>CM037590.1:29592352-34392352 GCA_021018995.1 Chloranthus sessilifolius
TAGTACTTAGGGAACAATAACACACAAACACATACCATGCGAAAGAACTTTATCACAGCCTCCTTGTCAAATCTCGCTTCCTTGGCAGCCTACAAAATATCAAATACAGTAATAGGAAAGTATAAAGGTTATTTCTAAATAATTACAACAGCTGCTTCACACTTTCTTAGTTATTTTCAGAATAGTAGTTTTCTCCAAATGCATGTACAAACTCAAAGATTCAATTCTTACTGCAAGAAGGCCTCCGCTGCCAGGAAAGCTCTCCGTTAATGGAAGTTCTTCACTGGATGGAAGCAAGCCCTGCTTCTCAACCCATTGGCGTGCAGCATCGACAAGATTGCCACTGCTTCCCTTAGTTCCCTCTTTGGCTGCAATATCTGCTTTGTTACCAATAACAATGTATGGCACAGGAAGGCCCCCAGGTCCACCAGATCCTAGAGGAGCTGAGAATGTCCCCGTTGCTGCAACCTCTACTGCCCACTTCTGCAAGCTTGTTTTCGTCCTTCTTTGGGAGAGATCATGAACAAATATAACACCTGCACATGAATGCCAGCAAGGAAAAGGAAAACCATGAGTTTATATTAGCTTTCACTAGAATAAACATGCAGGTATGCTTACCCATGGAACATAACTTGAGATCAAATAGCACGCTGGCCTGAAAATCCAAGACCACACCTGATCTGTCCACTAGATTTTGTTAGGGTTTGGGGTGACCCGTGTTGCGATTAGAATCAAAATAAAATCTTGGCCATCACTGTATGAGTTTGTGATCGATCTTTACAACATTAAAAGGTTGATATTTCTTACTTACATTGATTTTAGGTGCTTAATTTAATCGACGGAAGCATGCAATCCCTCAATATCCTTCGGCTCTCATTCCCAATACCCCTTTTGTTGACAACCTAGCAAGAATAGACTATAGGTCCCTCTTCTGGCTACCTTGAAATTCGTACAACAAGAAGGAGGCCACAATTAGGGTTGAGAATGGGACCATAAAGGTGAATTTAGAGGCTAAAAAAACCTTAGGTTTAAGCATGCCCCATAACATCTCTCAGCCTCCATTAATTTAAATAATTAACTCATAATACCCTTTTATCAACTTCAATTTCATTTATGCTCCCCGTCAACAATGTATGCCTTAAGCATCGAAGACCATGCTCACTACCTACTATGAGGCTCAAGGTGCACCTCTCTCAATTGAGTCAAAATCCAATAACTTGTAAGCAACTTATAAGATGATTGGAACCAAATATTAAGAATAAGGTTGATTTGATGGCTTTCGATGAGCCACATATAAGTAGTATTAGATGGACTCCTTATTGATTATGTCAGATATCTTCATGATTGAATGAATGACCCCAACATGCAAATACATTAGTCGGCACAACAACATCAATCATTGGTGAATCAAAGCTCATTATCCCATCCTAAGATGTTCCTTAGAGAATCTCAGGTATAAGGACTACTGAACAAAGTAATGAACCTCTCTGCCTACAATGATAGTGAGTTCTCAAGGCAGTGAGTACATCGATCCATCTACTGAGTACTAAAGTACTCACTCCCATGATGGCAAGGTCATCAAAATTTACATGAAGCTAGACAACTCCGCGGCATTTGAAAGATGTTGCACACCTCATGAGATAACCAAGAGCATGGATGAGCTATCCCGACTCATCCCTAAGCTATCGACAATTCTAGGTCTACATAAAAGTGTCAAGTTAGGTCTATCAAGGAAAACAATTTAATTTCTCTATAAACGAACCATGTAAACCTTAATTGCCTACTGATATTCCCTGCAGACATAGTCTCTCTAAAGAGAGACCCAAATCAACCCAAGGACTCAAATACATGGTTGAGGATCATGCATACAAATCAATGATAAGATCAACTAAATAAACAAAAGGAATAATAATAACATCATGTCCATATCAATAAAAAAATACAAATACATAGGACTTGATTTTCATGGCACAAAGTCCAACATATCTTCCGCTAGATCTTTCTCCAAGACTTCCTACTAATCCTTTCTTCTGCTAGATCTTTCTCCTGTAGCACTGCATAAGTGTATGCATCCTTGTACTACTAATCCTATCTCCCAGCTTGTATCTTTTATGTGTATCACCACCATTTCACCAGTTTTCTCTATTTGTCTTCTATTATGTTCCTAAGTCATTTCAGGATGCCTAGTCTCAATTTGGTTTGAGAAAGGCTATGCCACAATAACTGTTGGCACTTCGCACGAATAAAACATGGAAGCTAAGTGGTCTTCCTGGAGAGGAAAAACGTGTTGTAGGGTATCGATGGGTGTACACACTACACAATAAATTTTCTTCTTGATGGGACAGTGGAAAGTTTAAAAGCTTGATTAGTAGCACAATGGTATATTCAATCCTACTAGATCAATAATGTCAGGATCTCTCCAATTGCCAATCTGGACTCGATTTGTGTTATTATATTTGAGGATATGTGATGCGAGACGGTAACCCTATAATGCGTGAATATGATTTTTATGTTATTTTGTCGAAATTAAAAAAAAATTAAATCAAGCTTAATCTCAAAATTAACTCGATACCTAAGGGTTTGATAAATCCGATAGGCAAATCACGCTAGATCCGACGAGGGTCCAATTCGATGCGCAAGTCTCGTTAGATTTGATACGGTATTGGGCCTAGAGATAGAATTCTAGCTTTTCCGGGTTTGGGCGTTCGTCTTCGATCCAATGTAGATTCACGGGCTCTCACTAGGGTTGCGGAATTGGTTTCGGGCTCGTAATCGGTTTGTGGCTTTGTAATAGGTTTGTGGTTTGGAATAGGTTTATGGTTTGATGGATTTAGGGTTCGATTGAATTAGGGCTTTGGAATATGGGATCAAATTTAGGTAGAAGATTAAGAGAAAACAGAGATAGATAATAGAGAAGATAAAAAGATAGCTTTGAAATCACTCCCTTGGCCTCACACCAAACCCATCTCGGGAAGACGAATATTCAAGCAATAATGCATTCAAAATATTCAATAAACTAATTAAAAAATGTTTACAAGCCTCTTTATATAGACCACCAAAGTAAAACTCGAAATAAAAATAATAAAGACTGAAAAAAGGAAAATTTCACCAAAAATTAGAAATTTCGTCGCTAGGACGGAGTCGTCCACGGACGTCCGTCAAGTGCCCACGAACGTCCGTCGCCTACGGACAATGAGGGCTCAAAATCACGGACGTCTATAATTATTCACGAGCGTCCGTGACACTGTTCACGAGCGTCCGTGACACTGTTCACGGGCGTCCGTCACTGTTCATGAATAACATTTTTTTTGTGCTTTCTTTTCTCCCTTGAAGCTGAAAATTCTATTGCGGCCCAATTCCAAGGCTCTCAATCTTGACGTCCCTTGTCATTCTCCCCGACTCAAAACATTTCATCACCGATGAAACACGCATTTTATACTGATCAAGTGTATCAGGGCCCGATTGGTGAAAGTCTTTGCAACTAGCCCAAACAATCGTGGCTCCTGGTAACGTATGATCATGATCTCGGTTGATTGTAGCGTCACGCACACTGTAATCCTCTCCTCAACAAACAAAATAACCCGACTCGCCAACCCACTCTACCAAATATTTTTGAAGTTTCTCATCAGCTCTCCCGGACCCGAAGGAATTTTTTCCCGATGAAGTGTGATCGCAATATTGGTCGGAAATACGAGAACTCAAGCAGCAAACTCTTTCATGACTGGCCCATGTACTCTCGGTAGTCGAAGTATCAGCAGATAATTTGTACTGATTGTTGCTTGAATTAATCTTTTGTTTAATTTCGGTATGCAATGCAGAATGAGACTCAAAAGTTGACTCACAATACGATTCGAAATGTGAAGCAGTATGCAACTCGAGACTATGATGTGTATGCGTATCTATGGACTCGGTACGCTCATGTGCATGCGACGCTAACAACTTCGGCACAACTGACTCTGTGGGCTTTATCACCTCCACTGTTGTCATAAGCGATCGCTTAAGCGATTTTAAGCTACCAAATCGCATAAGCCATCATTGTTGTCAAATGGCTTATGTGATTTGGACATTATGCGATCACATCATTGTTGTCAAATGGCTTAAGCGATGCTAAGCGATTTGGCTCCATTTCGCTTAAGCGAATCGCTTAAGCCATGACAATTTTATTTTATTTTATTTTTAAATTAAAAGTCCTTGATATTTCCCTTTGAGGCTTTGTAACACACTAACACTAATATTACTAAGTTTACAACAATTTAATTCACTAAAAAAAAGATTACAAAGCATAAAATAAAATAAAATAAAAATTAGATAGGAAAGATGGGAGGAGATTGAGAGTAAAGAATAGAGATTAGAGAGGAAGTTTAAGCCAAAATAGTTGTGTGAGGAGTAGAGGACCCAACCCACCCTTTTATAGAGGCAATGGGACCTCAAAAAAAAAAATAATAATAATAATTATATATATATAAGTGCTCCAAGCATTATGTGATTGCATACTTTAGTATGCAATCGCATAATGTCTAAATCGCATAAGCCATGATCACATACTAAAGTATGCAATCGCATAATGCTTGGAGCACTTATATATATATATATATACTTTTTTTTTTTTTTTTTTTTTTTTTTTTGAGGTCCCATTGCCTCTACAAAAGAGTGAGTTGGGTCCTCTACTCGTCACACAACTATTTTGGCTTAACCTTTCTCTCGAATCTCTATTCTTTACTCTCAATCTCCTCCCATCTTTCCTATCTAGTTTTTTATTTTATTTTATGCTTTGTAATTTTTTTTTTAGTGAATTAAATTGTTGTAAACTTAGTAATAATAGTGTTAATGTGTCACAAAGTCTCAAAGGGAAAGATCAAGGAACTTTAAATATTTTTTTTTATTTTATTTATAAAAAAAAAAGTATGTCATGGCCTAAGCGATTAAACGATTCACTTAAGCGAAATGGAGCCAAATCGCTTAGCATCGCTTACGCCATTTGACAACAATGATCACCCCATGTGTTATTGAATCAAGGGACACTAATGGCTCATGTACACTTGGCTCAATTAACTCGTGCACACTCGTGTCAACCAAAACCAAAAACTCTGGGGTACTCGACCTAACATCACTATTCACAAGGGAAATAGAAGTCTTTTCAACATAAACTAGACTTTCGTTAACTTCTTCCATCTCTTCTTCACTCATCACGGTACGAGGGTCATACACGATTTCATCCATTTTCTTATTTTCCACCTCCTTAGGACTCTCTCTTTTAGTCAATAAATTCGGAGTGGGAAATTTTATGGGGCATTGGTAAGTTAAGTGTCCGAACCCTTGACACTTACAGCAATCAGGATACTTATCTGTTTTGGTTTTCAAACTCCGTTGAAGGTGATGGTGTGTCAAAGAAACATATTTTTCAATAAGTGTCACCTTTATATCCTCCCATGTGGAGATGGGTTTAATCCGACGAAACTCAATACGAAGTTCTATATGAATCCAAAAAATTTCGACATTACTCTTAAACTTTGTTGTCATTAGCCTAAATTTGTACTCATCCGGTACGCCATACCAATCAAAGTACTCCTCTACATTAGACAATCACTCCACAAAGGTTTTAGCGTTTATCGAACCCTTGAAATCTGTGACATCATTCCGAATAGATTTTAGAAACTTCTCGACAGGGTCATACTCGGGTTCACGATGACGAGGATATCCCCGAACTCTAATCTCATCACAATTTTTGGAACTTTGCCAAGAATTTGGAGTGTAGTGGCTCCCTCGTTCCGCTATCACCCTTTCATAGCAGGTAAGGAATTCATGGTGACGGGTAAGTGACTCATACATGATGTTTGACACAAACACAACTTAGAGACAATTCTATGGACCACACAACAGTTGAGAAATTTTAACAAACACATGACGTGCACACAAATGAAGACATAAATGCCATAAAATTAAAATGTCACAATATGCCTTAACCTAGAAAACCTAGGTCTCTGATACCAAAACTGGCGCGGGACGGTAACCTTATAATGCGTGAATATGATTTTTATGCTCTTTTGCCTAAATTAAATAAAATTAAATCAAGCTTAATCTCAAAATTAACTCGATGCCTTAGGGTTTGAGAAATCCGATAGGCAAATCACGCTAGATCCAACTAGGGTCCAATCCGATGCACAAGTCCCGTTAGATTTGAGGCGGGATCGGGCCTAGAGATAGAACTCTAGCTTTTTCAAGCTTGGCCATTCATCTTCGATCCGATGTAGATTCATGGGCTCTCACTAGGGTTGCAGGATTGGTTTAGGGATCGTAATCGGCTTATGATTTTGTAATAGGCTTATGGTTTGGAATAGGTTTATGGTTTGATGGATTTAGGGTTCGATTGAATTAAGGCTTTGGAATATGGAATCAAATTTAGGTAAAAGATTAAGAGAAAATAGAGATTGATAATAGAGAAGATAAAAAGATAACTTTGATAATCACTCTCTTGGCCTCACACCAAACCCATCTCGGGAAGAAGAATATTCAAGCAATAATGCATTCAAAATATTCAATAAACTAATTAAAAAGTGTTTACAAGTCTCTTTATATAGGCCACCAAAGTAAAACTCGAAATAAAGAGTCCTAAAAATAATAAAGACTGAAAAAGAAAATTTTCACCAAAAATTAGAAATTCTGTCGCTGGGACGGAATAGTCCACGGATGTCCATTGCCTACGGACAGTGAGGGCTCAAAATCACAGGCACCCATCACTATTCACGGACGCCCATCACTATTCACGAACGTCCGTCACTATTCGCGGACACTGTTCACGAACGTCCGTGGCACTCTTCACAGACGTCCGTCACCATTCATGAATGATGATTTTTTTTGTGCTTTCTTTTCTCCCTTGAAGCTGAAAATTCTATTGCGGCCCAACTCCAAGGCTCTCGATCTTGACGTCCCCCGTCATTTAATTGAAGAAAGTCATATATCGGCTTAAACAAACACCAAGTGCATGGTTTAAGACATTCGAGACGGTAGTTATGTCATATGGGCTTCGTCAAAGCCATGCAAGTCACCGAGTTTCGTTCATCAAAGCAGGTCTGGACATATTATATTGGTATTTTATGTAGAAAATATGGAGTTAAATGACAGTGACAACAAGGGAATTGAAGATCTAAGAAACACCTAAGAGAGCATTTCCATATGAAAGATCTAGGACACTTGAGGTACTTTCTAGGTATTGAAGAGGCAAGAGTCAAGGTTGGTATTAAACTACTACAAAGGAAGTATGTGATTATTTTGAAGGAAACTGGGTTGTTCAAAGCAAAGCCAATTGATACTACAATAATCCCAATCTCAAATTGGTCATTAACCAAGTAGAGTTACTAGATGACCATGGTAGATATCAAAGATTGGTTGGGAAATTGATTTACTTGACAATTAAATGACCAGATATAGGCTATGTTGTCAACATTGTCAATTAATTTATGAAGGCTCCTTGTGCTCTTCACATGGAGGCGATAGTGTGTGTATTTTGAGATATCTCAAAGGTGCACTTGGTCAAAGAGTTTCTATATGAATAGGAGAAATGATCATCTTCTAATAGAACGATACTCAAATGCGGACTATGCAGAATCACCATCTAAGAAGGGGTCAACTATAGGGTATTGTATGTTCGTAAGAGTAAAGTTGGTGACCTATAGAAGTAAGAAGCAAAGTTTAGAATCTAAGTCTTGTGCAGAAGATGAATACATAGTTATGAACGCATTACGCGTGAGCTTATGGGGTTGAAGTCATTAATGATATAAATGGGCTTTAAGTTGAAAATACGAATGGACTTGTATTTTGACAATCAGGGAGCATAACAAATTGCCAACCCTTTGGGCCACCATAAGCAAACACATCGAAGTCGACTATCACTTCATTAGATAAAAAGGTAGAAAGCAATGGGATCTCAACTCAATGTAGGATCTAAAAATCAACTCACCGATGTGTTCACCAAACTAAATCAATCGTAAGAAATTAAAAGGGTTCATAATATATATGCTCCAACTTCAGGGGAAGTATTGAGTAGTTTATATGTATTTAGAGCTCTTAATATTAAGCATACACAGGTTCGAGTGCTATAGGGGTAGAAGTGCCATTTTGTTTAAAACACTTATGGATGGACTCATGTAATCTTGTAACGACCGAAATTTTTCGCTTATTTAGAGCTTAATTATTTACTTTAAATTGTGATTATAATTTTTTGTTTGATTGATTTGATACACTTAATTAGTTATTGCACATATACATAATGTCTATTTTATTTTGTTATGACCTATGATAATTAATTAATCAAATTAATAGACCTAAAAACTTTTAAGCAATATGTTAGTAATTTTGGTGTGTCACTAGTAATAGTTAATGGACCTTTAAGACCCGTTGGTAAAGTAATAAAACTCATTAGAATTATTAATGTTAGTAAAGGCCCGTCAGTAAGACCTATTTGTATGGCCCATTAGTGATATTAATGACCCATAAGTTAATTAAGGCTCATATAGAAAGTTCTAATTATGGTCAAACTTTAAATAGGAAACCTTAAGGTATTTTAAAAATAAAGATTCGGTTTAATTTACAGAACTTTTATAACCCTAAAAATCTTAGAGATGAAGAGAGAAAATTCTAGAAGGAGAACTAGAAGAGAAACTCTAGAATTTTCGGTTTGAAGGCTTAGAAAAACGCAAGAGGAGCTTACAACGCGACCAGGTTTCGGATTGGATTAAGCGAGAGGAGTTACGTCAATTTTACGTGACGACTAGAGGAATGGAGAAATCATGTTGAGATTAATCGGAAACGTAAATAACACAAATATAAAATAGGAATTATGATTTATTTCTTTAATGAATACTCTTCATGTTAAATTGTTAAATTTTGATGATTAATCGCTGGTTTTTTATGGTATGCAGGTTACGTGATTTATCACGAAATTCTGTGCATAAACCAGAATTTCAGAATCCAGAATTTCAAAATATGTCCATGATGCAAGCAATAAATTTTTATTTCAATTCAAATATTGCCTATGTTTAATCATGATGCTTAAATATTTATTTAAGCTCATCCTTCTTTTTATTGCTTAGAATCCATGCAACCTAGGATGTTTGATTTATGCAACATGAAACAAGTAGGAATCGATAGAGATTACATGTTTATGATATGTTGAGCCTAAACAAGTGAAAGAATTATTGCACGATTGATTGATTTTTATTTTTTCTATGCATGTACATTCATAACATCCATAAAAGTGAAAAGATGTTTTACGACATGATACATGAAAGTAAAATATTTCTATGATTACGCTTAGAATTCTTATGGGCTTATGCTAGAGGAATTAATATGAATAACAAGTAAGCCAAGTTATGCATCCATGCATTAATGATAAGACTGAAGAGATAGGTCTTTACTTTTAAGCTAATTAATTAACTGAAGAGAAGTTAAGTGAAGGTTAATGTAGATATTAATCGAAGGATAAGAGAAGATTCGGAGAATGATTAAGAAAGAGATTACCATGTTCATTATGCATGCCGATTCATGAGCATTAAATGCACAATTAAAATGACTACACATGAAACTATGGTAGAGACCCAAGTTATAATGTTTATTTAGATTTAATGCTATGTTTCAATTTCATTCTATTGTTTTACTCATCATTTATGTCACATGTTATATCTCTGTTATTGATTGATTTTATGAGTTGGTTTGAGTTATGGACCTTTTCTATTAGCCTCATCATGTTTGATTCATACCGATTTACTTGGTAAACTGGCCCATTGTTTGAGATTCTAGGGAGTGCAGCTATACAAGGAGTGGATGATATAAATGCGTCATTAATTAATGAAAATTTATATTTGGACGAAGAAGGATTTGAAGTTTAGTTGATTAGGTTTTTCTTTATGCACTAGAAAGGACTTTAAGCCTTTTATTTCACATATATTTTTATGAACAAATTTATATTAATGGTTGAACTATGGCTTGATATTAATTTAATTCCAGTCATTAAGTGGTTAAACTTATGGTAATTCATGATCTTAATATTACCGTCATATATGGTTAGTTAATTACTTATGTCTTTGTGATTAGTCAAATTGTTGGAAGAAAATTTGTGTGTGCGCTTTTAATAGTAGCTTTTCCGTTGCATTTATATGCGGATCTTTATAGATTAATTGACACATAATTATGATCATGGACAATGTTCTGAAAATCGCCCAAGGTTTGGGCCTTAGCGCCTTGCTTTAAACTAGGCTCGGGCGGACCGGATTTGGGACGCCGCCAAGCCGCCGCCTGGACGCCCCAGTCCCCAGTTTATTTTTATCTCCTTTGTTTTTCTTCTTTTTTCTCTATTTTTTTTTCTTCTTCTTTAGTTTTTTATGATCTTGCACAACACTTTTTTTTGGCAACTGAGCAATGAGCACAACTCTTTCTTTGTTCTTCTTTTCTTTCTTTTTCTTCCTCCTATTCTGGCAAGTAGCACAAATATATATATATATATATATATATATATATATATATATAGCAATGGCCCGGATCTTGGGGCACCCACCCCAGTGCCGCCCAGCGATTTCCGCCCGAACATCCCCCCGACCACCCGAACCCGCCCAGCGAATTAAAGAACACTGATCATGGATATGTGACGTAGTGTGATGTCTCCAAGTGAGTGCATTGCTCCGGTGTGTAAATTTGGGGACATCACAAATCTATCATACTTTAATGAATGTATAAAATAAGAGAGAAAATATGAATCTCAATTCGTGTTTCCTCTCTCTCTCTCTCTCTCTTATCTTATGAAACTCTAAATTAACAATAACAACATCCTTGGTATTTAAAAGCAGCCATGGGAAGGATAGATTCCAAAAAAATTCTTTAGACTATTACTACAAGTCTCTAACTCTACCCCTTTATGATCACAACTATCATCCTTTAGAATAAAAATCAAATAATTATTTTTGCCCGATTTTGTGCTGAACCAAGGTGTGAACTTCATGGACAATGACCTTGTATAATATGCATTTATCGTAGTTATGGATAAATAGGCACAAGCGTTACTATTAAATTCCACAATTCATTCTCAAAAACGGTTTTTTCTAGCAGTCATGTAAGTTCCAAATAATTCCATAATTAGGCATGAGCGCTATTATTGAATTCCACATTTCATTCTCAAAAATGATATTTCTAGGAGTCATAATGTAAATTTCAAATAATTCTAACTTTTGCAATATTGTTCCAGTTTGCCTGCCAATTAAAATTCGAAAAAATTGCCACCTTGCTCTTAAATGTTGCAAGATCACACAAACAGTACTGTTGGCCTGAAGGAAATGGTTTCTCATTCTAAGGAGGTAGACCATATAATTGAATTTCCACGGAGACATCTCTACAAGACTACAAGCTCCCCATAACTAGCAAGTTTCAAGTCCCAGCATGGACTATAAGATAATTTTCAGTGACTAAAGCAAAACATGGAACCCAAAATCCTTTATCAGATCAACAAGTTGGGTGGTATACTATCTAATTTTCTTATGAAACCGTGAATTGGCATCTACGATATGCACGCTGTTATAAACGATTGTTGAACCTTAGTTAAATAACCATAATATTTGTAAGCAAGAAGAAATGAGTTTTGGATCTTATGTGTAGAAGGCATCCTACTCCCCTGGAAAATATCACTAAAAGCGCAATGAATCCTAGAAATAGGTAATCAGTGCAGACTTCTCCAGGACTTCGATAAAGCAAGCATGAAATAGAGAAGACATCAAGTAGGTATAGAACTAAAAAGCTACCACTCACCATTGATTTGTGTATAGAAAAGAGATCGGCAATCTTTGTATCGCTCATGACCAGACACATCCCAAAGTTCAACAAAGAAATCCCTTTCCGCATCACCTTTAATGCTATTAGAAGAGCTGCCAGAACTTCCATAAGTAGTGTGCTGGATAAGGGGGAAAAAAAGGAATTAAGTGAATGAGTTCCAAATTCCAGACACATCAAAATCACCCTTTAGGAACAAAGGACCTTCAATTATCACCTTCACACTGACTGTGCACCCAATAGTTTGAGATGGACGGGCAATCGAAGAACCTCGAACAATCAGATGAACAAGTGATGTTTTACCGACCCCTGCCAGCAGATTGGAAATCAACTTCAATTTTGAATCGGAGATATATCAGGTCTGAACAAGAACTAAAGCGACATTGAAAAGTAGGGAGGAAACAAATAGATCATTTTATTTAACTTTGTTCGGAAAAAGATCTTGCAAGCAAGTTACTGAAGTAGACTACATGGAAAACATTTACCACAAAAAATAAATGGAAACACATTCTACATCAATTTTTCCATATTAACAGGGTTATATTCCAACATACGGCATACACTTTAGACATGTTGGAAATGATTCTATAATGAGAGAAGAATGACCAATATCAGCAAGGTTATGTAAAGACAAACCCTGTGCTGAGCAGCAGGTTGGAATGGATCATCAAGACAGCTGTAAAGATGTCAAATTAAAGGTGTATGCAAGCATTAAAACTAACCCTTTAGAACGCGTTTCAATTGATGAAACCTTTAGTCAACACTAGAATAGGAAAAGTCAAGCATGTTTTGGGCACTCATTCACGTACATCTGGCGGTAAGGAGACCAGGAACCACCAACTTTACCTATTTTTCTTGTGTTCTAGTGTCAATGTGTCATTATAGAAGATTTCCTGCACAGCTGGATAGATTTTACTATACGATTTATCTTTCACATGGACATGCATTGACATGGAAATTCACTCGTTCAATAAGTATTATGACATTTATAGTAAGTACAGTTCATGCGTCCTGATAAGTTCTAGACATTAATTGTTCAATTTTTTAACAAGTGAGAGCTTATTATTTCCTCATAGCATATACTCTTTTTTTTTTTATAGACACAGCATATACTTATCTTCCCATATTTTGGTTAATCTTTAAATTGGATTAATGGACTATCACTGCTCCAACAGTTACAAACTGGTCCGCTTAACCCGGCCAGCCATGGGGTTGGGTTGAAAATCCTGACACGTTTAATAAACGTGTCAGGTTCGGATCAAGGTATTTAGACCCGTCAGGTCGTTATATCACTATTACTAGTACACACTAAATTTAATATTTAGTTTTTAATACCGAAACCTTTACTCCTATATATACACTAGTATTCTTTACCGACTTAAGATTTCAAAAAAACCTAAAATTAAGCTATCTTTGTTCTTTTCCTCTCCAGTTGACTCAATCCTAGAAGAAGCTAACTCCACATCTACACTGCTACGTTGAAGCCTATGCTGATGATTCAGACCACTGGTCATTTCTTTTTACTGTTCTTTTTGTTTTCCTTTTCCTTTTCATTGGATTTTGATGGCAAGCTATTTTTTCCTAATGATAAAACGCCCTTTCATTTTAGTTATTTACTTTCATTAGCATGGTGCTTGTTTTCTAATGCTTTTCATGGCAAGTTCTTTCTCAAAGAAAATTCCATGGCATGTTGATTTTCATGCTGATTTGCAAATGCTATAATATTCCGTCCCTTTGATATCAGGGCACATGATTTTTACAATTTACATTTGATCTTTTGCTTTTATGTTATTTTCTTCTTTTCATGGCTTTATTAGATTTTTTTCCCAGATTTGCAAATGTTGATGATATTTTTCTCCTCCTGGAAATTCTTTGCACATTTCAGGCCTCTCTCTCAATAACCTAGTTATGCATTCGTGGCAGCTGCAGGTCAATGGTGTGTGTATCTGACCAGGTTCAGGTCGAAGTATAGGGTGGTGGGTTGGGAGCTGGTTCGGGTTGAAGGTCAAGGGTAGCGGATCTGGCTTGACCACCTCAACTCAACCCAAACACAACCTGTCTGCACCCTTAATTCTTCAGATTAAGTGATGAATGCATAGACCAACACAAAATAAAAAAGCATTAACAATAAAGATGGCATAGAATAATTTCATTTCAAGCAACTCAATAATTTCTTACTTTATTCTGCTAATTAAAAACATTTTTAAAAGAAAAAGGAGCAAGTACAAGACAAGGTAAAGGTAAAGCCATTCCAATACTCACCCTAAGCTGACACATGACATGACAATATGAAAAGGAAATCCTCATATTAGTCTATTATATGGCCATGAAGAAACCTTAAAACAAGGAACAAAATATATATACCTTAGATGCTTCAAGAACTACCCCTCAAAATTATGTTGAAAAGGTTCCTATTTAAACTGGAAAATTATGTCTATCATTTAGGTGGCTTTGGTGGAGTAAAGGTCATTGTTATGAACAGAAGATCTAAGGATAGCTCTCATAATTCCCTTGCATACCCATCACTAAGGTCATGTGTCTGTGATGCGTATTAGTACCCACCAGCGAGGGCTGAGAGCTTAGCCATCCGCCCACACTCGGGTCCGCAGAACCCACTCATGGCAAGCACTCGTGGCCCAACATTACCCATCGTTGAGGCTCACCAAGCCCATTGAAGCCCTTGTCAATCAATTGTGCAAGTCAATGTCTTGCATCCTAGCAAGTAGCAACAATCAGGCCGCATACCCATGCAGCCACATGACATGGCAATGGGGGTCAGGCTGCACACTCGCATACCCACACAAGCCCCCAAGTCATGCACCAACATGCCCTAAACACACCGCAAACATGTACCAACTTGTGTTGCGCTGCCTCCCAAACTAATACCATCCAAGTCCAAGGTTGATGTCCAATACTCGTACCCTTTTGCTGTGTTAAAATCCATCTACTACTGTGATTCATCTTCAATATACCCATACAACTACTTGTCTTAACTCGAACTTTATTATGCGTGTTGTGCACTCCCTAGTGATAGTATCATCCCATACCAACACAAATGACCCCACCTTTGTGGACCAAGTTCTCACACATTGTGTCAATTGTTGTTCTCTATCTTACTAATATTGCCCCTCAAGTAAGGTAGTTAAGGCGGTGCAGCGAGGTCATAGCGAAGAAGCTCGCTACGCCAAGGCAAGGCTATTTATTATTATTTTTTAAAATTTATATATGAAGAAAAAAATAAAAAAATATAGGAAGAAAAAAAATTCAACTACTAAAGCGTCATACTTTGATTCTGATATTGAGGATTTCATGTTCTAGGCATAAACAAATATCAATAAAATAAAAAACTTGCACATGACATGACAATATGAAAAGGAAATCCTCCTATTAGTCTATTATATGGCCATGAAGAGACCTTAAAAAAAGTAACAAAATATATATACCTTAGATGCATCAAGAACTACCCCTCAAAATTATGTTGAAAAGGTTCCTATTTAAACTGGAAAATTATATCCATCATTTAGGTGGCTTTGGTGGAATAAAGGCCGTTGTTATGAACAAAAGATCTAAGGATATCTCTCATAATTCCCTCGCATACCCATCACTAAGGTCGTGTCTGTGATGCGTATGCACCAAGATGCCCTACACACAACGCAAACATGTTCCAACTTGTGTTGGGCTGCCACCTTGTGACAACTTCCCAAACTCGATAGATAATACCATCAAGTCCAAGGCTGATGTCCAATACTCGTGCCCTTTTCCTGTGTTAAACTCCATCTACTACTGTGATCCGTCTTCAATATACCCAATTAATTGTTTGTCCTAACTCGTACTTTATTATGCATGTTGTGCACTCCCTAGTGATAGTTAGCAACACATCAATCTATAGCATCATCCCATACCAACACAAATAAGCCCACCTTTGTGAGCCAATTTCTTGCACATTGTGTCAGTTGTCGTTCTTTGTCTTACTAATAGTCCCTCAAGAAAGGTAGTTAAGGCGGTGCAACGAGGTCATGACGAAGAGGCTCGCTACTCCATGGTGTGGCTATCACGAGGCAATTTATTAATTTTTTAGAATTTTTATTATATCTTTTAATTAGTAGTATTTTTTTTTATTTGCTATTTTTATATAGGAAGAAAAAATTAAAAAAATATATAGGAAGACAAAAAATTCATCTACTGAAGCGTCAATCTTTGATTCTGATATTAAGGATTTCATGTTCTACGCATAAACAAATATCAATAAATACAAGTCAAATATGAAACATCAACAAATTTGCAACATGGTAAGTATAAATAAATAAATTTGAAATATAAACAAATATAAAATATTTAAAATATTTAAATATCAAATGCGTATATCGTAGTGTCGCCAACGTTGAGGTTCAATCGACCGGTAACACATTGAGGTTTCGTGATGAGAGAGTATGTATTATATGTAATTATCCAAAAAAAATTAAATAGCGTACATAGCGACACCATAGTACTATTCTGTCATGGTGACACTATGGCGTCGCTATTTAGCCATCATGGCTATTTGATTGTATATGGTGTTTCCCATCGCCATTTGCCATGGTGAGGCCATAGCAAGGCTATAGCATGCCTTGACTACAATACCCTCAAGGCCTCAACAACTCTTAGCTTCACCCTAAGTAGCATCGCTCCCCTTGTTTTCATATTCGTTGCTGCTCACACTACCCTTTTGTTCCATGCCAAACAAGACCAATTTGCTTTTATCCATAGTCAAGGTCATTGCCCTACCTAAGAGCCAAGTGCCTTTATCCATAGTCAAGGGTCAATGCCCTACCTAAGAGCCGAATCCCCCCAATTCTTGCTTGTGTTGTGCTTAATGCGATCTTTTATGGGCAGTCTCGCACAAAGTACGACCCATCATATAAGAAGCAACCCTTCCTGATGGGGACATCAACTGATTTGACATATGTGGAAGCGCAAAAAGAGGCCCAAAGCGTCAAAGCCCTTCATCGCGTTTTGGCTAAGGATTAGAGACCGTATGCATGTGTGCAAAAGAAGAGAAGATCCCACATCAACAGTAAGACGAAAAGAAAAAGGGACTGAAAGAAAGCAATAAAAGGGAGTCGGTAGAGGTCTCTGTGTAGAGTCGCGCAAGAGACCCAATCTTGCACACTCGAGATCAATCAGAATGAGGGAGAATCACCAACGCAGAGATCCCCAGTCTCGCGCACATGAGCCCAGTTCCTGCGAGCGCGAGATCGTGCTGAATCTTGGTGGTGGTCCAATTTTAGGCGAAAATTCCCCTTTTGTTTAGTTTTAGTTTGTCTAGAAGATGCAATTTCGGTAGTTTAGGCTTAATTAGGGTTTCTATGCCTATATAAAGCATTGTAAAGACAATTTTAACTATGTTATGATGAATATTGCAAGAGTTTTCACTTTGAGCGAAATCTAGAGAACTTGCGATAAGTTTTTGTTGAAAGAGTGATTCTTTCAAAACTTGAAGAGCGACTCTTCAATTCCCCATGGGGTTTGGTGCAAAGCCAATTATTTTCCTTGGTGAAATTCCTTCGATCTTCTTATCTGTCTTATCTACTTTCTCAATTACTATCAGGTAACTTTAGTTTTGTTTCTTCAATGAAAAAATAAAAAATTTCAATTATATTTTCTTCTAGTTGCTATTGGGATTTGATTTCTAATTCCAACCATACTTAAATCCTTCCGTGTTTCTTCAATGACAAAATAAAAAATTTCAATTATATTTTCTTCTAGTTGCTATTGGGATTTGATTTCTAATTCCAACCATACTTAAATCCTTCCGTTGATTTCCTTTGAAAGATTTAACCCTTTTAAGCCTTAAATTATTCAAACCCTAGAGAAGAGTCAAGAGATAATATCGAGATTGTTGCTTGGTGCCTGTGCCTTGAACTAAATCGAAAATCGGTGTCTATCAATGGATCCTTTTTTCTAGATCGGGAAAGACTAAATGCCAAACATAACACTAAATCGGATTAATCGAATTGCCTAAGTGAATTTATTAAATATATTTTATGTTTTGAGATTGGTTTTAATATTTTCGCTGCTCAATAAAACCTAAAAGTTAATTTCCCACGCATATTTAGAGTTTAGCGTTTTTTCCCTGCATCAATTTGGTATCAGAGTCAGGGTTCTAGTTTAGAGTGTTTGCATCTTAAGTCGAGTTAGGGTTTCATATAGAGTGTTTGTGTTTGTGTTGATCCTCAATCAGACTGATACGATGTTGCAAGCTCTTATCGATCGTATAGCGGGAATGGAAACCAGTCTAGAAGGATTCCAATAGTCCTTAAATGATATAGCTACTACGACACCGCCTATGTGGACCATGGATAGGAGAGCGCACACCGGAAATAGAGAGGTTTGTTGGACACCCCCTAGGACAGGAGGTGACCGTCATGAGTCAATGGGTGATTCGGACGAAATATTTCTCAAAACCATTCGGAACGAGGCTCCAACCTATGATGGGAAGATGGATCTCAAAGTCTTCCTAGATTGGTTGTCTGATATGGAACACTATTTTGCGTGGTTTGATATGACAAATGAGACAAGAGTTAGATTGGCAAAGATGAAGCTTGTGGGCCAAGCTCGACTTTTTTGGACCAATATGGAACGTAGTCAAGAGATGATCGATCACGAACACATCTCCACATGGGAGGAAATGAAAGATAGATTTCATAAGCATCCTACACATGATGCCTCTTAGACTAATGGCAAAACTTTCGCCAAGGAAGTATGCCTATTAGTTTGTTACTAAATATATTGACAAATTTGGGCAGAACGTGTTGAGAGCCAATGTGGCTGAGGAGAGTCAAGGCACACTTTCTAGGTTTAGGACGAGTCTATGGTCCAGAATTGCAAAAGGAATTCATTTCCCCATGATGTTGAACATTGTTATGCTATGGTTCAAACTTTTTGAGAGGTACATAGAAACACCGACTAGTAGGCGATCCGGTCCATACAATGCGACGTCTAGGATAGATCCCACCGAGGTGGTGACTAATTTTAATGGTCAACCCTCAAAGTCGGTAATTTCTCACAGTAATAAAGGGAAAGGGAGTATGGTGAAAGTTCTAAGAATGGGGGACAATAAGTGTTATAAGGTCAAGGATTCAAACACTTTGCTGCTCAATGTCGTACAAAAAATCCTCGTTCAAACGTTGCTTATTAAAGAGAAGCATGACAATGAGCAAGGCGAATGGGAAGAAGTTTACGAGCCCGAGATCCCAAGTGATGAAGAGCATGAAGTGGTAGAAAAGAGATTAGTTTGTGCTAGGAAAGTTTTAAATCCCGATAAAAAGGATGATGTTGTGTCTGTTTCACATGAGTCGTTAGAGTACGTAGATCCAGAATTGCAAAAGGAATTAATTTCCCCATGATGTTGAAACCTTGGAAGATTGTTATGTTGTGGTTCAAAATTTTTGAGAGGTACATAGAAACACCGACTAGTAGGTGATCTGGTCCATACAATGCGGCGTCAAGGTGGTGACTAATTTTAATGGTCAACCCTCAAAGTCGGTAATTTCTCACAATGATAAAGGAAAAGTGACGGGGACGCCGACATTGTAGACATCGGATATGGACCTTTCCGCGTGTACCGACGTCGGAAGAAGAGGAATGGAAATTAAAACTAGGCAAGAGAAGATATTCTGGAAACCGCAAGGAGAATGCCCAGCAAGCCCTCGCTCGAGCGGTTATAATCCTCGCTCGAGCGGCCACTTAAGCTCGCTCGAGCGAGCCCTCGCTCGAGCGGTTATAATCCTCGCTCGAGCGGGCCCAGTGACGAAAATTTTCTTTTATTTGTTTTTTTTTTAGTCTTTTATTATTTTAGAACTCTTTTAGTGCGAGTTTTATTTCGTTTAGGGTTTTCTTAGCCTATATAAAGGCCTTGTAAACACTCTATTAAGGAGATTGATTATGAATGAAAAGAGCTTTTGCTTATGTGTGCTTGAGATGAGCCTCTACGAAGAGTGAATCTTCTTCCCGAGAAGAGTTTGGTGTGAAGCCAAGGGTGTGAAGCCTACAATTCTATCTACCTCTTTTATTTTTGTTTGCGTGATTCTACAACCCTAAATCGACCATCTTCTTGTGAAATCCTAAACCCTAAACTTCTCTAAATCCTTGAATCGATCCGATTCAACAACCAGAGAGCCCAAAGAGAGTTATTAAACCTTCCGCACCTGATATTCAGAGAAAATCAGTGATCCCATCATTGAATCGTGAGCACCCTAATCTGGAAAGAAACCTAGAGTCGATCTGCAACCTAACGGATCTAGCGCCTGGACTGAACCCTGCCTGAATTATACGTGATTCTCCCAAGGAATAGTATGAGACCCTGAGGTATTCGTTATATTTTGCAAGTTTCATTGTTTAGTTTAATTCCCATTTAATTTGAAAATTCAATCATATCATTCACGTAGTTTAGGTCTGCGTCGATTTGGTATCAAAGCCCTAGGTTCTAGGTTAGGGCATCTTGTGTGACATTGCATTGATTGCACTTTATCTTCTTCACATATTATTTCGGCCAAAGTGTTCATCTTGCATTCCATTCTAGAGCGTCAAGAGTAAAGCTGTATCACCATGGACATGAGTGGGATTACGAAACTCTTAACGACTGAGGGTGACCTAAAATCGATCAACGATCGAATGACTGTCTTAGAGGCAGCCCAAAGGGCTCTCGAAACATCTAATGAGAGGTTGTTAGACCGAGTCAATCGGTTAGACGAGGGTGATGAGTACTTTGAACCACACCGTGAGCGTAATGGTCCACGTTTTGAACGAAATGGCTACCAACATAATCGGAGCCGGAATCATAGGTTTGATCATCATGGAGATGACTACGACCCGGAAGGGAGGCTCCTCAAAAATGTCCGAGTTGAGTTCCCGACTTTCGATGGAAGGCTAGATCCTCAAGTCTTCCTTGACTGGTTATCCGATATGGACCAGCACTTTGAGTGGTTTGGCATGAGCGATGGGAGGTGTGTTAGACTTGCTAAGATGAAGCTCATAGGCCAAGCCCGACTCTTTTGGGTCAACGTTGAACGCATCAGAACGAATGCGGGTTGTGCTCCCATTACCCATTGGGAGGACATGAAGGAGCGACTTACAGAGAAGTACGTTCCTTCTTCATACTACCATCGTCTCCTTGACCAATGGCAAAATCTGCGCCAAGGTAGTATGCCTGTATCGGATTACATTGGCAAATTTGAAGAGTTCATGATGAGAGCCAAGGTATCCGAAGACCCCCAAGTCACTCTATCCAGATTTCGTACCGGATTGAGATTTGACTTGCAGAAAGAGTTAGTCTCCCACCCTGTTGAGACTCTCGCCGAGTGTTACACCGTCGTTCAAGACCTTGAACGATATTTGAAAATGACGGTGACTAGGCGATCTGATTTTCACACTAGTCAATTCCGTACTGGCGAAGTGAAATCTAGTGCTGGAAACCCGCCTGCCAAACCCACGCAACCCACATCTACCAATGTGAGGTTTGACAAAGGTAAGGGTGTAGCCGGAGAATCCTCGAAGAGTGGGTCTCATGTCAAATGCTATAAATGTCAAGGGTTGGGACACTTTGCCGCCCAATGCCCTACGAGAGACCCTGAGGAATCTCTTCATTGTGGGGAAGGAGAAGAGTGAAGGAGTTTATGAGGAAGAGGTCTTTGGGCAGAATGCCACACCTAGTGACGAGGAAGGTGATAGCATGGGTCGCGCTCTAGTTGTGAGGTGTGCCTTGCACATTTCACCTCAACGGATGAAAAGGAGGATTGGCGAAGGAGAACATCTTCCACACCTTTGCCACATGTGGGACAAAGAGTTGTAGGGTAATTGTGGATAGCGGAAGTTGCACCAATGTGGTGTCGTAACATACGTCACCCGCTTAGGGCTTACACAAGCCCATCCGAGACCTTACAAAGTCGCATGGGTTGACTCTTCATCCATTCCGTATCTCGAGGTGTCGGTACCCATACAGTTGGGTTCATACATCGACACTCTATGGTGCGATGTGGTACCAATGGATGTGGGCCACATTATCTTAGGGAGGCCATGGCTCTATGATTTGAACGACTATTTTGGGCGATCTAACATTTTATACGCTCAATTACAAGGGCAAGAAATCACTCTTAACCCTTTGGCTCCCAAAGCACCATCACATCAACAGAGTTGAGAAGAAGGAGGTCAATCCAAGGCCATCAATATTGTGACCCCTTGAGTTTGAAAGAGCATCGAAAGATGAGAGTGTTGTGTATGTCGTTGTTATTCTTGTTGAGAGTACTTACGAGTGGTCTGTGAGTACCCCAAGGAGGTAGAGCCCATCCTAATGAATTTGGATGTCTTCCCAAGACTTACCTAGTGAGCTCCTCCCATGCGTGACATTCAACACGCAATTGACTTAGTTCGAGATCGATATTAAGAACCTGCCCCACTATAGGTTGAATTCGGTTGAGCATGCCGAGTTGACTCGGCAAGTCAGTGAGCTCCTTCAAAAGGGGTTCATACAAGAGAGTCTGAGCCCGTGTGCCGTACCAGCATTACTCACGCCTAAGAAAGATGGTACATGACGCATGTGTGTGTGGATAGAGCGATTAATAAGATCATTAAATATCGGTTTCCCATACCGCTGCTCGATGACATGCTTGACATGATGGTTGGAGCCACTATCTTTCCAAGATAGACCTTAAAGTGGCTACCATCAAAAGTGCGATTCATACGACGATGAATGGAAAACCGCCTTCAAGACCAAAGACGTTCTTTATGAGTGGATGGTCATGCCTTTTGGGCTTTCCAATGCCTGAGCACATTTATGAGGCTCATGACCCAAGTGCTGAGGCCATTCCTTGGCAAATTCCTTGTCGTATACTTTGATGACATCCTGATTTACAGTCCAGATAAGGAGCAGCACATTATCCACCTGAGGTTGGTTTGCGAAACCTTGAGGGAGAGAGGTTATCTGTGAATCTCAAGGAGTGTACCTTCATGCAAAGATTCTGTTGTATTCTTGGGATTCATTGTCTCGAGCGGGATGGTTATGGACCCTATGAAGGTTAAGGCCATTGTGGAGTGGCTCAACCTCTAATATTCATGAAGTCCGTAGGCTTCCACGGTTTGGCCACATTTTACCGCCGCTTCATCCAAATTTTAGCACCATCATGGCTCCCATTACCGATTGCATGAGAAAAGGAGTTCTATGGAGCAAAGCCGACGAGGGCCTTTGCCGAGATAAAAGAGAAATGGTTATCGCACCGTCATGCGCGCCTACCGGACTTTTCTAAGGTCTTCAAGTAGCATGTGACGACGGTGTAGGCATAAGGCGAGTCTTGAGCGAAGGCCACCTCGTGGCCTATTTTAGTGAGAAACTCAAGAGGCAAAGAAATACTCCACCTATGACAAGGAGTTTTATGTGGTCGTCGATCTCGTGGTATTGGAAACATTACCTGAGACCGCAAGAATTTGTGTTGTTTTCTGACCACGAAGCCTTACGTTTCCTTGCTTCCCAGAAAAAGTTGAACCCGAGGCACGCGAAGTGGGTCGAGTACCTTCAAGGGTTCACATTTGTTTTGAAGCATAAGGCTGGTGCCGAGAACAAGGCTGCTGATGCGCTTAGTCGTCGAGTCATGACTTTGCAGTCTATGAGCACCGAGGTCATCGGAGTTTGAAGCAGTTGAAGCAAGATTATCCTGATTGCCCAGATTTCGGGGCAGAATACACTGCTTTCTTTGAAAATTCGAACAACAATAACTCCGAATATACCCTGCTGGATGGGTATTTGTTCAAAGGGAATCGTTTGTGCATCCCTCGCACTTCATTGCGTGACTTCCTCATCTGGGAGTTACATGCCGGAGGGATTGCCGGACATTTTATGCGATAAAACCGGTCGCTTGTTGAGGATAGGTTCTATTGGCCTAGCCTTGTGAGAGATGTCTCTGGGTCGTAAAACAATGTCGTACATGCCAAGTTGCAAAGCATATAAAACAAAATACGGCTTACACCCTTTGCCGCGTACACACCCCGTGGCAAGACATCTCCATGGATTTCGTGCTAGGACTTCCAAAGACTCAACGAAAGCACGATTCCATTTTTGTGGTAGTGGACCGCTTTTCTAAGATGGCCCACTTCATACCCTGCTCCAAAACCTCCGTCTGCGCTCATAGCCAAACTGTTTTTAGGGGAGGTTGTGCGTGTCCATGGTTTACCCCAGACGATTGTGTCAGATCGAGATGTGAGATTTACCAGTTACTTCTGAAAAACTTTATGGCACATGATGGGTACCATGCTCCAATTTTCGTCGGCCTATCATCCTCAAACAGATGGCCAAACGGAGTCCACCAATAGGAGCTTAGGTAATCTTCTCTGTTGTCTTGTTGGTGATCACCCTAAGACTTGGGATTCTATTTTGCCTTTAGCAGTTTGCATATAACAATTCAGCCAATAGGTCCCTAGGTTTGAGTCCTTTTGAGGTCGCCTTGGTCATAGGCCTAGAATACCAATTGATCTAATTTCATGTAGATCTCATCGAGTCGAGTCACCGATTCATTTGCACAACATATACATGAATTGCATCAAATTAGAAAAAGAATTAATGCTAGCAATGAACAATACAAAATATCTGCTGGATGCAGCGCTTCAAGGAATTCCAGTTGGAGATTACGCCATGGTTCGGGTTAGGCTGGCGGTTCCCATTGGGAGCCGAAGAAACTTCAAGCCCGTGCTGGGCCTTTAGAATTGAGGTAAGGAGCGGCCCTAATGCATATGTTCTCGGGCTTCCACCGATATATTGACTCTACATTCAATGTGGAGGACCTGGTTCCCTCTGTAGGCCCCACCCCCTCACAACCCCTTCCACGAGCCCACATTCCCACATTCCCCACCTGCAACCCCTACCCTTCCCTTCCCCACACAAGCAACGCAGAGAGGAGATCGAAGGAATACTAGACGATATGGCGATATCCACCCATGATGGTGGAATTCAAAAGTACTTGGTCAAGTGGTTTGGAAAGCCGGACTCCGAGAACTCATGGGTCGCTGAAGACGAAGTTCGACGTTTGAACCCCGACATACTCGAGCACTATCACGACGCCGCTTCATCGGTGATGAAGCCTTTTCGGCCCGGGAGAATTGACGGGGACGCCGACATTGTAGACATCGGATATGGACCTTTCCGCGTGTACCGACGTCGGAAGAAGAGGAATGGAAATTAAAACTAGGCAAGAGAAGATATTCTGGAAACCGCAAGGAGAATGCCCAGCAAGCCCTCGCTCGAGCGGTTATAATCCTCGCTCGAGCGGGCCCTCGCTCGAGCGGCCACTTAAGCTCGCTCGAGCGAGCCCTCGCTCGAGCGGTTATAATCCTCGCTCGAGCGGGCCCAGTGACGAAAATTTTCTTTTATTTGTTTTTTTTTAGTCTTTTATTATTTTAGAACTCTTTTAGTGCGAGTTTTATTTCGTTTAGGGTTTTCTTAGCCTATATAAAGGCCTTGTAAACACTCTATTAAGGAGATTGATTATGAATGAAAAGAGCTTTTGCTTATGTGTGCTTGAGATGAGCCTCTACGAAGAGTGAATCTTCTTCCCGAGAAGGGTTTGGTGCGAAGCCAAGGGTGTGAAGCCTACAATTCTATCTACCTCTTTTATTTTTGTTTGCGTGATTCTACAACCCTAAATCGACCATCTTCTTGTGAAATCCTAAACCCTAAACTTCTCTAAATCCTTGAATCGATCCGATTCAACAACCGTAGAGCCCAGTAGAGTTATTAAACCTTCCGCACCTGATATTCAAAGAAAATCAGTGATCCCATCATTGAATCGTGAGCACCCTAATCTGGAAAGAAACCTAGAGTTCTATCTCTAGGATCGATCTGCGCTGCAACCTAACGGATCTAGCGCCTGGACTGAACCCTGCCTGAATTATACGTGATTCTCCCAAGGAATAGTATGAGACCCTGAGGTATTCGTTATATTTTGCAAGTTTCATTGTTTAGTTTAATTCCCATTTAATTTCGGCAAAATTCAATCATATCATTCACGTAGTTTAGGGTACCGTCCTGCGTCAAAAAGTGAAGAAGGGGAAGAAAGGTGAAAGTTCTAAGAATGGGGGTCAATAAGTGTTATAAGTGTCAAGGATTCAAACCCTTTGCTACTCAATGTCGTACAAAAAAAAAATCTCGTTCAAACGTTGCTTATTAAAGAGAAGCATGACAATGAGCAAGGCGAATGGGAAGAAGTTTACGAGCCCAAGATCCCAAGTGATGAAGAGCATGAAGTGGTAGAAAAGAGTTTAGTTTGTGCTAGGAAAGTTTTAGATCCAGATCAAAAGGAAGATGTCGTGTCTGTTTCACATGAGTCATTAGAGCAGGTAGGTGCATATCATTATTCTGAGTTGCATGAAATTAATAAACAGGTTAAATTGAGCAACAGGAATATGAAAAAAAATTCTAACGCATAAAATTTGTTTAATGAATTCACGAATGGGGATTTTGTGTTAGTCCAATTTAGACCCGAGCAAGTCCCGCAAGAAATTGCAAAAGGTTTGCAAGCTTGCAATATTAAGTCATTCACAATCTTAAAAATGAGTGGTTTTGATGACTTAGATTTTCCTCTAGACATGGATACCAATGCGATTGTTAAGGTGGAGGATCTTATGCCTTTCATAGGTTCAACCACAAGGCCCCAAGACCCATTCCTTGCAGCCCATTCACATGAGCCTAATCCCTTATACAAATTAATTCCCCAAACATTACCTGTACAATTTGGAAGATGGATAGCTGAAAAGGTTTTGGGAGATCTGAATTTACTGCTAAGACGAGTGAGCACCAAGAGTATCTTACAAGGTAGAAAGGCAAACCAAAGGTGGAGCATCCAGTGGTCAAGGTGAGTCGATTGCGCAACTCATCAAGGATGAGTTTTTCCCACCCGAGGAGAATTAAAGAGGATATCAACCAAGTTGACATATGTGGCAAACGCAAGAAGAGGCCCAAACTGTCGAATCCCTTCATCGCGTTTCGGCCGAGGATTGAAGACTCGTGTGCATATGTGCGAAAGGCGAGAAGACCCCACATCGATAGTACACGCACATGGGGAGAAGACGAAAAGAAAGAGGGACTGAAAGAAAGCAAGAAAAGCCAATGAACGTCTCCGCACAGATTTGTGTGTGCAAGACCCAATCTCGCGCAAGCGAGATCGATCAAAACGAGGGAGAATCACCAACGCAAACTCGCACGCGTGAGCCTAGTTCCTGCACGTGTGAGATCGCACCAAATCTTGGCGGTGGTCCAGTTTTAGAGGAAAATTTCCTTTTTGTTTAGTTTTAGTTTGACTATAAGTTTCTATTTCGGTAGTTTAGGCTTAATTAGGGTTTCAATGCCAATATAAAGCATTGTAAAGACAATTTTAATTGTGTAATGATGAATATTGAATGAGTTTTTGCTTTGAGTGAAATATAGAGACCTTACGATGAGTTTTTGTTGAAAGAGTGATTCTTTCAAAACTTGAAGAGCGATTCTTCAATTCCCCGTAGGGTTTGGTGTGGAGCCAATTATTTTCCTTGGTGAAATTCCTTGGATCTTCTTATCTACTTTCTCAATGATTGTCAGGTAACTTTAGTTTTGTTTCTTCAATTTAAAAACCAAAAATTTCAAGTATCTTTTCTTCTGGTTATTGTTGGGATTTGAATTTTAATTCCCAAACATACTTAAATCCTTCCATTGATTTCCTTTGAAATATTAAACCCTTTTGGGAATTAAATTATTCAAACCCTAGAGAAGAGTCAAGAGACAACATCGAGACTCTTGCTTGGTACCTTGAACTAGATCGAAAATTGAAGTCTATCATTGGATCTTATTTCTAGATCGGGAAAGACTAACTGCAAATGGAATGCTAAATCAGATTAATCGAATTGCTCGAGTGAATTTATTAAATATGTCTATGTTTTGGGATTGGTTTTAATATTTTTGTTGCTCAATAAATCTAAAAGTTGATTTCCCGGGCATATTTAGATTTTAGTGTTTTTCCTGCATGACTCCCTCTCTTTTGACTTCTCATCTTTCTTTTCCTTCATGCCCATTCTCATCATGTTTCCAGTTTTGTTTCTCTCTCTTTGGGGGTGGATGTTTTCTCATCCACTTTCTCTAGCCCATGACAAAAGTCACTTAAGTGGTGTGGTAACACCTCACCTAAGGTCTCAATATTCTTACGACTCATCTCATTTTGGACCCATGGGGCCAATTCATGGATAAAGTTTAAAAAAGCTATCCTTCTCAATTATGTCATCAATATCTAACATCAAACTTGCAAAGGCATTGCTGCTTTGATGAACTTGCAAATCGGTCATGTCTGTTTTAGTGTTGATAGTGTCTGTCATGTACTCATGTGGCCAATGACATCCAACAGTTGTTTTCAGAAATTGATATTTGTTTTAGTTTTGATAATGCATATCATGTGGCTTGTCTAGGTCTCAATCTATACAAGTGTCCCCACACAATCCTAATACAAAGCATCACTTTATGCCCACATGCTAGATCCCCTTTGGTAGTGACCTTCCACGAGGCTGCTCTTAAGAGCAACTAAGCTCCCACACACTCTCATCCCAAAATATTCTCACTAGACATGACACAATAGCACCACTCATAGTCATTAAGGTTCCTAGGGATGCACTCCTATCCTGCAAAAGTGTGGCACGAGTGGAAGGGGACCCCCTTTCAAATTTGGGAATATGGCTTGAGATGAAGGATTTCTCGAAATGGTGATAGATAAATGGAACGCCTGGGAGGTGAGAGGTAGTGGTGAGTACAGGATGAGCTTGAAATTATAGAAGTTTTGGAGGAGGCTACTAAAGAATGGAATGTCGAGGTCTTTGGGTTGGTAGGAAAGGCCGAGGAGGAACCCCTTGGGCAGATTGAAGAATGAGATAAAATTGAGGAGGAGCTGGTGGATAGAAAGAACTTGAAGGACATATACAACAAGAAGTGCCTCGAGGAGGAGATATCCTAGAAGCAAAAAATCATTCACTCACTTGGTTAACGTGGGAGATGAAAATACCAAGTTCTTCCATGTGGTGGCAAACTTCAGAGGAAATGTAGCACTATTCAACATTTGACAGTGGAGGGGCATAGAAATGAAGATAGAAAAGGATTGAAATTGAGATCGTAGAGTTCTACAAAGAACTCTTCAGATGAGGGGTGGGATCGACCAAACATAAATGGATGGACTTTGACATGTTGTTCAAGGAGGAAAGTTGGGTTTGGAAGGAGAATTTAGGGGGAAGAGATTAGGATAGAGGTGTTGGGCTTTGAGATCGGATAGATTTACTATGGAGTTCTTTAAATGCTTTTGCGAGTTGCTTAAAGGGGAAATTCCAGACGTTTTCAAGGAATTCTATGTCAGAAGCCAGATTGGTAGAGTCTTGAATTTTATGTTTGTTACTCTTGTTTCTAAAAGGTTGTGCGGAACAATTTAGGGGTTCCAGGCCTATTAGCCTCTTAGGAAGCGTCTACAAGATCAAGGCCAAGGCGCTTTGTAATCTCTTGAAGATGATCGTGGGGAAGGTGGTGTTCAACTCGCAAGGTGTTTCTAGCTAGTAGACAACTCAAGGATGTTGCGATGCTCACTCATGAAGCTTTGGACTCTAGACACAAGGCTAGGGATGCGGGTGTCATATGGAAAGTAGACATGGAGGAGGCTTATGATTGAGCAACTTGGGACTTCCTTGATTATATGCTGAGGGAGGTTGGGATTTGATAGGAAATGGAGGGGATGGGAAGAAGGCATGTTATATTATAGTTGGGTTCTTAGCCACGAATTCATGATCAATGAATCCCCATGTGATTACTTAAAAGTTCAAGAGGTTTGAGGCAGGGAGACCCCCTATCCCCTTTTCTTTTTAACATAGAGGGAGAGGCGCTCAGTAGACTTCTTCAAGTGGCAGCTAGTTTGAGATTCTTCACCGGGTTTTAAATCGCCAAGGAAAACTTAAGAATTACTCATTACAATATGAAAAAGATACTATGATTCTCTATGGGGCAAGTAGAGAAGAGGTGTGGACTGTGACAGCTACATTACGATGTTATGAGGCCTGCTTCAGATAAAAAGTTGACATGGAAAACACTATGTTGTTGGGGGAGTCAGGATTGAAGCGAGTGCATTACAAATACAATAGTTGGCTGATTTCATAGGGTGCAAATGGGATAGCCTCCCATCCATCGACCTGGGGCTCCTCCCTTTGTGTATATGTATTTCTAATGGTAGAAAGATTTGAGAGGATATTACCGACCTGAAAAAGCAATCTACTTTCAGTTGGGGGTACATTTAACGCTTATTCAAGCAACTTTGATAGAAATATCGGCTTCTATATCTCCATCAAATTCTCGCAAGCGGTAATAGAAAAATTGGAACAAATTGAGAAGACTTTTCTTTGCAAAGGGAGAGATGATAGTATAAAAATCCACTTGGTGAAGTGGAAGTTTTACGAATTACCAAGGTGTGATGGGGGAATCAGAATGAGAAATCTCAGATTCATGAACTGGGTTCTACTAGGGAAATGATAGAGGAGGATTGGGAGGTGGGGGAGGGGGTGCTTTCTGGGTTCGGGAGATAAGGGACAAGTATGGTGGTAGATTGAAGGATGGGATATCAATCCCGATGGGGTGGGAAGAGCTTCAACTTGTTGAGGGGATTTGCTTATTAGGGGGCAGTTTTGAACAACACAAAAGGTTTGAATGGATTGACAGGGGATGGATTTGGTTTTAGCAAGATCCATGGCTTGGGAACCGAGTGTAAAGTGTCAGGTATAGTGAGCTGACTTATGATAAGGAGGTGGTTATCCAAGATGTGGTGCATGGTACTGGCATGGAAAGAAGGTAGGATGTTAAATTGAGAAGAAACTTAGAGAGAATGAGGTTGATAGTCGGATGGAGTTGTGGGCAGATCTATACGAGATTGAAACACGTATGAGGGGTGAAGACAAAAGAATTTGGGTCCCAGACGGAAAGGGTGTGGTTACGACAAAATTCTTCTATTATAATTGCCTTCGACAAAGATTGGATACAAATATTAATTGAGATGGATTGTGGAAAGAGGATCTTATTCCTCTGAGAATCTTATTCTTTTGGCGGATGGCCGTGGGGGAAAGATATTGATTGTGAAGCAATATAACAAGAGGTGTATGGAGTTGAGAAAGTAGTGTATAATGTTTGGTGGTGTAGAGAAAAATGCAGACCATCTGCTACAGCGTTGTGATTTCATTGGCAGTTTATGGTATTGGATCTTCTTGATTTTTGGCTTGAGTTGGGCGATGCCTAGGACCTGTCATTAGTTATTGTATGAGAGGAAGGGGAGTCAAGCTTAAGGTATACAGTTAAAATTCTGGGATAATGAGTTCGATGGTCGTGATGTGGGCGATTTGGCTTTAAAGAAACGAAAGAATTTTTCACGCTTTTCTTTGGCGTTGGTGTGACATTTTGTTTTGTGTTCCTTTCTTGTTTGGTTTTTTACTTATGCTTTGTAGCTTAGCTTCTCGCTAATCCACAAGTATGCCTCTTTTCCCTTCCTCTTTTTTAATAAACTCTTCTTATTATTGATCAAATAAAAAAAAAATTAAGCTTCCTTAGTGTGTGTGTGTGTGTGTGTGTGTGTGTGTGATCCCACTAGAGGAAGAAGATATGCCCACAAGTATCATAAGGCAATTCGAATCTTTGTTTTCTCATCCACATCACTCATGGACTTCAGGGACTCTTCAATGGCCCTGGGATGCCTACCATTGGGACCTTGCAACTCACTCGCATGCCCATCTACCCACCACTAAGGCACCTCTACCCCATTCATGCCCACCATTGAGGCCCCATAGCCAAGCCATACACCCCAACTTGGGCCCCACCGATACACACATGGCCCAACACTACCCAACGTCAAGGCTCACCAAGCTCACCAATTCCCTATTCCTACCAACCATGCAAGTTGATTTCTTCCATCCGATAAACAAGGCAGTGCCACACATCCATGTGCACACATGACCTAACAACAGAGCCACATGACACAATCGTGCAGTTAAACAAGCTCCCACATCATGCCCCAACATGCCCTACAAGCTAAAAACCTTGCAGCAAAGTGCTTTGGGATATCACCCTGTGACAGGTTGTGAGTAACCAAAATACATCCATAGAGAGTATCACTCACTTCTGCACTTTTCTCATCGTGAAGATGCATTCTCTGACTGAACTAAAGAGCACAGTGGTTGTTTTTCTCCACCATTGGCAACACGAAAGAATCAATCTCTAACTGGAAATTGCAGCAGTACATACCACATTATCTCTAGTCAGTGTAAGGGAAATCAATGGTTGAACACCAGAGCACGCTCTCGAACCGGAAAACCTAGATATAATTCTTTTAATCTCACTTACCATGTCACATTACATTTATGCCTAGAAGATGCAAAGTACCCATTGATGTGTTTAACAGAAACAGTATCAATTTTTTTTTCATTATTGAAAGCAATTGAACGCAACCAGCCAAGACCATTGTTAAAGTCCTAACCAATCATCCAAAATTGCCTAGGAGATAGTAAAGTGGGAAGTTAATCCTTTATTACTTTGGGGTCATAACACACCACCAGGCACAGCAGCCAACGTCCGCGATGGCTTACTTTGTGGCGGCTCTCACTCTGGTATCCCAATGGCGGCCCAATTTGTCTGGTACCCTTCTTTGGGCCCCCATGTCCCTTCCGGGACTCAAACTGGAGATTTGGTGGTGACTCTGATACCATTTGTTAAAGTTCCAACCAATACTCCAAAAATTCCTAAGCGTTAGAGGAGCGGATAGTTAATCCCCAATTACTTTGGAGTCATAACAACCCTCTGCTACACAATTTTGCAATAAAATTCAGTAGCAACTTCAGATCCCAGAAATCAGATTCCGCCATTGGAACATCAGAATATAAGCCCTTTTTTTTTAATCGTTAGAATATAAGCCTTCCAAACAGTGGCGGAACCACGTCACCACCAGTGCAGGCGCACGCCCCCACTAAAACTAAAATTTTTTTATTTTTTTTTTATATATAAAAGTTAAAATTTTGGGCGCCCTCTCTCTCCCCCTATTCTCTCTCTCTCTCCCTAAACTACCACCCTCTCCTCCCCCTATTTTCTCTCTCCCTATTCTCTCTCTCTCTCTCTCTCTCTCTCTCTCTCTCTCTCTCTCTCTCTAAACTACCGCCCTCTCTATTCTCTCTCTCCCTAAAGGGCCTAAACTACCGCCCTCTCTCTCCCCCTATTCTCTCTCTCCCTATTCTCTCTCCCTAAACTACCGCCCTCCCTATTCTCTCTCCCTAAAGGGCCTAAACTACCGCCCTCTCTATTCTCTCTCTCCCTAAACTACCGCCCAACTCCCACGCCCTCGCTTTTTTTCAGCTTTTTTTCTCTCTAAAATCCTAAAACTCACTCTCTCTAAAAAAACTCACACCGGCCCTCTCTCTAAAAAACCCGGCTAGTCCGCCACCGCCCACCGGCCCACGGCCCATGCCCCACGGCGCCACCCTCTGGTATGGCTCAACTCTTTCTTGCTCTTTTCTTCTTCTTCTTCTTGTCTCTCTCTCTCTAGATTTAGGGTTTTATTTATTTTTTAATTGATTTAAGGTTAGGGTCTGTACTTCTTTTTCTTGTCTCTTTCTCTATATTTAGGGTTTTTTTTAGATGGGCTTTCTTCAAATTTTTTCTTGTTTCTGTTAAAAGAATATTTATTTTAAATATATTAAAATATTTTCATTACCTATTTTATTCACAAAATCACAAATGCTTTATGCTTCCCAATTTTTTTCTCTGAAAAAAATTAATATACCAAGCCCAGGGGAATTAATGATTAATCAGTAATCAGTAATCACTCATTGTTAAAAATTTCGGTTTTTTATATAATTTTAATAAAAATTATATTTTATAATATAAATTAGTTTAAATTTAAATTCATTGTATAAAATTTATCTCTAATTCATTTTGCGCCCCACCTAGATGAGAATCCTGGTTCCGCCGCTGCTTCCAAATATTACTTTTTCCCATTAAACTACTAAAACAAGCTTTTTTTAAGAACCAAAATAATAATTTGAAAAAAAAAAAAAAAAAAGACAGTAAACACAGATTCAGAAAGCCCACAAAAATACCTGAATCGCCTACCACGAGTACTCGAACTTGGCCGCAAGGAGGACCACCATTCTGCTCTTTGGATTCTTTTTCTCTTTCCCTCCAAAACATGGTTTTTTCCAAATCTCTTAACAAAATAAAAACTAATTCAACTTCCCTTCCACAGTTTAAAGATCAAGTTCCGTCAAACACGCACGATCTCCACGAAGAACAACGATTCACTAAAATGGGTTTCCCAAATTCCCACTCAAGATCCATAAGAAGAAGTATTACTCTCTATTGAAATCGAAACGAACTCCAATCCATCGAACGAAACCCATTTCTCTAAAATAGGGCGGAAGAGCGAGAGAGATCTGATAAATTGGGATTACACGTAATGCTCTCTGAATCTATATCGACTACCCAGTAAATGAACAAAACTCGTTTCTTTAAATCGCCAGTTTGAACAGGAAGTCGGAGATCCAAAGCGGAATCGGATTGCTTGTCGCTACAGAGGGCCTTTTCAGGAACTCCAGATGTGGAGAAAAAACTTAGCTCTATTATTTTTTATGTTCTTTTGGAAAGGAGAGCTTCATTATTTAGTTTTTTGTGAGAGCTAAAAGGAGAGCTTCATTATTATTTGTTTATTACTAGTAAAAAAGTGCACGTGCATCGCACGTGTTCTATAAATATATTTAAAAATAATAAATATATCAGGTCATATTAACTCTATTATTGTTTGTTAAAAGATACCTAAATAAAATAATGTAGTGTTGTAAATTGTAATTGATAGAAAATGAATAAAAAATAATTTTTTGACTACAAATATACTACTTGTACAAACTCATATCATCTAAATAGTCATGTATCATTAAGTACTCGGATCTAATAGTTTGCATTCTCTTATATATACACTCTAATATGAATCGATCTTATTTTTTATGACTTATATTAAAATTTATTAATGGGGTCAAGAGATCAAACTCGGTATCAGAATCGGTATAAGGTATCAGTCCATCTTGAACTGATACGCATCGGCCGACGGATATAGTATCACCCATATTGTATCGGTGAATATATATATTAATGCTGTAAAAAATTAATGTTGTAAAAATAAAAAATAAAATACTTGTGTAGGTCAGTATCAATCGATATCGAGACAGTATCGGGCGATACAAACCTGTATCGATATCGATTCTCCATAAAATCAATGCGTATCACCGATACGTTTTGGTATCGGCCAAGTTTTGATACCATGGTACCGAGTCATTTGACACCTGGAATGGAATTATTCAACATATGCTTATAGGCATAATTCCTTAATTGATTTGATATTTTACCCTATATATTATCGGTGATGTATATTCTATCGGAAGAGTCCTAACCATACTAGTCAATATGTATAAGATATGACTGATATTTAAAATTATGATTTAATCAATTAAATATTTATGCAGCATTGTCAATGGGTTGGTTAACTTCATAACGGACTAGCCTAATGACAACATAAATTTTGGAATAAAGCTTTATCTACTTATGCTTATCCAAATAAAAGTAACATTAAATAATATTTGTTAAAAATGGCTAAATAAAATAATATAGTGTTGTAAATGATAGAAAATGAATAAAAAATAATTCTTTTGCTACAAACGTGGTACTTGTACAAACTCACATCTTCTAAATATCGAGCCAATATGACCTGTATTGATTGATGTTTGCCCACTTTAACTCAATGTTTGACCCTATATATTATCGGTGATGTATATTTTATCGGAAGGGTCCTAATCATATCAGCCAATATGCATAAGATATGACGGATATTTAAAATCATGTTAATTAGTTAAATATTTATGTTGTATTGGTAATAGGTTGGTCAACTTCATAACTGACCAGCCTAATGACAACATAAATTTTGGTTTGAAGCCTTAACTACTTATGCTCATCCAAATAAAAGTAAAATTAAATAAAATTTGTTAAAGATGATTACATAACATAATATAGTGTTGTAATCAATAGAAAATAAATAAAAAATAATTTTTTGACTACAAACATGCTACTTGTACAAACTCACATTATCTAAATGGTCATGTATCATTAAATACTCGGATCTAATGGTTTGAATTCTCTTATATGTACACTCTTATATGAATCGATCTTATTTTTTATGGCTTACATTAAAATTTATTAATGGAGTCGAGGTATCAAACTCGGTATAAGGTATCGGTCCATCTCGAGCTGGTACATATCAGCCGATACGAATATGGTACCGCCGATATTGTATCGGTGAATATATATATATTAATGTTGTAAAAATAAAATAAAAAGTACTTGTGTAGGTCAGTATCAATCGATATCGAGACAGTATCGGCCAATACAAATTTGTATCGATATCGATTCTCGATGAAATCAAAACGTATCACCGATACGTTTTGGTATCGGCCAAGTTTTGATACCATGGTACCGAGTCATTTGGCACCTAGAATTGGATGATTCAATATATGCTTATAGGCATAATTCTTTAATTGATTTAACAATTATATTGTTAACATATGAAGATACGGTGTACAATAATGGTGTATGATCTTAATTGAACTTTAATGATATAAGATCATCGTACACATCTCATTTTTTCTAAAAAGATAGGCATCATGTCATCTGAATCTTATAACTCTCATAATTATTAAGGTTTGATAATAATTGTAAAAATTTATTTGAGTTATTAAGGTTTGATGAGGGTTTTAAAATAATCTAGCAATAATTTATGTTTTACTTTTATTATTAATATTATTATTATCATTTATAATTAATTTAGTTTTAACACGCAGTCCACGCAACTAAGATAAATTGTTTATGTGGTGAAGCCCACGGGTTCAAGGATTCTGTTATTGTTCAACCAGATATGAAGTTATTTAATTTAGTTTAAGGGGCATAAGCAGCTATGGCAGTAGTTATTGTTATAGCCTCTTATTCGCCACTTGCATGGGATTTATCCCTACTGACTGGTCCATGCGAGGGGTGCACATAACTTACTTGGGTGTCTGTTATAAGAAAAAATATGGTGATCACTTAACCTGACGTGAAGTTGTTTAATTTTAGGTTAATAGCTATGGTGATCTTTAGTCAACGTGAAATTATTTAATTTTAGGTATATAAGTTGTTATGGTGATTGTCAATTAATGAAATAAAGTCGTTTAATTTACCTCTTTTCTAATCTAATTGAAGTTATTAGAAGTCTTGTTATACTAGGCATTAAGAAGAATTTGTAAGGTAGGGAGCTACAACTTGCATATCAGTTGGCACCGCTGCACATTGTTAAACAGATAAAAAGGTAAGCCGTCTAATTTGAATGCCATGATATAAAGATTTTTGGTGCAAAAAATTGGCTCAAAACACAATTCCTATCATCTAATTCAACGATCAACTTTTGAATCAGATGATGGGCTTTAATTGTATGGAATTAGATGAGAGGGATTGTATTTCGTACCAATCTTTGGTACCACATATCTTTACATCATGGCCTTCAAATCAAACGACTTAGATGGAGTTTTAGGATACACACTATCTAAGCCAATTAATGTGCGAGAAATTATGAGAAATTTTACTAATAATGATTCCACAAATCAAACAAATATAAGTCAAACAGTGGAGGTCATTTTTCATCAATCTTCGGCACAATAGATCTAGAGAATATGGTGCACCTATCAGACAATTTAGGTGTTGATTCCATGAGACACAAATCTCGAAAAGCGACCATGATCATGGATGTATCATGAGAAAGGGCTCAAGTGTCACTTTTGGAGATGTGTGCCAGGTGAAATCAAGATTTGACTGTCTGATAGGTGATCATGATCTCAAGATCTATTGCATCGAGGATTGGGATGAAAAACGTTCTCCATCATCATTTGATTCAAGACTATCAACGATTTTTTATGATAGAAATGCGTGTGTTCTTCACAAGAAAAACGACTGCAAATAGTGTTACTTTATAAGATAAACTATGGCGTTATTTGTTCTCATTTTTTTTGTGAAGAGCACATGTTCTTTCACAGGAAAAAATCTTTGATTGCTTTGAATCAGACGATGTATATCATTTTTCATCCCAATTTTTCATAGAACAGATCTTGATATCATGACGCACCTATTAGACGGTCACATGTTAATTCCATGCGGCACAAATCCAAAAGACACGGTTTGATAGGTACACCCACAATCACGATCAGTTTGGGGGAGTGTGTCATTTGGAATCACGATCTGACCATCTGATAGGGGTGCATGATATCAAGATCTACTATGTGGAAGATTGGAATGATCTTCATCATCTAATTCAAGGTAGTCAATTATTTTTTTATGGTGCACATGTGGGTTTTCTTCATAAGCTTAATGGGAATAAATAATGCTACCCTAAGATGATGGAGAGAAAAGTGTGAGAATCCCATATACTCCTAATTTTCGAGTTGGGTTTTAATAGGAGAGATATAAGTGAGTCCTACAAACTCTTTTTAGAGAACTAGAGTTGGTTTTAATTGGAGAAAAAAAATGAATAATGTTATTTTTAATATAGAAAGAGTATGGAAATAAAAGTGATAGTTATCATAGCCTTTAAAAGTTTAAATCAAACTACTTAGATGATGTTTTCACATGACCCAATTCTCTAAATATCAAGTTGTTAGTTTACAATATATTTTTTGGCTTGGATGCAAATTCTTAAACGACTTAGTGTCTGGTACACAATATTTACTAATTTTGAATATTTGGATGCTTTTATAATAGTAGTAACAAGCAAGATAATAGCCTGTGTTATGGGCACACCAGTTTATGTTACATCCACCTCACTTAAACAAAGTGAAAATTAAGATTGACTTTGAATTAATGATGGAGATCATTTTTCTTCCCAATCTGCCACTTAGTAGATCTTAAGATATTAGTCTTATCATCAGATGGTCATATACATGTAGATTTTATATGACACACATCTCAAAAAATAAATATGAACCATATTTGATTGTACGGTATGATCATATCTACTTTTAAGATTTGTGTCACATGTAATCAACATTTAATCCTATGATGGTAGGCTATATCTATTGTGTGAAAGATTGAGGATGAAACATGATCTCAATATCTATGAAAGATTGAGGCGAAAAATGATTTTCACGCAATCAATTTTTTTTAAACTTTCACTAAGTGAGGTGGCTGTAAGGTAGAGTGGTGCTAAAGTAAAACTGGCCTTGTTTATTTAAAATAAAACGAAAATTCATATTATTGGATTATTTCGGTCTGTGGGAACATTTCACCCGAAATTTCGGTTTCGGTCTCATCAAAACCAAAACCCAAACCAAAATTTTGATCCTTGAGGCAGACGCATCATCATTGACGAAGCGCCTTTAGCCATCAACGCCCAAGTTTTTTCGAAACCTCACTGTTTTCCTTTAATGAGCCTTAAAAATCGTGTAAATCTTGCTTTAACACAATTTTCTGGATAAACGGCAGTTCATAACCTTATTACGGCTTCAAGGAGAGTCAATCCCATTGGCTTATAAGTTATAGTAGTTCATAGGTACCCTTTATTTCCATGACCCGACTCTCCTTCATTTAAACACTATATTTTAATTGCTATGATTTAAAGTGTGGGTGATACGAACAGTTAAAGTGATACACATAGATTGAAGTTAGCTCAAGAATAATATTTTACGAAGATTTGAACCATTTTATCCATTGCCTATAATATTAATTATTGTTTTCAATTTTAATGGTTGATTTTAGGACCTCTTTGGATAGGGGAAAAGGAAAAAAAATCATGAGAAAAAAAAGGAAATGTAATACTTTCTTATGTTTGGCAATAAAGTTGTATCACTGAAAATCATAAGAAAATTAAAAAAAAAAATTTCATTGGAAATCGACAAATCCCTCTAAAATAAGAGGATTTCATCGGAAAACTTTTGCCGATTTCTCTCTTTCTCTGTCCTCTATTTCTCACTTTCTTTTTTAATGAATAAATTGAAACAAAATCAACTATTGAAAAAATTATAAAAAAAGTAAACTAAAATAATAAAAATTTAATTTAAAAAAAAATAATAAAAAAAAAATAAAGATGAAATAAAAATAACAAGAATAAAAATAACAAATAAAATAAGACTTAAAAAAAAATAATAAATAATTTTTAAAAGAAAAAAAAAAAAAATTAAAAAAATAATAATAAATAAATATTAAAAAATTAAAATAAAATAAAAGTTTAAAAATAAAAAATAATAAAAATAAAAAATATAAAAAATATATTTTTTTAATAAAATAAATAAATAAAAATAAAAAATAAAAATACAAAAATTAAAAAAATTTAAATTTAAACTTAAAAATTTTAAAAATATTAAAAATACAAAAAATTAAAAATTAAATAATTAAAATAAGATTTAAAAATAAATAAAATAAAAATACAAAAAGAAAACATAAAAAAATTAAAATTAAAATTAAAAAATTAAAAATTAAAATTAAAAATTAAAAATTAAAAATAATTTTTTTAATAAAATAAATAAATCACAAATTAAAATAAATAATAATAATAATACAAATTTTTTAAAAATTATAAAATTTAAAAAAAAAAAAATACAAAAAAAAAAAATAATAATAATAAATATGTAAAAATTTAAAAATAAATTAAAATTAAAAATTTTTAAATAAAAATACAGAAATTTAAATTTAAAATTTTTAAATTAAAAAAATAAAAATAAAATTATTTTTTTAATAAAATAAATTAAAATATAAAATATAAATATAAATATAAAATTTTGAAAATTTAAAAATTTTTAAAATAAAATAAAAATACAAAAATACAAAAATAAAATAAAATTTTTTTAATAAAATAAATAAAAATTAAAAAATAAATAAAAATAAAATTAATTTTTTTAAAAAAATATAAAATAGTTAAATAATAAAATAAAATAAATAAATAAAATAATAATAATAATATATAAATAATAATAAATAAATAAAATAATAATAATAATATTATTATTATTATTATTTATTTTAATTTAATTATTTATTTTATCAAAAGAAAGAGGGAGAGAGAGAGAGACAGAGTGATTTTATTTTTTATTTAATATTTATTTATTTATTTTAAAAAGAAAGTAAAAACAATAAAAATTAAATTAAATATAAAAAATTTATATGATTTAAACACCGAATAGTATTTAAATGTCGGTCTGGAGCCTTTATCCATTTCCAAAGTAACCCTACCAAGTTTGTCACTAATAATAGTCACCAACAGTAATGCACGGGTGAACTATGCACCACGCCATCACTACATGGTCAAAAGATGACTTTTGCCAATTTAGTTACCTCTCTAAATCTCTGTAAATTTTTTAAGAGTTGACTCGCATAGCAGTACATGATCAACAAATCTTCCACTAGCCCGCGCAAGTAATACCAGCCTTAAGGCCTGGCCCATTTTTCTGTTAGTAGGCCAGGCTTAAGGCTATATTGTTGCCAAAAATGGGGGCTGGGCCACACTAAGAAGGCTGGGTAGGATTAACAAAAGTTGTCCTGAAATGGTACATAGCATGGGCAAGCAAATCAGTAAAAGTATACTCCAGTAACTTTCTGATTTGCCACCATGGTTTAAAATTTCGGCCAAAATGTTTCAGGCGATAACTGAAGAACCCGGCTAGCTGTTTTTGGCACTGTAGCAAGTTTTCAGCCAAAATTTTGGTTTTGGCCCCCACCAAAACCGAAAAGAAATCCGAAGTTTTAATCCTTCTTCGCCGCTCAAAGATCTATCTCCATCTCCCAAGTTGGTGGAAGATGGACTTGAGCACCACGCCACTGAACTGACCTTATACCTAATACACTAAATGACCTTGTATAGCGCATCTGATCTAATATAAATGGTAATTTGGAACGGGTCACTAAATTAGGACATGTGGCATGAACTTTCATCAACTATACATTGTGATCAAGGACCTGATCAAAAGCTTTGGAGCTTTGAAGATCACATCAAATAAGCTTCTCCGTCATGTGATTCAAAATAATCAAAAGCTTTTAAAATGAAGTGCTACCAAGTGAATCTCTAAAATTAGTTTTAGCCATTAATTTAGAGACATTTAAAAAAAAAAAATTCACACTACGGATCTTACGATCATGGTCTTTCCATCACCCAGAATGCTTGATGAAAAATGATGTCAAAGGAAAAGGTGACGTATTCAAAATCACTTTTTGGGACATGAATTTTAGGGTAGATATCAACATTCAATTAGGTGCACGAGTCAACATTTTCTCATAAAATAGTAGTATTCAAGGCCATAATTTAGATTAGATTCAGACCAAAAATTCTGCAAATGAATGATTTCTAATTTTCTTCTATGTTTTGAAGAGCCTTTCAGTTGGATGACTAAGAGCATCTCCAACAGGAGAGCTATCCCACACACTAAACAACCCAATGGCTATTTTTAGCACTCCAAGTTACAAAAATCGAGCTCTAGAAGTAGTGCCATCCCACACGCCAAATATACCTCTTGCTACAGTAATAGCAAAATTTAGCTATCACTATAGCAAGAGGTAAAAAATAAAATATAATAAAACTCTATACAACTCTTTCTCTCTCCTTTGTTTCTCTCCCTTTATTTCTCTCTTTTTTCTCTAGGTCTGGAATAAGAAGAACCCATTCCAACACTCCATTGCTCCTTCCACGATCTCCAAATGAAAGTGCGTTTTCTGTGATTGCTGGTGCAAAGATCGGCATAAATATCATTAAAATATGTTGAAGAGTCCAACATTTATCCCTACAGAAATCTCCAAATACTATCCATGGCCCTTCTTTAACCTTAATACAAAAGTCAGACCTCATCTCAGTACACGAGTTTCCTTCAAAACCACCATTAAAGTCTCCTCCAAAGCTTCATAAACGAATACATCTAAATCACCTGGTCTGTAAACGTGGATGTGGTTTCTGTTGAAGATGGAGTCATCTCTCTAAAACTACAAGGTGAGACCAATTGTATTCTTTGTTTGGTTCTGGGGTTTTGATTGAGTTATTTTTTTGATAAATGGGTACTTGTTTCTTTCTTTGATTTTGAGTTTCGGAGGCTGGATCAATTGCTTTTTATTAATTTAATGATGAATCAATTGGGCCCTTTTTTTAATTGATAAATAGAAATTGATTGATAAATGAAATTTTTTAATTTATTTGATTTTGGATTTTGAAAGTTGACTCAATTGGGTTACTTGTTTGGTAAATGGAAAATCTTTAGTTGTTTGATATTGGTATTGAAAGGTTGGGTCAATTGGGTTACTTGTTTGATAAATGAAAAATCTTTGTTTGTTTGATTTTGGGTTTTGAGTGGCTTGCTCAATTGGGTTATGTGTTTGATAAGGTTTTTGGTTTTAAAGGCTGATTCCATTGGGTTATTTGTTTGATAAATGACATATCTTTATTTGTCTGGTCAAGTTGATTATTTGTTTGATGAATGGTAAATCTTTGTTTGTCTCTCTCAATTGAGTTATTGGTTTGATATATGGTAAATCTTTGTTTGATTTTGGGTTTTTAAGCAAACTCAAAATAACATCAATTGAACAATCTTAATCATCTGATCGATATTTTTTTTTTTCTTGCACTGACTATCTACTTTACTTCAAATTAGTTCAATATTCATTTAGAGTTCCTGCAGGAACTTGATCGGACAGAATCATTAGAGCAAGGTTGGGGATTAATTTGATATAAATGATCACTTTTTCTGTAAATATTGGTGAAGGTTTGATATTAATTTTATTTAAGTCTTTGCAATCTTGCAGGTTTGGATTTGTAAAGAGCACCAAGATGGCAAGATATCTACTTGGAATTTAAAATTTGACTAGTCCTTGAAATCTTAAAATTTATGCATCATATGATCTTTTTTTTTTTTCAAATAAAAAAAAAACTCTTCCAACCAACTGGGTATTTTAGAAAACCAAGATATATGTTGGGATTTTAGATTCACCACCTGTATATCAAATCAAAAAAGAGTTTAAGCTTGTAAAATAGAGTCCCCTTTTTGTCCATATTACTAACCATCTTCTATAGTTGTGAGTTGTTCCAAATCATCTGTAATTGCCCCCTCTTTAACTTTGACTAGGTTTGAAGTATTTGCAGAAAAGTTTGATTTGTTGTACTTTTTTGTTTTATTTGTTTCAGGTTGAGATGTTAATGAAAATCTAAACATTGAATGGAATCGCAAATGGAAGAGAATGTGTCTTTCACCAATCTCTTAAACGAGGGTTCCTATGCTGATAATGAAACATTGAGATCTCTATATCGAAATGATAGTCCGTCTGACCCTAAAGTTGAACAACAACTTAGCGCAAAGAAAATAAGAATTGAAAATTTTAGCGTGAAAGAAGATATACTCCTAGTAGATGCGTAGGTAAATACTTCTACAAGCATTATATGAGGAACTGAACAATCAAAGAGTGCATATTAGTCTAAAATTTATTCCAACTAACACGCTAATAAGGACTTTGATATTTCACACAATCAAGTATCACTAAGTAATCGTTGGCAAAAAATTCAAAAGGTAGTCAATAAGTTTTTTCAACCCCCCTCTTCACAATTCCTACAATTACATGGATAAAGAACTAAAAAGTTAGAAAAATAGATTAGATCAACTTAACACAGCAATTTAAAGTTAAATAATCAAAATAAAAAATTTATCACTTGTAGGAGTTCCCCCCTTCATTTACCTGGACTTTTCCATGTTCTCTTCCCGCGAAACCGGATTCCATGAACACCCATCAACATTAGACGTTGAATCTGTTGGTTAGGTTTAACCCCAACGTGTATTTTGAGACACTTTGAGGAGTGGTCTCGGGTCGAAATTAATCGATCGATTTTGTATAGCGATCGATCGATTTTGGACGATAATTAATTGTCTGCTCTCGGGTTGAAATCGTTCTATTGAATTTGAAAAATCGATCGATCGAGTATGAGCGACAATTGTTTGGCAACTCTCAGGTTGAAATTGATTGATCGATTCTAGGCAGACAAGTTCTGCGGATTTAGACAATTTGGCTAATTAGATAAGTTTTTTATCAAAGTTTCCTAATGCAAGTTAGAACCTATCAATAGAAGGTTTTTCTAGGGTTTCAAGAGAGAGTTTTCTAGAGAGTCAAAAACGGTGAATGCTTTGAGAGGCAAGGTATTGAAGAAAAGTTTGGAGATTGAAGCAGCCGATTAAAGTTGTTCTTGTATTGGAATCGTTACTATATTTCAGCAGATCTCTTTTTTGTTTTGAAGGACTACGTCTTTGTTTATTCAGCGTGTTGACTGTTGAAGATTATATGAGGTCTTGATTGAGAGTGCACTAGATTGGTTGAACCATGTAAATTCATTTATGTTGTGTGTGATTGATTTTGTGTTTTCTTATTTTGCCGTATTCATTGCGATTGGGAGTTCAGTATTTTGAATTCCTAACAAAATCTTCCTTTAAACTGTTTACTAGATAATCGAAAAGTCCGAAAAATTCGTCGCAATCATCCAAAAGAAAACCATAATTTGGGAATTGAGATGAGGCAGTAACTTGGGAGTAGGGGTCAAGCATCATAGAAGTGGAGGAGGATCAGATCACCAAGATCCAATGGGAGTGCTTTATTTATGTGTTTACTTGCTCTTTCGTGGTCACCTTCCAAGGCGGAAGCATAGAAATTTCTGTGTTGGTCCCCCTCTCAATGGTGAGAGTGTGACAATTAGATTGGACCCACACTTGTGTCACCTAAGTGACATTGAGATCTAATGAATTTGGAGGGGCAAGATATAAGGATTTTCAAAATTTTATATGGTTCTCCTTTTTCTAGTGTGGAAAGGGTTCGGTCCCCATGCTCTGCACGTTTGGAAGAGGGTGTGACAGTTGGATTGGAAGGTCAAAATTTTATATGATTTTGCTCTTTTCTAGTGTAGAAAGGGTTCGGTCCCCACACTCTCAAACGTTTGAAAGAGGGTGACAATTAAATTGGACCCACACTAGTGTCACCGAAGTGACATTGAGATCCAATGAATTTTGAAGAGGGGAGAATAGCCAAAATAGCTATGAGCTACACTAACAGTTAAATTTAATTAATTAATTTTTTTTTTTTTTGCATAAATTTAGTTATTACTATAGTAAGACGTAAAATAATAAAATACTATTTATCTCTATAAACTATTTCTCTTTCTTCTACTTAAATAATAAAATATTTAAAAGTTGAGTGTGAGTGATAAAATATAATAAAATAAAAGAAAAAAAATATTTTAAAAAAATGAGTAGCTAAAATAGAATGTCCGCTGGAGTGATTTATATTGTAACAGTAGCTAAGGGAGGGGGGAGGTGATTCAAAATTTTATATGCCTTTTTCTAGCGTGAAAAGAGTTCTCTCCCCACACCCTGCATGTTTGGAAGAGGAACATGATAAACGGATGGCAGATTTGTTGTAGACAATGTACAAGCGGCTGACGTAGTGCGATATGGCTGACTGCATCGACCTGCATTAATTGAGTCCCACCGCTCATACAGCTAATTGTGTCATGCCACATTAGTCGCTTACACTTTGCCTACATAAATATGTCGTCCGTTTAAGACTGTCCTTTGGAAAAAAATACTACTTTTAGGAAGATATATGAAATATTTAGGGGACTTTAGAAAAAGCGGTCTCATTTAAAAAGGTTTTAGGGTATTATACTGAAGAAAAAAAAAAAGATTTTAGGTAAAAAGGATTTCACATAAATTTGAGGTTCTAAGAGATGTACAAAGTCTCACTTATGGAAAACTTTTTGCGTCTCACATCTCTTAGAACTTGGGTGGGATGTGTGGGTGACTAGAAAAACTAATCGGCACAGGAGAAGTTATAGGTCATCGATTTTTTGTTCATCTTCTCCGACGCCGATGAGGTTTTGAATCATAATTGCCGAATAGTTTTTTCGAGCGCCGAAAAAGAGCGATCAAAATCTCATCGGTGTCGGAGACAATGAACCAAAACCTCAACGGCATCGGAGAAGATAAACTAAAAATCGGTGACTCAAAATTTCTCGGATGCCTATTAATTTTTTCGAACACCGAAAAAAAAATGACTAAAAATTAATCGGCGCCGGAAAAAACCATTCAACGAACTGCTGAAGTGGGACGATACAAGCAGAGCTCAACAATGCATGTCGAAGCGGTCACTTATATTGCGTCACGTTGAATGGTCTGCTCTATAGATAAAGAAGCATAACACGCCATCACCTGCAACCCATTCAATGCCAGGAATTCAATCCCAAAATCTTTGAAGCGAAAGTATAAAGGTTTGATTGGGAACCGGTTTGACTGAACTTGACCAAGAATTCATAGTACCATGAATTCTACGTGCACACTAATTGATTAATTGATGGGGCTTTTGTCCGGTCCAATTGGTTGAACTATAAATGTGATTCAACCAATTTTGATACCATTGGATATTTGGATGCAAGGAGATCTTGATTTTTATCTTATTGGTTTATATTGACTTTGAAAACCCTTGCATCGAGCGCCTTTGAAATTGGTTGAACGATATTTAGAGTTCAACCAGTTGGACTTGGCCAAAGCCCATGATTGATGAACAATATTGTATATAATGCAAATTAATGAAAGGATGCTCGTGCCCGCACTATAAAAATAAGGAGTTTCAGTAGCATTTATTATTAAGGCATTTTTTTATAGCGGCCGTTTTTGGTAGCGACAGAATTAATTGCGGCAATTTTTTGTTAAAAATATTACTGCTAATAGTCATATTTTTTGTAGTGTCGAAACCCATTGACTGCTTGGAATCAAACGATCGAGATCGTTTTTACCCTAATCTTCCACACAATGGATCTTGAGATCATGATCTTACTATTAGACTGTCAATTTTTTATTCCACTGGGCATAAATCTCAAAAACATGACCCTAAAATAATATTTGAGTATGATATGTGCTATGTGATTTTTGTTTCTTTTAAGACCTTTTTTTTGGGATTTGTGCCAAGTAAAATGAAAAATTGACAGTACGAAGATATGCTCATAGTCTTAAGATCAATTGTGTGAAAAACAATCTCTATAATCTGATTTCAAGTCTTCAATGGGCTTAAGGGGTTTTTGTATGTGGGCTCTTTTAATGAACTTGTAAGCGGAGATATCCTTAATGAAATTGGGACATCACATCAGCTACTGAAAGCCAATTAATGCGTCTCATTTTTTGGAGTGCGACTAGCAAATGATGATGGGTTAGCAGTAGCAGCTCTTGGTATTTAATATGAAAAGTCCAATGATTTGTTTAACGTGGTTAATATTGATCTGCTTCATGAAATTTCACAAAGGAGGTATAGATTTGAAGTTCAGCAAAGCCAAGTACGCCGTGGAGATGATTTAAACCAATGTTCCTTGATTCACTCGTTCGATTCGAATTGCTAGGGCCTAGAAAATGCAGTTTGCCCATGGTAGGAGGAGTTTTAATAAAATATCTAAATATGTTTAATGACTTAATTTGTTTATGCCTCTCTAGTAAGCTTTTAAATTTTGGATTACGTAGTCACTGTTACTGATGGAAGGGTTTTGGTGAGATCCAACCAGTCGATCTCTAAATGCCTTTCAACTGGTTTTAAACTCATTGGATATGATGAAAGATAATCTTGATTTTAACATTTACAAGTTGACATCTAAGGATCCCTTGCATCCGATGGTCTGAAAATCAGTTGAACTTCGTTTATCGGTTCAACTAATCTCAGTCTCTCATATTTCGATTTTTGTTCTTAGTTTAAGAAGAAGAAGGACAAGAGAGCGGTAGAAGAAGTGAGGGAAAAAAGTTTAGTCTAAGATTCATCCTTCCTATTTGCCTTCATTCATTTTGTTAACCATCGGGTTTGATTTTAACATTTTGAAGGGAAACGTGTTCTTACCACGCGTTTTATGTCATGACCCACTAGTTGAACCCGAAATAAGGTTCAACTAATTATTATTTTTTTAGAATAAAGTTTAACTAATTTAAAAACCATTATATGCAAGGAAATCTTGACTTTTAACTTTGATAAGATCACATCCATATTTCGATCTTTTGCTTCCGATCCAACGGTTTTAAAATTGGCTGAACCGCCGTAAGGGTTCAACTTTGGACCTAACCAAAGCCCTTCTTACTACTATTGTTCTTTGATTGATTATCGAGAGTAAAGAAATATCGTTATCATATGGTCTAGTATACTGGGAAAAAAGGTGGGTGGAAGCGTGGAAGAATGGTGTTCTTCATGGGCCTGAGCAGATTGCTTAATGGAAAATTGACAATATTGCAACCTCATGGTATCATGGTTTTTTTTAATACCCAATAGATATTAAAATCATAATTTTGCTTTATAATTAGGGATTTCAAGTCTCAATGGACTGGCTGGCCTGGATTTAGGCCGGACCTGGCTCGGAAATAGAAGGCTTTTTGGACGTGTAAGCTTGGCGGCTTCTCCATGAGCTTTAATGGGGACATCGAAACCGCCTATGTAATGGGGATGACAAAATCATTTGACACAGTTTAACCACCATGGTATGAATACAACATTGGCTCAAGGTGATCACCATTACCTCGACGATCAAGTAATGGTAGGCGGTCGATCATCAATCTCTGATCCAAAAATCCCAATTAACCAAAGTCCGGCCTGTTAGTTGCCATTCATATCAATGGTGAAATATGATGCGAGTGTCATCAAATAATAACAATAATAATAATAATAATAATAATAATAATAATAATAATAATAATAATAATAATAAACTCACAGCAAACGGGTTTGAACAAAAAATTTCTGACTGCAATGGACTATAATTGTTGATCAAGAGCTTCAAAATTTATTTCCATGATTAAACTTGTATCTAGAAGAAATGTAACTCCCATGAGAGAGAGAGAGAGAGAGAGAGAGAGAGAGAGAGAGAGAGAGAGAGAGAGAGAGAGAGAGAGAGAGAGAGAGAGAGAGTACAACATATAGTTATTTCATTCACTGCACAAATACTACATACTTCACATACCTTGGTTTATATCCCAATATAAACATAGATGAACATGGAGGTGGGGCTTTTCATGTAGGCGGATATATAGCTAGCTTGTATAGGTCATGCACTTTGAACCATGGAGGGCATATGGTTAGAAGAAGAAGCCAAGCATATGGTGCGATGAGGGGTGTAATAGGTCTCAAAAGGGCTCCCATGGTTATGCACTCCACCATACGTCGTTATCACATAACTCGAGTCTTCCCGATCTCTTTCTACTGTCTTCTTCACATGGCACCCTTGGTTCGAGCAACGATAATAATTCCTGAATTAGAGCTATTTATTAGCTAATACAATATGATTTTTTGCATTTCTTAGATACATCGAAAATTTATATCTAAGACTGCAATTTATAAGGAAAATTGCAATTTATAAGACTGCAATTTAAGTAGGAAAAATTCATGTAGGGAAAAGCCAAAAATGATAAATTATAAGAAAAACGTTACACCAAATTTGTTACGATTGGTAAATACCGATAGTGATGGTTCATAACGATAATATGCAAATCTACCATTTCATACCGATTTAAGGTATGTAACCTTTCGGGTTTGTAATTGAGATAAGCATAACTTATTCGTCGACATTTTATACATGGAATTATGCTTATTTTTTATTTTACCTTGGATTTGGGCTGTTCTTGACTAATTTCTTTCCGTACTTCCTCCATTTATATCCATCATCCAAGATTTCGACTGTTGATTTTGTTCTAAATCCAACCTTATAGGTCCCAATATCCTTCTTAATTCTCTTCAACACACTTCCACAATTCCTATAATTACATGGACAAAGATTTATAAAGTTAGGAAAATAGCTAGATTATAAAAACTTAATAAACAAATTTTGAACTCAAATAATCAAACTAAAAAGCTCATCACTTGCATTTTACTAGTTCTTGGGGTATTACTATTACCCCCCATCATTTGCCCGAAATTTTCCACATGATCATCTAGGGACGACACCGGATTCCGCAGAAACCCATCGATATTAGACGTCGAATCTACCTCCGAACCGTCCCCAACCGTTAGATAATCGGAAAGTTCGAAAGACTCATCGCGATCATTCAGAAGAAAATCATAATTTGGGAAGGGAGATGAGGCACTAACTTGGGAATAGGGGGCAAACATCATAGAAGTAGGGAAGAATCTGATCACCATGATCCAGTGGGAGCGCTTAATTTATATATTTACTTGCTCTTTCGTGGCCACCTTCCAATGGAATGATACGAAATTTCTTTGTTCGTGCACTTGTCTATGCTGGCGGTGTGACAATTGGACCCACTGACGTTGCATCTTAATGAGCTCAATAGAGAAAGGCAAGATTTTTGCTTCCTTAGTCAAATTTTTCTATGAGGTCTTTGGCCCTTTCTAGTGTGAAACGTTACCACTTCTAGGAAGATGCATGAATTATTCATATTAGAGGAATAATAACGAGCTGCTAAACAACATTTTAGTAGTGTCAGCCATTTGATCACCGTTGGATGGAGATCCAGGATGACGCAATAGAGAATGTTCCCTACCATTCTCACTACACTGTAGCAATGGTGTGCACTAAATGCCCACTTGTTTCTATTATTGCTAAGCTTTTTGTAACTTCACAATGTTTTATATATGAAGAATTGAGACTTTATAAGCACAAGGATGTGAGAAGAAAAAGACTAGTGAAATAGGATTCAAAAAGGAGAAATAGGACTCGAAAAGCCAACTCCAAATATGATGATGATGATAATAACTAAAAGAAGAGAATGACCTTAACAGATTTTATCTATTTAAATGTAGCTAAGTACCATACGATCTATACATGTGGCACTTTTTCATCAAGATATGTCACACGGTACACGAGGTCATTGTTAAACGATGTGATTCATCCACAGGGGAAAAATGACTTACTAAAATAGGTATGGACAATCAGGTTCAACAATAATTGGACAAAGGTTAAAACTCGGAAAAATCCGACAAGTTTGGAGAAATATTTGAAGAAAAATTGGAGAGAAAATAATATAAACACTAAAAATTAAGATTAAAAAATATATATATATAATTTTTTTTAAATAATTAAGATTTATTGGAAAAATTGCGAATTATTCATGATTTATTCGTGAATTTTTAATAACACATGAATTTTTGAAAAAAATCATGAATAATTCAAGAGTAATTCGCAGAACCTCAAATTTCTGACTTTTTTCAAAAATTCGGCAAATTTTGTCACTGTGTATAACACGGCCTCGTGCATCACATAATAAATTTTTATTGATAAAAACATGTTTCATATGTATACCACGTACTGGTGTAGCCAATAATTTTTGTTGATGGGGGCTACAAATGATAAATATAATGTTAATAGTTATTTTACCATCGATTTGGGAGCTTTTACAACATAGATTTAAAGACTTATCTACAAACAAAGGTGTATAAGATACATATTTCATAGAAACTCTAAATTTAAATGGGAGCTTGAGCCTTTTTATTAATAAAAAAATTCATTACGTAATGCACAAAGCCGATTCATTACCATGTTTCATAAGTATAAATCTAATCCCTTTAAGTATATGATTTGTTGGTTCTAACTCTAATATAAATAATTTGGCTATTTTGATAGTCGTCAATATTAAAATTCATTAATCATCTTCCTTAGTGCACGCTCAGTTCCCCGCATTCCTCTAATATTAGATGTAATTGGGTCGTGTAATATTATAGGTTAAAGCACAATTTTGCTCGTTCACTTTTCTGTAATTTTACAGTAAATCCACTTAACTTACAAGCCCTGATTATATTTATAGAATACTTGTAATCATGTTATCAAAAATTTGCCAATACTGACACGTATCGATATCTCAACTCGGTATTGGTTAATGTGGGCCCGTATCGATTTCTCAACTCGATATCGATATTAGTCAATGCGAGCCCGTATTGGCCGTTACAGTGTCGGTTTTGATTGATACCTCTATTTTATTTATTTATTTTTTAAATAGACCGATACATATCGGTATCGGCCGATTCGTATCAATCTTCTATAGACCGATACTTCAGTCTAATACCGATTTTGACACGTTGCTTGCAATAAACACAATGGTGGAATAAATTCATCGTGCTATTGAATAATCCCCAGTAAAATAGATTTTACATAACTCAGTTCACTTCGCTATAAAGTTGATTTTATACCCATATTGTACACTGATCTAAACAAGCATTTTATAACAGATCAATTGAACCTTTTTTACGAGCAAAGTTTTACAATTTATTGCATTCCAATGAAATGAACTTGCCCTGAGAGGACGTCGTCTAACTCATTCACAGACTAAATGGTACGTTATCTACACTCAAGCGTAGAGTCGAACCTTGTGTGTAGGGACTATATATATATATATATATATATATATGAGCACAAAGAATGATATGCATCCAGATACAATCTGGAATAGGGGCATTATCAGGTCAGTTCGGGTCGGTTTTCATGTAAAATCGAAACTGAACCGATAACTATTGGTTTCTATTTTATGAAACCGAAACCGAACCGATAAAGTTCAAAACCGAAATCGAACCGATCGGTTCTGTTGGTTTTCTGTTTATAAACCTTATTTTTTTAACTTTTTTTTATTTGTAGCATTTTACCGAATCGAATCGATTTTTTTCGATTTCGGCTTAGAATTTTCAAAATTTATACAAATTGAACCAATTTATGCAAACTGTTTTTGCAAACTCCTATGATTCAACAGATTTTAAGACTTTTGGTGATTAACAAACTAAAGCAACAAGAGTTGGCTTTCTACAATAAGTCTCACACACCGTCAAACTCAAACATAGACATACTATAATCCATATATACACCACTATCAGTTTCTTATCGGTTTGATTTTGATTTTTTAATATTAAAATCGAAACCAAATCGATAACTATCGGTTTCTATTTTTTGAAACTGAAACCGAACCGATAACTATCGGTTTCTATTTTTTGAAACTGAAACCGAACCGATATGTCCCAAAATCGAAACCGAACCAAAATTTCAGTTCGGTCAATTTTTTGCACAGCCCTAGTTTGGAAGGTTGCACTCGTACGCTAGATCACATTCACATGGCATGTGACACAAAAAATGGTAATCCAAGCATTTGGTATGTGGTTTGAGAATAAATAAGTTTTTTAATTTTTTTGTCCTGATTTCATAGGTCAAAAATATGATAGCGCTGTTCGATCTATTGATCCGACCACTCAAATATTTACCTCAAGACCTAGGCATATGATCAATCAAAACAATAGATTAATATTTCATAAATTAAAATATATGTGCGTACTTTATCACAAAGATTGTGACCGTCGCTTTAGCTTTAATCCGTTTTATCAATCTCGAAGTCTTTCCTACAAGGAAGAAGAGGTTGAAAGTGGCTCTACCCGCCTCTCTTGCTACCCTCTCTTGATGGGAAGTTGTCAAAAAGCTTGTGTGTAGTGAGCGAAGGACGACCACCTATATATATAACATGAAGAGTCATGCCCTGCCTAGAATACCGTCCATCAAGGTATTCTAATAGGAATAAGAATCACATATAAATCAAGAAATCTTGAAGTTTCCTTCAATTCCCAATAATGCTCTTTATTATTTCAAGCAACTACAATTCAAGATTTTATAAAATCCTAGTGTGTAGGCCACACAAAATAAGAATTTTAATTTTCATTAAAAATTCCAACAAGCGCCTTCAAAAGTTGGTGCATTGAATTTTGGTCCCTTCGGCCATATTTTCAATAGTAGTTTATGGGTGGTACTTAATTGATTTTGTCCAAATCATCGTGGCACCGAATTCTCATGTTAGGTTCTACATGTGCCCCCTATACGTGTATATAGCTGTCAATTGGGGTATTGATAAAGAAGCGACATGGAAATGTGAACTAATATAGAAGAGAGTGAGTTAGGCACGTTTGTTTGGGCGTAATAAGTTGCCTACAAAATACAATTTACATGTGTTTTTTTGTTGATTGAATTACGTGCAAAATAAGCTTTGCATGTAATCTAATGGTGTAAAATGTGTGTTCTTTTCTATGTAAACTTTGCTTATAAAAATCACTTTTTCAAATTATACTAAAAAGAACAAGAGCTGTAAAATATTTGAAAATAATGACACATTAGCCATTAGCCATTGGACTTCCTACACATCCGACCTTAATGAAATTCTGCGCGAGCCATCTAGCAGTTGGTATTAGTGAATGTACCGATTTATGGTCGAGCTGTTACACAATGAATGGCTTGTGCGAGCCATCTGAATTGCATCAATAGGGAAACGAGCCCAATGTTGTGTATCACATGACAAATTTGTAGCACTCATGGCATCTACAACAACTCAAAACTTGAGCCTCTCTACCACGGGATCATAATTCATGCAATTGAAACTACTGTAAATAGGTGATTCTTTAAAGGGCTATGGAGACTGTAGATCTCAAGTTCTTAGGCCCATTACCAAACTGACCAAAACCGAATCGGACATCGACATGAACCGATTTTTATGGTTTCGGCTTGGTTGCCGGTTTGGGATAGTGGGACTTTCTGTGTATCGAAACTGACACCTTTTCGGTTTCGATTTTGGTGTGGGCTGTACCGAACCGAATGCCCAAAAAACCAGTTTTGGTTCGGTTTGGTACACTGAACTTTTTTTAAATTTTGATAAGAATTTGGTACACTGAACTTGCATGTCTAATAATAAATCATACTGCAATTAGCTCCCGGTCTAAAATCCAAACGGTTTGTCCTTCAACTTATTTTGGATCAGTTGCCAATTTCAATTGGGCCCATTTGATTAGGTCTGGTTAAAATCCAATCGGGTTGGTTCTAGTGTCTAGTCCGAGTCGATCTGATCTTTGTACCTTTAAGTCGTCTCTCCACCTTGCCCTGATCAGGTGTGCGCATTACGCACTATTGTTGCAGTAACTGAAGCTCATCCCTACTCTTTTTAAAACCCCTATAAACCCCTCACCAAAAGACGGAAACCCTTCAAGAGAACCCCCCAAACTGATCCCCAACACGAATCTCAAACAAAGCAAATCTAAACCCACGTATCATAATCCGATTCTCAAAACCCCAAGTTCTAATACCGGAGAACCCCCTAAAGTCTCCGTCCCTTATGAAATCCCTCCGTAGAGCGAATCCTCACGCCACCAATTCTTCCTGAAAGTGCTCAAAGATGGCTCCATCATCGATCAATTCAACGTGTGAGTAATCTCTCTCTCTCTCTCTCTCTCTCTCTCTCTCTCTCTTTATTCGAAATTGTAAGTTTTCTCGAAGATGGCCTTGAAGAGGGTGGGGTTATTAAAAGCTGAAGAGAAAGAAAGGGGCTCTATAATAAAGAGAGCCACTGCCAGTCAAACGAATATTGCTGGTAATATTTTGGGATTATGATTCCTTGAGTTTGTGATGCAAATAAATTGTAGGCAAAGCGTACAATGATATTATATGTATAGATTGCGATAAATCGAACGACCATGCTCGTAAAATATCGGACAGTTGCAAAGAAAATCACTCATTACGTGTGATTTTAGGAGAATATAGCCAAACGAACGTACCATTAGTCAAGTGTTCATGGCTTGATCCCAATCCCAATTGCTATGGTACAAGACAATAGTAATGGAATTGACGGGAAGTTTCTTTTTACAAGTAAGCTCCTATATAGGGGTGGATGTTGGGGCCGGACCAAAATCTGGCTCCCCAAACAGACCCGATAAAACCCCCGTATTTTCCATGATTTATATACAAAAAAGTATTGGGTGGAGTTGACCCGACCTGACCTCTTAGTCGACCTCACCTAACTGATTAAGTTTATGTAGCTGACCCAGTAATCGTTGAGTTGCTTATCAAGTCGACCGGACCCGTTTCCAGACCTACAGTATATTATGTTTAATAGTCAATACCATCAACCGTGATAGTGCTAAACATATTTACTTAGCTAAAAAGGCTTATATGACCTCATTGACCTGGGGATAGCTGGTTATAAACTAGAATTAGAAGCACTAAAAGCGACACTGATTGGACAGCTCTAATAAACCACACAAGTCGCTTCTTTTGCCAGAGTGAATGAGAATTCATCGTTCCTATACATGCATTGGTATAAAATGCACAGCCGTATAACAGCTGTAGTGCACAGGCCAACTTTGGTTACACCTTGGCATTAGCTAGCTCATCAATTGAGATGATAACCTACTTGTTAGACGTTTCCAATCATATGATTATAGTATTTTTATTTTTTTATTTTTTTTTCTAGGGGCTGGGCGGATGGCTACGTCATGTTGAAGTAACCTTGATGTCATAGGTAGGGCTATCAGTGAGTTGGGTCGGGTCAGGTCAGGTTGGACAAGATCAGGGCTGCCGGATGCGGCAAGGGTATATGCCTGACCTAACCTAATAGTTCACCGCCACCCAACCCTAGCTGACCTGACCGGAAAGTCAGGGTCCAAAAAATTATTAATAAATTTAATAGCTTTACGACATCCATGAGGAGAGTCAATCCTTTAACATATTGGATGGCCATGATTTGTGGAATTGATGGAATTTTTTTAACCTATAGCTTTTGATCACAAAATTAGCCAAATAATTTACAATTTATGGGTTGTGTGAATTAAATCCAAATAATTGGCAATTTATATTTTGAAAACCCGTATGTTTTTTAAAATGCGCAAAACTTGCATATTATTCACAAATAATTCACTATTTTTTTTAATCTGAGTTAGTCTACAATGAGTATTCATCCATTATGGGCGGTAAGTAGTCCATACGGTGTGTTACTGAAAGTTTGTGCATGTCATACAGATGTGTGACACGTGTCGATAATCGTGTCCGTCTATGATGGGGGGACACCTCCATTATAGACTCTGATTTTTTAAATATATTTTTTTAAAATTTTTATGCTCTTAATCTTATCTTTTTATGTCCTAAATTTTTCTCGTTTTTTTTCATATTTTAACCTCGCCGAATTATGACGTGGCGACAAAATCGCCGAATTATGTACGGTTCAATTCGTTATACACACTTTCATGCATAGCAAGATAAAACAAAATTGTCCACTGTATAAGAGTGTCCTAAAGAACCGTAAAGAACGAAAATGCTTCCAAATTTTCCAAATTTTCAACATCCAACATTTTTTAATTCTTTTTCAGATTTTGAAGTTTCCAACAACTTTATGTGGAGGATTGATGAAACCCAAAGCACGTGTCTACACTCTAACATAGGTCAGTTGACCTCAGGTTTAGGTCAAATCCTCGGTCCATTTGGAGTTGCATTTTCAAACTCCTTGATGTGATTATGACCCACCAGTGGAACCCATTAAAATTTGGTTAATCAATGAAATTGATTAGTTATTTGATTGATTCTAATTTAATATAAAAATTACACACAAACCAATAATTATCACGAGACAAAATTTACGTGAAAACTTAAGCATTGGAAAAAATTACGGGACCGAAATCTATAAATCAAATCTACTATGAAATTAAATAATTATACGGAATTTCGAATGATATATAACGAATAAATGCACATGTCTTATCAAATCTCATGCAATCTAACTTTCCATCGCAGGTCGTCTCCGTAGCCTTTAAATTTGAATGTTCTCCTCTATCGTTGATGAACGCACAACGATCTATCTTGAGATCTATTAGACTATCAATCACACACTCTAATCTCTAGGGCACCAAACACCCAACTCACTTGGGCAAATTAACAAGAAGAAAATAAAGGAGGAAGGAAAAACTTTTGAGTAAACAATATTAGCAAATCACTAGCTTTCAAAATGAGGAATGATGTGCAGTAAAATATGATGATATTTCACCCATAAAAATCTACATTTAGCCGTCCGATGAAAGCTATCTAACATAATTTGTCAAGTTTTCTAAATTTCAGGACAAAGTGGTCATTGAACTCATTAGGAAGCACAAAATGGCGAAAAAGCGGAAAGGAACTGACAAATAAAAAAAAGCAAGACCTTTTGACTAGGTCGATCGATCGACCTTTGCTGGTCGATTGATCGACATAGCCCGAAAGTTTTTAAACTTGAATAATACAATTTAACTTGGTCGATCGATCGACTGTCTAAGTCGATCAATCGATTATGTTTGAATTTGAGTTTGACCGCCCGAATCTCGATACTATTTTCGGGAGATAAAATCTAGGATTCGGGAGGAGGAGAGGGCGGCTTCTGTTTTGACGTTTTTTTTCTAATTTTCTGCTTTTCAAGTTTGTAAGGGCGCTTGGTCCTAGTTTCTTCTGGAACGAGTTTTTATTATTCATTTTTCTGGAGAGAAGATAAGTCTTAGTTTCTTGGTTTTTATCCACTTTCAAGAAGGAGGTGTACGTACTTTGAATTAAAGCTTTTCGTGGATATTATTAAAGCCCTTTACGATATTTTAATATTTATGTTGGTTTACATTTCAATCATGTTGTTTATTATTACCATGTGTGGCTAGTTTCATTAAGGATGGAGATCTGATGAACCCCATCCGAGGTATTCATTTACGGTAATATGAATGTGTGGGTGAGATATTAGATTCTTTTAAGGGCCCAAAGATTATTGTTGATATGAATGTGATCTGACTGTGATTTGAAATATAGGAGCTAATCATGCCCTATGATTTCAGATCTGCAATAATGATTTTATTCTAATTTTTACCCATCTTGGGGTGAAGTTTTACTATTATCCAAGGTGTGAGTGTTAATCATACACTCATGAGGTGTTAATCACACATGTTCTTGATCTTGGATCGATAGTGTGACTTTATCCCATGGTGAGTTCCAATCACTATCTGAGGTGTGAGTGTTAATCATACACTCATGGGGTGTTAATCATGCATCCCCTTGATCTTAGATCATGTTTTGAAATTTACCTAGAGATTAGGCTCTTAGTATTATCCAATGTGTGAGTGTTAATCATACACTCATGAGGTGTTAATCACACATCTCCGTGATCTTAGATCTATACTTGATAATTCATGTGTGTTCAAGGCCAGTGCTCCTTCATAGCAATCTTATGAGGATCTCATATCTTCATTCACAGATTTATATTTTGTAAATGATAAACCTACGATGGGAAGATTCAGTACCCCAATCCTTATCTTCCATAATCTGTTAAATTTCAATTAGTGGTTAGTATTTATCTCATCTTTCAAATTCTTACGTTTTCAATTTAGAGGATACTGTAATAGATCTGTGAAAATTCTTTTGGTTAATTGTTATCTTTGATTTTAAATTTTCTAATCAATCCTCGTGGAAACGATCTCGTACTCTGCACCCACTGACTACATCACGATTTGTGCATTTGCGAGTACAACTTAATTTTCACAACAAGAAAGAACCAATTTTAGGGCAACACACAAGGAAAAAGAAGTACACAACTTGCTTAGCTAATTCTTCTTCAAATTTTTTTTTTATTAAAACCCTAAAACTACCCAAGAGGACAATTAAAGAAAAAGTCCAAAAGACCCCTTTTTCACAAATGAGCAAGAGCAATGTAAGGCTCACGTCGAGGAACCACAACTAGCTGTGAATGTCGCAGCAGCTCACTGTGATAATAACAGCTAGCTGTAGTAAAACTCACAACTCGATGTGGTTACTAATACAGAATGCAACAACAATTAGCTGTAAACAAACCAACAACTCGTTGTGGTCAACATCACAACTAGTTATGGTCAACATTATAGCTCACTATGGACATCACTTCAAGGCATAAAAAAATTATTTTGAGATAAAACTTTTAAGTGTTAAAGGTAGGGTCAAAGATATGTGACTAATAGCCTTATTAACCATGATATGATCCATCTATCTTGGCACACAATTTTCTTAAGGGAGATTTATATGATTTTTTGGAGTAAGGTGCGACAAGAAGATCTAACACACATTCTATGGCATTACTAAGATAAGGCTCTCAACTAGTTCGGTTGGCCACTTGGCTTGTTACTCAACTAGTCCGATATAACGACCTAGACCCACATGTCACAATATTGTCTGATTTTGGGTTTAGGCCTCTGCCCTAATTTTATTCTTGGCATGGGCTTAAGTCCCCACCTAAAACATTTCATGACATGCAATATTCGCAATCATATATAATCCAACCTATCCGATGTGATACTATCACCCAACCTTGTTTTCCTAACCCATTGGTTCAGGTTGGGCATGAAGAATCTACCCAACCTTTGGGTTCGTTCCATTTGGTTAGGATTGGGGCGCATTGTTGGATCTGAGTGCACTGTCGGGTTGGGTCTAGAATGTACCCTTGGCTGGTGGGCAACCTAAATTATGGCCCGATTCGTTGACATCCCAATACGAAGGCATGCTAGACTTAACTACTTAAATTAAATTAAATACTGCAAACGAGATTTTTTGATTGGATGGTAAATTAGCCCCAATAAGGATGCATCTTTAAGCATTTTGATCATGGAGGCTTTTGGATACATTCCGAAATTACAAAAGTGACTAAAGACTTTTGGGGCTTCATTTGAACTATTAGAAAAAGATTGGGTTTGATGATGTCTAATTGCTTGAACCCTAAAATAATAAGGTTTAATTGATTTTAAAACCATTGGATAAAGTACCCCTAACATGACAAATTCATTGCTAAGTACATAGATGCCCATGATCCTCAAACCTAGCGTATTCTTTTTATAGACTTTATCGACAACAAATTGGAGAGATTTTGAAAATTCCAATGAATTTTGGGGAGCTTGCTTGATTGGGCTAAGTCAGTCGCTTGGTTGCATGATTTTAAATCTTGAAACTCCACTACTTGACACGTCGTGTCTCGGCGATATGGCGTGAAATGAAAAGAAGGTTTTAAATGGTCTCACACCGCTAATGTGTTTGATCTTACACCACTAAAATATATTTCATTGTCATGCACATGACATGTATCTGTGATCAATCTAAACAGTCCAAGTGACTATCCCTTATTGAAACACATCTGAATTAAAGTATCAAATCTATAAAAATGATGCAAACCATCTAATCAAAGAGCCTTAATATTAGCCATTAAAGCTAACCATAAGCACATATATTAGGGTGCACATATTTGGATAAAGCATGTTAGTTGTTCGGAACACGGGATCATCAAGTAGAATGGATAATGAAAGTGAGAATATTGCCACCTCTACATAACATCCAAGACCTGGGAACTGACATACCCCTTTTACCAAGTTAATCACATGTTAAGACTGCCCCACAGCCCACGCTACTTCCCACGGGGCTCCCCTTTCCACAATAAGGCAATTTTTTTTTTGGGTACCCTGTGACCTTGAGGTTGCAATTGTCAACCTTCCTATGTGCTACAGGCACAAGCCTTCACAACACTGCAATTTCATTAGTTGTATCTGGCATCTTCAGCATTGACACGTTCTCTGCCAATCCGAACTCTGATATGGTCTCGGTATTCAAGCAACTTCCAAGGGACAGGACCATCGTTAGTTAGCCAAGCTGTGACACATCCGCAACTCCCTCATATATCAGCTTAATAATCTCACCCAATATTTTTAAGCCAGGGAGAACTGCCCATTATCAGCTTTTGAAATTTACACTTTTAAGGCAATGAGAGTCAACAATGAAGGAGATCCACATGAGAGAAGCCCTTGGATGCAGCTTGTAAGAATTGAGGTGTTTCCTCGTTCGAGAGGACTTCCGAGTTTCAATTCAAGAACCAAGAAGACCCATTTCATGCTACAAGATATGGTCTTATCTGTTGGAATCTATAGGTCAAGCACTAGATCCCACACAGCAATCACTTAACATTAATATTAATGTCGAAGATAGAAACGACTCTACCATCATACCAAGAAGATTTTATTTTATCTTTTGTTTTTTATGTCATACCTGTGTCCAGGCCTCTTATAGTCCAAGTTATCACTAACCAGGTCAGCAAGGGATATAAATCCCTAGGGTGGCCTCAAGGGGGGATTTGAACTCAGGTCTCTCACTTCCTGAGGCGGGTAACTGGCCATCACGCCAAACCCCTTAAGGTTATACGAAGAAGATTGCAATTGCTTCTAGGATTATCAACAAGTAGTGTTGTATTTTAACCTTTGATGGTTGCAGTAGGAAATCAAGTTTCAAGCATGACCAATTATCCACTTTTTTTTTTTCAAATAAGAAAAAATTTACTTGAGAATGCCAACATATAATGTTTGCAAGAAAGAATTCGCAAAGCTGAATCCAGAGCATAAACCTCAACTGTCTACCGGATGCATTATTATCCTTCTCCCACCATCAATTTATGATTTTGAAAACTTCAAGGGGATATTCCAAGATTTCACCAGTAGTCATTGCAAGTACATGAGCCCTTCTTGAAATGGTGGAAGCGGTTCTGATCCCTGACAATGATTTCACGATCATAGAGTTCCGATATGAATTTAGTAGCAGAGTGGCAATCAAAACACACCCTAAGATTTTTCACTATTCTTATAGTACTACCTGGTGTTGTTTTAATCAAGCCAAAAGCGATAGCTAGCTTTTCACTGTGACGATACAGCGTGGTCTCCTTCTCTTCCTCGTCCATATCAATCAGAACCTGTGTCATATCAGGCTTATATCCTTTATCCTTCAACCTCCGCACCACCTCCACTACCTTAGCATGCATCTCATTGATCTGAGGATGAGATTTTCCCCCTGCACGGAACTCATGAACCTCATTATCCAATTCGATAGAACTACATCCGGCAGTCTTTAGCACTCCTCTCTATCTCATCAAATTCCTCACCTCATCAACATCCTCCCATCTACCAACCGATGCATACAAATTTGACAAAAGGACATAACAACTACTATCGCCAGGAGCTAACTTGATAAGATCCCTACCCACTCTCTCACCAACCTCGACATTACCGTAGACTCTACATGCCCCTAAAAGAGTCTTGAAAATCACCATATCCGGCCGTCCACTTGCCAACCTTTCTGCTTCATCCAACTGTCCAGCCGACCCAAAAGATCAACCATACACCCATAGATCTCAATTGTGGGTTCAATGTTGTACACACTCCTCATAGCCTCAAAGTACTTCACCCCTTCATCAACGATCCCGACATGACTACATGCCCTCAAAACACCTACGAATGTAACGTCGGTAGGGCTTGCACCTGTACCCAACATCTCATGGAACATTTCTAGTGCATCCCTCCCACGACCATGCATCGCCAAACCGCAGATCATCGCATTCCAAGTCACCGTGTTTCGCCAAGCAGGTTTCATCTTCTCAAACACATCTATTGCATCATCTATACTCCCACACTTTGAGTACATGTCTACCAAAGCCGACCAAATGAACACATTCATTTCTATGCCTGAAGTTGCCACATAGGAATGCAGCCATTTCCCCAAACTAAGTGCACCCAAGTGAGAAATCGAAGGGAGGACACTCGCTAATGTGCGCTCGTCAGGTTTGATCCCCGTCTTTTGCATATTTTGGAAAACCTCTAGGGATTCTCTATATCTACCCATATGCACATAACCCGTTAATAAAGCCGTCCAAGAAATTACAGTTTTCTGCGGCATTTCATCGAACAACCTCTGGGCATGTTCGATTTCCCCTACTTTCGCAAAACCGTCAATCATTGAATTCCAAGAACCAACAAATTCTCGGCTTGATTCGAAAACTCGGCGAGCAGAATCTAAGTCCAAGTTTTCCGAGTAGAATCGGACGATAGAGCTTGCGAGATAAGCATCGATTACTCCGCATTTCAACATCTGGGAGTGGATCTGTTTTCCTTCTTCCATCGACTGTGATTTCAAACAGGCTTGCATCAAGAAGGAGAAAGAGAACTTATTGAACTCGAATCCCTGGTTTAGCATTCGAACGTAGAGAGGGATTGATGACCGAGGGTCTTGGCTCTGGGAATGGCCTCGGATAATGAGATTCTTGGTAAATTGAGTTGGATTTATAACTCTTTCGAATACGGATTTCGCGTAGTTGAGATTTGAAGTTGCAGAGAGCTCGATGATGGCGTTAATGGCGGAAATGTCTTGGCTTTGACCGGTTTTGATGATCGTAGCGTGGATCTGGTGAAGCTCTCTCGTGTTACTGCAAATCTTCAGCAGAAGAATGCTATTGCTAAATCGTTGATCTGGTTTTGAATACCTTGGATTTGGATGGTTGGAGATCATTGCTTAGTTGCCATTTGAGTTTAATTGATCGACTGATGATCCAAACAGATGAGAAAAAGCTTCATCCCCACTCCCTGTGAAGGGGGGAAATTCGTTTGCCGCCCAATAGGGGTGTTATCGGGTCGGTTTTGGGGCAAAGTCGAAATTGAACCGATAACCATCGATTTCTATTTTATGAAATTAAAATCGAAACCGAACCGATAGTTATTGGTTCGGTCGATTTTCAGTTTCTAAATCTTAATGTTTTAATTTTTTTTATTAAGAAATCATTGGCAATTTATATGACTTAGATCACCGAAGACTATAGATTGTTGCTTATATCGCTAATTCGTTATTATCCATCCAAAAGTAGGTGATTGATCATATGGCTAATAACAATTTCAAGAAATTAATGCACCTATCGAACAATTCAGATCGATGGGCAGATGCACCGATTATTAGTACACACTGGTAAGTCTCGATAGCATGAATCCATACAGTATTACAGTCTAATCATCCATAGGTAAGCTGTCATTCGATAGGAGATAGCCCGAAAGTAGAAATGTTAAACAACCCTAACCATCTAATTGCATGTCAAATTTTAGACAGTTAATCATAAAATTTTCAATCATCCATTTAGCAATCTTCTGATTTGTGAAATGTCAAACATTTTTCAAATATATGATATGGGTTGCCAACATGTATTGTCCAAATCGACAAGATTCATGGCACATGACCCTTCATAGCTATTTCATATTTTCATTACATTATAACTTGTATATATATTCAGATTTTTTGCATAAAGAGAGAAAACAGAAATAAAAACAGAAAAACTAAATGATTTAAGCATATTTTTCACAAACCAATTTAGAAGACAAAACACGAACAAGATCCATCTAAATACATGCATACAGATAATAGAAAAATCATATCGAGATCCCAATAACTTTACAGAATCCCAATCTCAGGCATGCACCACTATCGGTTTTTATCGGTTCAGTTTCGATTTTTTAACGTTAAAACCAAAATCGAACCGATAACTATCGGTTTCTATTTTTCGAAATCAAAACCGAACAGATATATCCCAAAACTAAAACCGACCTGAAATTCGGGTCAGTTTGGTTGGTTCAGGTCGGTTTCTACACAGCCCTACCGCCCAACATTGAAGATTTGTGATACGCAATATCAGACCTCATACTTCTAAGCCTTAGTAGGTACAAATCAGACTTAAATGAGCCAATTTTTAGTTAGAACTTAGAAGTAGCTCATACTACAAGGTGACTTGTTTTTGTTTTTTTTTTTTTAGAAATTTCAAGGCGACTTGTTTTCCCGTTTATTTTGAGGATATTCAAATGCTTTGAATCACATGAGGCAGAAATTTTTTCAGACTCAATCTCTCACCCAAACGGATCTTTAGATCGGGTCCAGTGCATCAAATAGCACACTTGATGAAAATAGTGTCACATTTATCAAACAAGGACCCATTCTAAGCAGATTGGGAACGACTTAGTTATCTTTTAGTTTAAGAATTAATGGGAGCTCGCAATCAAATTGAGAGATAAAGCTCTTACTAGGTGAGTGTTATTTTCTTTTGTTTTATCATTCCCTTTAGTGTAAAATAAATGTGATCAAACTATTGTTGACATCCATCGTCCATCATTTCCCCCCTTAAGAAATCCTAGCTATGCCCCTAATTCTGTGAATTGTTAATTGCTGGAGTACAATGAACTCAACGGTACTAAACATGATTTTAAATATCGGTCAAGATGAGACGTCTGGGTGAAACATTTCACGTCTCGGAGCTAGGCGAGGCGATAAATATACCACATCTCCCTGTGGTGAGAAACTCACTGTTTTAAGATGAGTTTGTATAGGATAGTAAACCAGTTCATGAATGAAAATAAACGAATCGCCACTTTGTACACGCGACAATATTTGGATTCACCATGTGCATTATTTGAATACAATCTTAGGTTTTATCTAATCTGTGCGATGACCTTGTGAATAGATGTAATGTATTGTCCAAATCCGTGCATTCTAATATCTGCCATTGTTCGAATTGTTTAACGATTAATGTTGAATCTCATCAATTAGGTGCCTAACTTTTTAACTTAAATATGTTCCAAATTTCTAATGATGGACAATTACTTGGACTACTTAGGTCAAGGATCAAAATTTTGGCCAAAATGACCGAAATTTCGGTTTCGATCCCCACCGAAACCGAAACGAAATCCTAAAATTTCGGGAGTTTTATAGGGGGATGAAGGCCGAAACCAAAACGGAAACTAAATCCGGAATTTTGATCCTTGATTTAGGTTGATCACAAATATGTACATAACAGTGACATCAAACTTTTATTGGACAGCCAAATAAAATGCATCATAGGATACGCCAAAGTGGAAACTAAAGTTTCAGCAAGAGTAGACCAGGGAAAAATCCCACTTTTTTTTTTCTACTAGGCTATAATGGACGAAAAGATTTCATCAAACTAACCAAGTAATTGTCGTAAAAACTTGAGAAATGTAAAGTGAGTCACATGAAATCTGGGCGGATGTCTTCTGCAACTCTCTCATCATTGATCTGGTTCTTGTTCCTCCATGATCTGCAAGGGCTTGGGGAAGCACTTTCAATTTCAAAGATCTCTTCAATATCTCCTTCTAAGTAATCGCTCCATTTGGACGCTCCCTTGGCCTATCCTCACCTCTGTGTTCTCTAATCCATGATAAGATTTCACTACAGAGCCAAAGATTTTTACCTTTGGGTTTGGGGATTGGCTATTCTTTCCTTTTGGGAAAAATTGGCTTGAAAATTTTGTTTCCATGTGTCTTATGAAGTTCTGCAGAGCTCTTCAGTTTGGGTTTCTGATATGACTCTCTGGGAAACTCGGTAGTGATCTCAGGTTCGGAAACAGCTCCTGAAATCCCTTTTCAATTAAATATTAAGTTGGAAAAAATAAAACCATGAAACGATCAAAATATTGGAAACAAATTAAAGCTCTATAGTCAATTTTCGAACAAACCCAAATGCCCTTTTTCGATTTAAAATAAATAAATAATACTGACCGTTTAATTCATGGCCTGGTTCGTTGTCTTTGGTGTCCAAATATTCAGTCCAGTCATTTCTCCTTCTTTGATAGCTGCTTGAAGAACCGAATTCTGATGGGGGAGGTGGATGGCTTTCCTCTGTTGTAGATTCTTCGATTTCGATTTGGGTATCTTCAGATTGCCTCGACATGTTGAAACCCTGCACGAATTTTCTGACGTCTTTGGCCATGAATCCACGGAAGAAAACCTTCCGTACGGACTGTTTCTGGTTGCAGACGACGCAGGTCCATTTGTTGCTGCTCTTCTTCTGCTGCTTCACCTGAAACGACAACGGAGAAATTCAAAACGTGAGAGAGAGAGAGAGAGAGAGAGAGAGAGAGAGAGGAGAGAGAGGATACCTGCATCGTGGAGCATTGGTAGCACTGAACGGCGATGAAGATTGTCGACATTGCTAGGTAGATTCTTTGCCTTCCCCTAAAAATGAGAAAATATGTGAAAGAAGGGAGTGCCCATGGCTTTTCGAATTTTGGCGGGGTTTATTTGGGCAGAGAAAGGATTAAATAACTTGTAAAATGCATGCATATGAAATTGATATATGCATGCAATGGATATATGACCAAAAGTAACAAACTTACAACACTATTGGAAATTTTACCTAATCCTAAGGGTTTAGAATTTCTTGTTATAACGTACACGCATCCCAAATACATTAAGCGGACATATATAATTAAAGTTCTCATACAATTTTGGTTCCACCAAATTTGCAAAAGCCATTAATAATGATGATAAACAAGGCAAGAAATAAATAATTACAAATCCGAAAAATAATAATATCCAATAATAAAATAATAAAAGACTTAAATAAAAAATAAAGCTGTTAACGGGACAAACTAATCTTTATACCAAATCTAGCGCTATCAATAATTGACGCCTGGATCAAAGTTAACACCAAGGTCTTCCTGAAAACCTACAGTGTCTCTCTCAAAGGCTCTTGATACTCGGCGTCCAAAGGGTCAATAAAGTTAGCACCAATAGAATTAATTATTAGAATTATCAAATTGTTAGATATTTAAAAGTTTATTATTCTTGTCTTTTTTTAAGAGGTGTGTCTTTTTTAATTGAGGTGTCTTTTCAAAGTGATGTGTCTTTTCAAAATGAAAGATCTTTTCAAAGTGGTGTGTCTTTTCAAAATGAAAGGTCATTTTAAAGTGGTGTGTCTTTTTCGAAGGGATGCGCGTTGCATCTTTTCATAAGAAAAAAGTGCATTAGCACGCCACTTAATTTTTATTTAAGGAAGCTAAAATCATTGTTTTACAGATCACAAAAAAAAGTCTTCTTTCTTCTCTTTTGTTATGTCTTTAAAGTTCTTAATCAGAGCGTTCTTGCAATATTTGGTGTTCGGATAGCGTGATACAAAAATACACAGCCGATTCATTGTATTATGGAACCAGTTTGCCGATAACTTGTTGGTGACTATTTTGTCAAAATAGTGGGGGCAAAAATTAATTTAAAGACAATGATATTTCTCGTGTCTCGAATCAGTTCCATGTATTATTTCAGATCAACATTTCAATTTCTCCAACACAAATCACTATGTATTTTGAATTGAACCCACCTATCTGATAGCCTGCTACATAGATATTTAGGATTGGACGGTGCTCTTATGCCGGTTCAGAAAATCATATATGTGCAGTATAAATTACTTGAGCACCAAGCTAAATTTAAATTTGGACGGTGCTGTTACGCCTATTTACAAACTCAGAGCTACGGCCTATGATGCACTAGGTGCGTACCTGCCCACGCCAACCTTTGCATTTAGATAAAGGTTGGGTCAAAATCGATACCCAACCTGTGAGATTGAGATAGACATTTACCAGGTCGGGCACAAAAATGAACCCGCCTGATTATGAGAAATCCAACTTAATCTTCAAATTAGATCGGGTCACATTTGGCAAAAATTGGATCGTGTAGGGTTGATTCGGCCCGACCTGATTTGTTCTACATATAAATGATCGAAAATGAGGTTTTTACCAAGTCTAATCACGTCAGGTTTTCAAAGAGAAGCTGAACTTTTTTACTTAAAGCTCGATTGAAGTAGAGCCAGATTAGAGTTAAGCTTGTAAAGCTCGGCTCAACCTAATTCAATTTGATTAATAATATATAATACTTTTATATATAATAAAAATATATTTTATATAATTTTTTTTTTTTTTTTTTTACTGTTTCACCTTATAATACTAATTACTTTATAATGATAGATATGTAAAAAATAGGGAAATTTGCACTTTCGGCCCTATATGTTTGCGTATTTGCAGAAACGGCCCTATAGTTTCAACCGTTGCATTAATGACCAGCTCCACTCCTAGCCGCCTCCGCCTACTCCACGTCAGCAGCGACTTATTTTAAATAATATAAAAAAAAAATTCCACCGCCTTTTAACATTAGTATAAAAGCAACTTTTACTTTCATTAGTTACTGTTACTTTTAAGTTTAACTTTTCTGAAAAAAACAAGAGAGCGGCGACTTAGCGGCGACAAAGCGGTAAAAGGTCACAAAGCTCACATAACAATTCCAGGTAATTTATTTTTTTTACATTTCAACACATTTAGTCATCCCCAATGTTTCCCACCTAATCCGATAACTTACCGATAATCTAAATTATCGGTCGATAATCTAAGTTATCGATCGATAATTTAAATTATCGGTCGATAACTTAGATTATCGGCCGATTATTTAAATTATCGATCGATAACTTAGGTTTTCGACCGATAATTTAGATTTTCGACCGATATCTTAGATTAACGGTAGGATATCATGAGTTAGATTAGTAGTTTTTCAAAATCACTTCTTTTGTTTATTAATTGCTTTTTATTTATATTGCAGTTCCTACTAAGTGATTGAAAATGACCATGACTTTAAAGCCCATCGGAAAATGTTCTGGAGTTGGTGTTAGGAAATTTTACATGCACTGTAACGAAGAGAGAAAGAAAATTTTAGATGATTCGGTATTCGGTCATCTATTTAGGATGAATGAGAAATTAGGTTTCGTTGGAGACTTGGTTGACGCTATTTTAAGTTTTTGGGTAGAAGAGAATATTTTCAAGGTCAAGAACACCAATGTACTCGCAACCGATAGCCGTCGATATAGCCTTGATTTTAGGCCTCAACATCTTGTGGAACCCGAGTGCGAGAAGGTTGTTAGTAAAGAGGAAACAACTATTCGATACAAATTCTTTCGAGAAGCCGTGAAAAGATCTCGTATTGAAGAAATTATTGCGATGTCTTGATTTATCCAATGATGAGTTTTGAAGCTCATTATTATTTTTCGTATGTTCTTTTTACTTAGGACACATACCAGAAGTAGATACCTGATACTTAGACTTAGTAGATAACATTGAAGAGTTCAACAAGTTACCTGGTAGGCACGATAGTTTACAATAATTTATTAGATAGTATATCAAAAGCGAGTGGCGGAGGAAATGGCGAGAAGGTCGAAAGGCAATACAATATCTATGGATGCACTATCGCCTTACTGATTTGGGCGTTTGAGCACTTTCCAAAGAATACCGCTCTATTGGGCTTAAAGAACCATTTCAAGGCTAATGAAATGGGAAGGCAAATTCAGCCAGAATCTAATTTATATAGAGAAAAATTTCTTAAGTCTAAAGTGATTATAGAGCTTGAAGTTGAGAAGCACGAATTATGTATAAATGGCTTCGATACTTTTTGATTCGAAGAAATTGAAAATAAGAAGGAAGAGACCAAGAAGAGAAGAAGAGCCTAACTCAAGAAAATGTAGATGAATATGATGATATCCCAAGTCATCCAACACGGTAGGAAGAAAGAGCCGAAGAGCCGATTAGCGAGATGACGACAATGAGGATGACGAAGATTATAGCGGCGATAACGATGATTTTGAAGTCGTTGTCACGTCAACCAAAGGGCAAACAAGAAATTAGGCCCGAGCCAACAAGAGAAGCGACAGTTAGGCAACCGCACCTAACCAAAGAAGTGGCCAGACTAAGAAAAGAATGCAAGACTCTCATGGAGTAAAAGAAATGAAAAAAATTCAATTCGCGTGCATTTACGCCTTTGAAAGGGCAAGCACTCACAATTGAACAACTAGGAGATAAGAAGGCCTTACAAGAAGAAAATAAAGCCATACGGAAGGATCTTGATGCGGTCATCTCTCATTTAAGAAAGGTATCAAACCAAGACTTTCAATTTTAGAACAAAATCATTTCTTTACAACTTAATGCAAAATTAGACATTAGACGATATACATTATCGAACGATAATTTAAATAGTCGACCGATAATGTACATTATCGGACGATTTGTTACATTATTGGTCGATCATTTAAATTATCGACCGATAATTTACATTATCGACCAATAATTTAAATTATCGAATAATTTAAATTATCGATCGATAATGTAAATTATCGACAAATAATTAAATTATCGATCGATAATTTAAATTATCGATCGACAATGTATATTATCGGTCGATTACTTAAATTATCGGTCGATAATGCGATTTTTATTTTTATTTTTGTAATGTATATTTTTTGCAATTATGCAGGATAATATTTTAACCTCGGTGCTCTTTGACACCTTCGTTCCTTCACCCACTTACCCTCAATCAAAATCAACTGTCCCTCAACCCACCACTCATCAACAAAGCCATATGTATACTGCCCCAAAACCCCCTGCTCCTCAACAAAGCCATCATTCCGATTGCCCCAAAACCAACGGGTCCTCAACCAAGCCATCAGTCAAGTGCCCCAAAACCCTCTGCTCATCCACCTACACAACAATCAACAGCCCCAAAACCCGCCGCCCCTCAACTTACAAATAAATCTACTGCCATTAAACCCGCTGCCCCAAAACCTACTGCTCCTCAGCCTACTAAACAACCCTTGGTTGATACGGGTGATGATGGTGCTCCTCTTACGCAGCCTTCTCGTGAGTCACAGCCGGCATCACTAAAAACAATTATAGTGAAACCATCCTCTACCAAAATGAAGCCGAAGGTTATGACTTGCGTGCTCGTAAGAAGAGAAAGTCCCCGACCAGTAAAGCATTAATAAAAAACGAAGATTGGTTGTAGAGGAGGAGGAGGAGGATGAGGCAATATCAATGGAGCAAAAGTATATGCTCAGTTTTTGGAATCGTGGGAGAACGAGGACATTGTGATCGTCAATACTATCAGCGGTGTTGAGATCACAGTTGCTCTTTTGAAGGTTCTCAAAGGACGCTCGTGGCTTGATAATGAAGTCATCGACGCATACTTGAGAGTCCTTGAAGTTATAAATGATTCAATGTTTACGGCCAATGCCGACAAAAGTTGGTTCGCTTCTGCGTCTGCCCTGGTAAGGTTTCCAATATTTATTGAAAGCTCGTTTGTTTCTTTTTGTCTTTTCAATCACGACTCTTGATTAACTTCTCGCTTATCGCCAATCGACCTTGTTTATGGCGGCGAGAAAAATTGAAAAATATATCGATAGACCTCGATAGGTGGCGGGCCTATTGTGACGAATGGAATGTTCGTAATAATTCAAAGCCGATGGAACCACTATTGACAAATAATATCCATGAATTCACGCGATCGATCGTGGAACGACGCTTTTGAATACTAAACTTCGCTTTATTTAACGTTAACGGCTTTTAAATAAAATTTATTATTTAAAATTTCGCTTGTTTATGTGTAGATTTATCTTCGATGCATAGCCAAAACATAGCCATTGGGCATTGGCTATAATTTCATTAGTTGATCGAGAATTAAGCTTAATTGATCCGCAGAATCGAGAGTGCTCAAAAAGGTTTGAAGCGCATAAAGAATGTCTATTGAATCACTTTCCGCGCTTCTTTACACTATCGGTTTGAAGTCACTTTCGATCAAATGGAAGGTATCGGCGTTCAACGTCGTTCTCTCCGATCCAAAAGAACGGTTGGGATTGGTGTATACATTTTGAAGTATATAGAATACTTCTCCCAAAAGCGCCTATTGATTTCGACGATAAACATATGCAACAATTTAGAAATAAATCGGACATCGAATGTGCACATTTGGGAAGAAAATTTAATATCTCGTAATAAATTTTAGTGTTTTGTAAAGATATTTTTGATGAAATTGTAAATTATTTAATTTTATTAATTTTTATTAACTTGTATAATTTTCATTATCGTTGTTATCAATTATTTATCTTATTTGTATCACCTTGCATGATGTATCAATGGAGGCTTCCTCTCTTGAAGCAATTCCAATAGGCGGATGACTTATATCATCGGCCGATAATTTAAATCATCGTCCGATATCTTAAATTATCAGCCGATATTTTAAATAATCGGACGATAGCTTAAATTATTGGCCGATGATTTAAATTATCGGGCGGTATCTTAAATCATCATGCGATGATTTAAACAATCGGCCGATATCTTAAATCATCATGATGATTTAAATTATCCCGATAATTTAAAACATCGGACGATATTTTAAACCATCGGCCGATAATTTAAATGATCGCCCGATGATTTAAGATATCGGCCGATAATTTAAAACATCGGACGATATTTTAAACCATCGGCCGATAATTTAAATGATCGCCCGATGATTTAAGATATCGGCCGATAATTTAAAACATCGGACGATATTTTAAACCATCGGCCGATAATTTAAATGACCGCCCGATGGTTTAAGATATCTATAATAATTTAAATCATCTACCGATGATTTAAGATATACCTTCTCGAATTGTGAAGTTCGATATCTTTGGTTTGGCTTTATGCCAATCACTAGTAAATTAGTAATTTGGAAACTTTCAAATCCTGTTTGAATGAATGAATGATTTATTAAGAAGCACAACAATATATTTTAGTCACAATTCCAAAAAAATATATTAAAAGACATTGTAGATGTTGATCGCTCTTTTATTGAGGTTTAATCTGTGAAGGAAAGAAAAGAGAAAAAATACTCTTCTATAATGAAATCATTGGAAGCTCGATTGCTACTAGGTCTAATCTAATCTAAATCGCTTTTCAATCTCAACCTTTGATGTAATATAAGTTAATTTCAAATATTAACAAATTTACACGATGATTTATTATGACCGTATTTGTTACAATTTTTACATTGTAGTGGTCTAACTTCCCTTTAGATCTTGTTCTCCTTTTCTTGGACGGCCGGCTTGACGTATTTTGTGGGGAGGCAAACTTGAATGTCTTTATTTGCGAAGTCCATTAGGCGCTTGTCAACGCTCGGGACAAAGTGTTCTTTATAAGTTTCTAAATAAGTCACCGGTAAACCAAAGGTTCACAAAATTGGGGATCTCTTCTCTGTTTGCGATAATGCGGCAATCGTGATGTGAACATGGTAATCCAAGAATAGCCCAACGCCCGCATGTACATGTTCGCGATTCTAGATCGACATCGTGAGTGTAATCACCACGCTTAACTTGAAATATATCACCACCATATGGTATGACGTTTTTCGACGGGCCCATCCCGAATTTCTTTTATGTGTTTTTACGCCGCCATCTGTTAACACATGTGTCATTTTATTTCCTTCCTCCCGACGATTTAAGATAAAATTCGCTACTTTTGCGAATAGTTTCTAACATGCTCACAATCGGTTCCTCCGGCTATTTTCAACACACTATTTATGCTTTCGGCTATATTAGTTGTCAACATATCATAACGCCTCCCTTGAAATAAGCGCGTGCGAAATGATCACCAATTTCTTTAATCCATTTTGTACATTCCTAGGCGTCGTCTTCTATTTTTCGATAATTCTTTTAAATTTTGCTTACGAAAATGCACGGCAAAGAACCCAAAAAAAGCGGTCTAGAGATTGTATCCTTATATTTATCAAACAGATTTAGAGCCGTGTCGATACAAGAGTGGAAAGGCATTAGGAAAAACTTTTCTCGCTTCCATCAAACCTTTCATGCATTCGGATATCAAAACAAACTGTTTTTCAAATTCACCGATTACATCGCCTCCCTAATAGATCAAGAAACCATGTCCAATGGTCTTCATTTTCTTTCAGACAAACGCCGAACGCTATAGGAAATAAATGTCTATTCCCGCTATCCTCGTAGCTATTAACAACACTCCCTTATATCGTCCCACGCAAATGCGTTCCATCTATAATTATTCTTCGTAAAAGTATTGCAAAGCTTGAAATGCAAGGTCCGAATGCCACGAAGAATCTCTCGAAATGCATTATCGTGCCTCGAGACACAATTCGTCTATGTCCGGGATCGACCATTGTAATTCGGGCAACATATGACCAGTAACATCTTAAATTGCTCCTTCCAACTACCTCGGATGTCATTCAATGCCATTTCTTTTTCCTCTCATGCTTTCCGGTAACCTCTTTGTTATCGTATTTTTTTTCAATATCAAAAATTATTGAAGCAGGAGTCTCGTCAAAACCCTTTAATAGTTTATCTCTAACGAATGAAGCTATCCACGATGTCGTACATTGGCGATGTCCGCTTCCAAAAGCTGGCATTCCGCACGTGTGTTCCGGGTGGAAAGTTTTCACAGCAAACGTGTCTACGCCTACTAATTTCGATGCATGTATTCGCCAAGCACATCCTACTTCAACACACCTCGCAGTTACTCGAAGAGGACTGGTTTTTATTGGTTTAATCTGAAAATTATTTGTCATCGCAAATTCTTTAAGAACTTTTTGAAATGATTTCTTATTTCTAAACGCCTGACCAATGGTAATCGTTCTCCCTTCATACGTTCCTCATCGTCTGAATCCATGTACTCCCCTTCCGAGTCATTAAGCTGATAGTCTTCGTCCACCAGAGGTTGATCAATTCCCCTATTAGTATAAACACGCGAAGTGGGAGACGGCGGGGCTTCATTATTTTCAGGATCACTATCACCGTCATCGACTGGATGGTTATTACGTGATTGGGATTGAGCCCATCGATGTACGCTTGGTTGATGTGCAGTTGTTTGGATTGATGTTAGCCGATGCGAGCGTTTGATGTATGAGAGTACATTACATTGAAGGCTCGATTATCGTTGGCTCGGCTATTTGTTAGGAAGGCCATTGATATGGACTAAGGCCGACTAAAACGTTTCCCACGATTTACGAATCGAAGTTGAGCGAGATGTATCATGCATCGGATTCATTTGATGAGAATATCCTTGATCTTCATCGCCTTCACTCATCTAATGTCTCGAATAGGGTTGCTCGAAAGTTTCGTAGGGCGGAATCCTATATTTATATTTCTATCATCGTCGGCTTATTATCGGTGCAACAATGTTCTCCTCTTCATACCGTATTCCTTGATTTTCAATCAAATGTTACATTCCAACACCATGATCATCTTCGTTGGTTTCCTTAAGCGGTTGAAATGTTTCTAAAGGCGGCAAAATTTCTGATGAGTGACTAATGATTTTTCGATATAAATATTTATAACACCATCACCGATACGATATGCTCTAAATAAGTTTGTAAGATCATCGAGTCGAGACAATTCGGCAAATACAAGCTCATTCCCTATGCGTAATAAAAAGCGTAAATGTAATAGAATGTTCTTGATTAGTGTCCGAAGTGACTTTGTACATTTTCTATAAACTCAAAGAAATGATATATTCTCGTGATGCGGTGACAATCCTCATGTCCTCCGTTGTAAGTATTATCTCACGCGCACTGAAATCAAAATGGCAAAGAAGGGGAACATCCATTTCAACCTACAATATTTACAAAATTAAAATTAAAATTAGTTGTTTATAAAGAGTTATACTTGACTTAGCGCTACAATTGCTTAAAAATATTATTAAAAAAATTAAAGGAATGAAAACTTTAGAGTTTTTGTCAATCATAGGTTATCGCTCGATATCCTAAGATATATAGCCGATGGATGGACTTTTAACGTAAACCATAATCCAAAAACAAAAAAAAAAACCTCTTAAGTTATCAGCCGATAACTTAAGATATCGGTCGACATCTTAAGTTATCGGCCGACATCTTAAGATATCGGCCGACATCTTAAGATATCGGTCGATAACTTAAGATATCGATCGATAACAAGATATCGATCGATATCTTAAGATATCGGTCGATATCTTAAGTTATCGACCGATATCTTAAGATATCTTGGACTTCCTACGATGTTGCGAGAAATTTGGAAAACAATAACTTAAAAGATATTGTACTCGATATCTTACCTAGCCTGTTGTATTCTCTATGTTATACGACCTTTAGTGGAATCTCGAAATCGCTTTCCAAGAGAGATAAAAATTGTTAAAAGATGGTACAAAAATTCTAGATTCAATGCTTGCATAGAGAAGCATATATATAGATATCTGACGTGCACCCGGCTAGGCTTGGAGCTGGCCATTTATGCAAGGATTGAAACTATAGGGCCGTTTCTGCAAATACGCAAACATATAGGGCCGAAAGTGCAAATTTCCCTAAAAAATATATGATCCTCTATTAAAGTTAGCTCTCTCTCTCTCTACAATCATTAAAACTCTTTTTCACTCATTTCAATGAATAACTACTAGCATTGAAATTGATCAACTAATCAATACTTATGCTCTTAATTAATATTTAGCACATTAAATTTATAAATTTATTTCTTCGATCAACAATTATATTCAAAAAGACTAGGCAATTTAAAAATATTAGGGTCTTTATTTAATAAATTTTATTAAACTTTTCATCTAGTAAAAAAAGAAGATAATGTTTAAAATAATATTAGAACAAAATTATAAAAAATCTTATTTAGCTGGAAGCCCGATTTGGCCCTACTTGAGCTCGATAAAGTCAAGCTAAAGCTCTGACTTTTGAGGCTCGAGAGGGAAGTTCGAACTCGGCTCATATAAGGCCAAGCCGAGCTTGAGCTGACCCAAGCTCGGGCTCGGCCCAGCTCTGTTGCAGGTCGCGTCGACGCCCTCAGTAATACGGTAGGCGCGATTTAGAGGCACACTTTTGGTGTCTGCTTCTTTTTGATTGAAGTCCCAACACAGGCAACTGCTACCAAGCACTAAAACTGGGGTTTAAGAAAAATGAGAACTCTATCGATCGTCAACGCTTCCTACCTCTGCAAACAACCATCTGTTCCTCCCAAACTGAAACCCTCAAAACATCTCCAACTGAATAATTTCCATCTCCTCAAAACCCCATTTCCCTTTAAATCTATCTCCTCTTCTTCTCCTCAACCGCCCGCCTCAACCCTCTTCAATTCACCATGTTCCCGCACTCTTCAAAACCATATAATAGCCCAAGAAGCCAACACACATCCCTTGAAAAAAATTGCAGAGAGATTAGCTATCTTGCTTGTTGGGTCTCTTCTATTCATGGGGAGATTCATCAGCAAACCTGCTCTAGCATTACCAAGCCCCTCTTTGGAGGGAAAAATGGATACCCAAAATGGCAAAAGTGAGGATGAAGAGTTGTATGTGAAGATATTGGAGAAAAATCCTAGAGATGTGGAAGCATTAAAGGTGATTTTGTATGGTAAGATGAAAAAAGGGAAGACAAAGGAGGCTGTCAAGTTTGTGGAGAAGTTGATAGAAGTTGAGCCTGATGAAATTGAATGGAGGCTTTTGCAGGCTCTTTCGTATGAGTTGATGGGGCAGCTTAGCAAGGCCAAGAAGCTGTTTATGGAAATCTTAGAAGAGAGACCTCTTTTGGTTAGAGCTTTACATGTATGAATCTTGTTTTCCTTCTTGTTGGCTAGCCTCCAATATGTTTGTTTGCATGCATGTTTAGATATATATGGCTTGATAGATGGATGGATAGATAACCATATACAAATTTATCACTTGAACCTTCTTAGGACTCCCAACATGTTTTTTTCTCCTGAGATTTGTGGGTTTTGTTATATCAGTAACTTTACACTAAAATTAAAGAGAGGTAAGTGCCCAATTGTTGCGACCAAGGAGATGATATCTTTATTTATAGAAAATATTTAGAAAATGTCACCTGAGGTCGTTTGGACATGTTCATTGGAGGCACAAATCAGACCCTGCACGGAGGGTTGAGAAGCTACAAGCACAAAGAAGTAGGAGAAGAGGAAAACCAGTGAAGACTTGGAGGGAAGCCGTGAGAATGGATATGAAGGATTGCGAAGTTACAGAGAGATTGGGCTTGGGCCTATCACACAATGAAAGGTTGACAATATTGCAGCCTCAAGGTCACAGGTTCGAGCCCAGCTTACCTATAAGAAAAGAAGTTAGAGAGAGCTTAGTGTTGATAAAAAACAAGTGGAGAAATAGGACTACCAAAGGCGACTCCAAATAGATGGGATAAGGCTGATGATGATGATGATTTAGACAGTGTCAAGTATTTGCTTTTTGATGGGCAATGTAAGACCAATAAAATTGTGCTTTCAAAGTAGGTGTCTCATCAAATGAAGGGACTGGTGAACCCTTAGAGAACGAGGGCCTGGTGAACCCTTAGAGAATGTGAACAAACTTGTGATCACATGCCATGTGGCACTTGATCTAAGTCAACGTTTTCACGCTGCACTCAAATGCACCTCTCTTTTTCTACACACACTCACACATACACATGCACATGCAGACACACACACACACACATACATACATACATACATACATACATACATAAGGTTGTCAAATCATGAATCGTAATCAAGAATTTTTGTATTGTGTATCATATCGTATCAAGTATCGCAAGACATTTAGATTTTTATAAATATATAGAAAAAAGATATAAATATAGACAAAACAATTCAAAAATGAGAAAATTGTACACACACACACACACACACACACATATATATATATATATATATATATATATATATATATATATATATATATAATAATAATAATAATCTATGATCATTTTTGAAATACTAAGTGTTAAAGACACTCATTCTATCATATTTCCCATTAGTAATTATAATTTAAATAAATTAATTAAACAAAACATTTCATTGGATTGATTTATAAAGTAGAGAAAAAAATCTTGTCACATAAAATCACAAACTTTTCAATATTCCACTATATAAACTTCGCAAGTATAAGTGTGGTTTAAGTGTGTATTGTATACTTGTATTATATATTTATATGATATGTGTCTTTCTAAACCCAACTTCTGCTAAAAAAAATCGTATACTTGTTTCTTGACATTAACAGTTTGTAATCCTGGGATTTCCAAAGAAAAAGTGTAAAAAAAATATCTCAAGGCTTCATTCTTCATCTCTATCCCCGATATCAACATCATCATTTTCCTTAGCATTTAAATTATCATTTTTCTTCTCTTCCTCCTTGCAGGCATCATCTTTCTTTATTGACAGGGTTCTTTTTTCTGTAACTTTTTTGAGGTTAGAGTTGGGATAAATAAATTATAATTATTTAAAATAAAAAATTAGTTATAATCAAAATCACATGTATCGTTCGTAACGTGTATCACAACGTATCGTCATGTATCATAATGTGTATCGTAAGATACACTTAAAAAAGATACACATCATAGATACATATTGTTTTCTATAATATCGTATATTATATCACGAATCGTATCATGTATTGGAAGATATTGACAACCATGACATACATACTAGTAGAATGCACGTGCACTGCACGTGAGCATTCTATGTATGTGAGGGAAAAAAAAACTTTTGGTGGATATTTTTAGGAAATCTAAGAGATTTTTTAGGGAAGGGCAATTATTATAAGGGCATTCATGTCATTTAAGAAAGATTAATATTTTGGTCTCTTCGTCCTACTCAACGCAACTCCCCCTTCTCGCATTATTATAGTAGAGATGCGAGTTTTCTATTTTCTTTTCCTCTAAATATGCATGAGCAAATGTTCATATGGTTTCATTTAACACCAATATCATATTGGTAGAGTGGTGACCATTTTAACAGAACGGTATCTTAAATTTTGGTATAGGTATTAAGCCTTGGGCTTAATGTCACAAAGCACATAAATCAAGTTCTTGCACAATCATCCAAATGACTTCAGTTTCTTGCACTATATAATCATGCAACTCAAAGTAGCTTAAATCAACACATGCATGCTTACAGACATGCACACTCAGGCTGTAATAACTTGTCATAGGGTGACTTCTCCTAGCATGCAGCAGCACATGGCTTAGCTAGCGGGATGTATGAAGGACTCGGAGCTAGGTATTGTCACACATATGTGGAGTGAAGAGGTAGACTTGGGCTAAGGGGTGGGCTGAGTGGCTAAGTGGTCAAGTAGCATGAGGCATTGTGGCTGAACAGCTAAGTGACTAGGTCCGTGGGGCCTAGGCTTGGACCGTGAAGGAGTCCCATGGCCCTGATATGGCTCCATTTCGGGTTGTCTGTTTTGAGGTTTTTCTTGCGGTGCTTCGTTTTCCTTTTTGGCAGCTCCCCGCTGCTTAGTTGTATTGGTTTCCATTTTCTAATAATTTTTCTTTACCATTCCAAAAATAAAACCTTTTAGATTCTCTTACTTCTTTTCAAGGATTGAGTTTTTTAAACCCCTGTATGTTTTGGGAAGCCTGCCTGTTAGCCATCATTTAGAAAGTGAAAAGAAAAATGCAAGACTACCAGAATGGTTCGACCTACCAATGTTGTCAAATGGCATAACCGCATAAGCCACACTATGCGATTACCCTGTGCCATTTGCATATGCCATGGCATAAAAATAAAAATAAAAATAAAATTAAAAATTATATGGACATCACTATGCCATTGCATACTAAGTATGCCATCAGTATGCGATGGCATAATCGCATACACATCGCTTATGCCATCGCCTACTTTTATCACCATGGCATAAACTGGATAACATTTTGTCATCGCATACTCAGTATGCGATGAGATAATCACATATTCAAGGTAGGTAAGGCGGTGTGGCGAAGTCATGACGAAGAAGCTTGCCACGCCATGGCATGGCCATGGCGAAGCCGTGACGATGTTATTTATTATTGTAATTAAATTATTTTTTTATCTATTAATTAGTAGTATTATTATTTTTTATATACAAAAAATATAGGAAGAAAAAAATTCAACTACTAAAGCATCATACTTTGATTCTAATATTGAGGATTTCATGTTCTAAGAATAAACAAATATCAATAAATACAAATAAAATATGAACATCAACAAATTTGCAACGTAGTAAGTATAAATAAATAAATATGAAATATCAACAAATATAGAATATTAAAAAATGTGAAATATTAAGTACACATACGGTAATGTCACCGGCGTTGAGGTTTCGGCAATGCCGGTGTTGGTAGCTGCTGTGATGAGAGAGAGAGAGAGTTGAAGATTTTGTAACTTATAAGTTGAGGTTTTGTGACTTATAAGTTAACTTTTGTAACATATAAATTATAAAAATGTTATAACTTATAAGTATTATACTTTATTATCTAAAAAATAAAATAGTGTGCATAGCGATCCCATAATGCTATTACGCCATGACGATGCTATGACGTAACTATTTAGCCATAGTGACTATTTGGTTATATATGGCGTTTTCCATCTCCATTCGTCATGGTGAGGCAATAGCGATGTTATAGAGTGACCTTGACAACCATGCACATACTTAACGCTTATGCCATCGCATACTTTTGTATGCCATGGCATAAAGTTTATATCCATAATATAGAATATTCGATTATTGCTTATGCGATTTTATGACCAAAAATGGCATATGCGATCGCATATGACAACAATGCGACCTACACACAGTTTGATTAGTAGGTTACTTGCTTGAATCTATTGACTATTGAGACTGAAGTGCAACTTTGTCGTGTATGAAAAGCCAAGATCTAGCACTGTAGATCTAGGTGGAAATTATCAAAGAAATAACATAAAGGAGGATATATGAAGGATATATCACCTGTCACACTGATTGAAGTTTCTATGGTAAGGCATGGAATTTCTGCTTCCTGCTTGGCCATTCTCACAAGCATTTCCATGTAACGTGTGATCCAGGCGTTCTGATTAGCTGACATCTGAAGCCTCTTCAAAGTCTTTTATCCTATGCTTCCCTTGGTGGGACCCCATTATCTTTCTTAAAAGTCTTCATTATTAATAATCTTTTTTGTTTGAATCTCTTACAATTCGATTACATAAATTACTTTCGTAAATTACTTTCATTAATCACTTCATTTTCTCCTTGCGTTTGCAGTGTTGACATTTAAAATGTTCGCATTTTATTCCTTTTAACCATCTCTTTGGCAAATCTGTTTTCCAAAAGAGAGTATTTGCCAAATTTGTTGGAGAATAAAATTTTTTTAACCCTCTTCATCATAGGGGCTGGCATTGGTGATGCACAAAAATCATGAAAGCCAAGCTGTGTTTGACATGTTGAATAAGGCTTTAGAAGTTGCTCACTCCGAGCAAAGAGTCACCGAGGAGCGCAACATAAAAATCTTGATTGCACAAATGCATGTTATAAAGGTGATTGCTTGGACTCGCTCTGTTGTGGTTATTAAAATGATCATGCAATATTTATGTTTTAGCAGTATACATGTTATAGAAGAAACTTTGTACATTGTGTTGATAACTTAGTAGAGAAAAGTAACAAGACTCATATACCATACAGGGGGACTTAGAGGAGGGTTTGAAGAGATACGACGATCTGGTTAAGGAGGACCCTAGAGATTTCCGGCCCTATCTTTGTCAGGTAAAAGTGTTTAGAATGTCTAAACCATGCTCGAATAGGTGTGTTTAAGTTTATTTTCTGGTTGCCGCCTTCCCATTGTTTTGCGTTTAATTTTGCCTGCCTCTATTTCCATTTGTATGTTGTTTTATGTGTGCCAGTCAATGTTTAAAATCTCGGTTTCAATACTACTGATAATGGCTGGCCTTAGTACCATACCATTTATATTTGCTTGTATTTTATAATATTGGGCAACCCTTCGGTTTTTGTACCGCCTAGCTCCGGTCCACTAAGAACCAGCAATGGTTCCAGTATTGAGATTTGAGTCTTTGATATACTTGATGTTTTGGAGGGATTGTTTGTAGTTCCCTCCTTTTTGGCTTTATGATATTGATTTGTGTAACCACATTTTTAGCTTTTCTTGTGCCGCACGTTAGTCTAAATGAAAATTACCCTCTAGGGTTTGCTTCTGAAATTGGTGTGCTTTGTGTGTATACTATCTTCCTTAGTACCTAGCCAATGTCCTGTATGTGATAACCTTCTGTCGTTTTCATGGGAATCTGTTTCTTTTACTCAATTTAATAAGTGAATGCTTGATATAATTCTTCCCTCGAGATAGAGAGTGGAGATCTGAATGCTAACGCATGAACAACATATAACTCTTCTCTTGAGATGGAGACAATGGATATCTGAAATGCTTCATATAATTTCTATCAAGAAACAGAAAACGGACAAACATAACAGACTAACAATTAGTAGAAAAGATATACTTCATACTTTGCATTTTCCATCTAAATGCAATAATTTTTTGGCCTCTATCTTTGGACTACATGGAAAGGGAGGAATGATTGAATATGGAGGGAAACAGAGCTGCAGTTTATCTTGCTAAGCAAAGTGACATTGTGAGTTGGAAGTTTTGAACTTGGAAGCCCTCCTTCCCTATCACAATTCCTTCTTCAAGACAGAAAATGATATTTTCGGATCAAGATGAACTGTTGAATGCTCAATACCTTTCTTTGCCTTCTATCCTCTGGCCAAAAACCCATCTGAGCACAGTAAGGTTCAAAATCTTGGGTTTCTGGTATGTATTGGCGAGATCCAAAACCGATATGTATCGGTTTTGGATGATATATTGGTATATATCAGCTGATACATACCAATATGTATGGCTTGAATTTGATACATTCAATGAATCGACCCAACCGGTGACCTCCGAAATCGATACGTATCTGTTTTCTCTGGAATTTTGAACAATGATCCTTAGTAGCATGTATCAACTCAAACTATCGGGATCAGTGATTTGAACAACTCAACAAGTTACTCCCACCCAGGCACAGGCTTCTCATTATTGATCCACTTATTGGAGGTGGTGTTGCAGAAGTCTTGGTGATTTTAGCTCTGACCGCCTTTGTCCAAACAAATGGTTCACGTTACAAGCAGCTGTTATGGGTTAATTTTTAGACTCTCAGAAGTTGGATGGGATCATGGTTTTTTCCTATTGGTTCTCTTTTTGGTATTCTGCTATGCCTCTTACACTATAAATTTCACCTTTTTCTTAAGTACTATATTTACGAGCAAGCATAAAAAAAACCAACTGAACTAAGATTCCTATCTTCTTTTCTCACCTTGTTCTCAAATCCTATGACCACTAACTTATTTGAGGGAAAAAAAAAGTAGGACTACCTCCGTGTTCCATGCCTCACTCCTGAGTGGGAAGGCCACGGTTTGTATATTGGAACTGCACAATTGCCTTAGTTTCTGTTCTCTGTTGGTAAGTATATTCATTTTGTTGCTGATTAAAAAAAGTTATTACAAATTATGAGTTGCTGTTGGTATTGATTATCGTTTGTGGGTGTACAACAGGGGATAATTTACAGCTTATTAGACAAAAAGAAGGAAGCAGAAGAGCAATTTGAGAATTATCGGAGCCTTGTTCCCCAAGAATTTCCTCAAAGAGGATTTCTTGATGATGTTATATTAGCAGCAAAAACGGAATCTCAGGAGAGTCTAGAAAAGGAGTTTGAGGAAGAATTTTCATTTAGAAAAGTAAAAAAGAACAATCAGCATGCAAAATTCAGTTAGGCAGGTAAGTTTAAGCCAACTGTGCAGCTATATATATATATATATTGAAGTTTAATAACATTCTCTTTGCTTATTAGAACTGAAGTATTCATTATTATTGGCCGATATTCCATGCCCTTACATGATGTACTTTAGGCGATCATGGCCTTTACAAAACTATTATTATCTTCTTTTATTCTTTCGGTGATTGGTAAGCTGGGCTGGAACCTACGACCTAGAGGTTGCAATATTGTCAACCTTCCATTCTGCTAAAGGCCCAAGCCCTACAAAACTATGAATATAACAGTGCCAAAAAAAAAAATTACTGAGCAAAACCTTTTTTTTTACCGAGCGAAAAAGAAGACTCACTGCGATATATGTGCTTGCTGACATGTACTCAAGACTCATGTTCAGATCCTCTTTCTTAGAGGGGAACCCACCACTCTTAGCCACAGAATCCAATTGCTGGTGTGGAGCAAGAGATGCTTTTCAGCCTCATTATCTATGCGATCTCATCAACCTTGAGATTCCAAGGGCAAGAGGTGCAGCATGGGTTTCCGTTTTACAGAGAACCTGATTCTAATGAACCACTCCGTTTTGGATTTCAATTTATCATTTATGCCTACTGTGGAATTACTGAAAATGATTTTAACCCATCCCTTTATTCGTGACACAGGTAACCAGATCGGAAGGCATGTCAATTGTCAACTTCGCAATATGCCATGTGTCGTGGCATTTATGACACCGGGTTTGGGACGCTCATCATCAGTTCGAATAATGGCCTACCCTCAAAAGTAAACAGTATCGGTAAAGCATGTTGATCAACTATAGCAATGAATTTTGTCTCCCTTTAAAAGATTTGGCATGTCTGTTTTAGTGAGTTTATAATATCTAGGGTTGTAACATTCTATTATCATTTTAATTCTGCGATTTTACAATAAACAAGAGAGAGGCTATAATTACAAGGAGCGGGTTACAGGAGCTGTCCCTTTAGGGATGAGATTTCCAGCTGAGTCGTATCGGATGATCCCCGAAAAGTCTGGGAGCTGGCATTTCTCTCCCATGAGTACATTCTTCTGCCAAAGCCAAACTTCTCCTTCTCCGTCAACCGCCTCGTCACCGTCCCCGGAATGAAGCCTTTTGGTGGTTAGAATGCTTGCATCAGTATCGAGTTGTATGACAGGGTTGTAGCTGCTACAGCGGGCAGCTGTGACCCGACGCCATCTTCGTGCATGGGAAGCACACATCAGTAATGCGATTGCACACAGAAGTAAGGTTGCGGCGCCTAGGCCAACCTGAGTCCGGGTTGTGACGGCACAGACTATAAGCAGCGCACGAGCCATTTTAAGAGGTGGTGAGCATGGGAGGGCAATTGTGTTTCTTATATAGCAATCGATCTGCTTACTCTTATTAGTTGTAAGAGAGAATCAATGGAGTTGTTAGGGGTGGATTAAGAGGACTAGCTCCTCTGTATTAGTGGAAGAGGTTGCGTTTTGACTTTTGACTTTTGATTAGCTTTAGTGATCAGCCTATCACCATGAGGCATATGTGGGCCCCATGCTCTTGTGGGTTGGTGTCAAAGGGCCGGTCTAGATTGTGGCCCTGCCCGGTTTAGAGTGACATAAGAGGCCCAACTACTAAAAGGTTCATGTTCAGGGCACTCAGTCTGATAGTGGCCTGGCCTCCCTAAGGTGGATCACTTGATTTCAAAAAACCTCGGGCTGGCTCAAACCCGGTTGTCCCACTCAGGATCTGGTTTTGTAACTTGATTCATGATTGGGCTGGGTTTGGCACCAATATTTAGGCCCGATTAATTATTGGGCTGGTTTAGGCTAGTCCTATTGTAGCCCAGGCTGGCCCATTGACACCTCTATCAGGAATGAAGACCGTTTACACGAGTCTTATTTGCACTCCTAAGAAACAGGATAACGGTATGGTTTTTCTCCCACAGAGTTGATCTTGAGATCATGGCCCACCTATCATATGATGAGATGTTGATTTCACATGGTACACAACCCCAAAGTGACCCGAGAACCCCTTCTCATAGTATGTTCATGATTAGTAAATTTTTGGGATGTGTGCCATGTAGAATCAATCTGATAGGTTGGCCATTATCTCAAGATCACCTATATAGAAGTTGGACGACAAATCAATCTCCATCGTCTAATTCAAGGCAGTCAATAATCAACTCATCTTGAGGAAGGAGGGAGGATAGGAATGAGGTGCAACCGATTAAAGAAGGATTGAGTGTGCCTCTCACGTGTGTAAAACCTTGGTTGCGAATTCGAAGTATATGGTTGCAAATTTTGAATCAGATAATGGAGATTCTTTGTCCAAATAATCAACACAACAGTGAGATCGTAGCCCTACTATCAAATTGTTGGATTTTGATTCCACGTGACACATTTCAAAAAGTAATTTCAGAATAACATTTGATGTATGCCCATGATCATATTAAGTTTTGGGATGTGTGTGACATGGAATCAAAATCTAGGTGTCTGGTGGTAGTTCTATGATCTTAAGATATTTTTTGTCGAACATTGAGGCGAAAACATATCTCCATTGCATGATTCAAAGAAGTCATCTATTTAAGCACATAAAACCCGAGTAGGGAAGAAAGAATCTTGAGTTGTTAAATAAAGGTTAATTTCTCTAATGGACCACCGTAGTTTTACTTTTTCCAGTAGTGGACTTATAGTTTCACCTTTTCTGCTACTAACCAATTTGAAGCCGAGCCAGTACTCCCAAACCTAAAATGACCAAAGTACTCTCAAGGTCTATAAAAGGTGATAAAATCAAGCTTATTGTCTTAGATAGTTTTAATCGCTTTAACATCATTGATTGCTTTGAATCTTATCATGGGGACCATTTTTCGTCTTCATCTTTAACAAGATTGATCTTGAGATTATGGGCGTATTATTAGATAGTCTATTTTACTCAATAACATGGAGCCCCTTTAAATGAGTGTTGACACCTCTCTAGAAGAGTGTCAACACTTCACCCCTTTAGAGGAGCACTGTTATCCCACTACAGGAGCGTTGGCACCCCTTTAGAGGAGTGCTGACACCCCGCTTTAGGAGTGGTGGTACCCCTCTATGGAAGTGATATCCCTCCCTTCAAAACAATCAATGATGGTAAGGCATTTAGAACATCTCAAGACGAAAAACATGGTTTTTTCACCATTTACAAACCTTAAGGGGCATTTACTACTTCTTATTTTGGCTCCACTTCAAGCTCCACTCCTGAAGAAGGTAAAACTAAGGTGGTCTTGGAAATTTCCCTAAAATAAAGGTATCGTTTATCTAACTCAAAGGTTGCCACTAGATTTGTCTATCATCTATTTAAAGGCAAACTATGAAAGAAAAGTACAGACCATATATATCAACGACCAAGGGTAGGATTTAGGGTTGGAGTTAAAGTCAAACGAGAAGGCCAGTCACGAACAAGTCTCAAGATGAAAAGTCTTTCTTTTTAACTTCGGGCATGCTTGGTTGCAAAGGAGTTTAAGGGCACTCGAGGTTACACATCGACAAATGAATACAAGGGTCACTCCTCGTATGCAATTTTCTATAATTATAAATTAAAGAATACACTAACGCATTTACTATTTAGTCTATCAAACAATCGGTCACGGTTAACTTGCCAAGTTTAACAATCAAATGTACCCAATGTCTAATGGTCAACTTCTGGCGTGCAAGTAATGGCTTCCCCAATTTTGTCACCAAAGATCTTTTGAGGGTAGAGAACCTTCTTCGTTTGCCCGTATAAGATGACTAAAGGCATCCATATTTGAGACCCATTGATTGCTTGCAATCAGTTGTCAAAGATCGTTTCTTACCAAAATTTTTGACACAATAATGGATCTTAAAATTATGGCAATTTTTTTTCTATTCCACATAGTACAAATATTAAAAATTGTCCTAAAATCACATTTAAGCATAAACAAAGGTACCTATCTCTAAAATCTCATTTGGACGTAAATAGCAGTAGCCAGGGGTTGAAAACCGATCTCCACCATCAGATTTGTGTTGGATCTATCGATCCGACCACCCAAATAATTGCCCTAGGATCTAGGCATATGATCAATCAAAACAATAAATCTAATCTATAAATTAAAATATATGTGCGTACCTTATCGCAAAGATTGTGATCGTCTTTTTAACTTTAATCCGATATATTAATCCTGAAGCCTTTCCTATAAGGAAGAAGAAGAAGGTGGCTCTACCCGCCTCTCTTGCTACACTCTCTTGATGGGAAGATGTCAAAAGGCTTGTGTGTAGTGAGCGGGGGATGTTCACCAATATATATAGCATGAAGAGTTATGCCCTGCTTAGAATACCGCCCATCAAGGTATTCTAATAAGAGTAAGAGTCACATGTAAATTAGGAAACCTTGAAGTTTCCTTCAATTATCAATAATGTCCTTTATTATTTCAAGCAACTGCAATCCAAGGTTTTATAAAATCCTAGTGTGTGTGGGCCACACAAAATAAGAATTTTAGTTTCCATAAAAATTCCAACATTCTCCTACTTGATCCACATATAGACTATGATTTTAAAAACGACTCCCACTGGATTAGACAACCAAAACGAGTGCACTCTGAAAATAAAACATTGTTTGAAATAATTCATTCCCAAAATCATCCAAATTTAATGAAAATATAGAAATGGATCATGAATGCACATAGTATATCATTTTCTGAAATCGATACTACGACAGTTCCATGATCACAAAACTATAATTAACAATAAATTTGAGAGATATAACTAATTTAACATGTGAACTAAATGCACAACCAAAATGTACAAATCCATAATGTCTCGCTTCATACTCGTCGTATGTTGTTCTGACATTCAGAGAACTCTGGCTTGTGAAATACTTCACTTGATCCTCAGAACAAGAAGTTATTAACGTGGTGCCTAATCATATTTAACTCCGAGCAAATCCAAAAGAGTACCAATACTCACAGGCAAGATTAAGGTAAAACCTTATTGGCTTACTCACTAAGGTATGCCATCCAAAATTATGAAAAACTTCACCCTTAATTTGTGAAAAACTCCATCCAAAATAGAATTCTTCTATTGGCTCACTCACCAAGGTGTGCCACTCAAATTGTGAAAAAAGCTTCACCCTCAATTTTGTGGCATACTCCATCAAAGATATAATTATAGAAAAATTCAACCTGATTTTGCAGAAAACTCCACCCATATATACAAGACAAAGATTTTAAAATGCATCAATGATAATTGTAATTTAGAATTGAGATAACTCCCATTTAAATGTAAAGTCTAAATGCTTTACAATCTCACAAAATGACACACTAGAGATAATAATAAAGTCCAACATAACAATTAACCACCAATAACAACAAAAGTAGTCAAATAGCTGAAAATTAGAGAAATATTCATAAGAATCTTTATCATTCAGTTGGCTTAAAGTTCTCCTCATGATGAATGCCATAAGGATTCTCCTTCAACCATTTATTGAACATAAAACAGTTCTTTATAATGTGACCTTTCTTCTTACAAAAGAAGCACCCATTATTTGCTTGATCTTTGACTGCTTTACCTTTGTCTTTTCGGTTATTGTTGAAATCTCATTTTTTGAAATTCTTCTTGCTACTCTTATTGAGGGTGAGATGTGCAGATTCAATTTTAGAGCCTTTAAGACGTTCTTCTTCAGCAACACAAAGTATGATAAGTTGAGTCAGATCTCATTGCTCCTTTTGAGCATTGTAGTTGACTTTAAAAGTGTCATAAGCATTTGGCAATGACCGAACACCCATGTGAACTACTAGTGCTTCTTCAAATTTAATACCTTGTTGACGAAGTCTAATAGCCAGTGTAGATAACTTAAGAAGATGCTCATGAATGCTTCCATTACCATCATACTTAAGGTTCATGAGTTGACCCAAATATTCATACTGTAAAGCCTTCTTTGAGCCTACAAACTGATTCTGAATGTTTTCAAGTAATTCCTTCACAGTTTCGGTAAATTTTATACCTTCTCGAATGACTTCACTAATAGAAGCACGAATAATCATCATGGATAACCTATTAGCCTTCTCCCACTGAGTAAAATAAGTCTTTACAGACTCCTAGCATTCGCTGGTGAAGGGGAAGACTTATTCTCCGTAAGAATAAAGTCATAATTTGAACAACCAAGAATGATCTCAATGTTTGTTTTCCAAGAAGTATAATTAGAGCAATTCAAATGTTCTATCCCTGCCAAACTCTTCGAAATAGAAGTCCCTTCTATTACTTTACAATTTCAAAGAATAATAATAAATGTATCACCAGTGAATGAAAAATGTCATGAGACCATAAAATCCACCAAGGATATAGACAATAAATGCATCACTAGTGAATGAAAAATATTATGAAACCATAAAATCTAAAAGACTAATGTCCACAAAGGACTCTAAAATGACTATAAGTCATTAATATCCACCAAGGATATAAACATGATAACATATCACCAAAAGATCTAAAAGACCAATGTCCACAAAGGACTCCAAAATGACTTTAAGTCATTAATATCTACCAAGGATAAAACAATTCGTATTAGGGGGTATGAACGAATCAATTAGAGTATTTTATTATGTGCAAATAATTCATTCTTTGGGTATAGATAATGTGCATCATCCAGCATCACCTTTGGGCAGAAACTGACTGTACAACCTATCTTCTCCCCGGGGCGCAGAAAAAATGCGCGTAGACCTAATCACTTATGTTTCCGATTTGATCCCGATGATTCACTACCTTTGGGCAAGAGAATCATCATTCTCTCCCCTTCACACTTACGACTATTCTACTCACCCTAGAATCAAATCCAAATCGAGAGGTTTACTACAAAATTAAACCCTAAACTAGCCATAAACAGGACAAAAATCTATGCATCAACCGCAGACCCACATCATCTAGTGGTTCACAAGTGCATTGAATCTGTGGCGGTGTAATTGAGATCCATACAGCTTTAGAAAAGCGAACCTTAAAAGTGCAACCTTAAAAGTCACTTATCGAAGAAAACTTTATTAGATCGTAGCCCTAATAAATGATGTATAGAAAATATTAGTTAGAGGAATTCATTTTGAATCCTCGTGAATTGAAGCTCTTCTTCACATGTAAATGGTCCCAGTAAATCAAGACTCCAAAGCACTAATATTTTTATGTCATGGTGGACGTCACCCAAAAGCCTCAAGAAACAGATACAGTGCAATTTATACTTATGGCGGAGATCATTAGAAAAAAGGAATGACGCATCAGAGAAGAAGAGAAATCAAAAGAAATAATTTTCTTCTTCAACGTCAAGAATGACATCTTAAGGATAAATAGTTGTTACAGGTGTTTTAATCAATCATACGTCAAACTTGGCTCTGATACCACTTGTTGGATCTATCGATTCGACCATCCAAATAATTGCCCTAGGATCTAGGCATATGATCAATCAAAACAATAAATCTAATCTATAAATTAAAATATATATGCGTACCTTATTGTAAAAATTGTGACCGTCGCTTAGCTTTAATCCGATATATTAATCCCGAGGCATTTCCTATAAGGAAGAAGAAGAAGGTGGCTCTACCCGCCTATCTTGCTAGGCTCTCTTGATGGAAAGATTCCAAAAGACTTGTGTATAGTGAGCGGGAGACGTCCACCAATATATATAGCATGAAGAGTCATGCCCTGCTTAGAATACCGCCCATCAAGGTATCCTAATAGGAGTAAGAGTCACATGTAAATTAGGAAACCTTGAAGTTTCCTTCAATTCCCAATAATATCCTTTATTATTTCAAGCAACTGTAATCCAGAATTTTATAAAATCCTAGTGTGTGTGGGCCACACAAAATAAGAATTTTAGTTTCCATAAAAATTCCAACAATTTGAAGCTGTCAATGGGATTTTAGTCTGGGCTTTACAGTAATATGGTTGGCGCGTAGAGGAGGAATCCGAGCTTCAAAATCTTTCCTTTTAAATCGTGTGCAAGGGCCATTTTTGTGTGCGCAAGTAATGCCTCCAGAAAAGTAGCCTAAGCCATTTGAGGAGGCGAAGAACAACACTAACCAGTCCGCTTCTTACTCTTCTTCTCTCACTCGCTCCTTCAAAAAATTGGAAAAAAATGTATCAAAATCGACGAATGTTAATCTCTAGAGCCTTGTTTAGTTACCCTTTTGGGCAATCTTCGAAACCCATATCATCTAACTTAGTACCCAACATTCCCACAATTTCGCCCTCCAAAACGAAGAATTTCAATCCATCCATCTCCAAAATTTGTTATTTTCTACACCAAATTCGCTCAACCCCTTCGACCCAGCTCTCAAACCACGAAAACTTGCGAAGGTTCAGCAGCGAACCTGATGTGGGATTTGATAAGACCAAAGAAATTGATGAGATCAATCTCAAATTTGCAGAAGCTCGAGAAGAGATCGAGATGGCTTTAGAATCGAAGGAGACGGTTTATTTCGACGAAGAGGCCGAGACAGCTCGGATTGCAGTGAAGACTGTTCTGGACATGTTCGAGGGCCTTTCGTCGAAGTTGCCGGAAGGCGAAAGGGCGGGTTTGCAGAGATCGATGGGTCTGAAGATCGAGCAGTTGAAGGCTGAGCTTCAACAGTTGAATGATTAGTCGAGGTTGGGTAGTTTTATTAGCTTCCCTTTTGTTGATTGAATTGATGTTTGTTGGATTCCAGCAATAGGTTTTGTTAGATGATTAATGAGCTTAAATGGTTGAATGATTAATGGTTTTTTTTTTCCTATCATTTTAATTCAAAGTGTTTACGTATTGATGTTTCAGTGGCTTTTGTGATGCATTTAGTGGCAAAGGTTAATTAATAGAAAATTTGAATTTTATAAGGATAAAAAAAAGAATGGAAATCACATCGCGTATTTCTGAAACTCTGGGAAGGTGGAGGAACTTGTTTGTGTAGTTGGTCCTACGCTCTATATGGATTTCTGGAAAAGAGAATCTATGATTTGATAGACTGTTTTTGTTGCTAGTCTAGGTATGCCCCCACTATAGTCATCACTGCAACAACTTATGCCGGAGATTACCCGCCCACTGCCCTGTGGGAAGCACCCTCGAAAAGTAATTTTACAGTAATTTGTGTTTATTTAGAAAATATGTAATCCCACAGGTAAACCTGGACTATCTGTTATAAAGTTTGATTTGGCGTCTGAGATTAGTTCCAGGGTGTACTACTTCTATTGAAAGTCTAATATTAAAGACTATTTTAGGGTTGATGGGAGATTATGAGACTCTGAGTCTCCTATGGAAAATGAAAAGGAGATCTGTTCATCTCGTTTTTTAGGTTTTTTGTTTATTTCTGAGAAGTAGTGAATAAGTGCAAATCTCTGTGGAATGTGGATATAGCCCATATCGGATGAACCATGGGAATTTTTGTGTTGCGTGCTTTGCATCCTCCCCCCCCTTATATTTCACATCTCTAATAGTGCATGTTCCCAACAACTAGGTATGATTATGGGTCCAATCTGATGGTAGCTGGTTGAAAAACTAAACAAAAATTATATCACAGGTCCAATCCAATGGGAATTGGTCGAGAACCTAAAAGAAAATTTGATGATCATTTTGATTATTGAGTCTCTGCAACTGGTGTCTCGAAAACCCACATCTAGCAACACATGTTAGTATACAAGAAGAATATGAACAAGTTGTGACAATAAATCGTGATTTATTTGCAGTTTTTTGGATAAGTCATGATTTATTCAAAATGTTGTTACTTTTGAACTAGTCATGATCTATTCGTGATCTATTTTTTTGATGAATATATCATGATTAAAAGCTAATTTTTTCTAAAAGTCGGAGACCTTTGTCCCTATGATTTTATGTATTTACTGTGTTCAAAATGCTATTTTCATCACCCATAAGCATGGTTTGAAATCTCGGACAGCCCCGAGAGTAAGACGTTTCGCGTCTCGGCAAGATGGCGTCAAACAAAAATAGCCTTTTAAATGATCTTACACCATCAAAAATTTGGGTTTGATCTTACACCATTAAATAATACTTCGCTGTTATGCCAAGTGGGAAATATTTGTGATCAATCTAAACAGTCCAAGTGGCTGTCCATGATTGGAACATATCTCACTTAAAGAATCACACCTATAAATCAATTGTGTACCGTCCAATCCATGATCTTCAATATTAGCCATTAAAAGATAAAATAATACCGGATATTAGAGTGCATAGATTTGGACACACCATGATAGCTGTTCACGAGATCATCACATAGACTGGATATGGTGAGAACAAATAATGACACATGTACAAAGATGATGAGTAGTAAACTTTGAATGGTGTACTAGAGCCTAGCATCCTATAAATTAAAATTTTAAAACAACTCTTTCTGTACGGTATCTCAGGGAAACACAGTATCAATCTTGTCTTGCTAAGCCCCAAGGTGCGAGAAGTATTTCCCGAGTTGTCTCTTCTCAGCAGAAATTTAAAACCATGTCCATATAAGCAATTTTGTTGAGTAGCTACGCTTAAAATTTTGGTGGATCTCATTGAAGAGGCGAGAGATGTATCTCATTCTCAAGGAATATATTTTGTTCATTTAGTTGGGGAGATAGCTTCCCTTTGCATTGTTATTTTCGTGCATATTTCAAAGTGACTTGTGAGTTGTGACATGTTTTTTTAATTCTTAATTTCTTTCTTTCTTTTCCTCGGTTTTCAAATTTGTTCTTTTCTTTTGTAAATTTTTTTAGTTACCCAAAAAAGGATTTTATCAATACTTGTCGGAATTATAAACGGAGGACAGATTTGTTGAGGGCTAAGTGCAGGCTGCTGACGTGGCGCGACATGACTGGCTGAACCGACCTGCATTAATGGAACCCTACCTCACTTGCAGCCAATTGCGTCATGCCACATCAGCCGCTTGCACTTTGTTTGCATAAAATCTGTCCTCCATATGGCACTGTCCGTACTTGTCACTCTTGTTAACATAGATGCCTATGTTAATTGTATAGCAATGATACAAGTATACAACACATTTTTGTTGTGGGTACAGCTTTTAAACTAAAAAATGTTGTGTCAGGAGTACATATGACACTTACGTTGGAGTGTCCATGGTGACGTAGATGCTAAGGAAAATGTAAGAATACCCATTTTGAGTGAAACTATGTGACTAAATCTGTTCTCCCATTTGTCTGTAGTAATACTTTATGGTATTCGTTCATTTTGAATACTATACATGCACATTTTCCTTGGAAAAAGTGATGAGATAAACTCCTCAGGGCATATTGTACCCAATATTCTCCAGTCTGACCACATCCATGCGATTCTCTTATGTTGTCCTTCAGTTGTTATCTTGAAAATTCAGCATCTTCTGGGTGTTCCATGTCCATTGGGAGGCAAATTTTATTTCAGACCAATTGACCCAACCATTAGTGCTTTGTCATTATTTGTTGGGGAGACCCTTCTCATTATGGTGGGCTTGTGCCCTTGTATTAGCTTATCAATGGAATCATTTCAGTTATATGCAATTTTGCCTGTAGTTGGGTGAAAAGCATTATTCAAAATTCATATGGTGTGGTTGCCTGTTTAATTCGACATCACCAGTTCTAGTTTGATTTGTAGCCTTTGATCGGGTTATTGGAGTAAGGATATAACGTCCGTATGCAATTATGGGTTGTTGTAATTGGGTTCTCTTTGTAATTGATAGGATACTTCTTAATTGCCGTAACAGGGAAAATAATTTTATTCTTTGTTTGCATTGCTAGGTCGAATTCCTCTTCACACTTGATCATGTACATTTGACCATGAATTGCTGCAACTGATCCAGTTTTATGGCATTATACTAAACAATTAGAGTATGCACGTTTTCTTGGAATTCATTTCCTTTCACATTCCCTGCCCAGAGTAAAGAGATGTGATGAATCATAGACCGCACTGTAGTGCGTCTAGTGCTCTTTCACAGCACTTCCTCGGAATGAATTGGTTACTTGGAGAAAAATTCTAATGGATCTATGAGGAGTTAAGTCCTTACAAATATTTTAGGATGAAACTAGCACCTCATAAAAAAGTTCATGTGAGGGAGGCAGATGGAGTGCCATTGAGTAATAAACTATTTCCATTTTGACTTTTTTGAGAGGGTCAAGGTTTCCTATTTCAACTCCTCATTCTTGGCATAACATTTGACATTGTCATAAGAATTTTGGGTGATTTTACTTGTAACTTCAAATTATAATTCCTTCCAAGGTTTAGAATCTTGATTAATATTAAGGTGTATTGGACTCATTCATGTTTGATGTGAAGTACCAACAGGTATAGCTGTATTCTGTTATCGGATGATACAAAACAATTCATGTGTATCATCCATAAAGAATGGGAAATGAGTTTTGAAAACATTGCCCAAAAAAGCTGCCTATTATAAGAACTGTGAAGCACCAGGAAAATATAAGGTAAAGGGTATGGGGAAATATGTGCTAAATATCGAGGAGACGTTGAGGCGGAATAAGAAATGATAAGAGAAAGCACAAGGGAAATATAAGATAGGATAAGAGATAATAAATAGTTAAGTGACTTTAAGTTTTTTAGAGTATACAACTTTTAAATTCCTTTAGTTTGATAAGATAATGGGACATTCTATTGTTTGATTGTTAATTATTGGAAGTTGTAAGTGCGCTGTACAATTTTAGTTGATAGTTGTTGATGACTTCACATGAGGGGAACTAAGGAAATGCATTTCAAATTAATATATTGAGATTCTTCAAAATATGTATGAGAGGGTAGTAATTAGTGTAATAATTGGGTGTGGGGAGACAAAGTTTGCATTCCAAATGAATATATTGAGATTCTTCAATACATGTTCGAGAGGGTAGTAATTACTGTAATGTAGGGGGTGGGGAGACAAAGTTCCCAATTAGAGTTGGGTGCATTAATGGTTAGCTTTGAATCTTTCTTTGTTTGCATTAATTATTGATGAATTGACAACAAAAATACAAACTGAGATTCCATGGCGTGCGTTGTTTATTGATGACATGATGCTAGTTGACTAGACAAGAACATAAGTAAATGATGAATTGGAACTATGGAGAAAGACCTTGAAATTAGAGTACAAGAAAAGGATAGATGATTTGGCCAAAATAGAAAACCATCTATGGCCACAATGTTACTTTTTGGTACCTGGGTTCCACTACACAATCAAAGGTGGGTTGGAGGAGGACATCTCCAACAGAATTGATGTAGGGTGGCCGAAGTGGAGACAATAATGGTGTGTTGTGCTATCAATGAGTGCCACTTTGATTGAAGGGGTATTTTTACACGGCGACGGTAAGATATACTATGTTGATGTTGTAATCCAAGCTACAAAAATGCAACAAAATTGGAAAAAAATGCAGAAATAATGAAGAAAAAACAGTAGTAATGATACTGACACAATAATGCAATAGAGAAATTACTTCTCTGGAAAATGGAGAGAGTCTCCACTCAAACTTTCATCCATAAACGTCAAAACTGCGGGAAATGGACGGATGCATAGAATTGAAGAACCAATTGAGAAAATTAGCATTATCCACATTCCATATTTCGGCATTCACAGATTCAATTTTAGGTCGTTGGGTAGTACTTGTCAGTATACCCATCTTTGTAAGACCTTGGATTTATAGCGTGATGGCTTTTTTCCAATCTAAATTCAACTTGATGGTGGTAATGCAGAGGGAAAAGTTATCGGCGTTCATGGGGGTATATCCCTCAGTCATTGTGGCTCAATAAAAGGGAACCCACTCAATGGAAGAGGAAAAGAAATAGTGTCATATATTAAACAAATATCTACCAACAGTGCCTCTATATGAGGACAGATAGAGTCAAATAGCTGAGAAACCAGACAACACGAGCTCCTTAGAACAGGGGTACTTCAGCCATTTCAGGCATCTCAGTGCCATCGACGGTCATATTCATCAAGTAACTCACCCTTAACTCAAAAAAACTGAGCACAATCTCTCACAAATATGTGTAGAACTTGTAAAATCTCAGTAGTAGTTATCAAGGGGTACAAGAAACTTGGAACAAGCAAATCTCTGCAGCAAAAGTCTTAGAGTTCAAAAATAAGAAAGATGAGATAAAAAAAAACTGAAGATATGTCTGGTTTTGAAGACTAGTGTCACCTTGGCACTTTTACTTTTGGGATTTTTGTCGTGTCGACACTTGGACACTCTTCAAACAGCACGAAACTTCTAGACATATATGAAAAACCTCATATTACTATTAAAATGCTCATCGTTTTGCAACGATAAAATGAACTTTGTTTCAAAAGAAAAATGTGTAAAGTTTAGTTACTACTGAAACAAAGGTTTGGCTCATTGAAAACGATTTTATACTATAATATATGTTTATTTAGGTTCACGACATATTCGATGAATCTTTTCATTACATATCTAAATTGGTTCTCTAAGATTTTCCTTCAATTTTTCTCTATATATGCACAGAAATCATGCACCTGCAGTTGCCAACACCACCTTAATCTCTTAATCTTCTCTGACGACAACCTAGGGGAAATTATGAACCTAAAAAGGCTGATAAGATTCGTCAAAACAGTGTCCGATCTGAAGATGAATGTCCATAGAGACTGTAATTGGGATCAAATCAGAAATTGAGCGGGTGCAGACCATAGATAATATGTTGGGATGTGCATCTGATCAACTCCCGATTACTTATCTTGTTATGCCTCTGTATCGGTAAACCCAAGAAAATTTATGGACTCTTGTGATTGAAAGAATCAAGATAAATTAGCTGCTTAGATTGCAGTCTGGGCCTCTTATCAAATCATGTTGTGCTCATTACCTCTCTACTTTGTCTGTATTTTGCTGCCCTGTTTGGGTTCAGAATCATGGGTCAAAATCTCGTCCGATACCGATACGTACCGTCCCATACGTATCGGTTTTGGACCTCACTGATACGGTACATTCAAGGTACCGTATCGGTGCCTCCCATACAAAAAACCAAAATACCAATGTATCGTCAGGAACCGATATGTATCGTCCGGTACGTATCGGTTTTGGAGCTGGACGATACGTATCGGTTTTCCGATTTTTTGACCCATGTTCAGAATTAAATTCATATGCTTCAATTGGGATTTTTATGGAATTGAACTTCTTATTGAACGGGGCAGAGGGAAATAAGAAATATCATCTAGTGGATTGGAGGTTCGTTTGCAGGACTAAAGCTCAAGGCCAGTTGGGTATTGAAGATATAATATGTAATGAAGCCCTGCTCTCTAAGTGGGCTGGAATGGAGCCTACTCTAGTTGAAGAGTCAATTTGTCCTGAAAAATATAGTTCAAGGGCTGGAAATTGGGGTATCAAGGGATCTAGAGGAAATCTTGGTCCGGTATTTTGAAGGAGAGATAAAAATTTTCTGAGAATCTCTATAAAAACATTAGATTTCATGTACTTAAAGATGATAAGAGTCAAGTTCTAGTTCGTTACTTGGACTGGAGATAGCTCCTCTCAAAATCGCTTCAAAATGATATACAGCCTAGCTCTTGAGAAACATGTAATTGTTGACATGGCCTACGAGAGTTCAGGGACTGAAAATGGGAGTTGGAGTATAATGTTGAGAAGATATTTACAGGACGGGGAGATTCCAGTTTTTTGCCTCTTCTAGCTCTGCTGAAGGATATTCAAGTCCGTGTTAGTAGAAATGATAAATAGTATGGGTGTTCCGGAAGTTTCACTTTCAAAGAAGGCCATTATTTTCTCTCAAGACCAGTCACTCCTGGTCTTCCTTGGGTGAGGTACCGAAAATTTTCATTTTGTTGGTGCATACTCCATGTATATTATTAGTATACTGTAAACCCTGTAAATAACAAATTTGCGTAGGATATAAATCTAATACAAATCAATCATAACAAATTTTCCCTCGCTAGGAGAGGGTTTTATTAAAATGGCAGACCTTACACTTCCGGGTATCGCAGTCGATTCCCTGTTAATTACATCAAAATTGAATACCTCTGATTAAAAGCTACTAAATAAAAATAATAACGTAATTACATCTCTGAAATAAACAAAACCAAAATTCTAATTCTAAGTCTTCATCGATATCTTCAATCCGTCATGAGATAAATGCATAGCAGACTATCTTCATCAGAGATTTGCGAAATATGAAATAGGGGACGACGGATGGGAGAACCCCTCCTCCAAAAGTCGGTTCCATTTGATCGAAAAGCACGAGTCATCACTGGAGCAAGAAACTCATGGACGAGTCTTAAAACGAATTCTTGTTCTCTGGTCTCAAAGATGAGTTTGAATATCAAATCCATTTTTCGGGCAACTGATTATCAGAAGAGTTATCACTTTCAGTGGTTAGAGTGTCTAATCATGAGTTAGATATCGTCAAATTCCTTAAAATTTAATAATCATGGATGATTTTATAATGATTTTACCATTGGATTTGATCAATATCTTAAGATTTGATTGATGCATAATAAATCCACTGTTGGATCTCGTTACGATCTCATATTATGATTGTTTGACTAAAAGTCAATGATTCCACTATTGGATTTGATCAAAATCACAAGATCTGGTCCATATGCAATAAATCCACCGTTGGATCTCATTACGATCTCTTATTACGATCGTTTGACTAAAAGTCAACGATCTCACTATTGGATTTGACCACAGTCACAAGATCTGGTCAATATATAATAAATCTACCGTTGGATCTCATTATGATCTCTTATTATGATCATTTGACAAAAAGTCAATAATTCTATCGTTGGATTTGACCAAAATCACAAGATCTAGTCAAAATGCACTAAATCCGCCGTTGGATCTCATTACGATCTCACATTATGATCGTTTGACTAAAAGTCAACGCGTCCACCGTTAGATTTGACCAAATTTATAAGATCTGGTCAATATGCGATAAATCCACCGTTAAATCTCGTTACGATCTCATATTATGTTTGTTTGACTAAAAGTCAATGAGTCTACCGTTAGATTTGACTAAATTTATGAGATTTGGTCAATATGCGATAAATCCACCGTTGGATCTCGTTACGATCTCATATTATGATCGTTTTGACTAAAAGTCAACGAGTCCACTGTGAAAGAATTTCCGATCTCGAGGTTAAGGTCCAAACCCTCATTTGAGGGAGTGATGATCCGAACCGCGAGAGATACTCTAATTATCATAGATTAATATTTTGGATATTATAGTCTGAAATCATTCTTCGGGTTTGTAATTGCAACCCGTATGAGCATCGAATTTGTGGTTGCAATCCGATTGTACTAGGAGTTATGCCCAGGGTCGTACCCACGTGGCTTAACTATTTCTAAATACGCAAGAGATTGGGTACGAGTCGTAACGCGTAATCCCAAATTACAACCATAAATCCTACTTAGGAGGAGCCGTAGCTCTTATCTTAAGCGTATCTCCTTTAGGTAAGGGCCGTAGCCCTTATCCTAAAAGTCTTCATCCTAACTTATTCTTCCCGTCCACTTTTAAAAAAAGAAGAAAAGAGTAGTCAGAATCTTGGAGATACCCTAAAGTCTTTTTTAGAAGAGTCGGAGATATTTTTGGCAGAGCTCGAGAATTTTCGGAACCCTTGCAATGAGGACGGGTCTGCTATTTATAGATTTATGGTAGCGGTTATAGAAGTTACGATCCTACGATTCCCGTAAGGTTTTCATGAAATGAACGGTTGAGAGAGCTGCGTAAGTTTTCGTCTTCACGCGGATTGAGAAAGATTCTTCTCACGTACGTCATTCTTTTCTCATAACCGCCTAGGTGGCTAAGTATGTTTCTAGCCACCTAGGTGGATAAGTGTTTTTTCTATCCACTTAGGTGGATAAGTATTTTTCTATCCACCTAGGTGGATAAGTGTTTTTCTAGCCAGTTAGGTGGCTAGGTATATTTTCTATCCACCTAGGTGGATAGAACTTAATATAAAGCTAGCGAGGGCCTCTTCCCGCTAACATAAAGCTAGCGGGAAGAGGCCTTCTTCCTCGCTAGCTTTATGTTATTCACTTAACATAAAGCTAGCGAGGGCCTCTTCCCGCTAATCTTTCGCTTATCTTCTTCCCTCTCTCCTTGGGGGGAGGTATGGAAAATTTTCATTTTTTTTTTTGAGGCGGTAACGAAAGATATATTAAAAACAGAAATAAAAAGTACAAAAAAAAAATGACAAAAAAGAAGAGAGAAAGCATACCTTGGTGGGTAGTAAGGAACTACCCAAGCGAGGTAGTAGAAAGAAACAAAGCCCGAAAACCTCACAAACTCCCCTGGGCCGGCATCAGGTTCAAAGGAAGAAGCCGAGTCCCCCTCGATTCACACAGAAGAGGTGCAGAGATCCTCCCAGATTGTGAGGAATTGAAGTACCCTTCGTTGAAAATCTCCATTTTACTAACATTCCAACTGATGACCAGGTCTCTGACGTCGCGGATCACTAGCGAAAAAGGCTTTGCCTTTCGCCTAAATATCCAGTTGTTTCTTTCCACCCAAATAGCCCATAAGACCGCATAGATGGTATGGGGCCACAGATCTTTCCGTGGGTCCTCAAAACGAAGGTCTCTCCACATTTCCATCATCTGTCCCGGCCAGTAAGGACTAACCCATTCCACCTTGAAGATCGTAAAGATATTATTCCAGATGAGCTTCGCAAAAGGGCAATGAAGAAAGATATGGGCTGCCGATTCTCTCCCCCTCATATACAACATACACTTGTTAATTATCGGTATATTTCTTCGAATCAGTTGATCCCTGGTCAGAACTTTATTTCTAGCCACTAGCCAGGCAAAGAATTTGATCTTTGGCGGGATTTTGGCCTTCCACATTCCCATCTAGCTTATTGTCACCTCGTTTCTTCTTTCCCTCGTCTTGAGAATGCTATAAAAAGAGCGCACCGAAAAGATCCCCTTACCTGAATATTTCCACAGCCTCTTGTCAGTACTTGAAGCGTTTGGGCTGGCTTCCCCCAAAAGATTCATCAGATTTTGGAATTCGGCTCCTTCCCATTCTCTCATAGATCGTCTTAAAGGAATGTTCCATTGCACACTCCCCTCAGTAATGTGACCAAAGTGTTGCACCACCGCCTCCGTATCGTCGGACAAATTAAAGATCATAGGGAACCTCCGATAAAGAGCTTGCTCCCCCATCCACACATCCTTCCAAAACCTGATTCTTCGACCATCCCCCTAACTGAAAACAGTTCCTTCCAAAATATCTTTAGTGCTGCTATTAATTGCCTTCCACCAATTCGATCCCCGATTGGGATTGGGGACTTCCCCAGCTAAAGTACCATATTTGGCTGTGACAATTTGGTTCCATAGATTGCTTCTTTCCTTGTCCTCTCCCAATCTCCATATCCATTTTGCCAAGACGGCTTTGTTTACCAAGTTCAGGTCCCTAATTCCGAGCCCCTCATATTGTTTCATTTTGCAACGCTGCTCCCATCGGACAAGATGCATCTTTTTCTTTTCTCCCGCTCCTTCCCAAAGAAAATCCCTGACTATATGCTCCGATTTTTTTAATAATTCCAGCCGGAGCCCTTAGGAAAGACATCATGAATATCGGAATTGAGGCAAATGTAGATTTAATTATCATTAGTCTTCCCCCATAGCTGAGAAGCTTGCTTTTCCAAGTCGCCAATCTCTTCTGAAATCGTTGAATCACCGTGTCCCATAGACGGAGTCTGGTCCTACCAAAACCCAAAGGGATCTCAAGGTAATTCATGGGGAAACTATTGGTAGTGCATCCGACTGTGCTCGCCACTTGCTCAGTTTCCTCCTGTGGCATATTAATTCCGGTTATACTAGATTTGTGCAAGTTCACTCTTTGACCCGAAACGACTTCATAGATGGTTAGGATATCTGTAGTAACACTTATTTCCCTATCCCCATTATTTCCGTTATAGAAAAATAGGGTGTCATCTGCGTACTGGAGATGGGAGACCGAGGGACCCGTCTCCGCCGTAATGAACCCCTTAACCAAGTTAATTTCTTCTGCCCTTTTAAAGAGGTTATGGAGAGCTTCCCCCACGCCGTTAAAAAGAAGAGGAGATAGAGGATCGCCTTGCCAGAAACCTTGCTTACTTCTAAAATAGCTGTAAGGAGCTCTGTTGACAAGCACCGAGAAGCGAACGAACGCATAACAACCTCTCATCCACTTCCTCCACTTTATTCCGAAACCCATTCTCTGAAGCACGTATTCCAAGAAGTCCCACTGCACTCTATCATAAGCTTTTTCCATATCAATCTTCAAAGCCCATCCTTTATCCTTGCATTTCTTAGCCGAATGGATGGTTTCAGCAACCGCCACGACAATGTCCATAAGTTGTCTTCCCGGAATGAAAGCTCCTTGGACGTTTGAGATAAGAGAACCGATAACCCTTTTTAACCGATTTGCCAGCACTTTTGCGATATTCTTGTAGGCACACCCGATCAAGCTTATCGGGCGATAATTAGTGATGGACACGAACCCTTCCTGCTTCGGGATAAGCGCCAAGAAAGAGGAGTTCATACTCTTGGCCACTCTGCCCATCTCGTGAAACTCTCTGATCATTGCCATAAAATTCGAGCTAATCGTCTACTAGCAGCTCCTGAAAAATTCCGCTGTAAAACCATCCGGGCCCGACGATTTGTTAAAGCCCATGCTGTTGACCGCCTTCTTTACCTCTTCTTTGTCAAAACTTCTTTCCAAATCTCTCGCCTGATTCGTGGTGAGAGATTGGAACGGAATTCCGTCCATTCTTGGTCTAGATGTCTCCTCGATAGAGTGCAACTGCTCATAGAAATTAGCAATTTTGATTGGGATTATTGCTTGATCTGCATAAACTACTCCATCAATCTCGATGGAGGAAATATGATTTCGTTTTCTTCTCCCATTAGCCACAAAGTGGAACTTTTGCTTTTTGTCTCCACAGGTGTTCCTCATTCAACACTCTCCTATTGTTGAATCTGTCTTTAGAGCCATTCTGATTTCTTTGTCGCTCTCAAAGAGCGGACCCGTCTCTTCCTCCCTATCAAGCGTCACTATCTCTGCCAAAATTCTTTCTCTTTCTTCCGCTGAATTTCTAAACACCTCTTTGTTCCATTCCTAAATTTTACTCTTTAGATTTTTAATCTTGGACGAGAAAATGAACGAAGGAGTACCGGAAATCAGGTCCATTGTCCACCATTCATGGATTAGTTGTTTGAAATCCTTGTTCTTTATCCACGCGTTGTTGAATCAAAACGGTCCTGGCTTCGATCTCTCCCTACTATAGGCCTGTGATCCGAAATAGTCGTCGTCCATACATTAACCGTAGGATCAGGCACCACTTCCAGGAACTCCATTCCGCAAATAAACCGGTCCAATCTACACAAAGTCGGGTCGTCTTGACTATTAGACCAAGTGAATCTTCCCCCGTCATACCAAGGTCTAGCAGAGCCCCTTGGGCAATACAATCAGCGAAGAGTTGTCTTGCCGTATCGTGGATAACCCCCGTATTTTTCTCTTTGTTGCAAAGCATGGCGTTGAAATCCCCGCCAATGCAAACCGAAATATCCCATCTGGTAACAACAACACTTAACTCGAAAAAAAACTCCCTCCTGCCTCCGTTGTCGTTTGGACCGTAGACCGTAATCCCCACCCACTCCCTCTAATTTTTACAATCTTGGAGGTGCACCGCCACTTTGTAAACTCCAATTTCTAAATCGATCATCTTGTAACAATCCGTGTCCCACGCAAGAAGCATGCCCCCCCTAGTACCCTCTGCTTCCAACATTCTCCACTCCCACAAGGGGCTCAGAAGCACCAATCGGATCCGAATGACATCCTCGACTCTCCACTTAGTTTCTTGAAGAGCAATTACCTCTGGCCTCTGTTGAAAGAGGAAAGATTTGACCAGAGCCCTTTTATCCGGAAGACCCAAATCGCGACATTCCAACTAATATTACTTTTTGGGATATGAGGCTGGTGGAATAAAATACTGACTGTCAGATGACAAACATCTGAAGATCTATCTTGTAAAAGATTGGGATATAAGAAACAATTTCATTGTCAAATAACTAAAATTCTTAAAAAAAACTTCTAATGAGTTAATTTTTGTTTTACAAACGCATGTGAAAGAAAAAAAAAAAAACCCTTTCCCATGATCAATGGGTTGATTCACCTGACCAACACAATATAATCAATCATCCATCTTGTTGATAAACCTTATCTATCTTTAGTTAAGAACTTTCGAGAGGGAGAGGGAGAGAGATGGCCGATGCTGCTTTGAGCTTGGTAACAACAAAGTTGGGGTCGCTGCTTGTGGAAGAAGCAAAACTGCTTGCTGGAGTAAATGATGAGATGGAATGGATAAAGAACGAGTTACAGAGCATGCAATCCTTCTTGAGGGATGCCGATCGAAGGAAACTCACCGACGAAAGCCTTATAACTTGGATTCAACAAGTACGAGATGTAGCATACGATGCCGAAGACACTATAGACGAGTACGTACTTCGAATGAAGAGGCCTCATCACGTAGGAAGATTCGCGGCTCCTTTGCTTAATTTCCTTCACTGCATCATCAATCTAATTCCTCATCATCACATACCAACCATGGGTTAAAATATCGGGTTACCGATACGTATCGTCCGAGCTCCAAAATGATACGTATCGGACGATACGTATCGGTACCGGTTTGTATCGGACGATACATTGAATGTATCGTTTGAGTCCAATACCGATACGTATCGGTATCGGACGATATTTTGATCCATGATACCAACTGCAAAGTTGCCCGCCCACACGAAACCCCAGACACCCTCTATTTCCCCCCCTCTATGGGAGAGCCGTTGCAGCTTGAAATTTTCCTCTGCCTCCTCATTCTGATGTAATACAACCCCCACCTTGACCTGACGCGTCCCTTCCTTCCCTTGGATCTTTCGGCCTTAGCTAATTGTTTTCCCCTTTGTAATATTTCGCGTATAGTTTGATAAGCCCATTTCGCCCTCCTCGGTAAGTTATCCCTAGGTCCATTCCCAATTTCATCAACCTCTCACCGACATTGCAAGATTGAGCTGATCTTATTGTACGGCTAGCTTCAGAATTTTGTTCCCTTTGTTTCGGCGGTCTAGTTTCCCCTTCGGAGTGATCTTTTTCAACCCTTCTGTCGGTTAGAACCCCCTTGCAAATCGATGGAGATCCTCATTGTTCCTCAGACCTGGAACCTGGCTCTACAAAATCACACACCACACCCAATAAAGTATTAGATACACAAGAGCAGGGCTTGGGTCTAGAAGGCCCAGGGTCCCCATAAACAGAAGCCTGACAAGTCAGTCCATGTATTGTAGCCGTAGGCATGGGTCAAAATATCGTCCGATACCGATATGTATCAGACGATACGTAGGTTAGGTGACGTAGGGCGGTACCCTAAACTACGTGAATGATATGATTGATTTTGCCGGGATTAAATTAGAATTAAATTAAGCAATAAAATTCATAAAATATAACAAATACCTCAAGTTTTCGTAGTATTCCATGAGGAGGATCACGTATGCTTCAGGTAGGGTTCAGTCCAAGCGCTAGATCCGTTAAGTTACAACGCAAATCGATCATAGAAATAGAACTCTAGGTTTTTCCAGATTAGGGCGCTCACAATTCAATGATGGGGTCACTGATTTTCTTTGAATATTTGGTGCGGAAGGGTTTAATAATTTTGCTGGGATCTATGGTTGTTGAATCGGGTCGATTCAATGGCTTAGGGTAAAACTAGGGTTTTAGGATTTCAAAAGGGATGGTGATTGATTTAGGATTATAAGGATCAACACACAAGCAGAGAAGATGAAGATAGATAGATAGAATTGCGGGCTTCACACCCTTGGCTTCGCACCAAACCCTTCTTGGGAAGAAGAATCACTCTTCGTAGAGGCTCATCTCAAGCACACAAGCAAAAACTCTTTTCATTAATCATCAATAACTAATTACATTGTTCAACTTAAGGACCTTATATAGGAGTCCTTTCAATAAAAGAAAACCCTAAAACAATTAATAAATAAACCTCTAAAACAAAATTCGAAACTAAACTTTTAAAACAACTAAAACAACCCGACACGATTTCGATCAATCGAAATTGAAAATCGTTCAAACGAAATTGAATTTCGTTCGATCGAAATTGAAAATCGTTCGATCGAAATTTCGATCGATCGAAACTGAAAATCGTTCGATCGAAATTGAATTTCGATCAATCGAAATTAAAAATCGTTCGATCGAAATTCTCATACACATAAAATATCACCATTGATATTTTGATTGATCGAATTTTAATTTTGATTGATCGAATTTTTCTGTGCTCCTTCAATTTCCAGAATTTCATCTTTCGCCTCTTTCTAATTTCCATTCCGCTTCTTCTGACATCGGTACACGCGAAAAGGTCCATATCCGATGTCTACGATGTCGGCGTCCTCGTCAATTCTCTCGGGCTGAAAAGGCTTTATCACCGATGAAGCGGCGTCGTGATAGCGCTCGAGTATGTCGGGGTCCAAACGTCGCACTTCGTCTTCAGCTAACCATGAGTTCTCGGAGTCCGGCTTTCCCAACCACTTGACCAAGTACTTTTGAATTCCGCCCCCATGGGTGGATATCATCAAATCATCTAATATCCCTTCGATCTCATCTCTGTGTTGCTTGCGTGGGGAAGGGAAGGGTATGGGTTGTAGGGTGGGGTTGGTATTCGGGCTCGGTGATGCTTGGAAGGGGTTGTGAGGGGGTGGGGCTGGGGCCAAAGAAGGAACCAGGTCCTCCACATTGAATGTAGAGCTGACCCTTATATCCAGTGGAAGCTCGAGAATATATGCATTAGGGCCGCTCCTTACCACAATTCTAAAAGGTCCAGCGCCACAGGCGTGAAGTTTCTTTGCGGCTCTCAATGGGAACCGCTCAGGCCTAACCCGAACCATGACGTAATCTCCATCTTGGAATTCCTTGAAGCGCCTATGCGCATCCACAGATATTTTGTACTGTTCATTGCTTGCATTAATTCTTTTTCTAATTTCGGCATGCCGATACGGTACATTCAAGGTACTGAATTAGTGCCTCTCATACAAAAATCCAAAATTTCGGACGATACATTCCAATGTATTGTCCGATACTGATACGTATCGGTTTTGGGGTTGGACGATACGTATTGTTTTTTCGAGATTTTAACCCATGGCCGTAGGCCGACGCTGCGGTCCATGGTCAGGACCCGGGTCCGAATGGCCTTTAGTATCTTTGGTAGAAACATTTTCATGAGCCGGAGACATAGGTCGAGAATTATTCCCCTAAGGCCTATTCGGGCTCCTTCTGCCATTCTCCATATTGCTTTCATTCATCGGCCCTGAGGTTACCTCACCCGTGCAATCATTATGGCGTGCTAGGGTGTTCTCACTAGATCCAATCTCGCTACTCTCCGCCTGGCTGCCGTGGGTAACCGTGCCCTCTTGTGAGTTAATTATATCCTTTGGTGTGGTCTTGCAGAAACCTTGAGACCCGCAAGTGTCCGGCCCACAAGCTCAGTTCAGGTAACTAGAATTGGAGGTATTTACGTTGTGACTAAACCACCAGCTCTCCACCACGTTTCTCGAGTAACTCTCTTTGGGCTGAAACTGAGTACATGTGTCGGCACAACCCTCCTCATTAATATACTCAGCCGTCATCTGTTGCCTCGTATCCTGCTCCACCCTGTCGATTTGGCAACACGCCTTTAAACCCTCAGGGGTAAAAGGCATTCTTTCATCGAAAAGGTCATTAACTCTGCCCTCCCCCCCCATCTTTATTGAACACAGACGGCTTCTTTGTGTGGACCGTAGCCACGTGTCCCATCTTCGAGAAATTTCTCTAGGTCGTTTTAAAGAGCCTTTCAGATTGTGTTCCCTGCGTTGACATTTTGAGTAGCTTCAGTGAAGGTTGTGTCCCACGTATCAGCGATCTCACCGTCCTTTCTTTCCCCATCAACATGCGACCTTGGCTGGTTCAAAACCTAGCCCCCCCATGCTTTGCCGATCAGGCACGTGGTCAGGTCCCATCCGGAATGGAGCCCGATCCTTGAGCTCTTGAAATTTGGGAGATTCGTCGTTTGCCAGCGATACCGAACCATGTCAATCCTTCCCGGTTGATTGAGAATTTCTCCGAATCGCCTCGTCGAGTTCTGTACCTCACTGGTCCTTATCCGTTCGGCTCCTTTTATGTCGTTGTCTCCGGTCAATATCTCTTTGTGCCTAGCCAGTTCCACGCACCACCGATACCTACGATCATCAATCAGGATATCTCCCCTCCTAGGTATATTGGCAACATTCGAGGAGCGTATGACGATCCTGGCATACTTGAAGGTTATCCGCTGAGCAGTGAGAGTGTCAACGCCGAGGAGCACCCTGCAATGGCGACCGATTCCACTCAGCACTTAGTTGGTCCATAAGAAGGGTGGGAGGCCGTAGATGTGATGCCAATGACCGTCGTCGTCCGCTTTTTGAATGGTCGAGGTGAAGCCATCTTCTTCCCATCTACGACACGTGATAGTGTTATCTGACCCAGTATATATCTCCTTTTTGACAAGCAGCTCGATGGTCTCCGTCTCCTCTGTGAATACAGCAACGAAGAAATTTTTTGTCGCTTTGAAGATTGTAAATCTTGTTTTGTGGTTGTCCCCCAACACTTGTATTAAATGTGTATAAATGCTTCTTTACTTTGAAGATGGTTGTTGGCCTCTATAATTAGAAAGCATTTACTATTGTTTATCTTTTCTTTTTGCATATATTTCTCCCTTGACATGTATGGTGTGATTGTCAGCTACAGTTGATTTTTTTGGAAGGATCTCGAACCTATTTCCGTAGTCTCTGGTAGCTTCTGTTGTGATCGTCTGCCATCCGATCTTCATATCTCCTTCTCTTGTTTGAGGCAGAAGATTGGAAGCGAGAGTTGATCTGTCTGTAATGTTTCCCTGCAATGGACCAGCCCTCATTCAGATCTCTTTCTTGCCTGGAGGAGATTAAAGGTTGATTGAGTAACCCTTGTTGTCTCATTTTTGTCGCCATGTGGATATTGGTGCTATTGATCGTAGTCCCTGAACTCCAGTGCGCATCACATTTGGAAACGTGGCATCTAATTCTTCGTCTGAAATTTAGGTTCCCACACAGTTTACAGAGCCAGTCGCCATTACGAACTACCACTGCTATTCCACCTGACCCACCTTGCCGTTTGTGTATCCCGTCGTCAGCTCTTGTATCTCCGTTGAAAACCTCAAACCCAGTTCTTCCCGTCCACCGCTAACCGTTGTCTCCATCTCGTCGTCGATCCTTAGTCCTTCTGTGTCGCTCGGCAATCCCCTTCCCTTTCCACATATCCCTCAGTCAACAATTAGCACCCACAATTAACACATATGGCCACAAATAGCTAACAACACAATCAATATGTTGTTTATGTCCAGTTAAAGGCTTCAAACATCTTCAAAAACTAGGTATAGAAGCCCCAAATCTTAGCAGATCTACCCTAATAACACATGCCAAATTATCACAGATAGCACCAGGAACCAACAGTAGGTCAAATATGATTGAGTGACCCCAACAACACCAACATGCAGCAATAAAACTCGAATAGAACATCCGTTGGGAAACAAAGACAGTGCCAATGTTCCACTGAGTAGATCATCCACTGATAAGCACAGATAGACAGAGGCAAAGAGCACAAGTATACCCATATTATAGTTTTACACACCAAACTTTACAATTCATACACCAATTTGATAAACTGAGACATATCTTAATATAATCGAGTCTGTCTTGCTGAGATTTCTATTGCTCGTACTGCAATTCTGACTCAACACCCTTAGTGGAAAGTTGTCATGGAAGCAGAGATGTGTGCTCTTTAGAAAACTGATACCTGGGCACTTGTTTCTCCCTTGACTTTACTCTTTTGATTCCTAGCATGCCTATGAATCTATTATCTGTCACTAAAATTACCAATTCCTTGAAAATTTCCATATTGTTGCTGCATACTCCATGTATATTGTTAGTATAGTGGGGTGTAAACCCCAATACTAGGCGCGTATATAGAAATTATTCACTTAAAACATAAAAGCTAGCGAGGGCCCTCTTCCCACTAAGTTTTCACTAATCTTCTTCTCTCTTTCTCCTTTTCTCTAAACATATTTCATCTGCCAACACCCTATTACCTTCAAGTATACCCTAAACCTAGCTACCCACACTTCACTTTTTGGTATCAGAGCGGCGGGTTTGACCCTGCAAGTGTTGATAGCTAACACCATGCTGATGTCAACATGGTCAAATTTTTTACCATAGTTTGAGCCTGAATTTTCCATATTCCAAGAGAGCAGGTTTTTCTGATGTTTCTAATTATTTTTTCGGCACAACAGCCTATGGGATTAAATATGAAGGAAGGACAAGAAAGAACTGATCGATATTTCATTTGGAGCAGGTAACTGATTTGAAGTTTGATGGTCAGATGTAGTGTACTATGTTCGACCTCAACCCTCTACACATTGAAACAAACCAATCGGGGAACTGTTACATGGCAGACAATTGTTTGATATGCATCCTTTAACCCATCACAGCCACCCTGTACCGAAACCAATTCTGGATAGAACATAGATAAGAAAATTCCAGTTTGGAAGATCCAGTTTTAAAATCACCACTTTTGCATACTTGTGCCTTTTCAAGATCAATTTTTAAAATCATACCCGGTTTATTGGTCTTGTGCCGAGAGTTATTCCATTAATGGACAATAAAATTCCAGTCCAAAAATTTTGTCTTCCACGAAAGTATATTGAGATAGCGAAATGACACTCCCCTGAAACTTGCATAATCTATTGGCCATCACCTTCAATAGGATTTTGAACAGACTCATTCTACACTGATAAAGAGATTATCGTTGACCTCTTCAGCACCATCAAATTTACCAACCAGAGATGTAAACTCCAAATTCATATCCCTATTGACTATTGCCCTTAAATAAAATTCCTTGAAAAGTCCCAATATATCTATTAAAAACGGAGAGGAAACCCAACAGCTCCAAAATAGCTTCATAGCTCTCTTCTTCCACATTCTTTTTCAAGGAGTTCGCAGTCAGTGGAATTAATTGTAGAGAACTGCACCCCATCCAATTTGGGTCTCCTCCACTCAGCCTCAAACCTCGTTCAAAAGTGTTCCAAGAAGGCCTACCTGATTTCCTCTATATTGTCCAAATAAGAGTTTCAGATTTTTAGAGAACGGATCTCATTAGGTCTCTTCCAGCAACTAGCCATAGCATGTAAAAACTGCATGTTCTGACCCGTCGCCTTTAACCATAGAATTCTATAAGTTTGCGTCCAATAAATTTCTTCATTACGACTTAGAGCCTTTAATTCCTCTGCATATTTTTTTATGCCCTTATCCTCCTTGGAAATGACCTCCCATTCTTCTTTCTCATCTGACTTTAATTTCTTGCAGCGCCTCTGATTTGGCGGCGAAAATATTCCCCAGTAACTCCATGTTTCAGACTTTTACAACTTCTTTTAAGGTGCTTTCAACATAAATCTAGATCTAGCCCAACCGTAAGCCTTATTCCCTAATCCAAGTATTCCTAACCAAGTCAACAAAACCACATCTTCCAAAACCGGAAAGGAAACAGGACACAATTGTTTCTCCTAGGAGCCAGCAACACAGGACAATGGTCTATAACTGAGGGTGGCAATTTTTGCTGCTGAATACCACCCGGAATCAAATCTTTGATACCTATTATGCGGACAAACTGATCAAGTCTGGCCATACTAGGTCTATTTTGGTTGTTTGACCAAGTGAACCTCCCCCCTCCCATCAGAACTCGTCGAATAATTTCCGTAGGTTGATAAAAGTATATACTTGGACCATGCATGTTACGGCACACCATGGATGTTGTACCATTCCGTTCTCCGTCCACCCTCCTTAGAGGTCTGACGGGCTATGATCCATCTACAAAAAGGTGTAGAAAACAACTCTTCAACAATAACACCATTCCATGCTACCTTATCCACTTCTTTCACAGATTGAAGAACAAAAAGGAACTTATTGACCTCAACCTGCGACAATGTAAGGAACCTCAGTCCCGTCCAGACCCCTTTAGCCGATTATGGGTATTAGTAACATCAACCCACGCACCAGTGGAGTTCCGATATCATCCAGACTCACATTACCTATCCTCTGGCCAATGTGTATTTACCCCTCCAGATGTTACTGTTACATATAACTTGAGCCTTTTGGGAAGGCCTGAAGTCCTTTTCTGAGGCCACCAGCTCTCTTATCTCCCTTGATGGTGTTCCTTGTCCTATATTTCTTTCCTTAGGTACTCCATCCCTCCTCCAGATGCTTCTTTTGCTCTCTTATGCTGCATTACCACTTACCAGGGTACCTTCGTCTTGAGAAGCCTCGAGCACCTTGAGCTGTTATAACAGTCCCTGAAACTAATTTTTAAAATTCCACACCTATTACAAAACCAGTCACCAACCCAGATCTCCATTCTTCAAGAACCACAGAACAGACTTGGAGGAAAGTAATAAGAAGTAACATGAAGTATTTTCTAGTGAGTATTTACTCGATAGTTGAAATGTTGAGGATCATGGGTTCGACCCTGGCTTAACAGATTAAAGATAAGTGTGATTGGTGATGGCTGAGACAGTTTTCAGATTTGGAGGAGCTCAGTTTTTCCATGTAATACTGGGTTACCGATATAAATGGTTTTTGTAACCTGTGAGTATTGTCATCCCTTTAAACAGCCTTCAAACTCAGTATTGTAACCAAATAGTATAGAGGACAAAAATGAATGAAGGCAGTAGGAAGTAATCTTTGTCATTAATGATGATTTGGAGGCATGTGCTTTTTTTGGGCAGGTTACCCAACATGATCCACAACCTTTACTTTTTATTTGACAGGGTCCAACGTTTCGCTTATTACCTAATAGGGCCCCACCCCCTCACTTCTTTAAAAAAAAAAAAAAAAAAAGCAAACAGGGTCTAAATATTTGACGTGCTGAAATCCAAGTTAAGTGAAAAAATAGGTTCGACAAAAAATGGCGCCTTAGGTCCCATATGAGACCGATCAGTCCACTATGAGACTAATCGGTTGGTCTCATATAGGACCGATCAGTCTTGTAGTGGAATATGTGGCCAATCGGTCTTATATAAATTGATCAATTTAATGGGACTGGTCGGTCCCCCATGAGACTGACCGATAGGTCTCATATGAGAGACCTAAGGGCATTTCGCCTAACCTATTTTTTCTTATAAATTAAATTTCAGCATGTCAAATATTTAGACCGGGAGTTTGGGAATAATAAGTGAAATGTTGGACCCTGTCAGGTAAACATGGAGTAGTTGGAGACCCTCTCAGATAAGAAACTTGACTCTTAAGCATCTTGAAACTATCTATAGATTTGATTGTGTTTGGCTAGCATGGTGTTGTGTAACATGATGATAAAACCTATAGGAACTATCAATTGCTTTTGGTTAACATGGGAGAATATGACATAAAGTAAAAAACAAAAAAATAAATTACCAGAATATAAATTTTGGTTAGAATCTGATACCCAAGTGTATTAAAGTACATGAGAAACTGAAGAAAGACAAAAAAAAAAGGGTGGGATGATGTGATTGATGGTGCTTGGAATTGGATAGGGTTTTGGTATGTGCATGCATCCATATTTTGTCCAAATATCTATCTTAAAGGTGAAGCAGATGCTCCGCACATGGATCAAAAAATTGGAAAATCGATATGCATCGTTCAGCTCCAAAGCCGATAGGTATCGGTTCTGGACAATACATTGGTATGTATCATCCGGTATTTTGGTATTTTGTATGGGAGGCACTGATACGGTACCTTGAATGTACCGTATAGGTGAGGTCCAAAACCGATACGTATCTGATGAGATTTTGACCCATGACTCTGCATTTATCTCTCCTTTCAAATTCTTTCTATAATATCTGCATCACCCCGCAGACCAATGACAGATATCGCCCCTGTTTCCCAACATGATCTGGATCATGGATGGGCGGCATTAGATTCACTTAGATCTAGCTTAAGTGCAAGTATTTGATAATTAACCATCAGTTTTATTGTGTTTGGCTATGCATATGGTGTTGTGCGGCTACAACATGACACTCGAGCTGTCTTTCTATAACTAGAAAGTGATAAAACATTGCAGATGGGACTTTTTTCATTCACAAAATTTTAGGGCAAGGTGAGTAAAATATGGGCCAGAAGAGCAATATGTGGTATTGGGAGTAAGAGAAGAGGCTATTGTGTCCCCCATGCATGTGTGGGCAGTGTAGGAAAGTTAGCAAGACATGGGCTGTTCCACTTTTGTCTCCTCGTCTCTTCAAATGGAAACATGTTGGTTGTTTTTATTTTTGAGTTGGTATTTGGGTCCATCTCCTTCGACCAGCCTTGTAAAATGCACATCGGGTCGCTGATTTATGTGCTCATGAATATCTGTATATAAGTATATTTTACCGGTCGCCTATGATACTAAGACCAATCATAGGCGACCGGTCGCCTATGATACCAGTGTCGAGTGAGATCTATTCTACACAGGTGAGGGCTTACAGGGCTAGGGCTCATAAACCCTTTCTTTCATTCATCTATAGGGTAGGGCCCATAAACCCCACCTGAAAGCAACGGATGGCTGAAAAGCTGTGCTTTGATCATTTTAGCAGGCTTTTGCTCTTAAGTACTCAAACGTATTCATCAACGTTGAGCATGGGGAGAATGACCTGTTCACTGTCCTTGTTGCACGGGTCCTGTAACTAATACAAACTCTTCATCACACACACTCTCTCATATCCGGCTGCCATGAGCACACTATTTTCCTTCATTCGTCCGCACACTATTTCTAGTTGCACACCAATTTCTTTCTACCTGCACACTAATTAATGAAAAAATAGTGATAATTAATTTGGCTTTACTGTATAAAAATTCAAAACATGTCAATTACACAAAGTGTGTTCATACCAACTTTTGGGTGCACACATACTTATCCTAATTTTATGTTTCTTTCACTTAAATAAAATATTGAGCAATGATACTGCCACACCCATTTTACAAAGAAAAATCGTTGGCTACTTTAAATCAAACAATGGAGTTTATTTTTTACAATAGATCTCGAGATCATTGGCCTAGCACCGTCACAAGTTGATTACGCGTGGCAGAATTCCCCAAAATTGGACATGAATCATTTTTTATGATATATTGTGATCGTCTATTTTTTGGGATATGTGCCATGTCGAATCAATATATGACTGTTTGATGTTAGGACCGTGATCTCAAGATCTATTGTCTCAAAGATTGGGACAAAAAAAACCTCCATTATCCGATTCAAATAAGTCAATAGTTTTTCCTTTGTTTAAGTGGTATGGCAGTAGCAAAAATGAGTGCGACAGTAACATTGCTCAATATCTTTTCCTAGACACACACCAGGTTTTGTTATATACACACCGCTTTATTTTCTCCTTGGATGGGCATGCAGGCAGAAAAAAACTCAAAAAGTAGGGGGCGCACCCCCTATAATAAACACCTTTATTGGATAAAAGGCCGCTGCCTCTTAATTGAGCACCACCTACAACACTCTCTTTGGCTTTAGGAAAATTGACCTGGGAGGATCCTCTATCCACAGATGATATGGGATATAATAAATGACCATATCAAAATCCATGGATCATCTTAATTGAGCACCCTTTATGTGTAGGGTAGGTGAACACCGATATGCGTTTATAATAAGTGAGAAAGAAAAGATAAACCCATGAGACCATCTTCAAATTAACCCTCATTGTTTCAACTGTACAAGAAACTCAATAGCAACCACACTCATCCAAATCTCCTCATCCATCTCCCACCATACTAATTTTTTTAATTTGAGGCAAGAAGGAAAATCATTCAAGACCATTCTTAAATAATAAGATAAAGAAAAAAAAAAAAAAAAAGCTCCTCAACTCTGGTTTGATGGCTTTATGAGAGGCTGTGAAGTCTTCCCCCATTCCTCAGGTGGGCTTTTCACCTCCATTAACAATGTCACCACTTCTTTCATAGTCGGCCGCTCCGAAGGGGCTGAATTTACGCAGAACATTGCGATCCCAAGTGTCTGAAGCATCTCCTGCACCATCTGATCTGGTAAGCCTCGGAGTTTAGAGTCCAACACGCTGATGGCAGGCTCGAAACTCCCCATCTTCTTCTTCACCCACTCAACTATGTGTAGCCCATCCCCAATCTGTGGCTCAACTGCACTGCGGCCGCTGAGGATCTCAAGAAGGACCACCCCGTAGCTGTAAACGTCGCTCTTCTCCGTTATGTTCGTTGCATACCCGTACTCTGTGAAAAGAGATCCAAAATAATGTTAGTGATCACTTTATTGTGCTAAAAATGAAGTATGATGTAGAAAGAAATAATTGGAAGTGGAAAAAATGGTCCATCCGATAAAAAAGAAAAAAAACATGTAAATTTGAATTTTGAATTTACCAATTCAATGAATTTCAAAATCCCAATAAGGCACACTAACTTTACCCACTGCGAACATGAAACGTGAAATACGGAAAACGGCAGAGGAAAGGATATTAAGAATCTGAACCGAGTGTCCCAGCAGTGGTTCTCGAGTCGATCTCCTTTTGTCCAAATGATCAAGCCTCAGGACGGGCATCGGTATATATAAGCATACGAATCAATGAAAGTTCACTTTTGACTTTTCATTGATTTGGCACTCAAAATTATCACCTCATTGACGAGGGTTGTCGATTTGAGATTGACCTGCATTCAGCTGAAACAGCTCCGAACATCTAAAGAGACAACTGCTGAACCATTTGTAATGGGGGATCCTTAGGCTAAGACCAATTGTTATATGATGTTTAAGAACACAAGTAGACCAAGAATCAGAAGCTTGTTTGGTGAAACCTATGGAAGTGCAAAACTATACATAGTTATAATCTCTTGACAAAGAGAATATATTCAATATAGAGTATTCAAAGACGACAGCAATGATAAAACTATAGTAAATGATAATGGCAATTAATTTCATAGCAAAATCCATCACAAAAGTTCAATTTATAAATAATTAACAGTACTACTTGTTCAAATTAAATAAATGAATAAGCGGATAAAAAGAAAAAGCCCGAAGAACTACTTGCCTGGTGCTATATATCCGTAAGAACCCGCAACTCTGGACATGGCATGGTGGAAGTCTGGTGCAGTCATCAGCTTCGCTAATCCGAAATCTGCTAAATAAGCTTCAAACTTGGAATCCAACAGTATGTTATTACACTTGACATCTCTGTGAAGAATTGCTGGTACACAGTAATGGTGTAGATAAGCCAGACCTTGTGCAGAACCCACTGCAATCTTATACCTTGTTTCCCAATCCAGGCTCCTATTCTCCTGCAGCAGCTGCTGTAGATTGCCATTTGGGATGTAATTATACAGGAGGAGCTTAGTACACTTGTTCGAACAGTATCCCAACAGCTTCACTATGTTCCGATGGCGGATATGCCCAAGAATCTGGATCTCCGAAGCAAAAGCATCCACTGATTCTTCCTTCATAGATTTCCATAGTTTCTTTACAGCAATCAGTTCTCCGTTTGGCATCTCAGCTTTGTAAACAACTCCTGAACACCCTTTACCGATAACATTCTCATCTTTCAAGCAATCTAAGATATTGTCAATGCTGAAATTGAGCTTCTGAAATGGGATGAACGTCCAAGGATACGAAAAATCTTCAGTTCCCGATGATGAAGATGAAGCCAATGATTTCTCAGCCATGGACTTCCTATTTCTAGTTATAATCATCCAAGATGCAAAAACTGCCATTGTAACAGAACCCAAAATCAAGATGATTAAAGCTACAGTTTTAGCAGATTTGAGCCCAGTTCTGTGGATTAGAGCAGAAGAACAAGTGTACCCATCAAACGACTGGCACAGATTTGGGTTCTGAAGGTATGAAATTGCCGATAAAGTTTTGAAAAAGGGGGTTACAGGGATTGGTCCTGAAAAATTGTTGTATGAAATATTCAGGGAAGTAAGACTTGTCAGGTGCCCCAAAACTTCTATCCCTCCGTAGAGCATATTAAGCGAAACATCTAAGGACTGTAACTGTGTCAAACCTGACATTGCCTCGGGAATCTCGCCTTCAAATCCGTTAGAGCTCAAATCCAAACTAATTGTCAAGCTCGTCACGGAACCAATCTCAGGAGGAATTGCCCCAGAAAGGCTGTTGAAGCTCAGATCAAGTAACGTTAGCTTCTGCAAGTTCTTTATGGATTTTGGGAGTAACCCGGTTAGCAGATTGTTATTGAGGATGAGCTTGTTCAAGTAACTGAAGTTACCAAAGCTCGACGGGATTTTACCAGTAAAACTGTTGTGGCTGAGATCGAGCTGTTCTAAATTTATCAGTTGGCCCAACTGTGACGGGATTTCTCCGGTTATGTGATTATTGTGTATATCCAACAGTTCCAAAACGGTAATGTTTGCGAGCTCGATTGGTAGATCCCCGGAGAAATTATTTGAGTACAAATCCAAGAACACGAGATTTTGCAAATCGCCTAGCTCTTTAGGAATTTGACCAGAGAGTTGATTCTCTCCGAGCCTCAATCTCACCAAAGACTGGCAATTCGAAACGCTTCTAGGCAGCCCACCTGACAAAGCGTTACCCAGAAGCAGAAGTTTGCTCAGCTTCTGCAAACTAAAAATCTCTTCTGGGATCGACCCTGTTAACCTATTTTTGGAAAGATCAAGTGCATATAGCTCAGTGCAGTTTCCAAAAGAGGGAGGTATTGTTCCAGAAATGGAATTACCCCACAGGAAGAAACTCTGCAAGTACTTCAAATTGCCAATCTGCCATGGAATAGGCCCAGAGAGCATATTCTTATCGAGCTGAAGAGCAGTTAAACTAGTACAGCTACTCAACTGCCACGGAATCGAGCCCGTGATCAAATTATCTGAAAGATGAAGCTGTTCTAAAACAACTAATCTACCAAACTCATCCGGGATCTCCCCCGAAATCTTATTGGCAGAGACGTCAAACACGACCAGTGATGAGCAGTTCGATATCTCTGCCGGGATTTGTCCTGTGATTGAATTTCCCCATAGAAGCAAGCTCGTAAGCTTCTGCAACATACCCAATTCAGAAGGGATCGGACCGGTGACCTTATTCATGTATAAATACACGTTCCTTAGCTCCGAACACGAACCCAATTCCGGTGGAATCAAACCCGACACTTCGGTGTCATATAAAGCCAAAGTCTGTAGATTAATCAAGCTTCCAAATGTGGATGGAACAGGACCAGATAATCCAGTGGCTGCGGCACCAAATGTGGTGAGGTTTGTCAAAAGACCGAGTTGATGAGGGATTTCGCCCGTTATGAATGGGTTCCCACCAATACGAAACTGTTGAAGAGAGATTAAGGAGCCGAATTGGGACGGTATAGAGCCATTGAGGAGATTATCTTGGAGGCAAAGGACTTGGAGTGAGGACAATTTTGCGAGCTGCGAGGGGATAGCACCGGAGAGGCGATTTGAGTTTAAGAAGAGGAATTGAAGTGAGGCTAATTGGCCGAATTCCGAAGGGATAGAGCCAGTGAGCATGTTTAAGGAGAGGTCGAGGAGGCGGAGATGAGAGAAAAGGCCGAAGGAGGGTGGGATGGGACCGGAGAGGTTGGCGGAAGAGAGGTTGAGGAGCTGGAGGTAGGAGAGAGAGGAGAGAGTTGGTGGGAGAGTTGAGAGGTTGAGGAATGTGTTTGGTAGAGAGAGAGATATGACTCTGTTTTGTGGTGAACATGTTATACCTTGCCATGAACATGGAGTTGCGTGCGAAGGGTTCCATGAGGAGATGAGAGAGGAGGTGGAAGTGGAGGTAGTGAGGAAAGAGAGGAGGGCTTGGCCATCTGGTGAGAGAGAGGAGATTAGATTGGTGGCGAATGAGAGTAAGGTGAAGAGGAAAGAGAGGAGCGGAAGAGAAGTGATATGGGGTTTCTTCATTTGGGTTTTTGGATTTGGGTATGCTTTGAATCTGGTGATGAAAACTAGTTAAAACTCATTCAAAGAGACAACATGCATGTGGGGAAGTTGTGGTTGTGGGTGAGTTGATGCTTAAAGTTACTTAGCACACTAAACTGTTGAAGAATGCATGTGGGAGAAAAAAAAAGGGTGGTAGTGAGATTTTTTGAGATGGTGGAGATAGTGAAAATGGTCAACTTTCTCCTAAGCTCTTATTGAAAGGTGGTGGTGATGATGGTGGTTTTGAAGATGGACTACTTACCCCAAAGTGAGTTTGAGACTTGAGAACCTTGAGGCTTGAAAGATAGTTAGTTTTGACCAGCCAACTGTATATTGGTTTGGGTTTCCATGGAAGTAATGGTAAATGGTTGAAAAAGAAAGGAGGAGATGGATATAATACCTGAAAGTGAGGGAAAGTGGAAGAGATGGGGGTTGCTTAAAGATGACACTGAGAGAGAATCCTGCATGTGGGAGATGGCGGTGGAGATGCTTCAGCTACACCCAAGCTTCATGAATGCCAGAAATGGTGGGAAGTGGCGGGGTCGTCTTCTCCTATCCCCTCTTAAACTCTCTCTCTCTCTCTCTCTCTCTCTCTCTCGTCTCCACTCTCTACACATCAAACATATAAATATACACACATTTTATATTCTTATGATCACGTGGCTCCGGTTAAACTACGTATGCTACACACCCGTATGTTAGAGATTTGCTGTGAATGTCAGATATTCAAAACCTTCTTTTACTGGCGAAATTATCCATATGAAAATATTGTAATATGTTCAACAAAATTTTGTTTCTATAATCGTAGATAAAGGGCAGGGATTGATTCTCTTAACCTAAGGCAATAGATTAAAAACCTACACCTTCCCACTTTTAAGACATTGGTAGCTCATGCCGAAGGGTACCATTATTTACACCCGTGAAAATGTGGCCTCACTCCATCTCCTCCATCTAACATGCATTTATCGCTTTGAATTGACGGAGATCATATGTCGTCCAAACATTCCATTCAATGGATCTTGAGCTTATGGGTGTATCATTAGAAAGTCAATTTCTGATTTCATGTAACAAACATCTTAAAATTGACCTTTAAATCATGTATCACACATCAAGCTCAAATGTGATTTTAAAATCACTTTTGATGTATGTCACTTGAAATAAAAATTAATTGTCCAATGATACACTCGTTTTCTTAAAATTCATTGTGTGAAATGTTAGGGACAGAATACGACCTTAATCATCTAATTCAAAGCGATCAATACATGCTACTTGGAGGAGATAGGGTTAAGTCAAGGTTTCACGGAGTGTAAGTAGTGCTATCCTTTTAGGTATCCAAGTTGTGCGTTGGGAGAACAGCTTAGTAAAAAAAATTGCTCATTTGGGGATAAACACATTGAATCCAAGCACTTTAATATAAAAAATCACACATTGAATTCAAACTATTCAATATATAAATTTTTTCATATTGACCTTCCCCAGATCGAATAGTTTGAGCCTTTTAATAAATATTTTATTTATTAAGCAGGTAAACTTGATATGACAAAAGATTTACCATGTGTCAAAAAAGTGTGACGATGAGGCCTTTATCTTGCGCCAATTTTAAATAAGAGTTAAATCTCTACCTTATAAAAATGAAGTCTGGGCTCCATTCTTTTTAATTAATATTTCATATCTCAAAAAACCTTAACTACTATAAGTTGAACCGAACCAAACTAGGTCGTCAATCAGCTCACAAAAAATTGCGAATTGATTTAGGTAAACCATAATTTGAGGATTGACAATTAAGGGTATTTTCGTCATTTCCTTAAATGAACCGCATTTGGTAAATGTTTCATAGCTTGAAATTTCTTATTTAGAATAATAAGCTCTGGCTAAAATCTTTTCAACTAGGGATGACTCTCGTGATCATCATTTAATCATTAAACACCAAACCGTGTTTAAACGATCTTACATTATTTAGTAGCTTATAATCTTAGAAATTCATATCGTCAAAGTGATTTATTATCAATTGAAGGGCTGTGGGTAAAAAAGTTATACTTTTTGGGAGATTCGGTTTACATATAGTTTATAAGCAAGATCATTTGACTGATACATGTTCTAATAATGAATTGCCTCTTGGAAAATTTAGATTGATCATAGATATGCGTCACATGGCACAATAATAAATCATCACTTCAATAGTGTAAGATGAAACATGATATTTTAATGGTGGAAGATCAAATGTTGGTCATGAGCCATTATCCCTTTTAACTATCAATTTCATATTTTAAGGAAAATAATGAAAAAATATCATTTCACATATAAAGACCAAAGTGAACTGATGCAAGTTAGGTAACCTTAATTTGAGGATTGACAGCTACGGATATGTTCGTCAATTTTAGGAAATATAGTAGACTTGACTTGTGCTTCGTATGTGGGTCAAGTTTTCCGGGATGTGGGTCAGATAGCAGGGTTAGATTCCGAGAGGTGGCACTGGCAGGTTGCATTGGGAAAGGGAGTTTTGATGATATGGGAGTGAGGCAGCATGGGAGATTGTGAAAGTAAAAGGGCCACATCAATGTTTTTGGTTATTGAAATGTTAGATTTATCTCTATAAACAAAAGGAGGTGGCGCTACAATTGAGGGAGTTTTGGAAATTTAGAGGGGAAAGCGAGAGTTAATCAATTTTTTTACTGTGGTAGGGGTAGTTTAGTAATCGAAGGGGATTGGGTTACCGAGGAAGAAATAGTGGGGGTGTTTCGGGAGGTGAGATAATAAAATTTATGTGGGTGGAAACTGAAATTATATTAAGGTCACGGTACACGCGGCTAGGGTTTTAGCCTTTTAGGTTTGGACAAAGTCTCATTTTCTCATTTGTATTTCTCTGATTTTGAGATATTGGTTTGATATCTTTGTGTAAATACTTTACACTTGTTGTGGCTGTTAGTGGGCTGGACCTCTCTACATATGTGACCCAGATCTGTTATGTGATTTGTCTTGGTCTGTGCTGATGAAGAGCTTGTATTAATTATATAGCATGTATACCTTGTACTACCATGTGTGCTGTTTAGCTGTGCAGTCATCAGGACATGCAGACAGATTTAGAGCCTCCAAGGCCCGGTTTGGATTAGAGTTGCTTTTCCTCTTGATCGATTTAAGCCACTCACCCGTTAACAGATTGACCACAGTGAATGGCCATATATTAAAAAGTTGTCTAACAAAACTTTGACTGGAATTTAAAAAGTTAACTGTATTTGTTCTAAATTTTTAATTGAATTTCTAAAAATACTTATTATTTGCACTCACTTATTATTTGTGAAGTAATAATCTTATTTCATTTTTTATAAAATATGCACTCTCAGTTCTTCAGCTCCCAACACGATTACATCATCTCCAAATGGCACCCCTCCTTAGACGAGGATGGCGACAAATCAAACCGTGGGTTTCATGAGGATTTATTTGTATATTTCAGTGGGTTTCATGGGTTTATGAGAGATCAAGAGGGTTTTAGGTTGATTTCGATTGTCTCTAAGGGATTGATGGAGTGGATTGATTTTAGATGGGTTTCAAGAGAATTTTTTGTTTAGAGTTTCAACAAGGTTTGATGGCTTTCATTACAGCAGATTTTGATAGGTTTCATTCCGATGGGTTATAATGCGTTGTGGGACTTGTCGGAAACGATTAGAAGGGTTTGTGACCCGTTGAAGTTAGGGAAGAAGAAGAATAGGTGCACAATTTACAGGTGTACAAATAGAGATATTCAATCAAAATAATGTGTCTACAACAAGCGAATGAGCTGAGACTTATCAGTTGTGCAGTGAGTGAACCTTAATACATACAAATTAAAATTCAAGCACAGGGAAATCCGTGCACATCCCAAGATCCGCATTGCAGCACAATTGACAAGAGTTAGGATGAGTATGCAATGAGCTGTCCGCACATTGTAGAAACTTAATAAAGGATGGACTCTTTGTTTGATTGGGCCTTTTGTCCCCTTCGTTTTCCGTTAAGTCCATTCCTTAACTGACTGGGCCATGACCCTTAAGACCCATTGAATTAATCTAAGCAGAAAGTGATCAATGGCATTAAAGCTATTATTAGTTTATTACACATAAAAAGGTAAAAAATTTCGGGTAGCGAATCAAATGTTATCCATAACTAAAATATTAGCTACTTAAGAAACTTGTCAGCAGTATTTGACGGGTAATAGTCCCAAGGCAAAATCTCTTGACCGCTCATTTTCTCCGTACCCATCGGATGGAGATCTAAACGGGAAATTGTCCAAAAGAAGTATTTGACCATTGTTTGACTTCATTCTGAATTCAAAGAGAGGCACACAAGTCTACTGATCAGTTTTTAAAGAGTGGATCACCGTCCAATTCATGATCTGACAGTCCAAAAAAACCGATGTGCTGGGATTCATTTAGTCTATGCCTCCAAATTTGCAACTTTATATATCTTGTAATACGTATACCACAGAAAAATGTACTTAACCCAGCATGTTAGCATCTTATGTAAGTTTTAACCTAATATGTTTTCGTGCTCATGGAATGGAGTTGATAGTAGGTGCAAATTGCAAAACCCATCCATTATCTATATGCATGAACACTTTTTTCATCAATTATTTAACATGGGGAGCCAATACTTGCACCCGAGAAATTTGCCCTTGCACACAGACTAAAAATAAATACTTTATATGTTGGTGTCCTATGCTAATGAAAACACCATCTAAGTCGCCCGATTTGAAGGTCATGATCTAGAGATTTTAGGTGCCAAACATTGCCATAAAACACAATCTTTATTGTATGATTCATTGTACTCTAAGGCTATTATCTAATTCAAAGTTGACTGCCGTAAATCATATGATAGAGATCGTGTTTTGTATATACATTTTGCACAAATGATCTTTAAATCTTAGTCTTTACATTAGACGGCTTACATGTTTTTACATGTTAGGTCCCCAAAATACTAAGTCTCGTCTTTCTTTTAAATAATGCAAGGGCCAACTTCTTATGTGCAAATAATGACCCCATTTTAAGATGCCATAAGCACGGGCATGGCCTTAACTGAGATGAGTTCAACCAGAATATTTTGCCATCAAATGATCTTTTATTTATTGTTTGATTAAGTACAAGAGTCATTGAGACACAAAGTATTCCATCATATGGTGGAAAACGTTTTATATGCATGAATCTTGGGCTGAGTCCCATCTACTTGCTGGCCTATCCGCTTGGACAATTGATGAATTGGGTGTACCAAAGTGTACCCAAATCAAAAGAGATGAATCCTGCACTAACTGGATCGTGCTCCTTATACCAATTATATGATAAAAGGCATATGCAATTGGGGAAAATATGTAATATTTATTATGGCTGCTGATACCATCATATCACTTTATGTTATAATCATCTCACACAATAAATCTTGAGGTCATGGACCTACAATTAGACCATCACTTGTTGATTCAGCATGGCACGCATTCCAAAAAGTAAATGTGATCACAACGTACCATCAAATGCCATTCAGTCTCAATTTTTGGGGATGTGTGGGATGTGAAACATGATGGTAGGCCCATGAAGTCAGATCTCTTGTGTCAAGCTTGGAAACAAAAAAAGATGTCCATTTTCTAATTTAAATCAGTCGGCGGGTTATTAGGTGAGATGGCTCTTGGCTGTAACATGAGGGTGTGGTAGTAAGAGCAGCCTTTATTATTTGTAATTAAGAAGGTGATTTGATAAAATGCCCAATTGCTTGATAGCGTAGCCTTTGAGGCACACAACTAATTTTTAAGATTGTGTTTGGAAATCGAGTACGCTTCGTAATTCAGGAATGCAGGAAATCCGGTTGAGAGATTCTTGTTTGGAAGATCTTATGAGGTTAAGGCGTTGCGGTACTTGTACACCAAGGTCACTGTATGGGTCAATCTTCCACCTTCAAACTGTTCAATTCTGGGGATATGCACAAATATTTGCTAGTGTTTTTAATATTCACTGGTTTTATCATACAATTGTAATGGCCATTATTTGGTGAGATATAAAAGGCTTAGGTCCTCAAGCATGAAGACGCAGGTCCAAGTCAAGAGAGCACTTGTAAATTTTTTTTTTAATAATTCTCGGAGATTTATTGAAGAGAAAAAAATAAGAGAGGAAAGGCTGGAAAGGAGATGAATAAGATGTTAGAACAATAAATATTTTAAGCAAATTAATCTTCAATTAAGATTTAGGCATACCTTATTTGAGAGAATATTCGTCGAGAAGATTCCGATAATATTGGAGAAGCCGCCTCTGTGAAATTTGAGGATAATTCTACCTCGCTTCTATCTCCTTCTATATGATGGGCATGATAACATTGAGTGGAGATGAAGAGGGGACGTTGTCCTCTTTTATAGCATGCCCTTGAATTCTAACCCATCAAGAATTTAAAGGAGAAGTGTATCACTAGAAGATAACGCTTACCACAAACCAATAAAGTTGAAACCAACTCCTTAAGTTGCATGGAGTGGAATCACGTAACAAGGAAATCCCAAAGTCTTTTAGTCAATCATGTTTTAATTAAAATAGGAAAAGGGTAATGTTATTGTGTGGGTCACAAATACCCAACAATCTCCCATTTGAACCACACAATAACTTTAATAATAATAATAATATAAATATAAATATAAATATAAATATATATATATATATATATATTGATAAAACAAAAGAAAAATAATGAAAAACGTCATGATTGACTTAGTTCAAAACGGATGACCATCCTTTAAAGTTTTGTAAAAACATTGACTTTCAAGATTTCAATGTAACACACATTCTCCAAAGTTCAATAACAATCTTGATGTCGGATCATGAATGCCAATAATGTATCATTTCTTCAAATCTCATTATGACAGTTTCATGGTCAAAACACTAATATCATCAATAAATTGGAGAGCTCATTGTGGTTTTAGTGATACCAGGAAATATACACTTTAATGCAACTTCTTATGTATATCCCCTCATTCGTCCTGCTTCATACCGTAAGGTATGTTGTCTTGATATATTACGGCATACGCCATGTGAAAATCATCACCCACTTATCAGGACAAAAACTATACAAATCGTGGTGCCTAATCACGATAGCTCAAGCAACCTTATTTGAGCACTTATGCTCCCAGACAATAACATTGTATATGCATAAATAATAATAATAATAATACCAAAATGAAAGCATCAATTAAATAAAGCATAATGTATGCAATAAATATATCATAAAATAAGATAAAGCATTGTGGAAACGGAAGCTCCCACTCAAATAAAGTCCTCAAAAGAATCTAATATCCTTAATTTGATCATCTCAATTTAAATGAATATACTGATCATTAGTGAATTTGATGTTGTCCTTTATTCTTGACTCCCACTACATATCTCATTTTCAAGAAAATTGATATAACTAGTTTCAACGATTGTAATTATTTACTAGAGAATTATATTCAACACTAATAGAATTCAAAGTAATAATCAAACTATCACCTAGAGGAGTAAAACTATAAATAACTCTAATAAGTCTAACATTAACAATAAAATTTGTCCTTAATAAATAGAAATTGTCCAGAATTCCTTCTCATTGCCAAAGAATAACTTTTTATTCAACTTGGGGCTCCTCCTGCTGATTAGTTCCTCCTTGCTGCTTTGCTGATTAGCCCCTCCTTGTTTCTTCTTTATAATATTTTTTCATAAGTAGCAATCTTTCTTGATATGACCTTTCTTTTTATAAAAGTGGCAACCATCATCATTTTCAGTCTTTACAACATTCAGATTAGAGTCTTCATGTAGCGACCCGAGATCTCACAATCTCTTGATTGTAAGATCTTAGACCGTACCTTCGTATCGTGAACCATAGAGACATAATAAGGCGATAAAAGTACCTTAAATAACGAAAAATAAAACTTATTTAAAACATTAATTAATCAAAATAAAACCTATGATAATATTCTTATTCCAATAACAAGTCCAACATGATTAAAGCTTAAACAGTTTTGATAAAATACTAACTGATCAATGTCTCATTTATTTAAAATCACTAATAATAACTAGAAAGGAAAATAGCTAATTAAGCCATGAAGTCATCATTGTCATTTAGTCCAGTTTCTTGAGCACCACGTGTCGTCTCATTGCCACAGAACCATACATTGCCATCGGCGACGCTTGTCTCATCTGGTCACCCACATCAACAAGGGGTGTAAGTTTACACTTGTATGGACCAGACATGCAATTCATTAAAGCATAATATATCAATCATGGCTATATAAATATTTAAATATATTTTATGTGTTTGTGTATGTGGCATGTGTAATCTCAATAAGCTTAAATGAACTGAACATAAACATATATATCAATATTACATGAATGCATAATTTCTTTTAATTTTATCTTTCTTATCCTTTAATGCATGTTAGACTCCGTCCCGCTCAAGACGTTGGGTCTTAATCATGCTTATCACTTGTTTAGTTAGACTCCTTCATACTCAAGACATTGGGTCTAATGAATCATATCATTTATTGCATGTCAAACTCCGTCCCGCTCAAGACGTTGGGCTTAATCATGCTCATCATACTCTTGTTTAGTTAGACTCCATCTTACACAAGATGTTGGGTCTAATATCTTCTTAGACTCCATCAGGTATAAGATGTTGGTCTAATGCTTCTTAATCATGTTTAATTAGACTCCATCAAGCACAAGATGTTGGGTTTAATACCTTCTTAAACTCCATCATGTACAAGATGTTGGGTCTAATACTCATTAATCATGGCTTGACATTTTCTCATGTTTTACTATCATGATTGTACATTCATAGATCATCATGGAACGTATAAAGTGCATATGAGTAAGATTATCATTCATGAGTATTTAAGTGCATTTAGATATGGTGCATAAACAATGGTACGTAAACATTGGAGTGTACACAATCCTAGTGTATGAATAATGAAGTGCATAAAATATGATCATGATACATAAACATTGACATTTTAATTACACTGTTAAGAGAAGAACTAATTAGAGAACTTAACTATTCAAACACAATCTATTGATTCAAGTTCAGGCTCAATCGATTGATTTCCCAGAATCAATCGATTGACTCATTTGAATCAATCGATTGACATAATTTAGTGCATTTTCTTTCAAAGCAATATTATTTAATCCCCAATCGATTGACATCCAATCGTCAATCGATTGATATAATTCTGTATATTTTTTCAAAAATAAAACTCATTTATCAGTACCTACTTTAATATTCATCTTCAATCGATTAACATCCAATCATTAATCGATTGACATAATTCTGTGAAAATATATCAAAATGCATCAAATCACATGATAAGATTTCAACCGTCTTCTTCTTAATTAAAATTATCAATATTAAGGATCGCTAATTGTAGCATGCATCCATTTAATCATTCATTCATTATTCATGAAATAATCTTACTAATTTTCATAAAAATCTATTTAAAAATTAATAGTTTAAGTTTAATGAAAAGTATGATTTCTCCATACATAGATCAATCGTACCACCACAATCAGATTAAGATCCCAACAATGATGATGATTCTAGAAGGAGGCAAAGGTCGCTTAAGAATATATGCCAATGTCTCGCCGCACTTCCAAAAGAAGGGTTCTAGGAAGATAGATATAGAATTTCTTCTCTGAGGTCTCCCGGGTTTCTAACGGCTCTATTGTTAAGAACTCTGAATGAGATTATAATTTAGGGTTCTCCGTAAGATACTTATTTATAACATTTTGGGAATTATCCGGTGTTAAGCTAACACATCAAGGAGGAGTGTATAAGTTTTTATCTCAAAGTTCAAAATAGAAGTCTAGAGCACACATAACAAGGTTTGATCCCTAGACCTTTTATTTAGAATATAAAGTCTTCAACCAATAGGCTACCACATAACTTGAGTCCATTAATGACGAAAATAAATATAAGAGCTTGAAAAACCAAAACATGTATTTTTTGTTAAAATCTTTTGAAAAGTCACGGCATGCGGGAACTACGATATTAAGCACATACATATATTTTAGGTGTATCAAAAACATAAAATTCAGATCATAACATTCTTCCCTACTTATAAAAATTTTGTCATCGAAATTGAGTCATACCTTACTAGAAGAGATAGGGGTAGTCTCCCCTGATAGCATCCTCGCGCTCCCAAGTGGCTTCCTCGCGAGAGTGGTGCTGCCAAATCACAAGGACCAGCAGTATAACTTTATTCCCCAGGGTCTGCTCTTTTCAGTCAACAATTTAAACAGGCACCTCCACAACGGACATATCCTTAAAAACCTCCAAGGGTTCCCAATCGATAATGTGAGTAGGGTCTGTCACGTATTTCTTTAACATAGATATGTGAAAAACGTTGTGCACATCAGCAAACTTTAGTGGTAGCTTGACTCGATATGTTGTTTCTCTGATTCTCTTCAAGACTTTGAATGGTCCCACGAATCTCGGACTAAATTTTCCTTTCAGCCCGAATCTCATTACTCCTTTCATAGGAGAGATTTTCACGAAGACTTTATCCCCTTCAATCAGATCCCAATTCCTACGCTTCAAATCAACGTAACTCTTCTGTCTGCTCTGCGCGGTCCGCATTCGTTCTCGGATCAACTGAACTTGTTTGGACGTATCTTCAACAATTTGAGGTCCCAATAAACTTCTTACGCCGACCTCATCCCAACACAGAGGAGTTCTACAACTTCTCCCATATAAGGCTTCATACGGGGCCATCTGTAGAGTGGACTGGTAACTATTATTATACGCGAACTCCGCAAGAGGTAGATGCTTGTCCCAATTGCCTCTAAAGTCCTGTACACAAGCACGAAGCATGTCCTCTAACACTTGATTCAGTCTTTCGGTCTGCCCATCCGTCTGAAGATGAAAAGCGGAGCTAAATTTCAACTTAAACCCCATCCCATCTTGAAATTTTTACCAAAATCTCGATGTGAAACGAGGGTCTCTATCAAATATAATATCAGCAGGTACACCATGCAGTCTGACAATCTCGCGAATATAAATATCCGCCAACTGGGAAGCTGAATAGGTCATGCGGTATGGAATAAAATGAGCCGATTTAGTCAATCTATCGACCACAACCCAAATAGCGTCATTCCTCTTCAGGGTTCTCGGCAACCCGGTGATGAAATCCATACCAATACTCTCTCACTTCTAACCCGGAGTCGGTAGTGGCTGAAGTAACCCAAGTGGTTTCTGGTGTTCAGCTTTAACTTGCTGGCATGTGAGACATCTTGTCATGTAGTCAGCGATCTCTCTCTTCATATCATTCCACCAATAATTTTTCTTCAATCCTTTATACATCTTATTGTTCTCAGGGTGAATAGAAAATTTAGACTTATGGGCTTCATCCAAGATCTCTCTTTTCAAATCTATATTATCAGGTACACAGTAGCGTCCCTGGAACAACATCATCCCATCATCTCTGACAGTAATCTCAGACTTTCCACTGTCCTTTAATTTCAAAATGGTAGGATCTTCAAGCTGTAGTCTCCTGATTCGATCAAATAATGAAGGTGATAACAATGTGTGAAAGCAATGCTCTTGGTCAAATCACTCGTTCTGGAACAAATCTGCTGAGGGCATCAGCAACAATATTAGCCTTCCCCAGATGATACTTGATCTTGCAATCATAATCGATCAAGAATTCCAACCATCTTCTCTGCATCATATTTAAGTCTTTCTACGTAAAAAGGTATTTAAGACTTTGATGATACAAGTTTTAAAGCTTTATTTGCAGCCGGCGGAAGCTGTGCAGTATAGGGGCTGCAAACAAAAACTAAATAGAAGTGGTTTGGGTTGTGGGTCAGTACACGGGTCATGAGCTGAGCCATTGGGCCGGGTCACTGGGCCGGGTGGTCGGGCTGGGTACGGACCCGACCCAGTCCGAGGAGCCATAACCCTAACCTCCCTCTATTGTTCATCTTCCTGAATTATTTTATTTTATTTTATTTTTATTTTTATATACGCTTGAAGTAATAGTAGCTTCATGGGGCTTAACTGCGCCCCTCACCGGCCACCTTGGTTGACGGTCCTGTCGTTGCTCGGCTGGCCTTGGCTGCCGATGTTATCAGATGGACGCCACGGACCGTCGGCCAAAAGGATTGCAAATTATTATTATTTTTTTTTTGAAGTTGTCAGAAGCAACAGTCAATTCTCGCCTTTCTTTCTCGTCATCGACCCGACTATCCGGCAGTCTTCAGAGGGTTATATATATATTGATTGAAAATAAATATGCCATAACCTGGCTCTGATACCAATTGTTAGAACAATAAATATCTTAGGCAATTAATCTTCAATCAAGATTTAGGCATACCTTATTTGAAAGAATATTCGTCGAGAAGATTCCGATAATATTTAAGAAGCCGCCTCCATGAAATTTGAGGACAATTCTACCTCGCTTCTATCTCCCTCTATATGATGGGCACGATAACATTGAGTGGAGATGAAGAAGGGATGTTGTCCTCTTTTATAGCATGCCCTTGAATCCTAACCCATGAAGGATTCAAGGGAGAGGTGTATCACTAGAAGATAGGAGTTGGCTTACTACAAACCAATAAAGTTGAAACCAACTCCTTAAGTTGCGTGAAGTGGAATCACGTAACAAGGAAATCCCAAAGTCTTTTAGTCAATCATGTTCTAATTAAAATAGGAAAAGGGTAATGTTATTGTGTGGGTCACAAATATCCAACATAAGAAGCTCATCAGCTAGCAAGGTTGCCTAAGCCCAAACAACTAAAAAAACAAGTAGGATCCAACCCAATCCCTCAACCAAAAAACCTTAACCCAATACACCCAGATGAAACCAAAGAGAGCCAAAGACCTGGGACCCCAGGGCAAGAGAACTATCATCTAAGAGACAACATCTACCGCACACAGACTGAAACCCAATCTCGGAGGCCGTCCTAGATAGAATAGGAGCCAAGGAGACAAAGGTTTTTGGTCCATTGCATCGACTTAATCCTAATAATGTCCGCCAATTAAGAAGCCGACCTGCATTTTCCTTCAAATTAAAGATTCTAGTATTTCTCTCCTTCCAAATTGACCAAAGAGCAGTAAGAATGATTAAATTCCAACAATACATCTTTCTCTTCGATGGAGAAACCTCTATACGCCCAAGAGCCAACAAAAGTACTAATTGAATGATGACTTTCACCTAGCTAAAGATGCAAATGGTCATTATTTTCTTCCGCCTTGCAACAAAGTGAGCACCTATTAGCCAATATGTTAGAGATTTTCCACAAAGAGAGCACTTGGTAATTGTTTTTTTCGCTTGTAATATTACACAAGTATGTATGTAATTGTTAAAGTTGGCAAAGGGAGTTTGACCCATGCACCACCATTGGTGCATAGGTTAGGCACCTAATACCTACTCATATAGATTATGTCATTAGTCTTTTTAATGAAAAAACCACCCTCATTTCCACTCTAAGATTGGTTCAATAAAAAGTTCCATTGATTCGAGTGAGGATCAAGCTCCTGATCTAAATAGGTTTGATGTTTTTTAGGAGTCACGTGTTCAATCTTAGCACTTGGGATCATGGTTCAAAATATTGGCAGATAATTGAAATTATCAGCCGATATATACTAGTTTCGGCCAAGCCAGGAACGAAAACTTCGGCCGAAATATACCAATTTTCAAATTATTGGCCAATAATCTGAACACTATTTAAAATATAAATTTTTTTAAAAATAAAAAAATAAAAAAAATAAAAAGAAATAACGAAATTTGACCGAAATCCACAAATTATTGGTTGATAATTCAAAATTTCGGTCAAATTTTCGGTTTCAGCCTGATTTTTGGCATATCTTGATCCCAACTTGGGACGGTAGTTACCAAAATCGGTAATTTTTTTTTCAATGTGTTATTTTTTCCATAAAAGGCCTATAACACGTTTAAAACATAAAAAATGAGGTTTTTACAAAAATAAAATCACGATTTTCTCATTGTGGCGCTACACGGGCTGGGCCACAACTCTTAAGACCCATTGCATTGATCTAAGGGTCTGTTTGGCAATTTTTCGGAAAACATAGGAAAAGATTTTATAAATCCAATGGATTCCAGCTCTTTGGGAATTCATAGGAATTCATTATTTTTCGGTGTTTAAATTGTGTAATTAGCACATAGAAAATAGAAAATGACCATTATCGATAGTATTTCTCACACACCCAATAAATTTAATTTTCCATTATGAAGAAAATTTCGTGAGAGAAAGAAAAATTAGGAAAGAGAAAAGTGAGTTTAAGAGAGAAAAAAATTAAGAGAAAGAAATTAAAATAAATATATAGAGAGAGAAAATTTAGGAGAGAGAAACTCGGAGAAAGAGATATCTAAACAGAAGAATGATAATAGAGAGCTAAGAAAGAGAGAGAGAGAGATTTAATAATTAATTATTTATTATTATTTTAAATTTTTTTTTCTTTTTAAAATTTTTTTAAAATTTTGAAATTTTTTATATTTAATTTTATATTTATTATTTTTTTACTTTAATTATAAAATAAATAAATAAAAATTAAATAAAAAGTAAAAAATAAAAAAAATAAAAAATAAAATCACTCACTCACTCTCTCTCTCTCTCTCTCTCTCTTTCTTTTAATAAAATAAATAAAATTAAAAAAATTAAAAATTAAAAAAAATAATAAAAATAAAAATATTAAATTTTCTTTCATTTATATTATTGTATTTTATTATTTGATTTATTATTATTATTATTTATTTATTTTATTTTATTATTTGACTATTTTATATTTTTTAATTATATTTTTACATTTTTATTTTTATTTATTATTAATTTTTTATTTTTTTATTTTTTTATTTTTTTTTTAAAATTTAAAAATTTTATGTTTTTATTTTTTATTTTAATTTATTTTATTAAAAAAATTTATTTTTATTTTTATTTAATTTTAATTTTTAAATTTTTAAATTTTAATTTTTAAAATTTAAAAATTTAAAATTTTAATTTTTGTATTTTAATTTAAAATTTTTCAATTTTATTTTAATTTATTTTTAAATTTTTAAATTTTTAATTTTTATTCTACTTTATTTTTTATTTTTTATTTTTTTATTAATTTTTATTTTATTTTATTATTTTATTTTTGTATTTTTATTTAATTTTAAAAAATTTTTAATTTAATATTAATATTATTATTATTATTTATTTAAATTTATTTCTTTTATTTAAAAAAAAATTATTTTTAATTTTTAAAATTTTAAATTTTTTTATTTTTAAATCTTATTTTATTTATTATTTATTTTTTTATTCTTTTATTTTTTTATTTTTAATATTTTTCAATTTTTAAATTTAAATTTAAATTTTTTAAATTTTTGTATTTTTATTTTTAATTATTTTATTAAATTTTTATTTTATTATTGTTTTATTATTTTTAATTTTTTAATTTTTATATTTTTATTATTTTTTAATTTTTTAATATTTATTTTTTTATTTATAATTTATTTTTTATTTTTATTCTTATTTATTTTATTTTATCTTTATTTTTTTTACTTTTTAAAAAAAATTTAATTTTTTATTATTTTATTTTAATTTTTGTAATTTTTTCAATAGTTGATTTTGTTTCAATTTATTAATTAAAAAAGAGAGTGGGAGATAGAGGAGAGAGAAAGAGAAATTGAGAATAACAAAAGTTTTCCGATGAAATCCTCCTATTTTAGAGGGATTTGTCGATTTCCAATGGAAAAGAAAATTTTAAATTTTCCTATGATTTCCAGTGACATAACTTTGTTGCCAAACATAGGAAAGTATCACATTTCCTTTCCTTTCCCATGATTTCTTTTCCTTTCCCCCTATCCAAACAAACCCTAAACAGAAAGTGATTAATAACATTAAAGAGATTAATTATCACATACAAAGGTACTAATCTTCCTTTTTCGGGTGATAAATCAAATATTATCCAAAAATATCATCTACCTAAGAACCTTGTCACCACTATTTGACGGGTAATAGTCTCATCGCAAAATCTCTTTTCACCCCTCATTTTCTCCATACCCACCATCTGATGGAGATCCAAAAGAAGAATTTGACCATTGTTTGACTTATTCTGATTTCAAAGAAAGCCCCACCAGTCCACTCATTATTGTTTAGAGAGTGGATCACCGTCCAATTCATGATTAGATTATCCAAAAATTGTGGTTCACTTAGGGTTGTTTGGGTGAATCTTGGTTTCTCAGATGTCAGATTCTAACTAAATCCGAGTAATTTACTCAGATGTATGAAGGTCGCGTTTACTCAAAAAATGTGGTCGCTTAGTAGTGAAGCGCTAGCACATCAGCAACTAAGCGCCGACACCTCGATAGCGAGGTGCTGACACCCCGATGCCAATGCTGGGGTGCAGGCACCTCACTAATTTATTTTTTTTCAAGTGTTGACACCACTATATGGGGGCGCCGGCACTTCGCTAAAAACATTTTTTATCGAAGCACTGGCACCTCGGCGCTTCACTAAAATTTTATTTTATTATTATTTTTTTAATTGAAGCACCGACACCTTGATATATAGGCTCTGGCACCCCCGAAACGAGGCGCTGACGCCTTTTTTTTTCTAGCGAAGAGCCGACATAGAGGCGATGGAACCTCGGTGCCGGGGTGCCAGCTGTCACGGAGTCACTCGTTGCAACGTGAACTCGCGTGCGGCATCTAGTTCCTCAAGCTAGGTCAGCCTAATTCAACTTCCGAACCTGCGTGACAACGCATTAGGTTAGAGACTTTCCAATTGTCGGTGAAGGATGTGATAGGCAGCTACGAGTAGAGGGGCAGCCCCCCTTTGGCGGTAGACCCGCATCACGGGGATAGTTGGAAACCACCCCAAACACGATGACCCTAGTACACGACGTAATTAATCCTCTCTAATTCCCTCTAATTTCCCCTTTCTGAAGTGTTTGAGTCGCTTTAAATAGACCCTCCTCGCGGAAGTCTCCCAAGCCAAACTTTTAGGGTCGATTAATCGACCAGGGAGGGTCGATGCATCGAGCCGCCAAAACGTCCCAAAAATTAGCTTTACAGTGTCAGTTTCGTGTCAGACTCTGACTCATCCTCGATTAATCGACCTATAGGGTCGATGCGACCCCAGAAATCCGTAAAATTCAGCACTTTTTCTTGGTTCAGACACTACTTTGGTATTTCGGCCATAACTTTCTGTCCCGAACTTAGATTGAGGTAATTCTTGCACCGTTGGAAAGCGAACGAAAAGATCTACAACTTTTATGTTTTAACAATTTCGTAATTCGGCTGTCTGGAAGGTCTAAATTTAGCCGCAAGTCACACTAAGTTCTTGATTACCCAAAGTTGCAGTGTTTTGACATTATATTCAGAATTCTTGGACTATTTTCTATACTTGGCTTGTATTTACCTGAAACACTTCAAATCTAATCATTCTCATCAGATAGCCTTCATCGGACAGCTAAATATAGGTATTTAGGGGTGAAATATCATCATTTTTCAGTACTCATCATACCCCCAAACCTACACTTTGCTAGTCCTCGAGCAAAGCAAACTAAAGAAAATAAATGCCACTTTCGTAGGGAACACGATTGCACTTAGCATGTGCAACAAGCCTTTAAACCCCTAGGTGATCCTAGTGGAGGAGTTGTGTCTCCTGAGGGTTTACAGTGAAGTTACCCACAAACTTCAATATATTTTTGAAATCATCGATAAAATTGAATTTTCAAAACATGATTTTGATAACATATATACCATTCAAAAACAAAAATCATTAATCAATTCAACATGCTAATTCTCAATTTTAAATAACAATGTTATACTAATCATACTAATATCCATGCAAATTAGTCTAATGCTCAAATCGTTAGATAGCTCATCCATTCATGCCTAAACGTGAAGTGTGTGCATAACTAAACCAAAATTCATTCATCTCAGAACTAATTCAAACGGAAAATCGTTGGATCTGTTGTTTTGACTCAATCCTTACTTTAGGTATACTCTCAAAATATACAGACACCGATAGTGAATAGTTTTCGCACATATGTGAGAGGTCAATATAAAGCAAATAAAAAGGTCTCACATGATAAATGAAACACGATGCAATCAATGAACAAAAATAAATCTCATAAGAAGATACTTGTATATCCTAAGCATGTCATATCAAGTGTCATAAGTATCACATATTTACTCTCCACAAGGCAATTACTAATGCAAGATCAGATCATGAAGGTTTTTTTTTAGGGTTGTAATGGGGCTCAGGAAAGGGTAAGAAAGAATTGAAAGTTGGGATTCAAAGTTTCTGAGAAATTGGAAAAGAAACACCTTTTTGATTTTTTCTTTTTCTCTTCTTTTTCTTTTCTAATCTCTCACTATTTTTTTCAATATTCTTCTATTTTTCTCAACTCTCTTTTTCTTTTGAATTTTCTTTTCTTGAAGCATCTCAGATTTTTCATTATTTTTCACAATTTTCTTTTTCTCCCCCCCTTTTTTTTCTTTTTGTTTTTGCCATACACTCTCAGTAAACACCACAATTCAGTATCTCTCCACTTACTCTCTTTTCGTTCACTCTCATCCCTCGTTCCTAATTTCTCAGAAATAAGAAGGGTAAAGCTGAATTTTCAGAAATGGTGAAGGATTAAAGGTTAACGTGGCTTATCAAAGAATGTATGAAGGTAAATTTTTCCAATAGGCTCAAAGGGGTACTAGAAAGATAAATTTATTTGAGGTGGGGCATTTTAAGCCCAAACGAGCTAAAGATGGCCTTCAATCATGTCCTTAAAAGATAGTAACTTTGCCTATTTGTCTTGAGTAGATATACAGTACATTTTAACATAATGATATGAATTTGATTTCATGCAAAGTCACAAGTCAAAATGAAGTGTATGAGATTATGCAAAATAAGTCGTATTCAAAGAAAACTTCGAGTTTATATATTCACTCATCAATGACGGGAAATTAGCTCTAAAGCTCACTGGGTTTAGTCTCCACTGAGAACCTAAGATTCAACATTCAAAACAGTTCATCGATTTCTAAGTCTTAGCTTGGTATCAGTGTAAAAATTCTAAGCATGAATATCAAAATTATCCATAAAATATCACATTAAGCTTCATCATCTTAGATACAAGTAATCAAAATATGACACTATTATTCTCAAAATTAAATTCACATGCATCATCAACTAAAGTTTGAAAACAATTGTAAAATAATGTGCATGATGACTTCAAAATTAAATTTTATTTTTTCAAATTTTTTTTTTTTAGAATTTTTTTTTCAGATAAAAAAATAAAATTAAGTGACGTAAAATAGATAATCATACCCTCAAACCTAAAGATGACAATGCCCGCATTGACTGAAAGAAGTAGCGCACCCCCAAACCTATTTGAAAAAAGTACCTCAACACAAAGATCAGGTGCAGAGAATATGTGCATCAAATTGGAACATGACAAAAAAAAAATATATATATATTGAAGGGAATATGATTACACTATTTAGGGAATTAAAAACAACCTAAACTAAACAAAACAAAATAAAAAGGAAAGAAAAAAAACTAAAAAATCCTAAATCCTAAATCCTAAACTAAACATGAATCCAACTCTGTTAGTCATTGGTAGGCAGACCCATCCATCTCGGATCACGTAAATTGATATTCTTAGGCACAGGGAACAATTTCACCCAAAGATCTAGGGGAAATTGATGAGACACCACCGATTGTATGGATGGAGGTGGGGAGGTGAAAATAGGAGATGAAGATGGGGGAGATGGTGACGGCATCACATCAATTATCTCGATATCAGTATTGATGCACGGTGTAGGAGATTTGGAACGATTTACCTTCTTTCTAGACGGTTCTCCCCAGTAAGGAATGATCATCGGATCGAGGTCGATGATTTCAACATTGTTGGACACAAAAGGGACCGTCCGATGAGAGCGGCGCTCCCGCTTTTTATCAGTCTCCTCCATCTTTGAAAATCGTGCTTTGGTGAGATATAATTTTCGTGCCATGAGAAAGATTGTGCAGAGTTAATAAAAAGTGAGCCTAAAGGTGAATATAAAGGGAAAAAAAATATATAGAGTTGGAGTAGGAGTGGAAAGAGGTATCCTCCAAAAAAGAAACAATGAAAAGTGTGGCAGTACGGTTAAGGGAGTCCACGGTCGTGAGAAAAGTGGCAAATTAGAGTTTCAATAGGAGTACCGTCACAAAAAAACAAAAAAAACCAAAAAACGGTGGGGTCGATTAATCGACAGTGGGGTCGATGCATCGACTCCCAAATTTTTATTTATTTATTTTTTTTTTTTTTTGCAACATAGGGTCGATTAATCGATCCCTAAAGGTCGATGCATCGACCCTTTGGGGGTCGATTAATCGACATAGGGGTCGATACATCGACTTCCTAAATTTTTTTTTTTTTTTTCTTTCGCAAACATTGGGTCGATTAATCGAGTATAACCCTCGATTAATCGACACCATCTTGGCAGAGAGTTGAAATTAAAAAAATGGCATTTTAATGGTGCTTTTCAACTACTCTAAAGGCAACCGGTAATTTGCAAAATTTTGATAATCCCACACAGATTAGAAAACACACTTCTTCATTGATAAACACGATGATTACAAGGACACTTCTGATTTGACACCGAAAATAAACAGCCTAAACAAAAGAAAGAAAAATAACACAAAATGAAAAATCCTAATCCTAGATTAATCAAACTAATCATCTCCATCCTCCTCGGCCTGGCGGGCCCTGGCGTGCATTTCATCATAACTATCAGGCCACATGCGCTGCCCGATCTAATGGAGGAAGGAACAATCATAGTGGCTACGGCGCAGGAATGCACCATGTTGTCGCTGCTGCTCCTCTTGTAAAGAGGTAATTTGGGCTTGGAGCGAACCAAGCGACACATCTTCCTCGGGTCCTTGATCAGGTGCATGTTGGTCATCCTGACGGACGCGACGACGCTGGCGTGGGGGAGCCGGTTGGGCTGGTGCATCAGCAGGGGCATCAGGGATATTTCCCAAGAGACGCATACTGTGGTTCCATTGGGACGCACCATAACGATAGAATGCAAGGTCCCCGATATCATCATCCCGGTAGAACGAGAAACGAAGGAAATTAAGCAACTTCATAACATAATGGGGGAAGTAGACCAACGGGGCTTCACCAGTTGTAGGTTTAGTGAGTTCGTCATGGCATCGCCACATGCCATCATGAATAATTCTGGGCACGTTGATCCATGAATTGCGGTGGGCCCCATAAAGTGCTTGAACCCGATCTGCGCTCGAAAGCGTGGCCAGGCGGCGGTGCTCACCACACTATCCCAAAACAAAAGCGGGCGCGGCAACGCCGATCGCCTAGTGGCGATCCCAGAAGAAAATATGCCGCGGCACATCTCGCTGATTATATCCTCCTGAGACTAGTCGAGTTCCTCACCCAAAGTGTGATTGTGAGGGCGCTCGCACGAAACATTAAAGACCTCCGCAATGGTGTGCGGGTAAATCGGGCGCGACCACCCATCAATTGAAATAGTGAAGTGGGCGGCGACTTGACTCTCGACAGAGGCGGGCACCCATGCCATGTTCTGATAGAATAACCGAACAACGCGTTCGGACACTTTGATCACGGGTGGAGTGAGGAGAAAATGGGCATTGAGAGCCATCGCATAGGCGAGAAGCTTGAATGGCGGTGCTTGAAAAGCCGCGAGATCAAAAACATATTCGGAACATAGGTCGCGGGTCGCGAAGCGACCACTTGGCTGATCACGTGGATGACCAGCAGGGCGTTGTACAAGTCTTTGCGGCGCGGCAGAGGTCGAAGCCATGATTGCACTGTCGGAATGTCGGAGGCAGTCAAAAAAAATAATAGGATACAAACTCAATGAAAACCGTAGTGAGACTGCTCCATTTAAATAGGCCTAAAGGCGTCCTCTCGGGACGGACACACAAAATAATCGATTAATCGACCATTTTGGTCGATTAATCGACTCCATTGAAAACGGGCACGTCAGAAGTCCCGACGCATGAAAAACACGCAACGGCTTTAAGTGAAAAGACGCAACGTCCGGAAGTGGAAAAGTCCATTAATCGACGTACTTCCACGATTAATCGACATAAATCGAGGCAGAGAAAAACCAAAAACGCATGTCCCGAAATAAAAGGCGATTAATCGACCCATAAAGAGTCAATTAATCGACACCAAATAAAAATAAAAACGGACAGATTTTCAAAACAGCACGATTTTCAAAATAGCAGTCGATGCATCGACTCAAGGAGTCGATTAATCGACTAAAGAAAAAGTCAAAACCGTCATAAATGCAGTCTCCTTGAAAAAGGACACTGCATTAAAGCGGTCGATTAATCGACCTTGGGAAGGTCGATGCATCGACCCAGGGTGGGTCGATGAATCGACAGAGGGGGTCGATGCATCGACTCCCAAATTTTTTTTTTACACAAAACAAAATCAAACGGAAAGTACACACTTGGGTTGCCTCCCAATGAGCGCTAGTTTAAAGTCGATAGCTCGACCGTGGGCATCGCTTTCGATCGGGGGTGAGCGTTGGCTCACTCAAAGAAGAGTGTTAGAGAATGCAATCGCATTCTCAAGGAGCAGTTTCAAGCGGCCGTTAACTCGAAAAACATTCCCGTGTTTCGGGTTGATAATATCTACTGCCCCATTGGGGAGTATTCGAGAGATTTTGAAAGGACCATTCCAACGGGTTTTTAGTTTCCCTGGAAATAGATGAAGTCAGGAATTGTAGAGCAGAACCAGTTGACCAATAACGAACGATTTCCGCAGAATAGATTGATCATGAACCCGTTTCATACGGTCCTTGTACAATTTAGCACAGTCATATGCATCAGCACGGATTTCTTCTAATTCATTTATTTGGAAACCCCTTTGGGTACCAGATTTCAGGAGACCAAAATTCAATGACTTAACGACCCAAAATGCTCGATGTTCCAATTCAACCGGGAGGCGACATCCTTTACCAAAGACCAACCGATACGGCGACATGCCAATCGGAGTTTTAAATGCAGTTCTATACGCCCATAGAGCGTCATTCAACTTTAACGACCAGTCTTTACGGTTCGGATTGATTGTCTTTTCTAAAATCCGCTTAAGTTCCCGATTAGAGACTTTAACTTGGCCACTTGTCTGAGGATGGTAAGGTGTAGCAACTTTGTGTGTGACACCATATTTCTTTATTAATTGGGTGAACACTTTATTGCAAAAGTGCTTTCCACCATCGCTGATTATCGCCTTTGGAATGCCAAAACGCGAAAACACTTGATCCTTGAGAAATTTGATCACTACTCTGTGATCATTAGATTTACAAGCCACGGCCTCTACCCATTTCGAAATATAGTCAACACCGACAAGAATGAACGTATTTCCAAACGAATTCGGGAAAGGACCCATAAAATCGATCCCCCAAACATCAAATAATTCAACTTCTAAAATTGGATTGAGTGACATCATGTTGCGCTTTGAGATTGACATTTGATTGTGGCGGATTTGCAATGTTGATGACAATCCTTAAATATCGTCGGCGAAAACCACTTTGAAAGATCTTTCTTTGCGATCTTTTGGAACTAAAGTGACCTCCACAAGCTAACTCATGACGAGCGAGATGATTGGTTGCTCGGACTCAGAATACATCTTCGTATGATTTGATCAGAAGATTTGAATAAGTACGGATCTTGAAAAATAGTGTTTCACCCGAGCTAAGAAAATAGATTTCTCATTCTTCGACCAATGGTGAGGTAATTTCTCGGTGACTAGGAAATTGACAAGATCCGCATACCAAGGTGGGCAATCAATCCTGAACAACTGTTCATTCGGGAAGTGCTCCAAGATCGGAACAGGCTCGTCAGGTTTCTCAATAATTATTCGTGACAAGTGATCGGCCACCACATTTTCTGAACCTTTCTTATCCTTGATCTCCAAATCGAACTCTTGCAACAACAAGATCCACCTAATTAAACGTGCCTTAGCGTCTTTCTTAGCGAACAGATAACGCAGAGCAGCGTGATCTGTGAATACCACAACTTTAGATCCTAATAAATAAGATCGAAATTTATCCAACGCGAAAACTACCGCCAAAAGTTCCTTTTCAGTGGTCGAGTAGTTCAACTGGGCATCGTTGAGAGTGCGACTCGCATAATAGATTACATGCGGTAATGTTTCTATTCGTTGTCCCAAAACAGCTCCAATTGCATAATCAGAGGCGTCGCACATGATTTCGAACGGGAAGGCCCAGTTCGGAGATTGAATTATTGGAGCTTTTATCAATTCGGCCTTAATGGTTTCAAAGGCTCGCAAACATTTATCATCAAAGATGAATGGGGCATCTTTTGAAAGTAAGCTGCAGAGCGGTCGTGCTATCTTACTGAAATCTTTAATAAAACGTCGATAAAAATTGGCGTGGCCCAGAAAAGATCTGATTTCCTTCACTGTCCTCGGTGGTGGTCGGTCGGCAATTAAATCAACTTTAGCCTTATCGACCTCGATACCCTGGGACGATATGATGTGTCCCAAAACAATGCCATCTTTAACCATGAAGTGACATTTTTCCCAGCTAAGAACAAGGTTCTTCTCCTGGCATCGTGCAAGCACTAGCGACAAATGATTCAAATAGTCAGCAAAACTGTTTCCATGTATCGAGAAGTCGTCCATGAAGACTTCAAGGAATCGCTCGACCATATCCGAAAAAATACTCAGCATACATCTTTGGAATTTAGCTGGTGCATTACAAAGCCCAAACGGCATTCGTCAGTAGGAGAAAGTACCAAAAGGACATGTGAAAGTGGTCTTCTCCTGATCCTCCGGTGCAATGACTATTTGGTTATACCCGGAATAGCCATCGAGAAAGCAATAGTACTCATGCCCGGCCAATCTTTCTAACATCTGATCGATAAACGGAAGTGGAAAGTGATCTTTCCTCGTCATCAAATTTAACTTCCGATAATCAATGCACACTCTCCACCCTGTTTGAATTTTTGTAGGGACCAGTATGTTTTCTTCATTCTTCACCACTGTGATTCCCGATTTCTTAGGGACCACTTGTGTGGGGCTGACCAATTCTTGTCGAGATGGGGTATATGATTCCAGCATCTAAAAGTTTGATTACCTCATTTCGGACCACATCTTGCATTATAGGGTTCAGTCTCCTCTGTGGTTCTCTAGAAGGCTTAGCATTGTCTTCCAAATAGATTCGATGCATACACACTGTCGGACTAATGCCTTTGATATCTTTTATCGACCAACCGAGGGCACTTTGGTGCTCTTTGAGTACATTCATGAGTTGGCCTTGCTGATTCGCATCCAGTGTTGATGATATTATAACGGGTTGAGTTTCATTCTCCCCCAGGTAGGCATACTTGAGATTTTCCGGAAGAGGTTTAAGTTCTAAGGACACTTTCTCCTCCTCTTTCGGCTTTTCCTTGATTAATTCAATTTGAGTTCCACACTCTATTTCCTGTTCTTCACCCAAATGTGGTGAGGAGTCCAACATGTGATTTACTTCTTGGATTAGTTGATCCACATCAAAATTTTCTCCAAAATGCGCAAGATAAGCTGCTAAAGGATCTTCAGATTCAGATGCATGAAATATTTCCTCTACAATTTCATCGAGTATGCATGCTTGTGCATGTTCATCATCCTCCATGGGCTGCTTGGCAATATTAAAAATGTTGAGTTCCACTGTCATATTCCCGAATGACAGATTCATGATCCCATTTCGACAATTGATCAGCGCATTGGAGGTTGCTAGGAATGGTCTTCCTAGAATCACTGGAATATTATTCTTCAAATTTGATGCCGGTTCAGTGTCTAGAACAACAAAATCTACAGGAAAGTAGAAAGAATCCACCTTAATGAGGACATCTTCCACAATTCCTCGAGGGATCTTCTGGACCGATCAAACTAACTGAAGGGTCATCGCGTGGTCTTAAGTTCTCCCAATTCAAGCTCCTTGTACGAATAAGGCAACAAGTTGACACTTGCTCCTAAATCCAAAAGGGCACGATCAATACGATTATCGCCGATGATGATCGAGATTGTAGGACAACACAGGTCCTTGTATTTGATTGGGAGCTTTGCTTGTAACCTTGAACTAACATTTCGGCTAAGAAAGCCTTTTGGAATATTGGTCTTTCTTTTGATTGTGACCAATTCCTTCAAAATTTAGCATAAGTAGGTACTTGACGGATGACATCCGAAGGGAATATTAATTTTAATTGCTTGAAAATCTCATTTATTCCTTCCACATCGCGATTTCTTGGTGCCATCAATCTTTAGTACGGTGCTTTGAACAAAACTTTTCTTATTCACTCGTCATCTACTATTTCTTTTGCTTGTACTTTGTCATCAATTTCTTTTCTCTCTTGATTGCGTCTCTCTATTAGACTCTTCCTCCTCCTCCAACACTACTTTTATCGACACGCTTTCCAGATCTCAACGTTGTGATTGCCCGAATTTGTTGTTGATTCTCCTCTTGTGTTGAAGTTGATGTTTGTTCAACAACCATTTGGCCCCTTGGGTTAGGAACAGGTTGGCTTGGAAATGAACCTTTTTCTCTTTCACAGAGAAAGGATGCCAATTGCCCAATTTGGGTCTCTATTTTAGAGATTGAAGACGTGTGAGAATGAATGAGTTTCATCAGGTCCTCAGTAGAAGGAGTTTGTGTATGAGGACGTTGGGCAGGATTTCTCTGTGGGTTGTTAAATCCAGGTGGTGGAAATGTCGGCACAAAATTTTGTTGTGGTTGGTTTTGATAACCTCCCATTGGCTGCGTAAACTGAAAATTCTGGTTCATTTGCCGTGGCTGCCCAACCTGATTTTGATTGTATTGAAATTGATTCGGGTTATTGAACCCTTGCTGCTGAAATTGCCCTTGACCGTAGTTCTGCTGCGGTCCTTGATTGAAATTTTGTTGGGGATAAAAGTTCCCTGTTTCTGGGCTGCATTCTTTGATTATCTTGTTTCCATGAGAAATTTGGGTGGTATCTCCTATTTGGGTTATTCTCATTGAAAGCGTTTCCTTGATTCATATAATTATTCACAACATTTAGTTGTTGATGTGTCTTCATGATAGTTACGCATTGAAGGACAATCATCGCCATATGCATTGGACTTGCACAAATTGAACATGGCTCGTGTATTGACCATATGCACATTCTTCTTTAATTTCAATTCCTCCACTTGTTGAGTGAGGAAATCAATTTTAGCCATCAGATCTGGGAATCCTTTACTACGTATAGTCCTCCTTTCTTGGTTGAACTCTCGGCTTGATCACGGGCTTTGACTGATTGTTCCAAGTCTTTGTGAAATCCAGGTCTTGAGAATCCTCATTAGCTTTTCTAAGAAAACATAAGATTCGGTTTCTTTAAGGCTCGAGAATCCTCCGCCATTCATTGACTCCACGGATGTCTATTTGGTTGATTCAGTCCATTGTAGAAACTCTTGGACGATCTCCACTTTGAGTATCCATGGTGCAGACATTTGAGTAAGAGATCCATGAATCTATCCCAAGCTTCATATAATCTCTCATCTTCCTCTTGCGTGAAATTCGTGATTTCACGTCTAAGGACATTCGTCTTCGCCATAGGGAAGAACTTTGACAGAAACTTTTTGACCATCTGATCCCAGGTGGTTATGGATCCCGATGGTAAAGAATTTAACCATGCTTTTGCTTTATCCTTTATAGACAAAGGAAATAAGCGCAGCCTAACAGATTCTTCGCTGAAATTTTGGTAAACAGATGAGCAGACTTCGACGAAGTCTTTAACGTGCTGGTATGGATCTTCTCGCTCCATGCCATGAAAGATTGGAAGGATTTGGATGACATTTGTCCGAATTTCAAACCGGCCACCAGGTGTGGCGGGGTATACAATGCATGATGGGATATTTATAGTTATCGAAGAAAACAGTTCTCTCAATGTTGGTTCTTCCTCTTGTTCGAGTTGCCCATTCATGTTGTCAGTCATATTGACTTCAGTGGATGATTCACTTAAAAATTTCTGCCTTGATTTAGCGTCTTTACGATTTGACCGGCAGGCACGTTCGATCTCAGAATTTAACGGTTCTAAATTTCTCTCTTTAGAAGACCTAGTGTGAATGTAAATGATGCACAGAGTGGAGGTTTCAGGCAGGAAAACCTCAACATTTTTTTTTTTTTTTTTAGAGATCGATTGATCGAGTCACACTCGATCAATCGAGGAAGGTCGATGTATCGAAAATGGGGGTCGATGCATCGACTCCCAGCAAAAAAAAAATAAATATATATATATATATATTTTAATTAAGCAGAAATACTATTTTAATCCTCGAAAATTCCTAAAATTTACTATCTACTAAAAATTCAGATTTTCTTAATTTGATCCCCGACAGCGGTGCCAAAAACTTGATGTGATCTTTTAATGTAATGTTTTACTCGCAAGTGCACGAATCGGTTTGTATATAGTGGGTGCGGAGTACGAGATCGTTCCCACGAGGACTAATTTTGAAATATCTAAAAGAGAAGCAATTCTAGAAATCTATGAAGATCTAACAGTATTCTACTAGTTTTATGATTTAAGCGGTTGATGAGATGATAATTAATGACTACAAACTAAAATTCAATTGATAATTCAAAAGGAAAGGTAAAGATGATACAGATGAAGATGCTAAATCCTCCCATCTTTGGTCCGTTCTTCCTATAATATAAATCTAAGGATTAAATTATGAGATATTTCATTGGTAACAAACATCTTTTATGGAAGATCAATGGTCAACACTCTAATAGGTTCCACGTTGCATCCCTGCAATCAGGACTTAGATGATTTTCATATATAGATCTGGGATCAAGGGCATGGCTAGGCACACATGATCTCAGGTTCAAATAAAAATCATCCCCAAAGTGGGTGAAAATTCCAACAAGAATACCACTTATAAATCTGAAATCAAGGGCATGGCTAGGCACACTTTATTCAGATTAGGGAGTATTTAAGATAAAATTACCATTACAGAACCAAGATCCAGGGCATGGCTAGGCACACTCGATCCCGGAACATAATCGTAATTAGATCCACACAATTAAAGTAAAAAGACCATAACAATGATTGGGTAAAATTACCGTCACAGATTTGAGATCCCGGGCATGGCTAGGCACACGTGATCTCGGTTAGTGGCGGGGATTTCATCCGTTCATGATAGCACAACAACCATAAAATAAAATCTCACATTTTAATCCTAAATTTATATTATTAAAAGTACATCCCTCGGATGGGAATCATTAGATCCCCATCCCTATAAATTTAGCCACACATATTGTAATTAAATGACATAAATAAATAAAGACGGGAAAATAACATTAATTTAATAAATTGAAATTACCTCAAACTTCAAAAGAACTTACTTTGATCCAAAAGTACGATGATCTTCAGAAACGAAATTAATGCAGAAATAAACTTTGAACAAAATTTATAAACTGAAGGGATGAGTACTGAAAAATTAAGGGAACAAAGCTCTCAAAAAAGAATAATAAAACTTCCCTATTTCTATGTCTAACTATAAAAAATAAAGGCTAAAAACTAAAAACTCTAAAATTAAAACTAATTCTCTAAAAAAAACTCCTTTCTAATCCTCTCTAATTTCCCCTTTCCGAAGTGTTTGAGTCGCTTTAAATAGACCCTCCTCGCGGAAGTCTCCCAAGCCAACCTTTTAGGGTCGATTAATCGACCAGGGAGGGTCGATGCATCGAGCCGCCAAAACGTCCCAAAAATTGGCTTTACAGTGTCAGTTTCGTGTCAGACTCTGACTCATCCTCGATTAATCGACCTATAGGGTCGATGCATCGACCCCAAAAATCCGTGAAATTCAGCACTTTTTCTTGGTTCAGACACTTCTTCGGTATTTCAGCCATAACGTTCTATTCCGAACTCGGATTGAGGTGATTCTTGTGCCGTTGGAAAGCTGACGAAAAGATCTACAACTGTCATGTTTTGACAATTTCGTAATTCGGCCGTCTTGAAGGTCCAAATTTAGCCGCAAGTTGCACCAAGTTCTTGATTATCCAAAGTTGCAGTGTTTTGACATTATATTCAGAATTCTTGGACTGTTTTCTATACTTGGCTTGTATAGAAAACTTGAATACTATGCAACTTTGATCGGTGCTGAAATATGACTATATTTCATACCTTAAACCCTACACTTAGCAGTTCGATGAAAGTATTTGATGGCAGTTGTGAAGTTTTGATGTTAACAGGTGTTCCTAAACCTTGGATCTTCCAAGTGCATAAAAGAAAGAAATTAGAGGTTACAAAAGAACTATGGACAAAAAGGTTTAAAGAAGCACTGAAATCTGTGAAGGGAATCAAACTCCATCAAGGGAAAGAAAGATATTGAACCCCGCGAAGCGCATAAAATCTAACCCAGCGAGCACCTGAGTTCTTAAAGTACAATCAACCTCGCGACAAGGAAAGTCTCCTTATCCGATCAACCCTGAAGCGAGAAAACCAACCTAGCGACTGCTGAGGGCATATTGGAGATTTCACCAAAAAGGGCATTTACTTCCAACTAGTGTCAATCGATTGAGACATGAATTTCAATCGATTGAGACAAAAAGGCAAAAGTGTCTTAAAGGAGGTTAAATTCAAAGTTCAATCGATTGAGGCAATTATTCAAAGTTCAATCGATTGAGATCTAAGCCTCAATCGATTGAGGCAATTAGGGTTAGGTTGAATCGGCTATTATAAATAAGAGGCCCACAGCTTTGTAAAAGGAGAGGGGTTTTTATTCTGAGAAAATTTGTGTAATAATTTGCCAAGAGAGACTTTTGTAGAGGGTTTTCTTAGAGTAATAAAATTGTGTTGAGATTTTCCGAGAACATATTTTATTTTACACCTTCTTTGCTCTTTAATTTGGGAATGGTTTTGAATGAAATTGAAGATCTTGCACCAAGGATGAGAGGCTAAAGGCTGTAGATCAAGGAGGATGCGATCCCCAGATAAGTACCCATATTTTATGTTTAATGCCATAGTTTGATAATTTCATCATCAAATCATTTTTCTCAAAGTGTAGTGATCATGTTTTTATTGTTTTGATCTAAAATACCATGAGATACGCTATGCTTTTCACATGATTCATACCGCGATTAGGCTAAGCCATTGTTTTTAGATAGGGTATGCCGGGTTAATGATCATGCTTAATTACTAGTCATGTTTCTCTTAGAATGATGGTGTGTTTGATGTTAATAAAATTGTGGGTTTAAAAATAGAAAAGGGTATAAATCTGGGGTAGCAAATTCCTTGATCTTGTTTTTTAAAATTTGCTCTTAGATTTCTCATTACATAATTTTTAGATTAATTTATTTTCTTTCTTGCAATTAGAAAAGTGTTAATTTTTGGTAAAAATTAAATCTGCCCCTTGGTACTTCCTCGGGGATATTTTCTAAATCTCTAGGAAGAATTGATTAAAATTTCAGATTTCCCTGTGGGTTCGACACTCTTGTTCTTGCCTTACTAGAACAGATCTTGTACACTTGCAAGGGTTTATTTAAAATCGATCAGGAGGGTCGATGCATCGAGCCGCCAAAACGTCCCAAAAATTAGCTTTACAGTGTCAGTTTCGTGTCAGACTCTGACTCATCCTCGATTAATCGACCTATAGGGTCGATGCATCGACCCCAAAAATCCGTGAAATTCAGCACTTTTTCTTGGTTCAGACACTTCTTTGGTATTTCGGCCATAACGTTCTATCCCAAACTCGGATTGAGGTGATTCTTATACCGTTGGAAAGCTGACGAAAAGATCTACAACTGTCATGTTTTGACAATTTCGTAATTCGGCCGTCTTGAAGGTCCAAATTTAGCCGCAAGTCGTACCAAGTTCTTGATTATCCAAAGTTGCAGTGTTTTGACATTATATTCAGAATTCTTGGACTGTTTTCTATACTTGGCTTGTATTTACCTGAAACACTTCAAATCTAATCATTCTCATCAGATAGCTTTCATCGGACAGCTAAATATAGGTATGTAGGGGTGAAATATCATCATTTTTCAGTACTCATCAAGCCCTAGTTATCTCAGTGTTTTTCTGCCACTCTTTTGCAAAATGATAGGCTGACAGGATCGATCATGTGTATCCCATGGTAACGATGTGCGACGTCAAAGGTTGTTGACCGGTTGCCAACTCAAACGGGCTCTTATTTGAGGCTGAACTCTTTTGCAGGTTATAACAAAACTGTGCAATGTCCAATAGTTGAACCCAATTCTTCTGGTTGGCACTCACAAAATGTCTCAAGTACTGCTCCAACATAGCATTCACCCTTTCAGTCTGACCGTCAGTTTGAGGATGCATGCTGGATGAGAAGTTCAGTTTTGTCCCTAGGAGCTTGAATACCTCTGACCAAAACTTGCTAGCAAACCATGAATCTCTATCATTGGCAATCACTTACGACATTCCCCAATACTTCACAGCATTGCTGACAAACAATCATGTTGTCTACTTTGCATTACAATGGAGCGATGCCGGAATGAATGTTGCATACTTTGAAAATCGATCAAGAACCATCAGAATGGACCCGAGCTCCCCTACTTTTGACAAAACAGAGATTAAATCAAGGGAGACGCTCTCCTACGGTCGGGATGATATTGATAAAGGCTGTAGGAGCCCAAGTGACTTGGCTCTCTTAACCTTGTCTTGTTGGCATATCAGGCAGACCCTGACATACTCCTCCGCATCATCTTCCATATTGAGCTAATAACGCCTCTCCAACAATGCCAGCGTGCAATGAATCCCCGGATGACCTGCCCACAATGTATCGTGACATTCCTTAAGGAGCTCTCTCCTAAGGTCTCCCACTTTTGGTACATAGAAACGACCCCTTTTGGTCACCAACAATCCTTCCTTAGTCCAGAACCGATGTGTTCTCCCCTCTTTTATCTGCTGTAAGGTGATCCTCGTCAGATGATCAAACTTCAACCAATTGTGCAACCGATCAGGGATAATTGAATAACGACTAGCTGCAGCCTACTCTTAAATTTTTAATGATGCCAACTCTGTTTTACGGCTTAAAGCATCTACAACTTGATTGGTCCTACCGGGCTTGTACACCAAGTCCATATCAAACTCGGCTAAAAAGTCTTGCCAACATGCCTGCTTTGGTAACAACTTCTTCTGCATCTAGAAGTAGCTAGTCACAACGTTATCGGTCATCACTAGGAATTTGGATCCAAGTAAGTAATGCCTCCACGTCCTTAGACAATGTACTACTGTCGTCATCTCCTTTTCTTGAACCGTATACTGTTGCTCGGTATCGTTCAACTTTCTGCTCTCAAAGGCCACCGGATGTTCTTCTGGCATTAACACTCCTCCTATGGCATAGTCGGAGGCATCCGTTTGCACCTCAAACGGCTTAGAGTGATCGGGTAGCTTCAACACGGGGCCACTCATGCCTCCACGTCCTTAGACAATGTACTACTGTCGTCATCTCCTTTTCTTGAACCGTATACTGCTGCTCGGTATCGTTCAACTTTCTGCTCTCAAAGGCCACCGGATGTTCTTCTGGCATTAACACTCCTCCTATGGCACAGTCGGAGGCATCCGTTTGCACCTCAAACGGCTTAGAGTGATCGGGTAGCTTCAATACGGGGCCACTCATGACCACCGATTTCAGATCCTCAAATGTCCTCTGACACTTCTTAGACCACTGTTACGGTCGATCCTTCTTCAACAAATTGGTCAATGGCGCTACTTAGTGTGAATATCCAAAGATGAACCTTCTGTAATAATTGACGAGGCCCAAAAATGACTGCAGCTCAACCCTTCTGGCACTGTCCACTCTTGGATGACATAAACTTTCTCAAAGTCCATGCGGATGTTTCCTCCCCCAATGCGGTGCCCCAAGAACATGATCTACTCTTGCGCAAATGAGCACTTTTCCTTCTTCACATAAAGTTGGTTCTCTCGTAGTACACTGAAGATGGTTTGAAGGTGGACAAGATGTTCTTCTAACGTGTTGTTGTACACGAAGATATCATCTAGATACACCACCATGAATTTGTGGAGGTAGGCGATGAACGACTTGTTCATTAGAGTGCAGAATGTGGTTGAGGCATTAGTCAGCCCAAAGGGAATCACTAAAAACTCAAAGGCCACGTACCTCGTCACACAGGTGGTCTTGCTTTCATCTCCCTTCGCGATTCGCACCTGATAGTAGCCAGATCTCAAGTCTAGCTTGGTAAAGTATCTCGCGCTGCCCAACTGGTCAAACAAGTCTGCAATCAATGGCACTGGATACTTGTTCTTGACGATGACCTTATTCAATGCCCTGTAGTCGATGCACAACCAAAGGCTATTGTCATGCTTCTTCTGAAAAAGGACCGAAGCGTCAAATGGAGCTTTCGACGATCAAACAAACCTTGCCCCCATTAACTCATCTAACTGTCGACGCAACTCGGCGAGCTTAGGAGGAGCCATTATGTAGGGAGCTTTAGCCGGAGCCTTCACCCTTGGTTCCAACTCGATTCGGTGGTCCACTGGTCTCCTTGATGGCAACACCTTTAGCAACTCGGGCGGCATGATGTCCTTAAATCTCCTTAGTAATCTTGACACGCTTTTTGGCATAATTTCTGATGGCCCTGACGTGCTCTCTTCCATCAGTGCGACTAAGAATGTAAGCTCTCCCTCTTCAATCCCTTCTTGAGTTTGAACACCGAGATAAACTAAACACCCTCCACCTCTTTGCTTCTCTGAATGACGGGGATCATGTAAGGGGTCTACTCCCCAAACATGCACATTGACTTGAGATACGGTATGGGTATGACTTTAGCTTGGTACAGGAAGTCCAACTCAAGAATAACTTGGAAATCATCCATCGGCACGACCATGAAGTTTGATGTTCCGGTCCATGGCCCTATCTTCACAGATACGCCATTTACTAAGCCAGCAATAGGGCGCGCTTCAGAAATCACGACCTTCATACGACTGGAGTCTTGGTCCAGTTTCATTCCTAAGCGATGTGCTTCGCTATCTGCGATGAAGTTGTGCGTCGCCCCCGTGCCAACTATGACACGAGTATTCTTTCTATTGATGCACACTTCTATGTACATCAATCCCTTTGGAGCAACTATCTGTTTTTTCTCTACATGCCCCTTTATGGCATTCAATAGCCTGAGTGTCCCCATTCTTAGTTCCTCGGTGGCAGCAGATGGAGCACTAGTAGATGTTTGAAGTGCGTTCAAAGACTATTTCTGCAGGCAATCTCTCACCCGATGTAGTCCTTCGCACAAAAAGCAACCTAACTTTGGCGGGTTGTTGACAGATTTGACATGAGACACTTTTCCATGCAACTTCTTCTTGTATGTGCCGCTCTTGGTTCCTTTTTTGCCTTTCGTCTAATTCTTCGAAGCACCCTTGTTCTCTTGCAGTTTCTTTTTGTTTGGTCCATCAGTCCAAAATCAGTTAATTGTTCTGCAGCAGCCTGTGCAGCCACATGATCCTGTACTCCTCTCCTTTGCAGTTCTATTTGTGCCCATGGTTTGAGCCCTTCGAGGCAGCAGAATAGTTTGTCCTTCTTGGACATGTCCTTCATGTCCAACATCAAGGCGGAAAAGTGCTTCACATATTCTCTCACTGTGTTGGTGTGCTGTAGCTTCCGTAGTTTATGTCGGCGATGAACTCGACGTTTTCTGGCAAGAACAGAGCTTTTAACTCTCTTCAGATCTTCTAAGGTATCGATAACGCACTGCCCACCTTGAATATCTTCGTACCGCGTACGCCACCACAACTTGACATACCCCTCGAGGTACATGTTCGTTGTGACCACTTTCATATTCTTCTGTGGTGGGTGGCATGACACGGAAGTACTGTTCCATGTCCCACAAGAAATTCTATAGTTCGTTTGCGTCGCGAGCTCCCCATAGGATCGCGACTCAGGTATCTTCACCTTATATGGGGGAGCTTCTCGCTACTAAGCAGTCCCTGAGCCTATCACCCTTATTAGAATGTTCACTTTAACGGTCAGGTCTTCGATCTGTAATCGAAGGGTTTTGACGGTGCCCCTTGTGTCCTCAGTGAGGATCTCCACGTTCTTCACTAACGTGGCATGGTTCACTTCTTTCATATTCAATTGTTCCCCATGGGATGCTACCATCAACACCACTGACTCTATCTGCTCTGCTTGAGCCTCCAGATAATCTAAACATTCCCTTGTCGTGTGCCATCTCGTATCTTCACCGGTCCCCTCAATGTCAGCCATTTCAACTTGGATTTGATACCAACTGTCACGGGATCATTTGTTGCGACGTGAACTCGCGTGCGACACCTAGCTCCCCAAGCTAGGTCAGCCTAATTCAACTTCCGAACTTGCGTGACAATGCATTAGGTTAGAGACTTTCCAACTGTCGGCGAAGGATATGATAGGCAACGAGGAGAGGGGCATCCCCCCTTTGGGGGTGGTTGGAAACCATCCTAAACACGATGACTCTAGTACGCGACGTAACTAGATCGACTAAAAATTAAGCAAGGTCCGAATGCATGAACTCAAGCCCACGAGGCTATCGTACGTGTTGGGTAGGGGATCACTTAGACTAGCGACACAGGAAGGGGCATGACGCCAAGTTGCTAAGTTCACTTCCCCATATATAAGGGTTAAACAACATCAAGGGAAAAATAACGAAAGAACCTGAAACGTATTGGTTTGACATACTGTCCAACTGTCACGGGTCACTCGTTGCGATGTGAACTCGCATGCGACACCTAGTTCCCCAAGCTAGGTTAGCCTAATTCAACTTCCGAACCTGCTTGACAATGCATTAGGTTAGAGACTTTCCAACTTTCGGCGAAGGATGTGATAGGCAGTGACGAGTAGAGGGGCAATCCCCCTTTGGGGGTAGAACCGCATCGCGGGGGTGGTTGGAAACACCCCAAACACGATGACCCTAGTGTACGCCATAACTAGAGCGACCAAGAACTAAGCAAGGCCCAGATGTACGAATTCAAGCCTATGAGGCTATCGTACGTGTTGGGTAGGGGATCACTTAGACTAGCAACACGTCCAGGGGCATGACACCAAGTTGCTAAGATCAATTCCCCATATATAAGGGTTAAACAATATCAAAGGAAAAATAACGGAAGAACCTCAAACGTATTGGTTTAACATACTGCCCATCCACTGCACCAATACGCCTATGACGCCCTACATCTTCCCCCATGCGACCGTGTCGCAATCGCATTATGTCCCATGTTGGCACTGTGTCGCTAACTCAACATGCCACCATGTCGCGTGCCCTTGTGGTCCACGACCGAAGTTCTCGGAGTTTTACGGCGAAACCCTCATGGCATGGTGATGCGTCTACGATGCCCCAACTTTAATCTACCAATGCTTGCACTAGTGGATCAAGTGGCCCTGCGAGTAGCCCAGATGGCTGCGTCGCTAGCCCATGACACACAACGCCTCGCTATCGAGGTGTCGGCGCTTCGCTATCGGACGCTCATATTTTCTGAGTAAAATATACCTGAAAAAGTAAGTCTGACACTTTCTTAGAAAGAAAGAGATACGAGTGAGAAAAGAGACTTTAAAAAACTTCTAAAAAAGTCAAGAATGATGGCTGAAAAAGAATATAACTTTTAAAATATTTTAAAAGTTTAATACTAGTTAGTAAAGTGAGCCACATGCCAACCATCACTTCATAAAAAAGACGTTATGTGTCGCTCTTATATCAATTAGCGTATATCTCTACGCCGGAGCACATTTTTTCCTTTACTATATATATATATATATATATATATATATATATATATATATATATATATATATATATAATTTTTTTAATATGTCACAAGGCATAAAGCATGACCCAAACCTACTTGCTTTGCATAGGGTTGTTTACTGGTCTTTTGACTTGGCGTGCCCCATCTCCATCATCATGCCTTAAAGTTGGCACCTATTTTTAGGTGCCCCTGTTTTGGGGTTGATGATCTCATGGAGCCCCAAACCCTAACAAACTAGGTTGTCATCTTGCTTAATTGGCCTCTGTTCTCATAATTTTGTACATATTTTCCCTTAGCCTCCGTCTTTCTCTCTCTGAAGGCAAATTTTTTAATAACATATCAATGCCCGTTTAATATAATATTAATGTGACAGAGAGCGGCCGTGCTGGTAACTCAAGTGCGCTGTGCATATTTTCAAGCTAAATCACTAAAGGCTCCTTTGAACAGCCTATAGAAAACTTCGATTTTGTTATCATTAAAGAGTAAAGTATATAAATACCCTTTATTAATTAATTTGGTGAATAAATAAAAGAGTGTATTTGCACCAGATAAAATAACAAACAGTTTCTCAAGATATATATATATATATATATATATAATGTTGACTGCATTGATTATGATGATGGAGATCATTTTTCATCCCAATTTTCTACAAAATAGATCTTGAAATTATGGTGCACCTATTAGACAGTCAAATATTAATTCCACAAGGCATATACTAAGAAGTGACCATCTAATAGTACCTCAATGATCGTCTAATTGTACTCTTATGATCACAATTACTATTGTCAAAATCTGACTATTTGATAAGTGCACCATAATCTCAAGATTTATTTTGTGAGAGATTGGATCGAAAAATGATTTTCATCGTCTACTTCAAGGCAGTCAACCATTTTTCCTTGTGAAAGAGCGTTACCATTTTTCCTTGTGAAAGAGCGTGTACTCCTCATAAGATATTCTGGTGTTAATGACTCCTCCCTAGATAAAACTATATATATTTTTTATTTTTGAGCTGGCATAAGGAAATTGACCCGTACACAGTTTTGATTGTAAATAGGTCAGAGCTTTTGACACGTCGCACCATTCAAGCGCAAGTATAACAAGTAATTGAAGGACCCAATGCATATATCAGTTGGGACAAAGATTGCATGTTTGACCGTAAGCAATAGTCATTAATTTTTTACATGTTACATTGTTTTTCGTCAAGTGAATCACATGATGTAGGAAGGTTCTACTACGTTGGAGTTAATCATAAAACCGATAACTGTTTGGGAGAGAAATTAAAGGAGTAAGAGAGAAACTTATCTGGGAGAGAGACGAAAGAAAAAAAAAATTTCTTTCTTCCAAAGAAATAACAATCTTATATTAGGTATAATTTTAGGCTAAAAAAATAAAATAAAATTTCTTCTTCCTTTCAATAAAATAGGAGTCTTATTTTTTATAAGATTTTATATTAAAAAATAAATTTCGACTATTATATTTTGAGAAAAATAATAAAGAAATATCTTGTTTGATCGTGGGTGACTCTGCACAGAATAATCAAATTTTAGAAGGAAAAAATAATAATTAAGAGAACACCCATGAGCAAGGTATCAAAAATGGCCGATACCGATATGTATTGGCGATACGTATTGGTCCTAATAAGTATAAGGTATCGCTGTATTGCAGAGTTGTAGTTGATTCCCTAGGCGCTTTCAATAAATACGTGAGACGCTTTCGGTCAATAGGCGCTTTCAACCATAAATGCGTCAAGAGCCGTTGATCTAAAAATCAGTTTCTCCTTTCTCTCTCCTCCACCTCAATTCTCTCTTTTATTCTTTTAGTTTCTCTCCCAAGCATTTGTTGGTTTCCATGAATTAATTTTCACGAATTAACTCTAATATATTTTGAGAGACGGTTGGATATCTCCTTTCTCTCTCCTACACATCAATTTCTCTCTCTTACTCTTTTAATTTCTCTTACAAGCATTTATGGATTCCATGATTAACCCCCAAAGTCACTCTTGAGATGTATGTCATATGAAATTATCATGTGTACCGCCTAACAGATGCGTTATAATCTAAAAATCTTTGGTGCAAAAAAAATAATTAATAAACACACAGTCTCTATTATTTAGGTCAAAGCGATCAAACTTCGTTTAAATTAACAGGTACCATGTATATCCACCATACTTTTTATTTTAGATGACATTTGGGTGCTTTGAATTAGAGGATGAAGACCGTATTTTCTCCCAATCAATTATATCATAGATCTTAGATCATAAGCATCAAATCACACATATCATATGGTGGTTTCACATGGCAAGCCTCTCAAATAGTAGCTCGAGTAACAAAAACATTAACGCTACCTAATTCCTACTTTTTTTATTTGGAGATTTCAGTCACTGAGCATAGACCATATACAGAGTATTCCAGTTTTCCAAAATTCTATCCACCGTACGCTTCTATCTTCATCTTCAGATTTTAATTTGGAGGGGCTGTTTGGGGTCAGTTGACCCCGCTGTCCCCTATGTATGTCCGCCACTTGTCCTCAGGACATGATATTGATAAATGGTGACAATCTTAGCCATCAAATGGTGTTGTTTATGTCTAGATTATGTAGATTTAGACCCAACCCTTTAAATAATTGGGTCTAGATTTCATACACATACCGAACTCTCGTATTAAGGGTCAGATTTGGGTTAGATCCAAGTCAATGAGTAGACCCATTAGGGTTTCAAATCAAGTCAGGAACAAATCCAGACCCAACCCATATATTTTTTGGTCTACTCTGGGACTCTGGGTCACAGTGACCACGTCGAGGTTTAGGAATAAATTGACTTAGGAAAAAATGCGGCAAAATTTGTCAAATTTGGGGAAAAAGTAAATATTTGAAAAAATAAAAAAGAAATATTACAAAAATATATTAATTAAAAATTAAAAATAAATAAAAATAATTATAAAAAGGGGAAATTTTGAGAAATTTGAGAATAATTTTTAAGGTTCACATTTTAAAAAAAAATTTGTGAATAATTACAATTTTATTCATTTAAAAAAAAATATATGAATTATTTACAATATTTTCAAAAAGTCGGAAAATTTGGTCACTATGGTTTGGATTTAAGTTGAGTCTGAGACTTCAATCAAACATGTATCGGGATCTAAAACAATAAAAATTAAAAGTTCAATAATATGTATAATTTTTTGTTGTATCTGACTCTGCTGGCGTCATTAATTAAATATCTAATTAGTGTTAAAATGTTTTACACCATTAAACTGATGTGAATAATTCATATGCTGTTTATCAACAGTGGTCAACATTAAATGGATTTAATCAGACACTTCGATTCTCCAATTAGTATGATTTTAGTCCAAGCTTAAATTGGAGAAAAAGCATATGCCACTTGGATAAATCAATTCCATGATCAGAATAGAACATAAGAAAAATTATAATGAGCCGACCTCATAGAGCAGACCAACAATGGACTGCTTATGTGGTGTGATGCAAGTGACTGACCCGACCTGCATTGATGGACCCATTGAGCTTGCATCGTGCCTCGTAAACTGTCTGTTGAATGATCTGCTGTTTGCGGTCCGCAATATACCAATGTCCTCTAGAATATAGATGCCCGGAAGCACCTAATACAATACAAACAAACTCTACAAAATCTCAAGTAACTCATGGTTGAGGGAGTGCCATGTGGCTGGATCAAACCCAAAGAACCAGATATCTCTCAACCAATAGGAAGAAAAATTTAGATATCAGAGGATAACGGTAATCTTTCCCTTCCCACTCAACTTCTATTATAAAACTACCAAGAAGAACCAACCATTTTCAATTCAATCTTCTTCTCTGAACACCCAAAACAGCTCTCTGCTTAGGCAAGAAGAGTAGCCATGGCTGCTACTATGGCCCTCTCCTCCCCCTCTTTCGCTGGAAAGGCGCTAAAGCTCGCCCCCTCAGCCTCGGAGATAGTAGGCCAAGGAAGGGTGAGCATGCGAAAGACCGGCAAGTCTGTATCTTCCGGTAGCCCGTGGTATGGCCCCGACCGAGTCAAGTACTTGGGGCCACTGTCTGGTGATCCACCTTCCTATCTTACCGGTGAATTCCCCGGTGATTATGGTTGGGACACAGCCGGTCTCTCGGCCGACCCTGAGACCTTCGCTAAGAACCGTGAACTCGAAGTCATCCACTCCAGATGGGCCATGCTAGGTGCCCTCGGGTGCGTTTTTCCTGAGCTACTAGCTCGCAATGGGGTCAAATTCGGAGAAGCGATCTGGTTTAAGGCGGGCTCACAAATCTTTAGTGAGGGTGGCTTGGACTACTTGGGCAACCCAAGCCTAGTTCATGCGCAAAGCATACTGGCCATTTGGGCCAGTCAAGTTATCTTGATGGGTGCGGTTGAGGGGTACCGTATTGCCGGAGGGCCACTAGGTGAGGTGGTGGACCCACTCTACCCCGGTGGCAGCTTTGACCCTTTGGGGTTAGCTGATGATCCTGAGGCCTTCGCGGAACTTAAGGTGAAGGAGCTTAAGAATGGTAGATTGGCCATGTTCTCTATGTTCGGATTCTTCGTTCAAGCCATTGTGACTGGAAAAGGCCCATTGGAGAACCTTGCTGACCACCTGGCCGATCCCGTCAACAACAACGCTTGGGCCTATGCCACCAACTTTGTTCCCGGCAAGTGAGAAATAAAAAAGAACCTGAGTGTTTATTGTGATTGTTGATTTATAATATAAATTAATGAGTGCATATTTTATTGTAATCCTTTCCAAACCTGCATTTTCAATTTTTTTTTGTTTATTTCTTTAATTATCGGTAAGAGAGAGTACAAGAAATCAGGATATATATAGCATGATTCTGATAGGTTCAGTTTTACAAAAATCACAAATTCTTCTTTAACACACGCAATCGCTATAAAATGTTCCTAAATTTCCAAATAGTTTTGAGCAGATGCTTTGTCTATATTTTCTTGGGCTTGAAGATCAAAAATATCATTAATACATGTTAAAGTAGAATTCAAACTTATATGGGGGACTAGAATAAAAATGTCCAAAATTCAACTAGCGTTAACTCACCCATCAGTCAGAACTGTGCAATTTTACGCTCTTGATTCTCTGTGGCACGTATCCGAATAAGTGATTCGAGAATGATCATCTGATCAAATCTGGTTCTCGGATCACTTTATACAATACGTGACACACGGAATCAAAATCTGAATATTTGATGGACCTCCCATAGTCTCAAGATCCATTGTTGAGTGGAAGATTGGGACAAAAAATAATCTCCATCATCTCACTTTCGGCATTGGTGCCCTTAACTATTAGTAGGTGCAAATAGATACTACAATATTGATGAAGAAATGTTGGTCAATTTGCAGAATTGTGATTAGGGCTTCAGGCTGCCCATTCAATGGGCCCCACATTCAATGTTCCAATGGTCAATCTTCAATCTATATAAGGCTCAAACACCGATATCTTAAATCCCGCTAGCATGTGTGGCCAACAAGGGGTGGGATTAGATCTCAGAACCTAATCCACTTGTAGAGACATGGTGCTGCCCACTACGCAAACCCCTGAGGGTATGCTCCAACAAAATTTGATTCTCACATATTTCAATTCCCTTAAATTTTGTGACACCCTAACTCGAGGCAAGATCGATGATGCCTCTATTTCTACCATCAATCCAATCATATAAAATAAAATGAAGATTGAAAAATTAATCATAAAACTTAGATGACAGCCAGAAAATCTTTATTCATACCCCATAACAGATATATTATAAAGGAAGTATTTTGTCAACCATTAGGTAGAAGCACCTGGAGGGTTGCTATGGGTTTTACAGTAGTTTCTGAGACCATATATTTTGGGAGTTGTAGTGTAGTTGAGGATAGTGAACATGGATGGCCAACAGTCGTTATGTAGATTATTGATTCCTTGGCATATGTTCTATGAGGGATTTGTGTTATTTTTAAAGAAAGCCGTTATGTTTCGAAGAGCGTAGCCCCGCACAATATACTCCCAGCATTGGACTATCTGTTGATGTGGATCCGATGGTTCTTATCCCCCGTTGCTTGCGGCCAACGCCGTGGTCGCCACTAGTAGTGTCAAAATCCCTAGTGCTACTGCTTTCATCTTTTCTTTTTGGATGAGTTCCAAAACATGAGACAGGAGAACACAACCAAGGGACCCTTTTATAGGGCAGCCACTTATTTATGAGAATTGATTTAGGTAAGAAACAGTAAGTTAGGTTAAGAGATCATAAGTGTTGAGGTTAATAAGATTAAGTATTGAGGTTGCCAAACATTAAGGGTTGTGGTTACCAGATATTAAGTATTGAGTTTGGTAAAAATTTAAGGGTTGCGGTTATCAAGTGTTGAGATTAAGAAACATCAAGCGTTGAGACTAAGAAATATATTGTATTAAGTTGAGTGACTCTTTTTTGGTATTAACACCAAATTAGTACACACTTAATATGTATCGGATAGGGAAAAGTCCTTATCCTAGGCCATATGTGATTGCGAACCTTATATGTAATGACGCATTTTGGGTAGGGATGGCGATATGGAACACCTATGCCATGAACAGTAACTTGTTTTCAAGGACCTAAGGCCATAACCGAGCAATATCGTTGGCATACGAGTTTGGGTCATCACAATTCTTACTGGTTAAACTAGATATTGGGTTCAACCAGTTTTACGACTATAAGATAGAAGGAAAATCTTGACTACACGTAAACTTATAAAAGTCTATGCAACTTATAACTATAGGATGTTTGGCTGTGCATTTTTTGGGCTAAACTGACCAAACCAGACCGAACCACCAGTTTTGGTCCGGTTTGGACGGATACCTGTTTGGGTTTGGTTTGGCAAAAAGAAAATTCAAAAAATTCGGTTTGGTTTCGGTTCCAAGCCTTCCCAAGCCGAAATCTACCAAACATAACTGATTGTATATATATATATATATATATATATATATATATATATATATATATATATATATATATATATATAAGAATGAGACCGCTTTTAATGGTGGGGCAAGAGGATCGAAATATGTGGACATCTCAAAATAAGGTCCTTGTGGACATAAAAGAGGGATACCTTGTACATCTTATCCTTAAAAAAATTCAGGTGCATGGAAAACATGTTGTGTGCAAGTAATGATTCCCTATATTTAATCAATACGAACTAAATAGAACTTATAGGAAAACCGAAACCATGGTATGATTCAACAGTTGGACGGTTTGATTTGGTTGAATATTTAGAAACCGATTAGAACTAATTTGGTTTGTAATTTTGGTCCAAAATCGACCAAATCAAACCGAATACACCCCTAATCGGATGAAGAAAGTAGGGATTTTGACTACTTGAGCTTTACTTCATACAAGTGTATTTATCATAGTAGTAAGTTGCCCTTATTATTTAGTTTAATAAGGGAGGGTCCTACCCATCGGTACCCTTAGGCTTAATTTATAGAAGAATAAAATAGTCCTCTTCAGGTTCTAACTTTTAGGCCCAGACAAAAATGATCCGAAAAAACTTAAACGTATATATATATATATATATATATATATATATATATATATATATATAATAATTATTTTTTTTCTTTTTTGGATAATAACTTAAATTTCCATATTTGGCAAGGCGTTTTCAATCTTTCTTTATGAAGATAAAGTTCTTTACATAGAGGAGAATATAACCAATTAAGAATTTAAGAGATCTTTAATTAAGATTCATTAAAAATTAAAATTTTAAGATAGTTAAAACTGTAGCAAAACTTTTTTATACTCCCTTAACATTGAATTTTTTCCTTTTTTAACTTTATAAGTAGACACAACTATAAATTTAAATCACGTTCAAAGCTTCAAAAAGTGTTTTAAGTAACCTGAAAATGTAGCAGTTTGCCTAGCGCCAAGCAAGGATCAAAATGTTGGATTTCGTTTCGGCGGAAACCGAAATCGAAATAAATCGAAACCGAAATCGAAATCCAAAATTTCCTCCCCATACAAAAAAACTCAAAGTTTTGAAATTTGGTTTCAGTTTCGAGCATGCCCGAAATCGAAACATTTCGGCCGAAATTTTGATTCCCACATATTTTAATTCCCTTAAATCCCATAACACCTAACTCGTGGCAAGACCCGGTAGCTATAATGCTCTTAAGCGCTGATGCCACTATTCCTACCATCAATCCAATCATATAAAACAAAATGAAGATAGCAAAATTAACGATAAAACTTAGATGACAACCATAAAATCTGTATTCATACCCCATGACAGATATATTATAAGGGAAGTATTTTGTCAATCAATAGGTAGAAGCACCTGGAGGGTTACTATAGGTTTTACAGTAGTTTCTGAGACCATATATTTTGGGAATTGTAGTGTAGTTGAGGATAGTGAACATGGATGGCCAACAGTTGTTATGTAGATTATTGATTCCTTGGCATATGTTCCACGAGGGATTTGTATTATTTTTAAAGAAAGGTGTTATATTTTGATGAGCGTAACCCGCGCAAAGTAATCCCAACATTGGATTATCGTTGATGTGGATTCGATGGCTCTTGTCCTCCGTTGCTTGCGGCCAACGCCGTAGCCGCCACTAATAGTGTCAAAATCCATAGTGCTACTGCCTTCATCTTTACTTTTTGGATGAGTTCCAAAACATGAGACAGAAGAACACTACCAAGGGACCCTTTTATAGGGCAGCCACTTATATATGAGAATTGATTTTAGGTAAGAAACAGTAAGTTAGGATAAGAAATCATAAGTGTTGAGGTTAATAGGATTAAGTATTGGCTGCGATTATCAGATATTAAGCATTGAGTTTGGTAAACATTTAAGGGTTGCGGTTATTAAGTGTTGAGATTAAGAAACATCAAGCATTGAGACTAAGAAATATAGTGTATTAAGTTGAGTGCCTCTTTTTTGGTATTAACACTAAATTAGTACACACTTAATATATATTGGATAGGGAAAAGTCTTAATCTTGGGCTATATGTGATTGGGAACCTTTCATGTAATGACATGGCTTGGGTAGGGACGGCGATACGGAACACCTATGCCATGAACAAAATCGTGGCGGTGATCTAAGGCCATAACCGAACAATATCGTTGGCATGTGAGTTTGGGACGTCACAATTCCTACTCGTTAAACCAGATATTGGGTTGAACCAGTTTTACGACTATCAGATAGAAGGAAAATCTTGACTACACGTAAACTTATAAAAGTCTATTCAATTTACAACTATCGGATGTAGGGTTGTGCATTTTTGGGGCCGAACCGACCAAACTAGACCGAACCGCCGATTTTGGTCCGATTTAGACGGGTACCTGTTTGGGCTTGGTTTGGCAAAAATAAATATCAAAAAGTTCGGTTTGGTCTCGGTTCCAAGCCTTCCCAAGCCGAAATCGACCAAACTAAACTGATTGTATATATATATATATATATATATATATAAAAGAATGAGACCGCTTTTAATAGTGGGGCTAGATGATCGAAAATAAGGTCCTTGTGGACATGTAAGAGGGATACCTTGTATATCTTATCCTTAAAAAAATTTCAGGTGCATGGAAAACATTTTATGTGCAAGTAATGGTTGCTTATATTTAATCAACCCGAACTAAATAGAACTTACAGGAAAATCAAAACCGACCGAATCGAATCGGGTTGGTTTGGTTAAACAGTGAGATGGTTTGATTTGGTTTGGTTGAATATTTAGAAATCGATTAAAACTGATTTGGTTTGTGATTTTGGTCTAAAATCAGCCAAACCGAACCGAATACACCCCTAATCGGATGGAGAAAATAGGGATTTTGACTACTTGAGATTCACTTCATACAAGTGTATTATCATAGTAGTAAGTTACCCTTATTATACAGTTTAATAAGGGAGGGTTCTACCCATCAGTACCCTTAGGCTTAATTTATAGAAGAAACAAAAATGATCCGAAGAAACTTAAACGTATATATATATATATATTGATAATAACTTAAACTTCTATATTTGACAAGGCGTTTTCAATCTTTCTTTATGAAGATACAATTCTTTAATAAAACCAATTAAGAATCTAAGAGATCTTCAATTAAGATTTATTAAAAATTAAAATTTTAAGATGGTTAAAATTGTGGCGAAATTTTTTTGTACTCCCTTAACATTGAATTTTTTCCTTTTAACTCTATAAGTAGACACAACTATGGATTTAAATCACGTTCAAAGTCTCAAAAAGTGTTTTAAGTCACCAGAAAATGTAGCATCTTACCTAGTGCCAAGCAAGGTTCAAAATTTTGGATTTCGTTTCGGCCGAAACCGAAATCGAAATCCAAAACTTCCTCCCCATAAAAAAAACCCAACAATTTGGAATTTGGTTTCGGTTTTGAGCATGCCCGAAACTGAAAATATTCGGTTGAAATTTGATTCTCACATATTTCAATTCCCTTATATCCCGTGACACCCTAACTCGTGGCAAGACCTGGTAGCTGATGCCTCTATTTCTACAATCAATCCAATCATATAAACACAAATGAAGATAGAAAAATTAACTATAAAACTTAGATGACAGCCAGAAAATCTTTATTCATACCCCCATAACTGATATATTATAAAGGAAGTATTTTGTCAAGCATTAGGTAGAAGCACCTGGAGGGTTGCTATGGGTTTTAGAGTAGTTTCTCAAACCATATATTTTGGGAACTATAGTGTAGTTGAGGATAGTGAACATGGATGGCCAACGGTCATTATGTAGATTATTGATTGGTTGGCATATGTTCCATGGGGGATTTGTGTTATTTTTAAAGAAAAACGTTATGTTTCGATGAGTGTAACCCCGCGCAATGTACCCCCAGCATTGGACTATCCGTTGATGTGGATCCGATGGTTCTTGTCCTCCGTTACTTGCGACCAACGCCGTGGTCGCTACCAGTAGTATCAAAATCCATAGTGCCAAAACATGAGAGAGAAGAACACAACCAAGTGACCATTTAATAGGGCAACCACTTATTTATGAGAATTGATTTTAGGTAAGAATCAATAAGTTAGGTTAAGAGATCATAAGTGTTGAGGTTAATAGGATTAAGTATTGAGGTTGCCAAACATTAAGGGTTGCGGTTACTAGATATTAAGTATTGAGTTTGGTAAACATGTAAGGGCTGCGGTTATTAAGTGTTGAGGTTAAGAAACATCAAGCGTTGAGACTAAGAAATATAGTGTATTAAGTTGAGTGACGCTTTTTGGGTATTAACACCAAATTAGTACACACTTGATATGTATCGGATAGGGAAAATTTCTGATCCTGGGCTATATGTGATTGTGGACCTTACATGTAATGATAGGTTTTGGGAAGGGGCGACGATATGGAATACCTACGCCATGAACAAAACCGTGGCAGGGACCTAAGGCCATAACCGAATAATATCGTTGGCATGTGAGTTTGGATCGTCACAATTCCTACTGGTTAAACCAGATATTGGGTTCAACCAATTTTACGACTATCAGATAGAAGAAAAATCTTGACTACATGTAAACTTATAAAAGTCTATTCAACTTACAACTATCGGATGTAGGGTTGTGCATTTTTTGGGCCGAACCGACCAAACCAAACCGCACTGTCAGTTTTGGTCCAGTTTGGATGGGTACTTGTTTGGGTTTAGTTTGGCAAAAAGAAAAATCGAAAAGTTTAGTCTGGTTTCGGTTCCAAGCCTTCTCAAGCCGAAATCGACCAAACCGAACCGATTATATATATATATATATATATATATATATATATATATATATATATATAAGAATGAGACCGCTTTTAATGGTGGTTCAAGAGGACCGAAATATGTGGACGTCTCAAAATAAGTCCCTGTGGACATATAAGAGGGATACCTTGTATATCTTATCCTTAAAAAAATTCAGGTGCATGGAAAATGTTTTGTGTGCAAGTAATGATTCCCTATATTTAATCAACCCGAAATAAATGGAACTTATAGGTAAACCGAAACTGACCGAATCAAACAGAAACCGAATTGAATTGGGTTGGCTTGGTTCAATAGTTGGACGATTTGGTTTGGTTGAATATTTAGAAATCGATTAGAATCGATTTGATTTATGATTTTGGTCCAAAATCGACCAAACCGAACTGAATGCACCCCTAATCGGATGGAGAAAGTTGGGATTTTGACTACTTGAGCTTCACTTCATACAAGTGTATTTATCATAGTAGTAAGTTACCCTCATTATTTAGTTTATTAAGGGAGGGTCCTACCCATCGGTACCGTTAGGCTTAATTTATAGAAGTATAAAATAGTCCTCCTTAGGTTCTAACTTTTAGGCCTTAAATAGTTTAAACTTCTATATTTGGCAAGACGTTTTCATTCTTTCTTTATGAAGATAGAGTTCTTTACATAAAGGAGAATATAACCAATTAAGAATCTAAGAGATCTTCAACTAGGATTTATTAAAAAAAAATTAAAAATTAATATTTTAAGATAGTTAAAATTGTGGCCAAATATTTTTGTATTCCCTTAACATTGAATTTTTTCCTTATAACTCTATAAATAGACAAAACTATAGATTTAAAGCACATTCAAAGTCTCAAAATGTGTTTTAAGTCACTTGAAAATGTAGCATCTTACCTAGTGCCCAACAAGGATCAAAATGTCAAACTTCGTTTCTGCCGAAATCGAAATTGAAATCCAAAACTTCCTCCCCATACAAAAAAACCCAAAAATTTGGAATTTGATTTCGATTTCGAAAATGCTCGAAACCAAAACATTTCGGCCAAAATTTTGATTCCCACATATTTCAATTCCCTTAAATCCCGAGACACCCTAACTCATGGCAAGACCCGGTAGCTACAATACTCTTAAGCAGTGATGCCTCTATTTCTACCATCAATCCAATCATATAAAACAAAATGAAGATAGACAAATTAACTATAAAACTTAGATTACAGCCATAAAATCTTTATTCATACCCCATAACTGATATATTATAAAGGAAGTATTTTGTCAGCCATTAGGTAGAAGCACCTAGAGGGTTGCTATGGGTTTTGCAGTAGTTTCTGAGACCATATATTTTGTGAGCTATAGTGTAGTTGAGGATAGTGAACATGGATGGCCAACAGTCGTTACGTTGAGTATTGATTCTTTGGCATATGTTCCATGACGGATTTGTGTTATTTTTAAAGAAAGTCGTTATGGTTCGATGAGTGTAACCCCCCGCAATGTACCCCCAGCATTGGACTATCCGTTGATGTGGATCCGATGGTTCTTGTCCTCCGTTGCTTGCGACCAACACCGTAGTCGCTACCAATAGTGTCAAAATCCATATTGTTACTGCCTTCATCTTTTCTTTTTGGATGAGTTCCAAAACAAGAGACAGAAGAACACAACCAAGGGACCCTTTTATAGGGCATCCACTTATTTATGAGAATTGATTTTAAGTAAGAAACAGTAAGTTAGGTTAAGAGATCATAAGTGTTGAGGTTAATAGGATTAAGTATTGAGGTTGCCAAACATTAAAGGCTGCGATTACCAGATATTAAGTATTGAGTTTGATAAACATTTAAGGGCTGCGGTTATTAAGTGTTAAGATTAAGAAACATCAAGCGTTGAGACTAAGAAATATAGTGTATTAAGTTGAGTGACTCTTTTTTAGTATTAATACTAAATTAGTACACACTTAATATGTATCGGATAGGGAAAAGTCTTGATCTTGGGCTATATGTGATTGCGGACCTTACATGTAATGACACGTTTTGGGTAAGGACGGCGATACGTAACACTTACGCCATGAACAAAACCGTGGCGGGGACCTATGGCCATAATCGAACAATATCGTTTGCATGTGAGTTTGGGTCGTCACAATTCCTACTGGTTAAACCAGATATTGGGTTCAACCAATTTTACGACTATCAGATAGAAGGAAAATCTTGACTACACATAAACTTATAAAAGTCTATTCAACTTACAACTATCGGATGTAGGGCTGTGCATTTTTTAGGCCGAACCGCCAGTTTTGGTCCGATTTGGATGGGCACTTGTTGGGGTTTGGTTTGGCAAAAAGAAAAATCGAAAAGTTCAGTTTGGTTTCGGTTCCAAGCCAAAATCGACCAAACCGAACCGATTGTATATATATATATATATATATATATATATATATATATATATATATATATATATATAAGAATGGGACTGCTTTTAATGGTGGGGCATGAAGATTGAAATATGCGGCCGTCTCAAAATAAGGTCCCTGTGGACATATAAGAGGGATACCTTGTATATCTTATCCTTAAAAAAATTCAGGTTCATGGAAAATGTTTGTGTGCAAGTAATGTTTCCCTATATTTAATCAACCCGAACTAAATGGAACTTATACGAAAACCGAACCGAATCGAATCAGGTTGGTTTGGTTTGGTTGATTATTTAAAAATTGATTAGAACTAATTTGGTTTGTGATTTTAATCCATAATCGATCAAACCGAACCGAATACACCCCTAATCGGATGGAGAAAGTAGGAATTTTGACTACTTGAGCTTCACTTCATACAAGTGTATTTATCATAGTAGTAGGCTACCCTTATTATTTAGTTTAATACCATTGGTACCCTTAGGCTTAATTTATATAAAAATAAAATAGTCTTTTTTAGGTTCTAAGTTTTAGGCCCAAATAAAAATGATCCGAAGAAACTTAAACGTGTGTGTGTATATATATATATATATATATATATTTTTTTTTTTTGATAATAACTTAAACTTCTATATTTGGCAAGGCGTTTTCAATCATCCTTTATGAAGATAAAGTTCTTTACATGGAGGAGAATATAACCAATTAAGAATCTCAGGCATCTTCAATTAAGATTTATTAAAAAAAAAAAAAAGTTTAAAATTTTAAGATAGTTAATACTGTGGCCAATTTTTTTTGTACTCCCGTTCAAAGCGTCAAAAGTGTTTTAAGTCACCTGAAAATGTAGCAGCTTACCTAGTGCCAAGCAAGGATCAAAATGTCGGATTTTGTTTCGGCCGAAATCGAAATCCAAAACTTCCTCCCCATACAAAAAAGCCCAAATTTTTTTAAATTCGGTTTCGGTTTTGAGCATGCCCGATGCCGAAACATTTCGGCCGAAAATTTGATTCCCACATATTTCAATTCCCTTAAATCCCGTGACACCCTAACTCGTGGCAAGACCGGTAGCTACAATGCTAGCTCTTAGGCGATGATGCCTCTATTTCTACCATTAATCCAATCATATAAAACAAAATGAAGATAGAAAAATTAACCATAAAACTTAGATGACAGCTAGAAAATCTTTATTCATACCCCATAACAGATATATTATAAAGGAAGTATTTATCAACCATTAGGTAGAAGCACCTGGAGGGTTGCTATGGGTTTTACAGTAGTTTCTAAGACCATATATTTTGGGAAGTGTAGTGTAGTTGAGGATAGTGAACATGGATGGCCAACAGTCGTTATGTAGATTATTGATTCCTTGGCATATGTTCCATGAGGGATTTGTATTATTTTTAAAGAAAGTCGTTATGTTTTGATGAGCGTAACCCCGCGCAATGTACCCCCAGCATTGGACCATCCGTTGATGTGGATCCGATGGTTTTTGTCCTCCGTTGCTTGCGGCTAACGTCGTGGTCGCCACTAGTAGTGTCAAAATCCATAGTGCTACTGCCTTCATCTTTTCTTTTTGGATGAGTTCCAAAACATGAGATAGAAGAACACAACCTAAGGACCCTTTTATAGGGCAGCCACTTATTTATGAGAATTGATTTTAGGTAAGAAACAGGAAGTTACTTTAAGAGATTATAAGTGTTGAAGTTAATAGAATTAATTATTGAGGTTGCCAAACATTAAGGGCTGTGGTTACTAGATATTTAGTATTGTGTTTGGTAAAACATTTAAGGGCTGCGGTTATTAAGTGTTGAGATTAAGAAACATCAAGCGGTGAGACTAAGAAATATAATGTATTAAGTTGAGTCTCTTTTTTGGTATTATCACCAAATTAGTACACACTTAATATGTATCGGATAGGGGAAAGTCCTGCTCCTGGGCTATATGTGATTGAGGATCTTACATGTAATGATGCGTTTTAGATAGGGACGGCGATACGGAACACATATGCCATGAACAAAACCGTGGCAAGGACCTAAGGCCATAACCGAACAATATCATTGGCATGTGAGTTTGGGTCATCACAATTCCTACCGGTTAAACCAGATATTGGGTTCAACCAGTTTTACAACTATCAGGTAGAAGGAAAATCTTAGCTAAATGTAAACTTTTAAAAGTCTATTCAATTTACAACTATCGGATGTAGGGCTGTGCATTTTTTGGGCCGAACCGATCAAACCAAACCGAATCGTCGATTATATATATATATATAGATATAAGAATGAGACCGCTTTTAATGGTAGAGCTAGAGGATTGAAATATGTGGACGCCTCAAAATAAGGTCCCTATGGACATATAAGAGGAATACCTTGTATATCTTATCCTTCAAAAAACTTAGGTGCATGGATAGCGTTTTGTGTGCAAGTAATGGTTCCCTATATTTAATCAATTCGAACTAAATGGAAGTTATAGGAAAACCGAAACCGAATCGAATCGGGTTGGTTTGGTTCAACATTTGGACGATATTGTTTGGTTGGATATTTAGAAATTGATTAAAACCGATTTGGTTTGTGATTTTGGTCCAAAATCGACCAAACCGAACCGAATACACCCCTAATCGGATGGAGAAAGTAGTGATTTTGACTACTTCAGCTTCACTTCATACAAGCATATTTATTATAGTAGTAAGTTACCCTTATTATTTAGTTTAATAAGGGAGGTTACCAATCGTTACCCGTAAGCTTAATTTATAGAAGAATAAAATAGTCCTCTTTAGGTTCTAACTTTTAGGCCCAATAAAAAATGATCCGAAGAAACTTAAACTTCTATATATATATATATATATATATATATATATATATATATATATATATATATAATAATAATAATAATAACTTAAAGAGAAAAATATCAGAAACCGCCCCATTTTTATTTATATCACCATTTCAGTGACTTTTGTTTCTTATTACCAGTTGCCGCTCATGCACCCTCGATACAGGAGGCATTGAGCTACGTAGATAGTTTATGAAAATCTACAATTACCTTTTAGCCCCTGCAAGAGAAAGGAGAAAGATCCCCCACAAGCAAACCCAAATCCCTCTTCCCTTTTCCTTCGATTGTTGCCGTGTTGACGTCGTTCCTTCGGTAGTTGGAAATCAGATCTCAAGGAAAAAGATTCTCTATTAATGAGGGTTTGGGAGGGGTTGCAGAGGTTACAGAGAGGTTGGAGATGGAGATGGAGATTGGAGAGTCAATTTTTACCGCGTCGATGCCGTTCCTTCGATCGCCGGAAATCGGACCTCAAGGAAAAAGATCCCCCATTAATGGAGATTTGGGAGGGGTTTCAGAGATTACAGAGAAGTTAGAGATGGAGATTGGAGAGTCGATTTTTGCCGCATCGACGCCGTTCCTTCGGTTGCCGGAAATTGGACCTCAAGGAAAAAAGATCCCCCATTAATGGGGGTTTGGGAGGGGTTGCAGATGGAGATTGGAGAGGCTATGGAGGTTGATCGGTTGGAGGAGAAGGAGAGGAAGAGGAGGAGAAGGGAGCTTCGGTGGCGGGAGGCATTAATGGGGGTTTGGGAGGGGTTGCAGAGTTTATAGAATTGATGGAAAGAAGAAGAATAGGAAGAAGAAGGGTAAAAACGTAATCTCATTGGAGGTTGGGGCGCTCTTTAGTGATAAAATGAGGTTTAGGGTTTTTTGGTGATAAAAAAAGGTGCAAGCCCTCTTTTAGTACAAAGCCCTAACTTAAACTTCTATATTTGGCAAGGCATTTTCAATCTTTCTTTATGAAGATAAAATTATTTACATAGTGGAGAATATAGCCAATTAAGAATCTAAGAGATCTTCAATGAAGATTTATTATAAAAAAAATTTAAAATTAAAATTTTAAGATAGTTAAAATTGTGGCCAAACTTTTTTGTACTCCTTTTAACACTGAAAATTTTCCTTTTAACTCTATAAGTAGACACAGCGATGGATTTACATCAAAAAGTGTTTTAAGTCACCTGAAAATATAGCAGCTTACCTAGTGCCTAGCAAGGATCAAAATGCCGGATTTCGTTTAGGCCGAAATCGAACTCAAAATCCAAAATTTCCTCCCCATATGAAACAAACCCAAAATTTTGGAATTGGGTTTCGATTTTGAGCATGCCCGAAATTGAAACATTTTGACCGAAATTTTGATGCATGGTGATGTCAAGTGCCAAATTAAATTTCTATGAGCCATGAGCGCATAAGTCGGGCAGCGTAATAGTAAGCACGCATGCGCCTGTCTCGGGCAAAAGAAAAGATTTATTACCAAAACATAATATCCTCTAATTTTCAGCAATTAAGATCGGCACAGACAACCTTTCGGTAAAAAGTCCGCAATGAAAAGCTTGATTGGGTGCACCGTGGACGTCTCATTTAACTATACGGGCTTGCACAGGTCAATAACACCGCCAAACGAGCCACCTCTTGGGAGCCGAGCAGATATTTTGGAGGATCAAATGACCAAAACGCCCTCTTCCCCTTTCATCGGACGGTCCACGTGCGATCTTCGCTTATTTAAAGTTTAAACATCATTTAACATAGTTCAGTCTGTTCCCACCTCCTCTTATCTCCCTACCAACCATAACTATGGAAACCGCACTTCACAATGTCACTTCCTTTCAAAACCGCCAAATTCTCACCTTCAAAACTTCTATTCCCCGGTTTTGGGGCACCCGGAAAACCGCTTTTTCTCCGCTTCCCTTCAATTTACCTACAGAATCTGTCCGAAACCTGAGTTTACCGCCAATTTTGGCTGTTTTAGGAAGCAACCAGAGTACAATTCCTGATGTTAAAATCGTTTCGGTGGTTGGAGATGGAAGCCTCAGCCCTCTAAAATGCGCACCATGGGAACAGGTCATGCTTCACACGGTCAGTAAAACCGTACATATTCTGCTATTTATTTATTTATTTTTATGTTTTTAATTTTTTTTGGCTGCTGGTTGAGCTGTTTAACTATCGTCTCTCTCTTTTAATTTCTCTCATTTTCAATTACTATTTAATTGGTATTCTAGGCTTCGTTTGGACACCTACATATTTTTATGTGTTTTTTTAGTAAAAACTGTTCTGAAAGATATTTAATTTAATTTATTGTGTATTTGATTAACTCTATTAATTTCATAGTTTTCAGCAAAATAAATAACATTTTACAAACATTTACAATCTATGCGATGCGAAACCATTTTGCAGTTTATTTTATTTTAGATTTTTTGTGATTCTCAATCCAAATGAAGCTCTAATTAGGTAGTTTCCTTTAAAAGTGATTAGAGCTATTAATAAGTAGATGGCGTTCTAGATAAGTTGGGCTCCTAGATGGAAGGAGTTTCACTATAAATGAGTAGGATTTGAGCTGTAGGATGGTGATCAACTCGATCACGATCTCGAATTGGCCATCATTTCTCTCTTTCTTTCCTTCGTATTGATATATTTTAGTTAATTTTGTTGTGGCAAACACAATATCATAAGTTCAAAACATTTGGTATAAGAGGGGGTCAACTAGGAAATGGAAATAATACAAACTTACAAGAGGGTTAGAAGTGAAGATTAACAATCTCAAGGAGACAATATGCAAGCTAGTTAGCCTTGATAGAGTTTATTTGACATTCATTTTGAGTTGTTGGGAAGAGATTATTATTATTATTTTTGATAGATAAGTTGAAATCGAACCTGTGACCTTGAGGTTGCAATATTGCCAACCTTCCAGCGTGCTACCGCCCAAGCCCGTTTGCCAGAGATGTAGAAGATCTTACAGTGGTGGGGAGCCCTGATAGTATAGTGGACCTAGGGTGTGACATGTGGACGTATCATATCGAGGGACAGATGAGGAGCTAGTTAGCCTTGATAGAGTTTTAAATTTAAATAAATGTCGCATACCTAAAATGATTTCAAATTCGGGGATGTGTTACATTCATTTGGTGACACCTATCCATCCCTCCTTCTCATGATAGGAATCATATCCTAAACATGTATTTGCTTCTATTGATGGGCTGAATTTACGAGTTGGGTCTAGCACATGGGCCTCGATGCCCAATTCGAAAATCTTTTTTGTCTCTCTGGCTTAATTAGAGCAGAAATGGAATCTCTCAAATGAAAATATATGGGCTTACTCAATGACATATATTTAAAACTTTAGATCGACATTGTGTACTTCTTCTCCAGTGACTGAGTTAAGAGAAGTAGCCATCGTCATCAAGGAGTGAATGTACTGGGCTTACTGCAGCTCTCGTGGACGCCTCATTCTATTTTACTTACGTCCTGACTTTTAGGGTGGTGATAACGAAGATGGATCTAGAGGTTTCTACTGCAATGAGAGCCCATTATTTGATTTATATATTTCCCGTGATGTATATTCCTCACTCGTCCCTGCCTGCAGTATGGAGATTTAGATCTAGCTACTTCAACAATGTTGACCCCTCGATGAATCCCTTGCTGGCTGAAGGCATGGTGCAGGTTTGTAGAACGCTTGGTCTTTCTTTTGATGGGTCATTTGAGGAACTCCAATCATCGTTTGTGGGTATTGATCACAGGCAACAGTAGGTGTTGGGTCCCAACAGTGCCTCAAAGAATGCTAGAGGGAAACCTGTTAAAAGAGCTTGAAAAACTATGGTGCTTGGTGAATTATGATCGTCACAAGGGTGGGAAGAAGTCAACAGTGGCTTGACACTAGGACGATGTAGGGGTTTGGTATTGTGTTACCAATGAAGTTATTTCTTGGAATATGAGAGGTCTCGGTAAAAGTGAACTTGATCAGAGACAAAAACTCACTGTGGTTATCCTACAAGAACCAAAAGGTTCAAATGCAGCGAAGCAAGATCAGTTCCATTACACTGTCTACTGGGAATAGTTAGTAGTTGATGCGATGGGATTTGTTGAAAAAATTCTATTAGCATTGGATGGTAGGAAGTTGACTTGGATGGGTGCTGAGATAGAGGCAAATCTATCCCCTTATTATGCAAGAATGGTGTTGACGGTTATGTATGAGCTTTTACGGCCGTGCATGAACCAAATGACCTGCTGCTGATGGCTGATTTTTGAAGTGAGCAGCTGAACGTGCAACATAACTAGGGTGTTCCATGTTGTCTAGGTGGCGACTTTAATGTCATCTGATTCAACTATGACAAAACAGGAGGTAATAGGATCCCAAAGATGATGAAAGGCTTTGCATGGTTCATGTCCAATTATGGACTGATTGATTTTCTGATAAGTGGGCCCCAATTAGATGGTCAAATAAGCACGACGACCTAATTCAATGCCCTCTGGACACCATTTCAATTGAACTTCCTGGGAGCAACACTTCCCCGGAAGGCCTTCCACTTATCACATCAAATCTTTATTTCAATAGTTTAATCTTCTTTGGGTGTTTGATGGAGCCCTAGACCTTCCTAATTTGAAAACATGTTGTTAAAAGACAATTGGCTGACAAAATTAGCTGCTGATGTTTTTGGCAATTTAATGGGATACATAATTCAACCTCACAACAATGCTAAAACAATTGAAAGATGAATAAAAAAGTGGGAACGTGAGATAGTTGGGAACATGGCCGCTGTCAAGAATGAGTGAGTAGGAGAGATCAAAGCCTTGGATAGAAAAGAAGAATATCGAGGTGTCCCCATTGGAGTTGAAGCTAGAAGGGTTACGAAAAGTATGTTAGGAAAGTCCTTGAAGAAGAGATCCATTGGAGGCAGCAATCTCGTGTTTGGTCGTTTAAGGAGGGTGATGAGAACAATATTGCTAAAGCTAGGAGAAGAGTAAATACTAGTAAGTTTATAATGGATGATGGGGTTCGAATTGAGGAGAAGGATGCAGTGGGGAGGAAAGTGGTGGATTATTTTGAAGATCATTACTCAGATGAGGGTAGGGATAGATCCTTTCGTGATAGGATTATGCTTGACACTATTTTGGAAGAGGATGGAAGGATAATTGAAAGAAGGTTTGAAGAGGAGGAAATTTAAAAAGGTCAATTCTGAGTCAAGCGGGGATGGGCTACCCAGCTTGGATGGTTCTCTTTTGCTTCCTTAAGCATTTGTCTCCTTTGCTTAGGGTAGAGTTGCTAAATTTTTTGTCTTTTAATGAATTCTTTGTGAAGGGCCTATTTGGAAAAACTTTAAATGCCAACTTCCTTGTGTTGATACTGAAAAGAATGGGTGTAGAAATTGTTGACAAATATTGGCTTATTAGCCTCTTGGGCAGCGTATATTAATTTCGGTGAAGGCGCTTGCGATTGGTTAAAATCATTGATTGAAAAAGATTTATCTGTTCTAAGGGGCTTTTGTGAAGACAATTTTGATGGGGCAGTTCTTTCGTATGAATATGTTCATTTATGCCATTGTTGACTCGAAAATTTTGGAATTAAGAACCCTTTTTTTCTTCCATTTAGCCTTAAAAGTCAGATAGAAGGAATTAGGGAAAGAGACTATTTATAGTTTTTTTAACAAATCCTAATCTAAATAGGATTTAAAGTCCTAAGCTATGCTTAGCCACTAGAAAAAATATACATAGCCACCTAGGTGGTTAGGAAAATATATTTAGTCACTTAGGTGGCTAGAAAAATACTTATCCACCCGAGGTGGATAGAAAAATACTCATCCACCCTAGGTGGTTAGAAATATACTCATCCACCCTAGGTGGATAGAAAAAATACTCATCCACCCTAGGTGGATAAAAATATACTCATCCACCTAGGTGGCTTGAAAATATACCTAGGTGGATAGAAATATACTCATCCACCCTAGGTGGATAGAAAAAATACTCATCCACCCTGGTGGATAAAAATATACTTATCCACCTAAGTGGCTAGAAAATATATGTAGTCACCTAGGTGGCTAGAAAAATACTTATCCACCCTAGGTGGATAGAAATATACTCATCCACCCTAGGTGGATAGAAAAATACTCATCCACCTTAGGTGGATAGAAAAAATACTTATCCACCCTAGGTGGATAGAAATATACTCATCCACCCTAGGTGGATAGAAAAAATACTCATCCACCCTAGGTGGATAGAAAAAAATACTTATCCACCTAGGTGGCTAGAAAATATACGTAGTCACTTAGGTGGCTAGAATAATACTTATCCACCCTAGGTGGATAGAAATATACTCATCCACCCTAGGTGGATAGAAAAAATATTTATCCACCCTAGGTAGATAGAAAAATATTTATCGACTACCCTAGGTGGATAGAAAAAATATTTATCCACCCTAGGTAGATAGAAAAATATTTATCCACCTAGGTGGATAGAAAATATACTTATCCACCTAGACGGTTATGAGAAAAGAATGACGTACGTGAGAAGAATCTTCTCAATCCGCGTGAAGACGAAAACTTACGCAGCTCTTTCAACCGTTCATTTTATGAAAACCTTACGGAGCAGTAAGATCATAACTTCTATAACCGCTACCACAAATCTATAAATAGCAGACCCGTCCTCATTGTAAGGGATCCGAAAATTCTGAGACGAAAGCTCTGCCGAAAATATCTCTGACTCTTCTAAAAAGACTTTAGGGTGATCTCCGAGATTCTAACTATTCTTTTCTTCTCTTTTTTTATTTTCTTTTAAAGTGGACCGGAGGAGTAAGTTAGGATTAAGACTTTTAGGATAAGGGCTACGGCCCTTACCTAAAGGAGATACGCTTAGGATAAGAGCTACGGCTCCTCCTAAGCGGGATTTATGGTTACAATTTGGGATTACGTGTTACGACTCGTACCCAATCTCTTACTAGAAATAGTTAAGGCGTAGTGCGACTCTGGGCATAACTCCAAGTACACTCGGATTGCGACCACAAATTCAATGCTCATACGGGTTGCAATCACGAACCCGAAGAATGATTTCGGGCTATAATACCCAAAATATCTACCTATGATAATTAGAGTTTCCCTCGCGGTTCGAATCATCACTCCCTCAAATGAGGGTTTGGACCTTAACCTCGAGATAGGAAATTCTTTCACAGTGGACTCGTTGACTTTTAGTCAAACGATAATAATGTGAGATCGTAATGAGATCCAACGGTGGATTTATTGTATATTGGCCAGATCTTGTGATTATGGTCAAATCCAACGGTGGAATCATTGACTTCTAGTCAAACGATCATAATGTGAGATCGTAATGAGATCCAACGGTGAATATTTTACATACTGATCAGATCTTGTGATTATGGTCAAATCCAACGGTGGAATCATTGACTTTTAGTCAAACGATCATAATGTGAGATCGTAATGAGATCCAACGGTGGATTTATTGTATATTGACCAGATCTTATGATTATGATCAAATCCAACGGTGGAATCATTGACTTCTAGTCAAACGATCATAATGTGAGATCGTAATGAGATCCAACGGTGGATTTATTACATGTTGATCAGATCTTGTGATTATGGTCAAATCTAACGGTGGAATCATTGACTTTTAATCAAACGATCATAATATGAGATCGTAATGAGATCCAACGGTGGATTTATTACATATTGATAAGATCTTGTGATTTTGATCAAATCTAATGGTGGAATCATTGACTTCTAGTCAAACGATCATAATGTGAGATCGTAATGAGATCCAATGGTGGATTTACTATGTATTGACCAAATCTTAAGATATTGATCAAATCCAATGGTAAAATTATTATAAAATCATCTATGATCATCAAATTTTAAGGAATTTGATGATATCTAACTCATGATTAGACACTTTATCACTGAAAGTGATAATTCTTCTGATAATCAGTTGCCCGAAAAATGGATTTGGTATTCGAAGTCATCTTTGAGACCAGAGAACAAGAATTCGTTTTAAGACTCGTCTACGAGTTTCTTGCTCCAGTAATGACTCGTGCTTTTCGATCAAATGGACCCGGCTTTTGGAGGAGGGGTTCTCCCATCCGTCGTCCCCTATTTCATATTTCTCAGATCTCCGATGAAGATAGTTTGCTATCCATCTATCTCCTGACGGATTGAAGATGTCAATGAAGACTTAGAATTAGAATCTTAGTTTTGTTTATTTCAGAGATGTAATTACGTTATTATTTTTTAGTAGCTTTTAATCAGGGGTATTCAATTTTGATATAATTAACGGGGAATCGACTGCGATACCCGGAAGTGTAAGGTCCGCCATTTTAATAAAACTCTCTTCTAGCGAGGGGAAATTTGTTATGATTGATTTGTGTTAGATTTATATCCTACGCAAATTTGTTGTTTACAGCCATCAATCCGGATCTGGGAATTATTTGTAAGGTGGACAAGGAAAAGACTTACAACCATCTTAATTTGGAATTCCTAGATCATGTGCTCTTCTGTGGGTTTGAGTTTGACTAGAGGAAGTGGAGGAATGAGCTACTCATGTGCCCAGGCCAGGTTAGACTTTTTTTCAGCCCGGCCCTAACCTGGGCTGAGATGTACTCAATCAAAGCCCTGCCTTAGCAGGCCAGGCCGGGCTTGGCCAGGTTGCGGAATTTTTTTTCCCAGCTTTTTTTGAAAAAGAATCAATTTTTTAGGTAAAAATTTTTAAATCAAATTTTTATATAAACTCATATAAAAATGCCTTGATTAATGATTATTATATATATGTATACATAATTATATATTTATATTATTATAATTATATAATATCTGGGCTGGGTCCTGGCTGGGGCCAGGTGTTGGGCATCCAGTCTAAGCCTGGCCTGGGTTATCCCGGGTCAGAGCATAGTTGACCTGGGGCGAGCTTGCACCGTAAAAAACCCCACTATTTCTGGGCCAGGTGCAGGCCGAAATCAGGGCCAGCCTGGTCATTGAAAGCCCTAACTGCCAGCCCCTAATGAAGTACTGTTCTTCAGTTGGCGCACTGCATGGAATGGAATTCTGATAGTAAATAAGTTATCTAGATGCGGGATGCTGATATCTAACAAGTGTGTTATGTGCAATGGGGATAATATGGAACTCTTTCTGCATTGCGCAACTCTTTCCGTTTGAATTTTTGGGTATCAGGATGTTTGCCGCTTCACTGTAAAGACATGCTGGCTGCTTGGAGGGCAGGGCCCTTCATTGTCATGGCCTTATCCCATCTATTTTTGAAAATAAATATTAAAATAAGAAACAAAAGAATGTTTAGGACTTGTTACTATAATTTTCAATGAAACTAAGAACATGGTCCCAGAAACCTTTTCGTTATCATGTGTATTTAGTCCTTTCTTAATGAATCGTGAGCTTCTTTTAGTGTACTAACTGTAATGCAGTTCTAATTTTTCATTCCCTCTCCTCTTTCTTGCAACTTACAGGCACATAGACTGAAATGGGTGGATGAAGGGTTTGAAATGTGTGTATTTACTGATAAGAGTTTTCAGATTGATGATCCAAGTGTGGATAATCTCAGGCGAGAATTAGCCCATACCGATCTCTTGGTGATTGTTGCAGTTAAAAATCCAGAATCGATTGATTGGATTTGTACAAACTGCGAAAAAATTCCAAACATTCTTTGTTTCGATTCATCTCCAATTTTAAGAAACAAACTAGGAGGATCCTTTGTTCACACTGAAGTAGAAGGAAACTTATTTAGCAAAGTCATAAGCATCGCTCGCGGGAAGAATGCAAAAGAATCTTCGGAAGTAGTTACAGCGGTATCCGAGGCATGGGAGCGGCATAGCTCCGATGATATCCGGTTCTGTCTACTGGTTATCACCAATGCTTATATAAGACCCATCCCGGTACTGAAAAACATGAGAGCTAAGGGACTCTCTACTCTCAACTGCATGGTGAAGAACTGCGGGCCTCAGATATTGAACTGCCTTTTAGATCCCAACTGTAGAGAAGCTCTCCAGTGCCTAAACCGCTGCGCTCCGACCGACCAAGTTTGTAGCTACCGTTGTATAGCCTCTTATGAAAGTACAAGATTAGAGGCCTTTTCTCTGTGTGTATTGCAGAGACACAATTGTCTCGGGCTGGATGCTGAGATCCCCGATAAGCCATATGTCCGTCCGATGTCTCTGTTCAGAGGTGTGAGTTTGAACCACGAGACAGCCGAAGACCTCTTTGTTGGTTGGTTGGGTAGTTTAGAATGGAGTTGGAGGGTTGTTGCAGGCCAGAATCCTGCATATGATCAGTTCCCTTGCCAGTACCAGCTTTTCTATAGAGGGAAGGCAAAGGGGTCTTTTTGGTACGAGCCGGTTTTTCAAGTTAGGACACTTGAGGGGAAGATGGTATGGAGGAGGAGACGGTATCGTGTCCGGAGAGATAGATTTCCTGGCACCTTTAATTTCAGTGTCTTGGACAATGGAGTAGTGTCAAAGGAATTTTGGACAATTGTAGATGTTTGTGATGATCTTAGCTGGGGTTTGTTTCATTACAGAGGGGCAGCCCAGGCAGCTGGGCAGTCTTATACAGGGGCGGTGCTTGTTAGTTCGAACGGGGAGTACCCACCAGAGATGGGCCATCAGAGGTTAGTTTCTGCTTTGGAGAAATGTGGCATCAAAGAGTGGGAGCTTTATATGGTTGATAATTGTTCTTGTGCTAACCCACCTCTAGGAATTCCTGAAGGGTCAAGTTTGCATCAGAAGATTGAGGTCAAAGATCAGAATTGCTTGTCTGTGTAAAGGTAATAATACACGTATATATTTTTCGTTTAGATTAATACGGATCTGGCTCAATGCAATGTCTGAAATTATACATTCACTCAGACAATATGTCTACAAATAATTTGTGCCATAGACTTTTTACTTAAAAAAATGCACGTATAACGAACCGAAATGTGCATATGCTTTAGAGTTTTTATTGTATAATAATATTTTCCCTCTCTTTATTTGTTGTTATAATTGAGCTTAAACTGTGAGGTTAGTTTATTCTAATTTCAGCATATCGAATTTGGCCAAACGGCTTGTTATTGCAGATCTACTATGTGAACTTACACGATTTTGCAGCACCAAAGTGCAAATGGGATGAACTTGAATGTCAGCAAAACTATTGCATTCGCATATTTGGGCAGAGACGCGGTCGAGGAGTGCCATGCATGGTCGCCCACCGTCCTTTCTTTCTCTCGGAGCACCTCGGAATTTCAAATCAACTGACTGTTTGCCGTAGAATTTTAATTTAGTAACGATCATACAACACGTTATTAGTGCAATTTGCAAATGAGGCTTTTAAATTTTGAGCCATTTACTGATCGGCAGTCATCCAACAGGCCACAGTCAGGTCCAACCAGGTTGAACCTAATTTCGAGTTCAACCATCTCTGCAGCCTTTGAATATGGGAGAATCTTTACTTTCATGCTTTTTTATTTTTTTATAGGATGACGAGCAATCAAGATATTCCTATCTCCAAGGGTGGCAAATGTGGTTGAAATCGAAATCCAGTTCAACCTGGTTGAACCTGGCCATTGCCCGTCATCCAACAGGTCTGTAAGTCACAATCCGGTCAAAGACTGGAAGAAGTCGACTTGTTAGGAATTACAAAACTGAAGCTCATTACGAATCCATTGATCCACAATCAAATTAACTCGTTTAGATGATCAATCTGATCACTGGTGGACAGCATGCGGGTTGTGCGGTTGTGGATCTTGACCTGTGCACAGTCTTTAAGAGCATAGAAATTCTCATGGTGAACAATTATAAAAAAGAACTTCTCCCGGTGAACCACACATGCGGAGATGACCTGGTTGAACCCCTAATGCCAAATATGGTCCAAGAGTTAGTATTAAGAAATTTGATGCAAAAATTACAATGTTTAGATTTATATTGTCAAAGATTACATCTGAAAAACATATCTATGGCGGTTAACTGATGGTTGAAACAAGTTTAAGAGATTTACGAGCTAACACTTTATTTTAAAAGCATATGACTTGTTGGGCAACCACAATAGAGTTTTTTAGATGAAATATTTGATACAATAGATCCAACCATCCGTGTCTTTGTGGCCCGGGTCAGTGACCCTAGAGAGAACTTGATCAACTTGATCCCTTAATATCTAATGTAGTTTCAAGTTATTTCAAAGACGACAATCTATTTAATCAATACCATACACGTGGCACCTCTAATAATTTTCATGATTATTAAGCTATGGAAAATTATAATGAACTGAGTTCAAATCCCCTCCCCGGGGACATACTGCCCCTCCTCCTTGAGGCCAACTTAGGGATTTATATCCTATGCTGACCTTATATGTGTTAATTTGGGGTGCGTATGTGCCTCTGAGACTAGGCGGGTGCTCTAAAAGGTTAGAATACTCAGATTAGAGGAAAAAAAAAAAAAAAAACCAGCAAACCAAATAACGGACTACTTACATGTGCGAGGCAAATGAATGACCCTACCTGCATTGTCGAGATCCGCTGGGCTTGCGTTGCATCACATAAGCTGGCCATTGCAAGTGAATGACCCTACCTGCCTTGTTGGGACCCACTGCCCTTGCATTGCGCCACATAAGCTGTCCACTGCGGTCCTAATGGTCTGAAAAGAGGAGAATGGAAAAGCACGGTTAAAAGAAACTTGAAGCAGGTAAAAAAGATCGAATCTCTATAATTTATTTTCAGCCATGGATCGAATGTGCCACGTGTACGGTAGATTGGGCGGGAAACTACTTTTTTTACTCCTTTGGCGGGAACCAATCTTTTGGAAATCTTAACTTGACAAAATCACCCTGAAAATCTTTTATTAGTACTCGTCAACTCCAATACGATTGAGGTCTGTATATTTGCTCACATTGGTTTTTTTGTCCAATAAAAACATCCTTTTAAACTTAATAGTTTAAAAATCGCAAGCCCATCGAATCAAAACCCTTCAAAGGTCAAACGCCTCCTTCGAAGGAAAGCTGCATGCCTGCAATTAATCAATCCATCAATGGAAGAAGAAAATATCGAAGCCCTTCGTCCTGCATTCCCATTAGGAAGAGTGAAGAAAATTATGAAGCTTGATCAAGACATCAAAAAGGTTAACTCCGAAGCCCTTCTTCTCATCTCCCTCTCCACCGATCTCTTTCTTCGATTCCTAGCCGAGAAATCTGCAGAAGTCGCCGTCGAGAAGAAGCGAAAGACTGTGAATCTCGAATACCTTAGAATTGCCGCATGTAAACATCCGTCAATTAACGATTTCATCGTCGATTCGCTCCCGAAGCCTTCAAAACCATCCATCCGTTCATCAGCAGCCGAGATCCGATCTGATGTTCCCGTCGAGGATCCACTTCCTACGGGGACTCGTCGGATCGATGATTTCTTCAGTAAATCTGATAGCGCCAACAGTTAGATTCAGGTTTTTCCTTTTTCCGTTTTTTTAATATGTATAATGGAGTAACCCTAAGCTACTTTGAAGTTCAGCTTTATTTCCCTCTCTTTAAAATTAAGGCATCGTTCAAGGTGTTTTCTGGCTCTTCCCAGGAAAGCCCTGAAACCTTAGAACTCAGATTCCTGTTGATTCCTAGTAGAACTGATTCTTATATTTTTCTCATAATTGTTCTTAAGTTGCCTTGATTTTTTACTTTTCTCATAAAAGTTAATTTCTCAATCGTTCTTAAGTTATTCTCCGAAAAACTCATAATCGAATGAATGTGCAGTTGTGCTATCATCATATGAATGTTAATCATCGGACTAATTTTCGTACTCGGATTTGACTAAAAATTTTCGGGTGACTAATCTATACGAGTTTGGAGTTATGTGACAGATTTATTTTTAAATATAATTTTTTGAGACATACTTATAACACCAAGAACGTTATATATATATATATATATATATATATATAAAATAAAAATTAGAAACTCATGAAAGTGTTCGAGTCGCTATCGTTAATGACAAATGATGAGGTCCATTACCCGAATATATTCAAAATCGGCTTAATTGAAAAGACAATATACAAAAATTAAAATTAAAAAAATAATATTACCCCTCATTTCTATTAGAAAATGGTAACTGTGCCCTTTGATCCAGACTATTAAATTGATGGACCAAGACTCAAAATTTTCATTTTTTTTTTAATGGGCACTAAAAAATTGGCGTCTAAAAGCCGTCGGCAAAACTTAGTTAGCCACCGATAATATTAATTTCGGCGGCTACCAGTCTGCTACTAATTTCCTTATCGGGGATAAATTTACCGACAGCGTACAAATTTATTATCGGTAGTTAAGATCCGCCGAGAATGTTTTCATAATGGTCACACTATCCTAATCACTAGCGGCTGTATTTTCTTTGCTGGCGGCTAAGATCCGTCGAAAATATTTTTTTAACTATCACTAATCGTCCTAATTATTAGCAGTCTTATTTTCCTTACCAACGGCTTCTGGCCACCAATAAATCTTCCTTGAATTTATGAAAATGTTATTTTGCTTGCAGCTATTTCATTTGGGACCACCGGTATTGATTGTATTTCCTAATGTATATGACATTATAAGTCATTCCTAAATAAATCTTTAAATACCAAATCGAACTTTAGGGTTTACTATCATCAACGATCGAACTTTCTTGAACCTAGTAAGTCATCAAAAATCTAAAGTCTGGCATCTATTAGAATCATCATAACCTAAATCAAAATATTGTACTTATATAGCTCATACAGTCCTCGAGGAAGTAAAGCCTAAGCTCTAATACCACTCTGTCACATCTCGAAATTCTATCCTATCCGAGGGCCTAGAATTTCGAGTTATGACTCGCACATATCTCGGATATGCTAAGCGGACATACACCTAATCAGAGTTCTCGCACAATAATAGTCCACGAAATCTGTGAAAGCCAACACATAAAGGTGGAAATAAAATAGTCATAAATACTAGAATAAAAATAATAAAACTGAATAATCCACCAATAAAACAATAATGAAAGTTGGAGACAAATCTGATAAAATGAAATCATAAAATCAATGATAATAATAAGGACCAAATCTACTACCAAGTCTATAATGATCAATATCCGACACTCGGATCGAAATCAGTATCGTAGCCCTCCTCGTATTCAGCTCTGTCGCCCTCCCAAGGCTCCTGGTACTCAACACCCGCGGGATCAATGAGATCAGCGTCAGCGGGATCTAGATGGTCGGCGTCTATTCCACCAGCGATGTCACCTGCAGTTATTAGATTATCGTGAGATGAGTTTACTTAGTCACGTAAACTCAGTGGGATACACCACCAATCCACCCCATACTACTCAAGTGCATTGTGGGTACATTATATTAGTAATAAACATAGTATCTCAAAGTAGATAGCAAAAGAAAGGCAAAATCACATGCATATCGTAAAACTCATATCATATCATAAATGTAAGACCATGATCTAGACACTCATATCGTAACGTATCTCACCATATCTCATAATATATTATATCATGTCTTATTATCATTTTCGCACATACATCTGTACATCGCATAAGCGTAACTAACATACTAGTGAAATCCTAAACGACCTGTGCTAGAGTCGCTGTTCGAGCTACTATGGGAGGGTCAACATAGTATCATACTACTATATTATAAAGCCCTCGCGTCATACTCATACTCCACCACCCAGCCAATGGGAGACATAATGGCCAAATTCACTCATAACATACTCATACTCATAATCTCTCTCAAATATTCGTCTTGGCTGAGTTGTTGCCCTTACGATGACTACGCAAGGAACGACACGTACAAAGACTTAAGTTTTTTATCTTTTGCTGGCCTATACAACGATGTCTTATTATCGTACTCGTATCATAACTTATCTTATCTCATACTCTTATACTTAATCCTAGTATAAACTATAGTGAGACAACTTTCCTAATTCACGCTTCCCAAGAAAAAGGTTTCGTAGTAACCTGGATGTACTTCGTGTGATAGTTTATACTACCATAGAGGTGTTGCATCCGTACATTGACGCCAATATATCGAGTTTTACGTAACCGTAAAAGAAACTTACTACAGCTAAAGGCCCAATGCCCGATTCTCGTATCATATCTCATATCTTATCCTCTCGTATTAAAACTCGGGGTGATAAGATCACTGTATAAGTATCTGATTACATGCTAATTACACTCATTCCACCATGAGTTGTAAGGCATGTGAATACGGTGTATTCCTCGCTTCGATACCATTTTAGTGAGTCACCACACTCAAGCGTAGGCATGATCTCATATATTGTCGTACATATGTCATAACTTACTCATAACTCATTTAATGTAATTCAGATGAAAATACAGAAAGTTAGACGTATAAAAAGATTTATATTAGATTATCTTATATATATATATTTATTTATTTACACACATTCAAATACAACATAGAATAGGATAATTATAAGTGTATTCTCGATAACAGGAGGTTCGGGGTTCGATGTTCACGAGGTATCGAATTCCTAACACTCGTGTTATCGAAAAGGTCGCGTTGAAGCGATAAATTGATATATATATATATATATATATATATAATAATTAGATAATTAAATTAAATGGTATTTATAATTATTAAGTTATGATTTATCATGATCATCGATCGAAAAACCCTATAATATAATATACACAGGAACTTTGGTCATGAAAATTAGAAAATAACACTATATTTGAATAGCCTTGAGTCATTCAAAATTAAACTCAACTTGTTACTCTATTTTGACCTCTAAAACATCAGATTCGCGAAATAGTTATTTCACACAAGGTTGTAAAGCTCGTTGTTTTCTTTCCAATGCCGCAAGAATTGCATTAATTCAAGGTCGAAGTAAAAAGATATGACCAAAATACCGGGACGGGTGCATCGATGGTTGCGAGGTCGGGTTCGTGGACGCGAATTTGAGTTCGCAGTCATGAGTTCGGACCCGAAACTTGAAGATGGTACAATTTATTATTCTTTTAATTAAAATAAAAATATAGTTTAATTTATTTTTGGGCTTAATTAATTTTAAATAAATAATGATATAAACTTGCAATAATTATATATATTATTATAGTCTTAATAGAATGATAAATTTCTAACTATATAGATTTGAAAATAAACAATATCAATATGATATTATGCCAATTAAGCCAATCTATCAAATTTATAAATATTAGAATTTAATTAATTTTACAGATATAAAAGAGGAAGTAAACATATTAAATATGCAGACCTAATATAAGGTACAATATTAATGGCTCAAACAAAAGAGATTCTTGAAAAGAAAAGAGAAATAACATATAAGCCCAATTTACAGTTCATGCAATTTTAATAGAAAAATAAAATACTAAACATGCAGATTTATCATACTTAAATATATTCATGTTTAATTAGTATGTAGATTTAAAAGAAAGTAGATATTAAATATACAGACCTAATAGAGGGTAAAATATTAATGACCCAAACAAAAGGATTCTTGAAAGGAAAAGAGAAATAACATATAAACCAAATTTACAGAATATACAACTTTCAAGGGAAAGCATATATTAAATATATATATATATATATATTAATTTATAAGATATTTAGGTTTAAATAAGATTTTTAAACCCGTCGATGCCCGATCAAACGCATCCTACGCGACGGGATCTGAGAAGAACAAGATGGATTGATGGGTACCCACCTCTTGAAGCGTGAACGGAAGATCAACGGCGATTCGGGTTGAAAAGATCGATGCCCAAGGCGTCGATTCGTCTAAGTCTTGAGAGAATAATTTCTGATTATAGAGAGTAGAAAGCTTTTAAAGTATTATTTATAATGGTATAAAATTTTAGGTCAACTCTAATTAACACTTTTCGTAGAAGATTTAATAAAATAGGATATTTTTTATACGGAATAAGAATTCGTATGTAACTTGGATAGTTTGAGAAAAGGTTTCGTTCCAGCGTTTTGCATAAGCACCAAAGCAATTGGTGTTTCTCTCCTGAAATTATAATTATACCCTTTGACTTGCTTGATCACTTAAAATAGGCATAACTTTTTGTATTATTATCAGAAGTCGTCAAATTATATATCGTTAGAATCGTATCGACGAACACTTCGCAATGAGTTTAATTTTGATATGAGAAAAATTAGAAATTTTCTATTTTAAAGGGTGGGTTTCGATTTCGATGTGGAGCATTAACACAGTGCATAGTGTGATACATCATTTAATACCGTTAAAATAAAGTCTAAAAATCCGGGTTGTTACATTCTCTCCCATTTATAATATTTTCGTCCTCGAAAATTACGTACATGAGGCGATGAGCTCGAGGTACTTCTTTATAATCTCAGCTTCTCATTAAAAGTCAATGATTCAATATTAATAAAAAAAATCAGGGTCATTACATTCTTCCCTCCTTAAAAATTTTCGTCCTCGAAACTTAGCCATTGATTAAAAAGTAGAATCATCATCTCTGTTAATCTCAAATCACCTGTAAAACTTTCATATTTGTAATTCCTAATATTTGATATTATCAAGGTAGGGTCCCCCTCTCTTTATAATGGTGGTCGATCCTAATTCATCAATTTATAAAGTAATCAATTTCAACATCATAAATTTCTCCAAACGTATGGTATGTCAAATTTTAGTCGGATATTCACTTGATCCAATTATTGAAGTCATTTCTAATATAACCTAGAATCTGTTATTCCTATAGTTGACATCTCAGATCACCTAGAATCCTAAACAGTCAAATCTTCAAGGATTTATTTATCTAATTGCCCCTCAATTTAGAAAAGCTTCATCTATTATTTTCCAATCCGTATAGATCATTTCAAATGTTTCTCACAAGTTCCTAACTATATAAGCCATTCCTAAATAAATCTTTAAATATCAAATCGAACCTTAGGGTTTTCTATCATCAACGATCGAACTCTCTTGAACCTAGTAAGTCATCAAAAATCTAAAGTCTGGGATCTATCAGAATCATCATAACCTCAATCAAAATATTGTACTTATATAGCCCATACAGTCCTCGAGGTAGTAAAGCCTGAGCTCTAGTACCACTCTGTCACATCCCAAAATTTTATCTTATCCTGAGGGCCTAGAATTCCGAGTTATGACCCATACATATCCCGGATATGCTAAGCGGACATACAACTAATCAGAGTTCTCGCGCAATAATGGTCCACGAAATCCGTGAAAGCCAACACATAAAGGTGGAAATAAAATAGTCATAAACACTAGAATAAAAATAATGAAACTGAATAATCCACCAATAAAACAATAATGAAAGTCGGAGACAAATCTGAAAAAATGAAATCATAAAATCAATGATAATAATAAGGACCAAATCTACTACAAAGTCTATAATGATCAATATCCGACACTCGGATCGAAATCAGTATCGTAGCCCTGGTACTCAGCTCTGTTGCCCTCGCAAGGCTCCTGGTACTCAACACCTGCGAGATCAATGAGATCAGTGTCAGCGGGATCTAGATGGTTCGCGTCTACTCCACCAGCGATGTCACCTGCAGCTATTAGATTATCGTGGGATGAGTTTACTCAATCACGTAAACTCAGTGGGATACACCACCAATCCACCCCATACTACTCAGGTGCATTGTGGGTGCATCATGTTAGTGATAAACATAGTATTTTAAAGTAGATAGCGAAAGAAAGGCAAAATCACATGCATATCGTAAAACTCATATCATATCATAAATGTAAGACCATGATCTAGACACTCATATCCTAACTACCTTACCATATCTCATAACATATTATATCATGTCTTATTATCATTCTCGCATATACGTCTGTACATCGCATAAGCGTAACTAATATACTAGTGAAGTCCTAAACGACCTGTGCCAGAGTCGCTGCTCGAGCTACTATGGGAGGGTTAACATAGTATCATACCACTATATTATAAAGCCCTCGTGTCATACTCATACTCCACCACCCAGCTAATGGGGAGACATAATGGCCAAACTCACTCATAACATACTCATACTCATAATCTCTCTCAAAGATCCGTCTTGGTTGAAAGACGTTGTTGCCCTTACGGTGGCTATGCAAGGAACGACACGTATAAAGACTTTAGTTTTTTATTTTTTGCTGGCCTATACAGCGATGTCTTATTATCGTACTCGTATCATAACTTATCTTATCTCATACTCATATCTTATCATACTCTTATACTTAATTCTAGTATAAACTATAGTGAAGCAACTTTCCTAATTCACGCTTCCCAAGAAATAGGTTCCGTAGTAACCTGGATGTACTTCGTGTGATAGTTTATACTACCATAGAGGTGTTGCATCCGTACATTGACGCCAATATATCGAGTTCTACGTAACCATAAAAGAAACCTCACTACAGCTAAAGGCCCAACGCTCGATTCTCGTATCATATCTCATATCTTATCCTCTCGTATTAAAACTCGGGGTGATAAGATCACTATATATGCCATCGTATACGAAGTTACACTGAATTCACACTCACCCGACTCGTCATGGGTCTCATTCCACCATAAGTTGTAAAGAATGTGAATACGGTGTATTCCTCGCTTCGATACCATCTTAGTGAGTCACCACACGCAAGCGTAGGCATGATCTTATATATTCTCGTACATATGTCCTAACTTACTCATAACTCATTTAATATAATTCAGATGAAAATATAGAAAGTCAGACGTATAAAAAGATTTATATTAGATTATCTTATATATATATATATTTATTTACACACATTCAAATACAACATAGAATAGGATAATTATAAGTGTATTCTCGATAACAGGAGGATCGAGGTTCGATGTTCACGAGGTATCGAATTCTTAACACTCGTGTTATTGAAGAGGTCGCGTTGAAGCGATAAATTGATATATATATATATATATATATATATATATAATAATTAGATAATTAAATTAAATGATATTTATAATTATTAAGTTATGATTTATCATGACCATCGATCGAAAGACCCTATAATATAATATACACAGGAACTTTGGTCATGAGAATTAGAAAATAACACTAAATTTGAATAGCCTTGAGTCATTCAAAATTAAACCGAACTTGCTATTCTATTTTGACTTCTAAAACGTCAGATTCGTGAAATAGCTATTTCATATAAAGTTGTAAAGCTCGTTGTCTTCTTTCCAATATCGTAAGAATCGCATTAATCCGAGGTTGGAGTAAAAAGATATGGCCAAAATACCGGGACAGGTGCATCAATAGTCGCGAGGTCGGGTTCGTAGACGCGAATTTGAGTTCGCAGTCATGAGTTCGGACCCGAAACTTCAAGATTGTACAATTTATTATTCTTTTAATTCAAATAAAAATATAGTTTAATTTTTTTTTGGGCTTAATTAATTTTAAATAAATAATGATATAGACTTGTAATAATAATATATATTATTATAGTCTTAATAGAATGATAAATTTCTAATTATATAGATTTGGAAATAAACAATATCAATATGATATTATGCCAATTAAGTTAATCTATCAAATTTATAAATATTAGAATTTAATTAATTTTACAGATATAAAAGAGGAAGTAAACATATTAAATATGCAGACCTAATATAAGATACAATATTAATTGCTCAAATAAAAGGGATTCTTGAAAAGAAAAGAGAAATAACATATAAACCCAATTTACAGTTCATGCAATTTTAATAGAAAAATAAAATACTAAACATGTAAATTTATCATAATTAAATATATTCATGTTTAATTAGTATGTAGATTTAAAAAGAAGTAGACATATTAAATATATAGACCTAATAGAGAGTAAAATATTAATGACCCAAACAAAAGGGTTCTTGAAAGGAAAAGAGAAATAACATATAAACCAAATTTACAGAATATACAATTTTCAAGGGAAAATATATATTAAACATATATGTCTATTAATTTATGAGATATTTGGGTTTAAATAAGATTTTTAAACCCGTCGATGCGCGATCAACGCATCCTACTCGATGGGATCTGAGAAGAACAAGATGGATTGATGGGTACCCACCTCTTGAAGCGTGAACGGAAGATCAACGGCGATTCGGGTTGAAAAGGGCGATGCCTAAGGCGTCGGTTCGTCTAAGTCTTGAGAGAGAATAATTTCTGATTATAGAGAGTAGAAAGCTTTTAAAGTTTTATTTATAATGGTATAAAATTTTAGGTCAACTCTAATTAACACTTTTCGTAGAAGATTTAATAAAATAGGAGATTTTTTACACGGAATAAGAATTCGTACGTAACTTGGATAGCTTGAGAAAATGTTTCGTTCCAGCGTTTTGCATAAGCACTAAAGCAATTAGTGTTTCTCTCCTGAAATTATAATTATACCCTTTGACTTGCTTGATTATTTAAAATGGGCATAAATTTTTGTATTATTGTCAGAAGTCGTCAAATTATATATCGTTGGAATAGTATCGACGAGCACTTCGTAATGAGTCTAATTTTGATATGAGAAAAATTAAAAAATTTCTATTTTAAAGGGTGGGTTTCGATTTCGATGTGGAGCGTTAGCACAGTGCATAGTGTGATACATCATCTAACACCGTTAAAATAAAGTCTAAAAATTCGGGTTGTTACATTCTCTCCCCCTTATAATATTTTCGTCTTCGAAAATTACGTACATAAGGCGATGAGCTCGGGGTACTTCTTTATAATCTCAGTTTCTCATTAAAAGTCGATGATTTAATATTAATAAAAAAAATCAGGGTCATTACAATCCATTATCTTACATGCTTCCCATAATAGATCATACAAGTTTCCTTGCTCAGTACTTTACATGTTTTCCACCATTTTACACCACTTTCTACTCACAAATCGAGACACTCAAAACCACCAAACCACACACCAAGGAAAAAGAAACACCTAATAACCATCAAATGGTCCAAAACCCTACTTTATGGATGTTGAAGAAAACCAGCCTTTTTTGAAGTAGAAAACACTTTGTATTCACACAATAAGAGGCTCAAAGCCACTAGCAAAAATATTGCAGAGAAAGAGGGAATCTTGTAATATTTGCCAACAAAAACCTCTAAATAGGCAAAAATCATTAATCACCAACCTACTAACAACATATCTTCAAAATCCACTTACAAAATAGCAAGAAACAAAAACAAATACTAGTGACAATTGCAAAACCCCACCTAAGATAGAACATAATCCATGACCGAAAAAAAAAAAAAAAAAATCTTAGCAATATGACAAGAAACCAACTTAGATTGTTAGCAGGTCACAAAAACAAACAAAATTAAAGAACCTTGGAACCAAACATAAAAATCCACTAAAGTATCATCAACCTAACCCAATAACAAAATCCTACCTAAGATGCAAAATAATCCATGAAAAACAAAAAAAAAAAATTCAGCAATATGACAAGAAACCAGCTTAGATGGTCAATAAGTCAACAAAACTAACGAAACCAAACATAAAAACCTACAAATAGTATCACCAATCGAAAACTACTTACAGGGACATGAGAGTCTCTAGCATTCCTCTTAGCATCAGTTGCCGAGAATACTGTGTAAACAAGAGCAAAGGTGGCAACAATCTCAGCACTCAAGCCATCTCCCTGGTCTACCCATGGCTCACAAAATTGGCTCGTCCACGATAGAGCTGATACTGACTCGTTTGGAAGCCCTTCACAACACCAACACCACAGATATCACTCAAGAATTGCATCACCATGTAGAAAACTGCCCTTGTCAGGGACAGTCTCCTAGCCAACAATAGCCCAAAGGTCACTGCAGGATTGATATGACCACTTGCCACCCAAACAAAGTGAAAAAAAAAAATTCAAAAAAACAAAACCCACCTCTAAATTATTGTAAGAAGTGAATTAACACTTAACAGAATCATGATTCAGTTCATCTCTTAAAGATAAATAATTGAAAAAATGCAAACCCATTAACCTTAATTTGCTTAAAAAACACTATCCATGTATTTGGCTAAAAATAAAATTATACAAACAATTTGTGAAAAAAGTCATGCAAAATTAGAAGAAACAAAGCTCCCAAACACAAAACATATAAAGACAACAAAGCCCCTTACCTGAAATCCCTGTAGTGCAGTAAACCAGGGCAAAGATCATGCCTTCAAAAGCCTAAGCAATCCTTTGAATATCCACAATTGCATGCTTGTCGTGAGTTCTGCTATAACCCTTAACAGTCAAATTGTTATATAGAGGAAGAGCAAAGTGGCCATGAACTCTACAATCCCAACCCTCCAAAAGGACCATGAAGTCAATTCTCTTGGCTCAAAGAGAGGAGCTGGTGGAGGCTCCTTGTAGTCCTTGTCCTCAGTGCCTTGAGCAACTGTTCCTATAGGTTGGGTATTGATTGAGATAAGAGGGGATTGGTATGGCTTTATAGAAGCAAGAGATGGAGAGAGAGGAAGAAACAAAAAGTGGGTTTTGCTTACTTTTTTAAATCTATTATTGTTATAGTGCTTAAGCTAATCCCACTAATATTTCTATTCACATAGGTAATCCTCATCATGACCACGGACAGTACCTCAGTAGCCACTCGGCTGCAGGTTACCAAGGGAGGACTATCAATGAGTCGAGCTGAGGTCAAGCCAGGGTCAGCTCTAGCTCAACTCTACCACACAAACCCTGAGCTCTAACTCAACTCTAGGCTCTTCGAGCTTGAATCTGGGATCTAGCTCAGCTCTGCCAAGCTTGAGCCAAGTAAAATTTATTATAACCTTTTTTCTTGTTTTCATTCTTTGTTCTTTCTTACTTTATTTTGTTACTTTTTTATCAATCTATATGAATCTAAGTGCTCAACACTTCGAGTCTTTTGCTGCATTTGCATTAGCTCTTTTGGGCCAAAGAGCGGCTCTTTCGCTCCAACGGGGAATTGCTTTTATATTTGGTAACACGACTTCTCACCCCATTTGCTCTAGCAGGGAACTGTTTAAAGTGATAAAATTGCTCTATGCCTACCCTCTGCTAGAGCAGATTTTAACTGCTCTGATGGAGAGCAGGCAGAGAGCTGTATCTGCTCTTATTAGAGTTGACCCAAATGCACCCTTAAATTTACTTCTTATCCATTATATATATATATATATATATATATATATATATATATATATATATATATATATGGATCAAAATCTCGGATTTTCGATATGTACCGGACGATACGTATCGGTTCCGGACAATACTTTTTTATTTTTTCCAAAAAAAAAAAACAAGAAAAACAACAAATCCGATAATTTTAAATTATTGTCCGATACGAACGATACTTTGACTGTTTTTTAAGGGGGGCGATAAAAACCCAATGTATCGTATCGTTCAAGTCCAAAACTGATACGTATCGGTATCAGACGGTATTTTGATCCATATATATATATATATATATATATATATATATATATATATATATATATATAGGCTAGGAGCCTCTTAAATTTACTAAAATGCGCTTATAAGTAACCATTAGATGAATCTGACGTTTACATCATAAAGGTATTCTAGTAAATAAATAAGCATACAAAACATATGTCACATATATCTATAATCTATCTACATAACACAAACAACCCATATAATTAAAATATATATAAGTTATTATCGAGCAAAGCTGAGCGAGTTTCAAGTGCCTACACCTGGGCTTGGCTCAGCCCTACTCGAGCTTTCAAAAGGCGGCTCTTTGACAACCCTGAACAACTATTGAAATTAAGGTTGGTACAATTGATTAAAAGAGGAGGAAGCCACAAAGCTCTCACACTCTCGCTTACCCATTGATAAGCATTCAAACCACTTTTGATGGTGCAACCATCACCCTCTTTGCCATTTTTGACCAAGGAACCAAACAATGATGTTTTCTTTGGTACCATCAATAAGTCGCTTTATTTCTTGGGATGTACTAAACAAAAAGGATTGCAATAAAAGACCCGATCAACTGCATGAAATAAACAAAGTTTACAAAAAACAAGATCGAAGTCCCTCCCATTTCATATAAAGTCATTTGAAACTTTAATGTAAAACCCTAAAGAGCGTGCTTCTTTCAAAACACAAATCCTCAAATAGAGATCATTTCCACAAACATTTAGTGGGCAGATGTAAGTTGACTAACTTTGATGTATGATCTTCAAGAGGGAGTCATTTGGCCTTCTTTTCAATGTATGCTAACAAGAAATTGTTGAAGCAGGATGTTTCAAAATAGTCCCAACAATGAGAAATTTATACATTAAGATTTCTAATTTTTCATATCAAATCCAAACTCCACGTGAGTACTAGAAGTAGTCGTTGGAAAGGACCCAATCTGGTATATACCTCTGGGGAAGTATACGCAAAGGAGCTCAGATTCAGAGCTTTCCTATGCAAAACCCTCCGAATTTGAACTGTCGCTTTCGCTCGGAAAATGGCTTCGTTTATGTGGGGCCCACAGCAACTCGCGAACGGCGGAATCACTAGGAAAGGCTCTAAATTTGGATGCTTTCCGAGTTTTTATTGTCTTCCTGAGCCTTTCTGAGGCCTTATTTGCAAATGAATGAGACCTAAATGTATTTAAGAGATAATTTTTTTTAGAAAAAAAATGTTGTTATGGATTGAGTTCAATCTTGATCAGATGGTTCTGCTTTAGGATATGGCCTTCTGCTAATAACCACTCTTTCCAGGATCATCATATATGTAGGTTCGTTTCAACTGTTTGACAGAGAATCATTTTCTAATTGATTTCAAAATGCAGCTGAATATTCTCCAACCTATCAATCTGCATTTGGTAAATTGGATGGTGTCAGCTGCAATTGCACTAAGTTTATGTCCAATTACGGATTTACGACTTGTTCTTCCTTTTAAACCTAAATATTACCAAACAAATATTAGGTAGGGTTCCCATTGTAAGTGACATTTTGGGTAAATGACTTTAAACTCATCTCAATTCTTCTTTTAGACTAATAGTTTCCATAATTGATTATAATTATAATTATCAACACATAAAGTGTTTCTTAAGACATCTCTGTCTGAAATCATATATAATTTGTTTTCTTGTTCATTGATAATGAAACAAGTTCCATAGAGAACGTAGAAGTTTTGACTCAATCTTTGTTGGTGCGTCTATCAATGGACCTTTAAGTCACTTCCTTTCTCTACCTATTTTGATATAAGCAACAAACTCAATGAGATTTATAGTTGCTCTTTAACATCTCTTGTGAGATCATGACTCCCTTTCTAAAAGGAAAATCATCATTAAATGATTTAGATCTCCAAATCTAAATCTATTATCTTTCCTAATATAATTCAACCAGAATCATTTGATTATTTTCAAATGATTCTTTCAATCTTCTAGTGACAACTCAATTTTACTAAAAACATTATGGCCATATGGTCATTGTTAAAGATTCCACTCATTTGATCATGCCCATTCGATTAAATCCAATCAATGACCATAAATTGGTCTTAAAATTTAAGCCACTTGATCATGGTTACCCATTGATTACATAATTGCATCTAATGAATTATGATCAGTCTAAGATCAATACCCTAATAATTTGGCTTACTCAAACACAACCGTTTAGTCATGCCCAAGCAATCACTAACAGATAACAGGATCGCTAATCATAGTTGCACGATCATGAACGTGTGTGATCTAATGGGTATCAAAACCTTTCTCAAAAATAACATTAGGTTCGTATATATCTAAATTCAAATGATAATTACCCATAATTACATTATTTTGTTTTGTTTAGAGAGCACCATACTTGTTACTTCGCAACATTTAAATAAAACCCAACATTTGGTTCGGTGACAATGTGGAATCGACACCCAAAAAAAATTTATATATATATAAAATAAAATAAAATAAATACTCATTTTCATGTATTTGCCTAAACAATAATAAAATCCAACAGTTGCTAGGACAACATGGTATGAGTTGTTGGTACCGCATGATCAAGAACACTTGGCAATAGGCTTTTAGTCGATGATGAAGAAAAAACATTGGTCACATAATGCATCAGATGGATGCATGTCGTAACATATGAGAAAGTCAAGATTCCTAAAAGCCCTTAGACAACCAACAAAAATGCTTGGAGAATAAAAGAGCCCCAAAAATGAAGTTTGATAAGAATTAAAGAATCTTTTAAAAAAAAAATCAACCTTAAAAATATCCTTAGTAAAGAATACTTGATCTATAAAATGTGTTGGAAACCATGTTTTTTATGCCCAAAATCATTGTATACTAATACAAAGTAATAAAATGTGTTTTGGAGTGGCATATGACAATTTTATCACCTAAAATAGGGTTCCACGATTTACTACTGTGACCTTGAACCATAAAGTCAATCGATTAGGATCAACTTCAACAAATTGAGAAGGCTTGACTATTCAATATACTTTGAAGGTGTCTCGCCTCAAAACCCCACCCAGCCTAAGGCGAGGGGTGAGACTGCTATAACGCCTCTTTTTTTTTTTTATAACGATTATAACGGCTCTTAAACTTCCTAAAAATGCCAAAATTTTAAATTTTAAATAAAATAAAAAAAGTTACCATAAAAAACAAGCCTGATGTCAACGTGGATTCTCTAAAATCATTTGCAATGAGGAATCTTTCCTTTATTTCCTTCTCTCGGAACTTCTTCAGTAATGCCATCTAATTTTGCCTCCAAATCATTTCACGATGCAATCGAACTCCATGCGGCTTTGGACAATGAACTCATCCCCCACACACCCCAAGCGTCCACTCGATACCCACATGTCCACCCGATTTCTCACAAGGCATACATTGATTTAAAATTGTTAGAAAAATTGTGAAATGTTGACTCGAAATAATACAGGGAACCGGTCCGAGGCACGAGAAATATCATTGTCTTTAAACCAATGTTTGCCCCCACCACTTCGACAAAGTAGTCACCAATAGGTTACCGGTAAACTGGTTCTAGGATACAACGAACCGACTGTGTATTCTTGTCAAGGATTTGGCGAATCCGATCACACTATTCGAACACCAAATATTGCAAGAGTGCTCTGATCAAAGCCTTTAAAGACAGAACCAGAGAGAAGGGAGACTCCAATGTAATTGTTAAAAATAATGATTTTTGATTCCTTAAATAGAAATTAAGTGGTGTGTTAATGCACCATTTTCCTATGAAAAGGTGCTATACGCATCCCTTCGGAAAAGACACCACTTTGGAAAGACCCTTCATTTTGAAAAGGCACACCACTTTGGAAAGACACTTCAATTAAAAAGACATAATTTTGAAAAGACACCTCTTGGGAATTGTAACAATCGAGATTTTTCGTTATTTAGTCCTTAATCATTTGTTAGATTTGTAATTATGATTAATTTAATTGATTTGATGGATGTGATTAATTTTACGCATGAATGTAATGCGTACTTTATTTTATAATGACTCATGATAATTAATTAATCTAATTAATATACACTAAAAGCCCTTAAATATGTGTTAGTAATAATTGGGGTGCGTTTAGTAATGTTTAATGGACTTTTAAAATATGTTAGTAAATTAACTAAAGACCCATTAAGTAACTAAAGGCCCATTAAGTAATTAAAGACCCAATAATTAATTAAAGACCCATTAAGTAACTAAAGACCCATTAAGTAATTAAAGACCCAATTAATTAATTAAAGACCCAATAACTAATTAAAGACCCATTAAGTAATTAAAGACCCAATTAATTAATTAAAGACCCAATAACTAATTAAAGACCCATTAAGTAATTAAAGGCCCATAGAATCACTTAAGACCCATGTAGGAAATTCTAAATAGAGTTAGATCTTAAATATGAAACCTTAAGTATTCTAAATAGAGTTAGATCTTAAATAGGAAACCTTAAAGCATTCTAAATAGAATTAGATCTTAAATAGAAAACCATAAAGTATTATAAATATAGAGATTAATTTATAAAATTTTTATATAACTCTTATAACTTAATAACCTCATAGAGAAAGAGAGAAAATTCTAGAGAATGAGGAGAATTAGAAGAACCCTAGAGTTTTTGGTTTGAAGGCTTAGAAGAACGCAAGAGGAGCTTACGATGCCACCGATTTTCGGATTAGTGCTTCGGATTTGATCAAGGGAGAGAAGTTACATAAATATTTTATGCGAAGACTAGAGGTATGAAAAAATCATGTTGAGATTAATCAGAAACGTAGATAATACAAAATAAAATAGAAATTAGAGTTTATTTCATTTAATGAATATCCTTCATATTAGATTGATAATTTTTTATGCTTAATCACAAGTTTTTGATGGTTCACGGGGTTTTGTGATTGATCACGAAATTCTGTGCAGAATCTAGAATTTGTTTGGAATCCAGAATGCATTGTAATCCGTAATCCATCATGCAGAATCAGAATCTGCAGAATTGAATCATCTAGAATTGAATCATCTAGAATCCAGAATCTAGAATATGTCAAGAATCCAGAATCTGTCTAGAATCAAGAATCTGTTCAGAATCCAGAATCTGTTTGGAATCCAGAATTTGTTTGGAATCCAGAATTTGTTAGAAATTTCAGAATATGTCTAGGATGCAAGCAATGAATTTTTATTCAAATATTGTCTGTATTTAATCATCATGCGTAAATGTTTATTTATGTTTATCATTATTTTATTGCTTAGAATCCATGCAAGCTAGGATGTTTGATTTACGTAACATGAAACAAGTAGAAATCGATAGAGATTACATATTTATGATGTGTTAAGCCTAAAGAAGTGAAAGAGATATTGTATGATCGATTGATTTCAAATTTTTCTATGCATATACATTTATGACATCTATAAAAGTGAAAAGATACGTTTACGACATGACACATGAAAATAAAATATTTCTATGATTATGATAGAATTCCTATGGGCTTATGCTAAAGGAATTAACATAAATAAGAATGACAAGTAATAAAAGTTATGCATCCATGCATTAATGATAAGACTGAAGGGATGGAGAAGGTCTTTAATTTTAAGCTTACTATTTAACTGAAGAGAAGTTATGTGAAGGTTAACGTAGATACTAATCGAAGGATAAGAGAAGATTAGGATAATGAGTAAGAAAGAGATAACCATGTCCATTATGTATGTCAATTCATGAGCATTAAATGCACAATTAAAAATAACCACACATGAAATTAGGGTAGAGACCCGAGCCATAATATTTATTTAGATTTAATGCTATGTTTCAGTTTCATTCTATTGCTTTACTTATTATTTATGTCACATGCTATATCTCTGTTATTGTTTGATTTTTATGAGATGATTTGAGTTATGAACCTTTTCTATTAGCCTCATCATGTTTGATCCATACCGGTTTACTTGGTAAACTGACCCATTGTCTGGGATTCCAGGGAGTATAACTATACATGGAGTCGATGAAGTAGACGCTTCAATGATTGACGAAAATCCAGATCTGAGCGAAGAAGGATTTGAAGTTTAGTTTATAGGATTTTCTTTATGCATTAGAAAAGATTTTAAGATATTTAATTCATATTGTTTTATGAACAAGTTCAGGCTAATGATGGATTATGTTTGATTTCAGTTTTATTTAATTTAAGGAGTAAGCATACAATTTAGTATAATAAGTTGTTATCTCATAATTTAGTATTGTTCTCATTATGAAGAAAAAAAAATTTATTCATGCACTTTTAATAGTTGTTTTTTTCCCGTTGCGTTTATATACGGATCCTTATGGAATAATTGATTTATTTAAAATCATGGATATGTGACGTAGTGTGATGTCTTCAAGTGAGCGCATTGATCTGGTGTGTGAAATTGGGGACGTCACAGGAATATACAAATTTAATAAACTTTTAAATATCCAACACAATTAGCATCCAATCTGAGATGAACGGATGAGATTAGCTTAGAATACCGCCATTAATGTCTACTTGATAAATAAAACTGTAGAGAGCATGAAGAACAAATGGATTTAAATGTCTTCTATCTCAGATTTAATAAATGGTTATAACAGGGAAAATGCTATTTTCAATAGTTGATAAGTGAAATTCCTAATAATTTTAATAGTTTGGTAAGGGTAATAAGGAAGGGGAAATTAGAAAAACGTTTTAGATTCCTAAGTTGGCAAGGGAGGAATCCTAAGCCTGGTCATAACTTGGAATTAATTCTTTTGAAGTGAATTAATAGTTTTATGTTAATTTCGTAAGCATTAAATTCCTTGAAAATGACACTTATCCTGTTGGAGGGCAATTGTCCGGTCCTACTTGGTAGAACCGGATTTCTAGTCCTACCCCTCCCACTACCCTTGGAAATAGGAGAATCTTGACTTTCTTGGTTTTCACCTTTTTATAGCATGATGTGCAATCAAGATTCTCCTATTTCCAAGGGCAGCAGATCAGGTAGGACTGGGAATCCGATTCTACCTAATAGGACCTAACCATTGCCCTCCTGTTGGATAATGGTTGGAAAATGACTTCCTTTGAATTACAATTCTATCGATAGATAAATTCTTGTGAAACTACAAAAGGATATTTTTGACTGAAGTAAATAATTAATAAAACCATAAGTGAGCCTCACTTTATTTCAATTCACAAGATGAAATAGGAAATGACGAGTACAAATAGCTTGTAAATGAATTGGTACTGGAAGTGAATTCTATAAATAGGTCCCATGGCAATTCAATTACACCTCTTTATTATTGTTTTTGACCCTAACTTCTGTTATATCTTTGGAGGTATGGTGGACCTAAGTGTTCATCACTGCCCGTGGATTGTTGGTGAATTTTTGTTCTTTTGTATTTTATGTTTGAGGGTGTCCATTGTGTGGATTGTTGGTGAATTTTAGTGTTTCTGTGCAACAATTATTTCCCAATAAAACATAAATAGTGGAATTGTCAATTCAATTTGATTTTGGAATTGCCAATTCAATTCCATCATCAACTTCCATGTAAGCAAACATACCCTAAGGCCCGTTCGGTTGTTTATGAGCTTTTCCCAGAAAAGCTTAGATTCTTGACAGGTCAGATTCCTACAGAATCATAGCTAACTCAGATTCATAGCTTTTCCCAGGTGTATTCTTTTAGGCCTCAGAAAGGTTTTGATTCCTGGCTTTTCCCATAAATGATTATTTTTTTTGTTTTATTTGATCCAGAAATGCACATAATTAGTTAGGTTTAGGGATGTCGTATGACCGTAGGAATAATTGTAGTGCATCTGATATCATGTCGTACATATTATCAACTATTTTTTGCTGATATATGATCGATGAGAGATTGGTCTAATTATTCAAAATCGATTCCTACAACTATACCACCCGGTCTTCTATCATAATAATACTATAAAGTAGATCGTAAAAAGAAGGAAAATACGTACTTCATTAGCCTCTGCATTCACAAGCGGAGTTGTGTTGAATAAGGTTTAATCCCAACCATCGATGTTAATCGATTGAGGTTGGTAAATCAATCGATTAAGTTTGAAAAGTCAATCGATTGACTGTTGAGCGGATTCAGATCCACAAGTTTAAATATGTGGCTATTTTGGATGATTGCTTTAGCCAAAAAATTTCCTAATGTGCTTTGGAGATTATTTAGAAGTGTTTTGAATACTTGCAAATTTTAGGAGATTTGTGAGTTAGGTTTCCAAAAGGGGTTTTGTGGCTATTTGCAGAAAGTTCCTCTAGGGATCCAGAGAGAGCTTGGAGAAAGTTTCATGTGAGAAAACTGTGAGAATACTTTGAGTGAAAAAGTATTGAAGAATAACTTAGGGATTGAAGATTAGATTGAAGCCGTTCTTGTGTCGGAATCGTGATTATATTCTGGCAGATTTCTTCTCTATTATTTGAAGGACTGCGTCCTTGGTTTAACAACGGATTTGTTGTTAAAGATCGTATTAGATCTTGATTGAGTTTGCACTAGAGAGAAGAAAGTATGTGTGTTATAAACATTCATAAAATTAGTGCATATACTCTCGTGGACGTAGCGCATTGAACCATTCTGGCTTGAGTCATGGGTTCTGGGCAGAGGCAGTGAACACGACATATTACTTGGTCAACCGATTTCCTTCAGCGACATTGAACTCGAAAACTGCAAATGAGGTTTGGTATGGAAGACATGGGAGCTGCTCTCACTTGAGGGTGTTTGGATGTGCGGCTTATGCATTACTTCAGGGAAGTAAACGATCCAAGTTGGATCCAAAATCTAAAAAGTGTGTCTTGATTGACTATGGTGAAAGAGTCAAGGGTTATCGTTTGTGGGATACATAATCTCACAAAGTGATAGTTGAAAGAGATGTTACTTTCAACGAAGATGAGTTTTTGATGAAAAAGGCGCAAGACAAACCTCAGTCATCTGGTGAACCTAAGGTACAAGTTAATGTTGAGAGGTATGAGCAAGATGAGAAAGATAATGAAAACTCTGAGATAGTGCATGATGGTATAATTTCTCAAGACTTACAGTCCCAGATACCGGTTCAGACTACCTTGAGAAGATCAGAGAGGATGAAGAAACGTCCTGAAAAGTTTAAGGACATGGTTCCTTTAATACTTGCACTTATCACAGAGAATGGGGAACCAAACACAATTTTAGAAGTTCGGGTGGATACAGATGCAGTAAAGTGGCAGTTATATATGGAAGAAGAATGACAGTCACTTTTGAAGAATGAGACTTGAGATCTCATGAAACTTCCTAAAGGGAAGAGAGCTATTGATTGTAAATGGGTATTTCGAAAGAAAGAAGGTGATAAGAGTGAAACTCCAAAGTTTAAGGTAAGGCTAGTTGTAAAGGGGTTTTCTCAGAAAGAGGGTGTCGATTATAATGAGATATTCTCTCCGGTTGCGAAACACACATCGATTCGCACATTATTGGCAATAGTTGCTTAGAAAGATCTCAAACTAGAACAGATGTAGTGAAAACAACTTTTTTCCATAGAGATCTTCAAGAAGAAATTTATATGAGATAGCTAGAAGGATTTGAAGCAGAAATGTCAGAATTACTTGTTTGCAGATTAAAGAAATCCTTGTATGGTCTCAAGCAGGCACCCAGGCAGTGTTATAGAAAGTTTAATTCATATATGCTTGGCATAGGGTATCACAGGGGACAATATGATTATTGTGTCTACTGAAAAGAGTATGGTAAAGGGGAGAGAATCTTTCTAATTCTCTATGTAGATGATATGCTGATAGCAACAAGAAGTAAGGTTGAAATCAACAAGTTGAAGCAATCATTGAACCAAAAGTTTGAGATGAAGGATCTTGGTTCCATAAATAAGATCCTAAATATGAAAATTACGAGGGATCATGAGAAGAAGAGGCTTTGGCTAACTAAAAGGACCTTTATCCAAAAGCTCCTTAAGAAATACAATATAAGTGATGCCAAGCCTGTATCAACTCCTCTAGCAGAGCATTTTAAACTCACAAAGAAAATAAGTCCATTCACACATGAAATAAGGGAATATATGAAAAATATTCCGTATGCAAATATCGTTGGGAGTTTGATGTATGTCATGGTGAGTACACATCTAGATTTAGCACAGGCCTTGAGTGTGGTTTGCAAGTATATGTCGAATCCGGGTAAATATTGGCTTGCAGTGAAATGGATATTGAGATATCTGAAAGGTACAAGTGAGTATGGTTTGATGTTTGAAGGTGGAGATACAAGCAAGTTGGATCTCTACGGGTATGTCGATTTCGACTATGCTGGTGATCTTGATAGAAGAAGGTCTACCACGGGGTACGTATTCGTCTTGGCAGGTGGAGCGATAAGTTGAAAGTCTATGATTCAAGGGATAGTTGCGTTGTCAACTAAAGAGGCCGAGTATATAGCGATTATAGAGGCGGCTAAGGAAGCCTCATGGCTTAAAGGTTTGGTCAGTGAATTTGGTGAGGTTGATGAGAGCACCGATACCTTCTGTGACAGTCAGAATGTCATTCACCTAGCAAAGAACCAGGTCTTTCATGCTAGAACAAAGCATATAAATATTCAGTATCATTTTATCAGGAATATGATAGAAGACGGGAAAATATCGATTGAAAAGATCGATACGAAAGAGAACGCATCGAACATGTTGACCAAGCCGATTACGAAAAATAAGTTTAGGCATTGCCAAAACTTGATTAACACTTGTCGAAGATGCTGATGCCCGTTGGGGCGGTGACGTGGTTGGGGATGAAACCTTGGTAGAGATTGTTGAATAAGGTTTAATCCCAACCACCGGTGTCAATCGATTGAGGTTGGTAAATTAATCGATTGAGTTTGAAAAGTCAATCGATTGAGGTTGGGAAGTCAATCGATTGACTGTTGAGCGGATTCAGATCCGCATGTTTGAATATGTGGCTATTTTGGAAGATTGCTTTAGCCAAAATATTTCCTAATGTGGTTTGGAGATTATTTGGAAGTGTTTTGAATACTTGCAAGTTTTAGGAGATTTGTGAGTTATGTTTCCAAAAGAGATTTTGTGGCTATTTGCATAAAGTTCCTCTAGGGATCCAGAGAGAGCTTGGAGAAAGTTTCATGTGAGAAAACTGTGATAATACTTTGAGTGAAAAAATATTGAAGAATAGCTTAGAGATTGAATATCCGATTGAAGCCGTCCTTGTGTCGGAATCGTGAATATATTCCGGCAAATTTCTTCTCTATTATTTGAAGGACTGCATCCTTGGTTTAACAACAGATTTGTTATTGAAGATCGTGTTAGATCTTGATTGAGTTTGCACTAGAGAGAAGAGAGTGTGTGTGTGTTGTAAACATTCATAAAATTAATGCATACACTCCCGTGGACATAGCCCTCGATTGGGTGAACCACGTAAATCTTTGTATTGTGCGTGTGATTATTTTTTTTGCCTAAATCTTATTATTTTTCTGCATTCATCGCAATAGGGAGTTCGTAGTGTGGGTAGAATTCCTAACAAGCTAGTTGCTCATATATCTTGATATTTGTGCTATGTGTCTCAACATCTACATCAGTTATTTCGTGTGCCACAAGATACATCATCTATGTCATTTAATTTCATGTGTTATAAGAGACCACATTTAGGCCCTATTAATTTTTGTTGTGTTATTAGAAGTACATCTATTTGAGTCTGACACAGTGTGCGCCTTAGATCGCACACATCTGTCCTAATCGGATCACGAGCAAATAAGACATATTATTGTTTTTTTAACCATGGTTAGTTGCTTATTCCCTTTATCCAAATTAATTAAAAAGGCCACTTCTAGAATTGAACAAATTTTTTAGCTTTTTCTTCCTCGAATGGGTGAACCAGAGAGGAGCAAAAACTATTTACTAGAGCCCACAAAATGCGAACTCCACTACTCCCGACTAACCCTGATCGATTCCTCGACCACTAGTTACTAGCGGGCCTGGGCTTCTCTATGTCTGTCAAACTAAATTTTGGGGTCGAGTAAGGGAGCTAGGTGCCCTCCAATTCACAGAGAAAGGTTTTATAAGGTGAGTGTAAATAGGGTACCATACTACACATAGGCTCAGATTCTAACCATTTCCGAGCGAAAAGCTCAGAAGTGAATATGTCACTATCGTTCGGATTTGCTTGGAAAGTTGGTGGGTCTCACTCCAACTCCCGAACGGAGGAAAAGCTCGGAAAGTACCAATTTGCCTCACTTTCTGATCTCAAACTCGGATCCTTATCATTTCTGCCTAAATGAACGAGGCCTAAAGTACTAGAATTGAGGCATTTTCGATTTTGCAGCTAGATGTTTCCGAAAGAATAGGATTGTCAACTGCTAGTATGGGTCATGCCCAACCCTCTATCTACCCACTTTATGTTGGGTTGAGGCTAAATTTAAGGCACTGCTTCGCGCACACCAATTTGTTTTCTATACGCACACCACAAATAGAGAGAATTTGCATTTTGAGGACTTGTGCCATGTGAGAACATCATCTAAGCCGTATGATTTGAAGGTCATATGTTAAGGATCTTTAACACAAAAAATTGGCACGAAGTATAATCTCAATCATATGATTTTATCTAGTCACAGGTCATTGTCCGATTCAACAATTGACTGCATGGAATCAGATGATAAAAGTCGTGTTTCATACCAATCGTTTGCATGAAAGATCCTTAGATCATGACCTTTAAATCAGATGATTAAGATGGTGTTTTCACATGGCATAGCTCCCCAAAATACAAAGTCTTTTCATTAAGTGGTGTGCAAAAAAAAATAGTGTGCGCATAGTAGGACCCTAAATTTAGTGGCCCGCTTATTAAATTGGTAGCATTGGGCCAACCCCATTAAATAAATGGGTTGTGCCTGAGCCTAGTCTCCTACTCTTGTGCTTGGCAACTACAAGGGCAGGTTAGAGAGAGCTTCTTTTTCGTCTGTCAACATAGTTTGCTAAGATATGTTTTGTAGGTATATACTAGTTCCCTCTAATTATTCGCGATTTTTTTTAAAATTCGCCTAATCACAAAAATTCACGAATTATTCCCGAATAATTCTCAAATTTTTCAAAAAATTTATGACTTACTAAAATTTTAATTTTTTTAAAAATAATTTTTAATTATTTTATTTTTATTTTTAAATTTTTCTCACTGATTTTTCCTCCGAATATTTTCCCAAACTTCCTGGATTTGCCGAATTTTTCCGAATTTTCACCTTGATGAACTATTGCCAAACCACGATTTGGTAACTATGGTTTTAAGGGTTTAGTGTCATATGGAGTAGGATGTTATCCTATAGATTGGATTTAATCTAACATATTATTAAATTATATCTTTTTCAATCTAATAGATGTGAATTTTTGGTTGATATGATGTCGTGGAAGGTTATAACAAAATCTAATTATTTGTATTCATAGGATCACTTCCGAATAAATTTAACATATTATTGGTCTCTCGTATTGAAAGAAAATCAATATTTACTAAAGTTTTTAGAGGCATGACAAAAGGTTGATGATAATCTCTTGGCTTCCTATAATGCCCGTGAAAACTCTAAGGGCACGTTCGTTTGGGCCTATTTGTCACTCTGTAAAATCGGCTTTACTTGTATTTTTGGATTGACATGATTACTTGCATTATTGCAATTGCATGTAAAATATCGGTGTAAAATATTTGTTCTTTTGGGCGCAAAATTAAGATATAATATCTACGTTTGACACCTTTTGCAAATTACACTGAATTGAACAACTTATATAAAATATATTAAAATTTTTGAGAAAAATTGCAAGTAACATCAACAACTTGATTTCACTCGGATATGAATTCCCAAATTATCATTGCAAACAACAACAACGATATCATTCAGACATCAACAACACGTCTCATAACCAATCAACTTGTAATCAAATCATGACCTTAATTGAGAAAGCCTTGGAATAAGCTTTGATTAGTCCCCCTTGTTTATGTATGAGGACTCCACATCAACAACTTGAAGTGTTGGAATCGGATTATCAACATTTACCCCATAACTTGTTTAAAAAAAAGAAAATTGGGAGAGGAATTGGTTGCAGCCTGTTAGAATCAGATTTTTATGGATTGTCAAACCAAAAATTTCTAATAAGAGAGATGCGTATTCTGATGGAGAAGAAGGTGAAGTTGTGGGTTTCATCGGATCAAAATTCACAACCATTTACAAGCTTCTTATTACCCTCCTACCTCTGAAAAGGCTCTCTTGTTGGGTCTTTTCCAACCCTGTAGCCAAATCTATGAAATCCTCTTCAACAACCCTTCTCTAATGGAGAAAGAAGAAAACCCTAACTTGAAATACATGCAGGTTCATCTAATTCTCTTTTACAAATGCTAAATCTGCTGAGATTTCTTGAAACATAATAAATGTTGGGTACCTGCAAACGAGGTGCTTTGGAGGAGAATTCCATCTCTGTAAATTGACTACAATGGAGTAGCTGAAATTCATTTATGATATTGCTACAACGGAAGAGAAAGGCGCTCAACAATATGTTAAAAAAAGATTCGTTTATCAAGACGTGTTAGATTTTGCCTATAATTTTTTAGCGTTACGAAGCAACCCTCTCGTATGTCAAAAAATTTACACATAAAAGGCTTCAGTGCTTTACATTAGTAATTTACGCTTAAACAAACACCCCAACATCATAATAAATTCGACTGTGGGCTACTTTTGTGGGGCTTTACACATAATATCAGCCTCTTACGCCGAGCGTGCACTAACTCTCTATTCTCACAAGGGAGAAGACTGCTAGGTCTCATTAACCTTATATCTTGAAATATTGTAAGCAATAAGATGTGAACGCTCTTAGTTTTGGTATGGGACTTGTAAGCATAGTTACCAAAACTGTGATTTTATTGAAAAAAATCATTTAAAATGCTTTTTATTTGTAAAACATCGGAAACACGTTTAAAATATATTTTTAAAAATATGCATATTTTGCAGACAATACTGTTGAGATTGTGGTTGAATTTTGTTGACGCTACTAATCCACAGGATGGACTATACACCTAGCCACAATTGCACAGGTAGAGATTCATAGGTCAAATTTTTTTAGAGTTATTGAGGGTATTTTTGTCATATTTTATATGAGGCATTTATACTTTGTATTAAATATAAACTTTAATTATAAATTAGAGATATATTAAAGGAAATTTGATTTCTGCATTGGAGAGGTGAGATTTGAGTGATTTGCAACCCTAGTTTTCACAGATTAGTGAAAGAATTCAGCATTACCCGTGGACGTATGCAAATTGCTGAATCACGTAAATCTTATATTTGTGTTTTGCTTGTTTTGTGTGTTTTGTGCGTGCCATATTTTTCTACAATACGATTTTTCAAGTTTTGAATCTTTCTTCTATGAAAAATTTCAAAAATTTCCTCATTTATGCCAAAAAAATATTGATTTTTAATATTTTTATTACTTTTTTCCAAATGCTTCCAGATTTATTTTGAGTTTTATCAAATTTTCCAAAAATTTTTTGCCTTGCCCATTTTTTCTTGATTTGGTAACTAGCGTATAAGGAGGTATTTAGACATCATAAAAATAAGTAGACTTTTAATGGTTTTTTAGTATGGTTCATAATATAAAATATGAGAGCACTTGTCAAAAATTAAGTATGCCTGAGCCAAGGATCAAAATTTCGAATTTCATTTAAGTTTCAGTGGGGATTGAAATCAAAATTTTAGACCAAAATTCTGGTAAAATTTTTTAAGCACATACAAAAAACCCCGAAATTTTATATTATTGTTTCGGTTTCGGTGGGGATTGAAACCGATATATTTCGGCCGAAATTTTTATATCATGGCCTGAACACCATGTATGTAATAGCATGTCATGAAAATTTCACTTGAAACCCCATATATAAAAGTAGCTTGATTTACATGAAAGTCTAAACACTTAAAGTATGTTACAAGGTCTGAGGACTAGTATAATAGAGAGTTGTATACTCCATATGATTATTTATGTTGGACATTGAGTTTTCTAAGTGTGGAGTATGATAATCTCTTTCAAAAATGCCATATATATATATACACTTGATTATCACAAACATATATGCAAAAGGTAGTGATTGTGTTTAACTTGAACTGATTGAATGATGGATCGATTCACGGACTAAACTTCCAATGCCACCTATCTATTTTGGGTCAAATGTGTTCTAATTAGGAAAATTCAAAGGGTGCACAAGAAGTTTTCTTTTGTTATTATTTTTTCATCTAATCATAATTATTTGGAATTATTGACTAATAAAGCTTAATTATACTCAACTATAGAAATTATACTCTAATAATCAACTATTTTAAATGTTTGCGGATGAAAAAAGAGTTATATGTATCATGACACTTATACACTTAAGTGCAGTTGCGGAACTAGGATTTTCATCTAGTTGGGGCGCAAGTCATAGAGAGAAATTTCGACGAAATTCGCTGAAACAGGAGTCAGACGAAACTTTTAACGAAAATTTGGTGATTTCTCCGAAATTGTAAAAATTTCATTAATTTCAACGAATTTAATAAAATTTTGCCAAAATTGTGAGACCACGATCTTAAGATATGTGATGTCGAAAATTGGGACGAAAGATAATTTCCATTATTTGATTAAAAAAGTCAATAATATTAGCACTTAAATGCATGTATGAAGAGATCTACTTTTGGACATGAGAGATGAGTACCTCTATTTGCGCCCATGCATTCTTTGAAAGCAACCATGTCTCAGAGTCCTTGAAAATCATTGATTGCTTCAGATTTGATGATGGAGATTGTTTTTCACCCCGATCTTCCACACAATAGATCCCGATGTTATGTCTCACTTATCAGACGGTCCGTTTTTTATTGCATGTGTTATAGATCCCAAAAAAATGACCATAATTCATGTTTGAGTGTGATGTGTGCAATATGATGCAAAAAATGTCATATGATTTAAGGATTTTTTGAGAATTTGTGACACATGGAATGAAAACAGACTGTCTGCTAGGTGAGACATGATCTCAAGTTCTATTTTGTGGATGATCGAGGTGAAAAATGATCTCCATCATCTGATCTGAAGCAATCAATGACTTTCAAGAGAACTAAGGTGTGGGTGCGTTTAGAGAATGTGTGGGCACTAATAGAGTAACCCATCAGAGGTTTAGGAAGCAAAAATAGATGCTTAGTTGAGTAATGATGTGCTTTATTATTTGTAACTATAAATTTACTCTATAAATAAGTGTAGATAATGATTCTCTTACTGATTTAGAAAATTACGTAAATTTCTCTATCTTCTTATATGATTTTTTATTTTTTTAACCTTTTAAAAACTACCCACATTGGTGCCTTAGTGGTCCCGCCACTGATTAAGTGTACTGTAAATACCAGTTGGTATCTGCTTCCCTTGTGGAAGCACATGTTATGAGTTCTGTATCCCACGCTTGCTCCTGTCCTTTGTATAGGTCCCCTCCCAGTATGATGTGTGAAAAGTGGATCCTCTATGCGTCCAAATTTATGCAGGCACTATATTTGGGCAGTCAAAATCGAACAAATTTTTTTGCAATTTCTATTCAGCTTTGATTTTGAAATAGGATAAAAAACTCAAATCAAAACCGAATCGATTGTTTCCTTGGGATTCAAGTTCAACTGAATGTAACACTGAATATTTTATTTTTATTAAATTAACCGAACGTGCATCCCTACCTTCACCGAATCAATACCATCGAATCCATGTGCTTCAAGCATGCAATCTATGTTAGATGTTAACAATGACTCGGATCCAATGGTGAGAATCCTTTGATGGACACTAATATATATATATATATATATATATATATTTTTTTTTTTTTTACAAGGAGGAAAGATACTAACAATAATCTAACATTACTTGATATGAGGATTTGAAACGTAGACAACTTTGCGTGGCAAAAGTTGATATTTTCATTTTTATTTTTTAAACTTAGACAACATTACTTGATATTTTTATTTTTATTTTTTATTTTTTTATAAGGATATTTGCCACGTGGCAAAAGTAGCGCACTTGCGAGGTCCCATGGCCCATCTATTGATGCATGTGGCGCCCACAATAAAAAAAAATTTGCACTAATATCATGTAATTTATCTGCACGTGAATGTCACGTGTCCTGATCTTAGAAGCCTTTTAAAATTGAAGTGCAGACCATATCAAAAAAAAAAAAAAAACAAATTGAAGTGCAGACGGCTAAATCTTATTCAGCCGTTTCACTCAGATTACAACTGTTAAACCCCACCCCCGAATTCATTTAATCTCAATTCTCAACCTTCAGAAGCTAATAATCTATCTCTGATCCTTGCTTTCTCAAATGGAGGATCCTTCGATTACGCCTCCTCAAATCATATCCTTCTCTTCAGAAACCCTACCCTCTTCCTATCAAAATCCTCAACTCTCTTCTTCTCCAAACCCCCCTCCATCCTTCGGAACCCTACCCTCTCAACACCCTCCACTTTTTTCTTCACATCAAAACCCTCATCTCCCCACAGAAACCCTAAATTCGTATGCTCCTCCTCCTCTAGAAACCTTAACTTCGTACGATCAAATCCCCCCACCTCCTCCTCCAGAAACCCTAGATTTTTGTGATCATATCCCGCCTCCTCCACCTCCAGAAATCCCAGACCAAACCCCCAATTGTTCTTTCTATGCCCCGTCTTTCTCCTGTACAGATCCACCCGCACCTTCTTCAATTGAGACCCTAGCGGCTGCAGAAACCCTAAATCCCCCATCTTCTGCAGCCCAAAATTCCTCTGCTAAAATTTCTTCAGAAACCCTGGTTAACGGGAGCCCATTCTCATCCGAAAACGGTGTCAAGATCAACCATGCCTCCCCTGATAAAGAAAATTCCGGCGGTGAAGAAGAATTAAATGCCCGGCGAAGGCGCCGGAGCAGGTGGGACCCCCCATCAGAATCTGACCAAAATGCCAACGGCGGCAGCAGGAAAAAGAAATCGCGGTGGGCTGATGATGAACCAAAACCCTTCATTCAGTTGCCGGATTTCATGAGGGAACTCACTGGAGGTATGGATCTCGATCCCGAAGTCCAAGCGCTTAACATTAGACTCCTCGAAATAAGTCGTAAATTACAATCTGGTCTACCATTAGATGACCGTCCTGAAGGCGCCCGATCGCCTTCGCCCGAACCTATTTATGATAACATAGGCATACGTATAAACACGCGCGAGTATCGGGCACGCGAGAAATTCACTCGAGAACGACAGGAAATCATCTCACAATTGATCAAACGGAACCCTGCTTTTAAACCTCCGCCAGATTACCGCCCTCCCAAGCTTCAGAAGAAGCTTTACATACCCATGAAAGAGTTCCCAGGCTACAATTTTATAGGGCTTATAATCGGGCCACGAGGGAACACACAGAAGAGAATGGAAAAGGAAACTGGAGCGAAGATTGTGATTCGTGGGAAAGGGTCTGTTAAAGAAGGTAGATTGCAGCAGAAGCGTGATTCGAAACCGGACCCCGCAGAGAACGAGGATTTACATGTTTTGGTGGAGGCTGAAAACCAAGAGGCTCTCGAAGCTGCTGCGGGGATGGTTGAGAAGCTATTGATGCCTGTTGATGAAGGGCTTAATGAGCATAAGCGGCAACAGCTTAGGGAACTCGCTGCTTTGAATGGGACGATAAGAGACGAAGAGTATTGTAGGTTGTGTGGTGAGCAGGGGCACCGGCAAAATGTTTGCCCATCTCGCTTGTCGATATTTAAAAGTGACGTCCTCTGCAAGATTTGTGGTGATGGTGGGCATCCCACAATCGATTGCCCCATGAAAGGATCAGGCAAGAAAATGGATGACGAGTATCAGAATTTCTTGGCTGAATTAGGAGGATCTGCACCTGATTCTATGACGAAGCAGAACCCGGCATTGCCTCTTCTTGGTTCGAATGGTTCGGGAAACTCTCCTCCTTGGGCTAGCAGCAGCAGTAGTAGCAGTGCCGGAGGTATTGGCGTTAAGATGGGAAAGGAATATGATGATACAAATCTCTATATTGGGTACTTGCCACCCAATCTTGACGACGATGGGCTGATTCAATTATTTTTACCTTTTGGCGAGATTGTTAGGGCTAGGGTTGTTAAGGATGATATGACTGGTTTAAGTAAAGGTTTTGGTTTCGTGAAATACTCGAATGCTGCTCAGGCTGCTCAAGCTATAACAAGTATGAACGGTTATCCTCTTGAGGGGAGAGTTATAGCTGTACGAATTGCTGGTGTCCGACCTCAACCTTCTGCAATGCCCCGGCCTCCTGCTCCAATGATGTCTCCCTACCCTGTTCCAGGCCAAACAGTTGGTGCATACCCATCTCAACAATTTACGTCAGGTGGGCCTATCAGAGGTGCACCACCTGGAAGCTTCACTCTCCCCAATTCTGTTCCATGGGCCCCCCCTGTTCCTCCTCCATATTCTCCTTACCCTGTTCCACCTCCTGGTTCGAATGTCTACACTCCTGTTCAGGGTCAATCCATGCCAGCTTTTACTGTGGAGTACCAATACCACCCTTCATTTCAAACTGCTACTCCACCTGGTGGGGCCCCACCTCAGAATACACCTTCGACACAGAACATTTCATCCAGCGTGCAACCAGCAAGTGTGCTACCTCAGAACAACACAAACACACAATCTGCACCCACCAATATCTATGGAAATCCTTTACCTGGAATGCCACCAAATGTTCATCCTGCTTATCCTCCATCTTCATTAGGTTACTCATCTTATTATGTGGTTCCTCCTGTATCTAATTCTATGGGAAACCAATCTCAAAGCGTAGTAAGTGTGAAGTGGTCATCTAATCCCCCAGTGTCTTTGTCTGTTTCATCTTCCGAACCAACGACTTTTGTTTCTGAATCTGGCAGTGAGAAATTTACGTAAGAGACTATGTGATGGTTCAGTTTGAGACAGTGTTTACAGCTTGAAAGTAAGTCACTTTTCATGTTTTTTTTTCTGCCGTTTATTTTATTCAATTATGTGGTAGAAATCTTTGAATTTAGATTATTCTTTTCATAGGAGCATTATAGCTATAGGTATATAGGCATTACTTGATTTCTTTTTTATGCAATGCACATGAAAGCTGACTCTGTTGTACCTGAATTGCTTTTCATTCAAAATTGATTTTTTTGTTTCTACCTATTTATTGACTATTTTAGAATAATACACAGGCGTGGAATTTGGATTTTTTTTTCCTTCTTATTTTACAGAGAATGTTTTCAGTTCAAAAAGATTATGTACGGACAGACAGTCAGTCATAATGCTGCCTGAATTTTCTAATGACATGCTTTCTGATATTCCTCCATCTGTTCTATAATTATCTCTTTCTTTCCATTTGTTGACCCTGTTTTTGGTTATGACTTTATGTTTGGACAGGCGTGTGGTTTCTTGGAGCTCTTGTGAACCTGATTACTTACCTGTTGCTATGACTTCAACTTTTGGAAGTTTGGGACTTATCTTTAACCTTGCTATACTGTTATGGAAATTGCAGAGATGTGTGGGCTGATAGATCAAGTCATTGGCTATAGTATCGTATAAGTTGTGCACACAGCTTCTCCATATCTCATCAGTGCTTCTCCTTTTCACTGTGGTGCAGGATCTCTTTCTTGTGCACACAGCTTCTCCATACCTCAACAGTGCTTCTCCTTTTCACCATGGTGCAGGATCTCTTTCTAGTGCTTCCTCCGTTGTTTCATCCAACATGTCTTGAGATACAAATTAATATTCTCCATTACTTTCATCCTGAAATTTATTGAGGAACTAATAACTGACAGTTTTGTGCTATTTTATATTATTTATATGAATTTTATGATCATACTACTTTTTTCTTAGCTGTTTCTAAATGGCTTATCTTAATGTGCCTTTGTTTCAATGTTGAGCCTTTTAATTTAACCATGTTATCTTCCCTTTGAAGCTGTCTCATCTCCGGAGCAGGTGGTGTTCATGGCTTAGTATGTTGACACGATATGGGTATGCGCATTTTGGTCCACAAATACTTTAGGTGGGATAAACTCATATACTTTTTTCCTCGGCTTGCGCTTTGGTATGAACATACTTTAGTATAGCCAATGTTCATGCTCCTTCGATTTTACTTATTTACGTTGTTCCAGTGCAGGTTGGTGGAGGCATTAACTTTATTAGTAATTATTGGTTCTGGTGCCTTTTTAAAACTATAAATGTCAAATTGAGGCAATGCATGAGTATGATGTCCTTTATGTAGTGTATGCCATTTTTTTTCCTTATGTTCATACTAAATTTTTTAACAGAATGCTTCTTCTCCATGGTGTCTCCATTCCTCAGACATGTAAATACAAAATGACTTCCTGTTTTTTTCTTCTTCTCCTTGAGTGGTTACCAATGTGACCAAAACCACATTTTTTTAAACAGAAGTTATGAAAAGGTACACATTTTTTTTCTTCAAAAAATTACGTTCTAAACGCCTTTCATGTGAAATAAACGCATTTTTGGTCTGAAGTGTACATGTTTTCAATAGATGAGGAGCATGTAGTTGCAAGAAATGAGGTATTCTCATTTATTGTCTAATTCATTTTTACTAAAGTGTGCCTAATAATTTTACGAAAATACCCTTTAATAAGGGTATTATTGTCTAAGGACAATGCTAACCTCACAATCAAGTGGGTGAGATTAGCATTGCCCTTTAATTTTTTAGCTCACTTGATTATTAACTGACTTCCTAAATTACCTGCTTATATTGAGAGCAAGTGATTTGTTCTTGGCTGTTTAACTCTTACTATGTGAACAGTTTCAGTGGCTGAATGCAATTTCTTTTCAAGGGACTGAAATATGCTTTCTTAAAGTTTTTGTCTGGTGAAAGGTGTGATACTTGTTACCATTGGTACATTTCATCCTGGTTAAGGTATGTTAGAATTTAACACAGATTTTTGAGCTGGTGTGGTACTGGGACTAACGAGTTCTCCATTGGGTTGTTGACTTCCAGCATATGTAGCTTAAGTGTTGTTTAGATTTTTTAGGATTTTTATTTATCTATTTTTTTAATGGACACTACTAACCAAATATGACTTTCCTAAAGGTTTATATGGTTGACAGCCTCTAGTATATTTCCAATGGTAGCTTCATTCTGGTTAAGGTTTTTAAAGTTGTCAATTTTTTTGAGTTTCCTCCTATGATCTTTGACCAATCTGTTAGTGTCTCGACAGGGAACTCATGCGAAGTCATTTTCCAGACTGGTTATATCAGGATGACTATTGTTGCATCATCTGCATATCTAAAAGGTTACATAATTTTTAATTAATTGATAAAAAATTGTAAGGAAAATTTGTCATGATCAGCCTCCAATTTCCATTATTTCTTGAAAACACAACCTAGGTAAATTTACTAAAATTCCCTACATCCATTTACCTATTAAAGAAAGAACCATTTCCATTTGTGGTATTTTCTTGGTTAGCTTCTTTTGCTCTTTCTAGAAGTACCCTGGCTCTGCCCTGTTCTTTTCTTTCAAGTAGGGATCATGGGACCATGTTGTTGGAAATTTAATTTTGAAACTGGTTTGCATGCCTTTTAGCTGCATTTGTGGGATATTTTTGGTGATATCTTATGGCTAAGAGACTTGTTGTCCATTTTTATAACGGACTATAGCTCTAAAGAGCGTTGCTCTTTACAAATAAAGTGTAAATTTCCTAATTTTGCCTAATCATTATTCATCTCCTCTAAAAACATATAAACTTCTCAAAAAATGAAATTGGCTACTCAGTCAAAAGCCCTTTGCCCTGGCCTCTCCACCTAGTCACCGTAACATAGGAATAACCCTCTCCATATTTTTCTCTACCATTGATTTTCTTGTTTTAGAAAAAAATAATGATTTACTTTTATGGACTGTGCGCGTCTGTGCGTTTGTGCATTGCATTGGTCGTCGTGTACATGCATGCTTTCTGTGTATGAGGCCTTTTAACAAAATAGTTTTTATATTTTAGGGTGTTTTCTGCCAATAGTGTAAGTGAGGATTTTTTGATAAATTTCCGAGACTAAAATCAAAATTACAATAGAATAACATTAAACATGGGAAACTGAAATAAGCAGATCCTTGGATAATCCCGAAATGATAATGGAGATTTGATCAGATTTCTGTGATTACTAAATGGTTTTCCTGACATCCCTGATAGGTTTGGAGAATTAAAGCTCTTTCCCCCCCTTTTTTCATATCTCTAACTATAACCTACAGATGTAATGGTCTGGCCTATCGAGCGGTGCTCGGTGGATTGGTGGAATCCATCATCTCTTCCAAGTTGCATAAATCTTGATGCAATTTTCCATGTTCTTTGGCTGTGGATTTATAGCAATCATTGCTGAACCCATTTATCTTCTTCACCTATGTCAGCTCCTTTTTATAAACTCACATTAAAGCTGTAATTCTATTAAATCAATTTATGTCAGCTCCTTCCTTTGTGAAAGAGGGCATAAAACTTTTGTTGAGCACCACTCTACATGGTAGTCCCCATGGTTATAAATCTGGGTATCAGGCACCGTATTGGTTGCTGCTCAGTCTGATAACCTATCGGATGATATATCTGTAAGATTCAGGTGATCAGGAGGGAATCACAAAATAAAAGAAAATAAAAATATGATATGTTTCGGCCAATATTGATACATATTGGTAGGTAACACTGTAACATGTGATTCCTACTGGCCATCATATCGGTTGTTCTCAGTCTGATAATGTATCGCTAATATATCAGTCAGTATTGGGTGATAGGGATGTAATAAAAAAAGAATAAATAAAAAAAATTCTGATATGTGTTGGCCAATATTATTGCCTATTAGGTATATACCGTTGGCTTTTCTGGTATCATTATCAGCCAGGCCAGATACTGATATGTGTCAGTATCAGCGTCAGCTTATACTTTAAATCATGGTACTCTCTCAGCTGATGAGTCATGAAGCAATAAAATTATTTGCTTTTCTTTCACCTTGAAATCACCTATCCTGACAGGGAGTTCTGTTATTAGCATGAGTAAGCATACTTAGTTGTGAGCCCAGCCTTATCAGATTTGATTAAATCAAGAGAAAAAAAAATCTCCAATGAAATGTTCTAGAAAAAATACTCTATAAAAGACAGTTATAGAAATTTGTATAATAATTGCTAGAAAATATTTGCATATGAAAAACTTCCTTGAAACCGGCAGTGTAAAACCCATTGAAGTACAGAAAAAAAATCCTTTGATACAATCATTGTGACAAAATCTGGCTTTTTTTTAAAATACGCATATATGCTTTTGTTTTGCTATGATGCACTAAACACGTAAAATATCTGTATTTTTGAATAAAACGTGTATTTTCCTATAATATGCATATTTTGGGTATTAATCACTTTTTTCCCATATTAAACCTTTTTTCCTGTATTAAAAAAAACTCACTTCCAATAGTGTTGTTGTAGAACTATACTAGCTATTTTTTGTTCACTTCCAAACAAAATGAGATATTTAGATGCACCTTATTCTTCATTCCCTCCAAAATACTCACTTCGATACACTTTTAACATGTTTGCTCTTAGCAGGCTCCATTTCTTGTGTTTACTAGTTGGGCTTGCATTGTGCAGTTGTAAAGCCCAAGTTTTTTACTGTAAAAGCCTTATTAAATGATCCATTTTTGATGAATGAGATATCTTTGAACTCTCAAAGCTGCTGGTAAACTGCTGAATCCTGTTTTTTGGGGAATAGAAACCTTAGCCATTTGTGCTCTGCACCATGGTTTTTAAACTCGCCGAGTTGGCTCGACTAAGTTTCGTGGCAACTCGCCTTGTGACTCGAGCAGTATTCTGGCTCAATCGATTCACTGAACTGGCTCGGAAAATCGACTGAGTTTTATTGACTCGGCACATCAACTCAGTAAAATAAACAAAAAGGGTTTGCGGTGGTTTTAAATATTTTATAAGGGCAAAAAAGTCACTTTTTTTAAAGTTATAAGGCAACGATTCCAGCTCTTTCTCTCTTTAATATTTCACTCTTTATTCTAATCTCTTGTCCCCAGAGTCTGCACTAATACTCAGTCTCTGCCCTAAAAACATCGGCAAAGAAGAGGAAGATGTTATTTGTTTCTCTACTCTCATCTCTCCCCTCCAATGCTACGAAAAACCCTCTCGTCTTCTCTCCTCCAATCCTATGAAAAACCTTCTCATCCCCCCTATGAGAAACTAATCAAGAAGGAGAAGAATCTGAAGCCCTAATTGATGGGTAAGTTTGCTTTTTTTTTTTTTTTTGGAGTTGAGGCCTTTACGCTTTTTTCACCAAGAATCACCCTGAATATCTTACCAAATTTTGGTCTGCTATCAGGCCCACACTTGAGTTCCCCTTCTCAGCTAATGTTGATCCCAGAACAAAACATTTGCTATTAGCATTAAATTTGTTATAGCCTCCTCCATTCCTACAATTTCATTACGATAGGTTTCATATGCTGTATTTGTTTTACCTTTCTAGAATCTGTTTCTGTTCTATGAGACCATTAGATATAGAGGTATCATATAGATTTTCCTGTTCATGTAGTTATATAGCTGCATTTTTTGAGGAATTTGAGTCTATAAGATATGGAAATTTCTTTTAAGGTATGCTTTTGCTAATCTTTATCAATCATATATGTATGTGTAAAACATTTTAAATTTTTATTTAATAATCCGAGTCGCAACGAGTCTAGTTAGAACGAGTTTCCGAGTTAACTCTACTCAGATGACTTACGAGTCGAGTCGAGTTTTCGTGTTTTAAAACAATGCTCTGCACTGCTTTCATATACTGCTCCGTTATGTGATTTCCTCTGTTCATGGCAGTGTTGCTTGAATTTGATAAACAGCAAAAAAATGAGGAGCGAAGCTCACTAACATCACTACTCTTCTTTCATTTATTGCTTCTTTTTCCCCCCTACAGTTCCCCTCGCCCTTGAACAGAAAAAATAGCTATGGAGTCGAGGTTTTTAACCACTGCGAGAGGAAATAACTTTCTTTTTTTGTAAGTACGAGTCAATTCAGCCAAATATTACTGCCAATCCTTCGTGGTGAGCTGAGCTGTAGGCCTTACTAAGGAGATGGGTGACGTCTTTTGATGGTGTTCTCTGTGATGTTAACTTTAGCCCTGTGAGTGGAACTTCTTAACAGACGAATACATCAATTACCTGCCATTCTCTTTGCAGGCCACTTAAGTGCGGATGGCTGAAGGTGAAGCCTTCTGATGAGATGGCATGGAGCTTATGGCAGGCCTCTTTTAAGTGCTGATGCCTGAAGGTGAAGTTTACTGTTGGAGTTAAGGGCAGGCCTCTTAAGTGCTATGCCTGAAGGTGACGCTTTCTGGTGAGATGAGGAAGGAACTTTGGGGTTAATTTTTCCTAGAGCTTGGGGGTTGAGCATTAGAGATGGTAAAGGCTGATTTATCAAGTTCTATTGGGGTAATATTTGAGCGATTGCTTACCTATAATTAATATGAAAGTCTTATTTTCACAAATTTAGCTCTCCATAGCTTTGTGTGATGTTAAAGGCTTGGACTTGTCAAGCATGAAAATGCGGGTTTGAGTCCAGAGAGCAGCCTCTTTGTGCATAAAAGAGCCCAGAGGTTTGGTCTGTTTCCCGTCCACCCATCCCGGTACCCCATACCTGCGGGACCAGCACTGCCTAATGGCCTTTTTAAGCTTTCGAAATAGCTCACTGTCTTGATGTATTGGGGCATCTTGGTGGCAGATGCCTCCACCTTGGTTTTTTTTTTTGGTGAATGAGAAATTCATTAAAAATGGAAACCTGCCAAGAACCTCGGTTTCATTTATTGTTTATGCAATTTTAGCACCATGGTTTAAAAAAAAATTGGTAATCCCAAAGCAGAGCCAATGTAGTGGTAACTGATAAGTATTCATTGGTAATATGTTTTTTTACCATAGCATGTATGAATCTTATATCATTATAAACATTTTAAATATTACAAAACTTTTTTATCTCTATATAAATACCTGGAAAATGTCAGTTATATTTATTAATTTTCCCTAAGTGGTCTTTTTTCACTGACACTTGACTGTTTCTGTGATACTCCCAATTTAACTACTACAGGGAAAATAAATTTCCATAATGGTCATGCTGATCTGTTTCCTGCAAGGGCACTCACAAGTCAACCTCATCATGCTTCTTGACTCAGTAATGAATCTGCTCTGGGTTTTATATCATGTTCACAAGCCTAGAACCTAGATGACTAATGTTTTTTACTGTGGATAAGCATAGTTCACTGGGTCATTGGGTGTGCTGTTATTAGATTGGTTCGAGTCTGCAGACCGCATTTGTCAATGTCAAGTCTTTTCTCTACGATGCAACTTTTCCTGCTAATTTGTTTGTAGGTGCATGTACACATACACGTACATGCTTTGGAAGTTAAAGATAGGTCATCACTTGTAGGGTTAATTGACCAATTGCTTCATTGCTGTAGTGTTATCGTTTGGAAAGCTTACACTATAGTCTAGCATATATTTGTTAAAGTTTAATAGTTTGAAATAGCACAGGTTTGGATTGCTTCTTTTGGCCGAGTTTGTTTCCACGTCAGTGCTGTAGGACATACCCCTTACGTGTAAGATTTTTCTTGGGGCTTTTTTTTAGTCTTTGGCTGATAGTGATTTACATTTGGGTTGTCATCAGCCACCATGTTATTGCTAATTATTTGGTGGGCTTGCGAAGATTCAATAAATTTTGCGGCCTAGGCTTTTGCTCCTTGAAGGACTTTTTTTTTTGTTTTTGGTTTTTTTGTTTTGGTTTTGTCTGTCAGTTTCTCTAGTTGGTCTAGTCTTTTAATTAGTTATAGCCAATTGAATCTTATATTTTTTTTATACTTGCAAGGGAGTTGATACTTCGGAATAATCCTACTAGATATCTTTATGATCAAACTTTTTCATCTGTTATTTGATACATTTTAAGCTCCTACGGTGTTTGTATCTATAACTATGCACAAGTAGGTGGTTTTTTGATGGCCATGGCTACTCGTCAGTCGTGGTTGGTTTCTCAGTTCAGTTAGGTATTAGATACCTGACCGAGCGCTAATGCCTATCATACTGGGGACACTTTTTGGATGTGTGTCATGTTCAACCACTGTGCATATTCTGTGATTTAATGCCAATGATCTCATGAACTTTGGTGCAAAAGTATTGTGATTTAATGCCATGACAATTTCTGTAAAGAAATCTTATATGGTAACAGGCACATTTGGAACGTTGATTCGGAATCGGTCATGGATTGTATACATGTTATTTTTCATCAAGTGGGCCACTCAATGTGAAGAGTCTGATGTGGAGATCTGGTGGGTCATCGATTGCCATAACACAATTTGTGATTCAAAGCCGTCAAATGCTTTTAAAATGTAGGGCTAAAACAAGTTTGAAAATTTTATCCGGGAGCTCTTTATTTTAATAACGTTTGTCCGCTTGGAATCACATGATAGAAGGTTGTGTTTTGACAGAATTTTCAACTGACCAGAACTCGACTTTGTGTGGCACACTCGATGAAAAATTGTGACGTGTACACAATTACTGTGACCCGTCCCAAATAGGTTAATATGGAAGAGGGTGCTGGTTGAGCCACCCAATATATTTTTATGCTAGATGAGTTTGGCCCTAACATTTTTATGCTAGATGAGTAAGGGCCACAGTGTTTCACGGATGGAAACCATTGACTGATTTGAATCAGACGATGGAGATTTCTTTGTCTCAATTATTCAAAAAATAAATCTTAAGATCATGTCACACCTATTAGACAGTCAGATGTTGATTTCACATAGCACATGTCCCTATTAATAACCTAAATCATGGGAAAAAGAGTTGACGTTCTCTTTTACGGACGTGTTCCATGTGGAATGAACATCTGACTGTCTGATAGTCACGCCATGATCTTAAGATCTATAATGGGGAAGATTGGAACAAAAAGCAATTTCCATTGTTTGATTTAAATGAGTGAATGGTTTTCGTCTGTGAAAAATTGTCTGGTCCTTACTCCAAAAACTGTCTTTATGACAATTCAATTTATGATCTGCTTGAGTGTACGTACAATTGAAGTTAACATTTTATTATGGGTGCTTTTGTTTGGTTGGTGGCCTCTTAATGAAGGTTCAAGGAGGCATCCAAAACCCTGTGTCAGTGCCCCATGGACAAGCGGAAGAAATGCGTGAGTTTAGTTGGGTTTAACACTCGTAATTGATATTTCGTAATTCTTCTTTTGTCCTAACCTGGTTTTAATGGTTGGTTAAGAAACGCGGGTATGGTTGGGTTTTAACACTCGTAATTCTTTGAAATCTAATACTTGACGTTTCGTCAGTCGCCTTTTATTTAAAATGTAAGGTTAATATTATGCATAACAAAAATAATTTATGTCCACAGCATAAGGGTATTTATTGGACCGTCTTAGACGGTGGAAAATTTGCAGGCAGCTTAAGTGGCATTATGTGACTGGCTGCACGCATAGTTGGGTCTAAGCACTGCAGCCAGTCAAGTCATGCCTCATAAGCTGCCTGCAAAATTAATTATAAAAAATCGTCCACTGTTTATAATTTTTAATATTTATAGTACCGAATTTAGTGGCGCATTATTGAGAATGATCCTAAGACGGATAATCTATTCTTCACGCAAATTTGGGCATTGTTTAACCCATCTGTAGAGCCAAACTATGTGGTGAGCCAGAATTTAAAAGATCTTTCTCTATTGAACCCCCATTAAACACCTAAATGGTGATTAAATGATCTTACACTATCAATGATTTAAGATGTGGTGATCCGAACTATAAAATGATATAGATTGAAGGGCAAAAATGGTGTTTTAGGGATATTTACGCATTTGATCTATTGACTGTAATATGAACTGTTGTTTTAAGTTTTAATGGCTGATTTTAAAAATTGTCAATCGGAATCGGATGGTTCACATACATTTATCGGCATGTTTTATTGGGTAGAGACATTCTAATGATAGATTGCCTGTTAGTCAATTTAGATTGATCATAGCTGTGTGCCACATAATAATCCTTTTTCATTTCAATTTTACCCACAATAGATCCAGAGATCATTGGCCTACCATCAACCGGTATGATGTTGATTAACTAAGGCACTTATCCCCAAAAGTGAACGTGAACCATGTTTGATGGTATGACGCGATGAACACTTTTTGAGATGTGCGCCACATGTAAGCCCCATTTGACCATTTTGTGGTAGGCGATCTGAATATCTATTGTGTTGAAGGTTGAGATGAAAAACGACATTGATCTTGTGACTGAAAGTTGTGAACAATTTTTTTTGCTTTGATTAAGTGAGGTGGTTGTAATATAAAGTGGTGTGGCAGTAACACCAGCCTTTAAAAAAAATATTTTAATGTAGAAGCCGGTTCTGTAGTCCAAGGTCCTTGTGGCACTGAAAACAGTGTTTGCATTACACATGGAGCATGGGGGATCGTTTAGATCAATTTTTTAGAATGAAATTATTTAAAGAATATTTTAAAAGGATAACTTAAAGTTTGACTAGTAACAATGATCCCCATTTCTTGGCTCAAAAAATATCTGATGGAGATGAGTTTTCAATTTTTTTATTTTTTTATTTTTTTTTGGCATTGAAACACATGGAGCTCCATGTGAAACCTTGGAGGATGGTCATCGTCTGGAGGATGGTCATCGTCTGCTGTGGAAGACAGACGCCATTCATAAAATGGAAACACTCTGAAGGTTGCAGCAAATTGAGGGGCGATCCAAATTTGATTTAACTGACAAGAAGGCCGTTTAGAAGGGTCGGAGGCAGTGCTGTGTTAAAATCTATCGAGGCTAATGGGGGCTATGTCATGAGAAAAAGCAAGGGAGAGATGAGGCTTGCTGGGCCTCCAGTCTCCACCTTATTTTCCAAGCAATAGGATTGAGGTTGAGTTGACGGGGTTACTAATTCTCAAGTGATTTTGGAGCTACAAGAGTGGAAATAATTTCTAGTTTGGCAACTGCACTGCGAATTTGCAAAGGGAATTAGGGAAGATTAGTAGCCATTTTCGATATGTTATAGCCATTATCCGATTCAAAAGTTGACTCTGACAAATCAGATGATACAAATCGTATTTCTTATCAAATTTTTATCTTAAAGATCTTTTAATCATGATTTTTCGCTTATATTTTATCTAAAAAATGATAAAATTTATCTTTTTATCCATGTGCCATGATACAAATCTCTAGCTCCCTTTTTTGGAACTCTATGTACTCTACCTGCTTTGATAGTGAGAATCCGTAAAACCTTGAAGCTTATGAGTATTTCTGAAAACAAAAAAAAAAAGTTCAAATACAAGGAGCCAAGGGTTCAAATAAATGCACTCATCCTGTCCATAAGCCCTTGCCTCCATATAAGTTAAAAATAATCACTTTGACCCCATATGGAGCTCAGAAAATAGCCATTGTAAATGATGAATAATATGTTGTACCCTTAAAAAATATACAGTTGGATGGTTGAACGAGCAGGTCCATTTTTTTTATTCGTGGGTAGGCCCGTCGTTATAATAGAGTGGCCCTTCCCACTCCTTCCAGCCGTATGGTGGGCACTTCACAGTCACAAAAAAATTGGGTGCTGTACCCGGGCAGTTAGTTACATACTGCACGTCTGCACCCTCTATTAGTGCCACTTCCAGCATCGGTTTCAACCTTAATGGAAAGAACTGGTACATAACTGACAGTGTACCATGTGCATAGTGGGCCCTTTGATGTGACCGTGACCCATGGAAATATCTGTGTCTCACCATAGTGACAAATTTCTTCTTGGGCAACATTTATGTAGGGGGCCATTTCGTATAAATTTCGAAAAAAAATTAAAAAGTGTCAGGAAAATTTTGGAGAGTACAAAAAATACTAAATATAAATTATATTTAAATTTCATAAAATTTTTATTTATTATTTAAAAAATAATAAAAATTAGAAAAAATTTATTAATTTCACCGAAATTAATGAAATTTTTGTGATTTCCAAGAAATCATCAAAAGTTTCTCCCGACCCCTGTTTCGGTAAATTTCGAAAAAATTTGTCACTATGTATCTCACATAAGCCATGTAGCACACCGAACGCACCTTTCTTATATGAGCCAAGATTTTCTTCATAGGGACCCAATTACGGTGTATAGTGTTTCGTAAACAGCACTCGACGACTTGATACTCAGATTGATGCGTATATCACATATCCTAGTAAATAGAAGTAAATCTCTACTAGTGGCCAATAAGGGGTGGGATTGAAGCTCATAACCTCAACTTCTTGAAGTGTGGTCCGGGCTATTGCACTAACCCTCTGTTAGTTTATGTGACATTAATATACAGACCATTTAGTAAGTGCGTAATGATTTAAAGATCTTTAGTGTTAAAGAATGAGAAGAAAAATAATGTCATCATTTAATTCAAAGTTGTCAAGCACCAACTAAAATTAATGATTGTCATGTAAATCTAACATATCTTTAATATTAGATAACGTTTGATAATATATATATATATATATATATATATATATATAGACCTTAGGTTAGTGACCTAAGGTTGAACCATATGCTAGTGGGCTTGGGTGCCAATTGACACCAATTCGAAAGATCACGTGCCAAAGCAACATGTATAAGATCGATCATATCCATAAAAAGAAAATATTTGAAAAAATATTTTATCTATCCTTCAAAACATAATTAAAGTTGGAAAAAACTCAATGCACCAGATATATTGGGCGTTACCCAATACTTGACTACATTTTTGAAAGTTAAAAACGAAAATAATAATAATTTTGTTTAGATCACAAGCCATGTGGCACTTAATCCCAAAACAGATATTTTTGTTGGGATCACATGCCGCATGATTTATGATCTCAGTACTGTTTTAAGGTTAAACCTTACAACACTAATTCAAGTATTGCCTTATATATATATATATATATATATATATATATATATATATATGTTTGATAATTTCGGGCGGAAGGAGATTGAACAGGGCGCCATTAGCGTCATTATTCGTTCTCGGGACAGTACCTAATACTAACTCACTAAAGATTGAACAACCATTTTATTTGCTAAAATAGATTATGTCAGTGAGGAGTTAACTCCCTTAGCTCAAGCCTAATATAAATAGATTACCTTCGCACTTTTAAGCCATATGGTGCCATGTGCCAAACTTTGTAGTGATTCATATCGGTAAAGTGCAAAACATATTTTAACTTTTGTGGGGCCTAAAAAATATGCTCATTTGAAAGTTTCTACCATCAAATCTAAGCACTTTAATATGATCCTTAAGGTAGATGTAAACAAAAATATGTACAATATTCTGTCAAAAACTTTATTTTTTCATATATTGTAAGGTATTCCAAGCTTGTGCTTGGACTCGGATGCCCTCGCCACAAGTATTTCGCAAATTTTGCACCTTACCAGCTCAAATAATTTGAATACTCTATTGAGTAATGCTTTTTGGGTTGGATATGATCTTCATATGGCCTTTAGCTACATAGAGATTTTGAATAGGCAAAAACTAATTAGTTGCCCAAAATTCGAAGCTTATTTTGGCCTAAGCTAATCATAAAGCCTAGTTGAATCAACAAATCTCCAGTACTATTATAATTTTTGGGTAGATAAATTTGCAGACAATTTATGTGGTGTGAGACGTGATTGGCTCAACACAAGCGGGGCCCAAACATTGCAACCAATCATGTTGCGCCACATAAACTGTCTACCAAATTGTCTATAAAAAATTGCCCATCCTTTATAATTTTCCTTTTTTTTTAGTAATCTCATTTATTTTAGTTAGTGTTACAACCACGTCACTTAATCAAAGCAAATATATGTTGATTGCTTTAAATCAGATGATCACGATCATTTTTCGACCCAATCTTCCACTCAAACAAATTTGGAGATCATAAGCCTGCCATCAGATAATCAAATGTTAATTTCAGGTGACACAGATTAGAAAAAGTGAACGTGGACCATGTTTAAAGGTACGCCATTATCCTGTTCACTTTTTTGGATTATACTGCATGGATTTAACATATGATAATCTAATGGTAGGCTCGTGATCTCAAGATCTATTTTATAAAAGGTTGAGATAAGAAACGATCTCTATCATCAAAGCAATCAAGTGAGACGAGTGTAACAAAAGGCGCTGTGGTAGTAACCTCATCCTTTGTTTACAGTCTTACTACTACTAAGGTATGAATTCAGCTTCAGTGTTAGTGCATTCCACGTAGAAAAGGAAGAAGCTAAAAGATCATCTACTTTAATCCTACCGCCACCTGGAGGGTGTTTTTTCAAAGTGTCTTACACATTAAGCATTAATGCATTATTATTGGGCGTAGAGAAATTTTCCCTCTAACGGGAAAAACAATAGTCTTCTAGAAGAATCTTACGATCGGATCGTGCACTTTAATTAAAAGAAAATTTTGAATAATCCATTCATTTTAAAATACATTGATCGAATTGTTCATATCCGAGTGAAATTTTTGTACAACTTTAATTTAATATATAATTTTTTTCTTAAAAATATATATAAATTTTTTCTTTAAAAGCATAATTAATTATGCCTACTAATACATATAATATATATATCATCCCAGCTTGGACCGATTATAATTATATGCCCACCGGTTTTGCTGAGATTTTCAAAAGTTGCAAGTGGCAAGGATATGATACAAAAGAAAATAGGGTACCTCTAAATGCACTCACACGTTCTCCGAAAGCGCTCACTGTCTTAGACCCCTTGAAAACTATTGATTTCTTTGAATTAAAAGATGGAGATCGTCTTTCACACCGATCTTTCACACAACAGATCTTTTGCGATCATGGCGCACTTATCAGATGGTCAATTTTTTCCTCCTAAAAAAATGGTCCTTAATTTATATGACCCTCATCATGCTCAAAAATAATTTTAGGGCCATTTTTTGAGGATTTGTGAAATATGAAATTGGCAATTGGCCATCTAATATGTGCGTCATTATCTTAAGATCCATCATGTCAAAAATAAGGATGAAAACTAATCTCTATGATCTTATTTCAAAGAATCAACCGCTATCAAGGAGTCGAGGACGAGGGTGCTTTCAGAGAACGGGTGGAAACTAAGAGGGGTGCCCAAAAACCTATCATAAAATTAGAGAGAGGAGAGCACGGGATAGAAGATCATAAATAGCCTGACCTTTTCCCTGGCGTGCTTCTTTAACTAACGTATAGAAATTTTCTGCATTTTCTGGTGGGTGAGTCCCGTTGAAAGAGCTAAAGCCTGCTTTAAATGTGGGAGGAGAGAGAAAGCCCCCATTCATCAACCTTTACGCTTTGCTCTCAATTTCATGGTTTGATTTCTATCCCTTTTGATTCGAAATCTCTCCCACCTCTTTCTAGCCACCCATTTCTAATTTCGAAATCTCTTACCTTTTTTTTTGTCCTTCTTGTATCTTTGGTACCGTCAATTTAATAAAAGAAACAAAGAGAGAGACTCCTTGACCACTTTCCATTGATATTGCAATGAGAACCCTTTTGAGGTCATATCAAAATATCAAATATTCATAACGATTTTTCGACAAATCGATATGTATCGGTATCAAACTCGGAATTAATATTGACTGATATATATGGGGTATCGGCTGATATGTATCCGGTATCGATTGATACCTATATATATTATTTTATTTTTTAAATAGGCCGATACGTATTGGATGATTCGTATTGATCTTCAAAGGACTGATACTCGATACTGATTCCGATTTTATTACCTTAGGTCATATGACATCCGTGTCTAATGTTTAGAAATTGGACCGTTGATTGAACCTCGGAGGGCTTCAATCTTGTCCAAGTAGGTTGGACGATAGAGAATATACTTTTCTAGAGAGAGAGAGAGGTCCAAGGGATGCTACTCGCAAAGGTAGCATTTTCATATTACTAGTGATTTAAATTTATTTTTTTTCGAAAAGAAAACGGGTTATTGATTGGATCTTGAGAGGATGTACTATAACTCGTGATGCACTACAAAAAATAAGATTATTAGCGACAATTTTTTTCTTTAAAAAATTGCCGCTATTAATAAAAATACTATTATGACTATTAGCAGCAGTTTTTTGTTAATAGCGGCAGTTTTTGGCTGCCCCTAATAGTCTTATTTTTTGAAGTGTTGGTATAATCTAATAAACACTCCCTTCAAAGATACCATCCTTTTATCTTTATAAATATATTATATATAATTTTAACTGAAATGATCCTCTTAGTAATGGGCTAGTTCCCATAGTGCTGAAACTATAATCCCTTCCCTTTCATGTATGTGAAGTGGAAAATGTAAGGGCCCAAGACATTTTTTTTTTTTTTGAGTACTTGGGTTTCCAGGCCTTTTAGAGCACCAGCCTAATCTCAATGGCACGTGCGCATTCCAAATTAACATATATCGGGTCAACACGGAATATAAATCTCTAAGGTGACCTCAAGGGAGGGAGGGTATTCTGCCTCAGGTTTTTCACTTTTGAAAAAAGTAAAGGCCTCAAGGAAGGAAGGGCCCAAGACATTAGAGTGCAATTTAAAAATATTATTCACCCTAATGCAAAAATGAAAGGTGAAAATTATGAAACATTTTATGGTTAAATTTAAATGATTTGACACTGTTAGATTGATGGAGGTTAATGCTTATTGATTTATTTATTGATAATAATGAATTGATCTCGCACACCATCATGTGGCACCCAAATTGTCCTTAAGACTAGTATTCCAGCATATGGCATTCAGGTGATTTATACTTCCCTTAATCTTATATCTAAAGTAAAGGTACCATTTTCCTTCTACGCTTTTTCTTAAAAACTATAAAGTTTCGGGTTTTATGTGCAAGCGTCATATCCAACCGGGTAAATTAGACTGTGGTCCAGGTCAAACTAGTTGAACTCTATATGGGGTCCATTCAACTGCACTACAAAAAAGAAGACTTAGCAGCGGTCAAATTTGTCACTATTAACAAAAAAATCTATTAAAATTATTAGTGATAATTTTTTTGTTAATAGCGGCAGCCAAGCCGCTAATAATCTTATTTTTTTAGTGCGATTTGAAGTTTTGAGCTGAGCATGACCCTTCTCTCTCTCTCTCTCTCTCTCTCTCTCTCTCTCTCTCTCTCTCCTACCTATAGTGTTGAATATTATGCAGATTCGATATATGTCAGCCGGTATGTATCAAGCTCGCCTCCCTCTTGATATGATATTATCCTGGTAAAAAAAGTCAAATATTGAGTCATGGGTTAACATCGGGTCATATCTTGGCCGTATAATATCGGATCATAAAAGTCAAATAGTGGGTCATATCAGCCTACGATATGTATCTGATATAAATCTGACATAATATCAAAAATGTCGTTTGGGAAAAATAGTTTTTTATTTTAAAATTTTATATTATTATTTAAGATTTTTAAGGTACCATCGGCCAGTTTGGCATATGTATTTGATATATCCCATGCATATGGGCTTGGACCTGGCCGATATGCCATTATGATTTTTGTCCTAAAAGACAGATATGCAGTTAAGTTTGGTCCTTAAAACATTGCATGGTATGAATGCATGCAAAACGCGGCATTTTATATCCCTTTTCAAGTCCCATTGTCTGTAATTGTCTGTGATTGATCGTTTCATAACATTTTCAATAACGTGTTTCATCCATTTTTGCTCCACAAATGACTGAATGAGAAGGGGTCCATGGGATCGTACTCCTTTATGAAGATGTGTAACTATGGCTACATAGAATATGATGAAACGCTTCGCTGTATTACAGGCACTCAAAAGTGCCCTTAATTTTAAGGGTTTTTAGGTTGGTGGTCCTCACTTGTGCCACAACCATCTTCAACTCAGATTTCAAATTGGAGATCCTATATATACCAATATACCATTACCATTATTTGCATGACACCAGCTTTTCAGTTTTTCCCACAATTAAACTGTAAGAATATTAGAGAAGTTCACAAAATCATCAAGTAATCAATCAAACGGCAGCATCAACGGTCATCTCTTCCTTCCATAAAAAAAAAAAAAAAAAACAAGAAAAAAAGTCATCTCTCCCTCACTTCACAATAACACTAATATATCAAATATGGTAATAGATATATAGGAGTATAGGACAACAATAAATACCATCACCAACCTTTTCCCATGATTATCCCACCTACAAAACCATTTTACAATAAATACCACCACCATTTCACTTATAACTCTTCTTTCTCTCTCTTCAATAATCTATCAACAATACCAAATACCTAAGGAAAATTTGCACTTCGTCCCTATAAGTTTGCGTATTTATAGAAACGGCCCTATAATTTCAATCATTACATAATAGGCCAGCTTCAAGCCAAGTCGGTTTCACGTTTCCCTTATATATATGCTTCCCTATGCTTATTTGTCTTTTTTACACTTTTTCTTATATTGCAATTTCGAGATTCGACTACAATTGGTATAGTCCAGAGACTTACAACAACCTAGGTAAGATATCGATTACATTATCTTCGTGAGATATTGATTTCCCCTCTTTTTTAATATATAGTTGGTAGACCAGGCTTCGTAAAATAGCGGTCGACATCTTAAGGTAGTGGGCGCTATCTTAAAATATCGGCCGCTATCTTAAAGTAGCGGGCGATATCTTAGGATATCGGCCGCTATATTAGGATAGCGGCCGATAGCGGCAGCTATTTTAAGATAGCGGCTGCTAACATACTCTTAAATTTTTTTTTTAAAGTTAGCGGCTACTGTCGCTAACATATCTTCAATTTTTTTTTTTAAAGTTAGCGGACGCTATCTTAGGATATCGGCCGCTATCTTAGGATAGCGGCCGATATTTTAAGATATCGACCGCTATTTTAAGATAGCGGCCGCTAACATATTGTTATCTTAAAAAAATAAAAAAATAAAAAATAATTTTTTTTTGTTTTTAAGTAAGCGGCCGCTACGGTTTAAGATAGCGGCCGCTAACATACCGCTATCTTAAAAAAAATATATTTTTATTTTTATTTTTATTTTTTTATTTTATTTTTTTTGTAAGTTAGCGCCCGCTATGATATGTTAGCGGCCGCTAACATACCGCTATCTTAAATTTATTATTTTTATTTTTATTTGTTTTAAGTTAGCGGTCTGTGACGGGGCCAAGACTTGAGCTTGTAGCATGGTGCACGTGGCACGACATGTGGTGCCAGGAGGGCACGCGACATGGGGCTATGTTGGCCTTGCGACGTGGTCGCGCTACGAGGACACAACACGGTCGCATGAGGGTATGACGTGGAGCGTCACGGTAGCGACACGGACGCGACATAGCCAAGGTGGGCTAGCGATGCATGAGGCGTTGCGATATGTCAAACCAATAGGTTTGAGGTTCTCCTGCCATTCTGGCTGAATGACTGTTTTACCCTTATATAGGGGAAGGGAGCTTGAGAGCTATTCCCCCGCACACGGGGCCTTGCGTTGCTAGAGGGGGCGCAAGTGTCTCCTAGGCCTGAAAGGGTGGGCCTAGGACGTTGACGCAGCGATGCCGTGTGAAACCCGAGGAAGGTTGATGTATGGCCCCGGACTATGCGTCGCGGTGCATACGGCTGGACAACCTCGCGTGAGAACTCCAAGGCACTGTGTGGGACTCAGTTGAGCACGACAGCATGTCGGCTAAAGATGAACGTGTGTTAGTAATTCGGAACGCACACGAAGGCAAGCTGTGTGGGACTCAGTTGGGCACGTGAGCGCGAGGCACAAGGTTGTGGGCTTGGTTCGGTAGGTGAGCGAGGTACTAGTGCAGTGCACAGGGTGAAGCTTGAGCAGGCCAAGTTAGCGCATCGGTGCAGATAGGCGTGTCGTAAGGGACACGATGAAATGCATGGTAGGCAGTGAAACAGAGGCAACCATGTTGGGAGGAGTTCCCGTCCTCTAGGCGGGTGGTATCGAGTGATGTGATGGGTTGGTTCGTCACGCAGTAGATGGCATCTGTGGGTTGAAAAGGTCAAGGACGCCTTGACGATTGTTATCGTAAGAAGTAGGTGACCGAATAGCGGCGTTAAGTCTTGACGGAACGAGGTTGCGGAAGTGCGATCCGTGATAAAGTCATCTCGGTATGTTAGCAGTCGCTAACATAACGCTATCTTAAATTTTTATTTTTTTTTTAAGTTAGCGGCCGCTAACATACCGCTATCTTAATTATTATTATTATTTTATTTTTATTTTTTTTAAGTTAGCGGTCATTGCAGTATGTTAGCGGTTGCTATCTTAAGATAGCTGCCGCTAACATACCGCTATCTTAAAAAAAATAGCGACTGTCATCTTAAGATACCGACTGCCATCGTAAGATAGTTGTCGTCATCTTAAGATAACGGTCGCTATCATAAGATTCGTACCCTAAAATCTATCATATGTTGGTGATCACTATCATATATTAGCGATCACTATCATAAAATATCGTCCGCTATCGTAAAATAGCACCTAAAATAGCGCTTAAAATACTGGATACCACAACCCACAATTATAAGAGAGTGAGTGCTACTATAGTCGGAACTGAAAAAAATGGATAATAAAAAAAATAAAAAATAAACATATATATAATGAAAAAACAAGTGGATGCTGAAGTGGAAATGGCTTAGCTTAAAGCTGACCTATTTTGCACAGTTTCAAACTACAGGGCTGTTTCTGCAAATAAGCAAACTTGTAGGGCCGAAAATGCAAATTTCCCAATAACTAAATTACATTCAAAGCTCAAAGCCTCTTACGTAGGGCTGTCAACGGGCCTGTTCGGGCCAGGTTTTCCACCCTGCCGTTTTTTTATAAAAATAAATTTTGTGCTCATGCTCGGCCCGATAGCTAATCAGGCCGGCCCGAGCCCCAGCCCGATTTTGAAGTATTATTGGCCTGAGCCCGACCCGATTAGCTAACCGGGCCGGGTCGGATCAGGTTCGGGCCGAATTTCTAATAATTTTTTAAGATTTTTTTTTTTAAAAGTCCTAATTTTTTTTTGTCGGGCTGGGCCAGGCCGAGCCTTACACTTTGCAGCCCGAACTTAGCCTGATTTCTTATCCGGGCTTAACCCGACCCGGCCCATTTATTAAATACATAAAAAATGGGCCCGAGCCTGGCCCATCCGGCCCGAGCCCGGGCTGAAACCCATCCCATTGACAGCCCTAATCTTACGGATACCTACATTTATTACAATAAAAATAAATAAATTATAACAATATTTAATTTATTTATTTTAAAAATTGTTTATTTAATTTTATTGATACAAAAAAATGGGTAAAATTAGAAAAAATTTCCAAACACTATGAAAAGCTAAGCTAGTGCTTCCGTGAGAAATGGGGGAAAATGGGTGGGTTCCCGGAGAAAAGTATTTGGTTTAGTCAATTAATTAAATTTTCTAAGAACAGCCATTCACATGTTAGAAACCTTTTGCAATCTAGTGGAAGGAGTCGTATGTAAATTGTAAAAACTCTGATAATGAGCTTGCTAATGGTCTCTTAGATCATGTTGGCATTGTCAATTATATTCGCCGTGGCGGCATTTCTAAATTTCCGAATGCTAATATAGTTATGACCATGGTATCAAAACTTGACTGGTACTTATTGGACTTAATTATCATGTGGTAGGTAATAAAGTAAAATTGCAAAAATTTCACACACCATGAATATAATTGGTCAGCTTGTTTCTCCCAAGAAAATATTCTCAAGCGACACTTGACAGTATTTTACTTGGTCAAAGCAAATAGGAGATAAGATATAAAAAATCTCTCTAGAATGTATTCCTAAAAAATATACAACTTGATTTATTTTGGTTTATAAGAGAACTCTCTTATGTATCTTGTAACAAGTTAAAGAAAATAGTGAAAATCGAGTGGCAACTAAATATTGGGTTCGTGATCTCGTGGACATAGGTTAATACCAAACCACTTTAAAATTCGTGTCCTCTGTTTTCTTTAGTACCAATAAAACATAAATTGTTTCAACATCAACTAATAGACTCAAACTGACTGATACAACAAATTTTATTTTTTTACTTAAAAAAAAAAAAAGAAAAATCGACCAATATAATATCAATGATACTGTATCTGTATCGACCAGTATGTATCGGTCCAATTAGATGGACCGATATCTAACACGATACTGATATTGATACCTTAGTAATGACGAGACGGTCATGAGTCCAAATCAATTGTGGGCATGTGTAAATCGTGAAATAATCATAACGCGGGTGGGGTGCAAATTGGGAATCCGTGCGTCATAAAATCAATTTATTGGTATGACGAGAGGTGCAGCCATGGTTCAAAATTTCAGCCAAAACACATCAGTTTTGGGGGAGGCCGAAACGAAAACATCAAATTATCGACCGAAATTTTAAATTTATCGGTCGATAGTTTGCTACTTTGATAATTTGAATATTTGAATATATATATATATATATTTATTTATTTATTTTTAAACACCAAACTTTCAAATTTTCAGTTTCAAGACCGAAACCCAAACAAAAGCCAAAATTTTGATCCTACATGCAGCTACTATTGTCAGATACAGAGTATTATTTGAGGTCTCAAAGAATTGGCCCTAAAACATGTCCCTATATTTCCAAGGATAGTAGCTAGCGGTAAATTGATTCGACCACGTACCGCCGTAGCTAATGCCAACTCATGTTATTTATTACTAAAGGGTGATGTTTGGGGTTGGTTTCAATTTTGGTTTCGTTTATACTCTCGGCTGCTCAGTCCTCAAAGCTTGTTTCCTAGCGAGTCAACCCACATAGGGCATAATAGGTGTAATTTCAAGCCAACGCAGGTCTGTTTTTATGGGTATCTTTAGCAAGGATTAAAATTTCGGCCGAAATGATCGAAATTTCGGCCGAAATGATCGAAATTTCGGTCTAAATTATCGGTTTCGGTCCTCACCGAAATGATAATTTGGACCAAATATTCAGTCATATTTTTGTATGGGTTTGAAATTATTAGCCGAAATTTCGGTTCAAATTTTTGGTTTTGATCCTCTCCGAAACCGAAATGAAACCCGAAATTTTGATCCTTGATCTTTAGTTTTAAACAAGGATTATTTTCAATCTGAATTTCATGAGCTTTGAATGCTTTAAAACAAATGATAGCTATGAGAGCCACACATTTGGTATATGCCCATGATTATATTCATTTTTTTGAGGTGGCTTCATGGAATCAAAATTTGACGTTTGATTAAAAATTCATTGAAAATTGGGACAAAAAATTATCTTTCTCTATCATCTTATTCATTCTTCAACTATTTAAGCAAGTGAAACTAGGTTGAAAATAAAGGTACCATGCTTTTTATTTTTTATATTTATATACATAAAATTTCATTCAAAGAAAAAACCTAAACACAGCCCTTTACGCAGAGAATAAATAAGTTGTAAGCCTATAGTGAAAGGGTCAAAGAAAGCCCTGTATAGATGACCCATCTGATGATATTAATGCCTGAATCATGAGACCAAGGTATCAACTTGGGTACCGATATTGGGTATTGATTTAGGGAGGACCGATACAAATCGATTGATACCGAGTTGATTGGATAAATAAATAAATAAATAAAAATGTATTGGTATCGGCACCAATACCAAATACTAAGTTAATTAATAACTGATACATATCGATTTGCCGAAAAATTAATACTTATCGGTATCCGCCGATTTTTGATACCTTGCATGAGACATTTCATGGACTGGTGAGTAATTCCCAATAACTATTATCCATCTGAAAAAAATCTCCTCTAATTATCCCAGTGGTCTAAGGTTTGAAAAAAGTGCAAGTTTAGTGTTTAAAATATGTCACTGCATATACTTAGGTTGTCAGTTTGAGTGCTTAAGAGACATATGCCTGAGACTTGAGACTTTTGAGACTTCAATAAATAAAAGCGCTGTCAAAACACATGCTAAAATGACGGCAATGATCAGGTCCTACCAAGTAGAATTAGATTTTTATTTCTATCACATCTGCTGCCTTTAAAATAGGAGAATCTTGACTTTTTTTATTTTTACTTTTTATAGCATAATGTGCAGTCAAGGTTCTCTTATTTTCAATGACAACAAATGGGATAAGACACGAAAACTAATTCTACTTGGTAGCACCTGACCATTGCCCCACTTAATGAATGTTAAATTTAAAAAGTTCTAATTAATAGGACAAGAAAAAAATTAGTCTGCATGTAGCATCCTCAAATAAAGAAAAAGTTATTTTGTTGATGGAAGAAAATTTTATGTTATTCAACTCAAGGAAGGTACCTCTATTAGTGTCTATGTCGGAAATCCCTTCAAAATTATTGATTGCTTCATATCGTCTACCAATCAGATGGCCAATATTGTATTCCACGTGTCACAAATCCCCACTCTTGAATCCAATGGCACACATCACTCAGACATTATTTTAGGGAAAATTTTTGGGATCTGTGACATATGGAATAAAAAATTGACCGTCTGATAGGCGTGACATGATCTCAAGATCCATTGTATGGATGATCGGGGTGAAACACAATCTCTATCATATGATCCAAAGCTATCAATAGTTTTGAAGGGGTCCAACGTGATCGCTCTCAGAGGTTGTGTGGGCGCCCATAGAGGTACCCTTCAAAGAATACAAAATTTGGAAAAGTTTGTTGGCACCCAAAAGCTGCTATGAATACAGTTTAGCGAAATCGATAGAAATTTTGGATCTTTATTGCAACAGTAAGAGCAAATTTATTATCAGCACTTTTCATTAATGGATGTGTACGCCAAAAAAGTTGGTGTGCAATTATAAATGGTATGTTGGAAGAAAAAAACAATGCGTGCATAGCAGCCCAAAGAAAGAAGAGATTTCAGATTTTTTGCCCAAGCACAGCGGCTGGCGCTCGGGTGAGGTTGTTTATACTGTTATACAAAGTCGTCCCTAAACTATAGTGACAAATTTCGCCGAAAAGCGGGTTAAACAAAAATTTCGGTATTTTTCGGTGAAATTTCAGTAAACTTTAGTATTTTCTTTTATGTTTAATTTTTTTAAAAAATATGTTAGTAATTTAATATATACTGTGGTAATGATGTAATGTTTTTTAAAAAATATTAAATATATTTTTAATTTCTGAAATTTTTTCGAAAGGTATCGAAATTAAGCCGAAATGTAAGGACCCCCACCGAAATTAAGCCGAAATGTAAGGACCCCCACCGAAATGTAAGGTACTGAAAGGACCCCCACCGAAAAAAATTTATCACTATGCCTGAAACATGAAATTTTGTACAGCGGAACAGCAGGTGCAGCGTGTCATCTCCGTTTTGATAAGGTAAGGTGGTGGGTAGACTTGGTAGTTGGCGGGTATCACTAATGATACCGACAAAAAAAAGACCGGCCTAATCCACTTCTCTTCTAACGACATCAATAAGGCTGTCATGTCAAACAAAAAAAAATATAAGCTGTCAATAAGGCCGGACTGGACCTTCAGCCCGCCTGACCTGGCCTATAAAAGTAAGATAAGAGGGCATGGCTAGGGCCACCAACTCAAAAGGCCCCTAGGCCTCTATTCATTATAAGGTAAAGGTTTAAAAAGTGAAAGCTCATCACCCCGGCCCAGCCTGTGCATCACTATTAATTATATATTGAATCTAAATATAGGTGTATAAATACATTGGAGTATTCACAATCAAATTATCAAAATTAGACTCAATATCACTATTAGATTTATCACGAAGATAAGTGCAAAGTTGTAAAAATATTTTAGTAGTTTAAATATTTATAAAGAGAGTTTAATTAGGATTTTATTTTTGTACTTACATTTGAAATAGATTTCTCTAACTTAAATGAAAAAAGAAAATTTAGACAAAATATCAATTATCAATGAAGCCTGACCCGACCCACCTAAGTTAAGGGTAGAATTGTGCCTATCGAAGCCCACCTAAGTTAGGGCTTGCTAATGGCCTAGCCTTGGCCCTTAGGGCCAGCTTATATTTAAGGGACACTACACTACAAAAAATAAGATTATCTGTGCTAGTAATAAAAAAACTATTAAAGGCAATTGAGACTATTAGCGACAAATTTTGGCTAACAGTCTTAACCTGGCCGGTTGACTGCCCTAAACATTAACATGCTAATAAAATCTTATCATCTTTAAGGCTGTGTTTGGGAATGTTCTCTTGGGGCCAAGAGTAGCTCTATGCTTTGAGGGAGAGCACTTTAGTTTGGTCATGTGCTTGCTTGTAAGTGGTCTTAGCTCTTTAGGAGGATGAAAGGATTGAATTTGATTATCCTTAAAAGAGCAATTAAAAGAGTTTGGCGGAAAAGAGCAATCCCAAAACACAGCCTTAGAAAGAAAACGAATGGGAGACAAAAGGAAAACAAGTTTTTACATGTAAAATAGCTTCTATATTTTTCCTGTCACTGGAGTACACTTACGTACGTCTTCTCTCTCCAGTCTCCACCAACCTACATTATGTCCTTGGAACCACCAACGGCCAACGTAATCAAAGTAAACTGAAATTATTACAAATATATATTTATAAAAAAAAAAAAAAAAACCAACAATAATACCAATACTAACGAAAACCATAATAAAATCATAATTTTTCATCTCTCTTTGAGATGAAAAATGAATAAGAAGAAGTACCAGCATATCTTCATGCTTATTCCACAATTTTTCTCTCTCTCTCTCTCTCTCTCTCTCTCTCTCTCTCTCTATGCTTCTTTCCTACATCTTCTCTTTAGATGCCCCCACCAAACCCACTTACCAAGCTTTTAATGGGTATCTGTGGATGCAGTCGTTCCACGGATTATCGGGGTCTTTACACGAATCTCTAAGCGCTTTCCAAACCAGGCTGCCCACCTTAAAGCCGGTACCAAATGCAAGCATCCACATTTTATCACCCTTTTTAATCCTCCGTTTCGATTCAAAATAAGCCAACTCGTAGAAAATCAGGCTGCTCGACGTGTTTCCGAACCGATGCAAGCACATCCGTGCCGGTTCCGTAATGTCGTCGCTCAGCTTCATCAACCTCGCCACCTGCTCGATCACAGCCTTACCACCCGTGTGAATGCACACGTGGTCAAACGCCGCAGTGAAATCCGGCACGTGGGGTTTAGCGTCGTCGCGCCAAGACACCGCAGAGGCTACGACAGAGTAAGCATAGGATAGGAGCTGCGATAACGGAAGCACCTGGGGCGCTAAAGAGCGCACGTGCGCGCGAAGGCCTTCGCCTGCGACACGAATGAGATCTTTGGTTAGCGCGACCCCGATGTTGCCGGCTTCGTCTTCTTCTTGAAAAGCGGCTCGGTAGGCTCGGTCGTCCTCTCCGTGGTGGGTTCGAAGCGTACCCACGAGCTCCATCTTGGCGTCGGCGCGCCGGCTTGGGTCGTTGGTGATCAGCGTGGCGGCGCAGCCGACGCGGAAGAGACAGTTGGTCACTAGCATCGAACGGTTATCGCCGAAGTACCAGTTTAAACTGATGCTTTCTGTTACGACAACGAGTGCGTACCCGATACGACGGGTTCGGCCCAGAAGCTTAGCGGCTAAGTCAACCGATACGACACCTGAGCTGCACCCCATGCCACTGAGATTGAAGGTCTTGATATCGGGTTTTAATTTGTAACGGTTTACTATGAGGGAGGAGAGAGAAGGGGAGGGAGTGAACATGCCGCAGGTGACGATTAGGATATCGATCTGACTCGGGTCAATTTGGGTCTTCGAGAGCAAGGAATCGACGGACGTGAACATGCCTTCTTCGGCCTCTTGGACGGCTGATTTTAGCTTGGCTTCGTAGTCAGTTTGGAAGATGAAGGGGGGTGCGTAGGTTTCGTCGCCGAGTCCGGATTTTAAGTAGATGCCGCGCATGAACTCTTCGCTTATAGTGGTGAAGCGCTTGCTGCGGCGCACAAAGTACTCGCTCACTTCGTAGCTGCACTTGCGGTCGTACTCGGGCTTGAAACACGAGTAGTCTAAGAGGAGGACGGGGCGGCGTCGATTGGAGAGGAAGAAGACGAGGGTGACCAGTACGCACCATGAGCAGGATAGCAGGAGGGTTTTGTTTTGGTAGAAGTGGGTGAATATGAGGTTCAGTGTGGCGCCGGATAAGAGGGGGTGGAGGAGAAGGGTTATTGTAAGGAGGGCGGCGAAGGAGGCTTGGAGGAGTTGGATTTGTGTGAGGGTTTTCATGGCTTTTTTTAGGAGAGAGAGAAAAGAAGAAGAAGAAGAAGAAAGAAGAAGCAGAAAATGTGAGGTTTAGAGGGGAGGTGATATTTGTGGGTGATTTTGGTATTGGAGTTGGGAGAAACTGAGAAAGTGAAGGCTTGGTTTAGATTGGTTGGGGTTTTGATATATATGGAGTGTTTCACATGGCATTCATGATTTACAGCTTCCCTTCATCATTAATCGACCTACTAGGTGGACTGCTGAGGCTGTGTGGGAGAGAGAAAGAGAGAAGAATTAATGGAGGAGGGTTGGGAACCGTTGGCAAGTGGAGTATATTGAAGAGAGAGAGAGAGAGAGAGAGAGAGAGAGAGAGAGAGAGAGAGAGGATCTTAAATCTTATATTTACTTGGGGAAATTGCGAGAATATTTAAAAAAGATGGGAAATAATGGAAAACAAAATTCAACCGAGGATTTGGGTGTGCACGTAAGTCGTACGGTAATAACCACACTCCAAATTTTAAAAGTCTGATAAATTTTACCCTTACAAAAATACCCCCGCTGCAAGAGAAGCTACATTCGTCGATTTTACCGGTTTCTAAGTTGTATTGCCGACGTTGAACGTAAAACATTTTCTCGACGGAGCAAATTAATTAATAATGGTACCTATGGCCCATGGCACTGCATTTCTATAAATCCTATGAAAAACACATTTGACTGTAACAGATTTTTAGGGAGCCTTCCCATCCAGTCAACTTTTGAGGAGATTCATGCATCCCTAAACATGCTTCATCGATCAGCGTCAATCCTAATGAAAGTCGTCACTTGAAGATTTTAAGGGCCTTGAAATTCGTGCCTACAAGTTTTGATGTGATGTTCACCTATAAGTTCTTCCTTTTTATTGATGTTAGAAGCCTAAAATTAATTCGGGTAAGCATTTTTTTTAAATAAGAAGTAAGCATGCTTTTGAACATATATCCATTGCCAAAAGTGCTTAGCAATTATAAATCATGTCAAAATTACGTCACAAAATTCTCTGAATAGATGGTCTATCAAACTTTTTCTAAATATTCACTTGTTTAGTTAATGCTTTGAATTTTTCTTGATTTTTTTTTTTAATTTGACAAATTTTTTGAATTTTATTTGTCATTTTGATACATGCTTTAAACATATAAACTTGGCATTATTTTTTTTATGATTATAAATTGTTAATGGGTGCGAACCTTAATACACTTATTTATTATTTGAAGACATCATATTTAATTTAAATTACGTTCATATATGTTTTAATATATTTCAATAATATATTATTATCCTTAAAGTCTCATATTTTTTTATCATTTTGCTCCAAATCTTTTTATTTTTCGATAAAAATACTTGAGGTTTCATTAAGAAAAAGGAAGAACGGGCTTTGAGCATGGAGCTCAACTAACTGAACAAAAGCGATAGCATTTAGCAGATTCCAGATGGGTCCAAATCGGCACCTAACTTCGCAAGATGATCAGCAACCAAATTCCTAGCGCAGCGAATGTGCTACAAGAGTACATTACAATTCACGATAGCTCTCTTGATGCCAAAAACAATATGAGTAAGCTGCATCGAGTGGCGATCCCGACCTGGAGATCTAACCGATAACAATCCGAGTCACCTTCAAATTAGGCCAAAGTGACTCCAACGTTGATACTAAAGGGCTCAGCAATCTTTCCCAAATGTTTCCGAATTAGACCGAACTGATACCCACCGCCACCGAATTCTTGCGGAATCCAAACTTTGTCACTATGTTTTAAAGAGTATGGGTTACTTTTATATATCTTAATGTTGATGAAATTACATAAATTTTAACGGAAAATAGATCGAAAAATTGTTTCAAGGCACGATTAGATCGGTGTCTTTAAGACAATATTTGCCCCCTATATGCAACGGGATATTAACAAATTTGCCCCTAGGATATAAAGAAGTTTCGATAAAACACCGATTTGTTACACACTACGTTGCACTATAGTGTGCAACCCGAAGACGCAGAATGCTCTGGTTAGCACACGAATTCTGAGGACTCAGATATAGGATTTGAAAATTGCAAGTGTTTAAAATCTCTCCTCTGGCGTCTATTTATAACTTTCGGAGCACCTTTTCAGGGGCAGTTGTGTCTGTCGGTTGCTTGCAATCGAGGGCCATGATCGATCCGATCAACGATTGCAAGGATCCAACGGTTCACATCCGAATAGTTACACCTTTTGGTCAACTGACTTGTCTGAATTCGAAATTCTAACAGTTTGTTTGAATTCAGAATTCGACCGTTTCCATGAATAGAGTGTAAAGTGCGCCTTAAAAGCGTTATTTGCACATCACACATCGCACACACGAGCGAGGGCGCGTACGCGGCGGCGAACCGCCGCTATGAGCTATTTACCTCTTTGCAAATAAAATAATATGGAAGATAACCTTTCATATATATGACATGAATTTTTCTTATAAAATAGTGATGTGAGACAAAACTTTTGTAACACTTTAAATTTGTGGTGGGAATATTTTCCCTCCAATCATTTTAATTTAAAGGTTAAATGATCAATTATTTTCCAAAGCATCCTTTTAATATGGAACCAACCATTTTAAGGAAATATTTAAAATAAATAAATATTATTAAATTAATAATAAATAAATATTATTAAAGTAATAAATATTTATTTGGTAAATATCCAACACTTAACAGTCTGAAACAAAAAAAAAATTGTGGATACATCCATAATCTTTCAAAATTTTTTTGTCGCAAGCCTTTATAAAATGTTAGACATCCAAATTCCCCGAAAAATAACACGAACAATATTTAGGACAGTGTTATACCAAGGAGAAATTTTATGCATACAAAGTGCAGGCTATTGATGTGGCGCAATTCAATTGGCTGCATGTGCGGTGTGGCTCAATTAATGGAAGTTGGTGGTGCAGCCAATCACGTCACGCCACATCAATCGCCCTACACTTTATCTTCAACAAAAGGCAATGGTCAGGCCCAACCAAGTAGAATCGAGTTTCCAGTCCTACCCTATTTACTACCCTTGGATATAGGAGAATCTTGACTGCACGTCATATTTAAAAGTGAAAACCAAAAAAGTCAAGATTATCCCATTTTCAAGGGCAACCAATGAGGTATCCGGTTTTACTTGGTAGGACCTGATCATTTCTCCTTGAACAAATCTGTCTTCCGTTTATAACTTTACTAATATTTATGACTAAAAACTGCTTTGCACGTGTGATCCACTGGTGAGAAGGAGATAGGTCATTTTTTGCTTAGTGGGTTTGATTATTTTAGGAATAAATTGTATAAACAAGCTTCTCAGCCTTTTTACCATCAGGCATGAATTCGGAATTGCTCTTGGCAGGTATTGTTTGGGAATGGGTCGGACTTTGGCAAACCCCGCCTGGCCAAGCCCACAGCGGGCTTATGACCTCAAGCCTTAGCCCAGTCCTTCATAAACTTTCAACCCTGAAGCCCAGCTCGGTTCGGCTTGATTCATTTTCTTGTAAATTACTAGTTGATTTACAAAAATTAGCCCTATATTCATAAAATAGAAACACTGATATATTTTACAAATATTTGATAATACCTAATAAGAAGTTAATATCTCTTTCTAGGATAGATATTATAGAGTTTAAAATTTGGAAATCCATAGTTCTTGAAGTTTATTTTTTTTAACATCTTATAAGTTTTTAAGTCCAAGCCTGACCTATTTAAATTTCGAGCTTAAAGTGTAATAGCCCGGAAAATCACACTAAACTATGACCTCGGGATCCGTGTCCGATCGGTTATAGGTTTGACCAAATAAAAGTCCATTAGTTAGCATGGGGTGTGATGAATGGACGAGATGTGATGGGTTGTGTGGCTATGTGGTGTGTGTAGTAAATCTAAAGTCACATACACCTATTGAGGTTCATGCGCTCAACACACAAGCTAGGGGGGAGATAAAAGGGTTTAATAACCCTAAAATCAATAGCTTGGTTGTTGAGAGAGAAGTAAAGAAGAGAGAGAGAGGAGTAAAGAGAGTGATCAAGCAAGGAGTTATTGTGGGTGATTGGAAGGAGGATTCAAGTATTAAAGAGGCCGATTCTGCGTAAGGAATCCGTTCAAGCCAAAGCCGGAACCCTAGCCTTCCAACCACTTGATTTGAAATCAATTTGAGATTGATTAAAAGTAAATTTTTGGTGAATAAAATGCATAGATTGTAGAGGTTAATTTTAGTTGAAAATTGATTTAGATTGTAGGATGATGGTTTAGAAAAATAGAGGAAAAAGAGTGGAAAAAGATTGGGAAGAACAGCCAGAAAGGGGCTGAATCTGGCAATTTCGATTAATCGAAATTGGGTTTCGATTAATCGAAATTGGCCAGGAAGTTGAAAAGTCAGAGGACCCCGATCTCGATTAATCGAATTGAATTTCGATTAATCGACTTTAGATTTCGATTAATCGAATTGGAAATCGATTGATCGACTGAGAGCTTCTGATGAACTCGGTGGAGGAAAGAAAATAGATTGGAGAAATCGAGTAATCGAAATGGGAATTCGATTAATCGATTTAGAAATTCGATTAATCGATTTGGGATCGATTAATCGATTTTGAAAATCCGATTACTCAAATTGAGAATCGAAAGATAGAGTGGAGAATTTCGATTAATCGAATTAGGTTTCGATTAATCGAATGGGAATCTCGATTAATCGATTTGAGAATCGATTAATTGATATTGATTTTTGATTAATCGATTTTGGAAATCGATTAATCGAATCAGATTCGATTAATTGATTTTGGAGTTCGATTAATCGACTGTGCTAAATTTTGTTGACTTTTGAGTTTGACTTTAAGCTTCATGGAGAGTCTTGGACCTCCTTTATTGCATCTTTAGTAATGTATTTCACCTGTTATGTGGTACCATAGGTGGTACGTGTGAGCTAGTGCACAAGGAGCCACGTGGGACTTTGATGCGTTGAGCAAACAAAGACTTGAGGTAGGGAACACCTTGAACATGTACTTTATTTTACAAGAGCATATATGTAGTGATATAGAATTCAAATTCAAAATATTTTATTGCTTAAGAATTGTAAAAAGTGTGTGTGTGTGACATCCATAAGAGTAATTATAATAAGCCATCCCCAGGGAATGAAGAAGTAAAGAGATAAGAGCATCAGGTGTGATGCAAGTGAATGGATACATCCCAAGGATGTATCCAAGATTGAATCATGTTTGATAGGGCCTAACTGATATAAGATAGCACACTTACACGGTGAATAACTATATGTAAAGCACCGATATTTTTGTTATTTGAGCCACGACACGCATAAGATATCCAAATGACGTCTGACGGTGAAACCATAAGCCAGTGCGGAGGCTTATCCGTACAAAGTAAGCACACCCCAAGGGTGTTGATTTGAGACAAGTGAAACCCTGCCACCAATCCCCAGGGGAAAGGGGCTTGGGTACTATATTGTATTCCTAGGGAATACGTTAAAAGTGTCTATATAGATGACGATGATGGGTATCTCATCGGGGCTCGATGCTATATTGCTCGGAGATTACTTAAGTTGAAAGTTTAAGTTTTGCTTTAGGCCCTTTTCGATCATTCATGAGTAAATAAAAGACACGAGTAAACTACCGGTAAAATGTAATATTTTTAAGCTGTTTTATCGAATTACATAGACACATCATGCATGTCATATCATGGAATATATGTGAGTAATGGATGTAGCTCTTTATAACTATCGTCGCAGTCCACTACTAGCAACCAAGGGCTTAGGAGGCGACTGGTGAGTTGGACCTTGCGGCCGGCGAAGAGTTGGAGCCACCTCCTGAGGACTTCTTCTAGAGGACTCCGTTGTGCCGCTTTGAGGGCTTTTAGATAGAGATTTGTACGGCTTGGTATGTCAAGCCTTGTTTTGGTTAAACCATGTATATATTGAGTTTGGAATTATTCTTTTGGGGCGAACCATCCGTGATGATTGCTATCATCGATGGTTCGGATCGGTTCTCCATTCATGCAGAGGCATGAGGGTAGAACTGTCTTTTGGAGAATTGCTTTAATATAGATTTAAATTCCGCAGTTTCATTTATTATTTCATTTTATGCTTGATATGCCAATGTTCCGTGCTTAGCTAAGGGGTACGATCAAGATGATCGTGCTGATGGCACGGGTTTCGGAGTGCCGAAATCCGGGCTGTCACATAAAGTGCTAGCCCAATCTCGGCCCTCATGGTTTATGTCAAGATTGAACCCTCCTTAAATCGGGCCAGGTCTAGCAGGGCAATGCTTTTCATGTTAGGTAATGAAAAATTTAGATTGTTTAATCAATTATCAACTGTTATGTAATCTCCACGATGGTTCCCCCCTTTTGTCTTTACATGAGAAAGTAGGTTTGGTTGTGTGTTATTTCTCATCACAATTGTTTGTGGTTCTTCACTATAAAATATGTTGGTGTTGCTTTTGAACTGTCAGATCTGCAAGCAAGGATCAAAATTTCGGCTGAAATGACCAAAATTTTAGACAAAATTATCGGTTTTGGTCCCCACCGAAATTGAAATTTTGAACCGAAATTTCAGTCATTTTTGTATGGGATCAAATTTTCGGCCAAAATTTTGGTTTCGATCTACAAGTACACTTCTCTGCCTTGAGGATGTCTAGGCCTTATGGCCTTACAAAAAAAAAAAAAAACCTTTCATATAATCACTAAGGTAATCATTGCTAGGCTAGTGATCATTTTGATTGATCGACATTTTCTCATTAGTATAGAATATTCCATCCTTAGCTTTTATGTCATTGGGTTTCATATAAGTGTTTTTTACCACACCTTCCTTCTCCCTTCCAAGTGCGTTCTGAACCTCATATATAGAATGGTCGCAATTGTCCATCAATGCTCAAGTGGATATCACATATATGAAACCGACAAATATGAGGTCCCATTGACCACATGTACTAATATCTCAAGTAGTTCTTAAAAGTAAAACCACAATAGAAGAAGCAAAGAGGTTTTAATCGAATTTAATGCTCCAAAAGTTACTTTAAACCGGGTGGGAATTCAGAAGTTGCCTAAACTCAGCTTAGGGTTATCCTCTTTCCAGGAATCAAGTTAGAAGCCAAAGCTATACCAAAAGGGGGGGGTTTTATTCGAATTTCTAATAGCGCTGGTATATAGAATAACTCACCCATCCATAATTTATAGATTATTATATTGCTCTTATTATTTTAATTTATCTTTTCTGTTGTTATAAGATTTAAATCCTTTTGGGGCACTATTATTAAAAGGGCCTGACTCTCATGATCTTCATTTAAACACCAAATGGTGTTTAAATGATCTAACATTGACGTGTAATAGGCCATATATTAATGTGTAATAGGACCAAAAATAGTGTTTTAGGGAGATTTAAATCATCTAATCGGTGTATATATATATATATATATATATATATATATATATATATATATATATATATATATATATATATATATATTCATTCAATATTTTTGTTTTATCAAATATATCTTTCTTTCTAACTTTTAGATGATTATTAGCAAATAGATAAAATGTGAATTTGATAATTTTCATCCTTATTTCATAGTATAATTTATATTCAAATTATCTAATACTATGCATTTCCTATATTTTTAGAGCATAAGAACAAAGAAAATATAAAAATAGTAATATTTGAAAGCCCAAAGCTCGGCCTGAGCCCGGCCCTAGCCTGCTAGGGCTAGGGCTAGGGCCGATCATATGATGCCCGCCAAAAACTAGGGCCAGGGCAATGCAAAATCCAAGCCTGCCCGGCCATTGACAGCCCTATAGCCAAGGGTTTGAATTTTGAAACCTGGTTGAACTTCATTTATGATTCAACCGGTTGGGCCTGATCATATGACAAAAATGCCCTCAATTCATTTAGCACAAATTTAGCTTCTTTCAAATATAGGGCTATTTTCGTCCAACAAGACCTCTAACTTGGTTTTGACTTTTTAATGATTCAAACAGTAGAAATTAAGAGAAGGGGACTACCAATAAAGAGTAGACCCTAGAGAGAAGAAGTACCCAGTTAGAAACGAGCATTCTCGAATATAAATCCGTCCATGTTGGATTTTGGGTGGTGCTAGATTAACCATTTTATTCATTATCCAAACCTAGAAAAAGTTTGTGCGGAGATAAAGCTAATAAAACTTTAATTTTTAAGTAGGATGGTGTTAGAAAAAGTTTGTTAAGATTCCATACAAAGGAAACTCAAATTTGAAATAAGGGAGGCGAGATCGAGAGATTTGTAACCTTATTTTTTACAGATTTACGTAGGAAAATTGCCAAAGCACATAAATCTTGTGTTTGCAAATGCTTGTTTATTTTGATTGTCAGAATTCTACACCAAATTTTTTAATCTTATCAAAAGCTGATTTCCAGTAATTCGGGGGTTAAATAATTTCAAGCTCTATTAATCCTTCCAACCTCCAATATATATATTTTTTTGGGGTTTTCTTTTTTTCCCAAAGAAACCATAGGAGGTAGATTGACCCATGGACTGCCCTTCTTACACGGTTGCTCGACAAAAATAGAGGCAGGTCCTCTGAACCAAGGTAACAAACTCGGTATCGGTATCGGTCCTTAATGGATCGATACAGATCGGTCAATATGTATCGGCCTTTATATATATATATATATATATATATATATATATATATATAAAATTATAAATACAGGTATCGGTCGACTCTTGATACGTATCGGCCGATACGGGCCTGTTTTAGCTGATACCGATACCGAGTTGGATACTCGATACATATCAGTTTGCCGAAAAACCGATATGTACCTCCAATACGTATTGGTATCGGCTGATGTTTGACCTTGCTCCCAACTCTCAAGACTCCTGATTGCGATTAGTCAATGACCCGTGACTTTCCGTCAATTTAATTATCACGGGTTGTATAATCACCATCACCATCACCATAAACCTTATCTATTTAGAGACCACTTTGCAAGTCTCATTTCAATATTTCTCTGTTAAATATGACGCCTCATGAGAAGTTGAGAAAATTTTCACAGCTACAAACTTGGTATCTTCCTTTTTTTTTAACAAAGAAAAAGAAAAAAAGAGGTATTATATCTAAGTTAGATATTGATATGTATTAATTTGCCGAAAAATTAATACGGATAGGTATAGGCCGATATTTAATACCACGTAGTAAGTAGAATTGTATTGCCACGAACTCATTCTTCATGTCAATTTCATTACCAAATCCTTCATTAAGTCAATTTCATTACCAAATCATCAAGTCTCCGAACGTACCCAATTATTTAATCTGCTTTCAAATAAGTGTAAGAACAATTCTGACCTTTTTCTTATACGTAGCTCTATTCACGTTAACAGCTTAGCTTTTCGGAAGGGCCCAACGCCCGAAAACCTTAAAAATCCTTCGCTGCTTCAAATTAGATGATGAAAAATTCATTTTTTATCTTCATCTTTCACAAAATATATCATGGGATCATATGCGACCATTAGACAGTCAATTTTTTATGATACGGCCTATTTTTTTATTCCGTGTGGCGTGAATACCTAAAAAGTGGCATTACAAATAAAAAAATTTATTACTGACACTAAAAACTTTTGCTATTAATAAAAAAAAACTTATTATTTAAATAGCGATATGACTAGTAGCGGCAGTTTTTTTGTTAATAGAGGCAGTTTTTTGTGCTGCCGCTAATAATCTTATTTTTTGTAGTGTGGCCCTAAAATCATATAACACACATCTTGCTCAAATATGATTTTAGAACCATTTTTTTTGGGATCTATGACACAATGACAATCAAAATCGGCTGTTTGATGGTAAGATCTTGGTCTCATTCGAAGCAGTCAATGGATTTCCGACATTGACATTTTCTATTTATTTTTTATTTTTTTTGTGAGAAGACATTAGCGCTTTCAGAAAAGGTAATTAGCACAAATAGAGATACCCTTTACTTATTTGATGCTCAACAATATTTATATATCCCTAAAGGGAGCTAAAACTTCCACAAGAGATTTGTACCATGGGAAATGATTAAAAAGAAAGATTTCTTATTTTTAGGATCTGTACCACATAAAATACCATCTAAACTGGCCTTATTTGATGATAATGATGGGGATGTATGACCCACTGGAACAGAGGACTTGCCAAAATATACGAGTCGGCAGAACGGGGTTGTATGGCTCACTGGAATGAAGGAGGAAGAAGATGAATAATGACACCATAATGAAGGATGAAGAACATGAGAAAGGGCACTCACATAAGTTGGCACTACACTTATGACTACTGAATCTCTAAGGGCACCTATAAAAGACATAATTTTTGTGTCACACATTTTTAAATAGGTAACCTCAAAGATGTCTTGGGTGTTAATAAAGGTACCCATTAATATTTCATGTATTCCCCCATGTTAATTAGGGAGCCTTTCGAATCGGCCTGAACTGGACCGAAACCCACTGAAAGCCAACATCGTACTCGTAGACACCCCAATTTCGACCTTTCTCAATTATATGTGACGTCTTAACGAATTTATTCTAGGCTCTAAGTCTTGTTGTCCGAGAGACAAGGTCGAGCCAAATTTGTGACAATATATTTCCCATTTGAAAGTCAAGATGTAATTTTTTTTTTACCGGATTTTGATATTTTTGCAATGCTTTGATATAATAAAAGTTATAGGCTTTAAAGTTTCGCAAATAGCTTTGCCATTTGAAAGCTAAAAGTTTGACAAATTTGCAAAAAATTGAATTTTGTTCTTGAATTTAAAAGTTGACTTTTTTATTCTTTGAGAATTTTGATCTCAGACTATTTTTAATGGTTTCAAATGAGGGGTATTTTTTTATTTACATGTAATATCTTCAGTAAATGCTTAAATGATATTACATGTAAATATGCATGTTTGTGTTGCACAGAAGCTCACCAACCAACAATCTCACGATGAACGATTAATTAAGAACACAAAATAGAAGAAAATCAATCACAAATACACAAGAGACAATATTTACATGGTTTGGCAACATGCCTATGTCCACAGACAACGATAATCCACTATATTAATGCTCACACAAAAATACAAGAACACAAAAGCATCACCAAAGCTCTCTTCAAAACCCGACACTGATTTTTCAAAGCTTTACATCTCAACTCTATTCTATAATTTGGCCAAGAGCTAAGTTAGAGCCAACTTCCAAGTTAGAGTCCAACTATAATTCAAACTCTCTAAGTTAGAGTCCAACTACAATTCAAACTCTAAGTTAGAGTTAAACAACAATTCTCCACCTGACTCTAAGCTTGACCAGATACTTTTTTTTTTATCATCACTATGCTCATATCACCGCTGCCACCAGTGCCCCGAGGACACTTAAACCTTGTGTGCCGATGTGTTGAATTTAACCCTGCATTATTTTCTGAAGACACAATGCTCACAAAAATCAACTTTGTTGGCTTTTACACCTTTCAACAAGCTCTGCTTGCTCAACTCTGGCATCCATCTTTCTGACATGTGCCCTAGGCGCATGTGTCATAACTGTGTAGAGGACAAACCACTATCATCTGATGTAGATACTGTTGTTCCACCTGTCACTATACTCTATGATAGAAAGTAAATGTTTTCAACCTTTTTCACTTTCATCACAACCAGAGATCCCTTTGTCACCTTCAAAATTCCATCTTGAGCTGCAAACTTGAGCCTATTAGAGTCTAGTGTACCAAGCGATATTAGATTCTTCTTCAGTTTTGGAGCATGACATACAAAGGTCAATATTCTCACAATCCCATCGTGCATCTTTATTCTAATACTCCCCCTTTCAACTATTTTACATGTCATATTATCACCCATCAAAATCGTTCCACCATCCACTTTTTTATAAGACGCGAACCAGTCTCTATTTAGACACATATGGTAGGAGCACCATGAATCAAATATCCATGCATTCTATGAGTATTTATCAGAAAGTATTGACAACACGTTTTCATCATCATCCGGAGCTTGTTCGGTTATATCAGCCTCATCAATGACACATTTTTGCTTCTTATCCTGAGCATCATCCTTTTTTATTTGTAACTGTGGGCAATGCCTTCTGATGTGACTATTTATGTGATACTTGTAGCATTCTATTGTCTTTCTGTTTTTAGATTTAGATATGGGCTTTGATCTACCTCTTTCGGATTTATGGTCCTCTGCTCTCTCCCTAACTAATCAGCCATTTGCTTGTGTATCACTATCCGAACCTTTCTTTCTCATGTTGTTTCAAAGGAATGCCGCTGTAACCGATTCCAGTTCAATAGTATTCTTTCCATAGAGCAGTGTAGCAACCAAGTGCTCATAGGTATAATTAGGGAGGAAAGCCAAAAGCAATAGTATTTTGTCATCATCCTTAACCTCTTCTCCAATATTTAATAATTCAGATATTATTCTATTGAATTCATTAAGATATTTATTGAGAAAAGTACCTGCCTTCATGTGTAACTTGCACAATTGCTTCTTGAGATATAGACGACTCGTCAGAGATTTTGTTATATAGAGACTCTCCAATTTGGCCCATATCGAGGCCGCCGAGTTCTCCCGCATTACGTTATACGTAATCTCCTTCGCTAGATATAACTGAATCATACTACACGCCTGAAGTTTAAATTCTTCCCAATCACCATTGGACATATCCGCTAGGTTACCTGAAAGTCCTTTCAATACCTTCTGCAACCCTTGTTGAATCAAGATATCCCGAAATTGTACTTGCCACATGCCGAAATTGATCTTCCCGTCGAATTTCTCAACCTCGAACCTCACGTTTGAAACCTTTGAGGACTTCGATGCCATCTCTAATCGTAGAACAAAAAACTCTCTCTTATACCAATTTGCTGCATAAAATCTCATAAACTAACCAACGATCTCACCATGAACGATCAAATAGAAACTCAAAATAGAAGAAAATCAACTACAAACACACAAGAGACAATATTTACGTGGTTTGGCTATATGTCTATGTCCATGGGCAGCGATAATCTACTATATTGATGATCACAAAAATATACAAGAACACTCAAGCTTCACCAAAGCTCTTGTCAAAACCCTACACTGGTTTTCCAAAGTTTTACATCTCAACTCTATTATATAATTTGGTCAAGTGCTAAGTTAGAGCCAACCTCCAAGTTAGAGTTCAACTACAATTCAAACTCTACAAGTTAGAGTCCAAATACAATTTAAACTCCAAGTTAGAGTCAAACAACAGTTTGTCTATCCCTATTTGTGTTTGTTTATCCTTATCTATAACCTACTCGAAACCCCCCCCCCCATTTTGGTAATTATAAGCATGGTCATAAGCATATAATTCTTCAATTATACTCATGCACTATGCGTATAATTTAATTTTACGCTAGATCACCAGCGTATAATTTGCGTCGACACAGAGCCCAATATGATTGAGTCGGCAATTATACACATGATTTCGTGTGTATAATTCGTTGGAGTCCCTTGGGAAGCCGTCTTTGAGTTTGACTATGATTAGCTCATGGAGCCGAGCTCCTAGCCGACCTTCAAATTATACGCTAGAGTTCTAGCGCATAATTCAATTATAGAGTTGTTTACAGGCGTATAATTCATAATTATACCGTAGATTTCTAGCATATAATTAACCCGATACTATAAATAGGTCTCTACCCCTCTCATTCACAACACACATTCATTCATTTATTTTCTTTGGAATTTTTGAGATTGACTCTGAAATTTTGAATTAGAAAAAGTTGAACTCTAAACAATTGGGTTTAAAACTTCGACTTTCTTCTAGGAATTTCTCTGAGTAGGCGTTCTAGTTAGGGTTGGCCCTTCTACTTCACTTCCCGCACTTTCCAAAGAGAAATAAGATATCCTTTCTAAATTCTTAACCCTAGCGTCTATTAGGTCCACACCACTCTTGCATATTTCAAAACATCATAGCCTTTAAACTTATTTACCCAAGAAAACCAACGAAGGGTACTCAAGAACGAGGTCAATCCTCCCGGGTATAACAAGCCAACACACTCCTTTGAGCTTAAAACTTTTAGGTTAGATTTCCGAATTACCTAAAATTAGGCAGTCGTTGCTACTAAAATCAACAGGCTGATGTTTAGTATAGGAGTCCAACCCACAATCTCCCACCTACACTTCGCAATTAGTGCGTTCTATGGTTAATAGGTCTGTTTGCTACTAACTAGGGCTCTCAATGGACCGGATTGGGGTTCAATCCGGCCCTAACCTACTCGGGTCAGGTTTTCAATTTTTTCAGCCCGATCCTAACCCGAGCTACGATGTAGTTAGCCCAAGCCCGACCCCTACCGGGCCAAGCCGAGCTTGGGTATTTTTTCGATTGTTTTTTTTTAATAAAATTTGGTTGTGCTATTTTTTTCTAATCAAATTGGGTTGGGCTATTTTTTTTCTAATAAAAGTTTGAAGAAGGTTAAAATTTTAATTAAATAAATATGTTACTATTATAGAGGCTCAGGTACATGCTTTTATAAAATTATTTTATTTTAATTTATTGCACAATGGTTTTAACGGACAAGCCATCCAAGTTGTGTAGCAAAAAACTATGCAACGGTTGCTTGAAAATGAATTAAGCCATCTAATTTCTCTAACCAAAAAATATATACACAAGGTTATTGCAATTTTGACTTAAATGCTCCAAGTTTAAACCTTTCAACGGTTTAATCTCAGGGCATTTAAGTAAATCATATTTAACTATATAAAAAAAATTATAATTATATATATATATATATATATATATATATATATATATATATATATATATATATATATAATATCCGGGCCGGGTGCGGGCGGGATGTTGCAACACTCAACCCAAGCTCAACCCAAGCCCAGCCCGGATTTATCCGGGTTGCAGCATGCTTAGCCCGATCTAAATACCAGACCTGGTTTGCTTAATATAAAATATCACTTTTTCGGGCTGGGTGCGAGCCAAAATCCGGACTGGTCCAACCCATTGAGAGCCCTACTACTAACACCCATTTTTCACAGGATATTATTGAGTCTGTTTGTCACTAACATCTCTTTTGCAAGTTTATTTACTACATAAATTAGCAAGTCTATTTATTGCTAGTTTATCTTCATTCATATTACATTAAAGTGAGTATGCTTGTCATTGACGTTAGTTTTGTAGGTTTGTTTGCTACATAATCCCTTATTTTAATGTTAATAAGTTTGTTTGTTATTAACATTCGGTTTGACAAAATTGTTTGTTGCCAAACCCTTTACTAGCTAATCTGTTTGTTGCTAGTTCACCTTCACCCTCTTATAAACTAAGTCCCAAGTGACCCATTTGGACCATTTACTAAAATACCAGAGGGTTCCCGAAAATCGCGTACCAACAGTATCGAATTGTCTCGGCTGAGTTTTGGTAACAGAAAATCTAAAATTGCCAAGGTGTGGGGAGAGAACTGATCAAAAGTCAAAAAATAAAGAAAAATATGAAAAAAAAACCGAAAATTGAACTAGACTGAACCAGTCAAAACCGACATCTAATCGGTTTTGGTCTAAGGTAGGGGAGAAATTTGTGTAACCGAAACTGAGATTTAGGTTTCGTTCCGATTTAGTTAACTGAAGTTATACATCTATCGGTATTAGTATATTAGGTTCTCATAAGGCTGTCAATAGGGCCAGGCTAAAATCTTAGGGCTTGGGCTTAATATGAGGTGAAAGGGTAGGGAACTAGGCCTCAAAGTTGAAAGCCCATTGTCCGCCAAGCAGGGTTAGATGGAGATTGTGTTTCACCCTGATGTCACACATTGCGCTCAAACATTGATTTAGGGCAATTTTTTGGGGATCTGCGATACATGGAATAAAAAATTAGTTGTCTGATAGGTGTGCCATGATCTCAAGATTTATTGTGTGAAAGATTGACGTGAAACATGACCTCCATCATCTGATTCAATGCAATCAACAATTTTTAATGGACTTGATATGTACCTAGAATGTGTGGGCTCAAAGTGAGGTACCCGTAGTTTAATTAAATTGAGTGTTTGGGACAATTTTGTGTGTGCAAAAAATGGCTCCCTCAGTCCCTGTTAGCTTTGATACCACTTGTTAGCCTTGATACCACTTGTTAGGAATTCTACCCACACTACGAACTCTTTATAGAGATGAATGAGGAAAAATAAGAAAAATCAATCACACACACACAACACAAAGATTTACGTGATTCACCCAATCGAGGGCTACGTCCAGTGGAGTAGATGCAATATTTTATGAACGTTTACAACATACACACTCTCTTCTCTCTAGTGCACTCTTAATCAAGATCAAATACGATCTTATACAGCCAACACACTGTAAAAATAAGGACGCAGTCCTTCAAATAACAGAGAAGAGATCTGTCGAAATATATAATGATTCCGACACAAGAATGGCTTCAATCGGATCTTTAATCCCCAAACAATTCTTCAATACTTTTTCTCTCAAAGTATTCTCACTAGAAAACTTTATCCGACAATGCCTTAGAACCCCTAGAGAAACCATATGCAAATAGACTCCAACACTTTTGGAAACTTGACCAAGGAAATCTTCTAAAATTTTCAAGTATTCAAAACAATTCTCCTAATAAGCTCCAAACCACATTCGGAAAAGTTTGGCTAAAGTAATCTTCCAAAATAGCCAAATATTCAAACATGCGGATCTGAAACCTCCCAGAAGTCAATCGATTGATTTTTCAAACTCAATCGATTGACATCTGTGATTGGGATTAAATCTTATTCAACAATCTCCACAAAGGTTTTATCCCCAATCAGGTAATCGCCCCAACGGGCATCAACATCTTCGACAAATGTTAATCAAGCTTAGGCAATGCCTAAATTTCTTCGATGTAATCGGGCTAATCAACATATTCACTAGATTCTCTTTGATATGTGCAAGTGTTAACGGGACCATATCTTTAAAATTTTCAAGACGTTTCTTCATCATGTCTGACCTTCTCAAGATAGTCTGAATCGATACCAGGGACTGCAAGTTTTGATAAATTGTGTCATCTTGCTCTATCTCAGAGTTTTTATTATTTTTCTCATCTTGCTCATGCCTTTCAACATCAACTTGTACCTGAGGTTCACCAGATGATTGAGGTTTGTCTTACGCATTTTTCATCAAAAACTTATCTTCGTTGAAAGTAATATTTTTTTCAACTATCACTTTGTGAGATTATATATCCCACAAATGATAACCCTTGGCTCCTTGGTCATAGCCAATCAAGAAACTTTTTGAATTTTGGATCCAACTTGAATCGTTCACTTCCTTAAAGTAATGCATAAGTCTCACATCTAAACACCCTCAAGGGAGAGTAACTCCCGTGTCTTTCATATCAAACCCCATTTTCAGTTTTCGAGTTCAAAGTTGCTGAAGGTGATTGGTTGACCAAATAACATATCGTGTTCACTACTTATGCCCAAAACCCATGACTCAAGCCGAAATGGTTCAACATACACCGTGCTTTTTCTAATAGTATCCTGTTCATCCTCTCTGCTATACCATTTTGGTGAGAATTTTCAGGAACTGTTAAGTGCCTAACAATCCCTTAATTTTCACAATAAGTCTTGAACTTTGATGACAAGTATTTTCTTTCATTATCTAACCTGAGAATCTTCATCTTTCTATCTGTCTGTTTTTCAGCCATACTCTGCCACTATTTAAATTTCTTTAACACATCTGATTTATTTTTAATCGAATATACCCAAACTTTTCTGGAGTAGTCCTCTATGAATGACACAAAGAAAAGTGTAAGATCTTCTTCTTCAAGTTTCAATGCTCAATAGATCACTAACTATTTTATTAAAGGAATTCAAATGGTCATGAAAGCGCGTACCAACCTTCATACGAAGGGTGTAGAGTTGCTTCTTCATAAAGAGTCTGTTGGACAACGACTTTGTCATGTAGAGAGATTATATCTTCTTTCACAAATTCACGATCGTCTTCTCATGAAGAACGTTGTATAGAAATTCATCAGAGAAGCACAATCGGATAGTGTTTACGGCTCTTTTATTAATAGAGTTTCACTCTTCATCGGACATATCTGCCTTCTTTCTCATATTTTTTTCAAGTAGAGCATCATCAATGCCTTATTGGACAAAGAGATCTGTGACCTTGACTTGGCTACAAAGCGAAGTTATTCTTCCCATAAAACTTCTCCACTTCGAATCATGCATTCGAGACCTTCATCGTCATTGTAGCGTAAAACTTGGCTCTGATACCACTTGTTAGGAATTCTACTCACACTACGAACTCCCTATCGAGATGAATGCAAAAAAATAAGAAGATTCGGGCAGAAAAATTAATCACACACACAACACAAAGATTTACGTGGTTCACCCAATCGATGGCTATGTCCACTGGAGTATATGCACTATTTTATGAACGTTTACAACACACACACACTCTCTTCTCTCTAGTGCACCCTCAATCAAGATCAAACAAGATCTTATACAACCAACACACTATAAAAATAAGGACGCAGTCCTTCAAATAAAAGAGAAGAGATCTGCCGAAATATATAATGATTCCGACATAAGAACTGCTTCAATCGGATCTTCAATCCTCAAGCAATTCTTCAATACTTTTTCTCAAAAGTATTCTTACTAGTTTTCACACTAGAAAACTTTATCCAACAATGCCTTGAAACCCCTAGAGAAACCTCCTGCAAATTGGCTCCAACACTTTTGAAAACTTGACCAAAGAAATCTTCTAAACTTGTCAAGTATTCAAAACACTTCTCCTAATAAGCTCCAAACCACATTAGACAAAATTTGGCTAAAGTAATCTTTCAAAATAGCCAAATATTCAAAGTTGCGGATCTGAATCCGCCCAGACGTCAATCAATTGATTTTTCAAACTCAATCGAATGACACTTATGATTAGGATTAAACCTTATTCAGCAGTCTCAATTTGAGAAAAATATAAACTCTAATTTAATGTTTATGGTACGATGAAAAAAACTTAAATAAGTGGGTCGATGAATATTGAATAGCCATTTGCGGCATTGAAGTCAAGTAAAGCCAGAAGATGAACAAAACCTTCTAGAAGGTTTTCTTCTTTTACGTTTTACGAAATTTCTCTTATTTCGTGTATAATTAGTATCTATTAGTACTCTTGGGTGAGATTATACCAGCATAGCATTGGATCTATTATCCCTTTATCACCTTACATATATAAATTATAGAGGTTCGGGAGAATGCGTCCGAGCGTAGAGATATCTTTATGCATATTGATATGCGCGCGACACGTAGCGCATTTTTGTGAAGTGATGAGTGTTGGTTTATAATCATTTAATCATGTTTTAATTAGAGATACCTTTATTTTTTTAAAAATAGATAATCTTTTTAAAATATCCTTTGCTTGACCACATGGGTGTCAGAACTTCATCAACCTACCTCTTTTTTACTAAAGGGGGGCCAACGCTCCACTACCGAGGTGTCAACGCTTCTCTCTTGGGTTGCCAGCATCTCGCTATCGAGGTGTTAGCGCTTCTCTCTTGGGGTTTCAGTCCCTCGCTATCGAGGTGTTAGCATCTCGCTATCGAGGTGTCAGCGTTTTGCTATCGGGGTTGAAAAAAAAAATGGGGTGCCAGTGCCTCACTATTGAGGTGCAAAGGCTTCGCTACCGAGGTGTAAAAAAAAATTTGGGTGCCAGTGCCTTGCCATTGATGTAAAATATTTCTCTCTCAGGAAGCCAGCGCTTTGTTATCGGGGTACCAGCGCTTCGTTGTGCCCACATTTTTTAGTAAAATATACTTGAAAAAGTAAGTCTGATACTTTCTTGAAAAAAATGAGAGAAGGGAGAAAAGAAAGAGACTTCTAAAAAAATCAAGTTTGACGGTTGAAATGAAATTTAATTTTTAAAATATTTTAAAAGTTTTAACCCTAATTAGTAAAGTGGGTCCCATGCCACCCGTTACTTCACAAAAAGGCACTACGTGTCGCGTCTATATCCATAGGCGCAGAAATCTCTACGCCTGAGCGCATTCTCCCATCTACCTAAATTATATAGCATGACACATGCACATCTCACATGTCGGGTTAACACGAGATATAAATCCCTAAGGTGGCAATAAACTTTTGTATTGCTCTTAAGGCGTAGCCAATTCCACTTAGAAGATTTTGGGTCCCATATAAATTTCGACCGAAATTTCCGTCCAAATTATCTTTTCGATAAGGACCGAAACCGACAATTTTTGGCCGAAATTTTGATCCTTGATTAGAAGAGTGGGAGCTAAAGCCTCAATTTAACTCTTGAATTTGTATAAAATATGTTTCTTATACGGTCACATTTTGTGTATAAGCTTCCAATTTATATCTATCATAGTTAGCCCCACCAGCAGAAAATCTTGGCTACGCTCCTAATTAAAACCCTCTCTAAGCATTCGTCGCACCAGCTGTATGGTCGACTTAAAAAATGAGTTAGCATTAGATAAGGGTTACAAGAGCCTGGCACTCGGGCAATTTTCTAGGACTAATGCCACATAGAATGAACATTTGTACCTCATGATAAGTGCACTGTGATCTAAATAATTTTGGATGACATTTGACTACATTAAATAAAATGATAGAGATCATTTTCCAAGTCTAATATTGTACACCTTAGATGTTGAGATCACGGGGCTCAAATGATATAACTACCCATGAGGTTCAACTTGGCATATATCCCAAGAAAGTGACCCAATTATTAAGAGCGGTAGTGCCCGGGTTAGCTAACTAATATCAACTCTTTTTAATCTGTTAGTATTAGTTACTATTATCGTAAGCTGCACAGTGCCAAGTAATTTGGCACCAAAGTAATTAGGGTATCATTACCATGCTTGTGGGTTAATTGACCCCGCTGGTCTCTATGCGGGTCAAGATAATAAACTCGATATCAGTATCGAGCATCGGTCCTTGGAGCTTGGAGGACCGATACGAATCAATCATTACGTATTAATTTATAGAAAAATCAATACGTATTGATATCGGCCGATATTTGATATCTTAATGTGGGTCCACCATTGACAGTCACACCACACCTAATATTCATTTGTTTGTTGTATGCTGTTGTAGTCTTTTAGGTCAACGAATGGGGACATCAGCCACTAAAGATCGGAGATAAATCGATTGAAGATGAAGACAAGGGCTTTTTAAATGCTTTTATTTTGCAGGTCAAATTTTATTTATTTATTTATATTTTTAAGAAAAAATCAAGACTACAGCAACCTCAAGGACTTGCCCCCTCAAAAATTTTGCTCATTTTTAAATTTGTTTAAAATAAAGAAACACAAAAAGACGGTAGGACTTCAAAAATTACCTTGATCGTGTTAAATCAAATGATGGATGTCATTTTTCATAATAATATTCGAAATAATGTATCTTGAAATCGTAAGCCTATCATTAAATTTTTCTAAGCGGTAAAGATACTTAAAAAGTGACTCTAAGGCCATGTTTGAGCGTAATGAGTGCCTTCTAATTTTAGATTCACTTTTTAGGGATATGTTATGGCGTCAAGCGACCATGTCTTCAACTTGTTAAATTCAATTCGGATATCTTCATATATGTATCTCAGAACGGAGAAGAGGGCATCTTGTGACTTAACGGTCGAGATGGTTTGCATAGAGTCACCTTCCAAGATCACTTCATCGAAATCATCACTGCTGACAAGTTGAGGCACTTACCAGTCTGGAATTAGCATGTAAGAAGTCATTGAGGTACCAAAGTTAGACAAGTGGTACACATGCAATTTCAATGAATGTGGACCATCAATTCAATGGACCAAATTATAAGTGGTTTCACCAAATCGATTTCCCTGACAGTCTGACAAGTGGCCTGGTTTTGAATGTTCAGCTAAATTTATGGTAAGCCAGAAATTGTCCACAATAAATCAATAAATCTCAGTTGATGGTTGTTGGCTAACTGAAATTTGCTGCCCTTGTTTTAGAAAGCCCACCGCTTTTTAAAACCAGCCAACTACATTGAAACCAGCGGCATGTGAAAGCGTATGCTCTGCCCTCGGCAGTCTGCCCTCACCGGTCACCGCCATTTATATTTGCGGCTTAATTAGCAGCTCCTAGTACCACCTTATTTTTAATAAAGTAGGGATAATGGCTCCCCACCGGTATGATGTTTAAATGATCTTTCATCATTAAATTGTCACTTTTTATCTCACATCATTAGTGTGATTTATTATTATACAGATATCTGATTAATCTAAATTACTCAAGTGACAAATCATAATTGTAAAGAGTACTAATCAAAGGATCATGCTTATAAGTGGATGTAAATCATCTGACTGGTGAACTTTAATATCAGTCATCAAAATTACGAAAAATCGTTAATAATAAAGTGCACAGATCGGATCATTCAAAGTTCCCAAAAAGTATGATTTTTTCACCCATAGCCTTTCAATTTTTGATATATCACTTTAACGGTATGAAGTTTCATGATCATAAGCCAATAAATGATGTAAGATTATTTAAACACCATTTGGTAACAACTAAGAGAGACGGTCCCAATAAAATAATTGTTTTTTATTTATTTTTATTATATATAACGACATACGAAATAGACAAACTAGATGTGTTTTACATACCGCACAAAATATGACAGTTTCGGAGCAATACTTGAGAAATAAATCTCACACAATAAACTAATAAGTTCTAATTGACGTTTAAATGGTTTTTAGAGTGATCTTAGATGGTTATACTGACGGTCTCTTACTCAATATCATTATTGGGTATTGGTCTAATCTGTCAACCGATATGTATCGGTTGTTAGTTGTTATTGATACAGTATCGCCTATACCTAAATCACATTTTAAAAAATAAAATAAAAGATTATTGTTTTTGTAGCATTTGTCGATACTAATACATACAGTTGAGAAGTGATATGTATTAATATCGGCCGAGTTTGGATACTTTTACACCTTTAAGGTATGCTTTTTAACTTACATGAAGTGTATTTTACCATATTTTCTGATCAATCTATGTAGTCCAAATGAAAATTCATCGTTCGAACATTTCTTAGGGAAAGCGGATGCGATCCATCGGATTGGTGTACTCTAAAGTCAGCCACTAGAAAGTAAGTACAGCATTTAATATTGGAGTGCACAAATCAGCTTAATTGAAATCTCTAAAAACAAAAAAGTACTATTTTTGCATGGCCATGAGCTACCCATTTTCAAAGCTTGCTTTCAATGGTGTTTAAATGGCGATGGTTTTGGGTTAGAGCTGTCACTAGTTCAGATCGGGCCGGGTTGGGCTTTGCTTGGTGGTGGGCAAAGGGCACATGCCCGACCCAACCCTATAGCTCTCCGCAACCTGACCCAAACTGACCTGATGGATCAATGGTATATGCATGGATCAAAATATCGTCCGATACCGATACGTATCGGACGATACGTATTGGTATTGGACTCGAACGATACATTCAATATATCGTCCGATACAGACCGGTACCGATACGTATCGTCCGATACGTATCGTTTTGGAGCTCGAACAATACGTATCGGTAACCCGATATTTTAACCCATGGGTATATGCCCAACCCAACCTGAAAATCCTATGCCAAACTCTTATTTAAAACCTTTATTTTCCAATCCAACCCTATTTTTGCCTAACTCAACCTAACCTTTGAGTCCAACTGATGTGCCACAAGGGTTAGGTCGGATGCTTCATGCCCGATACAACCCGATAGGTAAAGTTTATGTACCCGATCTAGAAAAAAAATCCAAATAAAGTGGTCAAGTACTGGGCCGATCCGACTCGTTGACAGCTCTATCTTTGGGTCCTAATAATAGTGGAGTGCACTATTTCTTCATATAACAATGTAACACTTATTTTATCACAAAAAAAATATGTAACAGTTTCATCTTAATAATTAGATACCTAATATACCCCTGTGATGTACTTGAAATTTAAAATATTACTCGTCATCAAAAGGGTATAAAGGTAAAGTTATTGAAATTGCAAATTGTGGTTTAAAATAACACTTTTGGCACTGATCAAATTACTGCAATAAGTGGCATAAATTAGTTCAAAAGTAGGAAAACCGAAGTATAATATCTGCGTCGTCACTCCATTAATGAGCAGTCAAAGCGGTTGCTGAGAGTATGACGCATAGAGATACTTCTTTCACGAAAAAGGTTAGAAAGGTATCTTTAGATATCATGTTTGGTAAAAAAATTAGATGGCAGGTATAAGAAAGTCAACTTATGTAAACAGTGAGTAACAAACGGAAGTGGTCCCCACAAGAATCTATCTTTGATCTTCAATAGTTAAGTCATAGAAGATAGCCGTCTGATCGTATTATAAGGTTGACTATACTAACTGCTCCAATTCAAAGTGAGTAAATAGTGAAGGCGGGTACCAGTTAATTTCGGACGGCTTAATTTTTTTAGTCATATTTTTACAAAATGTTAGGGATGTAAGGCGGGAGATGATTGAATTTACATGATAGGCTATAATTTTACGTGACCACTTTGAACTAGACAATTGAGACGCTTTCAATCATATAGTCTTATGGTCAAATGTTCTGGCCTTTACTTAAAAATCGGAGATTCAATCCTAATTTAGTTGACAAAAATAGAAGAAAGTCAAATAAAATTACATCACTGCCAAGTAGGGCTCTCAAGGAGTTGCTCGGCTCGGCTCGGCTCATAAAAATTAGCTCTCAAGTACCTTGAGATTGGCTCGCAAGCTGAGCTGCACTATGAGATGGGGGTTTGTAATCAAGCCAACCACTAGCTGGGTAGGCTATAGCTCAGCTCGGCTCAATATATATATATATATATAACTTAAATTATTAAATTACCCACAAAACTGATGGTTTAGAAACTTTTAACGGGGTAGGACATATTAGTAAACTAATAAAAAATCTCCTTCATATGCCGATGAATAACTAATGAATCGTCTCAAATTAGCATGACTTTTGTCATACTAATTTGCTATAAAATGAAATACTTTGATTAGACTATTCGAAGTCTTAATTACTTAAATATAAAGTTCTAATTCCTTAAATATATCACTAGGCTCGAGCTCGCTAGAGTTGAATGGTTTTAAGCTCGAATATAAAAGTGTTCGGCTTGAGTTGTGTTCGAATACAAGAGCTGACCGCAAGCTGACCCTGTCAGTGATATGTTATTTAAACTGAACGGCTACCATGCAAATCCGATATATCAAGCCTTTGACTATTCTCAATTAGATAGTGGAGATCATCATTCAACCCAATTTTAGCACCATTAATCTTGAGCAATCCCATAGAATGAGTTCCAAGAGTATCATTGCTCGAGTTGGGTAATTTTAAACGAAAAAAACAAGTACAAATGTAATGAACTTGTGGAGCGACTGAGAGATGGCGAGTGCTCAATAGAGGGAGGGCAAAACTGTAAAACTCTTGGCTTACTTGGCATAATTAATACATGGATTTCTAAAAGTTGAGTGGACAATTGTAACAATCAAGGTTTTAAAACATCGTTATAATTTCTCTAAAGTTGGGGCTCTTTTACTTTTTTGATAATATTTTAGAAATCTTTAATTTAAAAAGAAGACATGTGTCGAAATCTTAACCATATTTATTAAAAAAAATTTCACAGGCCAAACAATTGTTTTTTATCTCTCTCTCTCTCTACATATAGAGATATATGTCTTAGCAATGGTGGAATCAGGATTTTTATTGAGCCGGGGCACATAATAAATTAGATTTAATTTTTTATAAATTATATTATTTATTTATTGCACTCTCTCGCCTATCTACTATAAATAAAAAATCCAGGAGGTAAGATCTCGCGCGAAACAAAAATAGATACTTTAAAGCACACGAGTAAATGATCCTCTCGTATTATAATTTTGCTCAGAAAATCATAAACATTGAGATTTCGCCTCTAAACTTTGAGGGATCTCATGTGATGTCATTATAAGCTTCCCTAATCTGTTAATATGTGTCTGGGCCCCCAAATAACTTGAATTTCACGTCAATTTAGTTAGCGAGCCGAAAATGGGTGTCTACAATTTGATGGGTCAATGACAGAATAACACCGACACTGTTTGGTGCATTGAATTTGAACACTTCATTTTAATGGTGGATATATATTGGATCATGCCTAAATTTTTTGAGTGGTACGTCACCGATCTTATCCAAATTATGTGACACCTGATCCTCGAAATGGGTGCCACATTGTGTGAAAGACTGGTCCAGAAAATAATCAGCATTGTCTGATCTCAGGACGTCAATGGGTTGCAGTAGGTTTCCGAAGTAAGCGCGAACAAAGATAATCAGATAAATATGAGTAGCGTTATTTATACTCATTAAACCTGTGAAGAACACACACATTTCCATTTTCCACCATAAAAATCAGATCGATTTGAGTCAGGCGATAGAGATCATTTTTCATCCCAATCTTCCATGCAATAGATCTTGAGATCATGGTGCATCTATTAGACGGTCAGATCGTGATTCCACATGGCACACATCCCAAAAAGTGATCATGTTCATGGGCATACCTATCAAACGATTACTTTTATGTATGATTGCCATGTGGAATCAACATATGACCGTCTGATAGGTGTGCCATGAACTCAAGAATTATTGTGCGAAAGATTAGGATGAAAAACATCTCCATCATCTGATGGAAGACAATCAACGGATTCTTATGGTGGAATTGTGTGCATTCTTCACAAATTTAATTTAGCGGGTGTAAATAACGCTCTCCTATTTTTTTCGTTAAATTCAGCCCAACCTACCAAAACTAATTTGGGATCTCGAGTTAACTAAAAATGATTCTACTGCCCCCCTCCTCCCTATTTCCTTTTGATAACTAGCTTAAGGGATAAGGGCTCCAGATCATGGGTTAAAAAACCATCTGATACCAATACGTATTGGTTTTAGACTTGGGCGGTACGATACAATACCTATGTATCGTACTCCCTAAAAATTAGTGTAATTATCGTGCGATACGGGCAAATTATCGCCTGTATCGGACGATACATTGAAATAATCGGATGATAATTTCAATGTATCGTCCGATAAACTTTTTTTTTTTTTTTTAATTAAAAAAATAAAATTATCGGACGATACGGGAAAATTATCGCCCGTATCGTTCGATACGTCCGATAATTTGAAATTATCGTCCGATAATTTGAAATTATCGGATGGGCCCAGCTATTTGTCTTTTTTTTTTTTTTAAATCTTTTTGCTTTTGTTTTTTGGTTTTTTTTTATATTAATCATTGCTTTTTGCAACGAATAGCGACAACGGATATATTTTTATATCTGTTGCTTTGATTTTTTTATTTATTATTTTTTATTTTTTATTAAACGTTGCAAAAGCGGCAACGAATATATTTTTATATCCATTGCATTTGTTTTTATAGTTTTTTTTAGTAGACGTTGCTTTTTGCAACGGATAGTTGCAAACCGCTATAAAACTCACCTGAGAATCCATTTTCTTCTTCACTTGCAAACCACCCAAGGATATCTTCTTTTTCTTCGCTTACAAATAACCCAAAGATCTCTTCTTCTTCTTTACTTGCAAACTACTTGAGGATCCCTTCTTCTACACCACTATACTTCTTATTTTTTAGCCATCGGAGATCAAAATCGTAGACACCGGATTGTTACACTCATATTTTTGTCGGATATTTAAGAGAAGGTATAATTTTTCATCATATAACTTACATTTTTAATTATTTTTTCATTAGATCTATCATATTTATTACTTTTTTTTTTAATTAATTTTTATTTATTACTAATTTTATTACTAGATCTACTATACTGCCTGGATGATGCTGGTGATGTGAGTCAAATCTCTTTTGATTTGCTCATTCATCCTATAAAGCACTTTCAAGCTCAGCCACATAAAATTGAGTAGACTTTGGTGGAGGGCATTGGTCAAAAAATCTCTTTTTTTAAAAACTAAACTTTTTTTTTACTAATTTTATTTTAAAACTAAACTTTTTTATTTTGTGTTACTAATTTTTTGACCCATGCATGTGACACATATCACATGTGGTGTGTCGCGACACATGTGACACGTGTCACGTATGATGTGCTGCGACACATGTGACACAGTTTCACAGGTGTCGCAGCACATGTAATTGATGTGTCACACATGTGGCACATACCCCATGACGCATCAATCACACTAATTTTTGTTACTAATTTTGTAATACAAAGTTTAGCTTTAAAAAAAAACTAGTAACACAAAAATTACTAATTAGTAACAAAAAATTAAAAAAAAGTTTAATTTAAAAAAAAAAAGGTTTAGTTTTAAAAACAAATTTAAAACTAGTTTAGTTTTAAAAATTAGTAACACAAAACAAAAAAATTTAGTTTTAAAACAAAATTAGTAAAAAAAAAAAGTTTAGTTTTAAAAAAAAATTAGTAATGTAAACTTAAAAATAATTTTAAAACTAAAATTAGTAATAAAAAAAGTTTAGTTTAAATGAGTAACACTAAAAATAAAAAAAAGTTTAGCTTAAAGAAAAATTAGTAAACTTTTTTAGGGGTACGTTACAATCATACAATGCCTATATATCGTACCGCCGATGTCCAAAACCGATACATATCGAACGATACATATCAAATAAATTTTATTTTCAAGTGTTATCTAAATATTTTAATTTAATCCAATCGTTTAGTCATTAATGCAGGTGAAAGAAATAAACATGGTACGATCATCAGATTCAACCTGACAATATGACACAACAATAGATGGTGATAGACTCCGAATAAAATGTAACTTTGTGAGAAAAAATTATTTGGAGGAGGTATCACACGGTTGAAGGAGCATTTGACTCCTGTAAAGGGAGAGATAAAATGGTGTCCCAATGTACCCAAAGAGGTAAGAGAAGAAGTTAGAGTCAATTTACAGGCGGCTAAGGGAATGAAAAAGGCAGAAGCCGACCGGGATAGAGAAATATATGAGAGAATAAGGAAGGGATATCCAGAGTTTTCTGCACCTGGACATGGGGATGATAAAGATGAGGATAAGGATGAGGATGTTGTGACCGTGAGAGTCATGAGGGAGAGTATTAGAGAAGCACGATAGTGACGAGATCAAGAAGAAGCCGATTATCGATTTCGATCCAGCTTAAGGGGCTCATTCATACCTACTGCTGGTGATTGATCTAGTCATGAGCTACATGTTATTGATGATGATGAGGATATTTATGACACTGCCGGGTAGCGTATGTCAGTATCAGTGAAGGACACTAGGCCGTCTACTACAGGTCGTACTATATGTCCCATGGATACATTCATGCATCGGACAGAAAGCTCAAAGCAAAGTAAATTCAACCCAATTTCACTGAAAAATCGATTGTAAAGGTCATGATATATAGTCACATTTGGAGTCAAGTTGTAGAGTCGCTGTACTTTAAAAGTATGATTGATACAAGTGCAGAAGCTGATCCAAGAGTCAAAAAGCCTTCTGGATACGAGGTATCTGGGCCCCTACTAGATGATGAATACGCGGAGATAGGAACTTACGTGGACAGCTTCCATGAAATATGGGATGAGAGAGGTTGCACAATTATGTGCGATGGATGGACAAGTCCCACAAAGAAGAGTTTGATCAACTTTTTGGTCTATAACGATGCCGGGATAATATTTCTAAAATCAGTTAATGCTTCAAAACAAGCGAAGATAGCTGATTACCTCTTACCACTAATGGATAAAATAGTTGAAGATGTTGGAGAGCACCGGATTGTGAAGGTGGTAACAGACAATGCCGCCAATTATAAAGCTGCATGTCGTCAGTTAATGTTGAAGAGAGGTCTCTTGTATTAGACTCCGTGTGGTGCTCATTGCGTGAATCTCACTCTTGAGGATTTGAAAAGAGAAACAAGACACAGACAACTATTCAGAAGGAAAGAACGATTACTTCCTACCTATACAACAGTGATAAGTTGGTGAATTTAATGAGAGACTTTACTAAGAACGACCTGCTCCGGCCTGCGATTATACGATTTGCGACACAATTTCTAGCCCTACAGAGCTTTGCTAAATATAGGCGTGAGCTGAAAAGTAAGATCTCTTATGAAGAATGGAGAAAATATAAATTAGAACTTCCACGAGTAAAGAGACCTGCTTGCAATGAAGTTGCCGACCTGATCTACAGTCCCCAGTTTTGGTGATGACCACCAGATCGTCGGCACTACCCCGTTGGTACAAGTGTTAAGGTTGGTAGATGGTGATGAGAAACCAACGATGGGGTACGTTTACGAGTCGATGGCTAAGGCCAAATTGGCTATTAAAACTAAATGCCCAACAAAATATAAACGATATTGGGCAATTATCGACAAGAGATGGGATGCACAATTCTACCAGTACTTATATGTCGCAGGTATAACATATTAAACTACTTATGTAGTGATTTTTATTTATTTATTACTTTTTATATTATTCACTGTTTTCATATATTGATGAGATTATTCATATTTAATGTATATCACACTACTTAAATCCGACCTTTCAGTATACGCGATGCTTTGAGTTGACTGAGGCTGATAAGTGTACAACGGTTTGCTGAATGTGATCCAACGAATTCTCCCTGAGTTGGCAGAGCAAGGTCAACTCATAAGAAATGTGAGTAATAATACCTTATAAGTAATAATGCAGGTGTCATATTATCTATTTATTGATATGTGGGTTATTGATATGTAGATTAATATATTTCGAAAGAGACATGGGTCATTTGGGACCCCATTGGCGCAATCCCAAATCAAGTATGATAAGCCCGTTGTTTGGTGGATGCATTATGAAAGTGATGACCCGATATTAAGGTGGGTTGCCATGAGAGTTTTATCGCAAACTTGTTTCTCGTCCAACTGTGAGCGAAATTGGGGCACCTTCTCTCTCATTCACACGAAGACAATGAATAGGCTAACTATGAAACGATTGGAAAAGTTAGTCTATTGTCACTACAACATGAGATTAAGAGTCAGAAATATGTAGAGGAGCAATCGCGATAAGATATTATATAAAGGTTCATATAATTTTTATTTGATCTAATTGATGAGACATCAGGCATGTACTAATTCATCTATCATATTCTACCTTATAGATAGTGAATATTTTGATCATATCCAGTTGGATTATATATTCATGGAGGATGACCTTTTAAATCAGTAGATCGAAGAGAGACAAGAGCCAGTATTTGATACTGAGGGCACCGCATGCTGGATAATACTGAAAGAGCAGCAGATGAGCAGGCTTCCTAACTACCGAGGCGAAAAAGAAGATTGAATCGTCATTCAATGGTTGGATCTGATGACGAAACACAACCCGATAGTGATAATGATGATGGTGGGGGTGATGATGGAGGTGATGAAACCCACGCTGGCACTAGTGGTAGAGCGAATGATATTGATTCTTATACTTCTGAAGGTATTGTCGCTTGGGATAAGGACCAGGTAACAATGTATGACAGTCCTACATTTAGAGGTGGAGGGATTGATGGAAGATGAGCGTTAGAATCTTACCTACCACCTCCACCACCACCACAAGGTCCACAAGATGATGTAGGTTATATGACTTCTAGCTTCGGGAAATTTAGTTTGCAAAATATCAAAGATTCAGCAGCAAGTAACCCATACTATCGGCCTCAACCAACCTATCCCGGGCCATATGACTTTGTTGGTCAAATTTTTGGAATATCAACCTTCACCTATTACACTGAGCCATATTCGTCGCTAATGTCTCAGTTTCAAGAAGGCACACATGATCATGAGTATCAATATGGCCAATATTATAGGAAAAATTCGCGCTCCGATGATGATGATAACGAGGGCAAAAAACCACCATGAAATTTAATGTGGCTATAAAGTAATTAAGTTTTTAATTTATAATATACCTTTTAATTTTGATAAGTAGTCATTTATAATGAAATTTTGATCATTAGTCATGTACAATGAAAATTAGTCATATACAATGAACCAACTATGTTAAGAGTGATCTTACCTTCGTTGTGGACTTATATCCTAATATATTTTTGTTGTCTGTTAATAAAATTTTCATTTATTAAACAATAAAAAAGAAAGGAAAAAATTGAAAGCTTTTAGTTGTAATTATGCATGGTCGGAAGAGACCATACTTTAGTTAGGGTTCGGTCCTATTATGAAATATACATAAAATAAGCTTTAAATAAATTTTTAAAAAAGTAAAAAAAAATAGAAAATTATTAAATTTATTTTTCTTAATTTAAAATATATATATATTTAAAAAATCAATGTATCAAACCGATACATTCAATGTATCGCCGATACCCGATACATATCATCCTAGAGGTCAGGACGATACGTATCGGTTTATCGATTTTTTGACCCTTGCTCTTGATGGACATTTAAATACCCAATGGTGTTTAAACGATGTACCAATGATAAATTAAAATTTTTTATTTCACACCATTAAAGTGCGGTTTCCTCTCGATGTACCAATTCTAAATTAAATTTATTTTACACAATTAACTGTGGTTTCCTAATATGCCATTGACATCTATTTATGATCGATCTAAATGGTTTAGGAGGTAATTCATAGTTGGAAAATATTTTAGCCAAAGAATTTTGTCCATAAGTGGATGTGAACTATTAAATTGACGAATTTGAATGCCAGTCATTAAAACTAAACACAATGATTGATATTAGAGTGCACAAATCGGATGGTTAAAACCTCTCAAAAATTTTGATTTTTGAGCCCATGTCTTTCAACTTATGATCTATCATTTTGACGGTGTAGATGGCTCACAACTTGAATCTATCAATGGAGAGTCTTACCCTTAGCTTAATGATCTCACTCAAAACACTTCAAGCAAAGTGAATTTTTACGGACGAGTTTGTGCATAAATAAATGTGCATTTCCCATGGCTTGACCATCTGAACATAACTAATTGATCTAAAGGCATTTGAAGGATTATAGAGAGGGTCTCAAGTAGGGAGAGAAGGTGAGGCTTTTAAAAAAGAAACAAGTAAAAAGGAGGGCGTCAAAAGTCCTTTAAAAAAGAAACAAACAAAAAGGAGTGCGTCAGAAGGCTTTTAAAAATAGAACAAATAAAAAGGATGTGAGTTCGTGTTAGGTAGAGGGAGAGAGGGCGTAGAAGACTTGTCAAAAAGTAACGAATTTAATTTTTTTGTTGGTTTGGGGTTTTGAGTGTGGGCGCTCGTACGCACTCGCCCACACGTGATTCCACCACTGTGTCTTAGAGCAATTTAGAAAAAAATTATGATTAAGAGGTCAAATTAGCAATTTAAGAAAACCATTTTTTAATCCACATGGCATGGATCACTAAGCGTGGCTGTAAAATCACCTGACAAACATCATGCTCAAAAGTGGTTTTAGATCCACTGATCTAGGATCCATCCCATATGGAATAAAAAATTGACCATCAGATAAAAAATAATTTCAACCTTCTGGTCCGAATCCAAGCAGTCAAGGGGTTGGAAGTAGTTAAAGATGTAGGCTCTTTCTCTAAACCCATAGAGGTGCTACCCTATTCTTTAATGCCATGAAGACAGGCCAACATAAATCTTACCATTAAAGCTATTGATAGCCTTAAATAAGTTGAGGGAGATCGTTTTTCGTTCTCATCATATATCATGACGATGAGTCACTTTTGGGGATGTGTGTCATGTGGAATCACCCTTTAACATCTTATAGGGAACCATGATTTCAAGCTCTATTGACTGGAAGATTGGGATATAGTATGATCTCCGTCATTTAATTTAATGCAGTCAATGCCTTTAAGGGTGGAAACTTAGGCTACATAGAGCCTTATGTAGTTGGCTTAGTTTGTCCAACCATCGGATCTAACCACTGAAGATGTAAGTTTGTTTTTCGGTACCCCTATTTGTGGCCACTCATTCTCTGAAAGCGCCCTCATCTCAGGCCCCTTGAAAGCCATTGATTTCTTGTAATTAGATGATGGAGATCGTGTTTCACCCCCGATCTTCCACACAGAAGATCTAGAGATCATGGTGCACTGATCTGACGTTCAATTTTTTATTCTAAGTGTTATATATTCCCAAAAATTTTCCCTAAAATCACATTTGAGTGTGATTTGTGTCATATGATTTACGTGCCATATTTTAGGAATCTGTGATACAAGAAATAAAAAATCGACCATCCGATAGGTGCGTTATGATCTCAAGATCTATTATGTTGAAGCTTAGGATGAAATACGATCTCCATCATCTAATTAGAAGGAATCAATAGTTCACATGAGGTCGAGGTCTGAGACGTAGACGCAAACAAAGGTAGCCTTTGTCTTTTCCCGCAGCATGGGCTAAACATATTTTCAACAGATTTTTAACTTCAAATATTTTTTATTTTCGTTCATATAAGTGGGACCCACTAAGTTTCCAAACAGCTGAAATTTCTGTTTTGAGTACAAAATCTCATTTTGCCACGAGTTTTTTTTAGCAGAACTCGGCTTGCCAAACAAGCTATGAAATTATGTAACTAGTAATGAGCAATGCAAATTTATTTATGGCAATCGTTGAAATCAGACATCTTTGATTGTAGGTGACAATAATATGGGATGTTGATAAGGTTAGCCATCACTTGGAAAGATGGGCAGATCTTTAAATCAGACATCCATGATTGAAAGTGACAACATTGTGGGACGTTGATATGTTAGCCATCACTTGGAAAGATGGGCAGATCTATCATGCGCTAAGCTGCCGTTATTTGAAAATTGCGGGTCCAATCGCGAAGCAACCTTTGACGTCATAGGTTTAATCCTAACTTACCTATAAAAAAAATATAATAATAATAAAATAAAATAATCTGAGGTCTGGAACTCCTCCTCCATTACATTTAATTACATTTAATCGGAGAAGCTTACATTGGGGCGAATGTTGTACTTTACCAACCCGCTTTAACTTGAGATAACCTATAAATTAAGGTGTAATCGTTGCAATTTGCAACTTCTTAAAACACTCTCTATCACATTGATGTCATGGTCAAACAAGGAACACTAAGTCTTATCTATTTATTTATTTTGAAGTTCATAAGATGGTTGGGAAACATTAATTGATGAAGAATCTGTCTATTAATAAGTCAGGGAGATTGGTTGAGGGATCATTAATTAATGGGTGTCACATTTTCTAATCTCTCAAGTGGGTTCCCCCAAAATTTCTCATCCTTTTGGTGCACGTCTCCTATGGACAATAGATCCAAACCCATATGGTTTTAGCCATTTGTCGCTGTGACCAAATATGGGGTGGTATAACTTGATATTTGAGTTGAGCAGTTGATACTTATTGGCCTGTATGTACCGGATATGCTTGATATTTCAAATCATGAGCAGAAGTAACCAAGTGCTCAAGGCTATCAAATCAATAAAAATAATCCATCATTTAAAATAGAAAAATATATAACACAAAATATATTTACCTTTATTTTTTGGGTTTTTTGCTTATACCCCAGTGTTATGCTAATATTATAAGAAACCCCCTAAGTTATAAGTATTTATTCTGCAGCCCCTGCTTTTGTGTTTCTGTTTCATATATTCTCCTGCCGTTAACTAGCCGTGAGTTTATGGACGAAAAAGCCTATTTTGCCCTTAATGAAACCAATATTTTAAAAATACCATCATTCTAAAAGGCCCTTTATTCATCTATATTTACAAGTCATGCCATTAAAGTTTATCACCATTCTAAAAGGCCCTTTATTCACCTTTATTTACAAATCATGCCATTATAATTTGACACTATTCTAAAAGGAGTACCTTTAAATCCACCCACAAAATCTTTTAGTTCACCCATGCTGAAATGCATCGACTGCATTGAATCAAAAGATGGAGATTTTATCGTCTTAATTTTTCATGAGATCGATCTTTAGATCATGGGTGTACCATCAGACAGTCGACTTTTTATTTCATGTGGTACACCCCTAAAAGTGACCTTAATATCAATCTTAAGCATGCAAGTGATGTTAAGGTCACTTTTTTGAGATGTGTGTCACGTGAAATAAAATACTGACCGTTTGATGGTACGATCATGATCTCAAGATCCATCATGTGAAAGATTGGGAGGATAAATGATCTTCATCGTTCGATTCAATTCAATCAACGTGTTTCAGCGTGGGTGAACTTAAAGATTCAATGGGTGGATTTAAAGGTACTCTTCTAAAAGGCCCTTCATTCACCCATCAGATGCAAGACTCATTAGATGGGTGATTCCCCCATTAAAGCATGCCAACGTTTGGACGAATACTGAACAATGGAGGATTTGTGGCAAACGATGCAATTATTCTTGAAAAAAAAACCTTCGATCTACGTGTTCCACTCAAAATACTCGTCCCTCCAATTTCCGATATGATTCAAGACCCATTTTTAGGAATTGGATTGTCTAACCGCGTCTGCTTCCAGCCACCGAATCTTTGAGTTCACCCATGCTAAAACACATTGATTGCATTGAATAAGACGATGGAGATCGTTTAGGCATGCCATTAGACGATCAGTGTTTTATTTCGTGGCACACATATTAGAAAAGTAACCTTAACATCACGTATACGGTTAAAATTAATTTTAAGGTCATTTTTTTTATGTGTACCACATGAAATAAAAAATCAACCATCTGATGGTGCCACCATGATCTCAAGATCCATCATATGAAAGCTTGGGACGATAAACAATCTCTATCGTCTGATTCAGTGCAATCAACCGTCTGATGGTGCCACCATGATCTCAAGATTCATCGTGTGAATGGTTGGGACGATAAACGACCTCCATTGTCCAATTCAATGCAGTCAACTGTCTAATGGTGCCACCATGATCTGAAGATCCATCGTGTGAAAAGTTGGGAAGATAAACAATCTCCATCGTCCGATTCAATGCAGTCAATATTTTTCAGCGTGGGTGAACTCAAATATTTGGTGGGTGGATGTAAAACTTTTCTTTTTTATAAGTGGAGGGGTAAATTTAAAATTACTCATACCACGTATAGAGGGTAATAATTTAGTAATTTAATTTTAAAAAGGATAAATATAGTATTTAGACTATTTTTTAACGGCTAGTTAATCATTTAAAGTAACATCCGTTAAAGAGGGTGTTTTATAAACACCAAAATGTTAACTCCGAGGGTTTAAAGCAAATAGCTATAACTGAAAGGGTTATTTGTAATATCAACATAACTCAGGAGGTATTTACAAAAAAAACTCTTATTTTTTCTCTAACTTTTTCCTTCTCCGGTGAATATCTAACTTAGGGGATGCCTACTCATATATAATATACAGTAACATAGGTCCTTTCATCATTCAAACCAAGTTGTAGGTAGATACCTCTTTACATAATTAGATGAGTTTCTACAAATTGTTTATAATTATGAGCCATTAAAATTGCCTTAGGAGCTTCCTATGCACCTCAAAATCCATAACAATCAACATATAGTAAACTCTAGTTTTAGTAATGAAAAGCCGTATAAAAAAAAAAAAGTAATGAAAAGCATTTGTGTCGTACGAGCATGGATTATAGGGATCATATCTAACAAACAAATCATCGGATGGTCAGGATGAAACTTTGAAATGTCCCATGGGATTAGATTAAGAGGATAAAAAGATGGGTATCATTATTCACATCCCACCAGACTGCTTTCTCACCCCCAATAAAGAAAATAAAACCAAAATAAAGTGGGCGTGTGTTTTAAAACAGTCCTTTTTTAGTGAGGTTTTTCAACCCTGGGGAGACAACTAGCAGTCTCATGGAGTGTGAATAACGGTACCCTAAAAAGATATGATTGTAACCAAACAAGTGGGGATGGTGTACTATCAAATCAGACTATAAAGAGTTATATCCTTCGTTTGCATGTCTTATCTCTCTGTCTGAAAGCTATGGATCATAGATATTGATTCAATGAAGTGGAAAACTTATTCGTGTTCCCAGTGCATTAAGGTCCATTATTTTTCATATCTATGGTAGATGGGGCTGAGCGATGATCCTGATCATCTGATCAAGAGCTTGAAAATAGATAGTTGAAGGCAACAAAACCAAATTAATCCTTACCATCCTTACTATTATATAAAAGCACGAAAGATATACTTATATGTCAATTTTGGTGTTTTCATACTTTAGGAACAAAATATCCCTATGTACTCTATCTATCATCATGTTCTTTCAAATGTATACCTATATTTTCTAATTTTCTATAACTGCACTTTTAATTAAACTAGCTAGGACTCTTCAAAATCTAATCTAACTATTAACTAACTTCTTCGAAATCTACTTCACCTTGGAAGACGTCTCCAAACACAGCACCCGTGAGGACTGCTAGGTCATAATCAATGGCAAGGTACCACAACCTTTGATTTTCAATTTTTCTTGATCTTCTGCTTCTTTTCACATTTAATTCCACCCATCTGATTCAAAACAACTTGGTTTTTTTTTGACATTTTTATCGGTTTTGATCATCTGTTTAGGCTAATTGTCTTACATGTGTGTTTATATGCCGATATGAAAAAAAAAGGGTGATTTTTAGTTTTAGTTTTTGGGCTGCTTAGTTTCTCAATGTTTTCTGAAACTCAGAATTGACTTGTAAGGGCGTCAGAGTCTCTGAAATCTGTAGAAGTCATATTTTGACAAAATTTGATAGTTAAAAGGCTATTCATAAGCTTCTTGTTTTCGGGCTTTTAACATTTGGGGGCTGCTACTAACGCCTACGAAATAATATATATCCCCCACTAAGCACAGCTGAAAATCATTGACTGCTTTGAATGAAACAATAAATATCATTTTTTGTCCCAATCTTTCACGCAATGGATATTGAGATTATGGGTATTCCTTCAAATGGTCCGATTTTGATTCCACGTGGTTCATATTCCAAAAAGTGTTCCGAGAACCACGTTAGATGTATGTCATGGTCATATTCATTTTTGGGATGTGTGCCGTGTGGAATTAAAATTTGACCGTATGATGTTAAGCTCATGATTTCCAGATCCATTGTGTGATAGATTGGTACCAAAAACGATCACCGTCGTCGGATTCAAAAATTGCCAATGGTTTTCAATTGTGGTTAGTGGGGGATGTTTAGTATTTTGTGGGGGTTAGTAGCAACCCCTAAAATTTTAACACATACTTTTTTATATGGACCTGACTCCTATTAGGACACATAGATAAGTCCATAACAATTCCGCAACTCATCATTAACTCATATACCAGTGAAAGAATTAAGATTACGAGAGGTTTGAATCATCCAGTTGGTTCACTTTGTCTAATATGCACTATTGTCCATATTAGAGTGCATAGACAAGCCGGTTCAAATTATCAGATGAGTGTGATTTTTGGGGCGTACTTGAGTTTGATGTATGAATTACCACTTTGATTGCTTAGATTGCTTAAAACATATGTTAGATGGCCTAAAAAGGGGTTGTCATGACTCTATCGGTAGTGGAGCAATGATGTAATCATGGATCAAAATATCGTCTGATATCGATACGTATCGGTTTTGGACCTCACCGATACGGTACATTGACGATACCGTATTGGTGCTTCCCATACAAAAACCCAAAATACCGGACGATACATACCGATACGTATCGTCCGAAATAGATACGTATCTTCCCGTACGTATTGGTTTTGGAGCTAGACGATAGATACCGATTTTTCAAAATTTTGACCCATGGATGTAATCCATTGATCTACTAACCCCCTGCGAAATAATATATATCCCTCACTAAGCACAGCTGAAAATCATTGACTACTTTGAATGAAACGATAAAGATCGTTTTTCGTCCCAATCTTTCACACAATGGATATTGAGATTATGGGTATTCCATCAGATGGTCAGATTTTGATTCCACATGGTACACATCTCGAAAATGAGCATGACCATGACATACATCAAACGTGATTCTCAAAACACTTTTTGGACGTGGAATCAAAATCCATTGTGTGACAGATTGTTAGGCTCATGATCTCAAGATTCACTGTGTGATAGATTGGTACAAAAAACGATCTTGTGGGGGTTAGTAGCAATGGTTCAACTATCAACGGTCAATGGTTTTCAACTATGGTTAGTGAGGGATGTTTAGTATTTTGTGGGGGTTAGTAGCAGCCCATATGTATCCGATTTGACCGTCTGATATAATATCAAAAATGCTCTTTCGGCACATTTTTATTATTTTAAAATCATATATAAATTTAAAATTTTAAAATAAAAAAATTACTTGAATACTATTTATAAAAGCACGAAAGCCACCATCAAGAGTACGCCCACAAATCTGAGAGCATCCATGTTAAATCTGATTGACTACTTTGAATCGGATGATGAGGAACGTTTTTCATTACAATCTTTCATGCACTTGACCTAGATATTATAGCCGTACCATTAAGTGGTCAGACATTGATTTGACTCGACACAAATACAAAAAATGTCATTTTTCAATAAACTTTCCCTTGCTTTAATGTCTCCTAATATATCTCTAGATAAAAATAGAATTTTATTTGAAAATAAATTTTTAGTTATCCTTATCTTTTATTAAAGAAAACTTATAACAATTCTCTCCAAAAAATGAACTAAACGAATCTCGTTCCAAATTGGAGTCTTGGACCCAATACCCACAAATATAGTAACAGAATAAGTACGGGAATAAAATGGCTTCGAAAATATATGAAAAACAGTGATAAATTTTGATAATTTCAAGAAAAAAGTAGGAAATTTGAAAAAAAAAAAATATTAATTATTATAAATGAGAAAAAAACAGGTTTACAACGTGTTTTTTTGGAAAAGTCGATTTTAAAAAGTGATTTTTCAGAAAAAAAAAAAAAAAAAAAAAGTGAAATTTTCGTTAAAAAAATTTAATTTTTTCAGAATTTTTTGTAATTATTTTTTATATTAATTATGGTGTTACTCAATCCTTTGGCATCTTCTATGAGCTTGTGAGCGACTTTATATGCACTTCTAACGAATTTCTTTCTTATCATAGGTCTAAGCGAGTTTGCCATTTCTTCATTCTATCTTTTAGGATCATTCTCTAACAGCTCGGACATTAGGATCACTGAATCGGGTTTGTTGGGCATAATAACTTTTTACGTAGACACCCAAGGAATTCACCTATCTTCCTACACTTTAATTGAATTTTCACTGTCCACCCTCCATATTAAGTCATTTCTAATTATAATTTTCACAGATATGATGTTTGCCTAAGAGTAAGAGGCATTTCTACCAACTTTTGCATCAAGGAAATTCGCTCTTTGGGAAATACTTGGCTTCAAAGATGCAGCTTGAGAGAGAAGTTGGATTAGGGAGAATCCTCGAACCCTCTTTAGCGAGTCTAGCTCCATTAAACGCATATATCTTGATAAAACTCATCCCACCATGCTCCTCAGGTTTACACATTTGACCCCAATTTTTCAGTATATGCCTTACCAAATCTTGCTCAGTTCAATTCCCATAATTCCCCTTATCTCTGGATATTTTGCATACAAAATATTTGTCAACCTAACCTTCAAATGATTCATGCTCGAATTTGATCTGAGGGGTCAAATTCTTGTGCTCGACTTGATTAAAAAATTGAGTCAAGAAATGAAATCAAATTAGTCTGATAATGTTTTGGTTGGTGTTAAGGGTACATCACTTTATGTTATAGCCACCGCATTCAATGAATAAAACCTATTGAAAAAGTATGGGCATCTACGATCAAAAATGTGGTCAAACAATAAAAAATTCAATGCAATATAATGTGTGAGGCAGTACGTACCCAAACTTTATAAGGGTCCCTTTTATCTTATTACCATTAATAGTGTTTAATAAATAGGAGTATAGGTCCTGTAGGACACCTAATTTGGACGCTGGAGGCCATTTGCACCATATGTTTATATCGCAAGTCTCCGCGCCATACAATTTTATTTATTTTTTTGCCTATGTGTTGACCAACTGCTCATTGTGAGCCTCCGTGTAGCGTCTTTTTTTTGTCCGTCAATATATATATGAAAGGGGCCTCACCTTTTTATTCATTTATTTTTTTTGGTAATGAAAAAATATACTGAAATTCAGCAAGTTGCTGAAAGGACCAATACAGAGATACCGTAACCAAAAAACAGCAAATACAGAGAAGCTCACCTTTTTATTCATTGAGGAGTAAAAAAATACAATGCAAAACAGTAGCACCTAGCTGGACAAATGTACGAGAGCTTCATCGTAGATCAATTGGAGAGTTCTCTCTGTTACAACCTTGAGATCATGGGGCTTGGGCTCAAACTTGCCTACCCAGAAGAGACCCAAATTCAATTTTCTTTGTCTTTTGTTTTAGTTGGAAAACAACTAGCTTCTAATGACTGATTACAACTTTCTGTGTTTGGGAACGCACTCTGCCCGCTGCTCGTGCGGTGCGGTCCCGCCTGGAGTATGTTTGATAACTGTGCGAGATGCCAAGGAGCGCTGCAGGTTGAAAACCGCTCTTGCAGGGAGCGGGAGCAGGCAGGACGCGAATGGTGCACCTGTCCGGCTGGTTACCAAACACAGCCTAAGCTACTCGCAAATCTATCACCCTTCATTATTTGGGCACGTAGCTCCCCTTTCTGCCATTCCTAAGTCAATAATGTGGTTGCTCCTATTTGGAGCTGAGTTGAGCCTAAAAATCTCATTGGTTGGGGGACTTGAACCGTTCAATCCAGGCACTCTCATATGGACTGCTGTGTATATGTTTTAACCATTGACATTAAAGTACACTGATTGGATGGTTCCACTTGTTCGCTAGAAATAATTTTTAGGCGAGACATGTACCAACGATAAGCTGCTTGGATTGATCAGAGATGTATACCATGTAGCTCATAAGGCAGTCATAGTTCATGTAGTCGGTTTAAAACGCAGTGAGTCAATGAAACGTTCGACAGCCTGACCTGGATTATGTGGGAAAAAACTTCAATAGATGCCAAGTCTGAACAACTTATTTATTCGGCCTCCAAATTCCACAAACTCAAGTTTTCTTTGAATTTTTGGTCTAAAAAGGGTCCTCCTTTTTTTGAAATAGGGTGGGATTCTGGCTTATCTCATATAATAATAAACATAGATTTACTTTAAAAATTTTAAAGATGGTCATCATGAGTGGTTAGCAGTTAGGCCGGTCGCTCCACTCCACCAAAATGGAATCCCACTTGACCTTCCACATAAATTGTAGTGGGGCCTTTATTGATGATTCATATTAGTTGTTGGATTCATATAATAATAATAAATAAATAAAAATTTGTTTGCATACCAACATGGCGAGGGGCGTGCTTGGGCATGGGAAAGTGTCATTTAAGATACGAAGAGAGTGGGCATGCTCAGTAACTTAGAAATGCTCCTTCATCAAAAGAAAAACAAAAAAAAATTAGAAGTGCTCCAAAGATAAAAGTAAAGCTGCATTAGTGCCCTATCTCTCTCTTCCTCCTCTTTTTCTTTTTTCCTCCTCTGCACATCCATCACAGGAGTCTTTTTTAGGGAAAATTAGAAAAATAATCTTAAAAAACAAACATTTTAGCAAAAAATTCAGAACTTAAACGTTTTAAAAAAATAATGCTTTTATAATTTTTTGAAGTTTTGAGATCCGTGAGATCTAAAATCTTTATAAAAAAAATAATGCTTTTACAGATCTCAGAACTTCAAAAAACAATGAAAGCATTGTTTTTTTAAAACATTTAAGTTCTTAATTTTTTGCTAAAATGTTTGTTTTTTAAGGTTGTTTTTCTAAAGAGCCCTTTTTTTTACTTTCATAAAATATTTATAGGTTGTGTTTGGGATTGCTCTTTAGAGGCAAAGAGCCACCCACTTAGAAAAGTAGGTTTAAATATTCCATTCTTTCACTCTCTAAAAGAGCTATGAGTACTTACAACCAAACACAATCCCATCATAAAGTGCTATGCATAAGAGCAGAGAGGAGAGCTGCTCATTGCCCCCAAAGAACAATCCCAAATACAGCCATAAGCCCTTAATTGAGTGTTTTCTTTACAAGTAACCTACAACAGGTTAGAACATGAGCATGCATCTTTGTTTTCCTCTCCGTTGAAAACCCTAATTAAATAGCAAAATGTTAAGTGGGACAGTGTTATGCTGCGGACAATTTTTTATAAACTCTTTTGCAGGTAGCTTATGTGGTGCGACCTCACTAATTGGATACATAGTGGGGCTCAAGCACTGCAGTCAGTTCCGTTGCGCACATAAGCTGTCTACAAAATTGTCTATTAAAACTTATTCGCCGTTATAAATTTCTGCATCGAGGGAATGGCTCAACCCGCTTAATCCTTGGAGACCCAAGTGGTAATAAACATCGTGAATAGACCACTCTTCAATCTTTGTGAGGTGGGTTACTCAATGTTTGAGAAGAGTTTGTCTTTCATGGATGGTCCACCCTAATCTTTGTGAGGTAGATTACTCAATATTTAAGAAGAAGAGTTTGTCTTTCATGGATGGTCCACCCATTAGGGGTGGGAAAGTGTTCCACACACTCTTGTGTCATTAACGTGCACGGACTCCCATGCACCGCAAAGTCCGTGCATGTCAAATGGTTACATGGATCGGTGGACCACTTGCCAGCCCCTGTGACGTGCACAGACTCCCATGTACTGCAAAGTGCATGCACGTCAAATGGTCGGCCGAATCGGTGGACCACTTGCCAGCCCCTGATTACTCTATTCAATAATCACCATTGTATCCCATGATGGTCTTGTCTTCCTCACTATGGTACTTGACAGAGATTTGAGGGTCTCCTAAAATCAGTCCTTGTGGAGACCCAATCGGTAGGGCAGCTATACCCCTTGACAAAGGGCCAATACTACAACGTGGTGACTAGTTTCATAGTACAGGTGATTGGGCTATGGGTAGGGCTGTGACTAAAACCGAACCGATATGTTTTGGTTTCAAGTTTGCCCAAACAGAAATCGACCCGAAACCGTTCTAAGCCGACTCGAAACCGATCCCAATTGGTCATCGGTTCGGTCAGTTTTCGGATTTTAAACCTGATCGAAAACTTTCATACTAGGGGACTTTTTCTTTCCACAGACTCCTAATTCTTCTCTAATTCCATGTTAACACAACTTGAAATGTGTAAACAATTCTTTCCATAGACTCCTAATTGCACCCCAATTTTGTCTGTTTGCACCCTTTATCGATTCGGTTCGGTTCGATTTTTTATTCCTAAAAACCTGATTTGCCTAAAACTTCACACCGTAACCGAACCGATAAGCACTAAAGCCGACCAAAACTTGAAGTTTCGGGTGGGTGGGTCGGATTCGTCAATTTTTTGCACAGCCATTGATGTGGGCATACCAAAGTAAACATCGAAAATGCAGGTCATGGTTAAAAAAACAGACTATGTTATTTTTGTAATATGTATTAGGTGTAATACCACCTACGTCGTCTGATTTGAAGACCATGATGGAAAGATTGTTAAATCTAAAGATTAGCATGAAACACGATCTCTATTATCTAATGGAATAAAATTAAAGGCCATCATTTGATTCAATAGTTGCCTCTGACAAATTAGATGATAGAGATCATATGTCGTGCCAATTTTTGGCCATATAGATCTTTACATTAAGGTCTACAAATCAGGTAATTTAAATGGTATTTGACGAAACACGGATCCTAAAGAACAAAGTCTTTATCCTTAATCATGTGCTAGGAAGTTTTAGATACTTTTAACATAAGGAGGCGACCCGTTAACACTTGGAGGTCTCGTTGAGACTTGAAAGTAAATTTAGGAGATAAGACAATATCTTGTGACTGGGACAAGTATGGTAAGAGTAGCTATCATTAGGATTGATTAGACACGTTTAGGGAAGAATAGGATTCTAAATTATATACTTATTTAATTAATAAGTATATGAGTAAGCACAATTATTGTCTCTCTTTTGAAACTAATCAAAGGAGAGGGTTCTAGTGGATAGGATGGAGGAGGGTTAGTCATGTCTATGATTGAGATGTGATTAGGCGGGGAGGGTTTGGCATATCTATGATTGAGATGTGATTAGGCCAGAGAGAGAGAGAGGGTACCGCTGGGATGGTGTAGTAAACCAATTTTCAAAAGCGTACCCATATTTGTACCCATTGAAAAGGTAGGTATACCCCCAATTCATTCGCAGAAGTTTTAACAGAGGAAAAATTAATTATTCTTAATTTACTGAGAGTTTTTTTTTTTTTTTTAATGATGCCATACAACATAGAAAACTTAAATATGCCTTACATATTAGTATGACAGATCAAGAGCAATAACCAGAGTTTTCACAAATTAGTGAACGGACTTGGCATCAATCGTAGACGTAAGCAAATTACTGAACAACGCAAATCTGGTGCTTGGTATTTTGCTTATTTTGTATGTTTTTTATTTCCATGTTTTCTATATTAGTAATATAAGGGACGAAGTAAACGTGAAATTTAGAACGTATGACCTCAAGCCTCACAAAGTAGGGAGGATTAGGGGTGTTATCGGGTCGGTTCGGGTCGGTTTTGGAGCAAAATCAAAACCGAACCGATAACTATCGATTTTTATTTTATGAAATCGAAACCGAGCCGATAAGGTTTAAAATCAAAACCGAACCAATAGTTATCGGTTCCATCGGTTTTTGATTTCTAAACCTCAATTTTTTAATTTTGTTTTATTAGGAAGTCATTGTCAATTCATAAGAGTCAGATCACTGAAGACTCTTTAGGTTGCTGCCTATATTGCTAATTCGTTATTAACCATCCAAAAGTAGGTGATTAATCAAATGGCTAAGAACATTTTCAAGAAATTAATGCACCTATCGGACAATCTAGATCTATGAACAGATGCACCAATTATTAGTACACACTGGTAGGTCTCGATGGCATAAATCCATACAGTATTACAGTCCAATCATCCACAGGTAGGCCGCCATTCGATAGAAGATAGCTCAAAAGTAGAATGTCAAACAACCCTAACCATCTAATTACATGTCAAATTTTAGACAATTAATCATAAAATTTTCAACCATCCATTTAGCAATCCTCTGATCCGTGAAATGTCGAGCATTTTTCAAATGCATGATATGGGTTGCCAACATGTATTATCCAGATTAACCAAATTCATAACACATAACCCTTCATAGCTATTTAATAATTTCATTATATTACAACTTGAATATATATTCAGATTTTTTGCATAAAGAGAGAAAATAGAAATCAAAACAGAAAACCTAAATGATTGAAGTATATTTTTCACAAACCAATTCAGAAGGCAATGCATGAACAAGATTCATCTAAATACATACATGCAGATAATAGAAAAATTATATCGAGATTCCAATAACTTCACAAAATCCCAATCTCAGGTATGCACCACTATCGATTTTTTATCGGTTCGATTTCGATTTTTTAACGTTAAAACTGAAACCGAACCAATAACTATTGGTTTCTATTTTTCAAAATCGAAATCGAACCGATATGTCCCAAAATCGAAACCAAACCGAAATTCGAGTCGATTTCAACCGGTTTGATCGGTTCGGGTCAATTTCTGCACAGCCCTAGAGAAGATACCAACTGAGCTACCACTGAATCGGTCCTAATTTACAAGTTTAATATAAATATTGGTGACAAACATCCGAGATTTATAGTTGTTGATGGTAGCTTACCCTTGACAATTATAAGTAACAAATTAATCCCCAATCAAGTTTCTAGTACCTAATAAACCTTGTTGGTGGGGAGCTACCGACACACTTTACAATGCTTGATGCAAATATTTGAAAAGTTTAAAATAAAAATAAATGGGTCAAACTTAAGGGTTGTAACTTCTAATTAGTACCAATCACCAGGACAGTGATGTACGGAAATATTTTAAAAAACGGCGAAAATCGAAAAAAATATGGAAAAAAACTTAAAATATAGGATGAAAAAATAACATGTTTTATACATTTTTACCTATAAAATATTTTTCTATACGTTTCCTTAAAACAACTCATTTTATATATATATATATATATATATATATATATATATATATATATATATTTGAAAAATATCATTTTTTGTAATTGATTATTACCCGGCTTATGAGGTGTAACTATAGTGTTTCTATTGTGCAGAAACTCTCAAATTAACCAACGATCACATAATGAACGATCAAATAAGAAAGTAAAATAAAGGAAATCAAATACAACTACACAAAAGACAATATTTATATGCTTATGTACACGGGCAACAATGATTCACTATATTGATAATTCCATAAGAATACAAGAATGCTCAAGCCTCACTAATGTTATTTACAAAACCCTAGATAGGCTTATCAAAGCTTTACAATAATATATCAACTCTTTAATTCGTTCAAGAGTTTTTTCCCTAATATAGAAGATCTAAATCTGATTTATAATAAAAAAGTTAGAGCCTAAAATAATAGTGCCTACCTGTTCATGGGGTGCAAATTGCCGTACACTTGTCGAAAAAAAGTTTTTGCTTAACAAAAAAAAAATTGAATAACTTCTAGTTGGTATTTTAATTTGAGCAAGAAATGTGACAAGTGTAACAAGGTGGACTTGTCAAGAAACGTACTTGCTCTTATGGCTTTGCTCCAATCTTGGCATTTGGCTCAATCGCCATCTGACAACTTTGGGAATGTGAGGCCTTCTATAAAAAGCTTGTCAATCTATTAATCTCTTACTCTCATACAGTCATACTTTATGATCGGGCAACACTGCTGCTGAATTTTTGGGCAAAGACGGTGCCGTTTTGAGTCCCTCCGGAGTTGGGTGATGCATTTTGCATGTTTTTTCTGGGTTGGCCGGCCAAGAGTTCATCGCTCTTGTGTCCCTCCGGAGTTGGGTGATGCATTTTGCATGTTTTTTCTGGGTTGGCCGGCCAAGAGTTCATCGCTCTTGTGCCAGTTTTCTCCCTTTCTTAATAAATCTTCTCAATCACTAATGGTCTGTTTGGATAGGGAGAACGGAGGGGAAATGAAAGGTATAAAATTTTCAGTTTGGCAACAAATTTTAGATACGGGAAATAAATGGAAAACCTACACTTTGGAAACCCCCCAAATCACACCGTAAACTATGAGAGGTTTATTATTTCCCGATGATGGCTAAGCGCATGATCTCTCTCTCTCTCTCTCTCTCAAGTCTCAATCTCTCTCACACAATTTATTCGAGTTTTGGTTTGGTGTGTGACATGTACACTAATAATGGTGCTCCGTTTCTATTTTCTATGTGCTATTACTTAATTCAAATACTACTAACATTTAAACACCAAATGGCGATTAAATGATCTTCCACTAGTACAATGTCATTTTCTATCTTACACAATTGAAGTGTGATTTATCATTGTGCCATGCATATAGCACACATCTATGATCAAACTAAATTTTGCCCAAGTGACAATCCATCATTGGAACATCTCCCAACAAAGAATCATGTTTATAAGTGGATGTAACCCATCCAACCGGTGAACTTTAATAATGGACATCAAAATTAAGAATAACCGTTGATATTAGAATGCACAAATCGAATGATTCGAATCTCCCCAAAAGTGTATTTTTGACCTATAGCCCTTCAATTGATGATATATCACTTTTGACGGTATGGATTTCCAAGATTATAAGCCAATAAACTGTGTCAAATCTTTCAAATACCATTAGTGCTTAAATGGCAGTCAGGAAAGTCTCTTCCTTGTTTTTTAGATGGAGGCAATTGTTCTATTGCTTGGGTCAGTGTTATACAGTGGATAATTTTTTTACAGACAATTTTGCAGGCAGCTTATGTGATGCGATTGATGAGTAGTGAAATATGATGATATTTCACCCCTAAATACCTATATTTAGCCGTCCGATGAAGGCTATCTGATGAGATTTGCTAGATTTGAAGTGTTTCAGGTAAATACAGTCCAAGTTTCTAAAACAGCCCAAGAATCCCGAAAATAATGTCAAAACACTGCTATTTTGGGTCATTGAGAACTTAGTGCGACTTGCAGCTCAATTTGGACCTTCAAGACGTCAGATTCAGGAAATTGCTAAAACATAAAAGTTGTAGAGCTCGTCGTCAGCTTTCCAACGCCTCAAGAATCACCTCAATCCGAGTTCAGTACAGAAAGTTATGAGCAAAATACCGAGGCAGTATCTGATGCAAAGCTAGGCGGGAATTCACGAAAATTACTCTTAGATGTCAATCGAGAGAGGTATTAGGGTTAGGCTATTATAAAAAGGGAAGCCACGAGTTTCTTAGGATCATTATTATTTTTGCAATTAGAATATTATTCATTCTTTCTTTTTAGTTTTTAGGGCTCTTCACTTTGGGGGGAATATTTTCTTCATCTTTTCAAGTCTTTTTCTCCTTCTTCTAGGGTTTATTCAGTAGATTGTACCTAGGATTTGCATTATTTTTCTCTGAGAAATTCATAGATTGTATTTAGGAAAAACAATTGCAAATATCTTTTGGAAGAAATAAAAGAGGAATGACTTTGAAAGAAAAAGGAGATCAAACACCAAAGATGAGCGGCTAAATCAGTAGATCGGGGAAGATGCGATCCCCAGATAAGTACCTATGTTTATGATTAATATCACGCCTATTATTGTTATCATGGAATCGCTTTGCTCAAAGTTTGTGTGATTGAAAATATTTTAAATGTTTTGTTATGACCGCTGATCACAGATTCAACGGCCGTAATCGCTAGATCCGACCCGCAGTCGATCTAGGTCAGAGATTATTATGTACGATTGTCGTGATCTAAATATCAATGACTCATACCGCAATGTTAAATTTGAGTCATTGTTTTTAGATAGGGTATGGGATTGATGATCATATTTTATTTCAAGTCATTTTCTAGATGAATGATGGTGTGAATGATGATTTAATGAAGCGTGGGTTTTAATGATAGAAAAAGTGTGCGAATAGGGTAGCATATTCCTTGATCTCATTTTAATATTGTTCGTAGATTTATCGATAATTAATTGTTTAGATTAATTTATTTTTCGCATTTAGGAAAAGTGTGTTAAGTTTTGGTAAAATTGAATCGCCTTTGGTACTTCCTTAGGGACGTTTTAAAATCTCTAAAAAATTAATTAAAATTCACGTTTCCTGTGGGTTCGACACCTATTCTTGCCATCTGCAATAGATCTTGTGCACTTGCAAGTTACATTCTAAATCGATCAAGTTTTTGTATTCTTGGAAATCGGTGAAATTTTGATTAATTGGATAGATTTTTTACATTTTGAGTGTTTAAAAAATAAAAAAAAAATAATAATTATTAAAATTTATTTCCCTTATTTTTCTCTCTTTGATAAGATTTTGTGGAGTCTTTTTAGGAAGTTTAGATTTTTAGGATACCTTCCTTAGGAAATTTAGGAAGTAGAGATTTTTAGGACTTCTTATTTTAGATTTGGTAGGACTCTTTTTCCTTATTTTCCTCTTTTAGATATTTTTAGGATTTTCTAAATTTAGTCATTAACTTTTGTGGGACTTTTGTTTTAGGATTTTAAGGAATCTTTCATTCTTCTCCTTATTTTCTCTTTTAGGAAAGATTTTATAGGGTTTTCAATTTTAATTTTTAATTTTCAAATTTAATAAAAAAAAAAAAAAAAAATTAAAAATAAAAAAAAAAATTTAAAAATTTAATTCGAATTTAAAAAAAAAAAAAAAAAAAAAAAAAAAAAAAAAAGAAAAAATTTAATTAATTTAAATTCGAATTTTAATTTTAATTTGATTTTAAAAAAAAAAAAAAAAAATTTTTATTTTTTTATTTAAATTCGAATTTTAATTTTAATTTGAATTTAAAAAAAAAAAAAAAAAATTTAATTAATTAATTAATTAATTTAAATTTTAATTTTAATTTTAATTTGAATAAAAAAAAATTAATTTAAATTTGAATTTTAATTAAAAAAAAAAAAAAAAAAAAAAGAAATCTTTCCTCGATATTGGCTCATTTTATCATCTTTGTTTAAATCGTTTGAGCGAATTTTGTGGGTTTGTTGTGGATTCTTCAACTGTTTGTGAGTGTTGGTGTATGAGCTTTACTCGTTCATCACTTGCATACGCTTCTGTTAATCTTGAGATCGAAAGAGCTTGTAGAGAGAATCGAAGAGTCAGGAGGAATCAATATCAACAAACCGAGACCATGGCGGACTAAGGCAAGAGAGAGATGAGAATAACAACAATGGGAATGTCAATAATGGAAATAATAGGAACAATAATTTTGATGAGGCCTAGAACTGGAGTATTATAACGATCCTGGTTTTTACGAGGATCAGGAATGTATTATGCATGCTCCCATTCTAGGGAACCACTATGAATTCAAATCAGCAATGATTCAAATGCTACCAATTTTCCATGGGTTAGCAAATGAAAATCCGCACGTTCACTTAAATGAATTCAACTATGCAAAATGTTGAGTCCACAATGTCACCGATGAGATAAGCGAAGCTACTCTTTCCGTTCTCTTTAAGAGATAAAGGCAAAAACATGGTTCTATTCCTTAGAACCACAATCTATTCGAGTTAGGCGGTCGCATGGTTCAAAAATATTTTCCCATGACTAAGGCCATTGAATTGCGTCGGAAGATCCAGGTTCTTTTCCCAACAACCTCTGAAACATTCCATGAATGTTGGGAGCGTTTAAGGAATTGATCGAAGTTGCCCAAATCATCAAGTTCCAAGGTGGCAACAAGTCCAAAGTTTTTACAATGGGTGATTCACGAAGAGAGCATGGTTGATGCATCTTGTGGTGGATCTTGTGCCACGAAAGAAGGCGAATTGTGGGCATTGTTTGAAAAGTTATATCAAACTTGATACAAAGTGAGACCTTTGGCGAACCAACTTGAACTGGCACCTAAATCTCATGTGTTGACAAAAGGCGGATTATGCGATGTCAACAATAATGCCTCGAGATCTCTCAACAAAGTTTGACATCTTGTCCAAGCAGATGAACATGTTGTTAGGCGCTACCAAGCAAGCTAAAGCTCTGTCACCCCCACGGTGTGTTCAATTTGTGACCAAGTGCCCTACTACCTTGTCATTCTTCCCCGATGAACCTAATCCTCAAGAGCGTAAATGTGACTCAATCTTATCGTGGCGGTAGAAACATGTACTCCAATACCTACAATCCGATGGAAAAATCACCCCAACTTAGGATGGGGTGAATCGAACTAAACCGGCCGTAAACCAAAGAACATAGAGCCAACACAATGGGTGGACAACAACCTTTTCAACCAAATTTTCAACACAATTTTAATCCACAAGAATTTCAGTAATTCTAATTTCCAGAATTCCAATTTCAGCAGAATGCTCAGATTATCATCCAAATTCGACTAGAAAAATCGAATTTCAATCGAATCTTAATCAATCTCATGCGATTCTTGAAGATTCGATCCGAAGAAAAGCTTATCTGATATGCAATCTTTTAAGATGATAATGGACCAAGTCGATCAATTGGCCAATCAATGAGTCGTGAGAGGAAGGTAGGCTCCCACCAACCCATCAATAATCCTCGAGGCCAAGCACCATCTGACGAGGACCATCGAATAGTCAAGCAGTTGAAAAGGCATTACGGTCTTTGAGAAGTGGACGAGAGGTTCATAATCAAGTGGAAATGCACAGCAGAAGGCGATGAAGAAAGAGAAGCAATAGAGGAAAAGAATCGAGAAAAGAAAGGAGAAAGGAAAAGGAAAAGAGAAAGAAAGAGACAAAGAGCGAGATAAGAAAAGTGCAAGAGCAAGGAAGAGAGAAAGGAAAAGAAAAGTAATAGAGGAAGAGTTTCCTTCAACCGTCCAACAAGGGCGTGAAAAAGAATCGAAATGGAATCACCTTATGTCCCAAAGGCACCATTCCCTCAATGCCTAACTCCTCCATCTAGAATGGGAAAGGGACCGACAAAAATGGAAGAAATTTTCGAAACATTCAAGCAAGTAAAGATAAATCTTCCATTACTTGAAACAATCAAACAAGTTCCTGAGTACGCCAAGTTTTTCAAAGATTTGTGCACTCGGAAGAGAAAGGCACGTACTCACGTTTCAAAGAAAGTGTTCCTAACAAATCAAGTCAGTTCGATATTGCGATTGGAAACCCCACAGAAACTGAAAGACCCTGGAGTCCCAACTGTTCCATGTGTCATTGGTGGGCAACCAATTGGAAAGGCGTTATTGGATTTGGGAGCAAGTGTTAATCTGATCCCATACTCAATGTACGAGAAACTCGGATTGGGTGAATTGAAACCACGACGGTCACACTCCAATGGCGGATAGATCGGAAAGAAGACCGAGGGTGTTATCGAGGATGTTTTGGTTGGAATAGACAAGTTTGTCTTTCCGGTGGACTTCGTTGTCTTAGACATGGAACCACTGAAATCAATCAATCAAGTCCCAATTATTCTTGGGCGTCCGTTTCTCGCCATAACGCTTGCATTAATTGTCATACAGAGTCATGGGACGTTTCTTTTGGAAACATGAAAGTCGGGCTTAACATATTCCATGCGATGAACCATTTCCCTAATGAGGATGAGGTCGAATGTTTTACATCGATCGGATGGGCGAAGTGGTGGATGAAGCATTACCATCAATGCTCACCAAGAGGAATTTGAAGCGCTTTGTTAGCCATCTATGAGGACAAAGGGCTTGAAAGGAAGCGATCGAAGAAAAAGTCAAATTCATCATGTCAAGATGATAACTTATGTGAAGTTGTGACTAAGGTAGAACCACTACCTCATCGAGGTAAAGGATGTCTTGACTCCATCAATTGAGCGACCACCAAGCGTGGAATTGAAACAATTGCCTAAGTCCCTCAAATATGCTTTTCTGGGACCTCGAGAAACACTTCCAGTGATAATTTCATCCACATTATCGGAAGAACAAGAGGATGATTTGTTGAAGGTCCTGAAAGAGCACAAGGAGGCGATCGGATGGGCCTTAGCTGATCTCAAGGGGATTGACCCATCAGTATGTATGCATAAAATACATCTGGAGGATGAGAGTAAACCATCGAGGCGACTTAATCCGAACATGCAAGAAGTCGTTTTAAAGGAAATCATTAAACTCCTCGATCGGAATCATCTATCCGATCTCGATAGTGAATGGGTTAGTCCAAGACAAATCGTTAGAAAAAGTCTGGAATTACAGTGAAAGAAACTACGGAGGGAGAATTGGTGCCCACTCGTGAAACTACTGGATGGCGTGTGTGCATTGATTATCGAAAATTGAACACAGCCACCAGAAAAGATCATTTTCCCCTTCCGTTCATTGATCAAATTCTTGAGAAGTTAGCTGGGCAAGAGTTTTATTGCTTTCTTGATGGTTATTAGGGATACAATCAAGTGCCGTTTTCCGGTGATCAAGAGAAGACAACATTCACGTGTCCATATAGTGCGTTTGCATATCGAAGGATGCCATTACTTATGTAATGCTCCGACCACGTTTCAAGCGATGTATGTTGGCCATATTCTCGGACATGATCGACAAATTCATCGAAGTCTTCATGGGACGACTTCTGGTTTTGGAAAAACATTTAATTCTTGTTTGAATCATCTTTCACGGTGTTGCAACGTTGTGTAGATTCCAAACTTGTTCTCACCGAAAAGAGCCATTTTATGGTTCAACAAGGAATTGTGTTGGGGCATATTGTTTCAACGAAAGGAATTGAAGTTGATAAGTAAGGTCGACTTAATTGCAAATTTACCACCTCTAAAAGTGTTCGACAAATTCGATCATTTTTGGGGCATCTTTGAATTTTATAGAAGATTCATTAAGGTTTTTAGCAAGGTAGCTAAACCATTGAGCACTTAGCTTGGCAAAGATGTTCCTTTTGATTTTGTTGAGGATTGCATAAAGGCATTCCTAAAATTGCGTGAACTCTTATCAAATGCACCAATAATCCAACCACCGGATTATACTTTACCATTCGAACTCAGGTGTGATGCATCGATTATGCGATGATCGGAGTCTTAGGGCAAAGGGTGAATAAATTACCTCACGTAATTTATTATGCTATGAGACATTAATTGATGCCCAATGAATTACACCACCACCGAGAAGGAATTATTAGTGTGGTGTATGCTGGACAAATTCGTTCCTATTTGCTTGGATCGAAAATAGTGGTCTTTTCGACCACTCGCTTTGAAATATCTTTTAGCAAAGAAGGATGCGAAACCAAGGTGATCCGTTGGATCCTCGCTTCTCGAAATTCAACTTTGAGATTAAAGATAAAAGGGGTTGAAACGTTGTATGATCATCATCTAGAATTTACACGAAGAATCATCTATACGAGACCATCCGTGACACATTTCGGATGAACATTTGATGGCAATTGATGTAGTGGTGCAAAAGTTCCGTGGTTTGCTAACATCGTGAATTATCCGGTCATCGCGTAATTCCCTTGAGTGGGGTAAGAATGATAAGAATCTCTTTTCTCCCAAATAAAATACTATTTACGGGATGAACCATATTTGTTTAAATTCGCTCGGATCGAGATCATTAGGAGATGCGTGCGGAAGACGAGCAACTAAGCGTCTAAATTTTTTGCCATCTTTGGGGCTGTGGAGGCCATTTGAGACGAAGACCGCACGTAAAATCCTTCAGAGCGGATTGAACTGGCCCTCAATCTTTCGAGACGCTGCTCAATACTGCAAGGAATACCAACGGTGTCAACAGCTTGGCAATATTCCACGACGAAATATGATGCCCCATAATCAAATTCGGATTGTTGAAATGTTCGATGTTTGGGGATTGACTTTATGGGTCCTTTTCCACCATCCTTTGGGTATTCATATATTCTGGTGGCTGTTGACTATGTCTCCAAATGGATTGAAGCTGTGGCAACCCGATCAAATGATCACAAGGTTGTGGTCAAATTTCTGAGAGAACATGTGTTTAACCGATTCGGGATCCCAAGAGCAATCATCGTGATGGCGGTTCGCATTTTTCAATAGCCATTTGCCACTTTAATGAAGAAATGCGACGTCACTCACAAAGTCGCCTGCGTACCATCCACGACTAGTGGTCGTGGAAGTGTCTAACCGAAATCAAGCGAATTCTAGAAAAAGATGCGGATAGAAGAGATTGGTCAAACCGGCTATCGATGCTTTATGGGCCTATCGTCGCATTCAAGACACCGATCGAATGTCTCCCTTCGTAATTGTCTACGGAAGGCATGTCATCTTCCGTCGAATTGGAGCATAAGGCATTCGGCGATCAAGACGATTTAATTTCGATATGCAAGCGGCGGTCGAATCAAGGTTTCTGATTGAGTGAATTAGAAGAGTTACGCTTACGATGCGTATGAAAATTCAAAGATGTACAAGGAAAGGTACAAAAGTTGCACGATCAATTAATTTCTCGGAAGGAGTTTCATGTTGGCCAAAAGTTTGGTTATTCAATTCCGACTTAAGCTTCATCACAGGAAATTGAAATCTAGATGGAAGGCCCGTTTGAGTTGTTTCCATTAGTGAGCAGTGCAATTGAAATTCAAAGCCTTGACAATCGAGTTTTCAAAGTGAATGGGCAAAGACTCAAACCAATGTTTGAGCCGATGACCCGATTTAAGATTGAGCGATGCACCTTAGTGATCCAGATTCTTGATCAATGAAGAGGTCGGTATCGACATAAACTTCGGCCTTCACGAGAGGCAACCAGTGTGTTTTTATTTAGGAGTTGGACACAGTTTAGTTTAGGATTTAGGATTTATTTCTCTTTTCGTATGTTTAGTTCTAGAATATTAGTTTTAGTTTAGTTTAGGTTATTTTAATTTCCAAATTAGTGTAGCCACATTACCTTCAATCTATTTTTGGTCATGTTCTAATTTGATGCCCATATTCTCTGCACTGATCTTTGTGTTGAGGTACTTTTCAGCGAGGTTTGGGGTACCTACTTATTTCAAACAATGAGGACATTGTCATTTTTAGGTTTGGGGTATGTATGATTATCTATCTTTCATCACTTATTTTGATTTTCTTTGAAAAAAAAAAAAAAAATTTTTGGAACCATCATACATGATTTACTTTGCAATAGTTTTCAAACTTTAGTTGATGATGCATGTGAATTTAATTTTGAGAATATTGATGTCATATTTTGAATACTTGTATCTAGGATGATGAAGCAATGTGATAATTTGTGGATGACTCTGAAATTCATGCTTAGAATTTTTGCACTTATACCAAGCTAAGACTTAGAAATCGATGAACTATTTTGAGCGTTGAATCTTAGGTTCTTAGTGGAGACTAAACCCGATAAGCTTTAGAGCTAATTTCCGTCATTGATGAGTGAATATATAAACTGAGTTTTCTTTGAATACTGAATTATTTTGCATAATCTCATACATTTTATTTTGGCTTGTGACTTTGCATGATATCAAATTCATATTATTGTGTTAGAACGTCATCAGATATCTACTCAAGACAAATAGGCAAGGTTACCATCTTTTAAGGAAATGATTGAAGGCCATCTTTGGCTCGTTTGTGCTTAAATGCCCCACCTCATATAAATTTATCCTTCTAGTACCCTTTGAGCCTATAGAAAAATTTACCTTATACATTCTTTGATAAGCCACGTTAACTTTAACCCTTCACAATTTAAAATTTAGCTTTACCCTTCTTATTTAGAAATTAGGAGCGAGGGATGAAAATGAGCGAAAAGAGAGTAAGTGGAGAGATAATGAGTTATGGTGTTCTTGAGAGTGTATGGCAAATATAAAAAGAAAAAGGGAGAGAAAAAAAAAAAAAAAAAAAAAAAAAGGAATGAAAATGAGGTGCTTCAAGAAAAGGAAATTCAAAGAGAAGAAAGAATGAGAAAGAAAAATATTGAAAAGAAAAAAATGGTGAGAAATTAGAAAAGAAAAAAAAAGAAGAGAAATAAAATAAAAAAAAAAATCGAAGTTAGTTCCTTTTCCAATTTCTAAATTTTGAATCACAATTCTTTCTTTCTTACCCTTACAGGCCCCATTACAACCCTACAAAGACCTTCATGATCCGATCTTGCATTGGTAACATCTTGTGGAGAGTCAATATATAATACTTATGACACTTGATATGACATGCTTAGGATATACAAGTATCTGTTCTTATGAGATTTATTTTGTTCATTGATTGGCATCGTGTTTCATTTATCATGTGAGACCTTTTATTTGCTTTGTATTGATCTCTCACATGTGTGCGAAAACTTACCAATCATCGGAGTGATTTTATTTTGAGAGTATACCTAAAGTGAGGATTGAGTCAAGACAACGGATCCGATGATTTCCGTTGGACTAGTTAAGATGGATGAATCTTGGTTTTGGTATGCACACACTACTACGTTTAAGCATGAATGGATGAGTTATCTAACGATTTGGAGCATTAGACTAATTTGAATGGATATTGGTATGATTAGTATAACATTGTTATTTAAAATTGAGAATTTGTTGAATTGATTATTGATTTTGAGCTTTGAAGTTAAATATATGTTATAAAAATCGATTTTGAAAACTCAATTTCTAGATGGTTTGAAATTTTTGGAAGTTTGTGGGTAACTTCACCGCAAACCCTCGAGACACAACTCCTCCACTAGGGATCACCTAGGGTTTAAAGGCTTATTGCACATGCTAAGTGCAATCGTGTTCTCTACTGAAAGTGGCATTTAAATTTTAGGATGTTAGTTTGATTTGCTTTATATTTCTATCATTCTCTTTGCTCGAGGACTAGCAAAGTGTAGGTTTGGGTGTGATGAGTAGTGAAATATGATGATATTTCACCCTAAATACCTATATTTAGCCGTCCGATGAAGGCTATCTGATGAGATTTGCTAGATTTGAAGTGTTTGAGTAAATCGTCAAGTTTCTAAATGTTAGAATCCGAAAATAATGTCAAAACACCTTTGCTATTTTGGGTCATTGAGAACTTAGTGCGACTTGCAGCTCAATTTGGACCTTCAAGACGTCAGATTCAGGAAATTGCTAAAACATAAAGTTGTAGAGCTCGTCGTCAGCTTTCCAACGCCTCAAGAATCACCTCAATCCGAGTTCAGTACAGAAAGTTATGAGCAAAATACCGAGGCAGTATCTGATGCAAAGCTAGGCGGAATTCACGAAAATTACTCTTAGATGTCAATCGAGAGAGGTATTAGGTTAGGCTATTATAAAAGGGAAGCCACGAGTTTCTTAGGATCATTATTATTTTGCAATTAGAATATTATTCATTCTTTATTTTAGTTTTAGGGCTCTTCACTTTGGGGAATATTTTCTTCATCTTTCAAGTCTTCTTCTCTCCTTCTAGGGTTTATTCGTAGATTGTACCTAGGATTTGCATTATTTTTCTGAGAAATTCATAGATTGTATTTAGGAAAAACAATTGCAAATATCTTTTGGAAGAAATAAAGAGGAATGACTTTGAAAGAAAAGGAGATCAAACACCAAAGATGAGCGGCTAAATCGATGATCGGGAAGATGCGATCCCGGATAAGTACCTATGTTTATGATTAATACCACAGTCTATTATTGTTATCATGGAATTGTTTTTCTCAAAGTTTGTGTGATTGAAAATATTTTAAATGCTTTGTTATGACCGTTGATTGCGTATCAGCAGAATCGCTAGATCTGGACCTGCAGTGATCTAGTAGAGAGCGATTATGTCTTGATTGTCTGATCTAAATATCATGAGATCGCTATGCTTTTACATGACTCATACCGCAATGTTAGGAATTTGAGTCATTGTTTTTAGATAGGGTATGCCGGATTGATGATCATATTTTATTTCAAGTCATTTTTCTAGATGAATGATGGTGTGAATGATGATTTAATGAAACTGTGGGTTTTAATGATAGAAAAAGGGGTACGAATCTGGGGTAGCATATTCCTTGATCTCATTTTAATATTGTTCGTAGATTTATCAGTAATTAATTGTTTAGATTAATTTATTTTTCTGCATTTAGGAAAAGTGTGTTAAGTTTTTGGTAAAATTGAATCTGCCCTTTGGTACTTCCTTAGGGACGTTTTTAAAATCTCTAAAAAAATTAATTAAAAATTCACGTTTCCCTGTGGGTTCGACACCCCTGTTCTTGCCATACTGCAATAGATCTTGTGCACTTGCAAGGGTTACATTCTAAATCGATCAGCGATGTAACTGGCTGCACACATAGTGGGGCCCAAGCACTATAGCCAATCACACTGTGCCAGGTAAGCTGTCTACAACATTGTAGCTGTCAACTGTTTATAGTTTTCCATTTGGTTGCTTCCTTTTCGTTGCTTCCATTTGGTTGCATCTTTCTATAGGTGCCCTCTAATTACACGTGCAAACCCAAAAGCTGCTATGAACACACTGCTAAGTAAAATAAGTTTTAGATCTTTATTAGTCACATTAAAAGAACATTCATCACATTAGTTGTTCATTGATTGGTGTGCCGATAGAAAATGTTTGTGTACAACTAAAAGTAGAATGCGTGCATATAACAGCCCTCCAAAAAGAAAGAAACAGGTTAGTAAAATATAGTGCTGACTGCTGAGTGCATGCTGAGCACAGGCAGAGACGATGATGTCTCTCATCTTCATTCACTGATGGGCTTATATGTTTATAGCTTCAGATCACCCAATTGGTCTCACCTTTTACCACTGTGATGGGCCACAACTTTATATCATACCCAATCATGCCCACTCCTCAGTGGGCATTTTTTGTATTTATTTTAAGGATAAAGGGATCCTAACTAGGCTCAGGTCCATTGTCCCAAAGCTAGTCCATAGCGTTATTTGAGGCGCCCCATCCCCAGCCTGTTTTCCCTAGGGGTACCTCTCCTAAGGGGCTTTTTACAAAAAAAACAAAATTATGATCTTGACTATAGTTAGATCAATGGTGGGAATTAACCTTGTACACATTTCTTTTCGTTTAGATGCATTTTATACATTTCTTTTCATGTAGAACGCATTTTAAAGAAAATAAAAAAGACTTAATTCAATATATTTTTATATTTTTTTAATTTAATATATGTTATAAAACTTTCACATTTTCTCCCTTTTTTCACTTTTCTGCCATTTTTTCAAATTTTATCGTTTTTCTACTCTTCTCCTATATATTAAGAATTTTCCTCTTATTTCCTGTACTTTCTATTTTTAGCCTTTTTCCTCAACTTTCCCTTGCAGTTTGAGTCCACTTCCTGTACTTTTTAGTTGACTATGATTAAATACGGGCTGAAGAGTTGTCTCCCGTCTTACTGGTGTGGTTTTTGTTTAGTGGTCCGTCCAATAGGTTACCCCATAGCTTTTGTGGTTCACATCAAAGACTTCAATAGGTTTTTTTTCAATAACATGGGGTTGTCCCAAGCTTGCGCTCGGAGTAATCGCTCTCATGGTGCCACAAGTATTTCATCATTTACACACTTTACATGACACTTATTTATGGCAGAAGAGGAGTCGTTTCAAACTCGCAACCTTGAGCTATCTAAGTTGTCAACCATTGAGACAACCCATTGCGGGTATAAGGCTCCAATAGGTTGGTAGTGTGTCTTTGATGGTGCTATGCATTCTCGTATAACAGTATAACAAGAGATGAGCAGGAAAACTGTCAAAAAAATCTCTTTTTCTTTTCTTGATTCTATTTTAACTTTTTCTTTTACTTTTTTTGAGTTTTTATCTTAAATGGTAAAACAATTTTACCATCAAATGGTCATCCTACAATAGGCAGAGCTTATGTGTATGAGTTTGCCCATAATTTTGGAAGCCATTACTTGCACACGTTTTTTAAGTGATTACACTGAATTTAAAGAAAGACTTGGTATTTTAGGGACATGTGATATGTAAAAATGCAATATGGGCCGTTTGATTTGAAGTTCATGACCAATAGATTTCGTGTACATAAAATTGGAGCAAAACATTATGCCTGTCATATGATCTATTGTAGTCAACTATTGAATTACATAATAGCCTTTAACTTCATTTAATCAAATGATGAAAATTATATTTTGTTTTAATCTTTTGCAATTGATATCTTTAAATCATGGCATTCAAATCAAACGGCTTAGATGGTGTTTTCACATAGTAGACGTCGCCAAACTTGCAAGTCTTTCTTTTAAATTCGGTGTAATTTGGTGCACACTACGTGTAAATGCAAAAAAAAAAAAACAATTGTCCAAAACAGTCGTTTTCCGCAAAAACGACAGTTTTTTACCGTCGAGTGAGCCGTCCTAGAAAAAGCAGTAGTATTTTTCAACGATATATTTAGACCGTCGTTTATGTCATCAAAATAACGATTGTCTTCGGCTGTCGACCACAAACGATTGTTTTGAACTGTTGTTTTTTATGTCGTTTTATTGAAAAAGACATGACGTATTTCCTCCATAATCGACATATTATGATTGTCATTTCTCTTTAGAATAATCACGTTCATGAAACAACCACGATTTTGAGCAGTCGTATTTTTTTATTTATATATTTTTTTAAATATTTAAATTTTAAAAAACGATAATTTTTTAACGTCATTTTTTTAATAATTTTCGTCTAAAATCTAGTGAAATCTATAATCATCAAAATACATAAATTTCTAAATTCACCATAAGAAAATTCACATCTTAAAATAAATAAATTGATAATCATCATCCTTAATTACAACTTTCAACTTTCAATTTTGAAATAATCATAAAAAAATATAAAACTTAAAATTTCCAAAAAAAACTACTAAGCATCCAAATCCATTAAATGTCTATAACCAAATAAATCCAATTTATATTATGCCTAACAATAATCATATAAATTGGATAAGTCTCTTTGGCCAGATAATTGTATCCCCAATTGTTATATCTGCTAATGTCCCTTCACTCGCATACAGCTCGGCGACGATATCATAAATATCATCTACTATGATATTAAATGAATCTGTTGATGTTGTCGTCTCTCTATTAATACGTCCCAGTGCAACAAATTTTTTCCTGAAGTTCTTTAATAAGCAGCGCGTGGATGATTGATCCACTAGTGAATCAGGAAGAACCGATGAATATCGTTGTGTCTACGAAAATAATTATAACTGATTAGTATTAAAAAAATTATATCGAAAAATTATAATTTTGAAAAGGAATTTGGGCTTTCATGAGATTGAAATTTGTACATGAGAAGAACCTGAATCTGACATATGTGTTCCTTGAGAGAGAACTTGACTCGATAATGCATTGACATTTTCCTCAAGGGTCTTGCGTCCCTTACGGTCCTCATCAGATTGTTAAATAAGTAAATCAACCTTCAATTCAATGTTTTCACGTGCTCTCTTCTCGCGTTGAGCGTTCTCTCTGCAAGGCCCTGATGCTTGACTGGCAGTCTTAGATACACCCCTACCCATGCCCCGTACACAACCTCTTCCATCATGGCCACAAACCTAAGCAACAAAATATTTTAGAACTATAAATTCCTTATAAGGAAAAGAAGAAACAAAAAAGGGAGGTGAGCATCATTTACTTTAGCAACAGAGTCAGTATCTAAATCGTTATCCCCTAGAAGAGGATCGTTCATGATGATTCTTCTAATATCATCCTGCAAAAAATAAATATTAATTAAACATTTCAATACTAAAATTCTGATGTAAAATGAACTAAAATAATAGTCTTACTAGTTGATTGCTCATAGCGGGAAAAGGACAAGTCTCATCTTTCTTGGTATAAGAGGCTATATATATTTGTGTCCTAGTGACTCTACCATCAGAACTCTGCTTTTTCTGTACAATAAAAATTTTATGTAATTATTAATATTTCAAATAATTATATACAAATAGAATGTTGGATATATATTACCAATTCATCTGTCATGTTAGCTGCTCCTCGTCTACCAGTAGTGTGTGGGTTTTTCATCTTTTCCCTAGAAGACTTTCTTTTTTCTCGACATGCTTGCTCTTGTTCCGTCGAACACATATCAACAAAATTTTTCCAGTCTTCTTTCTTCACACGATTTAGTATATCATTTTTTCGTTTCACATTTGTCTTATGTTTATCATAGTATATGCGCAGGTCATATTTCCACTGTTTCCATAAAGTATTAGCTTTCGATAAGACCATGCTTTTGTGACTTGTTGAAATATCATATTTAGCCTGCGATAATAAAAAAAAGAATAAAAAAATTATTAGTAGAACAATTAAATTTGATTTTAAATGATTTACTTCCACTCATAAAGACTTTACTCCATATAATAAAAAAAAGAATAAAAAAATTATTAGTAGAATAATTAAATTTAATTTTAAATGATTTACTTTCACTCACAAAGACTTTACTCCATATTTGCTCTTTCACGACAATTGGTACGTCACGCCAAGTACTGTATGTAGGTGGGCAATGTGCCCTCGCCATTCGACCTACAAACGTAGAGAATTCTGCTGAACCTTCTCCAACAGGTTGCCCATATTCATTGAAATGCAGTCATTTTTTAGGCTCACCTAAATGAATAATACCTTGTTAGTAATCTATTCATAACAATTATTATATAAAAAAGAAGAAGCAAACTAACCAGTCTCTTGAATATCACTTTGTTCAGACTGATTTTCTTGAGCATCGTTTTGTTCAGACCCATTTGGTCGAGACTCAAACCCACTTATTTCATATTCAGATTGTGTCGTCAATTCTTTGCTAAAAATAAAACAAAAAGATCTATTCATTGGTTGCTTGCTTCATAGTCGCAAACAGAACACGTACATTCATTGTCTTCACAATAAATATTTCAAAAAAAATGCAATTATTCTTTTTAATATTGAATAAACAATTATATTGAATGATATAAACCCCATTTCTGGTGAATGATATGTATGCATCGATATCAAGTTGTCAATATGTAAGCACCATGCCACCCATCACTTCACAAAAAGTCCTATGTGTCGTGCCCATATCAATAGGCACAGAGATAATTCTATGCCTGAGAGCATATCCCCGGCTCTACAATAAAAGAGTATGACTGCATTAAGCATCTCTGTGTATTTCATTGTACTATAATCGAGCATGAAATTTACATGAGGACCTCAACGTCCAATAAGAAATGAGGCCAAATGTAGCCAGAAATAGCCAAGACAATGTTGCAAAAAACTCGAAAGCACTTTCATTAAGATGCAAAGACTATGAAATCATGAAGGCATATGAACGTGAGGAGTTTCTTGGAGCATGTTTGAGATCACAAATAGGTATATTAGAGCTATATCATTTCTTCCCATATCTCTATAAAAGGCATGAGGCAACTTCATATTTACTTTTAATCATGCCACAGATTATCATGAAGCATATCACAATTAAGAAACACATTTTTCACAGGAATCTAAGGATTTAACTCTCGGTTTGGACTCAGCCAAGTCTAATACAACTCGCTGAGTAGTGATAAAAGATATGTGACTTGGTCGAGTTACTGTGAATTTACTGTCTAAGCCTAAGCTAAAAAAAGGTCTAATTGCTCGGATTGTTAAACCTTGGCTGAAGCTGATGAAAAGGAGAAGCATTGGAATCACTCAATAAAAGGCATAAAAGGTATCCTGTTAGCTACAAGCAGAATCTTAATCTTAAGTGTAATCCTTTTAGGCCATTACAAGCAGGAAAACCTTGCATCTGTCAACTGAGCCATAATATAGGGTTGCAACTTACACATCAACAAAAAACCAACTGCGTGCTTATTTGGCAAAGGGATCAATGCATCATCCCTGTCGAGTTCTTTCCAAGAGCAATTGCCAAGTATAGTTCAACCCACAACAATCAAAATAGTGTTTCATTTACAACTGCCAATTCAAGGATTACGAAGGATTAGGGATGCAAGTTCGGACCAAAAACCCGAACCTGACATTCCGACACAACCCACACCCAAACTGAAACCGAAGTCGACCAAACCTGAACCGAACCGAAGTTGTTCGGGTCGGTTTCGAGCCCCCAGATCCAACAGCCAGATTGGGTAGGTTGAGAAATCCAAAAAAAAACCTGGAAAAACCCGATCCAAAACTGAAGTGAAAAGAATTTTTTTAAATAAGGAAAATCGAACCTGACCCAAATCAAGATCCAAAAAAATTAGGTGCAGGTTGGGTTCGGGTTGAGGTGCTTGAGAACTTCAAGCACCCGACCCAAAATTGGGTCGGTTCCGGATTTACGGGTTGAGCACCATACAAGCATAAGAAAGTAGAAGGGGAAGTCTCGTTAAGACTTGAAGTGTAACTAAAAACATATTGGAGCATGGAGCAATAGAGAGTTTACTCTTGAACAGAAAATGAGTAGAGAAATAGGATTTGCAAAGCCGACCCCAAAGAGATCGGATGATGCAAAGGTGATGGTGATGACGACAACAATGATGATGATGATGATGATGCCACTCAAATGGAGTAGCGGCTCTAGTGAAAAGCAAGGAAATAAAACACAAGAAGTTGCTGAAAGGAACGCATGATATGTAGCAAAGGGGAACCAAAAGAAACAAAGTCAATTGAATCTCCACACAATTTATATATATTTTATTTTGGTGGTCCGTGAAACACAATTTCAACTTATTAGCCAGAAAAACAAAAAGAAATGTGGATGGACTTGGCCATCCTGGACAGCCTTCATAATCATGTGCACCTGCCTCCTACCAATTGTGTATTCCGTTCAGTCCAAATGACCCACATCACAGCTAAAGACCATAATAACCCAAAAACCCTCTTTAATTCCTCAAACTTAACCACATCCCAACCATCAATAGGTTTGCCACAATCATCCGGGAAGACCCAGCACACATTTAAAAGGTTCGAAACCACACACCACACTTCCATAGCCACCCAACTGTGAATCAGGATATGATTAAATGATTCTTCCTCTAGGAAACACATCAAACATTTATTCCTCAGTCTCATCCCACTTTTCAGAAGTTGATCAATTGTAAGAGTGCACTTATTCCTCAGTCTCATCCCACTTTTCAGAAGTTGATCAATTGTAAGAGTGCACCACCACCCCACACTCCAACCAAAAAAATTGATATTTGGAGGACCTCTGACCGACCAAACCTTAGTCCATACCTGCTAAATCAAGGGTTTTCTACACAAATATGATGAATAAAGTCCTAACTCGGTTTTATATAAAGAATAAAGATCACAATCAAGTTGGATTACAAAATAGGTTATTCATATTTTGCGGTAAAAAGAGAAAGCCTATGTTAATGTACTGAGATCAACCAGTCCTAAATACCTCGGTTTTAAGATCGACCTTAGAAAAGCTTATGATCGTGTCCGATGGGACTTCAACAATTCCATTTTACACCAAGTATACTGTGATGAGACCTGGATTTCTTTGATTCAGGAATGCATTTCCATTTCTTAATTCTCTGTTTTAAACTTTTAATCACTGGATCTCCCTATAACTTCGTCTCCGAGAACTGTGGCTTAAACAAGGCAACCCCTTATCCCCATACCTCCACCTTTGCAAAGGAGGCTTTTACCTATGTCATGGATGATCGGGTTCAAAACAAAAACAAGATGAAAGATCCAAGTAAAGAAGCAGCAATAACAGTAGGAGCAGAAGAACACTTTGTTCAACATCCAAATAGTATAGTCCTCCTCTTTCAATGTCTTAACCAACAGTTCTCTTAGTAGCTAGATCTAGTAACCATTGATTTGTGTATATGATATATTGTCCTTCGTGCATTGTTATCTATATAGGTTCTAGATTTTTTATTTTCCTGTCAGAAAAGATGGGATTGAACCTGCCACCTGAAGGTTGTGTCATATGTGCACCTTCCAATTAAGCTAAATGCCCAACCCCTGTTTTGTCATTGGTTATGGAAGGAATTACAAATTAAAGTCCATGGCTAAGTTGGCATCAAAGTATTCACAAGAGCTGATTCCACCCTTTTTTTTCCATTCATAAATGGTAGTTGCACTAACTAGTCTCCCATCTTCAATCAACTTAGTGACTCTTAAATCAATGTAGGGCTCCACTCAATGGGATTCCCTCCAACTAAGTAAGATTTGCCGAGGTCATTGTAACCCCTAGAAATTTGTATTTATATGTAGGTATTGGGTACCATGTAGGTCACATGAGTAGGATGTGACTGAATTCAGGAAGAAAACCTAAACAGTCTTTTTTTTTATAGGTAAGTCGGGCTCGAACCCGCGACCTTGATGTTGCAATATTGTCAAAATATGATCCCTCACCTCTAAAGCCCCATCAACAATAAAAATATTAAAATAAAAAGTTAATTCTAGGTACCGGACCATAGCACGGCTAGCAGTGCTCTAGTCAATATCTTTCCGTCAAAGGGCAGGCGGTACACAGCTTTTTGAGCATGCAAAATCAGTGAATCTGCACCTTTGACATTCCACTGATTTGTCCCAAGGTTAAGGTTAGGGAAGGAGATCTACCCCAACATAATAAAAAGTGGATTCAAAAACATAATTTGACTAGTCGATAAGGGGGTTGAAGAAATTAATTAAATCCTCACACCCTAGTTCTGAGATTTCACAAATGAGAAACTACTAAGCATAAGTAATACTAGCAATCCAAGTAGCTCTTTTGGTGGGTGCAAAACTGTAAACAAGACGATTTAAACCACACATCATTTGTAAATTGGCGCCTGTTTCAGATGACTGCCAAAAATAAATACAAGTCAAACAGTCAATCAGCCTGTATGTTGTTAAGGTACTAACCAATAGTCCCAAAATGCATAGGCGTCAATGGGGCAGAAATTAATCCCTTATTACTTGGAGTTGTGACACACCACCACCCACCACGCTCCGCAGCTGCCCACTCTGTGGGGGGCTCTCACTCAGGTACCTCCTTTTTGGGGCCCCTTTCCTCAAGTTTCCCCCTCCGGGACTCCATAGCGGCCCATTCTGTGGCTACTTTAATCCCGGTACCCCTCTTAGAGCCCCCAGATCGCCACTTCCATGACTCAAACTCGAGACTTGTTGGCTCTGCTACTATCCAGATACATTTGCATTCATCCAAACACCTCTTTTAAGTAGAAGAGAATGTACTACATCACATGTAAAACAATTTTTTTCTAAAAAAAGGTAGAAGGCATTTGCAAATTTCTTCCCATGGCAATGGCAGTCCAAATGGAAATCTCAAACAAACTCACACTAGCATTTTCGAATAATACTACTTTCACAACGGCATTAATAAAACAATAAGGTGAGTTTTCAGTTTGCAAAAATCTAGAAATGGGCTCTCTACCTGACAAAAATTAAAGAGAATTGGGACAATATCCATTTAAGAAAAGTTGGAGCTTGTAGGCCCAGCACCAAAACCACCACCTCCGCGACCAAATCCCGACCTTCCTCCATCCCTGAAAATTTCAGAACCCACACCTTGATAAAAATATCAAAGAAGATAATAAACAAAGAGGCTTAAAAAAAATTTCAACAATTTAACACAACAAACAAAACACCAAATGTTTAATGCATTCTAACTCCATACAACTGGCTGATTAACCTATTGTGACATAACACTGTTAGTACATTTAAAGAGAACAAGGCCGTCAAAAAATGAGTAAGCAAGTTATTATAATCAATTCAAGGGATGAAAATAGTGCTCTTGTAATGTTTCAGCCACTAGTGATCCCAAAAAATATGATCATACTTGTACATCTAGCCAATATGAATGATACCTTGGTTTATAATTGAAAAGGTTATTTAAAAGGGTTAAAAAGGGTTGAGTTGGGCCTGTATATCAACTGGGCAGTTGCCAATATTGAAACAATGAGGTCCCAAGCTTAATTCTCAGCTTGCCCATCAAAAGATTAAAAAAAAAGGTTTCTAAAAGTCAATAAACATTGTTAAAATATTTATTAAAAAACTTTGTTTATTGCACCAATTCGATGAAATCGAGTTGGTATCGGCCACTAATCAGCACAGACTGGTATTGAGTGTGTATGTATTAATCACAATGATTTACTGTAATGTATAATCAGTTGTTCTTTTTAACTCTACTGTAACCCATCAGTGTCCACAAAATCGGTAATCTATAGTTTGATCAAACAACATTTATATTTTTGACATCGCAAAATCCAACTTGTGCGACAATCCGAATATGAGGTGACATATAAAATTGATTTCTTTTGACTTAAAATGACAATTTCGAGAAGAGAAAATTCAGAGCTATTCAAATCTCTTGATTTTGGTACATGTGCTTCTCTTTGGTAATTAGAGGGGCCCTATGTGGTCAAGTATCCCATTTCGAGTATTTGATCCTTCAAATGGATGGTATGCATCCTTGTAAAGGGATCATTATTCATCCCTAAAGTACCCCAAGAGAAAACATCTCATGTTTGAACCTTTTGGAAGCCCAGTCCTCTAATTCTGAAGCTGCTAAATCTAATTTTGTTTTAATTTTTGCTTGTATCTTTTTATTGGATAGTTGTTGGGTTTATTTAGAGTTTGTCTGCAATGAGCCATTATAATGAACTCTGTCACGTCAGCTGTGTAGTGAGTGGATTAGATGACATGCACAGACTTAGAGAATAAACATCCGGGACGTTTTAAAGTTCAAATAAATGGAAGGCCTACAAGATGTTGGCTCAATGTCTGCAATTACAGATAAACTAGTTTATTAATACCATTTATTTTTTCATAATATGCATCCAATTTTATGAGACCTATCAAAGAAATCACCACTATTTTATGGAAGCCTTTTCATTTTAAAAAGTGTTTAAGAGATCAAATGCCTTCAATCGTAGAAAACATACCTTGGAATGCAAACAAAGTACAAAAATGAGAAAATAAATCAAAGCAGAGAGAACATACCTTGATTTACTAATTGCCGGCTAGAACAAAGACCTTGGAATGCAAACAAAGTACAAAAATAGGAAAATAAAACAGAGCAAAAAAAAAACCCTAAATAAATTTGGGGGAGAAGAAGATAAAAATAAATCAGAGCAAAAAAAATCCTAAATAAATTTGTGGGAGAAGAAGATACAAAAAAGAGATTAGTAAACCTTTAAAAATAAAAATAAAATTTGCTATATTAACCTGTTAATGGAATACACGCAAATTTGACTTCTGCGGAGTGAGCGTCGGGAGAGAGAACGAGAGAGAGAGAGAGAGCATCGTGATTTCCAGATGAGGATTCGAAGGAGGAAGAAAGAGATCTAGAGAGTTGGAGAAGTTGGGCGTCGAAGAGGTCGAGAGTCGGAGAAGTTGGGAGTCGAAGAGGTCGAGAGTGAGTGGGAGAGTTTGTTAGGATTGTTTAAGTAACTAGAAAACGTTTTTATTTGCAACCACAGTCTTTGAGGGCAGCTTCGCCAAAACACATTGATTGGTTTGAATCAAACGTTGGAGATCATTTTTTAGGTCCATATTCAACTCATTAGATCTTGACATAATGAGAATACCATATGACGGTCCATTTTTTATTTCCATGGTGACCGCATCCAAAAAATTTGCATAAAAGACACATGCATGATATCAATCTCAAGCGTGATTTTCATGTAACTTATGCCATATGAAATTTAAAATGTACCATCTGATAGTAAGTACATGATGTCAAGATTCATTCTATGAAACATTGGGGTAAAACATGATCTCTACCGTTTGATTCAAAACAGTCAATATTTGTTTAGCTTAGGTGCCCTCAAATATTGAATATGTGCAAATAAAAGTAACTTCTCTTTTATTTTTGCATGGAGCGTGACGGCGCAAATTACTCCTACAATCTTTCAAAACTCGATGGAAAAAACTCGGGAAAGTAACTACAACACAATAAACAACTGTTTTAGGGTGTCGATTTATTTACAAGTGTTTTTAGTCGCGGTTCTTTTATACTGATTAATGTTGTTTTTTTTGCATTTTCACGTAGTGGCAATCACTTAAAAAGCGTGTGCAAGTAATGGCTCCGGCTCCCTATCAATTTTATTTTTTTTTGCTAATATATTAATGAAAAAGAAGAATTACAGCCTGAAAATAGATTCTCCAAGGCAAGGAGCTTCGGCAATGCCACCACCCCTTGCACAAAAGAAAATCCTACTAAAATCAAATTAAATTCGAATAACACATGTAGGGTAATGATCCATTCTCGAGTTGTGGGCTTATGTCCCATGACTGAGTCATATGATCAGTTCCCCAAACAAAATACAAAGTAGGATTAAAACATGTATCACACTAATAGAAATTTGGACATAAAAATCGAAACATTAGTCAAATTTGTGAAATTTTGGGAGAACGATGAATGAAGAAAATTTTAGGCAAAAAATTCAATAGACCACCCATTCGGATGGTATTCTAAAATTTAAATTAAATAGATAGGTTCTATGTATATATGTCATGCCTTTAAACATATACATTTTTAGACTCCAAATCTTATTTCCACCATGCACGATACAATGACCTATGCCATTGGAAAATTTTGGTGTTGCTTTGAACTGTCATAACCGCAAGCGCACTCCCCTACCGTGAGGCTGTCTAGGCCGTATGGCCTTTCCAGAAAGAAAAAAAAAAAAAAAAAACTATTTTTCCAAGCAGGAAACACCTATTTAAGCTAGAGGTGCATCATATTTCAAACAAGTTTCTCTTACTATATGCCTTACCCTGAAAAGTGAGTGCTCCTCAAATGCAACTTTGCCAAACAGGGCCTCAGAATGTTTAGGAGGTCAGGAGGTAACGGTTCTGTGTTATTCCTATTCTTTAGCCCCAAACATTCCATGCCAGCTTTGCCAAGCACTCGGCTGCTCTATTAGTTTCATGTCTACAGAGATTGAAGGGGATGTAATCAAAGTTCATCTTCACATCTTCAACCTTCCTCATCATATAAAAATTATTTAAACCTCCCTCATCAAAGTTCATCTTCTCCTAAGAAATGATATGGTGAAGAAGACTCAATACTCGTGTGTTTATTAATCTATTACTTGAATTGTAGCTAACAACAGAGTCCACATAATCGATTCTCAACAACCCAACTCCACAAAATCTGTAGGTCTACTACGAATTAGTGGGTCAGTTGTATCTTCTGAATTTGAATGAGTTGACTCATTGAAAATGGAGATGAGATGAGGTGTACGGGCGAGATGCTCCCAAAATCTTCAACCTCCCTCATCAAACCAGCCAAAGATCATGCTGATCATCCAATGCTGAAATGGATGTTATATTATGCAATTGACGAAATGGGTATCTGATCAAAAAGTGAATTCCCAATTTTGTTCAACAACCAATCTAATGGGGATTATCGAACTGTGAAGTCATAGTTAGTTTAAACAATTGATCGAATCAATTTTCTTATAATTAGCGCACATTCAAATTGTTGGCACATGTGGTTATGATGAGCCATGTATAACTATTAGTCGGTTACATGGATGTATGTGATTAATTGTGATTAATCACCCACTGTTACGTGATTAATGAGGGTCAATTCTCCTTCGCCATTAATAGGCAAATTCTAACCATCTATATAATGAGATTGATAGGTCCACTTGACATGTGAAACATAGTTCCCAAAAGGGAAAATTAGAAAAACAAAGTTAAAAAATATACTTTTTATCAAAAAGGTTCAGAACTAAAATGTTTTAAAAAAACAATGCTTTTATGATTTTTTGAAGTTCATATATCCGTGAGATCTCAAATACTCATTAAAAAATAATGCTTTCACGGATCACAGAACTTCAAAAAATTGTGAAAGCATTATTTTTTTTAAACGTTTTAGTTTTGGAATTTTTTACTAAAACGTTTGGTTTTTAAGGTTGTTTTTCTAAAGTGCCTTGGCCAAAATCAGTGAATTTTTTAACAAAACGCAATTTTTTTTCCTTCAAACTTCGGAAACACGTTTAAAATGCATCTTTTTAATTAGGGGTAATGACTCCTAACGGACATTTAAGCACTAAAATGGTATTTAAATGATCTTACACCATTAAAACTAGACTTTCTATCTCACAACACTACAAAAAATAAGATTATTAGTGGCAGCGATAAACTGCCGCTAATAATCTTAATAGTTCTTTTTTAATAGCAGCAGTTTTTGGCTGCAAAAAACTGTCGCTAATAGTCTTACAACATTGAAGTGTGATTTATCTTTCATTTTTTTGATAAATAAGCAAAATAATATATAATTGAGAGAATAATTACAATGAAAGAGTTTACAACTTAAAAGGCTACGATGAGCTTCGGCAATGCCATCACCCACAACCAAACAACATCAAAACACCAAGCAAAACCATTGACTAAGAGTGCCGAAGATACAGAGCCGGCCCTGTCCAATTTATAAAAACCTACACATCGACTCGGCATCTCCACTGGTTATACGGTGAGATCGTTCAAAGTAGCCATCTTAGCCAAATCAGCGACAAAATTCAATTCCCTATAACAATGAGAAGTGTGATTTATCATTATGCCATGGGGCACACATCTATGATAATCTAAATTGTCCAAGTGACAGTCTATTATTGGAACGTACATGCATCTCATCCCAAAGAAACATGCCTAGAAGTGGACATGAACCATCCGATTGATACATTTTAATATCAGCCAACAAAACTAACACAACGGTTGATATTATAGTCTACCGATCGGATGGTTTAAATCTCTCTAAAACACCATTTTTGGGCCTATTGCACTTCAATGTAGGATTTATCACTTTGACGGTACAGATCACCTAAATCTTAAAACATTGATGAAGTAAGATTATATAAACAAGTTTTGGTGTTTAAATGATGGTCATGAGGGTTAGTAGCAGCCCCTTATTTTCTCTCTAAAACACTATTTTTATTTTATTTTTTTGGTTAAAACAGCACTTTCACAATTTTCTGAAGTTCTAAAATCTGTGATAGTATCGTTTTTCTAAAACGTTTGCAGTTGGGTCTTTAGGCTAAAAAGTTTATTTTTGAGGCGTTGTTTTCTAAAGTACCCTATTTTTTTGCTAGACATAATTAACCTTGGGCAAGTTGTTGGGCTCCCCATCCTCGGATAGGGTGCCACATAGCACCCATCTAGTTCACACAAATGGATAAACCATTTGGTCTAACTCATATCCCCACAGCCTAGATGCATAAAATGATAAAAAAAATTATATTCGATTTGAATGGACAAAATTCCACACAAAGAAGCTTTAACTTTTGTTTAATAAAATTCCAATTCAAAGAAAATTATCATGTCCCTCTGAACCTTAAATTTTGATCGGGTCGAACTGATTGATATCCAAAGGCAAGAGATTCATCTGATCAAGGTTTCAAATATTGGAATCGGTCACCGAATCGGACAGCCTAAAGCCGATCCGGATCGGAATCGGCGGATCAGATTGGGCGATCCCAACACTAAAAATGTTTGAGGGCAAAATTGCAATAATTAAACATTTTTTACATAATAAATAAGATTTTTATAAATGTTATATATATATATATATATATATATATATATATATATAGAGAGAGAGAGAGAGAGAGAGAGATGGTAGGGTTTTGGCTTAGCTTGGACCCAACCTGGGCCAATCGGGCGAGCTTGTTAAATCCAAACCCGTCTTATTGGAGGTCGGGTCAAAAAACACCAGACCTGTTTGTAACCCGCGAGTCATCATACTTATTACTTCCAAACTGTGAAACCCTCAGGATCTAAAAACCTGAAACCCTTGGCATTCTTTTTTCCCAGCGAGGGTGAAGCTATTTCCGGTCTCTACTTTGGCTTTTATCTTCTTTCTACTTTAGATGGTGATGGAGGTGGAAGAGCAGAAAAAAACGATGAAAAACGTCATGTGTCTTTTAACGGACCTCGAAGGAACACCTCTCGGAGCTCCCATATATCTTTCCCAGAATCCGGGATCGGTGGATTGGCGATCCGACCTAAATATTGTTCGGTATCAGCCGATCCAAAGTGATCCGATCGATACAGGTCCGATACCCATGTACAAACGATCCAACCCAAAGATTTGGGATCGTTTGGGCCAAAACTGATCCGGATCAGCCGATCCGGATCAGGATCAGCCGATATTTGAAACCATGGATATGATATTTAGGAGCATTGGGTTGTTGTAACTTTTCGGTTTGTGCACAAATGTAGCATGTCAATTATCAAACGGATAAAGGATTTTTTATTTTTTTTAATTTTAAAAGACCTAGTATAAGGTACCCGACTTGAGTTCTACTGAGGGGGTCGACAGTGTTCATAGTCGATATATGGATTTAAATATTAGTCACATCCGATACATCTCGGCCGATATGTACCAGGATAGGCCCTATCCGATACGATATATGCTCCCGATTTTGTAAGGTGTCAAATTTAGGGTCACACAAGTTAATATTGGCCGATATGTATTGGATATGATTTGGATCCCTTTTTATAAAAAAAATATAATCATATTTTTTATTATTTTAAAAATTGAAAAAGGTGCTCAAATATTAGCCAGTTCGGCCGATATATCCTCTAGGTATCGGCCTGGGACCCATCCGACGGACTTTAAATCCCTGATTCCAAGTTTCAGACCATCCAAGTGGGCACTAATGAATGAGAGAAGTCATCAAAAAAGGAAAAGAAAGGAGAGTGAGCAAAAAGCTCAAACCCTCTATTTCCGAGCTAGTGAAGTTTATAAGTTTATATCATGTTTAAATAAAGTATCATACTGATCGTATTTACCCAGTTGGCTTCCGGGGGAAAATGGCCAACGCAAAAGAAAGGAATGCCAAAACACGAGAAAAAGTTAGTAAAATGTCAGAAGAAATCGAGAAAATTCAGAGAAAAGTAATGCAGCTATACCGGGACACATAGGTTAAAAAAAGATTTAATATTTTTGGAATCTGAGTCATGTTGAACACCATCTAAGCCGTTTAATTTGATGGACATGATATAAAGATCCTTGGTGGCAAGGATTGGCACGAAACACAATTTCTATTGTCTGATTTAACATAATAAACTATTAAATCATATTACATGCTTTGATTTAACATAATGAACTATTAAATCAGATTACATGCTTTGATTGTGTTGAATCAAATTATATAGATTGTGTTTTACGCCAATTTTAGCACCAAATATCTATAAATCATGACAGTTTAAATCAGAAGGCTTAAATGATGTTACTTTTGACACAAATTTTTGGACGGTGAGTACGCATAAAATAATATCCATTTTTTTTTAAGTGGCTGATCGATTTTAAGTGTAACCCTTGCAAGTGCACAAGATCTATTGCAGTATGGCAAGAACAAAGGTATCGAACCCACAGGGAAAGCGTAAATTTTAATTAATTCTTTCAGAGATTTAAAAACGTCCCCAAGGAATTATCAAAGGGCAGATTCAATTTCACCAAAATTTATCACACTTTTCCTAAATGCAAGAAAAATAAATTAATCTAAACAACTAATTTATGATGGATCTAAGAACAATATTTAAATATGATCAAGGAATATGCTACCCCAGATTTGTACCCATTTTCTATCATTAAAACTCACAGTTTCATTAAAGCATCATTCACACTATCATTCGTCTAGAAAAATGATTCGTAATAAAATATGATCATCAATCCGGCATACCCTATCTAAAAACAATGACTCAGCCTATCATTGCGATATGAGTCATGTAAGAAGCATGGCGTATCTCATGATGTTTATATCACAACAGTAAATACATAATCGCTCTGCAGCCTAGATCAGTCTACAGGTCCAGATCTAACGATTATGGCCGTTGATACGCGCAATCAACAGCCATAACAAAGCAATTAACATATTTTCAATAACACAAACTTTGAGCAAAACGATTTCATGATGACAATAAATAGACTACGGTATTAATTATAAAAAATGGTTACTTATCTGGGAATCGCATCTTCCCCGATCAACTGATTTAGCCGCTCATCTTTTATGTATGATCTCCTTGTTCATTCAAAGTCATTCCTCTTTTCATTTCTTTCAAAAGATCTTTGTTTACAATGTTTTTTCCTAACTATAATCTATGCTTAAAAGAAAACAATGCAAATCCTAAGTATAATCTACCCAGATTGAAACCTTAGAAGGAGGGAAGAAGAACCCTTGAAGAATGTGTAAAGAAAAATCAATTCCCAAAAAAATGAATCATCCTTCAATTACAACCCATAGCTTCTCTTTTATAGTGGCCGAGCAAACCTAACCCTAATAACCTCAATCGATTGAGACAGAAGTCTCAATCGATTGACTTTTAGTTCGAGCTAATTTAGGGCACTCCTGCCTTCATGTGTCAATCGATTGACACTTAGCCCTCAATCGATTGACATTCAAGGGTAAAATCTTCTCTCCATGTGTCAATCGATTGACACTTATACCTCAATCGATTGACAAATCAGGGTAAAGTCTTCTCTCTCTTGATAGATATTGTTTTTCTTCACGGATTTCGATGCTTTACATGACCTTTTTGTCTATAGCTCTTGTGTAGCCTTTAATTACCTTCTTTTATGATTTTTAACGATCCAACAGTCGGAAACACCTGGAAACATCAAAACCTCACAACAACCATCAAATGCTTTCATCGAACAGTTAGAAACTCTAGAGTTAAATGGGAACTTGAGCCGATTTGAGAGCTTCTACGTCATAGATTTGGGGGCTTATATATAAACAAAGGTTATATAAGAACTACACTTAATAGAAACTTAAGAGTTAAATGGGGGCTTGAGCCCCCACACCCTTCTTTGTGGCTACGCCATTGGCTATATGTGATTGCAAATGTTATATGTCATAACGCATTTTGAGTAGAGACTTAAGCTCATGTTAAAAAAAAAATCGGGACAGAAACCTAATCCTAGAATCGGACACACTACAAAAAAAAATATTATTAGCGGCAATCATAAACCGCCGCTATTAACAAAAAAATAGCTGCTAATAGTCTTAATAGTTTTTTGGTTAATAGCACGTACATATATTTTTTCAAACTTTCCGAGACATATGTATAGCTTTTTATATTGAATAAAAACAATCTTCAAAACAAAATTAGTGGCAATTTTTTGTTGCAAAAAATTGTCGCTAATAGTCTTATTTCATATAGTGACAATATTGTAGCTTGTGGGTCTTAGTCGTCATAGAATAGTATCAAAGCCAAGGATGACTCTTTTATAAGATGGGAGGTTGTAATAGTCTCACATTGGATAGAAAAAGGTTATGACCTTGGGCTATATGTAATTGCGAATGTTACATGTCATGATGCAATTTGGATGAGAACTTAAGCTCATACTAGAAACAAAATCGGAGCAGGGCCTTAAGCCCAATACAGGACAATATTATGATTTGTGAGTCTAGGTTGTCACAAAATGGTATCAGAGATAGCTCTTCTAGAGCCATTTATAGCTCTTCTATGAGGTAAGAGGCTATGATAGTCTCACAGTGAACAGAAAAAAGTCGTTAACTCTTGCCCATATGTGATTATAGAACCTACATGTTATTGACGGGTTTTGACATCTACACTAAAATAGTTTTCTGTAAGGTTGGAGTTGTTTTGGTCATGCCAGCTCGAAGCCCCACTAAATGGCTATGTGATATGGGTCCAAAATAAAGCATCATGCTATTTTAACGTGCGATAAAGACAAGATTAATGTGGTGCCGAGCAAGGATAACCACAAAATTCTTCAAATAATTGAAAATTTTATAATTTTGTATATAATTCTTTAAATTTTGGGATGTGTAATTGTGTTAAAATAATTCGTTAATTTTAAAAAAAGTCATACATTTTAATAAAATTCTTATAATTTACGTATTATTTGTGAATAATTCGTAACTATTTATCCAATTTTTTTAGACTTTTCCCTCTTTTTTATTATTTTATTTCTCTATTTTTCCCTTGAAGTTGTCAAATTTAATTTTGCCAACTTATTGCAGAGCACCGATTTATGTCGGTGACTATGCTCACAAGAATGACACAAATCGAAAATGGTCGAAATTATTAATTTATCAAAACAAAAAATGACAGTTTTATATTTCAAGTTTTCAACAACAACATAAGAATTGAGAATCGGTGTGTGGTATTAATATAATTTGTTATATAGCAGTTGAGCACACCCCCTATTTGAAAAGAGAAGAAAAAGAATCTGCCGTTGCAAATAACGCTACTCATGTCCTATTAATATTCTATTTGAGAGAGAGGGAGATGCCATGTCAGATTTGGAACCCATGTGTCGACCAAGCACAAATGGACACTAATCCAACACATAGACGTCCCACGTGTCCAAAGTGTTTATTCTTTATGCAAATTTTGTATGTATTACTACTTTTGGCAATGAAGTTTGGATGCGGTGACGGCCTACTGGGCCCACGCACCCGTTGCAAGTATTGAGTGCTTTTAGATTTTGAGACTTTAAAAGATCCGCTCCTATATTCTCTGCCTGTCGCGTCGTATATAGTGACGATGCATAGCCCACGCAATCTTAAGTCTTATCTAGCCGCTCCTATATTCTCTATCAGCCCTTGCGAAAGAAGTCTACCTATTTTAGTCGACTCCTTTAAAGAGAAGAGAAAAATTGTTAAACTGGGAAATTCTGCATAAAATCTTATTATGCAATGAGAACTAGAATATGCTAAAATATGTAAGCTTTACTATGACAGAAGCTAGTAGAGAGTTATGTCATATCATATGTAGCATAATTCTTTGAAAATTAGTGAGTACTACGTACACATCTGTCTATCATTCAAAACATGATCAAAATTAGAAAATATTTTTTTAAGATACATTTTAAGTTAAAACTCAAAAGCCCTGCCAATCACCCTCCCTAAACCTAAACTCTAAATGAGTCATCTTGCTCTCTTTTTCTCTTTTCTTATCTCTCTCCAAAAGCTAAAGTCCCCCTTAACCAATGAATTCATGTCCTTTCTATCTCTTCTTGGCTCTCGTAGCTTGCTCACCTGAACTTGACGTCATGATGTTGACGCAAGGATCAAAATATCAGGCAAAATTTTGGTTTCGAGCATGACTGAAACGGAAAATATGGATCGAAATTCCAGCCGAAAACCGATAATTTGGCCGAAATTTCGGTCGATAATTTCAATCCCATACAAATTATGACCGAAATTTCAATCATTTTGATCGAAATTTTGATCCTTGCGCTGACGTCCTCTCCTGTCGTCACTGCCCACTCTCGCTGTTGGCGGTAAGATCTCCCTCTCAGCCTTCTTTTCTCCTTCTCCTTCTTATTCTTTTTTTCTCTTCTTCTTATTCTTCTCTCTTTCGCCTATACTACACCAGACCTCAACGGCTCAACCTCCATGGACCACCGAACGCTCTCTCTTCTTAGCCCTCTCCCTCTTTTTCTTCTTTTTCAAATTTTTGATGTTACAAAAAATAAGACTATTAGCAGCAATAAAAAATTGCTGCTATTAATAAAAAAACTATTAAGACTATTAGCGACGAAGGTATTAGTGACTGTTTTTTTGTTAGTAGCGGCAGTTTTGACTTTCGCTAATAGTCTTTTTTTTTATAGTGTTTGTGTTTTGAAGTTTTGGGTTTCTTGGGATTGATTAACTTTTATAAATTTGGATGTTAGGATTTTGATTTTTATGGATTTTGATGTTAGGGTTTTATTGTTTATCTAAGTTTCACTATAAAAAATAAGACTACTAGCAGCAGCCAAAACTATCACTAATAACAAAAAAACTGTCACTAATTCCCTCGTCGCTAATAGTCTTAATAGTTTTTTTGTTAATAACGCTATTTTTTGGCCGCCACTAATAATCTTATTTTTTGTAGTGTTTGTTGGGATTGAATATTGGAGCTTTATTTGTTAGAATATTAATAGTATTTTGAATTTTATTGTGTAGATTTTATTGAAATCGGATTCGTCGGATTACGCAATAGGATTTGAATCGGATCACACTAGATCAAAGGTAATTTGTTTTGTCTAAATTTAAATTTTTGTAATTCTATTTTATTGAGTAAAAAAAAATTAATTTATGTTTAGTATATGTGGATAATTTAGTTAGGGATAATGGCTCCCGACCAACGTTTAAACACAAAATGGTTTTAAATGATTTTACACAATTAAAATTAGACATTTTATCTCACACCATTGAAGTGTGATTTATTATTTTGTCATGTGGCACACATCTATGATCAATCTAAATTCCGAAGTAGCAATCTATTATTGGATTATGTCTCAGCAAGATAAAACAAGCCAGTAAGTGGATATGAATCATCCGATTGATGACCTTTAAAATCAGCCATTAAAACTAAAAACAATCGTTGATATTAAACTCCAAAGATCAAATGGTTTAAATCTACATAAAACACAATTTTTGGGCAAGTTGGACTTAAACTATGAGCTATCACTTTGACGGTTTAGATCACCCACATCTTAAACCATCGATGGAGTAAAATCATTTAAACACCATTTTGGTGCTTAAATGACAGTTAGGAGAGTCAGTCCCTTTAGTTAAAATTCTCTAATTTCTAAAGCCCTATCGTAATTTCGAATGCCTAAAACCATAAAGCCTTAATTTCCTAAATCATAAATCCCTAAATCCTATAGGCCAAAGCCCTAAATCCCTTTCGTAATCGCACGTGCCTTTAGCCCTAATGCCGTAAATTCTAAATCTCTAAACCTAAACCCTAAAGAGACAAAATTGGTGTTTTGATTTAAGTTGAGACTTGATATATAAATTTCTAATCATCTATCCGTCTAATAGTTGTGACATGTTCTTAAGATCTTTCTTTTGGAAGATTAAGAAAGAAAAATTCTCCATTGGCTGATTCAAATCAATCAACGATTTTCTCCCTTGAAAAATGGTATGGTCCATACTTCGAAAATGGGTGAAAATAGTCGCAACCTTTATTTTTTTGTACGTAATTTTAATGAAAAGTATGTTTTAAAATATAAATTAGTTTATATTTATAAATTTGTAAAAAAACTAAATCTTATTCATCTTATACCCCATGTACATGAAAGTCATGATCCAGCCAATGTATATAACAGTCCTCACACACGCACACACATTCAACCTCAAGGGGCTAGGCGAGCTGGCTAAATACCTACTTCCAAAAGCAGGAGACCTGAGTTCGAATACTCTCCCCCCTTGAGGCCACCCTAAGGATTTATATCCTGTGCTGATCCGGCATGTGTTGAATTTGGGGTGCGCATATGCCCCTAGGATTAGGCAAGTGCTTTAAGAGGCCCGGATACCCAGATTATCAAAAATATATATAATAGTCCACATTTGATGGATAAAAATAAATAAATCAGTCACTCCATATCTCCACACTTGATGTATAAAGGTTTATAAATCGGACACTCCATATCCTTTAATAGTCGTGATTTACAAGTTACACTACAAAAATAAGGTGTTTCAGCGGCACTTGCTGTTAAGACAGTTTTTTGTGGCGATAGTTTTTTATAGCAACATGACTAATAGCAGCAATTTTTATTAACAAAACTTATTTTTGTAGTGAAATTATGCCCCATCCACATGAGAACTTGTCATATTGACAATTTGTATATGTTCCTAAGAAACTCATTTATCTTGTAATTTAAATAAAATATCAACAAAATGACTCTATAACAATAACTAATTGATTAAATTCTATTATTTCAACTCATCCAACTCCAAAAATATTGACCTTTTACGGGTTTACCTGCACGAGAAACCTTGGAACTCCCATAGAATTAAAAGGAAAACCTTTGCATTTGGGAGACCTGGCTCACATGAAAACACCATGAGTTGTTTGATTTAAAGGTTGTAATATAAAAATCTTATGTGCAAAAAATTAACACAATAAATCATCTTTATCATATGATTTAATGCAGTCAAAAGCCATTATCTAAATTAAGAGTTGTTTGCATTAAACCATATGATAAAGATCTTATTTTATGCAAATCTTTTGCACGAGAGATTTTTAGATCACGACCTTCAAATCAGACAGATTAGATGGTGTTTTCAAATGATATGTCCCCCAAAACATTAAGTTTGTTTTTTTAATTAGGACAATGGTCAACTCCAACCAGACTGAATCGGAGTTCGAGTTCAACCATATCTGAAGTCGTTGGAAATAAGAGAATCTTGACTGTTCATTATCCTATAAAAAATTAAAATCGTGAAAGTCAAGATTTATTCTTATCAAAGGGCTGAAGATATGGTTCAACTGAGAAATGGGGATCAATCAGGTTGGATCTGACCATTGTCCTTTAACTTATGCGCCTTGGGCCAACTACTCATTTGTCTCCCGTATCACCGCCGGTCAAGGACACATCCACATACTTAAATTCAAAAGCAAGGGTAGTACTGGAATTTAGCGCCCGCTTGTTATTCTACTGGTGATGTCTCCTGTTCCAGAGAAGCAGAGACGCTGCTCCCATAACCACCGCCAAATCCACGTGCCATGCTATAATTTGCTTCCAACATGTATAAATAAAGCTTCTTTACTCTTCAATAGACAAAGCGGAAACCTGCCAAAGGATAAAAAGCAAAGCAAAGTTGTTTCTTTTTCAGACAAACAGAAGGTGCGATCGTCTTCTTCTCCTTTACGTTTCCTTTTATTTTCCAAATCTCCAATTTTAAATTTCTTTAATTGCCTTGGGCCGACGAATTAGATCCTAACTCGATCAATCGGTTGATTGACTTTTTGCTAATTTGTGAGTTGTTTTTCCTAAAAACTTGATCATTCATAAAATACTCACCGTCTGATGCTGGACAGACGGTGATAGGAGATGGAAGGTTGACCGCTCTTCTCCCTCTCACCATCTAATCGTGATCAAATGGTTGGTGGAATTCAACTAAATTTTCCACAAAATCGTCTCTCTTCTGTATCAATAGATCTTGTTGAATATTTTTAACAGTAATAACTAATTAGTGTACTTAAATATATTTAACGAGCTTCCTTGAACGCAGCACTATTGCCTTAGATCCACCGAACTTAACCTTGCAGTTAAAAAAAAGGCAATGCACGTTTTCATAGGCAATCGGTGTGTACTATAAATTTCTTTGCATAGGAATCCATGCGATATAAGCTATGCCACTTTGGGAGTTATGACCTTAATGGTATGAAGTGGTGTTTAGATAACAAACAAAATTTGGTGTGTTATGAGAAGAATTTATTTTATTAAACCCACTTAGAATTGGGAAAAGATTCTGTGGCGTACACTCAAAAGCGGCTGCTATGAACTGACCTGTGTGGATTATATTATTTTTTGCTCCACTCCGGCCCATAACTTCTCTTTTGAAGTTTAGCTTCACGTCAAAAAAATTAACTGGCACAATTGTCAGAGACCTTGATACCTGTGCAGATCATTGGATAGATTTCAATACCTAGAATATGTTTCCTAACTTTAGCATCCTTATTATGCCTTCTTAGGATTGGACAGTAAAAATCATTGGCTATATGTAGATATATTTTAGGAGAAAATTTCATTTTATTTATTTTTTATAATTTTTATTTTCTTTATAATTTAAGTCATTTGGCTCGTCTTTTAAATAATACAAATCATTAAAGTGGCAGCCCATGCTAAGAACTACATCGTGCCCAAAAACGATAGTCATCAAAAAAATTTGAACTGTCCTGCACTCAAATATGGACACTGTTGGAATTATTTTCACCGACAATCGTCAATATACATTGAAGCACTTTGGGTTGGATGCTTTCAACGCTTTGATGTGTTACTTTAGGCTGTGTGAGTGTGACCGTGTTACAAGTGATACCTATACACATGAACAAGGATCAAATATCGGCCAATATCAATGCGTATTAATTTTTTGACACCGATACGTATCGTTCTTGATACGTATAAGATATTGATTGATTTTATATTTTGGATTGGTAATTGCAATGATGAAGGTTACGTGTGTCAGCGGCTCACCGCGATGATGACAAACATCTCTGTCAAATCAGTTCTTGAGCGTTTGTACAATTTAATGACAAAAAATCGAAAGGCAAAAACAATATGTACCTCTAAAGGTTGTGTTCACTGAAAATGCAACGTCTTAACACTTTAAGTCTTATCCATAAGAAAAACAGGGATATCTCTAAATGCACCTATTTGTTTACTAAAAGCACCAACATCCTATACCCTTCAAACCAATTAATTGCTTCGGATCTGAAGATGGAGATTGTGATTCTCCCCGATCTCCCATAAAATGGATCTTTAGATCATGTATCCCCTATCAGATGGTCCTTATTTGATTTCACATGTCGTAGATCCCAAAAAAATGGATTTGAATCATATGACAAACGTCACACTCAAACGTGATTTTAGGGCCATATTTTGGCGATCTGTGATATGTGGAATCAAACACTGACCATCGGATAGGTGTGAAATGCTCTCTAGATCCTTTGTGTAAAAGATCGGGGAGAAACATGATCTCCACCAATTGATCCAGAGCAATCAAAGGGTTTTAAGAGATCTAGAATGTTGGTGCTTTTAATTAATGTGTTGGTGTGTTTAGAGATATGTAAAAGGCAAAAACAAACGACTCCCTTTTGATGTGCCAATCACAATTGTCATTAAGTGAATGGTGACAAAGATACTTTCGAGTTACATTTGGAAACGCGTATAGTTCACACTTCACATGTATTGAATGGGAATCAATTTAGTTCACACTTCACATGTATTGAATGGGAATCATTTTTTTTTTTGGAATCATTTTTTTTTTTTAAATGAGCAATACGTCTGTATCGGTTGATTCGGTATCGGTTGATTCGTATCGATCCTCCATGGACCAATACCAAATACCGATATCGAGTTTTACACCTTGCACATGAAATGCTTAAATGAGTGTGTTTCATTTCAATATCTATAAAAGGCGATCATATGAGTCGGTCTTGTTTGTATATTGTGCTTGCACAATGCGAATCCACACACACAGCCACGCTTGCAGGCTCTCCAAGTGTTCACAGATTCAGGGTCTTAAAATCCTTGCCTCCGTCCCAGAGGGCACATGGTTGTAAGATCCTTTGTGTGGATGATTTATGTGAAACAATATCTCCATCATTTGGTTCCAAATAGCCAATGCATTTCAGATATAGGCGCACTCAATATTCTTGTAGGCGTGAATAGACGCACCCTTAATTCACAATGATTAAGATTTTTTTCTTAAGATCTCTTAAGAGGGATGAACTCATGTGACATCGGGGATATGTCCAATATATCAAATGCGAGGCACTTCACAAGCACCCTCATATATGAAAGTTTTTTCCATAGGATGTGATGGTAGGGTTGAATCCAACGACTGCCCTATGAAAGTTGGTTCCATAGGACGTGATGGTAGGGTTGAATCCTACAACTGCCCTAAACACATGTTTGGATTGTCAAGTGTACGTGGACACAATCGACGTAAGACCGGTCCCAAATAATTTTAAAAGTCATTTTAATCATCATTTACCACAATGGTCAAATACGTCATCTATGTGGGCAATATACAATCATCATGTTAAAGGAATAAAAGCAAAGTTCAAAAACTTTAGACTCTGGTTTGGCTAGAGAGAGCCAACCCAGGCACGCTTGAATGAAGCTTCAAACTCACTTGGTAACCCCTTTCTTTCTCATATGCTTTAAAAACTCACCAACTCAAAGCGAGCTTGACCAAGAACTTGGGTGACTCGGCACCTGTTTTATGGCCTGGTGGGGTCAGCGAATTATTAAACAATAGAGGAAGAAAAAAGAGAATTACTAGTGGGCTTAGTAGACGCCCACCAGTAATCTAATAGGTGCGGATAGGGGTACCTACTTTTATTAAAATATGACACAACATCATCAACATACAATGGCAATGCGTGCCACATGAAGAATAGATGTCGAGGGAATTGCCCTTGTCGGTGTGCTCACGATCTGATAACTGCGGCGCGGTTTCACCTGGAATTTTTGTATTGTCTGTTGTCATTATCAGAAATAATGATATTACATAACCAAAAACGTGCTTAGGAAGCCAAAATTAAGGGACCTATTTTTCATCAGGCCCTGTTTGGGACAGCACTTTTGCGACCTGATTCCCCCAAAAGCTGGAATCTATAAGCGGGTTTCTGCCACTTCTGGATTCCACCCGATTATGAATTCCAGTATGGGTTTCAAATCATAAACGTTCGAGAAGCAGGAATTACCAACCAGTATGGTTTTCAAATCCAGCAACTAGAATCAGGCCATCAGGCTTGGGGCTTGGGGCTAGGGATTTGGGAGTTTTTCCAAACACTACCTCACTTTTGACGAGCCTAAAGGTTAGGACGCATATGGATCTGGCTTTGGCAGTTCCTCTAGGTTCGCTCGAGATCCGACCTTGAATTTCCGTGTCCGTTCTTTCTATCGGATGGGTGCATCTTCTACCATCCATTCCCTAAAATGAACGGTATTACTTTAAAACACTCTTACCCTAATATCATCGAATGTACCAGACCTTTGCCTCTTTATTGATCTTTAACTCAGGCTGAAGTAAAGCAGCTGCCTGTGAGAAGGTACCCTTTGCCTAACGTTTTCTTTCTGGGATAATGGCTACCGACATTTAAATGGTGTTTAAATAATCTTACACTAATATTTACACTTTTTTTTTTCTCTTAGGCCATTTAAGTGTAAATGGCATAAGATAAAAAACAGGTACCGATATACACAACTCACGGGACTGTTTCTCAACCCGGTTATAAAAAAAAAGGGTGTTTAATTAATCTTATACAATTATGCCACATGGTACACATATATGAACAACCTAAAGTGTCAAAGGGTACCGATGTACACTCCTCAGGGTCAAAAAAAGTTACGCTTACAGGTGGATGCTAACAATCTATTTGATAAACTTCAATATTAGATATTAAATACGGAAAAGTCTGGTATTTAAACGCATAGCTCGATCCGATGGTTAAACTGTGCGAATGAGCGTAATTTTTGGGCACGTTGGCCTTTAACGTATCTCTAACTGTATGGATTACCTACATCTTAAGCTATTATTGATGAAGATCATTTAAAGGAAGCTTTTCTTTATTAAAGGAAACTTTTCGATCTCATTGTTTATTTCATCCTAAAAGAGCCCAATTTCACAGAAGCCACTAAATTTTTTTTTAATGCTCATAATCTACAATTTTAATCAAGGATCAAAATTTCGGATTTCACTTCGATTTCGGTGGGGACCGAAATTGAAATTTCGGCCTAAATTTTGAAAATCATACCAAAAGATCGAAATTTTGGGATTTCATTTTGATTTCGGTGGGGACCGAAACCGAAATTTTGATCCTTGATTTTAAGTCAAAAGCCTCAAGCCTCATCCTTTGCTTAGAAGATAATGTTGTTCTTAGTCGCATGTTCTTTCTCTTCAAAAATATAAGATAATGTTGTTCTTAGTCATCATCCACCACAACTATAGGCTGTGTTTGGGTTAGCTCTTGTAACAGCAGAAAAAGCTCTCTGCCTAGTGTCCACCAAAGCAAATAAATTCTGCTTTGTCATAAAGCAATTTTATCATTTAAAACAACTCCATACCAAAACAAATGAGACAGAGCTGTATTACCAAACATGAAAAGCAGTTTTTCGTCAGAGCCAAAAATCGCAAGAGTCGCTCTTTGGCTCGAAAGAGCTTGTTAAAAAAAAATGGTATTGATAATAGCTTCGAGGCACGTAATTCATTACGTTGTCTTAAAGATAATAGACGCCCCCACTCTGTCGGATAAAAAAAGATGTAATAGAGTTTTCAGCAAATCTGCCTTCAAGATGCAATAGAATTCGGTCTTGCTAAAAAAATCGTATGTTTTTTTCCATATTGCACTTTCTAGACAAAGAACCTATCACACAGATTTTCTGATATACAAAAAGATTTTTAAAAATTAAGAACATAAGAAGAAGAGATATATATATTATTTCTGTTGTTTCTTATATGTCTTGTTTTGTTCTAGCGGAGATCTTATCTCTATTTATAGAGAAATTATTGTTTCTTTTTAGGTTACGGTGAAGGGATTTCAGTTCTGTGTCTTTTGAGATAACATAAAAAGATAAATCGATTTCACTTGTGTCTTTTCAGAGAGTGTCTTTTAAGATTACGGTAAAAAGATAAATCGATTTCACTTGTGTCTTCTTAGAGAGTTGCGTCTTTTTATATTTACGGTGAAGAGATCCTTGACTTGTGTCTTCTCAACTAACGGTAAAAAAGATAATTCAAAATATGAAAAGACAATGTTCTAGAGAGAAAATATTTTTTACAAGTTTATCATTTAATTATCATCAATATATATAATGATAATTTATAAACTTAATTTGAAACGCTAAAATATATATTACTACACTAATATATATAAAAGAGTTAATCCAAAGACAGCCATAGCCACATAATGATGTGTCACGATACTGGTTTCAAGGCCCCATAGGTTTGTGTCTATCAAATTTTCACATACATATTTCCTCTCTCTAGTACTTTGGTTGGAAGTAAATTTACATCCAAGTATGTAACACCAGGAGAGTTCTAAAATATAGAGAATCTAACACCCTTTACAGGTTATATTTAAAGATAAAAGGATTATATGCACAAACTTTACGACTACTTGCCCCCTTCAAAAGGTTCGAGAATCTAACACCCTTTACAATTTACATTTATTTACATTTAAAGATGGAAGGTTTAGATGCACAAACTTTACGACTACTTGCCCCTTTCAAAAGGTTCGAGAATCTATCACCCTTTACAATTTATATTTATTTACATTTAAAGATGGAAGGTTTAGATGCACAAACTTTACAACTACTTGCCCCCTTCAAAAGTAAAGTTAAAAAGGGTATAATATAAGGATAATTATAAACTGTGAATAATATTTTATAGATAATTTTATAGACATTTTATATGGTGTGATGTGATTGGCTGCTGTGCTTGGGCCCCACTATGAGTCTTGCTAGTCAAGAAATAATTGTCGGTAGGAGATTTGAATGAATGACTTATGCCTTCGTAAATAGACCCGCGAATACACTTTTTAATTGTTTATAGTTAATATTATTCAATGAGCTCTGCCTATTTGAACACTTTGTAATTGTTTATACTTAATATTATTATTCAATGAGCTCTGCGTGTTTGAACACTTTTTAATTGTTTATACTTAATATTATTCAACGAGGTCCGCGTGTTTAATTTTTGGGTTGAGTGTAGTACATGTGAAACGATTAAAATATAATGAAAAAATGTGTTTTACTGAGCCTAGAGGCTGGCCTTTTTCGTTGTCATAGTTGTGTAACGTAGTCAGCTAAAAAATTACCCTTTATCTAAGCACTCTGATATGAATGACCAATATTAAACTACTTTAATTAGATAGTTTAAATCATTTTATATGCATGATTTGTTTAATTGAGACGTGTCACTAATAGACTGCCACTTTGATTATTTGGATTAATCAACGATATGACGTAAAAGTGAGCAACCATGGTTCTATTCAGGAGAGTTGCTGCCATAGATTTTCTGAATTTTTAGAGCCCCTCAGATCTGGGAATTAGAGATTAAGACCATCCTTGAAAATTTTAAGAGAATAGGAAATTTCTCTTTACAAAATCCCTTCAAACTTCTAAAATAATCAGAATACGCTTGACAAGTGGTTTCCAATATGACAAATTTTCAACTAAGATTGTCGTCATTTAGACCCGATCGACTTTATATCCTGACCGATCGATTATTTATTATTATCGTCTTCCTCACAACCGATTTATTACTTTCTAGTTCGACCGATTAGTTGATATCACTAGCCGATTGATTATTTAGTTTTCTCGTCTTCTTGATGACTGATTTATTACTTTTTGGTCCTGATCGATTGGTCGATTGGCTGGACTTCTCAGTCGATCAATGTTTCTGTATGATCAATCAGTCGGATAAAAACAGCCTAATCTAATCTCTTAAAATTTTTAGGGATGATCTTATTCTCTAATTCCAAGATATGAGGGTCCTTATATTTTTTTTATTGGCACGTGCACCAATGCACCTAACCACCTACCATACAAATGATTCTTTGGTTCTATTGCTAAAAATCTAACCTACTCTAACGAACTATCTATCGCGATGAATATAGCAAAATAAGAAGACGCAAAAGAAATCACACACAACACAAGATTTATGTGATTTACCCAATCTATAGTTACGTCCACGGGGTATATGCACTATTTATGAATGTTTACTATACACTCTTCTCTCTAGTGCACTCTCAATCAAAATCTGACACAATCTTCAACAGCCAATACGTTGTTAAACCAAAGATGTAGTCTTTCAAAAAACAGAGAAATGATATGCCAGAATATAGTAACGATTCCAGTACAAGAACGGCTTCAATCCCCAAACCCTTTTTCAATACTTTGCATCTCAAAGTATTCACTAGTTTTTTCTCTTGAAAAAACTCTCTCATGGAATCCTAAAATAACTTATGTTAGTAAGCTCCAAAACCCATTAGGAAACTTTGACTGAAGAGATTTTCTAAATCAGCCAAGTGTTCAAAATCGCGAAACTAATCCCCCCCAAAATCGATCGATTGACTGCACTTACTCGATCGATCGATTTCAAGCCCTGAGAAACACAACAATATGTACTCAGATCGATCGATCTACGTCTCAAGCTCGATTGATCAATTTCCACCAGTGAGCAACCTGTTTATTTCTTTCATAATCGATCGATTGCTCCCAGAGCTCGATCGATCGACTGAGACCTGAGACAACTCCTCTAATTGCCTCCAAATACTCATTGGGATTAAACTTAAACCAACATCTATGTCACATCACCATAAAACATCGGAAGTGGTATGGTGCATGATCACCGATTACGGTACATGTGTAAGGCAATGGAGCAAAGGCGGTTACTCCTTCGTGCCTTGCCATTTTAAAATATGACTTTTGGTATGGGGGTGTTATATTAATATTATGCAAGTAAATATCTATTGCGGTCTTGTGGTTGCTTTCCTAGGCTAGGGCTCACTGTAGACTCATCCAAGACAATGAACGAAACTCTTACAAAGCACCCTATTTATTTATGGCTCATTCGAGTGATTTTGAGCTATTGTCCATAAAAGCATAGAATATAATTAGCTAAAATTCCAAAAAAATTTGAGTACACTCAAATTCTTAATTTTCCTTAATGTTGTTCTTGAGTTTGGTCAAAATTTAAGATTTGCTGAGTTTTTCTCAAAAAACTCATATTTTTGTGTCCTTGAGTTCTCAAATTCCTAGTTCTAAAGGATATTTTGGTATTAATTTTCTGAGCTCATGTTTTTTATATTTTCCAATCATTTGATGGGAAATTGACATGCCGCTATCATTCAAAAATATTTAGAAAACACATATCCTCAAAAGAACTCGCAAACAAAGAAAAATATTGGAAAAACTTAAAAAAACGCACGATTCTAAGTCACTGGCTCATATTGTGAGCATTTCTGCACTCCTCAACAAACCCGTAGACTTTAACGGATACACGAACTTTTATGATCTAAAGTCGGTGCGTGCCCTACGGTTCACTCGTTATATCGCTTGACAAGTTTTAGGTCATTGTTGCACTCATGAGCCATTAGTGGCTCGTTGTGTCTACAAATTCGGGTGCATTAATTTGATCTTTTAGACGTGCACGGATTTTCAACGCTAAGCATAGTCGCTAGTACGGATTCAGTGCCACTAGAATGACAAATGGCTGGCAATAGGATAAAGTGAGGTTTTAGGTGGCTGGCCTAAGAGCTTACCTCTATTAGCACCAATCAATTTAGTGGTGGGTCCCAATCTATACTTAGAATCATTGATTCCATTGACTCAAGTCATGGATATCATTTTCCATTGCACTCTTCTCCGTAATGGATTTTAGCCCAAATCCGAATTTTTTATCTCCATACAAAAATAATAGACTTGGGTTCAATTTTGGTGGGATTTGAAATTTTTTCAACTGAAATTTTAATCCTTACCAACATTAGACAGAAATTTTATTCACAAGTAGCACAGATCTTAAAAAGTAGCTTGTCATACACGCTAAAATGTAGCATTAAGGCCACATTTTAGAAATTTGTGTCACGTGTAAACAAAACAGACCATCGGATGATATGCTTACTGTATTAAGATCCATCATATAAAATATTGAGATGAAAAATAATATCGAATATCTTATTCAACACAATTAATGATTCTCCTCAGCGCAGGCACTAATAAAGGTACCCTTTATTATATAACATACAGTGCAATTGTGCATGATGCTGCCTGTGCAGCAAAAGGGTGTCACCTGTCAAGGTGATCTAAACCGTACATATTCTCTCCTGGAGGATGATCATAAAATTACCTATGTGGCAGCCCATCAATGGCAGGGTAATATGAGGTGCAAGATGCACCCGAACGTCACTTAGATTGTTTAATGACAGCTGTCAGATCAAACAACATATGTACATTAAATGTCAACCGTTTTATAGACTTGGAATTTGAATACTGCCATTTGTAAGATTCCCAATCAGCTCTCACAACCGACAACCGAACATGGACGGTTCAGATTTAACCCAGTCTGTGACTTGTAAAGTGTAAATGACGGTACTGTCCCTACCGTTACTTTTCCGTTGAGGGTTGGATAATGGTTATTACTACCTACGCATCCTTTTTGCCCCGGGCACCCTTTTTTTTTTTTTTTTTTTTTTAATCCTGGAGATTCGAGAACGAGGAGCAGGGACCCATACAGTGACGCATACACATATTACAGTTTGGGGAGCAGCGTGAGAGGCACCTACTGTTTGTTTTGCTTGTATATATATAATAAATAATCTTTTTGTGCTTTTCAGATCATAGTCACAGACTCACAGTGAGCGGAGAAGAAGATAGAGGGAGAGACTATTTGTGTCTTCTTTTATTTCCATTCTCTCTCTCTCTCTCTCTCTCTCTCTCTCTCTCTCTCTCTCTCTCTCTAGAAAATGAGGCACGGCCCAGGAAAACACAGAGAGGTACTTTGTTTCCTGAGAACCAACTTAAAAAGTTCATCTCTTATTTATTTTTATGTTGTTTTTTTTTTATTTGGTTCTTGTTTGATATGAAGTAGGAGCTTTTGAAGTTTTCATTAGGCGATTTTTTCGTTTAATTTTGGGAAATTTGCAGAAGAGTTGGGCTGAAATATGTTGTTTCGGTTGCACATGCCTGCAGTTCTGGCCTGGAATTGTTTTGAGGAAGTGGCTCAATATCAGTAACAGGGAATCCGATTTCAGTGCCGACGAAGGCGACAGCGACACCGATTCGGAAGATGAAGGTGAGACAATGAATGATTCTTTCAATTTTTAGGATTGTTTTGTTCTATTGAGATTTTGGGGCTTTGACTTTTAATGGGTCTCGTGAATTTGATGGTGCACGATATGTTTGCCCATGGAACTTGTTTCAGTAATTGGGGTTGCGCTTGTAGGTCCAACCCCAATTACTTTGAAGGTTGACAATATTGCAACTTTGAAGTTGCAGGTTCAATCCTAGCTTACCCATAAAATAAATAATTGAAAAAACTTGTTCCAACAACCCATTTGCAGTTTTTGCTTCTATGGTGTCTTTTAATGTTAAAACTTCTTTTTTGAGTTGTGGATTATTAATATTAAGTGTATTTTTGCAGACATGTATAGCTTGGATCAAGAATCTTGTGATAAAAACAGGAAAGGAGACGATTTTCGGGTCGAAACAAATGGTACTGATCTTTTAATGGATTTTCAATTCTGAAATTTGGTCAAATATTTATTCAATCTCTTGTTGTGATCATCTATACAAATGAACATCTTCTTTTTTTCAGATTTGACCCTAATATTGAATGATTTGGAAAATTTGATTTAAGTTTAGACATTAGTATTAGAGAGTATTTAGGATAAGTTCAACAATTATGATCCTAGACGATGATTTGGGCAAAATATAACTTTCCGTGTCACTATGACATGGTTCTACTATACAACTAGATGTTGAGACCAAGGATCAAAATTTCGACTGAAATTTCGGTCCAAAACTTCGGTTTCGGCCCTCACCGAAACCGAAACGATAACCCAAAATTTCGGGTATTTTGTATGGGTATGAAGATTCCAGTCTAAAATTTCAGTTTCGGTCCCCACCGAAACCGAAACGAAATCCAGAATTTTGATCCTTGGTTGAGACGGACATCTCAAACAGGACCAATGCAAGGTGTGGGAAATGGAGAAGAGTGAGAGGTGTGTCATGTGATCTATGAGTGCTACTTCTATTGAAGGGACGCTTTTACAAGTGGTGGTAAGACCTGCATTCTTGTTTGGCGTAGTGTGTTCGACAGCAACGAAGTTGAAGGATGACAGAATGCATGTGTCGAGGATGCATATTGTTGGTCCCTGTACAACCCTCATGGGCCGGGGGGACACTCAAAACGCTCTCCCAACACCTTAAAACATTGAGTTGTGCCTCTTCCATCACCAATTGGTTTTGATCAGAATTGTAGCTCAATGCAATATAAGATCCTACAACTACAAGTGGTATCAAAGTCTGGTCAGAGGTTCGAGTCCCGCTCGGGTGGTACTAGTGAGAGGGGGATTTTTGGGTCCCTATACAACCCTCGTGAGCCTGAGAGAGAGAGAGAGAGAGAGAAGGGGGGGCTACACTCGAAACGCTATCCCAACACCCTAAAACATTTAGTTGTGCCTCTTCCATCACCAATTGATTTTGGTTGGAATGGTAGCTCAATGGGATATAAGATCCTACACATATCCTAACTAACTTAGATGCATGGAGTAACAAGAAAGGATAGAATCGGAAATGAATACCTATGAGGAAATTTAGATGTGACCCCAACAAAAGAGATGATTAAATAATACCCTTCGATATAGTTTGGGCATGTTCATTGGAGACTTGAAACAGTACTAAATGGAATGAATCGATAGAAAGACAAAGAACTAGGGGGAGAGGAAGACCAATAAAAACGTAAAGAGAAGGAATGAAGAATGAAATATGTATTGTGGATTAATAGGGAGTTTAGCCTTGAATAGAAATGAGTAGAGAAATAAGACTTGCCAAGCATACCCTAAATAGATGGGACAAGGCTATGATGATGATGAATCTTTGGGCATCCAAAAAGGCTCTTATAAAATATCGAAGTTGTAAGAAGACAAGGAAAAAATATTTTCTCTTAATTTCTGCTTAAGTATTCAAAATATATCAAGGTTAGATTATAATGGGTTTTTGGCACTTTTAGCTACCCACTACACAGAAAACACCCGAAAAAAGGGGAATAAACTCTCCTTAGGCCTTACAGTTCTTTATCAAGAAAAAAAACAAAACCTCCTTACAGTTGTACTCCATTTCAAAATACAGCACACACTTATTTGTCTTATAATTCTGTGAAAAAAGGATTTGTGCAGATTTCATAGCCGAACCATTTGTTTTTTTGTTCTTAAAATCCATGAGTTATTTCCACAGGATTCTGTGACTAAAAAATTACCAGAGTCTGAATCTAATGCCCCATTAATTCCGGCAAAAAAATGTTTTCGCCAGAAAACATTAAATTTTCATTGCTGCCCTGTCCTAGGTTGCCCTGTTAATTTAGCTTTAAGATTGATCATGTTCGGAATAGTGATTACTTTCAAGCTATTTTGTGAAAATTAGTGCGGTCTATCTATATATTCTTTTTGCTTGTTCAAGTCCATCTGAAACAAGCTTGCCATGCATAGACTATTTTATGAGCGCATTTTTCTTTAAAGATCCAGGCTGTTGATAATTTCCTTAAATAGAATTCATCGCTCCCCTCATATAGAATGAGAAAATACATTCTATTAACTATTAATCCATGGAATTTTCAATATTGTAAGTTTACTTCTTCCGTAACTACATCTTAAAATGATTAATCTAGCACCATGGTCCTTGCAGAGAATTTGAGTTGCATGTTTAGAAGACGGAAGTCAGAGACTCTTCGGTCCCAGTATATAAACACCAAAGAACTCAGGCAAGCATATGACCTACCATATATTCTATGCAGTTGGTATTAGGTGGATGAGCCTGTGCATCAGCACACTCGTCATCAATCTTATACATGTGGCAGACATTTTCAGCAGTTTGAGATGTCAACGTGACAGGCCATCATCTAGATGGGACTCAGCCCAACATTATGCATGTCGGAGGATTAAACCATGCAATCGGCGCCCTTTTATTTGTTTAATGTGAATCATCATGCGCTCGTTAACGATCCATTTGCAGACTCTTGCAGGCTCTTCATCAGATAGTAGAGATCCTACAACAGCGTGATATTTGGGCTTAATCCCATATAGACGGCCTCGGGTACATGAAGAGTACTGATGAAGATGTGTGCCATATGTACAGAACTGATGATCTATATACCACATGTGGTGCACGGGTATGTTGACCTAAAACCAATTCATGTACCATGAAACTAGAAACTGTACCCGTGGCTAGGGCTTGTTGTGAATAGGCATAATATTGGAAAACTGAGAAATCTGTTTTGACCTTTATATTTGTATTATTATATGAATATCCATTCCTCTATTGCTGATAAATTGTGTACTGAGTTGTATCATTTCCGTTCTTGCCTCATCTCAGGATTTGTGTTGGGACATGGAATGTTGGAGGAAGTCTTCCACCTGATGAGCTAGATATGAAAGAGTGGCTAGATATGGAAGAGCCTGCTGATATATATGTGATTGGGTAAATAAGTCCTAAAAGAAACAGATTGAAATTCTTAAAGCTCCACGGATTAGTTCTCTGGAATTCCTCTAGTTCTAATATTAATATTATATTTTAAGATTCAATGTTTTTTCCCATATAAGTGTATCTACTCCCCAGTGTTTTTTTTTTCGATAGGGAGTGTTTTTTCTGCTCTTTATATCAGATTCCCCACTTCATAGTTTGTTTTGTTTCATATTCCTTATAATGTGGAATTAAATAGGACCTTCAATTATGCGAGCAATAGCATGCTATTAGGTGAAGAAATGGTTACATTGAACTTTTGGTTGATAATAGTATTTATGTTGGATACCTACAAATTCTTAATGTCTTTATTCCTTTTACTTCTGAAGTGTACATATGTGACAGTTAGATACTTTTGGACCTTTCTTTCTTCACAATTTTTTTTTCTTTTCTTTTAGCCAGAGTTTCTTACCTGAAGCTTTTGTTACAGTTTTTTTTTCCTTCTCTTTCATTTTCCCAGCGTTATCTGATTTATTTTGAAGTGAAAAATCATTGTCTGGGATTTGTATGTCTGATGGAGTTTCTTTTAACAATATGATGGATGTTTTATTACTGCAGTCTTCAGGAGATCATTCCGTTAAATGCTGGGAACATCTTTGGAGCTGAGGACAGCCGCCCAGTTCCAAAATGGGAATCTCTTATTCGTGAAACATTAAATAGAGTTCAACCACTCAAGAGAAAGTTTAAAAGCTTTAGCGATCCTCCTTCTCCATCACGATATAAGCCATCTGCGGACGCCCCAGTTATTGAAGATGAAATATTGCCTGATTCTGATACTGACATTGATGAAGAAGTCCATCTGTTGCCTGAAGGATCTTTTGAAGAAGATGAATACCAAGCAAGCAAAAATGATTCCCCATTTAACGGAGCTTCCAATTGCACCAAAAATGCTGATTTAGACATATCATCAGAACAAATTTTCAAGAGACGGTTTTCTCTGAAGAGATTAGATAGGTTGAGTTGCCTTAGGATAGAAAATCTTAATGAAAGCTCTGAAATGTCAGTTTCCCGACAAAAACCTAAATTAACAAGTACATTTAGCGGCTCAGAAAGGATGGGTTTAAGCTGGCCAGAGCAGCCATTAGACTTGCTCGCTCAACGTGTTTTAGACAGAACAAATTCCTTCAAATCCGTTAAATCTTTCAGAGCATCTAATTCTTTTAAGTCATCTATGCTTAAGGGACCATCAGACAGAGCTTTGATTACGGAACTTAACCTGGAATCTGCTATATGCAGAAAGAGAAGATCAACTTTTGTAAGGATAGGAAGTAAGCAAATGGTTGGGATTTTTCTTACAATATGGGTTCGTAGAAGCCTACGAAGTCACATCCAAAATGTGAAGGTTTCTACTGTTGGTGTTGGTGTTATGGGCTACATCGGGAACAAGGTAAGTTCTTCTTCCTCATGTTCAGGAGTTCGTTAGAAAATTGGCTTATTCCACATAATGTAATGACGGTCTTTTTTTTTTATGAAATAATTAGGAAGTTCTAACTTTACATGTGGAGGCTTTTTTCTTTGTTATGAAATGCTCAATACAATCTTCTTTATAGTCATAGAGCTAGATCCTGCAAATTATTGATTTCAGCAATCATCTGAATCATCTGATGATATTGATAACTTTCGGGGGGCACTTGTACCATCCATTATTTTGTTATTCTTGTTCGACTGAACAACATCCAAAAAATCTACGTTATTTGGTAATTCTTGTTCAACTGAACAACTTGCAAAAAATAGTGTTATATGAGAAGGAGTAAGCTTTACTATTAAACAGATGTGTTGTATATAGAGATGAGAGGGAACCAACTTATTTTATATCACATGCAGGAGAATGAAGCGAAACTTACGAAACTCACACTATAAAGATGTATCCTATGTGCATACTTCTAACAGGCAAATATGTATCCTATAGATGGCCTCCTCAAGTCAACTAGTCTCAAATGGAGCATTTTAAATGGTTGAATGTGTTTTCTACAACTAATAAAGTTTTCCATTTAGTCTGTCGCTAGGGAGATCATAATTTGCTAAAAAATGAATGCACGTGAAATGCTGTATTCTGCAGTAATGAAAAACTAAAGCTCCAAAAATTTGCACAATCTCCTCCTCATGCTTTATCTGCCTCGAATTGTTTTTTTCCTTATTTTTAATGTAACCTTTTTTCCTTATTTTCAATATACATTAAGTTTCTTTCAGCATTTTACATCATGGATCATGGATTTCTTGGAGTAACTGTATCTGTAAAAAGCATCTTTGTATGAGTCACACAAGAGGGGAATTATTGCTGAATCGCCAATCGTTTGGTGATATTTATAACTTTATTTCACTACAGAAAGATTAATATCTGGGAAGGTTGGTTTAAGTGATAGTTTTTTAACTCTGTTGGTAGGCAGCAGATAGCAGGCAAAACTTATGGAATGAGATAAAATAATGGAAGCCTCTTCTCTTCTTGGAAAAAATGGTGGAACCTCTTCAGCGGAAATGTCCTCTAAATGTATCTTTAGAAAAGACATATTTGTCATCTATATCTATATTGAAAATTTTAATTTGTTTTTGCTTCAAAGTTTATTTTAATTTTTTTTTTCCCAAATTCAAGAGAATTATGTCAGATTCTACATTTATATTAGCAACTGTTCAATTTTTCTGGGAAATATCATCTTAAGTTTAAGTATGATCCATGCAATAATTAAGCCGTCAGAAAACAGAATTATCATATAAAATCATCATTGTTATCATCTTCTTTAGAAATCTTTTACTCTTTCGTTGCAATTATTACAATCCCATGTGTCAGTGAACTGAAGTTTTTCATCTACGTTTTCTGTTTTCCTCTTGAATTTTGAAAAGTTATGTTATATTGTCTTGTAATTTTGTTAACTATTTTTCAATGTATTCTTCCAGGGTTCGATATCCGTCAGCATGTCTGTATATCAAACACCTTTTTGTTTTGTCTGTACTCACTTAACATCAGGAGAAAAGGAAGGGGATGAAGTTCGAAGAAATGCTGATGTACAAGAAATACATCGGCGAACACAATTTCATACTATTCCTGCTATTGGATACCCTAAAACTATTTACGACCATGAGTAAGTAGATAATTTGCTTCTTTTTTCTTACGAAACCTGTCCATAAAATATTCCAATTTCTTTCTCTATATGGGTTTCATTAAGAAATCTGTCTTTCCTTTTTAAATGTCAAGGAATTATGGATGGTTCACCTTGTCAGCTGTTAAGATTTTCATAATTTTACTCGTAGCGCTCCTTCCCTTTGAAATATAAAGTCCCCTTGTTCATATATATATATATATATATATATATATATATATATATATATATATATATATATATATATATATTCTTGAGCAAGCAGCACACAGATTTAAAGTTTTATGCACTTGTATGCTGGAAAATCCCTAAGCCAAACCACTTCATTATGGAGTTCTTAACGCATATAGCACCCTTCTCTTATTGGGTCTTCTTTTTATCTCACTCTATTTAGCTATCCACTTCTTCTTCTAAATTCATCTATGAGAAAGTTATACTTAAGTGCAGTATTATTCTCTTTGCAGAAGAATTATCTGGTTGGGGGATTTAAATTATCGCATCAACTTGTCATATGAGAAAACACTAGAGCTCATCTCCCGGAAAGAATGGTCCAAGCTGGTTGAGAGGGACCAGGTAAGTTGATTTTTGTTTTTCTTCTATGATGCATCTTCATGAAGGTAACATACAAACTAGAGCCCACTATAAACACACTCACACGCACAACCCCCAACCTTTTATGTGTCTGACACCATATAAAAAATTTATGTTTTTCTCTTTAATCGGTGGCTCTGGATAAACCGTCATTTTTTCACTTACTGATTTATTGTTGACTGATGGCCTAATGAAAATATTTTATGATCTTTAACAGCTGATTCGAGAGCTAAAGAAAGGCCGAGCTTTTGATGGGTGGTCAGAAGGTATCCTAAATTTTCCGCCAACATACAAATATGAGTTTAATTCAGAGAAATACTTTGGAGAAGACCCAAAGGCTGGGCGACGTACTCCTGCATGGTATGCCTTTAGAGTGTTCGACTCTTTATTTTACTTGGCCAATCTGTTTAACGGGTTCAATTATGTTTCTTTACTAGTTTTATCTTCTTGCATTCATCTCAATATTTGTAAATTCGTCTTTGTAGGTAGTTACTTAGGGTTATTTGTGTTATAAGTGTATGCTTATTTATTCATTTGTTTGTTGATTTTTATATCCAGTGCTAGTATAATTTTGATTGCCCAAGATACCGTGGCTCTGTTTAACTGCTTGAAATTTTTTATCCGCTAGCTTAAGGCAAATTCCTAATTGATGCGGGACGCCAAGATCAAGAGCCATAGATTCGAGCCGCAATAGATTTTCCAGCCAAGAAGAGGCGGAGCAAAAATCAAATCATGGCAAATTTGATCGATCGAATTTAAATTTCGATCGATCGAAGTCCTATTTCGATTGATTGAATATCGACAGCGATATTTTATATATATGAATTTCAATCAATCGATTTTCAATTTCGATCGATCGAAATAGCGCCGAGTTAGTTTAAATTTTTTATTTTTTTTCTATTTCGAACTTAAGTTTTAGTGACTTATTTGTCTTTTATTTAGTATTTGTTTTAGGGTTTAATTTTTTCGTAAGACCTCCTATATAAGGTCTTTAAGCATAAACAATGTAATTAGTTTTTTATTATTGAATGAAAAGAGAGTTGCTTTTGTGCAAACCCTAGAGAGCTTGTGAAGAGTTTTCAACCGAGGGAGTGAATCCTTCAAACCTTGAGGAGTGAGCGATCGTTTCTCGTGCGACTTGGTGCGAAGCCGACGTACAGCCGTGGTGTGAAGCTTCGGAAAACCCTTGGTGTGAAGCCTTGGAATCTATCTTTTAGTTTGTCTTTTCTCTAGTTATCATGTATTAATTTTCTTTCCTTCCATTGATAAAAGAGCAAAAGTCCCAAAAGAATCGTATTTCATGATATCATTAATCTCCCCTTTTGAACTATTTATTCAAGTTTCTCTCTTTCAAAATCCCCGAGGAATCAAATCCAATATTGTAATTATCGCTTGATGTCCTAAACTAGAACGAATTTCGAGTTTCTTCATCGGAGCCGTTTTTCTAGATTAGAAAATTTTACGCATGCGACGCTAAAGTGGATTAATCTAATTGTTTTATTTAATTTCATTGAATTAATTTTGTGTTGCTTGATTTTGAATATTTCTGCTATTCAATTCTTTCTAAAAGTTAATCCCAAATTCGCATATTAGGATTTTAGCGTTTGTCCCGCGTCACTAATATTACCACCAGTTCCTTATGTCAGGCCAATTACCACCAGTTCCTTAAGTCAGGCCAAAAGTATATAACAAGACCATGCTCTGCCCCTTACAAAATGGTAGAGGTAGGTTGTAGATGGTTCCTATTGTTCTATGTATAGATGTTCCAAATCCTGAACAAAAGAAGACCTGAGGTTCAAAATTAAATGGGGAGTTGCTGAGCTCAGCCTTAGGACGACAAGTTTTTTCTTTGAAATCTCTGGCTCTTTTAATGACATATAGATCTTAAGAAAATGGCAAAATATATTTTAGTCATTCAGATGAACTATCAAGCTGGATTAAACATGGGTCTGGGTCTTTACAATTTTTATCATTAGAATTTCAGCCCTTGGCATTGCTCATGTGCATGCAATTTGTTCATTTTCTTACATTATAACAACGATATAACCTATGTTTATCATCCAGGTGTGATCGTATCCTTTCATTTGGAAAGGGAATGAGGCTATTGAATTATAGGAGGATTGACAAGAGGCTTTCAGATCATCGTCCTGTGACTGCAACTTTCATAGCCGAGGTTGAGGTCTTCAGTCATAGGAAGCTTCAAATGGCTCTGACGTTGACGGATGCTGAGCTAGAAGATGATGAAGGTCTACCAGGTATGGATATCAATGCTGTTAAGTTTTTCTTTTCTTTTCTTTTGGCTGTATGCCAACTGTCTGGGCCTCTTAAAGCACCCGACTAATCCCACGGGCATGTGCTCACCCCAAGTTAGTACATGTGAAGGTAGCACGAGATATAAATCCCTAGGGTGGCCTCATGGGATGTTGTTACCATTTTGAAAGATCCCTTCCTTGCTTGTATACAAATATAGAATAATCAGGTAAACTCTCAATTGCCACAGGGCCACTTTAATACTAATACTATCAGTTCCTAACCAATCACCTTTCTTCCAGATTGCAGTTAAGATGATCTCAAATATGAATTAGATTTTATTTCAAAAGCTTTTGCACTAGCCTTTTGCATAAAAGATCCCATTGCACTATTATTAAATGTTACATTATATTTTAACACTGAAGTAAGACCACAAAGCCCACCCCAGATAGATGGCAGCAATGTTACCTGGTTTGCTATTCATGCAGTTCGAATTCAGGTTCGTGATCGCCTCTGTCGAGCAAGCCCGGTTCTCTATGGGTAGAATGAGTTTTAAAAGAAGATAAAATCTTTTGATGCAATTAAGTACTTGGCACTTGGCTGTCCACTTGGCATTCGAAAAGTAACAACCTGAGTCCAAGCCCCTTCAGAATTTTAATTTTTTCTTAAAAAAAGAAAATGAAAAGTTACCGCCAAACCGAGAAATGAACTGGTTCAGCGGAACTAGACTGAACCAATTTTGGCATTTTGGTAGTGCCCCCAGTTAATTCAGTAACCCAGGACGGGACAAGGAAACAGCGATGATGATGATGAATGATGATAGCTGTCTAGTAACACCCATCATCTCTGTTACTTCAGATCCCATTATTCTGGGGTTGGCCCACATCTTCAATTACTGCAATGGAAATGAACTACAAGAAAGCATTTAGAAGCTGTCTGTTCTAATCTATCATTTTTTGGTGACACAGGATCTTTTTGAATGGGATCGTTTGGATCATCACACACCCATCGAACCTAATCGTAATAGAAAATGGAGAAGCCGAGTGAATCTCCATGATTTGCTCAGTTCTTTGCTATTGATGTACACAGGATCCAATCCATTGTGGGGTCGGAGAATCTCTCTTACTGGGATGGATGCTTTCACTTAAATAGATAGAAAACTGTATATCTTTACGATCAATGTATGGCTTTATATGTAATTTGAGTGATTGGTTTGAATGTAAATATTGAGATATTGTATTGAATGCACTTGACGATTATAAATTGGCAATGCATACATACAGAATTAATGATGAAGGCGATGATGATGACGATGTTTCAATCCCAATTCCCGTTGATACCATAAAACAAATTCAACATAGTTTTGTTAAAATTCTCAATCAATCTAGATATGGGAGATTAGAGATTATTTTAAAGTTCATTTACAATAAGAATAATGTAGATTTCCTCTGACAAAACTATATAGGGAGCCATTATGCTTTTAAAGTGATTGCACCCAATTTGAAAGAAAGACTTGTAAATTTGGCGAACTCTACTATTTGAAAGCATCATCTAAGCCGTTTGATTTGAAGGCCATGATTTAAAGATATCAATTGTAAAAGATTAAAACAAAATACAATTTTCATCATTTGATTAAATGGAGTCAAAGGCTATTATATAATTCAACATTTGACTATAATAAATCACATGACCAAGTATCGTGTGTTGTGCTCCAATTTTATGTCCTAGATACCTATTGATCATGAACTTTTCAAATCAAACTATCTATATTGCACTTTTACATATCACATGTCCCTAAAATATCAAGTCTTTCTTTAAAATTCGTTTAATGGCTCCCAACTATATAAAATACAAATATACAAATGTTTGGAGATTGCATGTGTTTCCATTTGTTCTTGTTTTAGTCTACTTTTTTTCTTTAAAGAGGAAATGGCGATGTAGACATCGTTGCACATCTAAACCCTCCACCTATATGATAATAGGACAGAAGCTGTCATAGAAGTAAATGGACAGCGACAAAAAAGAATTAACGAAAAATGCGCATCAGAAATTCAAAATATAAAAATAAAACGATGTAGACATCTTGTGCATCTAAACCGTCCACCTATATTATATAATATATATAAAAAAAAATGGGTGCCATTACTTGCACACGTTTTTTAAGTGATTGCATCAGTTTGCACCGAATTTAAAAGAAAGACTTGCAAGTTTGGCGACCTCTATTATGTGAAAATACCATTTAAGCCATTTGATTTTAAGGCCATAATTTAAAGACATCAATTACAAAAGATTAGAACAAAATATAAATTTTATCATTTTATTAAATGAAGTTAAAGATTATTATATAATTCAACAGTTGACTATAATAGATTATAAGTATCTTGTTTTGCCCCAATTTTATATACCAAAGATCTATTGATCATAAACTTCAAATCAGACGGCCCATATTACATTTTTATATATCATATGCCCATAAAATATCAAGCCTTTCTTTAAATTCGGAGCAATCACTTGAAAAACATGTGCAAAGTAATGACTCCCCAAAAAAAATTAGGACAAAAAGCTTTCATACGTGAGTAGACGGTGTAAAGAGACAAAAAAGAATTAATATAAAAATTTCAATAACACTGCACCAGCCGGGAATCGAACCCGGGTCTGTACCGTGGCAGGGTACTATTCTACCACTAGACCACTGGTGCTTCTCTGGTAACAATGTATTTTATTAACTATAAAAGTAGGGAAATTTCAACCCACACGTTAGTTATGCGCCACTAAACTAGTCAAAATCTGACATTTTCAGATTCAAAGGCCGCTAAATTTCTGCAGTAGTCTCAAGGGTTGACTATTTTATTAATGCACGATTGACCCGTCAACCAAATTATACCAGCTCACGTTGAATACTAATTAATGGTCGCCTATAGGAGATGCTGACTATCATCTCAGTTTTATTTAAGGGTAGCTATATAAGCCCACTGAATCAAGGAGGGCACCCAGCCACCCACACCAAATCAATTGAGTCCTTTGAATCATACGATGGAGATCGTTTTTCTCTATAATATTTCACACCAGGATCTTGAGACTATAAGGTAACATCAGACAACCAATTTTTTTATTCTGCATGACATAGATCCCCAAGATATATCCCTAAAACTACATTTGAACGTTACGTGTCATGTGATTTTACTTGAGCGCTCTTATTAGAGTTTCAGTGAGTGCAAATAGAGCCAAACTATTTTTTATAGTTGGCAATATGGACTTTTAACCTTTGTATCATCTTCATTTGATCATTCTGTTTCTTGGACACTTCTGATCATGCTAGATTGGTATTTGATTTCATTTGTAAATATAATTTTCTCTAATGAGCAGTGCAAGGAGAAAATAAGGTTTTGAGAATGGTTTAAACAAATCTCATATCAGACACCATACAGGATTAAGAGGCTACAATTGCCAGATAATAACATGGTAGCCATTTGACTTTCTTTTTTCTTTTTTTTTGTATAAGGTTAGCCATTGACTTTGTGACACTTGTAGACTCTTAACCATAATATGATGCAAATAAAACAATTTTATTATGTAATCTTACTATAAATCTGATACACATGGTTGCTTATGCATCACAGAATGTCAAAATGAGTTCAACTTTGCGAGTTCTATTTCTCCCCTCATTTCTGATTAGGGTTAAGCTTTATATAACTTCACAATACTTCATCCCTCTCTCACGACCTGACCTTAGAGATTTTCCTATTCTCCTATTTCTTTATGCATGTAACTTCTCAACAACATCTACAAGGTCTGTTTCATGCCTCTAATACGCATGTCCAAATCACTTCAAATGACATTTTTCATGAAAAGTATTTATTTTTATAGATGCCCATATGTTTTCAAAGTGTACAAATTATAATAATAATATATCTGCATCAGGCATTAGGTAGACAAGTCCGCATAGGCCTTCATAGACCTTTATCAACCTATTAAATGTGACAGATGGACGCGTAAAATTACATTAAAGCTCGGCAATCTCCATCTATGTGACAGAATGGGCATGGATAGATTTGGTACAATTTTAGATAAACAAAATGCTTAACTTAATGGTTCAAACTTTGAATACTCACGTGAGCATAATGCTTGGGATTGGTCCCATATATGTAGATGATAGCATGCCACTTGGATATCTCGTATTAATGAATATGGATGATATATACAATATTGATGACACATGCCCCACTTAACACACCCAAACATCAACTCTTATAATAAAATGGATTTTTTCTAATAATTTTATGGTAGATAGGATAAGGTTATGATGATATGATGAGGACCCCTTTGAATGCCATAAATAATTAATCGCAACTTTTTTTTAAATATGAAAAAAATTAAATTATATAAAGCTGTGTTTGTATATTATTACTCATTTTTTATTGTTTGAGTGATCAATAGAAATCATTACTAGGTGTTTGATATTCAATATTTAGATGTTTCATTATTTGATTAGAAGATTAGGGCTTGACATGAGGCCTTCTACTGATATTAATATTAAGTGGACTATATATTTAAATGAGTTATTTGACATATTAGAGACTATACATCTAACATGTAAAATAAGCTTTAATAAAGTCCGCTCATTAACATATTGATAAAACAAATGCTTAAATTATCATCATATTTTGTATTTTTTTTATGACATCATACGATATATAGATAATTTGGATGTGCCTTATATATCATAAAGAATATGGCAGTTCAAGAGCATTACTTGAGAATAAATCTCACACAACAAAGCACACATATTTTATATTTTTTTTATGACATCATACTATATATAGATAATTTGGATGTGCCTTATATATCATAGAGAATATGACAATTCAAGAGCATCACTGAGAAATAAATCTCACAAGATAAAGCACACACATTAAGTGACACATTGGAGAATAAATTCCACCCAAACAACCCTCAACTTATTAATATAAGGGAGGGAAGCAATCGTAGAGTGTAAAATCAAAGTATCAAAATTGGTATCGGTCTCGGGTATCAATTTGCCGAATGCCGATACCGATACGTATTGGCTTATTTTAAAGCTAAGCACCGTATCCGGTGCCTGTGTTCTACAATTTATATTTACAAATGCATTTTAAATGTCAAAAAATATAACAGAAATATAAAACTTGCAGTTTTATTCGACTGAAGACTGAAGTGACGTTGTGACAAGTCCTTTCATGCTGATAAAAATAGTAAAACATTCCTTTCAACGCCTTCTTTCATGTACTCACGAGTCATAAGTCATGTCATAACAGTAATTACCTGCAAAAGAATAAAAAATTATTTAAAAAGAATAAAAAATTACACTCATGACAACAGTTACACTCACAAGTCACAGAAAACAATACTAAATAGTTGGGCGATATCGTATACCTATCGGCACCGATACGTATCGGTTTGCTGAAAAATCGATACGTATTGCCGATACATATCAGTATCGCAAAATTAGAGGGAGGATACTAAGTGAGCTACTACTTAATGGGTTAAACTACCATCATATTAACAACTCATTGTTAAACATATCACAAAATTATTAAAATCTAAAACTAATTATTAATCATAATAGAAATTTAACCAAAGTCTACTAAATTTTTAGAAAAACCAAAATATCTAGAAAAAAATATTGACAGGTCACTAGTTTCCTAAAAGAATGATGTGTACTTGATGATGTCACCAAAGGGGTTGCCATTTGCTCCTAAACGTCATATCTTCGAGCAATGTCTTCTCTTTTGCCCAAACGGATGCCTCGTAAGGTGAGTAAATCATAAAATGCGTATAAGAGGATATGTATCGGTATCAGATAATACCGAACGATATATTGAATGTATCGTTTGTTATTTTACATATTATTGACCGATACGGTACATTAAATGTACCGTATCGTTCACCTCTGATACTGATACATATAATCTGATACGTATCGGTATCGGACAATATTTTAATCCATGCTTAGGATGTTCTAAGTGATAATAATAATAATAATAATACCTTAATGTTGCCTACAAGTATATATGTAATGCAACCATCTCGAAGATAGATCTTCATCCATTGTGATAAATGCCACTCATTGTAACGAGCTTTTAAAAATAGATATTGCAGCTTAACTTCATCTGGATCCAACCGGCTCTTTAATTCATATATATATATATATATATATATATATATATATATATATATAAAGGGAGAATGCGCTTTGGGTGGTAGAGATATTTCTATGCAATTGATATGTACACGATATGTAGCGCCCTTTTATGAAGTAATGAGTGACATTGGAATTATTTTACTAACTAGGGTTACACTTTTAAAATATTTTAAAAGTTAAATATCCTTTCAGCCATCATTTTTTACTTTTTTATAAGTCTTTTTCTTTTCTCTCTTATCTCTTTTTCTAACAAAGTATCAGATTTATTTTTTCAGATATATTTAACTCAAAAAATATAAGCGCCCGGCAGCAAAGCATTGGCACCTCTACAGAGAAGCACCAGCGCCTCATTTTAGGGCGATGGTGCTTTGAAATTTTTATTTTTTTTATGGAAGCGCTAGTGTCCCAAAACGAAGAGTCGACGCTTCGAATTTTTTTTTTTTTTTGGAAGCGCCAACACCCCAAAACGAAGCATCAGCACTTCATTTAGGAGCGTCGTGTCATGGGATAACTTTTTTAACGCCCGTGCGGTGCCTCGCTGGTGCTACAGCGAGGCCAGCCTATCCAACCATCACTCTGATACCACACGCCAAGAGGACCGAAACTCTCGTTCATGGTTTCCTTCACCCGAGGCAAACCATTTCAACGCATCGTGTCTACTCGTGACACGCATGCCAACACCTCTGTGCCTCGCTTAGCCTGTCTAGCTTCACTCTGTGTCTAGCACTAGTTCCTCGCCCGCGATAGTAGCATACAACGCCACATGATGTCCCATTCCATATATGTGACAGCCCGGATTTCGGCACCCCGAAGCCCGTGTCATCAGCATGATCATCTTGACCGTGCCCCTTAGCTAAGCACGGAACACTGGTATATCAAGCATTGCAATAAAATAATAAACGAAATTGCGGAATTTGAATCTATATTAATTAACTCTCCAAAAGACAGTTCTACCCTCATGCCTCTACATGAATGGAGAACCGATCCGAACCATCGATGATAGCAATCATCACGGATGGTTCGCCCCAAAAGAATAATCTCATCTATATATATATACATGGTTTAAACAGAATCAAGGCTTGACATACCAAGTCGTACAAAAACTCTCTCCAAAATCCCTCAAAGTGGCACAACGGAGTCCTCTAGAAGAAGTCCTCTGGAGGTGGCTCCAGGTCTCACGGATCAGATCGCCTCCTCAAGCTTCCTAAGCCTGCTAGTAGTGGACTGCGACGATAGTCTATAGGGTGAGCTACATCCTAGCTCAATAGGAACAAACACGGTTGAACATATAAATTATAACTCACATATATTCCATGATATGCCATGCATGAAGTATCTATGCTTGTTAATGAAACAGCTTAAAAGCATTTCGCTTTCATCGCTGATTACTTATATTTTCGTTTACTCATGAATGATGCTGAAAAGGCCTAAAGCAAAACTTAAACTTTCAACTTAAGTAATCCCCGAGCAATATAGCATCGAGCCCCGATGAGATACCCATTATCGTCATCTATATAGACAGTTTTAACCGTATTCTCGAATACAATAGTACCCAAGCCCCTTTCGCGGGATTGGTGGCGGGGTTTCACTTGTCTCAATCAACACCCCTGGGGTGTGCTTACTATGTACGGATAAGCTCCGCGACCGCCTAAGGTTTCGCCACGACGGCCACGGATATCCCGCCGTGTCCCGTGGATATCCCGCCACGTCGGTGGGGTACCCTATCAAACCTCAAATAACAAAAATATCGGTGCCTTACATATAGTTATTCACCGTGTAAATGTGCTATCTTATATCAGTTAGGCCCCATCAAACATGATTCAATCCTTGGATACATCCCTGGGATGTATCCATTTACTTACATCACACCTGATGCTCTCATCTCTTTACTTCTTCATCCCCTGGGGATGGCTTATTAGAATTTCTCTTATGGATGTCATACGCACACACACTTTTCACAATTCTTAAGCAATTAAATATTTGAATGGAAATCTATATCACTACATACATGCTCTTGTAAAATAAAGTACATGTTCAAGGTGTTCCCTACCTCAAGTCTTCATTTGATCAATGCATCAAGGTCCCACGTGGCTCCTTGTGCACGAGTCCACACGTACCACCTATGGTACCACATAATAGGTGAAACACATCACAAAGGATGCAATAAAGAAGGTATAAGACCCTCCAAGAATCTTAAAGTCAAACTCAAAAGTCAACATAATCTATCTCAGTCGATTAATCGAATTCCAAAATCAATTAATCGAACCTGATTCGATTAATCGATTTCCAAAATCGATTAATCGAATGTCAATATCGATTAATCGAAGTAATTTCGATTAATCGAATTTCTGCTTTATAAAAGTTGACTCTGACCAGCGAATCGAGCTTACATTCGATTAATCGAATCCAATTTCGATTAATCGAAATTCTCCTTTTCGCAAAGTCGATCCTCAGTTCGAATAGTCGAGTTTTCATTCGATTAATCGAATCCAATTTCGATTAATCGAAATTCTTCTTTTCGCAAAGTCGACCCTCAGTTTGAACAGTCGAGTTTCACAAGTTGATTAATCGATCCCAAATCGATTAGTCGAAAACTAAAATCGATTAATCGAAATCCCATTTCGATTAGTCAAGTTTTCCTCAAGTCATTTCCTCCAACCCCTGGGGTCCTTTGGAGTTAAATCGATTAATCGATTCCCAAATCGATTAATCGAAATCCAAAGTCGATTAATCGAAATCAAATTCGATTAATCGAAATCGGGGTCCTCTGACCTTTCAACTTCCTGGCCAATTTCGATTAATCGAAACCCAATTTCGATTAATCGAAATTGTCAGATTCAGCCCCTTTTCGAGCTGTTCTTCCCAATCTTCTTCTATACTTTTTCCTCTATTTTTCTAAGCCATTATCCTATGATTTAACCCACATTCAATCACAACTTAACCCCTATAATCTATGCATTTTATTTACAAAAATTTTACCTTGAATAGATCTCAAGTTGATTTCAATCAAATAGTTGGAAGGCTAGGGTTTCCAGCTTTGGCTCTAACATATCCAAATCGCGTTGAATCCGACTTTTATCGCTTGAATCCCCCCTCCAATTAGTTGCAATAACTCCTCTCTTACTTTTCTCTCTCTCTCTCTCTTCTTTACTCTCCTTCAACAACATCAAACCCTTGCTTTTAGGGCTATTAAACCCTTTTATCTATCTCCCTCTTTGTGTGTTGAGCACATACACCGCAGTAGGTGTAAGTGACTTCCCATTTACATCACGCACCACATATTTACTCAAACCATCACATCTCGCCCGTTCATCACATTCTATGCTAACTCTTAATCTCCTGATTGGTCAAACTTGTGACCAATCGGGCACGGATCCCAAGGTCATAGTTTAGCGTGATTTTTCGGGCTATTACAATATATGTTTTATCAACATATTGAACCAAGCCCATCATCATGTGTGGCCTACGCGACCAGCACATATCCGTTTCAATCCCTCAGCTAACGTGTACCACAGTATCCCACATAGCCCTCATGTGCCCAGGAGAAGTTGCCAACCCATGTACACTGCGACGCGTAACTCGGGTCATATGGTAACCTCGCTTAGGGTGACACATGGCATTGCCGCAGCGACATTCTAGGCCCCCCGATCGAGACCTAGAAGATCTATGCGCTCCTCCAACAACGCATGGCCCCATATGTAGGAAAATAGCTCCCGAACTCCATTCCCTCAAGTTTGGTCTAACCACCAACTTGGGTCATCCAGTAGAATAACCTCAAACCTATTGGTTTGACATACCACCATGACACACGGCCCTCTGCTCATGACACACACCTTCAAAGGTGTGTATTTGGCATAAATTGTGGCACATGAACCTCTGTCCATGGCATACAGTGCCCTCCACAATTGCAACACACCCCGTGTCGCGTCTATGTTGCGATCATTTCGCATCCGTGTCGCGACCATGTCGCGAGACCCTCATGTCGCATGCCCTCTTGGCACCACATGGCGTACCCTCGTGGCACCAAAATATTACGTACTCTCTTGGCACCACATCACATGCCGTCAAAGCAAGATGTTGCGTGCCCTCTTAGCACCACATCGCGTGTCATCATAGCACCGCCTCACGTGCCTCGTGGCACTAGGATGTCGCGTGTCCTCTTGACACCACATCTCATGCCCTCTTGGCACTACATCACGTGCCTTATAATACTAGGACGTCGCGTGCCCCTACGCGGAGCACCGCATTACGTGCCCTATGGTAGCAGGACATCGCGTGCCCTCTTGGCATCATGTCGCGTGCCCCTACGCGAAGCACCGCATTCCAAGCCCATCATGCGTCTAGTCACCATACTAGATCGCAGCTTAGCTCGAGTTACCGTCGCACAATGCATAAGGGGAAACGCACGCCCCGCAAGGCGGCGTGCCTCCGCGCACACGCAGTACACAGCTAGCTCCAAAGTCCGCCCGCCTTCTTGCTAGCTAAATGCCCAGCTCCAAGGTTGTCATTTCTTCATACTGGCGCCCAGATTAATCAGGCCGTCACAGCTAGCACTTCGAATTTTTTATTTTTTTTTAGAAGTGTCAACACCCCACGTTTAGGGGCGTCGGTACTTCAAATTTTTATTTTTTTATTTTTTTATTTTTTATGGAAGTGTCAGCGCCCATAAACGAATCAGCACTTCGTTTAGGGGTGCCGGCGCTTCAGGATTTTTTTTTTTAAGCATCAACACCCCAAAACGAAGTGTCAGTGCATCATTTAGGGGCATCGGCGCTTCGCTTCCGAAGTACTAGCGCTACGCTATCCATCATGTGTGAAAAAAATAGTCTGACACTTTCTTGAAAAAATAAAGAAAAGAAAGACTTTTAAAAAGTCGAGAATGATGACCGAAAGGGTATTTAAGCATAACCCTAGTTAGTAAAATGGGCCTCATGCCACCCATCACTTCACAAAAAGGACGCTATGTATCACGCTCATATCAATTAGTGTAGAGATATCTCTACGCCCGAGCGCATATCCCGGAGCCTCTCTCTCTCTCTCTCTCTCTCTCTCTCTCTCTATATATATATATATATATATACACAGACAGAGAGAGGTATGGGGAAACTATGGGGTTGGGTGTGGAGATATCTCTGCACCTATTAGTATGTGGGGCTTATGGGGGGATTATAGGGTTATATTTGTTTTAAAAATAATAATAATAATTTTTTTTAAATACCTTGTGCCTGACCATTTGAGGGTCAGAACCCCACCAGCTCAACTCTTTTCTACCCTCTCCCTTTAGAAGCAAAAGTAGAGGTGTCAACGCTTCGCTATCGAAGGCCCATATTTTTGAGTAAAATAGATCTGAAAAAATAAGTCTGACACTTCCTTAAAAAAAGGAAAAGAAGAGAGAAAAAAAAAAAACCTCTAAAAAAGTCAAATAAGACGATTGAAAGAAAATATAACTTTTAAAATATTTAAAAAATTTTAACCCTAATTAATAAAATAAGTCTCATGCCAATGTCTTTCATAGAGTAATCTGAACATAAAAAAATCTCTATGTCGAAGCGCATTTTTCCCTTCATATATATATATATATATATATATATATATATATATATAGAAAGAGAGAGAGAGAGAGAGAGAGTAAAAATATGCAGTTGACAATTAGGGTTCACAACATTATATGCAGGCTTTTCTTTGCCTCCATTCCGTAGGTTAAAAAATTGGGTTTTCCACCTCAAATGTGACATTGAAATTATTCTCGTTTAACCCAAAAGTCAAAAGTTAAAAATCACCCATTTTATTTTTATTTTTTTGATGGTCATTGATTGACTTTGAGCGCACGCACAAGGCACGGGATTCTTCTGATTGAGTGCCATGTGCCACCAAATAGCCTCAAGTGTGACGTAATGGGCCACACGTGAATATATTATTAAGCTAAAGCTATGAATAGGCAGCCTTTTAGCTACCTCATAAAAGCAACTTTTATAGATGGGCACTTTTTTTTTATTCATTGGTAAGCTGGACTTAATCTGCAACTTCAGGTAGTCTTACAGCCCCAAGCCCTAGAATTGATCACCCTAAGTCGCTTGTGACAGGATTGTTGCGAAAAAAGGCGTAAGCACTAAACACAGAAATAACAGAACAGATAATAAAATAAAATAAACACTTTTTATATTTGAGAGGCCAAAAAATTACTATTGATGGTCCGAACCCTCTCTACTGTTTCAAAATATTTGTTATCCATTCGTAGGATGCAGAAAAAGGAGAGCTGGGAGCATAACAATAGACTTAGAGACCCGTATGAACTACCTATTTCTGTTTCGGTTCCCGCCAATACGCGTTCTCAAATTCTGATCAATATTTTGAAGAGACTGTAATTATTATTCCAGTCTTATAGTCAGCTGATCGGTCTTGTGATTTAGATCAGATAAGACTGATCGGTCTTATAAGGGCCCATTTAAAATTGCAAAGGAGATGTCTCTGAGAGTGGTGAGAGAGTGGTGAAAAATCCGGCAATATAATAACCCAGTCGAACAGAAATAGAAAGGGTGAGATATCGCCAACGAGCATAAAAAACATTAAAATGATATTTACTCTTCGGCTAGCAGGTATAGTATTAAATGTCGATGGTATTTTGTCTCAAAGGCAGCTCATAAACTTGATGTTTTGTTGATTTTTGCTTCTAACTTTAAGTTACAAGTATCACTCGTCCTAAATTTATGTTTACAGCCCACTAAAAGAACATGTCAAAAATGGATCAACTGTACAGGAGTTCAATTGAACAAAAATAAGGATATGCCAAGGGAATCATATCATCTATCATCAAGGAGCGTCAGGTGCTCCATCCAAAATCTTGACTCGATTATATCACAATGGTCCACGATCGCCTTCATCTTAAATCTTTTAACAGGATCCCCTTCTTTATTGAACTTCACTATCTCTTCCACCTGAAGGTTAAAAATTACAACTGTTAATCTAAAGAAAAAAATTTCAGTTGGGAAAGAAAGTAAAAAACTTGAAAGAAAGACCCTTCAAACATAGAAATGCCGACAATCCTGTTCTCAAAGAAGATGAGCATCTAAACTTATCATGGTTTTTCTTTGGCCGCATGAATCCAAGGGGAAGACCGAAATCATTTCTTATCATAACTTCACATACACTAAATCTCATAATATTTTCCGATCTAAAAAAGAAGATCGCATAATATTTTCTTGCCATTTAATTCTAATGTTTAAGAACTTGACATCAGCCACCTTTCCGAAGAGAGACATAACGGTATTGGTGATACTTATTGGACACATAGTACGAATGTATTAACAAAAAAAGAACATACATTTCTGGCTCATTTCACCCTTACTAGGTGGCTCATCGGGCTGGGCTGGCTCATTTGCACCTCTAGGTTGAAGTATTTCAAAAGTTTCATTTTGGATTTCATGCAAGTAGGAATATATTAACTACCCAATGATAGCACTTCTGCACCTTTAATGTGGATTGTAGCCCATGGACACTTAACATTAAATTTTTATTTTGTTACCAAGTGTCATCTATAATGCAAAGACAATATAGCTTGATTATTTATTTCAATAATTTTTTTTTGTGGGAGGGGAGTTTACATATTTTAATAATACTCACATAAGTAAACATTAATTACGGATGAGCATATCATAACATTATCATATAATCATATGGATGCATACTATTTCATGTCATCCTTTCTAAGTTCTTGACGATTAACAAATAGTCTCTATCCATTGCATACTCATCCATGTTTTGTTACATAGGTATTGTCACATGAACTAATTTCAGTGTAATTAATCAAATATGACAAAACACAATAAATTTTGAACAATTAATAAGGGTTCCTGTGGTATGATGAAAACCTAAAAACCCCACTAGTTAAAGGATTCCCAGACATTCCTTATAGCAAAGATATATTTCCATGCCGTAGCATGTAATTGAGTATCAGCTATTGTGCAGAGTATTCAGAACGGATCCTGTGGTATGATGAAAAACTAAAAACCCCACTAGTTGAAGGATTCCCAGACTTTCCTTACAGCAAAGATATATTTCCATGCTGTAGCATGTATTTGAGTATCAGCTGTCGTGCAGAGTATTCAGAACGGATTCTGTTTACTTGGGTGTAATATAGTTTCAAAATATATAATTTAAACATTATCCAAATTACCACCTCTTTAGGTCTCTCAATGAGCTGGGCCAAGGCCTGGACCGAAATGAAAAAATAAGCCACTCTGACAAGCCGGGCGTCAAGTTAAAATGATCCCCAAAAGTTAGTTGGGCCTTATTTTCCAGTTCAAATGGGCCCATTGGACATAAACATTTAACCCAGCCCATTGATAGCTCTAAATCTCTTAAGCATGATGGAGTTGTATGCAAGGTGTCAAAATCGGTATCGGGCACGGGTATCGGTCCATGGAGGACCGATACGACTCGGCCGATACCGATATGTGTCGGTTTGCCAAGAAAACGATACTTATCGGTGATACGTATCGGTATCAGCCAATTTTTGATACCATGGTTGTATGTTATTTCTTTTTTTCCCAGGAGCACTCCAGTATGAAACTAGTCTGAATCTATTACAGGCGAAGTGGTAAGCTAGTAGAGTGGTATAGGAACAACCTTGTCCCTGAAAACAGAAGATCCTTTCCTGAACATGGCTGGAATAGTGTTGTAATTGATACCAAATTGTTGGAAAAGAAGTTCATTTTTCTCTTTTGTTTGGGTCCCCTGCATAATTCAAGGCACAACAAAAGTTAAAGATCTATAGCATAAAATAGTAAATCCATCTTTTCAAAAACAAGCAGATGCAGATAGGAAACGAAATTACTAAATAGTAGAAACCATCATACAAATGATAGATTCATATGATGTAAGAAATGGGCTTAATCAGAAACTCACAGCAGAATTCATGTGTATATGATATACCCATTGCAAAGCTGCTATAGTGTATTTCAGTTAATAATTTTCACACTAATAAAATATTTCACATCAATGCATGATATTCTATATAGAGAAGATCCTTGATGCAACCCAACTCCGAGAAGGAATTCACTTGTCTCTCCGCATGTTGTGTTTAACAGGAACTCTTATTGTAAACTCATTTTATGGGATTTTTGTCAATATCATGAAAACCAAAGTATTTTCTTTTAGAAATCATTCTAATGTGTCAAATAATGTAATAGTTAGCATGATATTTATGTAAATACCATCACATGAATTTGCAAAAATATCCCCAGTTATCACCTAAAGATGAAGGAAGATTACTAATGCAAACTGCAGAGCTTGCGTTTTCGATTGAAGAAAATAAAGAAATTTAAAAATACCCAAATAAGGTAGAATAAAGAAAAATAGACTAACCTCTATTCTCTTTAATTAAAGGTTTTGTTTTACATCAAAACTACCATAATTAATATAAAACAACCTTCATACAGGTCCACTCTATTAGGTTTCCTGGTTAATAAACTTTTTTATCAGTCCTATTGATGTTCTAAGAGAATCAAAGTATAAAAGAGATTTGACTCTCGACATTTATAATCTCAGCCCTAGTAATTCTGTCTTTACTTCTCCTATATCTTAAGCATATAATCTATAAAAAAAAAAATCAAATGAACAATAGAAAATTGGTGATGCAGGACCAAAACACTAAACCCTAATTTTAATGGATGAAATTAAAGGATGGGATTTTGAACAATAAATCATACAAATAATAAGCTAAATTTTATAAAGATTTAAAGAATTCCATTCCGATGATTAGGCATAAATTCAGTTAAGTGTCTCAAACCCATTAGAACAAGGATCCTAAATGATGGATCTTGCTTCCAACTAGTCTAGGGCATTGAACGAGGTCCAATGACGGATAGGATCAAAATAATTTCTAACTTTAATTTTCAGCACAAATAAATTTTACATTTAATAAGAATTGATGAACAACAATTGCCATAACCAATGGATTTAAGAAGATTTCATAACAATGAGGTTAAATCAAATATCCAATAGCTTTTATCTAAATTTAGATGGTAAAAAAGCCATTAAAACTTGCAACCTAATGGTCCTTATGGCTGGAGATAGCCATAGGATTGATAAACAATAAAAAAACAACGAAAAGGTTGCAGTAAAAATTCAGATCTTATAACATAATGCTAAAATTCAGCAATAAAATTATTCTAGAGTTGAAAATGAGCCATGATTGACCGATTTGAACCCATATATCTAAACATAGAAGAAAGAAGATGCCAAGATAAAAATGTGAATTTATTTTTCATCAATAGAACTTAAATAAATAACTCACCTTACACTATGAACAAGAAAACTAAACAAAATATCATGTAGATACATTGCCCTCACACCACAAAATATCATGTAGATACATTGGCCTCTCTCTCTCTGAGATATATATATATAAATAATTTTTCCTTTTTAGGGTTTCTAGAATCTGAGAATTGAAGGCCCTAACACGGCCCCCACCCACCCCTCCTTTCCCTTTAGGCAAGAATGAAAAATCGAAGCCTAAAAACTCGTGTTAAATCAAGTGTTATTTATTTATTTCAAACCGAATGGTGGTGATAATTTGTTTGAACTCTTTAATTCTATGGGTGAAGATATTAGAGAAGAAAAAGTGGTCTAGGTGGTGACCAATAATGTCCTAGCTAGGACTGTCAAAGAGTCTAGCCAGGTAAAATTTTGGCTGCCTGATGGGGTCAAGTTTATATGCCCGTCCCAAAGGGATGGTGCACCCGACTTGACCCGACAAGTCAAGGGTACATGCCCAACCCAACCCGACCCTCGCCCCGAAAGCCCAAGCCGGTTCAAGGTCCTTTAAACCACTCTAATCCATTTATATTGTATATAAAAATATCGATACCTCATACCTGACCCAATCCAATTTGAAATCTCCTAAACCCAGCTAATCCTTTTATATTATAGATAAAAATATCGGGCTAGCCCGACCCAACCCGATCCCACCCGAAGGTCGGGTTGGATGCTTCATGCCTAACCTGAACCCGAGGTTCACTTATGTGCAACATAGGGATACATGGGTCGAGTATCAAGTCGACCTGACCCATTGACAACTCTAGCCACATCGTATGTAAAAGCAAACGAATTACTAATGGAGAAGAGAATTATTTTGGTCCCGTTGCATCGCCAAGTTTCTAGATCTGATATTGATTGAAATAGGAGCTTTGCTAGTAAATAAAGATACAATGTTCAACTCAAAACTACACTTATAGACATTCATGGGTACCAAATTTAATGAGAAAGTACATTAAAGGGCAAGACTTGAGACGACCTGCAGTGACTAGATTTGTTACTGTTTACTTGTCTATAAAAGATGCTCATAAACAGAAGCTTAGGCTCGAAGCCATGTTTGCAACCAAGGCCAGAAGCCAATATTCAAAAAAGTGGTGGCATGAGGATTCAAGAAATTCTATTGATAGATATTAATTTTTAAGGAAGTGATAAAGCATTGTCTACAATTTGCACTCTCCTTGTTAAAGGTTTTAAAGCTCGTATATGGGAATGTGAAATTTGTCATGGAATACATATATGAATTATGAAGCCATGGATAGAGTAAGGGAAAAAATAAAGAAAATTTTCAATTTTGTGAAAAGATATCGCTTTCTTTTCTTTTCTTGCTGCCAAGCCCTCCTTGGCGCAGTCCGGTCATATTGACAAATTTTGTTTTCTGTAATATTTTGGTGGAGGGTCGTTTCGGCTACAAATCGAGTGCCAACCCTGTAGAATCAGAAGCGAAGCAGCAGAAGTAGTAACAGAAGAAGTAGAAGAAGGAGCAGCAGGAGGAGAAGAAGAAAACCCAAACTTGTGTAAGAGAATCGTCATCGGAGGTGAGCTGGAGGAGTTTTTCAGTCTCCAGAGGCCGGATATAATCGCCGGATTGCCGGACAGTGGGAATCTGGAGCCTTGATGGAGAGAGTTCAGAGAGAGAGGGTTAGGGTATCAGAGTTAGGGTTTTAGTCTTTTAAGTTTTCAATTAAAATAAATAAAATACCAAAAATCAATGAAATTTCATGATTTTAGCCAAAATAACAGAATTGGTGTTTATTTCAACCAAATGACCAAAATTTCGACGAAAATTTTGCTGGGACCCTATTTCTGCAAATTTCGCAGAAATTTGTCACTATAGATCCAGTTGTAATTTTATCCTACAATAAAATTGTAACTTCACCAATCGAAAAAAAATATTTGGGACATCAATACAAAAATGGAATTTGCTCCATATGCCACGCCATGTAACTGCATATTATCTTAATCTAAAGTAAAAAAAAATTTATTTTATGTTTTTAGTCTTTATATATCATGTTACAAGTTGTATAATGAGTATAAGTTATAATTTAATTTCATTCATTACTTAATTGAACCACACCTATCAATATTTTGAGATTTTTTATCTGAATGTTGAAATTAAAATGAGCTTTTATAAAAAAAATAAACGTATGTGTCCAAACGAGAGCTTTAAGAAAAATCATCAATGTATAGTTGGAGACTTTTAGTAAAGCAGGAGGGTTGTTTGGTTATGACATGACAATTATCACAAGGGATGAAAACAACCAGGCAATTCTTTATGACATTGCAATCCTCATGGTATTTATATTACCATATACTAATTTATTATGATTATTTATGTCATAACATTATGGTGGGAGAGCTTTGGAAGGAGATGCAAAGAGCACAAAAAATTAGTCATTATTATATTAAGGCTCACATGTAGCACTATCCGGAGTGAAAGGAACTGGAATACTGTTAATCAGGTAAAATTTTAAGTTAAAAAGTTCACGTGCTTATAGTTTACATTTAATGAGTGTAAACTATTTTTATAGCTTGTGTATGAATTGTTGGATTTGATGTAGATGCACTCTAAAAGAAGAACTCGTTTCAAGCAATTAAGGTTAATGCGCTAGTGCTTATGAAATATAACCTCCAGTAAAAACTAGGCAACAAAAGAGGCAAGAAAGTGATGGGTCATAAGATGTTATTTGTCTATCGGAGAAAGAAGCAATGTTGAATGGGTCATGGAAAGGGAGGACCCATGTGTACCAGAAGATACTTTGTGTATCGACAACTATAAATGTTTTGAAGTAGAAAGGGAGAGTAGAAGAAAAAAGAAATGAGGTATCATATTATGTGTTTCACATAGTGTGCATTATATGTATTTCCCATGGTATATATATTTATATGATTATATTATATGCTTATATATTTCTTCATAAACATCAAATTATTATATCTCAATTCTCTATAGAGCCAAGGAAGATGAATAAGAAAAAAAGGTAACCGACAAAGGTAAGAAGAATGTGACTGGGGAAGTGGACACCTTAGATTATGAAGAGGTCAGCAAAAGATAAGTGATGAGGATGCAACTAATGATGAAGATGATGATATTGACATTGGGGATGGAGATAAAAAAACAAAGATTTGGGTTCTTTACCTTTTAAAAAAAAAATATTTGAGGAGTCTTACAATGTCAAGAAACAAGTGTGTAGTGACAAAGATAAACTTGAACAGTTGAACAAATATAGGATTCCACATTCCTTTTTATAATACTAGTTGGAACTTGAAACATATATAGAAATATACACTTACACCGCATGTACACTTGTGGAGCAATAGGGTCTTTTTGGATGATGGAAAATTGGAAAAGTTTTTGACTTTGTTACTAGGGATTTTTTTACTATACTCTATGAATCTATCCAATGAAATATCCTTTATTTTAATTTATTTGATCTAAAAACTAATTTCCACTATTTCATATGATGCGATGAATATCTTTGACACTTGATATTTCATATAAATGATCATAAATCTTTACATATTCCATTTTTTAATTTTTATATGTATTTATTTTATTTTATTTACTAAAATAAACTGTACCTTACCATACTCGATACGTTACACAATAAAATATACAAAAATTCATTAAATTATTCCCACAATTTGACAACCTTTTATATATATATATTCTTTTTCAAACCATTTTGCCCTTCAAAACCAAGGTCAAAATTTCCCATCCGTTGCCTGAATCTGGTGCATAGATATTTAAACCTTTGACCAACATCTAGAAGGTGGATAAATACCTACTTAATTTATTTGATTTTTGGACCTGATTGATGTTGGGCAAGTTTCGGTGGCACTTGATCCTCGTGATGGATGCCATGTGGTGCCCAGCTGGTTCGAACACATGGTTCAACCATGCATTTGAACTTTAGTCCCGGACCTCTCTCTCTCTCTCTCTCTCTCTCTCTCTCTCTCTCTCTCTCTCTCTCTCTCTCTATATATATATATATATATATATATATATATATATATATATATATATATATATATAAACACACATAGGGAAATGATTATATAACTCGAATCACGGGACATAAGCCCATGACTCGAGCACCTATTGGCTGCATGTCACATTAGGCAACTTAAAAAGTCAACATGATGTGACATGCAACAATAGTTGCTAGAGTCATGGGATTAAATTGCATGACTCGAGTGAGAGGATCATTACCCATATATATATATATATATATATATATATATATATATATATATATATATATATATAACCCCAATTAGGTACTCCAAAGTATTACCTTCAAGGTACACTAAGTCCATATTGAGAACGGTGGCATGGTTTAGACCAACCTTTTAAAAATAATTGTTCAAATCTAATATATGTTTTTTGAAGCTTGAAATCTGGACCATTAAAGTCCAATCAAAATTTGGCTTTCAACATAAAAATTCAATTTTGTTTTTTTTTTCTTTCTAAATTGATCTACACAATGTATCAGCGCTCCACAAGGCACCAAAATAATGTTTTGAGTACCACTTGGAGCATGGTGTACTAGGAGCGTACTCCTACAAGACTACGCACCCTTTATCCACGTACACACACTTCTTCCACTTCAAATCCATAATTTTTTTCCCATGGGCTGTTTGGATAGAACCTGGTAAAATGGAGTAAAATTGTTCAACTTTTACTCCATTTTACCACGTATTCCTAACTTGCAGGAATACAGTAATATGCAGGAATCCTACTACCACACTTACCACTATTTGGATAGCAATTTGTTTGTGTGAGAAGTGAAGGAATATTAAAAATCTAGTGAAAAAAGTTTGGGAAACACAATAAAATTAGGGCTGTCAAAGGATCTGGCCAGGTTGGGTCAAAGTTTTGGCTGCCCGACAAAAAATTTGCATATGCCCGTCCCGCCTCAATGGTGCACCTGAACCGACCCGACCTGACCCGATAGTGCCCACAAGCAAACCCGATCCGGCCCAAGAACATGACACGACCGGGAGTCCGACCCAAAAAATCGACCTGACTTGATAAAAAACCTCTATTTTATAAAAAATTTAAGTATAAAATATTGGGTCGGGTCAGGTTGACCCAACTTGGTAAATACCGGGTCCGACCCGACAAATCTATTGGTCAACCCGACCTGAAGGTCGGGTAGGAAGTCTAATGCCCGACCCGACAAGCCAATTTTAGGTAACCAACCTGATAAAATATTTGGGCTTTGCAAAAAATGATGAGAGAGAGAGAGAGAGAGAGAGAGAGATGAACCGGCCGCCCATGTTTTACCATACCACGTTTTACCACGATTCTCGAGGGGGGGGGGGTCGTATTCTATTTTGGAGTTTTGTGGTAAAGAGGGGTAATCCATTTACACCCTTAAAAATACCCAAACAACTGAATTTATGGTAAAACATTTTACCATACCATGCCATGTTTTCCCTATATCCAAACAGGCCCTCAATATGCTCTCAACCTCTTCAACTCTCCCGCTCTTTTTCTCCCAACAACTAATCACAAATATCCTTGGATTCCTATATTTTTCTCCTCTCAAATCAATCGTATAACAGCTTCCAAATTTCATTTGACTCCTCTATTTCTTTGACAGCCAATCGAAGAAATTTGCTTCCTAGTTTTTGCCAACTCTTAAATCCCTAGCCGATTGCAATCCTCCTTTTATCTCTCACCTAGCTAATTATAAACCCAATTAAGATCTCCAATCCACCTCTTTTGGTGTCACACATCTGTCGCTTTTCTCTTTAACAGGGCATGCGATACTTTTAAGTATCATGTGTCCACTATTCCTTTTATGAGCCCTAATGGGCCTTTGACCATGGCCAAATTAACTGTCACTAGGCCTGTAACAGCCTTTTCAGTCTTTCTTTCTTCTCTTCTACTTCTTTCAATTTTTCTTTTCATTCATTTTCTTCCTTGGCATATTAGTGGCTGCTGCCTCAGTCACTTCACACACACACACACACACATATATATATAGGGGTCAGCTTTGGAAGTCATATTTCTATCATTTTTGTTTAAGGCTAAACTTTGTCACTCTGCAATCCTTCATGGCCCTTTTAACTATTCCTCTGTGTATTTAATGGTCCCTCCTCTTCTCCTACTTGTGCTCATATGGTAGCTATCTTCCAGACAGTGGTTATTTCAGGTCTTTAATATAGATGTCCAAACCATCTCAAATGACACACTGTATGTCTCTTTTACTGGGGATACCCCTAAAACTTCCTCTCATGCATTTTGCAATGCGTCATATTGTCGCCTTACAAGAATGTCCCTTTAATTGAGGTGCCACTCATTGCGCATAACCATGATTATAGAAGTTCACGCATTTTTTGGTAAAGTTGCTTTCAAAAAGTACTTCTCAGGGTAAACTATTGGGTGAGTTGCACTTTCCACCCAAGGACTTGGCCACCTCTAGTTGAAAACGGAGAAGCAGCCCTAGGCTGCTTCTCTAAAGAGACACTATTTTCAGCTAGAGGTGGCCATGTCTTTGGGCGGAAAATGCTTCTCACCCAATATTTTACCCTGAAAAGTATTTTTTGGAAGCAACTTTGTGAAACAGGGCCTCAATAAACACCTCTTATAACACTCTAAGAAATTAGTTTTAGATAGAAACAGCATCAAAGAGCTGGACAATTTCAAAGACTAATGGAAATAGAAAAGATGAATTGATGCAAAGACTGGGAACATATGATGGATGAAAAAATTGAATCACGACCTGGTTTCAACATATAAAACATAATGGTCCTATAAAGAAAAGGCTTATTTGTAAGTAGAAGATACCAGCATTGCAAATACCTTTAAAAAATCTTGTGCTTCTTGTTTGGTTTTTCCAGATTTAACCAGCATCCAGAAACAAGTATTATATTGATTGTTGATGTGACCTGCAAGATGAGAAAGAGAAATGGCAGGGTTAAAGTACATATGATATAAACCTGTCACTAGCATGGAATGCTAACGGTATTTGCCAGATGCGAAACTATATAATTGAACACCTAGTTGAACCCCATGAGCCGTTCACTCAAAACTCGAAAGAATTTGTAGCCACTTGGTTTGACTAGTTAAATATTTACAGTACTCACAATCAGTCTGCCTCCATGCCAGATAATCTTGAAGAACTTTGGTTGATGGATAGCATACAACTCGTCCATCAAAGTAAGGTATAAACCTCAATTCTTTCTGTGGGAACAACTCTTTCCACTTCATGACATATGCAGAAGAGAAGAATGATACACAGACGGATAGTATTTTGCTGCAGGTCATAAAAAATTCAAAGCAAGTTATGTTGAATTACTTCAATTTTGGAATAATTACCAGTAAGTATAATTTTTATGGACATTAAATTAGCTCGATAATCATGAGGAAATTGTAGAGCTAACATAAAGGTCAACAAGGAAACCTGGCACGCCTTTGGTAGAACTGGGACGTCTTCTTCCAAACAAAACTGAAAATTAGTAATAGAAACATGAAAGAAACTTCAAATGGCAAAGAAAGACGCCAATCAGTGGGTTCTGTAATTAGTAATTCAACTATATAGTTCAGATAAGTACGTAATTTCCATGCTTGCAATATTTACAAAAGGAGAGAATTCAGGCAAAGATGTGATGTTATTTAAGCATCAACTTTAGCTGATAGGATAAAACAAGTCCATGAAGAAAACATAGTACCTGTATTCATCACTGACTCCGTATGAGAAAACTATGTCAGGAAACTCCTCCAGCATAGAAATGGCAAATGAATTCATCAAATTCAAAGCTTGCTCATCATTGGGCTTGTCAAATTCGTGAACGTCCGAAAACCTACCAAAAACCATTAAAAACTATAGATAGAGTGCAAGATTGTTGTAAGATGACCACAATTAGATTTTTTTAATGACATAATAATTTCCTAGATATGGACATAGAAGCTTACAAAATTCTGAATTACTTTATGCACAGAGAATATCAACAGAAGAAAAATAGTAAGATTTATCCATAATGCATTGACCGTATGTTGACCATAATGGGTTGCATCATCAAGTTATTTTCCAGGACACTTACTGGACTCGAATTTGGCATCCTAAGTGAAAAGCGCAAGTATCACTGGTCCCTTGACACTGGTCTGAGTGCCCCCCATACAACCACACCAACTTTATGTTCGAAACAATTTCATATCTTTAACTACTGGTAATCATCATCTTGACCACTACCTTGCATGATTAACTGCCTCAGACATGAGTGACATGGATCATGCCTTAAATGTACGCTGTCTATTGGCGGGTTGCATCATTAAGTTATATTTTAGGACACTTATTTCCACGTTTCAGAGGCATGGCTTATTTTGCATCAATGTAGATACATTTTATTTTGTTGAATCCTTGACATCAAATTCATCAGTGTGATTCCTTTTGTAAGGAAATGATTGCCTCGGGTACACTGTACCCTTATGACAAATTTAACTTGTAGAGACCAAGTCCCATGACTCGTGGTCCACATTTTGGCCATTGATTTTCATGGTCATGACTTTTGTGTCTGCTTGGATATATTTGAATTTGCATAGAACAAATCCGGCCAGCTCAGGTTCCTTTGATAGAATTAATTGAGTGCCTCGATTTTGCAAGAAAGAAAATGTCATTGATGTTCCAAGAAAATGATAATCCTTGATTACAAAAAACATGGGTATTAAGGTAGAGTTGTTTGAGCATCCTAATCTTTTGCCATTTCTTTTAACCTTTTAGTAAAATTTTGAATGTTGTTGCTTAGCTTGTTCTGGATTTTTGTTCTTGCTGTAGTGGATTGGCTTCTTGGCAATGTGCCTTTGGGAACTCTGAGTGAGAATATAAGCTGCTCCTTCACTGTTTGTTTTGAGTGCGCTGGATACTCTCATAAAAAGTTTGAAAGCAATATACTATTACTGGAATTCCATTTTTAAAACCTGAGATTTTTCTCCAGCATCATAACATAGATGAAGTTACAGAAAAATCAAAATTTGGAGTACGGATTAGCACTTCTATAATTTCAAACAAAGAAACTTAGACAGTGCAGATGAATTGTGAATTCGGACTGCAAAGTACAGGAATGGAAGGGAAAATGTTGGCTGTAACTAAAAAGTGTCATAATAAAGAAAATTCAATGGGATGGAAGATAAGGATGCCAACTAGCTGGGTTGGCCCAGCAAACATTTGAGCTCAACACACTTCCAGCTAAACTTGTACCACACTATTATGCCTCATGAAGGGTCAAATGACTAATATATGGAAAATTTGATATGGTTTAATGAATAATAATCAAACATCTCACATTAAATTCGAGGAAAATTACAACATTCATCGCATTGAATGTGATAGTGAACTACATAGAACATAACAGAAATCTTTTATTTTCAATCAAGAGGGGATCTTTTATTTTCATCAAGAGGAGAAGAAATTAATATTGTCAAAATAATTGGATATGTACAGATCTAGAAAAGTAAAAAGAAAGCAAAGCAAAAATTAGAAAAACAGCTATAAAGTGAAGGAGTCGTAGGTCAGAAGATCTTGGCCTTAAAACCCAACTGATACAGAAAGGATAGGAACTAGGAAGGCACCAAAACACCTAACCTATCTCAGTAACAAAGGGATCCCAATCGGAAACGAGATGAAACGAGTTCCAAAATCCACGACCAAATCCACCACAACAATTGAAAGAAGTCAATTTTGGTATATACCTTGCAATCCATCCCTCTTCAAACCATTAAAAGTAAAACTAACTTTAAGCCATTAATAATCATTGAAGCTTGTGTAATTTCAACTATGAGCAAGTTTAATCATGAACAAAAATTAAATGAGAACAGAAATTGAATTGCAAGATTTAAACTCACAATACTAGAATTGTAGATAGTAATATTTTAACACAATAATTTTAAATATTCTTGCTGGCTGTGTGACATATATAGGTTTATGTTTTAGGCAGTGAACGCCTTGCTGTTTGGATGATCATTAATTTTTGAGAGGTCATTTTGCAGACATGGGTCTATGCATAAACCCATATCCTTGCATATTCTGTTTATTAACTTAAAAAAGAAAAACACACATATCTGCATATTTGCAGGGTCTATGCATAAACCCATATCCTCGTATCCAGATTAGTTTATGTTTACATGCCTAGATCATACTGCATATTCTGTTCTCTTTTCCCAATAGGAAGAAGGCTAGGACTGACCCCATGACCTCAAAGTCACGACAGAAAGCACCATCCAATCAGCCATACCCTGATCATACTATGTATTCATAGCCACTTTTGGTAAAATAGGATTGGGTCTGATATTTTGCAACATGGATGTGCAATTGTTCAAGAATTATTCTTCTTCTTTATAGTTGTAATATAGTATATTCAGTTAGACATAGTATTATAGATCACTTTCTATTTCGGAAAAAAAAAAATTTCAAACCAGATCAGTTGAGAAAAGTTCCAATACCAGTGCAGAGAGAGAATTTATTCTTGCTTCATTAAAGAAATTGGCGTAATTACCTATGAAAATGGCAGCCATCAATTCTAACTACAATCCACGTAGAAGGCATCAATTTGTGATCCTCTTCGAAGGACTTCACGTACTCGAACTTGCTGTTCGCCATCTAGAACTATACTTCACAAGCACGAGAGCTTTCCCACTTGAGCCCTTCCAAACCTTAAGCTACTGCTTGGATATCCTGTAAAAAAAACAAATTGCAATAAATGTTGGGCTTTCTAAGGGCTAGTTTGGATGTAATGTACACTTAATATTTTATTTTTCATCTTTTTAATTTTGGGACTTTCTGAATTTTATAAAAGCTTGTGTTTACTGTTTATAAAGGTCACGTTATTTTTCCGATTGTTTGATAAAAAAACAGTGTGTGTGTGTGTGTGTGTGTGTGTGTGTTTTAATGTCCACTCGTTGGTAATTTCATTAAAAAATTACGATTTGACAAAAGAACCGCCAAAATATTATATAGACTGTTAGTTTTGAAAGACCATCAGGATATGGATTAATGAGGCATGAATGAAATCAACAGATTGTGGTGTTGAGTAGCGCTTTTTGGTCACAGTATCCCATCAAATTTGACGTTTATTGATGTCAGAAACTTGAAAATATATGAAAAGGCACGCCACTGTAATGCTAAGCAATATATTGTGGGCTTTGTGATCCTCTAGCTAATAATTAGCCTCATTGCTATTAGGGTTCAATGGGCCGGGCTAACATTTCATGATTTTTCATTAGGCCGAGCCCGCTTATAAGAGTTTTCCAGGCTGAGCCCAACACATTGCCACCCCTAATCCCTGTCAAAGTCCACTCTGTTCCAGGTAAGACTAGAGGAATTTTTTTTCCCACTGTAGAGTTGTTGAGAGTTGTGGCATATATTATGTGTCACATCCACAACAAAGGCCAATATTTTTTCGCGGGACGAGTGGTCCTGGAATAAACTACATTATGTTTGATATGGGGTCATTTCTAGGTTAGGGTAGGTAGTTTTATTTCTTTGGTTCATTAATTCATGTTAGCAGCTTACTCAAACGTACTTGTTTGTAATTTATTTTTCAAAACCCCATTATAAATGGAAAAAGGGAGTTACATATAAGATAAAAACACCACATATGAAATGGAAAACAATATTAATGTGAAAAACAATGGAGTCCTAAAAGACCATCCTACTTCAAATAAAGAGAGTCCTAAAGGAGCATCCTACTTCAACTCCCGTCAGCATTTTCCGTTCTCACATTAACGGCAGTTGACGGCAGGGGTCTAGTTGATGAACTTATGGCTTCTTCGGGTGCTAATTTGACAATATCAATAGTTTAGGTGTGTTAGCGATATCGGGTGAAAGTTCTGGGTTTTTTTTTTAATTTTCCCTTGATTTTTTTTCTTTTTTCACATTTTACCATGCTCTAGAAGCAAGAAGTTCTATGACAAGGTGTAATTATTGATCAATAACAAGTTTCTTATCATCTCACTAAAAAAATTCCTTGAGGAAATTATATGGAACATATGATATGAAATGACAAGGTTAGCATAAGTCACGTACACTATCATTAACATGATTCCAAAAGGGGGTCCGAATGGAGATCATGGACAAATGGTTGCAAATTGAGTTACTTGATCATCTTGATAGTTGAGTACTGACCCATGATTCATCTACTCAGTCAAGTGCCAACGTAATATGATGTCGCTGCTTTCATCACTGCACATGAAGAGGGAGAGCAGCAGAAGATTGCCGAATCACAGTGAAAAAAAAGCCTATCAATTGCAGCGATCAAACAGCCAAAATGTCCATTAGAGTATGGTGAAAACTACAGACTGGTCAATTTCAAGGTCCTGCAATTGGGGAGTGCCAACGTAATATGATGTTGCTGCTTTCATCACTGCACATGAAGAGGGAGAGCAGCAGAAGATTGCCTAATCACAGTGAAAAAAAAGCCTATTAATTGCAGCGATCAAACAGCCAAAAAGTCCATTAGAGTATGGTGAAAACTACAGACTGGTCAATTTCAAGGTCCTGCAATTGGGGAGTGCCTGATTCGGTCTAACTGCAAAGAACTAGAATATGGTGCACACACAACAAGCAAACATACAACCATTAACAATGATGTTGGCCATGAAGACACCAAGATTACGGGAAAGAGACAAAGGGACAACAGAAATATAAACAGAGTAAGAAAACCCCCTTGGAAGTTTTCATACACGAAGTCAACATATTGTCAAAAGAGAAATTAAAGATGGACTGCTGCTGGGGACACTCAGCCTCTGCCAACCTTCGGAACACAAATATTTTTGACCTCCAAATCAGAGAAATGTCAAAAATATACTTTCACCAATTTGCAGGCTCATAGATAGCTGTGATGATAATGGTGATGGGATGAGGATATGATGATGATGATGAGGCTCCGTGCAGGTTGGAGTGTTGGGACTTGGGATGTCGTGTTTGGAGCAATCTGAAGGAGAGAAAGGAGGGGGCTAGAGAGAGAGAGATTGAGAATTTCACTAGGCTGTTCGTTGAGTTGAATGATTGTCGGCCTAACCAGTCTCGGATTGATAGGAGAATCTGGTTAATAGATAAAGAGTGGGCCTTCTCTCTTAGATCCCTGTATAAATTCCTATGTCGATCAGGTGTGGGCAAGTATGTGGAAGAGGCATGCTTTCCCTAGGATTCTTGATGCGTATTTTAGATCCACCTACTTGAATCATGAATGGGTTTTTTAAAAAAGAAGAGATGTCAAAAGAGAAAGTGAACTCACGAATGGGTTTTTTAAAAAAAGGCCCGTTAAAGACCCGTTTGATCAGAAAGAAAAAAATCCAAAATTTATTAGGGTCTGCAATTTCCGTCTGGCTTTTGTCTGAAAATTTCCGTCTGGCTTTTGTCTACAATTTTCGTTTGACTTTTGTCTGATTTTTTACTTTTTTTTCATCTAGCTTTGTTTGAATTTTTTTTGTCTAAATTAAGTCTAGCCTTTTTTCTAATTTTTGTCTTGCATCACTTAGTTTCATAATTGCATGTCATTTCAATCTTATTGCATTTAGTTTCATTAGTGTGCACGTCTAGTATTTGACAAAAGTCCTCATCCATTGTTGGTTCATAGTGTTTGTCTTTTTTAGTATTGTGTCTGAGTTATGTTTGTATCAAGCATCATGTATGAGTTACTTACATGTCATCGTGAATTCCTTACCCGTCATAAAAGGGTACTAGCTGAACAAAGACACCGCTATATTCCAAATTCTTGGCACAGTCCCAAAAATCGTGATGAGACTGGAGTTACGGGAAACCCTCATCATCGTGAACCCGAATATGACCCTGCCAAGAAGTTTCTCAAATCTATTTGGAATGAGGTTCCAAGTTTTGAGGGATGGTTAAACCCCAAAAACTTCATGGAGTGGTTGTCTAGTGTTGAGGAATATTTTAATTGGTATGACGTACCAAAGGAGTACAAATTTAGGCTAGCAAAAACAAAGTTGGAGGGTAATGCCAAAAAATTTTGAACTCGCGTAGACGTCGTACTGAATCTCTTTGAAGTAAGCACATCTCCACATGGGAGGACATGAAGGTGAGACTTATTGAAGAGTATGTTCCTTTAACACACCGTCACCTTCTTCGGAGTTTGAAAACCAAGACGGATAAATGTCCTGATTGCCTTAAGTGTCAAGGGTATGGACACTTTGCAAACCAATGCCCCACAAAAATTCCCACTCCGAATTTATTGACTAAAAGTGTGAGTCCTAAGCCGGAGAATTGGGAAGTGAAAGAAAGTGTACGACCCTAGTACCGTGCTGAGTGAAGAGGAGATAGAAGAAGCTGATGAAAGTCTAGTTTGTGTTAAAGAGACTTCTATTTCCCTTGTGAGTAGTAATGTTGAGTCGCTCACACTTGAACCAATTGAGTTACTTGCCTATGAGTCATTGATACCCGTAGAGTTGAGCGCACACAACTTGTTGGTGCCCATTGGGTCAAATACATGTGAGTCCATCGAACTGGCTACACAAGAATCATTTGTGTCAATTGAATCGAATACCCCAGAGTCTTTGGTTTTGGTTGAAGCGAGTACACACTAGTTAATCGAGTCAAGTGTACATGAGCCATTAGTACCCTTTGCGTCATTCACACAAGAGTCGTTAGTGTTAGTAGTGTCACTTACCTATAGAGTCTGTAGATGCACATACACCTTCTTTAGGCCTAGCAACAAAACCTTCAGACCTATTCCTTAATGCCCATCCACCTGACCCCAATCCTATCTACTCATTGATTTTCAAATACCTGCCTAAACAATATGTGAAGAAGTTAGATGGAAAAGTTTTGAGAGATTCATATTTTGTTACTAAGGTAAAGACACACCAAGCATATCGAGAGTATCTTCTTAAGTGGAAAGGTAAATCGAAAATTGACAACACTTGGACTGCAAGGAGAACGCAATCTGAGAAACATCAGGCATACCTCATCCAGTGGAAGGGTGAGCCGAATACTAGAACACACATAGATTTTCTCCCAATGTCCATTCATCAAAAGTCATCAAAGTCTGCATCCACTTTTACATATTGGATTCATAAGTTACATGCTGAGATTAAGAAAAGAATTATTGCGAACAATGAAAAATACAAGTTTCCTGCAAGTTCTCATAGACGGTTCAAAGAATTTCAAGAGGGTAATTTTGTAATGGTTCTGAATAGACTCGAGCGATTCCCGCAAGGAGTTGCAAAGAAGTTACAAGTTCGTGGTGTTGGACCCTATCAGATCTTGAAGCGTGTCAGTTTTAATGCTTACATCTTAGATCTTCCGTCGGAATTGAGGATTAGCACGACTTTCAATGTGGAGGACCTTGTTCCATTCCATGACCCTTCAACCATCCCTGCCAACCCCTTTGAGCCTTCTACATCCGATGATCCAATTATTCCCCTTCCCACACCGTTACCCCCACCTACTCAGCAAATCCGTTAGATCATCAAAGATCTACTAGAAGATCAAATTGTGTCCACCAATCATGAGGGACTTCAGAAGTACTTGGTCAAGTGGAAGAACAAGAGTGATTCAAAGAACACGTGGATTACACAAGAGTCTCAACAAATCGACCTGGATCTCTTGGAGCTCTATCACAACCAGTATTCATCGAGAATGCATCCCTCTAACCCAGGGAGAGTTGATGGGGGCGTTTGATTCAAGCCGCTTCCAATCGAGGTTCCCTATATATTGTTTGTGATCGAGACCATGAAAATTCATGCCAACCAAAGTTCGAGGTCGAACTTTTTCAAAGTAGAGGGGATTGATGCGTATTTTAGATCCACCTGTTTAAATCGTGGTCAAATAAAGAGAAAGAACAAAATCTAAAATTTATTAGGGTCTTCAACTTTCAATCCCGTCACTTTTATGTTTGACCTATTTTGAAGTGTCAAACGAAGTCAGATTGATACGAAATTGGCCATATTTGAATGCTTATCGAAGTAGCTTTCCAACGAGTCAAAAAAATGTGTAATTCCGACAAGTATTGAATAAGTTATGATCAATTTTCGAAAGCTGCATATAAAGTGACGAATTTCAAGAATCCTAATTGAATTAGGATTAGTCACTTTTATTATTTTATTTTAGAAAGTAAGAGTTGTTTCTTTTATTAGAAATAGGATTAGTTTCCTTATTGTTTTAGGATTTTATTGTTTTAGAAGAATTAGGATATTTCTTTTATTAGGAATTAGAGTTATACTACGATTTCTAATTTTATGCATTGGTTAGCCTATTTAAAGGCTTGTAAACACTTTCATTATTAATTTTTGGTTAATGAAATTTGTTTATGCAAAATTGAGAGTTTTAAACTTTCGTGAGGTTGTGATTCTCTCAAAAAGGAGAACGATTATTCAATTCCCGCTTGCGGTTTAGTGCGAGGCCAACTCTTCTTCCATCTCTATATTCTTTAGATTTATGGTTTGTATAAGTAGCGTAATCCTAATTATTTTATTGATCTCATAAAAGCCCAAAATTAATATTTTATTCATCATTAATTTTATTAGCCTTTTATTTTCGTTTGGTATCGGAGAACCCGCTTGCGAGTTCGTTCGACGCCCTAAAACTATCGGAAATCTAATCGTTCATAAGAACCCTAGTCTTCTATATCTGCGATAGAGAACGTACACTAAAGTAACGCTATTTTGTGTCAGAATTAAATCACCTAATTGAATTTCTGGAATTTTCCGTGATAATTTGTTATGAGAAATTGTTATTTTTTTAATTGATTAAATTAATTTTAATCCTAATCTCAGCCCTAACATTACATTTAGTAAGTTCTCGCATCAATTCTCTTCTTATGTTGGACATGGGCGTGGGAACGTATTGTGATTGGACCAGCAGCTGAGAAAAGGAATAGGTATCTGGAATATGTGTGCCATGTGTAGTACGATCCTATGCAAATCACCTGTTTATTCATTGCGTTTTTGTTGGGCATGTGTGGACCATGATGCTTGGTAGTTTGGTTAAGTTGATGTTTCCCCTGTTCTTATGGAAGCCTACTTGTCGCATGGGATGGCCATGGTTTTAGTGGCTTTATTACGGATTTTTGGGAGGTAGCGTATATTGTTGTAATGTGGACCATTTGGTTGGAAATGAACGATAGAATTTTTTAAGGAAAGAGAAGGCCTATAGAGATGGTGATGAAATTTTCCAGAAATAGTATCTGTGATTGGGTCCATGGTAATCTTGTGCAGGATCAGAGTTTGCTGGGGTCCATCAGAGAACAATAGGACACAATGGTAGGCTGATTCTAGGTCCAGCGAGCTCTCTTCGCGCTGCTCTGTGGTCTTCTTTTCGGGGGCTGGGGTAGGTGTTTCTGTTGTGTTTTTGGGTTGTTTTGGGGTCTTAGGGGGGCTGTTGCCCCTTGGGTTTGTTCTTGTCCTGTATTCTCTCACATATGTGCAAGTATGTATTTCCTTTCTTTCTTTTAACATATTTCTTCATTTACCGATAAAAAGAAGAACTAGATAGACCTGAGCACAACCGGCGGTGATCGGATCCAGTACCTAGAGTGGTATCCCGTGTCTTGTGACTTTAGGAAATGGAGTTGATATTAGGTGCCTTACCTTTGCACCAAAGCTGATGCACATGTCAATCACCCTCCGCTAATCTTGGGAGTTGCATGGTCATTTTTTGAGAGTCAAGTCACTGACTGGGGCAAAGTGCACTCTCCCTAATTTATGTTCTCATAATATCTATGTTGATCAAGGGAGATTGACCCGTGCACCACCATTGGTGCATGCCCATGCACCAAGGTCAATCTCCCTTGGTCAAATTGAGCTAACAGGCCCAACCCCCAAACTGGTCAAACCTCCAGAGATGCACATATATTTGGCCTTTCATAATTTATGCTCACGAATATATGTACAACTCCTGTAGTTGATAGAGGGAGGTTGACCTTCCACCAAGGCTATGTTTTTCACCTTTCACAGATTTGGTGCTGAAAAATATTTGTACAACTTCCATGGTTGATGGAGGGAGATTGACCCATGTACCGCCACAGTTAGGTACCTAATACCAACTCATTAAATATGGCCTAGTATACAACGGCCCGATCACCAGATCATAGTATGCAAATTGTTCCAGGTGCGGACTCTTAGGGCCCATTTAGATGTCGTGCATTCAAAATTAACATCTTCTCAAAGTCGTCATTTTGAATTTTTTTTATTTTTTTAAGCTGGGATTTTTATTTATTAACTGTTTGGAAGGTCTTATAGATCATATGATCAAGTGTGGTGTTTTCACAAAATTGTCAATTTTGATGTTTAAAGAAATTGTGAATTAATAAAATTGTGACATAATAGCCAAGTTATCATTTTAAAATTTCTAATTTTTCAAGTTGTGATCTTTATTTAGTAAATGTTTAGTAGGACTATGGATCACAATCAAATATTGCTTTTTTACAAAATTGTCAATTTGGATGTTTCAAAAACATTGTGATTTAACAAAATTGCCACCATAATAGCACCAATTTCACTAAGTTGTTAGCAGGGTTATTTGCAAACATGTGCATAATGTAAGGATGGAATAAAGAATATAAAGGAAACTAAGTTAACGCTTAGAAAGCACATGAAGGCCTAGAATACCTCCATAAAAAGTGCCTAGTTTGTCCAAATAACCGTAAAAAATACCTGGATGAAAACCATTTGTAACATCACATGCATTCTTAACTTTCATAACATTGTTTATGGAAAAAAATTAAAAACCCATAGAGAGTCTAACAGTCACGATGTTGTATGTGCAACCATCTTAGGAGATCTCTTTCCAAAGCCATGAATAGAACTTGTTTAGCGTTTTTTTTTATGTCTGTTATATACGTTGATTGGTTTGTGTTCCTTTAGCTAAAATCTACTTGTCATTTAATACGATTTTGTAATTGATGATAAGATGTCCTTAGTTAAATTCTATAATGATAAGGAATATACTGTACAAAGTGATAGTAATGGCAGTAGTAACCACTTCTGCTTCTCTATATTTATTCTTTAATAAAAGCTATAAATTATAGGTCTGTGATCTCATCTTAGTCAACAATCTACATAAATAAGGAATCATGCATAACTGGATTCCTCCAATGAATTCGTGGAGTGTTTGATTCCTCAGTCGCTGGTCAGGTGCCTAATACCAACTCAATGGAATTACCCAAGCGCAAAAAATCCCGACAAAAGCTTGTTTTCATGAATTTTTTTGGGCATTGACATCGATAGATGCTAACTTTCAACAGGATTGATTGGTTAGAAGCTCTTCATAAGCTTTATAATCTTACAATGCCAGTGAAGACTTGGTGGTCCTTCGGAAATAAGTTTAATCCTTCATAAGTGCTGTCCACAACTCCACTTGGGAATTTTGCGAACATTTGAGCCAAAGTAAATATGCACATGCACTTCACAATTTCAAAACTTGCCCAATGCAACTTAAAAGAAGTGTAACAAATCACTACTCAAACACCCAACAAGATGATTTATATAAAGTGAATAATAGAGAGCAATATCCGAAGAAAAGAATGTGGAAACTCTGAAAATAATACAAAGATCACTTATATAAAGTGAATAATAGAAAGCAATATCCAAAGAAAAGAGCATGGAAACTCTGAAAATAAGACAACTACGACCAGCGGCAGAGAGGTAAGGCATAGAGTTACTCTACAAATTGAATCATATATTATAAGAAGAATTCGTGCAGATTTAGCGAGAAAACAAGTGCAGAAGTAGAATTAAACGTACTTTGAGGATTAACTTGATAGCTGCATTGCAAAATGCCAAAATAGTATGGTAAATTTAAAAGGGGAAAAAAATAATAATTCATTTTACATAAACAAAACAAATTTTAAAACTACAAAACAGAGAAATGAAACAACCTTAATTTAGCTTTCTATTCTAGATTGAAACAAGCAAAGGAGCAAAGAGAAGAATGCTCTGGATTTAAAAAATCTGGAGGAGATTTGAGTTTGATCAGTGTGTCTGATTCAAGACACAGAGGTAAAATCAACCAGGTAGAAGTGCGCAATACGGCGCCGATACGGTCGGGCTACATTGCCGAATGGGGAAGATTTTTTTCCATTTTTAAAATTTTCTTTGCTTTTTCCCCTTTGGTATAAAACCCATGGAGCCGGACCCATTTGCCCCTTTTAAATGATCTTAGACCATCAAGGGCTTAAGATGTAGGTGATTTGAACCGTCAAAAATGATTTTTTAGGGATATTTAAACCATCGGATCTGTGGACTATGATATCAACCATTGTAGGGAGATTTAAGCCATCTGATTTGTGGATGTCAACCATCCAATTTCAGTTTTAATGGGCCTAAAAATGGTATTGTAGGGAGAATTAAGTCATCTGATTTGTGGATTTTAATATTAACCATTGTTTTCAGTTTTAATGGCTGATATTAAAGATCATCAATCGGATGGTTCACATCCACTTATAGGCATGTTTCTTTCGGCTGAGCCACATTCCAATTGGACACTTTAGGTTGATGGCAAATGTTCATCAAATGGTGAAATGGTAATATTTGGTTTATTGGTGTGAGATTAAAGTCCAACTTTAATGGTATAAGATCGTTCAACATTATTTAAGCACCAAGTGGTGATTAAACTTTTTGAGAGATTCGAACCATCCGATTTGTGCACTCTAATTTCAACGATTGTTGTTAATTTTGATGGCTGATATTAAAGTTCACCGATCAGGTGGTTTACATGGCACAATGATAATAAATGTGTGCCACATGACACAATGATAATTCACTTCAACGGTGTGAGATAAAAAGCTATATTTTAATGGTGAAAGATCATTTCATTTTTTAATATTATTTTTTAGAGCCAATGAAAATTTGAATATATATATATATATATATATATATATATATATATATATATATATATAAATTTTTAAATATCAGTACCCCGTCGTACCCGTACCCTAATTTTTTAAAATTACCGTATTGCCGTACCCGTATCATATTGTATCCGCATGCCGTAGCTGCACTGGTGCTTCCTATCCATCAGCACCTTCTCCATGCCAAGCATTCCGCGGAGAACTTGAATGTGACACCGGTTCCTTTGTTTTGTCTGATTACCAAATACAGGTTAGTGGAGAGAGAGAGAGAGAGTGAGAGAGAGAGAGAGAACTATGGGTCAAAAAATCGTCCGATACCGATACGTATCGTCCGATACCGATACTTATCGTCCGATACGTATCGGTTTGGGACCTGGGCGGTGCGATACATTGCCTATGTATCGTACCCCCTAAAAAATAGGGTAATTATCGTCCGATACGGGCGATACGGGCGATACATTGCCCATATCGGACGATACGGACGATAATTTTTATTTTTATTTTTTAAAATTACTGAAAATGAAATTATCGGACGATACGGGTAAATTATCGCCCGTATCGTCCAATTCGTCCGATAATTTGAAATTATCGGACGGGCCCCACCTTATCTTTTTTTCTTTAGTTTTTGTCCTTTTCTTGTTGTTTTTTTGTTTTTTTTTTTTCTAATGGTTACAATAGCCGCAAAACCCGCAACGGATATAATTTTATATCCGTTGCGTATATTTTTTTGTTTTTTTTACGGATTAAAATGTTGCTTCGGATATAATTTTATATCCGTTGCATTAGCTTTTTGCAACGGATATAAAATGGCTTTTATATAAATAGCGAAATCCTCGGGTGATTTGCAACCCACTATAAAACCCACCCGAGAATCCCTCTTCTTCTTCACTTGCAAACCACCCGAGAATATCTTCTTTTTCTTCACTTGCAAATCACCCGAGAATCTCTTCTTCTTCTTTACTTGCAAACCACCCAAGGATCTCTTCTTCTTCTTTACTTGCAAACCACCTGAGGATCCCTTCTTCTACACCACTATACTTCTTTCTCCACTTGCAATTCACTATACTTCTTATTTCTTAGCCATCGGAGACCGAAATCATAGACACCAGATTGTCACACTTATATTTTCGTCGGATATTTAAGAGAAGGTATGATTTTCCATCATCTAACTTGTACTTTTAATTATTTTTTCATTAGATCTATCATATTTATTGCTATTTTTTTTTTTAATTAATTTTTATTTATTGCTAATTTTATCATTAGATCTACCATACTGCCTAGATGATGCTCATACTCATTTTTATTTTTTTTTTGGATCAGTAATAAGAGATTATATAGAAACCAGCAAGGTGCTGAAGCCAAATACAATCAAGCGACACAAACACGAAAAAAACATAGACCTATCACTAAGAACAACGCACACCTCATAGGACCCCTCACATTAACCCGGGTCCCGAGAGAAAAAAGTGTTGTTGTCCTCCTGATTTCCACGCGCTCCCCAGAAGGTAACGAGCTCCGCTATCGCCCTGATAACCATTCCGACAGTCTTGCTTTTGTCTTCGAAAATTCTGCGGTTCCTCTCGCACCAGATGCTCCATAAAGCGGCAAAAATCGCAACCCTCCAAGGACCCCTATTCCCCTCTACCACCTCTGCCGCTTCCCAACTCAGTATGAACGCATACGGAGACTGAGGCATCACCCAGGACATACTGAAAGCTCTAAGGATAGCTCCCCAGACCTCATTCGCCACCCGACAATGAAGGAAAAGATGATCGATGGACTCCGCCCCGTCGGAACACATGACACACGCAGTCGGAACGTCAATACCCCTTCGAATCAGCTGGTCCCTAATGAGGATTTTGTCCTTACACACCGTCCAACAGAAAATTTTGATCTTGAGAGGAAGGGGAGCCTTCCATAGCCGTCTCCCCTCGAAGCTGATGAGCGGTCGACGCGATAACCACTGGTATAGCGCTTTGACGCTAAACTTCTTCTCCCGATTCAGAACCCAAATCCTCTGATCGGCCCTGATATTGTTCTGTCGCGCCGCATATAGCTTGGTCAGCAGGTCCACATAGCACCCCACCTCGCAGTCCCTGAGGCTTCTTCTAGTAGTAACATCCCAGAATTTCCGCTCACTGACAAAGGATACGAACTCCTCAATCCTACCACCCGGGTTTGGGGAGAGGGCATATATTGTCGGAAAACTGGCCCTAAGCGGCCTGTCATCCAACCACGGATCTTCCCATAAACGAATACGGGACCCACACCCCCAACTGTACCGCACCCCTTTGACCAAAACCTCGCAAGTGCGAGAAAGATCCCTCCACCACGGCGAAGCGTTCCTGTGGGTGGACAAATCTATCCCCCAGCTACCCCCTGAGAGACCATACTTATCACGCAAAACCAACCACCAAAGACTGCTCCGTTCCTCCTCCCTTTCCGCTCTCCAAATCCACTTTCCAATCATCGCCGAGTTGGTTCTCTTGAGACTCCGAATTCCCAGCCCTCCGCAAGCGAAAGGCAACTGGCAAGTGTCCCAATTGACGAGGTGGAAACGTCTGTTGAGACCTACCCCTTCCCACATAAACGACCTTTGAATACGCTCCAGTCGATCAATAATTTTGGCGGGGCATCTAAACATGGAGAAAAAGAAGATGGGGATCGACGAGAGCACCGCTTTGACCAAGACCAGCCTTCCCCCATAACTCAGCAGCCTGCCTTTCCAAGCCAACAACCGGTGCTTAAATCTCTGCACCACCGGGAGCCAATCGCGACTCGTGGGCTTTCTGATCCCGAGCGGCATACCCCAGGTATCTGATTGGCAGCCCCTTAATGCGGCACCCAACCGAAGCAGCCAAAGAAGATAGCGCTTGCGCCTCCACCCTAATACCCGATATCGTAGACTTGAGGAGATTCACCCGTTGGCCCGACACCGCCTCATACACCGAGAGCACGTCAGCCATAGCGCGGATTTCAGTCTCATCCGCCTTCCCAAATAAAATCGTGTCGTCCGCATACTGAAGGTGAGTGATGAACCTCCCCTGATCCCCGACTCTGATGCCAGTAAGCAAACCCAATGTCCTTGCACGCCCGATCAGAACAGATAAAGCCTCCCCCACCATGTTAAAAAGGAAAGGGGAAAGAGGGTCGCCCTGCCTGAGACCCCTAGAGCTCTTGAAATACCCTGCCGCCGTCCCATTAATCATCACCGAAAACCAAGGAGAAGAATAACACCCGCGCATCCATTTCCTCCAAGTGGCACCAAACCCCATCCGTCCAAGCATATACTCCAAACTCTCCCAACTAACTCGGTTGTAGGCCTTCTCCATGTCCACTTTCCAGACCACCGCCGGCCTACGGCTAGCATGTGCCGAATGCATGGTCTCATTAGCAACTGCCACAAGGTCCGTAAGATGTCTCCCACGGACGAAAGCCCCCTGATTCTCAGATATAATAGTACCCATCACCCATTTCAGCCTGTTAGCCAGCACCTTCGCAATAATCTTGTAGACACAGTTGATCAAACTGATCAGTCTGTAGTCAGAGATATTATCAGCCCCATGAATCTTGGGGATAAGCGCAATAAACGTGGAATTTAGTGCTCTCCCAATATAACCCGTAGAATAAAACTCATGAAAAACCTCCATCAGCTCCACCTTAATACACTCCCAAAACGCGCGATAGAACTCCATGGTAAACCCGTCCGGCCCCGGAGATTTATTGGTACCGCCACTCCTGATCGCGATCCCCACCTCCTCTTCCGTAAATTTGCTTTCCAACCCCTCGACCTCGCCGAAATGGATCAATTGCAACTCTTCCAAACCTGGTCTCGAGTCCCTCATTCGTACAATCGCTCGTAAAAATCCACAATATTATCGTGTACCCCACCGTCGAGGATGTTCCCCAAATACTTCGATTTGTTGCGAGCATTTGCAACCGCATGGAAATACTTCGTGTTGGCATCCCCCTCTTTGAACCACCTAACCATCGCTTTCTGCATCCAGCAAATTTCCTCAGCCCTACATATCTCGCTGAACTCCGCCTTAGCCTGCACTCTAGCCTCCCTCTCGTCCGTCGAAAGGTTCCTCGTCTCCTCCAAATTGTCTAAACTTTTTAGCTTCAGCAGCAATTCCTCCTTTCGAATGTGCACCTTCCCATACCCATCTCTATTCCAAACCTTAATTCTTTCTTTTGTCCGACGCAGCTTGGTAATGAAACGATAGGGTCAGCCCCGGAACACTGCGCCCACCACCGAACCTTCTCCAAACGCTGTAGTCAACAAATACATATTCTCAAATCTGAAAGGGGGACGGTCCCCTTTCCCGAGAATCGCAGGTAAGAACAATAGGCCTGTGATCCGAAATGGAACGCGCGAAGGCTTCCAATCGAGCACCCGAGAAGCAATCCAACCACTCGGTAGTACAGAGAAATCTGTCCAACCTGCTGAGAGATGGCGAATCCTGAAGACTAGACCACGTAAATCTGGCCCCCATCATTGGAATGTCAAATAATCCCCAGTCCTCAATGAAGGAGTTGAAGTCCCTCATAACCCGAAGGTCGGCGGGACCCCCCTGCTTCTCGAAATCCCAGCGGATCGCGTTGAAATCCCCGGCCAAACAGAGTGGAAAATCGCGCTTTTCGGCTTTCGAACCAGAACTCGCCCCTCTCACGCTCGTCAAGCGTAAATTCATAACGCTCCAAACTTTCCCTGATTGTTTGTCCCGCAGCACCACGGAGGCCGAGAACACCCCCAATTCCTCATCTACCTTATTAAACAAAACCGACGACCAAGCCACGAGAATCCCGCCGGAAGCGCCAATGGAGTCAACTCCAATCCAATCCCAGCTGCCCCCCCCCCCCAATATCAAAGCGATCTTCCTACCATCACAGTTTCCCCACTTAGTTTCCTGTAGTGTAATTACAACAGGCTTGTACGCCTTAATTGCTTGCTTCACCCCCGACCGCTTGAGCCGATCGCTAATACCTCTAACTTTCCATGACAGAATCTTCATAGTCGAAACTTATTTGCACCCGCCCAAACCAACCAACCACGGCCACTTTGCCCTCCTCCCATCCGGCATACCCCAATGTAGCATATGAGCCGCCACACACTCATACTACCTGGATGATGCTTATTCATCGTACGAAGTACTTTCAAGCTCAGCCACATAAAATTGAGTGGACTTTGGTGGAGGGCATGGGTCAAAAAATCTCTTTTTTTTTAATTGAACTTTTTTTTTACTAATTTTATTTTAAAACTAAACTTTTTTATTTTGTATTACTTATTTTGTATGTTACTAATTTTGTCCTACAAATTTTTTGACCCATGCATGTGACACATATCACGTGTGATGTGTCACGATACATGTGACACGTGTCACGCGTGATGTTACGCGTCACATGTGACACAAGTGTCGTGGCACATGTAATTGATGTGTCACACATGTGACACATACCCATGACACATCAATTACACTAATTTTTTGTTACTAATTTTGTAATACAAAGTTTAACTTTAAAAAAAAATTAGTAACACAAATTACTACTTAGTAACAGAAAACAAAAAAAAAAATTTTAGTTTTAAAAACAAATTTAAAACTAGTTTAGTTTTAAAAATTAGTAACACAAAATAAAAAAATTTAATTTTAAAACAAAATTAGTAAAAAAAAGAGTTCAGTTTTTAAAAAAAATTAGTAACACAAAATTAAAAACAATCTTAAAACTAAAATTACTAATAAAAAAAGTTTAGTTTAAACAAGTAACACTAAAATTAGTAACACTAAAAATTAAAACAAATTTAGTTTAAAGAAAAATTAGTAATAGAAAAAATTAGTAACACAAAAATTCCTAATTAGTAACAAAAAATTAGTAACAGAAAACAAATAAAAAGTTTAATTTTTTAAAAAAAAGTTTAGTTTTAAAAACAAATTTAAAACTAGTTTAATTTAAAAGTTAGTAACACAATAAAAAAATTTAGTTTTAAAACAAAATTAGTAAAAAAAAAGAGTTTAGTTTTAAGAAAAAATTAGTAACACAAAATTAAAAACAATTTTAAAACTAAAATTACTAATAAAAAAAGTTTAGTTTAAAAAAGTAACACTGAAATTAGTAACACTAAAATTTTTTTTAAAAATTAGTTTAAAGAAAAATTAGTATTAAAAAAATTAGTAAACTTTTTTAGGGGGCACGATACAATCATACAATGCCTATGTATCGTACCGCCGAGGTCCAAAACCGATACATATCGGACGATACATATCAAATAAATTTTATTTTCAAGTGTTATCTAAATGTTTTAATTTAGTCCAATCGTTTGGTCATTAATGCAGGTGAAAGAAATAAACATGGTACGATCAGCAGATTCAGCCTGACAATACGATCAGCAATAGAACGTAAAGGGAGAGACAAAAGGGTACCCCAATGTACCCAGAGAGGTAAGAGAATAAGTCAGAGCCAGTTTACAGGTGGCTAAGGGAAAGAAAAAAGCAGAAACCGATCGGGATAGAGAAATGTATGACAGAATAAGGAGGGAAGATCCAGAGTTTTCTGCACCTGAACGTGGGGGATGATGAAGATGAGAATGAGGATGTTGTGACAGCGAGAGTCATGAGGGAGAGTGCTAGAGAAGCACGACAGCGACGACTAGAAGAAGCCGATTATCGGTTTCGATCCAGCTTGAGGGGCCCATCCATGCCTACTGCTGGTGGTCAATCTAGTCATAAGCCACATGTAATTGATGATGATGAGGAGGATATTCATGACACTACCAGGTTGCGTAGGTCAGCATCAGTGAGGGACACCAGGCCGTCTCCTACAGGTCGTACTATAGGTCCCATGGATCCGTACATGCATCGGACAGAAAGCTCAAAGCAAAGTAAATTGAGCACAATTTCACTGGAAAAATGGGAAAAGAGGCTTGGAAAATCAATTGCAAAGTTCGTGATATACAATCACATTCCGAATCAAGTTGTGGAGTCGCTGTACTTCAAAAGTATGATTGATACAAGTGCAGAAGCTGGTCCAGGAGTCAAAAAGCCTTCTGCATACGAGATATCCGGACCACTACTAGATGATGAGTATGCAGAAATAGGAACTTACGTTGACAGCTTCCACGAAATATGGGATGAGAGAGGTTGCACAATTATGTGCAATGGATGGGCAGGTCCCACAAAGAAGAGTTTGATCAACTTTTTGGTCTACAGCGATGCCGGGACAATATTTCTAAAATCAATTGAAGCTTCAAAACACGCGAAGACAGCTGATTACCTCTTCCAACTAATGAATAAAGTAGTTGAAGATGTTGGAGAGCACTGGGATGTGCAGGTGGTAACAGACAATGCCGCCAATTATAAAGCTACAGGTCGTCAGTTAATGTTGAAGAGACGTCACTTGTATTGGACTCCGTGTGCCGCTCATTGCGTGAACCTCATTTTTTAGGATTTGGGAAAGAGAAGCAAAGCACAAGCAACTATTCAGAAGGGAAGAACGATTACCTCCTACCTATACAACAGTGACAAGTTAGTGAATTTGATGAGATTTCACCAAGAACGAGCTGCTCCAGCCTGCAATTACACGATTTGCGACACAATTTTTAGCCCTACAGAGCTTGACTAGATATAGACGTGAGCTGAAAAGCATGGTCTTTTATAAAAAATGGAAAAAACATGAGTTAGAACTCCCACGAGCAAAGAGAGCTGCTTGCAATGAAGTTGCTGACCTGATCTACAGTCGCCAGTTTTGGGCAGATGTTGACCACCAGATCGTCGTCACTACCTCGTTGGTACAAGTGTTGAGGTTGGTAGCTGGTGATGAGAAACCAACGATGGGGTACGTTTATGAGTCGATGGCTAAAGCCAAATTAGCTATTAAAACTAAATATCCGACAAAATATAAACGATATTGAGCAATCATCGACAAGAGGTGGGATGCACAATTCTATCAGTACTTACATGCCGCAAGTATTAAATGCTAAACTACTTATGTAGTGATTTTTATTTATTTTTTATTTTTTATATTATTCATTGTTTCTATATATTGATGAGATTGTTCATATTTAATGTATAACACACTACTTAAATTCGGTCTTCCAGTATATGCGACATTTTGAGTTGACTGAGGCCGATGATGTGTACAGCGGTTTGCTCAATGTGATCCAGCGAATGCTCCCTGAGTTGGTAGAGCAAGGGGTCAAGCCATAAGAGATGTGAGTAATAATACCTTATAAGTAATAATGCAGGTGTCATATGATCTGTTTATTGATATGTGAGTTATTGATATATAGATTGATATATTCCGCAAGAGACATGGGTCATTTGGGACGCCATTGGCGCAATCTCAAATCAAGTATGATAAACCGGCTAATTGGTAGATGCATTATGAAAGTAATGGCCCGATATTAAGGCGGGTTGCCATGAGGGTTTTATCGCAAACTTGTTCCTCGTCCAACTGTGAGCGAAATTAGAGCACCTTCTCTCTCATTCACACGAAGACAAGGAATAGGCTAACTATGGAACGATTGAAAAAGTTAGTCTATTGCAACTATAACATGAGATTAAGGGTCAGAAATATGCAGATGACCAATCGTGGTAAGATATTATATGAAGTCTTAGTTCATACAATTTTTATTTGATCTAATTGATGAGGCATCAGACATGTACTAATTCATCTATCATATTTTACCTTACAGATAGTAAATATTTTGATCCTATTCAGTTGGATTATATATTCATGGAGGATGACCCTTTAAATCAGTGGATCGAAAAGAGAGAAGAGCCAGTGTTGGATACTGAGGACACCACATGGCTAGATAATGCTGAAAGAGCAGCAGATGAGCAAGCTTCCCAACCACCGAGGCGAAAACAAAGATTGAATCATCATTCAGTGGTTGGATCTGATGACGAAATGCAGCCCAATAGTGATAATGATGATGGTGGGGGTGATGATGGAGGCGATGAAACCCACGCTGGCACTAGTGGTGGAGCAGATGATATTGATCCCTATACTTCTGGAGGTATTGCCGCATGGGATGAGGACCCGCTAACAAAGTATGACACTCCTATATTTAGAGGTGGAGGGATTGAAGGAAGAGGAGCGTCAGAATCTTACCAAACACCACCTCCACCACCACCATAAGGTCCACAAGATAATGTGGGTTATATGACTTCTAACTTCGGAGGATTTAGTTTGTAAAATACCGAAGACTCAACAACAAGTAACTCATACTATCGGCCTCAACCAACCTATCCCAGGCCATATGACTTTGTTGGTCAAATTTTTGGAGGACCAACTTTCACCTATTACACTGAGCCATATTCGTCGCTAATGCCTCAGTTTCAAGGAGGCACACATGATCATGGGTATCAATATGGCTAACATTATAGGGAAAGCTCGCGCACTGATGATGATGATAACGAGGGCCAAGAACCACCACGAAATTCAATGTGGCTCTAAAGTAAAAAATTTTATTTATAATATACCTTTTAATTTTGATAATTAGTCATGTATAATAAAAATTTGACCATTAGTCATGTACAATGAAAATTAGTCATGTACAATAAATCAACTATGTTAAGAGTAATTTGTCCTTTATTGTGGACTTATATCCTAATATATTTTTATTGTCTGTTAATAAAATTTTCATTTATTAAACAATAAAAAAGAAATGAAAAAATTGAAAGCTTTTAGTAGTAATTATGCAATACTTTAATTAGCTATCCGTCCTATTATGAAATATGCATCAAATAAGTTTTAAATAAATTTTAAAAAAAGTTTTTAAAAAAAAAAAAAAAATTCAATGTATCGGCCAATACCCGATACGTATCGTCCTGGAGGTCAAGACGATACGTATCGGTTTTCTGATATTTTGACCCTTGGAGAGAACGTTTGATTGTCGGTAAGCCACTTACGCGTTTAGGCCATCTTACGTGTAAGTCATTGTAACCCACTTAGATGTAATTGGTCAAACCAGTTGACTTTAAAGTTGGTGTTTAATTGTCCATTCTTGTAAATGTTTTACGCAGCTAACGAGTAAGATGGCCATTCGAAATTCGAATACATAACCAAGTCATTTGACAACATATGTAACAATAGTGAGCATAACCTTGCTATTTAAGCATTCAAAGTACAACCAACCACTATTAATCAACAAAAAAGAGCTCAACCCTGATGTACCTTAAAATTCAATTCATTCACTTGGATGCATATTTCAATCAATTCAACTCACAACTCACAATAATGACCACAAATTTAAAGAAGTGATAGCTTTTAAAACAAAATACTTCGAATAACCTTTGCAATGCATCTATTTTCCTGCTTCTCAACTACTATTAAATTACTTAATTTTTTTCTTCATCAAAAAAATACTTTCTATAACCTTGTCAAATACAAAATGCTTCCTGCTTCTTAACTATTACCAAATTTATTGATTTGTTGCCCCAAAATTGTTTTCCTTTACATGGATATGCCAAGATATATCCATCATTAGGATTCTCAACAAAACAAAATTCACTCCCTCTATTCATCCAATCAAACTGAAAACAAATATTTAAATTCAATTCATTTTCAGTTAACAAATACCAAGAACTCAAGTTTACCCTACCTCAAAAGATTTTCGATGAAAGCATGGGAAAAAGACAGCATTGGAATCGTTTGCTCCCATCCAACCATATAAATAACAAACCAAAAAAGACAGAAAACCAACAAAAGCAAGATCAATCAAGTAAGATTCTCTAACAACTAAGCAGAAATAAAATCAAAATAAAGTTAAGAGACAGCCTTAGATTTGTTCCTTCACATTCAATCATATAAATAATCAACCAAAATGAAGAAAACTAAACCCTAAAAATGCTAAAACAGGAGCAATCGAGTGGAATTTTTCAGCAATTAAGCACAAATAAGCATACAACGCATCATTGAATCTATTAAGAAACAGAGAAAGATGAGAGAGAGTGACTTCCAGACCTCGTTGTCCCTGTCGACTTCGCTGGCTTCTACGAAGAACCTTTTTTTTTTTTTTGGGGGGGGGGGGGAGAACCTATTTTTGTTGGGGGTGGGGTGGAGCGGGGGGGCGCAAATCTTCACTCCCTCGTTATTGGTGCGTCGTCGTCACCTTACAAACATAGACAGCAAGAGACCTGAACTAAAAACTCTACACTGGCTGAAGGGTTCGTTTGGGTATTTTAATATTTTTCCTGCCTATGTACACACCATTTTTTCTATACGCACACCAATCAAAACATAAAAGGGTTTTTTTTGCAAATACCCACCATCAAGTTCTAAATTTGCAAAAAACCACTTAACTTACGCATATATTTATCCTTATCCTTACTATCCTTACTACTATATAAAAGTACAAATAATTTCTGTGAATTTTAGTGTTTTCATATTTTTAGTAACAAAATACCCCTAAGGTATTTCATCTACCCTCATTTTCTTCCTTATATATCCCTATCCTTACTACTATATGAAAGCTATAATAGTTTCTTTCAATCTTTATTTCCACACTTGCCCTTATATATACTCTTAAGTTGTGACAATCTTCTATATAGTTGATTTTGAATATATTGATCGCTTTGAATCATACGATGGAGATTATTTTTCGTCTCAATCTTCTATATAGTTGATTTTGACATCCTGTTTATATCATCAGGTGGTAAAAATTTTATTTCACTTGATACAATAAAGAAAATGACTTTAAAATTAAATGGCATACATCACTCTCAAACATGATTTTAATATCATTTTTTAAAAAATCGACGGTCTAATAATACTCTCATGATACCAAGATCATTTAGGTAAAAGATGGGGATAAAAAATGATCTCCATCTTCTAATTCAAAGCAGTCATTTCATACCTACTAGAAGATATTGACGAGGTCACAATTTTAAGGGTTGCAAATAATGATACCCAAATAGAATCTCTTTTCCAATGGAAATACGTAAATAATGATATCCAAATAAGTTCTCTTTCTTTCCTTATTTTTAGCACCTTCAAAGAAACCCATAAAATTAAGAGAATTAACAATTTTGCTATAAAAGTTATCTTTCATTTCTTATTTTTAGCAACTTCAAATAAATCTACAAAGTTAAGAGAATTAACAATTTTGTCATAAAATATTTGACTTGCTTTGAATTATGTGGCATAGATTACATAAAAATAGCCAAAAAATTAAATTTGAGCATGATGCATGTCATGTAAATTTAGGGTCATATTTTGTGATCTGCACCTTATGAAATAAAAAAATGATGGTCTAATGGTAAGTCAATGATATTAAGATTCCTTATGTGGAAGATTGGGCCGAAAAATGATCTCCATCAACTAATACAAAGAGTCAATGTTTTTTTGCATAGGTACTCTCTAAGATTTCGCGAGTGTTAATAAAACGTCCAAAATAATAATTTAATCGAAAGTTGAAACCTTCTGAGCCACGATTCATGTACTCCTGATCAAATCTTGTCATCTTTCATGATCGGATTACTTACACTCATACGTATGTTGATCGTAAGACTTAGGGGAACACTTAACTTTATATGACTTAGATAAACATATGATACTTCTACGTAGGGCTTTTAACAGATTGACTTTTTTATTGGGCTAGATACTAAACTTGGGTTATTCGGTTAAGTTAGACATGAAGTGTCAGACACAATCTATAGATATGATTGAGTCGGATTAAGAAAAAATTTGGTCAACTAAGCTCGAGTTACAAGATTTTATATAATAATTAATAATAGTAGTAATAGTAGTAGTAATATTAATCCTAATAATAATAATAAAATATAGTGTTTTCAATCAGGTCAAATCAGGTCTCAGGTTAGGTTGGGCATATACACTCGACTCTTCAGGTTAAGGTCGGAATAGGTGTCAGGTCGAGTTGGGCATATAACCTTGACCCTTCGAGTATTAGGTCGAATCAGGGTGCACCATCAGGCCAGGTCAGGTCAGCATAGGCCATTTGCCAATCGGACAGTCAAAGCTTTAACATGACCCATTGGCCACCCTACTTAAGCTACATAACTCTTTGCCCTTTTGATGGTATGCCCATGATCATATTTTCGTGTGCCACATGGTTTCCAGTTATTTTTTGGGATGAAAGATTAAAACGAAAATTGAACCGCTCTATTTACAATAATCGAATTTTTAATGGTACTATGATCGATAACCATTAACTATTGTTAATCAGAAGATAGAGATCGTTTGTCGCACAATCTTCCCCATAATGTATGAGATCATGGGAGTACTGACAATAAACTTTTTATTTCAGGTGTTGCACGTTTCAAAACATGATTGAAAATCATGTTTGAGCATAATGTCTGTCACATGATTTTCAGTTACTGTTTTGGGATGTGTATCACGTAGATTAAAAATTGATTGTCTAATGGTACACCATTTACCTCAGGATTATCATATAGAAGATCAAATTGTAAATCAATTTTGAATGACATCATAGCCGAATACCATTGACTGTTTTGAATTAGACAATAACGGTCGTTTTTGTCCAAATCGTAGATCTTGAGATCATAAGTGTACTAACAGTTAATTTTTTATTGCATGTGGTACACATAAAACATCCCAAAAAGTGATCGAAAATCACGTTTGAGTATGATGTGCGTCCCATAATTTTCGATCATTTTTTTGGGATGTATGCAATAGAAACCATAAATTGACCGTCTAATAGTACACCATTGATTTCAAGCTCTATTATGTGAAAGATTGAAAAGAAAACTGATCTCTATCATCTGGTTCACATCAGTTAATGATTTTTCGAATGTAGTGCACTCAGAAATCTGATTGGTATAATTAGAGTTATCCTTTAAAGGAAAGACTTGATATTTGAAGGACTTATGTCAAGTGAAAACTTCATTTTAGCCATCGGATTTGAAGGTCATGTTTAAGATATGTTTAATGCAAAAAATTGGTATAAAATAAAATCTCTATTATATAATTCAAAGCAGTCAAATATAGATGAGATGATGACCATTTATTGTATTAAGTCATATGATAGAAATCAAAGATCTTTAAAATATAACATTTAAATCAGAAGAATTCAATGGTATCTTCACATTTATATTAACATGTGCAACGCACGTACACTTTTACTAGTAAAAAAAAAAATCAATTTCCAAAGTTTTTGCTCAAAAAACCTCAAATTGTCACATCATATTACCCATGATAATGATTAACTTTAACTCAACAAATTAAAGTTGTAAAATGTCAAAAATAATCTTTCAAAAATACTTTATTTTCTCATACACTTCTTATTATGTTGTTAGGTCCCAATTTTTCTTCCTAAATATTGTAGGCGTAACTTTTCCACTCTTGAAATCTTTAATTGCTATGAAAATTTTCCTAATATTTCACATATTAGATTTTAAAATCATGACTCATATATCAGATGGGTCATATATCACATGAAACACATTTGTGATCAGAGGGTATCATAGTATTCCATGATCATAGCCACTTTGAGGATATATTTCACTTATAGTCGACGTCGCACGGAATAATATGTGTGCATTGAACTTAAGCTCTAATGTGTGAAAGAGAAGGATAAAAAAGAACCTCTATCACTTGATTCGAGGCAATAAATGGTATAGAGGGTGGAACCATTTGTGCCTTAATAATATTCCGGCCGCAAAAACTCGTTCCATTACTGATTCTCTATCTCGTCTTTACTTCTCTCCCTCTCTCTCTCATCTCTTCTCATTTGGAGAAGCTACCGGCTATTGAATGCATGTTCTATGCATGTTCTATGGGTACCAATTTATGTTTCTTAGAGGAATGCTATGTGCATAACAATTTTAAATTTTGGACCTAAAGATAAGATGAGTGGTAATTACTATATGATCCTGTATATGGTATATGAGTACACATGCACCTTAGGCATATAAGAGTCCATGTAGATGCGTAAATCAAGGATTAAAATATTGGTTTCAATTTTTGATATCAGGCATGACCAAAATCAAAATTTTCAGCCCGAAATTTTGAAATTTGGCTGAAATTTAGGCTAAATTTTTTATTATTATACATAATCTGGCCTTATTTTTGTTTTGGTGTGGACCAAAATCAATAAATTTCAGCCAATAATAATTCAAATTATCGACTGAAATATGGAATTAGTTTTTAACATTGGTGCCCTCAAAATTTGGTGGGAGAATTAAAAAGTATTTTATTTAAAATCTTTATGATCCAAATAGTAATATTATGCACATTAAGGCAAGGATCAAAATATCGGCCAAAATTTCGACCGAAAACCGATAATTTGGCCGAAATTTGGATAATTGTCTTAAAAGATATGATAAGACACGAGTTAAGGTGGTGTCTCACAGAAGTTGACTAGAGTGGGGCTTTTAAACATAAACTGACAATACGGGTTCATTTATTAATATCAAAAGTGTAGGAAGTTTTCTCTAAATTTAGAACTTGATAGGGGCCTATTTGCTAAAAACCAAACATAAAATAATATCTTGCCCTAAAGTAGGCTGTTGGCGCCAAAGAAACTACTCTTCCCGCCATTTCTCCTACCGAGCCAGTTTCAGTCTTCAGAAACCTAGTAAGCATTCTGAATCGCCAGCACCACTTGGATTTTGTTTTCTTATTCTTCACGGCCATACCCCATCTATTTGTCGATTTTGGTTTCTTATTATGCTCTGAATTTCATTTACGGTTTGATCTACGTTTCCCCTTTCATCTTACACTTTCTAAGTTTCATTTGCAGTCAGGATTTAAATTTCACCTGAAATGGGACGTCTTCTAATCCCGATTTGACTGAGACGAATTTTGGCACATGCCTCGGCCAGATCTAAAAAATCTTCTTTAAAAGAAAACTGAAAAAATAACAAAAATATAAACAAAGGCTGTGGTTTTAATTATCGCCAAAATTTTATTTGGATCTACTAGAAAAATGCATCCAAACTGTCAGATTTAACCATTTTACGTTTTAGAGGTGCTGTCTCTAATGATTCTGCGGTTATTTGAAGGAAAAAAAACCAATAAAATGTTCAAAACTCATTAATTCTTTGTTTTTTTTTCTTTTTAATAACCAGACAGGCCTCGTAGAGCACCCGACTAATCCTTGAGGCACGAGCACACCCCCTCTTAGCACAGCCGTATGGTATAAATCCCTGGGTGGCTCGTAAGGGGGTGATTTGAACCCAGGTCTCCCGCTTCCTGAGCTCGATTAATTAATTATATGAAAGTCCTTATTCTTTTATAGATCGATCAATTTTGAAATCTGGAACCCATGAGCCCGACCAAAAAATGTTTTAAGAGTCACTGACATAATATATGTGCTTTTCAAAGACAGAAAATGTCTTATGGACACCTACATGTGATTAGTACAAAATGGACTTCAACAGTGTGCAGTGTCATGAAATCTAGAATCTCGATAGCCTTTTTTGGCTTTTGATTGAAATTTGATATTAGTTTCTTGAGCACATCACATATGCTATATCAAATTCTCAATACTTTGGTGATGGATTTCTGTGCTTACGTTGAAGTTTGGCAACATGACCAAACAAGAAATTGTGGATGGAGGAGATGCTATGTTAATCGATGTATGTGTAACTGAACAGAGGCCAGGGAATACGATCCCCCAAGGATTTGATGCCAATTATCTTAAAGTATACTACGGTAAAGTTCAATCTTTGTTTTATAACAAGTGGTTTGTTGGAGCTTTCATTGGTTATAATACTTACACTGGTACTTTGGATATTCAAACTTTTTAAGGCTACTTGGGCTCATATGAGGTTTATGTAGATGGATATTTTCTTCTACTGATGTTGCTGCAGACTTAAAATCAATAAGGTTTTTGCATTTCCAGATGTCATATGGACTTTGAGACCTGTTTGGTCTTATGGTTGCTTTTATTTGTTAAAGTACATATTGTTTTTTTTTTTTTTTTTTTTTAATGATAACCTCGGCGTCCGAGCCTCTTAGAGCACCCGACTAATCCCAGGGGCATGTGCGTACTCCAAGTTAGCACATGCCGGGTCAGCACGGGATATAAACCCCAAGGTGGCCTCGGGGCGGGGGCGGGGGTGGGGAGGAGGCAGGTACCTGGCCAGCTCACCAAACAACTTTAATAAGAATAAATCCCTAGGGTGACCTCCATTGTAATTTATCGACCGATCTGCTTTATTCAACCAAAGTATCGATTTCGCATTTGGGGAACTATGGATTCATGAATGCTATTCTGTTTCTGTTCTGATTGGCTACCTTTTGATGCTTCTTTTTTGTTTACATTTTCTTAACTGCAGACATTGAGACATCTAAAATTACTTAGAACCTCGCTAATTATTTTTCTTATTAGACTTTCTACGTGCGACTCTCTATGAGATATTAACTTTTTACATGTTTTTTTCCCTGACTAAAATGCAAGTACCTTCTGTGACAGGAAGGCTCTTTCCACATGCGGAAATATTTAAATGGCTGTCATATGGAAATGGTAGTTCACATTTCTTGCTATTCTTGTATCTTTGTTAGTGGTATGTTGGTATTTCTTTCTTGTTGATGTTTCTTCTGCTTGTGTGCAGATGGGAAGCATCCATCATGTGACCAGACATACTTTGGCCAAAGAGAATTTTCCTTCACTTTGGATAATGACATATATCTGTGGTTCCAGTCATTCAACAGTGCAGCCGAGATGGAAATATCCATTAAAGAGAAGTGCCCATTTAAAATTGATATTGGACCTGTGTACAGCGTAGATGTATGATATGGATAACTTTTTTTTTGTTGTTTTAAATGATTCTAAAGGGTTTCTAATAGATTTACTTCCTAGAGCATTGCTCAAGTCCTTTAGAGGGACCGAATATTTTGTCCTTTCTATTTCAAAACTGCTGAACATGGGATTCTGATGCAGAAAGCATGTCCAAAGACCCTTTTCCGTCTTTAACACACATTATAGTATATATAGTATATACATTAGAAAACTCATGGCAGCAATCCAATATCCATGTTCATATAAGACCATACAATAATAAATCACATGCTTTTCACATAAGAATGTCCCACATTCAACCGTTTTGAAACTAGGACTTGACACCAGAAGGACTTGAAAACTGCCAATGTTGTCAAATGGCTTATGCAATTTGCATAATTGGTTATTACATTTAAAAAAGAAAAAGAAAAAAAGAACAACAAATAAAAAAGGGAAATTTTCAAAAAAAAAAACCCTGAACTTTCACCCTAATATCACTAACACACCTAAACTATTGATGCTGTCAAATTAGCACCCGAAGAAATCATAAGTTCATCAACTAGACCCTTGCCATCAACTTTTGTTAATATATGCGAACATAAAACACTGAGTTGGCATTCAAATTAGCACCTGAAGAAATCAAAAGTTCATCAACTAGACTCATGCCGTCAACTCCAGTCAGCGTTTTCCGTTTGCATATTAACACATTAACGGCAGGGGTCTAGTTGATGAACTTATGATTTCTTCGGGTGCTAATTTGACAATATCAATAGTTTAGGTGCGTTAGAGATATAGGGTGAAAGTTGAGGGTTTTTTTGAAATTTTCTAATTAAAAATGTGAAAAATGTGTACTGGTTTTAATTTATAAATGGTTTTTTATTTAGTATCTAGTGGTAATGGACACTTACCAAGTTAGTGTTTATATTTAGTTATTTGCATTCATCAATCCTTAAGTTCATTAATTTACTTACATAAATTAAATATTTAGATATAATGTTTAACTCTATAATCTAAGAGTATATGACAAAAGGTGAAAGTCATAGATATTTTATTAATTTTTTAAGGATTTATTTATGAATGACAGTACCAACATACTACAATTTATTATCTTGGAAAAGTACAAATTCACACGCTAAAACTTACAAGAGAACTATTCTAGTTAAAAAATGACAAATTTACAAATTACTATTTTTATGGTTGGACTCATTGATATTAATATTGTGCATGGCAATGTACTCTTCACATTAGTCTGTAAATCATCGTGGCACATCACTTTCATCAGCGTCATCATCACTAGTATTATGCGTCATTATCTGCATCATCGCTTTTTTCAATGTATCTCCCGCTTCCTCCATTTCTTCTTCATAGGATCTCACCAATTGGACTCAATGCCATGTGGTTGTGCTTCTTCTTATATTTCTTTCTTTTATGGAAGTCTTACTTGTTACCACCAAAACTAGACCTTGATCCTCTCCTCCTTTGACTTGAAGTTACCTCTGGTGTCAGTCCAAAAGCATGGTTGTTCAACTTGTTCCCACGTCAGATCATCCCTTGCAAAAATTAGCTCATCTTGTAAGTTCACCATCCAAGGATAATAAGGAGTCAAGCCATCAAGAGAGATGAGATCATACAATATTGGCCTTTCTCGCAGTTTTTGGTTTTACTGCACGACTTCATTAGCTTCTTTTGCTTAATTTGGTTCCTCTTCTTGGTGGGAATGTGTTTAATGTCTTGTTGGTTTAACATATGTTAGATATTTAAAAGCAAAAGATTAAATTGTTTTAAAAATAAGACTTCATTTTATGTATGTCATACTTATCATGTCAAATGAACTCCAGCTCCGTTCACATCCTGATGCAAAACAAGTGAGACTTGGAATTCTTATGGCCAATTTCTTCAAAGAAGGATCATTCATGATTGGACCTCCTCCGTAAGCAGCCCATAGTTAGTTGTTTATTTATTTTCAATAGTTACAGCTTCAGATTATGAAATTATTATAATCTCCATTCTCCAATATCCATATATAATATATTATAAATTTATACCTAGTTACTTGAAAATTTTGTACTTTTATGTAAAATGCCCATATTTCTTCCGAAGATCCCCTTCACCTTTTTTTATTGGTTAATTTGATCATGTATCTTATCTTGATCTACACTATTGGTCATCATTCTTTCCATATGTCAAGAAATCCTACTATATGCATGACATCTGCCTCATCCTGATCACGGCATGCAAAATAGATAGCAAGATTGAGGATGAAGGCAATCAAATATACAAGCGATGACATTCGTGTGCCCTATCTTTTATCCATTATGTCTAAGGTGGGGTTGATCAAGTCTTTGCTTATGCATATTATTATATATCACCCTTTCTTTTGCTTTATCCATAAAATTGTAAATGCATCCTATAAGTGGCTTCTTATCACCATTCACTTTGTAATACTTTCACTAATGATTGTGAAGTTCTTAATTTTTATGTCACACCCTTCCAAAAGTCGATTGAAAGGATGGTTTGGCCACCTATTTCCCTTTGGCCTTCTTTGACCAGGACCACATTACAAAGCTTTTATTTTTTTTATCTTTTTTTTTTACAAACAAGCTTTGTAGTGTAAAAAACGTCATTCCAGGTAACGTTGGGATGTAGCAAATTCTCATTTAATTTTTGTGCATTCTTTAAAAAAAAAAGAATGTTTATATATAAATTTTATTACTGTGTGTTGTTTTTGGATGTATAGTGTACATAGTGCATGTAGTGTGTACGGAGCATTATTGGATGCGCATGTAAAACGTTTCCCACTTAGTATAAAATATAGTGGGGGCACTTTCTCTAAGTAAACTTTCCCTCCATATTTCTCTACTCTCTTCTCTCTCTCTCTCTCTCTGATAACCTAAGCCACTAACCCTCAGTCTAACCCTAAAGCACCTACTGAACTCTATAACCATAACCCTAGATTTAGTTCTTGGTATTAGAGCTAGACATCAGCATGATTTCATTCTATCGTTAGCATGATCAAACTCTTGACAACTGAATATGTTGAAACTTACATCACTATGATCGGAATTTTATGGTGATTTTTTCTTCCTCTTGCAACTTTTCGATTTGAGGAAGTTTTCATTGTTAATCGGAGGGTTCTTTATGCAATGTTGGTTCATGGTTTTCTGGAGGAATTGGCTCCTTCATCAATTAGATGTTTTCCTCATGGGCATCACACATATGAGATTTATATGGATCCTCCACCTGACTTCTTACTTCAAGGGGAGACAAAGAAATTAGATGGACTTCAAGGGTCAATTTATGATTTGAAGCAATCACCCAGAGCATGGTTTCATTCCTTCAATGACATGTTTACTTGAGATTTCAGAGATTCGATTTTAATCACACAATCTTCATCCAACCGTGCCTTACTGGTCGTATGATTCCTCTTGTTTATGTCTATGATATTACTCTTGTAGGAGATGACTCTTCTTTAACCTCCAATGTGAAAATGGAGCTTGACCGTATTTTCGAAGTGATAGATTTGGACAGTTTAAAATATCTTTTGGGATTAGAGGTTGCTCGTTCTAGAAATGGGATATTTATCTATGAGAAAGTATGCCATTGATCTTCTCAGTGACCGAGTATGCCTGGCTGTAAGCGTGCTACTTCTCATATTGACCTCTCCATGAGTATCAACGGTTTATGGGATGCTTGATTTATCTTCCTCTTACAGGATCATGTGTTACATTTGCTCTCAGCTTTCTCAGCCAGTTTATGTTACCACCTCGCACTCATCTAGCTATGGTTTATCCTATTCTTCAGTACATCTAGCCTTGTTCGTTAGTCTAGTGTATCGATCACATTGTCGCTTGTGCATCTCAGCTTATATTAGTATAGACTGGACTGGCTTAGTCATATATTGTTGTGTAACTTCAGTTATTATGATATTCTTGGAGGCAACTTGGCTGTATGAAATAGTAAAAAACTACTAGTGGTCTCTCGTTCCAGTGTTGAAGCCAAATATCGAGCTATTACTCATGACACTTGAGATTCTATGGCTACTCTCACTTTTTTCTGAGTTGGGATTTTCTATTAGCGGCTCCATACCTCTAAGTTGTGAGTCATTGTTTTAAATAGTGTTTGAGGAGTAGGCGTAGCATAATCTTTTTTCCTCGAGGCTAGATTTTGAGGCGTAAAGGTACGTGAGGCGTACTTGAGGTGTAGTATGGCATAATGAGGCATAGTGTGGTGTAGTTGATGCTTAAGCCTGCGTAAATTTTTATTTTTCACTGTTTTATCCTCTTTTTTCTTGCAAGATTACCTTTTAAGAATTATTAGGGGATGAAATAGAGGAGGATCTCAATTAATATTTAATTTCTTAAAATTAGTATTTGTTAATAAGAATGGAAATGATCAACGAGTGATTAAACTTTAATTTGTATTGTAACCATTATTTTTTTAGTTGTGAGTTGTGAGTCGTGACTTGACACTTATATATTGCAAACATTTTCCATTTTGCTTGTGCTCTGATTTTGAACCTTTCTTTTATTAATGGTAAATCATTGTGCACTTATACCTCTCAACGTCATTTGTACCTTGGATACTGATTAATTTATGACTAAAAATTTATCCATTAATTTTCTTATATTTTCTAATTTATTTATCATTTTTTGTGAATTTTGTTTATATCATTTAAATTTATAATGTTTTCAAAATTTTAAAAAAAAAACCGTGAGGTTTACGTCAAGGCCTGAATGCTATGCCTTCACCTTTCTCCTTTAAAACTACTAATTGTGATAATGAAGCTGCATAAAAAATTGCATATGTCTGTGCTACGTGAGTGAACCAAGCATATTGAAGTTGATGTACAGTTTTTTCGAGAAAAATATGCGATGGTTCACTTGAGCTTATTGGTGTTTCCTCATCTCAACAACTTGTCGATGTTCTTATTACAGTTGTTTGTGTCAGGCCCTCTTTAGGATATTTCTGTCAAGCTGAGCATGTTCGATGTCCATGCTCCAGCTTGAGGGAGAATATTGGTGTATAACGTGCATGTAGTTTGTACAAAACAGTATTGGTGTACATGGACTGTAGTACTTTTCACACAATGTAGAAGCTAGTGGGGGCTCTTTCCCTAACTAAAGTTTCCCTCATTACTTTTACTCTCATCTTTCCTTCCCTCTCTATACCCCAACAACCTAAACAACTTATCTAACCCTAATACCACTACTTTTTTAGTCCTTGCAATTACCCTGATATATTTTTATGGATAAGTCGGGCTCGAATTTGTAACCTTGAGGTTGCATGTTGTTAACCTTCCATTTTGCTACATGCCTAAGCCGGGTTACCTTAATATGTTCTCTAGCTATCTCCTCCAAAATTAAATTTTATACAATGCCCATGTATGACGTCCAATATAAACATTGCTTGCTTATCTATAGGGAGGTGACTTGCAACCATGTATGCTGCTGCATTATCTGTGACAACTTGCACAACATAGTTGGGTCCTATTTCCTCTATGACACCATCTAAAAGTCCAAATAAATACTTGATTGTGTGATATTTATAGATAATAGGTCCCTACAGATATTCAAGGTTTAGATACTTATAAAAGTCCAGTTTCATAGCAGGCTCAATCCCTCATTATCACGAATACTATAATTACAACGGTGGCGATAAAAGTATACGACTATAAAACCCTCAGCCCTTCTACATAAATCTTACATCCTTATCATATTTTCTCCTTTAATTTTTTTCTATATGGTTTATGATTTCTTGGATTTTGGGAATAACCTCCTTAGATGCCCTGTCATTTGATCTGGGTAAGTACACAAGGTGTTGCTTCTGTCACCCAATGCCACCCTGGCTTATAAAGCTACACAAGTTACACATTGTAGAAGCCTTCTCCATATAACTTGTATGGTCCATATTTCAAACTTGGATCATTAGACTTAGGCCTTGGAGAATCGACATTTCAAGAAGCCATGATAAATTGTGATTAAATACTAATATTTATTAATGTATATTTAATTTAAACAAAAAATAAATACCTCAATACACTAGCTTGAAACCTTTATTCTTGAACATTGATTTTTGGTTCTTGAATCTTGATGCTTTAATATTACTACTTTGAACCTTGATTCTTGATTCTTGATTCGTTTAGGCTTCTTTGATGCTTAAACGAATATTTGAAGATTGATTTTTGGTTCTTGAATCTTGATGCTTTAATATTACTACTTTGAACCTTTCTTCAAATACCCGTAAGAATATTTGAAGAAAATGAGAGAAAGAGCCTAAAGAGAGCAATATCTACTATCTTAAAATCTGTGACTAACCGATCCATAGGAATGCTTGAAGAGGATGAATGAGAAAGAGTAAATAGATAGCTTAGAGTAGGTGTGGATAAAGGGAGGAGAGACCTTCCATTTGTAGGCTCAAAGGAGACAAAATTAAAATAAAACTAGAATATTAAATACATCCGATCGGTTTTATTTCTGATCGTTGAAACAGTATGCCATCACGTACTAAGTATGTGATGACATACATGTCTGGATCATATAAGCTACTATGGCTTATGTGAGCGCATATGACAACACTTCAGTACTGCTTTCACTTCTTAAGAAGTTCTAAAGTATTTATTTTATTTATTTATTTTTCTCAATCCTTTATGTTACAGCCCCCTAAAAGGCATGCATATGCACAAGCTGGCGATAATGTTTTTACCCCAGTGGAAAGAGAGTTGGTCTTTGATATTGTAAGGCTACTGGTTTAATTTAAACCCAACACGTGCTGAATTTTTTAGAATAACTACTGGTTCAACTGATTGTTTGTTTATTCATCAACAGGAAAGCTTGGATTACGATGATGTTCGATGCTGCTGCTGAGGAGCAAATGTGTGCTCGGACTGCTGGCCGTTAATGACAATTGCTATTAAAGTCATCGATAGAGCTCTCAGGGTTAACAGTCAAATTTCATTTTATAACGTAGTGTTCCAACGATTAATTTCTAAACATCCCATGCGCATTGTGAAGCATTTAATAAGGATATTTATGTATTGCTCTAAACTTCAATTTTTATACTAGTATATAGTTGAACGTTTGGGCTTATGTCACATACTTGTACTTCCCGTAAAGTGCTTATTTGGGAAATATCCTTATTGCAGATGATTTTGGTTTTAATCACATTCTTTGGGTATATAGTGGCCGGCGTGGTGTTCATTGTTGGGTTTGTGATGGGGATGCAAGAAGGTATAGAACAAATAGTCCAAAACTTATAATTAGCTATCTCAGCTTTTACATGTATTATTTTATTTTTATTTTTATTATTTTTTTGACAATGATCTTCAGGTTGACTAATGAACAGAGGGCAGCCGTTGCAGACTACTTTCGCGTACATAAGGTAGTTGCTAGTAACTTATAACTTGGTTAAAGATGTGTTTCATTGGGCCCAATCTCATGAAAAATTGGTGTGCTATCTCTATTTAGGGCAATGACAATAATCATAAAAAGGTTTCTTTAACTGGTCAAGTTCTTCATCCTTTTCTGGCGTAAGTCTTCACCGGTTTTGTGTGATTTTGGAATATTGTTGACGAATATGTTCTTCCTAATCTCTTTTTCTTAAACTATCAAGTTATATTGCTGATGTGCAGAAGGGCATATATGGAAACACTGAGTGTATTTTTTGAAGAGAAACTGCTTTCTAGCCTGAAGCTACTTGCTACTGAAGAGAGATTCCGGAAGATACTAGACATGATTCCTGATGAATGTACGAAATCAAAAATACTTTATAATGATCTTGTTATTTAACGAAGCATGATATCTGTTGCTCAATTTTAATAATAGTTAGAGCAGCATTTAGTTTTCAAAGTGAAATCATTGCAGCTATTGCTGCCGAGCTTCAGGGTCGGTGGCAGGAAAACCGACGGTCATCTATATCCAAAGAAGACCTTAACATTGTTCGATGGGACCAATTAAAACATTTGTTGCCGTCTGGAAAGCAAAAGGTCTTGCTCTGCTTCTTGTGCTCTAAAATTGTCTTTACTTTTCTGAGCTCATTTTTTCTCTATCAATCATCTCGCACCATGTTTCAGGCACAAGGGCTTCTTAGGTATATTGAAGAGATTGTTTTCTCATATACCTATCCCAGAATTGATATGGAGGTTTGTGGAATGCTCATTTTCCTCATAATTCATATGCTTTGCGGATTCTAGTTATTATACGAAAAATCTATCTTGTGTTGTTTTAGGATTCCAAACACATGAATCATTTGTTAAAGGCACCTTTTTGTGTACACCCAAAAACAGGTTAACATTATAACAACCTATGATCTATATATTTGTTTTATCTAGATCTCGAATTGGATAGTTTTTTCAAACTTCTATTAGTACTATTGACTAACCAGATGAAATATAGTTATTAAAATTCTGATAGCTATATTCTCATTAATGTTTCAGGCAGAGTTTGTGTTCCTATTGACCCCAGCCACTGTGATGATTTCGATCCCACAAATGCACTGACCCTTTCTGAGGTAAACCTTCACCTCTTCAAACTGTTTCTAGTTCACACAGGTAGCTGGTTACTACTAGGAAGATCCTGAAATCTGATTAAAACAAGTGAGGGTCTACATAGCTCACATATAGATATGTAGCAAAAATTTACTAATTCAGCCCCTCTGCTGAAACCTCAGATACATGTTACCTTTGTAAGTTCTATTGCTGAAAATTTTTGTGTTGTTACGTTCCGACAGAAAAGATGTTCAGTATAGTTTTGTTGACTATCTTTTCCGTTGGAACGTAATATGCCAAAAAAATTTGGCAATAGAACTTACAAAGATGACTTTTCTGAGCTTTCAGCAGAGAGGCTGAATTAGTAAATTTTTGCTAAGCTACACTAATGTGTTTGAGCCTTCTTGAACCCCAGGGTGTCTGGCTGTGTTCTGCTAAACTACAGCTTACGTGATAATAAATTATAGAGAATCAGCCATAGTCCCTGCATTGGTAATGATTGGGCATTACCTTCCAGGAGAAAAATAATCAATTTAGCAGCACTTTACGATCAATATTTGGCATCAATATTTCCTTGATAAATTCCTAAAACCATGTTTATGTCAATTTGCAGCTTTTAGAAGAGTTTAACTTGGGAGGCATGGAAGCAGATCTTGATAGTGGTATGGTAATAGAGATATATGGTCCTTTATTAAAAAATATATATCTTGGGTAGATAAGCTTTGCTTATAAAACTTTTGAGCACTTACTCTTGCTGCATCCCATTATAGCAGCCTCATACCGCCCAGACCATGTTGGGGTGGGCTTGCAATGCAATAGTAAATAACGTTTTTTAGTTAATGAAAATAACACCTAATGCTTTTGCAATTGATGGCAGAATGGGACCGAACGGTACTTGGAAATTCAGTTAGGTATTTCAGATCATCCTTCGTACAGCCACTACTGAAATCCTGCAAGGTCTGTGATCTCCTTTCATCCTGTTTTTAATATTACCTAGTTATAGTTTAGTATAGTTTTGAACCTGGTTTGTGAAACTACCTTTGTGCTCCTGCTTTCTGGAAGTATTAGACTTCTCTTCTTGATAATGGCTGAAATAACTCAGTTAACTTATATACTGATTTTTTCCCCTATAATGACAATGGTTGCAATGAGTTTATAAAATGAAAGTAGTATTAGCAATCATGAAGAAGCATATAGCGTATAAAACAAATGAGAAAAAAAAAAAAAGAATATATAATAGGGGTACCTTTATTATCACCCGCAGAATCATGAAAAGCACCCACTCCAAAACCCATTGACTGCTTTGAATTGGAAGACGGAGATAGTTTTTCGTCCCGGTCTTCCACACAATGGATCTTGAGATCGTGGGCGTACCATCAGGCGTTCAGTTTTTTTTTCTCTGTGGCACACATCAGAAAAAAGTGATCGGGAAACCATCTGGCACACATGCACACTCAAACGTGATTTTCAGGTCACTTTTTGGGATGTGTGCCTCATGGAATAAAAACTGACCGTCTGATGGTACACCCATGATTCATTGTCTAGATGAGTAGGACGAAAAATGATCTCCATCATTTGATTCAAAGCAGTCAATGATTTTTGGCATGGGTGCTATTGAAGATTCGATGGTTGCAAATGAAGGTACCAATTTAATTAGTGAAATATGCATCCTTCTGCGGGCTTATTTTGGTGGGTTATGGAAATTGTGTTGAGAGTAGTAATATTTTTTGTGGTTCACCTGCATCCTTATTGAGGATTAGTTGGTAAAAAGCCTTTTGTGACCTTGTGACTTTTTTATGCCCTTTGTAGGTTTTAAGGGCAAGCATTGTTGACTCATCTTTTGGCCTGGTGCACTTTTTTTTTGATCGGCAAGTGAGGTAGCAAAAGACTAACCCCAAAATTAGTATATAAAGAGGGAAAGCAAGGAAAATTAAGGTACAAAAGGAATGAATTTAATGTCCCATCTCTCAGCCATGAGACGATTGGCGGGGCTGTCATGGTCTTGAAGGATGCGATCTTGGAACCTAGTCACTTCTTTGTTGTAGGGCAGAGGTTCTAATGGAATGTTTAATTGGGAAATATGTAGATAAATAGCTAACAGGTGTCTATTTTGTTGTAGAAGATACGGCTTACTGAAAATTATGCAACTATTGCAGTGGAAAGGACTAACTGAGCCAGTAACATTATTCTCAAATTGTAGTAGAAATGTCTTACTGAAAACTATGCGACTATTCAAAAAATATTTAAATAACATCTTCCCAAAAAAAGTTTATAACTATCTTATATTCAACGAACTCAACACTAAGAATGAAAAATTGCTTAAAATAGGAGAAATAAACAATAAAAAGGGGATCAATATGTGTCTTCTATTATCTTTTTTCTTCCATGTTAAGGGGTGGCTTAACTTGTTTAGAGGGTTTGGACGGTTCACAATATCTCCCAGTCTTTCGACTTTCCTTAGCTCATCTCCTTCATGAGTTCTTTTAGTGGAGAAGTACAAGAAAGTAAATGATGGGAGATACCCTACAACAATTTACATAGCCACAAGTTACAAAACTAACACAATTTGCTAATTTATGAAACAATCAATTAGACGAGCATTTCTCAAGGCAATACTCAATTTTGAATATCAAATTCTCAACCATCCTAATAATTTGCCCAAGGCAATTTAGAAATTTGAATATCCACTTCTCAACCATTCTACTAATATATGAATGGCCAAAATGATTCATTAATTTTACTTTCACATTTCCTAAGACTTAGGAGAGATAGCAAAAAATAAAAATAGAACTTACGATTGTCAAAATGGTTGCAATTGTCCCTTGCTATCAGCACTTGGTCGACAGCATATGGTGGTGACAATAATTGCCCGTACATCATTCTTCTTGATCTGTATTTTGTTGGTTTACCTAGTGAGAATAATTGGTCCACAGCATTGTGTTACTCTGTACTATAGTATGTGCTATCTAGATTCTGTTACACGAACAAAAGTGGCTTCAAAATTTAAGAGGTCCAGCTCAAAGGTGGATGCCATCATTAGAGTTGTGGTTAAAGATGTAGCGCAATGAACTATTCTCATATTAACCACTTTTTCCTTTTATTGATGATGTCTATTTAGAATATTACTCCACAGATTTTCCAAGATGCGTTATTCCTCATTTTATTGGTGCCATTGAGTACATTTCCTTCTCAATCGAGTAAAACTATTGACAGCTGCAGTTGAGAGTACTTTTTTTTTTGGGTATGGAAAAGGAGTTGCGAGAGGGCCCCTACTGCATTAAAGAAAAGAAAAATTTACATGTAAATGTCCACAATTAGGAGAAGAAAAAGGATCTCAAGACAGAAAGAATTAGCCCATGGATGAAAGCATATACAGGAGTAGCAAAATCGAAAAATAAGTTACCCTATAGCAACATCAATAAATCTAGTAATTTTTCGCAAGGGATCTTTTTTATGAATTTTAACGTCCCTGAAGGATCCCTGGCCATGAAAAGCATGAGCAGGAGGTCATGTTTGCTTATGTAAATGTTCTCTGTTTTTCTTTAAAATCATTTATATATTTATATTTTTTGAATAGATAGTCAGTATTATTCTATAAAAAAAAAAATTATATTTTTTTTATCATCAAAAAAATTGATGGCATGTTTATAGTATAAGATTCTGTTTTTTTTTTTGAGAAAATAGTATAAGATTCTTATAAATATTTTAATATGAGAATTGACCACTTATTGCCTATCCGTTATTTTATTGAGATTTCTTAGCGTGGATGCCACTCATCAGCTGTCACAAAATTTTCTGAATTACTCAATTTTCAGAAGGAAAAATCTCTGAATAGGTGGTCTACTGCTGAACCCTGTTATTTAATAGGTGCTAGCATATTGTCTACATCATTCTTGCCATGATTACAGGCATCTGTTAACGTTCAAAAATACTTGCTCTATGTTACAGGAGGAGATGGAAAGCTCTTATAATGCGAAGCTTCAACAAGTGAAAAATTCGTTAAGCTGGTAAAGCTTTACACGCATTTCAGCATCATCATGTATCAAGCTGAAGGCTATTTTTTTGTTTTCGCTAAACAAAAGAAGAGTGATGTAAAAATTCACGATAGCATAATTAGGTTCTAATATGGCATGGGAATGACGAAACTATCTAAAAATATATGTACAATGTGTTGGAGATATTATTTCTATTGTATGAGTGTGTAGTAACTATGAGTGTGTCTATAGTTAAGTTCAATTCACTTAACTCGAGAATCATGTAATACGCGAACATGCTAAAATGATATAAATAGTATTTTGCATTGGGATTTGAGTCATATTGAATCCAACCCAATTTTCCTATTTCTTCTTCCTCATCACCGAACTCTAATCCTAAGGAAATTAATTTGGTATCAGAGCCAAGTTTTTCTCCGCTCCACAACACCCTAAATTCAATTGTCCACGTGATTTGGCTCAGTCATGCCAACACGTGAGGGGGCGTGTTAAAAAGTCCCACATCGGTTGTGGGCTTGGAGGTCTTGGGCTATATATAACTTGAGCAAACCTCACCTTACAAGCTGGTTTTGTGAGATTGAGTTAGGCCCGTTAGAATTTTATCATGGTATCAGAGATGTTTAGAAGAGCACTCTGAGATGTTTAGAGTTTTGCCTATGGGGGATGGTGAAGATTGTGAAAGTGGATGATGAACTTGTTGAGCCACAGAAAAGGGAACAACCCACCTTTGATAAATATGGAAAGGGAAAGATGTATGTGCGAAGGAATAAGAAAAATGTCGTTGAAGTTATTACACATGAGAATGTAAATGAGTTACCTTCTCAGAATACCGATCATGATCCCTTACCCGAAGAGGGCCCTCTTATTTCTGATCTTCATCTACTCATTGTTCATAGAAAACCTCCTAGATCGTGTACTCGTCATCCAATCAGTAACTATGTATCATATCACAATCTCTCATTATCTCATTATGATTTTATTTGTTCTTTTGATTCAATCACTCTTCCTTCTACTGTTTCTGATATCTTACTGTGACCAAAATGGAAGGATGTTATGATTCAAGAGATGAATGTTCTAGAACATAATAAAACTTGGAAACTTGTTGAACTCCGAGAGAAAAGAGAGTTATTGGTTGCAAATGGGTGTATACAGTTAAGTAGGCCTTATGATACTATTGAAAGATATAGAGCAAGACTCGTAGCAAAAGGGTACACTCAAACACAAGGAGTTGATTATCAGGACACCTTTGGACCTGTAGTCAAGTCCAACACAATCAGGGTATTGTTATCTCTTACTGCTCACAAATACTGACTACTCTCTCAACTTGACGTGAATAATACATTCCTTCATGGTAATCTCAAGGAAAAAGTCTACATAGACATTTCTCCTGGATTTGTAAGGGGAGAAGGAAAAGTATGTAGATTAAAGAAATCTATTTATGTATTAAAATAATCCTCAAGGACCTAGTTTCAAAATTTTGTGATTCGGGTATCGAAGAAGTCACTATGATCACACTCTATTTGTAAAAAGGGGAATTAAGATGACTGCCATACTAGCCTATGTTGATAATATCATTACCGGTGATGATAGTCATGAGATTCTTAAACTGAAGGAGTATTTGAGCAACGTGTTTGAAATTAAAGACTTGGGAAGCTTGAAATATGTTCTTGGCATTGAAGTTGCGAGATCTAAAAAGGGCATCTCATTATCCCTACGGAAGTATACTATAAACCTTCTTCATGATACGAGGTTTTTGGGGTGTAGGCCTGCTGTGACACCTATTGAACAAAATCACCGATTAAATGGTGAAGAAAGTGATCTTCATAAGAATCCACGTATCTATTAGAGATTAGTTGGTAAACTGATTCATCTAACCATAATCTGTCCGAACATTGCTTATGTAGTAAGTGTGGAAAGTCAATATATGCACTCACCAAGGACAACACATTTGGAGGCTGTTCATGGGATCCTGAAGTATTTGAAAGGAAGTCCCGACAAAGGGCTTCTCTATAAAAATTATGGTAATTTGAATATATAGATATTTACTGATGTCGATTGGGTTAGGTCTCTGGATGACAGGAGATCAACTATCAGATATTGCACCTCCTTGGAAGGTAATTTGGTCACATGAAAATCTAAGAAACAATATGTAATATCAAACTCCAGTGTCGAGGAGGAGTACCGTGCCATGTCACAAGGTGCGAGAGAAGACATGCGACTTAAATTCATCTTGTCAAACTTGGGAGTTATTGTATCCTCTCCAATTATCTTGTATGGTGACAATGAAAGCATCATATTGGAGAGAATCATGTCTTTCATGAAAAAATAAAACACATTGAGGTGCACTGTCACTATATTCGCGAAAAGGTCGAGTCCAAAGAAATCAGTATTCCTCAAGTTAGAACTGAGGATCAACTTGTCGACATCTTGACTGAAGGTGTTGGTGGCAAGAGACTTTATAACATTTCCTTCAAGTTGGGTATGATCGACATCTATACTCCAATTTGAGAGAGAGTCTTGGAGATGTTATTTCTATTATATGGGTGTGTAGTAAGTAATTTTGGGTGTGTATAGTTAAGTTATTCAATTCACTTAACTCGAAATCCATATAATACATGAACATGCTAAGATTATATAAATAGTATTTTGCATTGGGATTTGAATTATATTAAATTTAACTCTATTTCCCTATATCTTTTTCTTCCTCGTCACCTGACTCTAACCCTAAGGAAATTAACTCGCTGGACTTAATTTTAACCTATTCCTAGTAGTTCCCTATACATTAGGGACAATATGCTACTCTACACAACATTTCTCATGGAATAGATCCAAGTTTTATAGCAAAACTGAATCCTAACTTTGCTGATGGCTCCTTTTATGTTTTTTGAGGAGTGCAAAAAATAGCAATTTTAAGAAGTGTATCAGAATCAAGGTATCAAAATCGATATTAGTCTCTGGCATTAGTTTGCCCAAGGCCGATACCGATATGTATCGGCCTATTCAAAATAAATAATAAAAAAATTTGACCGAGGTGTATCAGCGATACCGATACGTATCAGACATACATATCTGTATCGACCAATTTTTTATACCTTGATTAGAACTACGTGAAAATGTTAATAAGGGAAATTGCTAAAGGCACTTGGCACATCATGCAGCTTATGACATGGCACTCAAGTGTAAGGTTTGCTTATGACATGGCACTCAAGTGTAAGGTTTTCACATTACGTTAGAGTATATTTTCTAATGAGACCCGAGGCTATGCGTCCGAGTGTGTATTCAGTCCAGTTAGCCACCATGTGACACTCATCACGAGGATGGGGTGCCACTACAACTTAGGCAAGATCAATCAAGTATCATAAATTTTTTAAAAAAGGTGTTTATCCACTATTGAAAATATGGCCAAAGGTACAAAAACTCAATGAACCATGTTGGTTGGACATTACATTTTCTTTGACACATGGAATGAAGGACAAAAAAAATTATGATAACTTTTTTTAGATCACATTCCACGTGACTTTGGCTTGCATCTAGATTCATATTCCTGCCAATTTATGGTTTAATTGGTTTTCAAATCAACCCTTTGATTGGGCCGACCAGCCACATGTGAGGGCCATCACTAGTGATTACTCAAAATACTCAAAACCAATAAGTAAGGGACTATATATAGATTATATCTAAGCACAACCAATGTGCATGACAGTTTCCAATGTGGGACTACAATAAGTAGCTACTCTTGAGCAGTAGCAAAACGAGAGGAAAACCAAAATTTAAAATGCATCAACAACTTTGGCGTGTTGGCTGCCTACATAGAACACTGGTTTTAGTCAAGTCCAAGTGGTTGAACTCTAAATGGGGTTCAACTGATTTTAAAATGTTAGGATGCAAGAGATCCAAACTTGGATGTCAACTTTAATCTTGACTTCAACTTTTCTAAGTTGAAGTCAAGATTTTAAAATGTTGAATGCAAAAGATCCAAACTTGGATGTCAACTTTAATCTTGACTTCAACATTTTTAAGTTGAAGTCTGGATTCCCTTGCATCCAACGGTTTTAAAATCAGTTGAACTTCATTTAGAGTTCAACTTATTGGACTTGTTAAAAATAAAATAAAATAAATTGATGGTACGCTCATGAGTTCAAGATTCATTTTTTTGAAGATTGATCTCCATTGTCTGATTCAAAGCTATCAATGCATTCTCACTCGAGGAGATAGGGTGAGGTTAGAGTTTCACAGTGTGTGAATAACAGTACCCTAAATGTTAAATAAGCAATTGTTTTCTGAGCCAAAATCTCCTTTTGTTTTACTCTACGTGGCTGGTCCTAGGGTTCTCAATAGGCTGTATTAGGGTCGGGCTGAGGTTCAAGTGAGCCCTAACCTAATCAAGCCAGGTTCCCGAATTTTCAGCCTGACCCTAACTCAGGTTGCGATGTATTCAATCCAAGCCCAGCTCCTATCGGGCCGGGTCAGGTTTAGGCCTTTTTTTTACTATTTTTTTCTAATAAAATTTGGTTGGACTTTGACTGTTTTTTTTCTAATAAAAGTTTGAAGAATGTTAAAAATTTAATCAAATAATATTTCATTTTAGTTTGTTGCATAATGGTTATAACAGACAATAGTTACACAATGATTATAGCGGACAATAATTAATCTCAGGGCATTTAAATAAATTATATTTAATTAAAAAAACTTTTTTTTTATAACTTTAAAAGGATAAGTATATAATAATATATATAGGGCATTTAACTAAATTCGAGTCGGGGTGCCGGCCCGGGTGTTGGAACACTCAACCCAAGCCCAGCCTGAATTGATTTGGGTTACAACATGTTTAGCCCGGTCTGGATACCAGACTGGGTTTGCTTGATAGAAAATACCACTTTTTTCGGGCCGGGTGCTAGCCAAAATCCGGGTCAACCCTTAATTGTCATAGCATTTATTAAAATTTAATTCCAAAAGAAAGACACTACTATTTATTTTTTTATATTTATTATTATTTTTTTTTTATAACTTAGGGTAATCCTAAGCTTACGCTTGGACTAATCTCCAAGGGATGCCCTCGCCCCTATCATGTAACGAGTATTTCATGATTTATATACCGTATGGGGCGTCCTATTTTTGCAGAAGGGAGACGCCAACACTTGATCCCATGGCCTATTGGTAACAAACCAAAATCCCCTACCAACTGCGCAATCCCATGGTAATAGGGAATGAACCCAAACATCACACAATCAAGAACAGACATGTTGTAAAATATTTATATATTGCTACTACGATCAAACTTTTTTGATTCCAGAGGTATTCCAAGTTCTGACCTGAGGTGCGCATCATGTGAATTGCATTCGATGCTCTTTTCTTGAGTTTGAGATTATTTTCTTTATAATAAGGGAAATTTACAGTGATAGGATCCATACACCTTTTCCGCCAAAAACCCTATATTTTCACCTTTACCCAAACCGACCAACTCCAAACCGGGCCAGTTTCAGCTAGCACAAAAAGTCTCACATACCTCTTCTTACACTTTTTATTGTTCTACATAATTTAAAATTTTAAAAATTTACGTTTTTTTATATTTACGCAATGTGAAGCAGCATCTATGCCGCTACAAAATAAAGATCGATAGTGTCAAAGATTGACACGAAAAAATGGCGATACCACCTATTAAAAAAAAATCGTATGTTTAAATAGTTGATACTTCTTTTTCTTTTTAAAAAACAGTCGATACCGACTGTTTAGACAGGCGGCATTGACTGTTTAAACATGTGATTTTTTTTTTAAACAGGCGGTATCGCCATTTTTCGTGTCAGTCTTTGGCATCATTGATCTTTATATTATGGCCTTTAAATCAAATGGCATAAATGTTTCTTCACATCGCGTAAATATAAAAAAGTGCAAATTTTTTTAAATTTTAAACTATGTAGAATAATAAAAAGTGTAAGAAGGGGTATTTGAGACTTTTTGTGCTAGTTGGAACTGGTTTGGCTTGGAACTGGTCGGTTTGGGTAAAGGTGAAAATATAGGGTTTCTGACGGAAAAGGTGTATTTGACAGGGTCTATCCTGTAAATTTCCCTTATAATAATGTAAGAATTTATCTGAGATTAACAAGAGAGCGAGAGAAGACGAACAAAAACAGATTGTTGGCTGTAAATAAGGTATCCATTTATAAACAGATCAGATTAGAGCCATGCAATTGCAAACCAGGCCTGGCCTATTGGTTCGCCCAGTTAGAGGGGATTTGAACCTAGACCAGAGTCTTGAGAAGAGACCCTAACCAACGTATCATTATGTTAACTAGTGACCGACTGCTGATCTACACTGGACAATAGGGCTCATGACATGCCAGATTTGTGCCATGTGGCACACGTATTTGATCAATCCAAGTGATCCAACTTCGAGCCCCCATCATTGGCACATGTTTCAAGCAAAGAGAGTCATGATTATGAGAGGTTGCAACCATTTGATCTGAATACATTAGTATAGACCGTCAAAACAAAATATTCTACAACCATTCGTATTAGAGTGCATAGATTCAGATAATTCAAATCTCCTTTGATGACTATGATCCCTCAAAAGACACGCCAGATGGCCTAGAAGCGCAGTGTACAGGTACAATCAGTAAGTAAGAATCAACTGTGATATCAAAACATAATTGCATCCAAGATTATTCCATACTGTTTGTAGTTTCATTACAGTTACTAAACTATTATAGAGCATATTTACAAGTAATGTGATCTTGAATGTGATTCGACAGCAGAAGCAATTGACGTATAGAACAGATTGCATTAGGGAGCTTCAGAAGAATCAGAACCCAATAGCTCAGGCTTCCTCAGCCAGTACTGCTGAAACCTCTGCCTGGCATACTCAATGTAGTCAAAGTCAATGTCATTTACATGGGCCTGATGGAAAAAAAAAGTTGGTTAATACCAAATATACATCAAACAAATGGGAAAGGTTACATTTTATTAGTAAGTCGTGATATTTTCTTATAATTTAAAAAAAGAAAAGAAAAAAGGAAGGTGTGGGTGCTACCGAAATTATTCCCCACAGGCCCCAAAGCAGATGGCTTGCAAGTGTATACTTCTCAATGTCTCCAAGTAGCTTCTCAGCTTCAAGGACGATGGGCTCCTTGCCTACAGAGAGGATAAAATATAAGCTTATGTTTTGGAAAAATAAATATAATATGAGAAAATTACTGCAATGAGGGTGCAATGCTTTCATAGACTTTTAATTTGTATCAATTGCTGCAAACTCTTCCCGTCAGTATTAGTGAATGAGGTTTAAAACTCCAGTTTTAACCTTCATTTTTCACTGGTGACTAGAGATATTGTTGATATTTGTAATTAAAGAAAAAAGGTAACCACCATAACAACATGAGCACAATATCAATATAAATAATAACTGTACAGAAAACCAAAACGAGAATAAGTGCTCACGGATATTTTGATGGAAAAATCTATCCTTAATTAATATGTGACTTCTAAAATTATCCCTAAATATTAGCACCTTTAGTATTCATCCTTGGTTTTAATCTCTCTCTCTCTCTCTCTCTCTCTCTCTCTCTCTAACTTCCTTATCATGAAACTGGATGCCCAGAGACTACGTTTCTAACGGGGACGCCATATACATGGACATTGGATTTGGACCACAGCAGCGTGCTGTCATAGTATCGCAGCGCGGCGCCGCCGACGATTTCAGACGGGATTTTAATTTTTTATGCGAAAACTTCCATTTTAATTTTATTTATATTTGGACTCTTTCTTATTTCGAGTTTAATTATTGGTGGCTTATATATAGAGGCTTGTAAACACTTTTTTAGTTAGTTGATTGATTATTTGAATGCATTATTGCTTGAGTAATCTTTGCCTGAGATAGGTTTGGTGTGAGGCCAAGGGAGTGATTCCCAAAGCTATTGTTATCTTCTCTATTCTATCTGTTATTTCTCGATCTGTGATTGCTTTCTAAAACCTTAGCCTAATTGTTTCCCTACTTTTCCAAAACCTAAACCCTTTTGAAACCCTAAATCAAACATAGCCTACACCCTTTTCCAAACCATAAACCGATCCGAAAACCATAAACTTGTTACAAAACCAAAACTTATTACAAACCCATAATCTAATTCCGCAACCCTGGTTCGAGCCGTGAATCTACATCTGATCGAAGACGCGTGCCTAAACCTGGAAAAGCTAGAGTCCTATCTCTAAGCCCGATCCCGTTTCAAATCTAATGGGACTTGCGCTTCGGATTGGACACCCTATTCGGATCTCGCGTGATTTACTTATCGAAATTCTACGAACCCGGAGGTATCGTGATAGTTTTGAGATTACTCTTGAATTAATTTTATTTAATTTCGGCAAATCGCATTAAAAATCATATTCACGCATTTTAGGGTTCCCGTCCCGCGTCAGTTTCCCTGCAAAAATCAACAAGTTTCCAGCAATCTATAAATTTGATGCCATTGAGTTCGAACATTTTGTAGTAGTAGAGTTCAGTAAAAACAGGCTTACTGATTTATTTTTAGAGCTCAAGTGTTTAAATTTATTCTGAAATTCCTTGTAGTTGCAACTTTCTCAATTGTTGAATACTATTCTCCATCAGCAACTGGTATATGTTCAGTTGCTTATGCCAGTTACCCATGAATATTTCCATTTATGAAGCTGCTCAGTTATGTTGATCCCACGCAGGCAATTTGATGGATAAAGAACTCTACATGGACTGAACAAGAAATAGAATGCATACACAAGGGGATTTGATTGTGATATTCTGCACTTACCATTTTTGTTCACAATAAAATTATCATTTGGTTTATAGTAGTCTCAGTATATCAATTTTTTTTTTTTTTTTGATAACCTGGGTATCCGGGCCTCTTAGAGCACCCGCCTAATCCCAGGGGCACATGCGCACCCCAAATTCAGCACATGCCGGGTCAGCATAGGATATAAATCCCTAGGGCGGCCTCAGGGGGGGGAGGGAATTCGAATTCTGGTCTCCTGCTTTTGGAAGCAGGTACCTGGCCAGCTCGCTTAACCCCTTGAGGTTTCAGTATATCATTTTTATCATGATCAACCAGGGATTAAAACTCTTGAAGCTTGAGCGGATGTCGGATCTGAAACAGATTGGCCCTGACATAGATCCATCCTTACAACCCCTGCAGTTGCAAAGTGTTTTTGGGATGCAAAAATCATATAAGCAAGATAGGATGCAAAGTCAAAGCAGTGGGGTGTAAAACATTATGGTGCTTCTGCTTTCTTAATAGCTTGGTAAAGTTTAGTTTGAATGCAAGTTATTGCTGATTATAACAGGACTCTGAAGATTGAAGATTATGTGCTCAGGCATTCTTAGCAGATCAGAAACCTGAAAACTCTGTGCTCATGGGCATCTGAATTTCCTTTCTCGATAATTAATAAAAAATGATTTGTAATGTGGTGGCATACTGCCAGAGATGCATAATCATAATGGTGAAAAATGGAACGATATGATATCTGAATTTGAAGAACTTCTACCAGGGTTTTAAACAGTGAAAGGCTTAGGTGTAGCAGGGGATTCAAATTCAAATTGGGGAGAATCTCCATCTGAAAGTGGGTTTACTAAAAATTTCTGTACGTTTGAAGGAAACTAGGTTACCAAGAGAAGCAAGAACCAAAATGTGGTGCCTACGTCTAGTGCAAAGGCTTTGTACAGAGCTATGGTTCATACCATGTGTGAGCTTATATGACTGAAGTCCTTAACCACAAAGATAGATTTCGAGTTCAAGTGGCCAATGAAGATGCTTAAAAATCTGGTCTTCCATGAGAGTATCGAAAATTTTGAAGTTGATAGCCATTTCATTAGAGAGAGCGATAAATGATGAGGTCTCTACTCCATATGTGAGATTTCGAAATCAGCTTTTAGATATGTTCACTAAAGCACTCACTTGAAACCAATTGGAACGGATTCAATTCAAGTTGAGCATTTACGACATATATGATTCAGCTTGAAGCAGAGTGTTGAGCTTAATGTTGGGTTGTCATAGTTTATTCAGTTTATTAAAGGATGCAAACAATAGATATGTAAATCAAAGGTAGAATTGGGATTTTGGTTTCTTTTTTTTCTTTTTCTTTTTTGATAACCTGGGTATCCGGGCCTCTTAGAGCACCCGCCTAATCCCAGAGGCACATGCGCACCCCAAATTCAGCACATGCCGGGTCAGCACGGGATATAAATCCCTAGGGTGGCCTCAAGGGAGGGAGGGGATTCGAACTCAGGTCTCCTGCTTTTGGAAGCAGGTACCTGGCCAGCTCACCTAACCCCTTGAGGTTAATTTTGGTTTCATATTAGTGGCATAGTGTAATCAATTTTCTCCCTCTCTATCTCTTATTCACCTCTATCTCGTCCTCTCTCACTCTCACTCATTTCACTCTCTTCTCTCATTCAGTATTTCCTCTTGAACATGTGAATGAAACCCTAGCCATTCAATGATATCAATACAATATTATGGTAAACTAAAAGAGAAAGGCTTCTAGGCACGAAAGACAGCTACATAAAAAAACCAAGAGAACTAAGCCCTTTTACATAGAAGAGCAACCATGAATAAAAGTCACAATCAATGTGGCGACAGAGAAGCTAACCCAAAAACAAACAAAATACATTCATTGAATCTTCAAATCTTCGATGGAAAAGATTTAAGCATTGAAAAACAACTATGGACATGCCAAATTTCACAAATATATATTCCCCCAAAATTGATAGGCTAACAAACTAGGAATTACCAAGTTAAAGTGCTTGGAAGCTGATGTGCACCAAGAAGTGAATTTAGTTCCAACAAGCAAATAGACACAGACAAAAGCGAAAAGATAGAAGCATTTGATGGTTGAGCAAAAATGCCTAGAGGAGAAGTAGAGGTCGAGTCAAGCACTTACATTGGAAATTGGTGAAGATGTACAATAGAGTGAAATATGAAAGGAACTCACAGATGCTAAATTGATCACTCATTCAAGCACGTATCATTGGCCCAAAAGAACCAATTTCTGATGAACAAAGATTTGACAAGAGACAATACAAAGAGCATTTTCCAAATGAAACAAACCTAAATACAAAAACTGAGAAAAATATTTTTATTAACAAAAGATTAGGACACCTTACATCTTGGTTAATATATTAAATGGAGAGACCTAAGGGTTCTTTTGGCATAGCTCCTCACAGCCTATGACTCGCTTTGGGCTCAGGTGGACATTTGCTAAACAAGCTCCCTGCTCCAATATTGCTAGCCGGGGGCTGCTTTAAATGAAAAACAAGCTCCCTGCCAGAGTGGTTAAAATCTGCTATGGCGGGGAGCAGGTAGGGAGCTGGAGTGGAGTTGCAGGTAGATATGCCTAAGCTCCTTTATATAGAGGATCAACCAAGTAACAAACTTGCTCACAACCAAACTGGGATTCAAAGATCCCTAATGCCAAAACTCTGGCTAAACAAGGATAAAATAAGCATAGGAATTATGATTTGCCTTTTTTTCCCCTGATTACTCTATGAGACTTAGGATACATTAACCTTTTAATCTCAACAATGAATAAGTAACAAGTAATATAATAAACACATCAAATAGAGAAAATATTAAATGAAACCCCATCGAATGGTACTAATGGGTATATGCAAATAATATAAACACATCAAATAAAGAAAATATTATATGAAACCCTATCGAATAGCACTAATGCATATATGGTAGCATTCAAGAGGGGTCCACCTAATTCTCAGTTGCAAGATATTCCCTTCAAAACTCAGTCATATAATGCAGTCCAACTGTACAGATAAATTAAGAGAAACGTTTCCAAGAACAAACGCGTGCACGCACACACACACACACACAACTTGAATTTTCCTTGACCAAAGTAACCTCATAACTTTAGTCTTGCAAGTCATGCTACCGTTAATACTCATGCACACTGCAGTATTAATAGAGTCTTTGCCCAATCAACATTCTAAGGTTTACAATGGAAATATAAAGAGTGCACTTCTTGCTTTCCATTTATTTTAAGAATTCACGATATTAAACAGCAAAACAGGGGTGGTGGAGGTTGAAAATTGAAATTTTTTATTTATTTTAATAAAAATATAGGGCACCATAAGATTATAGTTGCCAAGATCACTCCAACCCCCACGAACTACAAACTGATTTAGTGAACTCAATAGCTAACCTAGGCTGTATCTCTTATATTCACTAGAAATGCAGCCAGCTACAAAAATGTAAAATGAAGTCCATAAATAAGGAAACTATTGATTAGAGCTCCAATATGCACAATATGACTCATCTTGACTCATTCTAAAATACTAAACGAAGCTCCTTTATATATGTGGGGGACATGGGGTTACCTTGTAACTAAAATACTTCTGATGCTGATTGAATTCACAATACATGAGAGCATACTAACATAAGACACAACATAAACATAAGGGGATAAAGAGATGTTTTTTATGCATGCATCATGCATGTGCAAATGCATGTGTACAATAACATTAATTAAGTTAAGACCATAATTCTCTAGATCTAGAGTTGTTAAACAGAATATCTTTCCTTCAAATTAATGGATTGTAAGTCAACTCAGAATCTTCACGTATCCTATGAATCAAAATATTCATCAGTTATTGGGCAATATCTAGTTCATGGTTAGCAAGCAGAATCTTTAACCAGAAAATTTCAAGCACACACTCACACACGAGTGTAAGCAAGAGGGGGTCATTGGCATGAATTCCTAACATAGATTTTCCCACTCAGATATTTGCAAGAATTAAAAACAGTAAAACCTTCAAATGTAATGAAATTTGAAAATAACAATGTATACTAAGAGGACATGTGAAACCCATATCAATGCCTTCAATACCATGCCATATAAAAGAACTTCCCGGAAAAGCGACTTACCTGAAGAACTCAGATATACATGCACAAATCTTTTACGGTCCTCAATACCTGTTGTATAAAGCCAGCAAAGATAACCAAATTAAATGTCATCTGGAAATAAGCTTAATATGAGTTGTTTGTTTTATTTTGTATTTATTTAAAAAATAAAAGCACTAAAACGTGGTTAGTCATGGACCTGGATATTTATTGTAGTCCAGAATATGAGGTGTTTCAGTATGATAATCAGCAGCCATCTCACAAAAGTGATTTGCAAGATCGTATGCAATAGGATTGTAACTCGAGTACTCATAGTCCTATAAAAAAAAGTCAAATATTTGAGAAATAAAGAAGGGCCTATAAAAAGCAGAATGAGATAGCTTAAATAGAATTTTAAACAAGGGGATCAGCTAAATCAAGTCGCTCAGCTTGAACAGCATCAAATGTCCTGCAGTTTTTGCATCCACAAAACATGAAGCACACCTTGCTAACATTTCACTGCATGTGCTTTTCCAGATAACACATTAATAGTACAGTTGGGCAATCCCTGGAAAAGCACAGGTGTTCTAATTACATCACATATGCATCAAGAAAAGCAGACATTGCCTACTTACTGATACATTGTTGTAAAGAAAGGAGAGGACAAAAAAGTTTGACCTGTAAAGACCAAAACTATGACTATTCTTTTTTATCTTACTAAAATCACTTCATTACGAAAAGCCCAAACACTCATTTAATAAGTATACCTAGCCTTTAGAACCTGCTGACCTTAAAGTGGTACTAGAGTCTAAAAATATGCTAACTCATTGGATTTCATCATCACTTTAGCATTGTTATAGTATCTGCTAACTCACTAGTCACTAACATAGTAACAACTACTCTTATGAGCTGCTCATTGAAGTTATTCGCTGACAGATCATTACTGATCAGAAATAACAAAGCCAGCAAAAATATGGCTTCACAAACTTGCTATAACATTTGGACGCAAATGCACACCGACATAAATCGAAGCACTCAAACACATGCACGTGGATGTCTATGATCCATTTGACAAGGGAAGAAATCCAAGATGGCTTGCGCTTTCCCCGACAAAATGCAAACCTATCATTGAATATAACCACCTGCTTTTTTGGCATGCGAAAAGAAAAAAATACCTCTATATTTAAAAATAAAGGGTAAAATGTGAGTTGCACCTGCCATTTCAAAAGAAAGAAAAAGAACGAAAAAAAAAAACAAAAAATTAAAGGAGGAAACATTGTTTCGTCAAAGTATGAATGTGTAATGTTCAATGTATTAAGAAGGTGAAAAATAGAGTAAACATGTGTAAAAAGTGCATAGAAAGAGCAGGAGTGCTTACTATTATAGTTACTGCTCTAGTCTCCTCATCAATCATTATGTTTCCGTACTGAAGATCATTATGGCAAAATCCAATCTTCTGATTTTCTACTGACAGTACATTTTCCAGCAAAGTTATCTCCTCATCGAGGGTATCCAAGCAAAACTCTTTAGCTTCTTCAGGAGAAGAAAAACGCTTGGCAACATTAAGCCAGTTTCTGAAGGAATCACAAAAGATTAGTATTTACACCATCAATACTGGAAAACTTAAAACGCCATCTAACAAGTATATAGTACATACCTTAACCTGTCCCAGAGGAGTACATTCGCTGGACCAGGCATGTCAAGATCATGGAACTCCCTCAATTTTGATGCAATAAGGGCAGATATTTCTGGATCACCTAGGTCGGGTGCCGAAAGCGTCTGATCCATGCAACCAAAATAAGATCCAAAATGTCTTTAATCAGTTTAAGACAGGGTAGTAGTAATGGAGTAAATGCTATTGCCCCTTATTCCTTCTACTATTTTTTTTTACTGATTTAATCTGATTATTTATTTATTAAATAATTGGATTATTTATTCTGTTCATTAAATAAATAATGGGATTATTCATTTATTTTGTTACTGATTTAGGCTGCGTTTGGCATAGCTCTTTGCCAACTCCGTGCCAGAACCAGATATACTTGCTTTACCAGGCCCCCCTTGATGCGGAAACTAACACATGCAATGCTTTGGCTGAGATTATTAGAAAATTTAATGCAAATAAATAAAATATCAAATTCCTAAACAGGTTATCACAGAAAATACGAAGAAATTCTATTAGATAATTTTAGGTTTAGCCCGAAATAGTGTTACTTTCGCCTACGTTCCCTATCGGATCTAGATGATTAGGGTTCTTAGCAAACAACTAGATCTCTGACAGTTTTAAGGCGTCGAATGAACTTGCAAGCAGGTTCTTTCGATATCGTGTGAAAACATGGCAAATAATGATTTTAATAGTGAAGGGATAGGTTAGGGTTGCGATACTTACGCAACTCGTAGATCATAAGAAGATAGAGAAGGAAGAAAAGTTGGTCTTGCACCAAACCGCACACGGGACAAAGAATCGCTCTTCGGTTGAGAGAATCACACCATCATAGAAAGTTCAATCACAAAACTCTCAAAGTTGCAAAAGCAATTTTCATTATCCATCAATTACTTTAAAAGTTGTTTTTTACAAGCCTTTAAATAGGCTAAGAAAAACCTAACTCGAAATAAAGGAGTCCTAATAACTTAAAACACTAAAACAGCAAGTTTTGCCAAAAAAAACTAAAATCCCGTCATATCTTGCACGATCGATCAATCGATTGATTCTGGAGTCGATTGATCGATCAATTCTGGAGTCGATCAATCGACTAAGAAATAAGCAAATTGTCCGAAGGCTTTGACCACAATCGATCGATTGACAATTTGGAATTGATCGATCGACAGAGAAATAGAAGTGCGCCCAAAATACTATGCCCTCTATCCTCAATCGATCAATCGAAGGTTGGGGTCAATCGATCGACTAAAACACTCTTCAGTCCTTCAAATTTTAGTCGTTCTTCACTTTTACAATCTTCTTGCGCCTCCAATAAGTTACGGGTTGTTTCTTGATTCGGATGTCCCCATCAATTCTCCCAGGGTTAGAAGGATTCATCCCCGAAGAATATTGGTTGTCATAGAGGTCGAGGAGATCCGGATCAATTTGTTGAAACTCTTCCCTTGTTATCCACGCATTCTCTAAATCGACTTTGTTCTTCCACTTGACCAGGTACTTTTGAAGTCCCCCTTAGCTGGTGGATACAATTTGATCCTCCAAAACATCTTCAATGATCTTACGAGATGGTCTTATAGGTGGAGGTAATGGCGTGGGGAGGGGAATAGTGGTAACATTGGATGTGGAAGGCTCAAATGGGTTGGGTGGAATGGTTGAATGGCCATGGAACGAAACGAGATCCTCCACGTTGAAAATAGTGTTAATCCCCAATTATGGCGGTAAATCTAGGATGTAAGCGTTAAAACCGGTTCGCTTTAAAATGCTATAGGGTCCAGCACCATGAGTTTGTAACTTCTTAGCAATCCCTTAAGGGAATCACTCAGGTCTATTCTAAACCATCACAAAATCATCCTCCTAAAATTCTTCGAACCTTCTATGAGAATCTGTAAAAATTTTGTATTTTTCATTGTTCACAATAATTCTTCTTTTAATCTTAGCATGAAAATCACGAATGCGATGTGCAAATATAGATGCAAACTCGAACGACCTTTGATGAACTGGCATCGGGATAAGGTCTACAGGTGTCCTAGGTTTATAACCATGCACGATTTAAAATGGACTCATGCCTGTGGTTCTATTAATTGAATTATTGTATGCAAACTCCGCTACAGGCAAGATGGAATCCCAACTCCTAATATGTTCACCTACTAGACACTGTAACAAATTACCTAAACTCTGATTTACAACCTCAATTTGCCTATCAGTTTGGGGGTGCTATACAGGCTAAAACTGAAATTAGTCCCCATTTTAGATCATGGTGTCTTCCAAAAGTAATTGACAAACTTGAAATCACGATCAGACACTATAGTTTTAGGCAAACCGTGCAAACGAACAATCTCATTAAAGAAAAGTGTAGCAATGTTACTTGCATCTGAGGTCTTCAAGCACGCGATGAAATGGGTCATTTTTTAAAAACGGTCAATGTAACGTCCTGAATTTTTCGAATATTAATATACCCGACTAAGTGTGCGTGCCTGGTAAGGTATACGCTACATGCCATCGGAATTTCGAACATCTTCTTTGAAGTATATGTGTATATTAGTGTGGAAGGTTCTTATATTTAATTGTGTGAACAGTTACACAAGCCACATGATGGCACAGTGGTTAGAAGCTTAGGTTCTAAGCAGGAGGTCCAGGGATCAAAACCTGTTGAGGGACTTTTGGACTTCATTTTGGACCTTTAGATAAAAGCTTATACACCTGTTTTGGTAAATTGGCTTAACGCCGAATTAGAGCCACTGCAGTTAAAACCAAGGAACCATTCGTAGAATTTAGGCCTTTGAGAATTCGTTTGAGAAAAGAGAGGAGAGTCGTGAAAGAGAGGAAGAGAACCCCCAACTCCTCTTCTCATTTTCTTTTAAGAGAGAGATCATAGCCAATGGAGCTCCTCTCAAATTCTTCTACATGTAAGAAGATTAGTGTCTGTTCCGTAAACTTCAATTTTGACAGCGTAAGATCGTGACCTAAGAAGGTAAGCATCATAGCGTAATCGTACGAATGTCGATTTTCGAAACTTAGATATGATGGGTGTGTATTTTGATAGCATGCAAAGACTTTGAGGATTCAGGTTGTATGGAAAAAAGGAAGAGAAATGCTAATTCACATTGCCTCGCTCAAGCGAGATTGGAAGTCGCACGAGCAAGACCCCTTCAGATTCAAATAAAATCGTTGGTGAAAACCTCGCTCGAGCGAAATGCTTTCAGAAAATAGGCTAAATCTTTCAGGTGAATCTTGCTCGAGCGAGATGTGTGTGTGCCACACATAAATGTGAAAGTCGCTCGAGCGAATTGTGCAGTTTTGCCTGCCTTCAATTTTGTTTGGTAAAACTTAAGGAACTTTGATTTATTTTGATCTATTAGTCTTTGACACGTAGTTTATGAACGTAATGTAGGATTTAATAAGCCGGAGGTCATCAATAAAGACCACCTCTTTGCCTTTTTGCGACATCGGGACCAAGGTAGGGAAATTTCACTACCCAATTACATTTGATTTCGATTCATTGATTTTATGATTGGAATTTGAATGGTGATCCTTTGAACACTGAATTTGAATCTCAAATTTGAAATTGAAATTAGACTCTTTGAATTTGAATTGAACTTCGAACTGAAAAGTGAGCATTGCATCGAACCCTTTGAATATGAATTAAGAACTTCGCCCTCTGAATACAAACTATGAATACGAATTGTATATATGAACTCTGAATACGAACTTTGAATATGAACTATGAATATGAACTCTGAATTTGAACTCCGAATATGAACTCCGAATATGAATTCTGAATGTGAACTTTGTATATGAATTTCTCTGAGTATGAACTCTGAATATCGGATCCTCTTGGATCGAATGCTGACATGAACTTTGAATCCTCTGAACTCTGAATTCTGATTTGATTAGATATTAATTATGAACAATGACACATAATATGTATTAGAACTTGCATGATGATTTAAGGTTCATGTGAACGAATCCGCAAAATTCTAGATTGATACAACGGGTAATCCGTACATTCTGGACAGAGACAGCGGGTTTTCCATACATTTCTGGACCGGCACGGCGGGTTATCTGTGCATTCTGAAAATTATTTATTATACGACGATGGTCAGAGGGGATTCCCATCGGAGATCCGGCTCAACAACGCTGTACTCGCGTTGGAGTTTCTTAAGTTATAATTTAAGTCATTCATTAATTAAGAAGTTGCATGTAAATGAGAAAATGAATAAGTGAACAGAACTTTGTGAATTTCAGAATCGCTATTGTTAAACCATATGTGAAAACTCATCTTAGACCTTGTGATTTCGAATTTAAGATCTTCCAATTCCGTTTTGATATGAAATGCCTTTGAATCATAGTCATGGAATTTTGATATGAAAATGCCTTCTGTTTGATATGAAAATGCCTTTGAATTTGATACGAAAAATGCCTTCGAATTTGATATGAACAATGCTCTTTGATTTTTATATGAAAAATGCTTTGAAATTTCAGTCATTGAATATATGCATTGATTTATAAGATGTGAATTGGTATTGAACTTTTCCCTACTGAGCTTAAATTGTTAGATTATCTCGACACCTTGTGTCACAGGTGTAGATTTTGATCAGGACCATGGCCTTGAGGAGGATCTTGATTACGTATTGGAGGTAGAAGAACTTCCGCCCAAAGATTTTTACCCATAGATATTTAGTTTCTAGACTAGGTATATTTGGACTTTAGTGTATTTAGACTTTGTACATTCTGGATAGATTGCAACTCATGCCACTGTTTATGTGACAATCGGTCATCACCAGTGGTCATTTTAGTTTAGTTTATGTTTTGTAATATAAAGGAATCTCTATTTACTGCCATATGATATATGTTTTGATTTTCGCATGTATATGATATCCGTTTTGATTTCCGCACATCGGACGGTCCGATTTTCCCATATTTAGATGCGAGAAAAATCGGGTTGTCACAGTCCACGACGACGAACACCAAATCATGCTTGTGGGACTAACATAAAGTTCATAGAAAGGTCTTGCCACGGAGTGTGTGGCACAAGTAACGGTGTGTATAACCCTATGTTTTGCCTTCTTTGTTTTGCCAGTTGGCAAACACGATACCGGTTAAGGATTTTTTACAACATCTCAAATGAGATTGGGCCAATAAAATCGATCTTCAACCAAAGTGGCCAGCAACTCTCCATCGTGTAATTCCCAAACAAGAAAATCTTGTAAGAAGTACGGGGAATACACAAGGGGTGTTTTAAGAACAAATACTCGTCTTGTAGAGTATCCTTACTCTCCCTCACAAACTGTCCACTCAGAAGTGAGGTGTACTATTCACCAAAATCCAGACATGTAGGATAATAATCTATAAGACAATTAAATTCGGTCTCCTCAACACTCAATGAGTGCAACGTTGCCACTCTACGGCTAAGCGCGCCAGCAACTTGATTCTCTACACCAGCCCTATGTATCAACACAAATGTGAACCCTTGAAGTTGCTCAACCCATTTCGCATGTTGCGGGTTTAACTTCTTTTGGGAACTCAAAAATCTAAGGGTTTCGTGATCCGAGAACAAGACAAATTCATGGGTTACCAAATAATATTTCTAATATTTAAGAGATTGTACTACTGCATAGAATTCTTTATTGTAGGTAGAGTATTTTTGTCTGGCCTCACTTAGCTTCTCACTGAAATAAGCTATTGGATGTCCCTCTTGGCTTAATACTCCCCAATACCTATGCCTGACGCATCACACACTACCTCAAAGACCTTAGAAAAGTCAGAAAGGCGCATGACAGGAGCTTCCGTCATTCGGGACTTAATCTCCTTAAAAGCTTTTGTCGCAGCAGGTGTCCATTTAAACTCCCCCTTTTTGATGCAATCGGTAATAGGGGATGTTACCGTATTGAAGTTACGGATGAATTGCCTGTAAAAAGTGACTAACCCATGGAACCTATAGACTTCGTGGATGTTCCGAGGTTTGGGCCATTCCACAATAGCTTTGACCTTTTTCGGGTCCGCAGTCATTCCTTGAGAGGTTACGACAAACCCTAAGAAGACAATGCTTTGTGACATGAAAGTGTACTTCTTTAGGTTTGTATATAATTTTGCTCCTCTGAGAGTTATACAAACTTGCCTTAAGTGGCCTAAGTGTTGCTCCTTGTTGTGGCTACAAATAAGGATAACGTTGAAATAAACCACAAGGAACTTGCCTATGAAAGGCCTCAACACATGTGTCATGATACGCATAAATGTGCTCGGGGCATTGGAAAGCCCGAAAGGCATGATAAACCACTCATATAAACCATCCTTGGATTTAAAGGCAGTTTTCCATTCGTCCCCGGGACAAACTCGGATTTGATGCTATCCACTCTTCAAATCGATCTTCAAAAATATAGTGGCACCGACCATCATGTCCAACATATCGTCCAGTCTCGGTATAGGGAATTGATACTTGACCGTGATTTTATTAATAGCGTGGCTATCAACACACGTTCTCCAAGTTTCATCTTTCTTGGGTGTGAGCAGCGCTGACATGACACATGGACTCAAACTTTCCTTAATGAATCCCTGGAGAAGTTCATCAACTTGCCTTTTTAACTCTGAATGTTCGAATGGATTCATGTGATAATGGGGCAAGTTAGATAAAGTAGATCCGGGAACTACATCAATGGCGTGTTGGATGTTCCGTAAATGTGGTAATTCATCTGAAAGATCTTTGGGAAAGGCGTCCCAAAACTCTCTCATTATCGGTTCAACCTCTTTCGTTTTTCAATTATTACAAGGACATAGACAATGTCCTCTGTCTTAGCACCTCGCTCAAACTATAGAGGGCTAACGATGTGAGCGACCTTAGATGTCTTCTCTCTCTCAATTAGGCCTTTATCATTTGACTTGTTTGTTTTCACAGTAGATGCTTTAGGAGGTAAAGGATTGATTTTTATTTTATTTCCATTGTGTGTGAAGGAGCACACGTTCGATCTCCCGAACAATGTAACATCCAAATCATACAACCATGGCCTCCCAAGGATGATATGCCTCACATCCATAGGCACAACATCACACCACAAGGTGTCCTTATACGAGCCGAATTGTATAGGAACCTGACACCTTTGTGAAATGGGGATGGATGATGAGTTGGCCCAAGCAATTTTATAGGGTCGTGGGTGAGCTATGGGTGCAAGCCATAAGTGAGAAACTGTGCTCTCGGAAACAACATTGGTATAGCTTCTATTATCGACTATGACTCGACAAGCTTTCTTACCACACTTGGCTACGGTATAAAAGATGTTATCCTGCCGCCAATCATCACTCTCCTTAGATTGGGCTAGAGCACATTTAACCATAAGAGCCTGCAAGGTATCATCCTCCTCAACGGGGTAGGAGATTTCCCTAAGACAAGCCATAGTTCGTTCTCCAGCAAAATCTTCCTCGTCACTGGGGAATGACTCAGACTCATAAACTTCTTTTGTTCCCTCATCGTGCTCATTCTCAGGGTCCTCGGTTATGAAAAAGATTCGGGATGGACATTGTGTTGTAAAATGTCTGATGTCATGACACTTGTACCACTTGTTTTGACCACCACTCGTGGGGCCTTCAAGCATTAAACCTTTACCCTTATCAACTCTAGCTATAGGTGTAGCAACAGAATTGGGCCTAGCTGACGAGGTATGAACGTTGGGTTTTAACTCAGGAAAGTTAGACCTATAAGCGGACCCACTATTATCAAAACTTTTGGTTTGAGGGGTCATGAGGTATCGTTCTAATTCTTCGACTCGGGAGAAACACTCATCTAGGTCTATGACGGGGTATGGAATGAGTTCCTTTGTAGTTATGGGCGAAGGTCCATTCAAAATCGGGATAAGGTAACTCTTTTCGACTCATCCACATTGGCGTGGGACATTAGGTTTTCAAACTTGTCAATATACTCTATGACCAGTGAATTCCCTTGACGCAATGATTGCCACTGATCAAGAATGTGTTCATCATAGGAAAGAGGAACATACTTCTCGTTTAGTTGGATCTTCCTATCATCCCAGATGGAAATGGGAAGAAAACCCTGGGACTGCTTACGATGCTTTAATCCCATCCAGTAAAGCCTAGCTTGACCCATAAGCTTTGACTTTGGCAAACCTGACTTTTTGCTCCTTAAACATGGCATACCACTCGAATTAGTTTTCCATGGCAGCCACCCACTTGAGAAAGACTTTAGGTTGTCTTTTCCCATCGAGCGTCCATTTTCACGAACTTCATGATTTTGTGGTCTTGATTGGTTTGGATATCACGTCGGGGAGGACCATCTCTCCTACGGTCATTAATGTGGTCGTGATAGTGATTTTCAGTGATGACCTCATTCATCTCTTCAACATGGGTCACTAAAGCCTTATGCCGGGCTTGTTGATCACGCAACTGGTTTTGTAATTGATTGTGGTGATCAGTCAACTGGGCTTGGAGATCGGCTTGACTCGCGATCAACTGAGACGTAAGTTCCTTAATTAGGGCTTCTATCTTAATGAGATTTATGATTATGCAAGACAAAAATAAAATAACGCAAGACAAAACAAAATGAACCCTAGAACCTATATGAACACCGACAACCCTAAGCTGACAAATCTTTGATACCAAATCTGATGTGGGAAACTAACACATGCAATGCTTGGGTTGAGATTATTAGAAAATTTAATGCAAACAAATAAAATTATAATTTCCTAAACAGTTTGTCACAGTAAATACGAAGAAATTCTCTTAGATAATTTTAAGTTTAGCCCGAAATAGTGTTACTTTCGCATACGCTCCCTATCGGATCTATAAGATTAGGGCTCTTAGCGAATGACTAGATCTCCGACAGTTTTAAAGCGTCAAACGAACTCGCAAGTGAGTTCTTTTGATACCATGCAAAACCAGGGCAAATAATGATTTTAATAGTGAAGGGATAGGTTAGGGTTACGATACTTACGCAAATTAGATCAAAAGAAGATAGAGGAGGAAAAGTTGGTCTCGCACCAAACCGCAAGTGGGACAAAGAATCGCTCTTCGGTTGAGAGAATCACACCCTCACAGAAAGTTCAATAAAAAAACTCTCAAAGTTGCAAAAGTAATTTTCATTAATCATTAATTACTTTAAAAGCTGTTTTTTATAAGCCTTTAAATAGGCTAAGCAAACCCTAACTCGAAATAATGAAGTCTTAATAACATAAAACACTAAAACGGCAAGTTTTACCAAAAATATAAAAATTAATCCCATCATATCTCGCACGATCGATCGATTGATCAATTTTGGAGTCGATTGATCGACTGAGAAATAAGTAAATCGCCCGAAGGCTCTGACCACAATCAATCGATCGACAGAGAAATATAAGTGCACCCAAAATACTATGCCCTATGTCCTCAATCGATCGATCGATCGACTAAAACACTCTTCAGTCCTTCGAATTTGAGTCATTCTTCACTTTTACAGTCTTCTTGCGCCTCCGATAAGTTATGGGCAGTTGCTTGAATCGGATGTCCCCATCACCCTTTCTCCTTGTTAACTCCCTGCAAAGCAAGTTTTATATGCTCTAGCAACTACCTCCCTGCAAATAAAATCTGCTATGGCAAGGAGTGAGCAGAAAGCAGGGGAGAACTGCTGGAGCATGTAAATTCTGCTCAGCAGGGAGTTAGCAAGGAGAAGGAGGGCCTGCAAAAGCAAGTAGTAGGGATTTAGCAAAGAGAAAGAGAACCAGCTAAAGCAGGTAAACCCTGGTAGCAGGGATTTAGCAAAGAGAAAGAGAACCTGCTAAAGCAGGTAAACCCTGCTCTGGCAGGGAGCTATGCCAAACACGGCCTTAATGTCTAACATGGTAACACCTAATATGAAATAGACATAAAACCTTGAAGGAATATGCTGACAAGAATCAGTCTGCTCTCTGCTTCGTTGGTTTAACAACTAGAATTAACAAGCTAAAATTGAGACTAATTTAATGCAACAATAATAATGTAAACCTTTAGTAAATGTAACAAAATATCTCTAGTGCATCCTATCATTACTAAAAATGTTCAAGAAAGTGAAAATATTTGTAAAGTTGCCTTGAAATTCCAAAATCTTTCGTATCCCAAAAGTGGCTTTTGAATTCTGAGTACATCCTGTAACAATCCTGGTTGGTGGATATTAAATGAAGATTTCTCTTGATAAAGAAAACATTAGCATGAGAGGTTTCACAGCAATCATTGTTGGACACAGCAATCACCTAGGTTCCCAGAGGCAGTTTCAGCACCTAGGCTATAGTTACCCAAGCATTTTTACAAACTTTATTTTTCTAATAGGTAACCTGGGATTGAGCCTGCAACCTCAAGGTTGCAATAATGTCAACCTTCCAATTGAGCTATAGGCCCAGCCACAACTCTTGGAGCAGATAATTAGGTTCCTGTGGAGTTCTTATTAAAGGCACTTTGTCTTGCATATTTTGTCTGGTTATAATAGTTCCTTGGGTCCTGAAGTACGTCTCCTCTACTTGAACAAACAAAAGTAACAGAGTGTTTGTTTGTTTCGTATTGTGGTCAACATGGTTGGCTTTGGAAAAATATTGGTTCTGTTCTGTGAATTCTAATTCAGAACCAAACGTCAAGAAAATAATTAAAAGGCTAGGTCTAATGCTTTATATCTGCATCTCTTCATTGATCAGAAAGTCAAAACACATCGCTACTTGTAAACTTCTAATATTCGAACAAAACACTTTCCAGTAATTTCCATAAAATGACCTGGTCACCATCCTTTTTTTTTTTTAAACCACTTGAGGGATAACAGAAATATAAAAAGAAAAAGTTGGTAAACCTGCGGCACATACCCGTGCATGAATGAACTCTTCAATTCGCCCATTTGGGAACCGCCCCAGAAGACAAGGCCCCTGCCCATGCTTCGACATGCATTCAAATGTCCGAATCTCATCATCCCGGTCGAAGAAAACGTCCACGCCCTCACCATAAATCCGCACCAGAACCTTTCGAGGGAGAAACCCACTCTCTGTCTGCCACATAATCTGGAAAACCTCGTTAGTCATGGCTCCTTTTAGCTGCATCACCTGCAATGCCTTCACATCCTCAACATCGCTCCATTTCGATGCCATTGAATGAAGAAGCTTCTTCGCTTCTACAGGAATCTGGAATTCACTGTCCACGGCATTATCAATCTCAGCAGCAGTAACCATGATAAAGCCACTCCACTTCTCAGTAAATTCAAGTTGAGAGAGCGATTAATATAAGGAGTTAAGGACCACAGATATATCAATCTCCTCAGATCTGGAAAAAGAAAATTGATATTATTATGGAAACTGCCAAAAGAAATATATTTTGCCAAGTAAGAATCAGCAAGAACAAGCTTCCAAAAAAGGATAGTGCTCTGTTTGGGTTAACTTTATCCTGTCACATTCCTCGACCTGATTCCCTCAAAAACTAGAATTCGTAAGCTGTTTTAGCCGCATTTGGATTCTTGCTCAATTTAAGTGGAAACGCTGATTGTGGGAATCAACTGGGTAAGAAAATGGCGTTACTAAACGTCATTTTTTACAGGGCTTTTGCTTTTCAGGGCCGGATGCAGGGGAATATGGCGCTAAACCACAATACAAAACACCACCTAATCATTTCTATATCATCTAAAATAAAGGTAGTTACACCAAATTCCTATTCTTTGAAAAGTGGTAAGGATAAAGAGAGAGAATATGTAGAAACCATTACCGATTAAAAAAAGAATATGTGGAAATCATTTGCAAAAAAAGTACTTCGATGATGAAATCCAGCTGCAAAATTCTAGACCCAAAATGAAAGAAACATATGAAAAATGATCAAACGATAAAAACTAATAATAATAAATAAATACAATAGAAAGAAAATTCTGTTTCCACTTTGAAGTTTGAAGAAACAGCATCTCACAGAAAACTTTCCAGAGTATCAAAAGCCCTAGAAATCCCTATTTCTTTACTTTTGCCTTCGATTTCTATCTAAAGAACACCTTTAAAAAAACACGAACAAATTCGAAAAACAAGATCAAAACTAAAGAGTTCTTCCCAATTTTATAAACTCAAAACGAAAAAAAAAAAAAACTAGATAACCTCAAATTAAAAAAGAAGAGAAATGAAAAGAAAAAATCTTTTCAGCCAAAACAAAACCCTAGAAATCAAATGCACAATATACCTCACCTGCTCTCCACTACCTTAGTCTAACTCACAACGAATCGGAGGATATCGAAAACCAGAAAGCTCAAACACACACAAAAAAAAAAAAAAGACTTCTCTGCATACAGAAAGAAAATCCCTTTCCTTGCTAATTATATGAATATTTATTAATTGAAACTTGGAACTTGGAATTGAGAAAGAGAGAACGATCACCAGGAAATCGACGGGTACGAAAGTGACAAGTGTCGGCTAATAAGACGACAGTTAATTTGAACGAGACGCGTAGGAAGCAGAATTTGATAGGGAAGAAATCTTAAAGAGATGTGCAGATAATTGCAACTCATTTGATGGCTGCGGTGTTTGCGAGCTTCACGCGCGAAGAAAATATAGGAGCAAGAAACTGAAGAATTGGATTCCGTACGATCTAACCGCTTAAAACTGCGTCACACCTGGGATGATTTTGACTTCCAAACGTATTGTTAGAAGCTGCAACCTGCCAAACGTCTCGTCAGGAATCATTTGCCTTTTTGAATTGTGTGGCTAGATACTAACTAACATTAGGGCCAAATCTCCACCGTCCAATCTGTTTTAATCGGGTGATTTCCAAAGCGTTGACTGAGAGATTCTGTTACCGATGTAGCGTGCACGGGCCGTGCACTGACCAAATCATCCCAACTTTATCTCATCTACTTAGGTCAACTGTAGAGTCTTATTTTTAATTAGTGTTTATGATACATAATTAACGTCTCCATCAACTGTAGATTCATATAAAATAAACCTGGGTCAAACTGTCAAAGTTCATTCGGGAAATATAAGCCACCCTTTCACCAAGTTTTTAAACATTTTTTTGATAAAAGATTTCATTTATAAGAATTAAAAAATAGGGATAATTAGAGAAACATGCCTCAAAAACAAACTTTTAAGCAAAAAAGACCCCACCTCAAACGTTTTAGAAAAATAGTGCTTTCACGGATTTTGGAACTTCAGAAAATTGTGAAAACACTATTTTAAAAAAATAAAAAATAAAATAAAAAACAATGTTTTCACAATTTTCTAAAGTTCTAAAATCCGTAAAAGCACTGTTTTTCTAAACGTTTGAGGTCGAGTCTTTTTTGCTAAAAAGTTTATTTTGAAGCATTGTTTTCTAAAGTGCCCTTAAAAATGTAGGAGGAAATAACATCATGCATTTATGGTGGGACCTCCTCCAACCAGATCTCATCACATCCAAGCCTCAAACCCAATTTTGCAGGATTACTTTCTAAAACGATAATTGTTACATATTAGGATACTTTAGAAAACAATGCCTCAAAAATAAACTTTTTAGCAAAAAAGACCGACTTCAAATGTTTTAGAAAAATGGTGCTTTCACGGATTTTGGAACTTCACAATATTGTAAAGCACTGTTTTTTTCAAAATGTTTGAAGTCGGGTCTTTTTTGCTAAAAAGTCTATTTTTGAGGCATGTTTATCTAATTATCCCTATATAATTAATTATCTTTTAAAAGTATTAGAAGAGGCATTAGCCCAATTGGTACACGCTCCCTCCAATGTGTTACTATCACAAGTGTATGTGTGTTTGCTTTTACATAGGCGTCACCTTATCTTTAACTAGGGATGCAAGTTCGGTGTACTGAATTGAACCCGAATTTTTCGGTATTTGATTTTTTTTTTTTTGAAATCGAAACTGATTCGGTTCGGTTCAGTGTAGGTAAAATATCTATTTTTAATTTTTTTGAATATATATATTTTTATTTTTTTGAGTTTTTTCTGATTTACTGAATCTATGCCCTCGATACAAATACCTTAATTTGTATCGGTTTTCAGTGCAATTTGGTGTGATTCGAGACTCTCGATTTTGGTGTTCGATTCAAAGCTTGTATCCCTATCTTTAACTTACGAAATGAAGGCCAAAAAGGTTATTTTTAGATCACATGCCGTGTGACTGATTTACCCAAAATGGGTACATCGAGACCCAGAGATCTTGGGCTGCATCCAGATGTATTTCCCCACCATCCTTATTAAAATTACCGTTATATTACATAAATTTGGACCAAAAGGGATCTAGGCTTATATATTATAAGCTAATTTTGTCAATATAAACCAATTTTAGAACCTTGCCTTTTACTAATTTGACACTAAAAATTGTCGTTGCACTCCCAAAGAGAGAACCTTGCCTTTCACTAACTTTGACGCTAAAAAATGTCGTTGCACTTCCAAAGAGATGACTTTAGCACAACTATTTATGCACATGTAAATTAGTGAAATGCGCAGTTATGACGTTCACTGATTAAGTGCTTCAAAAAATAAGTGTAGTTTGAGGGAATTGACCAGTGCTTAGATCCGGGTACCAACTCAACAATCAATCTACTCTTGTCTGCATGCACTGCGGTCATGAGCCCGAAAATAAAGGGCTTTTTTTACAAAATACTATGCTAAAATTGCATAAAGCCCCTTAAATCATACCTATTTATACTGCACCCCTTACTTTTATGTTTCCTTTATAAATATCTCCTTGCCGCTAAATGTCAATTAACTAAGCGACATTTTTTCAATTAAATAACGCATTCGCGCTTACTATTGTATACAAAATGACCATTGTATTTTTCTCAACTTTAATCACATTTTAAATTGTGGATAAGCATCAGATCCTGCCCAAGTTTTTTGGGTGGAATATGATTGATCTCTTATAAGTTGCCGTATTACCCGATATTTGATTTTGGTGTCCATGACACTCATGACTCATGGATAGCACTAAAATGCTGCCCCCGTTGGTACCATCCCGACCCTACCATTATTACGAATCAATTGAGCATTATGGACACCCAAATAGAAAATCGGATAACACGGCATCTTAGAGGAGATCAATTATGTTTTACCAAAAAATTTGGACAGGATCCGATGCTTATCTACCATTTAAAATGTGGTCAAAGTTGGAAAAAATATAACGGTCATTTTGTATATAACATTAAGCAAGGGCAAATGCGTCATTTAATTAAAGAAATAATGCCTAGTTAACTGTCATTTAATGGCAAGGGGGTATTTGTAAAAAAAACATAAAAGTAGGGGGTGTAGTATAAATAGGCATAACTTAGGAGATTTTATGCAATTTTAGCATAACATAGGGTGGTATTTAAAAAAAAACTCACAAATAAATGAAAATTTTTAACTGTTCACTGATTTAGGGAAATGTTCACTGATTTAGGGAAATGATTACATCCTACCAGCCATAATCGGATTTCCCTGCCCTTCTTGACTTTCTTGATTTTCACTAATTATAGCATGATGTGCAGTCAAGATTCTCCTATTTTCAAAGGTACGGGATGGGCTAAGACCGGAAATCCGATTCTACCTTATTGTCTGTTGTTCACCTAACATGGTAATACCAACTAGTAAAGTGCATGAGATGCATGCAACAGTTACAAAAGTGTGTGAAATCAAGGATCAAAATGTTAGTTTTCGGCTGTCAATTTAAGGATGGGCCAGAATTTTGGTCCCAATTTTTATTTTTTTTCGTAAACACCGAAAAAATTGGTTGGTTTGAAAAAAAAAGGGGGTACTTGTATTTACAATCTCAACTCGTGTTTTATAGGCTTAGTGTTGACTTCTTTGACTTATATGATAGAGATTAGTTTTTAGCCTAATTTTAGACACTCACAAATCTTGACATCATAGGCCTATCTTTATATTTTTCTTTCACATGGCACACATATCAAAAAATGAGGATGATCATGAGCGTATACCAGACATGATTCTCCGATCACTTTTCGGGAGTTGTGCCATTTAAAATAAGTTCAAATCTGACTATGTGAAATCAAACTCGGATCACTTTAGCAAGAGTTTAGCCTACAATTCGCTCCCCATATAAAGTGTCCACTAATAGCAAGAGTTTAGCAAGTAAACTTTAACCAATTTTAGCCGATAATTTTGCCCTCCACTAAGAATGCTCGAAAATTTCATATTCTCATTTCACTCCCACCTATATATCGGCCAATAATTTAGGACACCAAAATATCGACCAATAATAGACACCAAAATATCGACTTAGCAAATTATCGGCCAATAATTTGAAGTTATTGGCTGATAATTTTTTAGTTGATATTTTGCCCAAAATTTTGGGGATTTCATTTCGGTTGGGTCTGAAACCGATGCATTTCGATCGGAATTTTAATCCATGTGTGAAATGAAAGAGATTTTTAGAATTTTGAGAGAGATCTTTTAGGTATAATAATTATAAGGGCATTCTTATCATTCTAAAAATTATAATATTTTCGTCTCTTTTTCTATTTTATCGATGCAACTCACCTTCTTGCATTGTAGTAGTAAAAATGTTTTGTGTAGAAAGAACTCTGTATAAACGGATAACACACTCAAAAGCACTGTCTTAAGCCACACTGTATGTCACGACCCGAAATTCTATTCTATCCCGAGGGCCAGTAATTTTGAGTTGTGGGCCGCACACATCTCAAACACGCTAAGTGGACATACACACAATCAAATTTCTTGCACTAACACAATTCTGCAAAATCCGAGAACTTAACAATAAAAGAATGAAATATATGGGTAATCATAAATAATGAATAAATGTGATAAAAATCAATGAAATATCTAATAATCGATGGGGAAATAAAGATCAGAAATAAATGAAAAGTACTAGATTATAAATAAACAATAACTATACTAAACTAATCTCAGTACCGAAACTACTAGTCTGTACTCGGGTCAAAGTCAACACCAAAGTCCTCCTAATAACCTGTCGCGTCACCCTCCTAAGGCTCCTAGTACTCTGTGTCTTCCGTGTCAACAAAGTCAGCGTCAATAGGATCAAAATAGCTAGTGTTCACTCCGTCCATATAATCACCCGCAGCTTTTAATTTTTCGTGGAATGAGTTTACTCAGTCACGTAAACTCAATGGATACACCACTAATCCACCCTACACTACTTAGGCGCATTGTGGGTGCATTATATGAGTGATAAATCATAATACAATAACATAAATGAATGAAATAGTAATTTCCTACATATCGTAGAGTTCATATTATACCATAAATAAAAGACCATGATCTAGACATACTCTAATCTTAACGTACCTCACCATACCTCATACACTTAACATAACTTATTATTTTGTCACATGCATTTGTACATCGCATGAGTGTACCTAATATACTCATAAATCCTAATATGACTTGTGCCAAAGTCGTTACTCGAGTCTACCATGTGAGGGTCACTATAGTAGTTTATCACCATAATATAACATACTCATACACCCCATCCAATTATGGGTGACCGACAAACGTAACTTATGATATAATTCATACTGTCTTCCAAGAGACCCGTCTTGACTGTAGGCATTGTGGCCCTTATGGTGGCTATGTAAAAAACGATATGTACAGACTTAAGTTCTTAATCTTATACTGACCTACATAGCGGTGTCTTATTATCATACTCATATTTTTTTTTATCTTACAGACTCATATCTTAACACCTAACCTAAGCTTAACCTTACATAAGTCCTACACTTAATCTATCATTTTTAAGACTCAATGGTGATAGGATCACGATATATGATATCGTGTATGAAGTTATATTAAATCAATACTCACCACACTCATCATGATGTCCCATATCACCATGAGTTGTAAGACACACGAATATAGTGTGATCCCCGCTTAGATAGCAGCTCAGTGAAATAGTACACCTAAGCGTAGGCATGATCTCACACGCTCGCGTATATGATCTAGTTTATCCTTAACTCGTATATAGAGTTGTCAACGGGTCAAGCCGGGTTCAGACCAGGTTTTTCAACCGACCCATTTTTTTTTTTAAGAAATAATTTGGGACCGAACCCGGCCTGATGGCTAATCGGGTCGGGCCGGGCCGGGCTCAGGCCGATTTTGTAATGTTGTAGCCTGAATCCGGCCCGATTAGCTATCTGGGTCGGGTTCGGGCCGAGTTTCTAATATTTTTTAAGAGTTTTTTTTTATATAAGGACCTCATTTTATCGAGCCGGGCCGGGCCTTACACTTTGCAGCTCAAACCCGATTTCCTATCAGGGCTTAGCCCGACCCAACCTGTTTATTAAATGTCTAAAAAATTGGGCCCGAACTCGTCCCATCCGGGCTGGGCCTTGGCTGAAACCCAACTAATTGACAACCCTACTCGTACAACATAACCAAGATGAAAGCATAGAACTATCTTACGTAATGAATAAATTTACATTCAAGATTACGTTATTTTTAAACGTATCTACATTTATATAACATACCAATACAAATATAAAGTCATGTAGTTATCAGTGTGCATGACATCGAGAATGTGAAGGTTAGAGTTTGATTTCACGAGGACATCGAATTTTTAAATCTTCATGCTATTGCGGAGATGACATTAAAGCGATAAAATTGATATATATATATATATATATATACTATAATTGGATAATTAAATTGAAGAATATTTATAATTTTTAAGTTGAGATTTATCATGACCATTGATCGAAAGACCTTAAGTAAGATATAATGTACACAGGAATTTTGGTCATGAAAATAAAAAAATAACGTTAAATTCACGTAACCTTGGATAATTCAGAACTGAACCCGACTTATCGCTCTATTTTGACCTTTAAAACATCAGATTTGTGAAATTACTATTTCACATAAAGTTATAAAACTCATTTTTTTTCTTTCCAATTCCTCAAGAATCACGCCAATATGAGGTCGGAGTAAAAATTTATGGATAAAACACTTAGCCCAAAAATATGAATGTTGCTTACGAAAGCCAAGAACGTCTGTCGTGAAGCCTACGGACGTCCTTTTTACATAAATTCCAACCAGTTAGAGTTATATCCAACAGATTTTGGGTCGATTTTTTCTGAAAGTTGAGAACTGGGTAGGGCTTGACCTCCCTTCAAATTTTCAGCACCATCCGACTGGTGGTTTGCCGACATTGACCAAACAAAGGAGTTGTTTGCTAAGAGAAACAAAAAAAATAAACCAACCTACAAAAAATACAACTTTAATAGAAAGCCAAAATACTAGATATGCAAATTTATCAAATTTAAAGATTTCATGTTTAATTAATATGCAGATTTAAAACAAAGATACAATATTAAATATGCATGAAAACCTAATAGAAAAGTAAAATATTAAATATGCATATCTAATAGAAAAAATAAAATATTAAATATGAAGACCTAATAGAAAAAATAAAATAAAATATTAAATAGACAGACTTAATAGAAAAATATAATATTAAATAGTCAAATAAAGGGATTATTTGAAAAGAGAAATAAAAAATAACTTATTTACAAAATATACAGCTTTAAAGGAAAACATAATATTAAATATGCACGTTTATCAGAATTAAAGGATATTAAAGTTTAAATACAATTTTAAACTCGTCGATGTGCGATCGAACGCACTCTACGCGACTAGATCTGAAAAGTAAAGAGTGGATTGATGGGTACTCACCTGTTGAAGCGTGAATGATAGATTTATGACGATTTTGGTTGAAGAGATCGACGTATAACGTGACTATATGCCCAAGTCGTTTTCTATTCCTTTCTCTTTCGATCTTGTCACAAGAAAGAAGTCGATGTGATTGAGCAGGAAGATGCTAGAGAGTTTTAGAGGGAAGAGATTAGAGAGTTTTGAAAAAGATGAGTTAAGGAAGAAAGGTTGTGACGGCTAAAATTTATTAAAAGAAGAGAAGAAAAAAAATTAGGGTATAACTAGGCTTTCTTAAAAAAAGAGAAAAAGAAAAGAAGAAAAGAGAGTTACATACTTAAATAATATTTTCTAAAATAGGGTAGGTTCCGTTGTGGAACGCTAACACCGTACATAGTGCAAAACATCATCTAACATCGTTAAAAAGAAAGTCAAAAAATCTGAGTTGTTACCCCATGAATCATGTTATACCTTTTTTAACCAAGTGCAATTTCGCCAATTTGACAGGATAGTGTATAAAATGAATTTGTGCCCATAAAATATGCATACCAGGAAACTATATCTTCCAATTTGAAAACTTCAATATAAAATTTATACTTAGGGACCATTGTTTGGTGGGATGGTACCAGCTTGGGCTGTGAAGCGTGAAAATGTAAGTTTTAGTTTGGCCACCACTTTGTACCTAAAAAAAGGTTAGATTTGTATTTCACTCCTCCCAGTTCTTCATATATATCAAACTAGCCCCGGATAATGGCCTTAATATGAGACCTATGTTAACTGTGAACAAATACAAGGATTTGTTTGTTTTGGTGTTTTTTCAGAAGATCCACGTATACAAGTTAAATTTTTGTGCAAGGGACATGCTTTAGGCTTATACTATTATCTTTAATTCTTTAGTATTATAGTGTTGGAAGGGAGACCGGCATCGAGTGAGACGAAAGGATCAACTTTTTTTCGAATGACAAAAATATCTTTATATTTTTGCGTCTCCTAAAGCCTCATCTTAATAATCTTTCCCACATCCTTTGGTTAGGCTCCCTTTCATCTGTTTTCTTTTGCTCATATGCATAAAATGCTCACGTGCATCTCAAGTGCATCCTCTAAGTTTATATAACACGCCACTTGAGTGACTTAGACTGTTCAAATATACGTGCCACATATCTAAAAAAGTGTGCTAATGAGGCTTAATAATGGTGATGATGCCTCATTAATTATTTTTAAGATGTTCTCTAATCACCAACCTTAATAGATGACATCCTGGTTGCGATTACGATTTTACAATAGATGATGGGCATTTTTACCACTCCATTATATCGTGACAAGACATCATATCCACCTAGCAAGGATGACCAAATACTACGAGTATTTGAAAAACTCGCATTTTAGTACGACTTTTATTTTTGGCAATTAAATCTCACTTATATTCATGGGTCAAAAAATCGTCCGATACCGATAGGTATCGGTTTTAGACTTGGGCGGTACGATACAAAGGCATTGTATCATACACCCTTAAAAATAATATATTTATCGTCCGATATGGGTAATGTATCGCTCGTATCGGACGATAATTTCAATGTATCGTCCGATAATATATATATATATATATATATATATATATATATATATATATTTCAATTGTCTACATAATCAATGGTGATTTTCTATACAGTCGATATTGATTGTGTAGACAATCGAAAAAAAAAAAAAAAAAAATTCGATTGTCTACACAATTAATATCGACTGTATAGACAATCACCATCGATTGTGTAGATAATCGAAATTATTATTATTATTATTATTATTATTATTTTATTTTTTTTCCGATTGTCTACACAATCGATGGCGATTGTCTATACAGTTGATATCGATTGTGTAGACAATCGAAAAAAAATAAAAAAAATTCAATGTATCAAACCGATACATTCAATGTATCGTCGATACATTGAATGCATCGGCCGATACCCGTTACGTATCGTCCTGGAGGTTAGGACGATACGTATCGGTTTACCGATATTTTGATCCTTGCTTACATCGCTTCTTCTTTAAGGTCCCCACATTTTGAAAAAGTTGTGAATTTTACTAATGCAGCATGACTTTTTTCTGTTTCTATTAATTTTCTCCTAAATTTTTTTACTTTTTCTATATCTTATTAATTTTATTTTTATAATTATCTTTTGGACAGTGTTATATGATGGACAGATTTTATACAGACAAAGTACATGTTATGACCCGAGTTTTTATAACCCATCTAACGGTAGTAGATGGGGTGGAGCATCGAGCCCAATATGGGTACTAAACAACTTTAACTTTCTCAAAAGAAAAGAGAAGGAAATTTAAATTTAGAATTGGGTGTTACTAGCATCGATTTCCCTTCCTGTCTCTTTCTCTCTCTACTTAGCAAGTAGACTCCATTTAGGATTCTAATTTGTGGCAAGACCTCTTTGCCATTTCAAACTATTTTTCTCTCCCTAGCCACTTTCTCACTCAAAATGGACAGATCCAATTACCTAGGATTTATTAGAATGCGTTATGTGATACCCTCAATCTTCATATATATTATAAAATTGTGTGTGGTGGTAGATATGAGTGTCATGATGGATTATTATTGGCAACCATCCCAAGCTACTAAAATCCCACCCACCAACTAGAGTCTAAATTAAAACTTACTAGATAATTGGCAAGAACCCAATCGACCCGTGCTCACGTTCAACATTTATTGCATGTAGTTATAGGTCAACAAGTCACACACGATCCATACCGATCCCGACCCCAACAACAAAGCTAGGCTCATGCCTTTACATTTGCGAAATAATAATAATAATAATAAACAAAAAGTATAATAAAAATATATATATTTATACATGGAAATATGAATAAGGTTGGGTACTACGCTTAACACCCTAACCCACCCTCTTGTTTTAAATTAGAAATAAAAAGTAAATATCGTTGGATTATCTAACACCCAAAATCATGTGCATTAGAGTTGCTTAGGCAACTTTCTTTTTTTTTATTCCTCCACCTATGCATTTAAATGGATGCCCAAGATTTGTTACCTTAGTAAGCGAGCAACTTACCCAATTGCCAATTCCTCTCCTTCTCTGGCACCCAAAATCGACCCTTCTCTTTTGGAATACCAACGTTGTAGCACCTACACCCCTTAATTACATCCACACCGTCCATTCTACTCCCTTTAATTCCTCACCCTCCACCACAGTATTTAAGACTCAACTTTCTTGAGAGAACCCTAAACACAAAACACTGGCTAACTCCTCTCGTTCCATCATCTCCATAATCGCAGCGTTGATGCAGCCATCTATCTTCAATATCGATGTAACAACGGGGATGCTACTAGGGAAGTTTGGCTCTGCACCCGTCTCCACCTTACTATGCGGATGCACCATCATATTTGCTGATTGTCTTCTCACTTTACCGAGCTGCTTATCATGTCATCTATCATGTCCTCTCGATCCTTTTGGTCAATCCATGTCCTCTCTTGCATGCTCGGTAGCAAGAATCAATCACAAGCCTTGGATTATAGGAGTAGAAAAAGAGGATGCCGATGATATTGACAGGGATAATGGAGCACGACCCAACCTCAACTGCTACTCATTTTTCATAAAAACATAGCTACACACAGGAATTCTTCCTCCACTTCCTACAAGCAAACCACCACTGAATCACTTCTTCAGTCTATACAGCCCACGATCACACACCTGACCCATGGGTGATTTGAAGAAGTCCAATCGTTTACGACACTTGTGCGAAAGGGAGGGAGTCTACATATGAGACATTGTGGACCGCACTGAAGGACACATGGATTGCTCGATCACATCATACTAACGTTGGCCTTTTCGTTCGAGGTGGGTGACTTTTTAGCCATCTAAATCTACACTTTTACACTATGTGATGAATATGTGATGAATTTAGGAAAACTAAAATTTCTTAGGTTTTGTATGGATTCACAAGACGGTTATAGTCAAAGGGTTGACCCTATGGTTGAACCCATTGGCCGAGAACTATAGTACACTATTCCCTTCCACATGACACCCAAGTGTGCCGACAAAATAAATCTCATGTCAAGAATGAGCTGCTACCCTATTTTGATTTGTTGTGCACTCGATGTGGAGGTTCTCGTTTGACCATTTCAATCTTGATGATCCGACCAGTTTTTAACTTCGGTCAAACCTTAGACTCCTCATAAAATTTGATGCTTTTTACATCTAATGGCTCACATTGATATGCTTATCCGTATTTTTATAAATTTTAGCACTCCAAAAACCTGTGAATATATTAATTTTACACTTAGAATATTTCCTACACTTGTTTTGAAAATTTGCACATACTTTGGTCAAAGGGTTCAGTTTGACCCATTAAATTAAACGAACTAGCCCATAAGTTGAAGCCATAAAATTAAATAAAGATCATTTGGCCATCTGTTAAATCGATGGTTAAATTATGATTAAAACGAACACACCTTGATAATTGTGTTTAACATAATCTTGACCCGAATCGATGACTTTCTAAATAAGGGTCCAAAGGACCAAATCAAAGGTCGAAACATTGAGAGACCCAAATAGCCTATACCCTGCTTATATCTATAGGTTTAGATCGATCTAAATTGGATTATTTATACCATAAAAATCGTGTAATAAGGATCCAACGATCAAAACTTGTGTGAATCACACGAGAGTCAATCCTTAGCCAAATTTCACAAATGACCAGTCGGTTTTCATCAGATCGACAAAATCTATCTGATGAGACTAGTCTAACATCACATTGTGATACGTATTATAATACGCACGTATCATTATTGTAGGTCGCCTTCTTCTCTCTCTTAATGATGAGCGAGGCGTCCGATTTATACATAATATTAGTTTCCCTTATAGTTAGATGCTTTATTATTATATATTTCATTTGCTTTGTATGACATTCATCAGTTAGAATACGTTATGGCATGTGTATGTTAAGAAAAAGGAATAAGATACGACGCATGACTTTTAAGCCTTCGTCACGGTGGGATTTCTTTTACGGTCACGTGAAACTTGGAATGTAGACATCCATGTACGGATGCAACACATCTATGAGAGTATGGGCTGCTACACGAAGTACATCCAGGTTACTACGGCTCGTTCCTTGAAAAGCGTAGTTTGTGAAGCCTATCGCACCGTTGCTCACTCAAATTAAGTTTAAGAAATGATAGAATATGAATATATTAAACTACGAGATGTTAAGAAAGTGGGGACTTAAGCCCACACAAATATAAAGTCGGGGCGAGGACCTAAGCTCATAATCGAATAATATTATAATATGTTAAACTACGCTGTGAAGGCCAGCTAAATATGAATTAAGTTTCTACACATGTCATGTCTTGCGTGCCACCGCAAGATTCAACGTCTGCAGCCAAGACGGGTCTTAAGGACAATATGATACGACAGTGTCTCGACTTAAGGGGACACTGATTTTTATGCGCGCAACCTCATCGGGCTGGATGGTGGTTTATGTTATGATATGGAGGTTAGGTGGTTATCTACACGTGGACCTCGCGTGATAGGCTCGAGCAGCGATCCTGACACAGATCGTTTAAATAAGATAAGTGAGATACGAAGTACGTTGTGTAAGCGTATGGAGTAATAATAAGATTTTCGATATGCCACGTAAGTTAAGTTGACAAAATAAGTAAGAAAAATAATAAGCATTAGAAGCATCATATGCATTGAAATATGTTATGATTTTTCAGTTTTATAGCTTTATAGATACGAAATGGTTATGGAATTTTTTTATTATGTTGTTTATATGGAATTGTAAAAGATTCACCTTCACTCACAAGGTTGCACCCACGATCACCTGGGTAGATTGTGGTGGATCGATTAATACCCATCGAAGTTTACTTGGTAGTAAACTCACCCCATAAAAAACTAACAGCTGCAGGTGAAGATATTGACTATATTGCCCGATGGACTTGATGCATTGGAAGATGATACGAATTATAAGGGTAACGACTTAGATGATCTGCTAGACGACGTCAGGTATATATAAATTGTTTAGAAAGATCTTCCAGTAGTTGACCGAACCTCTATTTTTGGTCAGTTTGTTTATTGGACTCAAAATTCAAGGTAAACTTAATAGAGGAAATTTTTAATGTGAAAAGAAATTTGGTTTACAATTTTTGGGAGCCCAATTTTATGCAAAATCTAATAAGATATGTATGTCCGCTTATCGTCTTGACAAGCGTGCGGTGTCATAACACGGAATTCTAGGCCCTTGAGATTGGCAAGGATTCTGGGTCGTGACAGTGCAGGCAACTGATGTGTCGCGATGCAATTGGCTACAAGTGTAGTAGCACTCAATTAATGCAGGTCGGTATAGTCAGTCACATCGTGCCATGTCAGTCACCTGCGCTTTGTTTACATCAAATCTGTCCATATTTACAATTTTTCTTGTCTTTTTAATTTCTCAAAATTTTACCATTTTTTTCTAAATTTATCAAATTTTTTCAAGCCAATTTATCCCGAAACTCGACTTGGTATCATTAGAGAATCTATGGGTCTGTTTGGCAATGCTGCCCAATCACTTCGTGCTGCCCTAGTAAGCAGCAGCACGAGCCTTGAGCGTGTTTAATAAGCCGTTCTGTTGCTCGCAAGGAGCTAAGTGGCATTGGGGGAATGGGTCTATGAAAGGCTTCATCATAGTAGTTGAAAACCGCTCTCGAAATAGCCGACGGGGAGCGAGCAATAGTTGGCACGCGCCCGTATCAATGCCAAACACAGCCAATACCATCCAAATATCTAATATGAGAATACCTATGAATATAAACAACAGTCTATGCTATACTGCCCGGACACAATTTGTGTTTTCTTTTGCTTCAAATTCAATAACAAAATTAAAAGAGAAAGACTGTGTTTGGATTAGCTCTTATAAGAGCAGAAGCAGCTTTCTTTTTGCTCTTTGTCAAAACAAATAAAAAATTTTCTGATAGAGAGCAAAGAGCAATTTTTTTACTCAAAACAATTCCTGATCAGAGTAAATCGAGTGAGGAGCTATATTACCAAACATGAAAGCAATTTTCTGCCAGAGACAAAAAATAAACTGCTCTTTGCCCTGACAGTGCTACCCAAACACAGCCAAAGAGTCTCCTTAGTCCCACATCATTTGGGTTTGAGTTAGATCTTGGATCATTAAAGCCAAGACTTAAGGCTTTCAATGTGGTCAATGCTCCTCTCTTTAGTGTCCTACACCATGCACAATATCACACACGTGCACACGTCATGCCGGACCAGGCCATTGTAGAACACACCCGTGCTGCCTAGCCTGGCCGAGTTAGAGTTCATGTCTGCTTTTGAAATATATTTTTCGTCAAATTTTTTACTTGAACGATAACTAATTTAAACCCGATTTTTGAGAGATTTTATTTCTGGTGTGCGATCAATCTCACATATTCGTCTCTTGACAATTTATTCATTTTTTACAACGATTTATGGGTAACATTTTATTTGTTGTGCACAAAAATAATTTTCAGGTTCAAATTAATTTCTAGCATTGTTTTGGTATTATTTTCAACAATTTGTAGACAGTCATCAATTCTCTGCCATGTTTAGCATGATTTATGGGTTGTAAAAAGTGTGCCGTGGAGGGGGCTTCCAATGATACTTTTCACACGAAATAGTCTTTGAAAGCGCTGGGAAGAGGGCATCTATGCCAATTAAAAGTCAGAACATCCAATTAATGAATTTTGGATTGTAAAGAGTGTGCGGTGGAGGGTGCTTCCAATGATACTTTTCACACGAAATAGTCTTCGAAAACGCTGGGAAGTGGACCACTGGACATCTACGCCAAGAAAAAGTCACAACATCCAAGAACAAGTCAACATCCAGAGAGGATGTGTAATCGGCGGGCTCCATTCCTGTAGGGCTGTAAATGGGTCGGGCCGGGCTCAGACTTCTGCATTGCCCTGGCTCTAGCCTTAGGCGGGCCTTAGTTTGGTCGGCCCTAGCCCTCTCGAGCTTTAATATGGTCAGCCCTAGCCCTAACCCTAATAGGCCAAGGCTGCTTAGGCCGGGCTAGGGTCGAGCTTTCGGCTTTCATTATTATTATTATTATTTATAGACTTAATATTATAAAAAATATATATGATACCTATTATTAGATAATTTTAAAAATAAATTATAATATAAAATATGAAGGAAGGATGGTTCAATTTTGATGGGCTAGAGGGTACAAGCAAAATATATCTACATCGTGCACTTCTTGCTATAGTAAGGTCGAAAAATATGATTGCTCTTGCGACCGCAACATCAGGTGTAGCAACTGCAATAATGTTAGGTGGGCGGACTGCACATTCAAGATTTAAAATTTCAATCAATATAAATGAATCGAGTGTCTGTAACGTACCCAAACAAAACACAATTACAAACTTATTACGTACATCAAAACTTATAATATGAGATGAGGCACCAATGGCCAAAAGACATGCAATTGAAGCATCACTGTTTGGTAGAAAAATTTTGATCTTCGGAGGAGATTTTCGTTAAGTACTTCCTGTTGTCTCATGTGGGACAAGAATCGAAACAGTAGACGCAAGCTTAATTATGTCATACATTTGGCCAAAAATAGAAAAATTACGATTGGAACAAAATATGAGAGCAATATCAGATTCTTATTACAGTGACTTTCTCTTTCGTGTTGACAATGGTGAAGAACCAACAATTTCAGAAAATTTGATTCGTATTCCAGACGAAATGATGATTAAATATGAAGATTATGAAATATCTTAGAATCTATTGATTGATAGTGTATTTCCTTCACTAGGACAACATGCTCATTTTGCGGAATATATCACTTGCCGAGCAATTTTAGCTACTAAAAATGAGTTCGTCGATGATTTAAATGAGAAATTGATTACACGCTTTCCTGGAAAATTGTAACTTATCATAGCTTTAATTCTGCTGTTGATGATACCAACAATTATTATGAAGAAGAAATTTTAAATTTGCTGATTCCCAATGGTCTTCCACCGCATAAGTTAGATCTCAAAGTAAATTGTCCGATCATGCTACTGCAAAATTTAGATCATTCAAATGGATTATGCAATGACACCAGAATAGTTTGTCGAGATTTTAAGAAAAATATTATTCTAGCAGAAATTACCGTTGGCCAATATGCTGGAAAACAAGTTCTACTTCCCATAATACCTCTTTGTCCAGTAGAAAATGAAGGGTACCCATTTAAATTTCAACGTAAATAATTTCCGATTCGCCTTAGTTTCTCTATGACAATAAATAAATCACAAGGGCAAACTATTCCAAATGTTGGAATATATATCTCCCAAAATGTTTTCTCACATGGACAATTGTATGTTGCATTATCAAGAGGAACATCGATGACAACTACAAAAGTGTTAATCAAACTTGATGCAATCAACTGTTAGAAAGAAAATTATATAAAAAATTTAGTGTATAGAGAAGTTCTTTTACCAAACAGGTATGTTATATTCTATGTTATTTTCTCGCATATATAGTTTTTAATAGATTAATATTTTCTTATTACTTCTAAATAATTATATCGATAAGTTTCAATGTTTAAATACATGTAGCAATGTTAAATGAAGAATTAATTCATCCAGCTCACATACCAATTAACTCGCTCCAGTTAAATCAACGAATATGGACTATCAAAGCAAGAGTAATCGAACGACCAAATATACATATACAAATTCAAAGGGACCTGAAAAATTATTGAAAATCAACTTGATAGATGATGAGGTAAAATAATAATTAATCATTATCTTATACTTTATGTTATATCTAATAAGTTTTTCCTTTGCAGGATACACTAATTGAAGTAATAATGTTTAATGAAGCAGTTGCTCAGTTTGAAAGCACACTTGAGAAAGGAAAATATTACTTTATATTCAATGGAATAGTGAAAAGCATAAATCCAAATTATAGACACGTTCATAAAAGCTTTGAACTATATTTTATTATTGGTACTATTATTTTTGAGGATTTTAGTGATATTGGACTTCAAAGAGTTAAATATAACTTCATTCTTTTACATGAAGTTAATTCATATTCTCACAAAAAAAAAATATTCGGTATGCTTTATCTCTCTTTGTTACATAAATTCATTTTTTAACATTACCACCTACTTTGATCAATTAACTTAGTAACTTTATTTATATTTCATATAGACATTGTGGGAATAGTTGTCAAAGTCAAAAACTCTGCAATTGTCACAAGTACAAAAACCAATCGAGATTTATTAAAATGTGAAGTTATCATTATTGGTGAATGGTAAATTTCTACTATAAATATCAATTATTCTATTTTATGTTTATTTATTATATGTATTATGTGATTTTTTTGTATCTTAATAGTTCCATTCAAATTTAACTTACATAATGGGAAGAGTTGGCAAAAAATAAAGGTGAAACCCTCAATCAAATGATCAATCAAATGCCAATCATTGTAGCTACTTCATTAACTACCAATGAATTTCGAAGTATGTATATTAACAATTCATCTATCAATTTATATGAAAATATTATTAATCTATATTGATTTATCTTTTATTCATCATGAGTTATTTCTCTTACTACTACACCAACATCCGTAATCCAAATCAATCCAAGTATACCAGAAGTTGAAGATATAAAAAAATGGTAATATAATGTTATAATTTTTATTCCTTAATTTTTTTTTAAAGTCTTAATAATTCTTATATTACAAATAAAACAGGTGCAGTACATATCTCAATCTTAAAAGAAAAAGTTCATTTTTTTAAAGTTTTAATAATTCTTATATTACAAATAAAACAGACGCAGTACATATCCCAATCTTAATTAAAAGAAAAAATTTATTTGAATTAAATTCAAATATTACTTTCGTGAATGTGGAGCAAGTTTTATTTAACGAAATAGTCAACTACAAAATTTCTTCACCATCTGAGGTATTAACTTTAACTAGAAGTTATAAAAAAAAATTTTAGAATAATTATTTTATTTGTTATTTTATTTTTAAATAATATTTATTTTTTTCTATTTAGATTTTGTACTATTATTGCAAAGCTTCAATTAGAAGCGTGCACCAAGATAAGGATCCTTGGTACCCTGTATGCAATACATGTAAAACAAGAGTTGTTTTAAAAGAAAAGCAAGCTGAATGCAAAAAGTGTAAAAATCAGAATGTAGAATACACGTTACGGTAATAACTTTAATATAAATAAACTTATTAATTCTATTTAAGTTTATAATTTAAGTCCATAACTAATTATCAATATATATACATTGTAGTTATGCACTTCGTGTATAAATTGGTGATGAGAGTGGGGAAATATGGCTTACATTATTTCAAAATGAAGCAAAGATTCTTATTGATTATTTTTCGGAAGATCTTATGCTTTTAAAATTGAAGGTAATATTTTTTATTTTATTATATTTTCTTATTAAAAAAATTATGACTAATTACGTTTTATTATATGCAGGATGGAGATAAACAATTTCAAATTCACATGAACAAATATCTCGAAAATGAATATATCTTTCAAGTCAAAGTGCAAGATACGATTTATCAAGATCATTTTACAAGGTCGTACATATGTCAAAGCATTAAATACTAGACTACGGACGATGAAGACAATAAAATCCTCAAAAAAGTTAAAGTCGAGAAGGAATGAATACCCATTTTCGATTTAATTGAAAATTTCAAATAATACTTATCTGTTAGTTTATATATTTTTTTCTTCATGTTCTATAGTTGACAATATAAGTTATATATATATATATTTTAGTTTAAAAGAAAGGCTTGATATTTTGGGAGACTATGTCATGTGAAAATATAATCTGAGCCGTCTGATTTAAAGGCAGTAATCTAATGATCGATCAAGTACTACACAAAAAAAATTGGGCACATGATTAGATGCATAATCAATATCGAAAATTTGCTCAAAGGTATTCAAAATCAACGAACTAAGTTGGTTTGGAGCCCACTTTATCTTTGATTCATCAAATGGAGTGTTTTGTATTGATCATGTCACATGACATTTGATATGGCATCCGGATGCAGCACTCCACGCCTTCATTTAGATGCATCTTCTTATTTCTCTTTTTAAATTTATATGAGAGGGAGATTTTTATTCATCTAAATCTTCAAAATAATATATCTTACATCGTGGGCCTACCATCAGACGGTCATATTTTGATTTCACGTGGTGCACATCCCAACATGGGAACATGATCACGAGCCTAATAAAATATGGTTCACGGATCACTTTTCCAGAGGTTTGTCATGTGGAATCCAAATCTTACCGTTTGATGGTGGAGCCATGATCTTAGAAATTTTTTTATTTAAGATTGAGACGAAAAAGGATCTCTATCATCTCATTCAACACACGATAAAGATCATTTTCATCCAAATATTCAACATAATAGAAGATCTTGAGATCATCAATGTATCATCAAACGATCAAATTTTGATTCCACATGACACATATTCCCAAGATCTATTGCATCAAAGATTAAAAAGAAAAATCATCTCCATAAAAATATCAAAAACATATTTATTTTTTTAATAATTTTATAGATCAACACGTACAATGCACGTGCACTTTTACTAGTATTATAAAAAATATATATGATACCTATTATTAGATAATTTTAAAAATAAATTATAATATAAAATATGAAGGAAGGATAGTTCAATTTTAAAAATTACCAAATTTAGTAGTCTATCTATCTATTATGAAAGAAAGATACATTTGAGAAAACTAAAATATAAGATAAATATTCACTTTTTTTAATGATGAATATATATATATAGAGGGCCAGAGATATGCGTCGGGGCATAGAGATATCTCTATGCCTATTGATACGAGCTCGACACGTAGCACCTCTTTCGTTGATGCAACATTCCTACCTTTTTTATCTATGCCTAAATATAATTATATTTCGCACCCTAACACCGACATTTGGCTATCCAATGAAGGTAATCTGACGACTGTTGTGTAGTTTTGGTGGTTTCAGGGGTTTTTGACCATTGGATCTTACAGAAGCGTAAAAGAGCATAATTAAGGACAACATGAAAACATTGAACCATGAAGCCAACGGAAGCATTGAAATCCGTGAAGAATCGATCAATCTATCCTTGGATCGATCGATCGCTACTAAGAAGAAATGACTGCGCAAATGTCACAGGCCAAAGTCGATCGATTGAAGCTTTAAATTCGATCGATCAATTGATAGACTTTTATTGCGTCAAAGCCCCCAGGTCCAAATCGATCAATCGATGTCTTGGATTCGATCAATCGCGTTTATGAGACTTTTTGTCACTCAAATCTAAATTTAAATTCGATCGATTGAGTTTTATAATTCAATTGATCGACTTTAAGATATGAGAGAGTCCGCTAATTTCTTAGAGCCCACCAATTTCTTATTTTAAATTTGATCGATTGAAAATTGGAATTCAATCAATCGACCTAAAATAGAAAGTTTTCAGCCCACACCCTATATAAACAATGAGATGTTTAGGGTTTGAGGCCGGCTTTTCTTAGTCATTTTCTTCCAAGTTTCTTCGTGTTTTTTATTTTTCTAGCCTAGGGTTTGATAGTTGGTGATTGTAATTTTTAGTTTTGGATTGTAATCTTCTTCTCTAGTTGTTTGAGATCATCTTTAAGCCTAGTTTCAATTATTATTGTAAGTTTTATTTTAAAAACATTGTAAGGTTCCGGATTTTATCCAAAATAAAAAAACAAATCCAAACTTTTGATAATCAAAGAACATTGTTAATGGCTTTGGATATGTGCGTTGCGTACGGATTGAGGATGAACAGATAAACCCCACATTCAAAAAGGAAGCGACCCCTAAATGAGTAATTTACTTATTTCAATTCATTCATTTCGTATTAATAAATATTGAATCATATGACTATTTTTGTGCATATAGTGAGGTCTGTAAATACTTGTCTATAGTTGTTGATCTTGTAGATCGGCGACCATAGAAGGGTTATTTCACCCTAGATCGATCTTGTAGATCGGCGATCGTAGAAGGGTTATTTCACCCTAGATCGATCTTGTAGATCTATATAGGAGGCCGTATGCATGATTGGTTTAACTTGTTGTGGTTATTCAATTTTGATATGTTATACCTGTGCCTGATTCATGTCATTATTTGAATGCGTCATAGTGCTAGGATAGTGTATGCAATCTCCGATTAATCGCATCTTTTCAAATCATTTTGCTTGTGTAAAAGTGAGGGTGAATATTTGTTTCTTTGAAATGATTGAATTGTTATTAGAAAAATTACAAATCTAGGGTTACCGGAATCCTTGGATATTTTTATCATTGTGGCTTCGTTTATCAATTCCTTGTCTTGCGTATAAATTTGTTAGATTTCAGCTATTTTTTTAAGTAGTCGTTACAAAAACCATCATAAAACTGTCTTTGGCAAAAATCTCGACTTAATACTTTGCGAATCAATGAAATTACACGCTTCCTTGTGGGTTCGACACCTTATATTCACCCTGGTACAATAGAATTTGTACACTTGCAAGCTTTCATTCTAAAATGACAACTTTTCCTCATGTAACTCCGCTTTAACCATACTTACCACTGACAGAATCAGAAAAGCAAAGCGTGGAGAGGCGCAGGGGTACATTCCTAACATCGTGATTTGGGCATGATTATAATCGAAAAGACCACCTTCTTCGAAGCGTTTACGCTTCTATGAAGGAGGCAATTGCGCTTCCTATACGGCGCGCTATCGCGAATGTCAAGAAGCGTAGCGCGTTAGACAACACCCAGCAAATGACTCGAAGTGATGTACAACGTAATATCATTTATTACTGTCGTCAGAACATTAAATGAGAAGCGGCGCATGACATCATGATTTTCAATGGTTATCATTATAATTTGAATGACTATTTAAAGCGCCTCTTCGGAGAGATTGCTTGCGCTCCTTACGCTTATGCCTTGATACGAAGCGTTTGCGCTTTGTATAAGATGAAGAAACGCTTCTTTATTGGGCGCTAGTGCGACTATGTCGAAGCGTTAGCGCTTCATCAGGGAATGAAAGACGCATTCCATATGACACGTAGCTCATTTAAGTTGACACGTAACACTTTTTGTGCGAAGCGACATCCGACCTTACTTCATTTATTACTATTGTCAGATTATTAAATAAGAAGAGGGGCATGACTTTGTGATTTTCAATAGTAATTCAAAGGTAATCATTATTATTTAAAATGACTGTTTGAGGCACCCCTTCGGGGAATCATTTATTAGCCGAATGTTTAGCATTTATTGTTCAAATGTTTAGCATTCAGAGGAAGTTTGGTTCCCTGTGAGAAGCGCTAGCGCTCTGGTAAGAAGCGCCAACGCTTTCTTTTGTTTGTGCTTGCGCGACTGGCAGTAAGCATTAGCGCTCCGTATATGACACGAAATGCCCCAAAATGTTGACACATAGCATCATTTTGTGCGAAGCGGCGCCTAACAGTATGTAATTTATTACCATTGTCAGAACATTAAATGAAGAGCGGGTTAGAGCAAATGCGTTTTCCACGTGTCCGCTCCCAATTTGGAGGGGGTAGAGATATCTCTACGCCCGAGCGCATTAGCGCATTTAAACCCGGGCCGCCAATCCTCATTACCTTATTTAAACCCGGCCCTACATTTCAGAGCTTTTATTTTAAAGGCTCAAGCCCTACCCTAGGCCCCTCAAAGTTTAACCTTAGCCCTAACATTTATCGCCGTACTAGGCTGGCCCTTTGACAGCCCTACTGATTCCTAATTAATTTTTAGCTTTTCACACTTCCTGTATTAAGAGTGTCGCACCTATGTCTATGACTCTATGCCAATGGAATAAGAAACCTATGATCATGGTATCAAAAATTGGCCGATACCGATACGTATCGGCGTTCGGCCAAACTGATACGTGTTGGTCCCGATATGTATCAAGCATGGGAAACCAACGAATTCAAAACCTGTCCTATTTTTTGTTTGACAGCTTGGGCCGCCAAGTGGGGTGTCAGATAAATTTTGAATAGCTGTTTGAAAGCTGAGCCCCTAACAGCGCGGGTCTAGGGAGTCACAGTATCACAGATAAATTTTGAATCCAGGCACACCATGTCACGTTCAAATATATTTTAGGGTCATATTTTGAGGATGTGTGGCATGTTTAATAAAAAACTTACCCTCTAATAGGTGAGATATGATCTCAAGATCCTTCTGGTAAAAGATTGGGATAAAACATGATCTCCATCATCTAATCTCAAAAATTAGATATTGGGTGCTTGGGCAAATGTTTCAAATGGGGGACATTAGTCATAATTCTATATCCGTGCCACAATTCTTAACCATGTTTTTTCATATGCCTTACGTACTACGATGGCTTCAGGCTTCAGCCTAAAGATTGAATGGGTGAACGACTTATGCCATATGGTCAAGGCTCGAGAGCTTTCAAATGGATTGGGCTGTGGCACAGCAAGTGCTTTGATCAGATGGTATTGAGATCCGCAGTCACCTTTTTGTCACTATCTAGTGAACCAGGTTTATTAGGAGTAAGATGTGTTTTAAATATAAATATTAAATATTTATAACAACCTTGATTTTTATTAAAGAAAAATCTTTTGTAACTTCTTGGCTAAGCCTTTAGCTTACAAAAATGACGCTTTAGGTTTAAATCTTGTTACTAACAGGTTAATTGAAGAGAACCAGACTTTGAACTGAACCAAATTCCGAATTGGTTTGTTGTGTAATGGTTTATGGTTCACATGATGACATGCCACTAGAAATCTCAAATGATGACTGGGGGTTCTACCGTCTACCATAATCATGCTCACTAGACTTGTCAAGTGATCCGAGAATCATGTTTTATGTACACCAATAATCATGTTCATATTTTGATATGTTTGCCATGTGGAATAAACATCTTAGAGTTTATGGTAGGCCCATGTTCTCAAGCTCTGCTTTGTAGAAAATTGGGATAAAAATGATCTCTGGTCTTATTCAAAGCAGTTTTTAGCACTCGAAACTGGGGTTGAGAAGAAAGAAAATCTAGAGTTATAAATAATGGTACTGAACCACACCGAGGGAATGAAGTTACTCTCTTTATCTGAGATAGGAGGGCAGTTCGTGAACCCTATAAGCAGCTCAAGAGCAGAAAGAAGAGAAAGAACAAGTTTCCTTATGAACCGAAGGCACGCTCCATCGTATCTATCGACTTGAGCAGCGTCCGCAGGTGTGGAAGTCTACTCTGTTCCACTTGACTTGTCAGCAAGACCTGTTGCACCTTCGCAACTAATCTTCACACCTGGCGTTACTCAACGAATTTTGATAGATAAAACCATCAATGAACAAAAATGAGGATCAGCAACATTTTTGGTGGCACTAAGCACAACGCTATATATTGCATAAAAAAATTATGTTTTTAGTTTTCCCAACTTTGGTGATTTCTTTCTTTTTTAATGAGAGATTATAGAGGGATGAAAATAGATAGTTTCAAAACAAAGACCCTTAAAAAGAATTACAATCATCCATGTTAAGAGTGTCCACGTCTGGACTTTCCCATTTAATGGGATTTTTAGGCCTAATGTAGCTCCAAACATGAGCTACCACTTGGATGCCTTGGATTGGGCAAAAGTTGTGCCACAGTGGGCTCCAAATGGAGCGCTCACTGCTAAGTTGGCAGTCATATTTTATTAATCCAAAATTCTGTATAGGACACCATGACTTTTGAATTTGGAAGTCCTTACAAATTTTAAAAACTCACCATAAAAGACATAACTCTTGCTTATTCTACAACTCCAAAGTTATACAATGCTTCAGTCCATTCCCACAGTTCTAAAGAATCATCAATGCGACCAAAACTAGCACTATGGTCATCACACTTGCCATAAAACCCAACCGAACTCGCTCCCCTGCACTCACTATCTGCACCGGAAAGAGACAGTTCCCTTCAGAAGCATTTCGAGTCGTTAATTTCGCTAACCCGTGGAAGTCGCAAGCCTGCACATCCTGATCTTGGATTTGAAAGTACATATTGAAAGCGTACGAAATATTCCCGTTCGGACTCAAATTGTTGCACGATGATCCGTACCCCAAAGCCGTACAATCCCCGTACTGACATGCATAACTGATGCTTGACGGCAACATACTAAGGTCTTTAGCCTCCTTGTCAAAAACACACCATTGTGATGGTAAGTATTGGACTCCCTGAGCAGCGATTGGATACAGATCACGTCCTAGGCCGGACAAGTCGATAGGGAACTTTGGCATCCCATCGTACCGGAAGATCCCCCAATGCCTTTCGAAATTCCCCGGCATGATACTTTTTATGTCTTCATCAAATAGACTAAACAAATATACATCCATATGTCCCGGCCGTAGCGGTGTTCCCTCCTTCTTAGCCATTTTCTTTAAAAACCCGTCATAGAATCTCCGAGCAAGGTCCGTGTTTCCGTGCAAGTCACCATCCGTTGGCCATCCGACTTCGCCCACAATGATCTTCAAGTCGGGCACGCCAGCCTTTTTAAGTGACCATACAAGAGTATCATAATTGGCGTCGAAGACGTTGGTGTAACGGACATTGTTGTCATTGACGGGATTGCTACCACCATCAAAGAAAGCGAATTCTTTTGGGAAGTTTGGGTTTAGGTATAGACTAAGGAACGGATAGATGTTGACCACAAAGGGCGCATCGTTCGAGTGTAAGAACCGTATGATTTGAAGCATGACGTCACGGATGTCGGAACGGAAGTTTCCAGTTGATGGTACTGGCTTGTCCGAAGGGGAGTTGTAGACATCAGCATTCAAGGGGACGGTGGCTTTTATTTTGTCTCCAAGGCCGGCTTCGTTAAGGGCTTTTTGTATGTTTTGCAATGCCGGCAAAGTCGATTTAATGAAGCTACCATTGTAACTCTTGAGGAAGGGCTCATTTCCGACCGCTACATATCTGTAAAAGATGAAAGAAAATTCCTTAATTGTTAGCAAAGGCAGATAATTATCTTACTGAATTTCTTAATTTGGTGATTAATTAATTTGTTTGAAATTCTAACCTGAATAAAGTCGCAGTTAATTAGGATGTAGAAGCAGTTTTATGAACTCAAATAACTACACAACATTTTTACCTTAAGTGCTAATTAATTGGCAAAAAAATATAGAAAGAATTCAATTTTGTTTGCCCTCTTTATCATGACGTTACTTGGGAAAGATCCATATTTGCCTAGTTGGAATGAAACTGCAACCTATTAAGTCAGAGCCAATCCATGCAAACTGGTTACCTAATCTCCGTTGATTAGGACTCTTTCCATTTTCATCCATCATCAATTTATCATTAAGTAAGTCGTTTCACACATGCTACTAAACTCATTAAGGCCTTGTTTGATAACATGGAAATGTAATTTCATGGTGGAAATGAAATTTAGTTTCCAATTGTTGTTGTTTGATAGCTATTTAAGGAGATGAAAATGAAATTAAGTTGCCCCGCATGGAAATTGAATTTCCATACACCAAATCATTTTAGGAGGAAACCATTTCAACCATTTAAATGGCTGAAATTGAGTTTCCTACTAACAAAATAATAAGTTTTTGTGATTGCAAATCTAAAGTTATTTGTAAAAAACTTAAAAGCAAAAAAAATTATTTTTTAACTATTAAAAAGTAACCTCAATTTCTATGATCATCATACCGGCACGATCATTATGACCACCACATTATCTACATCATACTTTTTTCAGCTAATATTTGATTTTGGTCAAAGTTTGAATTTTAATCAAACTTTAATTGGATTTATAAGTTATATAAAGTTTTGACTTTTGATCAAACTTTAACTATTGAAACATGATAATAAGTTGTAAGTTAGTAATATATTATCAAATTTTTAAGAGTCGAATGTTGACTAAAGGTCAAACTTGGACTTTTAATTAAAATTTATTTTTTATTAAACTTAAACACCAATAATTTGATGGCAAAAAAAGGATACTGCCGTTTTGATGAATAATTTGATACTAGATTCTCAATTGTATTAGTCAATAGTTTGACTTTTAGTCAAACTTTAACTTTTGGTCAAACTTTGACTTTTACACAAATTTTTTTTAGTCAAACTTGAATCCTACTTATAGATAGAGTCTACTACTACATAAATTTATATCATATCAGCACAATTTTTTCTTGATCAAAGTTTGACTTTTGGTCAAAGTTTGATTTTCTATAAAATGTTATAAATTTTTATTTGTGAAATATTATAATTAAAAATATCTATCATTATTTTAATTTATAACTTGAAAATACATTGCCTCATTTTTATTGGTCAAAGTTTGACTTTAGTCAAAAGTTGAGAAGTGTATCTTGACAGTAGATAGTAATTATTACTGTTGTTATTTATATTTTGGTAATGTAAATTTTAATCAGTCAAAGTTTGATATTTGGTCAAATTTTGACTTTTAAACACAATTTAATTTTTTTGAATTTCTGTATCCCCAATGAGATTATCATTTTTTTAATTTATTACTTTATAGTATATTACTAAATTTTATTTTACTTTTTTTTATATTTGGTCAAAGTTTGACTCATGGATCAAAATATCGTCCGTATCGGACGTGAACGATACAATACATTAAATGTACCGTATCGCTCATTTGTATTGTAAATATCGGACGATACATTCAATGTATCGTCCGTACCTCTTAAAATGCGTATAAATGCATGCGTCTGGAATTTTTCAACCGAGACGATCGTCTGGAATTTTTCGGCATTTTAACCCATGGTTTGACTTTTTTAAAAGTTGATATTTAATCAAAGTTTTTACTAGTGTAACCTAGCAATGGATACGAATACTGTTATGTTAATTTGTAGGTTGGCGGTAGATTATCAAATTTTTTATTGATCAAAGTTTAAAAAATTAGTCAAAGTTTGACTTTTTTAAAAAATTAAATTTTCTTTCAAGTTTAAAATTTTAATTTTGTTTCAATATATAATACATACTAGCGTTTACTATAAAACTTTGTATTTTAGTCTTATAATTTTTTATTAATCGAAGTTTTACGTTTGATCAAAGTTTGACTTTTATTAAAAGTGGATATTTGATCAAATTTTGACTAGTGTAATCTAACGATATATATGAATATTATTATATTAATTTACAGTTGAACTTTTATAACTTATTGGTACATTGCAAACTTTTCTCTTGGTCAAAGTTTGACTTTTATAAAAATTTAATTTCATTTCAACGTATAAACTTACATTAGATACTAGCATAAACTTACATTAGATACTAGCATTTATAACTTAGTCATTTAGCTTTACATATTTTTTTTATCAAAATTTTAAGTTTGGTCAAAGTTTGGCTTTTTATTTGAGTTTGACTTTTCAAACTTTAACTTATATAACTTAGTAATAAATAGTGATTACAATGATATTAATTTATAATGTAATAGAATATCATTAAAAAAATTATTGGTTAATATTTGACTTTAATTATGATTTTAAAAATAAATGATCAAAACTTAAAAATTCATTTTCAAATATACTAACCAAACAAGAGAAATCAATTTCCAATGAAATTCATTTCTCAAACACACTAATCAAACAGTGAAAAATCCATTTCTAGAGGAAATCATTTCCTAGGAAATCAACTAAGAAATTGATTTCATTTCCTCTTTGGAGTTTCATTGCTATCAAATAGGGCCTAAAGGAAGATCTTTCAAAACCTCAACAAAAGAGCCTGCGGTGTGAGGTATCTGTGCTGGATGACCTTTGTGTACCAACAGTCTCCGGCTCAGGTTTCTTGAGAATGAAAAAAGTAGTTTCTTTATATTTAAAAAAACGTCACTATTATGCAGAAGAGAACCATACAAATATCTATAAGACTTCCAAAGGGAAAAAATTTGTTTTTTTAGACAATAAGGTTACTATTTGAAACTGTTATGATGTGGGATAGTAAGTTAGAATGATGATATGTTCCTACCGACTCTAATGACTCATGTGGTACGAACACACTACCAACACTTTCTTCGGTAATAGGAACCCTCCTAACAAAACCTATGGTTCTCACGGGAGCCTCATCCTCCTCATCACTTGGTATTCTAGTAGGTTCGTAAACTTCTACTCCTAACTCTTTGACTTCCTTCTCATTGTCCTGCTGAATAATCAAGGTTTGTGATTTGCTAGGACACTGAGACGCGAAGTGACCAAAACCATGGCACTTGTTACACTATTGTGGTGCGCGCTGAGAATTGTCGTTCAATGGTCTTTTGCCCTTGTCAATCTGAGGACTCACGGGTTTAGAGGATTGACCATAGACATTGTTCATCTTTTCAGTGGGACTAGATCAAAAACCGGGGTTAGAGGATTTAGGTCGATGACTAACTGGGGCGTCGAGATACCCCTCTAATTCTTGCACTCTAGCGTAACACTCTTCTAGATCTTCAATAGGGTGTGCGGGATGAGTTCTTTTCATAACTCCGGACGCAGGCTAGTGCGAAACCTAGATAAGGTGACTTGTGGACTCTCATAAGCGTTAGCCTGATATAAGTATTCCTCAAACTTATTGATGTAATCATCAACTGACACGCTTCCCTGTTTCAAATCATGCCATTGATCCATGAGTTGTTGGTTGTAGGACGGGGGGACATATTTATCATAAAGTTTCTCCTTCATGTCCGCCCATGTGGCGATGGGTTCACGATCGAGGGCTTCTCAACGTCGTTCCACACTTGTCCAATAAAGTTTGGCTTGCCCTACAAGTTTCATCTTAACAAACCGCATTTTGCACTCATTCGACATTTCATACCATTCAAAATAATGGTCCATGGCGGCTGCCCAATCTGTGTAGATTTTGGGGTTCATCTTTCTTTCGAAAGTGGGAGCATCAACCTTAAACGGCTTTGTGACTCTCATCCGGGTCAAGACGATTTTCACGCCTAGGAGGATCCCTCATTCTCTCATCAAGATTAACCCTATGATGTTCACCATGGGTCGATCTAGACAGCGCTTGTTGTTGTGCCACTAAATCAGTCTGCTAGGCTTGTTGATTTTGCAATTGGGTTTGTATGGCAGCCATTTGGGTGTTAAAGCTTTCCATGAAAGCAGCTAATTGCTTCTGATTCATTGTAACACACAGAAAGGAAAACACTAACACCGATACAAAGGAAACCTAAAACAGAATTAAATCCTAAAACCTATATGACACCGACAACGCTAAAATAAAACTGTGCTTTGATACCAAATCTGATGCGGGACAAACGCTAAAACCCTAATTAAGGAAGTTTGAGATTAACCTCAGATTTAATTGAATAATGGAAATAATCAAAATCACCTAAATGCATAAAATAAATTTAATGAATTTAATAAAGCAACTATGTTAATTCAATTTTAGCGCTCACATACATCGATATTCCCGATCTAGAAAAACAGATCCGATGAAGGATTCGAGTTTCGATTTAGTTTAGGCATAAAGTGACAATTATGATGTTGTCTCTTGATTCCTCAAAAATTTGGAAAAATGAAGGTGCAAGGGATTAAAGTAATCAAAAGAGTAGATCAAAAGATTTAAACTAACAATATTTTGGGGTTTTTGGATTTTTATAAAGAAACGAATATAATGGATAGTACCAGATGAATATTAGAGAAAAGATAGAACAAGAGGATAGAGGTCCAAGGCTTTACACCAAGGATTTTTGAGGCTTCGCACCAAGGCTGTACGTCGGCTTCACACCGAGTCGCACTAGAAATGAATGAACACTCCTCATGTTTTGAAAGATTCGCTCATTCGATCGAAAACTCTTCACGAGTCTTCTAAGGTTTGCACAAAAGCAAGCTTAAAATTTCATTCATCAATAATCAACTCCTTATTACAAAGTTATAAAGATCTTATATAGTAGGTCACAAAACAAAAGAAAATCCTAAAACAAATAAATAAATAAAAGACAAGTTTAACCAATCAATTTCCTTCAAAATTCGCGTCGCTGGTCGATCCATTGAGGCCTGGGGTCAATTCATCGACTATATAACTATATAAGTCATTCAGAGTCTCTTTCGAATTAAAATTACTCCTGTCCACAATCGATCGATCGAAGGCTAGGTTCGATCGATCAACTGAGTGCTTCTTCAGCCCTTCAAGTTTGTTTTCTTTAACCACTTTTCCGTTCTTCTTTTTCTCTTCCGTTCTTTCGTTCCAGTTCCTTTTCCACTTCTTATGCTATTGGACAATTTCTTGATGTCCCCATCATGTTAGTAATGTTAGTAGTATTAGAATATGGGGGTGTATCTAATAATATTGGTGTGTATGTATTTCCTCTTCTTATTTCACTTAATATTAATGCTAGTAAGATCCCTTCTTCTCTTTTCTATCTTCTCATTTCTCTATCTCTATCTCTTCTGACCCTAAACCTAAACCTAAACCGCTAACATAAACCTAATATCACTAATCTAACCCTAATACCATCAAATTCATCTGAAACTAGTTAAAAAAGTTCAAAGTTAAACAGAGTGAACCAATTACTCATATAATACTGTAAATAACTCTACAAGAAAGCACTTAGATCTAGACCCCTGAGAGTCAAGATCGAGACTAATGCGTTGTTCAATATAATAAGGCCATATCATACACAACCATAATTACAAAGTGAAGGGACACACACAATAACAAAAGGCGTAAATGTATAATGCACACTATTTATCGACAAAACAGAAGTGCAATGAACCATGAATGAGAATAGGCAAGTCAAAGAGGGAAATTCTATATCTCTAACAAAGAAGGGTGATGCCGTCTTAGTAGTGGAGAGCACAAAATTTTTTGATGGAATTTTTATATGTTTTTGAACTCTGGTGCTACAGAAATTCCAGTCTAGACGAAAATAACAGAATCTACAATGACTTCGTATAAGGTATCCAGTCAAATCTCAAACCTCTACAACCTTGGTTGAGAGCTGATAATTTTTTAGCGTCAAATCAATGAAATGTCAAAAGTGAAATTTCACTGATTTGTGGCTTGACCATTTGGACAAAAGGAGATCGACCAGAGTGCCAGGAAATAGCATACCTACTACCAGTGCATCTAAAATGGGATTTTACTAACACCTAGATATGAAAGAATTTCCCCTATGTCCTAGTTATAGAAGAAATTACCCTACGCTTCCTGCACATATTTTGAGAGCTTAGTTTGCACTTCAATTTAGTGTAAAAAGATGTGAATGCCCCTTACAACTCCCATTTAAAAATCAAGGTTATAAGATGCTTTTACCCCACAGGCATGGTTTGGAGGCACTCGGGTTTAAAATGAGAGAGAGTGAGCTTTTTATTTTTTTTAAAGGAAATAGTTGCTGGAGTATTTTTGCCCTTGAAAGTATGGGCCATGGGTATTTTAATCTTTGAAAATTAGCACAAAATTCACAGGGGTATGCTCAAACTTTTTAGGGGAGGCAATTGTTTGGTAAGTTACATGCGGGGTGGGGTAATTTCTTTCGTAACTAGGATAGGCAGTAATTTCTTTCAAAACTAGCCATGGTTTGGAAAAAAAAGTCCCATCTAAAATACCCGAAATCATTCTGAGATAAATGGCATTTCCAATATCATGAGATCCCATTCGACTTGGGTGCTACAGGGCGGTGCATGCGACAGGGTGTTTATATGACAGGCCTGAACAAGCCTAATTCTTCAGTCTTCTCTAATCTTCCTCTCATCTTACAGAATCGATTACTGAAAGTTCTTTTTTCTGCTACTATCTCACACATCTTTTGCGTTTGGGCATGTTTAAATTTGTGCAAAAACAAGCACGTTATGCAATTTGATAAAATGCTACATCTTTATTTTGACCATATATAGATAAGTTATCACTATCAAATTCGAACTACACGAAATATATATAGCTAACTATCATCAATTTCATTACATCCATTTCTTGAACATAGGGATTGCCATACCCAAACAACTATCAGCAGATTGTGTACCACGGGATCTACACCGAAGTTTTCATAAGCCGAACTTTTGTTAATCTCAAACATCAATCCAATAGACTCGAGTCAACCTAAGAAATTGCATGTCTTTCATTTTAAGACAAGAACCTATATGAGCTGAACATAATTGAATGAAGAAATATGACTCTCAAAGCTGATGGGACAAGGCGATATGATGATCCTCTACCAAATGAAAGCTAGTGGCGATGCTGATGATCCTCTACCAAATGGAACCTATTCTTCAGTTGGTTACTATGTATTAAAGAGTCCACAAGCTGGTTTTCTAAGGAATTTATTATCGGTTATTCTCCTATTCTAAACAAGAGTCTCAGTTCTAAATGTGCCTAGATGAGCCAAATATTGTGACCTTGGGGGACATGCTTTGCATACTGATATAATTATATTACAATGTTTAGAGCATAATTTTTTAATAGTTACTAGCATAAATTTATGACAAGTATCTAAATTAATCTAGGCATATAGAAATTTTGATTAATATATAATTAGTATGTAACTACTGCTAATAAATTAGGAAAATTCTGAGTTAAAAAGAATTTTCGATATTTTAATGTTCAAGAATTATGATCAGTTCAAACATTTCAAAAAGAAACAAATAGGGAATGAGATCTCGTTATCTAGAATGACACCATATATGACACCTATATGAGTTCAAATCCCATATACGAGATCTTGTCAAAATGTGTTCAAAGAAGGGTCAATTACTCAACACATATTAGCCTTGTATGCTCCAGCCGCTTTCATTCAGTAGTTCAAGTTCTAGTTTCACGTATTCTAAAGATTTGAATGTACATTTTAATTTTTAAGTACAACTTATCATAGGTATAAGAATTTCATATACCTTAATTACTGTGAGGGCTCTTTTGATTCCTGTCTAATTACTATAAGCCACTGCTTCAGCACGTTTGTTCTTCTATGGTGTGATGTCAGTTGTACTTACATCTATGCAGCTCGTGATTTCAGCACTGGCCCCCCTTTCAATCGATATAGGATACAAATTCATAGTAATCTTTATGGTGTGACGTCAGTTGTACTTACAGAATCGATTAGGAAGGAGGTTCCCAACAATCGGACTATTAGCATAATCAAATCCATGAATCCGGATGGAAGAATCAATCCGATCCAACATGAGCAGTGGCGTTGATTCCATAATCAGGATTCATGGAGTAAAACATTCCATAAATTCCAGTGGTTACTGGAAACCTCTTTATTTTTAATAACGGGATTGGCCTCTTAGAGCACCCGACTAAGTCCCCGGGTATGTGCAACACCCACACATTACACATACCAGACAGTAGGGATAAATCCCTGCAAGCGGTGAAAAAGGGGTGGGATTCAAAATCAGAACCTCCGCTTCTTGATGCATGGTCCTGGCCACTACGCCAACCCGGCCTTAGCATAGAACTCATATTGGTAAAAGACTAAACACCCTCAACAGAACTCCTTAACTCCTAAGCTGATCATGATCTACCGACAAGAAATAAAATAGAAGCTCACAAGATTGAACATAGAAAGCAATAGAAAAAAGAAGAATAATTACTTACTTTATAGCAACGCCTCCGTCGTAATGATGTGCTGTAACATTCTCCTTGACCCAATCCTTAGCATTATCATAGCTCTGGCTCATCCGTTTGAGCTGATCATTTGGGATCGCGACCATGACTTCAATCCCGGTCCCCGCGAAAGCGCTCACCGTCCAAGAATCTGCATCGAACAACTTCACCTTCTTTATCCCATTAGCTATTAACATGTGAACAACAGTTGTGGGTTCGATAGGGTGTGATGCCATCGCCCCCCAATTCACACCCAAGCCTTCGACGATACAGACCGTGGATGAGACCATGAGAGTGCAAGTGACCCATAACAGCAATTCCGCTCGGGCCATGGTCTGAGCCCGGTGGGGGAGGGTCGGGCAGAGATGGGGGAACTGAAGGAAGATTTTCTATGGGGCAAAGGTGGGGGAGGGGGGGGGGGGAGCGGTTAAACATGAGGGGAATTAGAGAGAAAAAAGGGTTTTCTGCATGTGGTCAGGGGGTTTCGAAAGGTTGTAAGAATTTGCTTACTTTTCCTTTTTTCCCGCCAGAAGAAGCGTTCAAAAGTCTGTTGGGAGTTTTAACGGATTTGTGTGCCTTGTCTTAAGAATGATTTGACATAAGGTAGTGCGGTACCAAATGAATTTGAATTTTTTTTTTTGTTTTTTTGAAAAGAAAATTGAATTTGAGTTTGACTTAGCCTGAAATACAAATCCATCTAACACCATGGCACGTGATAAAGTTTGGTAGTTAAAATTAGACGTCAACAGAAGCAGCGGCCAGGCCATCGGCCTTCTTGATCACCTATTGAACCCGTCCAGGTAAGTATGCTTGAATACTCTCTCGCTGCCCACTTTATCCGCAACCCATCTAGTCCTTTTTTTGTTAACAGCCGATGTGGGATTATGTAAATTGGAAGACTTGGTTTTGTTCTACATTTACATAGAGCATGGTGCTTTGCACAATCTCCATTAAAGATTATCAATCAAAATATCTCCTGATGAGTCATTTACTCATTTACTAGAATTATAGCACCATCAGACGATTATAGGCATCCATCTACAATGAATCGCTCAGATAGAAAGTAGGATTCAGATCACACAAAAGGAGCAAATTTGCTAAAGTTGTAAACTTGGTAGACTGACAGAGCTGCCAATGGGCCGTCCTTTTGATCGGCTCGATTATATTTGACTTAAAAGTTTGCTTAAACCCGGCCCAAATATAAAATTGGGCAGGGCCTGGCACGAGTCATTCAGACTCGGCCTTGCTTTTTTTTTATATACGCCCAAACCCGACCCGAACTGGGTTTGGGCCTGCCCGGCTTTTCCTATTAAAACATCAGGCTTGGGTGGGTAGGGTCGGACTTTGAGCGATCCAATTGTTTTCTATCTCAAAAAGAGGCCGAAACCCGGAAGTTTTTATTTTTAACCGTAAAAATCATGTTAAAAAGTAAATTGAGTAAACTATTAGCATCTCGGCTCAGGTGCATTTGGACTCGAGCTTTTTATGTCGGCCCAAATCTGATGTGAGCCAGGCCAGATGGGGTCGGGCTCCCACTGAAGCCTAACCCGTTGACAGCCCTACTGGAAGGATAACTAGGTGTTAGGTTATTAATTTTTCAGGAAGAAAACTCATGTTTTATTTCTTTTCCGAAATTTGATACTTTGGGCAAGATCTTCATCATCCAATCCTAAAATCTTGAAAATGCCTTCTAATTATAAATTTTACAATTTATTAGCACTACTAGTTATATAGTACTTTGAAGTCCGGAAAACAGGATATATTTGATCCTCTAAAGTGCCCTTCTAAGGGAAAATTAGAAAAATGACCCTAAAAAAAATAATCCTTGGAGACAAATCTAAACACGCTCGTTCTTCAAAGAATGGACTGTCTTCTTCTTCAATAACCACGAATAGAACGCTTTTCAGATTGGGAGCTGCGCAGGAAAGTTTCGAAAAAAAACCCACCGTAAGCTTCTGAAGTACCCTTTATAGAAGGGCATTTCAGTAAACTTGTATGGAGTTAATTAGTCGCACGTGTGACTCTTTTAGCAATCTCACGGAAATTTGAAGTTCGTTAAACAGTATATGCCTGATCCTCTAAAATGTTTGAAGCCTGGATAATAGGCTAAAACGTTTCTTTTTCAGGGTCATTTTTCTAAAGAGCCCTATTTCTAACCCGGCCCCAAATAGATGGGACAAGGAGAAGATAATGAAGAACTTTAGTACTATTTCTACAGTCATAGCCATCCCTTTGGGGAAGCTTAGGGCCTTAGGTGATTTTAAATATTAATTTAAATTTAAGGCTGTGTTTGGATTAGCTCTTTTAAGCTAAAGAACTACTTTTGTGGTTGGCAACAAAGCTCTTTGCCCCATTTGTTCAGAAGGGGAGTTATTTTAAGTGATAAAATTGCTCTCTATCAGAGTAAATTTTGTCTACTCTGACAGAGAGCAAGCAGAGAGAGTTGCTTCTGATCTTATAAAAGCTAACCCAAATGCAGTTATAGCTTTTTGGGGAGCGCCTTATGAGCACCTTGTTCATCTTGGCCTTCCTCGTTGATTGAATAAATTTTTATTATTCACAAAAAAGGCTGTATTTTATAGAGCTTTCATACTATTTCTTTAGCACACCCCTCCATCTCTCTCCTTCGGATGATCATAAAATGGAGTAAGTGTACCATCGGGCGCCTACACAAGTTATGCCATGACCATCTTATTTTTTTTTGTTACGTTGCACACACATGATCAGCCCAAGTAATCTAACTGGCAGCACATCACTGGGACATGTTACAACCACAAAATCATGTCTATTATAGAATTCTAACCATCCGAAGATATGAACATCCGACCAGTGTAAATTGCATAGATAGGACATTTTAGATCTTATTTGGGCCCATTTTAATTTAATATAGACTTTATTATATAGACTATTTTGGTGACTAGACATCCGTGGCCTCTTAGAGCACCGGACTGAGTCGCTGGGCATGTGCAACACCCATATATCATATGTACCATGTAAGTTTGGATAAATCCCTATGGGTCGCCGCAAGGGGTGAGATTTGAACTCAAGACCTCCACTACTTGAAGCGTGGTCCTAACCATTGTGCCAACACCTTGAAAACTTAAATTGTGTAAAAGCCCATGCCATGAGACCTAATTATGGGGTGGGGTGGTCATGCCTCTCAATAAATGACGGTCATGCTCCATAAATGCTAAACTTTGGTTGGAAATGAAAGTAGGTTGGTATATTAAAGTAGAGACAATGGATAATTTTTTATAGATAATTTTACAGGCAGATTATGTAGCGCGACGTGACTGGCTGCACGCATAGTGGGGACCAAGTACTACAGCCAATCACGTCGTGTCATATAAGCAACCAGTCACGTTGTATCACATAAGCAGCAACATTGTCTATAAAAAAATGTCAATTATTTCTAATTTTCCTTAAAGTAGGCTTTCATAGTGTAACCCTTCAAGGAAAATTATAAAACAGTGGACAGTTTTTGATAGACAATTTTATAGATAGCTTATGTGGCACGATTTGGTTGCAATGCTTGGGCCCCACCATGAGTGCAACCAATTATGTCATGTCACATAAGCTATCTGCAAAATTGTCTTTCAGAAATTTATTTGTTGTCCGAGCATCAAATTCACTTTTTGGTATGTGGAATCAAGTCAATCAACATCTGAGCTCATATAGAGTCATTATCTCAAAATTTATTATGTGAAAGATTAGGACAAAAATCGACCTCCATGGTCTATATTCAAAGTAGTGAACATTTTATTTGGAGGGCAGCTATTATCTCCACCAAAGGCTGAATATCTCCACTAACGACAATTGAAAATCTTTGACTGCTTTGAATCAGACGATGGAAGTTATTTTTATCTCATTCTTTCACCCAATGGATCTTTAGATCACGGGCATATCATCAGACGGTCAGATTTTAATTATACAATTGAGATCACTGGTTGATGTATGTTACTATAATGTTCATTTTTTTAAATGTGTCATGTGAAATTAAAATCTGACCGCCTAATGATAAGCTTATGATATGAGCGATCTATCTTATCCGTAATAGATCTTAAGATCATGGCGTGCATACAGTCAAATGTCAAAAGTGAAGGTCAACTCCTTCGCCCATGATATAATTTACTTACGAAGATTTGTATAATGTGAAATCGACCTGATTAAGAATTTAAGATTTATTTTTTCGAAGAGTTGAACAAAAAACAATCTCGTTCGTGTGATTCACATCAGTGAATGGTTTTCGTCATGAAAAACTGTACGGCAAATACTCCCCAAACGTGCCGTACTCTTTTAACATTTGTCAAATTTACTCTTTCGGGTCACGGGAGTTTCTTACTAGTTTTCTTTGTAAAAGAAGCACTCAGAGTTTCAGTGTGTTTCTGCTTACAACATTTCCTCAGGTACTAGTTTATCTCAATGTATATCTCCTCTCCCCCTATCTGTCTAGTCTATCTGTTGCATTTTTTTTATTATTTATATTTAATGGATTTTTTTTTATTATAAACAAGTTGAATTTTCCTGCAAAAACTGCTAAAAGCAGAATAAACTTGTATATTTTAAATTTAAATTAGTTTATCTAAAACCCATTGCTCTCTCTTTCATGCAAAAGTTTTATATTAATCCTTTTCATTGATTCTGACATAAGAACATTTTTTTGAATATCTAGCGAAGGGTTCATTAATAAGAGCAATTAATGGTATGAGGTTTAAAAATGAAATTTAATTTCAGTTTTTAACTTTTTTGTTCTTTCTCTTGTAGTACGATTGTTGGACTTTGATGGGTCATTCAATATTGGCCATGGATACTAAAAGTTCTCCGGCAATCTCCTCGGGTATGTTTTTCCGATTCGATATAAAAAAAAATCAATTTTTAGACATACATAATCATTTTCTTTGATAATTTAGACATACATAATAATTATTTAATTATAATAAAATAAAATTTACAAAGAAAACATGCATACCTTAATAATAACTAATATTTAGATAAAATTTTTGATATAGCATTATCATCGATTCTGATGGGTAAGTTCTCCTTGGTTTCATCTATCAGCATCTAGATGTTAAGGTCCCAACCAATACCGCAACAATGCCTAGGCGTTAGTGGAGTGGAAAGTTAATCTCTTATTACTATGGGTTCGTAGCACACCACCACGCTCCACAGTCGATGTTCCTGGCAGCCCACTCTATGGCGACTCTTACTCCGGTAACTCCTTTGGGGCCCCTGGGTAGCCCTTTCCTCAGGTCTCCCCTTCCGGGGACTCCACAGTGGCCCACTCTGTGGTGGTTTTCACTCCAGTACTCCTCTGTGGGGCTCCTAGGTAGCCCTTTCCCCAAGTCACTCCTTCAGTGACTCGAACTCTAGAGGTGGTGTTCACTCTGATACCATTTGTTAAGGTCCTAACCAATAATTCAAAAATGCCTAGGCATTAGTACAACGGAAAGTTAATTCCTTTTTGGGCTTATAACACACCACCACTCTTTGCAGTTGACAACTGTGACGGCCTACTATGTGGCGGCTCTCACTCTACTAACCCCTTTGGGCCCACCAGGTAGCCCTTTCCTTAGGTCACCCCTTCAGTGACTCCACAACGGCCCACTTTGTGACTGCTGTCACTATGGTACCTCTCTTTAGGGCCACCAGTTCACCCCTTTTGTTACTCGAACTCAGGGCGTGGTGCAAATATCATCAGTTAAGGTCCTAACCAATATTCCAAAAATGCCTAGGCGTTAGTGGAGTGGAAAGTTAATCTCTTATTACTTGGGCTCATAATACCTTAACTCCCAAATGCATGCCATTTTTTTATTCTTACTATGTAGAAGATTAATAAAATTCAAATATACTTGTTATGATCGGTATGTGGGGTACTCTATAACAAAATTCTCTGAAATTTTGAATAAGTCAAATGTAAATTGTCAAATTTTTCCTTGCACACATTTTTTTTTTCAGGATTTATTCGCAACTTATTTTAGAATTTGTGTATCTTCTATTTTTTCCGAACATTTTAATTAAATTATGAATTTCATATCTTGAGCACGATTTTTTCATGTAGTGTGATCTTGATGGGGACATCAAGATCGAGAGCGTCGAATTTGGGCCACAAAAGATTCTCCAGCGTCAGAAGAAGCCGAAGGGGAGTCGGAATCATGGATCAAAATCTTGGAAAATCGATACATATCGTCCAGCCCCAAAACCGATACGTATTGGACGATACTTTCTGGTATTTTGCCAAAAAAAAAAGCACAAACAAACAAAACGATAATTTGAAATTATCGGATGATACATTAGATGATACGAATGATACATTGAACGATGCGAACGATATGGACGATAGTTTGATTGTTTTTTAAGGGGCCCGGTAAAAACCCATTTTCTCCTATCGTTAATGTCCAAAACCGATACGTATCGGACGATATGTAAAGGTATCGGACGATATTTTGACCCATGGTCGGAATTAAAGAGCTAGAAGAAACTGAAGATTTTGGGCGTGTTGTGGTCGATCGATCGATCCCCGAGACTCGATCGATCGATTAAGGCAAGAGGCTTCAGAGCTTTTGGCGAATTATTTTTCTCAGTCAATCGACTGATTCTAAATTTTCGATCCATCGAAAGTGAACAGAGACTTCATGCAATTTATAACTTTATAAATTGATCGATCGATTTGTTGTGTGAATCAGATCTGCCAAAAGACGGAATTAATTTTTTATGGGCAAACTTATCTTTTAGGGCTTATTTGTTTTAGGGTTTTCTTTTTTGAGTCCTATATAAGGTCCTTATAAACTTTGTAATAGCTAGTTGATTAATGAATGAAAATTGAGAGCTTGCTTTTGTGCAAACCCTAGAACACCTATGAAGAGTTTTTGATCGAAAGAGTGAATCTTTCACAACCTGAGGAGTGAATCTTCATTTCTCGTGTGACTTGGTGCAAAACCGACGTATAACCTTGGTGAGAAGCCTCGAAATCCGTGGTGTGAAGCCGTGGAACCTTATCTTCCTCTTCTATCATTTTTTCTAATTGTTGTCTGGTAATATCTTCCCTATTTGCTTTAATAAAAATTCATAACCCCAAACCCTTATTAATTTATATCTTTTGATCTACGCCTTTTGAATGAATTAATCCTTCTAGCCTTTGTTTTCAAATCCAAGAGGAGTCAAGAGACGATCCCATAATTGTCGCTTGGTGCCCTAAATTAGATCGAAACTCGAGTTCCTTCATCGGAGCCGTTTTTCTAGATCGGGAAATTTGAATGCATGCAAACGTTAAAATGGAGTTATTTTAGTTGTTTTAATTGAATTCATTAAATTATTCTATGTGTTTGGGTGATTTCGAATATTTCCGCAATTCAATTTAATCTAAAATTAATCCCAACTCGCATTAATTAGGGTTTTAGCGTTTGTCCCAATCAAATCTTCACTATTAATTAACTTTAACAAAATAATTTTTATAATTCTCTAGTTTAAACTTTTACTATGTTTTTATTTTTTAAATCCAACTAAGTGAGTTGGGCTTTTTAAATAAAAAAAATCCTAAGTTTCGTACTTTTCTAATATCTCTTTCCAATTTTTCCCGAAATTTCACCTCATTTTTGTTGAATTGCAGATTTTGTCAACATTGAATAATTTATGATTCCTGATTTTTTGTTTATTTTTCTTTTTGCTGTGAATTACAATTTTTTGCCCTTGCTGAATAATCCCCAATTGACGATTTTGGTGACTATGCTCACAATGATTGGAGCTGTTATCCCGTGTTTTGAGGCCCCCATTATGTTCTTTAGGAAGACACATCTTGCATTGCAATAGTTTTGATGGGGCATCACACAAAGCAAGGCAGATGAAAGCATAAAGAGGAAACTAAAGGGAAAGCAACATCATCAGGAGGAAAAGGGAGGCAGGAAAACGCCATCCAATGATGGACGTTCGTGAAATCATAGTCTCACTGTTTTTGTGGGACGGACGTCCGTAGTGCTCCACAACATGGATCAAAATCTCGTTTTTTCGATACATATCATCTAGCCTCAAAACCGATACGTATCAGTTCCGGACGATACGTATCAGACGATACGTATCAGTTCCGGACTATACTTTCCGATTTTTTCCCAAAAAAAATAAAAATAAATATCAAAACCGATAATTTGAAATTATCGGACGATACATTGAACGATACGAACGATAAATTGAACGATACAGACGATATAAACGATACATTGAACGATAATTTGACTGTTTTTTAAGGGGGGCGATAAAAACCCAAAGTATTGTATCGGTGAGGTCCAAAACCGATATGTATCGTCCAATACGTATCGGTATCGGATGATATTTTGACCCATGCCCCACGGACGTTGGTGACATTCAGTGTCCGTAGGCGACGGACGTTCGTGGTCCCAGCACGGACGTCCGTGGACGTCGTGTCACCAGTGACGGAATTTCTATTTTTGTTACAAAATTGACCTTTTAGTCTTTTATTAATTTGTGACTCTTTTATTTCGAGTTTAGGTTTTCTTAGCCTATATAAAGGCATTGTAAACACTTTTATTATTAGTTTTTTATTATTGAGTGAAAAGAGAGTTGCTTTTGTGCAAACCCTAAAGAGCTCGTGAAGAGTTTTTAATCGAGGGAGTGAATCCTTCAGACTTTGAGGAGTGAGCAATCGTTTATCGTGCGACTTGGTACAAAGCTGACGTACAACCGTGGTGTGAAGCTTCGGAAAATACTTGGTGTGAAGCCTTAGAAATCTATCCCTTTTATTTTGTCTTTTCTCTAATTGTTGTCAGGTATTGTCTTTCTTTATTTCCATTGATAAAAAGATCAAAATCCCAAAACCTTATTCCTTGAAATCTTTAATTTTTCCCTTTTATTGAGTTATTTTTTCAAGTTTTATTTCATCCAAAATCCCCGAGGAGTCAAGAAACGATATCGTAATTATCGCTTAATGCCCTAAACTAGAACGAAACTCGAGTTCCCTCATAGGAGCCGTGTTTCTAGATCGGGAGATCTTCGTGCGTGTGAACGCTAAAATGAATTAATCGAACTGTTTTATTGAATTCATTGAATTAATTTTATGTGTTGAATGATTTCGAACATTTTTGCTATTCAATCCATTCTAAAGTTAATCCCAAATACGCATATTAGGACTTTAGTGTGTCGTCCCGTGCCAGTTTTGGTATCAAAACACAGTTTTTAGTTTAGGGTTGTCAGTGTCATAGATTTTAGGGTTCACTTGATTTTAGTATACTTTGTCTTACACCATCTAGTCTTGCATAATTCCGTCATGGATACTAGTAGCTTAGAAGCCCTGATTAGAGATCTTGCATCTAAAGTCTAGTCAAACCCGGATGGATGAGCACATCACTGATCAACTAGCTTGACATGAGGCTTTAGAGACCCGTTTTGAAGAGTCGAATGAGCTCATCGCTGAGAATCATAATAAAGTCAACACCCGTGACCGTAGGAGAGATGTTCCTCTGCGACGTGAGGTCCAAACCAATCTGGACGATAAGGTCATGAAATCAGTGAAAATGGATGCCCCTACTTTTGATAGGAAAAGACAACCCAAGGTCTTTCTTGAGTGGGTTGCTAGCATGGAAAACTACTTCGAGTGGTATGCCATGTCCGAAGAGCGCAAGGTTAGATTTACCAAAGTCAAGCTAGGCTTTATTGCTTGGGAGTAGAACGCCGTAGGCAAATCCAGGGTCTTCGTCCTATTTTCACGTGGGTTGAAATGAAAGTCCAACTGTACGAAAAATACGTTCCCGTGTCATATGATGAACGTATTCTTGGTCAGTGGCAACCATTGCATCAAGGAGATTTTCTAGTCATAGAGTACATCGATCGGTTTGAAGACCTGATGACCCAGGCCGATGTCGATGAGCCAGTGAAAGTTACCCTCTCCCAATTCCGAAGGGGTCTTCGCCCAGAGTTACAAAGGGAACTCATTCCTTATTCCATTGCGGATCTCGAGGAATGTTTCGCTAGGGTTGAAGAATTAGAAAGGTATCTCGACGCCCCCAATAATGATCGATCTAAGTCCTCCAAATTTGAGTATCGATCTAATCTTACAGAAAAGGGAAGTACTACCTCTAGTCAATCTACAAAATCCGTAATTCCTCAAATTGACAAAGGAAAGGGACCAATGATCGAGAATTTTAGGCGTGTTCCGCAACAATGTTATAAGTGTCAAGGCTTTGGTCACTTTGCATCCCAATGTCCTAGTAAGGGCCAAACCTTGATTATTTAGGAGCATGCCCAGAAAGAGGCTAATGAGTTACACGAAGAAGTGTATGAACTGTGTGAAACACCAAGTGATGATGAAGGCAAAGTTTCAGTCAAAGCCGTAGGTTGCATTAGGAAAATTCCTATTATCGAGGACGGTATTGATAGTGTGTCCATCCCAAGTGAGTCATTAGAGTTGGTAGGAGCATATCATCATTCTGATTTACATGGGATTAGCAGTCTGAATTTATTGAGCATTGGAAATATGCCTAATCGCACTAACACGTTGAATATGTTTAATGATTTTGATACTAACAGTTTTATATTAATTCCTGATAGTCTCGAGCATGTGGAATCTTTTTCAATCTCAGAAAAGGGCAAGGATGAAGGTCTAAACTTTCCTCTAGACATGGGCAACCATCCGATAGTTGTTGTAACGGATCTTACGCCTATTCTAGATCCCACAACCCCACCCTTTGACCCATTCCTTATTGAGCACCCAATCGAATCACACCCATTTACCCAATTTCTATCCCGTACATTCCCTGTGCAATATGAGAAAGCGTCGAATGAAAAGGTCATAGAAGTTCCGACCTTCCATGCCATTGAAGGTAAAAATCAGGAGTATCTCACAACGTGGAAAGGCAAGCCAAGAGTCGAGCTTCCGAAGTGTGCCACCCATGGGTTCCCTAACTCATCAAAGATGAGTTTTTCCCATTCGGGGAGTATTGATGGGGACATCACACAAAGCAAGGCAAATGAAAGCATAAAGAGGAAACAAAAGGGAAAGCAACATCATCAGGAGGAAAGGGGAGGCAGGAAAACATCATCCAATGACGGTCGTCCGTGAAATCATAGTCTCACTGTTTTTGTGGGATGAACGTCCATAATGCCCCACGGACGTTGGTGACATTCAGTGTCCATAGGTGAGGGACGTCCGTGGATGTCATGCTGCTAGCAATGGAATTTATATTTTGTTACAAAATTGGCCTTTCTGTCTTTTATTAATTTAGGACTCTTTTATTTCGAGTTTTGGTTTTCTTAGCCTCTATAAAGGCATTGTAAACACTTTTATTATTAGTTTTTGATTATTAAATGAAAAGAGAGTTGCTTTTGTGCAAACCCTAGAGAGCTTGTGAAGAGTTTTCAACCGAGGGAGTGAATCCTTCAAACCTTGAGGAGTGAGCAATCGTTTCTCGTGCGACTTGGTGCGAAGCCGACGTACAACCGTGGTGTGAAACTTCGAAAAATCCTTGGTGTGAAGCCTTGGAAATCTATCCCTTTTATTTTTGTCTTTTCTCTAGTGTTGTCAGGTATTATCTTTCTTTATTTCCATTGATAAAAAGATCAAAATCCCAAAACCTTATTCCTTGATATCTTTAATTTTCCTCTTTTATTGAGTTATTTCTTCAAGTTTTATTTCATCCAAAATCCTTGAGTAATCAAGAGACAATATCGCAATTATCGCTTAATGCCCTAAACTAGAACGAAACTCGAGTTCCCTCATAGGAGCCGTGTTTCTAGATCGGGAGATCTTCGTGCGTGTGAACGCTAAAATGAATTAATCGAACTGTTTTATTGAATTCATTGAATTAATTTTATGTGTTGAATGATTTCGAACATTTCTGCTATTCAATCCATTCTAAAGTTAATCCCAAATTCGCATATTAGGATTTTAGCATGTCGTCCCACGTCAAGTTCCAATCACCTTGGATATTGCTTCTAACCATGGTTTTATTTTGGCTTAAAACTCTGGCATTTTGGGTAAATTTTATTTGCACAATTTAGTCAAGAATCTTCTACAAGAACTCAATTTGTTGATACCAAGCAAGTCAACATCATGATAGAACATTGATTGTTACAAGCATAATTGCAGTTATAGGTAAAGCTTGGTTAGCTTCTTATGCTTTCAAATCCATACCAAACAATTATATTGGATCACATTGGAAGCAAAAAGAGGCCAGCTACAATCTTAGCATTGTCCATTTTTTGTTAACTAACTAATTTTCTTCTCTCTGTCATTCTTCTTCTTCTTCCTCCTACCTAACCCTAATTCCATTAATTAACTTGGTATCAAAGCCTTGAACCGATCAACTTCGCTTCATTTTTTTTTTTTTTTTGTTGGTGGTGTCACCAGAAATTTGCTGAATTCAGCGATGATGTCATGTTGACAAAAGCTGTCGGTAGACCCTACCGGAATCCATCGAAATCACTGGGAACGTGCTCGGTTTTTTGTTCTGAGCAACTTTCCCTTCTACATCATCTTCATCCGAGCACCGGAAGAGGGAGAATCAACTTCGTCTTCAACCTTGGTTCACCTCCGTCACAGCAACTACACAGAGTTGCAGAAACCCTAGGTTCCTCCCAGATCTGATGTGAGGCATCGAAATAGGGTTCTGAAATCTACCCATAACCCTATTTCGATGCCTCTTCTGAAGTGCCGTGGTGTTTTTAGAGGTTGTAGAGCTGCCGAAAACTGAACTCCACGTTGCCGGAGCTGTTATTTCTTGTCGAAAATGTAAAATCTCGTCGGAAACCTTCCCATCGTCGGGGGAGGGTCAAGATATAACAGATTTGGATATAAATCGAGGAGTTGTAGAGGAGCAACCCCAAGTTGAAGTTGATAAGTATGGGAAACCATTTTAGAGAAAATTCTATGCGAGAAAGAGGTTTAGAAAACCTCTTGTTCAGGAAGTTGTCCAAGAAGAAGTTCAGGAAGAGCCTCAAGTAGAGTCTCTCCCCCAAGCCACTGACCATGAACCTTCTCTAGAGATAGATCCTTCCTCCGAGATTGATCTCCCTATAGCTCAGCGTAAAGGTACTAGACATCCCGTTCCAAAAATTTATTTCTTATAAAGGTTTATTTGTCTCTCATTTTGGTTTTATCTCATCATTGGATTCAATTACTATACCTAATTCTGTGTCTGAAGCCCTATCTCAACCTGAATGGACAAAGGTTATGGTGCAAGAAATGTAGACATTAGAACATAACAATACATGGGACGTTGTTGATCTTCCTTCGGAAAAGAAAGTAGTGGTGGTTGCAAGTAGGTCTACACTGTAAAGTATAGACCTGATGAGACCATTGAGAGATACAAAGCAACGTTAGTTGTAAGAGGGTTCACACAAACACAGGGGGTCGATTATTAAGAAACATTTGCTCTAGTTGCAAAATCAAATACCATCAGAGTTCTTTTATCCTCAGCCGCATATAAGGAATGGCCCTTGTCACAGTTAGATGTGAAGAATGCTTTCCTTCATGGTGATTTGAAGGAGGAAGTCTACATGGCACTCCCACCTGACTTTGTTAAACAGGGGGAGACTGGGAAGGTGTGCAAACTCAAAGAAGTCCATCTATGCATGGATCAAAATATCGTCCGATACGTATCAGTTTTAGACTTGAACGATACGATACATTGGGTTTTTATCGCCCCCCCTTAAAAAACAGTCAAATTATCGTTCGTATCGTCCGTATCGTTTGTATCGGACAATAAATTCAAATTATTGGTTTTGTTATTTTTTTTTTCTTGGGAAAAACAGGAAAGTATCGTCCGGAACCAATACGTATTGGTTTTGGGGCTGGACAATACGTATCGAAAATCCGAGATTTTGATCCATGCATCTATGGGTTAAAACAGTCTCCACGTGCCTGGTTTTAGAAGTTTAATGAAGCCGTAATGAGTTATGGATATCGAAGAAGTCACTATGATCACACCTTGCTTGTTAAGAAAGGGGTGTATACTACAACCATCTTGGTTTATGTGGATGATATTATCATCACAAGAGATGATAACAAAGAAATAATACGTTTGAAAGAACATCTTTATAGGGCGTTTGAAATCATGGACTTGGGTTCTCTAAAGTACTTTTTGGGTATTGAGGTGGCAAGGTCCAAGAAAGGGATTGCATTGTCACAGAGAAAATATACTCTAGATCTACTTCATGATACTAGACTGTTGGGGTGCAAGCCTACTGTGAATCCTATTGAGCAGAATCATAGGTTGAATGGAGAGGTTGGTGAACCTCTCAAGGATCCTAGAACTTATGAGAGATTACTTGGAAAACTAATCTACCTCACCATGACTCGTCCTGATATAAGCTATGCAGTAAGTGTCGTGAGCCCGTATATGCACTCACCCAAGAATACTCATCTTGATGCGGTTTATAGGATACTCAGATATTTGAAAGGGAGTCCTGACAGAGGACTCTTGTACGATAATCATGGCCACTTTGATATTGAGATATTTATTGATGTAGAATGGGCAGGCTCTCTTGATGATTGGAGATCTACTACTGGGTACTGTACATTCCTTGCAGGAAATTTGGTGACATGGAGGTCGAAGAAACAACAAGTGGTGTCCAACTTTAGTGCAGAGTGGAGTATAGAGCTGTCTCAAGGAGCTCACGAGGGTATGTAGTTTAAACATATCCTATCCGACTTGGGAGTTCATGTTACTTTGCTTATGATCCTATATGGTGATAATGAGGCTGCACATCATATCGCAGAGAATCTGGTCTATCATGAAAGGACAAAGCATACCGAAGTTGACTGCCATTTCATCTGAGAGAAGGTTGAATTAAAGGAGATTGCTATACCCCAAGTTCGTTCTGAAGATCAGCTGACCGACATTCTCACTAAGGTGTTGGCGGAAAGAGACTCTTTGACATCACCTCCAAGGTGGGCATGATTGATATACATGCTCCAACTTGAGGGGGAGTGTTGGTGTGTCCTTAGTATTGTGTTCTTAGTTGGGGTGTGTGGGTGTGTGTGTGAGTTACTCTATGTGAGTGTGGGTGTGTTTAGATAGATTGTGGTTATCAATAGCAAATTGTTAATGATATAAATATCAATGACATGTGGGTATGAGGGTACATACTCAACCCTAATTTTCTTCTCTCTATCATTCTTCTTCTTCTTCTTCCTTCTACCTAACCCTAATTCCATTAATTAACTATTTCTCCATTCATTTTTTTCCAGGCTAAACTCTTCGTTACTCCACAATCCCTCATATTGCTTTTCACTTGCTTCCTCCACTTCACTGGCCTTCCTCTTCTCCCTTTTCCTTCTGCTTGTATCATTTCAATCCTTCGTATAGGGGCTTTTTTCAGTCTTCAATAGACATGTCCAAACCATCTCAAATATCATCCCGTAATTTTCTCTTTTGATTGGAACCACCCCTAAAATTTCTTTATATCATTCTTGAATAGAAAATTTACAAGATCACAATACTTATTTTTCAGAAATCCCAGTACATATTTTTTATCTACTACCGCTCCTCCAATCTTCCAAAGTGTACTTACATATGTGCCATTGGTAATAAGATAAAAAATTTATTTAAAAGTTATAGTTTTGGTTTAGGTTGGACTTTGTTGGTTTTCATATATTTATTCATTTGTAATATATATTTTACTTCATTGTACTGGACTTGCATTTGCATTATTGCGTCCCTTGTATAAATAAGCCTTCATTGATTATATGACTTGTGTGGATGGCGTGCTTGTATCAACTGTCTAGACCTTATTATTTTTATAAAATTAGAGATTTGCAACTAATAATTCATATTTGTGGAGATAAACTCTAAGGCCACGTTAGATAGTTTCCTATCAATTCCTGGAATTGCTAAGAATCTGAGGTGGTTAGGAATATGAGGGATTCCTAGTAATTCCTGGTTGACTAGGAAACCAAAAATCTGTTTAGTTGCGATGTAGGAAAGCATGGCTTCTTGGAAACCATGCTTAATGCTGTTTGGTTGATAACCGGGAATCCATTTAAATTTTTGTGATTAGTTAATATGATTTTTCCCATCGATATGATAGCATACGACCAGCACTGCGCTTTAAACGATTTGTATTCATATGTTTTGTATGAGCAATCTACGGTAAGGGGATCAACCTCAACGGTTGCGTTTTCAACTCAGTTGGCTCGTTTGTAGAGTTTTACTTACTGTAACGCTATACCACATTTGTAACTTTACATCTACTTTCGAGTGGTCAATCTACACATTATAAAGCGTGCCTACAACCTATTTTGTTATGGTTGGCAATAGAGGAGGTAAGGAAAGCAAGTATAGTACAATCCAAAGCTTCATAGATATACAAACACCAACTACCTACTAAAAATTAAGATTCAGATGTTCATAAATGCGGGTCACTTGTATGAGGGCCCACAACAAACAGAATTTAAAATAAAAATAGAGATAAAAAACAGCTAGGAAACAGGAGATTACAACGACTCGGAATCACCGTCATCGCCCCCCTCGAAACAGTCCCCACCGTCCCCTCCATTCCCAGTCAACTCTGATTTGCTGTCATTTGTTCTCTTTTTAATAGATTCATTCCTTAATAAAAAAATTTAATAAATAAATAAGCAAATCATTTATACCATGCTTATCCTAAAACTTCAAAATATGCAATTACTATGTATCACTATACAAGTTTTTAGAAAGATCAAAAAACATATGGGGAATGTAAAAACATATGAATTGGCAAAATTATTAAGTTATGACCTATAAACTGCAAAATCAAAATAAGCAAATAGTAGAAGTAAATACACCTCACTATCCATTGCATTTATTCATAAGCAATCAAAACATTGTAAAGTAGAATAAGTTTAAAATGCCTTAGTATCTCTGGAACAGCCTGCAATATAGGAATTAAAGTAGAATAAAGTTAAAAGCACTAAAATGAGAAGGATGCACAATTTAGATAAATGGAAACCAGACTTGTTACTATATCATTTAGTTCCTGTACTGCAGGATGTGAGACCTAAGTTCTGCAGGAAGAAATTAGAGGCAGAGGCACCTGCAGAAGCATATAAATAAATTGTAACCGATAAAATAAAGAAAGCCATTGGGGATGTATATACTGTAATTCATTACTTTACAGATAACCAAAGTATACTTGAAGCTGCTAAAGGAAAAAGTGTTATATCACAGTGAGAAAGAACACTTGATTGTAGAAATTTCTTCTCCTTTGTCTGCTTCTCTCTTCTTCTCTTAAAAAAACACAAAAAGCAGCGTTATCTTCGACTCTTTGTTTAACAGATATCATGAGAGAGAGAGAGAAAAATGATCTTGGTGGCTCAAAATCACGATCTGAGCATTTCAACAAACACCTAACGGGCGAATGGGATTTTTCTTTTTGGATTTCAGAACTGCTTTACCTCTATCAACCCCCTGTTTGCTCTAGCAGTTTCTAAGCTTTTTGCAGTGATGGGTCTCATCAAGCATAGGCACGAAACACACATGGGGAAGATGAACTAATATAGTAGCTTCCGTAGCTTAGCAATCTCGACAATTTGTAGAGTTAAAAGTGACAAAAGGGAGGGATGCTCGCGGAAGAAGAAGCAGTTGTTGGGATGGTCTCTATTTTCATTTGCAAGAGTTGGGATTGTTGGGAGGTACAATCCGTGAGCCCTCTTTGAGTTTCTGAGCTAGCTTTCCAAGTGATTTACTTGAAAAGCGGAGGCAGATCAATACTCAGAATTGCTGTGTGCTTAGATTTTGTTTGATCTTTACTGCATACCCTTTGAAATTCTAGATGTACTGGCAAGGCGTGTGCTCTCTCTCTCTCTCTCTATATATATATATATATGTCTATATATGGGGGTCCATTTCTTCCTTATGCATGTTTCCTTTTGGAACTGAGGAAGGCCTTTCTCCCATCACATTCTTTCTTTTGTTGTCCATTAAAAACCTTGCTTATATTAAGTGTTGATAATTAGTACCATCTTTATATCTTGATTATAAGGTTGGTTTTATCTTTCAATTACTTTTTTCTGAGCAGTAGTTTTTTTTTTTTTTGCAGATTCATTTGAGAGAAAAATATGTAACTCTCCATTGGAGTCACCAAATCCTTTTGCATCAGTCACCATTGGGGATGAAAAGCCATTTGATTTCTTACGCACTTTCTATGGTATATGCTCTAATTAAACTATGGTTTCATGGAAACAATGAATTTAACTAGTATGTTTAGTCCACAACAGTTAATGAAAACTGAACCAGATGGTGAATGGTGGAATTATATAGTCGGTAAAAGTAGCTTGAGCCAGTACTATTTATCTTAATGTAATACTGTGGCCTAGAAATATTTTTTAAAAAGTAAACATATTAGAAACTGGATTAAAATTTAATAATATAGTGAAAAATATGATGAGATAAATACATTTTACGACATGAGAGAGGGAAGCACTATAAGTATGGCGTTACATAAAGATTGAATTTCATTTACTGAGAAAAAGTAAGATGGTATATCATTTAAAAAATACAAACAAGAAATGAAGGCAATTATCGAAAAACGATAAAAATAAAGTGAATGTGAGATATCTTTTGAAAACAAATTACACCATATTTTTAGCCAAAAAAACATTGCAGCAAAAAAGGTTTCATAAGAGAGGTTTGATGAAAAAGAAAAATGAAGGTTGATTTACTTATAAAAAAGAAAAAAAGAAAAGAAAAAAAGAAGAAAAAGAAAAAAAGGAAGAGGGCTTGTTAGAGGGTTGGTACATCTCATATCTGGACAAGAACAGAATGACAATAAACATGCCTTAAGTCTGGTTATTGAAGCTCTATAGCACATTCCAAATATGATCATTTTAAGGTTTTTGGCCCCAAGGCATTTCATGTTTGCGAATCTTGTAACCCAATATTTCTTGGTTTTCTAATCATGTAAAGGGCTCCGTTACATTCACGACTTTACTAGAGAGCCTATCGAGTCTACTGTAATATTGTCATCTGGATCACATATTTAAACGTTAGTAGATTTGGAACATGTTGTATGTGCTCTTGCATTTTTTTATTGGTTCAACTAATTCAGATTTAATCTGGATCCGTCAACATATGTACATAATCTATTTAATTAAATTGACTTTTTATTTAAAATTTTATTTTGATGCTTAAATTTTTTTTTTATTTCTTATGTATTTGGAAATTTTATCAATAAAGAAAAATATTATTTGGGAAGTTCTCACTTTTCAGGCACCTCAAAATAGGCAAACTACGACTTTGTCCTGAATAAATTATGGGATTTTTTCCCTTCCCTTTACATCACTAATTATTATGCATGTGGATTATATTCATTAGCTTATCGCTGTGTCTGAGTTTTAATATTGCCCTTTCTAGAATCAGAGTGTCATATGGGAATCTATATGACCCTAGAAATTTTATTTTCTTAGATTATAGATAGTCTGTGTTAGTTTTCCATTTAAAAAACCTATTTTAGCTCTAGAATTTTTTTCAATACATGTACATAAAACATCTTTTTATTGACAAATTAAACAGTTCTGCCAATATGCTCAAAAGATTGGTCAAAGTTGTGCTGTTTGCCTTCTCCATAGATTGGTACCATTATCTGTCCCATTCAGCACAAAGTATACATTAACCTTGGTGAGCAGTCAGATTCTTCAGATTGTTTATAAAAAGCTATAAATATTATCTACATAAAAACTTTTCAAGTAGCGGACATGGTTTACATATGAAAAATCTTTAGGATATTTCTATCTTTCACATAATCCAAGGCTCAACATTGCAATTGGAAATTCAGGTTAATGGATATCCCTTGTATTTATAAGAAAGTGAGAGTGACTGCTAATTATTTTCTTTAAGGGAAAATTCGACAATAAAGGGGCTAAACTGAAGGATTTTTCAGATTGGGTAAGATTAATTATCCCTTTCAAACTATCAAGTTTAAATTCTAGAGAATTGGGAAAGTCGGTTCATTCGACTCCTAGATCACGTGCCACGTGTCACGTGCTAGTGGCTCATATCCTCTAAGGGTTCATCTCATCTCAGAGGTTTTTGATTTTTTTTGGGATTTTTTTACCCTTAAAATCACATGTCAAATATCTTGGTTTGACGCCCAAACATGGTGCATTGAAAATTTTCACCTCTGACCCAAAATTCCACAGAAGAAAATCACCCTTTTTTTAGATGGTCGTTTATTGACCTTGGACATGTTGATGTGGCACCCAACTGGTTTGATTGCACGGCTCACTGATGTGTTCGAATCCATAGTTCCGGGCCTCTAATTTCTATTGGTATTATGTGAATTTGTAAAATAATGGTACTAAATAGTAGTCTATATGTGTTGACTCAGGCCTTCAAGGTTCATGCCTGAATCTGGGCTTACAAAAGATGGCCCTATGGGTTGCAAAAGGTTGTCCAAATTATCAAAATTTTCTAGTGTTTCTGACAAAACTGGAAAAACTGAATTGGTTGATATGCGCATGGGAGAATTTTTTTATTTTTATATATGGGGAAAACCAAGTTTCGGGTTATGATTGCATAGCATACTAGACCATGTAAACCTGCAGGGTCCAATCCTTAAATTATTAGCCCTCAACATTATCAGATATGATCTTCTTAGTTAATTCAAAACTTATGTTGCTATGAAGAATGAAAAAATGAAAAAGGAAACAAGTTTTGGCTAGTTGTTTCTATGTTTTTGATTACAACTTTTTGGATATCTGCAGAGGGTGTTATAGCAGGTGGTGTTGCTGGTGTTGTTGTTGAAACAGCCTTATACCCAATTGATACAATCAAGACTCGGCTGCAGGCAGGTTAATTTTATAAAAAGCCTCAATGGTTGGCTTTCTTTTGCTGTATATTGACAAGTTTGTTATTTCTAGCATTAGTTACACAAACTCATGTTATCCACCAGTTTCATTAGTTTGAAAATTTGGTGAAATAGAATTGTGAACATTGCTGTTTTTGCTCCAACGTATGTTAAGAGTAAGTAGTGGTGGTATGCTAGTTGGTTCTTGACGGATAATGACGTGCAAGGACTTTGTATACTGTTGTTTCCGGCTAGAAAGTTTTGAGCCTGGCAGTCTCACCAAGATTAATAATGAATGGAACATATACTTGGCATCTCAATTATTTGTTGCTTGGGTATATGTGTCAGTGTCAGACATGGGTATGGAGTGTCTGAGATGGTGACTCTGGTAATATATAGCCTACTGAGAACTTATGACACAAGCTTGTGTCCGAGTCAGACATGGTCACGAGGTGTTAAGACGGGGCATGATTTGAAATGTATGAGTCATGGAGAGGGTTTGTTCCATAGATGCTGTTTTTATCACTTAATGGTACACAATCGTGGGTCAATCTAAACAGTACAAGCTCCTGCTTCAGAGGGAAACATTATTTCTGTATGCTGACTTGGGTAGTAAAATTGAGCGAAATATACGGCACAAATTTGTTTTATGAACTGAAATATGGTGCAAATGCTGCTAGGACCAACTTAGGATATTTAATGGTGTATCAAAATCCTACAAATTACAGAGTGAGATTTATAAATCCTGTAAGGTTACCTTAAGACAACCAAAGTTCTACTTCCAAGGGTTGCTGATTTTGCTGAAACATAGGAATTAGTCAGAATACTGTTCATTTCTCCTCGTAGCATGGTTATCTAGTATTTTCTATGTATCTAGAACCAATGTAAATGGCAAAAGCATACTATTAGAATAGTTTGTCAGCACAACACTTTTTACACATTTAGTATGCATTTTCTTATCATAGCCTCAATAATTTTCCTTTGGATCATATCCCAATGTCTATTTTAATCCTCCCCAAGTAAATATTAATGATGTGCCTGTTTATCTAACACTCATTCCCTTTTGCTGCTTCTGTAAATGGTAGAATCTATTTTATTGTTATTCAATTATTCTATTTTTTAACATTTCTGTAACTAATTGGACTGGATGTTTGGCATTTCTCCATTTCAGGCAGCTCGCGGTGGAGGACAAATTCTTTTGAAGGGCTTGTACTCTGGTCTGGCTGGAAATCTTGCTGGGGTTTTGCCGTAAGTTCCATATGCATGAGCTGCAAACTTGGATTCTCTCACTGATGGAAAAGTCATATATAAGCTTTTTTGTTATATTGATGTAGATTGAGGAGTGTTGCCGTTATGCTCTAGTAATTTTCTTGTAAAGTATGCTTGTAAAAAATATGAAATTTCACACTTGTAGACTCGAAACCTCTCAGATCGTTGTGGGTTCTTCTTTGGGAACTTAGATGAGGCCTTCGTTAGACCATGGTACATTGTTAATACATTGATATTCTGTGTAACTTTGTTACATGCTTGCAGAGATCTTTTTCTTGTACAGGTGAATGTCATCTGGTATGGTTTAATATTCCAGAATGGTTGGAAGAAATGCATTCAGAAATTGAAGTACTGTATCATCGTTTATTTTATTATTATTTTTCATTTTTATTTAATGATTCGTAACTGTAATTTTATTGAAGAAAAGAGGATATACTGAAAAACCAGAGGACCTAAGCAAGGTGCTGAAGAGCCATTAAAGATAAAATTAGGCTGGTGTTACTACCACACCATTTTTGTTACAGCCGCCTCACTTAAACAAAGGAAAAATTCGTTGACTGCTTTAAACCAGAGGATGGAGATCATTTTTCATCCCAGTCTTCGACACGATAGATGTTGAGATCATGGGCCTATTATCAGACGGTTAGATGTTGATTCCACGTGGCACACATCCCAAAAAGTGAATGTGAATCATGTTTGATGGTACGCTATGATCACGCTCACTTTTTGAGATATGTGCCACTTGGAATCAACATCTGGCTGTCAGATAGTAAGCCCATGTTCTCAAGCTCTATTGTGCGAAAGATTGGGACGAAAAATGATCCCCGTCGTCTGATTTAAAGCAGTCAACATATTTTTCCTTTGTTTAGGTGAAGTGGCTGTAACATAAAGTGGCATGATAGGAACACCAGCCTAAAATGATGCAAAGCAGCATTTTCAGTCACATTACAAAGGTATTGAGTTACCAATTTGAAGAGAAATTCTCTTTCTGCCTTCACATTCATGTTGGCTGCTGAATTTTCTTTATGGAGAACATGCGAGAAGGAAACCAACAGCATCCCATACAAATCACCATCAAACCCTCGTAGTAGTATACGAGGTTACTATGGTATGAACTTACAATGAAGTGGTTCAAAGCTCAAATAAGTGTCTAGCTGAATTTCTTGGGACTGAGTTTAATGTAATAAGGATGGGTTTAAATAGTCAGTTTTCCATGCTAGAGCAGAAGGTTAATGTTGTCATGGGGGCCAGCACTGTGATCCAAATGTTTCTTTATAGATCTTTATGATGGGTCGGATGATCAATTCTGGGTCTGGATGTAGGAATTCTACACGAGTGTTATTCATTGGATTTCATTTATCAGTTCCCATTTGTGCTTCATTAACATATTTATTTAAAATTATGATCGTCTTTCTGATCAACCTGCATCCAACTTGCAAAAATAGGAGAGCTCAGTTGTTGATAAGTTGGCTAACGATTGGGTAGGTATGGGGACATTAATGTGGAGGCTTTGATTCTGTAACAGATGTTGAGACCCTTTTTTTTTTTTACCCTTTTAAATATTAATCCAGTTTCTTGTTTAAAGGATTCTATTATTGTTAATGGAAGAGGGATAGGGGGGCACTGGTGGAGCCACATAGAAGAGTGTGGGGGCTGAAGCCCTCATTTAAATCTTAAATTTGTATTAGACATACTTCTTATACAACCTACTATTGTGTTTAAGCTCCCAAATATATGGTGTATAAGCCCCCAAAATTGAAGGTAAAATTAAGTATTAACATCTTTTAATCATTGTTTAGTGATGCAGGACGGTTCCCTAAACTACGTGAATGATATGATTGATTTTTCCGGAATTAAATTAGAATTAAATTAAATAATAAAATTCACAAAATATAACGAATACCTCAGGTTTTCGTAGTATTCCATGGGAGAATCACGCATAATTCAGTCCGAACGTTAGATCCGTTAGGTTGCAGCGTGGATCGTTCCTAGAGATAGGACTCTAGAATTCCAGATTAAAGCGCTCACAATGCAATGATGGAATCTCTAGTTTTGGGTTATTTTGATACGGCTGGGCTTAACAGTCTGATAAAGCTACGGTTGTTGAATCAAGTCGATTCAATGGTTTAGGGAAAACTAGGGTTTAGGATCTCAAAAGATGATGGTCGATTTAGGGTTGTAGAATCACGCAAGCAAAGATAATAAGATAGGTAGATAGATAGATTTGCAGGCTTCACACCCTTGGCTTCACACCAAACCCTTCTCGGGAAGAAGAATCACTCTCCGTATAGGCTCATCTCAAGCACACAAGCAAAAGCTCTTTTCATTAATCATCAATAACTAGTTACATTGTTCAATTTAAGGACCTTATATAGGAGTCATTTCAATAAAAGAAAACCCTAAAACAATTAATAAATAAAAGACAAATAAACCCTCAAAACAGAAGTTCGAAATTAAACTCCTAAATTAACTAAACAACCCGACACGATTTCGATCGAACGAAATTGAAAATCGTTCGATTGAAATTGAATTTCGTTCGATCGATATTTCGATCGATCAAAACTGAAAATCGTTCGATCGAAATTGAATTTCGATCAATCGAATTTGAAAATCGTTCAATCGAAATTCTCATATACAATAAATTTCGCCGTTGCTAAAATTTCAATCAATCAAAAATTTCGATCGATCGAAATTCAATTTCGATCAATCGATTTTTCTGTGCTCCTTCAATTTCTAGAATTTCATCTTTCACCTCTTTCGCCTAGTTTTGATTTCCATTCCGCTTCTTCTGACATCGGTACACGGGAAAATGTCCATATCCAATGTCTACGATGTTGGCGTCCCCGTCAATTCTCCCCGACTCAAAATGTTACATCACCGATGAAACACGCCTGAAATGAATCCTGACACTCGGTGACGTATGAGCATCATCTCGGTCCATAATAGAGGGACGTACCCAGTAAACCTCTCCTTGACAAGCCCAATGACCCGGCTAGCCAAGCCACTCTACCAAATACTTTTGAAGTTTCGCATCGACTCTCTCGGACTCGAAGGAATTCGTCCCCGATGAAGCGTGATCGTGATATCGATCGGGAATACGGAAACTCAAGAGATGAACTCTCTCATGATTGGCCCATGCACTCTTGGTAGTCGACTCTCTCATGATTGGCCTCTGCATCTCATAGACCATAAATTTTTGGCCACAGGTGAATGCCATAAGACTATCCCAAATTTCCTCCATTATCTCTTGTCTCTGCCTGCTTGGATAGGGAAGTGGTATTGGTTGCAAAGTTGGGATGGGATCGTGAATAAGAGGCGGTCGGAAAGGATTGCAAGGTGGTGGGGTTGAGCCCAGAGAAGGAACTAGGTCTTCCACATTGAACGTAGAGCTGACCCCTATATCCAGTGTAAGCTCGAGAACATATGCAGTAGGTCCGCTCCTTGCCACAATTCTAAAAGGTCCAGCGCCGTGGGCTTAGAGATCCTTTACGACTCCCAATGGGAATCGTTCAGGCCTAACCCGAACCATCACATAATCATTCAATTGAAATTCCATAAAAGCCTTAGGTAACTGCATCGATATTTTGAGAGCTTCATTGCATAAATTAATTTCAAACTTAACTTCGGCATGCAATGCGGAATGAGATTCAAAAGATGACTCATGATAAGACTTGGAATGCATAGCAATACGCAACTTGAGACTATGATGTGTACGTGTATCAATGGACTCGATACTTTCATGTGCATGCGATGCTAACGACTCACATGTAGTGGCCTATATCAGCATTGGTGACTCATGTGCAGTGGACTCGACCAATACTAGTGACTCATGGGTAAGTGACTTCATTGGTTTGTGTGTGCTCGGTTCGACCAACTTTAACGATTCAAGTGCACACGACTCTACCACCAACAAGGACTCGTGCACAACTGGCTCTACTGGCTCTAACAAATCGTGCATAGGTGACTCGGTCTAATTGTGCGTGGGTGACTCAACATTACTACTCACAAGGAAATCAGAAGCCCCCTTGACACAAACTAGACTCTCTTCAGCTTCTTCGATCTCCTCTTCACTCATCATGGTCCTAGGGTCATATACTTCCTCTTCTACTTTCATACTTTCCGACTCCTTAGAACTTTCGCTTTTAGTCACTAAATTCGGAGTGGGAAGTTTTATGGAGCATTAGTAAGCAAAGTGTCCGAATCCTTGACACTTAAGACAATCGGGACACTTGTTTGACTTGGTTTTCAAAATTCGTAGAAGGTGACGGTGCGTGAGAGGAATATAATTCTCGATAAGTCGCTCCCTCATGTCCTCCCATCGTGTGATGGGCTTACGATTAGCTAACTCGCATAGAAGCTCAACATTAGTCCAATAGGTTTTGCCACTATCCTCCAACTTTGTTTTCACTAACCTAACTTTGTGCTCATTCGGTATGCCATACCAATTAAAATACTCTTCCACACTGGATAACCATTCCACGAAGGTTTTGGGGTTTAACCATCCCTCAAAACATGGAACTTCATCCCGAATAGATTTTAGAAACTTTTCGGCGGGATTGTACTCGGGTTCACGCTGATGAGGGTATCCCCTAACTCTAGTCTCATCATGACTTTTGGGACTTTGCCAAGATTTTGGTGTGTAGCGGCTCCTATTATTAATTGCACACATTTGGGCTTTGATGTCCCTAAGGGCATCGACAATCTCGTCATGCTCATGGTGAACATGGCTTACTAACACGGGTGTTAGAATGGAAAGCAAGATGAACACTTTGGCCAAAACTGAAATAATATGTGATGAAAATTAAAGTGCAATGAATGTGATATCACACAGTATGCCCTAACCTAGAAACCTAAGGCTCTGATACCAAAACTGATGCAGGACGGTTCCCTAAACTACGTGAATGATATGATTGATTTTGCCGGAATTAAATTAGAATTAAATTAAACAATAAAATTCACAAAATATAACGAATACCTCAAGTTTTCGTAGTATTTCATGGGAGAATCATGCATAATTCAGGCAGGATTCAGTCTGAACGTTAGATCCGTTAGGTTGCAGCGTGGATCATTCCTAGAGATAGGACTCTCGAATTCCAGATTAAGGCTCTCACAATGCTGGAATCTCTGGTTTTGGGTTATTTTGATACGGCTGGGCTTAACTGTCTGATGGGGCTACGGTTGTTGAATCAAGTCAATTCAATGGTTTAGGGAAAACTAGGGTTTATGATCTCAAAAGATGATGGTCGATTTAGGGTTGTAGAATCACGCAAGCAAAGATAATAAGATAGATAGGTAGATAGATAGATTTGCAGGCTTAACACCCTTGGCTTCACACCAAACCCTTCTCGGGAAGAAGAATCACTCTCCGTAGGCTCATCTTAAGCACACAAGCAAAAGCTCTTTTCATTAATCATCAATAACTAGTTACATTGTTCAATTTAAGGACCTTATATAGGAGTCCTTTCAATAAAAGAAAACCCTAAAACAATTAATAAATAAAAGATAAATAAACCCTCAAAACAGAAGTTCGAAATTAAACTCCTAAATTAACTAAACAACCTGACATGATTTCGATCGAACGAAATTGAAAATCGTTCGATCGAAATTGAATTTCGTTCGATCGAAATTGAAAATTGTTTGATCGAAATTGAATTTATTCGTTCGATTGAAATTGAATTTCGATCAATCGAATTTGAAAATCATTCAATCGAAATTCTCATATACATAAAATTTCGCTGTTGATATTTCGATTGATCGAAATTTTAATTTCGATCAATCAATTTTTCTGTGCTCCTTTAATTTTCAGAATTTCATCTTTCGCCTAGTTTTGATTTCCATTCTGCTTCTTCCAACGTCGGTACACGTGAAAAGGTCCATATCCGATGTCTACGATGTCGGCGTCCCTGTCACTTAGCCCCCACTAGCAGAAAATCCTGGCTATGCCCCTGGGGGGGAATGGAAAAGCAGAATAAAAGGGACCAAGTGGAATAATTTGGTTATTTAATTCATTATGCCATTTTTAGCTCTAATTCTCTGTGGCTCCATCAGCTTAACTCACATGCCTATTTCATTGTTTCTTATTTCATGTTTTCCTTTCTGGAATGTTTACACCATTAATACTTTTTTTTTGTTGGCTTGTGATCTGACGCTGTGACGTCCCCAAATTCACACACCAGATCAATGCGCTCACTTGGAGACATCACACTACATCACATATCCATGATCTTAAATAAATTAATTAATCCATAAAGATTCGCATATAGGCGCAATGGAAAAATAACTATTAAAAGTGCACGCATAAATTTTCTTTTTTCATCATCATGAGAGCAATACTATATTATGAGATAACAACCTATTATACCAAATTGTATGCTTACTCCTTAAATTAAATAAAACTGAAATCAAGTATAATCCATCATTAACATGAACTTGTTCATAAAAATAAATCTAAAATAAATATCTTAAGATCCTTCCTAATGCATAAAGAAAAAAACTAATCAACTAAGCTTCAAATCCTTCTTCGTTCAAATCTAGATTTCCATCAATCATTGACGCATCTACTTTATCCTCTCCATGTATAGTTGTACTCCCTGGAATCCCAAATAATGGGTCAGTTTACTAAGTAAACCGGTATGAACCAGACATGATGAGACTAATAGAAAAGGTTCACAACTCAAATCATCTCGTAAAATTAAACAATAACAGAACTATAACATGTGACATAAATAATAAGTAAAACAATAGAATGAAACTGAAACATAGCATTAAATCTAAATAGACATTATGGCTTGCATCTCTACCCTAATTTCATGTGTGGTCATTTTTATTGTGCAATTAATGCTCATGAATTGGCATACATAATGGACATAGTTATCTCTTTCTTAATCATTATCATAATCTTCTCTGATCCTTCGATTAGTATCTACGTTAACCTTCACATAACTTCTCTTCAGTTAAGTAGTAAGCTTAAAATTAAAGACCTTCTCTATCTCTTCAGTCTTATCATTAATGCATGGATGCATAACTTTTATTACTTGTCATTCTTATTCATGTTAATTCCTCTAGTATAAGCCAATAAGAATTCTATCATAATCATAGAAATATTTTATTTTCATGTGTCATGTCGTAAACGTATCTTTTCACTTTTCTGAATGCTATGAATGTACATGCATAGAAAAACTGGAAATCAATCTATCATGCAACAGTTTTTTCACTTGTTTAACTTAACACATCATAAATATGTAATCTCTATCGATTCCTACTTATTTCATGTTGTGTAATTCAAACATCCTAAGTTGCATGAATTCTAAGCAATAAAATAATGATGAATATAAATAAACATTTAAGCATAATGATTAAATATAGACAATATTTGAATAGAAATTCATTGCTTGCATCCTAGATAAATTATGAAATTCTTAACAAATTCCAGATTCTGGATTCCAAACAGATTCTGGATTCTGGATTCCAAACAGATTTTGGATTCTAGATAGATTCTGGATTCTAAATAGATTATAGATTCTAGACAGATTCTAGATTCTGAATTCTAAACAGATTATGGATTCTGAATTCTAAACAGATTCTGGACAGATTCTGGATTCTAGAGAGATTCTGGATTTTGCACATAATTTCGTGATCAATCACGAAACCCCGTGTACCATCGAAAACCCATGATTAAGCATAAAATTTAACAATCTAATATGAAGAATATTCATTAAATGAAATAAATCCTAATTCCTATTTTATTTTTGTGTTATCTACGTTTCCGATTAATCTCAGGATGATTTCTCCATACCTCTAGTCTTCGCATAAAATTGACGTAATTCCTCTCCTTAATTCAATCCGAAGCTCTAATCCGAAATTCGGTCGCGTCGTAAACTCCTCTCACGTTCTTCTTAAGCCTTCAAACTGAAAACTCTAGGGTTCCTCTTCTAATTCTCCTTCTCTAGAAGTTTCTCTTTCTCTCTCTCTAAGGTTATTAGGTAATAAGAGTTATATAAAAATTATGTAATTTAATCTCTATATTTATAATACTTTATGATTTTCTATTTTTTTTTTAATTCTATTTAGAATGCTTTAAGGTTTCCTATTTAATATCTAACTCTATTTAGAATACTTTAAAGTTTCCTATTTAAGATCTAACTCTATTTAGAATACTTTAAGGTTTTTATTTAATATCTAACTCTATTTAGAATATTTTAAGGTTTCCTATTTAAGGTCTAACTCTATTTAGAATGCTTTAAGGTTTCCTATTTAAGATCTAACTCTATTTAGAATATTTTAAAGTTTCCTATTTAAGATCTAACTCTATTTAGAATACTTTAACGTTTCCTATTTAAGATCTAACTCTATTTAGCATATATTAAAGTTTTCTATTTAAGATCTAACTCCATTTAGAATACTTTAACGTTTCCTATTTAAGATCTAACTCTATTTAGAATATTTTAAGGTTTCCTATTTAAGATCTAACTCTATTTAGAATGTTTTAAGGTTTCCTATTTAACATCTAACTCTATTTAGAATTTCCTGCATGGGTCTTAAGTGATTCTATGAGCCTTTAATTACTTAATGGGTCTTTAGTTAATTTACTAACATATTTTAAAAGTTCATTAAACATTATTAAACGCACCCCAATTATTACTAACACATATTTAAAGGATTTTAGGGTATATTAATAAAATTAATTTATTATTACGGGTCATTATAAAATAAAGTAAGCATTACATTCATGTGCAACAACTAATCAAATCAATCAAACTAATCATAATTACAGATCTAGCAAATAATTAAGGACTAAATAACGAAAAATCTCGGTCGTTACAGACGCTTTATTCTGCTTTTTTTTAAAAATGTTTTTTTAAGTCATTGGCTTGCAATTGATTGACAATGTTTTTCTTGTACTCACAGAGCTTCAGCCATATTTGTTGGAGTATATGAACCTACAAAAAAGAAATTATTAAAGATCGTCCCAGAAAACTTTAGCGCTTTTGCTCATTTGGTAAGTGGGTTTTACAATTTATGAAATTCATGTTGTGTAACAATTTTCAGGAGTTCTCAAGCAATTTATCATTCAATTATGAACTTTTGTTAAAATAGGCATGATATGTTCCTTTATCCTATGTACCCGGTGACAGATAAATCATCTACTCTCTTAGTGAACTTTTATCCTTCCTACCACACTGACAAAGATATCTGCCCTTGCATGTGTACCTGAAGGTGAGATTTGTGACACTCATACCCTCCTAATGGACCTATCAAGAAAGGGCACGAGGAATGGTGTATATATATACGAGAAATGGGAAGATGCTTCCGGACGCCAGATCACATGCCACGTGGCATGATCAAGCCAAAACAATACACTTTTTGGGTTGATCAGTCATGGGGCATGTGATTTTAGAATTTTTTTTTTTTTTAAACTTTTTCGCCCCCTGTTTGATGGGTCAAAATAAGTTGACGACCAATCAATTTGGTGCATTGATTTTTGGCACCTTTGACCACATTTTCAACGTTTAATATGCATCGGATTATGCCCAATTTTTTGGGTGGTATCTGATTGATCTTTTCTAAGTTGCCGTGGCACCTGATCCTCCTGCTGGGTGCCACATGGTGGCCAGCTGATCTGGACGCATAGTCCTGAGCCTCTCTCTCTCTCTCTCTCTCTCTCTATATATATATATATATACTTACACATTACACACACCTACACATAGACACATACATGCACATACATATAAGCGACCCCCAAATAAATGGGACAACACGATGATATGCATATCCTTGAAAGGTTTCGATGAAGGTTTGTGTACTGCACAGGTGAAAGGTTAGTGACTTTGAGTACCCTCCGAAATACCAGATGTTCTATGGCCTTTATGATTTAATCTTAGAAGCCCGCTAAGTAGGTTTTAGAGTCCATATTGGGCCTCTAGGCTAGTATTTGTCTATAGATGGGATTTCTTATGAATGATTTCACCTCATGGGGGATTCCATACTAGTTTAGGTTGCTAACAATTCACCTTTCCCATCTACTTATAGATTGCTCACATACAGTTGAGCAGGGTTTTTTTTTTTTAATATCGGTAAATGGAGAAATGTGTATTAAAAAAAACAAAGGGTACATACCCTTAGTATAGCGAGGAGCTAAACCTCAAACTAAGGCCCAACGCACAAGCAACAGAAAAACTAAAGCAAAACACTAAAAGCACCTGTCCAGTGAGACAAAACACAGGAGCATACATCCCACCAACCAAGGCCCAACCGAGAAACCTCATGAGGGAAGCAACTACCCGGAGAGCATCTCCCCCTGACACTCACTGACATTATGCAGGATGTCCTGCCGATCGACAATCCCTGCCCCAATCCAATCCTCTACATTATCTGAAACAAACTTAATCACTAGCTTTAGTCTCTACGTTTGTTCCAAAAAATTCTCATTTCTTTCCAACCATATGGCCCACAAAACGACGAGAATGGCAACCCTTCAAAACTTCTTTTGAAGCCCAGAAAACTGAACCCCCCCCCCTCTAACTGTTCATCAACTCCATACACGTTTTAGGCAAGCAGCAACGGATAACAAACACCTGGGAAACCCAATCTAAAACAGTCCTAGAAAGCTTGCAATGAATAAAGAGGTGGTTCACATTCTCTTTTTCTCATTTACATATAACGCACACATTCCTTAGCCGCGTACCTCTTCTATTCAACTAATCCACCGCTAACACTCTCCCCCAAGCCAATGCCCACCCCAAAGACACAATCTTGGGAGGTCAGCCGTCTTCCAAGCACCATCCCAAGCCTTATCCAACCCCTTCCTACCACGTAGGAGGTTATAGAAAGATTTTAGGGAGAACTCCCCCTTCTTACCCGAGGCCCAAACTCTTCTATCAACCCCCTAACTATTAGGAGTCACATTATGACTCGATAGGAGGTTGATGACCGAATCGATTGCATCCTCTCTCTAAATCTAACATCCAACCAGTGATCTTCACTGGAGTATTTCACAACATCCATGACAAAACCCTGTTATCCACGACAAGCCCATACAAACCGTTGAGTTTTTCAGCCAAAGCTTGATCCTCTAGCCATACATCTTGCCGAGAAGGAGCAAAGCAGCCTGCCATCACCCCACTCTACCCTCGTTTGTCGCAAAACCTCCTCCAGATGGAACAAACACCACCCCACCAAGCTGAACTCCTTTCTCGATACCATTCCCCACCCCATATTTAGCCCATAAAACTTCAACCCATAAGACCTCTCTCTCTTTTCATATTCTTCACAATCACTTGCCCAAAAGAGCGTGATTCATACATCTGAGATCTCTAATACTGACACGGAGACACTTCCTTCCTCCTTTGGAAGCATACAAGCTTTCCAATTAATCAGATGAAATTTTCGGCTGCCCCCTTCCCAAAGGACACCCTCCGAATCTGCTATAATTTCTCGATAAAAGCTATCGGGCATTTGAACATAGACATGAAGGAAACCGGTAGCTTGGACAAGATAGCTTTAACAAACATCAATTTTCTCCCAATTGAGAGCAAGTTAACTTTCCAAATAGCCAACCTTTTTTCAAACCTTTCAACAATTGGGTCCCAGAGTGCTCTATTGGGGAGATTAGTACATAACGGGAGCCCCAAATATGACAAGGGCAGCCTTTCCCAGCCACAACCAATATAATCCACAATCTCTTCTAAAGGCTGGGTGGGTTTCCCATACATAGGTTTCTAAGAGGCTATCAACTAGTAGATCTAATAGCAAATTACAAAATTCCTTTACAAGGAAATTTCTTATTATTTTTAAAAATTGCTATTTCTGACCTTAGAATCCAAGTTTACTACATTATGCCCTATGACAGTTGTAGAATTAGGACTGCATGGGTTAAAAATTCGGAAAACCGATACATATCGTCCAGCCCCAAAACCGATACGTATCGGTTCCGGACGATACATTCGAATGTATCGTCCGGAATATTTAGTTTTTGTATGGGAGGCACCGATACGATACATTCAACGTACCGTATCGGTGAGGTCCAAAACTGATACGTATTGGACGATACGTATCGGTATCAGACGATATTTTGACCCATGAATAAGGAGAGAAGAAAAAGATTAGAGGATGAAAGAATTGGAAGAAAAGACTAAAAAGAAAAAAAGAAATTTAAGTTTCATTAATTTATAATACATGATCAGATGGTCATAGAGTGCTCAATTTCTAATCCCGTTACTTTAATATTTGACCAATTTTCAAAGTAGCTTTCCAATGAGCCAAGGGACGTTCAATTCTTCTTATGAGTATTGAAGAAGTTGTTAGCTTTCGAAGGTTGCTCTGTAAAGTGACGAATTTGAGGACTTTTAGTTGAATTAAGTTTAGTTTCCTTATTATTTAGGTTTTATTTTTTTTAGGTTACTTGTTTGACTTGTTAAATAGATATTATTGGTTTAGGAAATTGATTAAAATGGGGGATTTCTTTATTTAAAATAGGAAGTTGCTTTAAGTGGCCCCGCGGTTTGCATTACCTTAGGGTGGGAAGCGCGTAAGTGATCTTCACTGAGAATGCTTAAGTGATGGCACTAATCAACCAAGATAGAAGCTAATTTGCATTAAGCTAAGGTTGCTGTTTAGGCTTACTAAGTGAAGTGAAGGATACTGGCAACGATGATTACTCTCCTAAAGTCTGGTTTTGCACGGCTGCCATTTTTGACCCTGTGTCTGTCTCTGAGACCAGTGAATGTATTTGTATTCAAGTTACATATATGGAATTATGCAAGTCATGTAAAACTGATATGTATGCCTACTGGGTTTGCCCTCTTATATGCATAATTATATATTTTGTCCATTGAACATTTTTTATTTAATTTTTTTTTGCTCAAAAAGGACGAAAATGAAAGGGAAAAAGTGATGCACTTGTGTAATATTTTTATATCACATGCAAAACAAGAGCAGATTTATGAAAAGGGACCTTATATCTTGGTGCTAATATTACCTTCCATGGTGAACTTATATCTTATGTACGAAAACCTGTCTTCAGTTTATTTCGGGAACACTAGCATCCATTGAAGTCCTTCCATTGAAAATCAGTTGATACAGGAATGGCCATGCGAATCCTATTTTCATATTTATCTGAATTTCCACCTTTGCCTATTCTGCTTGTTAATATTTGGGGTCAAGATTAGCACAAGGCTTTCCTGACCTTTTGATTGTTTTTTATCTTGGTTTATGGGACTGATGCACTATTCTGTATGTTTGACTTCTTTACTTTTCTAAATGGCATTTAAACTTCATGCAGACAGCAGGTGCCATTGGAGGGGCTGCTTCTTCTCTCGTTCGTGTCCCGACTGAGGTAGATAAACTTTTTAATTGTGCAAGTCCTCAGATTACTTTACTAAGCTCCTGTCAACACTTCCCAGGTAGTCAAGCAGAGGTTGCAGACTGGGCAATTTGCTTCTGCTCCCGATGCTGTGCGCCTTATCGTTGCCAAGGAGGGGTTTAAAGGTCTTTATGCGGTATGCGCTGTTTAGTTTCTTATTTAAATATCACCACTTTAAGTTCGTAGTCCTAACTCAATGAGTGTCAGCTACTGTTACCTAGACACGTGGCACATGTGCCAAGTGTCAAGGTGTCATAGATGTTTGGCACACCAAGTTCTAAAGATTCCAATACGGCTGCCCGGCCTTAAGAAAAAATAGGATTAAAAAATAAAAAAAATGTATGTAGAAAAAAAAAATGGAGGGAAATCTTAGAGAGCCAATTGAGATATGTAATGGAAAGATACATAATGTATGTCATGAACCTAACTAAAATGATACTATATTATACAAATCCTTTTCAAGGACCCAAGGCCGAAGCCTTTTGTTTTATAAGTTACTAAACTTACACAATTATTTTTTAATAAAACGATGGTTTATTTTATCGTGTCAAAATGAGGAACATTTTGATGGTATTATGTGGTATTTTCATACATGTCTAGGAATATTATGCTGTGTTGAGGAGTGTCCAAGTGGCACAAGTTTCGGCACATCTCAAAGTGCCACCAAGTGTCGGCATGGAAAAATCCCAAAAGTAGAATTGCCTAGGTGACACTACTGTCAGAAAGTTCCCTTGATATGAGAGAAGGTTTCATGTTATCATATTCTGACAAACTAAGCAATTATCGTCTCTTCCTTTTGTACGTTTATGCTATTAATTGGTTCATGTTTTGAATTATTTTAGGTGTACTTAGCATAATATTTGTTTCCTGATTGTAGGGCTATGGATCCTTAAGATGAATTATTTTAGGCGTACTTAGCATAATATTTGTTTCCGGACTGTAGGGCTATGGATCCTTTTTATTGCGGGATTTGCCTTTTGATGCCATCCAGTTTTGTATTTATGAGCAGCTTCGGATAGGGTATAAGCTTGCGGTAAGATTTATACATTTTACTGTTGCATCTAACCTCCACGAGGAAACAGATGTTATTATTTTTATATAATATGTTCCTTTGACATATATTAATGAATGCATTGCTTTATGCTGTGCTTGCTTTTCTTTTAATACATTTTCATTGCACAGGCGAGGGGAAAAATCCCAATAGATGTTAATATACTACTGATTGGACTCTGTTTTCCTTAGGCCCGGAGGGATTTAAATGATCCAGAGAATGCTGTAATTGGTGCTTTTGCTGGTAAATTGAAATCCAAAGCCTCATTTGATTTGTTTCTAATATATCCTAATATATCCTTTGTTATCTTTCAAAAAAAAAAAGCCTCATTTGATTTGCTCAGTCCTAGAGTACTTAGTTTTTATTCCTGATGTCTTAGTAGGAAATCAATATATAATACTAACTACTTATATTATTTGAGAAATCTCATCTATAATTGAAGCTTGCATATTCTTTTTCTTGGCCATCATTAAGAAACTTTTGGTGCATTCGTAACTGAGATTGTAACAGATCCCATTTAATTATTTATTTATCTGTAACAGATCCCATTCACTTGTCTCTATCGAGATTAGACTCAAGGTTGAAGTGTATCTCATGTACAAAAATATAGGAGTGGGAAAGATCATATATATTGTATGAAATGTAAATATTAGACTTTAAAAAATATTCTACTTCTAAACTAAAGTTGTAATTTGCACAAGCTTATGCTGTAGAGAGGACATTGGTTCGTCTATTTGAAACTTTTCATTTGATTAAGAGAAAATGAGGCCATGTTTTGTGAGTGCGAAAACCTGAAATGGGCCATTTATGCTAGATTGGTTGTATTTCATTGCATGACAATTAGCAGTAAAGAGGGGTTGGGGTTAACCCAGAATGGGCCATTTGTGACCATAGATCAAAATATCGTCCGATACCGATACTTATCGGACGAAACGTATTGGTTTTGGACATGAACGATGCGGTAAATACCCTTTTTACTGGGTACCCCAAAAAATCACATATTTATCGGACGATACGGTGAAATTATCGTCTGTATCGTCCAATACAGACGAGAATTTCAAATTATTGGATGATAATTTGAATGTATCACCCGATAATTTGGCAGATTGACAGGGACCCCATTCGACCAAATTATCGGATGATACATTCAAATTATCGTCCGTATCATCGATACAGACAATAATTTCAAATTATCGGACGATAATTTGAATGTATCGTCCCATAATTTGGCAGATTGATAGGGACCCCATTTGACCAAATTATCGAACGATACATTCAAATTATCGTCCGTATCGTCTGATACAGACGATAATTTCAAATTATTTGATGATAATTTGAATGTATCGTCCCATAATTTGGCAGATTGACAGGGACCCCATTTGGCCAAATTATCGGACGATACATTCAAATTATCGTCCGTATCGTTCGATAATTTGAAATTATCGAACAATAATTTCAAATTATGGTCCGATAATTTGATTTTTGGGATTTTTTTGAAGCGATACGTATTATCTTGGAGTTCAGGACAATACGTATTGAAATTCCAATATTTTGATCCATGTTTGTGACGTCCCCAAATTCACACACCGGATCAATGCGCTCACTTGGAGACATCACATATCCATGATCATAATTACATCAATTAATCCATAAAGATCCGCATATAAACGTAACGGAAAAACAACTATTAGAAGCACACACATAAATTTTCTTCCAACAATTTGACTAATCACAAGTACATAAGTAATTAACTAACTATATACAAAGGTAACATTAAGATCATGAATTTCCATTTGTTTAACCACTTAATAACTGGAATTAAAATTAATATCAAACCATAGTTCAACCATTAACATAAACCTGTCCACAAATAAAATAGAGAATCTACAATGAAAGACTTAAAGTCCTTTTTAGTGAATAAAGAAGAACCTAATCAACTAAGCTTCAAATCCTTCTTCGCTCAAATCTAGATTTCCATCAATCAATGATGCATCTACATCATCCACTCCATGTATAGCTGTACTCTCTAGAATCCCCAACAATGGATATGTTTACCAATTAAACCGATATGGATCAGACATGATTAGGCTAATAGAAAATGTCCATGACTCAAACCAACTCATAAAATCAATCAATAATAGCGATATAACATGTGACATAAATAATGAGTAAAGCAACAGAATGCAACGGAATCATAACATTAAATCTAAATAAACATTGTGGCTAGGGTCTCTACCCTAGTTTCATGTGTGGTCATTTTAATTGTGCATTTAATGCTCATGAATCGACATGCATAATGGATATGATTATCTCTTTCTTAATCATTATCCTAATCTTCTCTTATCCTTCGATTAGTATCTATATTAACCTTCGCATAACTTTTCTTCAGTTAAGTAGTAAGTTTAATAGTAAATATTTTTTCCTATCTCTCCAGTCTTATCATTAATGCATGGATGAATAACTTTTTTTACTTGTCATTCTTATTCATGTTAATTCCTCTAGCATAAGCCCATAGGAATTCTATTGTAATCATAAAAATGCTTTGCTTTCATGTGTCATTTCGTAAATGTATCTTTTCATGTTTATGAATGCCATGAATGTACATCATAGAAAAGTAATCTCTATCGATTCCTACTTGTTTCATATTGTGTAAGTCAAACATCTTAGGTTGCATGGATTCTAAGCAATAAAAAATAAGGATGAACATAAATAAACATTTAAGCATCATGATTAAACATAGGAAATATTTGAATTGAAATAGCAATTCATTGCTTGCATCTTGGACATATTCTAAAATTTTGGATAGATTCTGAATTCTGGACAAATTCTGAAATTCTGGTTTATGCATAGAATTTTGTGATCAATCACATAACCACGTGTACCATTGAAACCCGCGATTAAGCAGCAAAATTTAACAATTTAACGTGAAGAATATTCAGTAAATGAAATAAACCCTAATTCCTATTTCATTTTGTGTCATCTACGTTTCCGATTAATCTCAACCTGATTTCTTCATACCTCTAGTCTTCTCGTAAAATTGATGTAACTCCTCTCCATACCTCTCCTCTAGAATTTTCTCTCTTTCTCTCTAAGATTTTTAGGGTTATAAAAGTTATGTAAATCATGGATCAAAATCTCGGATTTTCGAATGATCGCTCAGTTTTCAAAACCGATCGACGACGATACGACGGTTTTGACGATACTTTCCAGTTCCCCCAAAAAAAAAAAAAAAAAATAACAAAACCGATAATTTGAAATTATTGGACGAAAATTTCAAATTATCGTCCGATTCGAACGATGCATTGAACGATTATTTGACTGTTTTTTAAGGGGGGCGATAAAAACCCAATGTATCGTATCGTTCAAGTCCAAAACCGATATGTATCGGTATCGGACGATATTTTGATCCATGCTGTAAATTAAACGTAATCTTTTTTTTTTTTAATTCCTTAAAATTTCCTATTTAAAGTCCAACCCTAAATAGAACTTTCTCTATGGGCCTTAATTAATTTATGGGTCATTAATATCACTAATGGGCCATACAAATGGGTCTTTACTAACATTAATAATTCTAATGGGTTTTATTACTTTACTAACGGGTCTTAAAGGTCCATTAACTATTACTAGAGACACCAAAATTACGAACATATTAATTAAAAGTTTTAAGGTCTATTAATTAGATTAATTAATTATCATACGCCATAATAAAATAAAATAGATATTATGTATATGTGTAATAACTAATTAAGTTATCAAATCAATCAAATAAAATCATAATCACAATTTAAAGTAAATAATTAAGATTTAAATAAGCGAAAAATCTCGATCGTTACATTCTTCTCTCCTTATTGAAAATTTCATCCTCGAAATTAGATCGTACCTGAAGTAAAAAGGAGTGCATATTCCTTCTTCATATCATCCTCGCTCTCCCAAGTAGCTTCTTCTCGTGAGTGGTGCTTCCAATTAGCCAAAACCAATGGAATCTTCTTGTTATGTAGTGTTCTCTCATTCCTTTGTAGAATCGAAATTGGTTCCTCAATGACAGCCATGTCCTCAATTTCTAACGGTTCCAAATCGATCATATGTGAAGGGGCCTTAAAATACTTTTTCAACATTGATATGTGAAAAATTTTGTGCACCCGATTAACTTTGGTGGTAATTGAATCCGATAAGCCATCTCTCCAATCCCCTTCAATATTTCAAAAAGTCCAACATATCTCGGACTTAGTTTTCCTCTCTTTCTAATCTCATCACGCTCTTGATAGGTGAGATTTTAACAAAAATTAGATCTTCCTTAGCAAATTTTGCATCTCTCCTTTCTTTATCCGCGAAACTTTTCTATCTGCTTTTAGCCGTCTTCATACGTTCTTTGATTAGCTGCACTTGTTTCGCCGTGTCTTCAACAATTTGTGGTCCAAGTAGGTTTCTTACTCCAACCTCATCCCAGCATAACGTTGTCTTATAGCTCCTTCCTTAAAGTGCTTTATATGGTGACATTTGAATCATCGCTTGATAACTGTTGTTGTATGAAAACTCTGTTAATGCTAAGTGATCATCGCAACTCCCCTTAAAATCTAGCACGCAAGCTCTTAACATATCCTTTAGAATTTAATTCAACCTCTCAGTCTGACCATTTGTCTGAGGGTGCAAAGTCGAACTCTAATCCAATCTTAATCCCATACCATCCTGAAAACTTTGCCACATATGTGAGGTAAAGCTGGAATCTCTATCGGAAATAATACTGCTGGAACATGATGTAAACGCACAATTTTTCGTATGTAGATATCTGCAAGTTGCGTAGACAAAAAGGTAGTCCTGACTAGAATAAAGTGTGTTGATTTTGTCAGTTGGTCTTTTATCAGTCGGTCTACTACAACCCAAATCGAATCGTTCCTTCTCTTCGTCCTCGACAATCCCGTGATAAAATCCATACCAATGCTCTCCCATTTCCATCCTGATATAGGTAACGGCTGCAATAATCCTGATAGTTTCTTGTGCTCAGCCTTTACTTACTGACAAGTAAGGCATCTTGACACATAATCTGCTATCTCCCTCTCCATATCTGGCCATCAATAATTCCTTTTTATATCCTGGTACATCTTTGTACTTCCAGGGTGTATCGTGAATTTTGATATGTGAGTATCGTAGAGAAGTTGCTATTTCATTTCCGCATCATCTGGTAGGCAATTTCTTCCCTTGAATAGCATTATTCCATCCTCTCTGATTGTTACTTCTGCATTCTTGCTCTCCTTCAAACGAACCAAAACTGGATCTTCTAATTGTTTCCCTTTAATTTGTTCCAATAGTACCGGCTTAATATCGATGTAGGATAACAATGCCCTTGGTCTAAGTATCTTCTCCAGCACATTCCTGCTCAGCGCATTAGCTACTACGTTGGCCTTCCATGGGTGGTACCTAATCTCAGGGTTAAAGTCTATCAGAGCCTCCATCTACCTTCTCTGCCTCATGTTTAGATTCGTTTGTATGAACAAGTACTTTAAACTCTGATGGTCCGTTGATACGATGAACTTCTTCCCATAAAGGTAATGTTTCCATAACTTCAAGGTGAAAATAATTGCTGCGAGCTCTAAGTCGTGCGTCAGGTAGTTTTTCTCATGATCTTTTAATTGCCTCGAAGCGCAGGCGATAACTTTCTCATTCTGCATCAACACACAACCCAAACCCTTGTTTGATGCATCCGTATAAATAAGAAAACCTTCAATGCTTGATGGTGTCGTCAAAATTGGTGCGATCGTCAATCTTCTTTTCAGCTCTTGAAAACTCTGCTCGCATTCATCGCACCAACAAATTGTCTTCTTCCTTGTCAAATTTGTAAGCGGTCCAAAAATCTTTGAAAAACCCTCTACAAACCTTCTATAATACCCTACTAAATCAAGAAAACTCTTAATCTCGGTCACACTCTTCGGTCTTACCCACTGAACAATCGCCTTGATCTTTGCAAGATCAATCGTAATTCCCTTCTCAGAAACCTGATGGCCTAGAAAAGCCACCTCCGTCATCCAAAACTCACACTTGCTCAACTTGGCAAATAATTGGTGCTCTAAAAGTGTTCGAAGCATTATCCGTAGGTGAGTAGCGTGCTCCTCCTCTGATCTCAAGTAGACTAAAATATCGTCCACAAAGACTACTACAAATTGATCCAAAAAGGGTGTGAACACTCTATTCATCAAGTCCATAAAACTGCAGGTGCATTCGTCAAACCAAAAGGTATCACTAAAAACTCGAATTGTCCATACCTTGTATTAAAAGTCGTCTTCTATATGTCCTCTTCTCAGACTCGCACCTGATGGTAATTAGACCTTAAATCAATCTTCGAAAAGCATCGAGCACTCCTTACTGGTTAAACAAACAAATAATCCTCGAAAACGAGTATTTATTTTTCACTGTCACTTGATTTAACTATCTATAATCGATGCACAGTCTCATCGAACCATCCTTCTTCACAAACAGCACAGGGGCTCGCCATGGTGAGTGATTCAAACATATGAAATTGTAACTCTTCCAGTTGCGTCTTCAATTCAGACATCTCAAGTTGTGCCATCTTGTATGGTGTCTTCGAAATCTGTGTTGTACCCGGTAATAAGTCGATTCGAAACTCCTCTTCTCTAACATGTGGTAAACTAGGAAGTTCCTTGGGAAATACTTCAACAAACTCTCTGATTCTAGGTATCTTCGAAATATCGACACTCTTCTCTTTTAAATTCTTCATCGCACATAACATCGACACGGTTCCTTTTCTCAAGCCCTTGAATTTAAAAATCAATCCATCTCTTTTCGCAAAGATCGCCTTCTTATAGCATCCAAAACAGCTCGTGACTCCGCTAACCAATCCATCCCAAGAATAACGTCGAAATCTTCAAAGTCCAAAACAATCAAATTGGCCTTCAGGTCATTCTCTCCAATTCGAATAACGCAGTTTGGGTAGTACCAATCAACAATGACAGTTTTTCCCAAAGGTGTCGCGACAATTAATGCAAATATCATTACACTAGGTTCCTTGTCCAATCATGGAGCGAAACTCAAAGAAACAAATGAATGTGACGCTCTCGAGTCTATAAGTAGGTGAGCAAAACATCCGTCAATCAACAAAGAGCCTAAAACAAACATGCACATTCATCATCACTAAGCTTTCTTAATTAAGAAAAAAGTTTTAACTTCAAATTTCTGTTAAATTCTTAAGTGTCTTAATTAACGCCTCATATTTGCGTGATTTATAGGGCTAAGGTATATAAATATGCACATTAAATGTAATAATTCAAATAGATCCTATATGCAATAGAAGGAAGATAAACTATCTAAAACGCACTGTAAATCACATCATCGGAAGCTCTAGCATCCATCTCAAATAAGGTATAAACTCGTCCATAAGCCATTATCGCCATTGGTGCTTTCTGATTCTTATTCGGCTCCTTGCAATCCGCCACTCTGTGCCCTTCTTTCCTGCAGTTGTAGCATGCGATTGTTCCTTATAAACATTTGCCAAAGTGTTGTTTCTTGCATGTGTTGCATGTCGGTTTCAACTTCATCGTTGTAGGAGTTGTCATAGCTGTTGGCTACCCCTTCTGTTGAATCTGCTGGGATTTACCATATAGGGTAAACTTCCTCTCATGTTGATTGTTCTGCCTGCCCATGACTCGATCTCGTCCATTAAGCTGATTGCTACTCTGAGCCAGTTGACCAAAACTCTTCCCTTGATTTGTCTCGCCAACATCTCTCTCTTTAGCATAACATCTATCCAATAAATTCCTGAAGGTATTACTCCTATGCCCCACTACAAGATACCTGATCTGTGGCCAAAGTCCTTGCTCGAATGCGAAACATCTCATCAGCTCTCATATTCGGCATAAATCTTCCAAGTTCAGTAAATGCGCTATCGTAGGCATCGATTGTCATGTTCCTTTGTTCTAACTTCAAAAATTCACTGATCTTACCCTCACGAACACTCTGGGGATGATATTTATCATTAAAGGTTCTCACAAGTTTTGCCCAAATCCAGATATGTTCTGTGTTTGTTGCAATTGTAGTACCATTGATTTGGCTCCACTAGTGATCTGTGATGTCTTCCAGTTTGTACGTTGCTAGTCTCACCTTACTAGCATCGGGGCACTGCATTGTCCCAAATATTTTTTGTAAGTGCTTAATCCACTTTTGTGCCTCCATAGGATCGCCAGTTCCATTGAAAGCTCTAGGATGGTTCTTTCTAAACTCATCCAAATCTAATGAAGGCAAGAGTACTCTCGCTGCATTGATCAGCCTCGTAACAGCATCCGCTAACCTATCACATTGTCTTTGAAAATTGGTCATCTGAAATCAATACAATTCCTACATTAGTTTCAATCTCCACAAATTCAGATTGCAAAATTTCTCTCTGATACCAACTGTGACGTCCTCAAATTCACACACCGGATCAATGCGCTCACTTGGAGACATCACATTGCATTCCATATCCATGATCATAATTATGTCAATTAATCCATAAAGATCTGCATATAAACGTAACAGAAAAATAACTATTAAAAGCGTACACATAAATTTTCTTCTAACAATTTGACTAATCACAAGGACATAAGTAATTAACTAACCATATACAAAAGTAACATTAAGATGATGAATTACCATCAGTTTAACCACCTAATAACTGGAATTAAAATTAATATAATGTCATAGTTCAACCATTAATATAAACCTGTTCACAAATAAAATAGAGAATTTGAAATGAAAGGGTTAAAGTCCTTTCTAGTGCATAAAGAAAAACCTAATCAACTAAGCTTCAAATTCTTCTTCGCTCAAATATGGATTTCCATCAATCAATGACGCATTTACATCATCCACTCCATGTATAGTTGCACTCCCTAGAATCCCAAACAATGGGTCAGTTTACCAAGTGAACCAGTATGAACCAGACATGATGAAGCTAATAGAAAAGGTTCATAACTCAAGCTAACTCATAAAATCAATCAATAACAGTGATATAACATGTGATATAAATGATGAGTAAAGCAATAAAATGAAACTGAAACATAACATTAAATCTAAATAAACATTGTGGCTTAGGTCTCTACCCTAGTTTCATTTGTGGTTATTTTAATTGTGCATTTAATCCTCATGATTCAACATGCATAATGGACATGATTATCTCTTTTTTAATCATTATCCTAATCTTCTCTTATCCTTCGATTAGTATCTACGTTAACCTTCGCATAACTTCTTTTCAATTAAGTAGTAAGCTTAAAAGTAAAGACCTATTTCTTCAGTCTTATTTTTTAATGCATGGATACATAACATTTCTTACTTGTCATTCTTATTCATGTTAATTCCTTTAGCATAAGCCTATAGGAATTCTATCGTAATCATAAAAATATTTTACTTTTATGTGTCATGTCGTAAAAGTATCTTTTCACTTTTATGGATACCATGAATGTACATGCATAGAAAAACTAAAAATCAATCAATCATGCAATAGCTCTTTCACTTGTTTAGGCGTAACATATCATAAACATATAATCTCTATTGATTCCTACTTGTTTCATATTGTGTAAATCAAACATCCTAGGTTGCATGGATTCTAAGCAATAAAAAATAAGGATGAGCATAAATAAACATTTAAGCATCATGATAAACATAGGCAATATTTGAATTTACATAGAAATTCATTGCTTGCATCATGGACAGATTCTGGATGCTAGACAGTTTCTGAAATTCTGGATAGATTTTGGAATTCTAAACATATTTTGGATTATGGATAGATTCTGGAATCTTTGTTTATGCACAGAATTTCGTGATCAATCACGTAACCCATTAAACATCAAAATTTAATAATTTAACATGAAGAATATTCATTAAATGAAATAACCCTAATTCCTATTTTATTTTTGTATTATCTATGTTTTCGATTAATCTCAACATGATTTCTCCATACCTCTAGTCTTCGCGTAAAATTGACGTAACTCCTCTCCCTTGATCCAATCCGAAATTATGTCGCGTCGTATGCTCCTCTTGTGTTCTTTTAAGCCTTCAAAACGAAAACTCTAGGGTTTCTCTTTTAGTTCTCCTCTTGAATTTTCTCTCTCGATTTTTAGGGCTATAAAAGTTCTGTAAATTATGTCTAATCTCTATTTTTAAAATACCTCAAGGTTTCCTATTTAAAGTCTAACCCTAATTAGAACTTTCTATATGGGCCTTAATTAATTTATGGGTCATTAATATCACTAATGGGCCATACAAATGGGTCTTACTGACGGGCCTTTACTAACATTAATAATTCTAATGAGTTTTATTACTTTACTAACGGGTCTTAAAGGTCCATTAACTATTAGCAGTGGCACACCAAAATTAGTAACATATCAATTAAAAGTTTTAAGGTTTATTAATTAGATTAATTAATTATCATAGGCCATAATAAAATAAAATATACATTATATATGTGTGCAATAACTAATTAAGTGTATCAAATCAATCAAACAAAATCATAATCACAATTTAAAGTAAATAATTAAGATATAAATAAGCAAAAAATCTTGGTCGTTACACCGTTTCTGCTAGGTTGTTTTTGTTAATTCGTTTTGCACTTTTTTTTTGCAGGTGCAATAACTGGAGCTATGACTACTCCTCTGGATGTAATTAAGACAAGATTAATGACTCAGGTACTGTAATCCTTTATTTTCATGTTATATACTTATGTCGATTTTTGGATTCTTAATGCATATATGTTGGCTCACTTTTATCAGGGACGAGTAAACCAGTACAAAGGGATTATTGATTGTGTTCAAACCATTGTTAGAGAAGAAGGACCCCCTGCTCTTTTAAAGGTTTGATCATTCTACCTTTTTTTTCTACCTCAATGTTTGCTAAATTTCTGTGGATCTTGTACACTTGATGAAAATGATCATAGCAGTCTAGTTATGGGATGAAATCATGAGGCATTGGTGAGAAAACTATGTTCTTCTTGCTAACATACTAAACAAGATAAGGCAATCGTGAATTTCAAGAATTCTGGGAGTGTTTTTGAATTAGTAATGTTGGAGATGAGAGTTTCTTTTTCGTCTTTGATATATAGAGTTTCTTCTTTGACTTGACTGTTTCCATGGTATAGCAAATATTTAGACATGACCATCGACTCACCATTTAAATTTTGGTTAGTTTGCATAGTTCTGGTTGTTGCAAATTTTTTTGGTTATCTATATATATAGAAGGGCCTATAGGCTGTAGCTCATCTTATGATTTGTAGGCTAGAGCCCTTTTTATTCTACCATGTTGGCACCCATTCCTCCCTAGAAGTTCTTAGAAAAAAAATATACGGCCTCCATCTAACAACGCAGAAATGAATGGTGAAACGATTTTCCATCTCACTGTTCATTTGTTAATCCATTATTTATAAAAAAAATGTAAATGGTCTTGGATCGGCCTTGGGCAGTCCACTTGGCACTTAATCATGTGTTTGGGGTGCCATGTGCAACCCAAATGGCTCTATTCCATGATTTCAATCGTAGCAAACCTCTCTCTCTCTCTTTCTCTATTTATATATAGGATCACGGTTAGGTGCTCCATTGGAGCACGCTGAACCTACTGGAAGGTTCACATGGAGCCCCACATGGGCACCCAAGAGCATGAGGCAGTGGGTAGATCATTTTTAAAAAGAAAAAAAAGAAAACAATAAAACTCATTTTCATGGAAAAGGTAAAAATTTGACTATTATCAATGGTCCAATTTTCAAATGGTATTAATCACAAGGTGAAGATCAGATTTATTTTTTATTTTTTGAAATTTATCTTTATATCTTTCCCTTAGTCCATGTGGCAGCAAAACAAGATTTTGGGTGCGTCATGGCACCTTTTTAAGAGAACTTGGAGCATGGTGAAGGTGCTCCATTGGAGCACCTTCTCCTTTTCCATATATTTATAACAAGCTCACACAACACCTGCACACGCTCACGCACAGTCATTGTTGGATTATTGTGTGGCTTCTTTGTCACTTCACTTGGATTTAATATGAGCATATATGCATGTTTATTTATTGCTATTACTTGTATTAATAGCATAATGTCACGCTCACGCACAGTCATTGTTGGATTATTGTGTGGCTTCTTTGTCACTTCACTTGGATTTAATATGAGGATATATGCATGTTTATTTATTGCTATTACTTGTATTAATAGCATAATGTTTATGTTCATTCATTATCCTAACGATATATATCACTACTTCAATATATCTAGATTTATTGACAGCAATTTCTCTCACCTTCAAAAACTTACAGGTTACAAATATAGCTTTTAGGGGCATTGAAATCTGTAAATGCCAGCTTTTGACCTTTGAAAGGCAGTTACATTTTAATGTAATAAGATGGAGCCGGTATGGGAGTACAACTTTTATACCACCCTTCAGCATTTGAGGGCATAGATGGAACATGAAGAGAGTTGTACTGGCTTCGAATATGCATATGCTAAAGATGAGAATTTTAGGAGATTGACACTAGTGTACATTATTGGGATCGACACCTTAGTTGATTAGGTTCTAAATATGTAGGTGAGGGTACATATGGATTGTTCTTTTAAATTAGGCTTGTATTAGTTTAGAGCACATTCAATCCGATATGAATTATGCGCGTCTAGGCAATTCACATATTATGTGAAGTTTGGAGTAAACCAGCGCCGGAAACTTGGTGCAATTTTTCTTTTCTTCTATCGAGTAGCTGACAAATCTAAGTCTCACAGTAAGATAACTTATTGTATGAGACAGTTATTGCAATATTCTCATTAAAACTCATACGGAGCTATGTGTGTATTAACTCCGAATATTTATCTGGTTGCTTAGTCTTATGTATTTATTTATAGGTAGATATGCCATATGTTTTGATAAGACTTATTTTTTATTTTTGTTTTTTGACGTAAAAAATGTCGTATCTAACAAGGAATCTTTTAAAAAATAAAAATAAAACAAATTCATCTCTAGGTAGGAAACCTCTGTTCTTAGAAGTGGCAACAAGTCGGGTTCGGACCCAACCCGAGCCCAACCCCACAACAAAGCCTTCGACGAGCCAAAAAAGGTTAGCCCAACCTTACCTGAGAATAGTTTCTTGAGCCGGGCCCTTCTATTATCTGACACAATCGGATAGCCAAGCTTGTGGCGGGCCAAAAAGGGTTAGCCCAAGTTTACTTCAGAATAGTTTCTGAGCCAGAGCCTGACCTGAGCATGTCCTTATATTTTATTAGATTATATTCTTCAAAGCTAGTGCAGTAGGCAATGGCAAAACCTTGACTGCCATACTACTTAGCTGTTGTGTTATCTCGGTTGTTGCATCTCAAAAAATAAAAACATAAAATAAATTGGAGAATAAAGAGGTGCAATAAAAAAAAAAAGAGAAGGGGGAGGAAGAGAAGAAGAAAAGAAATGAAAAAATTACACAAGCTCGATTGTAGTGTTACCCTCTGTTGCCGCATCTCAAACATCAAAATCCAAAATAAATCAAAGAACATAGAGGTGCAGTAAAAACATGAAATGGGGAGGAAGAGAAGAACAAAAAGATTTTTGTTATAAAATATTAATAAAATAAAATAATTATGCTAGGATGGGATGGGATGGCCAACCCTGTGGCTAGATATTGAACATGAACCCACCCCAATAAGTATCTAGGCCAAAAACCTTTGCCCGACCGATAGGCTAGAAAATTGGCCTCTCCTCAGCCCATGACGGGTGGACTTGACCAGCCAGCCTGACCCGTTGCTACTCTTATTATTAACTGGAGAAATAAATACACAATGAATTATAAAGAGTTTTGGAATAAAATTAATCTTCTCTCTCTCTCTCTCTATGTCTGTAGGGGGGGACGGACTATACGTTTGTGTGCAAGTATTTCAGCGCTGCACACCGATGCCGGATCACGTGGCACGTGATCGCCCGTTACACCACATCCTTTAAGGGTTCACCCGGTACCCTAGAGTTTTTGAAATTTTAAATTTTTGGACTGTTTTGCCCTTCAAATCATAGGTCAAACTTTGTGGTTTGCCAATGAAAACTGAGGCATTAAAATTTTCCAATTTTGATCCAAAATCTAGCGGTGGAAAAACCCTTTTTAATTACTTTTATGGAAACTGATCGATGATGGACATGGTGCCGTGGTACCCGATCCTTGAATTGGGTGCCACGTGGCACCCATCCGGGATGTGTGCAGTGCTGTGGCGCTGCACATGCACGCACAGCCCCGGGCTTCTCTCTCTCTCTCTCTCTCTCTCTCTATATATATATATATATATATATATATATATATATATATATTCCTACTTTCCTTTCAGAAGATACTTGGACGGGTAACGGTCCATTAATTGATCTGCTCTCTTTTAAACCTCATGTTGACATGCTATTATTGGAAGCAGCTGAAAATGGGTTGTGGAAATTTGATGTCATTTCAAATCGGCTAGGTGTTGAGGTAGCTAACTTCATGATCTTGCTCTCTGGAATGATGGAATAGATGTTGTTCATTGGATGCTTTCAAGTTCAGGCAAATTCACATTCAAATCAGCTTGGAATGATATAAGAGAGAAATTCCCAGAAAATTCTAAGTGGAGCTGGGTTTGGGAGTCAGCCGTCCCTTGGAAAATTAAGACATTCTCTTGGAGGGTTTTTCACTTATGCATCCTGGTTGACGTAGAGGTTAAGAATAGGGAAATCTCGCCTCCATCAAGGTGCTACTTGTGCAAGGAACATGCAAAGTCGATCTCTCAATCATTTGTTACTAAGCTGTCCGCTGGCCAGTAATGTTTGGCTTTTCTTTTCCTCAGCAATGCAAGTGCATATGGATACCAATTGTTTGAACGAGTCCATAGCAGAATGGTCCAGATCAGCTAAAGATCAACATTCCTTGATGAAGAGGAATATCCCGTGGTTAATTATGTGGGAGATCTGGAATTAGAGGAATCGTGCTTCCGATGATTCCAGGTGCATTGGCTCACAAGGCATAACCAATAAAGTCTTAAAGTGCATACAGGATCTCAATCTCACACTAAAGCTGAAAATTAAAGTGAGTCAATATAAAGTTGATGCTATTTTGTTTCTTGGCTGCCATGTTCTAACCATATCTGCCCCAAAAGTGACAATGTGAAATGGAATCCTCCTGATCAAAGGTGGCTAAAACTTAATGTTGATGGGTCTTGCTGTGGCAATCCAGCTCCATGCTTTGGTGCAGGCATTATTAAAAAACCTGATGGATCAATTTTGTTGGCTTTTGCTGCTGGCTTTGGTCATGGTACGAACTCTTTAGTTGAATTTCGGTCATTGGTAACAAGTTTATCTCTGACTCCTCCAGAATCTTGGGTACATATTGAAGTGGATTCTGAGCTTGTATACAATTCGATTATGGGAAAAGGGGTTCCATGGGGTGTAAATAAATGGAATTACCAAATATGTCGAGAGTTGAGAGAAATTTTATTGGAGAATGAATTTAATCTACCGTGAAGCAAACTCAATCGCGGATAGCCTTGCGAATTTGGATCCTCAAGATGATTATCTGAATCTGTTTTCTTTGGTTTCTGATCTGTCTACACTTACCCGCCAATGCTATCATGGAGATCAACTTCAACTGCCTCTTTTTCGTTTTGGCTAGTTTTTTTTCTCTGATGATTTTGTATTTTCAAATAATGGGTGATGGCTATGCCGAAGCTCCTTATTTGGAAATAAATCGTCAGTAAATTTTTCGTTGTAATTTGTATGTTTTCTTATAAATAAAAATTCACTTATTTTGCATATATATATATTCCGTTTGCAACGTCTTAATGGAGCGAAAATTTTATTGTAGAGAAATTGAAGTGACACTCTAGCTTTCTAAGGCTTGTGATTTGTGGGGTGGAAATATTTCTGCCACTTAAATGGTCAGCTTGAGCTTCTGAAATTGATCTTCTCCATAGAGTGTGGTCACCAATGAAGAATGGCATGATTACAATTAGGATCCGATACAAAAAAATTTTAAAATTGTTAAACTTATAAAATCCTACCCCCCATGCACACCTAAAGATACTAAAAACACCAAAAGGAACACCTGTTCTATGAAGGGAAATTCTACCAGTTTTCATGGTCTCAAATAACATCCATTAACATTATGTCATCTTTTCATTTATTGGCAGATGCTAAGTTTTCTAAAATTTGTATGTGTTTTTTCACAGTGAAACCCTTAAAAAGCCGGCTTATGGAATCTATTGTTGTCACAGGGTATTGGACCGAGAGTTTTATGGATCGGCATTGGTGGATCGATTTTCTTTACTGTTCTGGAGAAGACAAAGCTGCTACTTTCCGAAAGGTGTATCCGAGGTCAAAACTCAGAATCCATCAAGCAGGAGTGATTTCAGCTAATTGTGCTGTTCCTGGACTTCACATGGTCTTTGTTTGAGAGTTTTTTTTTTATACAGATTGAACTAATTTTAGTTGGCCAAATGAATTAGAGACCTTGACAAATCAGCATCATTATGCACAATTCTTGGAAGGCAATAAATTTCGTAGTTTTTCTTATTGCCCTTTTCTGCATTTGGTAGCACACTAGTGAAAACGCAATCAGCAATCAGCTCTCCACATCCTCAACATGTAGGCATCATCCAATGGCATATTCCTTTGCTAGTGAAGTATAAAGACAACTCGAATCACATGATCTTGATTTGGCAAGGGTTTTCAAGGTCAGTCAAACAGATTCGGATGCATGGCCGTCCATTTGGTGCTGGAGGGTTTGATGGTGATTTGCCAACTTTGGAACCCATCTGCTCGTACTGTATGTGTAATTCGGATGCTTGGTCATCCATTTGGCGTTGGTGAGTTTGATGGTGATGGCCAACTTTGGAACCCATCTGCTCATACGGTATGTGTGCAAAGAATTACACTAGCCCGATTTTGTCAGATGATCATATATATTCTTGTGGACCATATTTGTTGACCACCGAAAACAAACAAATACGTTAAGGTGGTTGAAATTGTTCAATAAGTGCATCTATGGACCACGTTCCTTGAAAGGTGTTCAATCGATTTGGCAGTCTAGTTTCAAAGGCAAATAGTCGGATTTCTGGAGAAAGGTGACATTACCATCGATGGTGATTTTTGTTTCTGTTTAAAAAATGCCGTGATTGAAACATTGTAGTGCGCTTGGTTTATTTATTAATAAAAGTTAGATATTAAAGGTTCTTACGGAATAAGGGTGCCAGATTGGCCATATTAAATTGGAGCATCATAAGATTATTACACTTATGAAGAGCCTTGGACCCCATCAAGCCTGTCAAAGAAAAAAAGAAGAATATGTTTGGTTCGAAATCTGTAAGAGGCTGTCAGCTTCTGCTGTGGTTTGGGGTTAAAAGACTGCTTAGAAGCCATCATGCTGCTAGTGAGGAGAGTCAACTCCTTCAAATTAAAACGTCAGAGGCGTTTTAGTAAACATCCTCCTTCAAATGATAAGACCTACGTAGCACTTTGTGACTGAATTAATACTCGGGGTAGCACAGGAAAGTGTGGGAGCCTTGAAGTTGGTTGGTTGGCTAGCAGGTAGGGCGTCGAGCCTTCGTATTAGGAGTGTGGCGCATGAGCGCGGAGGCACAAGGCCTTATGGATCGTGCGTGTTCCCTAATGTATGGTGCGACGGCGACTCGAGCTAAGTGAGGATCTAGTATGGCGACTAGATGCTCGTAAGGCGTGGAAGCTGGTCTCAGGGAGCATGCTGGTATGAAGGATGGTACTGTGTGCCATGGAAAGAGTCCGTGTGTCATGGTGGTATGTCAAACTAATACCTTTGAGGTTCTCCTGCTGGATGGCTTGAGGTAGTGGTTAGACCATACTTTAGGGAAGAGAGCTGCGGAGTTATTTCCCTACACACGGGGGTCATGTGGCACTGAAGGGTGCACAATGATTTCCTATGTTTGAAAGGGTGGGCCTAGGACGTTACTTCTTCCTCTAAGCGGGTGGTATCAAAGTCTGATGGTTGGGTAGGCTGGCCTCGTTGCACGCAGCAGCAAGGCACCGCACGGGTGTGATAGCTGGTGGCGGGCTACGCCCCTATGACAGATGGTATCAGTGCCAAGCTCGATCCGAATGAGGCGAATTGGTGTCAAGAGTACACGTGATGTAGTGCCAAGAGGGCACGCGACATCTTGGTGCCAGCGGGGTACGCGATGTGGAGCCAAGAGGGCACGCGACATCTTGGTGCCACCGGAGTACGCGATGTGGTGTCAAGAGGGCATGCGACATTTTGAAGTCAGATCGTTCCGAGTGAGACGACAAGACATGGTGTCAAGAAAACACGCGATGTGGTGCTAAGAGGGCCCCCGACATCTTGGTGTCAACGGGGCACGCTATGTGGTACCAAGATGGCATGCGACATCCTAGAGTTAATTAAGAGGTGAGTGCCTTGAAACTAAAGAATCAGGTGAATCTCAGATGGGTGATGCTGGGGAGCTGGTGGGAAGGTAAGGACCTAAGAACTAAGATAAACCGAAAGAGAGCTCGAGGAACAAAATAGTGAAGGCAGGATCGAGGTATTGGGGTGTTGAAGAAGCTGAATTTGGTGAAGCTGATGCTTGGTGCATGGCATAATGAGTGATAGCGGTGGTATGGGCCAAGCGTGAAGAATCAGTGTGTTGCTTATTCGTAGGTGAAGCTGACTTCATGCCGAGTGAAATGCGGATGGGGCCAAGTTTGAGCTAGTGGGGAGGTGTCAAACCTCGAGGCTAGATATTGGGTGTCAGCATGCGGGTGTATTGATGTTAACAAGTTGGGAGGAGTTAGCGTGGTCATTCCATTGTGATATTACGTCAACAAGGACGTTGACATTATGGAGTGGTGGAGGATGTGACAAAGTTAATACTCGGGGTAGCAGCAGAAAGGTGTGGGGACTTGGAGCTGGTTGGTTGGTTAGCAGGTAGGGCGTCAGGTTTTGGTGCTAGGAGTGTGGCGCGTGAGCCCGGAGGCACGAAGTCTTGCGTCGCATGCGAGTTCCCCAATGTATGGTGCGACGGTGATTCGAGCTAGGTGAGGATCTAGTGTGGCGACTAGACGCGCATGGGGCGTGGAAGCTGGTCTCAGGGGGCATGTTGGTGTGGAGGATGGCACTGTGTGCCACGAAAGGAGTCCATGTGCCATGGTGGTATATCTAATCAATACCTTTGAGGTTATCCTACTGGATGGCTTGAGATGGTGTTTAAACCATACTTAGGGGAAGGGAGCTGTGCAGCTATTTCCCTATACACGGGGGTCATGCTGCACTAAAGGGTGCGCAGTAATTTCTTAGGTTTGAAAGGGTGGGCTTAGGACGTTGCTTCGGCAATGCCGTGTGTCACCCAAGGTGAGGTTGTCATGTGGCCCTGGACTACGCGTCGTGGTGCACTTGGATGGGCAACGAGAGAAGCACTCGAGGGCTACGTGGGACACGATAGCTGAGGGCTGGATGCAGACGTGTGTTAGTAACGATGAACGCGCACGATGATGAGTTTGGTTCGGTATGTCAGCGAGTTATGTTGGTATTGGACAACATGAGGAGTTGCATGTCACTGTTGCGAAGTGAGGTATTAGTGCAAGGCAGGCGAGAGTGAAGCTTGAGTAGGCCAAGCGAGGCACAAAGGCGCTGGCATGGGTGTCGTAAGGGACACAATACGATGAATGATTTGCCTTGAGAGAAGACAATCGTGAACGAGAGTTCTCATCCTCTATGCGGGTGGTATTAGAGTATGATGATTGGATAGGCTGGCCCCGTTGCACGCGGCAGCGAGGCGTCGCACGGGTGTGATAGCCAGTATCGGGCTGTGTCACTAAAATTCTGGTTCACTACATTGTTATAATGCACTTTTCTGCATGTTGTAGTTCTCCTTCAGCTTGGGCCTCCTGAGTTGGGTGGGGTCCTGATTTAGGTTTCTTATGGGTCATGATGTTTCCTCCTTTTTTGGATAGTCTCTCGCTACCTGGCAGGTATTTTGTATCTCTTTTATTTTTCCTATTTTCAATGAAATCAATGGATCAAAATGCCGGAAAATCGGTAGGTATCGTCCAAGTCAAAAACCGGTACATATCGTCCGAGCCAAAAATTGGTACGAATCGATATTGATGCGTACTGGACGATTCATTGAATGTATCATTCGGTACTTTACATAGTAATGACCCATATGGTACATTCAATATACCGTATCGTTCACCACCGATACCGATACATATCATCTAATTCGTATCAATATCAGACGAAATTTTGCTCTATGATGAAATCTTTTTTTGTCAATTTAAAAAAAAAAAAAACTTTATCTTTGTTATAGGTAGCTCATTCTTCCGCTAATCTGCTTCTATAGATACGTTTGCTAGGCCAAATCTATAGCAGAAGTGGGTTGCAGGGTCCAGCTCATTCTAGACTCATCCTAGACAATGAGCTAACTAACGTCCTCTCAACTGTTGCATTTATTTGGACTTTGAGACATGCACGAAACTAAGCTTTCTAAAAGTCCCCGCGTCTCACAAGATTTACTAATTGCATCGCTGGCAGTCTGACACTGACAAGGCTCATCCTCACAATGAGCCAAGGGCTCGTTGGATACAAAATCTTGGTTTAATGCCTACTTCTAGAAGCAACTGACTGATATTTTGTGTTATTTGATAGGAGTCCTTTTTAGGAGTACATGTACAAACGGTTGAGACAATACAAGTACAAAGACTTCGGAAAAGATAAAAGACCGGTGTAGGCCAAGATGAAAGCTGTGAGAAAAGACATGAAAGATTGTAAAATTACAAAATGCTTAACACTAATAAAAATAAGTGGAGAAATACGACTCACAAAGCAGACCCAAAATAGATTAAATAAGGCTATGATGATGATGATGAAAGTCCTTTTTATGAGATTTTTTCTCAGTGGTTGACTTTATTGAATCAGATGACAAAGATCGTATTTCTTGCTAATCTTTGGCATGTAAAATCTTTACATCAGCCTTCAAATGTTCTATATGGCACAAGTCTCAAAAGTAGCAATATTTGTTTAAAGAAAATATTTGCAACAGCACAAATCTTGTGTGCAAGTAGTCGCTCCCAATATTAAAATAAAAACAAGTGTGCATCTACAGACACCAAACAACTTTTTAATAAAATTGAATCAATAGATGCACAAGATACAAAAAATACAAGGCAATGCTAAATCAAGCCAAACCAATATGAACTTGAATAAACTTTTACAACCTTACTGTACAAAATACAAGGATAAGAACTTCCGAAGTACAAGGCCCTCGTAACCCTGGCTCGAAATTTCTTTTTAACTCTCAAACCTATTTTGCATTATCCATGTTATATGGGCTTCCAATGCAATGATCCTCATCTTCACCTTCAGAATAGAACTCAAAATTTTCATCAGACAGCTATGCCATTTATTCACATTAGTGGGAGGTAGGCTCCGCCATGTCCTTTCCTGAGCACAGGAGGTGGAGCAGTATCTGGCACCTTATCCAAAATCTGATTGCATGCACGGATCACATCATCAAACCCCGTAGCGGTGGTTGCAAGAGTCACTCTCAACCTCAAATCTCTTGTCCTCTTCAACAGGCTCCTAAAAGACCTCCCCAGATGCTTCACCCACTCTGCAGGCAATCCCCCAGGAGAAAGCCACACTGAGAAGTGACTTTGGTCCCCCCTCGCCATCACTTCTGCTCTATAAAATCTTGCTAGCTCTGTAAGCATTGATGGCTGTAGAGGTAGCACAGACACAAATTCGGCTACAAACCGCTCAGTGAGGTCAGGCTTTAGCATTTGGTTCCAGAGTACGAGGGCCCACTCGCTTGGCTGGTTGAGGCCGTAAGCCTCAGCCACAATGAGGGCCTCCTGGAAGCGGGACTGCTCGACAAGGGCTCGCCGGGCATTAGTCTCGGAGAGGTTAAGCCAATTGAGGTCAGGCATGCGGATCTGCATGGACTGGAGGGATGCTTGAGCGCATGCATATCGCGTCTTCTCGCCTGCATCAATGGTGGATCGCACTTCTGCAGCTTCAATGTAGTAGCGCATGGAATCCAGGAGATCCTCATTATCGTCCCTGTGGTAGCGAAGGAGCCACTGTTCCGTGGAGTGTATGGCTCGCGACTCGATCAGTGAGGCCATCTCATGCTTCATGTCAAAGTGATTATAGACCTGCACAAACGGAAAAAGAAATGAACTGAAATAAAAATAAAAATTACCACGTAATTGTTTTGGGAAGAGTTTCCTGTAAAGAGGCTTTACATCTAAGCTAAACGCAAGTGAATCTAACACCACCCAATCCAAAGATACCAGACTGTGGTCTGTCAAGACTTTACATTCAATCAGCTGTTCTTTCCTAAGCATCAGATTGGTCATGAGGAAAACAGTCTTCAATCCCAAATCATCCGATCATGGACTAGATGCTTTGGCATTCTTCAATATAAAGATCTAAAACATAATGGAACCCTTTTTCATCAACTCTGATCAGTTGATTTGGAAAAAAGGCTTGCTACCTTATTCTATTCAAGAATTTATTTGTCAATTTATGGGAATTCAGGCTTTGCGGCTCATTTTGGAAGTACAAATTGTAAGTCTCATTGGGAAACTTATAAACATAATTTATGAAAAGGCTTCTCAATATTTTGTATAGATAGAAATTCTGTGAGATTAAATGCATGCTTCGCATACTGAAATTAGGCCTATTTGTCATTTCAGAGTGTCATGGATATTGTAGGTTGGTTACCTGGTTTTTAAGAAATCTGAAGTTGCATTAGTGTGCCTTAAAGAACATATCATTGAAATTGACTTGAATTTCCAGAATAGCCAATATCTTGCAGCAACAAAAGTTATAACAATTTATCACCATGGCCGAGAGTTCATGCAATTCATGTATGTTTGAGTACTCCAAACACAAATAATACAAAACTCCAAAGAATATTCCAAAGAAGCTTCTGAAAGAAAAATATGATGTAAAGCAACAAAATAGAAGCAGAAGGGGCTCTAACCTGACAATTCTATAATTTCCTACATAAAAATTGATAAGAGTTCAACATGAAAGGAAGATTGAGGGATCGTAAATACGAACCTTAGCAAATGCATCAAGGTCATAAGGATTAAAATGCTTCAGTGATGTAAGAACAGCCATTCGAAAACCTCTGTTCGCCTCACCTGTACCTGTAGTTGTCTCTGCAGCAGAATACTTCTGAAGTAGAAGCTCCAGTTGGCCGTTCTCTATAATAATGTCAAGAATGAAATTCAAGGCATGGAAGTTGCTCACTCCCGTCACAAGGCGAGCTAAGCACGAAAAATCCCCTTCAGACACATATGAATCTACCCTGGTCGCAGCAAGTGCTACCAGAACATCAACTCCATCGAGGCAGGCAGAAGATTTATAGAAATGGTGTGACAATATGAGAAGCTCAACCTGAAAAACCGTTGCAGGTTTTTGTAAGAGAAAATAACACAACTATTTGAAATATCATTTTGACCTTGAGAAAGAAATTGTTATAATTAGTTGTCGCCATTTTCTTTTCAATAAGATCTAAATATTAAGCAACCTTTACATAAATGTCACAATGCTCCAGGGCATCTCTAAAAAATTTCATATTTCCAAATCGAGGATGGAGGTTTAAGAATGAAAATCACAATCTTGATACTTGCACGTTTCTTCAAAAGGAATTAACAGATAAGAGGCCTAGAAGTTGGTGAAAGAACATCTGCATGAAAGAAATTGAAACAACTGTAAACAATGAATCTCTCCATTAACTTTCCACAAAACAGCCACATCTAATTATCAGCAAACAAACGTAAGAACTTTATTATTATTTTGGCAATCATGTTCTACTAAAAAACAGTGCAAAGGTATATTACACGAGACACGTGCTGCTGCGTCAGCAGTAGCCAATGTGCTCTGTTGGCGCGTGGCAGCCGCTAGCCTTGCAAGGCTACCCCCCCCCCCCCCCCAGCCCAAAAAACTATGCACTACTTTGACCCTATGTATTCTTCATTCTGTTTGTTTTCTAGAAAAAGTCCAAATATGAATTCCCCTTGATTGTCCATGTAGATCACATCTACCGGTTCTGATTTCTTAATTCACATTCTTAAGATTTTTCGATGTTCCTGGTGGCGCCACTGGTTTTTCAGTTTCAAACTGTTTTGCAGAAGTTTCAAACAACCCTTTAATTCATATACTTCAACACCTCTTTCAATTCTTAGGGTATACTTTTGTCCCTACTATGTTTCATACTGTCGGTATGCCTTGTTTACATATCTTTTGCATCCATTAATCATGTCACGTACTAAATGCTACTATAAGTTACATATTTGTATGATGAAAACTACATATATAAGGTATTGTTGTAGCATAGTATTACATTATTTATGTTGATTGTGATTGCTATTGTTACCATTCAGTTATCATAGTTGTGAAACAGTGACCCTAAACTCGTGAATGATGATGCGATGAAGAGTTACCGAAATTAAACAAATTGATTTAAACATAATCACAAAAATTATCATGATAGCTTAGGGTTCATAGATTTCCGATTAGTAGATCGCGCGAGATCCGACTAAGGTCCAGTCCGATTAGTAGTTCTGTAGTAGGACCGAACCTAGAAATAGAACTCTAGCCTTCCAGATTAGGGTGTCCGTTCGTCAATTGATGGTGGAATCACGAGACCTTACTAGGGCTGGTTGATCCAGAAAGATCCAACAGCTCTAATGAATACTAGGGTTTTAGGGTTTTTAGAAAAATTAGGCAAAATAAGCAAAAATGGATTGGGAAGAAGATAGAGATAGAAAAATAAAGATATGTGAGCATCACACCCTTGGCCTCACACCAAACCCTCCCGAAAAAGAAGAATCACTCTCCTTGCAAGCTTATCTCAAGCCCTAAGCAGAAACTCTTTTTATTAATCATCAATCAATAATAATAAATGTGTTTACAAAGGCTTTTAAATAGATCACCAAACCTTAATTCAAAATAAAAGAATCCTAAAATAATAAAATACTAAAAATGACAAGTTTTGCCTAAAAAAACTAAATTCCATAGCTGGGCGGACGTGTTTCATGGACGTTTGTCCTATTGTCACAGACGTCCGTTGCTTACGGAGTCTAGAGAAGCCACGGTTCATGGACGTTCGTCCCATTGAAACAGAGAGTTGCGTTTTCACGAACGTTCGTCCTAAATCCACGGACATCCGTCGCCTACAGAGTTTACAAAACATAAGGCCATCCAGTTTACGGACGTCCGTCTTGTAGGTCACGGACATCCGTCGTGTATCGACGACTTTAGGCCCTCTTCGAAGCTGTGACACTCTGGTTTTGGTTCGTCCTCATTTCCTCCGGCGCCGGTATAGGCGATAAGGCCCAAATCCAACGTCTATTATGTAGGCATCCTCGTCAATTCCCTCAGACCAAAAAGGCTTCATCACCGATGAAGTGTGGTCGTGGTATGATCGAGCATGTCGGGGTCTAATCAACGAACTTCGTCCCCACTGATCCAAGTGTTTTCTGAATCTGGCCTACCCATCCACTTAACCAAGTACTTCTGAATCCCGCCACCATGGGTGGATACCACAAGATCATCTAATATCCCGGCAATCATCTCTTTTCTCTGTCTACATGGGGAAGGAAGGGGTATCGACTGTAAGGTTGGATTGGGGTCGGGGATATGAGAGGTCTGAGATGGATTTTCAAGAGGTGGGGTTGAACCCAAATAAGGTACTAGGTCTTCCACATTGAGCGTTGAACTAACTCTTGTACCTGGAGGAAGCTCAAACACATGCATTAAGACCACTCCTAGCCACAATTCTAAAAGGTCCAACGCCTCAGGATTGGAGCTTCTTTGCGACTCCCGATGGGAACCGTTCAGGCCTAATCCGAACCATCACTTGATCTCCCACCTGAAATTCTTTGAAACCCCTATGAGAATCTGCTGATAATTTTTATTGATCATTGCTTGAATTAATCATTTCTCTAATTTCGGCATGCGAGCTATGAATGTGTTATGCAAATGTAGCTGCGAACTCAGACACTCTATGCTGCAGACATGGGGATCAGATCTAAAGGTGTCCTAGGCCTAGGCCAAAAGAATCTATCCTCTACGAGCGCAATGACCTTATTTCGCCCGAAATGTCCGGCTATCCCTTTGACATGTAACTCCCAAATGAGGAAGTCACGCAATGATGTGTGAGAGATGCAAAGGTGAGTACCTTTGAACAAATACCCATCTCGGAGGGCGCTGTATTCCACCCGAAATTCGAGCACTTGGGATACTCTTCCCTCAATCGTTCAAATTCGACAACCTCGGTACTCATGGTTTGCAAAGTCGCCACCCGACGACTAAGCGCATTTGCAACCTTGTTTTCAACACCGACTTTGTGCTTCAGCACGAAGGTGAACCCTGAGAGGTATTCAACCCATTTCGCGTGCCTCGGATGTAGCTTCTTTTGAGAGGCTAGGAAGCGCAAGGCTTCGTGGTCGGAGAATAGCACAAACTCTTGCGGCTTAAGGTAATGTTTACAGTATCATAAGGATCGAACGACTGCATAGAACTCCTTATCATAGGTGGAGTACTTTTGTTTTGCCTCGTTAAGTTTTTCGCTAAAGTAGGCCACTAGGTGGCCCTCTTGGCTAAGCACTCCTATACCTACACTAGAGGCATCACACATGACTTCAAAGACTTTGGAAAAGTCTGGCAAGCGCATGACGGATGCACTACTCATTCTTTGATATTGGCAAAGGCCTTCGCCGAGGCTTTGCTTCATTGAAACTCTCCCTTTTTCATGCAATCGGTGATGGGAGCCATAATGGTGCTAAATCTTCGAATGAAGCGCCAATAGAATGTAGGCAAGCCATGAAAGCTACGAACATTGTGAATATTCTTAGGTTCGGGCCATTCTACAATAACCTTAACCTTTCGGGGTCCGCGACCATTCCAACGGCCGAGACAATGAATCCCAAGAAGACAATGAATCGTTGTAGGAATGTGCACTTATTGAAATTTGCATATAATTTCTCGCCCCTTGAGGTCTCATAAACCAACCTAAGGTGAGTCAAGTGTTGTTCCTAGTCTGCGCTATAAATCAAGATATTATCAAAGTATACCACAAGGAATTTGCCCAGAAATGGCCTTGACACTTGAGTCATGAGCCTCATGAAAGTACTCGAGGCATTAGAAAGCCCAAAAGGCATGACCAACCACTCATAAAGACTATCCTTGGTCTTAAAGGCAGTTTTCGATTCATCACTCGGGCGGATTCGGACTTGATGGTAGCAACTCTTGAGGTCTATCTTGAAAATGATAGTGGCACCAACCATCATATCCAACATATCGTTGAGCCTCGGTATGGAAAAACGATACTTGACCGTAATTTTGTTGATCGCCCGACTATCCACACACATTCGCCAAGTACTAGCCTTCTTGGGTGTGAGTAGTGTGGGTAGGGCACAAGGGCTCAAGCTCTCTTGAATGAACCCTAATTGAAGGAGCTAATTAACTTGCCGCGTTAACTCGGCATGCTCAACCAGATTCAACCTATAATGGGGTGGGAATGTTCGGTAAAGTGGATTTGGGAACTAAGTCTATAGTGTGTTAAATGTCACGCATTGGAGGGAATTCATTCGGTAAGTCTTCGAGGAAGACATCCGTAAATTCCATCAAAATTGGCTCAACCTCCTTAGGGTGTTTGCTCATAGACTCAAGAGCTCGCTTGACGGTGATGACAACGCACACTACGTTTTTATCCACAGATGCTCTTTCAAACTTTGAAGGGCTCACAATGTTGATGGTCTTAGATTGACCGCCCTTCTTATCAACTTTGTTGGTGGATGGTGTTTTGGGACGCAAGGGGTTTAATTTGATCTTTTTACCCTTGTACATGAACGTGCAGACGTTAGATCAACCAAGAAGGGTCACGTCCATGTCGTAGAGCCATGGCCTTCCCAAAATGAAATGGCCCACATCCATCGACACCACATCGCACCAAAAGGTGTCCGAATACGAGACCAACTGAATCGGTACACAACACCTTTCAGACACGAAAATGGATGAGGAGTCAACCAATGCGACTCTATATGGTCTCAGGTGTAAGCCCTAAGCGGTTTATGGTGTGAGTCCACACCACATTTGTGCAACTCCTGCTATCCACGATGACCTTACAACTCTTGCCTCCACATTTGGAAAAGGTATGGAAGATGTTCTCCCTTCCTCAACTCTTACATCATCTTCATCCTCTTCTCCCTCAATTAAGAGATTCCTTTGGGGGTCTTTCGTCGGACATTGGACGACGAAGTGTCCCAGCCCATGACACTTATAGCACTTAATTTGAGAACCACCCTTCGAGGACTCTCCAACCACACTTTTTCCCTTGTCAAACCTCACATTGGTAGGAGTGGGTTGTATAGGTTTGGGAGGTGGGCTTCCGGCACTAGGCCTTCCTTCATTGGTACGATAACCACTGGTTTGTGGTTTGATTCTCATCACCACTGTCGTTTTCAAATATCGCTCAAAATCTTGCACAACGGCGTAGCACTCAAGAGTTTGAACTGGATGAGAGATCAACTCCTTTTGCAATTCCAATCGCAAACCGGTGCAAAATCTAGAGAGTGACTTGATGACCTTCTGACACATTGTGATGGGGACATCGGTTACGAACCATATCGTGCGTACCGGTGTTAGACGAAGTGGAACAGAAACCAGAACCATACTTAAGGAATCTACGTATTGGAGCAATGCGTAGTTGATCGATCGATCTCAGGCTTCGATCGAGCAACTATGGCCAGGAAAACTTATTTTGGTGAATATATATACATATATATATATATATATATATATATATATATATATGCTTCGATCGATCGAGCACTCTTACCGATTGAGCAATTGTTTAGTGACCAGAGAGCTATATTTTATATATATGCTCAATCGATCGATGTGAAACATCGATCGATCGATTTTTTTTCGCGAAAATGAGTTCCGTCAGAATTCAAAAAGTTGAATTTTGAGGGCATATTTGTCTTTTTAGTAGTTGTTTTAGGGTTTTCTTTTGTTTTGGAGGCCTCCTATATAAGGTCTTCTAATAAACAATGTAATTAGTTGATTGATTATTGAATGAAAAGAGAGTTGCTTTTGTGCAAACCCTAGAAAGCTTGAGAAGAGTTTTCAACCAAGGGAGTAAATCCTTCAAACCTTAAGTGAGTAATCGTTTCTTGTGCGACTTGGTGCGAAGCCAACGTACAACCATGGCGTGAAGCTTAGGAAAATCCCTAATGTAAAGCCTCGGAAATCTATCCCTTTTATTTTTATCTTTCTAGATTATTGTCGGGTAATATCTTCCTTATTTCCATTGATGAAAAGATCAAAACACCAAAAACCTTTTTTCCTTGATATCTTTAATTTCCCCTTTTATTGAGTTATTTCTTCAAATTTTATTTCATTCAAAATCTCCGAAGAGTCGAAAGATGATATTGTAATTATCGTTTTATGCCCTAAACTAGAACGAAACTCGAGTTCCTTCATCGGAGCCGTTTTTCTAGATCAAGAGATCTTCGTGCATGCGAACGCTAAAATGGATTAATCTAACTATTTTATTGAATGCATTGAATTAATTTTACGTGTTGAATGATTTTGAATCTTTCCGCTATTCAATTCATTCTAAAATTAAACCCAAACTCGCATAATTAGGTTTTTTTTTAGCGTTTGTCCTGCATCAGTTATGGTATCAAAGCACAGTCTTAGTTTAGGATTGTTCGTGCCATATAGATTTTAGGGTTCACATAATTTTAGTATACTTTGACTTACACCATCTAGTCTTGCATAATTCTGTCATGGATACCAGTAGCTTAGAAGCCCTGATTAGAGATCTTGCATCTAAAGTGATCGCTAGTCGAACCCGGATGGATGAGCACATTGCTGATCAACAAGCCCGACATGAGGCTTTAGAAACCCGTTTCGAAGAGATCAATAAGCTCATCGCTAAGAATCACAATAGAGTCAACAACTGTGACCGTATGAGAGATGTTCCTCCCCGACGTGAGGTTCAAACCAATCTGGACGATAAGGTCATGAAATCAGTGAAAATGGACGCCCCTACTTTTAACGGGAAAAGATAACCCAAGGTCTTTCTTAAGTAGGTCGCCAGTATGGAAAACTACTTCGAGTGGTATGCCATGTCTGAAGAGCGCAAGGTCAGATTTGCCAAAGTCAAGCTTATGGGTCAAGTTAGACTTTATTGGTTGGGAGTAGAGTGTCGTAGGCAAATCCAGGGTCTTCGTGTTATTTCCACATGGACTGAAATGAAAGTCCAACTACATGAAAAATACGCTTCTGTATCATGTGATGAACGTATTCTTGATCAATGGCAGTCATTGCATCAAGGAGATTCCTCGGTCACAGAGTACATTGATCGGTTTGAAGACCTAATGACCCAAGCCGATGTAGATGATCCAACAAAAGTTACCATCTCTTGATTCAGAATGGGCCTTCGACCAGAGTTACAGAAGGAACTCATTCCTTATCCCGTTGCGAATCTCAAGGAATGTTTTGCTACGGTTGAAGAATTAAAACGGTATCTCAACACCTCCAGTAATGGCCGATTTAAGTCTTCTAAGCTTGAGTATCAATCTAATCCTATAGAAAAGGGAAATAATGTCTCTAGTCAACCTTCAAAATCCATGATTCCTCAGGTTGACAAAGGAAAAGACCAATGATCGAGAGTTCTAGACGTGCTCCGCAACAATGTTATAAGTGTCAAGGTTTAGGTCACTTTGCATCCCAATGTCCTAGTAAGGGTCAAACCTTGATTATTCAGGAGCATGCCGAGAAAGAGAGCAATGGTTACCCGAAGAAGTGTACGAACCGTGTGACACACCAAGTGATGACGAAGGTGAAGTTCTGGTCAAAACCGTAGGTTGCATTAGGACATTTCCTATTACTGGAAATAGTGTTGATAGTGTGTCCGTACTAAGTGAGTCCTTAGAGTTGGTAGAAGCATATCCTCATTCTAAATTGCATGGGATTAACAATCAGAATTAATTGAACATTGGAAATATGCATGATCGCACTAACACGTTGAATATGTTTAATGAATTTAATACTAACAGTTTTATATTAATTCCTGATAGTCTCGAGCATGTGGAATCTTTTTTAATCTCAGAAAAGGGTAAGGATGGAGGTCTAAATTTTCCTCTAGACAAGGGCAACCATTCAATAATTTTCGTAACGGATCTTACGCCTATTCTGGATCCCACAACCCCGCCCTTCGATCAATTCCTTATTGAGCACCCAATCGAACCACACCCATTTACCCAGTTTCTATCTCATAACTTACCTGTGCAATATGAGAAAGAATCAAATGATAAGGTCATAGGATTTATGAGCTTCCATGCCATTGAAGGTAATAATCGAGAGTATCTCACAACGTGAAAAGGTAAACCAAGAGTTGAGCTTTCGAAGTGTGCCATTCACGGGTTCCCTAACTCATCGGAGATGAGTTTTTCCCACTCGGGGAGTATTGATGGGGACATCGGTTACGGACCATATCGCGCGTACCGGCGTTGGACGAAGCGGAACGGAAACAGAAACCAGAACCTGACTTAAGGAATTTGCGTATTGGAGCAATGCGCAGTCGATCAATCGATCCCAAGCTTCGATCGATCGACTGTGGCCAGGAAAACTTATTTTGGCGAATATATATAAATATATATATATATATGCTTCGATCGATCGAGAACTCTTACCGATCGATCGATTGTTTAGTGACCAGAGAGCTATATTTTACATATATGCTCGATTGATGCTTCACATCGATCGATCGATTTTTTTCGCGAAAATGAGTTTCATTAGAATTCAAAAAGCTGAGTTTTGAGGGCATACTTGTTTTTTTAGTAGTTGTTTTAGGATTTTCTTTTGTTTTAGAGGCCTCCTATATAAGGTCTTTTAATAAACAATGTAATTAGTTGATTGATTATTGAATGAAAAGAAAGTTGCTTTTGTGCAAACCTTAGAAAGCTTCAGAAGAGTTTTCAACCGAGGGAGTGAATCCTTCAAACCTTGAGGAGTGAGTAATCGTTTCTCATGCGACTTGGTGCGAAGCCGACGTACAGCTGTGGTGTGAAGCTTCGAAAAATCCTTCCACAAGTGTGAAGCCTTGAAAATCTATCCCTTTTATTTCTGTCTTTCTAGATTATTGTCAGGTAATATCTTATTTCCATTGATAAAAAGATCAAAACTCTCAAAACCTTTTTTCCTTGATATCTTTAATTTCCCCTTTTATTGAGTTATTTCTTCAAGTTTTATTTCATCCAAAACCCCCGAGAAGTTTAGAGACGATATTGTAATTATCGCTTGATGCCCTAAAATTTCCCCTTTTATTGAGTTATTTCTTCAAATTTTATTTCATTCAAAACCCCCGAGGAGTCGAGAGACGATATTGTAATTATCGCTTGATGCCCTAAACTAGAACGAAACTCGAGTTTCTTCATCGGAGTCATTTTTCTAGATCGGGAGATCTCTTTGTGCATGCGAACGCTAAAATAGATTAATCTAACTGTTTTATTGAATTCATTGAATTAATTTTACGTGGTGAATGATTTTGAATCTTTCCGCTATTCAATTCATTCTAAAGTTAATCCCAAACTCGCATAATTAAGTTTTTTTTTTAGCGTTTGTCCTGCATCACATTAGCTCTCATTATGAACTCTTCAAACTTGCCAATATATTCGGTCACAGGCATACTACCTTGGCGTAAGTTTTGTCATTGGTCAAGCAAGCGATTGTAGTATGATAAAGGGACATATTTCTCCGTAAGTCGTTCCTTCATGTCCACCTAACAACGGGTAATGGGGGCACGACCTGCATTTACTCTCATGCGCTCGACGTTGACCCAAAAAAGTCGATCTTGACAGATGAGTTTCATTTTGGCGAGCCTAACACATCGCTTGTCACTCATGCTATACCATTCAAAATGATGATCCATATCGGAGATCCAATCGTGGAAGACTTTAGGGTCCATTCTCCCATCGAAGGTTGGAAACTCGACTCTAACATTTTTGAGGAGTTTTCCATCTGGATCATAGTCATCTCCACGATGATCTTCTTCCCTATGGTTCCGATTCCGATCATTTTGTTGACCACCGCGTTCAAATCGTGGGCCATGCTGCTAGTGGCGTCGGTCTTGTTGCTCATCAACTCCATCTAACCGATTGACGCTGTTAAACAACCTACCATTAAAAGCCTCATGGGTTGTTTGGGCTTGCTCCATGGCAATCATCCTATCATTGATCGCACACAATTCAACTCGGATGCCCCTAAGAGCATTGACAACCTCACTCGTGTCCATGGTGACCACAACTTTTTGGTACGAGTTTTAATATGACATACAACTATGAACCAAAATGAATGAGGACTTTCGTCAAACACTATACGTGCACACTGACGAACACAAATGAAATAAAATGCAATAACATTGAAATGACATGCAAATATGCCCTAACCTAGATCCTAAGCTTTGATACCAAAACTTGTGAATGATGATGCGATGAAGAGTTGCCAAAATTAAACAGATCAATTTAAACATAATCGCCAAAATTATCATGATACCTTAGGGTTCATAGATTTTCGATTAGTAGATCGTGCGAGATCCGACTAGGGTCTAGTCCGATGCGCGGATCCTGTTAGTTCTGCATCAGGACCGATCCTAGAGATAAAACTCTAGCCTTCCAGATTAGGGCATCCGTTCGTCGATCGATGGTGGAATCACGATTCCTTACTGTGGCTGGTTGATCCAGAAATATCCAACGACTCTGATGAATACTAGGGTTTTAGGGTTTTTGGAATGATTACGCAAAATAGGTAGAAAGGGATTGGAAAGAAGATAAAGATACAAAAATAAAGATATGTAGGCATTACGCCCTTGGCCTCACACCAAACCCTCCAAGAAAAGAAGAATCACTCTCCTTGCAAGCTTATCTCAAGCCCTAAGCAAAAATTCTTTTTATTAATCATCAATCAATAATAATAAATGTGTTTACAAAGGCCTTTATATAGGCAACCAAACCTAAATTCAAAATAAAAGAATCATAAAATAAAAAATACTAAAAATGGCAAGTTTTGCTAAAAAAACTAAATTTCGTTGCTGGGTGGACGTGTTTCACGAACGTCCGTCGCTTACGAAGTCCAGAGAAGCCGCGGTTCACGGGCGTCTGTCCCTTTGAAACAGAGAGCTGCGTTTTCACGTCAGCCCGTCTTAAATCCACGAGCGTTCGTCACCTACAGAGTTCACAAAACAGAAGGTCATCAATTTTACGGACGTCTGCCCTGTAGGTCACGGACGTCCGTCGGGTATTGACGACTTTAGGCCCTCTACGAAGCTGTGACACTCTGGTTATGATTCCCTCCTCGTTTCCTCCGACGCTGGTATATGCGATAAGGCCCAAATCCAACGTCCATTTTGTCGGCGTCCTCGTCACATACATTAAGAGCACTTAAGTTATGCCTTCATCATACTGTGGTTTACTGCCAAGATTGAAGCAAACCTTTGTTCATGGTTACATCACAAAGCTTCTAAAGCTACGGTGTATGAAATGCCATGGTAGTCTCTAATGTGATGTACTCAAAACTTATGGTAAGATGTAATCAAAGGTCTGATCACACGATGGCAATCTTTCCTAAGAACTCGACGCTGATAAGTTTGATAAGCTGCTAAGTATAAGTCAGTAAGCTATAAGAAATGTACGCTATGAAGGCAAATGAATTATTATAAGATTATGCATTGATTTTTTACGCTCTCTCAGAAGGAATACATCTCTTTAAGCGATAAGGTACTTCAGCATGACTATAAGGTGCTTCAGACACAACTCTATACGCTGTAAGGTGATTAGGAACAATTCTATAAGTTTGCCCCCGTATCAAGCACTGTCTCGGCAAAATTCTATAAGGTACTTTCGCACAACTCTATAAAGAGCTTTGAAACACCCTTTAATTTGCGAATATCTCACCAAGGTAGAAGAGGTTTTACGGTTTAGAAAAAGATGGTTTAAGTGGGTGGTTTTAAGATTAGGTTACGACAAGAAGATATGAATATTAGAGAGAGGAAAACAAAATGAGCAGGTTTAGTGAGAGGAGGTGAAAATTATTACATACACACCAAATGTTATACATTATACTCATACTAATAATACAACACCAAAGCTCCCCATCAGGATGGAGCATGAACATCCAACATTCCCAGCTTGACCATAACATCACGAAGAGTACCAGGTCCAACAACTTTAATTAATATGTCGACATGTTGTTGAGAGGAAGAAACATCAAGGAGCTCGAGAGATCCATCCCAATATTTTTTTTCTGTAAGTCATCCCAAACCTTTTCCCGAAAAAAGTGAAGATCAACTCAATATATTAGGTTCGTTAATGTAGAACTGAGTTTGAAACAATTTTTTTGGCTGTTTCATTATCATAATGGAAGCGGAAAAACGGCACTGCTAGAAAATCTAAGCTCAAATAGGAGGGAGTGCAGCCACAAAATCTCACATGTGCCATAAGCAATAGTCCAACATTCGTCCTTTATGCTTGATTTGATACCACAACTTGCTTCTTACTCTTCCAGGAAACTAAGTTGCCACCAAGAAAAACACAATAGCCAGATGTGGAACGGTGGTCAATGACAGATTCTGCCCCATCAACACCGGTGTACCCAGAGATACTCACATGTCCATTGGATCGATACATCAAGCCATAACCTGAACTAGACTTGATATACCGAAAAACGGAATGGACAACAGCAAGATGAGTGGTGTGGGGAGCATGCATAAACTGACTCACTAGACTGACAACAAATGTGATGTCCAGACTCCTAAGGGTGAGATAAATCAGACGTCCCTCTAACAGCTGGTACTTGTCGCCATGGGTCAAAATCTCGGCCGAAATTTCAAAATTTCAGCCGAGATGACTCAGGTTCGGCCATACCTGAGCCGGAAATTTGGTATTTACCCCCCTGGGGGAAAAATCAAATTATCGGCCGAGACAACAGTTTGTAGTTTCGAAAAAAAATTTGGTTTTTAAAACCCAGTTCTGGCGAAGAAAACCCATTTCTTTTCTTCCTCCACCCACTCTTCCGGATTTAGCCTTTTTTTCGCCGGATTAGCTCCAAAAAATACCGTAAGTTGCCGAATCTTTGCAGTGTTTGTCGTGTGAACTCAGTTTTCACCAAATCTCGCCAGGGTTCACTAGATCTAGCCGGTTGCTCGCCGGATTCACTCCAAAAAATACCATAAGTTGCCAAATTTTTGCCGTGTGAATTCGGTTTTTGCCAAATCTCACCGGAGTTCGCTAGATTTAACCGGATTTCGCTGGAATCGCTCCAAAAAATACCGTAAGTTGTCGAATCTTCGCGGGGTTCAATCTCGCCGAAGTTTGCCAAATCTCGCCGGAATCGCTCCAAAAAATACCGCAAGTGGCCGAATCTTTGCGGGGTTCACCGTGTGAACTCGGTTCTCGCAAAATCTTTCAGAGTTTGCCAAATCTCATTGGAATCTCAAGAATCGCTCCAAAATTTACCGTAAGTTGTCGAATCTTCTCAAGTTTCATCGTCTCAACTCGGTTCTCGCAAAATCTCGTCAGATTTTGCCAAATATCGTCGGAATTTGATGGAATCTCGCCCAAATTTTCCGTAACTTACTGAATCCTTATTATATTTTTATTATTTCTTTAAATTTTGAATTACTCATTAATTTTTTCTATTATTTTGAATTATTAGTTATATAGTATTTATTATATATATAAATATGGCTTATTTAATTTATTATGGGATAGATTTAGTATGGCTTATTTAATTTCTCATAATTTATAAATTACCATCTATATACAGCTTATCAGCCAATGTAACAATAATTTATGGGATAAATTACCATTTATATATACTATATAGCTTATCGGCCAATGTAACAAGCTATTATGGGATAATCTATATATTATATAGCTTTTCAGCCAATGTAACAATCTTAAATATACAGAAGAAATCAAGTTAGGACATAAATGGATGATGTTAATTAAATCTTTGCTTTCTAAAGATGAGTTTGTATAGGACACACCATGGTTCAAAATTTAGTGTAGATGTTAATAACAATATAGTGTAGATCATTACTTTCTAAAGATGAGTTTGTATAGGACATTCCATGGTTCAAAATTTTGGCCGATAATTCAAATTATCAGCCAAAATAACCATTTATATATAACTTATCGGCTGAAATTACCATTTATATATGAGATATGTCATTCATGAGAAATATATCATAAGCTAAATATATCCCGTAGTTAAATATAAATGACATCACTTCTCATTCCAGATGAGAAATTATGAGATATTTTTAGCTTATGGGAAAATGAGATATGCCATTTAATGAGAGATATTTACATACATAATTTATATATTCGATATGAGAAATTATGGGATATAGTTTGCTTATGCGAATATGAGATATATCATTTAATGAGAGATATTTGCATACACAATTTATATATTCGATATGAGAAATTATGGGATATAGTTTGCTTATGCGAATATGAGATATATCATTTAATGAGAGATATTTAAATTATTTTGATTGATAATTAAATGATTTTTTAATGGGAATGATGTTTTCTTCTACAGATTCAAGAATTTGAGATATAGAAATAGTTCGCGATCTCGATCCTGCATGGGAGTATGACATTCCTTTGGGGCCTAAGAGGCTAAATTCAAAATGACACTTCTGTTATAACGAGTTAAAGGGTGGCAGTGTCAGCAGACTTAACGAACACTTAGCTGGCAAGCAGGGTGACGTGCAGCCGTGCACTAGCTTGCCCAAGAAAATTAGGGAGAAAAAAAAACAACAAATGAAGATCTCAAAAGGAAAGAGAGCAGGGACCGAGAGAAGGAATCAAGAATTTATGAAAACCATATCGCAGCCTCATCGTGGTTCAATTCCATTGGAATTGGATGATGATGAAGGTGATGAAGAGAGTCAGCTTAGGAGGGCAATGAGAGTTTGAATGAAAGGAGAAGACGGGAGGATGAAGAGTACGCTTCTCATACATTTCGGTTTGGTTTGCATGTACAATCTACAGTAGCAGTTGCTGAGGGTCAGGTCATACCCAAGGACATAGAAGCAGGTTTAAGCAGGCCATCCACTGTACAGGAGGGTGGTTTTGAACCTTCTAGTTCTGGTAGTGTTAGACGTCCAGTGGGACCTATGGATCCCTTTTTATACAAGATCAGAGAGCTCTAAACAATCGAAGCTAGGCACAACGTTGTTGAAGACCTAGGGTAAAAAACTAGGTAAAGCAATAGCAAAATTCATTGTGTACATATTCCAACTCAAGTGGTCAAATCACTGTACTTTAAGACCATGTTGGACACTAGTGCCGAGGCAGGATCTGGGATAAAAATCCCAACTACTTATGAGATAATTGACCCATATTTAGATGATGAAGTGGCCGAGGTAAGGGAGTATGTAAAGAGCTTCGAGAAAGTTTGGGACAAGAAAGATTGCACAATTATGTGTGATGGTTGGATGGGTGTTACTAAGAAGACCTTAATCAATTTCTTAGTGTGCAGTGACCAAGGGACAATCTTCATGAAGTCTGTTGATGCTTCAAAAGTTATAAAGGATACCAACTATCTGTTTGGATTGATGGATGAGATTATTTGGTCGGTTGGGCCGCAACGAGTTGTACAAATCATCACCGATAACGCAACAACCTACAAGGCAGCTGGACACAAACTGATGATGACATACAGACACATCTACTGGGCCCCGTGCACAACCCATTGTATTGACATGATTCTCACTGACCTCGGGAAGATGGAAAGTGTCCATACAATTATACAGAACTGTAAGATGATAACCAGTTTCATCTACCAAAGTGCAAGCTGAATTAACTTGATGAAAACATTCATGAACAAAAGAGACATTATGAGGCCTGCAATCACTCGGTTTGCCACCCACTTCGTTGCCCTTCAAAGCTTATGTAAGTACAGAGCAGGCTTAAAGAGTCTGGTTTCATCTCAACAATGGGTAAGTTACGAAGCTAGTCTGCCAAAGACAAAACGACCATTGGCCAACAAAGTGGGTGATAATATTTTCAGGTCCGCATTTTGGGACAGTGTTGAGTACGTTGTGAATGCCATTGAGCCGCTAGTGCACGTATTGAGATTGATAGATGGGGATGACAAACCCACTATGGGGGTATGTCTATGAGGCCATGGACAAAGCAAAGTTGGCCATTAGATATAAGTACCCCAAAAGTTACAAGAGATTCTGAAAGGTGATCGATAAAAGGTGGAATGAGCAGTTCCGCCAAAATCTACATGCAGTGGGTAATTCATTTAATTAATTGAGAATTATATTTTTGTTAGATTTATCTATATTGTTCTAATTAATTGAGACGTTTCAACAAGGCATTTCTTGAACCTTGTCTACCAATACAGTCGAAATCTCAGTATCGATGATGAGGTCTATAGTAGCTTGCTAAGCGTTATCCAAAAGATGGAGTCAGACATCAACGTTCAAGGGAAGACAATGAGGGAGGTAACAAATAATTAATTTTCTCATATAATTATTAAGTTTAATGTTACTTCTATAAGTAACATTGGTCTTCCATGTTTGGCAATGTTGTGCAGATTGAATTCTTTCGAAATAAAATTGGCCATTTTGGAACTCCCCTAGCGTTATTCGAGATCTATAACCAGAAGCCATATAAATTAGATTTTATTTTACTTATGAGAGTTTGTAGTCCATAAAATTTGATGTATCTCCATTATTCAATGTAGCCGAATGGTGGATAAATTTCGGTGATGTGGAGACGGCCCCTAATTTAAGGAGGATAGCAATTTGAGTATTAAGTCGGACTACATTAGTACATCCTCCTCTAATTGGAGCACCGTCTCTCTTATTCATACAAAAACAAGGAATAGATTAACCATGGAGAGTTTGGAACATTTAGTCTACATTCATTACAATATGAGGTTGAGGGTTAGAAACATCAAAAGAGCGAGCCGTTGTAAGAATATCTAATAAAATCAAGTTTACTTTCAAAGTGATCTATGATTTTCAATTACAATGTTTAATAAAACATATTAATTAATTTTGTGTTCTTTTGTAGATGAGGAATATTTTAATCAGATCGAATTTGATTACATTTTCTCAGAAGATGATCCTTTGAGAGAGTGGATTGAGGAGAGAGAAGCTCGAGTTTTGGATCGTGAGGGCACGAAATGTTAGATCAAGCTGAAAGAGTTGCCGGAGACCAACCCTTACAATCTCGTAGAAAGCGAGGCTTCGTCACCTAAGATCACCTCCTAGAGATGACGACGAGGGAAGTGGTAGTAGTGATGACGGTGGGAGAGGTGGTAATGACCATGACAATGGGGGAGGTGATGGTGATGATGATGATGGTACTAGGGGGGTGACGATGGCGGTGGAGAGGGCACACAGTGGGGGGTGGAACTTACAGTGGTGATGGAGATACTTTATATGGGCAGTCTTCAAGTGGAGTTCGACAGTGGGCTAACGATGACATGACTATGTACGACACTTTCACGTTTAGACACGGAGGGTTGGAAGGAAGAGGACCTTTAAAGTCCTACCAAACTCCACAAGATTCTCTCGACGCCATTAACTCTACAATTAATAGCTTTACTGGTTTGGGTTTCAACCTACCGACCAATCTTACAACCCACAGTATCCTCAGCCAAGCAACCTAGGACGTGAGAGTTTCGTTTCACAACTATTTGGTGGATCGTATGCATACTACTACCCCCAACATGATCAACCACCAGAAGCATCTTAGCACGGGACATATGGCTATAAAAACGGACAATATTATAGGTCACGAAACAAAATGATGTTCGGATTGCTGATGAAGAAGAACCACCCAGGAACTCTATGTGGCTTTGAGTACGTAGTTGCTCGAGTTTAGGTAATGAAGTCTTTTTTTGTTTACTTTATATTCCAAATTTTATGATAATAGACATATGTAACTTTAAATGAACGAAAATTAGCTTAGTATAAATATGTGTTTTAATAATGTTAGTTTTAAAAAACCAATAAAATAAAGTTCGGAGCATATTTTTTAAAAAACCCGAAATTTACTGATAATTTGACCAATTTATGGTTCGAGTCATGAACGAAACCGACACCGAAACCGAGATTTTGATCCAGGCTTGTGGCACTCTGCAATCAAATCACCATCTTTCTCATGCAGGGAAAGCTTCTAATCCATTGGCATAGTGGGCTACCATCCAAGCATTTCAGTGTAATTTTGAAGGTCAAAAACATATTTTATTTAAGAGGAAGATTCCTTTACGAGATCGAGCAACCTCTAATCTGAAGAAATGTTTTAGGCTCCCTAAATCTTTTACTTCGAAAAACGTGGCCAACTGGCATTTCACACGACTAATGAAAGTTTGATTATCTCCAGTGAGGATAATATCATCAATGTACACTGAAAGGATCATGCGGCTACTAGAGTAAGAATGAACGAAAAATGTATGATCAGAGTGGCACATCTGAAATTTCAACCCCATAACAATACTGAAATTCTAACACCAAGCTCTAAGTGACTGCTTCAAGCCAAAAATCGACTTATGAAGTCCATATACTTCCCATGCCTCCACTGAAGTAGAAAGTCAGGCACAGATCCATGTAGACTTCTTTAGTGAGGTCCGAGTTTAGAGAGGCATTCTTAACATCCAGAAGACAGAGAAGCCAATTCTGAATGGCCACGAGAGAAAGGAGAACAAAATGGAGGTCATCTTTGCAGTTGGGGAAAACGTAGCCTCATACTCAATGCCATAAGTAATGTTTTTAAAGGCGAAAGGCGCAAGCGTAGCGCTCAACCGTCCAGCGAGGCGTAAGCTTCACAATTTTTAAAATTTTTAATTTGAAAAGTATATTAAATTTAAAAAATATAAAAAAAATGTATACACATTGATAAATTAATTATAAAACACGTAAGAAAAAATAATTAACCATTTTCTAATCATAAACCAATTAATATTCAAGACACAAATACAATAAGAGGCATAAGTGCACAATCATTTACCCTTGACAAAAGAAGAGTTCAAAATCAACACATACACAAGATTAGAAATGTTTGTTCTATATAAATCTCAAGTCATGATTCACAACTCAAATTGAAGTTCAACCGCTCATTGATAGGTTCCTTTCTCATTAACAAGTAATAATTTTAAGTTATTAAATATGAACAGAGGTAATCCTACTCTATTGCATCCCATAATAATCCTTTAAAAGGGTAACCTTGTAAAAAAAGGTAAATTTGTAAGAAATATGAGGATAAAGTAGTGAGAAAATAAAGATTCAGTGAGGCTTAAGCCTCACCGCACTTGACATATGCCTTACTGCACCTCATTTTGCCTCAATGACCTCGAGGCGAAAAGCTTACACTACGCCTCGAGGCTTATGCCTAAAACGCTATTTAAAACATTGGCCATAAGTTTGTGTGAAGCCTTTTCACAACTAAACAACTTTATATGTAAAACACTGTGCCATCAGGATTATGCTTCACAACGAATACCATTGCAACCAACAGTCTTCTCACCTGGGAGAAGAGGAACCATCTCTCAAGCGTGATTATGTTGCAAGGCATTCGTCTCTTTGATTAGAGCAGCTTTCCAGGACAGATGGTCAAGGGCAACATGGACAGTATGCAGAATAATCAATATCAATGGCAGAAAGAGAGGCCCTATACGATGGAGAGAAGTTCTGATAACAAACAGATTTTGCTCGGGGGTTAAGGAGTGACACACTTTCAAACTTCATTTCGAAGAGCTATAGGTGGATCAAAGCCAGTAGCAAGGGTAGTAGTAGTAAGAGTGATAACAGGAAATAAAGATGAGGATATAGAAGGGATAATAGGACTTATAATACTCATATGAGCCTCTAGTTGGAAAAATTGAGGTGGTGGTGCTGTAGAGAGGGGACAATGCCATCTGCTCCAAGCATATGTAGTCACTCTTTTGGGGGCATTCAAAGTCGCCCAAGCGACTTCTAATTCGCCCAAGCGAATTTCGAGTCAATACTTTAGTTAGGTTGCGTTTTTATTAATTTGCTTTAGGTATAGTTTCTTCATTTAAACTATTCAGAGGTCAAGCACATGTATGTGATATTTGACCATTAATTTCGTCACTTTTAGTGCAGCCATTGGAAAAGTGGTCATAATTCTTTTAATACGTGTCTAAATTGTGTGCTTCTTGCCTTGTTGGAAAGCTACTTCGATAATCTTTCAAACAAGACTAATTTCGCATTAATAGAAAATCGTCTGATCATTCAAAAGTGATCGCATAATAGAAAAACGGGATTAGTGGTGAAATTAATTATGACCATTAGATTAGAATTAGGAGTTTTATTTTTTTAGGGTTTCTTAACCATACAAAGACTTTATATAATTTAGTTGATTAATTAATGAAATTGAGAGCTTGCTTTTGTGCAAACCATAGAGAATTTGAAAAGGATTTTCAACTGAAAGAGTGAACCTTTCAAAAATCGATGAGCAAATCTTCATTTTATCGTGCGCTTGGTGCGAAGCCGACGAACATCCTTGGTGTGAAGCCTCGGAATCCTTGGAACGTTATATTTTCCTTTTACCTTCTTAATTATTATCAAGTGAATGATTTCCTTATTATTTCTTTGATAAAAAATCAAAATACCAAAATTCCTATTTATTTAGTTGTCGGGATCTTTTCTCACACCTTATTATTGTTATATTCTTTGATTTCCTCTTGATTTAATAAACCCGTCAGACCTTTAATTTCTTCAAACCCTAGAGGAGTCGAGATACGATAGAGAATTGTCGCTTGGTTCCCTAGACTAGAACGAAACTCGCGTTCCCTCATCGGAGCCGTTTTTCTAGATCGAGAAACTTAATACATGTGAGCGCTAAAATTGATTTGCACCAATTGCCTTAATTAAAATTCTTAAATTATTTTATGTGGTTGGGTAACTTGAATATTTCCACTATTCAATTAAATCTGAAAGTAATCCCCAAATTTGCAGAAATAGGGTTTTAGAATTTGTCCTGCATCACACTCCTTCCTATCGTTGAGGTTGTGGAGACATGGTCAGGAGAACAGGTGAGGGTAATGATGGAGCTGGTGTAAGAGTGAGATGGCCCTCAAAAAAATAAGGTAACATCCTCAATGAAAGAAACATCCATATAGATATAAAACTGACTCAACTGAGGATCATAACAACGCATCCTTTAGAAACATTGCAATACCCCGCAAACAGACATTGGATAGCCTTATTATCCAGTTTCTGTCGGGAAGGACAAAGATCATGAACGAAGCATATGTATCCAAATACACATGGATCAATGAAATACATGGGATCTTTTGTCCGAAGGGTTTGATAAGGACTATGGCCTCCCAAGATCCTTGATGGAGTGCGATTAATGAGAAAGTATTTAGTATATAGGGCCAATACCACGAAGTAAGCACCGGGTTAATCCTAGAAGATGTCAATTATTACGCTCTGTAACACCATTTTGTTGCAGAGTGCAAGGGCAAGAGTATTGGCCAATAATACCTCGCTCTTACAGACAAACATCAAAGGGTTGAGAAGAATTCATCTCCATTGCTAGATCTAAGGACTTTTAGTATTGTATTGATTATGAATCAAAGAATGAAACTCTCAGAATTTAGAAAAGACTTCACTTTTACTTTTCGACAGGAATAACCAAGTAGTGAGTGTGAAATCCATAAAAAAAATGATAAAATAGTGAAAACCATCAAGAGAGTAACCAGGGAAGGACCAAAAACATCAAAATACAGAATATCAAATGGACAGTTACATCAATGCATGTGAGAGAAAAAAGTATGTCTAACATGTTTGAAAACTTCACCAACTTCAAATTGAAATTTAATAGATTGACATATAGATTTAAAGTCATGAAGTAAATTGCATAAAGTTTGAAATCCAACGTGGCCAAGTTTGGAATACCACAAAGACAAAGGACAACAATTCGCATTAATGCAAAAAGGAAAAATAGAAATCAGATCCATCCGCAAAAGCAGCAGTAGGCATATTGAAGACTATGTCCAGATAGTAGACTCCTCTCTCAACATTCTTCTTTGTAATAGTCTTCTTGAAGACACAACAAGAAGGATAAATTATAACACAACGGTTCATTTTCTTTGCAATGCAGGGCTTGGACCTGTAGCAAAAATGGAAGATTGACAATATTACACCCTCATGGTCATGGTTTAAGCCCAACGCACCTATAAAAAGAATTCTTCGCAATACTACTAACAAAAAGAAGATTGGTAGGGAACTGAGAAATATATAAGACAAGAAATAATGAGAGAGAAGGAGAAACTGGAAAGATTCCTATTCCAAAGACTAGAGTAAAGGAACCATCAACAAGTCGAACCTGAGTTGATGGGGATGGAGGAGAATACAAAGAGTGGCCCTGAGATTCACCTGTCATACGATCAGTAGTGGCGGCAGCCAATGTAGATGAAACTGGGCGCCTGATTCGTAGAGAAGATGAAGGCCATGTATGGTCAATAGACGGTCATTTGCTTCAATAAGGTAAATTCAGGTATCATGTTCAGCAAGCGACAAAATTATCAATGAGCTTACTCCAAAGCTTAGAAGCATTATGATATAACATAAATGCTCTGTAGATAAAGGGATCCATAGAAATAATGACGAGGAACACCAAGTTTGGGAAAACAGCACAGCAGCATTTTGTGCAACAGCACGCTGTGACAATTCCAGCAACACGCTGTGCAACAGCGCGCTGTGAAAATTCCAGCAGCGTGCCATGACAATTCCAGCAGCACGCTGTCACAGCAGCGCACCGTCGACACCGACTTCAAGCACATAATTTCCATTTTTATGCTGGAAAGTTGTCTTCTTAGTGTTTTACTAGTATTATGATTTTATATTTTGAATTTAATTATTGGTGGCCTATATATAGAGGCTTGTAAACACTATTTTTAATTAGTTGATTGAATTATTGCTTGAGTATTCTTTGCCTGAGATGGGTTTGGTGAGAGACCAAGGGAGTGATTCTCATCTATTATCTTTTGATCTTTTATTGTCTTTGCTCTATATTTTCTCTGTTTTCTCTTATAATCTATTACCCATATTGAATCCATAACCCAAAACCCTAAACCTTTTGAAACCCTATATCAAACAAAGCCAACACCCTTTTCCAAACCATAAACCAATCTAAAAACCATAAACCTGTTACAACCAAAACCTATTACAAATCCAAAATCTAATTCCGCAACCCTGGTTCGAACCGTGAATCTACATTGGATTGAAGACGAACGCCCAAGCCTGGAAAAGCTAGAGTCCTATCTCTAGGCCCGATCCCACCTCAAATCTAACGGGACTTGCGCATTGGATTGGACACCCTATTCAGATCTCGCGTGATTTACCTATCGAAATTCTACGAATCCGAAGGTATCGTGATAGTTTTGAGATTACTCTTGAATTAATTTTATTTAATTTCGACAAATCGCATTAAAAATCATATTCACGCATTTTAGGGTTCCCGTCCCGTGTCAATTTTTGGTATCAGAGCCCTAGGTTTTCTAGGTTAGGGTATATTGTGTGACATTTTAATTTTCATTGCATTTTATCGCATTTGTATTCAAAGTATGCACGTCTACTGTTTGACAAAATTCCTCATCCATTGTGGTTCATGTTTGCATGTCATCTGGCACCTGTGTTAGTAAGCCGTGTTTACCATGAGCATGAGCGAGATTGTCGATGCCCTAAGGGACATCAAAGCCCAAATGTGTGCAATTAATAATAGGAGCCGCTACACACAAAATTCTTGTCAAAGTCTCAAAAGTCGTGATGAGACTAGAGTTAGGGGATACCCTCATCATCGTGAACCCGAGTACGATCCTGCCAATAGGTTTCTAAAATCAATTCGGAATGAGGTCCCAAATTTTGAGGGTACGACAAACCCTAAAACCTTCGTGGAGTGGTTGTCTAGTGTGGAAGAGTATTTTGATTGGTATGGCGTGCCGGATGAGTACAAATTTAGGTTAGTTAAAATAAAGCTGGTGAGCCATGTCAAAACCTATTGGACTAATGTTGAGACTCTACGCGAGTTAGCTAATCGTAAACCCATCACAAGATGGGAGGACACGAGGGAACGGCTTATTGAAAGTATGTTCCTTTGACACACCGTCACCTTCTACAGAGTTTGAGAACTAAGACAAATAAGTGCCCTGATTGTCTTAAGTTCGGACACTTTGCTTACCAGTGCTCCATTAAACTTCCCACTCCGAATTTATTGACTGAAAGTGAAAGTTATGAGGAGCCAAAAAATATGAAAGTAGAAGATGAAGGGTATGGCCCTAGAACCGTGATGAGTGAAGAGGAGATGGAAGAAGCTGATGAAAGTCTCGATTGTGTTAAAGAGACTTCTATCGCCCTTGTGAGTAGTGATATTGAGTCACCCACACGTGCGTCAACTGAGTCACCTATGCACAATTTGTTAGTGCCCGTGGAGCCCGTTGTGCACAAATCCTTGTTGGTGGTAGAGTCGAGTGCACTTGAGTCTTTAAAATTGGTTGAACTGAGAGTACATGAGCCATTAGTGTCACTTAATTCAATCACACATGAGGTGATAAAGCCCACAGAGTCAGTTGTGCCTAAGTCGTTAGCATCGCATGCACGTGAGCGTACCGAGTCCATAGATACACATACATATCATAGTCTCGAGTTGCATACTGCTTTACATTTCGAATCTTGTTGTGAGTCAAATTTTGAGTCTCATTCCGCATTGCATGCCGAAATTAAACATAAGATTAATTCAAGCAACAAGCAATACAAATTATTTGTTGATACTCACAGAAGATTAATTGAGGGAAGATTAGATGATCTTGTGACATTTACCTGCGGCAAAGAGTTTCTGGTTTATGAGATGAAAATGGTTAATATGTCGACTACCGAGAGTGCATGGGCCAGTCATGAAAGAATTCGCCGCTGGAGTTCCCGTATTCCCGACCGATATCGCGATCACACTTCATCGGGGATGAATTCCTTCAGGTCCGGTAGAGTTGATGAGAAGCTTCAAAAATATTTGGTACAGTGGGTTGGTGAGCGGGGCTATTTGGTTCATCGAAGAGAGATTTACACTGTGCGTCACGCTTCAATCAACCGAGATCATGATCATGCGCCGCCCAGCGCCGAGATTGTTTGGGCTAGTTGCAAGGAGTTCTACCGTGCGAGTTCCGATACACTTGTTCAGTACCGCGTGCATGTTTCATCAGTGATGAAACATTTTGAGTGGAGGAGAATGACGGAGAACGCTAAGTTTGGGAAAACAGCACAATAGCGTTCTGTGCAACAGCACACTGTGACAATTCCAGCAGCACGATGTGCAACAGACCTTATTTGTGAAAATGCCACGCTATCACTTCTAGTTTTATGCTGGAAAGTTGCCTTTTTAGTGTTTTACTAGTATTAGGATTTTATATTTCGAATTTAATTATTGGTGGCCTATATATAGAGGCTTGTAAACACTTTCTTTAATTAGTTGATTGAATATTTGAATGCATTATTGCTTGAGTATTCTTTGCCTGAGATGAGTTTGGTGTGAGACCAAGGGAGTGATTCTCATCTATTATCTTTTGATCTTTTATTGTCTTTGCTCTATATTTTCTCTGTTTTCTCTTATAATCCATTACCCATATTTAATCCATAACCCAAAACCCAAAACCTTTAAAAACCCTAAATCAAACAAAGCCAACACCCTTTTCCAAACCATAAACCGATCCGAAAACCATAAACCTGTTACAACCAAAACCTACTACAAACCCAAAATCTAATTCCGCAACCCTGGTTTGAGCCGAGAATCTACATTGGATTGAAGACGAACGCCTAAGCCTGGAAAAGCTAGAGTCCTATCTCTAGACCCAATCCAGCCTCAAATCTAACGGGACTTGCGCATCGGATTGGACACCCTATTTGGATCTCGCGTGATTTACCTACCGAAATTCTACAAATCCGAAGGTATCGTGATAGTTTTGAGATTACTCTTGAATTAATTTTATTTAATTTCGGCAAATCACATTAAAAATCATACTCGCGCATTTTAGGGTTCCCGTCCCGCGTCAATTAAGGAGCCAACTAAAGATGATAACATTGGCTGCGTCCCATTTTTCAACATCGACAACATTCACTTTCAGTCGCCGAGTGGTTCCAGTGAGGATCACCATCTTCATTTGACCTTGGACATATAGGGTGATAGCCCGTTTCCGTTCCAAATAATTTAAGGAATTCAATTTAATGGACGTTGCTAGTAGGCAGGTTATCATTACTCATAGGTTTGTATCCCTCAGCCAATATAATACGAAGAGGAACATATCACTTTTAACAAACAGTTAATGGACAAATAACAAACGATGGCTGCAAAACCACTTTTTTTTATCAGTAATTAGCAATATATTGAAGACCAGCAAGGCGCTGAAAGACCAATATAGGGACTCGACCAAAAAACAATAAGAGACAAAACAAGAAAAACAAGAAGAGCAAACTGGAGCAGCCACAAACACCACTCTACTCTCCTCACTTAACCCGGGTCCCAGACAGGTGTATCTTCCCTTACACAAACCGAACTACTTGTGACCCAGAACCTCATGAGATCCTTGACCGTCTTTATGATCATCCCTATCGGCCGACATTTCTTCTCAAAGATCTGCCCATTTCTCTCCAGCCATATGCTCCAAACTACAATGTAGAACGTCAACTGCCAGTATTCCTGAAGCTGCCCCTCAAGCCTGATAGAATACCATGTCAGGAACTGCTGATTTGTCGTAGCCAGGGTAACCCAATATATGTCAAAGGAGTAAGGATAGCACTCCAGATTTTGTGGGCCACCTGACAATGGAGGAGAAGGTGCGCCGCAGTCTCTTTCTCATGAAGGCACATAACGCATTGGTTGGCCAAATCTTTTTCCCGCCAAATGAGCTGATCCATTGTTAGGATTTTCCCTTTGAGCAAGGTCCACGCAAAGAATCTAACTTTGGGGGGGATGCGATCCTTCCATAATCTCACACCTTGAAATCTAATGAGCGGGCGACTTGTGAGCATTCGGTAGTACATTTTAAAGCTAAAATAGTCATCTTTGCTAGGAGCCCAAACCCTCATATCTTGACCTTGTGCATTAGGGGGAGTTCCATATATCAAGGCCAGCAGTCTAGCAAAAGTGGACATCTCTATTCCTCTCAATAATCTATGAGTGATAACATCCCATGTCCTTTCCCCTAAGTTGCCCGAGACAAACTCATTAATCATCCCCGGTCGATTAGTAGAGATTGCGAAAATTTCCGCAAACATCCCTTTGAGCTGGTGACACTCTGCCCATGCATCCTCCCAAAACCGAATCCGAGTCCCGCAGCCCCAACTGAAACGAATCCATCTAGCGTAAAGAGGTCATGTATCACAGATACCTTTCAACCATGCCGATGTGCCTCTGTGAACCGTGGTATTGATGCCCCAATTTCCACTTGACTGCCCATACTTTTCAATCAACACCGCACGCCAATCCCCAATGTCCACAGACTATTGCTTTCACCGTCCAATCCAGCTCGCCAGAACCATTTCCCTGGTAGCGGGATGTTGGTGCACCTCAAACTTCGAATACCAAGTCCGCCACAACTTATGGGAAGCTGGCATGTGTCCCAATTTACCAGATGATGACGTTTATCTAGGCCGGACCCCTCCCAAAGAAAGTTTCTTTGAATTTGCTCGAGATGCTTGATTACCCCGATCGGGCAAATTAACATCGACATGAAGAAAATGGGCAGGCTTGAGAGGACAGATTTCACCAGCTGAAGACGACTCCCACTGCTTAAGAGTTTCCCTTTCCACGGCGACAACCACTGATCGAACCTTTGAATAACTGGATCCCATGCCCTCAAAGATGTTTTCCTCGGCCCGAGAGGCAAGCCCAAGTACTTGATGGGGAATTTATCAATCACAGAGCCAACTGTGTTTGCTAGATCAGCCAACTGTTGGTCGTTGGCCCCGATACCCGTTATTGCAGATTTGTTTAAATTAATGTGCTGACCTGATACCGCCTCATAAACGGAGAGAATGTCGGATAGGGCCTTGAACTCCTCCACATTCGCATTCCCAAATATAACGGTGTCATTAGCATATTGCAAGTGTGAGATGGTTCTGCCATACTCTCCCACCTGAATTCCCGATATGACATGCCTCTGCTTCGCATAGTCAATGAGACAGGCAAGAGCTTCACCCACCATTTTGAATAATAGGGGGGACAACAGATCTCCTTGGCGGATCCCTCTGAAGCTTTTGAAATATCCTGCAGGCGTCCCATCGATCAAGACCGAAAACCATGCCAAAGAGTAACATGCTCTCATCCAACTCCTCCAGGTTGACCCAAACCCAAACCTGCCGAGCATGTAATCTAGACAGTCCCAACTGACACGGTCATAAGCCTTTCCATATCCACCTTCCATAATGCAATTGGCTGACGCTCATGATGAGCCGAGTGTATCGTCTCTTGAGCGACTGCCACTATGTACACTAATTGTCTCCCGTGAACATACGGTCCCTGATTGACCGAAATGATCTTGCCCATCAGCGATTTGATTTTGTTGGCCAGCACTTTGGAGATGATCTTGCACAAATAGTTGGTAAGGCAGATCGGGAGAAAATCTTATAAGTCTTCAGCCCCTTGTTTTTTCGGAATGAGCGTGATGAAGGTAGAGTTGAGGCTCCGGCCAATGAACCCAGTGGCGTGGATTTCGTGAAGAACCTCCATCAGATCCTTTTAGAATCTGCTAGAACGAACGATAAAACTCCATCGTGAAGCCGTTAGGGCCAGGGGATTTGTTCTTTCCTCCAAATTTGATGGCCCGCCACACCTCGTCTTCACTAAAACCTTTTTCCACATCAGCAGACTCCTCAGAAATGGACTTAAACATGAGGCCCTCCAACTCCGGTCGAGCCAGTCCCTCATCACTGCAGAACCACTCACTTGCAACCTAAGCGCACATCAATATTTAACAAAAAATTCCGCCTTCTGACGGGTTCAGAATAGCATACACCACCCGTTGTCCTGCTACTCGGAGTCATATCGGTACCTATCAGAGTCCAAGGGTTATCTCACAATGTGGGGCTAAGCATCCCATTGGGCGAGAATAGAGCATCCTAAAAGCGCGAACAAGGTCACAACCTCGGGGATCTATTCCTCTCTGGAGCCTCTACTCTTGCCCACATGTTCATTGGCGCTCAGCTTGGGACTGGGCTACCACGGGAGCTATCAGTTCGTAATAGTTGGATAAAGGAAGGCTCTCCGCCCATGGCAGCCAATGGGAATAAACACACAACATGGATTCACCACATCAATATTCTGTTGAAGGATACTGACCAACCACTGATGGAGCAGTAGCAGAGATCAAATCAGGTGATAGCAAAGGCAAGTATGAAAATAGACCAGATCTCAGAAAAGCATGTAGAAAAAATCCAGAAAACTGACAGCAGAGGCAATCCAAGTGCAACAATAGAGAACTATGCAGAATAGGATTGTAAGATATACTACACGAGAATCCTTGGATCTTGCTCAAAACATCACAAAATTTCACAAAACCATATTCAAAACATTCTGCTATAAGAACCGACCCACACTCATACCTGAATCGATGGTTTTCACGTCCCAACAGAAATCAAATTCTAAAATCATGTAAATTTGGGCAAGAAAGAAAGCATCAAATAAGCCCTCAATAATCCATTTTAGAATCATCCAAGAGAAAAGATTGTACGACAGGCTAATCTGAACTGGATAGTGTGGTTCCTGAGTCAAAAACATATCGAAATTTTGACTTGTTAACGTCAGCATGACGTCATACTAACGTCAATAAGCAAGATGACATGGCACACAAGAAAAATTCCCAGGTACCTCTTTGATACCAAGATGAGGTTTTAGGGTTTAGAAACAGATGGTGCAAGTGGCTAGTTTTAGGGTTAGAAAGGTCATTTTAGAGTTAGGCTAGCGGTTTTAGGTTTAGAAGAAAAAGAAAACAGAAGAATATTAGAAAGACGAGAATAGAATGAGAAGGCTTAGCGAGAGGAGACACCTTCACTAGCATTTATATTAAGTGAAAATTATTACTACACACTAAATGTTACTCCATAACATAGGTCAAAATATCGGACGATATCGATACGTATCGTCCGATACGTATCGTTTTAGGGGGTCTCCGGTACGATACATTGCAATGTATCGACTCCCCAATTTATCAGCCGATACATTGAAATTATCGTTTGTATCGGGCGATAATTTCAAATTATCTTTCGTATCAGACGATAATTTCAAATTATTGTTCGATAATTTGGATTTTTTAATTTTTTTGATTTTTTTTTCTTAGAAAAAACCTAGTATGTATCATCCGATACATTGAACATTGTATCGGTGATGCAGTCAATGTATCGGACGATACAAACGATACATATCGGTTTGAGGGCAGACCGATACATACCGGATTTCCGAGATTTTGACCCATGTTCCATATACACTACATACACTATACTAATACTAATAAAGCATCACCAACAATGATAAAGCTCGATTACCTATGCGTCATCGAGATACTTTAAGTTATGGTTTTTAAGCATATGCATTATAAGTTAAGGACTGTGAGATGACAAGGACCAATAAGATTTCACATGCATGCTTGTAAGAAAGATTATGAGATTTACACTAATACGTATTAATAAGTTTGCATGAACCTGTTATTCTTGATGGAAATGATGTGTTCTATGATTGTTGCGCAAGTTGATCAAATTGTGCTTCAAGTCGTTGAATGGCTTCTTGCGAAGTCCAAAGTCGTCTTCCTTAACATGAGTTTCATGAGATGACGTATCAAATTTCAAGTAAATGGAGGCTCTTTGGAATTGTTTGACACATCAACTTTCTCCAACATGTGTGATGTGATAAAGGATGATTATAACCCCACAAAGGAAGAAAATAAAGAATGACAAGAGAGCATCAAACTTAAATATTAGGGTTAATACCAGGCCTATCAAAATCTTAAACTCGAAGCTCTACCTTCTTTATCCTTCACTTTAATCCTCATTTGTTTGCACATTTTTTTAAAATAATATTTACGGGTTTGCAATCACGTGTTGCATCAGTTCAGAGGAAAAGTACACAATGAATCATGAAATAAATATAAAGGAACTAGATTACGCACTCATGGAATGGAATCAATTGATAGTAAGATCAATAGAATAGGCAGATGGCACATGTACATTGTATACCAGAAATGCATGGTAATTGCATTATAAAAGGGTTTTCCACCCATATCATAGATCAAAGATATGGGTTTTCCACCCAATGTTTTTATTTTTAAATGTTTGCTGATCAACCTAGGGAATGCTGTGTGCCACTCGATCATCGGGTTGGGTGCCATGGCACCCAACTGGATCAATAATTCCAAATACAACCATGAATAACTTTAACGTTTACAATTCCAAGGGCGTTAACATTCAATAACTTCTTTTAATTCACTTCTGCAAAGAAAGTGATAGCAACTCCACTTAGAATCTGGGGAGTTTTGTTGATAGTCAGCGGCACAAACATTAGGTGATATCAGCTGCAGCTTCATACACTTAAAATCTAAGAAAAAACCAATACCTCACATGCATGCGGTATTTCTTGCCCTGTAATAACTAAACGCATTAGTGCATGGCCAATTTCTGGTTCTGAAGGACAAAGTTCCGCCCACTTCAAGAAATCAGAGAATCTCCACAAAAGTGGAGCAGGTCCTTCCTCCTTTTGAGAATCCATATATCCTCCACGATGTGCAGCCAATAGACCCTGGCCAAAACAAAAGAGCAAGATACATGAGAGTGAAGATAACTTGAGCATTACCATGATTATTATTGAACAAAACAGAAATAATCTAAAAGCGTGCCTTTAGAAATGATTCAGCAAGAATTCGTGCTATATTAGCTGGAGGCATAGAATGAGTCAGCACTAGGAGTTTGGCTTCCTCAAGTGAATCTTGTGCTTTCAGAGAAAGCAGCTGCAGCAGTTCAATTGGCCGCTTTTCAAATGCCTCATAAAATGAAAGGCCCAACATATTTGCTGCCTTCACAACTGCTATTATTCTCTTACACAATCCACGGCCGGAACCTTCAGTACACTTGGTTGCTAATGCCTCCAAAACCTGTTAATGTTCAAGAAGTATGAGAAACTAGTCTTTTAATTTTATAATGATATAAAAATACTTTAGTAACGTTGTTTACTCATCAGAAACAGAGAAACAATAAGCAAAGCTATTTAACCGAGGATGTTACAGAACAATCAACAACTGTCTAGAGAAGCAAACTAAAATACAATAAATATTCCTTTATTTGACAACCTAAAAGCGATCAGACACATGAGGCAAATCCTATGCAAAGAATAATAGAAAAGAGTTAAAATAACACCTGCAATGGCGCAGTCAAATAGTTGTCACTCGGTATATTGTATGACTGAATAAGTAAAAGGGCATCAGGATCAAGCAGAGACACTGATATTTCGCTACTAGTAGGTGATGAGAAGGCAGCAAGCTTTAAAGCAACATCCACAAGTACAAATTCAGATGGCACATGTGCTGGAGACAATTTCTGTTGAAGCTGCTTGGCAGCTGTTATTTGTCCAAACTCCAATAGAGAAAGGACGGCCCTTTCCAGTTCTGCAGGTCCAACTCTTTCTTCCCACCTAGAAACGGACTCCTCTATTCTTACATTTTCTTCTTGCAACTGTAAGTTTCTAGATAATTCAATGTTGTTCCTTAAATTGAGAGAACTGGGAGTATCGTCAGGGTCACTGTTTTTGTCTCCAGCATCCATTGAAGACCGTTTTGATGGCATATAGCTTTTGGTTCTCCGCTTCATCTTTATACTTCCTCCTGCAGTGACTGGAGAGTTAGCATCCAAGGCTTGCTGGTGACGGAGATGTGTCTGGTTGTTTTCCTTCATCTTGTTTCTCTCTGTAGCTCTAGCCCTCACTGCATTTAGATGATTATCCATCCTAGTGATAATACTTGCAGTCTGCTCTATAATGCTGGTGCTATTTCCACCCACCAGATCAGTCTTCAACTGAGCTTCTGATTCCACAGCTAAAAGCCATACTCGAGTCTCAATTTCCCGTAGCAGATGCAAAGGATAAACTCTGCAGAATTTTTCCATGCAGTAGAAGATAAAAGAGTAGAAGCTATGAAAACAAGCAGCACGTTAGATGTTAGAAAATCACTTACGGGTTAGATTGAGTTATAGTTCCACTTAACCATTGTAGGGAAAGTAGAAGGATTTCATGTAGTTCCCTTGGGGGAATGTCTTTCTCTACAGCTTCTGCATGCTTGAGAAAAAATAGTCCAGCCTGCAAGGGAAGAAACAGCAGACATTATAAATAACTTGTACAAAAATTGTTGACAATTAATGTTGCTATTTGCTAACATTGTATGAGCATACTTGTAATGAAGGGAAGGAATTTCTGAGGAACAATGTTTGGCAATGACCCCATAAAGCTTCTCTCTCCTCTGGGACATCCCATAAGAACTCCTTCCACTCAGCTACCATTGCTTCAGCCTGTAAGGCATACCGAACAAAAGTTGGAAACAAGGGTATAAAACAAGCTGTATGATGAAAGCCAATCAAGACAAGGCTGACATTTTATCACTGCAAAATAGAAAAATGTTGACTATTTTGGCAAAAAACATTGCATACCTACAACATATCATGACTTACATGGTACTCACAGGTACGAGGGAAATCTTGGGTCTCTTCTATATGCAAGAGTTTAAGTCTTCCTACCTTTGTGTATGTAAATTAGGTCCATTTACCATTCTATATTATTGCACATAAGCCCATTCTCCAGTAAATTAAAATGAACTGAATTCATTCCTTACACTGACCTCCCAAATCTATCAAGAAGATTTTGGTCCAACAGACAACCAATTTATTAGTTGCATTTTTTCATGATGTAGTTCTGTGATTGATGTGTATTTATTAATTTCAAATGACGGACAAATCTGGTCCTAATCCCTGATCTTCTCCCATGATTGAGTAGGTCAGGCCAAACATTCGGAACTTAAAATTGGGGAAGCTCAACATCAAGGTGCAACCTGCAATTTCTTTTAGGGTAAAAAATTGAGGATACCATGCCAAGATCATCAGTAACTGATCAGTTTCAGCAGTTTGTGAGTAATGTAACTTATCTAGAAGTCATCGCATCTGCAGATCTTATGTTCATCAAAACCTAATTCATTGCTGCTTCAGTATCTGTTTATAGAAACTAATACTCTAATATAATATAGGAAATAACTAAAGAGTAGAATACCCAAATTAGGGTTTATGAGAGAGAGATGGAGGAGAGAGAAGAGAGCACAATAACACAAATGCAATACATTATTAATATTGAGATGATTAAAGTATTACGACTAAGACTCTTTATATAGAACAACACATAGGAGGAAAAACTTTTCTAACCAATGTGGGAATAACCTAAAATATATTTTTTTTATCGGCAAAGGCAATATATTAAAAGCCAGCAAAGTGCTGAGAAGAACAATTACAAACACACAATCAAAAGGAAAGAAAACGAAACGATACAAAAAGAGAAAACAGTCACTAGGCACCAAACGCATGAATCCAATCCCAGCACACAAAGGGCATTTTCTATCCCGGCACCCATGGGGCATTTTCTCCTGAAGCAGTAAGAATTTTCCTATCGACCCAAAAGCACATAGAGTCCCTGACATCCTTGATCACCATCCCAACCAGCCGGCGATTATTATCAAACGTTCGCCTATTCCTCTCAAGCATATATTCCAGCAAACCGCAAAAAAAGCCACTTCCCAGTATTCCCGACTCGACCCCTCAATGTCAACCGACGACCAAGCCAGAAACTGCAGATAGGAAGAGGATAGAACCACCCATGACATACCAAAGGAAGCAATAATCGCACTCCAGTCGTTGTGCGCCATCTTGCAATGGAGGAAGAGGTGAGCAGCAATCTCTTCCTCTTTGAGGCACATGCCACAATGGTTGTCTATCTCCTTTCCCCGCCGGATAAGTTGATCATTTGTAAGGATTTTTTCCTTGAGCAGAGTCCAAGTGACGAATTTAATTTTTGGAGGGATATCCGTTCTCCACAACTTCGCTCCTTGACATTTGATTAAGGGTCAACTAGTGAGCATCCTATAATACGACTTGACGGTGAAATTACCATCTTTTCCTGGGACCCAAACCCGCTGGTCTTGACGTTGAGGGTTTGGCTGCGTACCATAGATAGTAGACAGCAGGTTAGAGAATGACGTTATCTCCTCGTTTCTTAGAAGTCTTGGCGTGGTGACATCTCAAGCTCTTCCCCCGCCTGAATCTGAAGTGAAATCACTGATCAGTCCCTCCTTGTTTGTGAAAATATTGTAGATGTCCTGAAATATCGACCTAAGGTTATCTCCCTCCAACCAGGCATCCTCCCAAAATCTGATCCGGGAGCCACATCCCCAATTGAAGCGTATCCATCTAGCGTATGAAGGCCAAATTTCACAGGTTCTTTTCCACCAAGCTGAAGTGCCTCTATGTGGCGTGATGTTAATGCCCCAGTTTCCAACTGATTGCCCATACTTTTCAGCTAGCACTATTCGCCAAAGACTGCAGCTTTTGCTCGCCGAACCAGCCCACCAGAACCATTTCCCCAGTAATGCCACATTTGTATGCCTCAGACTCCGAATACCAAGCCCTCTGCAAGCCGTCGGGAGCTGGCAGGTCTCCCAATTCACAAGATGATAATGTTTGTCGAGAACAGAACCTTCCCAAAGGAAATTTCTTTGGATTTGTTATAGTCGGTATATCACTCCCTTCGGACAAACAAACATCGACATAAAGAATATGGGCAGACTAGAGAGGACAAACTTGACCAGGAGAAGCCGACCTCCACTACTGAGAAGTTTGCCTTTCCACGAAGATTGTCGTTGTTCAAATCTCTGAACAACCGGCTCCCATACCTACGCCGCTGGTTTTTTTAAGCCCAAAGGAAGACCCAAGTATTTGATGGGAAGCTTCTCAATCTCACAGTCAACGGTAGCCTCTAATTCTTCCACTTGTTGGTCTCTAACCCCAATTCCTGTGATGGCTGATTTGTGAAAGTTAATTCGTTGCCCAGAAATTGCCTCGATACAGAGAGGATATCTATGAGATTGCTGAACTCCTCAACACCTGCGCTCCCAAATAGTATGATATCATCGACGTATTGAAAATGCGAGATACTACGACCCTGAGGACCCACCATAATCCTGGATATGAGCTGCATTTCTTTCGCACGCGCTATAAGACCTGCCAACGCTTCCCCTACCATGTTAAATAAGAAAGGCGATAGCGAATCTCCCTGGCAGAGACCTCTAGAGCTTTTGAAATAACTAGCAGGCATACCATTTACCAGCACCGAAAACCAGGCCAAAGAATAGCAAGCCGGCATCCATCTCTTCCAGGTACACCCAAACCCCAATCTACCAAGCATATAGTCTAGACAACCCCAGCTAACACGATCATACGCCTTCTCCATATCCACCTTCCAGAGAGCAGCAGCTTGCCAAGAGTGATGGGCTGAATGAATCACCACTTGAGCCACCACAATAAGGTCCACCATTTGTCTGCCTTTAACAAACGCTCCCTGATTACTCGAGATAATCTTGCCCATGAGCGGCTTGATTCTGTTGGCTAACACTTTGGAAATGATTCTGTACAGACAATTAATGAGACAAATGGGCCAAAATTCTGAAATATTTTCCACCCCACTCCGTTTGGGGATGAGCGTGATAAATGCAGAATTGAGGCTTCGGCCAATGAATCCATTGGCATCGAACTCGCGAAAAATCTCCATCAGCTCCGTCTCAAGTATCGGCCAAAAACAATAGTAAATTTCCATGGTGAATCCATCAGGCCCCGGTGATTTGTTTTTCCCGCCAAATCTAATGGCCTGCCACACCTCGTCTTCGTTGAAAGGTTTCTCCACCTCATCGCACTCATCCTCCAAGATAGAGTTAAACACCAACCTATTCAGCTCTGGCCGAGTAAGACCCTCATCAGAATATAGCTTGGAATAATAGTTGACGACATTAAGGCGAATCAGTTCCTGGTCATGATATGATATTCCGTCAACTATAATATTACTCATGTATTTGGTATTGTTTCGCGCATAGGCTACTGCGTGAAAAAAATTTGTATTCTGATCTCCCTCTCGTAGCCACTGAACCTTAGCTTTTTGCCTCCAGAATGCCTCTTCAACCCTACATTTGTCATTAAATTCCTGCTTTTTTTGTATCCTCTCGATTCGTTCTTCATCCGAAAGTGCCCTTTGTTCCTCTAGGTTGTTGAGATCCTTCAATCGTAGGAGTAAGTTCTCTTTCGCAATGTGAACAAGGCCATAAGCCTCTCTATTCCAAGCCTTAATGTGCCCCTTAAGCCGGTGGAGTTTGGAAATGAACTGGAACATAGCCGTCCCCTCAAGTGCAGGCTCACTCCACCAAGACGAAACCGCTGCTCTAAATTGTTCGTCCATCAGCCACATGTTCTCAAATCTGAATGGAGTCTGTCCCCTCCCTCGAGATTCACACGTCAATAGAAGAAGCCGATGGTCTGATACAGCTCTTGCCTATCCTTCAAGTCTGGCCGCCGGAAATAGGTCCATCCAATCAGAAGTACAAAGAAATCGGACCAACCGACTTAATGAAGGCACGTCCCAAAGATTGGACCACGTGACTCTCGCTTCGGTGAGGGGAATGTCCATCAGCTCCCAATCTGAAATGAAGGTGTTAAAATCCCTCATGACAGCCATGACCGGAGGCCCCCCCATCTTTTTGTTGCCCCATCTTATGGCGTTAAAGTCGCCCCCCAAACATAGAGGAAATTTCTATCGAGCCGAGATCGCCGCCAGTTTGAACCAGAACTGTCCTCGTTAACTATCATTAGTCAGGCCATAAATCCCAGAGAAAGTTCACGCTTTGCCGTTGTCTCTATTCCAAAGCACCATCGAAGTCGAGTATAAGCCCACCTCTTCGTCTACTTTGTCAAACAACATCGAATTCCAGGCTACAAGAATACCACCTAAGGCCCCCTCGAAATCCACTCCTATCCATTCCCATCGGTTCCCACCGATCACAGACGCGACTTTGAATTTGTCGCAACTCCCCCATTTGGTTTCCTGAAGAGTAATAATCATCGGGTTAATGGACTCGATGATCCTTTTGACTTCAGCTCGCTTAGACCTGTCAAAGATACCTCTTACATTCCAAGATAACATCTTATGAACATCGCAAAGGCAACCCGCCATAGACAGAGGATAGCTAGACACCCCCATCCCCCTTTCCATCCGACATTCCCCACTGTAGCCGAGCCAGTTCTCGGAATAACCTAAAATATTAACACTAACATATTGTCTCCAACACTAGACGCTAACATACTAAATGCCATATTCAGCATATCATCCCCAACATTGTTCGGGTTTGCTTTTTTTCTTCAAAGCTCTTAGACAAATCAGAGGGGAAAGACTCAAAAAGGAAATTGGACTCTCCTGCCATCTTCATTCATCTTAGACCGAGCAGTTTCTCTCATCTGTTAGACTTTGTGGTCGATAACTACGAAGCAAGCTTAAGGAAACCAAAGAACTAAACTCGCTACGTACTTGACTTTGAGATCCCCTAACGTTGTTGTCTGGTTTTAGCTTGACGAGTTACTTTTTCTTTTGAAAAACGCTTAAACCCAGGATTTCTGTAAAAGAGGGCGAGTCCATGTTGATGATCTATTGCTCATAGGGAGTTATGTTGCTAGAGTATTTTAAATACAATAAGTACTAAAAAAATTAGAAAAAAAACCTTGGTTCAAACCTACATACTATATTTCTTGGGATTGGAGATGTCAGCCTCCATGTAATTACCCAGTTCGCCAAAGAAAAACACCAATGATCTAAATGTTTTCACTAATCTAATGGATGGAAAGCATGTAGATACACCCCCTCGGATTACATATAAAATGCACCAACCATGATGGTGAATCATTTGATGATCATCGTCAAAATACACAACACTTAACCAGTTGATGCAGGGCTTGCACTTCATGCAAAGGAAAGAAGCAGGCATGTAAATAAAAAAATGGTGCGTGTGCTAGACACAAATTGATGATATCATCATTATTTCATCTCATCAAAACATGACAGACGTCTGGCATCTTTTGAGGAGGTTTTAAAGACTGTTTGATTATCTTATTCAGATAGGAAGCTTAAATGTTTAAAGCTAGTAGAGATTCTTAAGTTAGGATACGACAGTTGTTACACATTAGTTTTTGTAAGGAATCTACGTTTAAATAGAAATAGGGTGTTAACTGAGAGTAGGATGTTTTTGTTAGCCTCTTTAAAATGGGAGGAGGTGGCCAGTCCATGTTGCTTTATTTGATTGAATTTCAGTTTTGAAATCATAATACTAGCTCTCTCTTACCTTCTTCCTTCTAGATATCTTCCAATTCCATTGTGTGGTCTCCTCTTCAAGCCAGCTACTAGTTCTCCTTTACCTTCTAGGTTTAAGTTCTCTTCTGATTCTATTGGGCTGCCTCTTCAACAAAGTTGTGATTTGCATTATTTGGGCTCAGAGCAAGTTCAACATTGGTTTGATTGTGATCCAAGATTTTGCTAATATAGCCATTGACTTACGAGTGGATGTTTTACAATTTATTCGTACTCCACCTTTCAGATGTTCATGTGAGCATGTCATGCATGTCATGCATATTTTTGTTGAATGCCTATTTATGTCAGATCACCACATTCATTTATCTATCGCCGTTCAATATATTTCACAATTATTTGTGTGATTATATTTATGTGGATGCTCAATTATACTTGTTTATTAATTGTTTGGTTGATCATGTCATAGGATTCTTGTTATTTACATATGCTTAGATTTATACAAATAAACATGATCTCGAATCATGAAAATATATTAGTGATGGCATGACTGCCTAGACACCTAGGGTTGCTCAAGTATTTTAACAATCTTACAAATATAATTGTTTATATAACAACTCTTGTCATACCTGCGTTTCGGTAACATGGTGAACAGCAGATTTCCAAGGTGCACCACTTGCTTCCAACTGACTGGCCCAATTACGTGCTTGTTCCCACTGTCCATTTTTCTCTAATGCCATCAAAAGTGAAGCATCATCTAGTGTTTCATTCCCCAAGAACAAATCATCACCTTTATGTAGCGAAGGTTCAGCTAAATTAATTTTCCAATATTGTCGTCGGAAGCTTGAAGCTGCAGATCCTCCATCTCCAAAATCAGCTGCAGCCAGAAGTTGTAACAAGCATCTTCTTTCGTATGCTGAAGGACACGTTGAAAGAATTGCATCTGCAGCTTTCACAGCAGTTGAGCTTATCCATGCTGATGCAATCTGCTCATCTCTTGCCACTTGTGTCAGCATATGGTGAGGTTCTTCTTTGATTCTGACAGAAAAGGATGCCAGGTGTGCTGTAGCCTCAGACAGTCGCATTTGCGAAAATGCCTAAAATCAATATTGGAAAAAGATTACTTAATTTTAAGAAAGATATCATTCTTCTGCATTTTATTATGTCTATACAAAAGATCCTAAACAGTAGATCAAAGGTATCTTTGTGGAGTTTTTAGCATGCTCATACCTGAAGAGCACGGATAAAAGGCAGAAGAGAACATGATGGAAGGAACATTTCAAAAGCTCTGAGCAACGGAAGAAACAGTTGTTGCTCACAAAGTACAGCAACCATCTTTGACAGAGAAACAAGCCCTTCATCAGGATCACTTAAAACTTTGATCTGTTCAAGAGCTTGTTTTTTTCTTTCCTCGTCAGCAGTGATTTCTTGAGCGACAGGCATTTTGAGAGCACTGGGAGTGCTAGAAATACCAAAGGGGGTATCATCTGGAGATTGTTCTGAGGTGGGCTCCATCAGATGCCTTCGTTTTGGATTCCTTCGATTGTAACGAACTGTAAGAACCCTGCTAACTGTTGGCAGCTTATTAGTTGCCTCTACAGCTGCTCCAACATTATTCGCAATTTGGGAGGCGATATCATTCACCTTGATGGATGAAGTCTCCCTAAAAAGAAGGTTCGTTAGTAAAATCTCAGGTAGACTTCTGTTGCAAGACATACTAAAGGGCACATAAAAAATCTAAAACAAATCATCTGCACTAAATCATAGTTGAAGATAAAAATGCCACATCCAGTAATTAAAATCAGCACAACTGCAAATACAGAAACGTGTTGAAATTGGGTCAATCCAAACAAAAATGAGAATATAAACACCAGAAAACCCCACAAGCACCTTGAAAGGTTATTGTATACCTTGCGGCAGTAATCTCCAGCCAAACTGTTAAGCATGAAAGTGGAGACACATCTGGGAAGCACGAAGCAATCATTGCTAAAAGAGACCACCGTAAGTCCTTTGCTCTTAACATTAGTGCCTGTCCAGGATTTGGCTGTTTCTCGCACTCTGCAATGAGTCCAAAAAGTTCCACAGGGATCATGACATTGTCTTCGGTAGAGAAGGGAATTTCATTACTTTTTCCTACATGAGTTGAATTTGTTGAAGAGCTAGCTTTTTTCCTCATTGCCTGCATGCTTCTCAATACCGTTACCATGTGGATGTTTAGTCTTGGATCTCTGAAATCCTTAGATGCCTGAAATGAGTAGGAATGAGAAAAAATCACTTAATGCGAATGTAAGGAGCAGTTTTCATTTATTGAGGCACTAATAAATAAATAAACGTAACCGTAATATATGTCATTAAAAGTTTGAGGAAATCAAACTTACTACTTGGATGATCACATCAGATGGGTAACCCACAACCTGAGCTTCTGTCAGAAATCCAACCTACCAAAAGAAGATGCTATCATTGTGATAAACTCATACTATAGTAAAACTTATGATAATACACCAATTTTGAAGGGAGAGATGGGAAATTAAGGAGTACCCAATCATTGTCTTTTGCAAGGACAGACAGATATTTTGTGCTTAGGGAAATATGATGCAAGTGACAAAAATCTGTAACTAAGTTCCATTGCTCACTTGCAGCTTTTTGTTGTGATCGTAACTCAATTCCGTCACCACTGCCACTTAAAAGCCAAGAACCACAGGTATTTCCTTCAACCATCAATGGCAGACTTGCCTTCTCCAAATGCTGCAGGACTGCCATTAGAGCTCGTGAAGGCCGTCTAGTGGCTGCATCTCTACAAGGAGCACCCTTTTGTTCTGTGAAGTCGATATCATTGTTGTGTAGATAATCATCTGCCAATGCTCGCGCAAGAGAAGCTGTAAAATCACCATCATTTGTTGTTACCGCATGAAATGCAGAACCCTTTGGTGCAAAATTCTTCTGATGCTCATTATATTCAATGGATTTGTAATAAGCAGAAATCCGCTGCAAAGCAGCAACATCAACACGAAGCATGCTAGCAGACAAGCCACAAATCTCCAGGAGAAAAGCACATGAGGAGACCAACACAGAATCCTCAAAGTGCACGATAGCAAGAGGCATGACCTGAAATTGAAAGAGCACATTAGTCAAACAGTACACATGCATTGGAGTTTGTTAACAATATCATGATCGATTATATCTTGATGACAATAAAAATTAGGTTCCTTATAAGAAATTATCTTCAGAATGTCAAGTTCCCATTACAAGTAATAACGATGAATACCATTGAAACAAAATATTATTATACTTCCGCATGTACAAAGTTTGAGTTTTATACAATTTTCTGTTCATATTAGGTGATGAAAGTGTAATTCTAGATCATCCCATTTTCAGAACTATGAATTAAGCCGCAAATCTATAAATGTAAAGAGAAAATTTAACTTACAGACGAAGGAAGTGATTCTTCATCTTGGCCCAAAGGTGAAAGAAGTGTTTGCACATCTGATTGGATTTTTATTTGACCGTGCATTGAAGCTCCAGAAGTGGATAATGATTTAAATTTTAGAGCTCGCACACCAAGGAGGTGGTTAAAAGCTGCTAGGGCACGGCCACGATGCAAGTGATGCTCAACTCCAAATCCTTTCTCCTAACACACATGGACCCCAGTGAGATTATGAGAGTATATCATTAAAGGCAGAACAACGAAAATTCAAACCCACATCCTTAATTACCAAAAATATCAGCTAACTTACTGCCAAAGAAAAAGTTAATACATTAGGCTGCTTAGCAATGTTGATTTGACATAAAATAAAGATTTTCGAAATCTTGGGCCCCTAAACAAGATTTTCAACATCTTCAGAGTATATGTTTTGTGGTTTTCATAAATTTAGTAATTTTCAGGTTTCAATTACATAAGAATTTGTTGGCAAAAATAAGTTGGAAAATGTAAAGTGATTACAGACATAGTATTGTAGTTAATACATTGAATGTTGTCTACTTTTGAATGTGATATATATCATGCATGAATCATTAATCGTGACACTCAATTCATCAATACCTTAATCACACAGATTTTTGTTTAATTCTTTTTTTCTTTTTTTTACATTAGTGTGCAATATTCATATGCAATATCTAATAAAAATACTCAATATTGCAAGTAAATCATTTACCAAAAGAATTATAAATTAAACCTCATTGTAACAATTATTTATGCATAAAAAGTACCTAATTATATATTTGAATACATAAAAATATCATATTTATATTTAAGAAAATTTTCCTTTTCTTAAGACTTTTTTTGAAAATAAAAGAATTAACGTCATATTAAATACCATTTCGCATCAATCCCAAGGAATGGCAAATACAGTACCCAATACATGTTTTTTGTCTTGATATCAATTAAAACAATTTTGGTAAATATATTTCCATCAGCACTACCACACCCTAGTTTCCTAAGAAATAAAGACAGTAGAAATATAGAAGTAAAAAAAAAAAAAAAACACACACACACACACCCAGACATAGCAGTTATTTGCCTGTGTAGATAAAATTACTGACACCGAAAATAAAGTACAATTTCTGAATGAATCAGCAGTTACCTCAAATGAAGAAGAGTACAGCTCCCCTTCAATATTTTTTTGGATTGCAGCTTCCAAAGATATGACACTGGCCTTGGCATTTTCATTTGCATTAATAACAAAATCAATGTCTCTAGGTGAAAAGGACTCCACTGAAGGTAGACCACATGCTAGAGATTGCCATCCAAGAGGGCCCTATGGTCATGGATAGTATACAGCATTAGTTCAATAACCAAAGCAGAAAATGGATTTTGAGGATGGCTAGAACCAACTTGCCAACAAAACTTCAGAGAGAAATTTTTATTCCACAAGACCACAACTATAGCACATATAGCAATATTGAAGAGAGTTATGGATGCCCTTTCATAACATGAGCTTCTTTGCCCAATGCCCACCAGTCCTCGGAAGTAGAGAATATTTTATAGCAATTGCAGACTCTGGTCATTAGTTCAGCACAGGATGCTAACCTGTTTTATTTTTTGTGCATGTTTAAAGCTGAAAATATAATCCAATTATCCCGATAATCAAATCGCACATTACAATGCAGACCTTGTGTGTGTAATTGATGCAACTGAATATGACGACACAAAATTTTACAAAAGATCTAGCACCAAAATAAAAACTTATATTGCTTTAGACAACATGTACCTCCAAAATAATCAAAGAGACGCAACAAATCTTGCTAAGTTGGCAACTAACTTCACAAAAGTTGAGCTCCAACAACAGGAAGCATAACAATAATTTATTTTATTTTATCAGTAATGAAAGAAATATATTAAGAAGAGAAAGAACGGATATACAAAACCTCAAGTCCAGCAAGGACCTGAACCAAACCCTAAGAAGAACCCAGCCTGAAGAGGCAGCCCAAAACACACATGCAGGACCCGCTCTCAGATATTATGTTGCAGGAGAACTTCCAATGAAACTTTTTAAGGTCCAAGTCATACTATCTATTGTTAGCCATGCACAACACCTTCATGCATCTATTTTAATTTAACCAGTGAGCTACCAGTACATAACTACAGATCCCTATTCCCAACAGACATTCTTGCCTTTCCATAGCTAACATATCATCAAGAACCATATATAGTTAACTGGAAGAATATGCTGTAAGAAAATAATCAAATGAGTATACGGTGCACGGCCTATGCATGTGCGCTGTGTGAAGTGCAGATTCTGAGATGCGCGCTGGCATGTCTACGCACCATACGTGGGTTGTGCACCATCTATCAATTCTAACTGAATACACTCTACATAAAAATATATACACATGTATAGTAAACATTCCATGGTCCCGAGTTTAGTTGTACCCTACACTCCTATAAGGCATGTGACAAATGTCTAGAATTTGAACAGAAACTTTCACATGGGAAGGATACCACTTCCATAGACCACAACCCAAAAATCTACCTTTCCAAGTGATCATAAATGTTTTTAAAAAAAATTCTTTTTGGAAGTCTTTGGTGTAAAGGTGTGATGGACTATTGACTCCAGCATACAAATCAAGATGTGTGTGTGTGTGTGTGTGTGTATATATATACACACACACACACACACACACACACACACATATGCACGCATATTAATCAGTTATATTAGCAGTGGGCCTGCCTCAATCAACGCACATTTTGATGAGCATGGTGGAAAATTTGCGTTCATCGGTCCCATTTGTTGATATACGTTGAATTTAGATAGCTTTTAGTGTCACCGGGATGTAGGGTAATTTAGAGTTTTTATGTTTACTCACTTAAAAAGAGGCATTCTTGTAATGTTGTTGAACTTAATATTATAAATAAAAGGGGGGAGGGAGCGTGAGCAACTTTTGCAATTCACGTTCACAAGATTTCTCTCTCATGCATCTCTCTCTCTCTCTCTCTCTCTCTCTCTCTCTCTCTCTCTCTCTTCTGTTTCTTCTTTGTACTCAATTAAAGAAACCTTTGAACTGACACCTACAAACCTTTTGCAGTTAGAGTTAATGGGGTGTTAATTAGGGTTAGGGTTTGGTAGAAGAAAAAGGAAAAAAGAGATGGAAGGAAATTAGAGTTGAGTGTTTTGTTACCTCAAACCCTTCTAGTATTAGTATTTATGTCACAAGTACAACATCTCATGGATATCGAGACACCCAAAATAAGAAAAATAAAAGAGACTTAAGTGAACTACCACACACACCCAACATATCTAAGTACACACAAACATAACTAAAATATATTCTAACACTCCCCTCAAGTTGGGGCATAGATGTCAGTTATGCCCAACTTGGAAGAAGTGTCTTTCATCCTGACTCTTCCAACGACTTTGGTAAGAATGTTGGCCAACTGATCTTCGGAAGTCACAAGTAGTGTGCAAACTTCCTGTGACTCAATGTTCTCTCTCATAAAGTGGCAGTCGACCTCTATATGCTTGGTTCTCTCATGGAACACCGGATTCTCAGCAATATGTTGTGCAGCTTCATTATCCCCATTCAATATCATAAGAAGCCTAACTCGTAGTCCAAGTTCATTCAAAATGAACCTTAACCACATCCCATCTCTGGGACATGGCTCTATACTCGCTTCGGCGCTTGAATTGACCACAACATGTTTCTTGCTCTTCTAAGTGACCAATTTCCCTTTCTTTCAACCTCTATATGCTTCAGTTCTCTCATGGAACTCCAGATTCTCAGTAATATGTAGTGTGGCTTCATTATCTCCATACAAAGTCATTGGAAGACTAACTCGTATTCCAAGGTCATTCAAAATAAACCTTAACCACATCCCATCTCTGACACCTTGGGACATGGCTCTATACTCAGCTTCGACACTTGAATTGGCTACAATTGATATTCCAAGTGACCAGCTTCCCTCTAAGAAAGTAACATAGCCAGTGGCAGATCTCTTGTCACTCACAGACCCAACATAGTCAGCATATGTGAAGACTTCCACATCTACGTGTCCATGGTTATCATACAACAGTCCTTTTCCTTGGGCTAGACTTCAGGTACCTTAGAATTCGATACACGACATCATGATGAGGAGTACGAGGAGCATGCATATGTTGGTTGACCAGACTAACAACATATGCATATCTGGTCTAGTCATGGTGAGGTACATGAGTTTACCCACCAACTTTGGTACTAGGTAATATCTTTGAGAAGCTCCCCTTCTTCATAATCGTTTATATGATTCTGATCCATAGGGGTGTCAATTGATTTACACCTCAACATCCTTGCCTGTTTCAAAACATCTAGAGCACTTTCTTAGGATGGGACAGTCCCGATTTGACCTAGCAACATCAATTCCAAGAAAGTATCGTAGAGTTCCAAGCAATGTTCTTAAAATCGTCGGGCGGGCTCGGGTGGATGTTCAGGCGGAAATCGTTGGGCGACGTCCCAAGATTCGGACGACCGCTATATATATATATATATATATAATATTATTATTTGCACCCCTTCTTGTAAAGTTATTTGCACCCTACAACTTAGGGTGAGTTATTTGCAACCAATTTATAACTTAGGATTGCGTTTATTACACCCAAGAAGGGTTCTTTGCTTATTTGCCCCAATTTCCAACTTAGGGTGGCATTAATTGCACCTAAGAACGCCCACGAGATCGTTTGTGTGTGGAATATCGGGGTGAAACACGACCTCTGTCATCTAATCCGACACCATCAATGGCCTTCACATGCCACATGTCCCTAAAATACCAAGCCTCTCTTTACAGTCAGTGCAAGGACCAACTTTCCGAGTGCAAGGGCCCTTTCAAAATCTGCCAAGTAATGACTTCCGAGAAAAAAAAATTATAAAAAAAAATTAAAAAATTAGGGACTGGGGCCGGGCTGGTGCCCCAAATCCGGTCAGTCACGAGGGTCCCCCAGCCTAAATCGTCGGGCTCAAGCAATCCAAGATCCTTGATATCAAAGACCTTGCTTAACTCTTCAACTCCAAAATGTCTTCAATGTCATCCGTTGTGATAAAATATCATCAACATAAACAATAAGGGTTGGCATACATAGTCCCTTCTTCACGAACAAGGTGTGGTAATAATGACTTCTCTGGCATCCACACTGTATAACGACGTCACTGAACTTCTAGATCAAGCTCTAGGAGACTGCTTTAATTCATAGATGATCTTCTTCAATTTACAAACCTTCTCCCCCTAAAGAAGAAACCCAAGAGTTAGTGTCATATACAATTCTCCTTTGAGGTACCCATGCAAGAAGGCATTCTTGACATCTCTGCTCTTATTAGTGGCTAGAGACAGAAGGACCCAGATTGAGTTAAGTTTGACAACTTGAGCAAATGTTTCTTGAAAGTCAATGCCAGAAGTATGAGTGAACCCCTTTTGCTACAAGTATGGCCTTCAATCTCACAATAGACCCATCTATGCGATACTTAGCAATATACACACATTTTCACCCCACGGCTTTCTTTCCTGCAAGTAGCTCAGTAATCTCTGATGCCTGATTTTGTTCAAGTGCTTTCATTTTTTGTTCCATAGCATCTTTCCATTTGGGCTGCATTATAGCTTCAAAGATAAAAAGGGAATATATTAGAATCTAAAGATGAAATGAAGCTCGAGTAGCAAGAAGAATAAGCATGATAGGACACAAACGTACAGATGGGATGTCTCCTACCTTTGCGAAGGGCAATGGAAAGGTTCAAATTCGAAACAGAAGGACCTGCTTCAAGAGAAGACCTTTGATACACATCTTGAGCGAGAGGGGTAGGCTTTTGTCCTTTTTTCTTCCTCTCAAAGATCTTGTCTTTCCCAAATTTGTCCCATAATTTTTTAGTCACACTAGGATCATTGGGAGTGGCCCGTTCTTTATAATCCTCCTCAATACCATCATTTCCTATGCATGGTAGTGGTAGAGGGTTCTCCGTGCTCTCTTCACTACTTGGACACTTCTCCCCCTGAAGAGGGCACTGGGAAGAAGCATAGAAGGGACTGGACTCAAAGAATGTAACGTCCATAGTGCCGAAGGATGTCCCTGTAGAAAGATCAAAATACTTGTACCCTTTCTAAGTGGTAGGGTGCCCAACATACATTTAACCGCTTTTGTAGAGAGTTTATCATGTTTATTTGATGGAATATTAGCAAAGCAACAGAAAAAAGTTTAACACAAGGACACATAATGTTGTAGGGAGACTGACGGGGACGCCGACATCGTAGACATTGGATATGGACCGTTTCGTGTATATCGACGTCGGAAGAAGCGGAATGGAAGTCAGAGCTAGGGAAATATGAAAATTCTGAAGAAAGATGAAGAACTGCAGGAACTCTGAAATTTCGATCGATCGAATTCGGTCGACAGAAACACTAAGTTCTGGAGTGATATTTCGATCGATCGAATCATATAATCAATCAGTCGAAAATTTCGATTGATCGAAAGTTAAATTCGATCGATCGAATGTCAACGGCGATATTTTATATATATGAATTTCGATCGAACGATTTTCAATTTCGATCGATCGAATTTCAATTTTGATCGATCGAATTTCAATTTCGATCGATCGAAATCGTGCTGAGTTGTTTTAGAAGTTTAGTTTCGAACTTTTGTTTTAGGGGGTTATTTGTCTTTTATTTAATATTCGCTTTAGGGTTTTCTTTTGTTGTAAGACCTCCTATATAAGGTCTTTAAGCTAAACAATGTAATTAGTTATTGATTATTGAATGAATGAGCGTTTTGCTTTTGAGATTTGAGATGAGTTTCTTTGAAGAGTGATTCTTCTTCCCGAGAAGGGTTTGGTGTGAAGCCAAAGGTGCGAAACCCACAAAATCTATCTTTTATCTATCTATTTCTTATCTTTTCTGCTTGTGTTGATCCCCAACCCTAAATCAGCCATCATCCTTTTGAGATCCTAAACCTTAGTTTTTCCCTTAAACCATTGAATCGATCCGATTCATCAACCGTAGCCTCCATCAGACTGCTAAGCCTAGCCATATCAAAATAACCCGAAAACCAGATATTCCATCATTGCACTGTGAGCGCCTTAATTTGGAAATCTAGAGTTCTATCTCTAGGATCGATCCACGCTGCAACCTAACGGATCTAATGCCCGGACTGAACCCTTCTCGAATTATACGTGATCCTCCCATAGAATACTACAAAAGCCTAAGGTATTCGCTATATTTTAAGGTTTATTGCTTAATTTAAATTCAATTCAATTTCAGCAATTACTTAATCATTGCATTCACGTAGTTTAGGGCATCGTCCTGCGTCAGTTTTGGTATCAGAGCCCTAGGTTCTAGGTTAGGGCATATTGTGTGACATTGAATTCATTGCACTTTAATTTCATCGCATATTATTTCTGTTTTGACCAACGTGTTCATTTTGCATTCCATTCTAGAACCCATCATTAGTGACCCGTATCACCATGGACATGAGTGGGATTCCCGAAGCTCTTAACGGCGTGACGGCTGATCTAAAATCGATCAATGATCGAATGACTGCCTTGGAGACAGCCCAAAGGACTCTCGAAACATCCAATGAGAGGTTGTTAGACCGAGTCAATCGGTTAGACGAGGGTGATGAGTACTTCGAACCACCCCGTGAGCGTACTGGTCCACGTTTCGAACGAGATGGCTACCAAGATAATCGGAACCGGAACCATAGGTTAGATCATCATGGAGATGACTACGACCCGGAAGGGAGACTCCTTAAAAATGTCCGAGTTGAGTTTCCAACTTTCGATGGAAGATTAGACCCTCAAGTCTTCCTCGATTGGTTATCCGATTTTTTTTTTTTATCGGTAAAAGATATATATTGAAAACAGCAAGATGTTGAGGAACAATACAAGGACATGACCAAAAAACATAGAAGACAAAGGAGAAGACAAAAACAGTCCCAAAAGGGAAAAGAGAACCCAACCCCGAACACAACCCCCAGCCCCCATAAAGCAGACGGGTCAGCCAGGGTCCCATAACATTTGCTCAGCCGAATCCCCCCCCCCATGCCACCCATAGCCAAACCAAGTCTCTAACGGCTTTCATAATCATCCCCACGGGCCTACTCCGATGCTCGAAAATTCGCAGGTTCCTCTCCCCCCATAGAGACCACAGCACCGCAAAGAACGCAGCCTTCCAAAAACCCTTGCATTAGTCGTCGACATCAGCCGAGTTCCATAGCAGCCATTGGCAACAGGGGATGGAAGGAGTAACCCAAGACATGTTAAAGGATTTAAGCACAATGGACCACAACCCCCTAGCCACCTCACAATGCAAAAATAGATGAGAGGCATTCTCCTCAGCCATGTGGCACATGACGCAGCAGTTCGGGCCGACCATTCCTCGCCTTCTGAGCTGGTCATAAGTAAGGATTTTCTCGCGAAATAAAGTCCACGCAAAGAACCAAATCTTGGGAGGGATGGGCTCCTTCCAGAGAGAAGCAGCAGCGTACCGAAGCAGGGGGCGTCTCGATATCATGCGGTAATAGGACCTAACAGTGAACAGACCGGAGCTGTTGAGAGTCCATAGCATCTGGCCCTGCCCATACTGGTTTCGCTTGGCTTCGCTTAGCATCAGCATGAGCTTAACAAACTCGGCCACCTCCTCATCCCTTAGATGTCGCCTAGTCACAACATCCCACACCCCACCATTCTCCAAATCCGAGACAAACTCTTCAATCGGGCCGAACGGATTAACGGATATGTGATAGATATTTGGGAAGATAGCTTTGAGGGGGCGCAGGTCAATCCAAGCATCCTCCCAAAACCGGATACGCGATCCACAACCCCAGCTAAAACGCAGCCCTCTGGCGAATAGATCCCAGGTATCACAAATACCTCTCCACCAGTTGGATCCAACTCTATTCGCCACGATGTTGATGCCCCAATCACCGGAGGAGGCCCCATACTTCTCCACCAGTACCCGATGCCGTAGGTTGCCTCTCTCTTCCACCTTCCCAGCACGCCATAACCACTTCCCCATCATAGCAACGTTGGTCGATTGCATGCTGCGGATGCCCAGCCCACCACACCCCACCGGTAGCTAGCAAATGTCCCAATTGACGAGGTGAAAGCGCTTCTCAAGACCCGATCCTTCCCATAAGAAATTCCGTTGGATTTGCTCGAGACGGTTGGTCACACCTTTTGGGCACTTGAACATCGACATATAGAAAATAGGCAACGAAGCGAAGGACCGATTTAACCAGCAAGAGCCGACCACCACTACTGAGCAATTTCCCTTTCCACGAGGACAGTCTTCGCTCAAACCGTTGCACCACCGGATCCCATGCCCTAGCTTTAGGGTACCTTAGGCCGAGAGGGAGTCTCAGCACTTCAAGTGGTTTGGCATGAGCGATGAGAGATGTGTTAGGCTTGTTAAGATGAAGCTCATAGGCCAAGCCCGACTCTTTTGGGTCAACATTGAACGCATCAGAACGAATTCAGGTTGCACTCCCATTACCCGTTGGGAGGACATGAAAGAACAACTTATAGAGAAGTATGTTCCTTCTTCATACTACCATCGTCTCCTCGACCAATGGCAGAATCTGCGCCAAGGTAGTATGCCCATAGCAAATTACATTGGCAAATTCGAAGAATTCACGATGAGAGCTAAGGTATCCGAAGACCCTCAAGTCACTCTATCCAGATTTCCCACCGGATTGAGACTTAGACTTGCAAAAAGAGTTAGTCTCCCACCCTGTGGAGACTCTCGCCGATTGTTACACCGTTGTTCAAGACCTTGAACGATATTTGAAAATAACGGTAACTAGGCGATCTGATTTTCGCCCCGGTCAACTCCGTACCAGCGAAGTGAGATCTAGCGTTGGAAACCCGCCTACCAAACTCACACAATCCACATCTACCAATGTGAGATTTGACAAAGGTAAGGGTGTAGCCGGAGAATCCTCGAAGAGTGGGTTTCATGTCAAGTGTTATAAATGTCAAGGATTGGGACACTTTGCCGCCCAATGCCCTACGAGGGACCCACAAAGGAATCTCTTCATCGATGGAGAAGGAGAAGAGAGCGAAGGAGTTTATGAGGAAGAGGTCTTTGAGTCGAATGCCCCACCTAGTAACGAGGAAGGTGATGACATGGGTCGCGCTCTAGTTGTGAGGTGTGCCTTTGCACAGCCTCAACGGGATGAAAAGGAGGATTGACAAAGGGAGAACATCTTCCACACCTTTCTCACAAGTGGGACAAAGAGTTGTAGGGTAATCATGGATAGCAGGAGTTGCACCAATGTGGTGTCAGAACATACCGTCACCCGCTTAGGGCTTACACCTGAAGCCCACCCGAGACCTTACAAAGTCGCATGGATTGACTCCTCATCTATTCCCGTATCTCAGAGGTGTCGTGTGCCCATACAGTTGGGTTCTACTCAGACACCTAATGGTGCGATGTGGTGCCGATGGATGTGGGCCACATTATCTTAGGGAGGCTATGGCTCTATGATTTGAACGTGACCATTTTTAGGTGATCTAACATTTGCACATTCAATTACAAGGGCAAGAAAATCACTCTTAACCCTCTGGCTCCCAAAGCACCATTGGTCAATAAAGTTGAGAAAAAGGGAGGCCAATCCAAGGCCATCAATATTGTGAGCCCTTCAAAGTTCGAGAGGGCATCGTTAGATGAGAGTGTCGTGTATGTCGTTGTCACTGTTGAGAGTACTTCTGAATCAGTCTGTGAGTACCCCAAGGAAGTAGAGCCCATTCTGAATGAATTTGCGGATGCCTTCCCCGAAGACTTACCTAATGAGCTCCCTCCCATGCGTGACATTCAACACACAATTGACTTTGTTCCCGGATCTACACTATCGAACCTGCCCCACTACAAGTTGAATCCGGTTGAGCATGCCGAGTTGACTCGGCAAGTCAATGAGCTCCTTCAAAAAGGGTTCATACAAGAGAGACTGAGCCCATGTGCCGTACCAGCATTACTCACGCCTAAGAAAGATGGTACATGGTGCATATGTGTGGATAGCCGCATGATTAATAAAATCACTGTTAAATATCAGTTTCTCATACCGCGGCTTGATGACATGCTTACATGATGGTTGGAGCCACTATCTTTTCTAAGATAGACCTTAAAAGTGGCTATCATCAGGTGCGTATTCGCCCCAGCGATGAATGGGAAACCGCCTTCAAGACTAAAGACAGTCTTTATGAGTGGATGGTCATGCCTTTTGGGCTTTCCAATGCCTCGAGTACATTTATGAGGCTCATGACCCAAGTGTTGAGGTCATTCCTTGGCAAATTCCTTGTTGTATATTTTGATGACATCCTGATTTACAGCCTAGACAAGAAACAACACATCATCCACCTGAGGTTGGTTTGTGAAACCTTGAGGGGAGAGAGGTTATACGCGAATCTCAAGAAGTGCATCTTCAAGCAGCACTCTGTTGTATTCTTGGGATTCATTGTCTCGGTAGACGAGATGGTGGCGAACGCTGCGAAGGTTAAGGCCATTGTGGAGTGGCCCGAACCTCGGAATATTCATGAAGTCCGTAGCTTCCACGGTTTGCCCACGTTTTATCGTCGCTTCATCCAGAATTTTAGCACCATCATGGCTCACATTACCGATCACATGAGAAAGGGAGAGTTCCTGTGGAGCAAAGCCGCGACGAGGGCCTTTGCCGAGATAAAAGAGAAAATGGTTATTGCACCCGTCATGTGCCTACCAGACTTTTCTACAGTCTTCGAAGTAACATGTGACGCGTCAGGTGTAGGCATAGGAGGAGTGCTAAGCCAAGAAGGCCACCCTGTGGCCTATTTTAGTGAGAAACTCAATGAGGCGAAGCAAAAATACTCCACCTATGACAAGGAGTTTTATGCAGTCGTCCAATCTCTGTGGTATTGAAAACATTACTTGAGACCGCAGGAATTTGTGTTGTTTTCTGACCACGAGGCCTTACGTTTCCTTGCTTCCTAGAAAAAGTTGAACCCAAGGCACGCGAAGTGGGTCGAGCACCTTCAAGGGTTCACATTTGTATTGAAGCATAAGGCCAGTGCCGAAAACAAGGCTGCTGATGCGCTTAGTTGTCGAGTGGTGACTTTGCAGTCTATGAGCACCGAGGTCGTCGGATTTGAGCAATTGGAGCAAGATTATCCTGATTGCCCAGATTTCAGGACATAATACACTGCTTTCCTTGCAAATCCGAACAACATTAACTCCGAGTATACCCTGCTAGATGGGTATTTGTTCAAAGGGAATCGTTTGTGCATCCCTCGTACTTCATTACGTGATTTCCTCATCTGGGAGTTACATGCCGAAGGGATTGCCGGACATTTTGGGCGCAATAAAACCAGTGCACTCGTTGAGGATAGGTTTTATTGGCCTAGCCTTATGAGAGATGTCTCTAAGGTCGTAAAACAGTGTCGTACATGCCAAGTTGCGAAGCATATCACACAGAATACCAGCATGTACACCCCTTTACCCGTGTCGCACACCCCGTGGCAAGACATCTCTATGGATTTCGTGCTCGGACTTCCAAAGACCCAACGGAAGCACGATTCCATTTTTGTGGTAGTGAACCGCTTTTCCAAGATGGCCCACTTCATACCCTGCATTAAAACCTCCGATGCGGCTCACATAGCCAAATTATTTTTTGGGGAGGTTGAGCGTCTACATGGGTTACCCCAGAAGATTGTGTTGGATCAGGATGTGAAGTTTACCAGTTATTTCTGAAAAATTTTATGGCACATGATGGGTACCATGCTCCAATTTTCTTCGGCCTATCATCCTCAAGCAGATGGCCAAACGGAGTCCACCAATAGGAGCTTAGGTAATCTTCTCTGTTGTCTTATTAGTGATCACCCTAGGACTTGGGATTCTATATTGCCTTTAGCTGAGTTTGCATACAACAATTCAGTCAATAGGTCCCTAGGTATGAGTCCTTTTGAAGTCGTCCTTGGTCATAGGCCTAGAACACCCATTGATCTAATTCCTATGTCTGCATCCCATCGAGTTTCTGAGTCAGCCGATTCATTTGCACAGCATATACATGAATTGCATGCCGAAATTAAAAAAAGAATTAATGCAAGCAATGAACAGTACAAAATATCTTCGGATGCGTATAGGCGCTTCAAGGAATTCCAGGTTGGAGATTACGTCATGGTTCGGGTTAGGCCTGAGAGGTTCCCATTGGGAGCCGCAAAGAAACTTCAAGCCTGCAGCGCTGGACCTTTTAGAATTGTGGCAAGGAGCAAGCCTAATGCATATATTCTCGAGCTTCCACCGGATATAGGGGTCAACTCTACATTCAATGTGAAGGACCTAGTTCCTTCTTTGACCGCAGCCCCACCCCCTCACAACCCCTTCCAAGCAGCCCCGAGCCCAAATGCCAGCCCCACCCTGCAATCCCTACCCTTCCCTTCCTCACGCAAGCAGCGTAGAGATGAGATCGAAGGGATACTAGATGATTTGGCGATATCCACCCATGAGAGCGGAATTCAAAAGTACTTGGTCAAGTGGTTGAGAAAGCAGGACTCTGAGAACTCTTGGTTAGCTGAAGACGAGGTGCAACACTTGGACCCCGACATACTCGAGCGCTATCACGACGCCACTTCATCGATGATGAAGCCTTTTCGGCCCAGGAGAATTGACGGGGACGCCGACAACGTAGACATTGGACATGGACTGTTTCGTATATACCGACGTCGGAAGAAGCAAAATGGAAGTCAGAGCTAGGGAAAGATGAAAATTCTGGAGAAAGATGAAGTGAAGGAACTCTGAAATTTTGATCGATCGAATTCGGTTGACAGAAACACTAAGTTCTTGAGTGATATTTAGATCGATCGAATCATATAGTCGATCGATCAAAAATTTCGATCGATCGAATGTCAACGGCGTTATTTTGCTTTTGAGACCTGAGATGAGTTTCTCCGAAGAGTGATTCTTCTTCCTGAGAAGTGTTTAGTGTGAAGCCAAGGGTGTGAAGCCTACAAAATTTATCTTCTATCTATCTATTTCTTATCTTCTCTGCTTGTGTTGATCCCCAACCCTAAATCAGCCATCATCCTTTTGAGATCCTAAACCTTAGTTTTTCCCCTAAACCATTGAATCGATCCGATTCATCAACCGTAGCCTCCATCAGACTGCTAAGCCCAGCCATATCAAAATAACCCAAAAACCAGATATTCCATTTTTGCACTGTGAGCGCCTTAATCTGGAAATCTAAAGTTCTATCTCTAGGATCGATCCGCGCTGCAACCTAATGGATCTAACGCCTGGACTGAACCCTGCTCGAATTATACGTGATCCTCCCATGGAATACTACGAAAGCCTAAGGTATTTGTTATATTTTAAGGTTTATTGCTTAATTTAAATTCAATTCAATTTCGGCAATTACTTATTCATTGCATTCACGTAGTTTAGGGTATCATCCTGCGTCAGAGACTTACCCTCAAGAACAAGTGTAGGCCTGCAATTGATGAGGTAGCTAGAGGTGAGGATAGCTCACTCCATAAACGTTTGGGAGCATTCATACACAGCAGCAATGACCTAACCACCACCAGGAGGTGTGGTGATTTTTCCTTTCAGCCACTTCATTTTGTTGCGGAGGGTAAGGACAAACGGATTTCCACTCAACTCCATGCATCCGTAGGTAAAATTGTATATCTTGGAAGAGTATTCTCCCCCATTCTCCCCGAAGTTTATGCTTCGCACATAAGAACAATTCCGTTGACCTAGACTGCATTAGGTAGTTGGCTCCATCAAACTTTACGGTGGTAATTTGAAGTTCATGGGACACATCCATAGTGCTATGAGTTATAGTTTCTTCTGTGCTAAAACCGAATCAAACACAACAAACAAGCCACAAATAGAGCTTTCCGCTGTCCAACCACACAAACAGTAATGGCTACAACCTCTTCAGGGCTCAAACTAGGTTGCATAACCTTGAACAGATCACTGCCGAGTCATATGACTGCCACACCACTAAAACTGAATTATACAGTCATAAAAGCAAGGGCAGCTTCAAAAAAAATATCACAGTACCAACTACAAAAAAATCCATAACTCATTAAACATTAATCCGAATCATCGAAACCACTTTTAAAAGAAGGATAGATAATAGGCAGTCCAGATCATACTAATCTTGTGTCCCAAAACCGTAACACAAAGGCAGTGTGCCCAGAAAACTGTAAGGTACCTATGGCTGGAAATTGTAACATAAAAAATATATAAAACTGACAAGCAAGGCCAAGAATCTTCTTTGTGGGGAATTCAGTTCAGATTGGCATGGATTGCAGTACTGTAGCACCTTTTTTCCTTGAGATCCGTGATTTCACCAAAAAGCTAGATCTCACAGATCTATTCCAAACTCCAAAACTGTGCATCAAATGACAGTGCTCCAAGAGGGAAAGATGACCAGGATAGAAAACCAATCAAAACCCAACCAAAATCATCTCATTTGGACGTCAATAGTTTAACCATGCTAATGTCAACTTTCGAAGGAGTGACATCACCACTGGATGCAAGTCCCGAGATTGAAATTCTAATACTAAGTTGGAGTTACTCGGGGTGCATCAAATGATAGTGCTCCAAGAGGGAAAGATGACCAGGATAGAAAACCAATCAAAACCCAACCAAAATCATCTCATTTGGACGTCAATAGTTTAACCATGCTAATGTCAACTTTCGAAGGAGTGACATCACCACTGGATGCAAGTCCCGAGATTGAAATTCTAATCCTAAGTTGGAGTTACTCGGGGTTGGTTAATTAGAGTTAGGGGTTGGTAGAAGAAGACAAATTATATCACAACTAAAATATCTCATGTATATCAAGATACCCGAAATAAAATTTTAAAAAAAAAAAAGAAACTTAAGTGAACTACCACACACCCCCAACATATCTAAGTACACACCAACCTAACCAAAATATATCCTACCATTGTGTTCGGAAAAGCCAAGGAATATGCACTTTGTAGCACATGAATCAAATTGTCTTTCCTGATTTCCAAACCATGTTCAAAACATGCACATCCAAACACTTTTGAAGGAAATGAAAGTATGGAAGCAGAATTAAGGAACGCGTGTATGCATCATTAATGCACGTGCAACTTCCATGAGAAGTATATTCATCTATCACTGACACTGTTTTGTTGAGGAGTATATGAACATGATGTTGATGCAAAATATCATTATCAAATAAGTAATTTTCAAACACACACATGACATATATTCTCTACCATTCTCAAATTTAAAAATGGAAACATCCATTTAAAAGTATTTTCCAATTTCAGAATGGAATTGAACAAAAACATAATGAAGAAGACAAAATTCCTGCCATGTTGATGATCATGTTCTTCCTATATCTACTTCTTTTGTCGCTCTGGCTCCATATAAGGTGCATGCTCACAAATCAAAACGCAAACAGGCTCCTAATACCGAACAAGATCAACCAACTACACCTGCTCCTCTAATGTCTCTCTTGACCAAATATCCCAGCCCTACTCCAACAATTGATGATGTTCCAATATCTCTTCGAAAAGGTAAGCGTACCTGTACTACCCTCAGATTTCAAATTTTGTATTTTATGATGCTCTTTCATTTAGTTGTCATGCATTTGCTTTATCCATCACTAGCCTGGCTATGAAACTCTGGGAGAGAATAGTAAAGAACCACGACTAAGAAAAAATCAAGTGTATCATAGAATCAGTTTGGATTTGTGCCAGAAGATCAACAACATAAGCTATTGTCCTATTAAGGCAACTTATGGGGAAGTTCAAAGAGAGAAGGAAAAACCAGCATAGGGCTTTCATTGATTTGGAGAAGGATTATAATAGTATGCCAAGACAAACAATTCAGTGGACGCTGAGGAAGAAATGAATCCCGAACATATATATTTAGATTATCCAAGGCATAAATGACAGGGCGGTGTACAAATGATGTGCAGAGAGACAAGTGAGTTCCCTCTTGGAGCTGGGTTGCATCAAGGACCTGCTTTGAGCCCTTATTTGTTTCCCTGACCATGGATGCGTTAACCATAGACAAGGCGGTGTACGAATGATGTGCGGAGAGACAAGTGAGTTCCCTCTTGGAGTTGGGTTGCATCAAGGACCTGTTTTGAGCCCTTATTTGTTTCCCTGGCCATAGATGCGTTAACCATAGAAATACAAGAAGAGATTTCATGGTGTACATTATTTGCGAATGAAGTGATACTAATTGCCCAAACAAGTAAAGAAGTTGGAACTATGGAGTGGAGAAAAGCCTTGGAGTCAAGAGGTTCGAAAATTAGCCGAGCAAATACGAAATACATCGAGTACAAAATCTAGTGAACATGATAGGATGGAGGAGGATTACTTAAAATAGAAAATTATCTAGTGCCACATTGCCTTAGATTTAGCTAGTTAGGCTCTACTTTACAATCAGATGGTGGAATTGACGAGGATGTCTCAAATAGGATTAATGCAGGTTGGATGACATGAAGACAAGCAAGCAAAGTACACTGTGACCCAAGAGTCATATAGGATTAATGTAGGTTGGATGTAATGGAGACAAACAAGCAGAGTATTGTGCGACACGAGAGTTTCACTTAGATCGAAGGAATATTTTTATAAGACAACGGTTACTCTTGTCAGTAGTTAAGGCGGTGTGGCGAGGCCATGGAGAAGATGCTAACTACACCATAGCAAGGCTAGGTATTAATTTCAAAAAAAAATTTATTTAATTTATTAATCATTAATATTTCTTTTTTATTTTCATATTTTTTATAGAGGGACAAAAAAACTCAACTACTTAGGCATCATTCTCTTATTCTAATATTGAGGATTTCATGTTCTGGGCATAAACAAATATCAAGAAACATAAATTAAATATCGATGATCAAATATGGAACATCAACAAACTTGCAACATCGGAAAGTATAAACAAACATGAAATATCAACCAATATAAAGTATTAAAAAATATAAATATCAAGTGCACATATTGTAGTGTCATTAGCATTGAGATGCCGTCAACCGATAGCCCACTGGGTTGTTGTCGACTTTGGTGTTGGTAACAGTAGTGACGAGAGAGAGAGAGAGAGAAAGAGAGAGTTTAGGATTTTGTAACTTATAAGTTATAATAATATTATAACTTATAAGTATTATAAGTTATATATTTTATAGGTATTATAGTTACGATCCAAAAAAATTAAATAGTGCGCATAACGACGTCACGACACTATTTTGCCATAGCGACGCCATGGCGTAGCTATTTTGTCATCCTTGCTATTTAGGTGTATATGGCATTTGGCATTTCCTATCGTCATTTTCCATGGGGATAAGGGTAGAAGCAGACCCTACAGGAAGGTTTGAGACATTATAAACACAAGGAAGTATGAGAAGAGAACGACCAATGAAGACCTAAAGGGAAGTAGTGAGAAGGGACAGGAAAGATTGCAAAGTTACAAAGAGTTTACAGTTGATCAGAAATGAGTTGAGAAATGGGACTTGCAAAGGCGACCCCTAATAGATAGGATAATGCAATGATGTGGCAAGCAGCTATGGAAGAAGTGATCTGCACTTAATTCATGAATCATGATGCAGATTTCATTCATACCTGCACTTAACATTCTATTATTGCTCTATGATGTGGAAACATATTTACACTTCTTCAACCTTATAACCACATGGAACCACAATACAAGGAAAAAAGCCTTATCAAGTAGAGTTGACAGGTTAACTCAATGCTAAAATTAGCAATAAGTAAATAGAAGAAGAAATGAGGAGGGAAGGTTTGAACTGGGAAATATAGCAAGTCTAGCTGGCTCTCCATTTTAATAATCAATCAATCTATTGGTTCACTGACTGATTAGCAATCAATGGGGTTTGGAAAGAACAGTCAATGGGTTGAGATGTTTGGTTAGAGATTAGGAAACATATAGGTGCATAAATGGAAATAATTTGAGGACTTAGCCATATGGTAGCCCATGTCAAGAAGTTGGCACCCAACTATATTAAGCAAGATTTCGAAGGAAGTTTTCAATGAGGGGGGTTATTGCTTGTCATAAATGACACATGGAAATCATCATGGTGTGATTGATTAGCCAATAACCATGTTGGCATAGTTTCCATTCCTAACTTTAGCTTTCTTTATAAAAGGCTGTGGACGAAGAGTGTGGTAGTTGATTTTGGTTATGAATAGGTCTTACAATTTTCTAAGCTTGATTAAGCTTTTGAGGCCGCTGTGAGCTACATTATCATATAGTAAATCTATTTTAGTTCTCTTTTATTCCTTCTATTTTAGTTCCCAGTGAAAGTGCAGTTGGTTGCAAGTGGGGGTTTACCATAAAATATCATCTTGATGGGAAAATTGACCATCTCAAAGCTTAACCTGGTGCTAAAGGGTACACCGAGTTATATGGTGTTGACTATTCTGAGAAATTCTCATAGTTTCCAAGCTTAATTCTATTAAAGTTGTAATATTCGTAGCAGTTAACCAAGGGTGGCCCTTATTTCAACTTGATGTGTGATTTGATTGAAGAAGTTTATATGGAGAAACCACCTATATTTGTTACTCGGGAACAGTCATAGGAACTATGTAAACTTCACAAAGCAATTGGGTTGTTTGTCGGGTATTTATCAGGCCAGTAAAGGATACAAAAAGGGGCATATTAGTGAGGCTTTAATTAGGCTAAATAAAGCCATATGTGACATCATGTCAGACGAAATAAAAGACAATGAATTATTTTATGATTAATAGGGATATTTAAGTGGGAAAGAGAGGAATGCATGACACCATATATGATATTTCAGATTATAAAATCGCCGAGAAATGCATGGAATTGATTTCTTTTTAAGCACCAATAGCTGTTATATAGAGGACTTAATTAATAAGCAGGTTAAAATGATATGAATGGATGAAGACTTGGGTTATGAGAGGAATTTCTAGGCAGCAAATATTGTGTTGCAATGGGTTATGAAAACAAGAAAACTGAGTCTAAATGGGTTGTTTTATTTCTCTTTTAGTCCCTAATGTTTAGAGGTTAATAGTTCAGAGTTAAGTGGGAATATGATTTTATTTATTTAGAAGTTTGTATTTAACAGATTTTTCTTAATAGAGAAATAAATAGATCAAGGGAATTGAAAATCCAAACTAATAACACCATAGTACTCAAAACCACGTGCCAGATTGGAGTTGTAAAAAACAGCAGAATTCTCTTGCAGCAGAGATTGAACCAGTCACAAAAAAATTTGACTCTTAATTTCTTTAATCTCTGTAACTTAAGTTTTTAAGCTATACTAGGAAACTAGGTTTAGGTTAGGATTTCTTTTAGAGAAAAGTACGAAAAAACGCCCCTAAAACATTCTTATCGCCAGAAAGATGGAATTTTTTTTTTATTATGATTCAGCGCCCCATACGGGCCTATACGGGTCAAATTCATAGGGTGCGGATACGTGGGTTTTACCATTGTTGTCTTTGATGACAAATTCGCCCCTTTAAAGTGCATTAGAAGGACTATAATGCCCCTAATCTTTTTGAAATTACTGATATACCCCATAGTATATTTGAAGGGGCGAAAGGAGAACTTGGCTAACGTCGCCTTGTCGTCTTCTCCACATAGTTAGGGTTTCCATTGAATGGGGATAAAAAAATTCCAAAGAGGAGTGGGTCGTCATCTTCTCCGATGCAACCAAAGGGGTCGTCTTCTCCACAGAGTTAGGGTTTCCATTGAATGGGGATAAAAAATAATAATAAAACAATTCCAAAGAGGTGTGGGTTGTCGTCTTCTCCGATGCGACGAAAGAGGTCGTCTTCTCCACAGAGTTAGGGTTTTCATTGAATGGGGATAAATAAAAAATTCCGAAGAGGCGTGGGTCTTCCAAATCTCTTCTCCGACCACAAACAGACATCATACCGAACTTAGCACCCATCCAATACTCTGTGTTGACAGCGAGAGCCGCTAGTTCTGCCCGCTTCTCCTGCACCGTTTTCGACGACATCCAGATAATCGCTCGCCGGAAAAGAAGAATCAACCAATTTTGGTCCCTTACAAAAATTCCGGCATATCAGGTACCTATACGATTTTGAACCGTTGGATCTCTATTCGTAGTCACCTGGCCGATCAACTAAAGCGGGATTTTTTGGCAAGGGTACGATCATAATAGGCGATTTTAATTGACCCGCGCCATAATTGGGTTCATATGTACGGCTGCCTATTCTTCATACGTTGAGGCGTGGTTAAGGAACAAAAAGAGGCGTTTTATTTTTTTGGGATAAAAAATGGTGCAGGGCGCCTTTATGTAAAACCCCCTTTCTTTTATCCTTTGTTATATCGAACTGTCAAAAAAAAAAAAGAACTTTATTCTTAATTGATGAAATTTATTTGAAGCCTCCTCTTCTGAGTTGGGAAAGGGTTTTGAATCCAATTTTATCAAGATGATATTTCTCTCCTCACGCATGTGGATCATGGATTGAAGGTCCATTAATTTTGTATTTTATTTTCCCCTTTATTAATCATCTTCCTCTCTTTACATGCGGATCATGGAGGTACGTTAATATTGAATTTTACTTTCCTCTTTATTAATCATCTTCCTCTTACATCACATCAAGAGTCCTGGTACGTCACATATGGAAGCAGACATTCGTGTCCTATGGTACCTTAAGGGTGTGCTTCACAGAGGGATATTGTACAAGGCCAAATAGTCACTTAAATGTTGAGGCTTATTCAAATACAAATTGGGCAAGAGAACCTTCAGATAGGATATTTACTACAGGTTACTGGCTTACTGCTCCATTGTTAGTGATAACCTTGTAACATGTAGAAGCAAGAAACAAGGCGTCATCACTAGATCGAATGTAGAGGTTGTGTACAATGTTACGAACATTAGTACTAATGAGGCTCAGATATTAGGTATGAGCTAGAGTTTCTTATATAAGGTTCTACGAAGTGATATTCTAAGTTGTTGCCCATATTACAATCCTACTTTAGGAGGACCAAGCATATCGAAATTCACTGTCATATCATCAGGGAGAAGGTGCTAGACAGAATTATTATTATTATTGTCTTTGTGGATTCATCCAGACAACTAGAAGACATGTTTACTAAAGAACTCAGAGAGAACTAGAGAAGAATCAGTCCAAGTTGGGAATATAAGACATGCACCAGCTAGAGAGCGAGCAGAGAAATTCGATAGTTTATCAAATATATCAAAAAAATATTTAATACAAGGAATCTGTTTTAAAATTTCTTCTTAGACTATATTATATTCAAATTGAAGCATTTTGAGTTTCAGGCAAAGAAGAGAAGACTCGGATGTACATTATAAATACTTGACCAGTCATAGAAGCCACCTCAATAATATAAGCTTAGCCGTAAAGATATGTTGCATTCAAGCATCTAACAATCACATTATTCGCTGAATCAACAAATGTACTAATACTTGAACAAGCATAAAACTTAATTTCCATGAAAGAACCATAAGTATTCACCCCTTTCAGGCTTTAAATAGGTTTTTGATAAGTCCACCCACACATTTGATATAACCACCAATTATTCCAAAATTCGACTAATACCGATACGTAATAGTTTCTATACAATTGATCGATACTGATGTCAATACCCTAGGATTTTGGAGATCCCCTAGGTATCACCAAATACATAGTAGTATTCGTAGCTATTGACTGGTAACTATAGTCTATATGTACTGGCTGATAATTATACATATCAGCAATACTATAGAGTATCTTTGGTAAGTATTAGTGACGGGGAACGTCAAGATCGAACAACAGCGAAGAGGAAAACACAAAACTCTGAAATTTTGATCGATCGAAATTGCGATCGAAATTTCAATCGAACGATTTTCAATTTCGATCGATCGAAATCATGCCGAGTTATTTTAGTTGTTTTAGGAGTTGAGTTTCGAACTTTTGCTTCAAGGGTTTATTTGTCTTTATTTAATATTCGTTTTAGGGTTTTCTTTTATTGTAAGACCTCCTATATAAGGTCATTAAGAAGAACATTGTAGTTAGTTGATTGATTATTGAATGCCTTTATGTTTGAGTAATCTTTGCCTGAGATGGGTTTGGTGTGAGACCAAGGGAGTGATTCCCCTATATTTTCCTTATTGTTATTATTGATTTATGTGGTTTACTTATATTTGCTATCTTAATCTCTGCGTGCTTCTCTAAACCATAGCCTAATTTCTTCCTTGTGATCCCCAAAACCCTAAACCACACAAAGCCAATACCTTTTCCAAAATCATACACCGATCTAAAAGCCATAGGCCTTTACAAACCGTAAATCCCTTTCATAACCTAATTTGGAATCCGCAAATCTACATCGAACCGAAGACGAGCGGCTAATCCTAGAAAAGCTAGAGTACTATCTCTAGGCCGATCTCGCCTCGACTTTAAAGCACTTGCGCATCGAACTGGACCCTATCTGAATCTCGTGTGATCTACCCATCATAATTCTACAAATCCTAAGGTATCAAAGATAATTTTGCGATTAAACTTGAATTAATTTATTTAATTTCGGCAAAATCTTCATTAATTCATATTCAGCATTTTAGGGTCGTTGTCCCGCGTCAATTAGTTTAGAGGCCCTCAGTTTCGACCGATACTTGTTAGTGTCAAGTCAATAGGTCTCGGCCAATACTAACACCTATCAGCAACACTATTGATAAGTAATGGTGAAAATTTTGTTTCGGTATGCTTAGTATCGGCCGATACATACCATCCTGAAGATTGGTTAATAGGGCTTCTGATAGAGTTTTTAAACCTTGCATCCTCGACTTCTTGCATTTTCGTAGAGTTTACGAGGTACTCTCTTATTCGAAGTTCAGGACAAATGCCCCAATATTAAACAAAACAAGATTCCCCCCTAAGATGATTGAGACGTGCTGTTGTCTTAAACTTACGTAAAAACCAAAGAAGGGGTGTATCCATCAAAAAGTTGGGTTTGAAATATTATCAACCATCTAATAACCTCAAACTTCATGGATGTAATGAATGTGATGATTTAATCCTTTCAAATATCTCACTACAACCACTTTCTTCCAGTTGAATCATATCAATGAAAAGGCTATAAGTAAATTATAATTGTCCTATTCACTTGTTGAACAAATAAAGGATACATAATTATCCAACTGTGATGATGCAATCAAACTGTGTCAGTTGACCTGTGTAAATAAAATCACTTTGATTCAAGTATAAGGAATTAAGTACATCATTCAGGTAGAAATAACCTGGACATAGAGTTGAATCAATCTTCGTATAGGCTTTGGAAACCAGCATGGAAGCATTTGTGCTAATGAAGTATCACCTCCGGCAGAGGAGAAAATGCTATCACGCCAATTTAAATAATCTGACAAGACTGAATTCCCAAAGACTGTATTACATGAAAAAATGACTTGTAAATGGGGTACAAAATCTATCCAAATATGATAGCGAACTGAAATTTTGGAGGAAAGATAAATACCACTCCTTGCATTGGGACCTAGAGAAGTGCCATTGGGATCCTGTCCAAAGCAAGCTGCAACAAAAGTTTTCCAGAGAGTAGGGAAATGTTGGAGAGCAGGTCTTAGGTTTTCCAATGTGCACTGGGCTGAAGAGCTACAATGCCGATTTACACTTCCACTGCACAGATTTTTTTGGATGGGAGCAGGTGCATACATTAGGGTGGCTAATGCAACCATTTCTCCTCCTTCAGCAATATCGTCAACGGTACGTATTATTTCATTGACCTCCAAAACACTAGCTTTGCCACCAAGAACTACGTTTTGAGATATAACTGAACGAGCATTAGAGAATGCTGCATCATATTCACGCCCTTTAATCCGTGATAAAAGCAACCATTTTGCCCACTGGCATTCTCCCTGGAAAGTGTCAAATCATTACAAAAACATCAAACAGTTGTTTTCAACTATTCAAACCAATATGGATAAGCAGAAATAAGGCGTCACAATTGCACCAGGAATCAAAGATATACAAAAAGAATTTCAAACATAATTTTCATTCAAATGCAACATGACATGTTCACTGTTTAATAATCCAGCATACAACAGAAAAGAGAAAATAAGTATGAGAATTCAATAACGAGATGATGCTTTAATCAAAAGTTGATAGAATACTGAAAATGAGTACACCAGTCCATGATAATATTAAACAACATGTAGTATAAAAGAGCTGCAGCTCGCTCGTGTCTGACAAAAGGAAAATAGGTATACTTGCATAGCTTTTCTTTTCTTTTTTTTTTTGAAATGGTCGCAAAGAGGAATATATTAGATCATGAAAAAATTACATAAGTAACGAATCTTGGCAGGTAGCAAGGAGCTACCAAAACCAAAGATCCCGCAAAAAAGAAACTAGCAGGAACGAAAACTTTCTGCGCCGAAACAGATTGACCTGATCCCGAGCGCAATAATAGCAATCTTCGACCGAAAAACCCCTACCGACAGCAATCTTCCCACAGCCTAAGGAAGAGCTGAAGGCCATCATTGAAGATCCTTATCTGGCAGGCGTTCCAGCTGATGAGTAGATCCCTCGCATCTCTAATAATCAGCGTAAACGGTTTCGCCTTGCGATTGAAGATTCTGTTATTTCTCTCCAACCAAATTGCCCAAAAGACAGCGTAGACCGTCATCGGCCAAAACTCTTTCCTTTGATCACCGAATTTGGTTTCTTTCCATCCCTCCATGAGTTGGCTAGGCCATTGCGGTAAGACCCACTCCATTTTAAAAATCTGACAGATTTTGTTCCAAATCTGACAAGCAAACGTGCAGTGTAACAAAATATGATCCACCGATTCGGTCCCCCTCATACTTGCATAGCTTTTCAGTTTTGAACTTGTAGATTTTGTTAAAAAACAACGTGAAAGAAACAAAATATAACAAATCTAATAGAGGAACAGTCAAGGTTGCAAAGCCAGTATACAAAGAGAGAACGAAAAAAAAAAAGAACGAGAAATCTAATTTGTCCTCCAATCTAAGTTGCCTCAATAAGCTTTATCTTCCGCCAACTCATCCGTCATAGAATTGTCATCCCTGTGGATGTCAGTTATCCAACGTTCTTCTAATTTCACTAGAATACAGGACAACTCTCTAAGCTACATCACTTGCTTCCAAAGAGAAATAATCCCATTCAAACCACCAGATATTGTTAAGTGAACCCCCTAAACCAATATCGTTGAAGAAGACATCTGCAGTAAGTGAGATAATCCCGTCCAGAGAGTTTCTGCTTCTGCATCTTATTTAGTCAATGTAACCTTACAGAAAGAAAAAGATGGAACCATGTTCCCTAATTCGTTGCAGAAGATAAGCCCCATGGCGCATGGATAGGGTTCTAACTACAGCTATCAAAATTGAACTTGAACCACCCAATCAAGATATTGCTAGGAAGATTCCGTTAAGGGTTCCAAGAGCAAGCTTCCTTTGAATTCTTCATCATAGTAGACCAAGGAACATATACGTCATCACAGAAGGTTCACAAGAAACGAATATCAATGTAGACCATTGTGACAAAATATGGCATTTCTTTTTAAATTATGCATATAATACGCATTTTTTTGCGACAACATACTAAACATGTATACCAGTACTTTTTAATAAAACACGTATTTTTGTGTAATACGCATTTTTCGCATATTAAACATTTCTTTCCCGTATTTTACCCTTTTTAAAAAATATTTTTTAATTTTTTCTTTTTAAATTATCTCTTTTTCCAATTTTCCTGATTTTCTGTTTTTTTCGTCTTCCGTATTTTACAGTTTTTTTACCTTTAAATTTTTTCCCGTATTTTGCCTTTTTCCCGACTTTCTCGCTCACCGTATTAAAGCTATACCCATATTTTGTCACTTTGGCGAAGACAATGTGGTTTACTTTCACAATAACATTCCATATATTTCTAGGGCTCGTCCATCAATCTCAAACAAAGGAGCTTTGACAAGGATCACCAATAACCCAGAGGAGAGTGCAGGCTGTCAAGTGAAACATTTTTGAAATTGTGGATTGAGAGCTGTACTGAGTAACAATGTCCACACCATCATAAACTGGATGACTGTGCTGGATAGATCCTTTCCCGTGACAAGTTTGGAAAAATAATCTCCTACCTGCCTTCCTTTAACCATTTAAGTTGAGTCCCTTTTAATTAGCCCAATTCATATGCTATTGAAATTCTATGCTGACAATCAAAGGAAAAAGTGTAAGTTCCTATTGATATGAAAGAATAATATTTTTATTTCTTAGAAATTAGGCATTTGATACAGTAAATGGACTGTTATCTTAAAAAGGATGCCTCCATTCAGAGTCGAATTCTTTGCCTGAGAAGTAGCTGGGGGACGAGTGTTGACATTTGTGCGCCTAAGAAAGAGGGGTAAGAGTGTTCCCGTGGAATGTAAGGTCTAAGGGGGGCCGGATGAGATAGTTGGACATCTGTTCTACAGAAGTAGGTTTGCTTCAGAAATATTGGCGAAGTTTCTGTTGAGGATTGGTTTGAATGTTTGCATTGGTGAGTTCTAAGTTGCTACTTTCGCAGATGGAAACGTGGGAGTCATATGGATTGCACTGCCTCTGGCAATTACTAGGGATTGGAAAGAATGAAACAAGCGAATATTCGAAATAAATTTCCAGATTCTCAGGTTTGTTGAGAACTTCAGAAATATTGGTGAAGTTTCTGTTGAGGTTTGGTTTCAGTGTTTGCATTGGTGAGTTCTAAGTTGCTACTTTCGCAGATGGTAATGTGGGAGCCATATGGATTTCACTGCCTCTGGCAATTACTAGGGATAATTGGAAAGAATGAAACAAGCGAATATTCGAAATAAATTTCCAGATTCTCAGATTTGTTGAGAATACGGTTACTGAGGACTTCGCTGGTGGTGTATTCCGGGATCCTAGGGAGAGGTACTGTCAATAGCTGACATCAAATTAGGATGGGAACAAATCAGGCCCCCTTAGGTCTCTGCCTCTTTACCTTGAGGCTGCTGCTGTGGCCTAACATTTGTATTGGTTTTTCTTTTTGTTTCTTGTCTTCTTGATCTGCTGTAGTTTCGTTCCTTTTAAAAAAAATACGGTTTAACATGATCAAACAAGATATTAGGCATTTCTTGTGGCACAAAATATAATTGTTAAAACAAAAAAATAAATTTAGGCAAGAAGATCAACTGATCCAAAATGATTAAATCTACAACAAAATAAGTCATAAAAAGTGGCAACAGCCTAACCAAACTGAAAATTAGGAGCACAACTACGTAAAAATTAAAAATTGAAGCAGCTTTTGTGGAGTATCCCACTTGGAAAACATCAACACAAATGATTTTAGGGAACTTACAGTAGATTCCTGCAATAAACCAAGAGAATCATTGTCTAGAACCAGTTTGTGATGGTCCAGATAAAGATCCAAAAGGTTTGGCAAGTTATGTTGGGCACAATGATGTACAACAAGTTTATGCAGTGCTTGCACAGTATCTCTGTGAAATTCCTCACTGATATTTGAAAAGTTGAGATCCAGTGAGCCCTCGGTCAAATCAGCTGGAATAGTATATTTAGTTGTGTTAAAAATGTATCCTGCACGGGCCAGAAGCGGTATAATCTCTGCAGTGCCTTCCCAGTATTCCTTCATGAAAATAAACTTCTTGGCAAGTTCCTGTTCCATGAGCATTCTTAACCACATGGAACACATATTATTAGCTGGAAATTTGAAAATTTTAATATTTGGCACATTTATGCACACGGCATCTAAATCTTCAGCAGAACAAATATACTTGAAATAATCAGGAAACTTCCCATTGGATTCAACATTTTCAGCAGAACGTAAATCATTCATATTGATTTGGAGACCTCCATCAAGTAATGAAGTTGCTGGAATTATCCCCAAGACTTTGGACACCTCCTCCCAGTCATTGTGACATATATGGTACTCAAGTTGAGACTCCCATGGCACATGAACCCCCATAAACAAAGGTTGATCCAGCACTATCTGCAAAGTATGTAACAACCAAAAAAGTACATGTAAAACAGCTGTGCACCTGGTGTAGAAAATAAGGAAAGATAGAAAGCAGCTTTTCGAAAATACCAAAATATAAAAAGCCAGGTAAACTGAAAATCCAATCGTTATAATCCCAATTAAAAAAATAAGATGTCAATGTATAAATAACTTAATCACAATTATCATTAGGTATGTGGAAAACATGTTGTCGACTCAAAAAGATAGTTCTGTAAATCAGTATTTCCCATAATCAGTGTTATTAGAATAGTATGATCCATGATCTGGTTTGTATGATTGAATCGTGACCTTAGAGATTCGATCCTGGGGCTGGCCCGAAAAGAGTATCGGATCGTACTATCCAGGCAGCCGGATCATACGATCCAGCATGATCGCTTGATCGTTTCTCGGATCTGCTGGACCGTACCATGAAACATGATTTCCCTGCTCCTTCAGAACCTCCTATGGCCTCTCCTCCTACCCCCGGTGTTCCACCTCCAGATAAGTCTTATCTTGAATTGGCAATTGCTCTTCGCAAGCATAGTTACCAAGACGGAGTACAGGAACAAAACGGCCAGGGAAAAATTCAAAGAAGAAAAAGAGCAAACAATGGGAAGTTCAGGAAAAGGAGGGGGAAATTTCGGTGTACGGGAAGAGTACAGCAAAGGAAAATTTCGGGAAAATGGAAAAAATGGAAAGTACAGGGAAAAAAGGAAAGAAATGCACTTTATGTAACTAAACGCCTTTATACGTTGCTAAAAGAAGGCATTTTAAATGTGTTTCTTAATAATAATAAAAAACACCATTTCTGTGACTATGATCGCAAGGGGGTTCGTTCATGTGTTGCGCCTTACCCTCTTCTTTTTTTTGATCTGTAAATGATAATATATTGAAAAACAGCAAGATGTTGAGGGAACAATACATGGCCATAAGGAAAAAAAAGAAGAGCAACATCAAAATTATGAGAAGACTCGAAAAAAACAGAAAGACCAGCCAGAACAGCCCCTTCACCATCGTCAACCCGGGTCCCAGGGACAGGACTCTTCCCTGGGCTGGTCACTATCCCTATTTACGCATAGGCCAACGAGGTCTACAATGTCTTTGACAATGACTCACACCAGTTTAGATTTCTGATCAAATATCCTCCTATTTCTCTCTTGCCAGAGACACCAAAGGACAGCAAAAAACGTTCCCTTCCACCTCTTCCCATCCAGCCCTTCCAGTTCAACCGCATCCCAAGCCAAGTAGAGCAGGTATGGATTGGTCGGGAAGACCCAACTCATATCAAACAATCTCAGCTCAATACTCCAGATTTCGTATGTCGTCACACAATGGAGGAAGAGGTGAGCGACAGACTCCTCCCCCTGTGTACACATGACACAACGATTGCTAATGTCTTTCACTCTCCAGATGAGATGGTCTCGCGTTAGAACTTTCTCCTTAAACACCATCCATGAGAAAAACTTAATTTGGGGCGGGATGCAAGTCTTCCGCAGCATAACTCTATCAAATCTGATAAGGGGCCTACGGGACAGCAACCGGTAATAAGATTTAACAGAGAATTGGCCATTTTTGCCAGGGAACCACACCCGCCGATCCTGGTTGTGTGGATTTCACTGCATCTCATAGAGAGATTGAAGAAGATTGGAGAACGCTTCCTCCTCATCGGTTCTTAGATTTCTGTGCAAATTGACTTTCCAAAACCTTCTTCCACCCGTGTCGTGAAGAAACTCATCAATCCGCCCTCCAGGGTGTAAAGATAAGGCATAAATTGAAGGGAACATCAGTTTGAGAGACACCCCCCCCCCCCCGACCCAACTGTCCTCCCAAAACTGAATTTGAGTGCCATTGCCCTAGCTGAAGCAGATCCCCTTAGAATAAGGGTGCCAAGTGGCACATATATTTTTCCACCAGGATGAGGTGCTTCTACTAATCTCGGTGTTGATGCCCCAGTTGTGGTTGGCATGGCCATATTTTTCCACTAATAACTTTTGCCAGAGGCTCTCCACTTCCTCCTCATTTCCTGCTTGCCAAAACCATTTACCAAGAAGGGCTAAGTTGGTCCATCTCAAGCACCGGATCCCCAGCCCTCCGCAACTCATCGGAAGCTTGCATGTATCCCAATTAATCAAATGATACTTTTTCTCCATACATGCCCCCACCCACAGAAAATTACGTTGAACTTGTTCCATCCGATAGATTACTCTAGCTGGACATTTAAACATAGACATATAGAAAATCGGTAAGCTTGTATGTACAGATTTCAGCAATACAAGCCGACCACCGCTGCTTAGAAATTTCCCTTTCCACGTGAATAAGCGTTGTTCGAAGCGTTGAATCACCGGCTCCCAAGCCCTCGCCGTTAGATGCCGCAGACCCAAAGGCAACCCTAAATATCTGATGGGAAGATCTTCGCTCTCACATTCCACAGTCTCAGCAATAGCCTGTAAGCGCATGTTATCAATTCCCATACCCGTGACCTTTGATTTGTGAAAGTTGATCCGATGTCCGGACACCGCCTCGTAAATTGATAAAGTGTCAGATAAGGCTTTGAATTCCTCGATATCAGCCTTACCAAACAGAATCGTGTCATCCGCATACTGGAGGATAGAGATGAATCTGTCCCCGCCCCCCACACTGATCCTCGAAACATGGTGCAACTGTCTGGCCCGTTCGATCATGCCAGTCATCGCTTCCCCCATCATATTAAAAAGGAAAGGGGAGAGGGGATCGCTCTACCGAATGCCCTGAGAGCTCTTAAAATACCCAACCGGTGTGCCGTTAACTAGAGCCGAGAACCATGAGGTCACATAATAGGCTCTCATCCACCTCCTCCACTTCAGCCTATAGTCCAGCTCGCTCCAAGAAACGCGATCGTATGCCTTTTCCATATCCACCTTCCAAAGGGCAGTAGGAAGGCGATGAAAGTGCGCAGAGTGGATGACTTCATATGACACAACCACCTAATCGATTAATTGTCTCCCTTGAACGAAAGCCCCCTGATTGGCTGATATAATTGACCCCATTAACGGCCTAAGTCTATTTGTGAGAACCTTCGAAATTATCTTGTATAGGCAATTGATGAGGCAGATCGGGTGAAAATCCGCAATGTCCTCGGCCAGAATTTTTTTCGGGATGAGTGTAAGGAATGTGGAATTAAGGTTGCGCCCAATAAAGCCCGAGCTGTGGAATTCATAGAACACCTCCATCAGGTCTTCTTTAATTACTGCCCAGAAAACACTGTAGAACTCCATCGTGATGCCATCGGAACCCGGCGATTTGTTCTTACTCCCCCCCCTTTTAATGGCTCTCCAGACCTCCTCTTCATCGAAGGGGAGCTCCATATTGACACAGTCCTCGGAGGTGATGGCCTAAAAGGACAGCCCATCCAACGTTGGCCGCAACTGCCCGTCGTCAGCATATAACTTAGTGTAGAACTCAACCACCTGCTCGCGGATCCTGGTGATCCCCACATGCACCACCCCCTCTACCCCCACACTGCCCAAATAATTAGATTTATTCCATACATTGGCAATCGCATGAAAAAAATTGGTATTCAGATCTCCCTCCTTCAGCCACTTCACCTTCGCCTTTCGATTCCAAGAAATCTCCTCATCCCTGCATAGTTTATTGAACTCCTTTTTTTTTGCACACGTTCTTCGCGTTCACCGTCCGATAGAAGCCTGCCTTCCTCCAGATTGTCAATCTCTCGCAGCCTTGTAAGTATTATATCCTTGTTGAGGTGAAGTAGCCCAAATATCTCCCTGTTCCACTCGATGGTACACTTCTTGATCCATTTCAGTTTGGAGATGAATCGGTAGGCCACCATACCCGAAGGCCTATGCTCATTCCACCAACGTGGCAGTGCCTCCCGATATCGATCATCCACTAACCACATGTTCTCAAATCTAAACGGATTCGTCCCTTTGCCTTTAGCTTCACACGTGAGCACCAACGGACGATGGTCGGACACCGCTCTCACTAGACATTCTAACCTGGCTGCCGGAAACAACTCCAACCATTCTATGCTGCAAAGGAAACGATCCAATCTACTCATGGACGGAGTGTCTTGGAGATTGGACCAAGTAAACCTGGAACCAGTTAGGGGTACATCCATCAGCCCCCAATCTGCAATCCAGGAATTAAAATCCCTCATGACAACCACATCAGGCGGCCCTCCATGTTTTTCATATCCCCATCTAATGGCGTTGAAGTCACCTCCTAAGCATATCGGATAATCCCATCTGGCCATAACGGCAGCCAACTCAAACCAGAACGTTGGCAGTCCCCCGAAGGGCCGTAAATACTGGACATCAGCCAACACTGGCCGTTGTCTCTGTTCCAAAGTACCACCGAGGCCGAGAATATACCTATCTCCTCAATCTTCTCAAAAATCCCGGAGTCCCACGCCACAAGGATACCCCCCCGAAGCCCCCACCGAGTCCACACCCACCAAGTCCCATTTCTTCCCTCGAAGTACAGTCCCGACTTTCCTATTATCGCAGTTACCCCATTTGGTTTATTAGAGCGTGATTACCACCAGCTTAACCGACGCGATAACTCATCTCACCCCCGCCTGCTTAGTACCGTCACATATGCCCCTCACATTCCAAGATAGCATCTTCATCACGAAACTTCATCTTAGCCCGCCCATCGACATCGGTAAGGGATCAAAATCTCCCTCTCCCTCTCCCATCCGCCATCCCCCAATATAATCGAGCAAGCTCACGCGAGCCTGCCCGGCGGTTTTTCTTGAAACTCTGGCGGTTAACCAGAATGGACTGAAAAACCTCCATCAATGACTCCTCACTTCCATCAAACGACATACCGAGCTCCTGCCCCACCCTGATCAGCCTATCGATCTCGTTAGACTCATCCGGATTGCGCATAATCCCGTTAGATCCCGGAGAATCCTCCATCGCAGCAATGACCTTACAAGCCGAGTCTGGGTTCTGGACTGGAGTCCCCAGAACAGAGGTATCAGAACCTTCGACCGATACTAACAGGCGCATCGTCGGGGTCCCTGAAGTAGCAAGTCTGAGCTTTCAGGTCTTAAATTCGAGCTCTAGGTCCGCATGCACCAGAAACTCCCAAGCCTTTTGAAGCAGGCCAAACCAGACCCGGAACAAAGGGATGACGGTCCGCGGGTCAGAGACATTTATAAGAGTTGTCAGGTCTGCAATGCCAAGCCTCCAGCTGGGAAACGAGAAGTCTCTTGCCAAGGTATGTATGTTATCAGATCGTTTCTTCTTCATACAGAGCTTTCCTTTCTATTCTAGACACTATAATTATACCCCATACTGTCTGTTTTTCCCTTTCTCATCCTGCCTCAATGATGGAGAAAATGAATGACCAAGAGAGTAATCATACTTGGGATATGGTCTCTCTTCCTTTAAGGAAGAAAACAGTAAATGGGTCTTAGTAGTGAAGCATAATCTTGATGATAGTGTTGAGTGCTATAAAGCACATCTTGCTGCATAAGGATTCATCCAGACTCATGGTCTTGATTATGATGTCATGTTTGCTTTAGTGACTTAAGTTGACTTCAATATGATTTCTTATTTCTATTGCAGCCAATCAGAATTAGCCCCTTAATCAATTGGATGTGAAGAATGCTTTTCTTTATGGGCATCTCACAGAGGAGGTTTATATGGATCCACCACTTGGCTTTCTGCTTCAGGGGAGAGACTGGAAAAGTATGTGAACTTCGAAATCCTATATATGGTTTGAAGCACTCGCCCCGTGCGTGGTTTCGTCACTTGAATGAAATGGTTCTTAGTATGGGTTTCCAAAAATGTCACTCCAATCATACAGGTTGCACGCTCTGGGAAAGGGATATTTCTCTCGCAGTGAAAGTATGCCCTTGATCGTCTGCATGACACTGGTATGCGTGCAGACCCTCCACTTCCCCGATGAATCCGAAGCTTCCCTGCATGGCAGTGAGGGTGATCTTCCAGATCCCTGAGCATCAGTGCCTTGTAGACCAATTGATTTACTTCGTGAGCCAGTTTATGAATTCCCCTCATGCTCCACATCATGTCGCAGTCCATCGCATTCTTCAATATATTAAGTCTAGCGCATCCCATGGACTAGTGTATCATACACATGGCCATCTTCATATTTCTGGACATACATATGCAGATTACGCTAGATCTATTACTGATCATCACACAAGTTCTGGATATTGCATCTTTATAGGGGCAACTTGGTTGCATGGAAGAGTAGAAAGCAACCTGTTGTCTCCGCTTGAGCATCAAAGCTGAGTATCAGACTATTCCGCACGACACATTGAGATTTTATAGCTTTCATCTCTTGTATTGAAGTGAGATTCCCCACCAGTAGCTCTGTTCATCTACATTGTGGTAATGAGGCGGTAGAGAAGATCACATCTGATTTTGTTTTGAACGACCAAACATAATGAAGTTGATGTTCACTTCATCAAAGAAAAAGTGTGGGATAGTTCAATGAAGCTCATAGATGTTTCCTCATCTCAGCGGTTAACCGATGTGTTTACTAAGGTAGTTGGCCCTGCTCTTCTTCATGATGTCACTGTCAAGTTGTGCATGTTTGGTATTTATGCTCCAGCTTGCTGGGGGAGTGTTGGGGTGTGTGCGTTATTGTAGTTAGTGAGTGTAGGTACTACGGGTATTATGTAGTAGCACTTATGGGCATACATGCAATTTTTCTCTCTAACTAATATAAAACTAGCAAAGCCCTCCAAACCTAAGCCTAAAATCACAAACCCTAGACCTATTATCACTCATCTAATCCTAATCTCATCCATCTCTTTAACATTCCTAAACCCTAAGCCTAGATCTTAGTCTCCTCTCATCAATCAAACAATTTTTAAAAGGGCTTCTCAAAATTTTGGAAGGGAAAAATATACAAAAATTACAGCATGTAAAGCTGAGACGAAAAAAATTAAGACAACAATATCTTAGTATAAAATTGATGGCCATGCAGAGGATGGGAGAGAAGCTAAGAATCAAGTTCCTATTGGATAAAAATGTTACCAGTATAAAAAACTTGTGCTTATCTGACCAAACTGTAATTACAGTGAAACTAAAAATTGCTAATGTTATATGTCACACCCTCAAACATGTTGATTGCTACAAAGGTACAGCTACTTGCCCATTAAATTAGTTTGAGCATAAAAAGCCCTCTAATTAGCTTTCTTTGCAACAGAAAACCTCAGTTCAACAATTAGTAGCAGAGCAAAGTCTAAAGTACTGCCTGCAGATATCAGTATGTAGTCGTACCTGCCGGTACTGGCACTGCACGTAATACAAATGCACTACGGTATATGATACTTTAAGCCTATAGTAAAAAGTAACAATTTGTACTGGCCAGTATGTATCATTGCCAGCCAAGACTTGGTACCACTACCAAAACAGGGATTTGAATCCTTGGCATGAACCCAAAGAACTGTTTGCATTCTAGAATCTTGCCCTCATATCCATTTTAAACCCACCTTCTTCCTAGGTCCAACTAGCTATTATCATTCTAATAAGGCAGTTTTAACTAAATCAACTTTGGTATTATTTAAACCTGTTGTCAACTTTTAAACTAACTATTAGATTTCTACATAAACAACTATTAACAAATTTCTATTATTTGTTTAATATAATTGCATAAATAAGTACTTTGATATTATTTTACATACATAATCCTCAGGAGGTTTTGTATCCTAGTTTTATATCCTAAATTTTATTACACTATACTGAGATTATACGATTTGGCAAGAGAATATGCATCTGCTCTTGCCCCAGAATGCAGTCCTGCTCCCATTCACGCTGTGAAGTTAAGAAAGATTTGTACAAGGACACATCACTATGTAATATTTCAGAATGCCAGGAACAATGAAGAATACTTTTTCCATTCAGTACTGACTTAGAAACCCATCACAAAAGATGTTATTGGACCAACATTCTACGTTTTCAAATTGCACAAGGATTTAACTAAATGGAACTTTGAATACATATCTTCATGTAAAGTAAAAATTTTATTGCTTCTGAATATTGCAGCCAAATACCAATCTCATTGAAGAAGGCAACTGACAACATTATTAGATGGATTGGAACAAAAAAATTAAACAATAATGAGACACAGTATGGTAAAATATATGATGGCATATACACATATATTGCAATGACAATAGCAACTTAAACAACTATATAGTAACAAGAAGAGCTTCATTTCAAAGTTAGTAACCATGCTCCTTACAGAAATCAATGCCATACAAACTTTTAATAATTTCTTTTTGCATGTTCAAAAGGTAATTTAGAGGAAAATCTCAGTTACTTGGTAGCTTCAAACAGCTACAAATGACAAATACTAAGATTCAACCAGGTCCAGTTATAAGGTTGTCATTTCATACCAGGCATCACAAACATTTGGTTTTTTTTAAGGGATTCAAATTATCCAGCATTGTTTCGAGGTAACATGACTGAAGAAAAGAGAGAGAACATAACATACGCGATCCATGGTTCTTTGATCCCACGCATCAGACCAGCTGGCAGCAGCAGCCCAGTATCCACCATGAATATTATCTCCATCAACCACAGGAAAACCAGTGCTTTCGTCAACATTTGTCCAAGAACCAATCACAACCCCATCAATCTCCCCACATTCAATGATACAATTATTGGAAGCAAGCGAACATGTCAGCCACAATTTTTTTTCTTCTGGCAGAGATAAATCGGAATTGCTGAACTGCTTTTGCTTGTCAAGAAATGAGCTCCAGAAGCTACTGCTTGGATACAGCCTCTTTTCACAAAGAAAAATAAAGGGTTAGTTAAATGAAGATAGAACACAAATATGAAACTTGGATAGAATGATAATGTATTTTGAGGAAATGCATAAGAAAAAATAAAGTGTATAAAACGATAGAAAAACACAATCACAAACCTCAATAAGAGATATTTTCTCTAATATTATACATTCATACGGTCCAAGATATCCTCTTCTTTTCATCTCATCCGCAATTTTTGTTCGAAGAGATCTCCTTACAGTCCCAAACACTAGTTGTCTGAGGCTGATTTCAGTATCCTCTCCAAGTCTTTGCAAAGTTGCTACAGCTAGTTCAATTTCCCCCTATTTACCACATGGCTTTAATTTATTAAAGGAAAAATTGGAGTCAGCTACATGTAAAAAATCACCAATAGGCTACCTTCAAAAACAAGTCATAAGCAATAACTCTTCCAACATCACGAACTTCATTGAAAGTATCATGAGGCTCTTTCTCAGAAACCAAATCACTTGAACGTTGAAGGTGTAGATGAAGAACTGCTAATGGTAGACGACCAGAGCGTAAAGCATCTTTGACAACTGTTTTTAGGTCTAGATTATCTGTTTTCCAACGTGTCATCATGTCCTTGGGATTTTCAAAAGGAATCACATTCCTTCCCTGACCTCCACCTTTTAATGCATGGAGATAAAACTCATCCAAATGGGTTGAGGAGATCAAGGATTCCATGGGCAATAAAGAAAGCTGGTTCGTGCCATCAAATGCCAAGTCAGATGTGGGAAAGGACAATTCTCTCTGTTTCCGTACTACTAATGCCTCTGAAATCCCTGAAGAAACAATGTCCATGGGAAGAAATGGAGGAGAATCATCCTGTAATACATTTGTATCTACTGGTATTAATGCACCCCTACCATCTTCCTGTAAAAGAAATAACAATTAACTGTCAATCACCTCTATAGATAACCCAGAATATATTATTTCAACTGATATAGCAGAATTGCTCAACTCAAATTATAAACGGTGAATGACAAACCAAACATCATACCATTCCCTGAATCGGCCTTCTACATTTTTCACTAAGTCGGCGCTGCAGGTTTCTGATGATCTCCAAAAGATGAGCCATCTCCTGTAGCCTCCTTGAATTTCCAGTTTCAATTAATTTACCCATTGGTAACATCGATTGTAGATATGTATCATATGATGTTCGTGAAACTTCATACATGTCGTTAAAAATGACTCTATCTTTCTTATGCTCTAATAGCCCATATCTCCTAACCATTTTGGTTGCAAAGCAAGCAGCTAAAGAAAGAAATCTGTAAATTTAAACAGGTAATGAGTAAAATCTCCAGTGTATTCACCCATCTCATTGTCCAACTCCATAATAAGCTAGAGATTGTTGAGCACATACCAACAGCTAACCTAAAAGGCTAGAGTTATAGTAGGAAAATTCAACATAAGCAAAAGACATATGAAATAGGTGCTAAAAGCTGAGACTGTAATTTCTAACCATTGTTTTCCTGCTGCATTAGCCAGTACAAACCAACCAACTTTTCATGCATAATATATAGATACAGACAGAACGCAAACATTTATAAGCACGGTACAATATTTTCTTCTTGACAATGCATGCTACTCAAAGGCCCTCATCTTAGTAGTAAACAAAGAGCTATTATATCTTTTGTCATCAACAATATGGAATTAACCGGCTCTTGAACGCCCAACTTATGTAGCATCAATTATTGAGAAGGAAATCCAATCCTAATGTTTATAACAGGAGAAACAAAAATGTTTCGGAGAGAAGTGAAGTTAAATTACGATGCCTAAGCAGGTTACAAGACCTTTGTTGCACAAAGTGGGAACAGGAGCTGCGGCAGATTCGTCTGTGGGAGTGGGGAAGTGCCATTCTCAAAAATTTAGGGAGCTGGAACACTTGAGAGATGTTTTTATAAATTAACACAAATGTAAAATATATACATACTACATAGAGCAAATTATTAAATGAAAATTAAATTATAGTGCTATTCTGCAAAGGGATATTTGCAATCCTTAGGATAAAAAAGACCAAAAATTGCAAACAATTACAATATAGAATGAACAAAAGGCATCCAGAGGAATGTTGTATATTTTTTGTGTAATATATCATTTATAAATCATTAATATCAACACATCAATTCATAATCATGCTCAATCATTCATCTTTCATACAACCATATCTTTATTTATATTGTAGTATTTATTCACTCAATAACAATGATAAAAGAAAAGAAAATATGTTAATTTTTTATTGTAAGCAAGGTCTTTATTGAATTTCGCTGAGGTAGGACTGTTCCATCTATTGATGCAGGTGACACCTCCATTAATACATGAAGGAATAATAAGGTATTGCAATTTTAAACACCAAAATGGTGTTTAGATGATTTTACACCACTGAAGTACATTTTTTTACTTTACACCATTAAAGTATACTTTACTGTTATACCATGTGGCGCACATTTATGATCAATCTAAATAGTCCCAGTGGCCGTCCATCATTGGAACATGCCAGCCAAAGAAACATGTCTATAAGAAGATGCGACCATCCAATCACTAAACTTTAATGTTAACCGTCAAAAAATAAGAACAGTTGATATTAGAGAGCACAGATCAAATAGTTCAAATCTCCACGAAAATTGTGATTTCTTTACGTACTCGACCGTTTTTACAACCGCAGGTCGGCATCATTCATCAGTTTTCTTGCCGGGGCTCACTACAGTTCAATGAAATAACTAGCATTATGACAGCCTGGATTGTTCACGTCTTACACCTTTAATGGTGTAAGATTATTTAAATATTAAAATGGTGTTTCAATGACGGTATGGAGCAATGTTCAAAATCTCGATTTTCTGATATGTATTGGCCAGCTATAAAATCGATACATACTGGACGATTCATATCGGTTTTGGACGATACATTGATATCAGCTGATACATTCCAATATATAAGGGACGATACATTCAATGTATCGACCCAGTGACCTCCGAAACTGATATGTATCAGTTTCATCCGGAATTTTGAACCATGGTATGGAGAGTTGGGTTCATCCATGAAATATAGATGATCAGACTTCAGTAATCAACTGTTACCATATCCAATGATTTCAAAACCAGAAGGAGCCAATTTGGGGTCCTCCAAAATGGACACAATATAAGATCATGATTTATGAAACAATATTCTTTTAAAAAATATTTTGCAACAATCTTGTCCCATGTTTTCCACTTAAAAGAGACTGACTTTTTCTCAATGGCATATGGATTGGCAAGAACTTTTCCCAAAAGAAAAACAATTTCCGTGAGATCATGATTGGCCGGACCAAACATATCCCATTGCCAACTACAGCAAATAATTTTCATACATGAGTATCAGTATACTGGTGAAACACTTGATCATTGTTGCAAGTAGAAATGTTACATACACCACGGCAAATCGATTAAAAACTATCTTACCTCTCTTCAAATTGGGGTAGCAGCCCGTTTGGATGGCTATCGGAATGAACATGATAGCCTGGAGGAGGATTCAGTTAAAATAAAAAATTATTTAGTGTCACATTGTGATGATATCGCTATTTAGGCTCTATTTTACAATCAGATAGTGGATTTGAAGAGGAAGTCTAATATAAGATTAATGTAGGTTGGATGAAATGGAGGCATGCAAGTGGAGAAGTACGACCCAAGAGTTCCACTTAGATTGAAAGGACGTGTTTACAAGAGGATTGTTAGACCTGCCATTTATATAATGGGAATCTTGGGCTATGAAAAAGTGACAAGATAAGAGTACATGTAGCCGAGATGCATATGTTGAGATAGATGTGTGGTGTAAGAAAGGATAAATTCGGAACAAGTACGTAAGAGAAAATTTGAGAGTGGCACCTATAAAGAAAAAATTTATGAAATGTCGCTTGAAGTGGTTTGGGCATGTTCATCGGAGGCATGAAGCAGACCAAATACTAAGAGTTGAGAAGCTACAAGCACAAGGAAGTAGGGGAAGAGGAAGGCCAGTAAAGACCTGGAGGGATATCAAGGATTGGGAAGTTACAAAGAGCTTAGCTCTAATCAGAAGCGAGTGGAGAAATAGCACTCAGATAAGGCTGTGATGATGATGATGTCTGATGTTGATTGGCCTAGTGCTAAAACCATTAGGCAGTCTCCGTCCAGATATTGTGCCTTTCTTAGAGGCAATTTAGTTGCATGGAAGAGCAAGAAGCAACATGTAGTGTCTTGCTCTAGTGCAGAAGCAGAATATCGAGCTATCGCTCATGGAGTGTGTGAGATGATGTTGCTTAGATCCCTCATAACAAAGCTTGGATTTCCCATCGTTGGTTCTATGCCGCTTCATTGTGATGATGAGGTTAACAAAAAAATATTGCTCTTATTCTGTACTGCATGAGAGGTCGAAACACATTGAAGTTGACAATCATTTTGTAAGAGAAGGTATGGGAGCATACTGTTAGCTGATTGATGTCCAGTCTTCTCAACAACTAGGTGATGCCTTTACCAAGCTTTTGGGTCCTATCGTTCTACAGGATATTATGGTTAAGCTGGGCATGCATGATATCCATGGTCCAGCTAGAGGGGAAATGTTAGAACAGTATTTGAGTTTATTAGTTATTGTGGTGTGAGTTACTTAACATTGCATACGTATGTAGTACTCTGTGATTACTATAAAGGAAATTGAGGAGAATTTTCTCATTAAGTCATTCTCCCTCCCTCCCTCTCTCTCACTCTCTCTACAACCCTAACCCTAAATTCTTTTACCCAACCCTAATTTCACCATCTGTTTTCCTTTTATCTATAAGCATACTACCAATCAGATGTCAGGATAGACCATGGTACATCGCAGAAATCATCAATCATAATTCTCCTGAAAACTTTACTTGCATTAAAGGAAAGATATTAGGAAAACCCCATGCTTTGCATCTTCCAATTGCATATCTTTGCACATCACTCACAATTATCTTGATAGTTGCATCTAGTTTTCAACTAGGAGACTCTCCGATAGTTCCATTAGATCAATTAGGATTGTATATGATAGTAGCTATGGACTCCATAGTAATTTGTTAAATAAATATTTACTATAAGCAAATGATGTAATAACATTGGAACGATGACCCAAAGACAAGAACATCTAAATGCAGAAAACAAAGCATAATCTTCAATCAAACAAACTACCACAATAAAAGAGAGCAATCAAAGTTTAATAAACTAGGGTCATTGTCAGAATCCACAAAAACTCCAACCGTCTACTTCAAAGGAAATCTAAACTACTCCATTTTGGGTTCATGTTTTCTCCTTATCTCACAAAAGAGAAGCCTACTTAATTATGTTTAAAACGACAAAAAAATCCTAGACAATCCACGGTTTTTGTTAACTCAAAAAAAAAAAAATTTAATCAATAAAAAAATTCTCAAGTTTTTTTGTCAACTCTTAAAAGTCAAACTAAAGAATTTTAATAACATCTTCCCCCTAGCACTTTTTGTCAATGTCAAATTCCAAGTCAGATATCGAGTTCCCCTTTTTTGTTTAAGTGGGCACATAAGCCACTGAAGTTGTCTCCTGATCGCTTCAAGTGTTCACACGAAACTTAAAGAAAACGTCCTAGACCCACTAAATCTCATTTGGGTCTTTAATTATGGCCTAAATCCTTTAGTCTTTTCTTCTTTTCTTCCTCCTTGAATCTTTGTCTTCAATAACCATTGGTTCACATCAATTGATGTTGAGGGCTTAAAGCTTCTCAAAACCATACCTACCCAAAATAAATGACCACTGAATGCTCTACATATGGCAGCGTGTAAAGGGCGAACTATGGCTTACATAAAAAAGGGTCATGATAGTTTTCCAAATATATCCATGAATAGTAAATGAAATCGTAAAACTGGATGACACAAAATTTACCTGGATGCCATAGCTACCTCATTATCGCTCCCCATTTTTTGGAAAATTTGATAAACAGCAGTGAAAAGCAACCTCAAGATGCCATCTTCTGCCATATTCACATCCACAAGCATCTCCAATGATCTGTTCCATTTAAAAAATTGTGCAATAAGAAATTGAATATCATCACAACTATCTAAAAACGGAGCCACAACCCAAACACACACACACAACCGCCCCAAAAAAAAAAAACTCTTTCAACACCCAATCAGATATATATTCTACCATTAATATATGCTTGCAAATTTTAAACTGTACGGCAGACAAAAATACAAGGAGATTGAGAGTTTTATTAAATTTAACCCCAACTGCAAAAAGATTGACATGAAATTGTAGTCACCAAATTCTACGACTTTCTCAAAAAATCAGGTTTAAATCGCGAATAAATCCTTGTATATTCTTTTCACATTTTAATTGTGGCTTATTGAAAAATCAAAAAACGAATTAATCAATTAAAAATGATTTTTTCAATTACTTATTGATAAAATAAATTTGAGAATTAAAAAACTCTCATCTCTTTTTTGTTAAACAAAAACTAAGAAAACTCCTATTTTTCATTTCTAAAGAATCAAGTTGACAATAATTACTTTTAAATTGAAATTTAGGGTTTGAAATTTTCAAAAATCATAGGTTTAAATCATTCCCATTGCTTATCTTTGTGTTCAATAGTTTTTCTACTTCATTAATCTTTTTTATTTTTTCTAAACTTTCCTTTTTTTGCCCAATTTTTTCTTGTCAAATAATTCCTGAATCCGGGCTTGGTCACTATTCATGATATATCATTGCTTCCCATAGGGCATAGCCAAGTATTTTTCAAGTGATATGGAGAGTACAGAAGATGAGCATGATGACATGAAAATTCTTTGTTACTATAAGGAATAGCCAAGTGATGTTTGAAGTGATTTGTCAACATTCAGATTATAGGATGCAGCTGATATTAATATGGGACAAATTACCTAAACATTTATCTATTTAAATTTAGGGTGGTGCTATTGCCACTTCAAAATTTGAAACCGAAGTTCAAGATGAAGTGCGGCTGCCAAATGCAGCTCCCTCTTGCTTAGTTTTGCTATTTTATTTAGCCAGCACAAGTTTTAAAGGTGTATCAGCCTCAACCTCGATCAGCCTGCACTGTCGATCCAACTCTCACCACCCTAAACTACTCAGGATTAGTCAGAAATATCAAGAGTTAGGTCATTCTATTTTCAATTATACTTCTTTTCCCTAAAACTAATAAATTCAACAGTAGATTATGTGGATAATGATGTAGATAAGATGATGAAACCTGTGGGTTGGACAGTGATATAATCAAGTGGTACAATAAAAAATTGTAAATCACAGAAGAAAAATACGACACTCTTTCATTGTCATCACAATAAGCACATGGTTGCGGGAACCACGTTCTAGTTTTCGAGTGCTAGAGACGACAAAAACAGACATTACTTACCTCTAAGAAAAGCACTCTGACAGAACAAGGCAGAGGATTGAAGTGGCCTTTTGAAACCCTAGGCCCAAGTCCTGGTTCAGAGGCAATAGAAAAATAAAGGGAAGAATTTGAGCATCTTGGTCAATGGATAGATGTTGAAGTCGATTGACCATACAAGCTGATCGAGGAGGATGTGGTGATACACCTTTAAAAGCTTGTTCTAGCTAAACAAAATAGCAAACTAGCAAGAGGGACCTGCTCAACCGCACTTTTGAAGTGGCAATAGCTGCACCTTAAATTTATTTACCCGGAGCTACCTCAATACTCAGAATTTGATATAAACGATCTTTTCCAACCATTTTTGTTGGCTAATCATTGCACGGTAAGGAGCTGCATTTGTCAACTGCACTTTTGAAGTGACAATAGCAGCACCTGAAATTTATTTACCAGAAGCTACCTCAATACTAAGAATTTGATATAAATGATCTTTTCTAACCCTTTTTGTTGGCTAGTCATTGCATGGTAATAATTGTTTGATCAAGCTTATTTCTGGGTTATGACTAACCCACGTGAATATCTGCCACATGAATGTTCTAGATATTCTTTAACTCACTTGTGTTAAAGATGAGCTTAGTGTCACCTTTAGTGCTTGAGCATGAGCTCCTAGGTGAAACTCAAATATTACAAGGTTGCTCCAGTACAAGGTGAAGGGAAATTTTGGAAAATAAGCATTACTGGAAAAATAGTAATGAATGGCTGCATTGACGGAAATTGGCTTTGGCAGGGTCTTACTAATTATTCTTTGGATATGGTAGTTTCCATCAAATTCTAAAGGAGTTAGTTTTTGGCAAATAATTTTAAACAGGTGAAGGTTTTGGTGATTTGACCCATAATATATTGTAAACTTTAGAATCAAATATCATACATGCAAATACATAAACAGTTCATAAAAGAAACAATGCAACCATATCAGGGAATAATTGGCTCTATATACCCATACATTAGATAAACAAAAAGAACAATGAACAGAAGGTCATATATGTATCAACGCTTTAGGTAGTCTGGTTGATAGATTAAAGAAGAAAAGTTTATCAGCCAAAATAGATATTAGTCCATCCCAATGGCTTTGGTGAGTATGTTTACAATTTGCAGATCATTTGTTGGGTACAGTCAAGAAATAACCTTGTGCCAATAACATGAATGATAAAAGAATGCCAAATCTGAATAAGTATTCATAAATGCACTTTTAATGATAAGGAATATATACTAATATTATATACAGCATTGTTTTTTGTTCTTTGCTTCTTAAAAGTAATAAGAGCAGTATTGTCCCAAGTGTGATAGTCTACCAATTCTTAGACATGAGGAAATGAGGTGTTTCTGCATGTAGCATAAAACTCTCCAAATTCACTCGCTCTTTATGGAATTAAATTGCAATTCGTGTGTTACATATTTACTAATGTAAAAGGATTATTTGCAATTTAAATTGCTCCCTCAAAATCGAGTTCTATGATAAGTTGGATTACCAGACCTGATACCCCTTAGGCCAAACATGTTAGCTTTAGTTTTACATGGAATGATGCTGATTTTTTACAAGAAACAATGGTATGATGAAAACCCTGATCTGCATTGAATTGATCCTACTCGCCTAGTGGAAGGGTTGCCAACTCCATTTCTGTAACACTTCCAAACAAACGTGCTCCTGCTGCTGTGCTGCAAACCAGAATATATGCTATCTGGAAGATTGATATTATCCTCATAACAAACTAAATCACAGCCAAGCACCTACATTCAACATCTAGGGCCTCCCAATAGAACTTCCAAAACATATCAATCCATCCCTTAGTTACCAGAAGCGCCATGAAACGTGTGGTAGGTTGGGAGCGGGAGCGCCCTTAAAAGCTTAAGAGTACACTATTTTATGGTCGAAAACGGGTGCAGGAGCGAGACTCCGAAGCCAGAGCGGCTCACTAATTAGAAGCTTCCTGCTACTAGGATCCATCCACATACTGAAGGAACAATAAGAGAGTGTCAACAAAACAAAATTCACCACACAGCATTACATGTGACACCACCCTCTAGGGCATCATCCAGTTTACTCTATATATCATTTTCCAGCCCACCATGACTCTCAAAGTGGATTACCTAATATTAGGCCATGATATGTTACAAAAGAAGTATCACTAAAACATTTAGCGCTAGCCAAAGTCCAACTTGAAATACACATCATCAAATGCACATCCTTCACTTGCTATAAACGTAGTGACAAATGTCTCTGAAATTTCAATTCACCGAAACAGGGTCAAACGAAACTTTTGGCAAATTTTTGGGGATTTCTCCGAAATCGCCGAAATTTCATTAATTTCAGCGAAATTAACGAAATTTTTATAAATATTAAATTAACGATTTTTTTTTTTTAATTTTAGCCATTTTTAAATAATAAATAATTTTTTTATAAATATAAATGTAATTTATATATATTTTTTGTAATCGCCAAAATTTTCCCGTACCAAAGTATTGTCGAAAAAGAAATTTGTCACTATGGCTATAAATACCATCGGCTAATACCAACATATGAAATGACGACACAACCTTATCATAGACATTAGCCATTTTAAAATTAGAATAAATCAACACGAACCTCACTGCACTGTACAAAACTTATCTGTGTAACATGGGTAAGAAAAAGACAACTTATAGACCTGACACATGACATGATCAAATTTTAATTATTTAAATTAAAGCTAAAAAGTCCAAGTGCACTACAGACATAGCAAAGAATCTCACTGTTCAATCTCATCAGATTTCACGTAGTCCAATGCCAACTGCAAGCGGCGCATGCGAGCAACTTTCAAGTCCCATCCTGCAATTGGTATTGACAGGCCACAAGTCATTAATTTATACTAAGAATGCTTTTTTTCTAATATTTTAAAATGAAATAAGTACTCAAGAACAGAATGATTCATAATGCATGCTAAAGATTGCATGAAATAAGCATGCAGCAAATCCCTTCAGTTTACCACAAGCAAGAAGGATATTAATGTAAGCAGAATATTAAAATAAAAAAAGTAAAGTAAGAAAGTATACAGATTTGTACTACTAACTGTGGAATAGAACCAAATTCAAGCAGCATTGTTCACCAACAGATATAAAACTACAAGAATAACAGTTAATCAAAGTGGTTTGCATTGACAGGAGAAGTTCATATTAAGAAAAGAGAGAGGCATAAGTGATACAACAAGTCTACGTGAACAGCATGTCAACGGAACTTATGGCTGCAATTAAGAAAGATTTTTTCATTCTTTCTTGAATTGCTATGAAAATAATAAGCAAATTACTTTCTAATTAAAAGCAGTTTGGTGAAAATCATTCATGAATCAAGAGGCCAACTATGTGCAGAAATATAGAGGTGTGCAGCTGATTTGATACTCAACACCAGTTAACCAGAAAACTTCCTAAATGCTAAAAAATAGAACCGCGGACAGTTTTTTAGATTGTCACAAATGAAACCTCATTTCTCCCAATAGAGAGGATATCTCAAGAAAGAAGCTTTCCCTTTTTTTTGTAAAAAAAACTATTTTATGAGTAAGCTGGGCTCAAACCTGTGACCTTGAGGTTACAATATGGTCAACCTTCCCTTGTGCTACAGCCCAAGCCCCCTTTTTCTGTAAAATTGCTTATATAGTAGACCTTATCAGTCTTAAAAGACTTTCAGCTGTCAGCTTCAAGAGAAGGTTCAAATATTTGAGAGAACCATAGCAGCTACGTATCAATTATTCAAGTACGAAGTCCCTCAGGTACCGTTATCATGGTATAAAGTACATAATACTAATACGCATGGTTTAAAATATCCTCCGATAAATTCAAATTATCTAGTTATTGGTCGATAAGTTTGATAATACAAAAATAATATGCTCAAAATATCATCCATATCATCAATTTTTTTTAATAATTAAAATTTTATCTAAGAAAATCTGATGATAGGCTCAAAATAGTCTGATATATATCAAATTATCGGACAATAATTTGATACGTATCGTTACGAGGGGACCAATATATATGAGGAAAACGAGATTTTGAACCATGCTGATGCTCGCTGTTACGTAACAGTTTTGGCCTAGCTGAAACTGACACATTTATTAGTATCCCTTAGGTATTGAATGAGACCTCCTGGTAGCATTTGGTATCGGGCCTAGCATGTAACCACAAAATGTCAATACGCCTCACTAGATCACGGAGGCCCATGAATTTCTCAAAATCTAGGACCTAGTCATGAGGGGGAATATATATCATATGGGTGAGAGCCATGTAGCATCCAGAAGTGAAACACGTGTGTGGCATGCAACAAGGCTGAGTGGCCAAATAGACACGCAATTGACATCTCATATATGGAATATGTATGCCATGCTAAGCATGGAATCATTAGACCAAACCCTATTTTGCAACTAGTTTTCCATGTATTTATTGCATGCTGACCCAATGATCAAATGGAACACAACACCTTTACACGCGGTGCACAACCCACAAGCAAGCACTATAAGAACCCCAACTCTTTTAATTTCAACATTGATGCGGGAACTTACTAAATGCAATGTTAGGGCTGAGATTAGGATTAAAATTAATTTAATCAATTAAAATAACAATTTCTCATAACAAATTATCACGAAAATTCTATAAATTCAATTAGGTGATTTAATTTCGGCCCAAAATAGTGTTACTTTCGTGTACGTTCCCTATCGCGGATCTAGAATATTAGGGTTCTTATGAACGGTTAGATCTCCGATAGTTTTAGGGCGTCGAACTAACTCGCAAGCGGGTTCTCTCGATACCAAACAAAAATAAAAGGCTAATAAAATTAATGATGAACAAAATATTGATTAGGGCTTTTATGAGATCAATAAAATAATTAGGATTACGCTACTTACGCAAACCGTAGATCTAAAGAAGATAGAGATGGAAGAAGAGTTGGCCTCGCACCAAACCGCAAGCGGAAATCGAAGAATCGCTCTCCGTTTTGAGAGAATCACACCCTCACAAAAGTTTAGAACTCTCAATTTGCATAAGCAATTTTCATTAACCAAAAACTAATAATAAAAGTGTTTACAAGCCTTTAAATAGGCTAACCAATGCATAAAATTAGAAATCCTAATATAACTCTAATTCTTAATTCAAATAAAAGAGGCTGATCAATGCATAAAATTAGAAATCCTAGTATAACTCTAATTCCTAATTCAAATAAAAGAAAGATCATAATTCTTCTAAAACAATAAAGTCCTAAAACAATAAGGAAACTAATCATATTTCTAATAAAAGAAACAACTCTTACTTTCTAAAATAAAATAATAAAAGATACTAATCCTAATTCAATTAGGATTCTTGAAATTCGTCATTTTATGTCCAGCTTCCGAAAACTGACCATAACTTCTTCAATACTTGTCGGAATTGCTCAAATTTTGGCTCGTTGGAAAGCTACTTCGATAAGCTTTCAAATATGACCAATTTTGTATTAATCCGACTTTGTTTGACACTTCAAAATAGGCCAAACATAAAAGTGACGGGATTGAAAGTTGAAAACCCTAATAAATTTTGGATTTTCTTCTTTCTGATCAAACAGGTTTTTAACGGGCCTTTTTTTAAAAACCCATTCGTGGGTTCACTTTCTCTTTTGACGTCTCCTCTTTATCCGACCACGATTCAAACAGGTGGATCTAAAATTCGAATCAAACATTCTTCACCGCAGACCCGTTGTTTGCGACTCCACCGTCAACCATTAAAATAGCCAATCCTCGCCGTTTGCAACCTTCAACACCCCATTAAAACTCTCAACAACATCACCATATCCCTCTTCAACCCACTCCATGGCTGCATGCAACCATGTCAGCATCCTCCATTAGAAAAACCTCTGCAACCTCTGCCACCATCGAAGTTGCATGCAACCACTTGTGGTTGTAGTTTAGTGGTGAGAATTCCACACTGTGGTCAGGGAGACCTGGGATCGAATCCCAGCAACCACAACTACTTAATAAAAGAGTTGGTATCAGAGCCAATTTCATCTAGGGATTGGGCTATCACGGAAACTCTCACTTCATAATACTCTTAAACGGAGGCTCCCCGCCAGTGGCAGGGAAAACCAGTGAACATGTGGGGGAGAGGAGTAGAGGCTCCGGAGAGAGGTAGAGGCCCCGGGGTTGTGATCTTGTTCCTACTGATGAGATACTTTGATTGCGCAATGGGATGCTCTTCACATTGTGAGGGAAACCCTGGACTATAATAGGTACCAATGTGACTCTGAATGTAATTGGGTAACGGGCGGTGTACATGATATGGCTGTCCCGTACAATTGGTATCAGAGCTAAGGATGGCTCTCCATCGATGATGGACATGACCTAAAGGTGACTTGGTTTGGTCCCACATTGGTTGAAAACTCGTCCAGTCCCTGGGCTATAAGTCCCCTTCCAGAGATGACACGTTTTAAAACCCTTGCAGACAGGTTCCCAGACTGGGACAATATCATACTAAGGGTCAAGTCTAGGACATTACACGACTTAAGAAGAATAAACTCAATGACTTGGTGTTTGTGCAATACAATCAAAAGCTGCGAAAACATTTCCAAGTACGGCGGGAAAGATCAACACTCTATGATCTCATCTCAATTTGATGACCGGCTCCTGATCATCCTCGAATGGTTGATGCACGAAATGAGTCAGTTTTCATAGAGGACCTTACATGGGCCCAAGTTAGAGAAGCCTCTTTTAGTTGACACCAGGGGAAAGTTCAACTCAAAATGAGGAGACGATCGGCGCCTAATTTTGGTGTTGGCAGTCAAGGCTTCCATGTAGAAGAAGAAGAAGAAGATGATGAAATAAAAGAACAAATACATCCACATGGTATAGGTGAGATCTGATGAAGAAGAAATAAATACATTGAAGGTGATGATTCAAATGATGATGGTAATGTTAGTGGTTATGATATTGGTGATGATGGAGGAGATGCAATACCACAATGGGCTACAGACTACCGTATAAAGTACATCGTCTCAATATCAATGAGTATTGTCATACATGTAACTTTCAAGTTGTAAGTTTTACTTTGTTGAAGTTAAATATAATACAAAATGTCTATGTTTTTTCCTTTTTTCTATTTAACTTAGGCAATTAGGCCCTTAGTACAAGTAGGCTAAGGTTAAATATATATTACTAGGTTAACACATATTTGAAGCTAAGATTAAATATGTAGCCATGCAGGTAAGTAGGTTAATACATATTTTGGAGCCTATAATTACATATGTATTAGATATTTAGGAGCTTAAGATTGAATATGTATTAACTTACATATTTTTTCATTTGTTTGGAATTTTTAAGAAAAACTATGCTATGGCTTATGTGATAATGTGACTCACATAAGCCACGGAGATATTCCATTGCATAGCATAGCTTATTCCATTTAACAACATTTCTCGTAAGAGATAGCCTCTTCATCAACTTGATGTTAAGAACGCATCTTCATGGAGATCTAAAGAGGAGTTTTATATGGCTTTTCCTCCAGGCTTCACTACTGAGAGGGAGAAGGGACAAATTTATCTGCTCAAAAAGGCTATAGATAGGGTAAAGCAGTCACTAACGGCATGGTTCAAAAGTTCAGTATGCAATTATTAAGTTTGGCTATGAAAGGACTCATTGTGATCACATCTTATTTGCAAAAAGGGGTAATGTGAGCGATACAATTTTTATGGGTGATGATGAGGAAGAGATTGGGATAATTAAACAACACGTAAGTAGACGGTTTAATTTTAAAGATTTGGGTCCCCTGCAATACTTCCTTGGAATTGAGATTGCTAGATCAAAGAAGTGTATCTTTATTTCTCAAAGAAAGTACATCTTTAATTTGCTTAAGCAGATAAGCATATTGGGATGGAGGCCTTCATACTCCCATGGATACATCTCACCATCACTCGACCAGACATCTACGCAATATGGGTAGTCAATATATGCATGCTCAACAGACCAACTACTTAATCGTCTTATACATCTCACCATCACTTGAGGTCTAGTCATGGGAAGAACATATTATTCAGTGACCATGGTCGCTTTGATATGGAAATATGCACAGATGCATATTAGGCAAAATGTCTTAGTGATGGTGGTCTACCACAGCATATCATGCCTTTGTTGGAGGAAATTTAGTTGTGTGGTGCAAAAGCAGAGAATAGAGCTATGTAAAAGGGTGAAGGAATGTAGATCATGTGTATTGGTCAACTCTACTGTTTGTATTTGAGTAGATTGGGCAATGACAGCCCACTGATACGCCAATGTGAAGCATATCCTTGGTTAATCCAAGTAATCCACTTGGCAGCTCATCATCGAAACATTATCTCAACTGAAAAAAAAGTAACATGGCCACTAGAGGAGCATAATCATCCGATCAATGCACTTTAATATCAATCATTAAAAGATTAATTGCAACCATCCATATTAGAGTGAATTGATCAAACGATTCAATTCACCCCAAAGCATATTTTTGTGCCCATAGTAGTTCCAAATATGAGCTACATTTTAAGGACTTGGATTATCCAAAACGTGTGCTAGCAGGCCTACAAGTGGGACAGTCAGAGTCCAATTTGTACAAACAATAAAGGCAGTCATTTGACATTATCCTTATGAAAACTCTCTATGGATCTCTTTTAAGACAATGAAGCAACTATCACACAACGGAAAATCTTGTTTATTGCAAATGGACCAAGCACATTGAAGTTGATTACCATTTCATTCGAGAAAGGGTAGAGTCCAATGAGTTTTGTATTTCGCAAGTTAGCTCTCAAGAACAAATTGTTGATGTTCTAACCAAGACTTTGGAAACCCTAGACTTTGTGAACCTGTATTCAAGTTGGACATGATTGATATCAATGCTCCAACTTGAGGAGGTGTGTTGGTGTGTCTCGACCAAAGTGTTGGTGAGTGTCTAGCGGTCATAATGTATGTAATGTGGTGTTAGTGTTCTATATGGGATCTTGTTGTGATTAAGTATATAAGCTAATTAAAAGGGGGTTGAAAAATTAAATCTCAATAACCTAATTTCTTCCCTTCTACCTCTTCCTCTAACCCTAACTTCCATTTAACCCCAATCACATCTGCACAATAAATTACACACAACAAATTTAACTGCATTTCATGACAGCTCTAAGGAGGAGCTTCTCTACTTCTCAAGATCGACTGGAGTGGCAAGAACTATCGATGATGAAGTTGAGGCACCATCTAGACAAGCTTATCCTTAATAACAAGGGTTGATGCGACCAAGCTCTAGATTGAGGGAGAGTTCAACAACACTCTCCGATGGCTTATTAAACATAGCTAATAAAAGTTTCAGACAGTTCCTGAAAAGGGCGGAACCCACAAGGAACATATAACCTTCTTTCTAAAGTCTTTATCAAACAAGTTCTATTATTTATAATATTACCATGCATTTATTTCATACTTAAAAGCACACGAAACATTCTTAAAGTGTATCAACATAATATATGGATGGAACATATAAAGAATTCTGAATTATGCATGGAATAATGTACAGTGAATGTTGATGGCTATGATTCAAAATCTTGGGCAATACAGAGACGTATCGGATGATATGTATCGATATTGGAGCCTACTGATACCAGATATTTGGTTTGTACCGATGATACCCTAGATGTATCGTCTTGGCAATGGCATAACCCGAGTGAGACTAATGCTGAGGTGATGAACGATGTTGATTACAGTTGCATGACATCAATAAATTACCATAAATTTCAATCCAATTAAACATTTGAAGAATATGGAAATCCTCAATCGCTTCATTATATTATAATGATGTTTCAATGAAAAACATGATTTCCGTCCTCTAGAAAGTTCAAGATTCTTGAAATGTCATAAAAATTTGAAGATTTCACCTAGAAATCTCATGAAATAGATCAAATTGAAGGAATAAAATCCCTTCTTTAGCCTTTTGGATTCGTCATCGCTCTCTAACCTGTAGCGCTGCTAGGGTGAGTTTCTTTTGTGGGGGGTCTCTCTTTTCGGATAGTTCCTTACTACCCGCCCAGGTATGTACTCTCATTTTTTTCTTATATATATGGCCTTTGTTACCGTTTCCAAAAAAAAATCTCTAATAATTTAAATATAATCATTGATAAAATTATCAAACCAAAATAGGGTTCTGAATACAAATTAAAAACCTAAAATATGCTGTTTTTTTTGAAAAGGTAACAAAGCTAATATATTAGAAAAAGAAAAAAGGAAACATACCTTGGCGGGTAGTAAGACACTATCCAAAGAAAAAGAGAAGTCCCCCAAAGAACTCACCCGTGAACCCGAGCAAGGCCGCAATGCAACACAACCCTCGAGAACTCCCTTCGCAGCACCGCAGAGATACCATGGAACTCACTCGGGCCGACAATCCCAGCGCAGCAGGAAATGCTGCAACCCCTCCTCAAAATCAGCCTTCCTAATTGCAGTCCAGCTAACCATTAAGTCCCAAACATCGCGGATGACCATCCCCAGCGGCTTGGCCCTTCTTCTAAAAACTCTGTTGTTTCTCTCAATCCAGATCGCCCAAAACACCGCGTAAACTGTCACGGTCCACAGCTCCTTCCGAAGCCCATCCACCTCAGTGCACATCCACATTTCCATCATTTGAGCAAGCCCTTCCGGCATAACCCAAGAAACGTTGAAAAGCCCAAAAATCGTAGACCAAATGTTGCACGCAAAGGAGCAATGAAGGAGAATATGCTCCGCGGATTCACTGTGTCTCATAGACAAGAGGCATATATTTCTCACAGGGATGTTCCTCTTCACTAACTGATCGCGGGTCAGAATTCTTTCCCGAACAACAGTCCAGAAGAAAAATTTTATCTTCGGGGAGAGCTTGATTCTCCAAAACCCCACCCACCAACGCCCACCACTGCTTATCCTATCTATTTTCAGGAGCTGATTGTAAGCCGACTTGACAGAGAAATTGCCTTTGGACGAGTGGTTCCACAGCCTCCTGTCTCTATTGCTATCATTGGGAACCAGCCCTCTAAGAAGGCAAAGGAGGTTCCTGAGAAGGCAGAGGAGGTTCCTGAGCTCATCGATTTCCCACTCCCTAAGAGCTCGACGAGTGTGAATCTTTCAGACCCAAGAGCCAAGCTCAAGCTGCATGAAATGGCTGATGACCGCCTCCTTAGAGTCGGATAGCATATAAATCGTGGGGAATCTAAATTGCAGCTGTTGATCGCCCACCCAGACATCCTTCAAGAATCTGATCTGCTGCCCGTCACCCCAACTGTACCTTGAACCAGATTGGATGAACTCCGCGCAGAGTTTAACTTCTTTCCACCAAGCCGACTCATAATTAACCCCAAAGTTATAGTGCCAAGGCTCCTCCGACATCCCGTATTTATCAGTGACCAGCTGCCACCAAAGCTTATCAGTGTCCCTCCCTTCACCAATCCTCCAGAGCCACTTCCCAAGGAGAGCCGAGTTTAGAAGTTGAAGTCTCCGAATACCAAGCCCCCCTTTTTCCTTGCGGCCGCAACAATCTGCCTACTTCACAAGATGGACTTCTTCCCCATTATCATTCCACAAAAAATCCCGTATGATCTTCTCGAGTTTCTTCGTGATGCTCGTCGGCGCCCTGAAAATAGGCATCATGAAAACCATGACGGAAGCCAGAGTAGGCTTAATGAGCGTAAGCCTTCCCCCATTGCTGAGCATTTTGCTTTTCCAGGTGTTCAACCTAGATTGGAATCGTTGAACGAGTCTCTCCCAACACCTCGCGCGACACGAACCGGTTCCTAGGGGAATCCCTAGATAATTGATGGGCAAAGTGTTCATCCTACATCCCACCAAGGCTGCAAGACGATCAGTATCGGCATTAACAATGTTAATACCAACCAGGCTGGATTTGTGCAAGTTAATCTTCTGGCCAGACACCCCTTCAAATAAAACCAAAACGTCGGTTACCACCTTTACTTCCGATTCACCCCCTCTCCCATTGCAGAAAACCAAAGTATCGTCAGCATATTGCAAATGCGAGATCTGCAATCCATCCTCTGCAGCCTTGAACCCAGTGAGCAGATTCAGATCTTTCGCCCTCTCAAATAACCGGTGAAGAGCTTCACCAATGCAATTAAATAACATAGGAGAGAGCGGACAACCTTGCCTTAACCCTCTCTTGCTTCTAAAGAACCCATGCAGCACCCCATTGATCAAAACCGAGAACCTCACTGACCCATAGCAGCCCTGCACCCACTTCCTCCACACTTCCTCCATTCTAGCCAGCATATAGTCGAGGAAATCCCAATTTACCCTATCGTAAGCCTTTTCCATATCAATCTTGAAAACTCAACCCTTCTCCTTCCGCCTTTTAACCGAATCGATAGTTTCCACTATCGTGACAGCGATGTCTAAGAGCTGCCTACCTGGGACAAATGCTCCTTGGGCATTGGAAATCAGCGAGCCAATAACTCCCTTAAGACGAGTAGCCAGCACTTTGGCCACAATCTTGTAAGTGCATCCCGTAAAACTAATAGGTCTGAAATCCCTAATGTCGCTAGCCCCCACACACGTAGGGATCAGAGCAATAAAAGAAGAGTTGATACTCTTACTCATCTTACTGTACATATGGAACTCTCCCATAAGTGCCATGAACTCCGCCCCCATGACATGCCAAGCGGACTTGAAGAACTCAATAGTGAAACCGTCCGGGCCGGGGGACTTGTTGCTCTTCAACTTGCCCAAAGCCTCTTTCACATCCTCCTTCGAAAAATCCCTTTCCAGAAAAGCCGCCTTGTCCCCGTCTGTCGAATTAAAAGCAACCCCATCAAGAGATGGTCTGTCCATCCGTTCCGCGTCATACAACCCCTTGTAGAATTCTACGATCTTAGCCTGTAGCGACCCGAGATCTCATAACCTCTTAATTGTAAGATCATAGACCGTACCTTCGTATCGTGAACCATAGAAACATAATAAGGCGATAAAAATACCTTAAACAGCGGAAGAAAAAATTTCTTTAAAACATTAATTAATCTAAATAAAACTTATGATAATGTTCTTATTCCAATAACAAGTCCAACATGATTAAAGTTTAAACAGTTTTGATAAAATACTAACTGATCAATGTCCCATTTATTTAAAATTACTAATAACTAGAAAGGAAAATAGCTAATTAAGCCACGAAGCCATCAGTCCAGTTTCTTGAGCACCACATGCCGTCTCATCGCCATAGATCCATACATTGTCATTGGCAACACCTGTCTCATCTGGTCACCCACATCAACAAGGGGTGTAAGTTTACACTTGTATGGACCAGACATGCAATCCATTGAAGCATAAAAATATCAATCATAGCCATATAAACATTTCGATATATTTCATGTATGTGTGCATGTGACATGTATAATCTCACTAAGCTGGAATAAACTGAACATAAACATATATATCAATATTACATGAGTGTATCATTTCTTTTAATTTCATCTTGCTTGTCATTTAATGCACGTTAGACTCCGTCCCGCTCAAGACGTTGGGTCTTAATCATGCTTATCACTTGCTTAGTTAGACTCCGTCATGCTCAAGACGTTGGGTCTAATGAATCATGTCATTTATTGCACGTCAAACTCCGTCCCGCTCAAGACGTTGGGTTGAATCATGTTCATCATACTCTTGTTTAGTTAGACTCCATCTTACACAAGATGTTGGGTCTAATACCTTCTTAGACTCCATCATGTACAAGATGTTGGGTCTAATGCTCTTTAATCGTGTTTAGTTAGACCCCGTCAAGCACAAGATGTTGGGTCTAATACCTTCTTAGACTCCATCATGTACAAGATGTTGGGTCTAATACCTTCTTAGACTCTATCGGGTACAAGATGTTGGGTCTAATGCTCATTGATTATGGCTTGGCATTTCATCGTATTTTACGTGTCTTGATTGGGCATTATATAGATCATCATGGAACATGTAAAGTGCATGAGAGTGATATCATACTACATAGGCATTTAAGTGCATTTAATCATGGTATATAAATATCAAAGTGTACACAATCATGGTGCATAAATATTACAGTGCATATCATACGATCATGGTGCGTCAACATTGGCATTTTAATCACACTGTTAAGAGAAGAATTGATTATAGAACTTAACTACACAAACACCATCCATTGATTTCAAGTCAAGCTCAATCGATTGACATAATTCTGCGCTTATCATAATACATACAACTCAATCGATTGACTCCTCTGAATCAATCGATTGATATAATACTGTGTCATTTCCCCAAAACAACATTATTTATCAGTATCCGTTGATGCTCAATCGATCGATTTCTCATAATCAATCGATTGAATCAAATCTATACATTTTCTAAAAAGAGTGTCCTTTATCAGGGTCTGTCAGGCTCAATCGATTGACTCCTCTGAATCAATCGATTGATTCTAATTTGTGTATTTTCTCGAAATAATATCGTTCATCAGTTTCTTATTCAAGCTCAATCGATTGACATCCAATCGTCAATCGATTGACATAATTCTATATATTTTTCTAAAATGATATCATTTAACCCTCAATCGATTGACATGCTTCTGTGAGCACTCATCAAAATACATCAAATCACATGGTGGGATTTCAACCGTCTTCTTCTTAATTAAAATTATCAACATTAAAGATCATCAATCATAGCATGCATTAATTTAATCATCCAATCATTAGTCATGAAATAGACTCACTAATTTACATAAAAATCTATTTAAAAATCAATATTTTAAGTTCAATGGAAAGCATGATTTCTCCATACCTAGATCGATCGTACCACCACGATTAGATTCAGATCCCAACAATGATGATGATTTTAGAAGAAGGTGAAGGCCGCTTGAGAATATACGCCAACGTCTCACCGCACTTCCAAAAGAAGGGTTCTAGGAAGATAGATCTAGAATTTCTTCTCTAAGGTCTCTAGGGTCTCTGACAGCTCTATTCTTAAGAAGAACTCTCAATGAGTTTATAATTTAGGGTTCTCCGTAAGACACTTATTTATCACATTTTGGGGATTATCCGGTGTTAAACCAACACAACAAGGAAGAGTGTATAGGCTTTTATCTCAAAGTCTAAAATAGAGGTTTAGAGCACACATAGTAAGGTTTGATCCCTAGACCTCTTATCTAGAACTTAAAGTCTTTAACCAGTAGGCTATTACACAGCTTATGTTCATTAATGACGAAAATAAATATAAGAGCTTGAAAAACCAAAACATGCATTTTTAGATAAAACGTTTTGAAAAGTCAAGGCATGCGGGGAATACGAAATTAAACAGCATACATATATTTTAGGTGTATCAAAGACATAAAATTCATATCATGACATTCTTCCCTACTTATAAAAATTTCGTCCTCGAAATTGAGTCATACCTTACTAGAAGAGATGAGGGTAGTCCCTCCTGATAACATCCTCGCGCTCCCAAGTGGCTTCCTCGCGATAGTGGTGCTGCCAAATCACAAGGACCAGCGGTATAACTTTATTCCTCAGGGTCTGCTCTTTTCGGTCAGCAATCTGAACAGGCACCTCCACAACGGGCATATCCTTATAAACCTCCATGGGTTCCCAATCGATAACGTGAGTAGGGTCTGCCACGTATTTCTTTAACATGGATATGTGAAAACGCCAGTACAACTAAGAACTTTGGTGGTAGCTTGACTCGATATGCCGTTTCTCCGATTCTCTTCAAAACTTCGAACGGTCCCACAAATCTCGGACTAAGTTTTCCTTGCCGCCCGAATCTCATCACTCTTTTCATAGGAGAGATTTTCACAAAGACTTTATCCCCTTCAATTAGATCCCAATTCATACGCTTCAAATCAGCGTAACTCTTCTGTCTGCTCTGCGCGGTCCGCATTCGTTCTCGGATCAACTGAACTTGTTTGGACATGTCTTCAACAATTTGAGGTCCCAACAAATTTCTTACACCGACCTCATCCCAACACAGAGGAGTTCTGCAACTTCTCCCATATAAGGCTTCATACGGGGCCATCTGTATAGTGGACTGGTAACTATTATTATACGCGAACTCCGCTCGTCCCAATTGCCTCCAAAGTTCAGTACACAAGCGCGAAGCATGTCCTCTAACACTTGATTCAATCTTTCGGTTTGCCCATCCGTCTGAGGATGAAAAGCGGAGCTAAATTTCAACTTAGACCCCATCCCATCTTGAAATTTCTGCCAAAATCTTGACGTGAAACGAGGGTCTCTATCAGATACGATATCAGCAGGCACACCATGTAATCTGACAATCTCACAAATGTAAATATCCGCCAACTGAAAAGCTGAGTAGGTCATGCGGTATGGAATAAAATGAGCCGATTTAGTTAATCTATCGACCACAACCCAAATAGCGTCGTTCCTCTTCAGGGTTCTCGGCAACCCAGTGATGAAATCCATACCAATACTCTCCCATTTCCAACTCGGAATCGGTAGTGGCTGAAGTAAGCCAGGTGGTTTCTGGTGTTCAGCTTTAACTTGCTGGCATGTGAGACACCTTGCCACGTAGTCAGCGATCTCTCTCTTCATATCATTCCACCAATAATTTTTCTTCAATCCCTTATACATCTTATTGTTCCCAGGGTGAATAGAGAATTTAGACTTATGGGGTTCATCTAAGATCTCTCGTTTCAATTCTATATTATCAAGTACACAATAGCGTCCCTGGAACAGCATCATCCCATCATCCCTGACAGTAATCTCAAACTTCCCACCGTCCTTTAATTTCAAAAGAGTAGGATCTTCAAGCTGTAGTCCTTATTCGATCAAGTAATGAAGAGGTGATAACAATGTGCGAAAGCAATGCTCTTAGTCGAATCACCCGTTCTGGAACAAATCTGCTGAGGGCATCAGCAACAACATTAGCCTTCCCCGGATGATACTTGATCTCGCAATCATAATCGATCAGGAATTCCAACCACCTTCTCTGCCTCATATTTAAGTCTTTTTGCGTAAAAAGGTATTTAAAACTTTGATGATCCGTGGAGATGATGAATTTCTCCCCATACAGGTAGTGTCTCCAGATCTTCAGCGCGAATATGATAGCGGCCAGTTCTTGATCGTGCGTAGGGTAATTCTTTTCATGCTCCTTTAGCTGCCTGGATCCGTAAGCTACAACTCTCTCATTCTGCATCAGGACACCACCTAGTCCTTTATACAACGCATCGGTATTAACGGTAAAGCCACCACTGCCAGAAGGTATCACTAGAATGGGAGCAATAGTCAACCTTTTCTTCAACTCGAGAAAGCTCTTCTCGCACTCATCGGTCCAAAGGAATTTCACATTCTTCTTGGTAGCCCGGTAAGAGGTCCTGAGATCTTTGAAAAACCTTCCACAAACCTTCTATAGTAACCAGCTAAGCCAAGGAAACTTCATACTTCAGTAACACTTTTGGGACTCGCCCAATTCACAATGGCTTCAATTTTTGCAGGATTAACAGTAATCCCTGCCTCAGAAATTCTATAGCCCAAAAATGCCACTTCACGCATCCAGAATTCGCATTTACTCGTCTTAGCATACAACTGGTGGTCCAATAGAGTTCGTAAGACGATCTTTAAGTGCTCGGCGTGCTCTTCTTCGAACTTGGAGTAGATCAGGATGTCATCAACGAAAACCACCACAAACTGATCCAAGCAGGGATTGAAAATACGGTTCATCAAGTCCATAAAGATTAGTCAATCCGAAAGGCATTACTAAAAATTCAAACTGCCCATACCTCGCATTGAATGCCGTTTTAGCTATATCGGACCCTCTCACCCTCAATTGGTGACATCTAGATCTCAGATCAATCTTAGAGAAATATTGTGCGCCTTGCAATTGATCAAATAGAACATCGATCCTTAGCAATGGATACTTGTTCTTAATCGTCGCCTGATTCAACTGTCGGCAATCAATGCACAACCTCTGAGAACCGTCCTTCTTAACAAATAAAACAGGAGCACCCCATGGTGACTGACTTCTTCTAATAAAGCCCTTATCTTGTAGTTTCTGTAACTGTTTCTTCAATTCTGATAGTTCTGCAGGTGCCATCTTGTAAGGAGTCTTGGCTATCGGTGCAGTGCCAGGTACAAGCTCAATCTAAAATTCGACTTCCCTACTCGGCGGCAAACCCATCACCTCATCAGGAAAAACTCCAGCAAATTCATTTACAACAGGAATCGATGATATATCTCCCCGCTTTTCCTCGACTTCTAATAAAGCAAAGAGTTTCGGAATGGCACCCTTCCGTGCGCCCTTGAATTTAAATGTCGGTCCATCCAAAGGGGTAAAAATCACGGTCTTGGCGAAACAATCAAGGGTCGCATGAGATTCAGCAAACCAATCCATCCATAGGATCACATCGAAATCTTCGAAGTCTAATTCAATTAGATCGACAACCAATGCATGGGTTCCAATCTGGACAGAACATCGAGGATAGACTCTGCCAGCAAGCACACTTTTTCCCAAAGGAGTTGCTACGGTCAAAGGAATGCTCATAGGAGATGAATCCTTATCAAGACGCTTAGCGAAGTTTAAGGAGACGAATGAATGGGAAGCACCCGAATCCAAAAGCACATGAGCAAAAAAGTCATCGATCAACATCGAACCTGGGCACCCAAGACATGCTACGACTTAAATTATTCAACATAAGGGAATCATTCAACTTTTAAAGTTTAATGTCTATTAGATCTTTATTAGTTCTTAACAAATTCATTTAATTCATTTTTGAAAATATTTTCAAAAAGTTATTCATTTTATGCAATTTAATATTTGTGACATTACTATGTAAACATGTATGAAAGAATTTAATCATGAATTTTAAATAAATAAACATACTCTGGATGACTGATCAAGCTCTAGCGTCGACATCGGATAGGTATACGCCATTAGCCGTGAATCATGCAGGAGGCATAGCCCTCGATCCAGATGACTTCTTAGGCATCTTACACTCAGCTGCTCTATGCCCAAGTTGTCCACAGTTGAAACAAGCACCTGTTCCCCTAAGGTAGGTGCTGTAATGATTCTTCTTAAAATTAGTGCAATTGAGTAGTCTTTGCGATCGCCATCTAAAATTAGTCTTGCTCTGCTGCGAGAAAGCTGGTCTTGAGTAAGGAGTGCCCCTACTCTCCGATCTCATGTTAGATTTAGAAAACACACGATCTCGGCGGCCATATTGAAAATTTCTAGCCGAGCTCTGACCCACATTACTAGTCGGCGAAGGCGCCTTTAATTCTCTCTCAATGGTGTAGCATCTATCAATCAGGTCCTTGTATGAGTCGCATCGGTGTCCAACCACCAAGGTCCTAATCTGGGGCCTCAAACCCTTCTCAAATCTCCTGAGTCGAAACTTCTCGTCAGAAACCAGGGTCGGTGCAAACTGGCTCAGTTCCGTAAAAAGCTTAGCATAAGCGTCAACAGTCATCTCTCCCTGTTGGAGGTTCAGGAGTTCCTCAATCTTTGCTTCTTGGACGCTCTGGGGGTAGTACTTATCATAAAACACTTTTACGAATTCATCCCAGTTCCATACATAACTAGGCTCTTCGACACGAGTCGCTTCTTTCAATTGTCTCCACCAGTTCTAGGCATCCCCCTCCAGTTTGTAGGTTGCTAATCTCACTTTAGTTGTTTCATTACACTCCATCAAATCGAAGATCTTTTCCATCTGTTGCACCCATTTCATAGCCTCCGCGTTATCTCCGGTCCCATTGAAGTATCGTGGTCAGTTCTTCCTGAATTCGTCCAATTCTGACCTAGGAGCAGGAGTAGGTTGGGTATTTGGAGTTCTGGTTGCATTGATGGCACTCCATTTTGATTTCACCACCTATTTTCGTGCTAAATACATAGGAGGGCGTGTCGACCACTCCATTTTGATTTCACCACCTATCCATATTGTCGATGAAGTCCTGGTCCGACAACCAGGCGTTGACAAAGCGGAATGGACCCAAATGATTTCCCACACCGGGGCGATCGGGACCAACAAGCACGATAGGATGATGGTTCGAGATGGAGGTGTGTCGGAGATGAACTGCCACATTATTAAATTGGTCAAGGAAATCAGTCCCACATAGGAAGGGATCCAGCCTGCACAGAATCGGGTCCCCCTGCCCATTGGACCACGTGTACGGCCCCCCATCCATTCCCAAATCGAAGAGACCAGCTTGCGAAATATACTCCATAAAAAGGTCTTTCGCAGTAATGTCAATATTCTCTTTTCCCCCGCAGAGCATAAAGCGTTAAAGTCACCCCCCACACAAACCGGGCACTCCCATCTATTGGATAGAGCACTCAGCTCAAAGAAAAATTCGCTCCTTAGGCAATTGATCGTCGGACCATATACAACGATGGCCACACACAAGTTGTCGTTCGAAAGATCCTGAAGTACTGCCACCATCGCATACTTACCCATCTCTGAATCCATCAATTTGAAAACGTTGGTATCCCATGCCAGGAGCACCCCGCCCCTACTAGCCACGGCATCGATAGCCAACTAGTCCCACGAAGACTCAGTAATGACGGATTTAACGAAAGCTTCAGTCACCACCTCCCATTTAGTTTCTTGTAGCCCAATGACATCAAACTTCTGCCCTTTGATGAAAGACTTAACCAGAGATCTCTTATCCCTCTGGCCCAACCCTCTGACATTCCAACTGAGAAACCGCATAAGGCATCCACAAAAAGAACCGCCCACAGCACCCAGCCCTCTAACACCTCTCATGTGGAGTTCCGTAAGGGGAGCCATGACCTACAACCTGCAGTCTTTTCCCCTTCAATCTTCGCATGCCTTTCTTATTCCTGGAATAAAACAAACCCCATCTTGAACTAACCTTGCTCTTGCCTCCTCTGTTTCTGTCCGCCTTGGTTTCCATCCTACCCTTGTCAGCAATATCCTGATAGACTCTGGCGAGAGTATCCCGTGAACCAGAAAACATCACTCCTAAAATTTCGCCGAGATTAGCCAACCTTTCCCCGTCAGATTCCTTCGGCCGATTCTTATTTTCTTCATCCGATGAGAACTGTTCAATCGAATCCGCTACCGAACCAATACACTGTTCGAACCCGAGCTTACCCATCTCCAGCGGTGGTTGTGGCGAGAGGGGGTGTTGGTTGCACTCTGGCCCCACCTGGATTCCAGTACAACTGCACAAAAGCCCAACAGAAGAGTTAAAACAACAAGAATGTGGTCTAGGCTCTATAGGCCCAATCCGCAAAACAAAAGGCTGATTAGGGCAAGAAAAACGCGCTCCGGGACGTAGCAACCTGGACCTAGAAACCATAGTGGCATTAACTGCCAATCCACTTAAGTTTTGTGGCCATGACCCGGCTGGCCAACCCGCAATCCCCGAAGATGAGTTGATCCGCTTCGCAGACCCGCATATCTTTCGTGGTGAATGAATCGCATACCCGAGAACATGAGGCTGCCTCGAGACCCGCACCCCCTGACGAAACGGCACGTGTACCACTAGTGTCAAAACCTTTTCCAGGTGTCGAGTTACAAACCATCCACGCCTTCCTGGGATTAGACTCGGAGCCCAACAAAGCCCTTCTGTCTCCCGTTTCGTCCTTCGAGGAGGTCCGCAAATGGTCAACAAGTCTCACCAACCGCCCTTCCATCATAAGTCAGCGCCCCATTCGTCTTAAATGCTATCTCGTCGATAAAAGCCCGGCAGGAGCAAGAAAAAGAGGATCCCGCGGTTTCCTCGTCCTTCCCTCCACCTGTCGTGTACAGATCACCTTCCTTAAATGCTCTATCCACGAAACCCGCTGCGCCATCGAGGAGGCCCTTCAAATCATTCTTCAGGGTATTGTCCGCCCTACCGCCTGCAATCAATGTATCGATTTGAGCGTGGGTCATCCAGACCGTCCGTTCCTCTCGCTGGGATAGAGGAGCCCTACAAATGCTAATGTTGTCCCTTAGCTCAGCGGCAACCTCCTTTGTCCAGCGGTCCAAGTTATTACGATCCTGATGGTCCGTCAGATTATGATGCGTGTTTTCAAGTATGCATTCGGCGTTCCCGGCGTAGCCCTCCGCCACCGTGGCCAAACCCCCATCAGAATGGAGACAGATCCTCGTATGCTTGAGAACTGGGAGCTCCGTCAGCTTCCCGCCTTCCCCTTTCCGATTAATCCGGCAGTTCTTGCCAAGTATTTCGTCCCTTCGGATCGCTGGTTGTGGTATATGACCGAAACATACCCCTCCGGGTCGAAAGTGATCAGCCGTGAGTACCCTTTTACCCCACTCCAGTTCCAGCCAGCACCTGTAGCGGCACTCGTTAACAATGACGTCTCCCCTGCGCAGTATCCGAGCAGCGTCCTGCGAGCAAACCGAAATCCTCGCATACCGGATATCCTCCCCTGCAGCAGTGGAAGAATCGATCCAGATGAAAGTTTCGCACCGTCTTCCAATACCACTGAGGACCTCATTGGTCCAAGCATGCGGCGGTAGACCATGGATGTGAATCCAGATTTCGCGATCCCCATTTTGCAGCAAAGTCCGGTAGAAGCCTTCGTCCTAGCGAAAGAACCGAAACTCTGTGTCCCCCCACCGGGCCGTGGCCATCTTATGCAAAGTATCCACCACCACTGTGCCCTCCTCTGGGAAAATCAGCAGAAACCATCCAAAAGAGACTTTTGAGAGAGTAACTCTCGCCATGCATTGCTCGCCAAGCATCTTGTTCATAACGCCTTTAATGTACAAACAGTTATCAATGTAACTATCTGTAAATCTGTCAAAATATAATAGAATCCTCCTGTTCTGGTAATTGCGTTTATTGTCATTATAAATGTCGCCATTAACGATAACTGTAAATGTATCAGAGACATAAAAAGGACCACCGTCCACCACAGTCCAAGCCTGCTCATTGGACTTTACCCCCAACCGTATCTCCTTCCCCTTCCCCTTCGCGGGGCCTGGTCAGTCCCCCCTCCCATCACTCACCGGGTTGGCCCTCAACGTTGTCCAGTGTAGCCTTCCCCCGATGGGAACAACTGGTTAACTCTCTTGAGCTGCTTCCCCGCTATACTCCATCCGTTGCGCAGATCTCTTCGCTGGAGCGGAGTTATAGTCGTCTGTTTGCGCCCCCCCCCCCCCCCCTAAACTCCCTCTGGAACTAGTATTAATGTTCAAACAATTGGAAACATTAATACCCGAGCTCCAGTGGGCATCGCACCCTCGAGCATGACTCCGGATCCGCCTACAAAAGTTAAGGTTGCCACACCCTTGCATCACCAATCTCCGTTCTGCACCACCGTCACTTTGCCACCCGCCATCAAAAAAAGCTCGATCCAAAAAAGGAATAAAAAAATTACAGTGACAAGTTTGGCTCTTTAGATAACATCTCTTTGAGATGCAGGCTATTTAGAGATGAGCATTTCAAGATGGAAGCCCCCAAAACCTAAAATATGTTAAAGTTCTAAATTTCAAAATCTCATTAAAAAAAATGAGAAAATGAGGAATTTTAAAAAACACATTTACTTTCATCCTTATCATAACTAATTATAAATTTATTATCCTTATAAGAAAAGCAAAACCAATGTTGTATTTTCAAGTAAAATATATTTGAGAAAAAATTCAACTAGAAAAAAGTTGAAATCTATCAAAAATTGAAAAAATCATCTAAACCTGTCAAAATAAAAAACAAGTAAATACTCATCAACCTCATGTGAGTTTGAAGAAAACAAACTATGAGAAATTTAGAAACCTAGATTTTTCCACTAATTTAGAAATCATGAAACATTGATTCCAAAATCCAAATCGATAGTATGAACATATTAAAAATTTATTTATTTTTGTGAATTCCAGAGCTCCAATAATTTAATATAAGTGATGCATACATTTAGATTTTTTTATAAACAAACCTTTGGTTGAATTTTTATTTTTTTTATAGGTAGCAAACCTTAGCTTGATGGTTGATGAAGTTCAAAAAAGAGCTTTGATCTTCTCTTGATTCTCTTTCTTAAAACCCAAATCCTCTCCAACTTTCCTTCGATGACAGAGTCTCTCTCAAAGTGCGAGGGCTTGTGGCTTTTAAAGACTATTTAAAGAGAAAACAATAGAGTCCCAATGTCATTAGGAAACTCTAGAGATCCAATATATAGCGTATACACCTTTAGAGCTATTGTTGGGTCAACACTCAAGTGAATGACTCAAGTGATCCTAACCAGTGTTCTCTCAAACTAGCCATCATATTAAGGGTGGTGCACAATAGGTCACAAAAGTGGTGTCCCCGACAACCTATTACGGTAGATCCATCACGTCCTTACCCTTACACCTTCTGAGACCAATGGTCCAGATCCCATATACACAATAATGTTTTATCATGTGCAAGACATTCTCATATGCACCGGATTGGGTAGACATTATTTGCAGGACACAAAAAAATTAAAAAAATGATGTTGACCCCCAAAAAATAATTACAAAAAATTTAATTTCCAATAATTAATTATAATATTATTTATTAGGGAAAATAAAATAATGTAATAAAGTTGGATAAAAAATGGGACACTCTTGGAATTATGTCTATGCAATAAAATTTACCATAATGCTCTCTTGGTGGAAAATAATAATATTAGAAATTCATTTTAATTTTGAAAAAAATTCCAAAAATAAACCACGCAAATTATAGATGTCAATAAGGACCCAAGAAAATTAACATGTGCATTCAAAGACTTCCTAAAATAGTTTTGACAAATTTAAAACGCACAAATTAATCCCTTGAGCTGGTGGGGCTGTTAACTGCTGCAATCACATCTGGCAAGTGGCAAGCATCATGTCAACATCTCCTTGTTACAAAATAGGGACTGTTGCTCTCATCACAAATATCACAATCTGCACAATGAATCAAAGCAAAAATTTGACTTCCCAGTCAAACTCCCAAGCCCGAAGTCCTAAGGTTGAAATAACATCTGACCATCAAGATTTTGTACACAAAACGGATGCACAATGCACGATGCCTAATAGACAGTGCAGTCTCTCACATCATAAAAGAACCATTCTTCTCCTATGAGAAAGAACACACATCAAGTGAATAGAACTTGTATCCAGGTGAGGGTTTCATTGTGTCCCCTTGTCGGTCAGACACTGGTTTCATGTGTGAGGTAAGCAATGTTGTCAAATCACATATGCGATGCAATGAGATGGCATAGTGCCATCGCATATGCGATTATGCGATGGCATAAATTTATTTTTGTTTTTTCAAAAATCCCCAAAAATCTCAAAATATTCCCACAAGTGTATAATATATGTTTTGTGTTAATTTTGTAGTGGCTGGAATATGGAATAAAAGTATATAACCCATAAGTTAGAAGGAAAAATATAAATTTCATTGATGTTAAACAAAATAGTACAACTCTCAAGTCTTTGCTTGAAGACTGATGGAATGCCAATGAAGATTGAAGCTCTCAACTCTCAACTCTCAACTCTTTGGAGTCTTTGGTTAATTAACTACAAAATAGAGCAAAAAAATTATGAAAAAAGATCTAAGAAAGAGAGAGAGAGAGAGAGAGAGAGAAATAGAGAGAAAGAGAACACTAAAAACTCAAAAAAGAGACCAAAGAGACGAAAATCATTCCTTGGATGGATGTGGTATGGGTTAGGAAGAAGAACCCCTAATTTATAGGCTTTGGGGAGGCCTAAAATGTAAAAAAAATCGGAAAAAAAAACTCCAACGGTCATATTTAGGATCGCATATGCGAAAAACATGTTTAGGATCGCATATGCGACCGCATAATCACATATGCGATCGCTTTTGAGAATAAAGGAGGTAAGCAATGGGAAGTTGACAACCATAACACCCTCAGCGGCCAAAGGTAATGTACTAGTTTCGATTACAAACCTGGGTGGGTCAATCCTTATTCCCCTACAACATAAATCAGAATTTGAACTAATACCAGCTATTTGCAGATACGTTATCACCAGAAACACTCTCAAAGCGTCCAAAAAAGTGCACACATTGCAAGAGGAACCCAATAGTGCAAAATGAACACACATAGTGCAAAAAGGACTACACACCATGCAAGAGGAGCACGTACAATGCAAGGGGTAAAATAATGATTGTGCCCACAGTGCAAGAGGTAAAATCATAATTTTACAACAGAAGGGAGAGTAGAACATGATTAAAATTTTGTTATTCAAATAGAGGTCAATTACATCAAAAAGGGACATTTGAAAGCCACAAAATCTTACAACTAATTCAGTGTGGGAGTTCACTATCAAATTCAGGGAAATTGATAAATGCTTTGGAGTTTGGAGGACATGAAGTCTTCTTATATCCATGAAAAAGGGAACTCGGATGTGGATCTTATTGTTAATTGCAGGGCAGGTCATAGGAATAAGATTTACTAGGTGGTATCCTTCATTATGCTTTTTAGGACAATTTTGAGTCGGTATCCACCTAGGTCCTTGCCAATTGTGTATATTTTTTTTACCTTTTCATTTTTCTTTTCTCCTACCTATAGTTTTATGTTGTATCTGTTTACCTTTAATGTTAATAGATAAATTCCATATGTTCATTTACCCAAAAAAAAAGTAACATCACAAGCCTCTAGAATACGAGCCAAACATCCAAATGGAGCCATTACCAAATATTATTCATGCAAAGAAACCTACTAATAGACACATCACATGCTGCCAATTTGGTTTCTTGTAACACAAAAATTTGTATTTTCAAGCTTCTACTTGTATAATGTCTTGTAACTAGTAAGTAAATTAAATACAATTGTTTTTTTGGGGGGGTCTTTGCAAACTTAGTTTTTTACCCTTTTTATTTCTTTTGTGAGTGTGCGCTACTATGTTGGTTTCATTTACTAATTTTTATAAACATTTTTAGTTTTATAGACATTTTCATGAAAATCCAAACATAATAGAAAAATATCAATCTAATCAATGGGTATTCAACTACGAAGTCAAACGACCGGGATTCAAGCCCTTATCAAATCCAAGTACATTTCATAGTTTTAAACTTTGATTGAGGCTAAACTCCATTGAAATATAGAGGATGGTGATTTGATTATCTGTTGCATTTCGTATTTGTTTCTTTATGTAACTGTGATAACTATGTACATTGATTCGTAAAGTTCAAAGAATATTTTCTTAGAAGTGCTGAATTGTCTATTAGGCTTTGCATTTCCAATGTTTATCTGTGTTCCTGGTTTTATCTTCTTTTATTTTTTCCAAAACCTCTGGCTCTTCATGTATTAGTTTTCTTATCTACTTTTTTTGCTTCTGAAGTTCCCCTTAGTTATTATCAAACCAACAGCCCTCAAGGTTTCAACTTTCAATTTAATAATCATAGTACAAATAGTGAAAATTAGTAATTAGGAAAATAAGCATCAACAAGATTTTGAAAAGTAGTCCATTCTAAATCGTGGTTGACAGAACCTGTCATGATAGAAAAAATATCATCATTGCAAATTCATAATGATATCATAGTATTGGCTGAGAAACAACTAATAAATATATAGATGACTAAAGAATTAAGAAACGTGGTATATGGTTGCAAAGACGCAAGAGAGGCAGCAGTGATGCAGTAGAAAAGAATGGCATGCCAAGGTTTTACACTTCAGGTAATGACACAACAGTCACCAAATCCAAAAGAAATACTATCTATGAATGACAACATTGTAAATAAATTATTCTCACCATTTTGCAAACATATTCGATCTGCCTCTTCCGGACCATCATATAAAATAGTTCTATCTAAAACCACTATTTTCCATGGTTCAAAGAATTCTGTGTACTCTTTTATATCTAATAAATGTTTAACTTGATATCCACTTTCTGTACTGCTTGGTCGCCAATATCCAGCAAACTTTATTGGCAGGATACCTGATGAGATTGATATTGAAGGAAGAACAACAGAGAGACCTTCGTTCGATACCAAATAGAAACATCCTTGAAAAGAACAACCAATAGCTTCTCCAACAAAGGCTTCTTCCTTCTTAAAGAGACTAAACCTTCTCGATGGAAAGCATGTAGTCAAAGCACTGTCATCAAGAATTGATGAAGTTACACGTAAACACGTATGAACAATTTTAAAACCCTTTCGATCTTTTTTGCTGCACCATTTTACCAGTCGAGTGATTCCAAGGGGAGAAAAATAAATGTAATCTTCTTTGTTACATCCATCTATAGGAAAGAATATTCTACGCATAGGAATTGATGATATTTCAGAAGGAGGCTTTCCCCAACTTCTAAGCTTTGGAACAGAAAACCCACTTAAATAGGAATCAGATCGGCCTCCTCTCTCCTGGATAAAAAAAAATTTGTCTTTCTGAAGTGTAATGCCTGCACTGTGATCTGTGAATGAGCAACTTTCATTTGCTATTGATGAACCATTCAAACCTTCACCATTTGAAACGTCAGAAAATACCCTTTGGCAACCTATTCCAGAACCTGCAACCTCCCAGCTAACCAATATGCCAAGCCCACATTGCTGAAACTGTGGAATTAATTTCTTTACTGAAAAATAATTGTCAGAAATATAGTCATGAACACAAACTACATAGACTATTCCATATTCATCAACAGCGGCTAACAGAGAAGAATTTGAAGTCACCATCAACTTTTTGAACTTTCTTTTAATGCAGAAACAGCCTTCAACACTGTTAGCTGTATTATCATGAACTTTGCTACCTTGACTTCGTTCACTTTGTACATCAGCTGGGTTTTGGTTTATATTCAGTCCACAGCTCTGTAAAACATCAAGACGAACAACAAATTTTCCAGATGACGCAACCCAAATATGTATCAAACCTGAGCTATTGAGACCAACAAGAAAATTGTCAGAAAACTGAAAGTCTGTCCATATGACTTCCATCCCTGGACTTAGATGTGAATCCTGGAGTTTCACTGAGCAAACCCATTGTATCCCCCACTGGTGTACCATAGCAACCACAACTAAAACCTTACTCATACTTGTTAAAAATTCTTTGCTAATGTCGTTTGACACAAAATCTGCTAATGTCAGAACCAGACCAATCAAGCGGTGTGAAGGGCTGGAGAACACTCTAGAACATTTGTACTGATTGTCCATACCATCGAATCCATAATTGTCAGTTCCAGGGATTGAAATTTTGAACGAGGAATCGGAGTTGACAGTTTGATTTAACAAACTTGACTCCGTGTTTACCAATGTATCACCCACAGGTTTTAGTATCGTTCCCTCTCTCTGATTTTCATTTTTATATGATACAGAATTGGCATGAGAAAGGAAATTCCAGAATAATGAAGTGCTACCAAAAATATTAAATGAAACAATCTCTGCAGAACAAGGGAAAGATGACTTGGCAGGGAACATGGCCATAAATTTCCCGTCAGATTCAGCAGTTTCAACTTCAGTAAGGAAAGTTCGCAACCATCGCTTTGGCATGGAGCTGCTATTTGAAGATTCGGAGTTCCAAGATTCACCAGGAACTTCCTGTTGACATTCCTCGGGTTCATCTATACTGTTTACTTCCAAGTGATTTTTAGAGCTTTCGTGATAAGAGCTGAGCTGCACCTCTTCCTGAACATCATGACTGGAGGCAGTGAAGGGTCCCCACTCCACCCATCTACCTCGTGCAGTCTCACCCTCAGATGCTGATTTGACCCTTTCAACGTTTTTTTCTCGGCAGCGGAAAGCATGGACTGTGACACCATGATCACCAGACACAAAAAGAAGTTCCTTAAAAGCAGCATCCTTGTGCTGATCAGCCTGATTGTATGCATCCCCACAGTGACCCCAAGCCAATGATTTTACATCAGAAACAAAAGGGTAATTCTTAGATGCTGAAGAACTACTTTCATGTGAAAAATGATTATTAGATACAATGTTTACAGGTTCAGAAGGGCATGGGTTTTCGTACAATGAATCTGACCTACTCGAGGTTGTCCATGGTGAAGAATAGAAAGGTATAGAACTTTGGTTCTTAAGATCTTCAGAGTTACATCTGTCTGAGTCATTGCTATCCATCGACATATAAGAACGCGCTTCCCCTGAAAATAAAAAAGATGAAAACTTAACTTAATGCAAAGGAAATTTGCGACATCATAAGAATCTAGAAGAGAATTGAAAGTCACCAGCAATAAGCGGAAGAAACAAGGCTTCACACTGATATGAAAGCAATAGCAATAGCTCCCTTGTTGGAGAGATAAAAGCTTCACGGAATTCTGAAAGGTTGAGTTGAACTTGAGATTGGTCCCATTTTCGCAACTGCAGTATAGCCATACCATCTTCAGCCTCACAGCTAGAAGACGCAACCATTTTGATTGTCCTTGTAGTGAAGACCTAGTTTCTGAAAAAAATAAATGAGCCATCAGTGTTTGGAGGAGCCATTTAGAGTGACAAACTTAAAATTTCTCTCCACTTTCCAGCAAAATTTAAATAAGTAAATCCGCACCTTGAATTAATTTAATCAGATCCCATGCAAAACGAATGCAAACAAATTAAACAATTACCATAATATCTTCTGATCTTACCATATAGATTTTCTTGATTGTAATTTTAACAAAACTACCAAAATTAACCAAAAAGTAGCACAACTGTGAGCGGAGATGAGGGAATTCTTACAACTAAGCACACCAACATGGGGGATAATTAAATCATTCAGTGAGAGGATCTAAAAATAAGTACAGACTACAAACATAATGCCTCAAATCTGATGGCTAATTGGTGATTATAGATCATCCGTAGATGGAGCATCAAAGAAGCCAACGGAAATCATGCCAGACTCCACAATTGAAAAATGGATGTCTTTTACCAAGGAAATTGAAGGAAAATAAGTAAAACTTCATCCCACTGTCTTATATATCCACTCTTCCATTCCAAGCCAACCAAAATCCAAAGTGTATCTCTGTGTGAACATAACCAGATTTTTACAAATAACACAAGCACAAAATCGTTAGAAATATGGGCATTGAGTAGGAAGAAGCACAGTTTCTTCACTCAGGAATTACTAGCAACCTGTGATTAAAACAAAGTTAACTAGTCAAGTCGAAGGTGCTATTGATGCCACTGTTATGCATCCAAAACAGTATCACCAATAGCATGGCAGACTAATGAATAGTTAACATAAGGTAAACCCAACAGCCATGGTTATAATATCGCCCGAGACGAGACGTCCCAGGCGATAAGTTCCGCGTCTCAAGGGTAGCCGAGACGCAAGACATCTAGTGTATTGTCCCTATTTTCTACGTCTCAGATTTCCAAGATCCAAAACCATGCCAACAGCCCCATGTGACCATGTTGGGAAGGAACATTAAAATTTAGCTATAAAAGTAATCTAGACGAGATAAAATAAATAGCTGGACTGATAAACTTAATAATACAGAGTGACAATATAATCTAAGTCAGAAGCCTAACAAGAGACGCTACACATGGAAGGCCATTAGCATTTTATGTGAAAGGCATTGATAAATGCTTAGGCGGCATCTCTAACCTGCCTAGGTAGTTGCAGAGCTATTGAGGGTTATAAGGCCAACCTCACCTAGGAAAAGTTCCTTTTACATACATCTATTTTCTTGACTCTAGAGACAGCCAACCAATCTACCAATAAATTTTCCACAGGAGCCTTTAACACTAACACAAGCAGAAATTCCAACCTTTTATCAAATTAATTATAGGTTGATGAAACACAACTTGTCCAACAAAAAATCACCTTAAGCCCAGATGGTGGTACTGTGGTATACATAAAAAACTATACAAACTGCCTAAAATGTTTGTACTTTAAAACTTAATACAATGCCACCACTACTCAAGAGTACACTAAGGAGATTTTTTGTCATACTCCAACAGCACCTTGTCCCTACTATTCAGGGTCAACTTTGCAAGTCGTATTTCTCCTCTCATTTCTACTTACAACTATAGTTCTATACTCTATTACGATGCCATCCTTCTTGTCATTCTCATTACTTCCCTCCAAATCAACATAGATTCCTAATATTACTTTCACATATGCATTCTTAATCCTATCTATTCTTGTTGTTCCACCAATCCATGTTAGCATATGCATCTCTACCACATGTATTGTGTCTTTCTATTACTTCTTCATAGCCCTACACTCTCACCACACAGTTATGCAAGTCTTACTTCCGATCCACTGCCTTATAGAAATACCACTTTAATAAAAGTAGCATTAAATGATCGGACGAACACCACTCGCTTTTCCCCACTTTTCCCACCCTGCACTGAAGAGATGTCCTCCTCAAAACGCACCACTTGATTGCATAGTAAATCCCACCTGCCAAAATCTATCACATTGTGATGCTAAACGTGTTTTCAATTTTGACCAAATCATCCTCCCTTCTCTCACATTCCCTAAGTTTGCACTTCATATATTCAATATACAATCAAACAGTGAAGTTAATCCAGCTTTTAAGTCCTAAATACCTTAAAAATAAATAAATAAATAAATAAAGATCAGATCTTTAAGTCCTAAAGGGCCTCCCAAAGCTAACAATAAATCATTCTGAGATATCTGACTTGGAGAATTCTCAGAACAAGGAGTTGAAGCTGGCCTGAAGGAGCTCCAGAGCAATTTGTAACTTCTAGTATGCAGCTTACTTGGATCGGTTTATCGAGGAAGGATTTCAGTCGCTGTGATCAAAGACTGGATCACAAAAAATTGGAGCCCTAGGCCACTGCAAAGAATGATCAGAAAATACTCCGCTTACTGTAAAACAATTGTAACTATGCAATTATTTTATATATGGAATTATTAATAAAGAATTCTCTGTTCAACTAGCTGATCAAACATATTCAGTCTCGATTCATCAAAACATGAGTCGGATATGTTCCAGAATCTCTATACTACAAATTTTGCAAATCGAAGGCATGGTATGTCAAACACATATATCCAATGCTAAGACTGAGATCAAAATGATCGATAAAACAATCGAAGAACATAAATATTATAAATGAAAAAAGCAAAGAGAGTGTCCATGATATACTAAACCCTACATTTAACACACGGAAAAGTGGATATTCAAAACGAAAGATCAAAATAACTATACACTGGACCTAGAGTTCATCAGAACCTGCAAATAAAAACGATAAACGAACCGAAAAACAGGGAAGGTAGATTGAAAACCTAAATCAGAGTAGCTCCAAAACACGAAAAGGAAACAGAAGTTTGATCTAAAAGAGAGAAAGCGTGAAAGAGAAACCTGGAATTCAAAGAATATATCTGACGCTCTGGCAATTCATTAATGGAGGAATACCGCCTGTGCAAATCATCGCCTCAGGAATCAACCGTTTGCCATCTTCTTCCAACGATTTCCGCAGCCCTTTTATACATACCCATCAGCTTTCTTTCGTGTCCTATTTGGTACTAAAGAAATGTATTTCAAGTCCTCTATCTAATCTTTTTGTTTTGTTTTTTGATAAGGCCCTCTATCTAATCAGGAACTGCAAAATTGCCAACCAAAAAACGCCAAGCCTAAGCCTAGACCAGGAACACTTGAGTAACATTTGAGTAGTTGAATACTTGACTTAGACCTAAAAGAGGTGGTGCGGTGTGAGGCCCATCTACCATTGAGAGTGAACCGTTCATTGATCATATTTATGATTATGGCTACAAATGCTTGAAAATAAACTGCTTATAGCCGCTCATTTTGTGGCGTTTTTGTGAAGTCCCAGACCCACATGCCACAATATTATCTAGTTTTGGGCTTAAAATCCCGCCCCGATTTTGTTTTTGGCGTCGGCTTAAGTCTTTACCAAAACACATCATAACATGTATCGTCCGTAATCACATATAGTCCAGAGTCAGGATTTTTTTCTATTCAGATAATATTATGGCATGTGGGTCTAGGTCTTCACAATTTTTAAGGCTCTTAATCACGTGTTACAATAAGTTAATCAACACATTTGTAAAATATTAGTGGGTGGCAGGCGTTATACACGTGGAGAGGGAATGAGAGAAATTTAGGGACTAGGAGAGGTTATGCTATGGGCAGAATTAGCTGCAGTCATAATCTATGGTTGCAAATAGCATACCTTTAGTGGTTTCATTATGCAATTAAGCTAACAAACTTCGGAGGAAGGAGTTGGTTTTACATTAGCAAGCTGAAATTTATATCCTTAAAATTGTTGATTGCCTTAGAAACACACGTTGGAGAGTGTTTTTAGTCCCAATTTTTGACACAATATATCTTAAAGCGCGGTCCACATGTCCTTGTAACAAAATGACTTGCACAGGTTTTCAAGCATTAAAAGTCTGTGCAAGTCACTCAATCACAAAGACATATACACTGCAATGTCCACTTATGATGACTAGACGCCTATTGGTAAGCTAACTTGTAAAAAAAACTCATTCTTTTCTTCTTCCCTTGTCCCATCATGAGTAGGATGAGTAAGAGTAAACATGAGCAGGATGAGAAATTGTATCTAACATCTTATTCAAGACAGTCAACAATATGAACAATAGAACTATAGTTGCCCACAAGAATCTTTGTTGCAAAAATCTCTCCACAATTACATACCATACCGTGCCACATAATAGTATTCTTAATTAAATGTACGCAACTAATAGTCCCATCATTCATACTATTGACTGCGGACCACATATCAAACAGTCGGATGTTGATTATGCGTGACACATATCTGTAATTAAAAATGAATCATGGTATGCTATTATTACGATCACTTTGAGGAAGTGTGTCACGCATAATAAACATCTGACCATTGATAGTTGAGACATGATATTCAAGGTAGCCAACAGCGCGAGCGGTGAGCTGTAGTTGCATGCAAGAATCTTTTGTTGGTGGTCTGATGTTGATTATGCGTGGTACACATCCTTAATTGAAAATGCACCATGAAATGTCATTGTTACGGTCACTTTGAGGAAGTGTGCTACGCAATAAACATCTGGCCGTTGATACTTGGGACAATAGTTGCATGCAAGAATCTTTTGATCCAAAAATTTCTACCTCATATAAAAAGATCTTTCCACAATTACATACAGTGCCACTTAGCAGTATTCTTAATTAGATTTAATTTTTTTACTATTTTAGAAGATTATGTATCTCTTGGGGCCCCACCAAATATTTTATTAAATATTTATTTAGTATAGGAAAAAAAAAAAAAAAAAAAGGCTTCATCGGAGACTTTTTCCTTGGGCCTCAGACTAGGGCTGTACAGGCTAGGCCGGGTTTTTTATAGGGCCGAGTTTTTTCTGACACTGAAAAGACGGCCCCAAATCGGACTAGATATGCTGTCCAAGCTGGCCCTGGTCTGACCCGCTTACAAATTGTTTAACCCCAAACTGACCCGGACAAACTTAGCCCGTTATTAATCGTGCCAAAACTCGGGTCCAGGACGGTTTCTATGATTTTAAGTAGCTATTTCTCTAATCGAGCTGAACCTCTTTCGCTGAAATTTAGCTCTATTTTAACCACAAAAATTGCACTAAAATGAAACATTGTACAATTACACTAAAATTTGCAACAAATTCATTGAAAAACTACTAAAATCTCATACAAAATCATAAAGACAAAAATATCACTTAAATCTCATACAAAATCCACCCAAACGCTATTTTTTTGACTTGTTATCATCATTTTTAGAGAGAGAGAGAGAGAGGTTGGGAGCTAAGAGATCCGTGTACCATGATTACCAATCAGATCCCCAGCAATTGATTGCGATATAGAGGAGATCACCATCATTGAGTTACGCCTGATTCGTAGGGAGAGACGAGTCAAAGAGAGTTTGCTTTTAAAGGGACAAATGTCCCAAATTCCGCGACCCCTCGCTCGCTTTTAAAGATTGGTGCCGCGAGCTCGCTTGTCGGCGGCCTGATTCTTAGTCTTTTATGAGTCGGCGGCTTGTGGGTGAATTAAACTCTAAATTTAAAGAGAGAGAGAGAGAGGAAATCATAAACCTTATTTCAATCAGTGTCTAGGTGGTGAAGAAAACTAACTCAAAAGGATTATATATAATTGTAAAAATCCTAACATGTCATGTTCGGACGGAGCTTACTGGACCAAGAATTAAGAGACATTCTTAAGCTTGTTTAATTTCTACAGCAAAGCTTGAATTCGAACCTGTTTATCATTCGGGCTTAGCCCAGTCTGACCCGGCCTGGGTTGAAACACCCCCCCGGGTTGACAGTCCTACCTCAGACCATGTTGAGCCCGTCCTTATATATATATAGGTACTCCAAATAAAGTACCTTCCCCGTATTCCAACATCCATATGGAGGTCCATGTGACAGTCAAAGCACATATATTTTGTAGAACTCATATCATATCATAAATACAGGACCGTGATCTAGACACTCATATCCTAACGTACCTCACCATATCTTATTATCATTCTTACACATACTTCTGTACATCGTATGAGCGTAACTAACATACTCATAAAATCTTAAATTACATATGTCAGAGTCGCTGCTCGAGCTACCATGTGAGGGTCACCATAGTATCATACTATATCATAATGCCCCCGTGTCATACTTATACTCCTCCATTCAGCCTAATGGGGAGAGATAATGGCCAAACCTAACTCCTAACATACTCATACTTATACTCATAATCTCTCCTAGAGATCCGCCTTGGCTGAAAAACGTTGTTGCCTTTACGGTGGCTACGCAAAGAACGACTCGTACAGGGACTTAAAGTTTTAATCTTTTACTAGTCTACACAGTGAAATTTTATTATCGTACTCATAACATATCTTATCTTATGCTAATATCATACTCTTACAACTTAATTCTAAGATAAGCTATAGTAGGATAATATCACCACAGTTAAGGCCCAATGTCCGAATCTTATATCATAACTCATATCTTATCCTCTCCTCTCATATTAAAACTCGGGGTGATAGGGTCACCGTATATACCACCGTATATAAGGTTATATTGAATTTGTACTTACCCGATTCGTCATGATGTCCCATACCACCATGAGTTATAAGGCATATGAATATAATATATTCTTCGCTTTGATACCATCTTGACGAATCATCATGCTCAAGCGTAGGCATAATCTCATACACTCACGTATATATGGTCTAACATATCCATAATTCGTATAACATGATAAAGATGGAAGCACAAAATTATCATACACATAACATAGAATTATATTTAAATTTAGTTATGTTTATACATATATTTATTTACATTTATATCAATATAAATATAAAATAAAATAGTTATTATTATGATTTCAAAAATATGAAAGTCAGAGTTTAATTTTTACGAGATATCGAGTTTCTAATACTTTGAGTTATCGACGAGGTCGCGTTGAAGCGATAAATTGATATATGTATATATATATATATATAATAATTAAATAATTAAATTAATGAATATTTATAATTATTAAGTTTTAATTTATCATGACTATCGATCGAAATACCTTAAGTAAGATATAATAGATATAAGAATTTTGGTTATGAAAATTAGAAAATAATACTAAATTCGAGTAGCCTTCGGTCATTCAAAATTGAACCTGACTTATTACTCTATTTTGACCTCTAAAATGTTAGATTCGTGAAATGGTTATTTCACCCAAAGTTGTAAACCTCCCTGTCTTCTTTCCAATGCTATCTGAATCATATTAATCCAAGGTTGGAGTAAAAAGTTATGGTCAAAATACCGAGACTAGTATATCAATAGTCGCGAGCTCGGGTTCGTGATCGCGAATTTGGGTTCGTGGTTGCGTGTTCGGACCCGGAACATCAAGATGATGCAATCTATTATTCTTTTAAATAAAATAAGAATATAGTTTATTTTTATGGCCTAATTAATTTTAAATAAATAATAATATAAACTTGCAACAATAATATATATCATTATAGTTTTTTAGTAAAAGGATAAATTTCTAACTATATAATTTATAAATAAACAATATCAATACGATATTATTCCAATTAAGTCAATCTATCAGATTTACAAATATTAGAGTTTAATTAATTTTACAGATTTAAAAGAGAATAAAATATTAAATATGAAGACCTAATAGAAAAGTACAATATTAAATAGCCAAACATATGAATTGTTTAATAAGATAAACAAAATATAAACCTGACTTACAAATCATGCAATTTTAATAAAGAAATAAATTATTAAATATGCAGATTTATCATACTTAAAGATATTCATATTTAATTAGTATATAGATTTAAGAAGAAATAAACATATTAAATGTGTAGACCTAATAGAAGGTAAAATATTAATAGCCCAAACAAAGGGGTTGTTTGAAAAGAAAAGAGAAACAATATATAAACTCGACTTACAAATCATGTAACTTTTAAGGAAAAGTAAAATATTAAACATATATATCTATAAATTTATGTGATATTTGAGTTTAAATAAGATTTTTAAACTCGTCGATACATGATCGAACACATCCTACACGACGGGATCTGAAAAGAATAAGATAAATTAATGGGTACCCACCTCTTGAAGCGTGAACGATAGATCTACGGTAGTTCGGGTTGAAAGGTCGATGTCGAAGGCGTCGGGTTGTCTAAGTCTCGAGAGAGAATAATTTTTTATTATAAAGAGCATAGAGCTTTTAAAGTTTTATTTATAATGATAGAAAATTTTAGGTTAATTCTAATTAAGACTTTTCGTAAAGGATTTAATAAAATAGGAGTTTTTACATGGAATAGTAATTTGAATAGCTTGAGAAAAGGTTTCGTTCCAGCGCTTTGTGTAAACACCAAAGCAATTGGTGTTTCTCTTCCGAAATTACAGTTATACCTTTTAACTTGTTTCATCACTTAAAATGGATGTAACTTTTTATATTCTTATCGAAAATCGATAAATTATATATTGTTGGAATCCTATCGACGAGTACTTCGCAATGAGTCTAATATTGATATAGAAAAAAAATATAACTTTTATAAAAGATGATAGATTCGGTGTGGAGCATTAGCATCATGCATGGTGTGGTACCTCATCTAACACCGTTAAAATAAAGTAAAAAATTTGAGTTGTTACATTCTCTCCCCCTTATAATATTTTCGTCATCGAAAATTACATTCCTGTAGCGATGAGTTCAGGGTACTTATTCAAAGTCTCAGCTTCTCATTAAAAGCCAATGATTTAACATTAACAAAAATCAGGGTCATTACATTCTCCCCTCCTTAAAATTTTTGTCCTCAAAAATTAGGCATTGCTTAAAAAGTAGCATCATTATCTCTATTAATCTCGAATCACCTGTAAAACTTTCATATTTATGACACCTAATATTTGATATCCTTAAGGTAGGGTCCCCCTCTCTTTATAATGATAGTCGACTCTAATTCATCAATTTATAAAATAATTTGATTTGACATCATAAATTTCTCCGAACGTGTGGTATGTTAAACTTTAGTCAGATATTCACTTGATCTAATTATTGCAGTCATTTCTAATATAACCGAGTATCAGATATTCCTATAGTCGGCATCTCAGATCACCTAAGACCTTACACAGTCAAATCTTCAAGGGTTTATTTATCTAATTGCCCCTCAATCTTAGAAAATTTTCATCCATTGTTTTCAATCCGTATAGATCAACTGATCATTTCTAATGTTTCTTATAAGTTTCTAACTATATAAGTTATTCTTAAATAAATCTTTAAATATGAAATTAAACCTTATAGTCTTCTATCACCAATGATCAAACTTCCTTGAAACCAATAAGTCTTCAAAAGATCTAAAGTTTGCGGTCTATCTGAATCATCATAACCTCAATCAGTATATTGTACTTATATAGCCCATATAGTCCTCGAGGAAGTAAAGCCTGAGCTCTGATACCATTCTGTCACGATCCAAAATTCTATTCCATCCCGAAGGCCTAGAACTCCGAGTTATGACCTGCACATATCCCGAATATGATAAGCGGGCATACACTTAATAGAGTTCTTGCGCAATCTTGTTCCATAAAATCCGTGAAAGTCAATATATAAATATGAAATATAAAAGCAGTCATAGATACTGAATAAATATGATAAAATCTATAAATCCACCAATAAAATGTAAATCGAAGTCGGAGACAAATCCGATGAAAGAAAACGTAGAGTTGATAATGATAAGTCAAACAAACTCAGTACTGAGTCTAAAGTGTTAATAACCGGTGCCCAGATCAAAATCAGCACTGTGGCCCTCTGGTACTCAGCGACATCGCTTTCCCAAGGCTCCTGGTACTCAATGCCTACGGGATCAATGAAATTAGTATCGGCGAGATTTGGATGGCCGACGTCTGCTCCACCAGCGTAATCACTTATAATTATTAGATTATAGTGGGATGAGTTTACTCAGTCACGTAAACTCAGTGGATATACCACCAATCCATCCCATACTACTCAGGTGCATTGTAGGTGCATCAAGTGAGTGATAAATATAATATCGCAAAGTAAATAACAAGAGAAAAATAAAACCATTTGTATATCGTAGAACTCATATTATATCATAAATGCAGGATCATGATCTAGACACTCATATTCTAACGTGCCTCACCATAATTCATAACATACCATATCTTATTATCATTCTTGCACATACGTCTGTATATCGTATGGACATAAATAATATACTCATAAAATCTTAAATGACCTGTGCCAAAGTCGTTATTCGAGCTACCATATGAGGGTCACCATAGTATCATACTACCATATCATAATACCCCCATGTCATACTCATGCTCCTCCATTCGGCCTAATGGGGAGATATAATGGCCAAACCTAACTCTTAACATACTCATACTCATACTCATAATCTCTCATGGAGATTTGTCTTGGCTGAAAGACGTTGTTGCCCTTAAAGTTGCTAGGTAAGAAACGACACGTACAGAGATTTAAAATTTTAATCTTTTACTGGCTTACATAGTAGTATCTTATTATCGTACTCATAATATATCTTATCTCGTACTTATACTCGTATTATACTCTTACAACTTAATTTTAAGATAAGCTATAGTGAGATAACATCACCACAACTAAGGCCCAAGGCCCAAATCTTATATCATAACTCATATCTTATTCTCTCCTCTCATATTAAAACTCGGGGTGATAAGGCCACCGTATATGCCACCGTATATAAGGCTACATTGAATTCGCACTCACCCGATTCGTCATGATGTCTCATACTACCATGAGTTATAAGGTATGTGAATACGATGTATTCCTCACTTCGATATCATTTCGACGAATCACCACGCCGAAGTGTAGACATGATCTCATACACTCACAGGGGCGAAGCCACGTTATGGATGGGGTGGTCAATTGACCACCCAAATTTAATAAAAGTTCCTTATTAACTCTTAAATATCCTAATTTATATTAGTGGATGCTTATCCATCTAAAATTATATTGACCACCCAATTTATTTTAAAACTTGAAATAAATTTTTTAATGTGTTTGTTTTCATAACACATATTATCTTTTTAAAATTTTTAGAAACTAAAATCTCTCATATCTCTAGATTTTCTCTCTCATTCTCTCTAATCCCTATCTATTCTCCTCACTCTCTCTCTCTTGAGATTTTCTCCATACTCTCCCTCTTGAGATTTTCTCGACACGTCTCTCTCTCTTGATATTTTCTTTCTCTCTCTCTCACATAGTCACATATTATCTTTTTAAAAAATTTAGAAACTAAAATCTCTCATATCTCTAGCTTCTCTTTCTCATTCTCTCTAATCCCTATCTATTCTCCTCAATCTCTCTCTCTCTTGAGATTTTCTCTCTCTCTCTCTTGAGATTTTTCTCTCTCTCTTGAGATTTTCTCCACACGCTATCTCTCCCTCTCTCTTGGGATTTTCTCCACATGTTCTCTCTCTCTTGGGATTTTCTCCACACGCTCTCTCTCTCTCTCTCTATTTTCTCTAAATCTAATCTCTATCTCCGCACTCTCTCTCCCTCTCTCAGTCTCTCTCTTGAGATTTTTTCCGCATTCTAATTTCTCTCACTACACGAGATTGGAGATTTTGTGTTGGCATCTTCGCAAATTTGGAATTTGGCTCGTAAGAACAAGCAGGTATTTTTTTATTTATTAATTATTTTATTTTTTTTTTCTATTGTGGTTTTCTTATTAAATTATTGTTATGATTAAATCTTTGAGTTTTTAGGTTCTAATTAAGTAATTATGAGATTTTAAGTATAACATGACAGTATGTTTATTATATAATATTTATGAGTTGTTTCTAAAGAAGACGATGCATCACATGATTTGTTCGTTCTTATTATATTTAGATTTTTTCGATCTTAGTATTGTTCTATTAAGTTTGAGAATGATTTTGTGGAAATTGGCTCTTCCATCAAATGTATTTGATTTGATGCTCGATTCGATCCTGAACAACACGTTGATTGGATTAGTGATCTGAGTTAGACTTTTTATTTGTGCAAAATTATTGAGGTTGGGGTAGAGTGCATATTAGCTGATTAGGTTAACCGAATTGAACAAAATTGAAAATTTCGGTTTGGTTATATTTCGGAAACTCCAGACCGAAATCGAAAAAAATCGGTTTGGCTCGATTTCCTTTTTTCATTTTATTTATTTATTTATTTTCCGATTTTTGTGTTGAATTTCTTAAACTACCAAATCAATTATTTTTTTATTTTTTTTTATTATTATTTCTAATTTTTTTGATAGGTAAGCTGAGCTTGAACCTGTGACCCAAAACCAAAATCGAAACTGAACTGAACAGAGCTACCCTTAGATTAATACTAAAACTCGAATTAATTTAAAACTCTAATACTAAAACTTTATTACCCTAATGTAAATATAAGTTTATCTAACTTTTTTATTTTTATATTTATTTTTTTTAATTTTAGTTAAGACTCTAATCATTTAATGGATTTGAACTCTCATTCTCTCAACCCATATAATTTAAAAAAAAAAAAATTTGGAACCCTAATAATAAAACCCTAATTATCTAGGACTCTCATTGAAAAAAATAATAATTATTCTTCATTTGTAATAATTATTCTTAAGTTGAAAGACAGTAGTTCCAAATATCAATATTTAAAAAACAAATAATAATCATTCGATATGGGCAGTCTAATGGATTTGATTCATCTGAACTCTTATTCGCTCAACCAATGTAATTTTTTTAATGTATTTTTCTTGATGCAGTTATGTTATTAAACTATTTCAAAAGAAAATCTGATCAATCAGCTTCTAGTCCTTCAACTGTTGACTCTATAAAAAAGCATAGACATGTAACAGAGGTTAACTTCAATGAACTTCCACGTGATCCTGCATTACGAAAGCTGATTTCAAGTTATGATCTGAATGATCAAGATAATGTTAGAAGAGCATATTTACAGATGGGTCCTTATCAACCTCGTGATATTAGTTTTCCCCAAACACTGACTTCAGATACGTTATGTCGGTTAAATAAACAATGGTTTGACAAATATCATTGGTTAAAGTACAGTGAATCGAAAAATGCAGGATTTTGTTTCTATTGTTATATGTTTAAGCAATCTATTGGAAAACAAGGAGATAACAACGTTTTTGTTGTTGATGGCTTTAAAAATTGGAAGAGATATGAAAAACTTAAAATTCATGAAGGACAAGTGGATAGCGCTCATAATAAAGCCTATAGGATGACACAAGATTTATTGAATCAAGAACAACATATTCAGACAGCTTTTGATAGACAAAGTGTTTAGATACGAATGGAATATAAAACTCGTTTGACTGCATCGATTAAAACTATTCGTTTTCTTCTACGTCAGAGACTTGCTTTTCGTGGTCACGGCGAATCAGATGAGTCGAACAATCAAAGAAATTTTCTTAAACTTTTAAATTTTCATGTTGATGGTAGGAAGAAGTTGAAAAGGTAGTATTGAAAAATGCTCCTCAAAACCTTAAATTAACTTCACCTAATATTCAGAAAGATATTATTCATGAGTGTGCAAAGGAAACTACATCATCTATCATAAATGATTTTGGAGGTTCATTGTTTTCTATTTTAGTTGATGAATCTCGTGACATATCCATCAAGGAGCAAATGACTATTTGTCTACATTACGTGAATAAAGATGGATGTATAATTGAGCGTTTTATTGGAGCTTTATATGTTGAAAAAACTGATGCTAGATCACTAAAAAAAGCAATCGATAAATTATTTGTAGCACTTGGGTTGAATATACAAAGATTGCGTGGTCAAGGCTATGATGGTACCAGTAATATGTCTAGTGAATTTAATGGCCTTAAAACACTTATCATGAATGAAAATGGATCTGCATTCTATGTACATTGTTTTGCACATCAGCTTCAATTGACTCTAGTTGTTATTGCGAAAAAACATTACAAGATTGAGTCACTTTTTAGTGTAGTTTCAAATGTTGTGAATATCGTTGGAGCTTCATGCAAACGTAGAGATCTTCTTCGAGAGAAGGAGAGTGCTAAATATTTGAAAGAACTAGAAAGTGGTGAACTTTTAACTGGGAGAGGTCTGAATCAGGAGACTAGTCTTAATTGTCCTGGAGAAACACATTGGAGCTCATATCATCGTACACTATCAAGCTTGACTGAGATGTATTCTTCTGTGATTGAAGTACTTGATGAAGTTGGTGGGGGTGACTCTAAATTTGAAACAAAAACTACAGCAAATGTCATGTTAGATGTATTGCAGTCGTTTGAATTTGTATTTAACATGCATTTGATGAGAATAATATTGAGAATGACCAATCAATTGTCCCTAGCATTACAACAGAAGGACCAAGATATTGTGAATGCTATGAATCTGGTTAAAATTTCCAAGGAAAGAATACAAGAAATGAGAGAAAATGGGTGGGATTCTTTTATAGCTGAAGTAACCTCATTTTGCATGAAACATAATATCATTGTTCTTAGCATGAATGATAAGCATGTAACTCGAGGGCGTTCACGTCGTAAAGTTGAAGATACAACGAATCTACATCATTATCGTGTTGAAATGTTTTATACAGTTATTGATATGCTACTTCTAGAGCTTAACAACCGTTTTAACGAAGGAAATACTGAGTTGCTTCTTTGTATGACATGTTTAAACTCACGAAACTCGTTTTCAGCATTTGACAAGGAAAAATTATTTTGCCTTGCTCGAAAATATCCAATGGACTTTTCTGCATTAGATATCTTAGATCTGGACAATCAGCTTGAGACATACATTCGTTATATGCGTTCTTCTAAAGAGTTTTTAGAAGTGAACGGGATTGATGGTCTTGCTAAAAAAATAGTCGAGACAAGAAAAAATAAAGTGTATCCACTAGTTTACTTGCTCATTACATAGGCCTTAACCCATTCTGTTGCAAATGCCACTGTTGAAAGAGCATTTTCAGCTATGCATATTTTGAAGAACAAGTTGCGCAATTCAATGGGAGATGAATTGATGAATGATTGTTTAATTACATATATCGAGAAAGATGTTTTTAATAGCATCGACGATAAAAAAATCATGAATTACTTTCAGAAAATGAAAACTGGTCGTGGACAATTGCCATAGTAATTAACAATGATCTATGAAAGGTACATTTTTTATAAGTAGATGATATGCTTTACTTTTATTTTTTTATATATTTTTAATGCTCTTTTTTTACAAATATATATATTTTTAGCGTTTGTTTAGGAAAAAAAAAATTTATATAAATTTTCAATATTATTTGATTAGATGACCACCCTATGAAGAAATCTTGGCTCCACCCCTGTATACTCATATATATATATATATATATATATATATATATATATATATATATATATATATATGGTCTAACATGTCTATAACTCGTATAATATGATCAAGATGGAAGCACAAAATTATCATACACACAATATAAATTTATATTTAGATTTAGTTATGTTTATATATATATATATATATATATATATATATATATATATATATATATATTTATTTACATTTACATCAATAAATATAAAATAAGGTAGTTATTATTATAATTTCGAAAATATGAAACTCAACGTTCAATTTTCATGAGAAATCGAGTTTCTAACACTTTGGGTTACCGAAGAGGTTGCATTGAAGCGATAAATTGATATATGTATATATATATATAATAATTAGATAATTAAATTAAAGGGTATTTATAATTATTAAGTTGGGATTTATCATGACTATCGATCGAAAGACTTTAAGTAAGATATAATATACATAAGAATTTTGGTCATAAAAATTAGAAAATAACACTAAATTCGAGAAGCCTTGGGTCATTCAAAACTGAACCTGACTTGTTGCTCTATTTTGACCTCTAAAATGTTAGATTCGTAAAATGATTATTTCACACAAAGTTGTAAAGCTAGCTGTCTTCTTTCGAATGTCATAAGAATCGTATTAATCTGAGGTCGAAATAAAACGTTATGGCCAAAATATCGAGACCAGTATATCAATGGTCGCGAGCTTGGGTTCGTGGCCGCAAATTTGTATTCGTGGTCGCGATTTCGGATTCGAAACTTTAAAATGGTGCAATCTATTATTATTTTAAATAAAATAAGAATATAGTTTAGTTTTAGGGCTTAATTAGTTTTAAATAAATAGTAATATAGACTTGCAACAGTAATATATATCATTATAGTTTTTAGTAAAAGGATAAATTTCTAACTATATAGATTTAGAAATAAACAATATCAATAAAATATTATTTCAATTAAGTCAATCTATCAGATTTATAAATATTAGCGTTTAATTAATTTTACATATTTAAAAGAGAGTAAAATATTAAATATGAAGAACTAATAGAAAAGTATAATATTAAATATCCAAACAAAGGGATTGTTTAATAAGATAAATAAAATATAAACCCGACTTGCAAATCATGTAACTTTAATAGAGAAATAAAATACTAAATATACAGATTTATCATACTTAAAAATATTTATATTTAATTAGTATATAGATTTAAGAGGAAGTAGACATATTAAATATGCAAACCTAATAGAAGGTAAAATATTAATAGACCAAACAAAGGGGTTGTTTGAAAAGAAAAGAGAAACAACATATAAATCGGACTTACAAATCATGCAACTTTCAAGGGAAAGCATAATATTAAACATATAGGTCTATAAATTTATGTGATATTTAAGTTTAAATAAGATTTTTAAACCCGTCAATGTGCGATCGAACGCATCCTAAGTGACGGGATCTGAGAAGAACAAGATGCATCCTAAGCGACGGGATCTGAGAAGAACAAGATGGATTGATGGGTACCCACCTCTTGAAGCGTGAATGGTAGATCTACGATGATTCGGGTTGAAAAGGTCAATGCCGAAGGCGTCGGGTAGTCTAAGTCTTGAGAGAGAATATTTTTTTATTATAGAAAGCAGAGAGCTTTTAAAGTTTTATTTATAATGATAGAAAGTTTTAGGTTAATTGTAATTAAGACTTTTCGTAAGAGATTTAATAAAATAGGGAATTTACATGTGACTTGAATAGCTTGAGAAAAAGTTTCGTTTCAGTATTTTGTGTAAGCACCGAAGTAATTGGTGTTTCTCTCTCGAAATTATAATTATACCCTTTAACTTGTTTCATCACTTAAAATGGGCGTAATTTTTTATATTCTTATCGAAAATTGATAAACTATATATCGTTGAAATCATATCGACGAGTACTTCGCAATGAGTCTAATATTGATATAAAAAAATCAGAACTTTTCTAAAAGATGGTGGATTCGGTGTGGAGCATTAGCACTATGCATCGTGTGATACCTCATCTAAAACCGTTAAAATAAAGTAAAAAATTCGAATTGTTACATTCTCTCCTCCTTATAATATTTTCGTCCTAAAAAATTACGTACCTGTAGTGATGAGTTCAAGGTACTTATCCAAAGTCTTAGCTTTTCATTAAAAGTCAATGATTCAATATTAACAAAAATCAGGGTCATTACAGCAACTTTTTCAAATCATTGATTGCTTCGGATCAAATGCCCTAAAAAATGCCCCTTGAATCCTATTACACACATCATGCTGAAATGTGATTTTACAACCTTTTTTGGGTACCTGTGATATGTGGAATAAACAATGGATTGTCTTGTACACATGATGCTGAAACATGATTTTAGGGCTTTTTTTTTAATACCTATGACATGTGGAATTAAAAATGGACTTGTCTAATAGCTGAGCCATGATCTCGAATATAAAGGTGAAATGCATTCTCTATCATTCGAAGTAATCAATGATTTTGAAGGAGTTTCCGACATGGGCGCCCTTGGAGATTGCGTTAGGTACCCATAAAATACACAATGGAGAGACGTGCAAACCGAGTGGACGAGTTACAAAGCAACATCATCCTTAGGCAATTATTTACTAGGGTGATTTACATAATAGTGCCCTGCATTAATTTTTATCACCAAATAATCGGCTGCCTTTTTTTATAGCCATCCAACACCCCCGACACCCTTTAAACGAGCTTCTAGCTGTTTGCACAGGCACCTAATAAACAGGTAATGACCTTTTTACCCTTATTTTAAATATATCCTTGTAATATAAGAAATTACATTTATACCCTAAAAAAATCCTTTGCCCTAATCGTTTATCTCTTGCGGGCAATTCAAACTAGTTTTTCTGTTTCTTCCTTTGCGCAAGTGTTGGAGAAGAAGGCCCCCTCATCATTGTGCGATTAATGGTTCATTGAGAAGACCCTGTGCACGACTGAAAACCCTAAACCCTGAAGACCCTCTAGTTCATCTTCTCTTTTCCCTTTGGATCATCTTCTCCAAACCATCGTTCTCCTTAGCCGGTATTGAAGCCCTCTTATTCATCTTCTCCAAACGCTCTGAATCATCTTCACCAAAAGCTTAAGTTGCAAATCCTTCATTGGGTTACAAATTGAGTGGCAAAAAAATATGCGCAGTCCTCTTCGTGTCCTCTCTTCTGAAACCTTGGAAATCTCTCAAAACTATTTTTTTCTTCCATTAAAGAGTGAAATTATTTGAGGGGTTTTGCTCACAATGTTATTAATTTGAAATGATCTTAAATTTTTAAGGAGGATTTGTTGAAATTGTGATTTTTTTTGGGTAACATATGTTAATGGCGATTTTTTTTAAAGGCAGCAGATGATTTTGAATCTTTTTTTTAGAGAAGATGAACCAGAGTTCTTGGAGAAGATGAACCAAAGTTCTTCTTTTTTTATTATGTAAATTGCCCTTTCCATTATGTTAATGGGTCGTAGCACTCGAGTGAAACTACCTTCGTTTAGTATACGGTGCTTCTCAAATCAAATAGTTATACTATTAGTTCATCTTACACCGGCCAAATGCTATTAATTGGATAATAATTTTTTTTTTAGGGCAGCAAATGATTTTGAAACATTTTTTTTAGAGAAGATGGACCAGAGTTCTTTTTGGGGAAGATGAGCCAGACGGGTTTTGAGCGTCGGGCAGTTTCGGCATCAGGGCAAATGCATAATCCAACTCTCCCGCATGAGGGTTCGTGCATGCTAAACGACAGGGTATAACCCGTTTAAACCCGTATTGGGGTGCTATCCCGTAATAAAAAAATAAATTGACGAATTTCTTGATAAATTAGTTTGCGGCATAGTGAGAAATTTTGTTTGAGGTAATTTTTAGGTGGGGGGTCATTTCGGATTAATTTCGATATATTTCGGAAAAAATTCAGGGATTAAAAATATATTTAATATTTTTTTAAAAATTAGCAATTGGTTCAAGCACTGACGCCGAGCTCAAGCATAAAACTATGGAAGAAAAATTGACAAAGGGTACCAGTATACTCACCCCACCAGGCTGCTTTCTCACGCCACCTTCTTCAGTCGGCATGCATTGACCGCCTTTGAATCAGATGGTGGAGGTCGTTTTTCATCCTCATCTTCTGCACAATGGATTTATGGATCGTGGGCGTACTATCAGACGATCGATTTTTTATTACACATGACATACATCTCAAAAAGTGAATCTTAAATCATATGACCTCTATCACGCTCAAGCATATTTTAGCGTCACCTTTTGAGATATGTGTATGCGTAATAAAAAATCGACGTCTAATGTTATGCCTACGATCCATTGATCTAGTGTGCAAAAGATGGGGATGAAAAATGACTTCCACCATCTGATTCAAAGCTCGTCAATGCATACCAAGTAAAGGTGGTGGGACAACCGTTTTGAAATTAGTACTGTACCCATAGGCAAAGTTGATTTTTAGTCCCACATCGGTGAGTAAAACAACTCCACCCTCTATTACACCTATAAAAGGTTATTTTCACTTAAGCAAGTGATTGAGGCGTGTGGTGAGTATGGTGATGGCAGACGTAGGGTGATTTTTCAGTTGCCAACGTGTGGTCAACTTTCGTTGAACGCGAATTTCAGCGAAATCTGTCCTATGGTTTGGGGGCGTGTGATTTGGTACTTTTCTCTTTTTACCATGCATCGCTCCATCCATGACCATTCATTTTGACAACCGATCGATAACTTAAGTAATCATACGCTGTCGGCAATTCCAAAATCCTAGATTTAAGGAGCCAAGCGTTCTAAAATGTTTGAAGCAGGGAGAAGCCATGGCCAAGGTCTATGGCTTCAAATCCATTCTGTGTCTATTTACCTCTATTTTATTCAATTTTTTCTTCATCGCTCTCTTCTTCCGCCGCGAACCGGAGCTCACTTGGACCAAAAAAGCTGCTGCAGAGGCCGAAGCCATCGCATCTATATCGTGCTCTGGCCACGGCAGGGCTTTTGTAGATGAGTTATCTTCTGAAGGAAAGCCAGTCTGTGATTGTAATACCTGCTATGGAGGCTCCGATTGCTCCCAATTCTCTCCCAACTGCCCTGCTGATGTCGACAGGTAAATTTTTTTATCTTCTTTTTCGATTTTTTTTTTGGATGAATTCTTCTTTTTCCATCAAAAAGAGGCTTTTTTTTTTAACAATGTTTTTAACCAACCGAAAGAAGAAGTATTGAACATCAATTTTGGAGATCAAGGTAGCGGACCGCCACATTTTATGGCTTTTTTTCAGCATTTAACACAGAAAAATTAGTGAGGCTTCAAATAAAATGAGGTGGAGTTATAGTTGGCTTTATTATGCTCGGGGTGGAATTTTTAGAATTTCGGTGGAACATTGACCAATGTTCTGGCTGATACAATTTTTTTTTTTTAAAATTAAAAAAATCTGAAAGAATCACAAAAATTTTAGAAAAAATATTTTTTAATTTTAATTAACGATGGTGACCTATTTTTTTAACTAAGTTCTAGGTTTTTATTCGATACTTATGTATGTATTTTATTAATTGTTTTCATATATTGACGTATTTTTGGTAAATTTATGTTGATTATCCGCCAATATTTCGTTGAATGAGGCTAAATTTAAAGAGGTAAGATCTCAAATAGCAAATAGCAAAGAAAGAGGGAGAGAGGAAGAAGGGGGAAATAGCAAAGAAAGAGGTTGAAAGGAAGAAGGGGGAAATAGCAAAGAAAGAGGTAGAGAGGAAGAAGGGGGAAAAGAAAACAGAGAGATGAAATAAGTTTTCCTAGCATTTATTTGATTCAACTTTAAGTGGCACTATTTTTTTCAAAAATTACGAAACTAACAGGCCGACTTTTCAAAATTCTGTCCGAAATTCCAGAATTCCCGAAAATTTGAAATTACCGGGCAGTAAATATGTTGTAGGGGAATGCATATTTCCGGTGCATGTTTGGAACGACTTCAGCCCCTACATGTTTTTAGCATGAAAGAAACGAAATCCAGAGACACCCTTTTTGCCATTGACTCGTGCAAAAGCTCTCTAAATTCCATATTTGGAGGTCACTATGAGCAATCAAACACGACCCCTAAGAGTTAGGACGATCGGTAATTTACATTTTGCGTTTAATCACTTCCACACTTTGGTAAAATGTAAATTGTGACATTCGAAAATTGGTGCAGGTTTTAGTCTGCCTTGGTTAGTTTGTAGGAAAGATTTCAAGGTTTGCAAACTTGGCAAGATTAATGGGTTAGGGACATTTCATAAATACATAGTAAGAATGCAAATAAATATGATTTCAACTTTTTCACATTTATGGTTGGTGGGGGAATGATAGGATCCTCCTGCTTTTGAAACTCTTGGATTTAACTTGAGAGTACTCCTTCGCGGAAGGTATATTCTATAGTCTCTAACATCAGCGAGATGGTATATATATATACAAGGGATAGATTTATATAATTAAATACTTAATGTAAAAATAAGTGAGCATGAAGTTAAGTGGAAGAAAAACATTTACTCATTTTAGTAATATAAAAACACTAATTATACCCAAATATTATTTGGTATAAATTTATCATTAATTATTTGCATTATATATAGTACTAATATTATCATATATAGTACTGTTTGATGTGCGTGTATCTTCTTTTTGGGTTGCTAGAGGTTGTGGATGCTCTTATTCAGCTCCTCTACTTTTTCACCTTTTTAATGAATTATCTTGAGATCCATAAAAAAGAGTATCAATCATAATGAGCAAGTATTATTTATTTTTATTAATTTACTTAGGAATATAATCGGCTAAGAAAATTATTTGTAGATGTTTCACACGAGAAAGACCCATTTTAGGCCACAGGGCACACATTTTAATCATTTTTTATTTTCATGTGGATGCCCATCACTTTTATCACACTAAAAATCACACCTATTATAGCATTGGAACCGTCTGATACCGTTAAGTAGATCTAAACAATGAGACCGTTGCTCATATCTACTTAGTGATTCATATTAAAGCCGCTCTTATTTGACAATTTTAATGATCTGAAATGTATGATTATTGGGCTGATTGTGACTTGTGAGAGAAGTAAGCTGCGTATGGCATAGCTCTTTACTAGCCCCCGCCACAGCAGAGTTCAACTGCTTTAGTTTGCTCCCATTTTCTTTTCTAACTCTTTGAAAAGAAAGATTTACCTGCTCTAGCAGCAACCTCTCTGCTCCCTACTAACTCCCTACCAGAGCAAATAAAATCTGCTCTGGCAAGGAGTGAGTAGAGAGGAGGGTAAAACTGTTGAACAGGTAAATCTTGCATAAAGCAGAAGGGATACCTGCTAAAGCAGGTAGCATGATTTTAGCAAAGAGGATGGGAACCTGCTAAAGCAGGTGAACTTTGTTATGGCTGGGGCTAGCAAAGAGCAATGCCATTCGCAGCCGTAATGGCCTCTGTGGGTGTTTCTGATTGCAAAATCTATGCAGAGCTGTCATAAGAGTCGATCTCATTTACTTACAATTATCTATATAGTGGGGATCCGTTATTCTTAGAGCCGTTTTGGATGCAACAAGCAAAGAGCAACGCAGTTGTGGTGTCAGGGTGGCATCAAATGAGTTACCGATTTGATAATAATGCTGAAATCACAGTGCAACTTGAGAAGCACATTTGACTGCTGCACTCAGCTATTGGAAATGCAGTGACCTCTGGGAGATTCATCCTTTGTGGTGCTGGGTCTACGCAATTGCTTAATGCCGCGGTTCATGCCCTTTTTACTGATGGCTCGCCGACTCCTGCAAGGGTTGTGGCCTCTGTTCCTTTTTACCCGGTTTGTCCGACAAACTTTTTTTCTTCTCACTTTGTTATTATTATCTATAAGTTTAAAAGATTGTTAGTTATGTGACAAATTTTACAGCTCTTAGGTAATAGGTAAAAAGGGACATTGTTATATGGAGGGCAAATTTTATGTCCACAAAGTGCAGACGACTGATGTGGTGAGACGCAATTAGCCGAAAGTGTGGTGGGGCTCAATTAATGTAGGTTGGTGTAGCCAATTAGGGCTGTAACAGAGACGCAATTAGCTGAAAGTGTAGTGGGGCTCAATTAATACAGGTTGGTGTAGCCAATTAGAGCTGCAATAGAGCCGGGCTAGCTCAATAGCTCGGTTCGGCCTGAAAATGAGAGCTTTTGCTCTCTTAAGCTCGACTCGAGAGTCAGAGCAGAACTTTTTATTTAAAGCTCGATTGAAGTAGAGTCAAACTCGGTTTCATTAATAGTATATAATACTTTTATATGATAAAATATATTATATATAATTTTGAAAGTTTTTTTTTTCTTGTTCCCTTTATAATAAGATTCATCTGGTTCCTTTATAATGGATAAATATATAATTAACATATAATCCTTATGATTGTCTATTGAAGTTTGCGTTTTCTCTCTCTCGCTCTCTATATGCAATCATTAAAGTTCTTTCTAAAGAAAGAGATAAACATAAGAAAATTATAAGAAGATAGAAAGATAGAATAGAGAAAATTTTCATAAACAATTACATTGTTTACCGTAAATTAATTCTCTGATAAGAAAGTGTATAAATAAGATTACAAATATAATTGTTCGATTATCTAGAAGTGGGAATGAACATGGATAAGTGGATAGTTATCTAAAAGTGGGAATGATACGGTGTTGAACGTTATTATCTAATATTTCCCCTCTAGTTGGTATGTGAACGCTATGAAGTCCATCACTATCGCATCCCGCTCATCTTGGAGTCTGTCGGAGTCAGTGGCATACTAGATAAGGTCTGCCATGATCTCTCCCAACAATAATTGAAGACGAATCATATGGTAAGTCTCTTGACAAGTATTCATAGGAAGGATAAACTCTAAAAATTATTTAAAAAAAAAGAAGAATGGATCGAAAAAAGCGTGAGCCATTAGGGCTTTGATACCATAAAAGAGATAAGCATAAGAAAATTAGAAGAAGATAGAAAGATAGAGTAGAAATTTTTTTATAAACGATTATATTGTTTACCGTCAATTAATTCTTTGATAAGAAAGTGTATAAATAACATTACAAATATAACCGTCCGGTTATCTAGAAGTGGGAATGAACATGGATAAGTGGATAGTTATCTAAAAGTGAGAATAATACGGTGTTGAGCGTTATTATCTAATACTTTCTCACTCGTCTTAATAAACAACCACTAGCATAGCAATTGACCAATATCAACACATGCGACCAACACCTATGCTCTTAATGACCAATATCAGCACTTGCGACCAACACCTATGTTCTCTCTCTCTCTCTCTCTCTCTACAACCATTAAAGTTCTTTCGCACTCATCTCAATAAACAATTACTAGCATAGCAATTGACCAATATCAACACTTGCGACCAACACCTATGCTCTTAATGACCAATATCAACACCTGTGATCAACACCTCTGCTCTCTCTTTGCAACCATTAAAGTTTTTTCTCACTCGTCTCAATGAACAACCACTAGCATGACAATTGACCAATAACAACACCTGCGACCAATAGCGCTATGCTTTTAATCAATATTTAGCATATTAAATTTAAACACTTTTTTTACTTTTCAAAATTTAAACACATTTTTCTTCAATCGATTTGTTAAATCCAAAAGGATTAAGCCATTAAAAGATATTAGGGCTTTCATTTATAAATTTTATTAAAATTTTCATCTATTAAAAAATGAAGATACTATTTAAAACAATATTAGGAAAAAAATCATAATAAAACTTATTTAGTTCGAAGCTCGACTTGGACCGACTTGAGCTCGATAGAGCAGAGCTAGAACTTAGACTTTTTTAGGCCTGAAGGGCTTAGAAGCAAGTTCCAGCTTGGCTCGTATAAGATAAAGTCGAGCTAGAGTTAACCCAAGCTCAGGCTTAGCCTGACTCAATTGCAGCCCTATAACCATCACGCCGCGCCACGTCAGCCACCTGCACTTTGACCTCAAAAAATTTGTCCCACATTTGTAATTTTTCGGTAGAAAAGCAACCAATAAATGTAAAATCCCTTTTAGCTACTATTTTTATTGTCAAATGCTGTCTTTCAGAGTTATCAACGGCCATGAAATCCGTGTTTGGCAACTTTGATAGATTTCAGTGGAAGAAAATGGCCGTTTCATTAGTGACCATTATACTTACATCATTTTAAATTTGAGTTACTGTTAGGTATATGACCCCAGCCCCGACCCTTTTGGTATTTAGTCACCTCTCGGAATGTGTGCCACTAGCAACTATAATGTGTTCCGTTTGATTTGACATTCATGATCTCAAGATTTATTTTATAAATACTAGAATTAAAAAAGATCTCCCTCATAATTTATTATAGTCAAATGTCATCCAAAATTTGTAGTATGTTGAATATATATGATAGTCATTAATTTTAGATGGCGTATAATGGCTTTGAATCAAAATCATAGAGATTATTTTCGCTCCAATATTTTATATCACAGATCTTTAAATTTTGGTACACTTATAATAAGGTACACTTAGTTTCACATGCCACACATCCCAAAATGAGTGACGTACCAATTACCAAACCACATGGCGCTTGTGATGCTATCTAATGGTAACTTATTTTCTATATCTACCATAACTTTGGAATTGGAAGAAAATCCTACCTAGCTAGGGCGAAGGTCACTTATGCTCAATCCTCTAACAAATACATATTTTTTAAGCTGGATAACGGGCATAAATACTATATTGTTGTCATGTGGGTGCTCTTAAGTGCAGAGATGCTGCTATGCACATAAATCGAGCACCGTTAGAATGAAGTGAAGTTGTCGAGAGAGAAGAAAAGAGAAATGATTTTTGTTACTCCACACTAACAATCCTAATCTATCGTAACTTATCTTTATCTAAATCACCTAATTTACTTTGTCAAATCATCAATCCTAATCAAGCTCTACACAATCTTATCTGTATTACCCTCCCGCAACCATGACCCTTTGAATAAGGAAGGTGCGATTGGTTATATACAATGTTAGCCGATGGATCTTTTTGAATAAGTGATTAAAATTGTCAAAAACGCCCAATATTATTTTCTGGTGGTCATTGTCTACTTGTGTGAAGTCCATCACTGTCACATCTTGCTCATATTGGTCTCTCTAGCCCACTCATGACCTCTCCAAAAACAGGTCGTTGGACCTTGAAAAGCTTGAATATCTGTTGATGAGAGATGTTGAAATCCACAATATCATTGGCATAAAGATATCTATTAGTGTTGAGAAGTTGAACTTGTGGAATGGGTGAAGAAGTTGTTAATCTAATAAAAAAAATAAAAGAACAAATGCAAAAGGTGCATGTAATGACTATGATTTAGGACATTTACCAAATAAAATAAATTAAAAGAGTAGACTTTAAATCAGAATTGTGATGGGTGAAAGTGTATGAAATTGAGAGAAACAGAGACGGGGAGTGTGACGAGGAGAGTGATGTTAGGTTGTAGCGGAAGTGTTCAATGAAGTGCCTAAAGCAATGGAAAGATTGGAAAACATTGCTGGAGTGGCGGTCCTGATCTAGTGGGAGAGCCGATGACTCTGATATCTTAATGAAGTTGAAGAGAGGAAAAAGAGAAATGATTTTTGTTACTCGTAAGTCACAATATTTTCATCAAATCATCAATCCTAAACCTAATCTGAATCCAACTCTGCACAATCTAATCTTCTATTACAGTACACCTGTAATCTAATAAGATTGTTTACTAAATCCTGCTTTGCAGGGTGTTAGTAAGGAAAATGAGGGTCTGCTAAAGCAAGTATATCCAGCTCTGACACGGAGTTGACAAAGAGCTGTGCCAAATGCAGCCTTAGTATCGAAAAATAGATTTTGTGGTTTTCCTGGCAGTTTAAGCCGTGATTATTACAGCTGGTGAATGGTCCCAAGAAGAAAAAACTTACCAATTTCCTCATTGGGAGCAACTACTTTTGTCTTGGGAGTGTCTTGTTGGAATTTTTTAATGGAAACTAAAATTCTTATTTTGTGTGGCCTATACACACTAGGATTTTATAAAGCCCTAGATTGCAATTACTTGAAATAATAAAGGACATTATTGAGAATTGAAAGAAACTTCAAAGTTTCCTGATTTACATGTGATTCTAGGCAGGGCATGACTCTTCATGCTATATATATTGGTGGACGTCCCCTGCACACCACACACAAGCCTTTTGACATCTTCCCATCAAGAGAGTGTAGCAAGAGAGGCGGGTAGAGCCACTTTCTTCTTTTTTGTAGGAAAGGCCTCGGGATTAATATATCGGATTAAAGCTAAAGCGATGGTCACGATCTTTTCAATAAGGTACGCACATAAATATTTTAATATGTGATTATTGATTTATTGTTTTGATTGATTATGCGCCTAGATCCCAGGGCAATTATATTTTGGGTGGTCGGATCGATAGATTCAACAAGTGGTATCAGAGCAAGGTTGGCTCATAATTGATCGAAACAATGAGTAGTAGGAAGACAAGTTCGACTTTGATCGATTGAAATATACTTGGGCTTTATACACTTTGTAACCCTCGAGAGAAGACGGTCGTTTTCTTGTTTTCTTATATTTGCTATATCTTCATTCTTCATTGTCATGAGGCATATACCCTTTAAGTGGTATTGATGGGTTTGTGCGTGTTTGATCATTCTTCATTGTCACGAGGCATATACCCTTTAAGTGGTATGGATGGGTTTGTGTGTGTTTGAACATATAGAAGGTGGATAAGGACGTGGATCTTTGGATCTCGTGTTAAACGAATACACGTAGGATATATGTGTGCAATCATTTCTCTCTTCCTGTTTGTTCTGTTATTTTATGGGGAAGAAAACAACTCTATTGGTTTATGCTATTTTGGAAAAGGACAAAGGTATTTATTTATTAAATATATAAATATAAGTATTTTGTCTCATATGACTTTTGTCTTATTAGTTTGATGTAAAAGGGTCACTTTTATCGTTAAAGTCTCCGATTTCTCTCCATATATAAATAATAAGTATTTTGGAAAGGAAATATTTAGTATTTTGAAGAGCACTATGTATGGTACTTGTTAAGATAAAACAGTTAATTTTGATGTCCATGTCCTTGAGACTTGTGCAACTTAGATTTGATCCTGGAGAAAGAATTGTTGTAATCAGTGAATTATTGCACACTGCACTTTATAATTTTGGTGGGACAAGGCCATGACATTACTTGAAACTCATATGGTTGAGCTACCTTATGTAGCAAATTATTTTACTAATTCTCATAAGAGTGCTTTAGACTTTGATTTAGATTTGTGTAAATTTTATAGACTTTTGTATCTTATGCTTGTAAATATATAAATGGTTTTAAAAATTCTTAGTATTTGGGCCTGACCCAAATTTTATTTGGCTATAATTTTACGGATCTTAAAGCATTTAATCAAGAATTTTGGGGCACTTTCGAAAATTTGAAACTTTACTCCAATAAAGACATGTTGTCTTAAAGGGATTCGTAATCTTAAATTTTTGAACCTTTTGCTTGGAGGCTTATAATGGTATGAATTTCTTGGTGTTTTGGCCCCATCTCTAGGCTCAAATTGGACTTGAGCTTGAACTTATTATATAAGACTCAATTTAGCCCTATTAAAAAGGTTTTCTTGGTTTGGGTGTATCGGCTTTTTTTCAAGTTCGATTTTGACTCATTAGTAGTCAATTTCGACCTAGTCGTTGAGGCTTATGCTTTGGACTTATTATTGGCAATAATTAATGGCTATTGAGTTGTTATGGTCCAAATCTACCTATGGGTTATGGGCCTTATAATGGTATATGCTTTCTTAGTGGATCAAGTTTTGTTTTGAGCTTGATTATTAGAAAGAATGTGTTTGTGGGCTTATAATAGTTTGGACCTTATGATTGTGGGCTTATAATAGTTTGTTTTTCTTGAGTCTTGTTTAGGCCCATTAGAAAACTTATTTATTTTTAAGCATATTGGGCTATTTTAAGTCTAATTTTGGCTTTTGAGTAGTTGATTTCCATTTATTCGTCGAGCCTAATTCATTGGACTTATTATCGAAAATAATTAATGTATTATACGGTGACCCTAATGATGTGTCTGGTGTATTGTTATTACATGTGCTTCTGGATCATGAGATTGATCCTATGACCTAAGTATATGTGTGTGCAAGTTCATAGGTCTATGACCTAAATTTTATCATTACAAATTTATTTAAAATATTATTTTTGTGACACTTTTGACTATCTGTAAGTTACATACACACTTTACGGTGAGTTGGTTAAACTCTTGAGACTAGATTTATCGGGTCTAGGTCTTTCCAATGAGATTCAGGAAGACCGTTAAAGTGGTCGTTTGAGAGACTATAATTGAAGTAGGATTGAATCTGCCCAAAGGTGACCATTCTATGAAGGTTGTTGTTTCTTGAATCTTGAGGTTTTATCTCATTAAGATTACCTTGTGCACTGATTTGTATGAAGTTATTGATTTTGCCCAAAGGCAATTCATTAATTTCGATAAATTGGGTGAGTAGAATAGTTGTAAGTGTAAAGAAGAGAGAATAATAATTTTCTTGCCCAAAGGTAGTGAATCATCATGATCAAACCAGAAACATAAGCGATTAGGTCTACGTGTATGTTTTCTGCACCCTAGGGGAGAGGATAGGTTGTATACTCAGTTTCTGCCCAAAGGTGATGTTGGATGTTGCACATTATCTATACCGAAAGAGTGAAATATTTGCACATGATAAAACACTTTAATTAATTCGTACATACCCCTAATATGAATTATTTTGTCGTTGGTGGATATTAATGACTTATAGTCATTTTGGAGTCCTTTGTAGATATTAGTCTTTTAGACTTTTGGGTGACATGTTATCATGTTTATAGCCTTCGTGGATATTAATGACTTAATCATTTTGGAGTCCTTTGTGGACATTGGTCTTTTAGACTTTTTTGGTGACATATTATCATGTCTATATCCTTGATGGATTCTATGATTGGTGACATAATTTTGTGATGTAATTTTTAATATTAAATAGTAGATATATCGATAAGACTATTTGTTAAAAGAATATATTTGTAAATCATTATGGAGTGGGGATCTCCGTTTATATTTTATTATAATTTATTATGAAAATTTTCCTTTAAAATTGACAATATATTTTAAACATGAGTTACTATTTAATAATTATATCGTTCTATTGTTACAACACAATTGTTACCGTAAGGAATTGGTAAAGTATTAAACTTTGCATTTTGAGTGGGAGTTCTCTTACTTCTAAACTGCAGTTATTATTGATGCATCTTAAAATTTGTCTTATATATAAATGTATATTTTGGGTAGAGTTTTTCAGAAATCAGGTAGAATTTTTCTATGATTATATTTTAGGTGGAGTATTCCACAAATTGAGGGTGAAGTTTTTCATAATTTGGGTGGCACACCCTGGTGAGTGAGCCAATAGAAAAATTCTATTTTGGGTGGAGTATTTCACAAATTGAGGGTAAAGTTTTTTCACAATTTAGGTGGCACACCTTGGTGAGTGAGCCAATAGAAAAATTATATTTTTTGGGTGGAGTTTTCCACAAATTGAAGGTAAAATATTTCACAAATTTGGGTGGTACACCTTGGTGAGTGAGCCAATAAGGTTTTACCTTAATCTTGTTTGTGAGTATTGGTACTCTTTTGGATTTGCTCGGAGTTAAACGTGATTAGACATCACGTTAACAACTTCTTGTTCTGAGGATCAGGTGAAGTATTTCATAAGCCAGAGTTTTCTGGATGTCAAAACAACATACGACGAGTATGGAGTGGGACATTATGGATTTGCACATTTAGTTTACATGTTAAATTGGTTATCATCTCTCAAGTTTATTGTTAATTATAGTTTTGTGACCATGGAACTGTTGTAGTATCGATTTCAGAAAATGATATACTATGTGCATTCATGATCCATTTCTATATTTTCATTAAATTTGGGTGATGGTAATGTCTAAATTATTTCAAACAACGTTTTGTTTTTAAAGTGCACTCGTTTTGGTTGTCTAATCCAATGGGAGTCGTTTTAAAAACCATAGCCCGTGTGTGGACAAAGTGGGAGATTGTTTATATTTTTTAATAGAAACTAAAATTCTTATTTTGTGCGGCCCACATATACTAGGATTTTATAAAACCCTAGATTGCAGTTAATTGAAATAATAAAGGGCATTATTGAGAATTGAAGAAAACTGCAAGGTTTCTTGATTTACATGTGATTTTTATTCCTATTAGAATACCTTGATGGATGGTATTCTAGGCAGGGCATGACTCTTCATGCTATATATATTGGTGGACGTCCCCCGCTCACCACATACAAGCCTTTTGGTATCTTCCCATCAAGAGAGTGTAGCAGGAGAGGCGGATAGAGCCACCTTCTTCTTTTTTGTAGGAAAGGCCTCGAGATTAACATATCGGATTATAGCTAAAGCGATGATCACGATCTTTGCAATAAGGTACGTACATAAATATTTTAATATGTAATTATTGATTTATTATTTTGATTGATTATGTGCCTAGATCCTAGGGCAATTATATTGTGGGTAGTTGGATCGATAGATCCAAATGTCTTTGTTACTTGATTCGTTCTCTTTGCTTTAGCTTCTTTTGCTCTTTACTTTATTTTCCATAGTATAGGTGGGGACCCTCCAACCCCATGTTGATTAAAAAAAAATGCACTTTACCAAATATGGAACCAATATACAAAATACTAAACATTTTAAAAATAATAATCATATAAGGTTTTATCAGCAGAATGTTACTTAAAAAGGTTTCCCAAAAATGTACCTCCTATTATAAAATTATATATTTACCCATGATTTACATTTAATTAAGCCTTTAATATATATATATATATATATATATATATATATATATATATATATATATAGGGGTAATCTGGTCATTTGCTAATTAAGATGGATAAGAGTTTAGGTAAATATTTTATAAAAGGGCACTTTAGAAAACAATGCCTCAAAAATAAACTTTTTAGTAAGAAAGGCCCGACTTCAAATGTTTTGGAAAATGGTGCTTTCACGGATTTTGGAACTTCAGAAAATCGTGAAAGCACATTTTTTTGACAAACAATGTTTGCACGGTTTTCTGAAGTTCCAAAATCTGTGAAAGCACCGTTTTTCTAAATCGTTTGAAGTCCGGTCTTTTTTTTGCTAAAAGTTTATTTTTGAGGCATGTTTCTCTAGATATCCCTTTATAAAACTTCGGACATAATTTTCGGAAAAGAGGGTTATTATGCTAAATTTATCATTTATTTTTATTCCTTTCCCCTTTTTTCCTGAATAATGCGGTATCCGTTCTCTTTACAACACCCAACTATATTGTAAACAACTAATTGTATAACATTATTACAAAAATGAATACGATCAAACTTTCCCTTCTATTAATGTATTTTATGTAGGTGGGTATTGATAAAAGATGAAGGTGTGTATCAGAGAATGTCGTCTTACTTGGGATTGAACAGCTTTGGTGTCTCCCGGGACACCCAAAGAAGAGCTCTGAAGCTTTTAAAGGTGGCCATTCAAAATGGAGGAAGAGAACTCTTTGGGTTTGGATACAAAACAATGAACGAAAGATGGCGAAAATTAAGCAATAGCCTCTCTACATCAAAACGTTTCTCGCTCCAGAAACTATCTCCTCAATATTGCACTTATTTTCGGAATGTCACTGGACCTTCACCAGGTATGCTTTCTGAAACTCGAGTAACATGCTGGTCTAATGAAATGACCTTGGAGTATGCTAGTTTGGACGCTAGTTATTTAGTGTGTTACTTGTATAATTATTAGTTAGGATAGCAGTTTTTGCAACCAAATATTATTACTAACAACCAGCGATTTGGGACGTGAGAGCTGTTGACTGCCTTGAATTAAAGGATGGATATAATTTTTATCCTAATTTTCCCTAAAGTTGATCTTGAGATCATGACACACCTATTAGACTGTTAGAAGTTGATTTCATGTGACACAAGTCCTCAAAAGTGACTTGAGAATCCCTTCTAATGGTACGCCCATGATTGCGATCACTTTTCGGGATGTGTGCCTTATGAAATCAATGTCGGAAATCTATTGCGTGGAAGATTGAGATGAAAAATAATCTCTGTCTAATTCAAGGCAATAAGGGGGTTTGACGTGCGAAAACACTGGTTACAAAAACAGAATATTCAGTTGAGAATACCAGCAGGTCCAGCACCCTATTAGTGATAGACATGGATTTCAATTCGGATACAGATAGGCATATGGCTGGGTTTCAAGACCATATGTATATGGTATGCCAGATACATATCAACCAAACCAGCCGATATTTAAGGACCCTTTATTAAATTAAAAATGTTTAAAAACTAAATAAATAGATAAAAATGTTTTAAAAATGGGATAAAGATAGGGTCTCTCAATGGGTCGGGCTGGCCCTATTTTGGCCCGTACCCGGCATGGAAAAAGTTTTTTATAGTGCATGTTTAGCCCGGCCCGATATCCGGACCGGGCTAAACATGTACTATAAAAAATAAGACTATTAGCGGCAATCAAAAACTGTCGTTATTAACAAAAAAACTGCCGCTAATAGTCTTAGTTGCCTTTAATTGTTTTTTTGTTAATAGCGGCTAAAAAACTGCCGCTAATAGTCTTATTTTTTGTAGTAATGTTGCAACCCGGATAAATCCGGGCCGGGCTTGGGTTGAGTGTTCCAACACCCAGCCCGGATATTTTATATATATATATATATCCTTTTAAAGTTATAAGAAGTTCATTTTAATTGAATATAATTTACTTAAATGCCTTGATATTAATCGTTGTCTGTTATAACCATTATGCAACCATTGTCTGTTATAATCATTGTGCAACAAACTAAAATGAGATATTTGAATAAAAGCATGTATTTGAGCTTATATAATATTAATATAATTATTTAATTTAAATTTTAACCTATTTCAGATTTTTATTAGAAAAAAATAGTCCAAGTCCAACCAAACTTTATTAGAAAAAATAGTAAAAAAAAATAGCCAACCAAAATTTATTAACAAAAATAGTCTAAAAAAACAGCCAACCAAATTTTATTAGAATAAAAAAAGTTGAAAAAGGTCTGGAAAGACGCCCAAGCCCGACTCGGATAGGTTAGGCCGGGTTGAACCCCAGTCCGGCCCTAATCCGGCCCATTGAGAGCCCTAGGTAAAGAGCATTTTTGATATTGTATTTGATTCATATCGACCGATACTGACCGAACTTGATCCGATATTTGACCCCATAAAAATTGGGGGTATACATCAGATCGGATGGCTTCTAACTCGATACATATTGGCCGATATGTATTAGATATGGCCGATATTTAAAATTATGGTTGTAGATATAGGGTGATGATCCTCTGACCCGAGTATTCCCAAAATTCACGCGTCAACGTGTAAGGTGTATGGTGAGATGACTCAAATCACAGATGACTATACCAATTTTTCATAGATATATATTTGATCTCTCAAAAATTAGAAACTAAGGCTGGGTATGGCATAGCTCTTTGGTAGCCCCTATTATAGCCGAGTTCACTTGCTATAATAGGTTCTCATCATCTTTGCTAACATCTTGCTACTTGTTTTAGCAAGTACTCATTTTCTTTGATAACTCCTTGCATAGCAAGATTTTATGTAAGATTTACCTGTTCAGCAATTCTATCCTCCTCTTTACTCACTCTTTGTCAGAGCTGATTTTATTTGCTCTGATAGGGAGTTAGTAGAGAGCAGGGAGGTTGCTGCTAGAGCAGGTAAATCCTCCTTTACAGAGAGTTTGAAAAAAGAATGTGAACCAATTAAAACAGGTAAACTCTGCTGTGACTGGGACTGGGACTAGCAAAGAGCTAACCCTAATATGCTATAAGGCTATAAGCTAGGTTTTCCTACCACTAAAATCCCCAAAAGCATTCAAATAAGCTCAGGCCATATAAAATTTCATTTGCCAGCTTATGGTTGGTTGAAGTGTGAGATGGAAGAGGATGAGGACTGCTATAGAGTGCTAAGAGCTGCTGGTATCATTGCTCGCCAGGGTACCATTTTCGGAGCTGACCGCCGCTACGTACGACTAAGTCTCATCAAGAGTGGAGATGATTTTGATTTGTTATTGGATCGAATAAAGTCCTTGGTTTCTAAGGAGGATGTGAGACGTATTTGAACCATGAGATCAATTACGTGTTGATTACTTGATTATTGGTTCACACCCAAATCTATTTTGTCTAGATGGCATAAGGAAGACTTCAACATGGTCATATTTATTGACCTATTGGCCTGTCTAGAATAAAATGGTCATGCCTTTTGTATTTTTATTTTGGGTTTCCTTCTCGGATGAACTAATTGCTCTCAGGTTTGGTCTCCCTTTTTAATGAATTTCCATTTATAAAATAAGCATTTGTATGTAACAACTTTTTATTCGATGTTTAAATGGAATGATAATTGCAGCTTTATTTCCATAGGGTAGCATTATTTTACAGCTGTTAAATCTGTGAAGAACAAACACTCTTTCACGATAAATAACCATTGACGGCTTTCATCTCAATCTTCCACACAATAGATCTTGTGATCATGACACACCTATTAGATCATCACATGTTGATTCCACATAGCACGCATCTCCAAAAGTGATCGTATGATAGGTACGCTCATGATCATGATCACTTTTAGGGATCATCAAAATACTATATGAGGAAAAAAAGCGTACCTTTGTTCATGCCTATAGGTTTACTGAAAGCACCTATGTCACAAACCCACTAAAACCTATTGACCACTTGGAATCAAAGATGGAGGTGGTCTTTCACCCCAATCTTCCATACAACAGATTTTGAGACCATGATCTTACCATCAAAGGGTCATCGATTACACATGGCATGGATGCCAAAAAATGACTTTAAAATCACATTTTAGCGTGATGTGTGCCTTGTGATTTTAGGTCACTTTTTGGGATTTGTGCCACATAAAAGTAAAAGTTGATCGTCTGATGCCATGTAGTGGCGCAGCCACAAAGAAGGGTGTGGGGGCTTAAGTCCCCATTTAACTCTAGAGTTTCTATGAAGTATGATTCTTATACAATCTTTGTTTGTATATAAGCCCCCAAATCTATGATGTAGAAGTTCCAAATCGATGATAAAATAACTACTACCATTAGATGTAGCCCACACGAATAAAAATTCTTGGCTACGCCCTTGATAGTATGCTTGTTATCTCAAAATCCGTTGTGTGGAAGATTGGTATAAAAAAAATCTTCGGACGGAGGGTTAACCTCTCGGCGCTAACAAGCATACTCACGGAAAAATAGGGTTGGATGCCGAAGTTGTTAGTATTCGAAATATGTACACAAGTGAAAAACTGGCAAAAGAAAGATAAAATTGAAAAGGTTGATCCTTCCATTTAAAGAACAGAAAAAAAAAACAAGCTAGTAGTCTTGTTTATTTAACACATACTAGATTTGATACGTAGTCTCCGACTAGTTTGATTTCTGATTTCATGTAGGAACCATGCCAGATTGACTTTATGGTGTCTAAATCAATTGTATATCATCCGATCAAAGATCTTTAATATTAACTATTAAAAAGTAAAAATAATAGCAATATTTGAGTGCCTAGATTTAGACACACCGTGATAGTTATTCCCAAAATCATTATATAGATAGAGTAAGATAAAATAAAATAGTGCTGTGTACAAAAAGAATTAGTACACTTTCAATAGTGTACAAGCCTAATACTATATATGAAATACAATATAAAAATACTATTTATGAGGTTACATCTAGAAACGAATAACACTAGGATCTCCTCGCTGAGGTCTAAGACACGAGACGTCTTGTATCGAACGAGATTTAAAACTATGAGCACAATGGAAGGTTGACAATAGGGATAATGGCTTTGGCACAATGTGAAAATGAGAAAAAAACAACACCAGTGGTATGAAAAGAACAACAGCTAAAAGCAGTAGTAAATCAATTGATTGCCTGAAGCAGTTGTTTAGTCTTTTATAACCGTTGTATTTTAAGAAAAGGATAGGCGGTTAATTATATATTTTTAGAAGGGTAAACTTGTCATTTTAATAAATATATGGTATAAATACTAAAAAAAGCCCTAAAAAAGGTCAAACATGATTCCAAATCCTAGCTTTTATCTTTCCTTCTTTCTTCCTCTATTACCAAACCCTAGCTTCTCCCATCGGATGATTTTGTTGCACACAAGAAGAAGATGACATGGGGTTTTCTCGCAAAAGTGAACTCGACATGTGGTTAGTTACTACTCACCAAACTATCTGTTTCTGTTATTGTTTTATCGAGGCAGGACACTGGGGATTCTTATGCTCAAAGATGGAGCAATGAGAGCATATATCTAGTTTTCATTCATACAAGGTAGAGAAGTTAGAACAGCTAGTTAGAGTAGGGTTTGTTTCTTTGTTTCATTATTTGTAATTGCGAAGAACCACAATAGAGAAGAGATTGAAGATTTTTTTTTTCTTTTTTCGTGGGATTTCTTTTGGGAAATATCAGGGTTTTTTACTTTGTTGAATGCCGTGGCTTTTGAGCCTCTTAAACTGACCACAATGACATATAGAGTTTCAATCCTCATGTTGCTCTCTGTCTTTTGAGATGGTGCACTATGTTTGGCATTTCTTATCTAGTTTTGCTGCTATTAAGTTTCCTCAATAACACTGTTACCCTTGCTTTGAAGCGACCTTTATATTCTGTTGTTAAAATCTTTTGAAACTTTTGTTACCTGATATAATAAATAGAAAGTCCTCAATATTGAATATGCATTCTTCATGATATTCCTATTTTCACATACTAGACTTAGGAGCATATATCAAATTTCAAATTATTCTTGTCGGTGTTTGACTTATTATCTTTTATTCTGATGGTCCTAGATATATGATACTATTTTCCCTTGTCTTGGAAATTTAATGATGTTAATTTGGTGCATGTTGGCATTTTTTAAATTTTACACATTTTTGGCAGGCCTTGGGAGATGTTGTACTAAATCATTGATGTGCACAAAAGCAGGTGTGCTTTCCATATTCATTTCATGATTTATATCACTGAGCGAAAAATTAGCGACACATTCATCAACATATATCAGGCAATTCCTTTGTACTACTAAACAAACCATATTCTGCTTATTTGATTTTTGAGTCAAACTTCATTATGCTTAGTTACTGAATCTTTGCCCAACAGACTTTATCTGATCCTTTTTCAAGTTATTCTAAGAATTTGTAATTCTATGAGAACTTTAAATTGAGTAAAGTATGTTTGTTTGCAAAGCTTGGATGTGATTTTTCAAGCCTTCGATAAGTACCCTACCTATGTAACAAGGACGCTTTACTGTTTACAATTATTGTTGTCTAATACCCACGTTTTGCCCTCGTCGACATGATTGGACACGTTTGCAAACCCTAAATTGAATTTTCCGAATTCCTTTGTTTAGGAACGTAAATAGTTGCTGGGATTTTCTTTTATTTCATTGAAATCTGATATGAAAATCCATATGATATTGACCCCTAATTTCCTATTTCAAAAATTTTGAATTCTTTTCCTCTTTAAATCTAAAACCTTATTGTTGAAATTTAAATCAACCCTTTGAGCCGATTGTCTTCCAAACCCTAGAATGGAATCAAAAGACGCCTTTATTGCTTAACGTTTGATGCCCTAGACTAGAGAGAAACCGAGCTGTATCTTTAGAACACTACTTTCCATCTTTAAGGGTCCGCTATGCCGGATTGACTGCTTGTTGGAACAATACCTAATTACTTGAAGGAAATTCCGCAATAATTTTATTATTTTTGGCATTTGATTTATTGTTTCCGTTGCCCTTAGATCTTAAATTTAATTTCAGCAAATTGCATTTTAGGGTTTAGTGCTTGGTCCTACATCATTTTGTCCTATTGTAGTTGCAATTTTGGCCACTAACATCATATCCATAGCTCAATTGGCATTATAAAAGTTGCTTGAAGTTTAGCTTCGCATAGGGGCGTTTCTTCAATTGACCAAGCATGGATAGTTAAATTTTCTCTATGGAGGCTTCTCATTTATTTAATTTCTCTCAATCATAATCATTTTCATATTTAGCTAGATGCATAGCTTTTGGAGATGATAACTTATAAATATGTTGATGATTTCAGAGTCCAAATGGGCTGTGGAATATTTTTGGTGGCAAGCTTGCGTGGGGACTTGAGGCAATTGTTTGTGATGGTCCAAATTTCCAAGGCCATGGCAACCCTTCAAGTGGTATGCAAGATCCCTGACAAGGGAATTTTATGTTTATATACTCTTTGTACTTGAATCATTGCTGGACCTATCTTTGTATAACCAATCGAATTTAGTTAAACACTATTCTTTCTAATATGTTAGTGATTCCTGGGTAAGCCGTCTTCCCATCATAGTTTTCTTCATTGGTGAGAACATCCAATTTGATGTACTTTATGCCATCCCCTAGTGCATTGCTTATGCATCTTGGTATTTTTAACTATTTAGAGTGTAATGAAGGAAAAACCAATCGGTCTTCATGTCAAGTTGATAATTGCAGAGGCATGATTGCTATGACAAATTAGTCTGCAGTTGTCTCGTTGGTTTAGTTTCGTCCTTTGTACAGATCCCACTCTGTCCGCACCTAAAATAAGAAAGGTTTTATTTATGTTTTTAATATATGTTTTTATACTTTATATATTTTCTCGATATTTCTTATTTTTTTCTTGGTACTTTCCATTTTTTTGCCCTTTTTTCCCAAAATTTTCCCTTTATGTACTCTACCAGTACTCCAACTTTTCCCCTTTTCCCGATACTTTCTTTTTTCCCCCGAATTTTCCCCTTTCTGTCTATTCCTGTATTCCGTCTTGGTGACCATGCATTGGTGAGAGGAAACTAATTGGCGTGTCAAATATGTGTTCTCTGTTTTTTCATAATTTTTTTGTTCTAATATCAGGATAAAAACAGACTTTGGGCGATTGAACTGAGAAAAAAATATGCTGCCATGTAATTATATTTGTCCAATGCCAATTTTCTTCCTGTTCATTTGGCAAACTAAGCAATTAGTGAATTCTAAAAATTGTACCTAGTCACTGCAGGTAGTTGAATTTGTAAGTAATAAATCCTTAGAAAAGTAAATTACTGGAGAAAAAATTAAAACAAAAAGTCTAATAAAGCTTTATCAATAGATCAAGAGAGTGCCAAAAGAGATGAAGATAGAAAAAAATTATCCTTCTCAAACGGCCTTTATAGGAAAGATATCAATTAAAATCTTGCGCAAGAAGTCAATTTTATGGAAGATGTGAATCATGATGGATATCTTGTGTGCAATATGACATGTCAACCCTCACATCAGTTGCACATGTAACTTACATGGGGTGTGATATTTGTAATGCCGAATTTAATTAGAATACCTTTATGTTGATGACTTCCAACTGACTTTGTGAAGATGTCAGTCAACTGACTTTTTTCTTTTAGATATTTTTTTGGGTGATACCGTGATAGATGAGTTTTCCAACTAAGCATTGATAAACCCCACTTGAGTTTTGGTAATGCAACCTTTTTTGTACCATTTCAACTTTGCCATGCAGTATATACTGTTACTATTTTTCCCAATTATAGTAAGTTAATAATTTCAAGAAATAGATTTTGGTTTCTTTCGAATCATGGGTTTCATGGATTTTAGAGTTTAGGGCTGCAACTGGGGCCCTGCTTGTCATGGTTTGGATTGGAATCCGCTGCCTGGAAAGATTCCAAGTCCCCTTTTTTCAATGTCATTTTGATTGTTGTTTTTCGAATTTCTTGAAATTTGCCATTAAAGACATATTCACATTTTTTTGAGTCCTTGGCAATTGTGAAATTGAAAGAGAGATTTGATTTTTTTAGTGTAGATATCGGAAGAAGAAGAACAAATTCAAATGAGACTTTAATTATAATTTAAAGGAAGCAAGTGCTCCTAAGCTATGTTATGGTGCTGCCTGGTATAGCACCGTATTATGTACTTACACTTAAATATTGAATATGCAATCTAAAGCTGCCTTGAGATCGATGAAATTTGGTGCTATCTTGAGATCCGTGAAGTCTTGAAATTTGTGTTGCCTTAAGATTCTTGATAAGGCTTTTTATGATTGTGGTCATTTTTTAAGTTGAGTTAAAAAAAAAGATGTGTTGTTGATATGATGTTCAGGGATGGATGGTGTAGATGTGGCTGATGGTTGATTTTGAAGTGATTGGTTCTCCTTCTTGTATCATGGATGTAGGATTAGAAAAGACTTCTACTAAGGTCTGAATAAGCCAAAAACGGATATTGTTGAGATGGTGTTTAGGGATGGATGGTGTAGATGTGGCTGATGGTTGATTTAGAGGTGATTGGTTCTCCTTCTTCTACCATGGATGTAGGATTAGAAAAGGCTTCTACTCAGGCCTGAATAAATAAAAAACGGATATGTGATATGTCCAATAATCTACAAATTAATCTTTTTAGAAAACAAGTAAGTGAGCAGCATAGATCTCAAGATTTCGTGATCTCAAGGTAGAAACAATGAAGAACAGAAGCACAGCAGCATCAAACCATTTAGTGCACCAATCAACAGCACAAGAATGACAAGTGGTTGCTTGAGTCATAGATTTACAGACTGAAATAGAGACTATCACAAACAGCTAGAACCAGGTGACATCCCTCCACGAAAATCCACATATTTCACTCAAAACAGCACAAAATCATGACATCAATGCAAAATGACAGTGAGAGAGAAACGATCCATCCTCAGCATCAAATCTTTCATATCTTTAGCAGATATCGTGCACTACCCAAAACACTGTGAAACCACTGTTTCACATGAAACTAAAAATATCTCAATAACTTCCTCAAATGATTGTAGATCTTAAAAGCATTGTGATAGGGATATCAGATTCAAGCAACCGCTAGTGACGTTTCAAAGGCGAAAGAAGAATGTGAAAAACGTATTATTGAGGAATGACATTTCGTCATTTGAGCTATACTTGGCCCAAAAATATGACCATCAGAGGTTATTTTTTACCTCCAATCATAGTACTTTAATATAGAGGTTATGGAGCGTGTGAACAAGGGTCCATGTTCAAGAGCTATATATGAATGAATGAATCATCTGATGGTCTAGAAAATTAGTCCAAGAACTAAGGGCACTTAGTGAAAAGAGTATTCATGTTATAAAAGTTTTGCAGTATTATACTACTTGGTTTTTACATGAATAGTACAAATATAAATAGTTTGATTTTCACATGAATAGTGCACACTAAAGCTGAGTGGACTCACTGAGTTTATTCCAATACCCAACTCAGCCTCTCTACTTGATTTTGTATTCAATAGATATAATGGAAGTTGGCGCTAATCCCATTATCCCTAAAAAAAAAATCTGCAGGGACACCACATAGTGCAAGATATTTTTCACATTACATCTTATATTATTTTTTAGTTTTCTTCAAAGTTTGAACGTTTGCTAACGATGCAGGTTGTTGGGAATCGGATAAGCCCCCATCATTGTTTGTATCAGGGAATGGTGCTTGACTTAGAGAAAAAAACAACTCTATAATATTGATATTGTAAAGTCTAATTCAAGGTCAAAATGCCCAAGAACAGGTCTGCAGAAGTTGCATTTGATTTTTTCTTTTTTGATCAATGTTGGCTTATCTTCTCTTGATTGGATATTTTTCTGTTATTTTTACGAGGGTTGAAGTATTCCTACTCGTGTAATGAAAAAAACTTAAATTTGTTGATATTGTAAATTGAGTTTGTTACTTTTATGAAACAGATGATGGAATGCCTAACTCAAACAAGGAAGAGACGGGTACACGAGGATCAGACCGTATTACATATGACAGATTTGTTTGAGATTGACAGTCCACATTATGCTCGATTTTTTTTTTTTTTTTTTTTTTTTTTTTTTTTTTTTTAAACTTTTCCCGATGCTACAGACCAGTTGAACATTAACACCGATGACAATGTTAATATTTTGGCCATAAATAAGTCGAAATGACATGATGTAGGTTTGTTGAAAAGCAAACTTGATGGAGATAATTGGACTTGGAAGGTTTGGGACATGCTCGCACCTAGTGCTGAAAATCTTTTCAAAGGATGGGTGGGTCATATGTGTTGAACTTTATTTATTTATTTTTTCTTATCTGCATTTCTCTTGTTAAAGTGGTGAAAGTATTCAAAATATTTTTAAGTCTTTATATCATGCGGCAATTTTAGGTAAAAAAAAAATGCATTTAGGTATAAAGGATAATAGAAAGTTGGGCAACAGAGTGGGAGGGTGAAAAGAAAATATATATATTTGGGATTGTGTGATGCTTAGGATTTCTGAAATATATATTTCAATTTCTTAAATTAATGTATTATTTTTAAAAAAAATATTTATATAAAAACGACACCCTAAAATCGTCGATTTTCTTCCCATATATGATCATTGTTGTATGAGAGAAAAACGACAGTCATAATGAGTCGTAAGAAAAATGGTGTGAGTGTTTTTTTTTTTTTTAAATAACGTGTAAAAACGACAGCCCAAAATCGTTGTTTACGGTCGACAGCCGAAGACAGTCGTTATTTCATGAAATAAACGACAGTCTAAATCTATCGTTAAAAAATACTACTGCTTTTCCTAGGACAACTCACTCGACAGTCTAAAACTGTCGTTTTTTTGGAAAACGATAGTCATTTGTTGTTATTTTTTTTGAATTTTCACGTACTGTGGACCAACATTTAAACACTAAAATATTGTTTAAATGATCTTATGCCTTTAGAATTTAACTGTTTATCTCACGCCACACATCAGAGATTAATCTAAATTGTCCAAGTACTAATCCATCAATGGAACATTTCTTAGCCTTAAGAAACATGCCTATAAGTAAATGTCAATCAATTGATGAACTATAATATCAATCATTAAGACTAAAAATAACGATTGGTATTATAGTCCACATATTGGATGATTTAGATCCCCTAAAACACCATTTTTGGACTTGTTACACTTCAATCTGTGATCTATCACTTTGAAAGTACATATCACCTACAGTTTAAATCACTGATGGTGTAAGACCATTTAAACACCATTTTGGTGTTTAAGGCTGCGCATGGCATAGCTCTTGCCATAGCAGAGTTCACCTGCTTTAGTAGGTTCCCATCCTCTTTGCTAACATCACGCTATTTGCTTTAGTAGGTATCCATTCTCCTTGATAATTCCTTTCACACCAAGATTTACCTGTTCAGTAGTTTTACCATCATCTCTACTCACTCATTGCAAGAGCAGATTTTATTTACTGTGATAGGGAGTTAGAGCATCTCCAACAAAGAGAGCTAAATTTGGATAGCTAAACACCACTTTAGCTACTGCTAGAGTAAAAATTACTCTAGTAGACACTCTATTTTAGCTATTATTTTCTTAAAAATATTATTATTCATTTTTGTTTTATTATATTTTATTAGCCATAAGAGAGAGAAAGAGCTTTATACTTAGAAATAATTTTTTTATTGTTTTACCTGTTGCTATAGTAATAATTAAATTTAGCAATTAATATAGCAAGAAGCTATTTTGGCGTCTAGGAAAGCTATTTTGTTGGAGCTCATTTTTCGGAGTTTGAAGAGCTATAATAGCTGCTGGAATGTTTTTAGCTCTTCTGCTAGAGATGCTCTAAGTAGAGAGCAAAGAGGTTACTGTTAGAACAGGTAAATTCTCCTTTGCAGCTTTGCAAGGAGCTAGAAAAGAGAACAAGAATCAATTAAAGTAGACAAATTTTGCTGTGACAGAGACTAACAAAGAGCTATGCCATGTGCAGCCTAAATGACTGCCTTGGGAGTCGGGTCTTTGATAATTTGGGATCTCAAGGCAGCTTCGAGCAAGATTACCTACAAAAAAATTTGGAGAACTTAAAATTTTGAAATATGATAGAAAATTGTTAATAAAATTATGCTCAAATTCTTAGGTACATTTACCAAATACCAACGGGAGCAGTGATGGAATCAATCGTCACCGTCAAAGTAAGACAATCGTGTACTTTTCAATTTTTTCGTTTTCTTCAATGAGATGATGTACTTTTCAAATTCTTAGGCGTCGGTTACCGACTCTTCCATTATAGCTGGTATTAGGTGCCTAAATTATCAATGCGTGGTGCGGACTTGTGACACGTCATTCTCCGTATGCTCTTAAAACCTACATAAATTTTTACGTACACAGGGCCCCGCACCGAATGGCAACGCCAAATATGGAATTATGAAGATTCCGAAATTCGGGTTATTATTAGCTGCTACTTTCATATGGGTACCATTATTTACACTCGTATTTTGAAATTATTGGCTACTATTTTTATAAGTACCATTATTTACACTCAGTAAAACTGTGACTTCCTGAGTTCACCCCATTTCGGCTTACCACGACACCCTATGAAAATCGTTATTTGTCCTACTATTTTACAGAAATGATCTTGAGATCTCACGAGAGTATCATCATTAGGTCAATTTGTTATATCTCATGATAAACGTCTCAAAAACGTGGACCTAACATCATATTTGTCAGGTGTGAGCCATGTGATTTTAAGCACTTTTTAGATTGTGGGACGTGGAATAACAATCTGACCATTCATACCAAAAGGAGATTCACATTTGATTCCACTTGAGGGCATTTTTAGGTCTCAAGATGTCAAACCCAATTCTCAAGATCTCTGATCGCTTTATAGGTTGTGCCTAACTTTATATGTTGTGTGCCATGTGAAATAATAATTTGACTATTTATGATAAGGGGATCTCAAGATTAATTATGTGAAAAAGAGAAAAAAAATATCTGCACCATGTGATTCAAAGTAATTTACCGTGGAAGTGGGGTGAGGTCACAATTTGAAGGATGTAAATAATGGTATCCTATTTTAAGGATCAAAATTTTGATTTTCCTTTCGATTTTAGAGGGGATCGAAACAAAAATTTTAGCCGAAAATTTAAATTTTGGCCTATAATTTGAACCCCATATATTTAATGACCAAAATTTTAGTCCCAAATTATTGTTTCGGTAAATTTCGGCCGAAATTTTGACGGTCTACTCCCACCTTAGAAAGTCAAAGAATCTCTGGAGAGGAGTGACAAACGTGTGGACGACTAAAACAGCCGATAATCTTTTTATATTTTCTAATATGAATCACTCACATCAATGACCGTTCATTTTGACAATCAATCAGGAAATAAAGGTATCTGGCGGCGGCAAGACCAAAATCCTAGATTTAAGGAGCCAATCGTTCTAAAGTGCTTGAAGCAGGGAGAAGCCATGGCCAAGATCCATGGCTTCAATTCCATTCTGTGTCTATTTATCTCTATTTTTCTCAATTTTTTCTTCGTCGCTCTCTTCTTCCGCCGCGAACCAGAGCTCACTTGGACCAAAAAAGCTGCTGCAGAGGCCGAAGCCATCGCATCTATATCGTGCTCTGGCCACGGCAGAGCTTTTGTAGATGAGCTATCTTCTGAAGGAAAGCCAGTCTGTGATTGTAATACTTGCTACGGAGGCTCCGATTGCTCCCAATTCTCCCTCAACTGCCCTGCAGATGCCGACAGGTAATTTTTTTAATCTTCTTTTTCGATTTTTTTTTTTTTGTGATGAATTCGTCTTTTTCCATGATAAAGAGGCTTTTTTTTTTTAACAATGTTTTATACCAGCCGAAAGAAGTATTGAACATCAATTTTGGAGATCAAGGCAGCGGAACGCCAAATTTTATGGCTTCTTTTCAGCATCTAACACAGAAAAACTAGTGATACTTCAAATAAAATAAGGTGGAGTTATAGTTGGCTTTATAATGCTCGGGGTGGAGTTTTGAAAATTCCGGCGGAACATTGACCAATGTTCTGGCCGGTACAATTTTTTTTAAAATTAAAAAAGTCTGAAAGAATCACAGAAATTTTAGGAAAATTTATTTAATTTTTTTTTAAATTTATGTATGCATTTTATTAATTATTTTCATATATTAACGTATAGTCATAAATACGATATTTTTGGTATATTTATATTGATTATCCGCCAATATTTCGTTTAATGAGGCTAAATTTGTTAAAGAGGTGAGGTCTCAGGTAGCAAAGAGAGGTAGAGACTAGAGAGTAAGAACTAGAGAGATGAAATAAGTTTGTCGGGCATTTATTTGGTTCACCTTTAATTGGCACTCTGTTTTTTTTTGAACAAAATTCCAAAATTCCGATAATTTTAAAATTCTAGGGCCGTTAGGAGTTAGGATTGTCAAAGGGCCTAGGGCAGGGCTTAAGCCTTTAAAATAAATGTTAAAATAAAAGCCATAAAATTTAGGGCCGGGCTAAGATTGGCAAGGCCCAATCCTAGATAACTTAAACTATAAACTATAAAAGAAATATAACTTAATTTAAAAAAAAGTTAAATTAACTTTCTACCTATCTATTAAGAACATAGTGACAAATTTCTTTGAAATTCTCCGAAATTCTCTGAAATTTCTTTGAAATTTTTCGAAACAGGGGTCGAGCAAAACTTTCGGCGAAAGTTAAATGATTTCTCCGAAATCACTGAAATTTCATTAATTTAATTAATCAATTTTTTTTCTAATATTTTAAAATAATAATTAAATTTTTTATGAAGTTTAAATATAATTTATATTTAATATTTTTTGTACTCCCATAAATTTTTCTAAAACTTTTCGAATTTTTTTCGAAATTTATCTGAAATGAACCAAAATGACCCCCTACCGAAATGTTGCTTTAACATGATTGACCATATATATATATGGTCAATCATGTTAAAGCCCGCTAGGGCTAGAGCTGACCATACCAAGGCCTGCTTAGGGCTAGGGTAAGGGCAATGAAAAAGCTTGGCCTGTCCCATTGACGGCCCTAGCAGGTAGGTTTTGTGCCGGGAAAGTGTGGCGCAGTTCAATTAGCTGCAAGGGCCGTTTTTCTTTTGAGCTTTTATTTGGGGGAGCTGCTACTAACCCACTGCCAAATACGGAAGACTCCCCATTAAGTTCCTTGAATTAGACGGTAGAAATGGTTTTTCGTTCCAATCTTCCACACAATTAATTTTGGGACAACGAGGATATCATCAAAAATTCAGTTTTGATTCCACATGACACACTTCACAAAAAGTGACGTGTGAGCATTACGTGGTCCACGCGGTCTTTGGATCCTTTTATTGGGATGAGTCTTACATAGAATAAAAAGTTGACCGTCCGATATGCCCATGATCTCAAGATTAGGTGTGTGAAAGATTGGAATGACAAAATGATCTTCATCTTCCGATTCAAACCAATTAACGGTTTTTAGTTGTACTTAATATGGGATATCCAATATATGGTGGGGTTTTGTACCAACAGATGACTAGTATTGAAAAACTTAATGGTACCAATTATAGCACCTGACGGATGGGTCTTGATTTAACCCTTGGATATATGGACTATGACTTTATTCTCACGAAGGACAAGCCAACTTTGCCGTCCAATGCCACTGAAACACTAAAGGCCTAATACGCTCGATGGGACAAAGCAAATTGTATGACAATGATGATCATACGTGCTTTTATTATTGAACCCATTAAAGGTGGTATTAAAACTACCGAAATAGCTAAAGAATTATTTAAGATCATCCAAGATCAGTTTGTTGGAATAGTAAAATTCTTACAGTACGACTATTTAGTGTAATTGGTTAATATACGATATGATGGCAATGAGAGTGCGAGAATTTATTCTTAAAATGTCCATATTGGCCATAAAATTTAACGAACAAGGAATTACCATCGAAAAAGATGTCACAGTGCATTTAGCTGTTGTTTTCCTTCATAATAAATTTGATACTTTTAAAGTAAACTACAATGCTCAGAAGGACAAATAAGATTTGAATCAATTGATTTCAATGTACGTGATTGAAGAAGAGAGGCTTCGTGGAAACAAAGTCGAATTTGCTAATTTTGATCACAATCCTCCCTATAATCTAGGTTACAAGCCAGCCCATAAGAATAATTTCAAGAAGAAGGGTTGACTCAGGTGCCTCTCTGCACATATTTGATTTGAATCAAATCTAGTAAATGTTTCAGAAGATTCGTGGTGGGTTGACTCAGGTGCCTCTGTGCACGTTTCTCATACTTTGCAGGGGCTAATCAGCATGAGAAGCCCAAGATCGGATGAGAGACTTTTTCTCGGAAATGAACAAGCGACTAAAGTTGAGGCCGTTGGAACTTACCGCCTTGTCTTAGACTCTGGACATATTTTGATACTACACGATATTTATTTTATTCATTTATTTCCATAGCTAGATTACTTGGTCATGGATATTGTTTTACCTTTTCTGACGGTGATTTATCTATTATTCTATATTCTACTTTAGTAGGACATGGTTTATTCATAGACGAGTTATTTTAGATATCTCTTGATATTGCTTCTACTTTTTTATCAGTATATGTTTCTTTCACCTCATCCGGATCCAAGCATTCACTTTTGGCAGAAAATTCTTTCATACTTTGGCATAGACGGTTAGGTCATGCATCAAGGAAAAGACTAGAGACTATGGTTTTCTTAAAACTCTCGATTTTAGTAATTTTAAAATCTGTGTTCAATGTATTAAAGGAAAAATGACCAAACGACGCAAGTTTAAAGCTTCAAGATTACCTGAGTTACTGTATCTCATTCATACTGATATTTGTGGCCCTTTCCCTACTCCTTTACATGATGGGCAGCGTTACTTTATCAGTTTTATAGATGATTTCTCACGATATGCGTATGTGTATCTAATTCATTACAAATCTGAGGCACTCTTCACGTTCAAAATCTTTCAAACAAAGGTAGAGAAACTGTTAGATAAAAGGATAAAGAGTTTTAGATCAGATTGTGGAGGTGAATACTATGGAAAAATGGATAAAAACGGTGTACATCAGAGACCCTTCATCGAATACCTAAAGAAACTGGGCGTAGTTCCTTAATACACTGCTTCAGGTACACCACAACAAAATAACGTCTCTGAAAGGAGAAATCGTACATATCAGGATGTCATACGGAGTACGATGAGTCTTTCAGATCTTCCTGAGAGTTTTTGGGGAGAATCTCTCAAAACAGTGATTTACATTATAAATAGAGTACCTTGTAAAGCAGCTCCTGAAACCCCTTACAAGATTTGGACCGGTCACAAGCCTAGTTTGAATCATCTCCATGTGTGGGGATATTTAGCCGAAGCAAAACTTTATAATCCTGAGTTGAAGAAACTTGACCCTCGCACCGTCACATATTACTTTATAGGTTATTTAGAGCGCACTCGAGCCTACATATTTTATTACCCTTCAAGAGCACTAGAGATTGCGGAGATTTTCAATGCAAAATTTCTTGAAGACAATATTTTTAGTGAGAGTCAAAAGAGGAGAAACATTGTCTTCCAATAAGACCGTAATATTGTTCTACTTATTCCCTTTGAACCTTCTTTACCTACTTTTTATGACTCCCATTCCCCCCCCATTATTGAATCCGAAGAAAACCCTATGCCTGTATCTGTTCCTCATGACATGGGGACTTCGAGTGCACCCACTCTAGCTCCATCTGCTCCTGAAGAGCAACCAATTACTTTAAGGAGATCCTCTAGAGGGCGAAGATCTGTCATATCATATGATTATGAAGTCTATGTGTAAGAGAATAACGATGTTAATATAGATTTTGATGACCCTACTTCCTTTCGTAAAGCTATGGAGAGCGACAAATCTCAATACTAGCAGGAGGCTATGAGAGAGGAATTGCAATCTATGGAGAAGAATCATATTTGGAAACTCTCTACTCTTCCCGATAGTTATAAAGAAATTAAATGCAGATGAGTTTTCAAAACTAAAAGAGACTCAGAGGAAAATATTGAAAAGTATAAGGCAAGACTTGTTGCCAAGGGGTTTACACAGAGACCTGACATTGATTTTAATGAAACTTTCTCTCCCGTGTTATCAAAAGATTCACTACGGATCATCCTTGCGATCGTTGCCCACTATGATCTCGAATTGCACCAAATGGACGTTAAAACGACATTCTTAAATGGTGAGCTGGAAGAGGAAATTTCTATGTCTCTACCAGAGAGCTTTATGGTACATGGATAAGAGAATCTTATTTGCAGATTGAAGAGATCTATTTATGGGTTAAAGCAGATTTCACGATAATGGTATTTAAAATTTGATTAAATTGTAACCCAATTTAGCTTTAAAGAAAACATTATGGACCAATGCATTTACATTAAAAGGGTTAAAGAGCATTTGATAATTCTCGTTCTTTACGCTGATGATATACTTCCTGCTAGCAGAGAGATTCATCTCCTATATGAAATGAAATTTTTTCTCTCAAAGAGTTTTGATATGAAAGATATGGGGAATGCTTAATATATTCTTGAAATTAAGATTCATAGAGATCGAGGTGCTGGACTTTTAGGCTTATTGCAGAGAGCTTATATTAATAAAGTTCTCAAAAGATTTTATATGAAAAGTCAATATCTAAGAAATGAAATCGAAAAAGCGTAAGTAAATGTTTCTGAATATGCTTCTGTTGTTAGAAGCTTAATGTATGCAATGGTATGCTTGCGACCTAATATCGCGTTTATTGTTGGAATACTCAAAATTTTTTAACGAAATCTTGGAATTACTCATTTTAAAATCATGAAGAAAGTCTTACGATATTTGCAAAGAACTAAAGATTTCATGCTAGTTTATAGAAGGTCGAGCGAGCTTGCGATTTTGGGTACACAAATTTTGACTATGCTGGGTGCTTGGAAACTCGAAAGTCTACTTCGAGTTTCATCTTTAAGCTTGCTGATGGAGTTGTTTCTTGGAGGAGCTCAAAATAAGCATAACTATTGATTCCATCATGTTTGCAGAGTTTGTCGGATGCCATGAGGCTACTTGTCATGCTGTGGTTGAAAAGCTTCATTAGAGAACTAAAGGTTGTAGATTCTATTGAAAGACCTATTGTAATTTATTATGCAACAAGACTGCTACCGATTTTATCAAGAGTGAGAGGATTACCAAGAATAATCGATACATTGAAATTAAATACCTTATGGTTCGCGCGAAAGTGGAGAAAGAGATTATTAAAATTCCTCATTTGTCGATTGAAGAGATGATTGTAGATCCTCTTACCAAAGGATTAGCTTCAAAAGTTTTTAAGGCACATATGATCCGGACGGGAGTGTTAGAGATACTCGAATATATTATTTGAGTGAGAGTTTTTATTCCCACAATGCTTTATCTTCTTTTATAATACATTTATAGCAAACATTATGCTTTATTAAATTGATGCATTTATTTTGGTACCATCATCATTATTATTTTTTGTGCATATGCAATGTTATTGCCTGGGAGCATAAGTGCTCAAATAAGGTTACTTGAGCTATTGCGATTAGACACCAAAGTTTGTATAGCTTTTGTCCTGACAGGTGGGTGACGATTTTCACATGGTGCATGCCGTAATATATCAGGACAACATACCTTAGGGTATGAAGCAGGACGAATGAGGAGATATACACAAGAAGTTGCATTAAAGTATATATTTCCTGGTATCACTAAAATCACAGTGAGCTCTCCAGTTTATTAATGGTATTTGTGTCTTGACAATGGAACTGTCATAATGAGAATTGAAGAAATGATATATTATAGGCATACATGATTAGATATTAAGATTGTTAATGAACTTTGGAGAATATATGTTATATCGAAGTCTTGAAAGTAATGTTTTTACAAAGTTTTAAAGGATAGCCATCCGTTTTTGAGCTAAGTCAATCATGATGTTTTCCTTGTTTTCTATTTTTTTCTTTTATTAAAAACATATATATTATTCAAGTTAATGTGTGGTTCAAGTGAGAGATTGTTGGGTATTTCTGACCCACACAATAACTTTACTCATTTCCTAGTTTACTTAAAACTTGATTGACTGAAGGCTTCGAGACATTTGTTGGTAACGAGATTCCACTCCATGCAGCTTTAAGAGTCAGTTTCGGCATGATTGGTTTGTGGTAAACTAATCCTTATTTTCTAGTGATACACCTCTCTCTTGAATCTTTAATGGGTTAGGATTCATGAGCATGCTATAAAGAGGACAACGTCTCTTCTTCATCTCCACTCAATGTAATTGTGCCCATCGTATAGAGAGAGATAGAAACGAGTTAGAATTGTCCTCAAATTCTAAGTGCACAGGCAGTTTACCGGAATATTGGAATTCTCTCATCGGCAATTCTCATCCCACAAGATATGATCTAGCCTAATATTAAATTATTTTGATCGAAATTAATTGGCTTTAATTATCTTAATTCAATATTAGATCCTTCTCCATAGTCGACCTTTGTTTACAAACAGGTCACTAAACTTGAACACATGATTCATAAAAAAAACTGACCTTGATCACATGGTATAATTTTTTATGATGTGTGCCATTGATCCGAGGAGCAGGAAGTGAAGATCTCGGGTGCCGAAGTTTGCATAAAAATACCTCCATTGTGTGATTCATAATGGTAAATGGACTTTCAAATGAACGGTTAACAAAGAAATCTCCTAATCAGTTGTTTAATTTTATTTTGAATCACGTTATAATCTATAAAGATATTTTTGGATAAACACCACAAATTTTACATCATCGTCTTTGCAACACATACCATACATATAAGGGTTGTAGGTGTAGTCATGATTTTCTTTAGTGTGGGCTAGCGTTGGTCCTCAAATCTTAATTGTTATTTTATCTTACTTTGAGGGCTAAAGTTAAAAGAGGCTACTACAACCCCACTATTTTATAATTGATTGAGCAATAAATCAACGGGTAACCTCTTCTTTTGTGGAAGTAATAGGTGGGTTTCATCTAATCCCCACTACTACTCTCACCCTCCCATAATCTCTTCTCTTGTGGAAGTAATTGGTTGTGGATTCCATCTAATCCTCCCTACTACTCCCACCCTCCCCACTATTTTATCTTACATATGGCTGTTTATGCCATATGACATCCTCCAACAAGAAGCCCCACTATTTTACCTTAATTATGCTCCACGTGGCTGCACATGATTGAAAAATAGAGCCATACGTCCATTTAGATTTGGAAGGGCAGTATTTTATATATCCAAATCCTTTCACAAATGGACGGAACACTAAATAAACAGGACATCAAATTTACACATTTAGGTATTGGAGAGAAAATCAGTCAAATCACAGCTGAAAGTTTTTAAAATGGCATAACGCCCCCTGATATCTTATATTTTCATGATCTAGAGATGCTATTGTTAAGGGGGGAGTTGGACCAAACGGGCGAATATATTAGTTTTTCGTTATAAAAAATTAGTTTCTACTTTAATGTAGAGTAATAAAATTATTAAAGGGTACCCTTAACTGTAATCATATTTGTTAAAAAGAATCTATGGTTGCAAGTAATGATACCCATCATTATAATACTTTTAAAAATAAAGCCCTTGTCTATCCAATGGTTGTATCACAGATGGATCCTATAGTGGCAAAGAGAGGTACCCTATTTTATATTTGTTTTAATTTACTTATTATTACCTATATGTAGTGGTGATCCGTTATTCCTGGAGCCGTTTTGGATGCAACAAGCAATGGATAGCGCCGTTGTGGTGTCAGGGTGGCATCGGATGAGTTACCGATTTGATAATAATTCCGAAATCACAGTGCAGCTTGAGAAGCACATTCGGCTGTTGCATTCAGCCGTTGGAAATGCAGTGACCTCTGGGAGATTCATACTTTGTGGTGCTGGGTCCACGCAATTGATTAATGCCGCGGTTCATGCCCTTTCTACTGATGGTTCACCAACTCCTGCAAGGGTCGTCGCTTCTGTTCCTTTTTATCCGGTTCGTCTTGCATACTTTCTTTTTTCTTCACTACACATTAAAATTTAAAGAGGTGAAACCTTTATTGGAAAAATATTGTCTCGTTCATGATTAAAATCATCACCAGATTGTAGAAATAATCAAATAATAACAATCATAAGTATATATGGAGAGGTGCCCCTCCATGGGAGGACGGTCATCATCCTCTAAAGTTTCACGTGGAGCTCTAGGTGACATCTGAAATATTATGGAGCCTGAGTGCATTGCTTAGATCATTTTTAATTTTATTTTTTGGAAACTCATATTCACTGATTTTTGAACAGTGAAATGTAGACTAGTGAAACCCGTCAAACTTTGACTTGTCTTTTATTAAAATTGATCTAAACTATCCACCTATGCTCCACATGACCCCCAAAACAATGTTTTGGGTGCCACATGGCCCTCCATGTGAACCTTGGCCTACAAAAATAAAGTGTTTTAACGGTACTTGCTGTTAATGCAGTTTTTGGTAGCGACAGGATTAATAGCAGCAGTTTTTGGTAGCGACAAAATTAATAGCAACAATTTTTTGTTAATAGAGTTGCCACTAATAGTCTTATTTTTTTATAGTGATGACAGTGACCATCCTTAATGTAACAATAAGTGTGGGTGCCATGGAGGGATGCAAATTCTGTTAGTCAAACTAAACCGAAAATTTTGGTTTTCACTTTGGTTAAGCCTGAATAGGCAACGAACCGAACGAATCGGTTCAGTTTTCGTTCATTCTTTTCTTTCATATTCCAAAACAGAAACCGAACTGAACCTGAGAATAATCGATTCAGTGTGGTTTCGTTTATTTTTTTAAAAACTTCATTCATTTTATTTATTTATTTTTGAATCGATTTTCGATTTCTGTCACGCACAATCAAAAGAAATGACTTTGAATCGGTTCAAATTTTGTTTTTTTGATTTCCAATCAATTTCAGTCCAATATTACTCCGTTTTGAGTCACCGATTTTTCAGTCGATTTCGGTGGAAACTTACATCCCCAGTGCCCCGTAAGGTCTCTAAATTGTGTAATGCTTGTATGGTGGGGGTGATGGCACCCGAACCTTAAATGTAGGACACCCAATGTTAAAAATTAATAATAATAATGATCATAGCAATAATATGTGTGTTTCTAATATGATGATCCAGGTATTATTGAGATGTTTTATTGGCATCATCATAAGATAATCAAACTTCATGTTCTACTTGGGAAATCAATTCTAATTAATCTAGTGATTACACAAGAGTACCAGCAAGCACTACAACACGAGATATACGTGGAAACCCAATAACTGGGAAAAATCACGGGACCGAAATCCACAAACTAAATCTACTATGAAATAAATGATTATAAGGAGTTTTGAATGATATACCGATAAATGCACATGCCCTATCAAAACTCCGTGCATCCCAATTCCCTATCGCGGGTCGCCTCCATAGCTTTCCGATTTAGATGCTCTCCTCTACCGTTGATGAGTGCACAACGATCCACCTTGAGATCCACAAAGCATCAATCATACCCTAATCTCTAGGGCTCAACACACTCAACTCACTTGAGCTAATAGGAATAAAATGTTGATGAAGAAAAGAATCATTTTGAACAAACCAGTTTATGCAAAACAAAAGATTCAAAAGGTAGAAGAAGAAGGAAGGTAGGGTTTTCTCACTAGGATGAAGAAGCTCTCTTAGCTTGCTTAACCTCTTCTGCAATCTCAAAAACTTTTTTAACAAAACCCTAAAACCCCGAAAAGACCAAAAAATTAAAAATAGTCAAAAAGTCTATTTTTTTCAAAAGTAAAATTGTCTCGAGGAACTCACATCACGCTGTGATGTCCTCAAGAGAGCGCTGTGAAACATTACAGCACGCCGTGAGCAACATCACAAGCCTAACAAAAGAGAAGATACCAACCGAGCTACTGCTCAATCAGTAACTTCATGTTCTACTTACTAAGGATGCAAGTGTTGATTGTTTATATATATATATATATATATATATATATATATATATATATATATATATATATATATATATATTACAGGTTTATAAAACCCAGACCGACCTTTTCAACTCTGAGGACTACAAGTGGCAAGGAGACACATCCCTCTTGAACAACAATACGTTTAATTCCTCCACCACCTTCATTGAATTTGTAACTTCTCCTAACAATCCAGATGGAATGCTAAAGCAACCAGTTCTACGTGGCCCCTCTGTGAAAATCATTAATGACCATGCCTACTTCTGGCCCCACTTCACAGCAATCCCAGCACCAGCTGATGAAGATCTCATGATCTTCACGATTTCCAAGGTTTCTGGCCACGCTGGCAGCCGATTCGGGTAATACTCATCCTAATGTCTTCTCTTTTCCTCACTTAGGCTACTACTTGTGATGATATTGCTACTAATCTTAATCATGGTTTAGCTCTTACGATATCTATAAATCTGTCACCCTTAGCAACTAAGTACAACTGCAGGGTTTCAGGTCAACTCGGTTAAACTTAAATGGCTTCAACCGATTTTAAAACAGGTGAATGTAAGCGATCCCAAAGCAAATGTCAACTTATGAAAGTTAAGGTCAAGCTTCCCTTGCATCTAATGCAAATGTCAATTTATGAATGTTAAGGTCAAGCTTCCCTTGCATCTAATGATTCTAAAATCAGTTGAACCCCATTAAAACTCAACTAATTGGAACTGATCAAAACTCCTCTAATATATATAAAGATCAATCATTTCAAATGATTGTTAATTGTGATCGATTTATGACTTTGCAAAGGATAACTTGGAAGGGTTACGAAATTGGGAAATGTGGCACATGGTTTCCTCGACTGTGCCATGTAAATTAAAGGAGTAGATACAAAGATTTGGTGGGCCATAGATTACATCGAAAAACATTTCTGTGTGATTCAAAGGGGAAAATGCTTTTAAAATGTTCGGCTACCATGTAAATATTTAAAAGTAGTTTTAACCCTTCATTTTTAAAGGCGTCGATTTCTTTAAATCAAATGATAACATTTTTTTTTATGGTAACTTTATATCGATTTAAACGGCATCTATAAGAGTAAAACATATATCCTTTAATTGTGGAGGATCAAAAGTGTATTTTCATGATGTATGAGCATTTAAATACCATAATTAAATGTTGATCTTATCCATTATGTTGGATATTTTAATTATTTTAAAAGTTAGTTATCTTTTGGATTATTGTGAATAGTCTCATACTAGTAAAACACTTTTGGGGTTTAAGTTATAATATGTAGTATTGGCTCAAGGATTATAGCTTTCACTCAGGGGGCACCGAATTTTGTATCTTCCATCGTCATGCAACCCATTAGTCACACGCATGCACGCCGAGCAGGGACGGGAATGGACATGAGCACGTGTACTTGTACGTGGCGCGCGCGCGCCGAGCCGGGCCGGGACCGGACGGGCACGGGTACGTGGTGTGGCTATGCGGTGCGGTGCATTTATAAAATAATTTTTTGGACAAAAGACTAACAGTGCTTTAATCATTTACATTTAAATTTTATAAAATCTATTCTTTGTAACCGTTGTGTCTAAACGGATCTTTTGTAACCGTTGTGTCTGATCGGTTATTGTAACCGTTCTGTCCAATCAGTACGGTTGCACCTCTTGATTTCTATAAAAGGGGACCTAAGGTCTTTCTTTTATTCACTGCATTTTTTATTTCTGTTTTTTCCGAATTCAAAGTTTACTTTCGAGTTCTTTTCTTAAGCGGCATTTGGTGTTCTGATTGCGTGATCAGATTCACCATATCTGATCACAAGAATACGCTGTCGGTTCATTGTATCCTGGAACCGATTTGTCGGTAACCTATTGGTGGCCACTTGATTATAGTGGCAGTGACAAATCTTGGTTTAAAGACAACGAATTATGACGTGCCTCGAACCGAATCTGCGTATTTTTATTTCAATCTTTATCTTCTCTTACAACCCGATACAATTGGTCCAACAATTTTAAACCGAGATGGCCCATATCAAGTCTTCGACTTCTTTCGTACTAACTGACAAAATTCATCCCGTGCTGCCCAACAACATCCACAAGTTGGACAGTTTTGATGGTTCTAACTTCAAACGGTGGCAACAGAAATTACATTTTCTGTTGACTGTACTGAAAGTTGTGCACGTTATCACGAATCCGTGACCAACGGTTACCGAATCATCAACACTCAATGAAGGCCGAAAAAGCATAAATGGGAAGAAGACTACTATGTATGCAAGGGCTACATTCTGAATGCATTCTCGGATTTGTTGTTCGACGTGTACTGCACCTACAACACTTCGAAGAAACCCTGGGACGCACTCGAAAAGAAGTACAAAACAGAAGATGCAGGATATAATTCTTATGTTATCAGTCAAATTTTTAATTTTAAGATGGTCGATGATAAACCTATTCTTAGCCAAGTGCATGATTTTTAAGTAGTTATAAATTATATGATTGCTAATGGTTCTCATTTTGATGAGGATTTTTTGGTTGGTGCGATAATCGCCAAGTTGCCTCCATTTTGGAAAGATTATCGAAAATCCTTAAACATAATAATGAGAAGATTTCTATGAAAAATCTTTTCCTTCATTTACGTATTGAGGAAGAATCCCGTGTTCGGGACAAAGCCGAAGATTACATTGATATGCCATCAAAGGCACACTTGGTTGAGTCTAAAGTTGTCAGTGAACCATCAACGAAGAGGAAGAGAGGATTTTCTCAATCCAAGAAAAATAAGAAATTCGCCAAGACCATGATATCGAAGAGCGGAGGTTGCTACCATTATAAGAAACCCGGACATTTCAAACGGGATTGTCGCCTCTTCAAGAAATTAAAGAATCAAGCGAATACAGTGAAAGAGAAAAACAACTTTGTAGCCGTTCTTTCGGAGGTAAATATGATTGGTGACATTAATGAATGATGAATCGACACGGGTGCCACAAAACATGTTTGTAATAATCGTGACATGTTTGTGACATATGATAAAACTGACAATGATCAAGATCTCTTCATGGGGAACTCATCTACGGCAAAGATCATAAGGCGTGAAAAAGTGAAATTTAATTTCACATCTGGAAAAGTCGTGACGCTTACTGATGTGCTCCATGTACCCGACATTCGCAAGTAGGGCTGCAACCGAGCCGAGCCGAGCCCGAGCTCGGGTCAGCTCTAGCTCGGCTCTACCTTATATGAGCCGAGCTGAGGTCGGCTCTAGGCTCTTCGAGCTTCAAAATTTCAAGCTCTAACTCGGCTCTCCGAGCTCGAGCCGAGCTTCGAGCCAAGTACGTTCTATTATAAGAAATTTCGTTCTTGTACTTTGTAAAACTTTTACTCAATTAAATATCCATTCTATAAAAGATTTAAATGAATGATAAAACACAAGTACGCAACATATGAGATAAATAAACGATATATATGTAAAGTTGAACTCAAAATATAAATTGTGTACCTTTTTAGTAGATTTCCTTTTGAACTGCACTTATCATTTGATTTGTATCTCCTTATTATCCATCTTCTTGTTGGTTAATTTGATTGCGAAGCAGTGGGTAGTGGGTTTGAGATTTTTCTCAAACCCATGTAGCATGATGAACATTGATGAAATCAGATCGATTGAGTGAAGCTAGTTGAGTGCATAACTTTTTAAAAAATTTATGAAAAATAATATATATTTTTATAACAATAATTTGAGCTCTTGAAATATGTTTGATAACTATTGTATTCCCTTCATAAAATATATAAGTCAAGATGAAAATACTAATTATTTTTTTAAAATATAAAAGGATAAAAATGGCTTCACTAGTTTGATCTGACTCACTAGTTATCTCTGTTTGCTCTCAAACGGGAGTGATATTGAGAATCACTTCAATTTAAGAGCCATGCATAACAGATTGACATTTCAATTATTTCACTTTTCTCTTGCATATTTAACTGGTGAATGGTAAGACAATACATATAATTGTTCCATTAAGCTAGCCTTATCAATGTATGGAAACTATAAATAAAACTTTCGAAAAAAAAAAATTTATACACACTTCTCTAATAAAAAAACTTGAAAAATAATTTTTAAAAATAATAATATATTAGTTTTCATAACCAACTAATTTCTCATATCGCCTCAATTTCTGGATCTGTCACTATTGGCAAGTCAATACCCAACTCAGAACGAATCCAATCCTGTGTACAAATTAAAAGTTCTACAATCTCTGAAAGTAAACTACTCCTAAATTGATCAACTATCTTACCTCCTGTACTAAAAGCCGACTCTGAAGCAATTGTTGTTGCAGGAATTGCTAAAATATCACGAACCATTGTCGACAAACTTGGTCATGTGGTGGAATTAGCTTTCCACCAACACAAAACATCAAAATCTTTACACCCAGGGACTTGTGGCTCTTCAAAATAAATATCTAACTCTGATTTTACATTATTAATATATGTGTTAGTTTTATTTCTTTGTTGTTTTCACTTTAAGTATTTATCCCCCCCAACATTAGATTTTGTAACTCTAACACTCTCAGAAATTATATTACCCTCATTTGTCCCATTAGACTTACAATATTTAACGGCATACTCTTCATAAAGATTTCTAATAAATCCCATCAACTTAGTTATACGTACCCTCCCTTGTTCTCCATATAGTTCTTCTATCGCATATTCTAAAAAGTCAACCTTCAATTGAGGATAAAAAATCACGACAAATTGTAGAATCGTAGGACAAGCCACCCAATATTTATCAAATTTATCTTGCATACTTATAGCAATAGATCTACAAAATTGATTATCATCATATTTTCTTTTATTCAAATCACTTTTAATTTTAACTACTTCACTTAAAAATAAACAAGACGTTGGATATTTACTTCCACTTATTGGTTTAGTAAACTCATAAAATTTCTTTAAAAATTCGCAAATTATTTTTGCATTAGACCATTCATCATTTAAAATTTTTATATCGTAACTTGATTCATACAAATTAAAAGATTAAAAAGCATCTTTAAATTTCAAGACAGATTCCAACATAAGGTACGTAGAGTTCCATCGCGTACTTACATCTAAATATAATCCTTTTTTATTTGGTGTTCCTAAAAGATTAACAACCTCTTCAAATTTTTGCTTTCGAGATGGTGATGATTTTACGAACTTTACACTCTCTCGAATATTGTCAATAGTTGGTTTAATAATTTTTAATCCTTCTTCCACACTAAGATTTAAAATATGAGCAGAGCAACGGACATGGAATAATTCACCACTCAATGGAAGAAATTCTTTTCGAACTAAGTGAGTTTTAATTGACTTTTGGGCAGTATTATTATTTCTGACATTATCTAGAGTAATACATGCTATTTTATTTTGAAAATTTCATTTTATAAGACAAGTTATAGTATGATCAGCAATATTAATCCCTGTGTGAGTGAAGGAATTACACAAAAATTAATAATTCATTTTTGCATGGTCCAATTGGAGTCAATAAAATGTGTAGTAATAGCTAGATAACCAAGATCTTGGTTGGAAGTCCATATTTCAGATGTTAGACTAATCCTAGAAGTAGATTATTCAAATAAGTTCATTAGTTTACCTTGTTCTTTTTTATGTAATGCTATACAATCTTTTTTTATTGTTGTACGTGACACGATTTTAATTAAAGGTTGCATATATTAACAAAAAGCAATAAAACCTATATGAGACACAATATTAAATGGATATTCATGCAAGGCTATCATTCTTGCAAGAAGTTCTCTCGCTTGTTCTTAGATAAACTTTAATATTTCGGGCATATCATTAATACTAGGAAAAGATATAACTTGTTATGCTTTTTTACGCTTTGGATTGCTTGGGCAAGCTTCAATGTGTCGTTTTAGGATAGTAGTTCCACCTGATTTTTGAAGTTTGTATGTTTTTTTACAATAAATATATCTTCTCTTTTGAACTCCATTTATAATTATTTTTTCAAAACTATCCCAGACGGATGAAGTTGTTACACACCTACGTTTGGGGTCTGGTTCATCTAGAGCATTCTCATCCGCATTTGCATCCGCATCCACATCCATGATAAAACTAGATGAAGAAGTGGAATTAGAGGCAAGGGAAGAAGATGGACTAGGGGAGGGTAAGGGGCATGGACAAGGAGGACGAGGAGGGGGCATCAATAATTGGGAGGTCTCATTGTCAGACATGTTAGGGTTTAAGATTTGACTTTTTCCCATAATTTAAACATTATATTTATAGACTTAATTTAAAATAGTCTAATTAAAAGTATTTAAAATAACCTTAATTTAAAATAAAAAATCATAATTTCAAGTAACCCTAATTTTTTTATTTTTATTTTTTAAATTAGCCCTAATTTGATAAAATATTAAGCAAAAAGCCCTAATTTGTCGCAGCCCTAATTTCAATTTTTTTTTATAATTAGCCATAATTTGAAGAAATATTATGCAAGAATCCTAATTAAATTAGCCTTAATTTCTAAAAAAATTTAAATCAGCCATAATTTAAGTATTATGCAAGAATCCAAATTTAAATTAGCCCTAATTTCTAAAAAAAATTTAAATCCTAATTTAAATATTATGCAAGAATCCTAATTTAAATCAGCCCTAATTTAAATAAGTCATAATCTTAATATTATGAAGAAATATTATGCCCTTATTCTAAAATAAATAAAGGAAGCGATACCAATGGGCCAATGTTGATTGCCGATCCGGTGATCTTTCTTTCGATTGAGTTGCACGATCCGAATGCCGGTATGCGTTAAAACTTGAGAGAGCTTCAACAAGAGTGAAGAAGATAGAGTTGAGTTGCAACCCTAGCAGCCGTAGAGGACCAGAGGTAGAGGCAGCCGACACGTATGAGAAGAAGATGGAGAGTTGCAGGAGGCAGCCGCTTCAGTGGCAGCCCTAGCAGCTGTATGCCCGTATTACAAGAAGATGAGAGTTGCAAGAAGATGGAGAGTTGCAGGAGGCAGCCGAGCAGCGTGAGAGTTGAGAAGATGAGAGAGTGAAGAAGATGAATGCAAGAGAGAAGATGAAGACTTGCAAGGCAGTGGTATGTTGTCTGCGTCACTGCATGAGAACTTGAGAGTTGAGAGAAACAATGGGTTAGTTGCTGTTGCCTGTTGGGCTATATAATATTATATATATATATATATATATATCTAATGAAATTAGGGCAAGTGTAGTGGGTGGCAAAAGTACCAATTTACCCTTCAAAGTACCCGTTAGTTGAAGGGTGGGTAAAATAGACCTCTAATTTTTTTTATTTTTTTTTTAGAGAGGAATAGACATCTAAGTTATTATATATATATATAACTCATCTCGAGCCGAGTTGGCCTTAGCTCTAGCTCGGCTCTTTTCATTCGAGCTACAAATTGGCTGGCTGATCTCGGCTCTCGAGCCGAGCTACAAATTGGCTGGCTGATCTCGGCTCTTTTCATTCGAGCTACAAATTGGCTGGCTCATCTCGGCTCTCGAGCCGAGCTCTAAAGAGAAAAGTTCTTATTTTTCTGGCCGAGCCAAATTGTCGAGCTGGCTCGGCTCTGTTGTAGCCTTATTCGCAAGAATTTTGTATCGGGTAGTTTACTAATCAAGCATGGTTTCAAACTTGTATTTGAATCGGATAAGTTTATCTTATCCAATAATGACGAATTTGTTGGAAAAGGATATGCCATGGGAGGTATGTTCAAACTCAATGTAACTGATTCAATCAATAAAATCTCTCATTCTTCTTACTCGGTCTCTCTTTCTAATTTATAGCATGATAAATTAGGACATAGTAATTAGAGGTCTATGAAATGTATGATTAACTTAGATTTAATTTTAAAATATATGAATTTTTTGTTTGTAGTGCTTATAGTATATGTGCTAAGACTAAAATTACCAGAAAATCTTTTCCTAGTGTTATTAGAAATTCATGTTTATTAGATTTAATACACAGTGATATTTGTGATTTAAATAATGTTCCAACTAAAGGAGGTAAACGATATTTTATTACTTTTATAGATGATTTTTTAAAATATGCTCATATATATTTATTAAATATAAAAAATGAGGCTTTTGAAAAATTTAAGATTTATAAAATATTAGTAGAAAATTAATTAAATAAAAGAATAAAAGCCATTAGATCTGATCGAGGTGGAGAATACATGTCAAATAAATTCTCCGATTTCTGTGAAATTCATGAAATTCGTCATGAGGTGACGACTCCTTATACGCCACAACAAAACAAAGTTGCTGAAAGAAAAAATAGAACATTAGTAGAAATGACTAATGCAAGTCAATACTAATTCCGATAAAAATTTATGGGGTGAAGCTTTGTTAACTGTTACTCATATTTTGAATAGAATTCCACATAAAAAAAATTTAATTACACCATATGAACTTTGAAAGAATCGAAAACCTTGTCTAACCTATTTTAAAGTGTGGGGGTGTAAGACACTTGTTAGATTAGTAGATCCTAAAAGACCTAACATAGGTCTTAGATATGTTGAGTGTGTTTTTATTGGCTATGTACAAAATAGTAAAGCTTACAGATTTCTAGTTATGGAATCTAATGATAACATCGATAAAAATACTATGATAGAATCTAGAGATGTTATATTCTATGAATCTAAGCTCACTACTCTAACTAATAAATTAAATATTGAAAGTAAAACTTATGAAGATGGAGAATCTTCTAAATCTAAAGAAGTTATTGAATCTTCAAGTGATGAAGAGGTCATCATTGAACCACGACGAAGTAAACCTCAAGGATTTGAAACTAGTCTTTCAAAAGACTATTATATCTATTTGATTGAAGGAAATATGATCAAAAGTATTAAAAATATTTGTGTCTAAATATAGACGATGATCCTATCACTTTTAACAATGCCATGAAATCTAGAGATAGTATTTTTTGGAGAGAAGCTATCAATAATGAAATGGATTCAATAATGGGAAACAAAACATACAAATTAATATACTTACCGGAAGGATCTAAACCCATTGGATGTAGATGGATATTTAAAAGAAAACTTAGAACAGATGGAACTATAGAAATATTTAAGGCAAGATTAGTTGTCAAAGGATATAGACAAAAGGAAGGTGTTGATTATTTTGACACCTACGCACTCGTTGCTAGAATTTCGACTATAAGACTTCTAATTGTCTTAGTTTCTATACATAAGTTACAAATCCATCAAATGGATATTAAAATTGCTTTTTTAAATGGTGATTTAAAAGAAGAGGTCTATATGGAACAACCAGAAGGATTTGTTCTACCTGGAGAAGATAAGAAAGTCTGTAAACTTATTAAATCTCTATATGGGTTAAAACAAGTACCAAAACAGTGGCATGAAAAGTTTGATAATACTATTACCAATTTTGGATTCAAAACTAATGAAGCTGACAAATGTATGTATTATAAATTTTCTCATAATAATGGTGTTATTATATGTCTCTATGTAGATGATTTACTTATTTTTAGAACTAATTTATAAGTTATTTTAGAAACTAAAAACTTCTTAAGTCCATCTTTTAACATGAAAGACATGGGTCAGACAGATGTAATTTTGGGAATCAAAATTATAAGAAATAAGAATGCGTTAACTTTAACTCAATCTCATTATGTTGAAAAGATTTAATTATTTTGATTTAAAATCTGTCAATATACCTTTAAATATTTAATACGATGTGTGCAACAGTTAGAATATGCAAGGATTATTGGTAGCCTTATGTATGCAATGCATTGTCCACGGCCGGATATTGCATTTACAGTAAGTTAAATAGATTTACAAGTAACCCTAGTTCTGTTCATTAGAATGTTATTTTGCATATTTTTAGATATTTAAAAGATACTATTAATTATGGTTTACAATTTTCTGGATATCCTCAAGTTTAGAAAGATATAGCGATGCAAGTTGGATATTTGGTTCAGAAGAATCAAAGTTTACAAGTGGATGGATATTCACTTTTGGAGGTGTTGTGATCTCATGGGGATCAAAGAAGTAGACTTGCATCACAGATTCCACTATGGAATCGAAATTCATTGCCTTAGCGGCAAGTGCAAAAGAAGCAGAATGGTTAAGAAATTTACTAATAGAAATTCTAATTATGATTAATCCATTGCCACCTATCTCTATACATTGCGATAGTGAAGCAACACTATCAAAGGCTTATAGTCAAACGTAAAATAGAAAAAATAGACACATTGGTCTAAGACAGCTATATAAAATAATTACTTAGAGATAGAGTAATCTCAGTAATTGAGGTTAGGTCTGCAGAAAATCTGGCTGATCCGTTTCCTAAAAGCCTTGGCAGAGATGGAATTCATAAAACTTCAATCGGGATGGGTTTAAAGCCATTAAACCTAAATAATTACTTATGATGAAAACCCAACCTAATATTTGTTTAATCAATGTTTATGTTTAAAGAGAAAAACAAGTCATAAATCCGTAGCGGCTAAAAGACACTACATTGATGAGAAATAACTCTCATATACATCCCAGGAAGGGTAGTGTTTCACTTGTAATGGATAAGGGGAGGTTGAGCATTGCTCTTAATAGTCTTATAACACAATGTATTGAGATGTTAAAGTTACAAGGACATCTCTTATATGTCTACCTATATAAGTGTGTGGGTGGAACCGCTTTCAATGAGAAATGGCTTTATCTCATAAACACTTACGAAAATTAGGGTACTAGTATAGGGCCTAAATGTGTTAACCTTCTTTATTGAACACCAAAAATATGAAATACGTGTGTGACATAATTCCGATTTATCGTATAAAATCGTTAGTTCAAGACTTAGTTTCACTAATGACCTTGACAAACCTTGAATTATTTTTACTAAAATAAAAATTCAAGTTTGTAAGACATTTTCATTTGTGCACATATTTCTAGCTTTATTATGTTTTTTCAATCTTTAAAAATAGTGGGGGTTTATTTGATATTTTAAAATCTTTAAAATAGTGGGGGATTGTTGGATATTTTAATTATTTTAAAAGTTTTTATCTTTTGGACTATTCTGAATAGTCCCATACCGGGTAAAACTGATTTGGGGGTTTGGGTTATAATACGTAGTCTTGGCTAAAGGCTTGTAGCCTTCACCTAGGGGGCATCGAATTTTGTAGCTTTTTCCGCCATGCAACCCATCAGTCACACACACGCGCGTGCGCGTGCGTCGAGCCGGGTCGGGACGGGACAGGCACGGGCACGAGCACGTGTACATGTCCGTGGCGTGGCGATGCGGTTTTACAAAATAATTTTTTGGACAAAAGACTAACCGTGTTTTAATCATTTGTATTTAAAATTTAAAAGCATTTAAATTTTATAAAATCTATTCTTTTTAACCGTTGTGTCTAAACGGACCTTTCATAACTGTTGTGTCTGATCGGTTACTGTAACCGTTCTGTCCAATTGGTACGATTGCATCTCTTGATTTCTATAAAAGGGGACCCAAGGTATTTCTTTTATTCACTGTATTTTCTATTTCTATTTTTTCTGAATTCAAAGTTTGCTTTCGAGTTCTTTTCTTAAGCGGTATTTGGTATTCTAGTTGCGAAATCAGATTCACCAAATCTGATCACAAGAGTACGCTATCGGTTCGTTGTATCCTGGAACCGATTTGCCAGTAACCTATTGATGGCCACTTGATCATAGTGGCAGGGGCAAATCTCGATTTAAAGACAATGAATTATGACGTACCTTGAACCGGATCTGCGTATTTTCATTTCAATCTTTATCTTCTCTTGCAACCCGATACAATTGGTCCAAGAATTTTAAATCGAGATGGCCCATATCAAGTCTTCGACTTCTTCCGTACTAACTGACAAAATCCATCCCGCGCTGCCCAACTACATCCACAAGTTTGATAGTTTTGATGGTTCTAACTTCAAATGGTGGCAACAGAAATTACACTTTCTGTTGATTGTACTGAAAGTTGTGTACATTATCACGAATCCGTGCCCAACTGTTACCGAATCATTAACACTCAATGAAGGCTAAAAAAAGTAGAAATGGAAAGAAGGCGACTATACATGCAAGGGCTACATTTTGAATGCATTGTCGGATTCGTTGTTCGACGTGTACCGCACCTACAACACTTCGAAGGAATTCTGGGACGCACTTGAAAAGAAGTACAAAATAGAAGATGCAGGGTATAATTCTTACATTATCAATCAAATTTTCAATTTTAAGATGGTCGATGATAAACCTATTCTTAGCCAAGTGCATGATTTTCAAGTAGTTATAAATTATATGATTGCTAATGGTTCTCATTTTGATGAGGATTTTCTGGTTGGTGCGATAATCGCCAAGTTGCCTCCATCTTGAAAAGATTAACGAAAAATCCTTAAACGTAATAACGAGAAGATTTCTATGGAAAATCTTCTCCTTCATTTACGTATTGAGGAAGAATCCCGTGTTCGGGATAAAACTGAAGATCACATTGATGGGGTGAAGCTTTGTTAACTACTACTCATATTTTGAATATAATTTCACATAAGAAAAATTTAACTATACCATATGAACTTTGGAAGAATCGAAAACCTTGTCTAACCTATTTTAAAGTGTGGGGGTATAGGACACTTGTTAGATTAGTAGATCCTAAAAGACCTAAGATAGGTCTTAGATCTGTTGAGTGTACTTTTGTTGGCTATGAACAAAATAGTAAAACTTACAGATTTCTAGTTATGGAATCCAATGATAACATTGATAAAAATACTATAACATAATCTAGAGATGTTATATTCTATGAATCTAAGTTCACTACTCTAACTAATAAATTAAATATTAAAAGTAAAACTTATGAAGATGGAGAATCTTCTAAATCTAAAGAAGTTATTGAATCTTCAAGTGATGAAGAGGTCATCATTGAACCACGACGAAGTAAACGTCAACGATTTGAAACTAGTCTTTCAAAAGATTATTATATCTATTTGATTGAAGGAAATAGGACCAAAGGTACTAAGAAATATTTGTGTCTAAATATAGACGATGATTCTATCACTTTTAATGATGCCATGAAATCTAGAGATAGTGCTTTTTGGAGAGAAGCTATCAATGATGAAATGGATTCAATAATGGGAAACAAAATATGAAAATTAATAGACTTACCAGAAGGATCTAAACCCATAGGATGTAGATGGATATTTAAAAGAAAACTTAGAATAGATGGAACTATAGAGAAATTTAAGGCAAGATTAGTTGCCAAAGGATATAAACAAAAGAAAAGTGTTGATTATTTTGACACCTACGCACCCGTTGCTAGAATTTCGACTATAAGACTCCTAATTGCCTTAGCTTCTATACATAAGTTACAAATCCATCAAATGGATATTAAAACTGCTTTTTTAAATGGTAATTTAAAAGAAAAGGTCTATATGGAACAACCAGAAGGATTTGTTCTACCTGTACAAGAATAGAAAGCCTATAAACTTATTAAATCTCTATATGGGTTAAAACAAGCACCAAAATAATGGTATGAAAAGTTTGATAATACCATTACTAATTTTCAATTCAAAACTAATGAAGCCGACAAATGTATGTATTATAAATTTTCTCATAATAATGGTGTTATTATATGTCTTTATGTAGATGATTTACTTATTTTTGGAACTAATTTATAAGTTATTTTAGAAACTAAAAACTTCTTAAGTTCATCTTTTAACATGAAAGACATGGGTCGGGCAGATGTAATTTTGGGAATCAAAATTATAAGAAATAAGAATACATTAACTTTAACTTAATCTCATTATATTGAAAAGATTTTGTAAAAATTTAATTATTTTGATTTAAAATCTGCCAATACACCTTTAGATATTAATCTTAAATTGAATAAAAATGATAGACGATGTGTGCAACAGTTAGAATATGCAAGGGTTATTGGTAGCCTTCTGTATGCAATGCATTGTATACGGTCGGATATCACATTTGCAGTAAGTTAAATAGATTTATAAGTAACCCTAGTTTTGTTCATTGGAATGTTATTTCGTATGCTTTTAGATATTTAAAACGTACTATTAATTATGGGTTACAAATTTCTGGATATTCTCAAGTTTTAGAAGGATATAACATTACAAGTTAGATATCTGATTCGGAAGAATCAAAGTCTACAAGTGGATGGATATTCACTTTTGGAGGTACTGCGATCTCATGGCGATCAAAGAAGCAGATTTGCATCACACATTCCACTATGGAATCGAAATTCATTGCTTTAGCGGCAAGTGGAAAAGAAGCAGAATGGTTAAGGAATTTACTAATAATAATTCTAATTATGATTAACCCATTGCCACTTACTAAAAGCCTTGGCAGAGATGAGATTCATAAAACTTCAATCGGGATGGGTTTAAAGTCATTAAACCTAAACAACCACTTATGATGGGAATCCTACCTAATATTTATTTAATCAATGTTTAGGTTCAAAGGGAAAAATAAGTCATAAATCCGTGGCGGCTAAAGAACACTATATTGATGAGAAATAAATCTCATATACATCCCAGGAAGGGTAGTGTTTCACTTGTAATGGAAAAAGGGAGGCTGAGCATTGCTCTTAATAGTCCTATAACACAATGTGTTGAGATGTTAAAGTTACAAGGACACTTCTTATAGGTCTACCTATATAAGTGTAAGGGTGGAGCCGCTTTCAATAAGACATGACTTTATCTCATAAACACTTACGAAAATCAGGGTACTAGCATGGGGCCTAAATGTGCTAACCTTCTTTATTGAACACGAAAAATATGAAATACGTGTGTGACATAATTCCGATTTATCATATAAGATCGTTAGTTCAAGACTTAGTTTCTCTAATGACCTTGACAAACCTTGAATTATTTTCACTAAAATGAAAATTCAAGTCTGTAAGACATTTTCATTTATGCACATATTTCTAGCTTTATTCTATTTTTTCAATCTTTAAAAGTAGTGGGGGATTATTTAATATTTTAAAATCTTTAAAATAGTGGGGGATTGTTGGATATTTTAATTATTTTAAAATTTTTTATCTTTTGGACTATTGTGAATAGTCCCATACCGGGTAAAACTCTTTTGAGAGTTTGGGTTATAATATGCAGTCTTGACTCATGGCTTGTAGTCTTCACCCAGGGGACACCGAATTTTGTAGCTTCCACCGCCATGTAACCCATCAGTCACATACACGCGTGCTCGTGCACTGAGCCGAGCCGGGCCGGGTCAGGACGGGCACGGGCACGAGCACGTGTACGTGTACGTGGCGTGGTGTGGCGATGCGGTGCGGTAAAATAATTTTTTGGACAAAAGACTAATCGTGTTTTAATCATTTGCATTTAAATCTTATAAAATCTATTCTTTGTAATCGTTGTGTCTAAACGGATCTTTTGTAACCGTTGTGTCTGATCGGTTACTGTAACCGTTCTGTCCAATCGGTATGGTTGCACTTCTTGATTTCTATAAAAGGGGACCCGAGGTCTTTCTTTTATTCACTGCATTTTCTATTTATGTTTTTTCCGAATTCAAAGTTTTCTTTCGAGTTCTTTTCTTAAGCGGTATTTGGTGTTCTGGTTGCGTGATCAGATTCACCAAATCTGATCACAAGAATACGCTGCCGGTTCGTTGTATCCTGGAACCGATTTGCCGGTAACCTATTGGTGACCACTTGATCATAGTGGCCGGGGCAAATCTCGGTTTAAAGACAAAGAATTACGACGTGCCTCGAACCGAATCTGCGTATTTTCATTTCAATCTTTATCTTCTCTTGCAATCCAATACAATTGGTCCTAACACATTATTCTCTTAAAAACCTTATTATTAAAAAGAAAGATCAAAGATAAACTGTGCGAATTTAATTGTATTGTACACAACTAAATAATCAACTAATTTCTTTATATATTATTACAAATTACAAAGAAGTGTGATCAAAATTCTGTTTAATGGATGCATTTTCTTCAGGTGGGCACTGATTAAAGATGAAGGTGTGTACGTAAGAATGTTAAACTACATGACCCTGAACACCATGGGTGTCTCCCGTGACACCCAAATAAGAGCTTTCAAGCTTTTGAAAGTGGCCATTCAAAATGGAGGCCGGGAACTCTTTGGATTTGCTTATAAAACGATGAGAGAAAGATGGCAAAAATTAAGTACTAGCCTCTCTACATCGAAACGTTTCTCGCTCCAAAAACTCTCTCCTCAATATTGCACCTTCTTTCGCAATGTTACCGGACCTTCGCCAGGTATACGTATGTTTAAACACGAGTATAAATGCTTATTTCACCTTTCTTTCTATCATCTCATTAGTCAAATGAAATATTCTTGTAGCATACTAGTTCGAACCCCAACATCTGAAACTACAATTATTGTTTATGGATATATGTTAGATCTGTAAAGATTAGAAACTAGCTAGGAATAATGAGTTACGAGAAGCATTTATTGCTATCTTTTATAAGATGCGCCTATTTTAGGCCTCGTGAGTTTTTTTAAAACATTTGTTAAGTGTTTCATGTGGATAGTCATCCCTGGTAGTCTGTACTAAAATCAATCCGAAAATCACACATATTAGAGCACAAGAACCATCCAATTAGAGTCCTTTAATAAGAACCATGATATGATTTGATGATTCTAATCCTCTGAATGATCAAGAAAATATGGTGGTTAAGGTGGATACACATCTATTTATAGCTCACAAAAGGGTAAAGAGTAATTAAAATCATTGTAAACAATTTAGGATCTTGATTGAATATGAATAAGAAAGCTTATTTGTAATATGGTCTATTTAAAACTTTAATCTTCCTAATGAAAAAACATAAAGTAGCCATTGTTAAGATGTAGCAAATCATACAATTTTATTGTAGTATTAATATGTGTGATTTTTAGGCTTAGTATGGTACAGCCGTATAAGTGGTGGTCATCTATATAAAACACTTAAAATGATCAAATATGACACGTTACCTAAATGAGTGCTTCTTTTGAAAATATCCATGTAAAGTGGTCATTGAAGGGTAAGTAAAAACTAACATGCTGTAATTAAGAAAGGTTTTTGCATCATTGAAGGCATTTTAAGTAAGTTTATGTCATACCAAATTTGCATGTGGCAGCTTATGCTTGGTTGAAGTGCGAGATGGAAGAAGCTCAGGATTGCACTGCAGTCCTAAGAGCTGCAGGTATCATTGGTCGCTCAGGTACCATTTTTGGAGCTGAAGGTCGCTATGTACGACTAAGTCTCATCAAGACTCAAGATGATTTTGATTTGCTATTGGCTCAGATCAACGCCTTGGTCTTTGAGGAGAGCGTAAAATTTATTTGAATAATGTGATGCCATGGCCAGGCCAATATCACAGGTTCGAAACCAACTCCTCTCCGCAAGGGTGTATCGAAGAAAGGTGGGGGGCGCTGCACCCTATAAGATAAAAAAAAATAAGACAATATTAGGTGTTGATATATATATATATATATATATATATATATATATATATATATATGCAGATTCAAACTCATAATCAATCATTTGTATCCCTAAGGCAAAAAGAAGACTTCAAATGGTCATATGTCTATTGACCCATTGGCTTGTAAAGAATAAGCATGCAATCATACTAGATGGTCATGTCTATTGACCCTTTGCTGCTATATTTTCCGTGAAAGTCATATAATGTAATCATTTAAACGCAGCTTCCTTTCATTAATGTGCTGGCATGATCACTCTTAGTACTAGTTTAATGAGCTTATCAATTTGGTTTTATCTATGTTTTAGTTTCCTAATTAGTCTGCACGAATTTCAAGGTCCACTGAGCATACAACATCAATGCCAACTATTCTATCTATTGATGATGGCTAGTAGGGTTGTCAATGTGTTGGGTTAGGGCTAGGGCTGGGGTCAATCTCATCCCGACCCTAATCAGACAATCCAATTAGCTCCGCAGATTAAACTCTCAAGAGGGCTTCAGCCAATGTGGAAAACGATTTTGCTTGCGTTTACTAAAGTTTTGAACAATTTGTATCTGAGAATGGTCCATGCTCAAATGGCTAAAAACGTTTCAATAGGGGTGCCACGTGTCCCGACCCAGCCTGATTTTAGCCAGATTTGGGCTCAGATGTTGGCCAGATTCCTAATCATGCCTAGACCCATCCCTGCGTAATTGTTAAATGAGTTGGACCGGGCACGGTTTTTAAGCATGATTAAGAATTGGATCATAACCTGGCCTAGCCAAACCCAACCACTTAAACGACAAATGACCGGACTGCTTGTGGCCTGGTCCAATCGAATTTGATGACCGGACTGCTTGTGGCCTGGTCCAATCGAATTTGGGCTAGGTTCGGTCTAAGGCCGTAGGGCATATTAATATTTGGGCCTAAGCCCAGCCCAATTAGTAAATGGGCTTGATCTGATAGTTTTATAATTTTTTATTTAAAATTTTTAAAAATAGTTAAGGTCATCAAGCCGCTCCTATCCATGACACCTGATCATGAAATTGTGTGCCATGTGGCAGCAGATTAGTGTGAGATCATGGAAGTTACTGTGACGACTCATATCCACATACTATAATATTGTTTGGTTCTGAGCTTAAGTTCCCGCCCCGATTTTATTTTCGGTATGGGCTTAAGTCCCCACCCAAAACGCGTCATGACATATATGTAGCACCCACAATCACATAGAGTTCAGGGTCAGGACTTTTCCCTAACCAATGTAAAACTATTACAGCCTCCCACCTTATAGAAGAGCCGTCCTCGGCTCTGATACCATTTTGTGACGACTTAGACTCACATGTCATAATATTGTCTGGTTCTGGGCTTAGGTCCCTGCCTCAATTTTGTTTCTGGCATGGGCTTAAGTCCCTATCCAAAACACGTGATGACATGTAACGTCCGAAATCACATATAGCCTAGGGTCAAGACTTTTTCCAATCCAACGTAGGACTATTATAGTTACCTAATCTATAGTACAAAGCTACCTTTACCCTTCCGAAAATATCTAATAAGAAGTTAATACCTATTTCCTCGAAAGTATAGTTTAAAAACCTAAATTTTATAGTTCTTTAAAGATTTGTGTTTTTAAAATATTCCATGTAAACCTCATTATACATATGTCCTACATGATAGTCCAATGGGCTTAGGGGCATAAGCCCAAGCCTGCCCTTTTTAAATTTTGGGCTTAAAGTGCTAATCTTGGCGCTTTATATCCATGCCAAACCTTACTTAAAATGAGTCGGACCTAGTGGGCTGGCCAGGCTACCATTCCATTGACGCATCTAATCAGTATGAGGTGCCCAAACCGTCCTTCCATGCTGTGGACGCGGACGTATCTCCAGGCACTTATTTCCGCATGCTATAAGCCGCTACTCATTTAAAGCCATCTCTCCGTCCTTACGGTATAACACTTTCCTTAGCTATAAGTAGGGCTGTCAACGGGCCGATTCGAGTCGTGTTTTTTATATGGCCGAATGATTTTAGAATAAAAGTGAGGCCGGAGTCCAACCCGATATCTTATCCGGGCTCAGCCTAACCTGATTGACTGTGGAATGTGTGAGCTCGATCCCGATTCGAATAAACTCGGCCTGGTACTAATCGTGCATTAATTTAAGACGGGCGGGCGTTTTGTGATTTTTGTCTTACATTTTTCCCATTCGGGCATGTGATAAACCCTATCTGATACTAATCGGGTCAGAACTCGGGCCGGGTGGGCATTTTATGAGTTTTATGAGATTTGGGAGCTTAGGATAGAGAGAGAAGCTAGGAGAGAGAGAGAGAGAGAGAGAGAGAGAGAGAGAGAGAGACTGGAGAGAGAGAGAAGCTGAGAGAGAAAGAGGATTGTGTTTTTTTTTTATAACCTGGGTATCCGGGCCTCTTAGAGCACTTGCCTAATCCCAGGAGCACATGTGCACCCCAAATTCAACACATGTCGAGTTAGCGGAGGATATAAATTCTTAGGGTGGCCTCAAGGGGGTGAGGGGATTCAAACTCAAATCTCCTACTTTTGAAAGCAAGTACCTGGCTAGCTCACCTAACCCCTTGAGAGAAAAGAAGGTAAGAGAGAGGGCTGGGTTGGCCTAAGAATGGGATTGTTGGAATGCCAGATTGGAAGCTTGGGAGAGAAAGAGAGAAGTTGGGAGATAGGGGAGAGAGAGAGAGAGAGAGAGAGAAAAGCTGCCGACTGCGCCATTTCGGAGGGACTGGAAGTTTGGAACTGGAACTCTAGGACGTCGACACGCCGTTTCGGAGAAGACGATGGTGCATGTGATCATTAAAATATGAAATGGAGAAACCTTAGAATCTAGATTATGTATTAGTAAAGAGAAGATAATTTACACTTTTACCTCTCTTATTAATCCATTGAACGGTAATAAGGGGGGATAAAATGGTAACTATAACGAGTCGAGTTTTGGTTGGCTTACTGGCCCGCTAAGTTTAACAAATATAACGGTTCGTTTAAGTTACATGTCAAAGTTTGAATCCGAACCCATTTATATTCGGGCTTAGCCCGACCTGACCCGTTTATGAAAATACTTAGAAGCTTCGGCCTGAACCCGGCCCATCCGATCCAGGCAAGGTCGGACCCGGGCTGAAACTCACCTTGTTGACAGCACTAGCTATTAGTCGTTGTCTCTTTAAAAACAACCCTAAATTAACTTACGATAGCTCTAATCGCACCTGTCAAATAACTGAGGGGTGACTTTGCTAAAAAATCATTGATGATTCTGAATAAAACGAACAAGATTGGTTTTCTTGCCCCCTTAAAGCCACTCGAGGGATTTTCATCTTGTACTGACTTGACATGTGCTGAATTTAGGGTGCGCATGTGCCCTTGGGATTAGGCAGGTGCTTGAAGAGGCCCAGATACCCAAGTTATCAAAAAAGAAAAAAAGATTCGTTTTCTTGCTAATCTTTCATATAATGGACTTTAAGAGTATAGGCGCACAACTAAAGGTCAATTTTTGATTCTCATAACATAGATCCCTAAAAAGTCACCCTCAAATGTAATTTTACGATACTTTTCAAGATATCTATCATTCAGTGACTGTCACATAACATGCCCAATCTAAAGATCCATAGTGTGGAAGATTGGTATGATAACCGACAACCATCATTTAATTCAAAGTAGTCATTAATTTTCCAACCCTCAATCATTCAAAGTAGGTGCTAAGAACGTCATGGAATTTAGCATCATGACATTGGGAAGTTAAGGAATTTAAGCTCCTTATAACTTGAACGTCGTTGAATTAACAGTTTTAATCAGTAAAGATGGATCTTATTAAGAGAACTAATTAATATACCTTATCAAAAGCTACGCAATACACTCAAGGGGAAAAATAAAAACAAACAAAACATCAAGAAATTAACTAGAAATATTAAATTCCATCATAGAGTAGTAGAATTTGAATGACTGAGAATATGATAAGCATCGAAACTTTAACATCACAAAATTGGGAGGACATAAAATATAAACATCAACAAAACTTGAGCATCAAAGAATTCAAATTACGTAGAAATTTTTTGGCCTTAAAATTCAGGTTTTCACAGTTTCAGATTACTTTTTTATTTTTTTTGTTTGTTTTTTACAGTTTCAGATAACTAAAAGGCTTGATAACCGTACCATATGCTGGGCACTGTGCCGGTTATTTGTTGGCACCTGTGGCCACTCTGCCGATTATTGTCACTTGACTTTAAACAGACAAGCGTTCAAACACATACGTCTCTTGACACAAAAATGAAGAATTAGCGTTGGCAACCCATCGTTTTTGTGGTAGACCGTTTCACTGATTCATGGTCAATCCTATTAGGAATTCAACTCACACTAATAAATTTCTGATCGCGATGAATGCAAAAAAATAAGAAGGCACAAAAAAACAATCACACACAACACAAAAATTTATGTGATTCATCTAATTGATGGCTATGTCCACAGGAGTATATATACTATTTATGAACGTTTATAAAACACACACTCGCTTTTCTCTTGTGCACTCTCAAACAAGATCAAACATGATCTTAAACAACAAACCCGTTGTTGAACTCAATGACGTTGTCCTTCAAAAAACAGAGAAGATATCTATCGGAATATAGCAACGATTCCGACACAAGAACGATTTCAATCGAATCTTCAATCCCTAAGGTATTCTTCAATACCTTGCCTCTCTAAGGTATTCACCCAAGTTTCTTACTTGAAAAACTCTTTCTAAACCCTAATTCGTCCATGAGCTTTCCCTTTATATAGAAGTCCCGAGTCCTACTTCTAACCCAAGAGAAATTACTTAAAAATAGAATCTGCACATAACTTAGACGTCACAAGTCGTCGCGGGACACTTGAGCAAGAACCAAAGTCGCTTGAATAATTTCTACCCGAAAGTTTTTCCATTGAACCATGCTCTGATCGCTCGAGCGAGGACCAAAGTCGCTCGAGCGACTTTTCCCCGAAAATTTCTCTTGTTGCGTGCTGACCTCGCTCAAACGGATTATTTCTCGCTCGAGCGACTGAGTTGGGGTAAACCTATAATATCAAATCCGACCATGGATAAAGCTCTTTTGGAAGGCTATAAAAGGACTTGAATCCCTCTGAAAAACATAGAAGAAGATTAGGAGCAATCTTTGCCTACCACGGTTGTGAAAAAGATCCTTTGAATTGGAGATCGCCAACCTTATCGATTGATCAGACTTTATTAGCTTATCGATCCTTCATCCTATGATCATTTATAAAGCTTTTGTGTTAGATCTGTTTGTCATGTTCTACTCCAAAATTGGTGTAGATCTTCAGGTTATGTGTGTGTCAAAATGGATGGGTTCTACCTTGATCGATCAAATTTATCAGTCATACACTCTTGATCTGTAGTGTTTATCATTTAAAAGACCTTTAAAAATACTTTTAAATAACCTGAAGATATATCCACAATGAGTTGTCATTGCTGAATGTTCTTAGTGTTCACAGCGGGCTGTGGTGTTCACAGCTTGCTGTGATTACACTCACAACGCGTTGTGACCACAACTCGCTGTCACTTGAATCACAGCGAGCAGTGGTTCTTCAGACAGATCTTCACTTTTTGAGAAAAGAGATTTTTTGGACTTTGCTGATTTTTTGGTCTTTTGGGGGGTTTTAGGGATTTGATTAAAACCTGTTTTGAAAAGGGGTGAAAGCAAAAAAGCAAAAGAGAGCTTCTTCCTCCTTGAGCAAAAAATCCTAAACTCCATCTTCTTCAACCTTTTGATATTTTGGATTTGTAAAAATAGTTTGATTTAAAAGAATTCTTTTCTTCTTCATCTTTTTCTACTACTTGCTCAAGTGAGTTAGTTGTGTTGAGCCCTAGAGATTAGGGTATGTGATTGATAGTCTTGTGGATCTCAAGGTGGATCGTTGTGCGTTCATCAACGGTGGAGGAGTGCATTCAAATCGGAAAGCTATGGAGGCGACCCGCAATGGAAAGTTTGGTTGCATGGGGGGTTTGATAGGGTATGCACATTTGTCGGTTATCATTCGAAACTCTTTGTAATATTTTTTTCTTCATAATGGATTTAGTGTATGGACTTTAGTCCCGTAATTTTTTCTTAATAATTGGATTTTCACGTATATTCTTGTGTTTTGGTGATTGTTGATATTATTGTATAATTTCTAGATTAATTAAAATTAATCGAATAGTCTGACCAATTTTATTGATACACAAAATTTCATTTTGCCCCATCAGTCTTACAAACAGATTTTGACATGGATATCAACGCCTTTGAAAATATGGGAGGGAAAGTCAACTTCGATCTGTTTTGGTTGCTAAAGGGCCATGTCATATGAATCTTATGATGTTGGTGGCGGAAGTCAAGTTATAGTTGGCTGTAGGTTAACGGTTCAACCCTGTCTCAATATTATATTGGTACCATTATTTGCACCTATCAAATCTTTGAGGGCACCCAGGCTAAAAATCATTGATTGTCTTCAATAAGATAGCATAGATTATTTTTTTCGAAATTCTTCACACAATGAATCTTGACATCATGAGTATACTATCATAACATCTATTTTTTTATTTCTTGTGACAAAGTCTCCCTAAATTGTATTTGAGCGTGATCTGTGACAGTGAGTCTTAGGTCAGCTTTGAGGGTTTGTAAAATGTGGAATCAAAGATCGACGGTTTGATGGTACACCGATGATGTCAAATCGAAAGATCTCCCAATAAGATCTCTATCATTTGATTTTTATGATTTTGTTTTTGTTTTGATAACGCTCTATTATTTGATTCAGAGCACGCAATGAATTTTTTGGCTCAACAATTGGGTAGATGCAAATTAAAGTCCTTGAAGTCTGATAAATTGTAACTCGTTTTCAAAAGTTAAAAGTAACGACAAGCAATAACAAGCACGGTAATTATAACCTTGACTTTATGACCTTAGTGTCATTAAGGCCTACATCTCAAAACCTCATCATGCCCTAAACCAAGATTACAATTATAACCGAAGAGGCATTAGCCCGAATGATAACCACCCTTTATTATCTCGAAGGGAAAAGGTCGTGGGTTCAATACTGTTCTTTACATTGTTTTTCACCCTTATTTTTATATAGTGTGGGTTGAGTTATATTACTTAACCCTCAGTACTATAGTTGGTGTTCCCTCACGCTATTCTCCAACTATCATATGTATCTGTGTGCCTCCTCGTCAGTTCTTGAGGTCATCTCGTCCTAACAATGGCCATATGAAAAAAAACAAAAAAATAAAGATAAAAAGATTACAACTATAAGTTTCTCCTTTACAATCAAACTACAGTATCATACAAATAAATTTGGGTCAATCATTTTCTAGCCACCAGATTTGGAAATTGACTCAAAAGCATAGAAAAACTCATCAGCTTAAAAATGAACGGCTAATTATTTAAGGTTTCTATGATGGCCGTTACATTTAACTATTCTTAATCAGATAAATATATTCATCACAATCTTCTTCTAGGCATAGTGATAAACGCGAAATATCGATGATTTTTTTGAAATCGCTGAAATTTTATTAATTTTGACAAAATTAACGAAATTTCACCGAAATTAATAAATCCTTTCTAATTTATCTTTTTTAAATAATAAATACATTTTTTATGAAATTTAATATAATTTATATTTAATATTTTTGTTACTCCCTAAAAAATTTTTGAAACTTTTCGAATTTTTCTTGAAATTTATTCGAAATGAACCGAATGACCCCCTACCGAAATATTGCCGAAAACGAAATTTATCAATATGCTTCTAGGTAAATTTATCATAATAACTCTTTTTTCGGAGATGATATTAATTTTATATTCATTTTGATCGTTTTACTACAAAAGGGAAGTTATATAAAATATTTACCTACACGACTATCTATCTTATTTAGCAAATGACTAGACTACACCAATAGTAAAAGTTTAATAAGATATAAATTATGGGTAAATATATAATTTTATAAATCTTTTCAGTAAATTTTTTTTGATAAAACCTTAAATGATTATTATGTTTCAAATAATTATAATTTTATATGTTGATTCCGTGTTTGATCAAGTGCCCCTTCTTCTATATGATAGATCTTTAAATCTTAGGCTTTGAACCACACACGACGGTTGAACAGGGTGGATATCAAATACCAACTCATGATCATGTACCGTTGACTTGCCAAATGGACTATTCATGTTTACTCAAATTGTTGGATGTTGACTGTGGCTCCGCTCCAGATGTAATGGACTTACGTTTGTTGGCTGGCATTCCATTAAGTGTAGGGACCACCGTTGGATCTTCATCCAATGGCGTTTATATCAGCAGAGAATGACTCAATGATATGAATCCATAATAGAGAGCGTCACGTCATGACAGCTGAATGAGGAAGAAATGTCAGAGTAACGAGAGAGAGAGAGAGAGGGGCGAGAGAGGGCGAGAGAGAGACTAAGAGAGAGGAGAGGTGGCGGTAATCATTTCAAAGAATTGGAGATGATTGATGCGCTGCAACTGCAACCCCTCAAATCTTTATGTTAAATATTTTTTTATTCACAAAAAAACCATATTTTATCATATTTCATTCAGCCATTAAAAAAAAGGAAAAATTATATGATTCACCCTATCAGATACACTTTTTACGTGAGAGACCTTATATTTTTACTTTTACCCAAATCGACCAGCTCGAAGTCGAGTTGACCCTAAAGAGAATAAAAAGTCTAAATTACCCCATTCTTTGACTTTCTTTAACCCACAAATGCATCCCCTTCTTTCTTATTTTAATTTGCTGGAGAGTTAGTAAGAAGTTAGAGGTGGTAAAAGTGACGACGTCTTTTGTCTCAAATCTGCTACTTAGAAGAAGAAAATATAGACCTGAGAAAAGAAGCTCCTACATTTTGCTATTAGAGTTGAAAAACCTGCAGTTTGTTATTTCGATGCGAGGTATATTCAGATCCAGTGTAAACCGCATCGAAAGTTTCTTAGAAATACAATGGTGAAGTATAAGAAATATAATTTTATTTTTAAAAATTAATTTATTGGGTAAGTATATCGAAACAGTCGATAAAGACTTTATACAGAATCGTTATCGACTGATACACAATCGTTATCGATTGTATAAACAGTTGATATCGATTGTTTATACAATCGATAACGATTGTATATCAGTTGTTTTGCTAACAATTTGTCATTCCTCATTTTTGTCATCCTTCTTATGAACCCTTCCTTCTCCTTCTTAAACAGACGATATCTTGTGTGGAAATTCCTCTTCTCTGTCACTTTGATGGTTATATTATAAAAGATGATGGTTTGTATAAAGGTGGCTGCCGGAGGGTTGTTACAGTTTCGACGGATATTTCTTATGAACGATTCATAAGGCGAATTTCTGTTGTCAGTTTTATGAGGGCAGATGAAACAATTTTCATAGAGTTCTCTATGAAGATAGTGAATACCCATGTATTTGCCGACGTTTTGGATTCAGATGATTTGACCACCCAATTTTCATTTTATAAATCCGGGTTGGACATCAAAAAGGTATTTATCATTAAAGAACCGTCCTCTTTGCGACTCCAAGCTGAACAAGTATCTCTTTGTGGGACTGATTTTGTGAGTATCATTCCTTACAGCCATGTAAGTTTGAGGAGGAAAGACCTATATAATACCGTTCGATTAGGCGTTGACGGTTATGTTGCGGCAAACATATTGACCATGAAAACAACTATTGATTTAAACAATGTTCCAGTTGAATCATATGATGTCCCACTACAAAATATGTATAGGTCACAATATTATAGTCAAGAGTTAGACTACACGTCTCTAAGAGTGGAGGATGAAGACGATTTTCATCATATCTTCCCTGGTGGATTCACAGCTTGGCTGACTCATGAATTATATTATACAATGTCATCGATGGAGATTATCGAAGGAGCTCTACCCCATGTCCATACATATGAGCACCCCTTCGGTGAAGGGCCTAATTAACCATGTCAGAACCTGTTCGGTGAAGGGCCTAGTCAACAATGTCATGACCCGTTCCGTGAAAGCCTAGTCAACCACATCAAAACCCCTTCAGTGAAGAAGGATATAGTCAACCACCTCAAAATATTGCTAGTTGATGAGGTGTGAAACATGATCATATTTCATACCCTAAAACCTATATTTAGCCACCCGATGAAAGCTATTTAATACATTTTATATAGTTCTAGTGATTTACAAGTTCAGAGAGAAGTTGAGCATAAAATAACTCAAGAGTGCAGAATATAACGTCAAATTCGTGCAACATTGGATCATCTAGAACCTATCTTGACTTGTAGCTTAATTTTGAGCCTTAAGACATCGGATTCATGAAATTTCTAAAACATCAAAGTTGTAGAACTTGTTGTCGTCTTTCCAACGCCGCAAGAATAATCTCAATCTGAGTTCGGACTAAAAAGTTATGACTAAAATACTGAGACTATATCTATTGAAGAGTTGGACAGAGTTTCACGAAAATTTGGGAAACTCGATGGATTGAGCAGCAGACTCGATCAATCGAGTTTGCACCGAATCTTTATATTTTTAAAACAAAAAATTAGTCAAAATTGGAGAGAAAAAGTTGGGTTTCAAAAATAGACCTATTTAAGGAAAAATTAAAGTTAGGGTCAAGAGTCTCTCCCTTTGGGGAGCCTTTTTTTTTCCTTAACATTATTCTTTCTATTTCCTAATTTTAGGTCCTATATTAGTTTAATTTCTGCATTTGAAGAAGGATTGTACCGAGTTAGATTAAAGTTTTTGTGAATTTTGTTGAAGCTCTTTACATAATTTTAATATTATTTTTAATTTTTATCATTTATTTCTATCATGTGTAGCTAGTTTCATTAAGGATGAGGATCTAATGAACCCCATCCGAAGTATTTATTCATAATAATATAAATATATGATTAAGATGTGAGATTGTTTTAAGGACCCTGATGTTATTATCGATAATGAATATAATCTGATTGCTATTTAAGATCTTGGAGCTAATCATGCCCTATGATCTCAGATTTGCAATGGTGATTCTATTCTAATCATTTCCCATCTCAGGATTAAATTTCTATCACTATATGAGATGTGAGTGTTAATCATACACTCATGGGATGTTAATCATACACCTCCATGATCGTGGGTCAATAGTGTGAAATTTATCATAGGGTTTAAGTTCTACCACTATCTGGGGTGTGAATGTTAATCATACACTCATGGGATGTTAATCATACATCTCCTTGATCTTAGATTAGTAGTGTAGAATTTACCCAGAGATTAAGTTCTGAATATTGTTTGAAGTGTGAGTGTTAATCATACATTCATTATATGTTAATCATACATCTCCGTGATCTCAGATTTACAATTTAGAATTCATGTGTGTTTGCATGAATGATAAACCTACGATGAGGGAATTTGGTATCCCAATCCTTATCTTTATTACTTGTTTAGATTTTATTTTACTGCCTAGTCTTTATCTCATCCATCAATTCTCAGATAAATAAAATAGTTTAAATACTATGTTAGATCTATGGTAATTCCTTTATTAATTTATGTTTCCTCTTTTAAATTTTCTAATCAATCATCGTGCGAACGATCTCGTACTCTATACGCATTGACTATATCACGATTCGTGCGCTTGCGAGTACAATAAAATTTTCACAACACTAGTGAAAAGAACGTCGAAGATTATGATGACGAACCAGATGGGTTTACAAAAGAGTATCCGAAAAATTTTGTGAGAGACATTGATAATCCCTTAGTAGGTTGTGCTTACGAAGTGTCAGAGACATCGGACGAGTCTTCCGATCAAGAGATGGAAATCGAATACCGAAATTAGATATTTGAAGTTAGAGAGATCTTCAGGGACCGACAAATATTTTAAAGAGCATTAAAAGAGCACGCGGTGGAGAAAAAATTTCAAATTCGGCCTTTGAAAACTGCTAGTTATCGAGTGACAGTATGATGCTATGAACCCGATTGTTCATGGCGAATACATGCGTCTAAATTGACTGGGTTCGACTCTTTCAAAATTAAGACATTTAATAGTACTCATGCATGCGGGGCCGCTAAGATCGTACCGCACGATCACCGTAATTTAACAATCTCCTTCGTAGCTAACTATATATGGGAGAAACTTATGGAAGGATTCAACTACACACCTGCGCTGATAATATTTGATATTACAAAAGCTTATAATATGCAGATATCATATGCTAAGGCTTGGAGGGGGAAAGAACTTACCCGTAATGATATTAGAGACAGTTGGGAAGGACAATTTATGGATCTTTCGGCCTACATGAAGGAGATGGAGATGGTAGATCCTAATATACAAACATCCTTTCAACTTATGCTTGACGGTAAATTTTAAAGATTTTTTAAAGTTTTGACCCGTGCATCGGAAGCTACCGCAATATACTTCGTTGCACATTGCTTGTAGTTGGCACACACCTACAGAAATGTTTCGAAGGAATCCTACTTATCGCCTCGGCGCAAGACGGTAATAGTCATATATTACCATTAGCATTTGTCGTCGTCGAGTTAGAAGAATATGATACGTGGATGTGATTTCTTAAACGGGTAGGTGCATTCGTGAATGGTGAGTTTACCAAAGATTTTATTTTTATCACAGATAGGTCGAAGGGTTTAATAAAGGCAATGAAACATGTCTTCCCAAACACATACTATAACTACTGCATGCGATATATGATACAAAATTTGGCACACAAGTGTCGCTGGAACAATTTGAATGGTCTATGGTGGAGCGTTGCGCATGTATATTCAATAGAGAGATTTGATTATTTATTAACAAAATAAAGAAAAATCTTGCTGATTCTCGAACTGTAGAGTATATTTTGAAAATTGACCCGAATCATTAGACACGCGCATATATGAAAGGAAGGCAGTATGATTATCTGACTACGAATAATACATAAAGCTTGAATAACCTACTAAAGATAACTTGAGAGAGACTAATTATCGACTTAATTAAAACTACTAGAGAGAAAGTCGCCTATCATTTTTAAAAGCGCCGACAGATATCTGAGCGATGGACCACCCTCCTCTGTCTGAAAGTAGACGAGCACATGAAGAAGGTGCTGCAATGTGTCGGTAGAAAGAGAACTCAACCATATAGGCGCAATCAATTCCAAGTCAATTCAAGAAATTTCATTTATCACGTCGACTTGGAACATAAGACATGTATTTGCCGTCGTTGGCACATTTATGGCATGCGTTGCTCGCATGCCGTGGCAGCCATCAATCGGAGAAGTTACGATTATCATAACTTCTGTAAGAAGTGATTTTTCACTGTTTGCTATAAACAAATATAGGACGAACAATGGCGCCCGACCCTCGATAAAAGCTAATGAGAATTCCAAGCTGAATAACTGCCTGAAAATATGAAAGTTAGACTACCCTATAATTATTGAAAGCAAGCTGACTGTCCAAGGAAGAGAAGGATACGGTCTATGGGTGAGGTTAGGGCCCTATAGTATGGCAGGTGCAGTGAGTATGGTCACAATCGTATGAGTTGCACTGCAGTGGGACCGATGGATTGATACAGTACGTACCTCCTTTACATAGTAAATCGCCCTCTAATCCTAGCGTTTTATTGAAAGTTTCGTATTTATGAGTTTTCTAACTTGCATTTTCAATTTAGGAGTTTTGTAAGTTGTATTTTTCTATCTATTAACAAATGGTCACATTCGCAGTCGTTATCAATTGTCTGTACAGTCAATATTGACTGTCAATACGGTCTGCGGATATAGTTGTACCTACTTGAGATTCTAAATTTCTAAAAGCAGTCGAATGTTACAATAGTCATATATTTCTGAACGAAAATAAAAATTTTCATTTACAAATTTTCATGAATGTTTAGCTTATAACTAAATACAATTATAACTTATAAAAAAAACTAGGGTGGTGCATCAATAGTAGGTTATACATCGGTATCTTGCTCGGCTTCTCCATTATCGGCAGTGAATTTGGCAAGAGCCTGGCCAATTTCTACTCTCATCTGACTCATATTGCCTTCGGTGAAGTCGAGTTTCTTTTCCGTCGTGAAGTACTCTACGTACTTCAACACAAACACCCAACAGTCCCACCCATTACTCTGTTGGGGTACAGATTTGGTCCTGCAATCAGACCTTGACCAAGGATACTTCTTAGCGCTCAATGCAGTGGAGTCTCCGTATAAATATAAAAGTGCGGGAAGGTGATGGGTCTGTTTTGAAAAGTACAACATTAGATAAGATAGACAACTAAGATAAGCAAACAGTGAAAATTTTTAGTAAAACTTTCAGCATTTTCTTCGAACAGACAGTCGATACCGATTGTTAATTCGGTCGATATCGACTTTATAAGCAGTCGAAGTCGACTGTTAGTACAATCGTTAGCGACTGCCTATAGAATCGTTAATGACTGCTTATACAATCGTTAACGATTGTTGATACAGTCAATATCGATTGTATAAGCAGTCGTTAACGATTGTATAATCAACCGTTAACGACTTTTTATACAATCGATATCGACTATATCAACAGTCGTTAACGATTGTATACGTAAACGATATTGACTATCAATATGGGTATGTTTTGAAAAGTATAAGTCAGATAAGATAAGCAACTAAGATAAGTAAACAACAAAAATTTATAGATTCTTATTAGGACCATCAATTGGACATGATACTTCTCCTTAGAGGGTCTATCCAAAATAGGGTCAACGATTATTACCGATTGTTTGACAATCTTAACGATCGCAAACACCCAATGCAATGGGTCATGGCAATAGATTGGGACAAATATTTGAAATGAATAATATAACATTAGAGGATATAATTTAAAAATTATCAAAATCGTTGGCAGCGATCATAATGTACCATGGTACATTGGTGAGCCCAGAGATTCCTCAAGCGATTAAAGAATAAGTTTTTGAGCACCTTCTTGCATGGGTTCGTCTCTTTCTTAAGGGCAGACCACCGTTCGATTTGCATGCCCAATGCTTCGTCTTTGAGTTTTTCAGTTTCAATAAATATTTTGAAATCATTATAGTCCATGGCCATATAGGCCAAATCGGTGGGACTCATAAGGAAGAATTTATTCTTTCCCTCAGGATGAGCAGTGTCATCAATGACTTCCAGAAGTCTTAGGTAGGCTCCCAATGTCTAATTTTTTTTTTTTTAATAATCGACTATACAGAGAACCGTTATCGATTTTATACACAGTCGGTATCGACTGTTAAGATGATCGTTACCGATTATTAATACAGTTGTCATCGACTGTTAAGGAAATTGTTAGTGATTGTTTAGACAATTATTATTGACTGTAAATGATTACTTATAATATTGTCTAAGTGCCCCTCGCCTTCCAAACATTTGAAGGCATGTATTCGGAGTGTATAATCACCCACGGTCCTTACGTAGGTGTTGCATATAAAATAACGGCCAAATTTTAAATTCAAAACGAAATTAATTACTAACTAACTATTATAAAAAAAAATGGATAAATTACGAAAATAAATAACTTACTCGGCATCCTCAACGGGAGCTGTCCATATGACATTCATGAACCTTTGTTCAGCTATCAGCTCAATCGTAGAAAAGGGCATCGTCTCCATTGTAAGCTTTTTTATTGGCTACTTTCTTTCGATCATAGGCATCGAGACAACAGGTTTTGATTTAGTCCTAGGCCTCAAGCGAGCGTCAAATGGTTACTCGGATTGCTCATCACCAGTCGGGCCACCCTTATCGGCATGAGCCTGGGATTGGTTGTCAGCTGCTGCCACCTCCTCTTGCGTGCCTTGCGTGGGAGGAGGTGGTCTCATATCTGATGGTCCCTTGTCTGCTGGACCCATATGTTCTAGTCCCATATCGACAATGAGATGCACATCCGATAACAACTTCGAAACAACACTATCCTGAATATTGAAAGAAATCAAATGGATAACTAACAAGATATGAAATCCTAAACACAATCGATATGACCTCTAAAAAAAATCTATATCGACTCTAAAACCAAATGATATCGACTCTATACACAATCGGAATCGACTCCAAATCCACTCGTTATCGATTGTTTATGAAATTGTTATCGATTATGGATACAATTGTTATCGATTGTATGCACAATCGTTATCGATTCAATAAAATATCGAAATAATTCATAGCAGGCTACATTACGACCCATACCTTAGATGTCACCTCCAAGATCATTTGAAGGAGTTCAATAAAAATTTCTTGCTCCTTTCGGCTCACATTGTTGAAGTGACGAACCGTTTGCAGCTCTACATCTCTTGAAGTGAGCCGTTCATTAAAGGAGGTATTTTGTGTCCGGAGGAGCTTATTCTCTTCCACCAATTGCTTCACTAACTCTTCCAAATGACTCACTTTCTGGTTGAGTTTCAAGTTCTCCAATTCCATACCGTCAATCCTCCTCAACAACACCTCATTCGAGGAGGTTGGTGTACTACCACTCGTCTTTGTGGCATCCCTTCTCGGCCTGTCTAATTGGACGGGGACCTCTTCTGACGATGAGTCTTCGTCCGACGTTATTTCATCCTCAAACTCTTCCTCGTCAACTTCTTTGACCGGAATGTAATTTATTTTCTTTTTGGATTGGAAATCAAATTCCATATTTTTCTTGACCTCTTCAACACTCTTTTTTCTCTTTCCCCCAATCTTTCTCCCAACAACCTTTCGACCCCGCTGATAATCCCTTACTAGGGATATCTCCAACTCGAAGGAAACGAGTTCGAGGGGAGCATAAATCTGTTACGAAAAATTACTAGTTGTAAAATAAAATAGCAATATTATTGAAAGTCGAATGTAGAAAACTGAACTATTATTGCAATATATCGACTGCTTAACGAGTCAATACCGATTTCATTTACAGTCGATAACGATTGTATAGAAAGTCGATAACGATTGCCTAATAAGTCGATATCGACTATATAGTAAGTTGATAATGAGTACGTACGCAGTCGTTAACGACTGCGTAGGAAGTCGAAACCGACTTCGTAGGCAGTCGAAATCGACTTCGTAGGCAGTTGATAACGACTTCATAGGAAGTCGATAGCGATTGCTTCAAAAGTCGATATCGACTAGTTATGGAGTCGAAATCTTCTAATTTACTCTTTAAAGTCCTTACCTTCACAAATTTAAAGTATTTAAATCGACATCATACCTTGCTGTCCAGCATCTTTGCAAGAGTGTAGCCATTCGTCCTCGTTTGCGGCTTCTCCGCCCACTTCAACAATCGTGGGAAAGAGTTCATCATGAGCATTCTTTGAGGTGAGATGTCAGGCAACATCTCATAGGCTCACCATTGAAGTATACACATGCAACCATAAGCATTATGGCTTCAGGGTTTTATCGTTGTCAGTAGTCTTTCTATTTGTTACGCTCATCTCTATATACTCTAGTAAGTCATTGAATACGTAGAGACCCCACGGAGTTTGTTTGAAGTATTAACGACATCGATGAGTTCAATATGATCTTTCGACAGTTGATGGTGGGACCCGGGAAAAAGAAATTACACAGAATAAATAAAAGAGCCAACTTTACGAAGTCATCATCACTTTTCGCTAACCTCAATCCATTTTTCGGTCGGTAGTCCACGAAAATATTTGTATCGAATGGTTTCCTTTTCAGGTGGTTTAACAGAAGGGGTATACTGTTGGGGTTCAACCACCACAAGGCCCAATATTAAGGCAATGTTCATCTTTCGAAGATAGACATCTCTCTTCCCGATTCGGAAGTAATTCTTTTGAACCTAAAAATTCAACATGGCATCGGCAACATCTCCAACAAAGCTAACACCCTTTGACATTTAGAATATTTCAGAGAAAATTGATGCTCTGAGCAACTCCTTCAGCTGCGGGCTTGCCTCCTCGTAGACCTTCGAAATGTCAGTAGGCGAACATTTGGCAATAGCCCACTGTACAACCATCTTGACGGCTTCTGTAAATGAACTGTAATAAAATTGAAAGACGTGACTCAAATACTAAAAGAGATTATTTATAATCAGACTAGGTAAGAATCATCATCGATTGTTAAGGCAATCGATACTGATTGTTAACGCGATCGATAACGATTTCTTACACAATCGATGACGATTGTGTAGGAAATTGTCATCGCTCCGTTATTTTAGTATAAAAAAGAAAAATAATTCAAAACATAGACCGTTGAAAGGAGAATAAAAAATTCTACAGCAATGGAAGGTAATTTAATTTCTAACTTACAGATTTTGTAACTTAAAGATTCAAAAATGGAGCGCTAGCAACTATGAATCGACACCACCTCTCCACCGACTTCGAACGAAAAAGTAAAATGTAAAAAAAGTAAACAATAATGAGTTGAATAAATGACGGCTATTTATCACCTTGAGGGTAATTTCGGCATTTTCTAAAGGCGGGCGACGGCTCGGCGCGTAGCGAGTCGGTTTGGGTAAAAGTAAAAATATAGGGTCTCTGACGTAAAAGGTGTATCTGACAGGGTCGGTCAGGTAAATTACCCAAAAAGAAAACTAGAGACTCCAAATGACAAAAATGCCTTTTACTAATAGGGTAACCATCCAGTTCATTCTCAAGTGTTAACCGCCAAACTCTATAGTCTGAAAATATTGTATGATGACAAAAAATTCCTTCCTTCCTTCTTCCCCTTGCCAATCTAAGATTGGACCTGGTTACTGATTCTTCGGCCTCGATTCAGAGCTTTTCTTAGAAAAACTCGAAATCTTGCCGTCCTACAGATTCTTGGCTTAAACAATATACTGACATTTTCAGGATGCATTTTTAAATTATTCAGATTCCGAAGTTTTTTCCTGAAAAGTTCTTTTTCTTATGTTTTTAAGTTTCATTTTCCTGATTCAGAGGTGTATTTTACCTTCAGCTTTAAGAGCTTGAAATCTGAGTGTTTCTTAATGTTTTGATTGGAAATTATTTTGTCGCTTTAACTCGATGACGCAAGATTGAATTGGGAGAGTCACCTCTTTCAATTCATCGTTACAAATTCAAAAGTTTTAATATAATATTAAATTTTAATATCCTAATCAAGAGATTCTACATTCCTAATAAAAGCTTAATTTCGTCTGAAACTTACGGAATATATGCATCTTATTATGAGTAACTCTCTAAAAAATACTCTATAGATTCTCTAATAGTAATGGGCTTTCTTATCCAATAGAACTAATTAGTAATGGACTTCTTATCCAATAGGACCTAATTAGCTCTTAAAATATTGAAAACACAAGTATACCCGAATGAGGTATTATATACATGAAAGTTCACCAAATATTGGTACGTACCAACCCATGGGATTGAGTCCACCATGGCAGTGGCTATGTGATGTCAAATAAGTGACGTTTTTTTTTTTTTTTCATACTTGCAGATAATCACAGTTGTCAAGAGTAAGTTTAGAATATTAGGTAGTATTTATTAGTTGATATTTATTGGTATTGGGTAATATAAATTGGTGATTCCAGTTAATTGGGCCATGATTAGATCTAATTATTTGAACCTGATTTCATGTTCAACCAGTTTGTAGCCATTGGATAGAAGATAATCTTGACTGCATGTTATTCAATAAAAATGGTAACTGTGGAAGTCAAGATTCTCTTTAACCCCATGACTGCAAAACTGGTTGAAGAAAATCAGGTTCAACCAGTTGGACCTGAGTATCCAATAATATTCATTAAACTATGGTTCGCAACTTTTAAATTTTTATTCTTAGGAAATTTGTAAATGAAAATAATAAATTTATCATTTATTCAAGTGACTGAACAGTTATATATATAATCAATTTTTATTAAAATGGCAGTTGGATGTGCTGATGATTCCAACAACCTTAGCTCACTGAATAAAAAAAAAAACACTCAAAAGTTCAATATGGAGAATGGTTACGTCCATGTGGTTGAACCTTCTGTGGCATTCAACTGGTTTTAAACGACAGAAGGACATGGAAATTGTGAAAGTCAAGTTAAGGTTCAATTAAAAAGACATGGCATTGGTTTAAATGCATGTTATCATCTTTCTACATATTTAAATAAAAATAATTAAGACAGTGTTATATTGCAGGCAGATTTAGTGCAGGCAATGTGCAGGTGGCTGATGTGTTCCCACCCAATGGGTTGCACTTGCAGTGGGAACCATACATTATAGGTTGGGGAAGCCAATTACGTCAACCCATACTTTGACTGCACAAAACCTGCCAGCCGTGTGCAATTTTCCAAGTAATAATCTACTCAAAGCCCATAATTCAGGTTGTGATTGGCTATAACATCTACCTTAATTTGAACTGCCTTCAAAGCGAACTAATTGGTATAAACTTTGACAATCTTTTGAAACTACATCATTAATTAACTTCAAAATGGAGAGTACATGTGGTAAGTCTGCAAAATAAGTATTTTAGAATATATATATATATATATATATATATATATATATATATATATATATATATATATATATGGATTAAACTCAATATCTCATTGATAATGGCCACCCATAAACAGGGACAAAAAGAAATGATGCCGTTTGCCACCCCACACCATCAACGTCTTCCTAGTTCCTACCCCCATTCTCAGCAACCTCGCTTTCACCAAATATAAATACTAATAAACAAATCATTCTCTATAGTCTCTACTACTCTAGGTTATCCAAAGTATTATTTCTCACACAACTTTTATTTGATGACCTACTGAGAACGTCAGCACTACGCAATCGAGGGCATTTTGGGAATCCAACGGTACTAATTTGGAGTTGTTATTTTTATTTATTTTTTAATATGACAATTCAGCCGAGACATGAGAATTGAGGAGCAGGCATGCATACACATATAATAGTTGCGGATCAGCTTGAGGGAGCATACCAACTAGGCTAATGCCTCTTTGATCAGAGTTGTTATTCGGTACTAGAACCGAGCGTCAATGCTGATGTTAGGCATTATCAGATCCGTATCTAACGATGACCACAGCCATCAAAGTTGGAGACTTTTGACAAAGTCGCCGCACAAATGTGATTTATTAATAAAATGAGTACTTCACATTTTAATCGCGACTTCTTAAAAAAAAATTACATTTTAATCACGACTTTTAGTAAATCGTGGCTTTCAAATATGTTAAATTCTAGATAGATTTTTAATTTTCACCCTTAAATTTTGAACCTTTTTTTCCTAAACTCTCCAATTTGTTGCCGAATATTACTCTTGACGGCTTAATCTCGAACCCAGACGTGGTGACTGATGTACATAACCACCAAATACATTGATAAGCACCGTAGATCCTAGCTACAGTCGTCGCACATTTTGTACTTTCCTTTTTGGTAAAAAGAAGAATGGTTTGACATTTAAAAAGCAAATGGGGTTTAAATCATCTTACAACAGTGAAAATATACTTCCTTTTTCACACCATTGAAGTGTTGAAATTTATCATCATGCCACGTGGCAAATATCTATGATTAATTTAAATTGCCGGAGTGGCAATCTATCAGTAGAATATGTGTCAGTCCAATGAAATATGCAGATAAGTGGATGTGAACCATCCGATTGATGAACTTTAATATCATCCTTTAGAGAGTTTTTGGATGATTTAAAACTCTCTAAAACGTCATTTTTAGGCTTGGTACACTTCAATCTATGATCTATCACTTTCACAATTCGGATCACCCACATATTAAACCATTGATGGTGTAAGATCATTTAATCACCATTTTGGCATTTAAATGATGGTGAGGAGAGTCCGTGCCAATTTTTAAATGTACCTTTATTTTCAACCCACGTTTCTTCCTTCTCAACTTGGGTTTCACCAGCATAAAATGTTTACTGCGTGAAATCAGCCGATGGGCAATTGTTTCATCCCAATCTTCAAGGAAATAAATCTTCATATCATGGCCATACTATTAGACGGACAAATTTCGACTCCAAATGACAGGCATCTCAAACAGGGATCCTAGAATCATGTTGAAGTACTCCGTGATCATATTCATTCTTTTTGGAATGTGTGCTATGTGGAATCAATATCTGGCAGTTTGATGGTAGACCCTTGATCTCAATATCTATTGTGTAGAATAATGGGACGAAAAATGATCCCCAAAGCAATCAACAATTTAAGGACGTGAAACACAAGTTGAGAAGGAAGAATCTTGATTTGAAAATAATTGTACTCATTTTTTAGCAGGAATGTCCGACATTATGTACCTTTCCTTTGGTTACTACCTGCTTTAGCAAGTACCTCTTCTCCTTGTTTCTTCTTGCATAGCAGAATTTACGCGCTCCAAGAGTTCTCACTTGCTCTCTGCTCACGCCTTGACAAAGCAACTATTATTTGCTTTGGCTGAGAGTTAGTAGAGAGTAGGAAGTAAATTTTGCTTTGCTGAATATTAACAAGGAGAATGGGCCTTACTAAAGCAAGCATATTCAGCTCAGGCAGGCAGCTGACAATGATCTATGCCAAACACAATTTATCAAGACGATTCCACTATGCGCACCCATCAAATTATTAGGGGCCAAAACTGAAAATGACTGCTTTATGGTGGAAATCGTTTTTCAACCCAAATTTTCACATGATGGATCTCTAGTCCATAAGCGTAATTAGACGTCAACTTTTTTATATCATGTGGCAGATATAGTAAAAATGTGGCCCTAAAATTATGTTTGAGTGTGATGTCACATGTTTTTAGACCACTTTCTTAAGGCTTGTGCCACGTGCTATAAAAAAGTCATTGTATGATCATATGCCTATGATCTAAAGACCCTTCACACTAAAAATTAAGACTATTAACGACAGTTTTTTACTGTAAAAAATTATTGCTATTAACAAAAAAAACTATTAAGATTATTAGCGACAGTTTTTTGTTAATAGTAATAATTTTTTACTGCCGCTAATAATCTTATTTTTTGTAGTGAGATCATATGAATGATTGGGGTGACGAACGAGTCAAAGCAGCCAATAGATTCTTAGTGTTGGCACTCCAGTAATATTGTTGGCGCCCATAGAGCTACTCTTATCAATCCACGCAAGAAGCCACTATTTGGATCGAGAATCTCAGCTTTTGAATACAAATATTTAAAAATGGACAGTATTATATGGAAGACAGATTTTATGCAGACAAAGTGCAAGTGGCTGATGTGATACCACACAATTGGCTATAAGTGCGGTGGGACTCAATTAATTTAGGTCGATGCAGTCAATCACGTGACGCCACAACAATTGCGTACGCTTTGTCCCAACAAGTCTGTAATACGTTTATAATTTTACTTTAAAAACATTTCCTTGCAAAGACTCGATTCGTATAAGCAAAAAGGCCTTGCTTTTCTGGTACAAGTAGTTGCTCGGTTACATTTGTCATTGACATAGATCAACAGTCATTTGAAAGCCTTAACCAAAGGAATCCAGCCGATCTAACATTTGATTTAAATGATATAATTTAACAATATTCTACTAATGTAAAAAAGTGAGGCATTAGCTTGATGAAGTACGCCAACATTGTATCCCTGAGATCGTTTGTCAGGACCCCATGAGAAAAATCTCGGCTCCGCTACTACGTACGTGGAGCTTCAAGAGGCACTCGAAATATTATTTCGATGGCACAAGAAATTCGGGCAAACTGTTTAGATCATCTTTAACAAAAATAAATTTAAATCTCATTTCAAAGATGTATTTTTTGAATCGTGAAATTTGAATCATTAAAAATAGTTAAAAGTTGACTTGTGCTTTAAATTTTTTATTTTTATTTTTATTTTTTTTTTAATTTATCTAAACCATCCACTCAAGCTTTATGTGACACCCGAACAGTGTCTTAGATGTCATGGGGACCTCCAAATACACCTTGGACAACGGAACCGGCTCCCACATATATCTATAAGGGTAAGGTAAAGGTAATCAGGTGACATACTGTCATCATGCTCCAACATCGATATAGAAATCCATGTGGCCGCCCAAATTCTGTTTTGGTGTCACATGAGGCTTCAAGCCTTCAACACCTTTTTGAACAAATGAATGCAAAACTGTGTTTCAAAGTTCAAATCCAAATTTTAACTGTCAAATTAAAATATACATAATAGAGATGCTTTAGATTTTTCTTTTTTCTAACAAGGCTATCTTGCTCCACATGACACTCAAAATATATTTTGACTGTCATGTGGCCCTTCATCTGAATATTCCGAGTATAATAAGGGTACTGCCATGTGGAGCAAGATAGCATGCTCTTCCTTCGCGGGTTTATATATAAATATATATATATATATATATATATATATATATATATATATATATATATATATATATATATAATCAGTTAAGTAATCCCAAGGACTACTCTATCGTAGTCTCCACCTCTGAAAGGCGGAGTACGGGGAGTTACATAGATCATTTTAAAATAATCATAAAAACTCACAGACTCTAAGCAAATTAAGTAACATACGTTCATATCTACTATTGGGCACATCTACTTTCGGGCTTATATTAAACTCATGATATAAAAATCGACCAATACCAATATGTTTTGATTTTCCGGCAAACAAATACCTATCGGCCCCGATGTGCATTGATATCTCAACTCGGTATTGGTATCGGTATCGACCGATACCTCTATTGTAAAAAAATAAATAAAATAAAAAGGCTGATATGTATTATTATTGGCCGAGTCATATCGGCCCTTCATGGACTGATATCCGAGTACGATACCGACGCCTTGGTCCAATACCCATTTTGGCACCTTGATTAAATTACTTGGATTAGACAGCACATCATTATGTTAGGCCCTCCGTACTTTAACTTTCTGATAAGGTGGATCCAACAACTAAATGACTGTAGGGTCGAATCCGGTTCAATGAGCCGAATCTATTGGGTCCATACTAGCTATGATGTTAAATGTCAAGTGACAATTGGATTTCTTTCAAAATCTAAAAGGTCTGATTTTAAATTAAAAGGATCGACCTCTGACCAGTTAAATTTAGACAATTCAAAATATGGTTGTTGGAATAATTGTTATTGTAATATTTAGAGAAAGACGTAATAAAATAAATTTATCAATTTAATTAGTCATTTTGGCCATTCACAAAAATTTCAATTTTTCCAAGTTATTATATATATATATATATATATATATATATATATATATATATATATATATATATATAAAATGATTTTTTATCAAATCCCATCACAAGCTGGCTTTTGTAAGTTTGTGGGCCACGACATCTATAGAGTCAACTTTTGAGATGATTGATGGAGCTTTATAATCCTTGGATGCCAGTAAGTTACTAATCCTGTTTAACGAAATTATATAAGTGTACAGCCGGTGCACCAGTTGTTGTGCGTGTACAACTTCCAGGTGACGCATATCGGCCCAAAATTCATGTTTAAGGTCTCGATCCTTTGATCAAAGCATTTTCCCAAAATTCATATTTAAGGTCTCGATCCTTTGATCAAAGCATTTTTTGTGCTCCATTTGGAACATTGCTCATATGCCATTTACTCGTCCATTTGACAGCTCTTGAAGGCTCATGAGCAGAAGATTATAAAAAATGAACCGGGTGTATAAAAAGGTACCATTATTTACACCCCATTAACTGTGATCTCACCCCATCTCCTCTAGCAGGTCTGCAGTCACCGCCTTTAAATCAATTGATGGAGATCGATTTTCATACTAACCTTCCACCAATGGATCACTGTTCTATTTCATGTGGCACCTATCTCAAAAAGTGACTTTAAAATCATATTTGCGCGAGATGTTTATCCTGTGAATTTCAGATCACTTTTTGAGATTTGTGCCACAAAAAATAGAAAATTGGCCTTTTGATAAAATGCCAATGATCTTAAGATCCATTGAAAAACAATCTTTATCGTCCGACATAGAGGTGATCAATACATACCGGTTGAAAGAGATGAGATGAGATTAGGGTCTCGAGGATTGCAATATATAATTGTGGCCTATTTGTCAAATGTGTCTGCTAAACCTAATTTAAGCTACCACAAAAATTGATAAAAAAGAAAGAGTGAATAATGTATATGAAATTGTGATCCATGCACCAGAGGTAGTACATAGGCTGCGTAGCTAATACCATCTTTTTCTATCGTAAGCGGTTATTAATAAAGGCGATGTTCCACTAATGGTGTATTGATCATCCAAGCTAGTACACTCTGGTGCAAAGTCATCAATTTAGATGTCCAAGTACTACCTCATTTGGTCCCTGAAACTTTCTGCCGAGGCTGTGTGTAATACTCTACTTTGGATAGGGTAAAGTCTTGACTTTAACGTTATATATGATTAGGGACGCTACATGTAATGATATATTTTTGATGAGGACTTAAGCACATACCAGAAATGAAATCGGAACAAGAATCTAAGCACATAATTGACAATATTGTGGTAAGTGGGTCTGAGCCGTCATAGAATGGTATCAGGCTGGGAGGCCGTAATAGTCCCATATTAGATAAGAAAAGATCTTTACCCAATATTTTCTCTTTTTAATGATATGGGTGAAGCCCCTCCAACCGAGATTCATGAAAGAAAAAATTAAATTAATGTAAGTGGCAGGCCAACGTGTGAATGAGAAAAACTAGAATTAAATAGTAAACCTTTAAACGCACCTGTCAAATCTTTGAGTTTATCCAAGCTGAAACGCATTGACTGCATTGAATCAGACGATGGAGATCATCTATCCTCCCAATCTTTCACACGATGAATCTTGAGATCATGGGCGTACTATCAGACTGTCAGTATTTTATTTCACGTGACACACATCAGAAAAGTGACCTCAACATCACATGCACGCTCAAAATTGATTTAAAGATCACTTTTTTTGGTGGGTAGCATATGAAATAAAATACCGAGCATATGATGGAACGGACATGATCTCAAGATCCATTGTCTAAAAGATTGGGGCAATAAATACTCTCCATTGTCTGATTCAATACAGTTAATGTATTTCAGCACGGGTGAACTCAAAAATAGTGATTTGCATGCTGTAAACAGTTGTGCATCTCACTGTGGTGACAAGTGGCGTAGCTAATACAAACACAAAATTTAATGATATGTGACTTATGTGTAAGATTGTGACATGTGAGTTTGTGCCCCAACTAGATCGAGATCTTGGGGTGGAAGCAGCGACGGAGCCAGAAACTTTCATTGGAGGGAGCCAAAGTATAAAAATAAATATCGAGATAGACGAGCCAAAGAATCACTACAAAAAAAAAAGATTATCAGCGGCAACAAAAAAATTGCCACTAATACCCTTGTCGCTAATAGTTTTAATGCCCTTTAATAATTTTTTTGTTAATGGCAGCAATTTTTTGCTGCAAAAAAAAAGTGAATGAATGAGAAATATATTATGACTTTAAAAAATTAAAAATAACATTCATTCATTGTTAACAAATTACAAATAAAAGAAAATTCAAAAAACAATTATTTTTTAATATGTTCAAATTTCAACTCAATAACTTAATATATTTTTATTTTCAAAATTGCCTTATAAAAGATGTTAAAAAATTAACATATTTTTTTTCAAGTTAATTTATTTTTAAATATTTTGATGGGCTAATGAAGTGTCTCAAGAATGATTTGTAAAATGACATTTGAACAAAATGGAAAGAGAGAGAGAAAGAGAGTTTTCTTAGATATATTTTGATAAGAGAAGTTGTACTAGGATAATTTTTGCGCTAAAATATAGGAGAAAGTGAAATAGAGTGTTTGGTTGAGGCGCCTAAAAAATAGGAGAGAGAGAACTTTGAGAAAGGTGCACGGGGCCAAATTGTTTGGTGCCTAAAAGATAGGAGAGAGAGCGAGAGAGGCCTAAATGCTAGGATAGAGAGAACTTTGAAGTGAAATAGAGTGCTTGGTTGAGGCGCCTAAAAGATAGGAGAGAGAGAACTTTGAGAAAGGTGCACGGGGCCAATTTGTTTGGCGCCTAAAAGATAGGAGAGAGAGCAAGAGAGGCCTAAATGCTAGGATAGAGAGAACTTTGAGAAAGGTGGAGGGAGCCAATTAGTTTGGCGTATGAAAAATAGGTGAAATGGAATAGAGAAAAGATAAAATATTAAATAAGTGACCGGGGGCCATGGCCCCTGTTAGCCCTCCCTTCCTCCGTAATTGAACTCCATACTCCCATGAACCGAAACTGAACTGATCTGGCGGTTGGTTCTTAGTTTTTTCTTAGTTTTTTATTTTTTATTTTTTTGAAGAGATTTTTATTATTATTTTGGTTTTCTGTTTTTATTTTTATTGTTTTAGTTTTAGTCTATTTTCTCCCTCTATTCAACCGGCCCAAAATCAAAATCGAACCGATCCAAAACCTATTTGGGTTTTTCGATTTTGGAACGGTTTTGGTTCAATTTAAAATTGGTATTTTTCGATTCGGTTTCTGTCAGTTTTTTATTCTTCGGTAATTTTTCACTTTGTAGATAGATTCAGCAATACATGCCAATAGTATTTAAATGGTTATAAAGGCCAGCTTCGTGGGTTTATTCATGGCACTTATTGAGAAACATGCCCCTTGATTTCATCAAGTGTAGTATATGATTTGAAAATAATGATAAATCTATGGTATCCAAGTCTGGGATAAAAAAACATTCCCCTTCGACAAGATAGTAAAGAGCAGCCGACCCGAACACTTGTTTTTCGGAGCCATTACTTGCAGTCGGAAAGTTAGATACTGCACCGAAAATAGAAGAAAGACTTTCAAGTTGACAACCTCTGTTATATGAAAATACCACCTAAGCCCATTTGATTTAAAGGTCATGATTTGAAGATATTAAATACAAAAGATTAACACGAAATATAGTCTTCATCATGTGATTAAATACCGTCAAAGTCTAATTCAACACTTGACTACAATAGATCATATGATGAATTTTGTGTTTTGCTTTAATCTAATGCATTGAAGATTCATAGATCATGAATTTCAAATCTGACAACCTAAATTGTGTTTTCATATGTCACATGTCCCTAAAATATCAAGTTTTACTTTAAATTTGGTGCAAGAGCCAATTTTCCTAGTGCACGTAATAGCTCCCTATGTTCTGTTTTATCCAAATTTGCCTTAGACTAAACCTTGTGAAGTTTAGTGGCCTACTCTGGCCACAACTATTTCACCAAGGGAACCTTCATATAGAAACCCAAATTCTTTCCTCTTTCCTCTTTCCTCTCAACCCACATTTCACGGACTTAAATCGTCAACTATTTTGAATAAGATGATGGAGATCATTTTTCACCCAGTCCTTCAGATAAAAGATCTCAAGATCATAAGCCTATCATCAAATGATGAGATATCACACGACACACATCCCAAAAAAATGGACATGATCATACCGCACCTCAAGACCGTTTGAGGGTGAGCCTATATTCTATGGATCCGTTGTGTAAATGATTGGCATTAAAAATGATCTTCATCGTCTAATTGTTAACAGCTTAAGCATGTCAAATGCAGGTTAGGAGGGAAGAATCTTAGGTCGCAAATGAAGGTACTCTGTTTATGAATAACAAGCTTACCTATCAAAAAAAGGTACCTCTATTCATGAATTGCCACTACTCTTTATTTTTTTGTTCTTTTTATAAATAACATGCTTACTACAATCAATTAAAGATGGGAGTCCAAATAATAAATTTTTATGATTCTTTTTTTTAAAAATTATTTTAGGAGGTATAAAGCCAAGGGAGTATTATGCAAAATTATAAATGGAGGACAAAGTGCAGATGGCTGATGTGGTACGACGTGATTGGCTGCACCTACTTGTATTAATTGAGTCTCACTCATAGATCAAAATTTCGTCCGATACCGATACGTATCGGTATCGGAACTCACCGATACGATACATTGAATATACCGTATCGATGGTTTCCATATGTTTTTCGGACGATACATTCAATGTATCGTCCGATACATATCGGTTTTGAGCTCGGACAATAAGTATCGATTTTTCGAAATTTTAATCTCTGGTCCCACAGCACTTGCATCCAATTGCATCGCGTCACATCAGTTGCCGAATTTCGACTTGGTACTTACAGGCAACTATCGAATTCCGACTAGGCAACTATCGAGGAAGGTGCAGCGGCAGCAATTGAAGACTGCACCCTGCTCAAAGGACCTCTTCTCCTTAATTAACTAATATCTTTTTGGCTTAATTAGCTTTAAAAAGCTAATGGTACATACAATTTTGTCAGAGAATTTAAACCCTTAGTGGCGACAACTTTTTATAGTTAATGATGGGTGCAGATAATGGAGAAAATGCAACAGTGCTGCACACAATATAACGTGCCGCCCATAATGAATTTGTCAGACCGACATACACTCATTCAAATTAACATCAACGTGCGAAAATGAGCGCCTGATTATTCTCCCAAGCTTCCACATTTATAGATCATTTGGTAGTAATAGTTTCTTAGTATTATTAAGGGAAAATCAAATGTGACTTGCCTCCAGGGCAGCAGGTATAGTTTTGCGTCAGAATAATTTTATTGTAATTTTTTTGGTGGGTGACTCTATATGCGCCTAGATCTAAAATCCCTTGAAACCCATTGACTACTTGGCATTAGATGGTCAAGCTCGGTTTGTACCCAATTCTCCATACAATGGGACTTTAGGCCATAATCTTACAATCAGGCGGTCGATCGCTCTTTTTTTTTTAATTTCATGTGGTATGGATTCCAAAAAAAATCCTTGAAATCACTTTTGATCGTGATGTGTGTCATGCAATTTAGGGCCACTTTTTGGAGATCCGTGCAACGTGTAATAAAATACTTATAGTATAATGATACACTTATAGTCTCAACATCCGTTATATGAAAGATTGGGATAAAAAATAATCTCTGTCGCCCAAATCCACTGTCAATGAGTTTCAAGGGATTTCAGATATAGGGTCTTCCAGTAATGTTGTAGGTGCGAACATAGGTACCGTTTTACGTAATTCCCATGATGAAAAGGCTAAATACCTTACCAAATGTCTAATTACAGAAATTTAAAAAAAAAAAAAAAAAAGTAGATGACAAATGTCCGTGCGAAATGAAGGGAAGAAGGATGTTTTTTTTTAACTTTTTCTAAAACACTAGAGAGACTGATGAACCTGTAGAGGACGTGGGGTTACTTGTTGCGACTACATGTTGCGTGGAACATGATCAGCACTCGAGTACAAAGTTTAACTATATGCTCTAGTGTAAGAAAATGGCCATCTCCCGTGCCAGTCCCTATATATATATATATATATATATATATATATATATAGTGCTGTGGGGAGGACAAGATGCAAACAAATTTTTGACTTTTCATACTCAAAGTGGCACTCTCAGAATTTACAATTTTATTTTTGTGCTTGCAGCACAAACCTTTTACCATCACACCAGTAAATAACCCCTTCTGCAACTCTACAAAGCGAGAAGGGGGTATTAAGACAAAGCGACAAAACTATTGGATTTTCATTGTTCTTCTCTTTCTTTCATATTATTTTGTCAATAATACCTTTATTAAGCTTCATGTTGACTGCTTTGAATACGATGAATAAAATGCCTACCAAGATGGTCAGATTTTGATTCCACCTGATACACATCCCAAAATATGGATATGATTATATGTATAAAAAGTAATTCTTGAATAAGTTTTCACGACGTGGAATCAAAATCAGACAAAGGGATGATATCAAGATTTTGTAGTTTAGAAGATTGGGTCAGAAAATTATCTCCACTGATTTTTCAAGCCTGTGAAGGGAGAACCTTGGGTTGGAAAAAAAAAAAGAGTACCCGAAAATGTCTGCTTCTCTCTCACCGCTCTCTTGCACATGCATATATAACACATTCAATCCACTAGTCTTAACTGCATGGTTGTAAGAATCGATCATATCCGATATATATCAGCCGATATTTATTATGTTAGTCCCCATCCAACACAGATATAATCCTGATTCTCTATGAGGTTAAATATTAGGTCAAACAGGTCAAATATGGGTTTATATCGGGCCATATCATCAAATATACTGCCGATACTAAAAATGCCCTTTTTGCAAATTCTTTATATATTTATATAATTTTTCTGATATATCGGATATGTATCCACTCGGGACCCAGCGAATATGCCAATATATGTGGGACTTTAGATCCCTGATTAAAAGTAATATAAGATGGTTTTATTTTGAAAGAAGAGAAAGGAAAATGTATGTGAGAGTGAGAGTGAAGGCTAAAAGGTGAAATGCTTTATAGTTGCTTTAACAAAGTCAATAGGCGCTCTTCTTCAATCATAATATCTTCACCGCCGAAGCGGAAGAAGAGAGATTTCACCAAAGATTCATCATCATTGCGTGATATTTAGGCTGTGAAAAAGGAACCCTAGACCCAATGTGTCTCTTCCATTATTATGTACTCATCTGAACTTCACGAATCCTCTCTTTTCTCTCTTTTTCCCGGTTATTATGGTTCCTCATTTCTAAATCTAATAGACTAGCTTTCGACCTTGTCTCTTTGTATGTTAGAGAGAGAGAGAGCAGCTGCAGCAAAAAGGAGAGCCCATGCACTTTTATAAAGAGCCCCCATTAGCCTAGCCCCTGGAACCGCTATAATTATAGCGATGCCAAAGTGTGAAAAAACAAACTTTAGAAATTTGAGTGGAAACTGTCAAAATTTTGTTTTAAAAAATAAACGTCGATTTGGTAATAGTAATAAATCATTATACCTTTGTCACATCTATTTGCTTTGAGAGTTAGGTTTTTTACTTGTTTATGATCGGTGCTAATTTGTCTGAAACTTTACAATCCTATATGTATCTTCTTTTTCAATCTAAGTCTTTGTTCATTTTCCTCTTCTCTTATTACCTTGTGTTTGAAACGTTTCAATCTTTTATACAATATTAAGTATTAAGTATAAATAAGGATCATGAGAAGCACCCTTCTAGGCCATGTGGGCGTGGCACATTTTTCACCAATCAATGCTAGAAGACATGTAACTAATGTCGTTGGGACCCAAGGATATAAACTCGGACTTGCTCTCTGTTTCGGTCATGACCATGACCAAAACCGAAGTCAATATGGATTTTGGTCAAATTTTAATTTTGATAAATTATTGGTCTTTTTGAAGACTTTTGGTCAAATCGTATGAGCGACAAATTGAGATTTAGGGCAATATTTTGATCAATGATTGGGACCTATTCTTAGCCAAAAAATCATTGTCATTGAGGGATTTGAGTTTCAAATCTATGCACTCTAATATGAAAGGTACTGCTCATTTTCCTAAGGATCAATATTAAAACACTTTTATCCCATGGCACTCTAACGCTTGAGTGCCGCAAAAGTGATGCACACACAATGGAACACTTAAAAGTAAGTATTGCCACGTTACAAGCTAATGATTTCTTCTTATATTTTTGTTTCGACAGTGTTATATACTAGGCAGGTTTTGTTTAGGCAACATATAGGCAGCAGATGTAGCACAATAGGGTCCAAATAATGCAGTCGAGGCAGCCAATCACATAGCGCCACATCAGCTTCCTGTACTTTTACTCCACAAAACCTGTCACCGTTGCAATTTTCTTTTGTTTTTTATTCATATTTAATTTGTTTGTGGGTTGGTAAGTAGGGATGCGGGGCAGACGTAACTGCAGCGTCATTCAACATCCTCACACATTTCCTCTTTAGTTGTTTTCGGTAGGTAAGCTCCTCCGATCGAACCCACGGCTTCACTCTCTCGGACCAAATGGTGGGAAACTTTCTTTTGTACATACGGTCGTTGCGATTGAACCCATGGATTAATGGGGCTCACCTGCTTCAGAAGATTATCAAGCTTTTCTGAAGAGCATGTACACTCATCAATCTTGTCAAAGGATGACATTAACGGATGTCAGATACCTTGAAAATTTGTGAAACCACTGCACCTGAAAGATTCAATCCCCTAACTATGTAGAGTCACATATTATGAGCCATGGGTTCGCCGAAATATACTCACCTGCAAAGTGACAAATTTCCCAAATATGAGTTGGAAGACACTTTCGGCAAAATTTTGGTGATTTCACCAAGATCGTCGAAATTTCATCATTTTAAAGAAATTAATGAAATTTTGCAAAAATTTCGTCTTTAGTCATTTTTAAAAGACAAATTAGATTTTTATAAACAATTTTTTTTTATACGACCATTCGGCTGAGACAGCCTCAAGAACGGAGGAGCATTCATGCATACACTTATGACTGTTGCAGAGCAGCGTGAGAGAGCACCAATGAGTATCGAACCCACGACCTACTCCCTCACAATGGAGGCACTACAAAACATAAGACTATTAGCGATAATTTTTTGCTGTAAAAAACTGCCGCTATTAACAAAAAAATTATTATGACTATTAGCGGTAAGGGTATTAGCGACAGTTTTTTGTTAATAACAAAAGTTTTTGGTTGTTGATAATAGTCTTATTTTTTATAGTGAGGGAGCATACCAACTGGGCTAATGCCTTTTTGATTTTATAAACATTAAGTATAACTTATATTTTCACTTTTTTACACCCTGTAACTTTAAAAAAAACAATTCAAATTTATCCAAAATGGCCTCCTATCGAAATATTGTTGAAGGCAAAATTAGCCATTATACTCATCTCCAGCAATTAGTGCACTTTGACACCGATGATAAATCTTGGGGGCTGCTATTTACTCCCACCAACTCCCCATTTGCTCTCATTAACTACAACTTAAAATCTTTGAATGCTTTGAATTGGATAATGGAGAACATTTTTCATTTCAATCTAATCTGCTAATCAATCTTGAAATTATGGGCATACTATTAAACAGTCACTTTTTTCTGATGGGACACGCATCCCATAAAACATGTGCCACACACCTCACGCGAGTATCTTTTAGGTTGTGTGACATGATATCAAAACTGACCGTCCCAAGATACGTCCTCGATCTCAAGATCAGTTGTATAAAAGAATTGAATGAAAAATAATCTCCATCATCTAATTCAAATTAATGAGCAGTTCCAATTGTACTTAATATGGGACATTAACTATTTAGTGGTGGGGGTTTGTAGAAGCCTCATAAATCATTTATAGGGCTTCTTAAAGTATAGGGTAACTGACCATTTCACTCTCAAAGAGATTGAACAGTGATCAAAGAAATGCCCAGCTAGTTATGAGCATCTAAATCATGACGTGATCAAAGAAATGCACAGCTAGTTGTGAGCATCTAAATCAGTGCAAGTGCATGTGAGACCATTTAGCACAAAGAGATTGAACCTTTCACACTAAAGCTTTTCTTCTTTCTTCCACAACTAAGATAATTAATATTCTTCCATTTATTTTCATATATATTATTGTAAACTATCGCTATAAGTTGGTTTGTGCGTGTCTCTGTTAGAGAGAGAGAGAGAGAGAGAGAGAGAGCTCCCCTTCTAGATCCAGGACTGTTATTCTTGGTTGCTCTTTTATTATAAACCATTGCTACTTGAGAGAGAGAGAGAGAGAGAGAGAGAGAGAGAGAGAGAGAGAGAGGTGTCGATCCTCCTCTTCCACAGCTATGCTTAACCAGGGCTTCTTGGGAGATCAAGAGGGCATCGTGACGTCGAACATGGGGTACTACTCCCATGGCTCTTCTCCATCTAACTGGGCCGCCTTTTCTTCGTTAGGGTACCAAACCCTAAGATCCCTCAACAACCCTCCTTCAATAGGAGACCTTTCTTATCATTTCAGTGAAAACCTTTCTTCAATAATGCCTCCAAAACATAGAGATGGCACCTGTAGTAACACATCCATGGCTGAATTTGGAGCTTCTTCAATGCAAAGATCAAATATGAATATATGGTAAATACATCCCAACCGATCCTACTGAGTTAATTTCACAGTAAAAATTTAAAAACGAAAATATTTAGCAGATTATGAAAATAATCTTTACAAGGTTACTTGTTAAACTTACACCCAAAATCTACAAGTCAACCTCTCTCTCTCTCTCATGGGTTGGGTTTGATTTCATTTTGCAGGCCATGGAGTGAAGTAGATGTGGGGTTTGGAAGCAAGAGATCTATTGGAGATGATCATCTGGTAGTTGGTTCAATGAAGATGAAGAAGGTGAAGGCAAGGAGGAAAGTGAGAGAACCCAGGTTTTGTTTCAAAACCATGAGCGATGTGGATGTTTTGGATGATGGATACAAGTGGAGGAAGTACGGCCAGAAAGTAGTCAAGAACACCCAACATCCAAGGTACAAAAAACTGACTCCACTTGCTCTTCTCTCTTTCTTCACCATGCCCATCTTACAAATTATTACATAAAAAATTAGGATTTCTGATCTAAACCCTAGTACAATACGTATCCTTTTTTATTGTTTCCAATTATCGTTTGCTTAATGATCTCAAAGCAAGCAAAATCATAATATATATAGTGAAAGCTGCCAAGATCTTCTTTCTTTATGATTGGAAACTTTATGTAATGTTGAGTTTTTTGGAGTTCATTCTAGAAACCAAACTAGCTTTAGCCATGGATCATCCTGAAAAACCCTAAACTTACAAGAGTAGGCTCTCGTGAATTTTTCTTATCCACCCATGAAAAAAATATATATAGAAAGGAAAAGTTTAAAGAAAATTGCTAAAAAGAGAATGTAGAATTGCTACAATTACACTTATCACGTGTCCCAGCTGTATCCTCCATCATGTTACTGGTGGCTCGGAAGTTCTTGGATTGAGAAATTGATTCTACACGATGAAGCCTTTAACCTTTACGAAAGCTGGCTGAAACGAAGGATTTAACTACTAGAGAGGAGAAGGTTGCCGTTCTTCACACCACACCACAGGGATCGACCGTGCCATCAGTACCGTCGGACCAACAGTTATATCAAATGAATAATAAAATTACCCACATCTAAGATGATAAAACTAGCATGAAATTTCAACTTAAGAGTTCAAAAATCCTCTTCAACCCAACCAATGTTAGAAATTTAACCTATACTAACAAACTCCCGATCGCGATGAATGCGAAAAAAATAAAAAATGCAAGAAAACAATCACACACAACACAAAGATTTTATGTGGTTCACCCAATCGAGGGTTACGTCAACGAGAGTATATACACTATATATGAACGTTCACAAAGCACACACTCTCTTCTCTCTAGTGCACTCTCAAAAAGATCAAACACCATCTTTAATAACAAATTTGTTGTTAAACCAAAGACGCAGTCCTTCAAAATAACAGAGAAGATATCTGCCGAAATATAGTAACAATTCCGACACAAGAACGGCTTCCCAAGCTATTCTTCAATACATTAAACAAAGAACCTAGTCCTTTAAAGAACAGAGAAGAGATCTGCCGGAATATAATAACGATTCCGGCACAAAAACTGTTTCAATCGGATCTTTAATCCCCAAGCTATTCTTCAATACCTTGCATCTCCAAAGTATTCATTTAAATTTTTGCCTCTTGAAAAACTCTCTCAAAAGCTCTCTCTCCAAGCCTTAATTCATCTATAAGCTTTCCTTTTATATAGGAATCTCGAATCCTACTTCTAATCCAAGAGAAACTGCTCAAAAATCAAACTCTGTACATAACTTGATATCGCCAGGTCACTCGAGTGAAAACCAAAGTTGCTCAAGCGAGTTACACTGAAAGTTTTCCCTTTAAACCGTGTTCCAGTCACTCAAGCAAGAACCAAAGTCATTCAAGAGAATTGTACTAGAAAAATTGCTTTCTCAAAGTGCACACCTCGTTCGAGCGAATTTGGTTCCCGCACGAGCAAGCTAGTGTTGATGCATTGGGGTCAAACCTAATACAACAACCAAGTCTAAGTAGAAATTTTGCTTTTACACTTCACCACTTTTTGGCATCTTTAAGCCGGAAATTTCAATAGTTCCTCATAAATGCTGATTCAAGCTCCCAATCATTTCTTTTGAATCTTGTCAAGCCCACAATTATGATCCGTTATAAAGTCAAGACATAAACCCCTTTGAGAATTAAATGTACCAGTCAGTGAGTGCGGCCCGCTATCTCGTAGACAAATTAAGATCATATTCAATAATGGCGACCAACGTCACAAATCCCTTGATGATTCATAGCTTTCTATTATTAGAATTATATATAGTGTAGGCAATCAGAAAATAAACAACATGGTGAAGCCAACTTGACCGCTAAATGATTTTCAAATTTTTTAAAAAAAGTTAAAGAGGGTTAATTAAAGGAACTTTCCATAGCTGTAAGCCATTTTAGTGGTAATAATTATAGAGAAATTGGTTATATATGATAAAGTCTATAATGCATTCCATTTAAAGTACCAACTATTTATGTATCATGACCTCCATCTTGAACTACCAATAAGGGTCCCATTATGGTCATTATTGTTAGATTCTTCATCTTAACTAGCTACTTGCATGTAGACTTAGTTGCAAACACATAAATAAGGGAACTTTTACATCAAGGTCCAAAATCTAAAATTTCCCGTACATATCCACGAGTCTAAAACCTATATATATCGGTTTAGGAGATACATTAGTATGTTTCGGTTGATATAAATCAATATTTATTAGCCAAAATATTCAACTATCTCACTTGTTGTAGTGGTTGAAGTGTTAGGATTTGAAACAACCACATAATATAAATCCCTTTAGGTACCACGTGGAGAAGAAAAAATTCAAGTTCATTAAATATCCAAACCCATTTGTGTGCTTTTGGGAGGCAAGTCATGTGAGTTTTGGTCCACCTAGATCTCAAATCAAAGTTGTTTCAGTCTCATCAATAACTTGATTGCGTTCTATGGCTTATCCCAGTGGTACATAGACACATCTACTTTTAGGATTTCAGCAGTGCTTACCTTTGGCAACATTTGGACACTACTCAATATGACAAGAGACAGATTTGTACAGAAAATACCACCTGGTACTATGAGTGTATCTTGTTACTCCATGTAAATCATTTTAGGAAAAATTGCCTAAAAATTAGTAAATTATATATTATAAACCTTATTTTTTTTTATAACAATTTCTATAATATTGGAGATTTTAAGTTGGTTTCATGCATACATTATGCCTCCGATACATATTATCATCAATGCACCAATCATCTTTTTTCACCACTCAAACATGGTGCATTGATTTTTTTCAAAGGAATAGAGGATTGGTGCATTGATTGTTTTGACACAATATTTAATGGTGGAACAATACTCTTTTTAATTTTTATTTTTTAAAATTATACCTGATTGACCTTAGACAAGTTATCGTGAAAACCAATCCTCGGGTTGAGTGTCATGTGACACCCAATACTCTTTTTAACTTTCGAAGGGCTAAACAGAGCTACCATTTGTTGCAAGTCACGGTAGGTAAACTTTTTCAATCACCTGATGTCACATGAAATAAATAAGTGCTAGATCCATGGGCTTATGTCCCATGACTGAAGGAGTCATGGGATATAAACCCATAACTTGAGTTTGTATTGTCTAGAACAACGACCTTTGACCTCTCAAAGGAAGCTGCTCTAGCCAATAGGAGCTTGAGTCATTGAGTTATATCCCTGGAGCCGAGACTCAAGTGAAGAGATCATTTATTGTTTATGTATGTGTATATCAATATATAGTAACATCTCCCTTTATTATCAAGTGATGAACCAAATGGCATTGACATGACTCTAATATATATATATATATATATATATATATATATATATATATATATATATATATGGGTAAGGCCTTCTTTGGCATTCCTTTTTCATGAAGCACTTTATAAGTGAGGAAACGTTGGGTGAGAAGCATAGTGACAAATTTCGCTTTCGATTATTTTTCGGTGGGGGTCCTTTTGGTACATTTTAGATTAATTTCAATACATTTGAGAAAAAAATCAGAGAAGTTTCGGAGATTAAAAATATACAAAAAAACATATTTAATATTTTTAAAAAAATTACTAAAATATATACTAAATTACTAATATATTTAAAATAAAAAAATTAAAAATTTTAAATATAAAAAAGAAAATTATCAAAATATATCAAAATTACATAAGTTTTTGTTTGACCCCCTTTTTGATGAATTTTGCGAAATTTGTCACTATAGTGAGAAGCACATTTCACCCAAAGACATTACCACCTCTAGTTGAAAATAGTGTTGTATTGAGAAGCTGCCCAATAATGTTATCTATATAGGATAAGACTTTTTTAAGAAACAGTATGTGTTAAGTAGATTGTAAACTATCTCATCACAGCCCTACAAAAGTACTTTTTCTAGAAAGGTTGCCAAAGAAGGCCTAAATGAGTAACTCATTTTTAAAATGCTTAGTTACTCACATGATACAGCTATACTTAAGTAAACCTATTTTGAGAAAGATCCACTCAAGTGGAATTTCGAAAGCTCATCATTATTCTTCAACCGTATGTGATTGATTTTTTAAGAAATTAGCACGTTAGGTAACCTAAAAACCATAGAGCATTATGATTAAGATTTAAGCTCCTTGTCTAAAAGATCAAGAGACATATGATTACCGACACTTAAATTGAAACAGTAGAAAGAATAATAAAATTCCATCACTAGATCAGCCCTTCATGTGGATGATTTGTGTTTTTGTTTCCTCTGTTATACTGACTAGTCTCCTCAACACTGAACAACTGAAGTCTCCTTTTTCTTACCTCGAAAAAGAAAATATTCCATCGCCGTCTATGCTTCGTATATACTATTTTGGAGTATATATACTAATCTGGAGTATGATAACATACTTTTTTTTCCTTTTAAAAACTACTGGTAATTACGACCCAAGATTTTTTTTTGTGCAACAGATTGTTCCACTGTTAACACCGATGTCTATCCTGAATAAGAAGATGATCTTTTTTCATCCTAATCTCTTACATAATAGATCCAGAGATCACGACCCACTTATCAAATGGTTGATCAAATATTGGTTCCATGTCGAACACATCGCAAAAGTGACCCAAGAACCCTGCTCATGGTACAACCTGATAACGGATATGTGTCATGTGGAATCAACGCCTAACCGTCTGATAGGTGGGCAACAATCTCAAGATATATCGTTCGAAAATTTGGAATGAAAAACGATCTCCATCATCTAATTCACGGCAGTCAACAGTGTAAACAGTAGAACCATCAATTGCATCGAAAGAATCTACGATTGTAAATATAAATCAAAATACCGGATTTCTGGTACATATCGACCTGGACGATATGTACCAGCGTATCGGCCGATTCATTGAATGTATCGATTTGGTACAAATTTTATTCATTTCCTTTATAAAGTCATGGACATTCATTTTAAAGCCACAGACGTTCATTCTTAAGTTTTATATGAAATTATCGTCAGATACTACATTACCCGTATCCAACAATAACTAACCTATTTTTTGGGGTGTTATTTATCGTATCGGGAAACCTAGAAACTGATATGTATCGGATAATTACGTATAGATTTCGCCCAAAATTTTGACCTATGATTGTAAATACCGCTTTTCCTTTTAGAATTTCAAAGTTAACGACCGTTTTGGATGGACAGACCCTAGATTGAAGTCAAATGAGTGTATGACTTGTGTTTCGGCTGTAAATAGAGATTTGGGGTGGGTGGGTGGGTGGGTGAGTGGGCGGGCGGGCGGGCATGCTACTGCGAGTAGGCGTACAGAGGTCATCGGCTTTTCAGTGGATTTCCTGTTAGTGACTGTGTGATGAGTGATAAGACGGTAGTAGTACAGGGTTCAAATATATATTTATATATGAAAAAAAAGAGAGACGCTTTAGTACAGGGAATATTGACTGCTGCGGCCGCAGTAACTGTGAATACGGCCACGCTCAAGAGGCACTGGCAGATAGGATCACCATTCATAGTAGTCCCCCCCATGCCAAGTGTAGACATTATAGTCTACGTTCGTACTTCAGAGACTACAATTCTCTCTCTCTCTCTCTCTCTCTCTCTCTCTCTCTCTGAAAGTATAATTTGGATTCCTAAAAGAACACTCCAGCTCACGTTCTATTTTAGCCGACATTCTATTTTAGTTATTCATTTTTTTTAAATAATTTTTATTATTCATATTTTATTAATTTATTATCAACACTCAACTTTTAAAATTTTACATTGGTATTTATCAATCAATCATGCCACTAATTTCATACAACTCTAACATTTACAATCAATTGTGAACTTTTCAAGATCTAGTGACTCTATTTTCAGGCAATCCAATTTTTTCACAATTAATTGTGATTCTAATTTCATGTAAATCCTAATTTTTTATGATCAATCGTGACTCTAATTTTATTGGGTCTTGTAAGACCATGAGCGTGCCATTGGGCAATTAATTTTTTATTCCACATGTTACAGATCTCAAAAACGTGGCCCTAAAGTCACGTTTGAGTGTAATGATTTCCATATGACTTTCGAGCTATGTTTTTGGGATCTATGCCATATAGAATAAAAATACTAATCGTATGATAGTATCTACATGGCCTCAAAATCCCTATTGTAGAAGATTGGAGCAAAAAACGATCTTCATCGTATTAATAATTTTTAGGATGGCATATTACTAGATTCAATGGACATATTTAAAGGAACTCTATTTTTATTTTTATTTTATTATTTTATTACTAGAGAAGAGACAAAGACAAAGAGGAGAGATAAAAGAGAGTTACCCTTAAAAAAAGAAATATTTTAATATTTAGCTACTGTTACAATAATAATTAAATGTAGCTATTATTGTAGTAAATATCTATTTTACATATTAGGATAGCGCGCTTGTTGGAGTGGGTTTTTTTTTTAAATGAATTGCTATTTTAGCGATTATGAGCAATATGGCGCACCTGCTGGGGGTGTTCTAACAAGATATTAAATTTCGGTTGGTATCAGTAAGTATCGATTTTTCGGCAAATCAATATGTATCGGGTATTGATATGGCGTCCCTCTATTTTTTTCTTTTTTAAAAAATACACCAATACAATTTGGCATTGGCCAATTCGTATTGGTCCGCCATGGACCAATACCCAATATCAGAATCCGAGTTGACACCTTGTTCTCTAATATTTCACTAGAAAAAGACATACGATATATACGTGAGCCTTCTATGGACGTTAATAAGACAGAAGATTTAAAGAGAAATTTTTGAAGGGTACCTCCATTCGTGCCAACAGGATTAGCAAAGGTGCTATGTCTGAAATCCATTGATGGCTTTGAAACGGACCATAGATATCTTTTTCACCCAATCCTTCATATAATAGATCTTTTGACTATGAATGTACATAAGCAGTGAGTTTCTAATTCATTTGACACAAATCTCCAAAGAGTGACTCTAAAATCCCATTTGGGTGTGATTTGTGTCATATGATTTTAGGGTCACATTTTGGGGATATGTGCAACGTGTAATAAGAAAACTCAGTCTAATGAAATGTTCTTGGCCTCAAGATCTTGTGTGTGGATGATCGGTGTGATTCAGAGCAATCAATGGACTTCAACCGTTGGCGCGAATACTCATTCTTAAAAGGGCATTACAAAAATAAGGTGTATTAGCGGTATTTACTATTAAGGCAATTTTTGGTAGCGATAAGATTAATAGCGGCAATTTTTGTTAGCGACAGAATTAATAATAACAGTTTTTTATTAAAAAAATTGCTGCTAATTGTCTTATTTTTTGTTGTGGGGAGCCATTACTTACACCAATTAATTTGCCCTTGCCAATGATTTAAAAAGGAAGACAGATTTTGGGGACATGTGTCATGTGACAAAACATCTAAGTTATCTAATATGAAAGCCAATATCTAAAGCTGCTAGGTGCAAAAAGCTGGCACCGTATTCAAAGGCCAGTGTCTGATTTAATAGTAAATATGCATTAACTCATAAGATAAAGATATTGTATTTTGTGTCAATCTTTAGCACAAATGATTTTTTTATTATGGTATTTAAATCAGACGGTTTAGAAGATGATGTTTTCATATGACGCATGTGTAAGGGTGAACTTCTACTTTTGGCCCTTCCAGATAATTTAAAAAAAATGATTGATATTTTGGGGGCATGTGTCATATGAAAACATCATTTAAGCCGTCTGATATGAAAACCAGTATCTAAAATCTGTGATGCAAAAGTAATCACACCATACTCTAAAGATATATGATGCAAAAGGTAAGAACAAAACACGGTCTCTATGATATGATAAAGATTGTTTTTCGTGCCAAACTTCCTTACTTAAAATATTTATAATTTTTTTTTATAAAATATCAAGTCTTTCTTTAAATTAAAGAACTCCTGTAGAGGTCTCCAAACTAACTAGTGTTTGAACTTTGAACAAGGGTAACAAACACGGCATCGGTCCTCGGAGGACCGATATGTATCCGCCTATTTTTATTTATATAAAAAAAAAAAAAACTAAAAATATAGGTATCGACCGATACCGGATATGTATCGGCTGATACCGATACCGAATTAGATACTCGATACATATTAGCGCTGATATGTATCGGTTTACCGAAAAACCGATACGTATCGCTGATACATATCAGTACTGATCAGCCCATATTTGATACCTTGGTTTGAACTTCTTGTCTCCAAGGACTTCTCCGATGATCTATAGAGACATTATTTTAAAGCTTTAAACTTTTCGTCTCGGCATTTCACCCGATGCTCCCCCTGCTCGTATGATGATCGTAGAGATCACATTTTGGTCCCCCTCAAAGGTCCTCCTCACTGCCCTTAAAAATGATCACTGCCCTTCAAATGATTACCTTTTGGAAAAGACCGGCCAGCGGCCACATTTGAACTAAGACAACACGTGGCAGTTGCCTTTTGAATTTTCAAACTTTTGAAAGAAAGGGGTAGTTATCTTCTACACTGCAAATCCGACGATGGAGAATTGGAGATGAATTTTCATCCCAATCTTCAACAACCATGGGTGTACGTACCAATGGAAACATCAATTTTGGATTCTATGTGGCATGGATCTCAAAAGTGATCTAAAATTATATTTGATTGTGATGTGTGTTATATAATTTTTAAGTCACTTCTTTGGGATCAGTGTCTCGTAGAAGAAAAAATTGATCATTTGATGGTACACTCATGATCTCAAGATCAATCATGTGAAAAATTGGGCTGAAAACTGATATCCACCATAAGATCCAATGCAGTCAATGGATTTTCAGTTTAGACACCCTCGGTAATTAGGTAGGCGCGAACAGAGCTACCCCTAAGAAATAATCATATTTTGGCGCATCTTTATTTAAATTAGAAGTCTTCTATATGCATTCTACTTTTTTCTCTCCGCACACCATTTTTTCAGTTGCACCAACACGCATAAAAACAGTAAGGACACTCATATATGTCGGCCCGGGAACAAAATACCATTCAAGTGACTGTTTATGTTGCGCGATGCAGGCCAGGGCAGTCATTTACATCGCGCCATGTAAGCAGTCGGTCATTGGTATGCTATTTAAGATCTGCTCATTATAATTTTTCAAATAGTAATAATCATATTAAAGTTGCATTTGGGTTAGATCTCTTGGACCAACTCTTTTTCTCTTTACATTTAACGTGATTTTGGTATTTTAAATGCGTTTTCTTTGCCATAAATTCAATAATAAAGATTGGGCTAAGGATTCCGAGTAAATGGGTTGAGTTGATCCCTCAATTTCTTTATTTTTTTTTTCATTGTTATTTTCCCTATTTTACCATTTTTTCCCCTTTTTTTTGTTTTTTTCCCTTGCCGGTTTTTTCCTGATTTCCCACTTGGTAACTATGTTGATCACACATCCTTGCCCACTATCCCCCGGGCTCAGCTCATTTTCTTTAAGGTCGTGTCTACACTAAACATCTGGTTGCTGAAATCTTTTGGAGTGCCCTTTATCCACGTAAATGGTCTAGATTGATGATCATCTGTGCCATATGGACGGTTCAGATGACAAGGGTACCCTCATTGGCACTTATCCCACGTAAGCCACACCTTCATCACCGTCTGATTTCATGAGATCTTTGTGTGCAGGAGCTACTATCGTTGCACCCAAGACAACTGCCGCGTAAAGAAGAGAGTGGAGCGATTAGCTGAGGATCCAAGAATGGTGATCACCACCTACGAAGGGAGACACATACATTCTCCATCACATGATATGGAAACCTCTCAGGCTTCGTCTCATATTAATTTCTTTTGGTAGTTGTCCACTTGTCACTTTTGTGTATTTCTGTGACCCGGGAAAATAATGCCTTTCATGTGGCGAAAGCCATTAATTGGTGTCTGTTTACTTCTCTCGACCCCATCTGCGCATCTACAATAAGAGGAAATGTTGTTGTCCCCATTTCTCCTTAATTAGTATCTGATTAATTACTCTTTTATTCCTACTTTTCGTTCAATAAATTAAGTAACTATTTGTATCTTAGCTAGGGGTGCAAATTGGATGAGATTTCTTAACCTACCGAACAGCATTTCAGTTTAAGCTACTCAAAACAGAAATCCGGCCTGTGAATCAGTTTTGGTTCGGCTTTAATCTGGTCCGGCAGATCAGTTTTCCCATCAGTTTTGATTTGCGGCTCAAAACTTGCATCCCTAATCTTAACCAAGTTCTTGGCGTTAAGCATGTGATGAAATTATTTTGGATTCATTATCTGTCACCTGCATCATCCAGCGGGCAGCACAAGTCGCAGCCCTTGTAATCGGAGCTTTGACTTAGCTCCCACCCAATATTATATTACTCACTATTCGATATATATTCTGCGGGTGTATCAATGAACCGGACCTAATGCAATTATCCAAATTAAAAATGCCCGCTAACCTCAAGCAGTTTGGCGTGATGGCAAGGTATCCGCCTGAGTAAGCGGGAGACCTGAGTTCGAATTTCCCCCATTTCAATATTTTTATCTCCCACTGACCCCTGTTAGCAATTTTTTACAATATTTAAATAAAAATTTTTACTCCATGTGAAAAGTTGGGTAAATATAGGTAACTTTTTAATAAACACATAATTTATACTGAATTAAAAACCTTTCACAAAGAAAACGCATTTTAAATGCATTTTTTCATGACTATGGATCTAACAACATGGGAAGACCCTACATTCTTAACCAATATCAAGGTATCAAAATCGGTATCGATTTGTCCCAGACCAATACAACTCGGCCGATACCGATACGTATCAACCTATTTTTAAAAAATAATAATAAGAAGAAATAGAGGTATCGGCCGATACGACCGATACCGATACCGCGTTGAGATACCAATACATATCAGTTTGCCAAGAAACTGATACGTATCACCGATACATATCGTTATCGGCCAATATTTTATACGGTGATTAGGATTAGATCTTAAAATTTAAGGCTATATATAATGATATTATTATATAATTTGTGTATTATATTTTAGATTGGGTTAGATTGGTAATCGTCTCTGTTTATATAGACATTCTCTATGAATGAATTAAAGCAAAATAACTATATTATAACTGTATAATTATCAAAAAAAAAAATTATTATAACTGTATGAGAAATTTCTCTCTATCTTATCTCTATACTTCCTCTCTCTATCTTAAATTTCTTCACAACCCTACCAAACTTCTTTCATCAAATGTGAGAAACAAGCCGCAACCCCTTTGTGCAAGAAATCATTTTTTGACACAATTTGAAACACATGAACAGTTGCCTAGATTAAATGAACAGAAGTGCTAGAACATTGCCTAGATTAAATGATCAAAAGTGGTATGTTTTTGAATCCTTCGATGAGCGTAGAACATTGGCTTAGAGCATCTCCAATGAAGCCTTCAAATACCTCGGAATCCCATTAGGTATGGTACCGGCAAACTGAAGGTATCCGATTGGGACCCTGTTGTTACTAAAATTAATAACAGATTAAGGGGGTGGTAAAGCAGATTGCCATCTAGAAAAAGTAGGATGGTTCTCATTCAGTCGGTATTGAGTGCTTTACCCACTTATTACTTATCTATTTACTAGTGTCTCACCAAGGTTTGTGAGGAAATCGAAAGGCCCAGAGTGTAATTTTCTGTGGGATGATCTTGGCGATTCCAAACAAAATGCATCTAGTCGGTTGGGAATATAAGATCTTGAAACCCAAATGGGCAGGTGGCCTCGGCGTCAGACCTATCGAAACTGTGAACCGAGCGCTCCTTATGAAGTGGTGGTGGCGATTAGGCAATTCAAGCGACAATTGGTTCAAAGAATTTATCATAGAAAAATACCGTATGAGCACCAATGGCTGGGGATCAAGAATGGCAAATACATAAATTCCTCAGCATGGTGGAAAGGTATACTCTCTGTAAGGAAAGATTTGAATATCCATATCTCTTTCTCTATCGGTAAGGGTAATCACACTCATTTGTGGACAGATGTTTGGGGCACCCGCGACAGATCTCTATACAAGCAGTTCCCAAACCTTTATGCTATAGCCAACTCACAGAAAGTTTTCATTTCTGAAATTTTCAATTTTGCTGCTAGTAATCAGTGGGTCGTTAGTTTCAAAAGAAGATAAGTGATGTGGAAATCATAGAATATAGTAAACTTTCGGCTATCCTCGACAGCACTGCCTTAAAGTCTTAACCAAAATGACAGACGTCTATGGGCAAAGAAGGACAACAAACCCTTCTCTGTCAAATATGCTTATCAAGTTTTGACACCTAATCTCTCAAAAGTGGAATCGACTTACATATGGGACCTCAAAATTCCCTCTAAGATCACATTCTTCTTATGGTCTTTACTGTGGAATAAGATTGCTACTATAGTAAATCTTAATATAAGAGGTATGTTCATCAATCAAATGTTAGAAGTTTCTATTTTGGTGGCCATCAGTATGATCAAACCTTTGACTGTTGAATGGTGTAAGATCAGTCTTGAGATGTACAGTTGCTATTTCGGTGAGTTTGAAGAGAATAGGCAACTAATTGGTGAGTCTTTTAATTAAGGTATGATTGTGATTTCTAATCACAATATAATTAGGATTTTCAATCATTGATGGGATAGGACTCTTTGGCTATAAATATAAGGGGTGCCTGGTCCCAACGATAGCTTGATACAATTCAATCCTCCCTATTGGCGAAAGCATCCCCATTGTGCTAGGAGATTTTGAAGGCGAGAAGATCGTTGAAGATCTGCAACCGACCATTAATGGCTCACACTCAAGGTGCGCATGTTTATTTTGTGGGTTATAGGTTTATTGGTTTTAATTGATCATGTGCCTAAATCCTACGGCTTAATTTGAATGGATGGATCGATGAATCCATATCAATTTTTCTATCATCAAATATATGCTACCTGTGTAATGCCGAGGATGAAGACGACAACCACCTTTTTGTTCTCTGCAATAAAACGTGGGCCATTTGGATAAAAAAATTTAATGCTTTTGGAGTCTCTTGCTGCTTACACAAAAGCATATCTAAGCTGATTTTTAGCGGGGACACGGATATGTTCAGATGTGTGAAAAAATAGATATGGTCCCATGTCCATTACTCTATCATATGCAATATTTGCCTAGCTAGGAGCAATATAAGTTGCAATAATCGCGGTTTCAGCGAAGATAAGGTCAACCGGGACAGCATCTTCACAACCTGTTCTTGGGCGGTTGCTGTAGTTGAAGACCCTTCCATATTCAGTGTTAGAAGATTCCATGTAGAGCAATTGCTCTCTTTCTTCACTGATATGTAATGGGTTTCTCGGGTTCTGTAATGGACAAAGTCCTTTTGGGGGCGTTTTCTTGTTTCTTCTTTTTGTTTGTAGGAGGTGTTCTTCTAGACTCTCCGGTTTCCTCCAGGCACAGGTTTTTCCCTTTTCTAGTTGGGTTCATGTGCCAACCCTGGTACCTAATCTGGTTTTCTCCGGGAGGTCAATTTTCCAGTTAGCAATGCATGCGCCGCTGGCATGAGTATTTTGGTATTTCCGAGGTTCATGTCTTCTTTTTTTTACTCAATAAAATACACAATATTCAAAAAAAAATTAGCAGGCCGCCATGTGGATGTGTCACAATCCAAAATTTGTGGATGTCACATAAAATACATGTTTTTATACCCTATACAAAGCGTTGTTAGTCCAAACTAAGGTACTAATGACATCTCTTAAGTTTTTCTTAAGTCTTAAACATGTAGAAGGTCATTAATGAGAAATATGTTCAAACAACACTAAGAACAATTGGTGAAAGATACTTACGATCTCATATGGAGTTGAATGAGACTCAAAACTCACGATGAATCATGAAGATCAAGATTCAAGACAACACAGTCTCGATCGATCGTGACTCTGGGCGATTACAGGAGAAACACTCCAAAGAAGAAAGTTTGATTAATCATAGAGTACGATTCCAAAGAAAGAGAACCACAATTGATCGTGATTAGAAGAAAGGTTTTTCGAAGAAGAGCATTTCTACAATCGTGAACTATGATTTCAAAGAAGGAAGTCACGATCACTACAAAAATAAGCTGTTTCAGCGGCACTTGCTATTAAGGCAATTTTTGGTAGCGGCAAGACTAATAACGGCAGTTTTTTGTAGCGACAAGACTAATAGCGATAGTTTTTTGTTTAAAAAACTGCCGCTAATAATCTTATTTTTTGTAGTGGATTGATCATGATTTGGCTAAAAAGGCTCGCGATTGAAGAAGAGAAGAGTTACGATTGATTGAATGCACATGGATAATCACGATTCCATCGTAGACCACAATTGCAGAGAACGAGGTCTCAGCCAAGTCATGACTGAAGTCACAATTGCAAAGGACAATGTCGGACTCAAGAGTATTCAGCAATGACACGTATCTTTAGAAAGTTCCAATTTAAGTAGAGTTCTGATTTTATTTTATTTGCAATAGGATTTTTAAGATTTTAATTAAGCATGTATTAAGACTCTTATGAACCTATAAATAAGAGGCTCTTGCTATCAATTTAGAGAAGGATATAGTTTTTTTAGATAGTTTTTCATATATATTTTAATAGAGATTCGTAGATAGCAGAAGGTAGATGTAGAAGTAGAAATAGTTTTAGAATTTTAGTTTTCATTATATTTTTTGTAAATTGTTTTTAATTAATGGAAGTCATTCAGGAGATGTGTGGTTAAGTTTTCTATAATCTGGGAACTCATTATATCAAAGATAAGTATGAACAGTTAGTTGTTTCTTATTCTTCTGAATTTAAATTATCATTGGTTAATGAATATAAGTTTTAAAACTTATCTATAGATTTTATTCCAGGATTTCTATGATTCTAAATTCTATGTTGTCGTTGTCGCCTTAGATTTATGATTACTAGACTTTCATCACCCGACTATATTGTTGTTGTTGCCTAAGCTTCATTAACGGGATTATTTTTAGAGAAGTTTATATTGTCACTATTACCTTAAACTGATCTTATCTTCTTCTTATGTTATCGTTGTCGCCTTAAGATAATTATAGAATTTAGAGGGGTTAGAGATAATTAATTAAAATTACGAATCTGCGATTAGATAACCAAGACTTGTTTTCCTTATCTATCTTTTACAACTTTACTTTTCAACAGTAGTTATAATTTACTCTTAGAATCAAATTTGTTTACTTTTTGCAAATTAGTTTTAAAACCAAACCCAACTTGCCTTATTCTAAAGGCTTATAGACGTATTCTTTTTAAAAGTTTTCCCTGTGGGTCGACACCCTTACACATACTACAAATCCCCTATATACTTGGGAGGTGATAATTTTAGTATTGTAAAATAGCTATCAGTCATGCTCGTTTCTTATTCCCCTAAGGGTAATAACAGAGATATAAATGGGTCAGCGAGTGGCGTCAACTCAACCTGACCCGAATACCTGAATCCATCCAATTTAGACAAAGCAGATCAAGTTGAGTTGGGCTGAGTCAGGTTGTGTTAAGATAAAATATGAGAAATTGGGTTAGGTCAAGTTGGATCAAGTTTAACTCAATCCCAGGATTGAAATTTGGCTCGTTTAATAAACAAATTAGGATTTCCAACTCGACAGGGTTAAGATTTTGGACCCTAACATGAACCATGGTAGGTCAGATCACTAAACCCGTCAGGTCAACCTGTCCCATTTGCAAAGCTAGGAAATAGACATGAGAAGTCTTTACACTTTGTATTTCAAGACAGAGGGCTCTTAATTATAGTGCATCTATAAGACTTGCAATGTTTGTAAATAACTATTTAAGAAAGGAAGGAATGTGCTTATTTGCACCCCCATGTGAATGCTAGATAGATGAATGCCCACTAATATGCATCAACTATGAAATGTTGCCCACATTCATTTCTACTCTCTTTTTCAAGCTAACAATTCAACCGTTAAGATGTTACATAAATTTTATGTTCCGGCCAGCTAGAGCTAATATTTTCTTCTTAGTGCCTGTTTGGATAGGGGGAAAGGAAAAGAAAGTATGGGAAAGAAAAGGAAATGTGATACTTTCCTATGTTTGTCAACAAAATTGTGTCACTGAAAATCATAGAAAAATTTAAAATTTTCTTTTCTATTGGAAACCGACAAATCCCTCTAAAATAAGAGGATTTCTTTCTCTGTCTTCTATCTCTTACTCTCTTTTTTAAAGAATAAATTGAAACAAAATCAACTATTGAAAAAATTATAAAAATTAAACTAAAATAATAAAATTTTAATTTTTAAAAAAAAAGAAAAAAAAATAAAGATAAAATAAAAAAAACAAAAATAAAAATAACAAATAAATAAGACTTTAAAAAAATAATAATAATAATAATAATTTTTCAAATAAAATAAAAAAAATTTAAATTTTTTTTTTAAATAAATAAATAAATATTAAAAAGTTAAAAAATTAAAATAAATAATAATAATAATAATAATAATATTTTTTTAATAAAATGAATAAATAATAATAAATAAATAAATATAAAAATAAAAAAAATTTAATTTTTAATTTAAAATTTAAAATTTTTAAAAATATTAAAAATACAAAAAATTAAAAATTAAAAATAAATAAAATAAGATTTAAAAATAAATAAAATAAAAATACAAAAAGAAAACATAAAAAAATTAAAATTAAAATTAAAAAATTTTAAATTAAAATTAAAAGTTTTAAAATTTTAAAAATAAAAAAATAAAAAATAATTTTTTTTAATAAAATAAATAAATAACAAATTAAAATAAATAATAATAATAATAATAATACAAATTTTTAAAAATTTATATAATTTTAAAAAATAAAATAAAAATACAAAAATAAAATAAAAAATAAAAAATAAAACAAATTTATAAAAAAATAAAATATAAAAAATTAATTAAAATAAAATATAAAAATTAAAAAATAAATTAAAATTAAAATATTTTAAATAAAAATACTTAAATTAAAATTTAAAAAATTAAACATTAAAAATTAAAAAAATAAAAATAAAATAATTTTTTTTTTAATAAAAAAAATTAAAATAAAGATACAAAATTTTTAAAATTAAAAGAATTTTAAAAATAAAATAAAAATACAAAAATAAAAATAAAAATAAAAATATTTAAATAATATAATATAATTAAAATTAAATTTTTTTTATAAATATAAAATAGTTAAATAATAAAATAAAATTAATAAATAATAAAATAAATAATAATATATAAATAATAATAATCTATAAATAATAATAATATAATATAATATAAATAAAAGAATATTTTTATTATTTATTTTAATTTTATTTATTTATTTATTTATTTTATCAAAAGAAAGAGAGACAGAGAGAGACAGAGTGATTATATTTTTAATTATTTATTTATTTATTTTAAAGATAAAGTAAAAAAATTAAAATTAAATTAAATATAAAAAATTTAAAATTTTATAAAATTTATAAAAAGAAAAAAAATTAAAAATAATAATAAATAAATAAAAATTAAATCTCTCTCTTTCTCTCTTTCTTAGCTCTCTATTATTATTATTCTTTTTAGATGTCTCTTTCTCCAAGAGACTCTCTCTCCTAAAGTTTCTCTCTCTACATATTTCTTTTAATTTCTCTCTCCTCAAATTTCTCTTTTTTAATCTCATTTTTTCTCTTTCATAATTTTTCTTTATCTCACAAAATTTTCTTCATAATAAAAAATTAAATTTATTGGGTGTATGAGATATACTCATAGTGACAAATTTCGTTTTCGGGAATTTTTCGATGGGGGGTCCTTTCGGTACATTTCGGATTAATTTCGATACTTTTCGAAAAAATTTCGGGAAAGTTTCGGGGATTAAAAATATATATTTAATATTTTTTAAAATATTTTAAAAAAATTTACCAAAAAATACCGAAAAGTATCGAAAATCAAAATTTTCGTTTGACCTCCATTTCGTGAAATTTTGGCGAAATTTGGCACTATGGATATACTATCAATAATGGTCATTTTCTATTTTCTATGTGCCAATTACACAATCCAAACACCGAAAAACTATGAATTCCTATGAATTCCCAAAGAGTTGAAATCCATTGAATTTACAAAATCTTTTCCTATGTTTTCCGAAAAATTGCCAAACAAACCTATCATTTAATTTCTATCACCATCTAAAATTATGGTTATCAGAGAAAATGAGTGAGTATTATATATTTGTGTTAAAATAATTTCTATCATTTAATTCAAACACCATCTAAAATTAATGGTTGTCATGTAAATCTAGCATACCCTGGAATCAGATGATGGAGGCCACTTTCATGCCAATCTTTTACAAAATAAATCTTGAGATCATGGATGTAAAATCACGTGCAAGTACCCTCCACAACCACTGTGGTCACTAAGGCCACAGAAGTTTGAGGCAATAACAGGATGCCCAGTAAGATGCGTAATCCATGAAATACTTGTGGCACAGTGGGGGCGAGGGTATCCCTTGGGGACTAGTCCAAGAGTAAGCATGGGATACCCTACATTATATAAGAGAGAGAGAGAGAGAGAGAGAATGAGTCGAGTCTGATCAGATGAACCTTATATGGTTTTCAACGGATTTTAGAACCATTAAATAGAAGGGAATTTGACATGCAGAACAGTTTTAGGTCAATCAAGGACACTGGACACCGTCAAAGTCAAGATTTTTTATATAAGGTTTACAAAACTTAATTACAAAAAAGAAGTTTACAATTTGCAAACCTTGTTGAACCTTATGTAAGATTTAACTAGTTGAAGGTAATGTCGTAAGCAGTTCCAACAAGTAAGTGTTATCCTCTGCTTGGATTGGGAAAGAACCTAAAGTGACTCACTTTGGGGATGATAGTAAAGTCCACTATTAAATAGTATGAAGGTTGGTTATCTAATACTATGGGTTTGTTTGGAGAGGGGGGAAGGAAAAGAAATCAAGGGAAATAAAAGGAAATATGTTAATTTCTTATGTTTGGCAACAAATTAGGCCACTGAAAATAATGGGAAAATTCAAAATTTTCCTTTTCATTGGAAAAAGATATTCTTTAAAAATAGTGGGATTTCATCGAAAATCTTTTACCTCCCTCCCCTCCCCCCTTTTTGTTGCCTGAAAACTCTATCTGTCTCCTCGATATTTCTCTCTCTCTCTCTCTCTCTCTCTCTCTCTCTCTCTCTCTTATGAATAAATTAAAATAAAATCAACTAGCGAAAATAAATAAATAATAAAAATAAAGTGATAAAAAATAAAAATAAAATAATAAATAATAAAATTAATAATAAATAAAATAATAGAAAAATAATGAAACAAATAATAAATAGTAAAATAATTAAATAATTAAATTAAAAAATTAAAAAATAAGAAAATAATAAATAAAGACAAAAAATATATAAATATAATATAATAAATAAATAAATAAATATCTCTCTCTCTCTTAGTCTGCTCTTACTGTTCTCCTAATCTCTCTCCCCGGTATGTATCTCTTCTCTATTTTCTCTCTCTAATTTTTTATTTGATGTGTGTTGTGTACACTAATGATGGTACTCCATTTTCTCTTTCATAATCTCTTTATCTGAAATCTCTCACAATAGAAAGTTGAATTTATTGAGTGTGTGAGATGTACACTATCGATGGTGCTCCTTTTCTTTTTTGTATGTGCAATTACTCAAATCAAACACTGGAAACAATGAATTCCTATGAATTTCCAAAGAGTTGGAATCCATTGGATCTACAAATCATTTTTTTATTTTTTTTTTAATTGTCAAACAGACCTTGGATAGGGGGAAAGGAAAAAAATTATGGGAAAGGAAAGGAAATATATTAATTTCCTATGTTTGGCAACAAAGTTGTGCCACTGAAAATAATATACAATATCTCTTTCTCAGAAATAGAGGGATTTCATCGAAAATCTTCTGGAAAAAAATAAATTGAAATAAAATCAACTGGAAAAAAATAAAACATAAAATATAAAATAATAAATAATAAAATTAAAAATAAAAATAAAATAAAATAAAATAATAATAAATTAAATTTAAAAATAAAAAATAAAATAAAATAATAAAAATAGTAAAAATAGTAAAAATAATAATAAATAAATAAATATAATATAATAAATAATAAATAAAATAAAAAAATAAGAAAATAATAATAATAATAATAATAATAAACTAAAGATAAAAAATAATAAAATAATAAAACTTAAAATATATATAATAAAATATAAATATGAAAAAAAAATTAATTAAATAAATGACAAAAAAAATTATCTCTCTCTGATCAATCCCTCTCACCAAATCTCTCTCTCTCTCTCTCCTAGCTTGCTCTTGTCGTTTTCGTAATCTCTCTCTCTCTCAATGAATCTTTCTCCTCTAATCTCTCTTTTTTAGATATCTCTTTCTCTCCTAATTTATCGTTCTTAGATTTTTCTTTTTCTTTGAATCTCTATCCTATATTCTCTCTCTACATTCCTCTTTTAATTTCTCTCTCTTAATTTTTATCTTTCTCCCCAAATCTCTCTCTCTTCTAACCTCTCTCCTAATTTTTCTCTCTCACCATTTCTCCCTCACAATAGAAAGTTAGATTATTAGGTGTGTGAGATTTACACTATAGATAGTGCTCCTTTTTTTTTCTATGTGTAATTACTCAATCCAAACACCGAAAAATAATAAACTCCTATGAATTCTCAAAGAGCTGGAATCTATTAGATCCGTATGGTATTTAACATCTATGATTATGTATCTATTTATATATTAGGATTAGATCCGTATAACTAAATATTATTGTAAAACTATGTAAGGCATAAATTTGAAGACCCCATTGGGATCCCTCCGTTCTAAGGTTTTGTTTGGATAAAAATCTAGAAATTTGCGGATTTAGTTTTATAAATTTTATGGATTCCCATGGATTTTGAAGTTTTAGGGTTCCACAGGATTCCTTCATTTTCCAATGTTTGGATAAACCGAGTAGCTATAGGAATCCATAAAGAAAGGAGAAGATAAGATAAGTGGCATATTAATGAAAAAAAAACCTACACTATTAGACGTTTTTTCTAATTTTCCAAAGAGTTATAAAGGTGAAAATCTCAGGGTGCCCCTCTTATTTTTCTCTTGAAAAGTGATGGATTTTTAGACTACCCTTTTTTATGCCCTAAATAGTATTCAAACAAGGTCAATGTTCAGGTCTATTCGGTTGAACCTAATATGGTATTCATGTCTGTTTTGCAACCATTGGATAGAAGGGAATCTTGACTTCCACAAGTTTCTTTTTCATAAGAGGATGTGCAGTCAAGTTTCCCTTCTATCAAAGGATTGTAAAAATCAGTTAGAACACAATTTCAACTTCAATGCCCTTCAAACAATGAATTAGTTCCAATTTCAGAATTTGACTCTTACGCCTCGTTTGGGAGAAAGATTTCACTTAGAATCTGAGTTTCAACTCAGAAAGTTGTGCAAATTTGTGTAAATCTGAGGGAGTTTGGCGTTCAAGAGTTTGGGTGGGTCCCACCAAAATTCGGCTACTTTTCCGAGTGAAAGTGGCATTCATGCGACCGAGTAAATTGCTCAGATTTGGGTTAGAATCTTAGTTTTAACATGTATACTCTGAGATTATATATACACCATACTTCCTTTGAGATATTTAAAACTTAATAGCTCTATTTTATTCCAATACCTCATAACACCATGTTTAAGGTGTTTTGAAGCACTTTTGACACATTAACTACCTTGAATCAAATTGTGAAGATTATTTTTTAATCCCAATCTTCGACAAAATAGATCTTGAGATCATGACCCACAAATCAAATAGTCATATTTTGATTCTACATGGCACATATCCCCAAAGTGATCGTGATCATGAGCCATATAAAAGTAGTAGTCTTGGGTCACTTTTCAGGATGCATCCCATGAGGATTCAATATCTAATTGTCTGATAGGTGAGCCATGATCTGTATATCAATTTGCCAAAGATTAGGACGAAAAACAATCTCCATTGTTTGTTTGAACACAGTCAATGGTGTTAACGGTGAAACCATTAGTTCAGGAGACCAAAATCTTTGGTTGCAAATACTCATACCCTTTTTTAAGATTATAAAGCAAGAAGAGAGGAAATTATATCCCACAATTGCTTATAACATAGAATTCCTTAGTTGCAACCATCATAATATTGGTAGAATTTAAATTGCAAATAATGGTACCCAATTACCTATAATTTGGGCCTATTTTTTTGCTCCCTTTCATCTATTTAGGTGCTCCAAGAGTTTAGTAATTTTTCTCACAAAGGGTTCCACTATGGTGTAGAGCTACACACTCACATATAGGGTGTATAGGTTTTAATATAATTATTTTTAAAAATAAATAATTTATTGCACATGATGAGGTTCAAACCTAGGACCTAAACTCTAGGAAGCATTCAATCAATTGCTAGAGCAATTCACTAAAGTATGTAAGAATATAAAAAAATATTTTATATATATACACAAATTTTAAAATCGAAATAATAGATATGTATTCTACAAATGGCATAAAAATTATTAAATAAAATATGTCGAATCTTTCCCTTTATCATCATGTTCGACAACTTCGATGGTACCATGGGCTCCTCACGACGTACTGCCGCATCCTCCTACTCTTAGGAGGATGGCGACAAGGATGATGCTACCTCATAATCATTTTTTGAGAGAATTTTAAATTAGGCTAATTTTTTGGAACGACCTAGTATATATATATATATAGTTTAGTTTGTAGATAATTTAAATAAAGTCAAATTTCTCATACTAGCTTAATTGAAATATATATATATATATATATATATATGTGTGTGTGTGTGTGTGTGTGTGTGTGTGTGTGTGTGTGTGTCCTACGTGATATTTTATATTCTAGTGTTCTCCGTAATCTTCTTCTTACCACTATTTAATTGATTGTTGTTATGTATGATTTACAATCTATTGGCAATTAAATCAAAATCAGAAAAAAAACCTTTGTCAAATATGTTCATCCCCAATTCGATTGGTTGCTTATAACTTTTGAGAAAAATTTGAGTACAACATATAAATCGATGATTAGATCATGTTACTACGATAATAGCATAATCATTTATTGAATCAATTCTGAGAATTTTCTGAGAGGAACTTAAAAACAAAGGATTTTTATCTTTTGTAAGAAAAGTTAGGAATCTAAGTAACTTAAGAACACATATAGGAAAACTCAAAAATCTGAGTGTCCAAAAATTTGAGCTTTTATAAGAAAAATCAAGAAACACCTAAATAAGGCCTTAGATTCTTCCATTTTCCATATATCTAAATAGAGCCTTAGGAGCTACTTCAAAAAATAAGACTATTAGTGACAAAGAAAAACTGCTGTTAATACCCTTGCGACTGATACTTTTAATAGTTTTTTTATTAATAGGGACAATTTTTTAAAGCCAAAAACTGCTTCTATTAGTCTCTCTTTGTAGTGAGTGAAGGGATTAGAATCCATTTTGATAATGAGTTCATATTACATATTACAAAAGCCGCTAACGGTACTCGAGTCGATCTCCAGTTGCAAAAATGTGAAACTTTAAGAGGTGACTTAAATCCATGAATGAAAGTGTACTTTTAATCTTTCAGTAATTTGGAGTTCAAAAATATCAATATATTTCCAAAGTTAGGGAAGGGAGATAGATTTACTTGGCAGCATCAGTAGTGCTTGGGTCTGGTACTTCGTATCAATTTGGCAGCATCAGTAGTGCTTGGGTCTGGTACTTCGTATCAATTTTTTTTTATTTTTTGGAATTAGACGTAGTGCTGAAAATGGAAGTGGCCCTGGCATCCCCTTGAGCTGGTGACTATATCAAGGATCAAAATTTCGGTCTAAATTATTGATTTTGGTCTTCACCAAAATTTCGGTCATATTTTATATAAAATTAAAATTATCGGCCGAATTTTTGATCTTTTATTTATACACCAACAGTGGCGCATGGGTCATCAATTTTTATAAACCATTAAGTCATTTATTGAAATTTCCAAGTGGCGGGGCAAACATGAGGATAGTAATTCATGGTGGATCTAGAAATTTCTAACAGTTCATTGGTGGAAAAGCACCTATTATCCGATCAAAGAACCGTTTTACGTGCCTTAATTTTAGAGTGACTGAGACCTGGTTTGAGAATAAATCAGCTTGAAAAAAATCCGGCAAAAATCGTCAAATGCAAGGAAAAACGGTTAAAATAAAAAGAAAAACTATAAAATATATTAGTTAAAAGCGATAATAATAATAATTTAAAATTTCGACCAAAATTTTAATAAAATTCTTAAATAAGTCATGAAATATGTAAATAATTCTTAATATGAGTGATTTTTTTAAAAAAGTTATGAATTATTCAGAATGTTTAAAAAGTCGGAGAATTTTTTGTCTCTATACTCTACATAAGCGCTGGTGATTTGTTGAATGGGCCGAATACAATCTAATCGGTTGCCATTTGTGCTACAGGTACGGGACTGGTGAAGTGGGCCACTTTTAGAATTAAGAAACGTGCTCCACTTGTGGTACACGGCCCCTGCTCCTAATACCAGCTCTGCGCCATTTCATAGTACTCATAGATTTGGTGAAATGACTTAATTACCCTTGTCTAACATGTCAGTTTTTACACTAACAACACGTGCACATTTTGTATCTTAATTGGGGGGTTGCTACTAACCCCCACGAAATACTCCATATCCTCTACTAATTACAGTTCTAAATTAGATAAAGGAGATCGTTTTTTCATTCCAATCTGCCACACAATGAATCTTGAGATCATGAGTCTACCATCAAACGGTCCTATTTTGAATCAACATATAACATATACCAAAAAAGGAATATAATCATACCATACATCAAATGTGATTTTAAGATCACTTTTTGGGATGTTTGTTATGTGGAATCAAAATTTGATCGTCTGATGATACGCCCATCATTTCCAGATCCATTATGTGAAAGATTGGGACGAAAAATAATAGAACACTTCCATCATGAGATTCGACACAGTCAATGATTTTCAGCTGTTGTTAGTGGGGAACTTGCTCTAAATGTTTACGGTGGTTCCCATGGGATCTAACCCTTAGCAGACTTCACATATAGTAACTGACCCAGGTCGCTAAGCCGGAGTGATCGGGTCAAATGATTGCGTAAACTTGGTGTGGTTAGGGCTGTCAACAATACCTGACCTATCAGATCCGGGTTTTCTATTGATCAGGCACATAAATTTTTGATCCTGTCCTTCGCGAAAGGGGTCTTCATAGGCTATATAAATAGGGGTTTTTAAGCGGTTGGGTTGAGAGTCGGGTCAGTTTTGTGGTTCGGGTCAGGCATGTATAGTTGACCCGTTCAACCAGGTCAGGTGCACCATCAATTCGCGTCCGATCAGGTCAAGCATCCAATTTCCCGTCGGGCAGCCAAAATTTTGGCACGACTCGTTGACAGCTCTAGGAGTGGTACACAAGAGCAACGTTTTAGATCATATTCAACTCAAAAAATCATCTCTATCATGTGGTTGAAAGCGATCCAAATGTAAAAAATAAAAGGCTGCAATATAATTTTCTAAACTAGTGTTGACCGTCATTTGATCACTCTTAATCTTATGATAGAGATGACAACAACAATTGGATCAAGGGCAAGGGCACGAAGCTCGTGATCGCAGATCAGAGACGCTTGTTTCTCAATGGACATGATATTCTTAAAACTATTCTACTGTGATTGCTCTGTAGTGTGAACTTTCATGACAAAGTGCCCTATTTATATAGCATTTGAAGACCCCTTTTGCAACGTTCAGTTTTTAGCAGTCTTTAATCAGAGAAAGGCCCTCATTATCCCTATTTTTATTTCCACAAATCATCTTTCTGTTAAAAAGACTTCAAAGCAAAATCACCTTTAAAATAGGTAAGGTTTAGTAATTATTATAAACAAAAATCTTTTGGTTTTAAATAAAAAAAGAGAAATCAGGTTTAAATGATCTCATGGAAATTGCTCGCACTGATTCCGTGAAATCGATTACACCTAAAGGCACCATGGCCACATGCCAACCACGTGGCACCATCCACATGGAATCTAATGACCCGTTCACTCTTAAAGTGGAGGGGCTGGCTACCCGACAAGAAATAGGTTTTTAAAAGAAGGGACTGATCAGTCTGAGCCCTATTCATCCAAAAAATAAATAGGAATCCTGCTTTATATCCTTCTGGGGAGTTCTTCATATATGAACGTGAGGATATTTTTGTCATTTGACGTGAGGTTAATGTAGCCACCCTCAATGATGCATCAAAACCCCGCTTAAATTATTTAATCATTTGGTGGCACCGTTATTAGTTTAATAAAACAAAAAAGTTAGCGCCTTAGCTGTAGGCACCGACATTCCAAATTTTTTATTAGTGAAAAGCTTAGTGCGTTGCCGACATTTAACTCCATTATTAACGCTTGGGGTGACTTCTTACCCCTTCAATCATTTTTAAATTGTGCACAAATAGTTGCATTCAAATGACCCCTATAACCTCAAGTTTAAATGCTTTTTTTTCTTTTTTTTTGGAGTATAATCTACAAAGGTTGTTATGGGAGAAGTGATATGGTATATGGACTGTATTGCATCACCGCCATCCCATCTAGGGACAGTGTGCTTAGGTTCATCCATTCAGGGTTTACCTATGGGGAACCAATAGTTACACCTCGTGGAACTGTGACCTCACCCCATCTCCTGTAACCCATGTTCATGACTGTTTTGAATTAGATAATGGAGACAATTTTTAGTCTCAATCTTCCCCACAACTGATCTTGAGATCACGAGTGTACCATTAGACTGTCAATTCTTTATTCCACAAAGCACGCATCTAAAAAAATGACCCAAAACCCATGTGGCTTGTTAGGTCATTTTTTTAGATATTGTCATGTGGAATAATAAAATTAGCTGTCTAGTGGTACATCCATTATCTCAAGATCAATTGTGCAAAAGATATGGACTAACACTGATTTCCAATTGGAGGAGATGGGGTGAGGTTATAGTTTCATAAGGTGTAAATAATAGTACCCTTAGTTGGGATAGTTGAGTACATTCTATTAGGGCCGGCCTTAAGATTTTTGGGGCTCAAGGCGAGTTTTTAAAATGGGGCCCTCTTTCATATTAATCCGAAAAACTTCACCACAATACCACAATGTTTTTTTAACAAATAAAATAATACGCATTTTTCTTATAATGACAAATTTCTCCGATATTTTTCAAAATTTACCGAAACGGAAGTTGGACGTAACTTTCAAACGAAATTTCAATAACTTCTCTGAAATCACTAAATTTCATTAAAATCGGCGAAATTAACGAAATTTTGTTAAATTTAATAAATTTTCTTTTAATTTTAGTCATTTTACCATAATAAATAAAAAATTTATTAATATTAACTATAATTTATATATAATATTTTTTGTACTCCCCAAAATTTTCCTGAAAATTTTTAATTTTTTCCCAAAATATTGCCGAAATTGAAATTTATCACCATAATTGCTCCTACATTACAAATATCTACATATTTCATTCTATTATTTATAATTTGAAAATGCAACTAATTAGTTAACAAAAATATATATTAAAGAAAAATTAAACACAAAAATTACAAATATCTACATATTTCATTCTACTATTTATAATTTGAAAATGTAACTAATTAGTTAACAAAAATATATATTAAAGAAAAATTAAACAAAAAAAGAGAAAAACTAAATAATAGAACATACCCCACAGATCGAATAACCCGATTAATAAAACTGTAGCATTTTTTAGGACTTTAATAGTTTCAAAAAGTTCCATAAATAGGTTCATTGAATAGCTCACATCAAGTAGATCCGAATTGATTGGTCATTTGCGAAAAATTGAGTTGTAATTATCATAAGATCATTGTTTTAAATTGGGTCATTTAATAGGAAAAAATTGTATATATATATATATATATAATACGATCAAACAAATCCGAACCGATTAAAATGAGAGGCCAAAGAATCCACTAGGTCAATATATCAAGCCAGAATGACCCAATCAGGTAAATGACCCAACCCATGACTAGCACAGACCCAATAGAGACCCAATCCGACCCATAAAAAAATGCAATTATAGGGCTTGAGAACATTTTTAATTTTTTATTGTTATCAATAAGTACCACTAGCACACAACATGCAAGCCATGTGCTAAAAAATTATATTTAGATGCCAAATCAGTGAAAGGAGAAAGCATACGTTTACCAAGTTTGTCATCATCATTAATATTATAGTCTTATCCCACCTACTTCGGTTCAGCTTTTGCAAGTCGTATTTCTCTAATCCTTTCTAACGGGCACTAAATTCTTTGTAACTTTATAATCCTTCATGTCACTTTCCACTGCTTCCCTTCATGTCTTCAAGTTAGTCTTTCTCTTCTCCTACTTATGTTTGTAGTGTCTCAATCTTTCGTATAGGGTCAGCTTTTGACCTCCCATCGACATGTCTAAACTTTTTTTTTTTTTTGAAATTAGCATGTCTAAATTACATTAAGTGATATCCCATAATATTTTTCTTTGTACGTATTACTCTCAATTTTTTTGTTATTATACATTTTTTATTTTTTTTGCCATTTCTTATTAATCTAAACTTTCATCTGGTTTTTTTTTTTAAATATCCACACCTTCATCTTAACATGTGGATCTCAGCCTCACTTATTTTATCTTCTCGCTGCTTTTTCATAATCCAACAATCTGCAGGTCTTCTTGTTTTATAAAAACCTTTCAATCGAAATAGGACTCTTGGACTGTTGGACAGCAGAATTCTTCATGTATTTGTTCTCTATTTCATCGAAACTGCACTTATCTTTGAGACGTTTTCAAAAAATCCACATCCACCATCTGATTATAAGTAAACAATGTTAACTAAGCTGCACTCAATATTTTACATCTTTATTCTACTAATTTTCTAACCTCTTAAAATCTAAATTTTTTTTTTCATAATTTCAGCTAATTATATACTTGTTTCCTTATTTGAGCGACCAGTATCACATTATTTGTAAATAAGACCTGACTCTCATGATCGTCATTTAAACGCTGAAGTGGTGTTTAAATGATATTACACCATCAACGATTTAAGATATGAGTAATCCATACCATTAAAGTGATGGGCCATACATTGGAGGGAAATGTGATCAAATGTCACACTCATCAAGGTGATTTTAATTAACTATCCGATGTGTGCACTTTAAAACCAGCGATTGTTCATATTTTCAATGTTTGATATTAAGGCTCATCAAAATGGATGGTTCATATCCGCTTATAGTTTTGATCTTTTGCATGAGACATTTCATTTGTGGATTGCCACAGGGCAATTTAAATTGTTTATGGATGTATGCCACATGGCATATTAGAAATCCTCACTTTAATAATGCAAGATTAAAAGCTTAAAATAATGGTGTAAGATAATTTAAACACCATTTTAGTATTTAAATGTCGGTTAGAACCATTACCCTTCTAAATAATATGATATCATAGCAAAACAAGATTGATCTGACCGCCAATAATGCTTCAATCGAGCACATAATATCAAACTTTACATCATCAGTCAATTATTTAGTAGACCATGCCATGCTAGATCTTTAGGCAAATAATTGGGGCATTGCTGGGCCCGCTAAGAGATTGTTGGGATGAACTATTATACCCCACAGAGGTTAGGAGACCATTTTGATCATTTGCGCAACATAAACCAAAACTTTGGTGGAGAACTAGGGTCAGTAGTTCCCTTTTTTTTTGGGTCATTTAGATAGTTTTCAGCCATGCCTTTTGTGGCTTATAATTCCGTTTGGGCTATAGAAACCCAAAATAAACCGTAAAAATAAGCATTTGGAAATGTCGAGCTTCTCGCACGATTAATCTCTGCAAAGGCTATTTTAGTCTAAAAGGAGGCAAGAATCAAGAAACTACCTACACATGCTTCCGATTCTCACTTTTTGAGCATAGTGACCAAATTCCTGAATAATTTGTGGTTTTATGAAAATAAATAAATAAAATTCAAATTATTCTCAATTTTTTGACAAAATCATATACTTTTTGGATAAATCAAAACTTTCGTGAATTATATGTAAATTTTTTGTCTTTTTTCCTAATTTTTCTTGATTTTGATAAAAACTTATGTTTTTTCAATTTTTATAATTTTATTTTATTTTTTCGTACTTTGACCCTTTTTTTTCGATGAACGGAGATCCAGGCCTCTGAGTGCACCCGACTAAGTTCTCAAGCACGTGCATGCAATAACCACACATTACACGGAGAGGTAAGTAAGGATAAATCCCTGTAGGTGGCCAACAAAGCTTGATTATTGTTTTTGTGAGAATCAAATGATAGAAACGAGGCTAAACCAAACAAGGCTTTTCGTCTCTTTTCTATAAAGAATTTGTCTACAATGAGCTAACAACTTATTAGAGACTATGTTTGTTTTGGCCATTGAAATGGAACAGAATTCTATGTTCCATAAAATATGTGGGCTTGGTGACAGGACCCAGCTCATCTTCTGCGATGAGCCACTAGCGCCACAAATTTCAAGCTAGGTACCTCTGTTCACACCCACCCCACCCAATTACTAAGGATGCCTTGATATAAACCCATTTACTGCATTGAATCGGAAGGTGGAGATCAATCTTCATCCCAATCTTCCACATAATTAATCTTAACACCATGGATGTACTATTAGATTGTCAATTGGGAAATTTACCTGATCGACCCTGTCATATACACTTTTTACGTTAGAGGCCCTATATTTTCACTTTTACCCAAATCGACCAGTTGAAAGCCTAGCCGACCCTAAAGATAGCAAAAAGTCCAAATCACCCCCTTTCTTTAATGCACAAAAACATCATCTTCTTCCTCATTTTAATTTGCTACAGTTTCTAAAAATCAGAGGTGACGAAGGTGACGACGTCTTCTCCTTAATCTAATCTATTCCGATCTGTTATTTGGAGCGACCCAGATACACCTTTGTAAGGCGATATCGCCTCTTAAAAAAAAAAAAAAAAAATTTTAAACAGTCGATGGCGACTCTTAACACAGTTGGTGCCGACTGTTTTAAACAGTTACAGTCGCCATCGATTGTATAAACAGTTGATGCCAACTGTAATATATATATATATATATATATAATACATCTATGATGTATACAGACATCATCGATTGTGTAAATAATAATGCCGATCGTAAAAAAAAAATTATACAAATTGCGTATGCATTATATACACAATCGCCATCGATTGTGTAAACAGTCGATGGCAACTGTGTATACAATTGCCATCGATTGTGTAAACAATCGATGTCGATTATTTTCACAGTCAATGTCAATTGTGATTTTAGCATCGAAAAAAAATAATTTCAAAATAAATACTTTAGAAAGAAGAAGAAAAAATGCATATATCAGATGGCATAGATCTAGGCGTATCCTCTTTTTTTTTTTTGACGGTTTAGATCTAGGTGTACCTTAGAAATAGAGCTTCCTGTTGAATCTCTATGCTGAGAAAGATCCTTGGGCAGATTACAATGAGGAAGAAGACGATGCTTTTGTGCATTACAGAAATGGGTAATTTTGACTTTTAACTGTGGCTAGGCTTGGAGCTGGTCGATTTGGGTAAAGGTGAAACTATAGGGTCTCTGCAGTAAAAGGTACATCTGACAGGGTCGGTCAGGTAAATTTCCCTTGTCAATTTTGTATTCCATGTGGCACATATCCCAAAAAGTGATCTTAAAATCACATTTGAGTGTGGTGTGTCCTACATAAGTTTTAATTCACTTTTTTGGGATTTGTGTAATGTGGAATACAAAATTGTCATTCCGGTGGTACACTATGAAGTCAAGATCAATATTGTTGATGATTGAGAGGAAAATCAATTTCCATCGTCCGATTCAACACAGTCTACGGGTTTACATCGTAGGCACAGACAGAACCAAGGATAAAAATGTCAGTTTCGGTTTTGGGACTGGTCGAACCTGAAAATTTGACCAAAATTTGTAGCCTGGCTGAAATATCTCCCAAAATTTTGCATTCCATACATTAATCTGACCGAAATTTTGAAATATGTTATTGTTTTAGTGCCGATATATGATTCGGCCGATAATTTGAATTATTTAAACATAGACATGTAAACTTGTAAAGGCCTTTCCACCTCTCAATCTACTTGTAGACCCACGAGAATTTGTGGCATGATGCACAAGTTATGATTCTATACATGTGGCATACCTTTTCGTTAGCTTTGTGGTTAGATTTGATTCAGCCCAAAAATTGTGCCTTTACAAAATTCGTATTATCCGCTCAAGAGAATATGAGAACCTTTGAAGGGAGAGCTAGAAAACTATATTGACAACAGCCCACATAAAAAGCACCAAAAGTGATTAGAAAAATATGCTTACAAACCTTAGACGAAAACGATTTTTGGGTAAGTTTCATCTTCATCAAAGTTTGCCAAGTGGACATCTCAATTGATAACTATAACATTGACAAAGGGATATTCGGCCTCATCTTTTTTTTCGAGGAAAGGATATTTGGCCTCTCTTAGAGCACTCACTAAGTCCCTCTGTATGTGCAACACCAGCACACTAGACATACTAGTTAGCAGAGATAAATTGCCGCGAGTGACAGAAAAAAAAAAAGGCTTCAAACTTAAAACCTCCTCTTCTTAAAGTGTGGCCTGACTGCAAGGTAAATAATATACCTAGTACTTTATCTTACATTAAAATGCCACTAAGAGTAAGTCAAGTGGAGACAAACAAATGGTATGTTATAGATCAACAAGTATCACTTTAATAAAAGAGATACGTTCATAGGAAGCAAGAGACCTATGTCATCGCCAAAAAAACAAACCAAAAAAGACCTATGTTGTACGGGAGAGAATGATGGCAACAAGGAAGACATAAGAAGGCATATACTATAAGGGGATGTGTACTAAATAATAAGAAGGATAAAACTAAAAATAAGGTTTCGTATGGCATAGCTCTTTGCTAGCCCCTGTCATCACAGAGTTTACCTGTTTTAATTTATTCTTATTCTCTTTTTTAACTCACTGCAAATGGAGATTTACCTGCTCTAATAGCAACCTCCCTGCTCTCTACTAACTTCCAATCGGAGTAAATAAAATATGCTCTGACAAGGATTGAGTAAAGAGAAGGATAGAACTGCTGAACAGGTAAATCTTGTTATGCAAAGAGTTATCAAGGATAAGGGGTACCTACTAAAACAGGTAGTAGGATGTTAGCAAAGAGGATGGAAACCTGCTAAAACAAGTAAACTCTACTATGACAAGAGCTAGCAGGGAGCTATGTCATACGCAATCTGTCTCTAAAGAAAAAGATATATGAATAATCTATTTATTCCTATATAAATATTTATGAGCACACAAATCAGTAAATAATCACTTTTGACCTTTACTTAATTTTGAGTCCATAATTACGATTGCCATGTAACACGATATCTATCATATGATTCGATTCAATCAACCATTGAATCAAATAATGACCTTTCATTGTATTGAATTATATGATAAAAATTGTGTTTTGTGTCAATCGTTTGTATCTACGATCTTTAAATTATCGCCTACAAATTAGATGGCTTGATTTTCATATGACACAACTGCATAGGTCCCCAAAATGCCAAGTCTTACTTTTAAATTGTGCATAAGGGCAACTTTGTGTGTGCAAGTAATGGCTCCTTTTGGAAAGTCTAAGGCTTTATTTTGATGTTTTCTCATCTATTTGGATCCGCCTACATTAAATATTACAAAATTACAAAAAAAATATAAAGCTATTTAATTTAATTTAATTTATTAAATATTTGGCTAACTTTATTAATTTGATATTTTTTATAAAAAATAAGTAACATTTTACAAGCATTTACAATCTATGGCACCTATTTTGTAATCGATATTATTTAAATATTTTGTAATTAATATTATTTTAGACTGGAAGAATGGAGTGAGACCAATATTTAACTCCAAAATGGTGTTTAAATGATCTTATAGAATTAGCATATGCTTTCAATCGTGAATCATTAAAGGGACCGACTCGGCAAATCGTCATTTAAACACCAAATGGTGTTTAAACAATCTCGCACCATTTATTGGCTTATGATATTGGAAATTCATATCGTCAAAGTGAGATATCATCAATTGAATGGGCAACAGGTCCAAAAATTGTAGCTTTTGGGAGATTCGAACCATCCAATTTGTGCATCTAATATTAACTGTTGCTCTTAATTTTGATGATTGATATTAAAGTTCGCGGATCGGATGGTTTACATCCGCTTAGAAGCATGATCCCTTGGCTAGGACATGCTCCAACGATGGATTGCCACTTGGGAAATTTAGATTGATCATAAATGTGTGTCACATGACATAATGATAAAATCATACTTCAATGGTGTGAGCTCAAAAGTATAGTTTTAATGTAGAAGATCATTTAAACACAATTTGGTGTTTAAAAGGCGGCCCGGAGCCATTATTCCATCATTAAAATATACTTTAATGCAACACCATGTGGTGCACATCCGAAATCAATCTGAATAGTCTAAGTTGCAGTCTATCTTGGAAGATGTATTGGCCAAAGAATTACACCAATAAGAAGATACCAAATTACTAACCACCTTGATGGTGAATTTTATTATGAACCTTAAACCATAGAGTTAGTCTACAATGAGGGTTCACCCATCATGGGTGGGCATGGCAGTCTATATGCCTGTGTGACTGTGTGACATGTGCAGACTTTCAATGCATGAAAGTCACGCAATCACATATATTTGTGGACTGCTCTAATGCACATGATGGGCGGACACTCATTCTAGACTAACTCTAAAAAATAACAATAATAGTTGATATTAAAGTATAAAGCATTTTAAGGTAAAAATCTTCCAAAAAGTTAGATTTGGGCTCACTTAAATTCAATATAAAATGCTTGAGTGGTTGCTCAATGCTATCCTCTCCTTTGTGGGACTCAAGGTTGTGGGTTATGTACTCCAAGTTTGCTTCCTTCCGTATATTGATAAGGTGAGTATTGTTGTGTGGAATTTATTCTCTTATGTGTCATTCAATATGAGTGTTTTGTTGTGTAAAATTTATTTCTTCGGTGCTACTTATGAACTGTCATACTCTCTATATAAGGCACGTCAGATTATGTATGTCGTATGACATTTTAAGTAAAAAAAAACTAATTCAACATAAGAGCTATTGCTTAGTTGAATTAAATTGCTCACATTTTATATCTTTAATAGTTTAACTTCAATCAAACACATAACAAAATGTGTTTAAATGATAGCTTCAAAGTTGGCTCCTTTGCTCAACTGATATCATCTTTCCTGTGGAGGCAACAGGTCGTGGATTATCTAATCTCCACACTTGCTCTTATCCTGTATGCGGGTCTCCCAGCACTACTTATGCTATGCCAAAAATAGATCCTCTGCGAGCAAGTTTGCACGGATACTTTAAAGAAAATAAAAAAATAAAAAAAAGAAGAAGCCATAAAGGCGGCTCATTAGATTTTTTTTTATTTTGCATTCAAACGATCCCGTAATGTTGCTTAGTGGTAGGCCCCTTATTCATGAGTGAGCACACTTTGCCTATAACACGCCATGGTTAACGAGTTGGTATAAGGTAATCTACCTATTCACTCTCAAACGTGAATGGGTCAGTCTCCCTATATTAAGATGACCAAACCTTGAGAATTGAACAATTATTCATGAGCATAAACTAAGTCAAAGTAGACCTTTGACCATTTTAGCAATTGGTGCTAGGGTGAATATGCAAATCAGTGAGCGGGAGTATTAATGACTGTACTCTCATATAACAGCGATAAACTTCTTATATAAGCGCCCCGCACCAATTTTTTCCATAACAATGGTTGTTGTTGATTAGGTGGAGCAAGGGCGTTCCAGTAAATTCCCTTTTGCCTGTGCAGGGGAAAAAACCTCCCCTATCCATTCGAGCGAAAGAGAAACAGAAAAAGGCAAAGAAAAAAGAAAAAGAAAAGGGTAATTTGGTAACAAATAATATTATATTCAAAACCTCCTTGGTCAACGTTGACACATGTCCGGTACAATGTACACTTGCCAAGTGACGTATAAAAACGAAACATGTGGGGACCACAGAGCACCGCCCCTAGATGATGACCATGGATGCATACATGCATACATGCACACTTGCGTGGTGGCCCACGTGAAGGTGGGACACATGGAGCGCAGGAGCATGGGTTTAAAGATCAGGACTGGATGACCGAGATATATTCCTCGCATGAAGTTGAGCCACGTGTCAGTTTGGTGAGATCTGGCGCACATATCCATAGCTCACATGTGATTGGTGGCCACGTCGCATTCAGAGAACTGTTTCCTGAGGTGGCTCCATCTCTTATTAAACAAATATCCTGTCCAACCAGATATTTCTAAGTAACCCTGCCCGCCCGCTGCCCGTCTAATTCTTCACCACTGGATTTCAAGACACGTATGCATCTGGGCAGGGCCGAATTTTACGGGCAGTTTCCCCTCTCGAACCGTCTCGAACCAAAAAAATTTCCTCCCGCGGGACCACGCGTCAGAAATCAAATCCCCGTCTGATGCAGCTGCCCGAATCAAAAAGCTCATGGTTCAAAATTTCGGTCAAAAGGCATCATTTCGGTAGGGTCCGAAACGATAATTCCATATTTTTTCTGAAATTACTGAAATAGCAAATTTTCGGCTGAAATTTTGAAATTATTAGCCGATAATTTGCCCAAAATTAAAAATTTTGCTAATGTTTTACTTCTTCGAAAATAAAAATTAAAAACAAATTGACCAAATTTTCAAATTTTCAGTTTTGAATAAAACCGAAACCGACACAAAAACCGAAATTTTGATCTTTGCTCCGTCTAGAAAACGGGCACCTTATCACTCGTGAAAACTGTTTGACTAACTTGGATATGACACGATCAAGATCGTTTTTCGATTATTTTTTCACTTTAGAATTTGGATCATAGATCACCTATTAGACAATCAAATATTTATTTTACATGACACAAATTACAAAAAATAAATGTTTTATTAGGGGTACCATTAGATGAGATCCTTACATTTTTGGGATGTGTCGATCAAGCAATGACCGTTTTATAGGTGAGCCATGATCCAAAGATATTTGTATGAAAGATTGGGCTGAAAAACATTCTCTATCATCTGTTTCTAGGAAGTCAACAATATTTACATGGAAAAATCCTAGTTGCAAATGCTGACTCTTCAATTGCAAGTATCAATACCCTAAAATATTGTGAAAATGTACTCTCACTCAGCTGAAAAGGTAATCTCACCCTTGTTCGATTTGAATTAGACAATGGAGATTGTTTTTAAGCCCTATTTGATAGCAATGAAAGTCCAAAGAGGAAATGAAATCAATTTCTTAATTGATTTCCTAAGAAATGGTTTCCTATAAAAATGGATTTTCCACTGTCTGATTAGTGTGTTTGAGATATGAATTTCATTGGAAATTGATTTCTCTTGTTTGATTAGTATCTTTGAAAATGAATTTTTAAATTTTGACCATTTATTATTAAAGTCAAATATTAACCAATAATTTTTTTAATGATATTCTATTATGTTATAAAATAATATCATCGTAATCACTATTTAATACTAAGTTACATAAGTTAGAGCTTGAAAAGTCAAACTCAAATAAAAAGTCAAATTTTGACCAAACTTAAAATTTTGATAAAAAAATATATGTAAAGCTAAATAATAAAGTTGTAAATTCTAGTATCAATTGTCAGTTTATACGTTGAAATTAAATTAAATTTTTATAAAAGTCAAACTTTGACTAAAATTTTAACTTTGACCAAAAGAAAATTTTGCAATATACCAACAAGTTATAAAAGTCCAATTGTAAATTAATATAACAATATTCATATATATTTTTAAGTTACACTAGCCAAAATTTGATCAAATATTCACTTTTAATAAAAGTCAAACTTTGACTAAACATAAAACTTTGATTAATAAAAAATTTTAAGATTAAAGTACAAAGTTATATAGTAAATGCTAGTATGTATTATATGTTGAAACAAAATTAAATTTTTAAACTTGAAAGAAAATTTAATTTTTTTTTAAAGTCAAACTTTGACTAAATTTTTTAACTTTGACCAATAAAAAATTCGTCAATCTATCGCCAACCTGCAAATTAACATAACAGTATTCGTATCCATCGCTAGGTTACACTAGTAAAAACTTTGACTAAATATCAACTTTTTAAAAAGTCAAACTTTGACCAAATATAAAAAAAAGTAAAATAAAATTTAATAATGTACTAAAAAATGATAATCTCATTGGAGATACAGAAGTTCAAAAAAATCAAATTGTGTTAAAAAGTCAAAGTTTGACCAAATATCAAACTTTGACTAATTAAAATTTATATTACCAAAATATAAATAATAATAGTAATAATCACTATCTACTGTCAATATACACTTCTCAACTTTTGACTAAAGTCAGGCAATGTATTTTCAAATTATAAATAAAAATAATGATAAATATTTTTAATTATAACATTTCACTAATAAAAATTTATAACATTTTATGAAAAATTGAACTTTGACCAAAAGTCAAACTTTGATCAAGAAAAAATTATATTAATACGATATAAATTTATGTAGTAGTAGACTTTATCTATAAGCAAGTTTCAAGTTTGACTAAAAATAAAATTTGTGTAAAAGTCAAAGTTTGACTAAAGGTCAAACTATTGACTAATACAATTGAGAATCTAGTATCAAATTATATATCAATACGACAGTATCCTTTTTTCGTCATCAAATTATTAGAGTCTAAGTTTAATAAAATTAAATTTTAATTAAAAGTCAATGTTTGACCTTAAGTCAACCTTTGGCCCTTAAAAATTTGATAATATATTACTAACTTATAACTTATTATCATGTTTCAGTAGTCAAAGTTTCATCAAAAGTCAAAACTTTATATAGCTTATAAATCCAATTAAAGATTGATTAAAATTTAAACTTTGACCAAAGTCAAATATTAGCTGAAAAGAGTATAATCTAGATAATGTAGTAGTCATAGTGATCGGACTGGTATGATGGTCATAGAAATTGAAGTTACTTTTTAATAGTCAATTTTTATTTTTATTTTTGCTTTTAAGTCTTTTACAAGTAACTTTAGATTTTCAATAACAAAATATTATTATTTTGTTAGTAGGAAACTCAATTTCGGCCACTTGAAGGATTGAAAAGATTTCCTCCTAAAATGATTTGGTGTATGGAAATTAAATTTTCATGTTGGACGATTTAATTTTATTTCCATCTCCTTAAATAGCTATCAAACAACAACAATTGAAAACTAAGTTTCATTTCCACAATAAAATTACATTTCCATGTTATCAAACAAGGCCTTAGTCTCAATCTTCCACACAATAGATCTTCAGATCATGAGCGTACCATCAAACTATTAATTTTTCATTCAACATAGAAGACATCCAAAAAAGTGACCCAAAAATCAAGTGGCACACATTACACTCACTCAACTATGATTTTAGGATCACTTTTTGAGATGTGTGTCTTGTGAAATAAAAAATTGATTGTATGATTGTAAGCCCATATTCTCAATATTCATATTGGCATGCATGAAAAATGATTTTCATCATTTGATTTAAAGCAATCAATGGTGAGATTATCTTTTCCATTGGGTCAAAATAAATTTTCACATGATGCAAATAATGGAACTCTTCGGCAAATTCAGGAAAAAAGATAAAATTTTACAAAAATATTTTAAAAAGTAAAAAGATATTAATAAAAAAAAATTAATAAATTTTGAAAATTTTATAAAAGGTCAAAAAAATTGTATTTAATTTACAAAATTTACAATTTTTTGAAAAAGTCATGATCTAATCGCTGATTAAAAAAGTTGATGAAATTGATTACATTGGACAAGAATCCCTCTCTCTCTCCCTCTTCCTAAACAAATTTTTACTTACTGACATAGTTTGGTTGATCACATCGAACTTTCTCTCATGCCACATAGACTGAACCTAGCTATTTGGTGGGACCTAAACGCTACACCTGACTAAAATTTATATTAGTTATCTTTTATATGAGATGGCTTGGAGATGTCCATTGAGGCAAGAAACTTATTATCTTCAAATAATTAAGGCACTATAACTATAAGGAAAAAGGAAAAGAGGATGACTTGAATGTATAATAGCAAATTTCGTTTCAACAATATTTGAGGTGTAGGGAGGGAGGGTTGTATGAAAATATTCAAAAAAATATTTAATCATATATAAAATATATAATGTTTTAAAAATATTAAAACATATATTAAAATACATAAAATTAGAATAATATTTTAAACAATAAAATATGCATTATACAATTCACTAGTTATATGTATTACAAATCGACAACTATAAATGAATATTATGTAGAAATGATAGAAAGTATAATTTACCTGTAAATCCTAAGTTTTAGAGAATTCAATGAATTTTGAAAACTCCGGACAATTCATCAAAAGATTTGGTGGACCCCAATCTCGGAGAAATTATATTAAATTCCAGAGAAATTAAAAAAAAATTATCTCTACACCTAGAGGAAAGCAACGAAAAGAAAACAGAAAGATTGCAAAGTTACAAAAAGCTTAACACTATAGTCAGAAACGATTGTAGAAATAGTACTCACGAAATAGTTGATATAAGGTTGTGATGATTATAATGATGGGTCCTCTTATATAGTATTTTTCATTGTATATTTTTTGCAATGAAATGGATCACATTAAAAGAATAAATAAATAAATAAAAAGAATAAATTAATACTTACACTGTTCAAAAGCATACTTTATGTCATGTGACACTTTTTGACCGATTCAAATTGTCCGAGTAGCATAAAATTACATGATCAAATGCTAGATTGGAAAAGGTGTCCATGAGGTGATTTGACTCATTCAATCCAAGCACTTTAATATAAGTTGTTATTATACTCCGATTGAATGATAGGGATCCAATAATGGAAATGTCATTTAGGCCAAATGAAAAGTTCACATGATCCAACGACTTGGCCACTTGGATTGATTATAAACATATATAGTCCTCAAATCAGGGCAATAGTTCAGCGAGGTGAAAATTCAAAAAAATTTAGTAAATCCAAAAAGTTCGGGGAAATATTCGGAGGAAAAATCTGTGAGAAAAATTTTTAAATTAAAAAAATATAGTAAGTCACAACTTTTTTTAAAAATTTTGGGAATTATTTAGGAATAATTCATAAATTTTTGTGATCAGGTGAATTTTCAAAAAATTTATGAATAATTTAGGAAACCTTAAATTCATGAATAATTGGCAAATTTTAAAAAAATTCAGCCAATTTTATGACTATGTTTATAAATAGTCTCATGTGGCACCACTTGACCTAAAAGTGCAGGTGAGTGTGAACTGTGTCATCTATTGATATGGATGACTAAAAGGTACCAAAGGTACCTCCCGGATTAATAGACTGGGCACTGCTCAAGTGCAGTAGCGACTTGATAGTCAGTGTTTAGGCGACATGACATTTTTTCCTCTGCATTTCTTAATCTCTATGGGTATGGAGGTTGCAATGTTATCACCTATCTCTTGAGCTAGGGAATACCTCAAACCAATTTATGCAAAATATTTGTTAAAGTTTAGTCCCACGGGTATTTATAGACTTAGTCTTTTCTCTTATAAAATCCTTGCCCTACACTCATTACAATCCATCAATATTTAGTATGAACAGTTGTGTATAGATTTTTACCTATAATTATCTCATAACTGGTAAAGTACCTGCTTCAAGAAGAGGGGAACCTAAGTTGGAAGACTCAGGTTGTTAAAGAAATTAGGATGACTCTTTGGCTCTTTGGTTTAGACGCATAGTGATAATTTTCTTTTTTGGTGGAGGGCATTTTCGATATATTTCAGATTAATTTCGATACCTTTAAAAAAAAAATTAGAAAAGTTTCAGAGATTAAAAATATATTTAATATTTTTTAAAAAAATTAATATAATATATACTAAATTACTAATATATTTAAAATAAAAATTATATATATATATATAAAATAATTAAATAATTTTTTTTTAAAAAAAAAGAGAGAAATTTTTAAAGTTTCACGGAAAAATATTGAAATTATCAAAAAAAATACCAAAATTTTAGTTTGACTCACGGGAGTAAAAGTATGAGTAAAAGTGGGTTGTTATTGCCCCCTTTCTAGTATTTAGACAAGCAGTGATAGTTGTCGGGCCCTTTTTTATTTTTTTTCTAATGAAATAACGAGTAGCAAAATGCTCAAGACTCGAGCATAAATATCTCAGGGTAAATGTTTTAAGACCAAGTTACCGAGTCGGGAGTGGCAATGGTTCGGCAACTCTAAAATTTAGAAATTTTGGAGGAAAATTAAAAATCATGGAGAAAAAAAAAAAAAATTTAAAAGTATGAAAATTTTAAAAGATATTTAAAAAGCTACATTTTTTGAAAAACATTAAAAAAAATAAGCCTACTAGCGGCAATTTTTTTAACAAAAAATTATTACTATTAGTTTTATCATTACCAAAAACTGCCACTATTAGTCCTGTTGCTACCAAAAACTATCCTAACAGTAAGTGCCGCTAAAACACCTTATTTTGTAGTGCACTAATAACAAAAAAATCATTAGCCGCTATATTAACAATCACGGAATCGGATAGCACCTACGAGCAAAAATCATTAGCCGCTTTTAATCAGACCATGGAGATCGTTTTCCACTCCAATCTTCCACACAAGGGATCTTAATATCATGAGCGTACCATCAAACAATCATTTTTTATTCCATGTGGCACACATCACATTTTTTATTCTAAAGGCATAGGTTCCCAAAAAGTACCCTAAAATCATATGGCACATATCATGCTCAAACCTAATTTTAGGGCCATTTTTTTAGATTTCTACCACGTGCAATGAAAAATTAATCGTCTGATGGTACGATCATGATCTCAAGACTACTAGATCTTAACGGCACCTCCTCCAACATAGTGTGAGTTGGGAGCAGCTCTGAAAAGGTAGGCCTTCTTCAAAATTAGCAAAATTAGCTTCCAAGTCAACATAAAAAACAAGACGGCAAAAAAAGTAAACTATGGTTACCCACTAATCTAATCATAGGTGAAATTTAATCCCTTCGCCTCTCGGAAGCAAGAAAGCGAACAACAAGCAACAAGCTACAACAGAAAAGCTATGAGCAGAGCAGCCTACACTTATTGCTAACAATGATCGCTTGTGTGGAAGATAGAGGCGAAAAATAATTTCCACCGTGGAATACTTGTTACTACAGTGGGGGCAAGAGCATCCCTTAGGGATTAGTCCAAGCGTAAGCTTGGGATTATTAGAGGGTTGCACAATAAGTGATAGAAAATAAACCCAAAAAATTGGCTTTAAGGCACGACTTGATCGCTATCTTTAAGACAAATTTGCTCCTATATGCAACGGGATAACGGTAAATTTGCCTCCAAGATGCAATGAACCTTCGGTTAATCACCGATCCGTCACACACTACGTTGCATTAACACTCGCGTGCGCGACGGTTTACCGCCATAATAAGCTATATTTCTACTTTCAAGTCAAACAATATGGAAGGTAAGTTTTTATATAAATGGCAATGAATTTTTTTGTAAAAAAATGAGGTGGGACAAAACTTTTACAATACTTTAAACTTGTGGTGGGAATAATTTCCCTTCAAAATTTAAATCACTTTGACTTGAAGGTCGATAGTTCAAGTATTGGTAAAAACATCTTTTCCATATGGAACCAACAATTTAAGGAACAATTTAAAGATAAATAAAACTAATAAATAAATATTATTAAAGTAATTAATAAATATTTATTTTAGTAAATATATATTCCTCTCCTATTTACAAAATAAATTTCAATCCTCCCCTATTTTGTTAAATATTCCAAAAAAAAGTACTGAGACACAATCTTAAATCTAATAACCAAAGACGGTGTATATATGTACCGATTATTTTTTAGCATGTCTTGACTATTGTATGCATAAATGAAAGTGCCCTAAGAAATTGAACCTTCATTTAGTGATAATACATCAAAGTTAATAAAGGACTTTGATCTAGATTTTTGAACTAAGTTTCTTGTATAATCAATCGAATATATCACACACATAAGTAATATATGTTTCATTTCATTTTTACAGCCAACACATTTTATGGCCTTGTGCTTATACCCTGATATTCATGAGTTTTATTCAAGAGAAACTTTTATCTATCTTTGAAGCGGCCACACTTCTTAACTTATATAGGTTAGTTCTATCAGAAATACCTTTGTAACTTAGACATTTCAATATTATATGTTATAGACTGATTAAGAGAATTATCTCAACCTCTTCTTTACGTTATAAGTATCACATTATTACTTGAGATGGTTTGAGTTGTATACTCACACTTTTAATAATGTGCAACCACTGCGTATGATTTATTTTCTCCATTAAACCTTTAATTTTTGGACTGCAGAAAATAGGTTGGATTATCATCATAGGTGATGTAATTTATTAGGTTTTTAACTCATCCCTTCTTATGTTTTAATTACCGCATCTCGTGCAAAACCTTTTGTAAATGGATTCGCTAAATTTGCAAAGGTCCTTATAGAATTTATAGTAATTACTCATTCACGAAGTAATTGACTCACATAACTGTGTGTTAAACTTATATGCCTAAACTTTTCATATAAATTTTGCTATAGGCTTTAGATAGTGTCGTTTCATTATCACAGAATAAAGATATCGGTGGCATGGGCTTAAGCCAAATAAAAATTTCTAATAATAAATTCCTCAACCACTCTGCTTCTTTGCTTCCTATCGCAAAAGCAATAAATTCTAATTCCATAGTTACATTTGTGACGCAAGTTTGTTTCTTTGATCCCCAAAAAACCTCGGCACCTCCAAGAGTAAATACGCATCCACTCGTGGGCCTTGATTCATCTATATCACTGTTTCAACTAGCGTCTGTATATTCTTCAAGTATTGTAAGATAACTAACATAATGTAATTCATAATCCTTAGTTTTATTAAGATAACTTAATACTCTACCAATTATTTTTCAATGTTCATTATTAGGATTAATAGTATATCGACTTAATTTCTTTACTGTATAAGCAATATCAGGTTTAGTGCAATGAGTAGCATATATCAAACTACCAATTACTCTATAATATTTGTAATATTCCAAAAAATTGACCGTTTAACTTTGACCTCGAGATCCGTGCCCAATTGGTCATGGGTTTGACCAAGTGATGGTCAAACATTGAATTCATGAAGTTATGAACTAATGTGAGATTAGTGTGACCTAAGTGTAAAGTATTGTGCTAAGTTATAGTCACATACACCTATCTCTGGTGTATGTGTTTAACACACAAATAAGAGAGAGAATAAAAGGGTTTTAATAATCCTAGTTTCTTTTTGCTTTGATTATTGAAGAGAGAGTTAAGAGGAGAGAGAGAGGAGTAAAGAGAAGTTATTGAGGAAGAGGTGAATGCAAATCTAAGGGGTAGATAAGAGCATTCATTAACGGATTCAAAGCGATTAGGATCGTGAAGCAAATGATGGAACCTTAGCCATCATACCCAACAAATAAATTCCTTGAAGGGATTCTTGAGGTGAATTTTAAATCAAGGTTAATGCATAGATGTGTAGTGATTAAATTCAATCAAATATGCTTAAAGAGATAGATTAAAGGCATAGAAAAAGAAAGGAGAAAGATTTGGAAGAACAGCTCGAAAGGGAGCTGAATATGGCCAAATCGATTAATCAAAATTGGGATTCGATTAATCGATTTTGGCCCAGAAGTTGAAAAGTCAAGTAAGCCCGATTTTGATTAATCGAAATTGATTTCGATTAATCGATTTGGATTTCGATTAGTCGATTTAAAAATCGACTAATCGACTGAGTATCTCCAGTGGCTGGAGAAACAAGACCTGGGGAAATCGACTAATCGATTTGAGAAATTGATTATTTAATTTTAGATTTCGATTAATCAATTTGAGATCGACTGATCGATTTCGGACTTCGACTACTCGATTTGAGAATCGACTTCATTATGTTAGAGACTTCGATTAATCGATTTGGGATCGATTAATCGAATTTGAATTTCGATTAATCGATTAATCGATTAATCAATTTGGCTTTCGATTAATCGATTTTGGAAATCGATTAATCGACTTTGACAGTTTTGCTTAACTTTCTAAGTTTTCTTTGAGATTCATGGAGGGTCTAGGACCTTCTTTATTACATCTTTAGTGATGTATTTCATGTGTTATGATGTACCATAGGTGGTACGTGTGAAAGCGAGCACAAAGAGCTGCGTGGGACCTTGTGCTTGGACCATCAGAGAATTGAGGTAGGGAACACCTTGAACATGTACTTTAATTTCAAGAGCATGTATGTAGTGATATAATTATCAAATTGAAGTTGTTTTAAATTGTGAAAAGTTTTGTGAAAATGGGTGCGTGTGTGACACCAAGAATGTGATAAAGGCATCTGTGTGATGCAAGTAATTAAGAACAAGTAATCTAATAAGATTGAGACATTCCCAGGGGATGAGAAAGTAATAAAGGCATCAGGTGTGATACGGGTATGTATACATCCCAGGGATGTATACATAGGATTGAATAATTACTATTGAGGCCTAACTGATATAAGATAGTACACTTACACAGTGAACAACTATATGTAAAACACATGTTATTTTTGTTATTTGAGGTTTGATAGGATACCCCACCGACGTGGCAGGATACCCACGACTAACGCGACAGAATATCCATGACCGGTACGACGGCGAATCCGTACACCAGTACGGAGGTTTATCCGTAACCGTAAGTACATCCTAGGGATGTTGTGTGATATTTAACCCCGCCGCCTAGTGAGAAAGGGGCTTCGGTCGTATTCCCAGGGAATATATTTTTACAACTGTCTAATTAGATGACGATGAAGGGTATCTCATCGGGGCTCGATGCTATATTGCTCGGGGATTACTTAAGTTGAAGATTTAAGTTTTGCTTTAGACATATTCAGTGTCATTCATGATAAATCAACAGTAAAGTAAGACATGCTAACTACCAGTAAACTTGAATGAAATTCATCAGATTTAAACTGTTTTTCTTTCAAAAGCATAGACACATCGTGCTTAGAGTATCATGAAATATATGTGAGTTTTAACTTATATGTTCATTGTGTTTGTTCCCTATTGAGCTAGGATGTAGCTCACCCTTTAGACTATACGTCGCAGGTCCACTGGCAGCAGCAGCTGAGGCTTCCTGAGACGTAGATCCGAGTGATTCGGATTACGTGCCTGGAGACGAGTTGGAGCCTCTACTCGAGGACTTCTTCTAGAGGACTCTGCTGTATACTTTGATAGAGAGTCAGTTTTGAGAGCAGATTGTACGGCTTGGTATGTCAAGCTTTTATTTTGTTGAACATGTAATTAAATTGAATTACTCTTTTGGCGAACCATCTAGGGTGATCTGTAGATCATCGATGGTTCGGGTCAGTTCTCTGTTCATGCGATGGCATGAAAGTAGAACTGTCTTTTGCATATGCCAGTTAAGCATATTAACTATTTCCGCTTTATGAGATAATTGCTTTAATTATTTAGTTTGTGCTTGATATACCAATGTTCTGTGCACAGTTTTGGGGCACGATTTGGAGGATCGTGCTGATGGCACGGGTTTCGGGGTGCCGAAATCCGGGCTATCACAATATTCTAATTGTGATACACTTTTGTTATTGTTGGGCTTTAATTTTACACTTGAATCAAAAGGTGTTGGTATTAATTTTTCATTATGTTTAAATTTCTTTAACAATTTTTTTATATAATGTGACTGAGATAAAATAATAATATTATTTTATTTAAATAATTTTATTTTAAGAATTACATCGACTTCACCCATATATCTTTCATATCAAATTGTGAAGCCAAAAAACTTTTTATATTTTTAATACTTTCTAAATTTGTACCAAAAATTAAGAGATCACATCCACATATAAGCAAACTATCACACCCTTACCGTTTGATATCTTACTATAAATATATTTATCTGATTCATTAATTTTGAAGTCATATAATAAAATAATATTATCAAAAAATTTCATGTCACTGTTTAAGAGCTTGTTTCAGACCATATAGTGACCTAATTAGTTTACAAACTTTATTTTCATATCTCTGCATTATAAAACCCTATGGTTGTTCCATATATTCTTCCTCTTCAAATTCACTATTTAAAAAGACTTTTTTAATATCCATTTGATGAACTTTGAGATTATATATAAAAGCAAGGACAAATAATATCTTGGTCGAAAAAATACTAGCCACTGGAGCATAAGTATCAAAATAATTAATACCATGCTTTTGTCTAAAACTTTTGACAATAAGTCTAGTCTTAAACTTGTTTATAGTGCCATTAAGATTAAGTTTTCCTTTGAATATCCACTTACAACTCATAGGTTTAGATCCCTGTGGTAAATTTACTAATTCTCATGTATTGTTGGACATGATAGAATTTATTTAATCATTTATGACTTCTTTCCAAAATGCAGAATCAATAGACTTAATAACTTCATCATATGTTTTAGGATTTTCATCGACATTCAAAATAAACTTTATTTTCTTAGTTTTCTCATTTCTGGTTCCTTCTACAAGATACATATAGAAATCTGAACCAAAATCAGTGGTTTTTTTAGGTCTCTTACTTATTTTAGGTTTCATCTCTTCACCACTAGAGAGATAAGGAGAACTAAAAGATTCATCTAAGTTAGAGGATATAAGAGGTTTAGGAATGGTGAAAATTTTATTCTCATGAAAAATGACATCTCTTGATTCAAAAATTGAATCTTTTTCAAAAATATTATTATGCTCGCAGACTAAAAATATGTATGTAGGACTATTACAAGAATATCTCATAAAAATATATTTTATGGCTTTAGGACCCAATTTTGTATGTTTATAATCAAACACTTTAACAAACGGTCTACAACCTCATACTTTTAAATAATGTAATTTGGGAGGTTTATTCTTCCAAACTTCATATGGAGTTTTAAAAGACTTTTTATGTGGCATCCGATTTAAAATATAACATGCAGTTAGTAATACTTCTCCCTATAGATTTGAATTCAAACCCGAATTTGTTAACATAGAATTTACCATTTCTACTAGAGTCCGAATTTTTTTTTCGGCAATTCCATTAGATTGAGGAGAATATGGAGCGGTGACTTCATGGATGATTCCATACTTGTCACAAAATTCTGAAAATTCATGTGGCATGTATTCACCTCTCCTATTCGATCTCAATACCTTAATTTTCAAATTTAATTGATTTTTCAATATGGCCTTATAAGAGATAAATTTACTAAATATTTTCTCTTTTAATTGAAGAAGGAAAATGTATATAAATTTAGAACAATCATCAATAAAAGTGATAAAATATATTTTTCCTCCTTTAGTAGTAATGTTATTTAAACTACACAAATCAATATGAATTAAATCTAATAGTTTCAATTTTTTTTCAACACTTTTAAATGACTTCTTAGTCATTTTAGATTATACACAAATACTATATCTATCTTTACCATAATCTATTTATATTTTATAAATTAGTTCTAATTTAACCATACTATCCATAGAACGTAAATTTAAATGATCTAATCTATTATGCAATAAAATAATTGAATCACACATATAAATCGAAGAAGCAGATTTATCATTAATATTGAACTTAAACATTCTGCAAGAGGCATATCACGTGCTTACAAACATATCTTTCTTAGAAAGTACAATGAAATCAGATTCGATCACGATTTTGAATCCATGTTTGTTAAAAATACAGGTCATATAAGATTCTTCTGGATTTCAGGGACATGGAGTACATTGTTAAGGGTTACAAATTTTTCTGAAGTAAAGTTTAGAACAACCTTTCTTTGTCCTATAACTTTGACAGTAGTGAAATTTTTCATGAACAATTCATGTTCATCATATGACACCTCATAGGATGTAAAGTTATTTCTATCAAAGGTCACATGCCTAGTAGCCTCAGAATCGAGCCACCATTCATTTTCATCATCTACCATGTTGACTTCGGAGATCATCGCAACGAGATCTTCTTCACCCATAATGTGTCTGATTTTTATTCTTAAAAAAATCTTGACAATCACGTTTGAAATAGCCGAGTTTCTTGCAATAAAAATAAGTATCATTGTTTGCCTTTTCCTTGTCATTATCGCTCTTGAAATCCTTCTTATTCGATTTCAGTTTAAAATTATTCCCTTTATTCTTCTTCTTCGATATAGATGCATCTTCAACAATGTGAGCATTAGAGACGAGTTCAATTTCTCCTCTTCCTTGTCACGTAGACGAGCCTCTTCTTCTATGCGAAGATGAGTAAAGAGTTCCTCCATAGTACGATCTTCTTTTCTATGTTTCAAATTCTTACAGTAATCTTTTCATCCCAACAGTAATTTTTTAATAACCGCGGAGACTTGAAAACCTTCGTCTATTGTGTTTTCTTCCGCTATAAGATTGTTGAAGATAATCTGCATCTGATGCACTTGCTACAAAATAAGTTTAGAATCATACATCTTAAAATTAAATAACTTACTTACTAAGTATGTGCGCACGTCGGCTTCCTCTAAGATTGATAGACATCAAAAAGAGAATCGGCTTCCTCTGAGATTACATTTTCGTTCAAGTGCCTCTCATATCTCCTTTGCAGTCTTGTAAGATTATAGACATAAAAAAGGGAATCGATGAGAGCGTTGAAAATATAACCTTTGCATGTATAATTGTCGCTTTCCCATTTCGTACGGATTCTACCCTCTTCAAGTGTAGAATTCATACGGAATTTGGCGTCCATAGTAAAAATATATGCGACTTTCAAGATTATGAGTAGGAAGTGAACTTTTGATTGTCATCGTTTGAAATTTGTGCTATTAAAATACTCGAGTTTCGTGATCTTCGCGTTAGAGAGATCCACCACCTTTTGTGCCATGGAAGATATTGCCTTAAAATTATTGACGAGTTGCACAATAAGTGATAGAAAATATATTAGAAAAATTGGCTTCAAGGCACAATTAGATCGCTATCTTTAAGATAATATTTGTCCTCTATATGAAACGGGATAACAGTTAATTACCGATCCGTCACACATTACGTTGCACTCTAGTGTGCAATTCAACGAAACGAAATACAGAATGCTCTAATTGGCACACGAATTCTAAGGACTCAGATATAGGATTCGGAATTGCAAGTGAATCAGAATCTCTCTTCTAGCATCTATTTATAACTTTTGAAGCACCTTTTCAGGGTCAGTTGTGCCTGTCAACCAATCGGACCATCTTAGATCAAATCCTTAAGTTCTTCGCGACGATGCGGTCGTGTAAAGTGCGCTTTAAAAGCGCCAATTGTGTCATTCGTACATCGCACACGCGCACGGTGGCGAATCGCCGCTATGAGTTATATTTCTGCTTTCAAACCAAACGATATGGAAGATAAATTTCCATATATATAACAATAAATTTTCTTGTAAAAAATGAGATGGGACAAAACTTTTACAATACTTTTAACTTATGGTGGAAATAGTTTCCCTCTAAAATAATTGAAAATTCAAATCACTTTAACTTGAAGGTTGATAATTCAAGTATTGGTAAAAGTATTTTTCTCACGTAAAACTAATAATTTAAGAAATCATTTAAAGATAAATAAAATTAATAAATAAATATTATTAAATTAATAATAAATAAATATTTATTTTAGTAAATATCTAACAAGGATTACCCTAATTATTCTTTAAATTAAATTAAATTTTTTAAAAAAATTACAAGAAAAAGTAGACAAAAAAAAATTATAAGAGAAAGTAGCCAATGATTTTTAGCGTACGTGCCCTAGAGATAGTGTAGGTGTTAATATAGGTACCCATGATTTAGTCGTACTACGTGGCTAAATTTAGCACCTTTAAGTTCTAGGTCCACTTGAAGCTTTTAAATTAGAATAGACGGGGTTGTCCATCACATCAAAACATAATTAAATGCCACGTAGCTGTCGAGTCCCACTTGAATGATTCATTTCTTTATAGTAATTAAATAAAGGGAGTTATTACTTGAGGACGCTTTCAAGTGATTGTACCGGATTACACCACCGAATTTAAAAGAAAGATTTGCATTTTTAGCGGCCTCTATCATATAAAAATACTATTTAAGTAGTTTGATTTAAAGGTCATAATTTAAAGATATTAATTACAAAAAATTAGAATAATATATAATTTTCATCGTTTAATTAAATGGGGTCAAACACTATTATATAATTCAAAAGTTGATTATAATAAATTATATGACAAATATCGTATTTTGCTCCAATATTAAGAACTAAAGACCTATTGATTATAAACTTCAAATCAGATGACTCATATTACATTTTATATATGACATGTTCTTAAAATACCAAGTCTTTCTTTAAGTTTGGTGCAATCATTTAAAAAAATTGTGCAAGTAATGGATCGCTTAAATAAATAGGGTGGCAATTCATCCGGGGAGGCTACTATCCAAGTTTCCATCGTCCAATTACCAATCAATGGTGCAGGTTTTATTGCATAGAAAGGTCGCTCTTCCTGTGGAAATAGATGAGGCTAAACGATTGTGCATGATTGCCATTTGCCAATCATTCAAAAGTACAGGAAGAGAAACAGAGCCGTGTTCATATGCACATAATTTGAACCTCTCATATTAAACATCATTTTCAATATAACGATTGGATTTCATAATCAATACCCAACAATCAGCATCATCAATGACTTATCCCATCTATTCAAAGTAGAATTTGGGAGTCCTCCTATGGTCCTATCTGTCCATGAATTTTTTTAATCATAGTGACAAAAAATGTAATTTTTTTTTAAAATGTATTTTTAAAAAAAATAAAAAATAAAAAAGTAAAAAATATATACTTTTCAAAAAAATTCATATTTTCAAATATATATATATATAAAATTTTTTAAAAATTTCCCTTTTTTTAAAATTGCCAAAAAGATAACATTTGGCCGACAAGACCTCATTGTCTCTAGGGAGTTCTTCCCTCATTTTAGACAAATTTTTTGTTCAATGCAAGGCACAAAAAGGCGCGTTTTGAAAGTTTATAATATTAGAAAAATACACAAAAAGATATTAATCATTAATAAGCAGGCCTAAAAAAAATAATATTTCTGGCCCAAAGACATGACTCATAAGCACTTAATTATGATACTCCTCAATTGTTAATATGACTCATAAGCACTTAATTATGATACTCCCCAATTGTTAATATTAGACACTTTAGACAAACAACCTTGGAAACCAAACGTTTTAGCTTAATATATAAAACCTAAAAGTTTTAACGTTTTGTTTAAGTTTAGGGATCCGTGAGATCTCAAACACTCTACACATATGGGTTTAAATGAATTTGTGAGTTTACAAATTTGTCCCTGATTGTCTTCTCCACTCAAATCACCGACGACACCAGCTACGACGAGTTCACCCCCGACGGTTGCAGCGAGTTCACTCTCGATGAAACCAGCTCCGGCGAGTTCACCCCCGACGACTGCGACGAGTTCACACCTGACGAAACCAGCTCCGGCAAGTTCACCTCGACGGTTGTGGCGAGTTCACCCCCAAAGAAACCAGCTCCGGCAAGTTCACCCCCGACGGCACGGCGAGTTCACCCCGATGAAACCAGTTCCGGCGAGTCCCCCCCCTCCCCCGCAACGAAACCAACTTCGGCGAGTTCACCCCCGACGAAATCAGCTCCAGCGAGTTCACCCCTGAAACAAGTGTGGCTCATCTGCTCTGATGTACTCAACGAACATTTTTGGGGAGACCCACATCCCAATAAACTTGCTGGAACAGGGATACTCTTATTACATTTCCTGCGAGAGCTCCCAGAATCAATAGATTCGTCTAGATGTTCTATCTTTTCGAGGGGCGTCGATTTCTGGATCTCTGAAGAGGTGAAGGAGATAGTAGGAGGAGTTCTCTGATTGAGAGAGAATCAACAATATGAGGTGAGAGATGAAGAGATGGGGACTTTTTGGGTGAAGTGAGAGATGGGTTTTGAATGAAATCTTCGGAGAATTGAGTGAAGCGAGATGCGAATTTGGTTCGTGAACGGGGTTCGGATCGGCAAGGTGGGGGTGACCTCGCCGCAGAGTGAACTCACGGTGAACTGCAGCGAGCTTGCTGGCGTGAACTCGGTCGCCTGGCCAAGGGTGAACTCGTCAGAGCTGGTGGTGTCGTCAGTAATTTGAGTGGAGAAGATAATCAGGGACAAATTTGTAAACTCACAAATCCACTTAAACTCACATGTGTAGAGTGTTTGAGATCTCACGGATCTCTAAACTTCAAAAAAATGTTAAAACCTTTTTTTCTAAAACTTTTAATCTACAATTCCCGAACGTTTACAAATCAAGATTATTTTTCTAATTTCCCTGTTAATATTACTCTCACTACTTCCTTTAATTTATACTTTCTTGTGCTTACACTTCCGCATCAGTCTCCAATGCAAGGACTATGATAGGTTTCCAACGTATATGTGCCCAAACCATCTCAAAGATATTCGTTTGGTCTCTTTCTTTTTTCAATCTACAATTATCTGATATAATTTTTCATAATATCTTAATTTATTGTTAATATACATATCTACTTTAAGATACACATCCTAGTCACATATCTTATGTCATTTGTCTTTTTTCTTTTATAGCTTGTAATATATGGTAACCTAGTTTTTAGGCTTCTCATTTTATAAAAATATATATTTTGATTAAAGTGACACTAGTTAATTACATAAAACATCACTTGTCTCTCAAAAAATAATATCATAAATTATTTATAACACAATTGACTAAGGAATGCCTAAATCATCATTTTTGTACCTACTTTTAATTATACAAAATATGGTTACATTTTCATAGTCTAAAAAAAGAGGTACACATGAGACAATGTAATAGTTAAAGCACATAGGTTTAAGAGTCTATTGAAAAAAAAAATCAAAGAATGACAAAAATAAAAATAAATGAAAGATCTTGAAAAATGCAAGGCAATAATAAGAAAAAATGTAATAATGTGAAGCATGTGATAATCTATAAATTATAGGTGTTGAACAAATGAAAAAATAAATTTTTCTATAAGTTTCCCAAGTTATACATAAAAAAGAAAATAAGACATTGCTTAAGGAATGTGCATTAAATATGAAATTAAAAGAATTTTTGTGAAAGAGTGAGATAAAAAGTAGAAGAAGAATAAATTTTAAAGACATTATACGTAGGGTAAGTGAGGAAAGTAGACTGAGAAAAAAAAATCAAATCGGTAGATGATTAACCAAATATCTAAGCCATATATAATAAAAAAAGCCACTGTTGAGTTTTAAAAGTATTGGAAATGACTTTGACACACGTAATTCTCTACCCTATCTTATTTTTTTAACTTAAAGGATATAACAAAAAGTCAATTTTTACTCATATTGTATGTTCTCGTCTGGATTGTACTATCTAGATGGAAAACTTGCCACAATTATTCTCTTATACATACTATCTTCTTAGTGATATAAGACAAGGACATTGTAATAAATAATTAATTATTTTGTATTCGAGACTTTATTGATATTTGGAGAAAAATATTTGAATCATTATATTCTTTCAAATGATAGTTTATGAGTTAAAATTGTCATTTATAATACATTTTTGATCTCTCAAGGAGTGAGTAGAGAAGAGGGTAAAATTACTGAACAAGTAAATCTTATATAAAATTTTACCATGTAAAGAATTTTATCAAGAAGAAGGGGTACTTGCTAAAGCAGGTAACATGATTTTAGCAAAGAGGATGGGAACTTGCTAAAGCAAGTGAACTCTGTTATAGCGAAGCTAGCAGAGAGTTATGCCATACGCAACCTTAATGATTTGTGAGATTTGGTATGAGAAGTGTGAAGAAATTAATCTTTATTTACATAGTCCATTTGCCTTTACGTCTCTACCATGCTCAATTCATATAAAAGATTGCAATCACTCTACATCTCTACCATGCTCAATTCATATAGAAGATTTTTCAATCATTCACAGGGACCAATCCTAGTTAATAAATTTGAACCAATTACAGAAGGGAGCCATTACTTGCACACATTTTTCAAGTGATTGCACCAAATATAAAGAAAAACTTAGTATTTTAGGGACATGTGATATGTAAAAGCGCATTATGGGCCATCTAATTTGAAGTTCATGATCAATAGATCTTTAGTACATAAAATTGGAGCAAAACACGATACTCGTCATATGATCTATTGTAGTCAACTGTTGAATTATATAATAGCCTTTGACTATATTTAATCAAATGATGAAAATTATATTTTGTTCTAACCTATTGCAATTGATATCTTTAAATCACGACCTTCAAATCAGACGACTTATATGGTGTTTTCACATAGTAGAGGTCACCAAACTTACAAGTCTTTCTTTTAAATTCGGTGCAATCCGGTGCAATAACTTGAAAAGCGTGTGCAAGTAATGACTCCCATTACAAAAAGTCAATTGGATAACAAAACAAGGATGCCACATCATCAATCGAGGAGAAACCCCAATGCGAATAATAAGCAAAGTACTTTTACTTTATCTCTAGTTCTTTACAAGTTTGCCATTGTATTATTAATATATGATAAATATTTATTCCATTTTGACACAACTATATATATATATATATATATATATATATATATATATATATATATATATATATATATATATATATATATATATATATATAATAGTCAAAATTGAAGGAAAATATTTGAACTATGAAACACTTATGGAGTTTTGGATTTTATTAAGGAGAAGGGGTTTCTTTGATTGACAAAATTATTTAATCAAATATTTTTTAAAATTAATTAAATACTACTGAAATAGCATCATGATCACTTTTAATGAAAATAAATAAAAAGAAAATCTAGAATTACGCCAATTGTCCAGCTATTAAATTTCTGAGTTCCAAGACAAGTAATCTTATAGAAATTTACAAGAAGTACACTGAATAAAAATATTAGGATTGTTTAATGCATGCATGAAGGGGAAATAAAAATATAACGAATGCATCGGAGAGCTAGTTGAGGTCCCTGTTAGAGTTAAGCTGCATCAATAATTTATTATTTATTATTCCTTATTGTTTTGTTTTAATAATAGATAATTTAATACAAATAATATGGTAGTGCATGCGATTTAATGGTATATATTTTTTACTAAAGATGTAACACTAAATGAAAGTACCAAGGGAAAAAAATTAATAAGTTGAAACGATGGAGAAAGGGTTAAGACTTTCGAGTTGTCGTGTGTTTAGCTGTTTAAAAAGACTTTGAATTTGGGCGGTTTCTGCAGAAATAGCGCAGACTACAAGTTTTTGACAAATTTCGCTATTTTAGGAGATTTGACAGTTTTTTAGGTGATTTTGGTTAAACTCCGAATCAGCTTTCTGAGTTTAAAAAACTCAGAATGCATCAAATTTTGAAGTTCTTTTATCAAGATACTGTGTTATTGCTTTTCCCAAGTCTCTTCTAAAATATATCAGATTTTATACGTGCTATATTTTTAAAAAAGTCAAACTCTTAACTCCTAGCCAAACAATTTTAGGAATTTGACAGAAAATATTAGGAATCTTTAAGATTCCTTTAATTTTAGAAATGACTAGAAATCATCAAACGCCTCAAAAGGTTTGAAACATGCTAATAAAGTTAGAATATATGAAGTACAAGTTTAATGAACAAGATAGAAAAAAGAGTTGATTTAGTTAAAAAAAAATCATTAATGTTACAATGTCATAGATGTCAATTTTTTAAGGGTTTTTTTACATATACCCCCGTTGAGATATACCGATATTGCATGAAACCCTATGAGTTATGAGTATTTATTCTGCGGCCCTTACTTTTGTATTTATGTTTCATATACCCCCTTTGCTATTACCTAGCTTGGAATTTATGGACAAGAGGACTATTTTGTCCTTAATGAAACCAATATTTTAAAAATACCACAAGTATTTCATTTATCTATATTTACAAGTCATGCCATTAAAGTTTACCACCATTCTAAAAGGCCATTTATTCACCTTTATTTATTTATAGTTACATAATAGTATCTTTACTACAAATTTTGAGTTACGCTAAAATAACATATCGCATTGAGTTAGACGATGGAGATTGTTTATCGTCCCAATATTTCATGAGATCGATCTTTAGATCATGAGTGTACCATCAGACGGTCGATTTTTTATTTCATGTTAAAAGTGACCTTAAAATCAATTTTAAGCGAGCACATAATGTTAAGGTCACTTTTCTGAGATGTGTGCCATGTGAAATAAAACACTGACTGTCTGATGGTACGCCGATAATCTCAAGACCCATCGTGTGAAATATTGGGAGGATAACTGATCTTCATCGTTCGATTCAATTCAATCAATGTGTTTCAGTGTGGGTGAACTCAAAGATTCGATGGGTAGATTTAAAGGTACTCTTCTAAAAGGGCCCTTCATTCATCCATCAGATTCAAGACCCATCATATGGGTGATTCCCCCATTAAAGCATGCAAACGTTTGGACGAATACTCAACCAATAGAGGATTTGTGGCAAACGACGCAATTATTATTGTAAAGAAGACCTTCAATCTATCTACTCAAAATACCCGACCCTCCAATTTGTTATATGATTCAAGACTGATTGGTATTGATTGATTCTTACTGATGCAATTTTGTTCTCGGTATTGGCTGATACTTACCGATATAATTTTTTTTCTATATGTTTTTAAAAAAAGGCCGATTTGGTATTGATGGTACCGTATCTATATCAGCCGATATGTATAGGTGCAAGATGGACCAATACGTGATACCGATACTGATGCCCCGAGTTCAGGTCGGATTAGCCCAACCTTGATCCTTCTTGTATCTGGTCTTGCATTGCGGACAAGATTGGTTCCCATCTTTCAAAATTAGTCAAACCTTGATGCTTCTTGTATTTGGTTTGGCTAATCCGACCTGCACTCGGGGTATCAATATCGGTATCAGGTATGGGTTCATCTTGCACTGATACATATCAGCTGATATGGATACGGTACCACTAATACCAAATTGGTCTTTTTTTTAAAACATGTAGAAAAAAATTGTATCGGTAAGTATTGGCCAATAACGAGAAAAAAATTGTATCGGTAAGTATCGGCCAATACCAATCGGTCTTTCATCTGTTGGGTCTTAGAGTCATATAGCAAATTGGAGGTTCGGGTATTTTAAGTGGATAGATGGAAGGTTTTCTTTACAAGAATAATTGCATCGTTTACTACAAATCTTCTATTTGTTGAGTATTCATCCAAACGTTGACATGTTTTAATAAGGGAATCACTCAACTGATGGGTCTTGAATCTGATGGGTGAATGAACGGCCTTTTAGAAGAGTACCTTTAAATCCACCCACCGAATCTTCGAGTTCACTCTTGTTGAAACACATTAATTGAATTGAATCAAACTATGGAGATCATTTATCCTTCCAATATTTCTCACAATGGATCTTGAGATTATCAACATACTATCAGTGTTTTATTTCATATGGCACACATAAAAAAAGTGACCTTAACATCACGTGCACGCTTAAAATTGATTTTAAGATTACTTTTACGGGTGTGTACCACATGAAATAAAAAATCGATCGTCTGATGGTACACCCATAATCTAAAGATCGATCTCATGAAAGATTGGGGACGATAAACAATCTCTATCGTCTTTTTCAATGCAGTCGATGTGTTTTAGCGTGGGTGAACTCAAAAATTTTGTAGGTGGATTTAAAGGTACTCTTTTTAGAATGGTGATAAACTATAATGGCATGACTTATAAATAAAGGTAAATGAAAAGCCTTTTAGAATGGTGGTAAATTTTAATGGCATGACTTGTAAATATAGATGAATAAATGCCCTTTTAGAATGGTGATGTTTTTAGAATATTGGTTTCATTAAGGGCAAAATAGTATTTTTGTCTATAAACTCACGGCTAGTTAATAGCAAGGGGGGTATATGAAACAGAAACACAAAAATAAGGGCGGTAGAATAAATACCCATAACTTATAGGGTTTCTTACAATATTGGCATATCTCGGGGGGTATATGCTAAAAACCCTTTTTTTACTCTAATGTACTATTTGATGATTCGTCTGGGGGCATTTTAACTAAGATCATTACAAGAGGGCAAAGTTTAGATTTATAAGTGACGAGTGTCTTGGGTGCAAGGTAGCGATGTCTAGATTATTTATGAAAAAAGAAAATTTTAAAACTACATCTCCACTATGTACTTTTTGGGTCGAAATTTTTTTATCCTTGAATCATAGTCAACATTTGACTATTAATTTTAATATTCAATTATTTTTAAATTTGTCTATTAAGGCTACTGAAACTCCATGTGACCTCAAAACAATATTTAGGTGGCGACATGGACCTCCATGTTAACATTCAGGGGCGTAGCCAAAAAATTTTGTTGGCGAGGGCTACAAATGATAAAAATTAATGATAGTAGTTATTTTACCATCGATTTGGGAGCTTCTACATCATATATTTGAAGGCTTATATAAAAACGAAGGTTGTATAAGACTCATACTTTATAGAAACTCTAGATTTAAATGGAGGCTTGAGTCTCCCACAACCTTCTATGTGGCTACGCCACTGGTAATATTAGCAGTAAGGATACTTCACCTAGAGTACCATCACACACACACACACACACATATATATATATATATATATATATATATATATATATATATATATAAAGGTGTCCATTCTCCACAGGTTCTAGGCGGAGGTCCACGTGGCATCCAAAACATTATTTCAATGTCACACGGACCTTGGGTACATTGCTTAGATTTTTTTTTTTTTTTTCAATAATTTTGAAAATTCATCTCCACCATGTATTTTTTGAGCCCTAAAATATAAACTATTGAAATCAGTCAAGCATTAACTTATGCTTTAAAAAAGTTTTTTTAAATTTTTTTGTTTTTAAATTAATCCAAATTATCCACCTGTGCTCCACGTGACAACCAAAGAGTATTTTGAGTGTCATGTGTATCTCCACATGGACCTTAGAGGACGGTAACCGTCCTCCCGTGAAAGACAGAACCATATATATATATACATAGGGTATCTTAATTTGTGCTTGGATTAATCCGATAGAGAGAGTGTAGTACTGTCTCACTTGTGTCACGACTATTTCACAAATTAGGCACGCCCACCATACACAACTAAATTGAATAGGAATATGAATAAGTTTAGCACCAACCAACCTTAAGGGGTTAGGTGAGTTGGCCAGGTACTTGTTTCCAAAAGTAGGAGACCTGAGTTCGAATCTCTTCCCCTCCTTGAAGCTATCCTAAGGATTTATATCCTGTGCTGATTAGATTATTGTGACCCAGTTAAACCCATTTACATCCTTTCATTACTCTAATGACCTTTGACGGTACCGAATTAAAAAGAAAGACTTGCAAGTTTGGCAACATCTACTATATGAAAACACTATCTAAGTTATTTGATTTGAGGGTCATGATTTAAAGATATCAATTGCAAAACATAAGAGTAAAATATAATTTTGATCATTTGATTAAATAGAGTCAAAGGCTATTATATAATTTAACAGTTGACTACAATAAAACATATGACAAGTATCGGTTTTTGCTCCAATTTTATGTATCAGAAATCTATTGATCATGAAGTTCAAATCAGACAGCCAATATTGCAATTTTACGTATCACATGTCTCTAAAATACCAAATCTTTCTTTAAATTCGGTGCAATCACTTGAAAAAAGTATACAAATAATGGCTCCCATGTTATAATTATTATAAAATAATTAATATATTATTAAGAGTCGAATGTCCCAATAATTTAGAATCATTTCAACCTCAACTTTTAAAGGGATAACGACTCATGACGCATATTAAAACAATGGTTAAATGATCAAATAGCATTAAAATGTGATCTATCATTATGTCATATACCGCACACTTGTCGCCAATCTAAATTGTCTAAGAAAGTTATTCATCATTGAAATATATTTTAGCTCAAAGAAATATTGAATGATGATTTTTAATATCAGCCATTAAAATTAAAAGCAAAATAAGATGTTATAATCCGGAAATCGAATGGTTAAAATTTTTCTAGAATACTTGCACTTCTAACATCTTGAACAATTGATTGTGTAAGATCATCAGAACACCATTTTCGTATTTAAGCGATAGTCAGGGGAGTCGGGCCCTTTTGAAAAGCTACATAAGAAGGGCATTTGCGTCATTCGGCACTATAGGTCACGGGAAGTGGGGCCCGTCTACTTTTTTCTATCATTTCCGGCTCTGACTCGCTGCTGATTCGCGGATTGAATGTATGGATGTAGAAATGGCATGCATGCATATATCTATGGAAGGGAGATGAGGTGACAGAGGCACCCCATGCGAACTTGAAAATATCAGGCGCCACGTATGCATCAATCCCAGCGATAGAGCAAACCAGATTTTGAGAACATAAGATCGGCGAAGGGATCTGTCTCTCTTCTCGCTCCACTGAAAAGAAAAAAAACACCAACAAATAATCCCCAAATATCCAAATTTTTTTTTTCGACGGGGAAAAATAAACTAGCGTTCGTAGATAGATGGCTGCGAAACCATAGTTACTGCTGAAACGAAAACCAGGTATTTGGCCACTTTCTTTTTTAATTTATTTATTTTTATTTCGATTGATTTATATGACTGTTTGAAGCTTTTTCATGGATGGTTTTGTAAAATTTTATTTATTTTTATTTATTTTTTTTATTTTTAGTGGATGTGTGGCTAGCTTTTTGGTTTAATTTTTGTTAGATCTTCGGCGGGGATCTATCTGAGAATGATATTGTGATTTTTTTTTTCGGCTTTTGCTTTCTTTTTTTGTGTTGGTTCTGCAGAAATTTTTGTCGGAAAAATATCTGTTTATGAATTTGAGTGGTTTTAGGTTTTGAAGTGAAACTGTGGACGTTTGGTGGTGATTTGTTGCTGCTATGGAGATGATCTCGAGTATCCGTACTGTTGGAAAGAAGAAATGTGGTCTTATTGAATGATTAATTAGTCGAAAATTTTGTTTGATCGAGAACGGTGGAGTCGAATCCATTGGCTTGGTTCGGGTTGTGTGGCTTTATTGGTTTGATTATTGCTGTAAATACTTGGAGATCCCGATGTCTACCTCGTGTGAAAGGTGGATCGATGGCTTACAGTTCTCATCGTTGTTCTGGCCTCCACCTCAAGATGCACAACAACGTCAGGTATGCGTGATTTCGTAAATTAATTATTAATTAATGTTATTATTAAGCTTTACATCTTTTATATTTTATGATTTTGAATTGATAACATATATTCTTCTATTTAATTTTTTAATTAGTTATTAAAATTGTTATTGTTATAATTATTTTACTGAATGTTGTTGCTGTTGGTTTTCTGTAAAATCGGAGTTCACAATAATGGATCATGCGAAATAATATGTTGTTGCTTTAGGTTGTGGCTACTTAAGTTATAAAACTTTTGCTTATCTTCACTAAAATGTTTAATGGCCGCTTTCCATGAGTATGAAGATTCAATCTTAGTTTTAGGAATTCACTTAACTGGATTACTTAACTTCTAGAGAATTTTTTTTTCTCTTTTTCTAGATGATTATTAAATTAACTTCTAGAGGATCACTTTGTAGGCTTTGGCACAGTTCGTATTTTGATCATCCAAGTTATTTGGGGTTTGAAAAGGTTTTGGGAACTGCTTCAAAACATTTGGAGCAAGGTTTAAAATCTCGGCTCTGGTACTGGACCGATCACGGCTGGTACTGGACAACATTTTCACTAAGTACCTGTAATTTCAAAAATAAATAATTTTAATAATAATAATAATAATAATAATAATAATAATAATAATAATAAAGGAAAGAAAAATTATTTATAGCAAATGGGGTCTGATTGAATCTTGCCCCTTTGAGCTCCGGCGTTGCACCCAAATGCCACGGGGCACTCATTCCCCTCTAGGGTATCCCTAAGAGGGTTGTAGAAATAAAATAAAATAAAAATTACATGTCTGGTCTTGATCTAACCACTGTGGTCAACGGTGATAAAAATGATGTTTTAATTTTTTTGGGGTGGTCTTGGATCAACCTTGTGCACGTCTACGTGCCACTTAAACATGAGTTTGGGTGCCGCGTGATGCCCAAATATTGTGGTCGTAGAGCTCAACCGAACGGTATACTGAGTGTATATTGATGTCCATATGCAGGCACCCAGATCACTGTTTTGGTGCCACATGGAGCTCGTGTGCATTGTTGAAGTCAATTAAAACATCAAGAAATATTTTTGGAATGCAAAAGTCAGACATTGACTAATTTCAATGGTCCAGATCATGGTTATCATCATCTTACAATACGTTATGATATAGAAAACAATATGTATCTATGATATGTATTCTTTTACATTGTGATACACAATACAAACGATACATATGATTTCAGTCTTAAGTAATTTCTTTTATTTAAATTTTTTTTAATTATTTACCCCCAACTCTAAAATAAGGGTTGGATATGAAGTGTCTATCATCAGCAAAGTCTTTAATGGCCCTTGTAGTAGCACAGTCATGTCTTATGAGTATGAAGATTCTTCTTTTTCCCGGGGATTTATACCGATAATTTTTTTTTAATTCACTAGATAACTTAACTTTTAGAGGATCAATTTGTAGTTTGTAGGGTTTCAGACAGTCCATATTTGATCATCCAAGTTATTTAGGGTTTGAAAAGAGTGCAAGAACTGCTTCAAAACATTCCTAGCAATGTTTAAAATCTTAGCTCCATTTATAATACCAGTCACGACCGGGTATCAACCGTTATGAGGGGATATACCTATAACTTTAAATAAATAAAATTTAAAATCTAATATATATAATTTGTATGTTGAAGTTTTAGATTGTGAGTACTTAAAAGAGTAAAATTTCGGGTTGGATATAAATTGTTAATCATCAGCAAAGTCTTTAATGGCCCTTGTAGCGCTATCACTTCCATGAGTATAAACTATGAAGATTCATCGTTTTTAGGGATTTAATTAACCTGATAACTTTAACTTCTAGAGGATCACTTTGTACTTTGTAGGGTTCTGCACAATCTGTATTTTGATCATTCAAATTATTTAGAGCTGGAGGAGGTTTTGGAACTGCTTCGAAACATTTTGAGCAAGGTTTAAAATCTTGGCTTCAGTACCAAAATAGTCATGGCAGTATTTCTGGATTATATATATATATATAACAAATTGTGGACTCTTAAAGTGTAAAATTCGGGTTGGATATGAATTGTTTATCATCAGCAAAGTGTTTAATGGTTCTTGTAGCACTATTACTTTCTATGAGTATGGAGATTCATCTTTTTCTCAAGGATTTAATTAACTAGATACCTGACAAAAAAAAATAATTAACTAGAAACTTAACTTCTAGAGTATGACTTTGTACTTCGTAGGATTTTTCACAGTTCATACTTCGATCATCCAAGTTATTTAGGGTTTGAAAAGGTCGTGGGAACTGCTTCAAAACAGTTTGAGCAAGGTTTAAAATCTCGTCTCGGGTACTAGTACTGGTCACGCCCAGCATTAGCTGGTATTTCCGGTACACTATATACTTGTAAATTTCAGAAATACTGGAAAATATTGGTTCGTATTTCCTAGATTTTCAACAAAGCGGGCTGTATATACCTCGTACGTTCATGGGTATATACTGTCTGTGCTCAGACGGTACCAGTATATTCTGGCTGGTTTTTGCGAGATTTTCTTTGATTTTGGATGATGATTCCGAGTTGTTGACCTTTTTTTTTTTTTTTTTCTCAAAGCATTTTTGTAGATGAGCTTCTTATAACTAAATCAAAGGCATTTCTCTTGATAAACTAATGAAGTTATAATTTTGTAACTAATTTTATTATTGAATGACTACATGATGTTCAGTCTTACTTGTGCTTGAGTCTTCATGCTTAACATGGATACACTGATCTCCCTATAGAACCCAAAATATATGTCCCTCATTAGCCATGATAGATGTTTGCCATTTCACTAAAAATCATGATTCAAATATCACCTCCAAGTGGAATATACATAATCACTATTCATAACAGATTATAGCATACGGGGCACACATATCAAACTGGTGTATTAGACAACATGGCAACACAACTATTTGGACAAAATTGTAATTTGTATATTCTCTTTTGTTGTGATATTTATTTATGATTAACATAATTCCGATGCATCTTTTTTTTTAAATGGATGCAATTTATTTATGTTATATAACCCCACTGTTCTCAAAATCGTACAGTATATGATCTGAATTAAATGGAAAATAGTTTAAATAGTTTTCTAGAGAAATTATATGGTTCCAGATTAATTTGTATGTTTTTTTATTTTATTTTTGGTTGTTGTTGTTGGATTCAACGATTCAATCAAGCTGTACAATCTGTCATAAATTCACATGTCATGATTCATTAGTTCCTCTTCCATGACCATTTTTTCACTTCTTCCTAGACAAGATTAAGGCCTAATAAAGCCTTATTCACCCCTTATATTTCTCTGTGGAAGCTTCATGGTTTTGTGCTTTTTCTAAAGCCATAAAACTACGAGCAAGGAGTCAAAATTTCTCCTTCGTTGATCAAGGAAATTGTTATATGTTGCTTTAAACTTTTCGACATTCAATGAGGTTCGTATTGCGAAGATAATTTGGAGCTTGCTATTATTACCTGTAGTGAGCACTCTCAAATCCAATCATATTCACATACTTTATTTTGTTTGTTGGGTTTTCATCTATTTTCATATGAAAGAAGGATACAGAAGTGGACATCACATGAGAACACTGCATGACATGTATCATCATTGTCTTATCTATTTGGAGTTGGTAACAAAATTATACTCCGGTTTAATTATTGTGGAAATATGGATTACAAGTGCTGGAAGGGCTTTTTTTATTCCTTAATATATATATATATATATATATGGGGTGATCACTGTTCATTTTAAATTTTATTTTTTACTTATCCTATTTTTGTTAAGGTCCTAGTCCTAGCTGTGGCATAAATCACTTTGTGTGGATATATGTTATAGATATTCATGTATATAATGACTATTTTAATGTAAAAAAGGTTGCATAATTTTAGCAACAACAAGGTGTTTCAGCACGGGTGAACCTGAAGGCTGGCATGGGAAATAAGATTTTATTCTGGAAGGATGTGTGGATTGGAGAGAAGTCTTCGTGTAGTAGATTCAAAAAATAGTTTTGCTCTTGCGGTGGATAGGCTGACTACCTTGATGATAGTGGGAGGGAAGGGTGTGGACATAGGTTAAGACCTAATCTCGACAATAATGAAGTCAAGGAACTTGTTGAGGTGTTGGGAGTTCTCCAATCAGCTAGAATGAACTCCACGAGTCCTGAAGAAAGAATTTGGGCTTCAAGGAAAAGTAGCAAATTATTTGTCTAAGTTGTTGTACGGTGCTACAAGAGAAGGTCTCTAATAAGGCAAGATTGGGCTGGTATTTGGAGCTCCCCTATCCCTATGAAGGTGGCGGTTTTCAGTTGGCCAGTAGACTGGGAGAAACTTGCCACGATGGACAATTTTATTAGAAGGGGGATGTTGATGCTCAACAGATGTAGTATGTATTTGAATGATAGCAATACGGTGGATCATATTCTTCTTGACTAATGTTTGGAATCATTACAATCGCTGAGTGGTTTTTTCTGGATGTCTTTCAGCCAAGTGCAAGGATCTCCTGACCAAAAACAGATTCAACCTTGGAAACTTAGCCGATGCCATTTGGAGGACTCTGGTAATGGCTATTCTCTGGTGGCTTTGGCTAGAGAGAAACACGTAGGAGTTTGAGGAGGATGCTCGCAAACCCATGTATGAGATCATTGCCTCGAAAAAAGTCACATTGTTGGAATGGGTGGCCTGGTCATGGAGTTTCAAGGATTGGACTGTTGAGGCTTTGCGGCTCGCTGCAGTGACTTCTTCCAGGGTGGATAGTCTTGTGGTGGTGGTTAATCTCTGTTCTACTGGTTTTATAGTTGATTGCTGCCAGTTTTGTTGGTCCTCGCAGTAGCCTTGCCTCTGTATTACTGGCTTGTTTTTTCTTTTCTTTCTTTTTTCCTTTTTTCCCCCTTTTCGGCCATTGGGACTATCTTCTTGTTAATTTTCTCCCTTGTAATATAGATTTATTACCTATCAAAAAATAGGTTTAAATATTTACTAAATCACCGTGTCAGATCAGGTTGGGTTTTATTCGAGTCTTTGAGTTAAACTGGACCCGGTTGATATCAACTTGGAGGTGATGAGTGTATTAGATTTTAAGCTGTAGAGTGAAAGTAGAAGAGAAAATTGGTAGAAAGGCGTAGATGGGAAATGAGTCACAGTAACCATTATGTTAAATGAAACAATATTACACACACGACTATTACACTACATGTACACCAATAACAGGAGGCTACCTCTACAGAACTACAGAAGAAGATTTTTACATTAACAAACCAAAAGCTAATCAATTTCACTGACTGTTTGCCAATGCATCCGCCTTTGAGTTATCTTCCCTACGAATAAGGGTAAGCCTAACCTTACTCGACAGGAGGTAGCCTCCTGTTGTTGGTGTGGTAAATGAGTCACACTAACCTTTATGTTAAATGAAACAATACTACACACACCACTATTACACTACACGTACACCGACATACATATAACTCACACCAATAACAGGAGGCTACCTCTACAGAACTACAGCAAAAGCTTTTTACGCGAACAAACCAAAAGCTAATCAATTTCGTTAACTGTTTGCCAATGCATCCGTCTTTGAGTTACCCTCCCTACGAATAAGGGTAAGCCTAACCTTACTTAATTCGGACAAGATTTTATTTATTTCTCTGAAATCCAAGCCATAAGGTTTGCAGCTCAGCATCTGTGGCATCTCAATTTACGTAAATCAACTTACAAGTTGCAAATGATGGTACATTTTGCCTCCTTACTGTAGGTATTTTTCTTACGTAGGCTTCTCAATTTATGTTACTTCTCCATTTTATTATTAAAGTCCACTTATCATATTAGCAGGTTGTAATATGTCAATTAAGGATGTAACTTGTAAATATGGCACATTTTTGTTCATTTCTTCTTAACTTTTGTTGCCTCCATTAAAATTTATTTTTGTTTGAAATGGCATAGTGAGCATTTGAATTCTAAGATTAGCAGTTTCTTATTTACATGTTTGCAAAGTTGTTAATGTAGTCTGATGTGTGTTGCAAATTTCTTAGATAATTTCTGGAGTTTCATTTACTGTTTTCTACAACAACTGACATGCTTCTTGTTACTGTTCCATAAGGCTCAAACTATGGCCTATGTTGAATATTTTGGCCAGTTCACCTCAGAACGATTCCCAGAAGATGTAGCCGAGGTAGGATTTTGTGTATTCTGACAGATAATCACATTGCCGATAAAGTTTGAAACAAAAAAGATACAGTCAACTAGAATAGAAGTATAGTATGTATGAGTAATAATAAGAATTGTTGTTGAATTATAATATGCTCAATCTATAGCATTCCCCACTGATATGTATTTTGTGTTTTTTGGCCAGCTAATCCAGCATCATTACCCATCTAAAGAAAAGCGTCTTTTGGATGAAGTCCTGGGTATTGAAATCTTTTTTACTTACGTCGATTGTGTCTAATAGTATCTCATACCTATAAATCTGCATTCCCGCGGTTTGTTTTTTCTACTTTGTTTGCAACTGCATAATGACCTATATCTTATACTTGACTTCCAGCAATGTTTGTTCTTCATCACCCAGAGCACGGGCATGCTGTTGTTCATCCAATTCTTTCATGTATAATTGATGGGACATTGGTGTATGATAAGAATGATCCTCTATTTAGTTCTTTCATTTCTTTAGTCAGCCCAAGCAGTGAGGTATGGATCTACCAGAAAATTATATGAATTATATTGTGGGGCTCCTCTCATCATTATTTTAGTTTCTAAATTTATGCTCCTCTAAACTTTTGCTTTAGACTGGCTTTCACTTGGCTGTCGGACCCTTACGCTTTCATATTTGCAACAGTAGTATTTCATTTCATTGTTTAAAGCATGCGACACAGTTTATGAAAGGACTGATGACAAATTTTGTATAATGCTTTCTTCAATACAGAGAGAATATTCTGAACAATGGGCTCTTGCGTGTGGGGAAATTTTACGGGTATTAACCCACTACAATCGCCCAATTTACAAGGTTGAGCATCAGAACAGTGAAACAGATAGGAGTAGCAGTGGCAGCCATGCTACAACAAGTGACTCTAGCGAAGAGGAAGCCTCCCATTCACCTACGCGGGAACATGAGAGGAAACCATTAAGGCCTTTATCTCCCTGGATTACCGATATATTGCTTGCTGCACCCCTGGGAATTAGAAGTGACTACTTCCGTTGGTAAGTTAACTCATTGTTTCCACTGTAGTTGGAGTCATGGGTCAAAATTTCGTCCGATACCGATACGTATCGGTTTTGGACCTTACCGATACAGTACATTCAATGTACCGTATCGGTGCCTCCCATACAAAGCTCAAAATTCCGGACAATACATTGGAATGTATTGTCCGGAACCTATACGTATCGGTTTTGGGGCTGGATGATACGTATCGGTTTTCCAAATTTTTAGCCCATGGTTGGAGTCTTGTATGTTTTACTAGAAATCAAGAATAATTTCTATTCCAGAATAATAATAATGCATATAGTGACTAATGAGCTTACTAGACCAAGGTACTTATAGCTGATAACACAGCTTAATGTGTTCTTACATAGGCGAGGCAATGAATGCAAATTCCAAGGTCAATGACAGAAATCCAATAAATATAATTTAAACAATAATTTCTAGAAGAATTGGGTTTAGAAAAATAAACAAAATGAAAATTCTTGTGCATGCTTTAGAAAAATAAGCAAAATGAAAATCCTTGTTATGTTGAAACTATTTTCCTATTTGCAATAGGAGTTCCATTTACTTGATTTTCTAATTGAAAATCTATGGTAGAACTAGTGACTTAACCATTGCATTATCAAATCAAATTTCAATTATTCATTCCAATTAATGTAGACGAAACAATGTTTAAATTTTGGCAGAGAAAATAATACACTAATCATTCATTTAGTTTAAAGAATGAACTGCATCTGTACATCACTAAAAAGTTGTCTTACACTCTTAGGTACTAGATTACTAGGTTTAAGACATGGTGATGATGGTGGATTCTATATATTGCAGTTTACTTTATATCTGTATCACCACTTCATGAAAGTTAACAATTCTGTAAAATATTATTCTCATGGTACAATCGAGACTCATCCCCCGTTCCATTACATATAAATCATCCTATTCTCTTGGCTTTTTGCTCCATAATATGGTGTCGCAGAATCTAATACCATAGGAAGGGAGGGTATCACCTGGTCAGTTTTGTGGTCGTATGGTGAACTGAATGGGGTGTGGTGTGCAGCGAGGTGCCAAATTGTGCATCGTGAAGGCCTTTTTGTGAGCCTTGCGGGGTTGGACTCTAGATCAGTTAGTATGACAGCACAGTAGTTTGAGGCTGTCTTATTACCTTAAAGGATTGACTACAAGACCATATATAGCTTTAGGAAGTCTGGTAATTATGGGAGATGCTGGTCTCGAATTGCTACAAGGGGCTTCTTGTTAAGTTATACAGCTTGAACGCCACTTGTGACAAAAGAGTACGGAAGCTGTGTGGACATGGTTGTGCACAGCAGGCGCTTTATGAATCTGACCTTGAGTAGTGCTATCCCAAACTAACTACCAAAGGTGCACAATGGCACATGATGTCTCTAACAGCAGTTCTGGTGTAATCTACCACACAATTTACCTTGCAACTTCGAACCCAATCAACGGACTAGATCTCACAATAAACGATTACACTGTATCACACAGGTGAACTAGGACCAGGTTGAGTGTATAGTTAATACTGTTTATGAATCATAGTTGGACTAGGACCTTGCATTATGGCTCATCTGACATTGAGTAGTGCTATCCCAAACTAACTACCAATGGTGCACAATGTCACATTGACGTCTCTAACAACTGTTCACACACTTTACCTTACAACTTCCCAATCAATGGACTAGATTCATAATACATGATAACCCTGAGTGAGTTCTTGTATGCATCAGGTTGATCATCCATACACAACATTATCTAACATACACGACATTATGTCTCAATCATAGTCACAAAGTCGGGAGTCGGCAATAAATCGGCAAGGGTCTAAGTCAGAAATAATCGGTAAAAGTCGTAAAAAAATCGGGGAAAATAAAAAAAAATTGGCAAAAATATAATGCCTTTTTATTAAAAGAAAATTTAAGATTATTTTTAGAAATTTTGATTTCCAAAAAACTTGAAGTAATAGGGGGGATCTAGGAAAAGTTAATACGTGCATAGAAAATAATTTTTGAGGCATAAATTCAAATTGCACATTAATTGCTTAGGTAGGTGGGATCGGGATCGTAAACTGCTCCAATCACATCTAGCAAGAATCTCGGTAACATCTCCCGGCTACTGAAAGAAAAGAGATGTGTTTGTTAGTGTCACAACCTGCACACTGAATCAAAGCAACTTACTACTTAAGTTGTAAAGTTATTAATTTTATAATATTATAATATATAACTAAGTTTATATTTAACGCACCTAGGCGAACACCTGGCTGCACCTGTGCCTAAAAGCCTAGTCACAACTGTAGAGGCACTCCTTTGAGCATAGTCACAAAAGTCACCGATTTTTTCAAAAATCACCGGATTGGAGTGACGCCGAACCATTCGGCGAATAAACGGCAAATTCACCCAAATTCAGGCTAAGTTCTTTTTTTTTTCTGAATTTGAATATTTTACGTCAAAATCATACTAATTTTGCACATTTCATTCATGAAATTTATTTATTTTTAATTTTTCACGAATTTGACCGAATTTTGACAAATTATGCTCGCTTTTTCCCAACTTATACCCTTACCGATTTATTACTGAACCCCAAATTTGTGACTATGCCTTTGAGTGCACTGGACACAACTTGCCGACCACACTTTTTGGACAATAAGAGAGGGATATTTGGTAATCCAAGAGATTGAATAAGGTAATTTTTATGAAAGTGAACTTCCCTCCAATGGACAGGAGTGAACTCTTCCACGTGGACAATCTTCTTTCAAATATCTCATTAATTGCGTCTTGAGAGATTTTCATATACAAAGAGGAAGTTCCAAATAGAATGATGGCATGACTCCCCCACTTCCTACCCAACACACCCGCAAGTGATCACTAGTCTTCCTGCTCCATCTGAACACTCATGAACACATTCTTAACCACATTTACACACTTCCTGGTCATGACATCTAAGAATCCCTTTGACATTAGGCATTTTCTCCCTAGTCACCCTGAAGAACAGGAGCATACCATTGACTCTATGGAAGCATATCATTGAAACCCAAGACGGGACCCAAATCCAGAAAGTGTATGATCAACCTGTGCTGCTTCTTTGCTTATTCTGTGATAGATGTGTCTGTTCTAAAACCAACTCCAATTTCAGCACTTTAAAAAATGCGGGATGAATCCTTTCTTCTCCCAAGCATCCAAATTCAATAAAGAGAACAATTTGAATAAGAGCAATTTAGTCTCATTAAAGGCAAACACTCTTTCTCTTGATTTATTACTTCCAGTTTTCTAAGGAGACATTTACAATTTGCACATGTCAATTATGTGTTACTTGCATGAAGAATAATTGAAATTTCATGAGTAAATTGTAATGTTCTTCTAAATTTTGCTCTCAACTGCAATTTCTTTTAGCTCTATAATCTTGATCAATTTGTTTATAATTTTACTTCTTTTTCTAGAAAATGTCTTTCTGCATATGCTGCAACATTAATTCTCATCTCATTTCATTTGGTGTTTTCCTGTATGTATGTTATAGATATTCTATACCTCCATTGATATTTTTCAATTTTTAACTTTTATTTATCTAAATCCTGTGCCTGAAGTGCTAATCAATTATTGGAAATAAGCTGAGGTTTGGTATTTCTTCTCTTAAATAAAATCCATTTACCTGCATGAGTATCTGGAGTGCTTTTTTTTGGTGAATAAGGAAGATTGCAAAGATTACAGGCGAGATTTTAATATTAACCAAGCTCATTAAGCTCTTTATGATTTATTAGGTGTGGTGGGGTCATGGGTAGATATGCAGCTGGTGGAGAACTCAAGCCACCAACAACTGGTATGGAAAACTTCTCCTTATAATTAATAATTTAACTTGCACTCAAGTGTTAAATCATATTTTAAGTCGAAAACATCATAGTTATGGTTCTACTTTACCATTTTTTTTTGGATAACCTGGGTGTCCGACCATTTGTTTTCTTGATCTAACATGAACATTTAAGGAATTGATTAGATAATATTTGATGCTATCACTCAAAACTTGATCACAGCTTTATATGATTGGGTAGATATGCAGTTTTTTATACTTCAGTTGTCTACTTTGCATTCTCTTTTCAAGCTTGTGGACTCGAGTAGGAATAATACCTATGTTGTACTTGAGATATTCTCATGTATCATTGACATTGGCCTGTATTGTTTTGGAAAGTATAATCATTTCATTAAGTTTGATCCATGGAGGTCATCAAATGGTTGCTTGTGAGGATAAAAATATGGAAAATATTTTGAATTGTATCTAGTGATTTGGATCTGTAAACTTTTGTATATAATGACACAGTAATATTAATGAACTTTCTTATTCCATTCTATGTTTAATTATAAATTTTGTTGTGTGCTTGAGACCCAAGGATCACTCGCTTGTAACCTTTTCTTCTTTATTAGCTTGTGGTCGTGGATCTGGAAAGCATCCGCAGCTGATGCCATCAACTCCAAGATGGGCTGTTGCAAATGGAGCTGGTGTTATTTTAAGTGTTTGTGATGAAGAAGTTGCTCGCTACGAAACTGCAAATTTAACAGCTGCTGCTGTTCCGGCACTTCTGCTTCCTCCTCCAACAACTGCTTTAGATGAGCATCTAGTTGCTGGATTGCCAGCTCTGGAGCCGTATGCACGGTTATTTCATCGGTGAATATCTGTACCTTTAATAGCTTGTATGAGGCTAGAAACATCTTTGCAAATAATTTTAAAAGCAATATTTCTGGTGGGCCAGGTACTATGCAATTGCTACTCCAAGCGCTACCCAAAGGCTTCTTCTTGGACTTCTAGAAGCACCGCCATCATGGGCTCCAGATGCACTTGATGCTGCTGTACAGCTTGTAGAACTTCTTAGGGCAGCTGAAGATTATGCATCCGGCATGAGGGTAAGTAGGGTCCATAAGGCTCACACCATTGCAGATCCGTGTAATGCTATCATACCAATCTGTTTCATCTGCGTTGTTATTCTTTGGACTAATGGCAGATTGCCTGCCTCTTACAGATTATGCCATGATCTCCGCTTATTATGCCATTTGGCACGTGTTTTTGAGCAATCCAAGTCATTACCTAATTCACTGGTTTACCCGGCGAATCGTGAACTGGTTCGTATCGAACCGGTTCACAGTTCAGTTTGCTCCGGTATGCTGAAATGGGCGAACCAAACTGGCCTACAAACTTAGTGAATATCAGCTGCAAGAAGCCGCTCCCAAGATTCGAACCTGAGACTCTTAGATAAGAGGCCACTTGCACTGGCAGCGCTTCAACTCCGCAGCTGTTGTACATTTCACATGTATTTAATTATGTATAGTAAATATAAAACATTTATGGATTATTAATAGGTAAATTGAAATTTATAAACACAATTTTTGTCTTTTATTTAAAATTCATTCTACCCCTAGCGAACCGGGTTCTCTTGGATTTAGCGAATTGCGAATTCCCGAATTCGAACCGAGCGAACCAGCAAATCAGGTAACATTGATCCAAGTCATCAAGATGGAAGCTCATATATTGAACTAATGTGAGCCCAGAAATCAATTAATAGTTGATTCGAACCGTCCGATCTATTCACTCCAGAATAGATGGTAGTTCATATTTTAATGACTATAATTAAAGTGCACAAATCGGATAGTTGGAATTCTCTCATAGATGTGATTTGTTGGCTGAGACGTGCTGATGATGGGCTGCTAGTTGGACTACTTTGATTGATCAAATATGTGCACCATGTGGCAAGAAAGTGGATGGTCATGGCACTATCTGTTCAATAGCAGTCATAGGAGTCGCTTTTTTTTTTTTGAGCCTGTTATATTTACTTAATACATCGTAACTAAGTACTACTTGGGGATTTTATTCTTACCAATGTGTGGAAAGCTTCCAGGCTTTACTTTTATCAATAATAACCATTTCTAATTGGGCATCTTTTCTTTGCTATCTAGTAGCAAGTACTACTTAAATGAACCATGATACAAAACCTATAACCTAGAAATTACTAATTCACTCCTATTTGTATCTTTTTTTCTTGTTTTTCCACTCCTATTTGTATCTTTTCGTATGAGATTTATTCCTCCTACCTAAGGGTACTTAGATTTATTCTAAATGTGTTCCCATCAAGCCCAACTGTTTTGTCATTCATGTTTCTAGTAATATGCATATTGGCCTTTGTAATGTTATGATGACATTTTTTTCTAACCATTGCTCTTTAAAGCATACAGAAGTAATGAAATCAGGGACTAGAGAGACAAGTGAAGCAACGTTAATACAAAAACCAGTATGCACAATGGGTATATGATACGAACATGTATATGCGGCAAAGGTTGTGACGCTTTTACAGGAGAACTGAGAAGTGCTCCTAGATGCTATTGGGATGCACTTCTTCGACCTTGGAATTAGAAACATAAAAAACCTGTCATTACTAACCAGTCAAGAATAGAAAGTGTTTCTTACTATATTAGTTAATTGTCTCCATCTGAATCATTATATTGGACTATTAGTTTAATGGTTGTGTAACAACTAACACTCAGCAACTTATTTAATAAAATTTTGGCCCTATTAGGGAGATGTATCATTATTAAGGTTCTGTCATTGAGGATCGACAACACCTTTTTTCTGCAGTAAAAACATGGAATCCCAATCCCCTGTGAGTGTCTAAGCAATAAATGGGATCTAGTAAATCTTATGTTGAGTGAGAAAAAGAACTTTCGTTATTATGAGATTTGTATGATATGATGCCCCAGTTGCCAATGAACATTTTATAAATTGCCTATATGACTTGTACCATTGATGTAATATGGTACAAAATACAAATTCATGCACTTGAGCGATGGGCTTGCTAACGGGTAGTGGACCTCAATTTTCAAATTACTGTCAATGGTAAGCAACTTTTAAACTTGGCAGTTTTCCATTTGATGAAGCTTTAATGGACTTTCGAAGACATTTTTAAAAAACTAGGGGTTTCATGTTTTTCAAGGCTACAGTTTCTATGGACCTTGAAGGCTAATGACCACTAGGTGGCTTTGGATCGGTTTTGTATTCTCTTTCCATTCATTGTGTTTAGTTGAATTTGGAGACCTGTTGAAGATGGTTCGAAGGTTTTTTCATTTTCCCCAAAACGTGAGCAATTCATGAAAACAAGGTTCTTGATTTCTGTGACTTAAACTGAGGTGACTTGTAACTGTGATTTGGATCAGAACCCATTGAACTTACAAATGTGACCTCCTTTGATTTGGGAAAGTTTTGAACGAGTTGTGATGATTTTTTCATGAGAAATGGGGGCTTGTCTTCTTTTTATTTTTGTCATTTCTAGAGTTTCGTTGAAACTGTGCAGAATTCATGCTGTTATCACATGGTATTTGAAGATATTTGGATCTGTTTGAACCTATGATGTGTGCTGGGTACATCATGTATTTTTCAAGTGATATGGAATTAGATTGAGCTTGCTATAACATAATCATGTATATGTGATTCTTTTTTGTGATACTGAATTCTGATGAAGTGTGTGCTGCAATAGTATATAATTTTTTTGTGGAAAAAAATGTCATATGAGCTTGGACATCAGTACTGCTAGAGTTATTGGCTGTTCTTATTACTGTGTAGACAGCGGAGGTGTCGATCATTGATTGTTGGTATAGTTGAGGTATCTCGACCCAAATAAATAATAGCAGTGCAGATTGATTGTGGGCTGTACTGTCATTCTCAATAACAAGGTGTGGTCTGTTGGCTGGCATTATTGCAGTGTACTTTAAGCATTTGAAGGGGATATGTAGCCTATGTGTGGCTTGATTTAAGCAGTATTGGAGAGGTGTTATGAGTGGTCATCGTTGAATACATCGTGAGCCGTATATACCTACAAGCTGTATTACTTGAATAAGGGATGTTTCTTTTCCCTGATTGAATTAAAGAACTTATTTAACGACATGTCATTGTTTTATCAATCCCTTGTGGTTGAGTCAGGTATCTTTGGATCTACCCATGCATCCTCTTTCTCCCAGTTTCCCTGGATCAGTGATTCTGGGGCAACTGACCATATGTCTAGTATCCAATTTTTTTTCACTTTGTGTGTCATATTTTCTGCCATATTCGTGTTGCAGACGGGTCCCTTGTCCCTACAAAGAGAAAAGAAACAATAAAATTTGGTGGTTTATCTCTAGATTCTGCTTTGCTCATTCCAAAAAGGCCTATGAATATGTTTTTTGTTAATCATCACTAGGTCCCTTGTCCCTATAAAGAGAAAAGAAACAATAAAAGTTGGTGGTTTATCACTGGATTCTGCTTTGCTCATTCCAAAAAGGCCTATGAATATGTTTTTTGTTCATCATCACTAGGTCTGTTAATTGCAGTGTGACCTTTTATCCTTCTCATTATGTCTTTCAGGACTTGACTATAGGAAGGTCATGGGTTTGAGGAGCGAGGTATCTACTTGTTTTTAGATCAACATATGCCAATGTCGATTGTTGTTGCGACCGTCTTGTTGGCTGAGGTACACACCTGTGGCATGCTCATTGTGAACATCTTCCCGTATCATGTTTGTGCACCCTGTTTCCAACACAGTTTAACTCCTTTGATAGAAATACTTTTAAGTGTGAAGTTTGTCAACATTCAAAGCATTGTAGAAGCTCATATCCAGTCAGTTCAAATAAAAGTAGCATCCCCTTCTAAGTTGTTCATTCTGATGTATGGGGGCCATCCCCAAATATTTTCTGGGGATCGAGGTTGTAAGGTCCAAGAGAAGGATTGGTCTATCCCAACAAAAGTACACTCTTCACATTCTAAAGAAGAGTGTAAACCAGCAGCTACCCCTATGGAACAAAATTATTGGATTATTGGGGCAGGTGGTGAACCCCTCAGGGAGGTCCGAATATATCAAAATCTTGTAGGAAAGTTGATATGCTTGACAATAATCCTCCCATATATTTCTTATGTAGTCAGTGTGGTTAGTCAACATAGGCATTCACCCATGACAGTCCATTTGGATGCAGTGTATCAAATCATAAGATATATGAAGGGAATTTCAGGGAGATGTTACTCTACAGTAACAATGCTCATATCAATCTTGAAGTATTTACTAATGCATATTGGGTCGGATTGCTCAGTGATGTGCGGTAACCTAAGGATATTGCACTTTTCTAGGAGGAAACCCAATCACATGAAAGAGTAAAAAACAGCATGTTGTCTCTAGCTCAAGTGGAGAAAGTGAGTACCGAGCTATGTTGCAAGGTGCACGTGAAGGCATGTAAAGCTTCCTATGCAACTATATGGTGACAATGAAGCAGGACTCTATATTGCAGAGAATCCCGCGTGTCATAGAAGAACAAAACCCATAGTGAAGTAGATTGCCACTTCATAAGGGAAAAGGTTTAATCAAAGGAGTTTTGTACACCTCAAGTAAGCACAGAAGACCAGTTGGTGGACATACTCACTGAAGCAGTTGGAGGAAAGAGGCTGCATGATATTACCTTGAAGTTGGGCATGATAGGTATCTATGCACCAATTTGAGGGGGGGTGTTGGTGTGCATATTTCGTTTCTTACATTAGTATGTGTGTGTGTGTGTGCTTCTCGTGGGATCCTATCATTTGTAAAGGGTATATATATTAATGATAAAGGGTGAGAACTATCTATCTCGCAACTCCAAGTTTTCCCATGTCTCCATCTCTCTTCTTCCCCCTTCTTCTCTAACCCTAATCTTTTCCAACCCTAATCACCCTCATCACTAGTCGACCTAACCAAATTTAAGTTGAAGACATTACAAAAAACAAACAAAATACTGAACTCTCACTGTAGTGAGGATGTTTCTGTTTCTTCTCGTCAAATGCAAATGATTCTTAATACTTGAATGGCTAAGCTTCTTAAATTCGTGCTTACCTCCTCGGAAGTTGTCATGCTACACCCTTAGGGCCTCCTTTTGTCCATTAAAATAGAAAGTAAAGTAAATGATCTACCTCAGTTTCTCTTTCCAAGATAAAGAACAAAGGTTAAAAGTCATTCTAGAAATCCTCTAAAACCTTATCTGCTTTCATTGTGTATGCATTGTGTATGTCTACAATTCTAGAGAAAACTAGTTTTATCCTTTTCAAAAGAGGTAATTTTGAGCAACTGATGAAAAAGGTTCTTTCTGTCATTTTCTGACGAGAAAATCCATGTATGTTGATCTCAGATCTTGAATGCAGTCAGATCAACAAAACCAAAAACATTCAATTAATGCAATGAGTCTGAGTATAAATAGTAAAGAACAATAGTCAAATACATAACTGCGAACAATAGTCAAATACATAACTGCTGGCATTTTTTTGTTGAAACTCAAGACTGCATTTATACGTCAGAAAATTAATTGCAAACACTCAACAACCTCTCTACACACGTTCCCTTACTGTTTACACCCCTTATCTAAAAAGAAACAAAAAATTTACATATACTTGCAAACAGTGGATTCTCGTTCTCCCTTTTCTTTACAATCTTTTTTCCAGTAACTCTTGTTACCACTTGAGCCTTCTTTTTTCTGAATTTTTTTTTTTTTTTATGAGCACCTTGCTCAGCAAGTCTCAAATCATAACAATGCTAACCAAGATTAAATACCAGATATGACAAAAATAATTAAATGATGAAGAAAACTAGTGAAGACAAGTATCAATCTTTTCAATTATTTTCGAAAGTTCCAGTCATCAGATTTGTAATTGTTCTATACACCAGTTATATGTTCAGTAATATCATTAGGAATTTTCGTAGGTATTTCTATCATTCGGTCAGCCAGTGAATTTTTCGTAGCTAGATATGTGATCAGGAATATGTGCATTAGTCCAATACCCTGTAATTTTAAACTTTCTCATTTTATTTCCTTAGCTAGACATGTATTTCAGGGTTCGGTTCAGTGTTTTTCGGAAGTTCAAGTTCAACTTCCATGCTATAGACCTCAGGCATTTGGTGCTATCATTGAAATTTATGTATAATATGAGCTCTCATGATTACCGATCTGTCAGTATCAAACAACCCCTTCCTTATAATCCACTAAACAATTATATAAATATGCTGCAGGTTATAAGATTCCAGCATACAGAATTATCAAGTTAGAAATAACTATCTAATTTGTTTTATAGTCAGTTGAATTAGAACAGAAATTCTGTGCCGAAGAACCCAAATAGACCTAAAGAAAAAATTGGATCTCATAAGGCTTTATATGCGCCATAATATAGCCAGGTTTTCATTTCAAATGCAATAACTAATTCGATCCTATTAGTTTATGCAGAAAAACCAGTTCTATATTCAGATTATACTTAGAAGGCAGCTACAGAAATTCCCAGGGTATCTGTAAAGTGAATCATGATTCAGTTTATAAATTCCAGAAGCCTTTTATAACCACCAACAATGGCAGAAATTATAAGTAATATAGATTGATCCAGTTTCAGATATTCATAATTCTTGAAAACGGGAAAATTCTGATTTAATATATATAAATGCATAAATGACTTCTCTCTCTCTCTCTCTCTCTCTCTCTCTCTCTCTCCCTCTCTCTCTCTCTCTTCTTTTCTTTTCTCGCCCCTTCCCTCCTCTCTTCTTCTCCTAACTCCTCTCCCACTCTCTCGATTCTTCCTCTTTCTTTATATTTTAAATATAAATAGACGTTATCCTAAATGCCCAGTTTGTCCTCTTATTTATTATATTCAAGAAATTATTAGATTACTTACCTGGTCCCACACTAATTTGCAGCCTCGTGGCACCAATCACATGATCAGATGCCCTGGATAGGAGCAGCTCGATGATCACAATTATATTGTGAAATTTTTTTAAAATGTAAAACCATGCGGTCAAAAGAGTCAATTGCACTAAAATGAACGGTACAATCACAGTTGGTTTTACTGTTCATTTCTCACCACGGTTGACGCCATCGACTGTGCAATTTTATATATTTTTTCACAAAATAGTAATGATCATCGAGCCGCTCCTATCCATGACATTGAGCCGCTCCTATCCATGGTACTAGGCTACCTTTACCCTTACTTAATAATCCCCCAGATTTACTTCCAAGTGTGTCCCTGATGTGAAAAAATGATATTTGTACTATACTAACATCATAACTGAGACTTGGATAATATCGGGTCACTACATATTTAGTTATTGTGATTAGTTTTAAGGTACTATGGTAGAGATCCTTCCAAAATTATCTGTTGAGCTTCATGTTCTTTTTCTGAGCATAGTCTGATTTTTCTTTACAATGTCTTAATTTTATTGGTATACATGTGTGCAAGACCGTTCGTATTATATGAAGTATGATGGTACAAAATCTATACAAAATTTATTCCTATCTAGCTTATCTGTTTGTGTTGTACTTAGCATGGTAATCAAGGAGACGTCATGGCAAATGGTGATAGAATTGGCCATATGAACAGAAATAGCGGCAATAGTGAGATAGCGATTCCATGGTGTTTCCATGGCGTCGTCATGGACGCTATTTATAAAATTTATATAATAGCTTATATTATTATAAGAGATATAATAATAAGTTATTATTTTATAAACTATAAGTTATGATACTTATAATTTATAGTTAGAACTTATAACTTATATTTTATAAGCTATCACTCATATATATAAGAGTTATTTAGGATTTGGAGACCAAATCTCCTTTTTCTCGTCTTCTCACTCTCTTACGCAACTTTTCTCTTCCGCGTCTCTCTCTCTGGTGTCTCTCTGTCTCATGCAATCCTTAACAAAAAACTACACGTACACTATTTTTTTCAATCTGTATCGCCTATCTCTCGGCCCCTTTCTTTCATATCCCCTTTCTTTTTCGCCTCTTTCTTAGCGCAATACCTCTCTAAGCAGCTTTTCTCTTTCTCTCTCATTTAGCTAATTTTTTTTTGTTTGCACCTTCCCGAGCTCAAAATCTTTGCCTCTGCAATTTATAGGGCAACCTCTATCATGAATTGAGCAATGGACAACAGTATGGTATGTGTCATTGTGCACTTGAATATTTCATATTTTTTAATCTTTCTATATTGGTTGATAATTCATATTTATATTTTATTTATACTTGCTCATGTTGCGAATTTGTTGATGTTTCATATTTTATAATTAAATTTTCTCATTACTTATTGCTATTTATTTTTGTCTTATTAATTAGTTGATTTTTTTTGCCCTCTATAAAAAATATAAAAATTTAAAAACAGTAAACAATTTAAAAAAAAAAAAAAAAGATATTAATGATTACTATATAAAAATAAACACTATTAAAAAAAAGTAAATGACCTTGTCATGGCCACGCCATGGCATAGCGAGCCTTTTCGCTATGACCTCGCCACGCCGCCTTAACTACCTTGGTACTTCATTTATTTTCTTACTTTTATGCATTATATTAGTTTTCAGCATCTAAAAGTATTCTTTTTTACTCAAAAATGCATTGCTAGTTTGATGATGTATAGCTATTGACTGTCTTGGTGTACTTCATGTAGCTTCCAAGAAACTGGATGCATTTGCATTTCTTACGTGCAATTGGGACCGCAATGTCCATGAGAGCCGGTATTGCTGCAGACGCTGCTGCAGCTTTACTTTTTCGAGTACTTTCACAGCCTACATTGCTTTTTCCTCCATTAAGGCATACTGAAGGAGTTGATGTCCAGCATGAGCCTCTAGGTGGCTATATATCATGCTACAGAAAGCAGGTATTGAGGGTTATGATACATAATTGCATTTCTTTTTTTAATTCTTAGTGAATTTAATGCAGTTCATTGGGTTGCAAGTGCTTTATTTGCTTCCAAAGAATGAAGATTGTATTAGTACTCCAGAATTTGGAGTACATTTTTAAACATAATTTGTTGATTGGTAACTAACTACTGTATGTGCAAATGTGCTTTTGAACAGATGGAACTTCCTACTGCAGAAGCCTCTATTGAGGCCACGGCCCAAGGGATTGCCTCAATGTTATGTGCCCATGGACCTGAGGTTGAATGGAGAATTTGCACCATTTGGGAGGCTGCCTATGGATTGCTACCTTTAAGTTCATCGGCTGTTGATTTACCAGAAATTATAGTGGCAACTCCATTGCAACCTCCTGTTTTGTCTTGGAATCTGTATTTACCACTCCTTAAAGTCTTAGAGTATCTTCCTCGTGGTAGTCCATCTGAGGCATGCCTCATGAGGATCTTTGTGGCAACGGTGGAAGCAATCCTTCGAAGAACATTTCCAGTGCAATCTTCCCGAGAACAAAGCAGAAAATCAAGGAACCTTGGTGGTATAGGATATACCTCCAAGAACCTTGCTGTTGCTGAACTTCGTACAATGGTGCATTCACTATTTCTGGAATCGTATGCCTCAATGGATCTTGCTTCCCGCCTCTTGTTTGTCGTGCTTACTGTGTGTGTCAGCCATGAAGCTCTGCCAAATGGGAGCAAGAGGCCAACAGGCAATGATACTCATTCTCCTGATGAAGTAACTGATCAACATCAGATGGTTAATGGAAAACAAACAAGCGTGAGACCTAGAAATAGAAAAATGCAAGGCCCTGTGGGAACATTTGATTCTTTTGTCCTGGCTGCCGTTTGTGCTTTGTCTTGCGAACTTCAGCTGTTCCCATTGATTTTTAAGACTGGTAAATCTTCAGATTCTAATGACTCTTTGAGCATAGCCAAGGTTGCAAAACTTAATGGTGCTTCTAATGAATTAAGGAATGGAATTTGCTCAGCGGTTCGCCATACTCGTAGGATCTTGGGAATTCTAGAAGCGCTTTTCTCATTGAAGCCATCTTCTGTTGGTACCTCTTGGAGTTACAGTTCAAATGAGATAGTTGCTGCAGCTATGGTTGCTGCTCATGTTTCGGAACTATTTGGACGATCAAAGAATTGTATGCATGCTCTCTCTGTTCTGATGCGATGCAAGTGGGATACTGAGATTTGCACCAGGGCATCTTCACTCTATCACCTCATTGACATTCATGGAAAAACTGTTGCATCCATTGTCGACAAGGCAGAACCACTTGCAGCGCATTTGGTCCATGCACCACCTTGGAAGGATTCTCCAGTGAGCTTCACTGGTGGAAAAGAAGTAAATCCTCCAAATAGTAGCAGCAATGAATCAGAGGAACCATCATCCCTACAGTGTGAAGGTGATAATGGTTCAGGCCACTCAGGAAGTTTGGGAAAATGTGAGAAAGCATTACTCTTAAGTGATGATATGCTAGCTAACTCAGGAAAAAGTATTGGAAGTTTGCCTGTGGAAGCAACAGATTTGGCCAATTTTCTCACAAGGGACAGGCACATAGGATTTAGTTGTAGCGCACAAGCACTTCTAAGATCTGTACTCACAGAGAAACATGAAGTATGTTTCTCAGTTGTTTCATTGCTTTGGCACAAGTTAATTGCGGCCCCAGAGACACAAATGAGTGCAGAAAGTACATCTGCTCAACAGGGGTGGAGACAGGTACACTTATGTTAATAATCTCATTCATCTGATATGTGCCTGATTATTCTTTTCATTAACTTTGTTTCATACTTTCCACTCTGATATGTTATTAATCTCATACAGCTTGATACATACCTGGTTATTCTTTTCATTAACTATGTTTTACACTTTCCTCTCTGGTTGCAGAATTTTCCATGATACTATAAATTTATAGTTTAGGAAATCCTCATTTTTTTAAATTTAGCAGATAGTTGCTATTCCAAGCCGTGCACATTTTACTTTTACTCAATATACAGTTCTGCACGCCTACAATGAATTTTTCTCAGTTGTATTAAAAAACTAAAATAAGAAAACAAAGAAATGTTGTTGAGGCAGTGACATTTATCCTTAACTTGTGGAGGCCATAAATTCGTACAGAAGTGCCCCATTTATACGTGCATCTTCCCGTGATCACCGCTGGGAACCCTCCTGTGTGGCCAAACGCAAAAACATCAAGGTCCAGAAGCAGGACTAGAAGCCCTTCAGAGTCACTCAAGGATACCATCAAGGGATGATGATTCAAAGTGAAAGCATGCTTGATAATTTTTTGTTATTATACTTCTCTTTGAGAGTTTGTCAGGAGTTTTGATATTGAAGAATAATTCAAGTTCAGTAGGTGTTTCCTGTGAAACGTTGACAAAGGAGATCAAAACTGTAGATCTTTCTAATCTTTGTGGCTTTTCTCTACAAAGCCCTAGAAGGATCTTTTGGGTTGTCCCTCTTAGAGAACTTTATAGAAGAAAATTGTTGAATCCTAGATTTCTTAAACATCATTCAACATTCGAACATGGTGGACAGTAGTATTGATCAAGAATGTTCCCAGAATGCAATCTGCGATTTGCAATGTTAAGAGGTGCAAGATATAAAGGTATACAATATAGAGAAAATTAATGGTGCCAATGATACATTGATCACAGAAGTAACATCAAGAGATTCAAAGACAATTAGGTGATTTAGAAACCTGAGGTTTACAAAGTAAACAGTTAACCCAGTGGATGGAATGTCATGGAATTTTGAAGCATAACATGATTATGCTTGTAAGAGTGAAACTAGGGTTTCACTTGAAAATCCCATTGATTGTGGTATGCGCATTGAGCTAGAAAAACAAAAATTTTAAGGTTATGAAGAAAAGGTAGAATGGTCTTTCTCATGTCCAACACCCCTAATGGAAAAAAGTATATTTATCAAGTCGACCAAACTACTATGAAGGTATGATTTAGGTATATTTTAGGGAAATCTTACCATATCACGAAGGTAAGAAGGGTATGAGTAATGATGAATTTTCAATTTTTAAGTTCAATAGCTTTGATAACAGGATGATTTTATTCGGCCCTTCATTGTTGTCTAAATTCATCTCTTGAAGTCAAATTACAATCATCAAGAGTATCATAGGGGAAAGAGTTCATCTGTATCCTTTTCTAACATCTATAGCAGTATCTCATTATTCACCTTTTTCCTCACTTTTATAATGGTATCAGAAATACAACTGAGCATCATTTCTGGTATTTCAAAATTAATTTTTTGATTCAAGATTAAGGATATCACGGCAAAACCTTTTTTTCAGAGCCCAAGATTTCTTTGTTGGCCTGATGTTATGGTCAGTAGCACACTAATCTTTTCTTTGTTGGCCTGATGTTACTAGTCATTTTCCATGGCTTTTCACGAACAACAGGTTATTATATCCGAATGCAAAGTAAATTGTTTTCCTAGTTAGGAGGTCATGACTTACACTCAATCACATAGAGCAGAAGTAAGATTACTTTCACTCCGTTTATAACGTTCAACTTGTGAATCTACATGCAGGTAGTAGCGAGCAGCATATTCGTTATGTTCGATCCAAATTAAATATTGTAAATAATCAAAGGCTATAATTGGAAATATTTTTATCATGGAAATGTAAAGGATAATTTGAAGATCGTCACTGAAGTACTTTTTATCAAACCAACATCATAAACTTTTATTTTCATTAAAAAAAAATACGTCATAAACTTTGATATAATTCAGAACATAAGGCTATAATTAAAACAACTGTGTATCTGTTCCTTGCTTAAAAGGTAACTAACATTTCCTTTGTGCATCTAGGTAGTCGATGCCCTGTGCAATGTTGTGTTGGCATCACCAACAAAAGCATCTACTGCAATCGTGCTTCAGGTCCAACTATTTTTCCATTTACGAATTCTTAACTGGCATGAAATCACATTGTTTTTACAATCTTTCCAGTCATTTCATTTTCTGAGTCAATTATGTGGATATGCATCCTTAAACAGGCAGAGAAGGATTTACAGCCCTGGATTGCTAGAGATGATGAACAAGGTCAGAAAATGTGGAGAATCAACCAGAGAATTGTAAAATTAATAGTGGAGCTTATGAGAAATCATGATAGCCCAGAAGCCTTGATAATTTTAGCAAGTGCTTCAGATCTTCTTCTCCGTGCTACAGATGGAATGCTTGTTGATGGAGAGGCATGCACTTTACCACAGCTAGAGGTAAGATCATAGTGACACAATCCCTATATAATTTTTTGCTACAGATATTAGTGGGTTTTCATGATAGAGAATTTTATTTTTTTTATCATTACGAAGGAAAATATAAAGCCAAAAGCAAGTACAAGATTACCCCCATCAAGTGAGGCTGGAAAAGAGGGACCCAAGGGGCTGAGAGCCATTCCGAACATGGCTCAAAATTTCGGCCGAAATGTTTCGGTTTCAGTCCCCACCAAAACCGAAACGAAATCTGAGATTTTGAACCTTGATCCCGAATGAAACAAAACAAAACCCGAGAAGGGCATGGATAGAGAATATGGTGCATGACATCTCATCCTTAACCACCACTAGGTGAATGTGCCTATCGATCAGGACAATCCAATTGGTGGGCAACCTCCCAGATGGAAAATATAAAAATATTCAATGCTTGTACTTTTTAACTAGCATGGCACACATGTTATCACAATCAAGCAATTGATAGCACCACTACGATTATTGAGTTTGTGCTCTTCATGCATACACCTCATCCAAAAGATTACCCATCAATTAGTTGTTCCAGATAGATTGGTGTGTAGAGATGAAGGACCCATCATCATTAATGGTATTGACCACGATGCTATCATTCCTCTTTTTGTAATCAATTGTCTCTTCTTCAGAAGTTGGTGAGCAGTTAATGTTTTGCAATTTTTCAAAAGTAACTGATTTTTTATAAAAATTACATGATAGTGGCTTCGTACATCCAAAATATAGTGCCCCACTTCCCCTCATCTTGACATGTAATTGGTGCATGTGCCTTCAACCCAGACCATCAAAGCTGACAGGCCACCTCTTGTAAGGATCATGGCCCAAAATCCACTGTAATCGGACAATTTCTGATCTTACAACCAATTCGCTGCTTTTGGATGGTCAATAACAAAGTGACAGTCAACATAAAATTTCATTAACAAATGGTTATGATTGTCCAATTAGTGCAGCAGAGTTATGGTGTGGCCAATTGATTGAACAGTCCTATCTTGCTACACATACACCTGTGGGTGGAATAGAGATGGGGCACCATCATTTTTCTACAGGGTACAGTAGAGTAGGTGTTTTACTAGAGAAAAAATGGGGATAGGGAAATGTTCTTATTCATTAGAAGTATGTATCCTTTTTTTTATTATTGATAGATCACTATAATTTCATTAAAAGAAAAAAAATTACAACAGATCAAAGCAATTGAGCGAGAAGCTCAACCAAAAGAAAGAATAAAAAAAGAAGAAAAAGAAAACAAATTTCATCATCAGAATTATGTATTCTTTGCTAAGCCTGACCCAGTTTACCCCGGGTGGATCATGCCTATATAACATAAGACTAGATATAATTGCTAGCATATACCTTCATAATATTAGTAGGTACAGAGCTCAGATGCAAATGGCTATTCTGTTTATTTTCCTTTGGGAGGGAAATATTCATTCCCAAAAACTGTCTTGTTTGAGTGCTTACAAACATTGTAAATATCTGTGACCTTGTCCATCGTAGAATGTCACTTTCATAAACCTGATAAATGTCATATGATTTAAAAAGTTTGTATTAGGGACACAAATTGTTAACCACTGGTGGTACCAAGGTAGTTAAGGTAGTGTGGCGAAGTCATGGCGAGGCCATTTACGTTTTTTAAAATAATTTTTATGTTTATATATTAATCACTAATATCTATTTTTTTTTAAATTACTATTTTTAATTTTTATATTTTTTATAGACGATAAAAAAAATTTAACTAATTAATCAAACACAAATAACTAGCAATAAATAGAGAAAAAATTAATTATGAAATATGAAACATCAATAAATTCGCAACATGAGTAAGTATAAATAAAATATGAATATTCAAATACACAACGACACATACTATAGTGTTGCCCATTGCTCAATTTATGATAGAGGTTATAAGAAACCTATAAAAAAGTTTAGTGATTACGGAGGCGAAGATCTTGAGCTTGCGAAGGTGCAAATAAAAGAAAAATAGTCAATTGACAAAGAGAAAAGGGGTTGAGAGAGGTACCGCACCACACTGAGAAAGAGGCGAGAGAGAAAGGGGCTGAGAGATAGAAAATAGCATACCTGTATTTTTTTTGTTGGGAGCTGCGTGAGACAGAGAGACACGAGAGGAAGAGATACGCGGAAGAGAAGAGTATTGTAAGAGAGTGACAAGACGAGAAAGAGAAGATTTGGTCTCCAAACCCTATATATATATATATATATATATATATATAGCGCCCGACGTCATTCCGCCATGTCATTGCCATGTCAACATTGCTGCCATTTCTGTTCATATGGCAAATTCTATCGTCATTCCCCATGGGGTCACCTTAACTGCCATGGGTGGTACATGGACCAATCTTAGTCCATCTGCATGATCACGCGTTCATGAATGTTTGAAATCTGTATGTGTCTGTAGGGGTTATTGTGTAGGCACAGGGAAATCGCTTTTCTCTGCCAGTGGTATGTGGTCTGTTTAACTAATACAAAATCCTATTTAAGTAACATTGTAATTAAAAAAATTACTACACTAGTTTAGTTTTGGATCGATGTGATTATATGGCTTACTGACTATGCAATACCGGGTTCTTTGTTTCTGAGATTATGTTTCCCTTCTCTACAAAAATGAGCAGCTCCTGGAAGCAACAGCTAGAGCCGTTCAACTCGTGCTTGGTTGGGGAGAATCTGGATCGGGTGTGGCAGACGGACTTTCAAACCTGTTGAAGGTAAATTTCCACGCTCAAATCCTTCCAATTTGCTCCAACATCAGGAGGGACCCTGACCCTAACACTTAATTTGTTTGTTTGCCATCCGAATATTTGCAGTGTCGCCTACCAGCTACCGTCCGTTGCCTTTCACATCCAAGTGCACACGTGCGTGCTCTCAGCACGTCAGTCCTTCGGGATATCTTGCATATCAGCTCTGCCAAGTTCAACAATAAACAGGAGGATGCAAACGGATTTCACAGTCCACCTTACCGATCCTTAAGTTTAGACATCATCAACTGGCATGCAGACATAGAGAAGTGCTTAACATGGGAAGCTCACAGCAGCCATGCAACTGGAATGTCGCTCATGTTCCTCGATGCTGCTGCCAAAGAATTAGGCTGTGCCATTTCCTTATGACACGTCACTTTGAGGAGTTCAAGCAGTTCTCCCGCCTTGCAAACTTGTGCAAATGCCGATCCGATCATGGGGATTGCTAATCTATTAGCATTTGACAGTCAACTTATGTTCTTGTCACTTTATTTAATACGGCTAGACTTGGAAAACTGTTACCCAGCTTAACCTAAATAGCTTGAAGAACCTAGAAGGTCAAAGAACTGGAAAGCAATTTATTGTTGTTGTACTTGTAGATATAAGGCTACACTGTCATCTTCTTGCTTGTACTGTTTTTGTATCTTACAGACTTGTATCTCCGAGAAATGCAATCTGGGACCTGCCACTAGAGATCTGCAAGCTGGCTATTATCATTTGTAAGATTTCCTTTCTGTGTTTCAGTGCTTTGCGTTGATTATGGTTCTCTGTACTCTGTAGCGATGCAATTTTATAATTTTAGTTTTAAGCTTGGTTTAGGTTTCTGAAAGCTTTTTGCTTTCCTCAAGACATAGGCAACCCCAAGTTTACAGGGTCAAGCGTGAAAATGCAGGTTTGAATCCGAAGAGCAGCCGCTTTGTATCCCATCCACCCCTTAGCTCCCGCTCCCTGTATAGACTGGGACCAGCACTGGGTAATGGCCTTCTTATGCGCTGACAACCATTGGTTGATCATAGGGATGCAAGTTCGGTGTACTGAACCAAACCCGATTTTTTTGGTTTTCGGTTCAGTACACCACAAACCGAAACCGAACCGAATCCCATTCAGTTCAGTTCAGCCCAGTTCGGGTTTTTTTTTTTTCTGAAACTGACCGAAACCGAAACCGAAACCGATTCGGTTTGGTGTGGGTATTTTACCTATTTTTAATGTATTTTTTTGGTTTTTCTGTTTACTCACGGTTTTCAGTTTTTGCCACCCTAAACTGAAACCGAATTGGGGTTCGGTGTGGTGTCAGTCGGTTTTCGGTGTGGTTTGGTCCGGTTGAGGACCCTCAGCTTTGGTTCAAAGCTTGCATCCCCAGTTGATCATCAGCAGTGATTGGTGAAAGATATTATCAGCTGGTATAGAGTAACGAAACCCGTCCAGAATCTAGTGATGTTACCTATGCGTTTGGCAGCTCTTAATCACATGTTTGGAACTTGGAATGCATTTTCTGGAGATAACCCTTCAATTTATTACCTGCTCTTATATTACGAGTTGGTATTTAGTACCCAAGTGCCACCTTCATACTCTTATCAAATTGTTTAGCACAGGAAGTGCCCAGTTATTCGTAACCACGAAAAATCTGTGAAAGTTCATTCTAACATTTCACTGATTTGGCACTGTCGTAGTTCATTGTAGAATGATAGTCACAAAAATTGCGGAATTTTTGAAAAGCTTGCGAATAATTTGTGAATTTAAGGTCCCCCGAATTATTTGCAAATTTTTCAAAATTTTGCGAATAATTCCTTAATGTTTCAAAAAAGGTCGTGACTTACTAATTTTTTTTATAATTTTAAATGTTTTTAATTTTATTTTAAAAATTTTCTCACCGAATATTTCCCCCAACTTCCCGGATTTGCCGGATTTTAACCTCATCAAACTATTGTTGAACCCCGATTTGGTGACTGTGTAGAATTCCTAAGGGTGCCAACCATGTATCAAAATTTTAGCGAAGTTCATTGTAAAATTACTGAGGGTGCCAACCATGGATCAAATTTCGGCCAAAATCTGAAAATGCGTTGATTTTGGCGAAATTTCGGTTCAAAGTTTTGGTTTCGGTCATGCCCGAAACTGAAATCTAACCCGATATTTTGATCCTTCGTGCCAACGCTAAAAAAACCATTTGCAGCTCTGAATCGGATGATGGAGATCAGTTTTCATCCCTAACTTCCACAATGGATCTTTAGTCCGTGGGCGTACCATCAGACCATCAGTTTTTATTCTTACATGGCACAAATCCCAAAAATGACCTTAAAATAATGTTTGAGAATGATGTGTGAAACATGATTTTTGAGTCACTTTTGGGGGATATGTGCCACGTGGAAACCAAATTGACCATTTGATGACACGCTCATAGTCCAAAGATCCATTGTGTAGAAGATTGGGACGAAAACCAATCTCCATCGCCTAATTCAAAGTAGTTAATGGTTTTTCAACATTAGCCCCCTCAATAAATCGATGGGCATGAATAGAGCTACTACTTGCACAAGAGATTTGTACTGTTGCACATAGTATAAAAGGAAGACTTGGTATTTTTTGAGACATCTGTCACATGGAACACCATTTAAGCCGTCAAATTTGAAGGTCATAATGTAAAGATCTTTAGTGCCAAAGATTGGCACGAAATACGATCACTATCGTTGATTTAATGGCCAACGCCCATCATCTGATTCAATGGTTGGTCGTGATGCGAGTGATTAGAGATCGTGTTTCATGCCAATCTTTGGCATTGAATATCTTTACATGATGGCCTTCAAATTGGCCAGCTTAGATGGTGGTCCAGGTGGCACTAAGTCTAAAAAAACACCAACTCTCCTTTTAAACGGTGTGCAAGTAAGTAGTAGCTCCTTAAAAGATATATGTTTTGGTAACGATCCCTGCCCGCTCTACATTGTGCCGTGACCATTGTTGTCAAAGGCGAACCCGTATGCGATTATGCGATCGCATATGCGGTCCTCAAAGTGAAAATCGCATGTGTCACGATGGCATATGTGATATTAAGGGTATGCAATCGCATACTATTCCAATGGTCATAAATATAATCGTTGGAGCTTGTTTGAATTATTTTTTTTTTTTAAAGCCTCCCCATAGCTCTAACCCAAACCGAGGAAGAAGAACAATATGTTGAAGAATGAGACAATTCGGATGATGATGGCAATACAAGTGACGTCGAAGGTGGAGATGTACCATTGTGGGTTAGAGAGAACTGTGTAGAATTTTTGGCCGGTACATAATATCAGTAGGAAGTAGAAACAAATGTTAACATATTTTTACTTAAATAATATTTTCCTTCTTTTTTGTATGTTGTATGTTCATTTTTGTACTATTTTGTTTAACATCAATAAATTTATATTTTCCCTTCTAACTAATGGGTTATCTACTTATCTACTTATTTACTTATCTTATATGCTTTTATTCCGTATTCTAAACACTATAAAATTAATAGAACACAAAAACTAACACAAAACATATATTATACATGTTTGAGAATTTTTTTAAAATTTTTGAAGATTTTTTTAGATTTTTTTTTTTAAAAAAAAAATTATGTCATCGCGTAATCACATATGCGATGGCACTATGCCATCACATAATACCGCATATGTGGTTTGACAACATTGGCCAAGACAAAGAGTGACGCCGGGCTAGAGTGAGTTTGAGAAACTGCTCTGGTGCTAGCAGGGAGCTGCAGCTGGGGAGCAGGTCCAGGGGATTGAAAACCGCTCTAGCAGGGAGCAAGCGAGGCACCGGTGCGTGTGATATAGCTTGATTTTGCATGTTAATTTTGGACGTGTGACATTGTTATTCATCAGTGTTGCGCGAAGGAGGCTACGTGAAGGTTTGGGTAGAAAATTGTAATTTGCATGAAAAGAAATCTCTGTCGTGGGTTTCAAAACGACCAAAGGCTTTAAATTTGATGGCTACGATTCTTTTGATGACTGAATTTTGTCAAAATTTTGACCATCACATTTTCTCTTTTCAATGGGGCTGCCATTTGTCATTGTCTAACTTTTAACGGGATTCTTATACCAAAAGGCTCTTCTAAGAGCGACTATTTATTGAGTACCTTGAAATCCACCCACCAAATCTCTGAGTTCAGCCACACTGAAACACATTGAATGCATTGAATCAGATGATGAAAATTATTTATTGTCGCAATCTTTCACACGATGGATCTTGAGATCATGAGCGTACCATCAAACGATCAATTTTTTATTTGATCGGATGCATGCCTAAAAAAGTGACCTTCAAATCAGTTTTAAGCTTGCACGTGATGTTAAATTGACTTTTTCGAGATATGTGCCACATAAAATAAAACACTGACCATTTGATGATACGCCTATAATCTCAAGATCCATCGTGTAAAAAATTGAGGATAAACGATTTCCATCATCTTATTCAACACAGTCAATGTATTTTGGCGTGAACACATAGTTGACATTTAAATATCTGCCCAAATATATCCTGGTATCTTACGAACATCCTAAGGCTCACATTTAAATGTTGTTTTGGTGGGTCATGAATTGAAGGATATCAGCAGGGATTTAAAAAGAGGATACATACCCGGCATATCGGCTGGGTCCCAGGTCAAATTGTATCGGATACATGTCGGCCAAACCGGTCGATAATAGAGCAACATTTTTTTTATTTTAAAAATATATGTGTATATACTATATACATAAATAATTACCTATAATCCATAGCAGCCGATATAAACTGATATGGTATGAATATCTGCCACTATAAGTGGATATACTTATATCAAATCAGGCATATTGGCGATTAGTATTGAATACGGCAGACATTTAAAACCATGATGATAGTTTTTCTCAGAGAAGGAAAGTTGGGTAGGGTCTAATGGTGCAAATGGGGTGCGCTGGCTTGACGAACCCCAGATTTGGCGGCTATGCTGCTCTTGTTTTCCTTCATTTTGTTCAATAAGACCAGCAGGAGCCAAATCAAATACTGCACATCATGCTTCAAAGTGATGCTGAGAAAATTTTAACGTACGTACTTACTCATATAGTCATATGACCGCGTTACATAGATAGTGCCATGAGAAGCACCCATTTAAGCCACGTGGTATACATCTTTCATCATCATAGGTGTTTTCATGTGGATGGCCATCTCTTGCACCGAGCTCGGCCAAAAGTCACACACGCCAAAGCATCGGCACCATCCGATTAGAGTGCATTAATATGATATTCATATTAAAGTGCAATTATTGAATGGTTTCAAATGCTATAGTACGCATGATTTCCAGGCTTAAGGAACGGAAACAAAACAACAACAAAATGAATAGCAACACCACCAAAATCTGTCTAGAAATGCTTCTCACATCCCATTATTCCTATAATATATTGTCTCAACAACAAAAGTTCAAACTGAAATTTATTCTGTTTGATTTTAATAAGGTGGTAGTTTAAAGCAAGTGCCAAGAACTAAATGTTTTAGCTTACCTTTCTCCTGTTCTCAAGAGTTTTCCTGCGAGATCAGAATAGCAAAGAGAAGGTGGCCAAACTCTTGGTCTCGCCGAATGCCGGTTGAGCCCATTACCACATCAGTACACAAGTTGCACTTGGTTCGACTGCAGTGGATGAAGACCTTGAGACTCAAAGCCTTGCTCATAATGTCTACACTAAATTCTTTGGTCGTTGCCTTAAATAGCTCTTTGATCAAGCGGCAGTGGGAGACATCCAGAAGTTCGAGCTCCTTGCATTGGCCTAAGATGACCCGCAAAGCTGGATTAGAGATGCATGAGAAACTCAGACTCAACGCCTTCAGCCTCGGGAGATGCGAAGCTATGGCCAAGCCACAATTTTCGTCGATTAAACCCATTATCTTTAGTTCACTGAAATCCTTGCAGTTCTTGCCAATTTCTTCTATAAGGTGCCTGAAACAACGAGGTAAACCTGTGGTCATAGCTTCAAGCTCTCTCCAATTGCTGAATGCCCCGGAGATGCCATTTTCTGTTATGGACTGCCAAGGTGTTTGAATCAATGGGTGTTGGTGATTCCAAGCTGGTAATGCGAGTCGCTTCAGTCAAGGAGATCTGAAAAGAAAGGCACTTGCTGATTATAATCTAAATTAGCAAACAAATTAGTTAGTTTAGGCTATCTTCAGAAATTTTACTCCAAATCTAGAGAATTGTGTATCATGTAAATCACGTGATGCACATTTCTCGCACATTTCTGACCAACCCAAGTCATTTAAATGGCAGGCTATCAATTGAACTTAATTCCCTTTGTCAGAAAAAAAAATGCACTTAAACCCCTTTTTTTGAAAAAACATTTTTTTCCCGTTCAAATCCCGTGTTGAGTCACAACCAACAAGTTTTTTTGTTTTTTATAGTTATTAATATTTTATTTTTTTTGAAAATTTCCCATTTTTTACCAAAAGTTACTGTTTGTTTCCCGTATACTTCCGGAGCCGTTTAATTCCCGTATCTATACTTGGTCAATATGCTCATGCCATCTGATTGTAGCATTTTAATATGGGCCCGACGGTGGATATGAATAACAATCCATATTAAAGTGCAATGCTCGGATGGCTCGAATCATCTAATAGTGGCCAGAACCGCTTTTTTTATAATAAAAAAACAAATAAACCTGCGAAAATACCATTTTTCCGAAAAATTCCCCCTTTTCTGAAAAGAAAACATTTTAAGCCCATTTTTTGGGGGGCCGTGAGCCAGGGGGGGAGGGGGGAACTCGTGTTTAGTCACCACATATATATATATATATATATATATATATATATATATATATATATATATATATATATATATATATATATATTTTTTTTTTTTTTTTTTTTTTTTTTTTTAATTTCCCCCTTTTTTCCCATATTGACGAAATTTACTTCTCATATACTTCCGGAGCCGTTTTATTCCCGCACCTACACTTGGTCAATATGCTCATACCATCTGATTTTAGCATCTTAATATGCGCCCGACGGTGGATAAGAATAACAATCCATATTAATGTGTGATGCTCGGATGGTTCCAATCATCTATTGATTGTAAATTTTGGGCTGAGTTTAGTTCAAATGATGGTCTGCATTTGGGTAACTTCAATTGGTAAAAAAATTGTGCCCCGTAGCTTAAAAGGAGGGATGATCAGGGTGTTATCTCAATTAGAAGGTGAGCTCCATTAATCCTTTTCTATTTAGAAATAAATAACATATACCATCAATAATTAACACACACCAAACCAGAAGAAATCGAACATCTACGAGAACTAAAACCAATCAAGAATTTTACATTCGTTAGTTAATAAAGGAATTTGTTTCTCATATGGTTCGTTTGTCTGGGGTTACCAGTTATTACCTCTCGGAGACAAAGATCAAGTCCTCGTCCGCTGGCAAGAAATTTACAGGAAAAATTACACATGTCGCTTTTCTACAACTGTGATCCATTGCTATCTTCAACACTTCTCCGAATCTCCTATGAGTGCCTGCATCCATGTCACCATTGGGGGAGAGGATAGGCCCGAAAATAGACTCGAGAGACTGCAGATTGAGAACCATCCAGCATCGAGGATCCAAACAAACCGATCTCCATGAGAGGCAAACCAAAGGAATGCACAGAAGTAAGTCTGTAATGTCCAATCTTTGAAATATATTCACGAGAATATCGGCAGCCATATCCTTCCATCTCGCCATATTAATACCTCTAACAACCATTTTTCATTTACCATTCAACTCACAGCACAGCCTGCATAAGTATGAAACCAAGTGTCATTGTTTAATAAATGAGAATAAGAAATTTTGACTTACACTATTAAACAAGTCATCAGTACGATTACGAGCTGGAAAGCTGAAATGGGAAAACTTAGGCCCTATGTCTTCAATTTTTACGTAGATTGAAACCACGATTAGTTGAAGATGGTTCATAGATGAAGATGATTCATAGTTGAAGATGGTTCATAGATATGGATGTGTGTAAATTTTGTAGCTTAATATGAAGATTTTGATGGAATTTATGAATGGTTAGCTTAGAGAGCCATTTGCGTTCTCAGAAAAGTTGGTGCATTCTTCCATATCCCGTATGTAGGAAAACTGGAAGGAAAGGAACAATCGGATCTTTAAGAATAAATCTCAATCTATGCATCCGATTGCTAGACGAATAGAAAAGGCCCATCATTCCTTGAGGAAATGCAAGAAACAAACTTAGAACGATTTCTTCTCAAGATCTCGATAGAGATTGGAAGGCGATGTTTTATAGCAAGGCGTTTGAGGAAGAGGTTGTTGAAACTCCAAAAGTAGCCTAGTCCTTCAGAGGGAGTTCTAAATAGAGCTCTTTGGACATTACGGGATTAGTGAGGCTTGGTGGAGTGTCTGGCAATCATCTATGTAATATTACAAAGGCATTCTCTGATCCGTTAGGGATAAAAGACTCAAATAATTTGGACTATTATGCAAATTGCAGACCACAGCCCGCAACAATCAGAATAGCTGACAATAAATAGGAGGGTACATTGAAAACTAGGCAGCTGATCTAAAGGAGATGAAAACCTGTCTTTATATCAAAACAAAAGTACGTAAAATCACATTTCCCAGTCAGCAGTAGAAATTTGTCCAGAATTCTGAAACTAAACTGAAATTTCAACTAGAAAAAACAATATGCAAACAGTTTCACATGGCACCAGATTAATATAAATAATACTCAGACTAAGGAGTTTATAATTACCAAGATGAGAACCTTGAGAGATAAAGCTGAAGAGCCGAAAATAACAGAAGTCTCGTTCAATTTTCTATTCTGATCACTTAGCACAAATTACATATATCTAAAGTTTCCACTGATCTAATTATCCCAGTTATAACAAAATAAACTTCTAAATAAAAAGTTTACTCTAACTTGTACTCTAAGAAACAAATAAAGAAAAAAAGAAATAAAAATATTATATCTCTATTTTTCAGGAACTGAGATTCAACTAGGAAAAAATAATTAAAAATCTTGAGATTGCCGAGATGTATTCTCGGTGTTCTGTGATTCAGGTGATCACATAGTAATCACCTGAGGTTTTTCTTTATTTTACTTTGTCCCAGTTCTGCCCGCACGATTCTGAACCCTAAACACCCCATGAACAGCCTGTTTAAATGGTTGCTCAGCTCTTGTTTCCTTCCCCGAATGCACTGCATCGTCCTCCTCAAGTTGGAGAGAACTTGGCTCTGTCATGTTGCCTTTTCATAGTCAAACAAATCTTTGGGTTGCAGTGATCAAAGTATTCTCTGACTCTGCCTCCCTTTCCACTTGATCAAATATTGTCGATGCTCTCCCTTTAGCGTCTTCATGGTCTTGATGGCGACCACATACTGAATTTGATCTTTACTCCTTGATGACAATTTTTTGGCTGCAATAATAGGCTTTAGCTATTTCCTCCACAAGGTCTCCATGGTACTCAAAGATATCAGATACATTGAACACCAGTGTGATGTCCAATCCCTTGGGGAGTGCCACTTGATAAGCATTCTCTTCTTGACAACCAGAACTGGCCCAATTTTTCTATGTTCCAATTTATTGTAGGTACCGGTAGGAAACCTCTCTTTCCACAAATAAATCATCGCTAGATCTCCCTCTTTGTATATCTTCTCCTCGTGATGCTCAATGGCTGCCCTTTTGTACCTTTCATTACCTTCTTGGATTTGATAACGAACTTGTTGCTGCATCTCCCATATATATTCAGCAAAAGCTTCGACATAATCGCTATTTCGACCCAGAATGGGTAAAGGGGGCCAATCTAGTAGATGTTGAGGTGTCTGCCCATAAACAACCACAAATGAAGATTTTCCAGTGGTACAATTGAGGCAGCATGAAATAAGGGCAGGCTTTACGTTGTTAAATGGGAGAATGCTGGTGGGGAAAGGGGCTGTTCAAAGGTTGTTGGAGGTTTAGGGACAGGGCAGGTTCAGGTTCAGATTGGGGTTACAATAGGAGCAGAATCTGGAGCTGACAGGGGAGCTGTTTGGAGCAGATCTGAAGCCATTAATGGGGCTGTATGAATCTGCTTTTGAGCAATCTTCTGGAGCAGCAGTTTGAAGAGTTTTCGAGAAGATTAGAGGAGATGTTGAGCTTCACGTGAGACCAGCACAGTTAATGAGACTTAGTCTCAAAACCTAGGAATGTATAGTCTTGTAAATAGGCTGCCCACTTGGCATGATGATAATTTAAATTCTTTTGGGCAGACAATATTTTTAGTGTTTAATGATTGGAATTGAATATCACCTCTCTTTAAATCCAGCATCAACAATGTTTCAATGCTTCTATCACCGCATAAAACTATACATCATAGGTAGATTATCTTTTTAGAATCACATAGTTTCACAGTAAAATACGCAACAGGTCTACTTCTTTGGCTTAGGATAGCACCTATGCCTAAAATATGCATCACACTCCCTCATTCTTCTTTATAAGATTGAAACTTTGTTCCGCTTTAGGATTCCATTGAAGGGGTCCCACCTTCATGCAATCAGTTACCGGTGCTATCATGGTGCTGAAATTTTTAATGAACCAGCGATAGAAGGTAGTCAAACCATGAAAACTGTGCCTCGGTGATTTCTTCGGGTACCAGTCACTCAATCATTGCCTTCACCTTATCTTTATATACTTGAACTCCTTTAGAAGAGAAAGGACTACATATCTCAGAAGTATCACGTTGCGCGTGAGGAATGAGCACTTCTTTAAATTTTACGTAAGAGTTTTTCTTCATGTAAAACACTCAAAACTTGGAGCAAATGCTTAATATATGACTTGAGGGTGGTAGTAAATATGAGAATATTATCGAAGTAGACTACCACAACCTTTCCAATGAAAGAGCGAAGCACTTAGGTTATCATCCTCGTGAAAGTGCTAGGGGCATATTAGAAAGACCAAAAGGCATGACCAACCATCCGTAAAGTTTGTGTTTTGTTTTAAAAGCAGTCTTTAAAATTCATCTCCTTGTCGGATTCAGAGTTGATGATAGCTACTCCTCAATTATATCTTCGAAGAGAACTTGGCACCGTGCAACATGCTCAACATATCATCGAGCCACAGAATTGAAAACTGAAATTTGATAGCGATCATGTTGAGGGCGCAGCTACCATACATACGCCAACTCCCATATTTCTTTGGCATCAAAAGAGAAGAGACGGCAAAAGGACTAATGCTCTCCCTAATTAATCCCCTTCTCCAAAATTCTGATACTTGACAGTTAATTCTTCATGTTCCTATGGTCTCATTCGATAGTGCAGAAACATAGGCAATGTGGATCCTCATATGAGATCAATATAATGTTGAATTTCTCCCATGGGAGATAGCCCCTATTGCAACTCTTCGGAAGTTGTATCTTCATACTCTTTAAGAAGTATTAAATGGGTTTAGTGATAGGTGTTGGATCAACATTCTCCTCAACTACAAGCGCCCATAACAGTCCCATTCTTTGTCCGCTAAAAAATTATGCATGTTAAGAAGGTTGTCACCCCTCAATTTGCTAGATTTGGGTGGAAAACTTTCTCTAAGCAGCAACAACACCAACTTACTCCCATCCTTCACAAGGGAGTAGATATTCTTCTTCCCTCTATGAAGTGTCACAATCATATTGCCAAGGGCGGCCAAGAAATATGTGACATGCGTCCATAGGGACTACATCACCCAACATTTTATCCACATTATTTACCAATAGAAAAAGAGACTGCGACGAGTAGTAACAAGTGTCTCCCCTCCTTTCAAGGATGTTTTCCCTCTTTTAATTTTAATTTGTCTACCATCTCCCACGACACAATATTTTCACTACTCTCCACCAATTATCATGGTGCATAATCATCCACCACTAATGCACTTGATTCGGAAGATGTTGAAGTGGAACCATCGATCTTCATCCACAATTTTTGGTAAAATGAGCATGGCTCTTTGAATAAACAATTTTCAGCATGTTGATCAGCTTCTAACCCCTCCACAAGTTCTTCATCTGGATTATCAACTTGCACTTCTTCACTAACTGCTCCTTCCTCAGCCAAGTTAACATGAACTTCCCTTTGGCCCTTAGGACGTTCAAACGAGTACTGTCCTGATTGAGAACATCTAAAACATTTAAGTTTTCGTCTTGAGTTGTTTGTAATTGCTATGTAGGGGAAGCAACTTGGTCACATCCTCCTCTCCTTTGATGATGGTTTGGTGGATTCATGGTCCTCGTTGGATTACCTTGGCACAACGAATCTCCCCTTGGATTGATGTAGAATTCTTTGGAAATGAAGAAGAACCCCTTTATTCGAACATTCTACATGTACAACTCCTCCGCCCTTAATGAGCAACGGTAGACATCGTCAACTCCCCACATGCCATGCATCGGGATCTCATCTTGGTTTTGAATCTGTAAGTCGTTAATGTAACATCCTACACGTTCTTCAGTTTCATCATGTGCATCCACCAGTATGGTTAAAGATGGAACTCTTTCATATATTCTGCAATACTTTTGTGTTGTTGTTGCAAATTTTGACAACATTGGTAGAAATCTCTGGTGTAGCCAGTGGCGAACCCAGTTAAGGACCAGTAAGGGCAGATGCCCATGGTGACTTAAAACAAAAAAACCATTTTGATAAAAAAAATTCGTTCACGCTTGTATTTTTTATAAAAAATATTCAAGTACACTGTTCTCAAGAAGAAGAAAAAAAAACTGTCAAGTCTTAAGTCTCTTCATCTTTCAATTTTCTCTCTCTCGTCCCTCTCTCTCGCTCTTTACGGTGTTGAATACCCAAATAACTCCAACTGAAATCTGATGGATGCCCAACAGCGACGGTCGAAGTGCAACATGTCCGAAAATGATGTTTTAGCGAGATTTAAACCATCCGATCTGTGGACTATAACATCAACGGTTGATTTTAATTTTAAGGGCTGATATTAAAGTTGATGAATCAGATGGTTCACATCCACTAATAGATCATGCGCCTGTCATCAGGCAGTCAGTTTTTCATTACACGTAGCACGCATCCCAAAAAAGTGACCTAAAATCATGTGAGACACTATCACACTCAAGCATGATTTTAGCGTCACTTTTTTAGATTTGTGCCACATGTAATAAAAAACTGAGAGTCTGATAGTGAGCTCACGATCTACAGATTCATTGTTCAAATGATTTTAGGGTCACCTTTTTGGGATGTGTGCTACATGTAATTAAAAAACAGACCGTCTGATGGTAGGCACATGATCTATGCATCCATTGTGAGGAAGATTTGAACGAAAAAAAATCTCCATCATCTGTTTCAAAGGCAGTCAATGCATGCCGACTGAGGAAATGGAGTGAGAAAGCAGTCTCTTGGACTTCGAATCACGGTACCTAACCCTAAATCCCTAGACCCTAAACTACTTTTTGTAAGGGATAATGGGTCCTGACTGACATTTAAACACCATTCTGGTGTTTAATTAGTATATATAACATTAAAGTCAAGACCTTTAATCTCACACCATTCAAGTGTTATTTATCATTATGCATGTGGTGCATATCAGTAATCAATTTTAATTGTTCAAGTGGCAATCTATCATTGGAACATGTCGCAGTCTCAAAAAAATGTCCATAAGTGGATGTGAACCATCCGATTGGTGAAATTTAATATCAGCCTTTAAAACTAAAAACAACCGTTGATATTATAGTCCACAAATCGGATGGTTTAACTCTTGCTAAAATACCATTTTCGGACATGTTGTACTTCAATATATGATCCATCACATTGACTGTACCGGTCACCCACCTCTTAAACCGTTGATGGTATAAATCATTTTAACACCGTTTTGGTGTTTAAATGACAGTATGGAGAGTTGGGTCCTTTTTGTAATAGTGTGTGGAAATTACTTTTTTACAAGTGATTTTGATGATATTATGTTTTATCAATAAATAATTTAAATTATTTTATAATTATATATTTTGTAAAAAAATTAAATCTAATTCATCTTGCGCTCCGGCTAGATGAAAATCTTGGGTCCGCCACTGAGCATAGCTGACCATTAGAAAATTTGGGTCAAAAATTTGTCATCATCTTTTCCCAAGTAGTTATCTTCCCCTTCCCAAGACAAAGGCGATCCCATTGAATGTCTTTACACCATGCTAGAGCGAATCCGATAAATTTTGTTGCTACAAACGTTACTCTATGTTGGTTTGGTACTTCTTTTAACTCGAAGATGATCTCGATTTTCCTCAACCATTCGTGAATTCCTCCGGATTCAATCTTTCGCGAAATTCCGGTATATCAACCTTGATCTCATGATTATTTTCACGTTCACAATTATGTGGATTTTCTGGACCTAATCGGGTCGGATCCCTTCTTCGACAACGAGGACTGAAAACTAGTTATTCTCCATCCGTCTCATCCCCAGAATGGTCTCCTTCAATATCTGATGGTGTTTCACGCTCATACGTGAGCGCATCCAGACCTCTTGTAACTTGCTCCATTAAAATTTTCAATATATTGGCATGTCAACATCGGATCCCTCCTTGGTGGCATATTGACCACTACCTAAGACACTAATCCCGCTCTATACCAAATTTTTATGCAGACCGCAGCCCACAACATTTTGAATAGATGAAAATAAAAAAAGGGGTAAATAGAAGTAGGCAGCTGAAATAAAGGGGACGAAAACCTGCCTTTATATTAAAAACAAAACTATGTGAAAACATAGTTGTCACAGAGTTTCCGATTAGCAGTAGAAATCTGTACAGAATTCTACAATTAAACTGAAATTTCAACTAGAGAAAAAAAAAAATGCAAACAGTTTAATATGGCAGCAGGTTTATATGTAGATTAATATTAATAATATTCAGAATGAGCCTCGAATACACAAACATAAAATTCTATCCAGCAGTCCTATGCAATAAAGATTAAGGCAGCAGCAATTAAAAGAATTCTTAGGTCAGAATTTCTGCAGAAGCTAAGGAGTTTCTAATTACCGAGATGGGAACCTCGTGAGATAAAGGTGAAGAGCTGAAAATAATAAAAATATCGTTCTGTTTTCTATTTTATTACTGAATATAAATTGCAAACATTTAAAGTTTTGATGGATCAAATCTTATCTGAGTTATCAACAAAGTAAACTTCTAAATAGAGTTTATACTTTGGACTCTAAGAAAATAGTAAAGAAAGAAAGGAAAGGAAACTATTCTATCGCTTATCTTTCAGGACCCGAGACTCAACTAGGAAAATCATTAAAAACTTTATGATTACCGAGATGCATTCTTGGTGTTCTGTGATTCACGTGATCATTTGAATGATCATGTGGCGTCCATTCCCCAATATTCAATCTCAACACAATAGGGTTTCATGTGATCACATGGGGTGGGTCTTTCTTTTATTTAACTTTACATCCCGATTCTAACTCCTTGATTTTGAACCCCAAACAGGTCGTGAACAACCTGTTTAAATGGTTGTTCAGCCCTCATTTCCTTCCTCTAATGTGCTGCATCAGATTATAGCACCCTCTAGAAAGTTAGTCATATCCTTAAAATCAGCTTGGAGAGTCTTTAATAGTGGAGGTTGATTTGGCTAACGCGATTAGTTGGAAGAGTATCAAGATGGATGATGTGAAGGCTTCTTCTGGTTTTAGATTTAATTTTGATCTCTTGAATGGGCTTCAAATCTTAATCTATGTGCCACTTGGAAGAGTACCAAGTGGCACATGTTGTTGAGCAATCCAAGCCATGTGGTAGTTCATGTATTTTGAACTCAAATGGGCCAAAAATACACTCATTAGATATTTTGAATGGCCAGATCTATGCATTCTAACATCAATAGTACTGCATATTTTGGAATGATCAATAGTAAAGTTCAACAATTGGATGGATTCAATCCTCTTCTAGGTGTGATTCTTTGGCTAGGATGTGTTCTAATAAATGTGTTGCTAAGTGGACAAGTCGGATTGATCAAAGATGTATGCCACTAGGAGTAAAAGTGAGCTGTGATGGCCTCATTTGTGTACAAGAGAAAATAAGAATCGGGACCCTAAATAAAAGGATAAATGGCAAATGACAGCCTCTCTACATATTACGGTATGACGACCCCAATTTTAGACTAAGTGGCATACCCTTTACATAATCCAATTCATCAAAGTGGCGGCTCGTATTGGAAGCTACAATAGACCCAAAGAGAGCACTCATTAAATGATTTGAACTGTCAGATGTATTCACCCAAATATGAGGGGTTATACATGTTCCAACGGGTTATTTCAAAGGGCACTGGTCAGACGGTTCCAAAGATCTTATAGCTTGATTTGGCTACTACATGTGTTAATGATGGGCCGTTAGTTGGACTACTTCAATCAACCAAAAAAAATGCATAGATTGGGGGCCACATGAAAGAGTGAAGTGGCCCTAATATGTGTAGCGGTGACCGGCAAAGTCGTTCTTTACATAAAGCCTTCATGATTTATTTATTTTTAATATTTAGAGGCGAAACACGATATATATATATATATATATATATATATATATATATATATAGAGAGAGAGAGAGAGAGAGAGAGAGAGAGAGAAAGAGTTTCTGCCTCCATGGGTCAAAATCTCGTTTTTCCGATACATATCGCCCACCCTCAAAACCGTTCCGATACGTACCAGTATCACCGTTACATTGAATATATCGGCAATACATTGAAAAATAAATAAAAGCCTACAGGCCAGCGATTCAACGGTAAGTATCGTGTACCACTGGCCACCGATACCGGTACGAACCGGTATCGGCCGGTATTTTGACCAATGCCTGGCTTCAACGCCCCAGCATTGAACGTTGTGCATGTGATCCCCAAAAAAAACCTGTTTTGGGTTCTTGGGCCACATAGCATGCGATCTCTAAAAAAAAAAAAAAAAAAAACTTTTTTGACCTTCAAAAACGTGGTCAAACATTGGGTTCTGCCCGGCATACTTGGTGCATTGATTTTCTGCCAACTTTGTCTACATTTTGGAAGGTGGATAAGATGTTTTTTCAAAAAAAACTATGTGATGGATGTGGTCGATTTTGTGCATGTTGCCTGGGCACCCGATCTTTGGATTAGGTGCCACTTGACATCCAAACAGCAACCTAGCGTTCAACATGCACAAGATCAACGACGACATCAATCAAAAAAAAATTTTGAAAAAACATCTTATCCACTATCCAAAATGTGGTAAAAAAGTTAGCAAAAAAATCAACACACCAAGTATGCCGGGCGGAACCCAATATTTGAAGACGAAAAAGTTAATTTTTTTTAAAGATCACATGCCGTGTGGCCTATGAACCCAAAACGGTTTTTTTTTGGGACGCTGAGGGTAGGGGCTATATATATATATATATATATAACACTCGGGTGATAAGATCTTTCGCATGCAAGTAATCTAGTAATCTAATACATTCGCTCTAAATCCTTAGACCAAACCAACCTGATAGTATCGATGTAACAATAGAAATATGGTGCCGGACAGCTGATACACCTTGTATCCGAAGCTGTGTATACTGAAAATAAGAGATGGAAATGATTTATTTATTTATTTTTAAGTTTTCGAGAGATCCGAATTACAGAAGTTCATGCCACAAAAAGAATTGCATGCGGTGGAGATCAAATATTAGTAATGATGAATCAACTATCAGATAATGGCACACTAAGATTTGCATGAAGAGGATATCAAAGATAATCATGATTCATCTACAATCTTAGATTTTCAGATAACCAACGGAATGAAAAACTAGATCAAATAGGTAAAAATAATAATAATATATTATAATAAAATAATAGTAACTTAGGAAAATAGAGTCTACAGAGGGTGGCGAAAATAATTTAACAATAAATAAAATAATACTGATAGGTTTGGCGGTCCCCCTTACTCTCTCCCTGTGGGCCTCTCGCGACCCCCGGCGTTGTCTTGACTGAAGAAGATAGACGCAAATATATATTGGAAAATGAAGAATATCTGTTGTAAAACGCGTGTATTGAAAAAGGACCTGCCTCTCTTGACCGTCATGATCTTACACAACCAATGTTGTAACATGTGGGAAATCTGCACCATCAAAGTGCTAGATCATAGATTAAAGTGCCATGGGCCAAAAACTGATGTTTTGAGGAGATTTAAATCATCTTATCTGTTGACTATAATCCCAATCATTATTTTTAATTTTAATGACTAATATTAAAATTTAACAATCAGATGATTTATATTAACTTCTCCGTATGTTTCTTTGGCCTGACATATGTTGGAATGCGATTGCCAATTGCATTATATAAATTGGGTACACTTTTATATGCAATAATGATAAATTACACTTCAATGGTGTAATATAAAAAATTTAGTTTCAATGGTATAAGACCATGTAAGCATTATTCTTAGTGTATAGGTGCCGTAGGAGCCTATGGTTAGAGAACCGATTGTTTAGGGTCATTTAGAAAAAAGGGGTTTTCATCACAACAAACCATCAATACACTTCGCACGACATATGCCACATAGTTCTTCAAGCTCCACAAAGTGACTATGGCTGCGTTTGGGTTAGCTCTTTTAGGGCAAAGAGCATCTTTTTTGCTCTTTGGCTCCAGCAGAGAATTGTTTTCATGTTTGGTAACACAGTTCCTCGCCCTATTTACTCTGATGGAGAGCTGCTTTAAATAATAAAATTGCTCTTTGTATGCTCTATGCTAAAGTAGATTTTATCTGCTCTAATAAAGAGCAAGTAAAGAGCTGCTTCTGCTTTTATAAGAGTTAATCCAAGCATAGTCTAAGAGTGTAAAAAGCCTAAAATGTTAATAACTAATGCACTTTTTTAAAACGGAGCCATTAATGCACTATTTTGGATGTTTGTGTTATGTGAAAATATCATCTAAGCCACCTGATTTGAATATCATGAAATAAATATCTTTGGTGTAAAAAAGATTGGCACAAAATGTCATCTCTATCAAATAATTCAATGTAGTCAACTAGTGAATCGGATTATGGATTTTGATTGCATTGAATCCTATGATAAAGATTGTGTTTCATGCTTATCTTTTGCACATAAAATGTTTAGATTCCGATCTTTATTTCAGACGGCTTTAATGGTCGGTGGTACGAATCTCCAAACAACCAAGTCTTTCTTTTAAACTGTGGAAAAGTTAATAGTTAGAATCCTTAGATGGATACCTACTTTAGGCTAATATAAGTTCATATGATGCAACGGCCACACAACAAGGATTTTCTTTCAAGGAGGCAAGTTATATTTGACATAAAAATTGAGATAGTATTTGTTGACAAAATTGTATTGATAATGCCTCTCAGGCACGTAGTTCGTTACGCTATCTTAAAGACAATACTAATTTTATTCAACAATTTAAAGATAATAGATCGTTCGAATGGCTCAGTGCATAAGATTCATGAATCATAATCTCATCAAACTTGACTGATTTGGCGGGTCAAATTTTTAAAAGATGGCAGCAAAATGTGTATTTTATCTTGCGACAATTCAAGATTTCTTACGTCCTCACTAAACCATGTCCACCAATTTCTATAGCAGGAACACCGAAAAGTACGACTAGTAGAGGACTGAATGTTTGACTCAAATGGCTGAAAGATGATATAGATTGTCGAGACCACATCCTCAATGCATTAAGCAATAGGTTGTTCAGCACTTTCTATAAGTGCACTACCTCCAATGATTTATGGAATTCTTTAGAAAATAAGTACTTAACTGAAAATGTCAGTACAAAGGCCTTTCTAATCTCTAAATATTTTAATTTCAAGATTGTTGAGGATAAACCTATTCTGAAACAAGTTTAAGAATTACAGTTTATCGTCACTAAGATAGAAGTCTTATGCATTTAATGAAGTGTACTAGACCCAATATAACATTTATAGTGGAAGTATTGAGTAAACTAGCAACCCAGGGTTGGAACATTACGAAGTTATTCGTAGGGTGTTAAGATACTTGAAAGGAACTATGTATTATAGTCTTACAATATAGTCGCAAACATGAACTCTTAGAGGGGTTTACTGATACTACTTGGATTTTTGACTCCTCTGATTCAAAATTCATAAGCGGATGGATTTTTACTTTGGTAGGAGGAGCAGTATCATGGGGGTCTAGAAACAAACATATCTTTCTAATTCAAGTATTGAATCAAAGTATATAGCATTGTTTGCGGGAGCAAAAGAGGTAGAGTGACTTTAAAGCTTACAAAAGTACTCTCCAAAATATAGTGTTGAAAATATCAGTGAATCTGTCTTCAGGATACAACAGAGTTTGGTCCCGCCAAGAACCGTATGTTCTTTTCTAGATTGCACTTTCTAGAGAAAGAACCTGTCACACATATTTTATGATACACAAAAAAAATCTTAAAAAAATAAGAACGTAAGAAAAGAGAAGAAATAGATGTTATTATAGTTTCTGTTGTGTCTTATATGTCTTATATTTTTTTTAACGGAGATCTTATCTCTATTTATAGAGAAATTATAAATTATTGTGTCTTTTCATATTATGGTGAAAAGATTTCAGATCCGTGTCTTTTAAGAGAGTTGTGTCTTTTTCAGTAAAAAAAGGATAATCGATTTCACTTGTGTCTTTTCATATTTACGGTGAAAAGATGCAAAACTTGTGAAAAAGATAAGATAAAATCGATTCACTTATATCTTTTTAAATTTAGGGTGAAGAGATATCAGACTTGTCGATTCACTTGTGTCTTTTCAAATTTCCGGTGAAGAGATGCTAGATTTGTGTCTTTTCAACTAACGGTAAAAAAATAAATCAAAATTTGAAAAAATACTTTGGAGAGAAAATATTTATAAGTTTGTCATTGAATTATTTTATAAGTTTGTCATTAAATTATTATCAATATATAATGATAAATATAAATTTAATTTTGAAATAATAAAAAATATATATATTACAAAACTAATATATATAACAATCCCTCACTTATTTCAAAATAAAATAAAATAAAATAATTTATGTATCAGAGCGATCATACTAAGCATTATCACAGGTACTGATCGGTTTGAACCTTTGACTAGTACATATAACTCAAAGTTTGTAAGGACTTTAAGTAGCTTATAGCTTTGAACTTAAAACCTATCTAACAAACTGAAATTATATATACACTTACTATGACCTAAATCATTAGTGACATAAGACCTGCGCTTTACAGTCATACGTTAAAATCATGATTTTATGAGTATCTCAGAGAGAGAACCGAATCTCTATTGAAGTGACTTCACTTTCACACTCATATAGGTGAATCTGTCATGGGTGCTCTTGTAACTATTTTATCACCCTAGCAAATGAATGCCTACAGAATCATTAAGAGTTAAACTTACCCTCTCACGTTACAAGAGATGTGCACGAAATTAAACGCCATAGGGATGACCAATGGGTAACATATCTTTGTGCACTTTCAAGGATCATGAAGTAGTTTCTTATTTCGTTGAACTTAGGATTTGAGATCTCCAACTCGCCTAAGTTGAGGTTCAACTACTATGCCTTTAAAGATATCGGTCTTAGGTACATCTCCCTTAATGTTTTCAACAGTATATCTTTAGGTAGTATTTTTATAAGCTTCGAAGTCACTCTGTCTCTTTTGCTCCTGCAAATAATATTATATATTCTGATTTCATACTTAAATCAGAAAGGCATGTTTGTTTTTAGACTCCCACGATATTGCTCCTCCTACCAAAGTAAAAATTCATCTACTTGTGAATTTTGAATCAGAGGAGTCAGAAATCGAAGTAGCATCAATAAACACCTCTAAGAGTTCAGGTTTGTCACTATATTGTAAAACTATAATACATAGTTCTTTTTAAGTATCTTAACACCCTACGAATAGCTTCCCATTATTCTGACCTTGAGTTGCAAGTAAATTTACTCAATACCATAATATAAATGTTATATTGGGTCTAGTACACTTCATTAAATACATAGGACTTCTATCTGAGTGACGATAAGTTGTAATTCTTGAACTCGTTCAAGAATCGATTTATCTTCAATCATTTTGAAATCAAAATATTGCAGACTAGAAAAAGCCTTTATACTTGTATTTTCAATTAGATATTTCTTCGCTAATGAATCTCAAAATCTTTAGTCATAATGTACTTATAGAATGCGTTGACTAACATATTGTTCAATGCATTGAGTCCCAACAATCTTGATCATTTTTCAGTCATGTGAGTCGATCATCCGATCCTCCACTAGTCGTACTTCTCGCTTTTTTCGCTACAGAAATTGGTAGATATGATGTAATGAGGACATAAGCAATCTTAAATTTTTGTAAGATAAATTGTATCTTTTGTTGCCATCTTTTGAAATTTAACTTGTCAAATCGGTCAATTTGATGAGATCTTGATTCATGAAATTTATGTTTTGAGTCAATAGAATGATCTATTGTTTTTAAATTATTGATAAAAATAATATTGATAACAGCTCTGAAGCACGTAGTTCACTACACTATCTTAAAGATAATAAATGCCCCCACTCTGTCGGATAAACAAAGATGTAATAGAGTTTCCAGCAAATTTACCTTTAGGATACGACAGAGTCCGGTCTTGCCAAGAGCCGTATGTTCTTTTCTAAATTGCATTTTCTAGAGAAAGAACCTGTCACACAAATTTTCTGATACACAAAAAAATTCTTAAAAAAAAAATAAGAACGTAAGAAAAAAGGAGAAATAGTTGTTATTATAATTTCTGTTGTGTTTTTAACCTGGATTTGATCTTTATTTATAGAGAAAATCTTGAAAGATTGTGTCTTTTCAGATAATCGTGAAGAGATTTATGTCTTTTCAGATAACTATAAAGAGATAAAATCGATTCACTTGTGTCTTTTAATATTTACGGTGAAGAGATGTCAGACTTGTCGATTCACTTGTGTCTTTTCAGATTCCCAGTGAAGAGATGCCACACTTGTGTCTTTTCAATTAACGATAAAAAGATAAATCAAAATTAAAGAGACACTTTGAAAAGAAAATATTTACAAGTTTGTCATTGAATTATTTTACAAGTTTGCCATTGAATTATTATCAATATATAATTATAACTATAAATTTAATTTTGAAATAATAAAATATATATATTACAAAACTAATATATATAACAATATTAATTATGGGTTAATATTAGGTAAGCGATGCAATCTGCAAGTGATTTGGCACTCGAATCACTTGTTGAGATTTGTCACACATGAAGCTCCAACATTGCAAACCCAAGCCCGGATGAGATAGGAGGGTTAGTGTTAGGGTTGGCAGCCAATTGTAAAAAAATCATGCCAAATTTTTAAAATGAGACCAATTTCGAACAAAGTTGGGTTACATCAATGATCTGCTGTGAGCCCTCATATGTTAGTCGTAATTATGGATGCAATACCATAGAGACATAAGAGATTATACAACATATGTTATTTGCGGATGACATAGTAATAATTGTCCAAACAAAAAATGAAGTAAATGATAAGATGGAATTATAACGAAAAACTTTAAAGTTAAGGATTTTGAAAATTAATATAACAAAAACAGAATACATGGAGTGTAAATTTAGTAAACATGATAGTCTGGAGAAGATTTAGTTAAAATAAAAAATTATATTGCACTATATTGCCATAGTTTTCGCTATTTATGCTCTACCATACAAGTGGATTTGAAGAAGACATCTCGAATGGGATTAATGCAGGTTAGATTAAAATGGGTGCAAGCAAGCAAAGTATTATGCAACCCAATAGTTCCACATAGATTGAAAGGACGTTTTTATAAGACGATTGTTAGACCTGTCATATTATTTGGTACAGAATGTTGGTTCATAGGAAAGCGATAAGAGTATAGAGTACAATTGCTTAAGACGCAGATATTGAGATGAATGTGTGGAATAATAATAAAAGATGAAATTTGGAATAAGTACGTAGGAGAAAAGTTGAGAGTTGTACTAATAAAAGAAAAAAATCATGGAATATCACTTAAGGTGGTTTAGACATGTTTCTCGGAGACAGGAAACAAACCCTTTATAAATGGTTGAGACACTATAAGCACAAAGGGAAGATTAGTGAAGACCTGGAGGGAAGTCATGATAAGGGATATGAAGGATTGTGAAATTATAAAAAGCTTAGCGATGATGAAAAAATAGTGGAAAACTAGGACTCACAAAGCAAACCCTAAATAAAAGAGTAGAGAAATAAGACTCAAAAAGCAAAACCCAAATAAATGAGACAATGTTGTCATGAAACTAACATGTACATCGTGGATAGTTGCGCTATGATCTAAAGATCATTGATTTAAATGATTGAGACTAAAAATGATCTCCATCATTTGCTTCAAGAGACGTTAAAAATCATAAAAGAATAATAGCTACGTAAATTCATCATATTGCTAATTTTGATGGATGATGATTGACTGTATTGAATCAAACGACGGAGAATATTTTTTATTTTAATCTTTATATATATATATATATATATATATATATATATATATATATATATATATATATATATATATATATATATATATATATGTATAAGGATTTCACATAGCCGATATCTCAAAACGTAACACAAGTACCAAGAATCTTAGTGCCCGAGTTAGGTTCTTAACACTAACTCAAGTTTAAAAGGTTGAAAAAATAAGCATATGCTCTTAACAAAGTAGCCTGGAGTTTTCTTTGATTAGGCTTAACAGGCCTATTGCTTCTGGTTTCAAAATTTTGGGACGCTCTTACCTCTTCCCCACCCCAAAAGCCTCTAATTTGGCTCTACCTTTATTTGCAATTTGGATGGCTTCGACTGGTAAAAATGTATGCCATGTAGTGCTCCATCTATTAATGTAGGTGGTGCCGCATTAATTTGATGGAAAATACACACCTAATTCCAAGTTCGGGTGTGATTACCCTAACTTTAAGGCAATTGCTATACAATTTTCCCATCAAAACCTATTTAATACTTCAAAATCACTAATTAGAGAATGGGATAATGGTTCCTAATTTGGTGTTTAAATGATCTTATACCAGTAAAGTTAGACTTATAATCTCACACCTTTGAAGTGTGACTGTGATTATGCCATGTGATGAACATCTATGATTGATCTAATTTTTGCAAGTAGCAATCTATTGTTGGAACAGGTCTCGGCCCAAAAAAAATGTCTATAAGTGGATGTGAATCATCTAATTGATGAACTTTAACCACTAAAACTGAAAACAATTGTTGATATTAATGTCTAGAAATAGGATGGTTTAGGTTGTGCTTGGCATTGCTCTTTGTAAGAGTAGAAAAGTTGTTGCAAATAAATATGAGGAGAGAGAAGGATTAGAGGAACAAAAAATGGGAGGCTAATCTTTAAAACATGAAAAACATCCCTCTTTAAAAGAGCATAAAATAATGCTCTTTTAAAAATAATGCTCTTTTAAAGAAGACAATTTTTCTTATTTCAAAGAGCAACCTCTCGTTTGTCTTTCTCAAATCCGTCTCTCTCCCCACATTTTGCAATAACAAAATGCAGCTATTGCTATTTTCTACTATCCCAAAGAGCAACGCCAAGCATAGATCAATCACTTTGACAGTACGAATCACTCACATCTTAAACCATTGATAGTGTAAGATCATTTAAACACCATTTTAGTGTTTAAAATTTCCAATTATACACAATAATACATTTTAGGGTTAGCACGACAATCAAATTACTGAGGTACCCACACCAAAAATCATTGATTGCTTTGAATCACCGATTTAAGATCTATTATGGAAGATTGAGAAGATATACAATCTCCATGGTTTGATGAAGAGCAGTTAATAACTTTTTAACATAAGTGCCCTCATTAATCGGTAGGTGAAAATAGAGCTATCATACGTTTAATTGTGTATTTATTTTTTGGCTGCACTATGTTCCAATATAGATTCATCTTCTGCTTATAATGAGTCGTTGATCTTTATTCTATTATATCTATATGATACAAGTTATATTTCACAAGTTATCTTCAATGACAACGCAACTCGATGTCACGAACTTAGCACCACGCTTCGACAATCGGAGCAGCTCTTGCGTCTAAACGCTCCCCAACGTCGCAAGATCAACATAATTCTAAAAACTAGCAAAGACTAAAAGATAGTAGAAGAGATCTCATGTAATAGCCCGAAAAACCACGCTAAACTATGACCTCGGGATCCGTGCCTGATCGGTCATAGGTTTGACCAAATGGAAGTCCAACAGTTAGTATGTAGTGTGATGAACGGATGAGATGTGATAAATAGAATGCCTATGTGGTGTGTGTTGTGAAGGTATAGTCGCATACACCTACCGCGGTGTATGTGCTCAACACACAAGTGAGGAAGAGGATAAAAAGAGTTAATAACCCTAAAATCAAGAGTTTTGTTGTTGAAGGAGAGTAAAGAAGAGAGAGAGAGAGTAAAAAGAGTGATTAATGCAAGGAGTAAAGGCTAGTTGAGGAAGGAAGGATTCCAGTATTAAAGAGGCCGATTCAACGCAAGGGATCCGCTGAAAAGCTAAAGCTGGAACCCTAGCCTTCCAACCCTAGATTTGAAATCAACTTGAGATCTATTCAAGGTAAAATTTTTGTAAATAAGATGCATAGATTATAGGGGTTAAGTTGCAGTTAGATGTGGGTTAAATCCTAGGATAATGGCTTAGAAAAATAGAGGAAAAAGGTATGGAAAAAGATTGGGAAGAACAGCTCGAAAGGGGCTGAATCTGACAATTTCGATTAATCGAAATTGGGTTTCGATTAATCGAAATTGGCCAGGAAGTTGAAGAGTCAGAGGACCCCGATTTCGATTAATCGAATTGGATTTCGATTAATCGACTTTGGATTTCGATTAATCGATTTGGGAATCGAGAACTCCAAAGGACCTCGTGGTTGAAGGAAATGATTTGAGGAAAACTCGACTAATCGAAATGGGATTTCGATTAATCGATTTTAGTTTTCGATTAATCGATTTGGAATCGATTAATCAACTTGTGAAACTCGACTGTTCGAACTGAGGGTCTACTTTGCGAAAAGAAGGATTTCGATTAATCGAAATTGGATTCGATTAATCGAATGAAAACTCGACTGTTCGAACAGAGAATTTGCTTTGCGAAAAGAAGAATTTCGATTAATCGAAATTGGATTCGATTAATCGAATGAAAACTCGACTGTTCGAACTGAGAATGGACTTTGCGAAAAGGAGAATTTCGATTAATCGAAATTGCTTCGATTAATCGATATTGACCTTCGATTAATCGATTTTGGAAATCGATTAATCGAATCAGATTCGATTAATCGATTTTGGAGTTCGATTAATCGACTGACATAAATTATGTTGACTTTTGGGTTTGACTTTAAGATCCTTGGGGGATCTTATACCTTCCTGATTGCATCCTTTGTGATGTGTTTTACCTGTTATGTGGTACCATAGGTGGTACGTGTGGACTTGTGCACAAGGAGCCACGTGGGACCTTGATGCATTGAACAAATGAAGACTTGAGGTAGGGAACACCTTGAACATGTACCTTATTTTACAAGAGCATGTATGTAGTGATATAGAGTTCAATTCAAATATTTTACTGCTTAAAGAATTGTGAAAAGTGTGCGTGTGTGACATTCATAAGAGTAAACTAATGAGCCATCCCTGTGGGATGAAGAAGTAAAGAGATAAGAGCATCGTGTGATGTAGTAAATGGATACATCGAGGATGTATCCAAAGATTGAATCATGTTTGATAGGGCCTAAGCGATATAAGATAGCACAATTACGGTGAATAACTATATGTAAGGCACCGATATTTTTGTTATTTGAGGTTTGATAGGTTACCCCACCGACGTGGATATCCACGATCGACACGGCGGGATATCCGTGACCGTCTGGCTGAAACCGTAGGCGGTCGGAGGCTTATCCGTACATAGTAAGCACACCCTGTGGGTGTTGATTGAGACAAGTGAAATCGCCACCAATCCCGTGGGAAAGGGCTTGGTACTATATGGTATTCCCAGGGAATACATTAAAACTGTCTATATAGATGACGATGAAGGGTATCTCATCGGGGCTCGATGCTATATTGCTCGGGGATTACTTAAGTTGAAAGTTTAAGTTTTGCTTTAGGCCTTCTCAGCATCATTCATGAGTAAATGAAAATATAAGTAATCAACAGTAAAACGAAATGCTTTTAATCTGTTTCATTAACAACTGCATAGATACATCATGCATGGCATATCATGGAATACATGTGAGTTATAATTTATATGTTCAAACTGTGTTTGTTCCCTATTGAGCTAGGATGTAGCTCACGTTAAACGCGATCGTGAGTCGGACCTTGCGGTCGGTGACGAGTTGGAGCCACCTCCAGAGGACTTCTTCTAGAGGACTCCGTTGTGCCACTTTGAGGGATTTTTGGAGAGGATTTGTACGGCTTGGTATGTCAAGCCTTGATTCTGTTTTAAATCATGTATATAAGGAGTTGGGATTTCTCTTTTGGGACGAACCATCCGTGATGATTTCTATCATCGATGGTTCGGATCGGTTCTCCATTCATGCACAGGCATGAGAGTAGAACTATCTTTTGGGAAGGTAATTATTATGGATTTAAATTCTGCAAACTCGTTTATTACACTTTTGATGCTTGATATACCAGTGCTCCGTGCTTAGCAAAAGGGCACGGTCAAGATGATCGTGCTGATGGCACGGGTTTCGGGGTGCCGAAATCCGGGCTGTCACATCTCAAGTGAGGGAATGTAAATAATAACTTTGTATTGAATTCAAGACTTTTTTACGAGTTCAAAGGTTTCTAAGGTGTCTTGCAAATGAGGCCCTCTTGCCTATTTATAAAGTTCATAGTATATAATGAATGATAATAGATCTATACACATGTCATACATCCAACGGTTGTGAACCCTTCTAAAATTCTCTCTAGAAGTTTACATACACTTCCAAGTCTTTTCTCCACCTTTCCAATTCCACTTCCTTCATAATATTCTAAACTCTTCCTTGTTCTAAAGCCTTCTTTAGCTTTCCTCACTTCTTTATGAGTCCATACATTTCTTGGTCTAAAATCTATCATGAAGCCTCCCAAGTATTTTAATACTACACATATATTGTGATTGCCCGAATTTTTCCAACCCGAATTTTCTGTGATATATTTTTTTTCTTTTAAACAAAATGGAAAAACCCATACCTCCAGATCGTAAATCACAATCTGATATAGAATACTTGGTATATTCACACACATGAAAAATCAAAGCAGATAATACATGGCATAATTAAAATCTCCAGTTCTAATATTCAACATGAACAGTAAACTAAAATATACCACCGGTAATGTCCAACCATTACCTAACAGTGGTGTACCATATATATATAATAGCACAAACGTACCAAGCCTAAACTTACCAGAATCCACGGTGTACTAAATCTACGATCCCGAAACTCTTGCAAATCCTCATGTCTGGTGTCCTGAGAAGTGTTATGCCTGTGACGTATAATTGGGGTGAGCTAACATCTAAGCTCAGTAGAAGAATCTCAATAACAAATTCACATCTCATCATATAATCTCATACATTTAATAACAGCAACAAAAACGGAACGTGGCAGATGATCAAGAATCGAAACAATTCAAAACAAAGTGGATATTCAATTTGAAATAAAAACAGAAACAGATTAGGTATGTAAGTTTAATTTTCCATTACTCACATCACACAATATGTCAGTTTTCATTATTCACGTCTTACGGTGTTCACATATTTTTCAGTTCACGTCACACAGTATTCCCATATCTTTTAGTTCATATCACATCATACAGTGTTTTCATATCTTTCGGTTTACATCACATCACGCAGTGTTCCTATATCTTTCAAATCACATCTTACAGTTCAATGTCCTAAGATTTAGATTTCCATCGTCCAATGTGTTATCTTTCAGTGTGTTCATATCTTCCACTATCTTTTAGTATCTTACAGTGTCCTGATTTTCAATTCATAACTCACAATGTTCTAAATTTTCAGTTGCAGTGGTCCAGTTAATGTACGATATGCAGCATGTACAGATAACCCACCGTATCGGTCCAGCCAGTTTATAGTCATTCAGTTGGTGTCCAGTTAGTTTATGCAGTAAGTACGAAAAAATTGTCGTACCGGTCCAGTATGCAGTATGCAGTGTCCAATCAAACAGTCAATATCCAATATTCACTTCTTAAATGCATCCAATCTCAGTTTCGATTTCAATCACAACTATCACATTTCAATCCAAATATTCAAATGTAGTCAAATCAACAAGTTCTAGGACCATTACTATGATCACAACCTAACTTAAATGGATACCACATCAAATCAGATTCAATGCATCAATTTATGAATTTTGTACTAAATGATGACTCGAGTCAAATATGGAAATTACAGGTGTCAATTCATACTAAAATCTTAAGTCCCTATTTCAAGTTCAGATGTTCAACACTCTTTAAAGAATTCAAGGTTCTAAACTTAACTCACAAATCTTAATGCACTCAAATTATATCACAAGAGTCTATGAATCGAAAACAAGACAAATCACATCATGATATCTATGAATTACAGTAAAAAATATAATTGGTAGTGAGTTTTCCTTACCTCAAAGCGGAGCCAACATGAAAATTCCTTTATTCCGAGCTAGCCTTCCTAGTACTTACTCATGCTCATACCTAAAACACATCCATTCACATCTTGTAAGTCACAAATGATGAGAAACGAGAAGACCTAAAGTCTCCCAAAGTTCTCCTTACTAAAAGCAAAAAAATCTCAGAATCTGTCCAAATCGATCGATTGATTCCCAAACTGATCGATCAATTTTTAAAATCGATCAATCGAAATCTATTTTGATCAATCAGTTTCCTTTAGAAAACCATATACTTTTGGCACGCAAATTTCGATCGGTCGATTCCCAAATCAATCGATCGAATTTAATTTCGATCAGTTGATTTCTCCAGAAACCATTTAACACATTCACTCTTTTTCTCAAATCGATCAATCAATGTCAGAATTGATCGGTCGGTTTACAAATTGATCGATTGAACTATATTTCGATTGATCGGTTTCTCTAAAAACCTTTATATCTTCACCTTTGAAAAAAATCGATCGATCAATCAATCACTTATTTCGATCGATTGATTTTGCCAGATTCTCCCCAATCACGGTTTATAACTTCTCAACCCATTTTCTTTCAAACTAAATCTTTTTCTTTTATCTTTTCATTCGAATGCACACAACAAATAAACACACATATAGTTCACAACTTAATTCATAGTTCTTACCTTTTGAATCAATCGATTCTTCTATCCACAGTTCACGCCTAAGATAGGGTTTCAGAGTCAGAAATTTGGGAAAAATATCGGTCCTAACTCCACGAACTTCACGCATAGGCTCAAATCTTGCACACACACTCTTAGTTTAGAGCTCTCCTTCTTCCTCTTCTCTCTTTCTCTCTCTAGAACCCAAAATCCCCAAGGCAATGCAATCGAGTATTAGCTTCCAAAGGAAGCTTTGCTTTTTATAACTAAAGGGACCGATTTCCTTACAAAACACACACCCATTTTGGTGTTAGTTATTATTTACATAACATGTCCGATGTGGAACGGATACACAAAAACAAAGTGTTAGCTATTTTACAAATAATCTTATGGTTCGGTGTGGGGCCTGCACACCCGAATCACCCATCAATCGAGTTCGGTGTTGAGCTAGTACACACCACTACAGTGTATGAACTTGGTCCAAAAATCTCACACGAGCTCAAACGGACCCAAAATGACGCCATTTGAAAAATCTGAACGGTAACGTGTTTCTTAACAGACATGCATCCAATCAGGACCTATAGTTTCGAAAATTTTCAAGATGCTACATATATTATATATTGTACAAATTCACTGAGAGAAATTTGATGTCACGGTGTGTGGCATTTTGCCCCACCTATGCTGGCGATGTCCTCGTCGCATCTCTTTTTCCGAAGAACTGTATCTATTCCTCGAATTTTCATAGAGTGTTGGCGTCGCACGGATTGTCGGAGCACGACGCTAAGTCCATGACAGTTGGTATTAGAGTCAAGTTGTGTCAAGACGAAGCTCGAAGGGGACCAAGCCGAGTAGGAGAATCATTATGTCAGAGGTTGTGCAAGAGAGAGGACGCGACAACGAGGGTGGAAGGCCAAAGACCAGCGACACTTCCATGGATCTAGTTGCTAGTTTTGACGCACAACTTGCTAAGGTGGAGCTTGTCGTGGTCGATGGGGCATATCAGTTTGACGAGGTAGGCCAAAGTATTTCGGCTCTCGAGGTGGAGCTCGACGAGCTGCATGGAGAGATGCAAGGCACGTCAACATCATAGTGAATGAGCAACATAAGGAGGGAGAAGTACAGTAGTCCTCCAAGGCTAAGGTATGGGAAACCCTCAATATTATCCATGTACAATTAGAGGAAATTAGGAATGATATAACCTTGTGTAAAAAGGTCATGACCAACGGAGTGGTCACAGCCTGACAAAATCATGACAAAGGTGGGGGAGACAATCTCTCACACTCTACGGAGGACACTAGCAAGCCATCAACACTCTACGGAGGACACTGGCAAACCATCACATGAGAAGTCCTTGTGGAATGTTAATCCAAAGCACAAAGGGAATGCAACGAAAGGTATCTTGCAAATAAGGCCACACTGCCTATTTATAGAGTTCCTAGTATATAATGAATGATAAAAAATTTATACACATGTCATATATCTAACGATTGTGGACCTTTCTAGAATTCTCTCTAGAAGTTTTCACACTAGTATTTGGTTCCACACACTTCTAGGGCTTTTTTCCACATTTTAAAGTCCACTCCTTTAATAATATTATAGACTCTTCCTCGTTCTAGAGTCTTTTTTAGCTTTTCTTTACTTCTCCATGAGTTTAGACGTTTATTAGTCTAAAATCTTCCATGTAGCCTCCCAGGTATTATAATACTATACATATACTCTATACTATACAAACTCGCTAAGAGAGATTCGATGTTGTGTGATGTGTGACATTGCGCCTAACTATTTAGTGAAAGCGCCTACTTATTGAAGGCTAGGGGCGTGTTCGATTCGGTTTAGTCAGCTTTGGACCAAAACTATAAAACAAATTGGTTTCTAAATGTTTCAAATCAAACCAAACCGTCCAACTATTAAACCAAACCAACCTGATTTGATTTGGTTTCGATTTTCTTCTAAATTCTTCGTGCACATCAAATTTTTTTCATGAATCAAATTTGTTTTTGGGAGGCGTTCGCTACACAGGAAATACAATAAAAGGCAATTGATTATATTCTGACATTGAAAATAATCTCCTCACACATTCACATTCACTATAATTAATTTGAAGCCTAATTGATTGCTTAACTCAAATTGATTATATATATATATATATATATAATTTAGTTACAATCGATTTAGTTCGATCGATTTCGTCTTGAAAAGGTTCGGAATCGAAGCTACCGGTGGTTCGGTCCAAAATACGGCATACGAGACCGACGATCATCGTTAAGTAAACAGGTAGGCGCAAATAGAGAGAGGTTCCCAAATATAAATACAACCGGAAAAACCCTAAATCGTGCTCTCTCTGCCTCTCGGGTGTGGCATTTCTCTGCAGTAGTTTCCGAGGCGCCAAGGCCACTAAACAATCTCCGCAGTCATGGTAATCCTCTTCGAATGTCAGTTTATTTGTTCGATTTTCATGTTTCCTTAGTTGTTTATATATATTATTCTTAATTATACATCATTTAAATCCGATTCGATTCCATTGTTTAATGAATTTTGTACGTATCAGTCTCTGGTTGCGAACGAAGATTTCCAACACATTTTACGTGTTCTCAACACAAATGTCGATGGAAAGCAGAAGATTATGTTCGCCCTAACTTCCATTAAAGGTATCGGGAGGCGTTTCGCCAACATCGTATGCAAGAAGGCCGATATCGATATGAACAAGAGGTCGGTTTTGTTTAATTGTTTTTTTTCCCCTCTTTCTCTCTCTCTCTCTCTCTCTTATTGATTTGATATGTAGGTTTTGTTGAGTTTGATGATTTGTTCTGATTTATTGGATATTATTGTTCGAGGTAGATTGATGGTAGATTATTGTTCTATGAAGATGACTGTTTTGATTTTTCCTGTTATTATGGAAAAGCCCATGGAGAGTAAATTTTATTTTATTTTTTTCTTTCCGTAGGCAAGTAAGAAAAGAAAAATGCATGCGAATTTTTAAAAAAAAATAATATTTTACACGTCTTGTGGTTTAGCAAGAAAATGAGTAACTTTTTTTCATTTGCTTAAGATGGTTTTAATGGATTGGAAGAAGAAGATAGGTCAGTGGGGTTGTTTTGTGCTTTTTTAGTGGAGTGGAAGAAGATGGTTGGGTGTTAATCTCCCACGGGAGCCCTTACGCCTCCGGTCTTTTTTTTTTATTTTTTTGGTTAAGAAAAAAAGTTTTCAGCACTTTTCTGCTGAAATTTTGAGTAAAAAACCGATTATTTTCTAGGTAACGTGGGCCCACACCTCCTGCCAAACGAAGGAAAATTCTGCTTTTGGATAATAAAATCTCATTTCCCCCTGCAAAAATGGGATTTTACACATTGCCAAACAGGCCCTAGGGTTTTTAAGTTTGCTAGATTATATAGCTTCGTGGCTTTATTGAGTACGCATCCCTCGTAAAATGCACATTATTGATATTTTTTTTATATGCAGTGATTATGACCACATATTGAGGCAGCTTACAGTAGCTGAGAATGTCTTTAAGTTAAATCCAATAGTGATTTCCGTTTTGCCTTTCATGGTTAGATCTTTATTTTTTTATGTGAAATGTTAGAATTTGTAGCTATAACCTGTGATCTTAATCTTATATTTATTCTGTTGCTAGATTATTATTATTATTATATTATTATTATTTTTGGGCCTTCTAAAAATGATTTGTTATGGTTTTGGTAGGGCTGGTGAACTATCTGCAGCTGAACTAGAGAGTCTCATGGTGATTGTTGCAAATCCTCGGCAATTCAAAATACCGGACTGGTTCTTAAACAGGAAGAAGGATTACAAGGATGGGAGGTTTTCCCAGGTGGTCTCCAATGCGCTAGATATGAAGCTGAGAGATGATTTGGAGCGTCTGAAGAAGATTAGGTAACATTTGTGTTTATGTTAGTTTAATCCAGGATTATTGAATAGAAAATAGAATGTATTATGGGTTATACCCTTTTTTCATGGTTTCTTGCGTTGTTTGGTAGCTTAGTTGCCATAGCATTTGAGGATTTTCATTGTTTAGATTGCAACCATTAGCATGCTTTGACATTTAGGAGTTAAATATGGAAACCATATATGCATATGGATTTTTTTTTTTTTTTTTTTTCCAAAAACAAAATTTTGGATTCCAAGATTCAGCTCTGTAACTGTTTTCTGCCTTGTAGGGAGTTTTATTTTTATTGTTTGTCTTTTGTAATGTTATACTTATAAGGACAGTTTTCTTCATTGGTTTTTGACATTTCGTTCTATGTTGCTATTCGAATTTTTTATTTTTATTTTTTTCTTTTGTTATCTAGTACTATAATATGCAGATAGCTTTTGTGTGTCTCTGTTCACCTGGATAAGTTTTCAGGTGTTTAAAATATGTCTATCAACATTATGTATATATTTGTTCAAACATGTCGCTGTGTTGCTCTTTCCAGTCTCCCTGTATCTCCTTGTGCCTATTGTTTGAAACCGACGCTTGTTTGCGATCTAAAGTCACATCAGTAAATTTCTATATGCTGATCTGGATGGAGGTTCACTGCCTCGTTCAGAGACACTGTTGCGTTGCAGATGATTTTGGGATTGTCTACCACTTGCTTTTACTGTGTTTAATTGATGACATTTGGTCTTATTCACCGTTATGAACAAATATATAGCGGTTGCTTTATCTTTTGGTGGTTGTTCATCTAATTCTTTTCAAAGACGTTAAACACCTTTGAGATTTATAGGGTGAGAAATGTGGAAAGAATGAGGTCTTGGGAGGATAGATGGTCTTGGGATATACATTCCTTTCATGTATCAGTTTACTTCTTTATATCGGCTAGTTGCATTAAAAAATAGGTGTTTGCTAAAGTCTAATGAAAGCAGGAACAAGTCCGAAGTGTAGTTTGTGCCAATTTAAAGAATGAAAAAGGTGAAAATCTATCAATGATGGGTTTGGAGAAGGTCTATGTTCTCACAAGTGATGGTTAAATTGGGTTGGGTCTGTTAGGTTTGGCTTGACTGTCCTTTTACTGTACCGAGAGCAATGTTACAGGTCCAACTAAGACCCAAGAGCAATTTCACAAGCTTGAGCCTAGCTCAATATTGAAAGCCTACATTTCCTAGGGTTGAAGAAATAACTTCTTAAGAGTTTAGCCTTATAGAAGATAAGGTTAGAGGTTTTTGTTTAAAAATATTATATTTGTTGTCTTATTTTTTAAATAATTTTTATGCATGAAATAATGTTTATATAAAAATTAGGGTAGCTGGTAATGAGGTTAATATTACTAACATGCCCATGTTTACGATAACAATTACTTAATCATATAGATATAATGGTATAAAAAATTTCTCCAACGTTGGTCCCAAACCTGATAAAAGAGGAGAATTAGCATTTGATTGACAGTTGATTGTGAAAATTTTGTCAAATCTCCAAACCAATGTCAGTCCTAAACCTGGATGAAGAAGAGGAGGTTAGCGGTAGGTTGATTGTTAGTTGTAGAATTCTATCAAATTTTTTTTTTTTTTTGAAACGGTAACAAAAGATTATATTGCCAAAAGAAAAAAGGAAAGGGTTACATACCTTGACAGTCCTCGCCCCCCCACTCCCCCCCCCTCCCCCAAAAAAAAAAAAAAAAAAAAAAACTAATCCCTGAGACTTGGATGCAGCCCGCAACAGCAACCAACAGAAGAGAAAACCCCCCATCACAACCAGAAGATAGCAGGAAACAGTTAGGAGCAGTAGTCCTCCCAAATCAACATGAATTGCACAAACCCATCCTTGAAGTCCTCCATCTTGCTAGCACTCCACGATACGACCATATCTCTGATGTCCCGTATAACCAACGAAAACGGTTTTGCCTTACGAGTGAAGACTCTGTTGTTTCTTTCCCTCCATATAGCTCAAAACACTGCATAGATCGTAAGCGGCCATAAATCCTTTCTGTGATCCGCCAGTTTCATATCTTTCCACATTTCCATCATGGTTGTTGGCAAAAAAGGAGTCATCCATTGGACAATAAAAATCCGGAATATCTTATGTCAAATGCTCTGTGCGAAAGAGCAATATAAAGAATGTGAGCAGCTGATTCCCTTCCCCTCGTACATAGAAGGCACCGGTTAATAATAGGTATGTTTCTTCAACTCAATTGATCTTGGGTGAGTATTCTTCCCCGGTTAACTAACCAGGCGAATTTTTTTTATTTTGGGCGACATCTTGACCTTCCAGAAACCAGACCATCTTCTAGATTGCGAGAGCCTTCTCTCCTACATCAACAACTGATTGTATAAGGACTTAACCGTGAAGATTCCTTTAGGAGTGTATCTCCATAATCTTCGATCTCTATTTTCAGAGTTAGGCGAAACCTCCCCAATAGCTCTTAGTAGGTCTTGATAAGCTCCCATCTCCCAGTCCCATAACTGCCTTCTTAGTGTAACATTCCACACCCAGTTTCCCTCAATATAGTGGCCAAAGTTACTAGCCACATCATCTTTCGAATCAGAGAGAAGGAAGATCGATGGGAATGTCGTTTGTAGGGGTTGCTCCCACCCATACATCTTTCCAGAACCTTATTTTCTGACCATCTCCCCAGCTGAAAGTTGTACCCCGATTAACTTCATCAGCTGTTTCTTTGACTGCCTTCCACCATGCTGATGTACGACTATTGTTGACATTACCATTCAAATCCCCGCCGGACGTTCTGTATTTAGATGTGATGATTCGCCACCACAGAGTGTTTCTTTCCCCCTCATCACCGGACCTCCACAACCATTTAGCTAAAAGGGCCTTATTCACCAAGTTTAGGTTTCTAATTCCTAATCCTCTGTAACCTCTCTTTTCACAACATTCCTTCCATTTGACAAGATGAAATTTCTTTCGTCCCCGGCTCCTTCCTACAGGAAATCCCTCATAATTTTCTCAAGTTTTTTCATGACACAAGTAGGTGCTTTGATGAGAGACATAATAAAAACTGGAATAGATGACAGGGTGGATCTGATGAGGGTACGCCTTCCCTCATTGCTAAGCAATTTGCCCTTCCAAGTCGCAAGTCTCCGTTGGAACTTCTGCACTACCGTGTCCCACAGTCGCAATCTACTCCTTCCGGCCCCAAGAGGAATGCCGAGATAATTGAAAGGAAAAGATTCACATTTGCACCAAACTTCTTTGGCCACCCTTTCGGTCTCTTGCATTGACAGATTAATTCCAACCAAGCAAGATTTATGGAGGTTAATTCTTTGCTCGGATACTCAAAAATAGTTAATAGGTCTGTAACCGCCTTTAACTCCCGGTCTCCCTCATCTTTGATACAGAAGACCATTGTGTCATCCGCATGTTGAAGATGCGTAATTCGCGGTCCATTTTCCGCCATCAATACTCCTTTTAATAGGTTTATCTCTTCAACCTTCTTGAATAGGTTGTGAAGACCCTCTCCGATGCAGTTAAACAGAAGAGGTGATAAGGGATTTGATGCGCATTTTAGATTCGCCTGTTTGAATCGTGGTTGGATAAAAAGGAGACGTCAAAAGAAAAAGTGGGCCCACAAATGAGTTTTTTTTTTTTAAAAAAGCCCGTTAAAGATCCGTTTGATCAGAAAGAAGAAAATCCAAAATTTATCATGGTCTTCAACTTTCAATCCCGTCACTTTTATGTTTGGCCTATTTTGAAGTGTTAAACGAAGTCAGATTGATGTAAAATTAATCATATTTGAAAGCTTATCGAAGTCGCTTTCCAACGGGCAAAAAATGTGAACAATTTCGACAAGTATTGAAAAAGTTATGGTCAATTTTCAGAAGCTTCACATAAAGTGATGAATTTCAAGAATCCTAATTGAATTAGGATTAGTCTCTTTTATTATTTTTAGAAAGTAAGAGTTGTTTCTTTTATTAGAAATAGGAATAGTTTCCTTATTGTTTTAGGACTTTATTATTTTAGAAGAATTATGATATTTCTTTTATTTGAATTAGGAATTAGAGTTATACTAGGAGTTCTAATTTTATGCATTGGTTAGCCTATTTAAAGGCTTGTAAACACTTTTATTAGAAGTTTTTGGTTAATGAAAATTGCTTATGTAAACTTGAGAGTTCTAAACTTTCGTGAGGGTGTGATTCTCTCAAATTTGAGAGTTATAAATTTTTGTTTGAAAATTTTCGTCTATCTTTTTGTCTGTAACTTTCGTTTGGCTTTTGTTTGAAAATTTTTCGTCTGGCTTTTGTCTGAAAAGTTTGTCTGGCTTTTGTTTGCAATTTTGTCTGTCTTTTGTCTGAAATTATTTGTCTAGCTTTTGTCTGAAATTATTTGTCTAGTTTTTTTGTATATATATATATATTAAAAGCTTTCGTCTAAGTTTTGTTTTGTCTAGCTTTCGTCTAACCTTTGCCTAACTTTTGTCTTACATCACTTAGTTTCATAATTGCATGTCATTTCACTCTTATTGTATTTTATTTCATTAGTGTTTATTAGTGTGCACGCCTAGTGTTTGACAAAAGTCCTCATCCATTGTTGGTTTATGGTGTGTCTTTTTTAGTATTGTGTCTGAGTTGTGTTTGTGTCAAGCATCATGTATGGGTCACTTACACGTCAACCTGACTTCCTTACCCGTCATGAAAGGGTACTAGCCAAACAAGAAAACCGCTACACTCCAAAATCTTGGCAAAGTCTCAAAAATCGTGATGAGACTAGAGTTAGGGGATACCCTCATCATCGTGAACTTGAGTATGACCCAACCGAGAAGTTTCTCAAATCTATTCGAGATGAGGTTCCAAATTTTGAGGGATGGATGAATTCCAAAACCTTCGTGGAGTGGTTGTCTAGTGTAGAGAAATATTTTGATTGGTATGGCGTACCAAATGAGTACAAAATTAGGCTAGAAAAAATAAAGTTAAAGGGTAATGCCAAAATTTTTTGGACTCGCGTAGAACGTCGTATCGAATCTCTTCGAAATAAACACATCTCCACATGGGAGGACATGAAGGTGAGACTTATTGAAAAGTATGTTCCTTTAATACACCATCACCTTCTTTGGGGTTTGAAAACTAAGACGGATAAGTGTCCTGATTGCCTTAAGTGTTAAGGGTTTGAACATTTTGCATACCAATGCCCCACGAAATTTCTCACTCGGAATTTATTGATTAAAAGAGTGAGTCCTAAGGAGCCGGAGAATAGGGAAGTGAAAGAAGTGTACGACTCTAGTACCGTGCTGAGTGAAGAGGAGATAGAAGAAGCTAATGAAAGTCTAGTTTGTGTTAAAGAGACTTCTATTTCCCTTGTGAATAGTGATGTTGAGTCACTCACACTTGAACCAATCGAGCCACTTGCCTATAAATCATTGGTACCCGTAGAGTTGGTTGAACACAACTTGTTGGTGCCCATTGAGTCGAATACATGTGAGTCCATCGAACTGGATATACAAGAACTATTAGTGTCAATTGAATCGAATACCCCAGAGTCTTTGGTTTTGGTTGAAGCGAGTACACACGAGTTAATCGTGTCGAGTGTATATGAGCCATTAGTGCCTTTTGCATTATTCACACAAGAGTCGTTAGTGTCAGTAGTGTCACTTACACATGAGCCTATAGAGTCTATAGATGCACGTACACCTTTTTTAAGCCTAGTAAAAAAACCTTCAAACCCATGCCTTGATGCCCATCCACCTGAGCCAAATCCTATCTACTCATTGATTTCCAAATACCCGTCTGAACAATATGTGAAGAGGTTAGATGGAAAAGTTTTGAGAGATCCATATTTTGTTACTAAGGTACAGACACACCAAGCATATCGAGAGTATCTTCTTAAGTGAAAAGGTAAACCGAAAATTGACAACACTTGGACTGCAAGGAGAACGCAATATGAGAAATATCAGACATACCTCATCCAGCGTAAAGGTAAGCCGAATACTAGAACACACATAAATTTTCTCCCAATGTCCATTCATCAAAGGTCATCAGAGTCTGCATCCACTTTTGCATATTGCATTCATGAATTGCATGCTGAGATTAAGAAAAGAATTAATTTAAAGAATGAGAAATAAAAGTTCTCTGCAGATTTTCACCGACAGTTCAAAGATTCCAAGAAGGTGATTTTGTGATGGTTCGGAATAGACCTGAGCGATTCCCGCAAGGAATTACAAAGAAGTTACAAGCTCGCGGTGCTGGACCCTATCAGATTTTGAAGCGTGCCGGTTCTAATGCTTACATCTTAGATCTTTCGTCGGATTTAGGGATTAGCACGAATTTCTACGTGGAGGACCTTGTTCCATTCTATGGCCCTTCAACCATCCCTGTCAACCCCTTTGAGCCTTCTACATCTGATGAAGCAATAATTTCCCTTCCCACACCACTACCCCCACCTACTTGGTAAACTCGTGAGATCATCGAAGATGTACTGGAAGATCAGATTGTGTCCACCAACCAAGGGGGACTTCAGAAGTATTTGGTCAAGTGGATGAACAAGAGTGATTCAGAGAACACGTGGATTACACAAGAGTTTTAGCAGATTGACTCGGATCTCTTGGAGCTCTATCACAACCAGTATTAATGCATCCTTCTAACCCGGGGAGAGTTGATGGGGACGTCCGATTCAAGCCGCTTCCGATCGAGGTTCTGTATATATTGTCTGTGATCGCGACCGTGAAAATCCATGCTAACCAAAGTTCGAGGTCGAACTTCTTCAAAGTAGAGGGGATTGATGCGTATTTTAGATCTGCCTGTTTGAATCGTAGTCGGATAAAGAGGATACGTCAAAAGAGAAAGTGGACCCACGAATGTGTTTTTTTTAAAAAAAGGCCTGTTAAAGACCCGTTTGATTAGAAAGAAGAAAATTCAAAATTATTAGGGTCATAAACTTTCAATCTCGTCACTTTTATGTTCGGCCTATTTTGAAGTGTCAAACGAAGTCGGATTGATGCGAAATTGCTCATATTTGAAAGCTTATCGAAGTAGCTTTCCAACGAGCCAAAATTTGAACAATTCCAACAAGTATTGAAAAAGTTATGGTCAATTTTCGGAAGTTGCACATAAAGTGACGAATTTCAAGAATCCTTATTGAATTAGGATTAGTTTCTTTTATTATTTTTAGAAAGTAAGAGTTGTTTCTTTTATTAGAAATATGAATAGTTTCCTTATTGTTTTAGGACTTTATTGTTTTAGAAGAATTGTGATATTTCTTTTATCTGAAGTAGGAATTAGAGTTCTACTAGGAGTTCTAATTTTATGCATTGATTAGCCTATTTAAAGGCTTGTAAACACTTTTATTAGAAGTTTTTGGTTAATGAAAATTGCTTATGTAAAATTGAGAGTTCTAAACTTTCGTGAGGGTGCGATTCTCTCAAAACGGAGAGTGATTCTTCGATTCTCGCTTGCGGTTTGGTGCGAGGCCAACTCTTCTTCTATCTCTATCTTCTTTAGATCTACGGTTTGCGTAAGTAGCGTAATCCTAATTATTTTATTGATCTCATGAAAGCCCTAAATCAATATTTTGTTTATCATTAATTTTATTAGTCTTTTATTTTCGTTTGGAATCGAGAGAATCCGCTTGCGAGTTCGTTCGGCACCCTAAAACTATTGGAGATTTAGCCGTTCAAAAGAACCCTAGTCTTCTAAATCTGCGATAGAGAACGTACATGAAAGTAACGCTATTTTGGGCCGAAATTAAATCACCTAGTTGAATTTCTAGAATTTTCCGTGGTAATTTGTTTTGAGAAATTATTATTTTTAATTGATTAAATTAATTTTAATTCTAATCTCAGCCCTAGCATTGCATTTAGTAAGTTCCCGTATCAAATTGGTTTCAGAGAGAACTCGCTTGTGAGTTCGTTCGATGCCCTAAAACTATCGGAGATCTAGCCGTTCAAAAGAACCTTAGTCTTCTAGATTTGCGATAGGGAATGTATATTAAAGTAACGCTATTTTGGGCCGAAATTTAATCACCTAATTGAATTTCTAGAAAATTTCGTGATAATTTGTTATGAGAAATTATTATTTTTAATTGATTAAATTAATTTTAATTCTAATCTCAGCCCTAACATTGCATTTAGTAAGTTCTCGCATCGGGATCTCCCTGCCGCAACCCTCTTTTACTCCTAAAATATCCTTGAGGAATCCCGTTTATGAGCACTGAGAACCGAACTAAGGCATAACATTCTCTCATCCATTTTCGCTACGTGTTCCCAAAATCTATTCTCTGTAAAAACATAATCCAAAAACTCCCATTGGACCCTATCATAAGCCTTCTCCATATCTATCTTTAGAATCCAACCCTTTTCGTTGCACTGTTTAATCGAATCTATAGTTTCGATTACCGACGCCGCAATGTCCAGTAACCGTGTTCCCGGGATGAAGGCCCCTTGTATATTTGATATTAGCTGACCAATAACTTTCTTCAACCGATTAACCATCTCTTTAGCGATGATTTTGTACGCACACCCTATCAGACTAATAGGCTAGTATTCCGAAATATTGGAAGCCCCAACACATTTCGGAATGACGGCTATAAATGTGTAATTCATACATTTTGCAACTCTCCCTGTTTCCTGAAATTCCCGAAGCATGGCCATGAAGTCAACACGAATAATTTCTGTCAAATCTTTGTTGTGAGTCCTATTACTAGTTGAGAAATAAAACTCGCAAAGCCGACCTCAAATAAATGGGACATGATGATGATGTTGATATAGGTATAAAGGTACGATAAGAAAACTATAAGTCATAATTGGGTTAGGCTCGAACCAGGCCTTGCTTGATTTGGTTGCGCTTGAGGAATAATGTCTTGAAATGCCTAAAACATGGGGTGGTTCAACATGACAATGATCTGATGTGACCCATTTCTTCCATCTTTACAAGTGGTGAGGAACAAAAACTTTTTTGTGGTGGAGCCTAGAAGTAAATTCTGAGATAAATCCTTTTATGGTGTGCTTACTCGATCGTATCACCTTTTTTGTAGAAAGGGATATGGTCTTCCATTTGCGCTTTGTGTTACTGTGCATTGCGTAATGGGTCATGGGAATGATGTTGATAAAGGTATAAATGTACGATAAGAAAACTATAAGTTATAATTGGGCTAGGCTCGGACCAGGCCTTGCTTGATTTGGTTGCACTTGAGGAGTAATGTCTTGAAATGCTTAAGAACATGGGGTGGTTCAACATGACAATGATATGATGTGACCCATTTCTTCCATCTTTACAAGTGGTGAGGAACAAAAACTTTTTGGTGGTGGAGCCTAGAAGTAAATTCGCAGATAAATCCTCTTGCAGTGTGCTTACTTGATCGTATCACCTTTTTTGTAGAAAGGGATATGGTCATCCATTTGCGCTTAGTGTTAGTGTGCATTGTATAATCGGTAGGCGTGTATCTAGTGATTAGTAAGTCCACCATATGTAGGGATATATTAGTTGTCAACATGGGATATTTTTGTACATGGTACATATATTAGTGAAAAAGGGTTGAGCAATCTAACTCAATATTTTCTCTATTTCCTTTAACTTTGTATCAGAGCGGAACATCTCGAGCCTATCATGCCATGTCATGTCATGCCGACATCGACATAACGTCATATAGGTCAAAGGGTTGACCTCAAATTGAGACAGAAAAGGTACCTTTTGGTGATGGTTTCTGTGTAGAGCAACTTTTGTATTTGGAGTTTTTGTATTCAAAGAAGATTTCATGATGTTTTGGCCTGTTTTCTGAAGTTGCAAGAACTACACAAATTCATGTTTTTCTGAGGCTATGCTTATTGTGATCGTGTTAACCGTGGTTTGTTGCAAGGAGATGGATCAATTTTTCCTAAGCTCTCGTTTGCCCAAGGTTTTATGACATTTGGTTGAGTATTGAGGATATTTCGAAGTTATTTGTTGAAACCATACTATTGGCTTGTTTGGATCATTTGTTTTGGATCATAATTATTGGGTTGATACAACAACAAATTCTAAGTTTTGTGATCTATTTATATAAAGCTCAATTACTATCAGTAATTGATTGAATGAGCTATTATTAGCAGATTATGTGCTGTTTTGGATGATTTGATGATCTAGAGATGCTGAGTGGCATAGCTATCAGAGTTTTGACACTTGACAATGTCTAGTACCTGTGAAGGTATCTGCTACAGTGTTGTTACATTATGCAATTGCATTGTGGCTGTTTACCTTGTACTTCGTTGGCAGAAATTATTTGATGGGCTTGATGTCAATTATGAGCAATTTGTGTGTCTTGGAAGTGCTGAATGCTCTCTGACAGCTTGTATAAGCTGTTGAAGTTGGATTGATTAAGTGCTGAAGGTGTGATGCATTTGGCTGCAGTATTGCAGTGTAAATGGGGCTACCATTGAATGTTTGTATGGCTGGTTTAATTGTATTATCTATTGTGTTGCTTTGAAGTATTTCAAAATTGAGATGGAAGCCGCGTCTCGACTTGATACTGATGGAGCCGTACACTCAACCATCCTTTCAGGCTGGACTAGAACAGGTAATTCCTAATTTCAGTTGTCGAAACCAGCTCATGCTCCATGAGTCGTTGACTCTGGTGCATCCTATCATAAACTCTAATATGTACTCACAATTCTTATCTTGGTTATCCTTGCCTTGTCATAACGTTTGCATTGCTGATGGTTCATTTCTTCCAGTGGGTGGAAAAGGAACTGTTAAAACTGGGTATTTTCTTTTGGATTCCACACTTCATGTACCTAATATATCTTTCAATCTTCTTTATGTTAGCAGTATTACCAAACATTAGACTTGTTGTGTGACCTTGTTTCCTTCATATTGTTTGTTTCAAGAGCTTTCTACAATCAAAACCATTGGTTGAGGTTATGAGAAGGGTGGGCTCTATTTTCTTGACACTGCAATGGATCCCCATGCCACCTATTTGTGTTGATAGTGCTGTGTCATTGGGAACTGTAAGGCTGTGACATATTCATTGTGGGCACCTTCCATTACCTCGTCTGCGCATTCTATTTCTTCTAACTCTTAAAATCTTTTGATGCATTTTCCTTTTAAGTGTGAAGTGTGTCAGCTAGCCGAACATTGTCGATCCACCTACCCTGTACTTAGTAGTGGGAGCACTGTTCCCTTTGGGCTTGTTCATTCATATTTTTGGGGAGTTATCACCCATTGTCTCTGTTTCTGGCTATCACTATGTTTCGTTTGTTGATGATTGTTCTCGCATGACTGTTTGGTATATAATGAAGCCCAAAGATGAAGTTTCCTCTATTTTTGCACATTTCATTAGATGGTGCAAACAGAAAATAATGCTTCAGCTATGGTGTTGAAATCTGATATTGGGCGAGTCCGCGAGGGGGAATATGTCTCACATCATCTCCAAAATTAGTACATGAACATGGTATTGTGTGACAAATTACATGTCCTTACACTCCCAAGCAAAATGGTGTTGCTGAAAGGAAGAATGGACAAATTTTTGAAATTGCTAGAGCCTTAATTATTGGAGATGCATGTTCCCAAACGTTTATGGTCTGAACCTGTTCTCACAATCATATATCTCATTAATAAAATGCCACTTGTCTTCTTAATGGGAAATCTCTATTTCAAATATTACGACCATCTTATTCGTTGTTCTTGATTTCCCTTTATGTCTTTGGTTATGTTTGGTTTGTTCATGTCCCTCATGCTAATCGATGTACACATGATCCTAATTCTGTAATGTCATTCAGTGCATATTCCTTGGGTTATCTCGTACTTAGAAAGGGTACAAGTGTTATGACCATTCTACTCAAAAGCAGTTTGTATCATGGATGTCACATACTTTTTATTCTGTTTTCTCATCTATTGGTCGTCAGTGCTCTCTTCAGGGGAAAAGCTGGAAATTGATGAGAGCCCTACCTGTATTCTTGCTACATTTACTTTTGATGTTGTTCCACCTAAAGTTGATGTTGTGCATCCTACTCCTCCTTTTGATGATCTGTGTGAGCCATCTCCTCTCGGTGTTAGGCCCATGGTAGTGGTGTTGAGCCTTCTGTTGTTGAAAAGAAAAGGGGGTGCCCTTATAAGAAGTTTGTGAAAGTTGACCCTAAATATGTGTATCTTCGGCAAAAAGAATGATGAGCCTATTCCTTCTCATCCTGTGGATCAAGGTCCCCGTTTTGAAACTGGTTGTCAATGTAATGAACCACCCTAGTGTCAAATTTGGATTTACTTATTGTTGTACGAATGGCAACTATGTCTTGTGCCTCTCATCCTATTGCTCAATCTGTGTCGTATGATTTGTTGTGAAATCGCATATGCCATCATATACAATTTCTCTATGCGATGGCATATGCAATTCGCATAATCGCATTTGTGATGGCATATTATTTTGGAATTTTTTTTTAATACAAAAAAATATGGGAATAATATAAGAAGGTTTTACAAGTAAAATACATACATTATGGTCTCTATAATATAAAAAAACTCCCCCAATAAAGGTAATAAACTTCCATTTGAGAATAATAAAAAAAATACAATAGCTGTATTAAAACTGAAAAACCTAGAAAAAATACATTTTAAGGGTTGTATCGTCCTCCGACCATGTACTCTACGCATTGCTTTCTAACCCATTGTGGTTCTTGATATGCTTCTCCACCTCCGGCATGGTCCTCATCATCACTAGCATTGCCTTCATCATCACCTTCTTCAGTGTATTCTTTTCTTCTCCATTTCTTCTTCATCCGATCTCACCAAGATGGAGTCTACATTATCCGGATCCTCCTCTTCTTGAAGAACATCCCTCCACCGATCTCCTAGGTCGAGTAGGGCTTTCTCCTTCACCACCAAAAGAGGCCTCCCCGACTTGACCCCATGTAAGATCTTCACTCGCGACGACCTGCTCATCCCTTTCATCTGCCACCCAAGGATCTGTAAACAACAAATTTGCATAGGATATAAATCGAACACAAATCAATCATAACAAATTTCCCCTCGCTAGGAGAGGGTTTTATTTAAAATGACGGACCTTACACTTCCGGGTAACGCAATCGATTCCCCGTTGATTACATTAAAATTGAATACCTCTTATTAAAAGCTATTAAATAAAAAAATAACGTAATTACATCTCTGAAATAAATAAAACTAAAATTCTAATTCTAAGTCTTCATCGACATCTTCAATCCGTCATGAGATAAATGGATAGCAGACTATCTTCATCGGAGATTTGTGAAATATGAAATAGGGGACGACGGATGGGAGAACCCCTCCTCCAAAAGTCGGTTCCATTTGATCGAAAAGCACGAGTCATTACTGGACCAAGAAACTCGTGGATGAGTCTTAAAACGAATTCTTGTTCTCTGGTCTTAAAGATGAGTTCGAATATCAAATCCATTCTTCTGGTAACTGATTATCAAAAGAGTTATCACTTTCAGTGATAGTGTCTAATTATGAGTTAGATATCGTTAAATTTCTTAAAGTTTGATGATCATAGATGATTTTATAATGATTTCACCATTGGATTTGACCAAATTCATAAGATCTGGTCAATACATAATAAATCCACCGTTGGATCTCATTACGATCTTGTATTATGACCATTTGACCAAAAGTCAACAATTCCACTGTTAGATTTGACCAGATTCATAAGATCTGGTCAGTACGTAATAAATCCACAGTTGGATCTCGTTACGATATCACATTATGATCATTTGATCAAAAGTCAACGATTCCACTGTTAGATTTGACCAGATTCATTAGATCTGGTCAATACATAATAAATCCACTGTTAGATCTCGTTACAATCTCACATGATGATCGTTTGACCAAAAGTCAACAATTCTATCGTTGGATTTGGTTAAATTCATAAAATTAGATTAATATGTAATAAATTTATCGTTGGATCTCGTTACGATCTCACATTATGATTGTTTGACCAAAAGTCAATAATTTTGTCGATGGATTTGACCAAATTCATAAGATCTGATCAATATGCAATAAATCCACCGTTGAATCTCGTTACAATCCCACATTATGATCGTTTGCTCAAAAGTCAACAATTCTATCGTTGAATTTGATCAAATTTATAAGATCTGGTCAATACGTAATAAATCCACCGTTGGATCTCGTTACAATCTCACATTATGATCGTTTGACCAAAAGTCAATGATTCTATCGTGAAAGAATTTTCGATCTCGAGGTTAAGGTCCAAACCCTCATTTGAGGGAGTGATGATCCGAATCGCGAGAAAAACTCTAATTATCATAGATGAATATTTTAGGTATCATAGTCCGAAATCATTCTTCGGGTTCGTGATTGCAACCCGTATGAGCATCGAATTCATGGTTGCAATCCGAGTATATTAGGAGTTATGCCCAGGGTTGTACCCACGTGACTTAATTATTTCTAAGTACGCAAGAGATTGGGTACGAGTCGTAATGCGTAATTCCAAATTGCAACCATAAATCCTACTTAGGAGGAGCAGTAGCTCTTATCCTAAGCGTATCTCTTTTAGGTAAGGGCCGTAGCCCTTATCCTAAAAGTCTTAATCCTTATTCTTCCCATCCACTTTTAAAAATAGAGAATAAAAAGAAGAAGAAGAAAAAAAGAATAGCCAAAATCTCGGAGATACCCTAAAGTCTTTTGTTAGAAGAGTTGGAGATATTTTCGGCAGAGGTCTCGTGTCAGAATTTTCGGATCCCTTGCAATGAGGACGGGTTTGCTATTTATAGATTTACGGTAGCGGTTATAGAAGTTATGATTCTACGGTTCCCGTAAGATTTTCATGAAATGAACGGTTGAGAGAGCTGCATAAGTTTTCGTCTTCACGCGGATTGAGAAAGATTATTCTCGCGTATGTCATTTTTTTCTCATAACCGCCTAGGTGGCTAAGTATGTTCTCTAGCCACCTAGGTGACTAAATAAGTTTTTTTCTAGCTACCTAGGTGGCTACGTATATTTTCTAATCACCTAGGTGGATAAGTATTTTTTTATCCACCTTGGTGGATAAGTATTTTTCTAGCCACCTAGGTGACTACGTATATTTTCTAGTCACCTAGGTGGATAAGTATTTTTCTAGCTATCTAGGTGGTTAAATATATTTTCTAGCCACCTAGGTGGATAAGTATTTTTCTAATCACCTAGGTGGATAAGTATTTTTTTTATCCACTTAGGTGGATAAGTATTTTTTTAGCCACCTAGGTGACTACGTATATTTTCTAGTCACTTAGGTGGATAGGTATTTGTCTATCCGCCTAGGTGGATAAATATATTTTCTATCCACCTAGGTGGATAAGTATTTTTCTAGTCACCTAGGTGGATAAGTATTTTTCTAGTCACCTAGGTGACTACGTATATTTTCTAGGTAGCTAAATATATTTTCTAGTCACCTAGGTGGATAAGTATTTTTCTAGCTAGCTAGGTGGCTAAGTATATTTTCTGGCCACCTAGGTGACTAAAATATATTTTCTAACCACCTAGGTGACTAAATATACTTTCTAGCCACTTAAGTGGCTACATATATTTTTCTAGCCACCTAGGTAGCTAAGTATATTTTCTAGCCACTTAGGTGGCTACGTATATTTTTCTAACTACCTAGGTGGCTAAGTATATTTTTCTAGCCACCTAGGTGTGTGACATAACTTAGGATTTTAAATCTTATTTAGAGTAGGATTTGTTAAAAAATTAGTCTTTTTTCCTAATTCCTTCTATTAATTTATTCTATCTGATTTTTAAGGCTAAGTGGAAGAAGAAAGAGTTTCCAATTCCAAAAATTTCGAGTCAACAGGTGCCTCCTCGATTTTTTTTAATTAATTAATTTTTTTTTCCTTAAAAAAAATGAAAACCATAAAAAAAATTTGATAATAATCGATATTAATTTTTATTTCTTATGAGAATTTTATTACTGATTAATGATCGTATTCTCTACGGAGATTCGATTCATCGAAATCTGACTAGTGATCCTATTCCTTACGGAGATTTGATCATTGAAATTTAAATTATTATTTTTATTTTTTTATTTTTATTTTTATTTATTATTTTTATTTTAAAATAAAAACGAAAATCATAAAAATATAAATAATTATTGATAAAAAATGATATAAATTTTTATTTCTTATGAGAATTTTATTACTGACTAATGACCGTATTCTCTACGGAAATTCGATTTATCGAAATCTGACTAGTGATCCTATTCTCTATGAAGATTTGATCATTGAATTTTTTTTTTTTTTCAATCTGAGAGATCTCAGGAGATGAATTTTTTTTTATTTCGAGATTAATCAGACTGTAATTCCTACGGGAATACTGTGTACCGATTTATGGTTATAGGATTTGCGAATCTTACGAGGACGCTCTCCAATTATCAAGCTAAATCTCCTAGATTGGATTTGCGATTCTTACGAGAACGCTCTCCAACTACTAAGATGAATCTCTTAAATCTCTTAGACAATCCGATTAAAGTTTATGAACCTTAGTAAATTGATAACAACAATTATGAAATTAATTTTCTATTGACCATTGATCTTAATATAGGTCGGGTGGTCAAAATTAAATTTGAAAGATCTACTTTGGCTATTCGGGTAGATATGACAGAATTTTAGGGTGTTTACAGAGATTGAAACGTCCCTAAAAATATTTTCTAAAAATCAACAAAAATTATGAGGTTGATTTTATATTGACCATCGATCTCGATGTAGATCGGGTGGTCGAAATTAAATCCGAAAGATCTACTTTGGCTACCCGGGCAGGTCTAACTGATTTTGGGACGTTTATAGAGATCAAAATGTTCTTAAAAATATTTTCTAAAAATCAATAAAAATTATAAGGTTGATTTTATATTGACCATCGATCTCAATGCAGATCAGGTGGTCGAGATTAAATCCGAAAGATTTACTTTGGCTACCCGGGCAGATCTGATTGATTTTGGAACGTTTACAGAGATCAAAACGTCCCTAAAAATATTTTCTAAAAATCAACAAAAAATATGAGGTTGATTTTATATTGACCATCAATCTCGATGTAGATCGGGTGGTCGAAATTAAATCCGAAAGATCTACTTTGGCTACCCGAGCAGATTTAACTAATTTTGGGACGTTTACAGAGATCAAAACGTCCTTAAAAATATTTTCTAAAAATCAACAAAAATTATAAGGTTGATTTTATATTGACTATCGATCTCAATGTAGATCGGGTGGTCGCAATTAAATTCGAAAGATCTACTTTGGCTACCCGGGCATATCTGACTGATTTTGGGACGTTTACAGAGATTAAAACGTCCTTAAAAATACTTTCTAAAAATCAACAAAAATTATAAGGTTGATTTTATATTGACCATCGATCTCAATGCAGATCGGGTGGTCGAAATTAAATCCGAAAGATCTACTTTGGCTACCCGGGTAGATCTGACTGATTTTGGGACGTTTACAAAGATCAAAACGTTTTTAAAAATATTTTCTAAAAATCAATAAAAAATTATAAGGTTGATTTTATATTGACCATCGATCTCAATGCAGATTGGATGGTCAAAATTAAATCCGAAAGATCTACTTTGGCTACCCGCGCAGATCTGACTGATTTTGGGACGTTTATAGAGATCAAAACGTCCTTAAAAATATTTTCTAAAAATCAACAAAAATTATAAGGTTGATTTTATATTGACCATCGATCTCGATGCAGATCGGGTGGTCGAAATTAAATCCGAAAGATCTACTTTGGCTAGCCGGGCAGATCTGACTGATTTTGGGACATTTACAGAGACCAAATGGTCCTTAAAAATATTTTCTAAAAATTAACCAAAAATTAGAAGGTTGATTTTATACTGAATATCGTTCTTAATGTAGATTGGATAGTCAGAATTAAATCCGAAAGATCTACTTTAACAATGTACCTAAGTACAAACCTTACGCAGTTTATCCTCATGCGAGTAGGAGATAACATATAAACATACCTATGTTGTTTACATTAACAATGTACCTAAGTATAAACCTTACGCAATTTATCCTCACGCGAGTAGGAGATAACATATAAACATACCTATGGATAGTATCGCTTCAGAAAGCGACCATTAGTAGGAGATTCGTCTCCTTCTGCATCAACCAATATATAAGCGCCATTTGAATAGACAGTTTCTATTACAAAAGGTCCTTCCCATTTAAGCTCAAATTTCCCTAGAGTTTTCCGGGTAACAATTATAGGGCGACGAATAGTAAGGACTAGGTCCCCTTTCTTCAAGGATCGACGCTTCACCTTTTTGAATGAATTTGACATGCGAGCACGGTATGCCTCCAAGCTTTGTTGGGCTTTGAGCTTACGCTCATCCAAGGCTTCAAGTTCTGAGAACCTGAGTGCTGCATTTTGCTCTTTGGTGAGATTGTGACTTAATGCTACTCTTAAAGAAGGAATCTGGACCTAAGGTTCACCTCAAAATACTAATGCATATGGAGTGGCTTGTATAGGAGTACGATGAGTCGTTCTGTAAGCCCATAAGGCTTCTTGCGATCTTTCATGCCAGTCACGTTTATTTTTAGCAATTGTCTTTTTCAACAATTTAACCAATGCCTTGTTAAAAGCTTCTGCTAAGCCATTTGCAGATGGGTTGTATATCGTAGAGCAGCATTGTTTTATTTGATACTTAGCGCAAAACTTGTTTATCACTTTATTCTTGAATGGTGTGCCGTTATCATTAACTATACGAGAAGGAATCCCGTACCGGTAAATGATATGTGTACGTATGAAGTCTGCAACTGTGTTGGCTTTAACCTCTTTGAGCACTCGCTTTCATTTCAAAAATAATCTTGCTGGCTAATATAAACTTATGTCCAGCAGATGATGGGGGGTGTATTGGACCTATGATGTCCATACCCCATTCTTCAAAAGGTCATGGCGTGACTGTAGGATGTAAAGGTTCTGATGGACGGTGAATGAAATTAGCGTGGATCTGGCAAACCCGACATCTTTTAGCAAAATCTATACAATCATTCACCATAGTCTGCCAATGATAGCCTAAATGTTTCAATCGGGTATGTAGCTTAAGGCTGATTGATGTGCCCCACAAATACCGGCATGCACTTCTTGCATGGCTTGTTGAGCTTCTTCAGTTGAAAGGCATCTTAATAGGATATTATCGAACAATCTCTTATATAGAGTATCATTGAAGTATACAAATCGACTCGCCCTTCGACGAATTTCGGCCTTGTGGCGTGCCTCGTAAGGCAATCTTCTATGTTGAAGATATTCTATAAGTTCTTGCCTCCAATCTAATTTCTCAACTTTTAAAGCGGATATAATATTGACCGAATTTGCCTGTTCGATTTGGCATCTCCTCATGATGGAAGGTAAGACTCTTTTCCCTGCGACTCTTATTTCGACAACTTCATCATTTTTACAAGCCAGAGATGCTGCAAGTTTTGCGAGAGCATCAACTTGGTTATTTTGACTTCACGGGATATGCATGATTCGTATATTCTCGAACTATGGAAGGAGTTCTTGGATCTTCTGATGATGTGGTATTAATTCTGTTTTTCTAACTGCGTAAGGATCCTTCTAACTGTCTTATGACGAGCTGAGAATCCCCAAATATATCAAGGGTGTAAATGGCCATGTCTAAGGCTAATTCTAAACCAATGACTAATGCCTCATATTCGACAACATTATTAGATAGAGATTATGTTAATGTGAAAGAATACGGAAGCAACCCATTACTTGATGTAACAAATACAATTCCAGCGCCTGCTCCTGCCGCTTGCTAAGCTCCATCGAATATAATTTCCATCTTTGTGTTATTTCAGCATAATATACTTCATCTAGTAGGTCTTCGGATAACAGTAAATTCCCCAGAATCGGATGAGTGGCTAGAAAATCGGATAGGGCTTGCCCTTTTACAACTTTCTGATTTACAAAGTTATGTCAAACTTTGATAAAAGTAAAGACCATTTAGCAAGTCTCCATGACAAAACTGGTTTTGTCATGAGAAATTTCAATGGATCCGCTCTACTTATCAGGTGGATTGGATGATCTAGCAAATAATGTCGTAGCTTTTGCGAGGCAAAGACAAGAGCTAAGCAATTCTTTTCAATAAATGAGTAATTTCCTTCGGCTCCTATGAGTGTTCGGCTGAGGTAATATAGGGCGTTTTCTTACCGTCTTCGTTCTCCTGAGCTAACAAAGCCCCAAGCGAGTTATCCATGACTACTATATATAGGATTAAATGTTTCCCTTTAATTGGAGCAGTCAGGACTGGCAGATGCAATAAATATTCTTTCAAACTATCAAAAGCCCTTTGACAATCTTCATTCCATTCGAATGGGATCCCTTTCTTCATCAGATGAGAGAATAGTTGACATTGTCCTAAAAGATTTGATATGAAGCGTCAGATATACACAAGTCTTCCCTAAGTCCTTTTAATTCACGAATGTTCTTTGGAGGTGACATCTCTATGATGGCCTTGGTTTTCGCTAGGTCAACTTGTATACCTCTATGTTGAACAACAAATCCGAGAAACTTCCCTGGAGTGACTCCAAAAGCGCATTTTAGTGGATTCATTTTCAAGTTGTACTTTCAGAGTTTACAAAATACTTGATATAGGTGGGCCAAGTGCTCACCTCTATTCTTTGATTTTACTACAAGGCCATCTACGTAACATTCAACTGTTTCGTGTAGCAATTCCTTGAATATCTTCGTCATTGCACGCTGATAAAGAGCTCCAGCATTTTTTAGTCTAAATGGCATGACTTTATAGCAAAAGATTCCCCTTGGGGTTCGGAAAGCTGTTAGTTCTTCATCTCCAGGTGCCATTCGTATTTGGTTGTATCCGGAATATCCATCCATGAAGGACATGGCTTCACAACCGACAATAGAATTGATCAAGAGTTCTGAAATAGGCAAGGGGAATTCATCCTTGGGACATGCTGCATTGAGATCTTTGAAATCAACACATACCCTAATTTAACTATTCTTCTTGACCAGACTACGTTAGCAACCCACATCGGATATTTGACTTCACGGATAAAGCCGGCATGGACTAACTTGTCGATTTCTGCTTCTACTTTTATGGTTATATCTGGATGAAGTCGCCTTTGAGCTTGTTTAACAGGTTTGGTGTTAGGATTGACAGCTAATTTGTGAGCGACAATTTTGACATCTAATCCTGGCATATCATAATATGTCCATGCAAACACATCTCGATTCTTCTTTAAAAAATCGGTATAAGTTGTTAATTCCTTTGTAGAGAGTGCGACACTCACATAAGTAATCTTAGGATCTTTAAGAGTTCCCAAGTTGACCTCTTGTAGGTCGTCAATGGTGGTTTGTATTCCTTCTTCAAACTGATGAGGAGCGGGAATAGGCTCTTCCGAGGCTGGGATAGAGATCACATAGGATCCGAGATATTTTGTGGGAATCACTGTAGGCCTGTGCCCGAGACCACCTTTTAATGGATGTAAATATCCATCGTTATAGGTTGCCCGTTTCTGTGCACGAGATGGTATCGCATCGAAAGGTGCAACTATTCTTATTCCATCTTTTAGACCTCCTTTCAAGAGATTATATCCCATCGTTTTCATCATATTCGCTACCTTTTTGCTGTATTGTGTAAATTGAAGAGGTTCTTTCGAATTCTTATAATCTGCTTGGATGGGTACCGAATCAACTTGGGTGAGTGGTCTGGTGAAAGAGTCCAGTAGAGGGGAACTAGGTTTCAGGTCTGGGGATAAGTGTTTAACAATTTTGATACGAGAGTTGGCTTTTGGAGGGATTGTTTTCTTATTAAGAATGATTCTTCTCCGAGGTTGGGAATAAGGAGCTGAGATGAAGGGTATGTAGGTTTCTTTCGGGGTTTTTGAAGGAAATAATTTTTTTTTTAGATCGATTTCTTTTAAAAGGAATAGTTTTCTTAACGGGAGTTTTAGAACTTGCCTCCTGTGAATTTTGTCTAGGTGGCGAGGACTTGGATAATGGTGAGTACTCATCCAATAACTCGAAGTCACTAGTGTGAGTAGATGAAGTAGATATTTCATATAATTTTGCATCGGCAAAATGAGCTTCATCTGGGTGGAAGGGTTGTGGATTTGCTGCTACCCGTTTTTGCTCGCCATTATGAAAATATTTAAAACATTGATGGAGTGTGGATGGAACAACTCCACATTGATGTAACCAGGGTCTTCCCAACAACGCATTATTTGATGTGCTAGCATCGATCACATGGAACTGGATCTTAGAGGAAAGTTTCTCGATATCTAATCGTAAGTGAATAGATCCTAAGGTTCCTTGTTTATTTTGATTGAAACCTTGAATCATGAGGGTACTGGGTGAGAGGTCTTTAACTATTCGTCCCATTTTATGTAACACATGTAGTGGTAACAAATTTACAGCAGACCCCCCATCTATCATAAGTCTCGCAAGGCGAACGCCTTCAAATAGATCCGATATAAAGAGGGGTTTATTGTGTGACTTAAGTTTGGTTTCGAAATCATCATCAGAAAATGTGATCGTACAGACAGACTTAAGTCTTCCAAGCTAGTCTCTACCTGGCAAACTTCCTTGATGGTCTTGTCTAAGTCAGAGAGAGTTTTTATTAGTGTTTTCCTTAAACTACTAGACAAACAAAGCGCATCATACACCGAAAGCAAAGCAGATACTTTCTTTAAATGAGAGAGTACATCATAATTTACATCAGGATTTTTTTTTTCTTTACCTTTATCGGTATTCTTGGAATTTTTGTCGAATAACGACGTTTCTCCTTGCTTAGTTGTCTTATCGGCACCTTCTGCACCCTTAGGTGGAGATACAGTTTCTGTAGACGAAACATGATGATTCTTTGACTTACGTCGATAAGGTATAATTGGGCGATCGGTACGTTGCTCTATAGCATCTACCTCTTCAATCTGAGTCATGTTGCAAGAAGCAACATTATTAGATTCAACTTGCTCTTTTTTTTGTGGAATAACCACTTTATGCCAACCTTCATTATCAGACAAGTTGCCTTCAGAAGCATCCGGTGAAGACGAGCAGTTAATGACATCCTTCATGTGAATATCTTTAATCTGACTCTTGTCAATATCGATATGAGATTTTGATTCCTTCTGCTGGGCTTTGTCATTGCTATCAACAACGTCTGGTTCTTGTTGGTTCCTGAACGTTTTAGAACATTCGCGAGGTATGTAATCTCCCAACGTGAGCGGCTGTAATTCTTCCATTTCCACTTCGGATGATGACGATGAAAAAGAAATTATCATCGGTTCAAGTTTCATCTTCTTCTGTACTTTCTTCGACGATTTCATAGGTTCCGATTGAACCTTCTTTCCTTTCTCCCGTTCTCTACGATCCTTCACCATTTGGAGTGTAGTATAATTCGAAGGAATCTTTTTTATTTTTCTTTTTACCTTCTCCACATATTTCTTTAAATTTGCAGATGTTTCTAACGGAACTTCGACTTTGGGCGTTTTCTTCTTGGGAATCACATGCCAATTCCCTTCCTCGGAATCAGGCGATTCTGCCATATATAACTCTTGCCAGTTAAACTCGCATTGCTTACCTTGAGCTGCTTCTATAAAGGACTTGGTATCACAACCCCAGTTCCATTCCGGGAGAAAAGTTTTCTTTTTCTATAAGTCTTTGATTTCTGTTTGTTGTATCTGTACTTGCCGCCTATTGTAGGCTAGCGCCTTTTCCCATGGATCATCTTGCAAAGGAATTATACCTGACGGACGAGGCGTCGGTACATCTTGTAAAGGGACTGAACTTAACGGACGAGGTGGTGGTGGTGTTTTCCTCCTTTCTCGAGTATCATCGTCAATCCATCATGAAGTGCCTCCAGTAACAAGATGTTGATAATCAGGTAAGCCATTTTTCTGCATCAGTTCTTTCAAGAAACAAGTTGTTTCACTTTCTATCAATACTTTCTTATTTCGGGCAGTATCCCTCTATTTCCATTCTCTCTTCCTACGCCCACTAATATAGTGGGCAGGGCCTACATCATCGGATAACGGCGAATCAGAGTCCTTGCAGGATGGAATGAACTCATGAAGTTCCGGGAGTGTAGAGTTCAGATTTTTTCGAGGATAGGAACTGGTGGAAAACCCCGAAGGTGATCATATTTGTCATGGCAATGCTATCATTGTCTTGTTTAGGAGATTCTTGAGTAAAAGTAATGTCTCCAGAATCAAAAAACTCTGATCCTAATCTTTAAATATGAAACAATCTTTCAATGTGTGTCCTAACACACGATGATATTTACAGTATAGTGGATTATCTGTTTTATTTTGCTCTTCAGGTCAGCGGGATTCTGGTAGCTGTATAATCCCACTGTCAATAACGTCATCGAAGATGCCCTCGACGTCTTCATTCTTAAATGAATACTTTTTATCTTTCCTTTCTTTCAGAGATTGGCCCTTAGACCAGTTCGATCTCTGAGGGGGTGCAAAACTACTACTGGCTCGACCTGCTTTGTTTGATCGATTGTTTCCGGATTCGTCTATTCGCTTGGTTACAACGAATTGATTACGATCTCTGGTGCCGATTGCTATTGTCGTAGGATAAGAAGCGAATGTTTCTGTCATTCGTTTTGTTCATCTAAGAGGATCCTTTCGATTTCCCCTTGAGTTTAAACCGATGAAACTTTCTAATTCTGAAGTTCGTGTAGCAAGTTCTTCAAAACTCATGGAATGTCTATAGTAAGGGACTGCTAATTCTTGTCTCATGCCAGCTAGACATGTTTGTACTGCTGCTTCTTCTTCAAACTTGTGTTTACAATGGATGCTAATGTTTCTCCACCGCGTAATGTAATCGACGACCTTTTCATTTGGTCGTTGCTTCAATTGTGACAACTCAGCGACCCCTACGGATCTCTGAGTACTAAAGAATCTCTTCAGGAATGCCTCTGCCATCTCTTTCCAGGTCGATATTGCCTCGGGTGGAAGCTTCGTGTACCATGTGAATGCAGCTCCCTTAAGAGTCTGCACAAATTGTCGCAAAAGCAAAGCGTCACTTTTTGAAGTGTCACTACAAGCTGAGAGGAAGTGGGCCAAATGCTCAAGTGGGGCACCACTGTCGCTATACTGGGAGAACTTTGGTTGTCTGCACTCAAGTGGAAACGGGACTTTGTCAATTTCTGGCAGATATGGCTTGCGATATGTCTGGGACTATCCGATACTTTCCGATAACCTTTAATATTCTTGGAAAATAGGCTCTGTACTTTGTTGAGGGATATATTTTCTTCAGTCTCTTTTCGATTATTCTCTCTCAATCAACATAGCTATCTGTACATCACGAGCTGTGATTGTTTGACGCATCTGTTCTAGCTGTTCAAGGATGTTGGCACTTTCTTCTGTTGTCAAAACCATCACTGGAAGTACCGTAGGGATGTTTGGAGTCACTAATCCGGACATGTGATTTAGTCAGGTTGGCTATCTCAGGATATTGCGGGGAATTCATCGGATAGGACTGATTAGACCTCGGAGTTCCTGGTGAACTCACTGAGGCTGATTGCGATCGGACCTCAGGGAACTCCTCTTCGGAAAAGATAGAGTCTGAATCCCCATAAAGTGGATTGTCAGTACTGGTGAAGGACTTGGAAGAATCCAATTCTTCCTGTTGAGCGTGTTTCTCCTCCAAATTGGCTCGTGCTATAAGACGGGTTGATCGGCGGAGTATGGCTTCCTCAGTCTGAGGTCGAGTCCGCATCACATGACGAACTCCTGATGAAGAGGAGTGAGCAACATTCTTCCAAACGCCATTAAATTGTTTGATGGAGTAAATTCGGGGAATATCTGCATGGAATAACCAGCCCATTAAAATGAAAAATATGGAATAACCAAAGCTTTATAGTTTAATATACGTACATTTTATTTCAGAGAATTTGTTTTATTAAGTAGCTTAAAGATGAGAGAAGTGTTTCCCACCGGGCGTGTCAAAAATTTGTAAACAACAAATTTGCATAGGATATAAATCTAACACAAATCAATCATAACAAATTTTCCCTCGCTAGGAGAGGGTTTTATTTAAAATGGCGGACCTTACACTTTCGGGTATTGCAATCGATTCCCCGTTAATTACATCAAAATTGAAGACCTTTGATTAAAAGCTACTAAATAAAAAAAATAACATAATTACATCTATGAAATAAACAAAACTAAAATTCTAATTTTAAGTCTTCATCGACATCTTCAATCCGTCATGAGATAAATGCATAACAGACTATCTTCATCGAAGATTTGCGAAATATGAAATAGGAGACGACGGATGGGAGAATCCCTCCAAAAGTCGGTTCCATTTGATCGAAAAGCACGAGTCATTACTGGAGCAAGAAACTCGTGGACGAGTCCTAAAACGAATTCTTATTCTCTTGTCTCAAAGATGAGTTCGAATATCAAATCCATTCTTCGGGCAACTGATTATCAAAAGAGTTATCACTTTCAGTAATAATGTCTAATTATGAGTTAGATATCGTCAAATTTCTTAAAGTTTGGTGATCATAGGTGATTTTATAATGATTTCACCATTGGATTTGACCAAATTCATAAGATCTGGTCAATACATAATAAATCCACCGTTGGATCTCATTATGATCTTGTCTTATGACCATTTGACCAAAAGTCAACGATTCTACTGTTAGATTTGATCAGATTCATAAGATCTAGTCAATACTTAATAAATCCACCGTTGGATCTCGTTACGATATCACATTATGATTGTTTGACCAAAAGTCAACGATTCCACTATTAGATTTGACCAGATTCATAAGATCTGGTCAATACGTAATAAATCCACCGTTGGATCTCGTTATGATCTAAAATTATGATCGTTTGATCAAAAGTCAACGATTCTACCTTTGGATTTGATCAAATTAATAAAATCTGATAATATGTAATAAATTTATCGTTGGATCTCGTTACGTTCTCACATTATGATCATTTGACCAAAAGTCAACAATTTTGTCGATGGATTTGACCAAATTCATAAGATCTGATCAATACATAATAAATCCACTGCTGGATCTAATTACAATCTCACATTATGATCGTATGATCAAAAGTCAACAATTCTACCGTTGGATTTGACCAAATTCATAAGATCTGGTCAATACGTAATAAATCCACCGTTGGATCTCGTTACGATCTCACATTATGATCGTTTGATCAAAAGTCAATGATTCTATCGTGAAAGAATTTTCGATCTCAAGGTTAAGGTCCAAACCCTCATTTGAGGGAGTGATGATTCGAACCACGAGGAAAACTCTAATTATCATAGATGAATATTTTCGGTATCATAGTCCGAAATCATACTTCAGGTTCGTGATTGCAACCCCGTATAAGCATCAAATTCATGGTTGCAATCCGAGTATACTAGGAGTTATGCCTAGGGTCGTACCCACGTGGCTTAACTATTTCTAAGTACGCAAGAGATTGGGTACGAGTCGTAACGCGTAATCCCAAATTGCAACCATAAATCCTACTTAGGGGGAGCCGTAGCTCTTATCCTAAGCGTATCTCTTTTAGGTAAGGGCCGTAGCCCTTATCCTAAAAGTCTTAATCCTAACTTATTCTTCCCCTCCACTTTTAAGAATAGAAAAAAAAAAAAGAAGAAAAAAGGAATAGTTAGAATCTCGGAGATACCCTAAAGTCTTTTGTTAGAAGAGTTGGAGATATTTTCGGCAGAGGTCTCGTGTCAGAATTTTCGGATCCCTTGCAATGAGGACGGGTCTGCTATTTATAGATTTACGGTAGCGGTTATAGAAGTTACGATCCTACGATCCCGTAAGATTTTCATGAAATGAACGGTTGAGAGAGCTGCGTAAGTTTTCATCTTCACGCGGATTGAGAAAGATTCTTCTCGGGTATGTCATTCTTTTCTCATAACCACCTAGGTGGCTAAATAAGTTTTTTTCTAGCCACCTAAGTGGTTACGTATATTTTCTAGTCACCTAGGTGGATAAGTATTTTTCTAGCCACCTAGGTGGCTAAGTATTTTTTTTATCCACCTAGGTGAATAAGTATTTTTCTAGCCACTTATCCACCGAAGTGGAAAAGTATTTTTCTAGCCACCTAGGTGACTGCGTATATTTTCTAGCCACCTAGGTGGATAAGTATTTTTCTAGCCACTTAGGTGGATAAATATATTTTCTAGCCACCTAGGTGAATAAGTATTTTTCTAGCTACTTAAGTGACTACGTATATTTTCTAGCCACCTAGGTGACTAAAATATATTTTTTAGCCACCTAGGTGGCTAAATATACTTTCTAGACACCTAAGTGGCTACATATATTTTTCTAGCCACCTAGGTGGCTAAGTATATTTTTCTAGCCACTTAGGTGGCTGACATAACTTAGGACTTTAAATCCTATTTAGAGTAGGATTTATTTAAAAAAAAAAGCTATAAATAGTCTCTTTTCTTAATTCCTTTTATTAATTTATTATATCTGATTTTTAAGGCTAAGTGGAAGAAGAAAGAGTTATCAATTCCAAAATTTTCAAGTCAACAGGATCATTGGCAGACTAGTCGTCAATTGAAATGGGATCATAAAATCTCTAATTTTCTCTTGCTTTGAGAAAACGTTCTTGAAGCTATTGCTTGTATTACACGAAGGCCAAATCATTGAGCTTGGATTGCTTAAGTTTGTTTCTTTTTATATTAATCTATTTAAGACAAAAAGATAAAAATACGTTAAAATTTAAGCCAAAATTTTATAATCTAAATATTTGAGACAAACATTTAAAATATATTTAACAAGATACCATCCCGAATGAGTTCCAGTTACGCTTACATGCCGATGCAGAACAAGTAAGGCCTAGTACTCTTATGGTCAATTTCTTCATAGACTGATCCTTATTGTTTGGATCCATTCCATAAGCGTCCCACCAATCAGCTATACATTTGTTTGAATAAATTAGTTATCAAAAGCTTAAAGTCTTAAAATGAATAAATGAATAAGAATTGCATTTACACATTAGACACTTGGTATTTTCCTATCCTTATGTCGGACGATGATATCCCTTTCGAACATCCCCATCGACACATTGTAGCGGTCCAATAAGTTGCTTATCCTTTCTTGGTCATTTTTCTCTAGAACCATTCTCTATAACACAAAGAAAACCAATCATATGTGTCGCATCCACGCCATCCTGATTGGTACTTGAAATATATACCGCAGGATTTAGGATGTACATGGCCGAATATAATTGGGATGACATTTGGCCATTCCGTCTCTTATTTACTATATTTATAATAGGTTGAGAGAGTCGGGCTCTTTGGTTATTATTTGATTGAACTTTCTCTATAGCTTTCTCCGTAAAGCTATAAATATAGCCCATAGGGGGCTTCTCATCACCATTAACCAATCGTAGTACGTCTACGAATGGTTGAGAGTCTTTTAGTGTTTGTGTAACACTATTCCAAAATGTTGGTGTAAAAATAGTTTGGGCCACTCACTTTCCCTCACTTTTCTTAGACTATGACCCATTCCTCCATTTGGCGCCTATTACAAAGTTATATAATTGTTCTCTTTTTTACCATATAAGCTTTGTATGGTTAAGAAGGCTGTAGCAAAGCCGGTGACAACAGTCATAAAATGTTTACACCCAATGCTTTGCGCATATGGAGTAGTTGAACATGCTTATAAAAGAAAACTACTATTCTCCTATCCTAGCTACGGTCTTAATGTGGACCTTACCTATGTCTTCTAGAATTAAGTGAAGGCAATGGGCAACATATGAGGTCCAATATATGCGGGTCGCTTTTGCACACGCCGACTCGTGGCCACGTAATTTGCGGCATTGTCCATACAAACTAAGACAACATGCTCTTCTCCAACCTCCTCCATAACTTTATCTAGGAGGCGAAAAAAATATTTGGCCATGTGGGATTCAGCCAAAGCATCCACTGACTTTAGGAACATAGTGTTGGTAGAAAAATTAACCAAAACTTAATTAGTGACCTACGGACTTTATCTGTCCATCCATCGGCCATAACCATGCAATCATATATTTTCCGGTCCTCTCTATACTCGTCAAGAAAACTATTGATCGCTTGAACCTATTTTTTTAAGACAAGTGTGTCCTATTTCATGATATGAGGGTAATTTAAGTCCATACCAAATTGTCCTAGAGCTTTTATCATAACTCAGAAGTTCTTTAATTTGACGGTATTGAAATACCGGCTTGGTACATCCACTTAAGTCACATATTGAGCAGTTGTGGGCCTATCTTTATCTTTAAACTGATTTTCTAATGTAGTTTGGATCGGTTCACCTTTGTCTCTTGCATCGACCACATCCTCGGGATGTGATGTACAAGAGAAAAATCTTTCTATACCACGACCTCTTGTACTACTACCTTTATCACTACCACGAGCTCTTTTACGAGGTGGAGCTGGTGGTCTACTACTACGGGCCGTGGTGGAGGGAGTGGATCTATCATTCTCCACCTCCTCATAATGATAATGTTGACTACCCCCTTCCCCCTTCTCGGTAGTTTCCTAAAATTACATTATCATTATAATTCATCCTTGAAATCTTATCATTCCATTGTAAATTCTTCCTTCCAATCTTGGGAGTTACATTTGGACATGCTTTAGCATTCGATCCGGGTTGCTATGCCAAGTGTTGCTTGTATCGCGATATTCCACCTATGCTAACATGGGGACACAAAGTACATTGGATCTTGGTCTTCTCCGTAGGGAATTTTATAATGTCCATACTTCCAACCCGGATCATTAGACCTCGGTCTAAGAGGATCATTTGACTTGGACGAAAACATGATAATAATATAAATTTAAGAAGTTGAAAAATGAAAGAGGATTTGATGTAAAATTAAAAATAAAAACTAAAATTATATACTCAAACATCTCACACAAAAGAACAGACTTCAATCTTGATTTTTGGATCTTGATTTGATACTTCTCTACTTGCTTGGAGATGGAGAAAGGATGGTAGGAGCCTCGGAGGGAACTTTAGAGTGCCGGTAGAGCCGTGGAAGGGACCCCCCTTCTTGCTCGAAGAAGATACCGTAAAAAACTGATAAATGGGCTGTGGTGAAGGGAGGAAAAGAGCCCCTCTATTTATAGATGTAGAGGGGCCTTCATTTTCGACAAAAACTCCAATGGTCATATTTATGACCGTTGGGACAATATGCCATCGCATATTGTGTATGCGATCACTTACTGTAGTATGCGATGTCATATTGTTATGGATCGCATATGCCATGCTGGCATATGTGATCCTACCATTCAAAATGGCATATGCGATCGCATATCCGCATATGCGGTTGCAGGTGACATCAATGGTTGTGTCATGCTCTTTCCCCCTTATATTGTTCATTTATTCATTCCTACAATCAATGCTTTGAAAATCGGCCCGGGTTGCCCCGGATTCCGCCCCCCCCCCCAACATCTCGATTTAGGTCTGGGCGGTCCCTGAGGCGGGCTGGATCTGAGGCGCGTGGGTAATGAAACAGGTTGGATGGGGCGGGTCGGGGTGGGGGCCTTATATAAACAATTTATTTTTTTTCCAGCCCTACCGGCTCTCTTCTCTCCCTCGTCTCATCTGCTCTCTCCGTTCTCCAGCGAACACCGTCAACCTCTAGCAACCGTTTGGTGACCTGAGGTAAGTATTTTTTTTTTGCTTCTTTCTTCCTTCTCAATTTTTTTAACCCTCCACCTCTCCTCGCTTCGCTGTTTTTTTTCTTTCCCTTTTCTTCTTTCCTTTTTTTTTCACTGTTTTTTTAACCTTCCAACCCTCTCCTCTTTCTCTGTTTTTTCCTTCTCTTTTCTTCCTTGGTAGCTCCTCCTCTGTCCTCTTCTACTAATTCTTCTTCTTTTCTTGATTTCTCTGCAAAATCCCCACACACACGAGCGCATATATATATATATATATCTGTGTGTGTGTGTGTGTGTGTGTGTGTGACCCTACATCTCCATGTGACACTCGTAGCACTATTTTGATGCCACATGGAGCACAAGTGCATTGCTTAGATCATCTTTGAAAAAAAAAAAAATTGAAAATTCATCTTTACTATGCATTTCTTTAGCAATAACATTTGGACCATTAAAAGTAGTCCAAGTTTGACCTGTGCTTTAAACATATGTTTTAGAAAATATTTTTTATTGAAATTGATCTAAACAACACATCTTTACTCTACGCAGCACCCAAAATGTGTTTTGAATGCCATGTGGAGCTCCATGTGCATCTTGGAGGACAGTCACTGTCCTCCATTGGAGGACCTAACCGGCTCCCTATATATATATATATATATATATATATATATATATATATATGAAATATTCACCGTACTAGCGTTTTTCGTTGGGGCACCTAACCGCTGTCCATATAGTATATGACACATATATAGTTCTAGCGTATTTCATTGGGGCACCTAACCGCTGTCATATATATATATATATATATATATATATGAGTACAATCAAACGACCAAAAACCGTTGACTGCTTTATAGTTTATCTGTTTATGTGCATTGGTTGTGGTATTGTGCAAATTATATTAATTTTTTTTTATATGATCAGTGATCGTTTTTTATTTTTTTCAAAAGATATGTCGCTTCTATAGCATCGACTGGTGCATCTGGAAAAGATAAAAACGATCCTGCTTGGAAGCACTGTTTTCTAAATGATCTAAAAGTGATGAGAGAGATTTCATGTTGGTGCAAGAAGGAATATATGGCGAGCATCCAACCGATTAAAGAAACATCTCACCGATATTGAGGGAGACATAGCCTCTTGCATGTTCGTACCGACAAATGTTAGGCAAGAGATGCTTAATGTTTTGAACTCGATTAAAGAGAAGCAAATTACAAAGGAGAAATAAATTCAATCATTAGAAGTGCTCGTGAAGATTTACAGTGATGGGGACTCAAGTTCTAGTGATGATCCAAAAGTGATGGGAAAGATTACATGCTGTTGGTGCAAAAAGGAATATACGGCGAGTATCAACCGATTGAAGAAACATCTCGTTGGTATTGAGGGAGACATAGCCTCTTGCATGTCAGTACCAGCAGATGTTAGGCCAGAGATGCTTAATGTTTTGAACTCGATTAAAGAGAAGAAAATTGCAAAGGAGAAAGAAGTTTAATCATTAGAAGAGTCCGTGAAGATTTACAGTGATGGGGACTCCAGTTCTAGTGATGATGAGATAAGTAGAGAAAGTCACCGTGCCTAGGGGCCAGGGCCAATGGATAGTTTTGTGGCCCTAAATCATTTAAGAGATTTAGGGAAAATTACGACAACTAATCATTTAAGAGAAACTTACGAAGGAGCTGAAGGGACGTGTAGATAGCCATGTTGAAAGATGAGTTTATGTAAATGGCATCCCTTTTCACACAGTTGGCAACAAATATTTCTTGAAGATGTGTGAAGCAATAGGCCAATATGTTCCACGATACATTCCCCCTCGGATTTTCAATTGGGGAATACTTTGTTGGCGAATGAAGTTGAAGAGATTAAGAAGAAATCGATCTCACACAAGGAGTCATGGGAATGACTTGGTTGTTCCATAATGACTGATACATGGACAAATAGGAAGGGACGAAGTATATTGAATCTCTCAGTTCATAGTCATTTTGGATTAACTGTTCTAAGATTCGTTGAAGTCTCAGAGGATGTTCATGGTGCACAATTCATTTATGAATTGGTTGAGAAGTGCATCCAACAAGTGGGAGAGAAGAATGTTCTACAGGCGGTTACTGATAACGCTGCAAATAACTTAGTTGCAACGAAAGAATAGAAGGTAAATTATCGAAAGATTTATTGGACCCCTTGTGTTACTCATTTTGATCCAATGTTTGGGATATTGGGAAGCTACCGAAAGTAAAGAGGATCGTTCAAAAGGCAAAGACTGTGTTCACATTTATATACGGTCACTTGAGGGTATTGAGTATGATGCAAATGGGCGATTCGAATGTCCCTTCAATGGGGTTCATTTATGCTTCCATTGAGGACAAAAAAAGAGAAATTAAGAACTCTTTCCAAAATAGTGAGGCTCAAATTGGAGCGGTGATAAAAATTATTGAAGAAAGATTTAAAAAAACACTTTGAACATCCATTGGTTGCGGCGGGACACCATTTGAATCTTTTCTATTATTACAGAGAAAGAGGTGAAATTAGACGAGGTAAATGGTTTATGAAAGGAGTGAATGCTTGCATATTAAAATTTATTGATCCCGAAGTTAGTGATCGGATTATGGACAAGATGAGTTGTTTTGTGGATTCAGAATTTGTTTTTGGAGCTCCCATGACAAATAGGCAAAGGAATGTGGATAAGAAGAAGCTTCAATTGATTGATAAGAGGCCTAACCCAGGTATATATAATATAATTTATATAGTTTAGAAGTTTCAAACCTTCAATTGAGTAATATAGGTAGCTAATGTCTCTAGTTAATTAATTCATCTTTTAAAATTGTTTGATAGCTATTTGGTGAGAAATGTATGGTGTAGATACTCGTAACTTGCAAAAGATGGTCATACAAATTTTATATTTGACTTGCAACTCTTCTGGATGGAAGAGAAATTGGAGTACTTTTGAGATGGTAAATAGACTATGATTATGTATTTATGTTATAATTATGTATATAATTCATTAAGATACTTGTTATTGTATTTACGCAGATTTACATGAAAAAAAGTAATAAAATTGGGACATCAAAGTTGAATGATTTGGTGTATGTGCAATTCAATACGAAACTTCTAGATTGCAACTCTAAAGGAAAGGAGAGGAGATACTTTAGCTTATGAAGATAAGAAAGCTGCTTGAGTGGTTAATTGACCCCAATGAAGTACTTCTCAGTGAGTCATTGACATGGGGTCTTGTTGGTGAGGTGTCGGGTGCAAATATAGAAATACAACTAAGGAGGAGCCCCAAATCTGCAGCACAGATATAGAGGGAAATAGACAAGGAGGATGTTGATAGAGAGCCAACAAACGAAAGGGATAATGACGTCGAGTTTACTCATTCCGATGATGAAGATCTTCAAAATGAACCGTTAGATGATTTAGATGATAAAAATTTGGATTGAACACAATTGTACAAGTGATATTTCATTTAGGGGATATGCATGATTGTGTGGTTGAACTTTTTTTTTTTCTATGCGATTGTGTGTTTGAACTTAAATCATGAATGTTTTTTTATTTTGATGCTTTAAGCCTCTAATCTAATGTTGTGTATTTTTATAGATTTAAAAATTGAATGTATATATTAAAATATATACATTTATATTGAAATAAAATATGTATATCGCTATACATATTTATATACGTATATATACATAGCGGCCGCCCGGATCTTGGGGCTGCCGCCTGGGTGCTGCCCAATAGTTTCTACCTTAACCCGCCCGATGATTTTAAGAACATTGCCTACAGTTTACTAAAATTCCATCTAGCTTTTCTAATGCCTTGTTTCAACAGCAATGGAGAAATGTTGTGATTTAAGAGATGAAGGCACTCGAACAAAATCATACATGGGACGTGACTGTGTTGCTTGAAGAGACTAAGCTTGTTGGCTAGAGGTTGGTGTATATTGTGAAGTATCAGTCAAGTAGTACTATTGAGAGGTATGAAGCCCAATTGGTAGCGCAGGGCTTCACACAAATGTATGATATTAATTACAAGAACACCTTTTGCTCTTGTTGTCAAATTGAACTCCATTCGTGTTCTCCTATCAGTTGCAACTCATAAGAGATGGACTCTTGACATCAACAATTAGATGCCAAGAATGCCTTTCCTCATGGAGATCTAAGGAGATTTATATGTTCTTCCCCCCTGACTTCTTTCACGAGGGGGAATGGGCCAAGTGTATCGCCTCAACAATGCTCTACATGAGTTAAAGCAATCACCCAGAGCTTGGTCCAAAAAAATTAGTGATGCTATTCTGAAGTTTGGTATAAGAGAAGTTACTGCGATCACATTCTGTTTATGTGAATGATATTTGTCACTGGTGATGAGGAGATTGAAAGACTTAAGTAGAATTAAAGCCTGGTATATCAAATATTTGGGTCCTCTTAGATACTTTCTTGGGATCGAAGTCTAAAAAAGGATATCTTTATCTCCCAAAGAAAGTATACTCTTTGATTCACTTAAGCAGACAAACATGTTGAGGTATAGGCATTTTGATACTCCTATGGATGAAAATCATAGGACTAATGCTGAAGATGGTGAGCTGCTCCAAGATTTCCTGATGTATCATACTTGTTTGAAAACTCATATATCTCATAACTACTTGATCAAACATTTCTTACACAGTATGTGTTGTCAGTCAATATATGCCTGCTCCAAGGGACTAGCCACTTAGATGTCACATACAAAATTCTCAAAGTACTCGATGTCTAGTCCTGAAAAAGGATATGCAGTGATCATGGTCACTTTGATGTGGAAATGTATGCAGATGTTGATTGAGCTGGATCCCGTAGTGATAGGAGATCTTTCGTTGGATATTGTGCCTTTGTTGGAGGCAATTTGGTGTCATGGAGAAGTAAAAACATCATGTAGTGTGAATTTAAGTGCCAAACCTGAATATAGAGAAATGTCTCAAGGGGCTTGTGAAGGAATGTGGATCAGGTTTATCCTTGTTGACTTGAGAATCCATGTGAAGCTCCCCATGAACCTTTTTAGAGACAATGAAACTTCTAAACACATAGCCGAGAATCCAGTGTATCATGCAAGGACTAAGCATATAGAAGTTGAATACCAGTATATTCGAAAAAATCGAGTCAAGTGAATTTTATATTCCCCAAGTTATCTCTAAGGAACAAATTGCAGATGTTCTTACCAAATCTCTTGGGAAGTCCAGACTTCGTGAAATTGTACCCAAGTTGGGCTTGATTGATATTTATGCTCCAACTTCAGAGAGAGAGATGTATAAAGAGAGAAAGGGGGGGGGGTGCATTGGGTAATTAATAGGTGTCTCTAGTAAGTCGTACCATAGTTGCCAGTAGGGCTGTCAACGGGCCGGGCCGGGTTTTTGTGTAGTCCCGTTTTTTTAAAAAGATATAATGAGAGCTTGAACCCGGCCTGATAGCTAATCGGGCCGGGCTCAGCCTGGTTTTAAATGTTGTAGCCCGAATCCGGCCCGGTTAGCTATTTGGGCCGGGCCAGGTTCGGGCCGGGTTTCTAATATTTTTTAAGAGATTTTTTAAAGAGTTTTTTTTTATAAGGGCCTAATTTTATCGGGTCGGGTTTGGGCTTACACTTTGCAGCCCGAACCCGAACCCGTTTCTTAACCGGGCTTAGACCGGCCCGGCCCGTTTATTAAATGACTTAAAATATTGGGCCACAACCCGACCCTTTCGGGCCTGGGCCAGACCCAAGCTGAAACCCGGCCCGTTGACAGCCCTAGTTGCCAGAAATTTGTATGGTTACTAATACATTGAGGTGAAAAAGTTTAGGGTACGTTTTATTGATACACCTTCGATGCGATATTGGTACAACATAAAAACAAAATAGATGCGTTATAAGTAGTAAATAGATATGACATTGGTATGATATAGATACGAGATAGATTCGTTATATAAATGCTAGTCGTACGAGTGCGAAAGGGATGCGTCATATATATGATATTTGTATATAATTTGTGCTTCGTTTTTGTAACTATATATGAGAATTATATTTGTATTATATGTAAATATTAATATTTTTGACTTTTGTAGTTTAGACACATGATTCATTGAATTCATCTATCAATGATGAAAAAATACATGATTAAATTTATCTATTAGTAGTGTATATAATATAATATATTATCCAAATTACCGATTAAAAAATATTAGTAAAAAACAATATCTAGAATGTGCATATAGTTTCAATCATATACACATGAAGCTCATTCCATGATATCATGATTTATAAAAAATGATTTAAGTGTCCTTAAAAGTTATTTTGACATAATCTAGTGGCTCTTAAAATTTTCTGGAAAAAGATGAAACTAGTTTCATATATAAGAGATAAAAGTATCAAAAAGGATGAAACTAGTTTCATGTATAAGAGATAAAAGTATCAATTATTTAGAAAACAAGTTACTTTTCTAATTTTCTCTATAAATTTAAACAACTTATTCTAAGATAGAAACCAATTTCTATTTAAAATGAAACGAGTCGCGATTATATGTTTGAACATGTTTTAAAATTGTTTCGGAAACATTTTGTCCCAGTCCCTAGTACCGATTCTCTTAATTTTTTTTTGTAAAAAGATGAAGCTAGTTTCATATATAAGAGATAAAAGTATAAAAAAAGATGAAACTAGTTTCATATATAAGAGATAAAAGTATCAATTATATAGAAAACAAGTTGCTTTTCTAATTTTCTCTATAAATTTAAACAACTTTTTCTAAGATAGAAACCAAATTTTATTTAAAATGAAACGAGTCGCGATTATATGTTTGAACATGTTTTTAAAATGTTTCGGAAACATTTTGTCCCTGTCCCTGGTACTGATACGCATATGTACTTACGATAGGGTAAAATGGGTAACTACGAGTTGTATTAGTAGTCAACGTGCGATATTTGTACATGGTATCTATATTGATGAAAAAGTGAACAATCTAACTTGATATCTTCTCTTAGTCTAACTTTTCTTCTTCTACCGCTTCCTCTCTTACCACTCCTAACCCTAATCCTAATCAGATGACCTTAACTCTAACTCTGAAGGCGACCAAACATGAACAATTGACATGGATAAGAATTTTACTTTGGAGTTTGAACCATGTTGATGGGCTGCTTATGTGGACAACAGATCACCTTTATAAGATCCTTACATTGGATCACCTTCGTTCTCATGCTATTTTTGCATCATTAGTTCTCATGCAATTCTCATGCAATCAGGTGGTTCTCGATTTGGTCAAATTATAATTTCGGGATGTGCTTGATTTGGTCTGATTATAATTGATAAGGTATGTAAATAACTCTAATATCCCATTACTAGCAATCTAAATTTCTAATTATGTAGATATCTCCTTTGTCTTCTGTAAGGCTAAACCCCAAGCAAGTGTTTATTTGGTTGGATTCGAAAAAAATGCTCTTATAAGCGACCCTGCTTGGCTTGTCAAAGGATTGAGCAAGCATAACTCCTATCTAGCTGCCCCAAGCCCAACTCTGGATTCACCCTTTTTTCCCCTGATTTTTTTCCGGATTTTTATGATTGTGATAATCATGCTTTGTATTTCTTTTATGATTGTGAATTTGAGATAGATGTGGATTATGCAATGCATCTATTTTATCGCTTAAAAATATCATTATTAACTTTAAATAGGTTAGGATTTGTTTTGTAGTTTTCTTTTTTAATTTGTGATATTATCCTTTATAATTTGCAAAATTTTCTCGATTTTTTCCTGAATTTATTTGAGTTTCCCTGAATTGAGCCCTTCCTTTCCCTGAATTATTGACAAATTAGAACTAGTTATGGTTGTCAAGGTGAGACCATGGCGAATGGAGAGGCAAATCGCCATATGAACTTATATGGCAAAAATGAATATATGGCAGCGCCATGACAAAATGGCGCAATGGCGCCGTCATGACCGCTATTTTGAATTTTCTTTTGTAACTTATAACCTATATGTTATAACTTATAAATTATAAAACTTATAAGTTATAAGTTATATTTGTATTATAACTTATGTTTGATGAGTTATATCCATGATATTTAGGGGTTTAAGTGAAACCGTCTTGTCTTTATCGCAATCACTCTCTCTCTCGTCTCTCTGTCTGTTTCAACGCAGGTTTGTATATCTTGTGGGGCTGCTACTAACCCCCCATCATATGTTGAATATTCCCCATAAGATACAATTAACCATTGACACTTTGTATTGGACTGACAGAGATCGTTTTTCATTCCGATCTTCCCCACAACTGATCTTGAAATCATGAAAATATCATCAGATGGTCATTCAAATCTTTCCCCACAACTGATCTATCTGATTAATTGGTTAAATTTTTTTCTTCCTCTATAAAAATGAAAAAAATGAAAAAATAGTAGAAAATTAAAATATATATTAATGATTAATAAATAATAATAAATATTAAAATAAATTAATATATGGCATCGCCATGGCATGGCGAGCGTCTTCGCCATGACCTCGCTACACCGCCTTACCTACCTTGGTAAAATAAGATTTCTACTATCTTATAAATTATTTGATGTATGTGTATCTTAGGAAACTAGTCCTGCCTGGACTAACAAATTTGTTTTATGGCCTATTTCTAACGATGTTCCAACCACATTGGACATTGATAATCGCACCCGATCTGGGACTCCCTATGTTAGTCATCCACCACCTTATCAACATTTTTATATTCCTTTCTTGAGCAAGTTATTTCAAAATTTATAATAACTTGACATTTGAAGTCTCTGTTAATGCCCACATATGACCTCAATCATCGCCGCATGTATCGGGGGTACTGGACATGAATGGTACCGGTATTGGGACTGAGGTTTTAAGCCTTGCTTATAAGGTCATAATTTACTTCTAAAATGGAAAAAAGTAGAAGGGCAGAAAAAAAACATGAAAATTACATTTTATGGGGTCTCAGTATTGACTCATCGTGAAACACAAGATTTCTGTCAACTCCTACAATTCTTGTAAATCGTATGATTCAAATCATGAATCATTTGATTCATAAAAAAGTTACAGTACTCCATTACAATTATTTTGGAAAACAATCTAGGTTTACGGTTTCAATAATTGACTACACTATTCGATCTTAATCATATGATTCAAATCATGACTAATCATTTTAACAACAATGGGAATTATTGCTTGGCTTTCGTTTTTCAATAAAACTGGGATTGAGAGCTTGGACTTGGAGTAGGGCCTTGTCTAGTCAAAGATGGACTTGATCATGGGTCAGCCTTGTTGGGAATGCGTTAACTTGGCTTGTTTCCGTGGCTATACTGGTAACACAACTGTAAAAGTTGCATATCAGTGAGAGTTTTTGAGTTCCAAATTGACATATTGAATAAAATATCTACCTTGAACTTGAATGCTTTAACCTGGACTATAGCTATGACCATTTTTTTTCTTACTTTGGATCAAAACTTTGTCTTATTTGTCTCATTTTCATTTGAGTCAAGTTCAAATAGCAAAACTATACTCAATTCAGTAGGGTTATTAAATCATTCCTTGAATATTGTTGTTATAATTGAATCTGGAAGCTGTAATATGTGTACAATTTCCCATACATCCATCCTTACTATAGTAGACATTTATCTTTTGATTGTGGCTTGTTGGTCAAATTGTCATTACGTAGTGCCCTTAATAAATAATATAAATTTTTAAGGAGGAAAATGTTGTGTTTTTAGTGAATACAACGAATCAATTTGGTGTTCTGGAACATGTTTCAAATATATACATCTAGATTCATGATTACGTATTACACTATTACGACATTTGTTTTGTCTATTTATATCTCTTGCGAAAAATGAAAATAAAAGATAATTGTAGGGCAACTTGGACCAGCATCTTAGATGTCCCGATTGCTTGGTGTATTGCGATTATAGGGGCCTAGGGGGTTGCTGGGGAACACTGAAAAATGTATCCATGTCGAAGTTGCTTCTTTAGACCATTGGGTTGGGTGCCAATCCATCTTTAGAGTAAAGTGCTTCCCTGCATGTAGAAACATTTTCATGTGAGATATATATGCATACCTTTTTTTGCGTATCATTGTTAGTTTTTTATTTCCTTATTATCTTTACAATGTTGCTATCCAAATCCTCCAGGCTGTTCTTTGTCTCATGAACACTGTGTTTGTGCCTAATATACTTTATTTCCTTATTATCTTTACAATGTTGCTGTCCAAATCCTCCAGGCCGATCTTTGTCTCATGAACACCGTGTTAGTGCCTAAGATACTGTTTAACGATTTCATTTGAGGCTTCCCTTTCATGTAGAGTTTCAAGGGCTCACAACTTCTCACTTGGTATCATGATTTGCCATTGGATTAAAATGGGTTTTCTAGAAAATATTGATCCTCCCATATTCAGCTTTGTAGGCAATAACTTGTACTATTCTTCTTGTATGGTTACAAGTTCTTCACTCTGGTATGAGTATTTGCAATTGAACCTGGACTGTAGGTGTTACATGGTTAGACCTTACCCTAGGCTTTAATTCTTTTGACAAGGTGGGAAACACACTTCTAGTGTTATAAAGAACTCCCCCCATAAATCAGTGGCTCTCTTCCCTATATTAATGCATTGGGGGTTGGACATCGTAAGGTTCTTGCGTTGTCGTTTCCTCACAGATGGTATCACTATGATGACTATATTTATTACCTGCTAAATAAAGGTTATTCCGTTTATCTTGGTGGTTGATGAAGCTATCCACTTTATCTGCTGTTTCAGGAACCACCGTGGGCTTAGGCACTACTGGGGTCTCCGTGTTCGTGGCCAGCACACCAAAACAACAGGCCGCAGAGGAAAGACTGTCGGTGTCTCCAAGAAGCGTTAATCTCCCTCTCTTTGAATGAGATTTAGATGATCAGGTGAGTTAAATTTTGAATTTAATTTCTTTTAGGAGGTTTTCATAGCGTTTGGGCGGTGTCTGATTCTCCTGGGAAATTTCCATGGAATTGACTGAAACTACTTGGGACGTGGACCTGTTTAGTGAATTTTATTTTTATTTTCACTCGTAAGAGTATGAATTAGATGGGATAAAACTTAAATGTTGATGATGATGGATTATGACCCTCAAGTCAGAATTAAGCACATTATGATTTGGAAATTATCAAAACATCACCCAACTATATCAATTTTATGTTCCTTTTCTCTTTCATCTTTTGCTGGTGTGTACCTGGAAATGAGCCTTCAAATCAGAAGCTTAGATGGCGCTGAATCGTGGCACCAGTGCCAAAAAATACCAAGTCTTTGTTTTAACTGGACTGCAAGAGTAGGTTTTGAATTTTGAATTTTGAATTGGCACTATTCGTACCCTATGTGTAACTGTCACTATTTTTTTTCCTTCGGAACTAAGAGAGATAAGGTGCAGTGCACTTTAGAATATTTTTGCATGGTGATAGATGGACAGGCTTGATATATTTTTTTCAAGCGGACATTGAGTGAGTCATCTAAGGCCATCCATTTCCAACATTGAGTGAGTCATCTAACGCCATCCATTTCCCTGGCGTTGTTCTTGATTGCCACACACCTGTTGCATTGTTTAAATTGTTGTTGAGACATATGATGGGCATTATTACCTAATCCTCCCCTTATGTTTGTTTTTGAAGCAGTGTAGGTGTGAATGGGTAATTCGTTCGCTCCGGTTCATGGGTGAACCGGCCAAAAAAATGTGATTATATTTTCTCTTTTATCTAAAGATGCAAGCAAAAAAAAAGTTGCCAACGAGATTTGAACCCAGTTCAATTAGATTGAGCACCATATGTATCACTTGACACCCCCTCCTTGCTGCTTGTGTAATGTTTGCATATTGTTTTTTATATATTGTAAACATAAATTTTCATTAAATATTTTTAATTTATTATTTAAAACTCTTAGGGAGGGGTACATGCACCTTATAAAAAGGGTAACAACAGCAGTTGCGATACGCATATATTAAACTGATGGTCAAACATCCTTTGAAATGGTTGGGTGGTGGTGTTTTGCTCGAAAACTATTTTCAAATCTAGTTCCAGTACAGTTGTACAGAGTACCAAGTATATTATATACTTTGCTAGACAGATTCACATGAGAAATCGTTTTTTAGTATATTATGTACCCGTTTTTTAATCTGCATGCAACATTTGTCCAGAACGTGGAAACCAAAATATGAATCCACAAATTTCCTCACATTTGTGTTGCGCTATCAAAATCTTTGTTTTCCGGTACATATCGGCCAGCTCTGCAACTGATATATCAGTTTTGGACAATATATTAGTATCTATCGGTGTATACATGTCGATATATATTAGCTGATACATTCATATGTATCGACCTGGTGGCCTCTGAAGCTGGTATGTATTGGACGATATATATGAGCTGATACATTCAATGTATCGACCTGGTGACCTCTGAAGCTGTGGTATGTATCGGATGATGCATATAGGTTTCGTCTTGAATATTAAACCATGGATAGATAATTAGATATACAAGTGGGGAACTCTACTTCGTCACATTGATTTGGGTGATTGACCAAAATATGTTACTGAAATTCCCCCCTAAAACAAGTTAATAATCAGAGGATTCCAAGCATTGAGCAGAGTTGAAATTAGCTCTAGCGCTGAGCTTGTGTCAATCTCCTTTTATCCATCTGGTCAAGCCACAAGGAGCTGCCCTGCTATGAGCATGCAAATCGCTAAAAGTTCACTGATTAGAGAATAGAACTGAATGGCCGATGGTTTCAGCTTGGTACTGACTACTGACTGCCATTTGAACACCGGCATTTAAATGATCTTACACCATTAAATGGTGTAAGATCTGATCAATCGAGCAATAGAATCAGTCAAAGTGATAGCCCCTTTGTATCTGCTTATAGGCGTCTTTGGTGGAGGCATGTTCCAATGATAGCCTGCCACTTGGACTACTTAGATTGATCACAGATTGCACCTCATGGTGTAACAGCTATTGTTCTTAAAGTCGCCGGGGCGGCCGCTCGGCGGTTCAGGCCCCTAGGCGCCCTGATGTAGGCTTGGGCGCCCCCTCGGGCGGATCAGATTTGGGGCGCCCACCCCTCCCCTCCCTGGGCCCCATTTTTTTTTTCTTTTTTCCCATGAGCCATTACTTACAGATTTTAGAAGGGCCTTTGCACTCGGAAAGTTGGCCATTGCACCAACTTTAGAGAGAGACTTCGTATTTTAGGGACATGTGACATGTGAAGACCATTAATGAAACCAATCAGATGACGGAGGTATTGTTTCACCCCGATATTTCACACAATAGATCTTTAGATCATAGTACATCTATCAGATTGTCAATTTTTTATTTCATGCATCACAGATACCCAAAAAATGACTCTAAACTTACTGAATCACGTTTAAGTGTCATGTGTATCATATGATTCAAGGGCCAGTTTTTGGGGACCTTTGACACATGAAATCAAGCACTGATCGTATGATTGGTGTGCCATGATCTCAAGATCTAGTGTGTGGGATATTGGATTGAAACAAGATCACTATCATTTGATTCAAAACAATTAATGGTTTTCAAGGTCTCTCTAACGTGAGCGCAAACAGAGGTACCTAAGAAAAATGTGGGTGTTTTTCGGTACACACACACACACACACACACACACACATATATATATATATATATAGGGAGCCTGTTAGGTCCTCCAATGGAGGACGGTGATCGTCCTCTAAGATCCACGTGGAGCTCCACATGGCACTCAAAATGCTTTTTGGGTGTCACGTGGAGCACAGGTGAACAGTTTAGATCAATATTAAAAAAAAAAAATCGAATTTTTTTTTTTAAACCCACAAGTCAAAGTTTGGCGGTTTTCATTGGTCCACAATTCACGGTTTAAAATATACAAAGTGGAGATGAGTTAAATTTTTTTTTTTTTCAAAGATGATCTAAGCAATGCACCCAAGGTCCACGTCGCACTCAAAAAGTGTTTTGGGTGGCACGTGGAGCTCCACGCGGAAGGTTGGAGGACGGTGACTGTCCTCCCATGAAAGACGAGGCCTTTTCCATATATATATATATATATATATATATATATATATATATATATATATATATACACACACACTTCGGGACCGCTTGGATCTTGGGACACCCGCCTAGGCGCTGCCCAATCCGCCCAAAAATTTATCCGACCGCCCGAACCTGCTCACCATCCTTAGGAACACTGATAACAATAATGCTTATATTAATGTTCTACGAGCAAATTTAACGGTGTAAGATCATTTAAGCACTGGTTTGGTGTTTAAATGTCGGACAGGCCTCATTATATGTTCCAGTTTTTGTATGGATGTAGATGGATTGCTTTTTTTTTCTCACTTTCCTGATGTGAGAAATATTAATCACGCACATTCTGTTTCTTGCATGCAGTTCAACAAAAAATTTCTTCTAAAAAAGTGTAGAAAATAAAATAAGAAGTATCTCTTTTAAGGTTTTTCAGATATTAAAAAAAGACAAGCATGCTGCATTGGCGGAAACAGATGAAGGGATGTAAGTGGCACCTAAAAGGGCGTCAACTTCGTAGATTTTGATGGGCTTGGAAGTTGAAGAGGCTTCTTTGATTCTTTTAATGTGAGCAAAAAGAAAAAAACAGAAGAAACGTAGACATAAAGTTGGTGAATATCATCTTTTTCTTAGATGTTTAATATATATATTTCACCAAATCACCGCACTTTTAAACATAACCCGCATTATATGCGTCATGTCGCAAAGAAAAGTTGTTCTACTCTTTTATTTCAACTCTCACATGAATGCAAAATCCAGTGGTGGACCGAGGATTTTCGTTAATAGGGTTTCGGGGAAGAAAATGATTTAGTATTCGGTACGGTATTCGGGGTCACTTTTTGTGATATAGAATTAACATGCCTACTTTTTAATAGGTAGAGAGATCAAGGGCGTCAAATCACATAGAACATGATGAGGTTTCACATGACATGGCTCCCAAAAAGTGGGATCAATTGTATAATATCATTTCCTTTTTAATACAAGATTCTCATTTCTAAACTTTTCACTAGAAATATATATATATATTTAAAGTTGAGCTGGATTAATTGTCCCGATCACCACTACCTGTGTCCACCATCGTCTAAACCCAGTTTAATTTGAACCAGCCTAGGTAAACACACATATTAGGGCCGGGCATATGGGTTTCAACATATGGATGACCTATGCATTTGAATTAGGTGGGGTCCACGTGGAACATATCCAGAGGATCGAGTGACACCAGTCAAAATATGACACCTACCCTAAAAGACTCTGAAAAAGAGATTTTGATTGGGTTTGATGGTTTAAATGCGATTTATAAGCCTATAATCTAGATTTAGGTATTAGGCAACCGATTGATCTCCCTCCACCAAATTCTGGAGATGAACGAGTAATTTTGTGCACTAGTTAGTAAATCAGTGAAAGGTCAAAAGGTATTATACTGATTTAGGCGGAGTAAGATTGACCCAGACACTAACCTTGATGCATGGTCTGTCATATAACCCCAACTCAATATAATCTTATAATGCCTTTGGAGAGAGTGAATTCAATGAATAAATGGGGTTGTGTGCATAGAGGAGGCTTTGACTGCATTAAACCTGATGTAAAATAATCTAAATGAAGCAAAGCCTCTGCTTCCTTCCAGCCTTTCCACCATGGGTATCTGTGGAGTCCAAACAATATAATTGAATGCACGGCTTTTAATTATATAGGAGACCAACTCCCCTCTTTTTTTGGAGGAATTAAAAATAAAATAAAGTGACTATCTGCGGCCACTTATATCAATAGGTGGTACCTTTCACCAGCATACTTTTAAGTGACCTAGATCTCCGTCTTTTTGAAAAAGTAGCGAATAATTTTTAATATTTTTTAAAAAATGAATAAAATTATTATGTTTCAGAACTTTTTCAAAAAGAAATTTTTTTTAAGAATTACTTGTGAATTTCTCATTTTTATAAAAATTTTCTTTTAATTAACATATTTTATAAGTTTTATTTTTTATTTGTTTTGAATTTTGACAATTTTTTTCTCAAATTTGATGAATTTTGTCGGATTTTTTCTAATCCGATTTATTCACGAACCCTAACTTCGTAACTTTGTTTTAAGCCATACGGCTCAACATGAGGCACGTTTTTGGCTAACCATTTCATCGAAAAGGTTAGACATCATAAAAACATATTTGATCGAAAAAATATATCTAACACCGATTAGTATCATCTGATCTGAGCACTTCAATTTATTATGAACCTTAGGCTTATATATTAATAAGAATTTTTATTAAAGAGTTTAGATTGAATGGTTAAAATCTATTGATGAAAATCAATTCTAAAATAAGATTCATATTAGAGTGATTGGATTAGATGGGATAGACCCCTCGAACAATTATACTTCTTAAATTGAAGAGAGGTCTTAAGTTTCTATTAATTGGGCATGCTGGATTGTTAAAAGTGTATGCCACATGGCACCATCTAGCTGAAAGGGAACCCTAAAGGTTTTATCTTAGGCTTACAATAAGGAGTCTTTACTAGATAACTATTTTTTTTATAAGCTCTTCTAGATATATTAAGTAACTAAAAATTCATATAGCTTTTTAGCCACTAACTATTGTCATCAGGTGACTTTCATGAATTCCTAAAACCTTGAAAGTCTGACTCCGACAGAATGGGTTAACCAAAAATAATGTTTGATGTGCGTCATAATTAAGTTTACTTTTTTGGATGTGTGTCACATGAAATTATAATCTGATTTTTTGATGGTATGCCCATAATCTCCAGATCCATAGAGTGAAAGATTTAGGTAAAAAATGATCTCGATCGCCTGATCTAAAAAAATCAACAATTCAAACACGTAAAATGCAAGTTGGGAGGAAGAATCTTAAGCATGGATCAAAATATCGTCCGATACCGATACGTATCGGTATCAAACTTGGACGATACGGTACATTCAATATACCGTATCGTCATTTTGTATGTAAATGCCTGAACGATACATTCAATGTATCGTCCGATATTTTATTATTCTGATACGTATCGGTTTTGAACTCGGACGATACGTATCTGATACCTGAAATTTTGACCCATGATCTTAGGTTTTTCAATAAAGGCATCCTCATGGAATGATGTGTCTTTTTTATGGTGACTGAGATTGGTAAAAAATAGGGAAATTTATCAGATCGATCCTATCAGATACACCTTTTCCACCAGAGACCCTATATTTTGACCTTTAGACCAAACTGACCAGCTCCAAGCCGAGCTAGTTCCAGCCAGAACAAAAAGTAAAAAATATCTCTTTTTTTCATTCTACATAGTTTAAAATTTTAAATATTTGCACGTTTTTATATTTACGCGATGTGAAACAACATTATGCCGTCTGATTTCGAAGCCACAATATAAAATCGATGGTGCCAAAGATAGACACGAAAAAAGGCGATATCGCCTCTTTAAAAAAAGGAAAAAAAATAAATTTAAATAGTCGATGTTGAATCTTTAAACATCAATGGTGACTCTTTAAACTAGTTGACACCGACTCTTTAAACAGTTGCCAGCGACTGCTTAGACAGTTGATATATTTTTTTATTTTTTTAAAATAGCGATGACGACTGTTTAAAGAGTTGGTATCGCATCTTTAAGCAGTCGATACCGACTGTTTAAAGAGTCGCTATCGACTGTTTAAATTATTATTATTATTTTTTTTAAAAGAGGCGATATCGCATTTTTTTTGCGTCAATCTTTAGCACCATCGATTCTATATTATGGTCTTCAAATCAAATGCACCATCGATTTTATATTATTTTTTTTAAAAGAGGCGATATCGCATTTTTCACGTTAATATAAAAAAGTGTTAATATTTAAAATTTTAAACTATGCAAAATAAAATAAAAAAAAGTATAAGAAGGAATATTTCTGACTTTTTGTGGTAGCTAAAAATGACTCGGCTTAAAACTGGTCAGTTAGGTGAAAGGTGAAAACATAGACTCTCTACAGGGAAGGTGACTCTTACAGGATGGATTTGAGAAATTTTCCTACAAAATATGCACCACGGCATAATAGTGAGACGCTTAAAATGGAGATCTTAAATTTTGACTAAAGACGTTATTTTTTTCCCATAAAACACCCTCACAGAGAGCAAAATATCATCCACGGAAAAGAACGGTGACTTCTCAAATGATCAGACTACCCTTACCACTAATTTCGGGATTCTGTTTTATATTAGCCAATAAAACCTTAGTGGGATCGTTGTTAGCGCACGATCCACGTGATACCCATCGACTTTTATTACGCATAGACAAACTTTTAGCTTCACCGTCCTAGAGGAGAGAGAAAGAAGAGAGAGAATAACCATCCATTGAATGCAAACCCAGCGACTCGGACGAAGAACCACGTGGCCCCCTCGTGAATCCCACGTTCAAAACCCTAATTTCAAGGGTCATCAATTAATTTTTTTTTCTTTTAAATAATAGGAAGAAAAACATTATAAAAAGAAGAAGCGTGACAACGTAACTCGTAAACGAGGGAGCCTCAACTCACTTGGAAATAAGTGTCCCAATCTTAATTATTGTTTATAATTTATATTATCCTACTGGACTGCACGTGAGATGCACGTGCAATGAAACAGGCGTGCACGCGTGAGCCAGGTTTTAAAACCCAATACCTATGAATCAGACATATAGGCCCGGTCTTACGCTGATACATGTAGGGTATATCCGACATGTACCGCCTGTACCAATCAATATTGAAGTTTTTTTTTTTTTTTTTATTAAATTTGAAAATATAAAAATATATAATTTACATAAATAAAAAATTAGTCAAAGAGTATTTTTATACTATATCTAATTCATATGGGATAACATATCTGTCATACCAGCCGATAGTAACTAATAAAATATAAATATAAAAAAATACAGGCTGATATTTATATTCATAAGTCGGAGCTTCGTATCCTATCATTATTTTGGTGTTTAAATATTTAAATTTATGGGCCGGAGAGAGGAAAAACTGTTACAGAGAGGAGGTGGTTAATTCGAATTCGAAAAGGTGAAAGAGGGTAAGTGTAATTTTTTTAAATATTTTAAGAACTAATTTTTTAAGTAAAAGACTGCTATAGCATTTAAAAAAAAATATCAATTTTCTTATTTTAACACTTAATAATTGGTATTTTTAATATATATATATTTTGAATAATTATTTTGTCTCAATAGTCAATAGTCTCACCGGGTGCAAGTGTGCATCTCCCGCGTTCCAATTACAATAAATAATATAGAAGTGCACACAACTTATAAAGTTGTATACAAAATATATTAAAATATAAGCAAATAAATATCGCCGAGTTCGGACTTCGGAGTTCCCAACCTTAAGAAAATAATATAATGTAGATTATTATTTAATTTAATATTATATTATATTAATAAATATAATCCTCAGAAGGGCCTATCTTTTGTTCTTTTGTGGCACCCTCCGACAATTGGGTCCTACGAAGCAGCCCTCACACGTGAGGAGGACAGGGAGTGACGCAAAGCTGGCCCGCTTCAATTATTTAGGGTGCCCCTCTTGCCCCCGTACAGGGCCCTGTTCGTGTTCGCTACTGGGCCCGCCAACCTCGCACGTGTGAACTCCTTCCACTATAGAGGATGGTGCTTACTTGGTCAGCCATATTTGCTAATCAGGAAGGTTCACATGAGATGATGAGCACTTTTGATCCAAGCCGTCTACTAGAGCCAAAAAAATACACCATTCGGATGGCCTTGACGGTCCAAATTAGGTACTATATAGGTGGCTGTAACGGGTCTGGTCGACTTGATATACAACTTGCCACCCCAGATTTTTATTGGTTCAGGCATAAAACCCTGTTCGATCGGGTCGCGGTAGACATGAAGCATCCAACCTGACATTCGGGTCGGGTCAAACCTACCCAACTCAATTATATATATATAATTAATATTTTTTTTTTACTGAGTTGAGTTGGGTTTTTGGGTCAGGTCGGGTATATACCCTTAAACCATTGGGTCGGATATATGCCAATTTTTCATTGGACAGGCAAAATTTTAGCACGACTCGTTGACAGATATGGATTGATTGGTCAGTGCATTGATTGATTGGTTGGTTTGTCATCTTGGTGCCTCTTTTGGAGTACATTGTCAATTCAAAACAGGACCCATGAATTGGATGGTCTGGATTGATGTTCACGTGTGCCACTAAATGTGTGGCTTGATGTTTCACGTCAGTTGAAGATTAATATTGGTATGGCATTTGTGCACACGTATGCACCTCATATTGCTGAATGCCTCATCAATTCCGTAAACATGAGACACATTGAATCGACAATTGCATGCATACATTAAATGAAGTAAAGTAGTTTGATCGGATGGTTTGAATCAACTCGTCTAGATGATGGCCAGCCACTTGGGCAGTTCGGATCGATTACAATATATGCCACGTTTACAAAATTAATGAAATAAGAAGAGAATAATGATCCGGTAACTCACATATTCACAACAGTTATGCCGTATGTTCTGTGTATGTGTGGCTAACAATTAGTTGATTGGTTATAGAGGGTGGGCCCTACTGTCATGAATGATTTGACTCCATGTCCGCAAGTGTCCAGAATGGCCCATGCTTAAATTTGATTTTTTTTCTTTTTTTTTTTTTGCTGAAATCTAATTTTATGGAAACAGCAATTGTCAGGTCTAACTGATTGAGCTTGATATCGTATCATCTACAGCCATTAGATAAGGGAGAGTTTTGACTATATGTCACCCTGTAAACTTTTGAAGTTAATATTTTCTCTTATCCACGCAGATCTACTGGTTGAAAATGAACTTAGGTTCAACCACTTCGACCTGACCACTGCCCTCGCCGAAAATTTACAGTTTCCATCTAAGGCCCCACAAAAGTTGCGAAAACCTAGAAAAATGATGGAAAATAAAATTTAGGGCTCGGTCGGCGCTTTCCGCCTAGAAATCTATTTTCTTTTATGAGAAAAATGACTACCTCAATTTTTGCTCATAAACTCATTTTCTAAGGAAAGTCATTTTCTGAGTGATTGTTCTTGAGGTACTCAAAAACTCATTTTCTTAAGAAAATTGATATTTTCTTGTGTTCTATATTTTCTCAAGAAAGTGTATTGTGTATTTCCATGCCCTATAGCCAAATGTATTTATGACCTTCGTCAAAGCGATTATTTGATCGGATAATCGTTAAAATTTATATACTTTAAATCGGTATGGTCGGTCAGATTCTCGAAATGTTGTCTTCAACATGAACATCGACGAGGACTTACTCGAAAACCGATAGTTGTTAATTCGGTTTCGGTTTGAGAAACTAGACACCGATAATTATCTGTTCGGTTTCGGTTTAGCATGAAAACCGATCAGGACATGCCCCATAACACCCCTACCTATTTTCCATATTTTTACATATAAAATATCGGCTTGGGTCGCATTGACCTGACACGACCTGATTTTTGCCCGAACCAACCTCTTAATCGTGCCTTGAAGCTATTTCCGATCTATTTCCATCATTTTTTGTGTAACCCACCAACAATTTTAAGACAATATTTTTATGATACAAAAAGTGATGAATCTCTCGAAGAAAACACACATTATGGTCGTTGCCCCAAACTAATCAAATTTTGTCTGAGTACCTCTATTAGCGCTAATGTCATTTTTTAAAGCGTCCCATTGACTGTTTTCAATTAGATGATAGAGATCATTTTTTGCCCTGATCTTCCACATAATGAATCTTGAGACCATAAGTGTACCATCAAACAGTCAATTTTTTATTCCATGTAGCACAGATACCCATAAAGTAATCCTAAAATCATATGGTACACATCACGCAAACGTGATTTTAGGTCATTTTTTGGGGATTTGTGACACGGGGAATAAAAAACCTACCGTCTAATGGTAAGATCATAGTCTCAAACTTTATTGTGCGGAAGATAAGTGTGAAAAATGATCTCCATCATTTGATTTCAACTAGTCAATGGGTTACCAAGTGTTGTACAAGTGGGTGCTTTCAAAGATTGTGTTGGGCCGAATAGAGGTTGCCAACCACCTCAGAAACTGTCTCAGAAAATGCCTTTTCCTTAGAAGAATACTCCGAAAACCAAGTGTCCTTGTCATCAGAAAGTGCTCGGAACACACATAAACTAAGAAATCTTTTGAACACAAGGAAAACTTCAAAAATGCTCCGAAATAGCATTTTCTGCGGAAAAGCCTCAGGAAATGACATTTTCCTGGCTCTCGAACGAGGCCTTAAGCTCATTTTCAATACAAAGAAAGCAATTTCCTTGTTACCAAACAAACCTTAGGGCTCGTTCGACACTTTCCGCCGAAAAACCCATTTTCTGAGGAAAATGGCTACCTCAGTTTCTACCAAGAAACTCATTTTCTGAGGAAAGTCATTTTCTGAGTGGTTGTTCTTGAGTTACTCAGAAACTCATTTTCTTAGGAAAGGTGGCATTTTCTTTTGTTCTACACTTTCTCAAGAAAGTGTAAAAAAAGTACATTGTGTACTTCTATACCCTATAGCGACACTATATTTATGACCTTCATCAAAGTGGTTATATTGATCGGATGATCGTCAAAATTTATATGTTTTAAATCGGTAATGAGTTTAACACTTTGGTCGATCAGATTCTCGAAATGTTTTCTTAAATGTGTACACCGATAGGGACTTACTTGAAAACCGATAGCTATCAGTTCGATTTCGATTTGAGAGACTAGAAACCGATAGTTATCGGTTCGGTCTAGCATGTTTTCATATTTTTTACATATAAAATATTAGCTTGTGTCGCATTGACCCTGCACGACCTGATTTTCGCCCGACCCAACCTCTTAGTCGACTTGAGTTGGATGTCTCATTCATGATACCCGACCCGGTAAAATATCGGGTTGCTCTATCGAATGACAGTCCTACCCATGGAATATCGTCAGTGCACGACCGTGAACCTTATTATAAAAATTCAATATAAATGAAAAAAATAAGAGATCAGTCTGACCTGTTACTGAAACCCTTAACCAGATCCTTATTATTCAATTTTCAAAAAATGGTGATTAGAAATGTTATTGTCGCACCCTATTCAAAAAATGTCCGACCCGTTCACACTTCACAACCCTAACTTGACCAAAGTGCTAAATCTCAAATTGCTGACCATTGTATATTTATTGATATTTTTTAGGATAAAATCAGCTAAAGGTCAAAAGTAAACTTTCCGTGATTTATGTGCTCATAAATAGTCGTGATCAAAGATCAAAATTTCGGCCGAAATGATCAAAATTTCAGTTTCGATCCCCACCAAAACAAAGACAAGATCTAAAATTTTTGGGTTTTTTGTATGAGGGGGTAAATTTCGGTCCAAAATTTCAGTTTCGGTCCCCACCGAAACGAAATACGGAATTTTGATCCTTGGTTGTGATAACCTCAACACTTGACCATTTGGACAAAAAAAATATTGACCCCACGTACCACCTTTGGCGCTCGGGTCATGCACCAAATAAAATCTCTTATTTACATATGGGTTATATGAGTTTCAATTCACGCTTAAAGGTAGAATAAAACCTTGTAAAACCAGAATGTGCCCATGGACTATGGTTTAGATTTTGATTTAGTCCCAAAATTATGTTGTTTATAATAATTTCTATGATTTGATCAAAGGCCTTTAACTGGACAACTAAACAAAATACTATGTGGACCCAAAAAGTAGTTTGATCTGATGGCTACAAACCTCATATAAGACATCGAAGAAGAATGAATATTTGGCTGAGTCTCAACCATGTGCCAACTTGCCATTTGGACATCTCAATTGAAAACTGTGGCTGCAACATAAATTGTGGCTGTAACATAAAAATGGCGATAAGAGGTGTGGCAGTAACATAAAGTGTGGCTGTAAACTTCTCTTCTTAAATAACAACACTTAAAAGGAAATTGAAGGAGTTGAGAAGAACTGATTTGGTGAGACCCATGGTTGTGTTCCATTGTAGCCCAAACTCAGAAAATGAGCTTTCCTGACCAAATTGCAAAGAAAATCGAAAGTCACTTTCTCAGGAAAGTAGGCTAAAAACCCGCAGCCCAAGAAAACTCTTGAACAAAGGAAATGGTCAGGAAAACCATTTTCTGCTCTCGAACGAGGCCTTAGGGAAAAAAATTACCCTTTTTTGTTGATTAAAAACTCTTCATTTAGCTATTACAATAGGAAGAACAAATTGTTGTATTCTTATATCTACACATATCTATTACCATTAGCAACCATTTTAAATTAGAATACCTTTAAATCCACCCATCAAATCTTTGCATTCACTCACACTAAAACACATTGACTACGTTGAATCAGACAATGAAGATTGTTGATCCTCTCAATCTTTCACATGATGGATCTTGAGATCATGGTTGTACCATTACACGGTCAATGTTCTATTTCATGTGACGCACATCTAAAAAAAGTGACCTTAACATTAGGTGGAAGCTAAAAATTGATTTTAAGGTCATGTTTTGGGCGTGTACCATGTGACATAAGAAAATGACCTTCTGATGGTATGCCCGTGATCTCAAGATCCATCGTGTGAAAGATTGGAATGGAAAACAATTTTCATCATCGGATTCACTGTAGTCAATGTGTTTTAGTGTTAATGACACTACAAAAAATAAGACTATTAACAGAAGTTTTTTGCAGTCAAAAAATGCCGCTAGTAATAAAAAAATTATTAAGACTATTAGCGACAAGAGTATTAGCGAAAGATTTTTTTATTAATAGGGGTAATTTATGATTGCCACTGTTAGATGAAATTTGAGAACAGAAATCCGAAAATGATGAAAAGGGCAAGAGAATTGGACTCGAGGCACGTAATCGTTGTCTTTAAAACGCTATTCGCTCCCTACTCGAGTAAATCTTCGAGTTTGCAAAAGGGTTCCAGCGAGACGTTTCCAGGATACAACGAGCCCAATCTCTTGGATGCGATCCGTTACTTTGCAACAGTAGAGGATCGCCCCAGAAAACTCAATCCGATGGAGTACCATCAAAAGAAGATAGCAAGAGGAATTCTCAAGTTTTATGCAAGGATTCCTATGGATTTCAGAGTGTTTCAATCTGTGTCCTAAGGCCTCCTTATATAGAAATTTCAATATGACTGTTGGACCAACAGTCATATTTTGGACGGCTCAGATCTTTCAAAGATCTCAACCGCTACATCCAACGGCTGCATGAAAGGTTGTAACTTTTCGAATTCAAATTCGAACGGTTATACACCTTTATAAGCGGTTATAAAACGGTTGGGTCCAACGGTCAACGTTTGACCAATCCGTTTGGCCCAATAGACCGAATTGACCCGTTGAATAGTGACCCATTAGGCCTAAACGCCAATCGCCACGCACACGCGCGTGCGCGGCGGCTCGCCGCTAGGCACACTCTTCTCTTATTATTGTTAAACAATAATAGAAGGTGAAAGGTTCTATATATAGCCTAGGCATTTTTTATTTTTACCAATGTGGGACTATTCATTTGCATATAAAATTTGAGAATAACTATTGCCTAAAAACCCAACCCAAAACTAAGAAATCAAATAAAGTTTTATTTTCTTTAAATTATTAAAATATTTATTATATTAATAATAAATATAACAGCCACTAATAAATTTTTTTGTAGTGCGCACTCAAAGATTTAGTGAGTGGATTTAAATGTACTCGTTAAATTATTGACTAACAAACCAAAATAGAGTATAGTTGTTCTCCCTCAGGAAACATTGCAAACGACTACCATAATTGATTGGTTTTTTATTGAACAAAGTTTCTTTAATTATATGACTAGACATTATTTGAATTGAAAAAAAAATCAATGACGTTAGCGACCTATCAAAGTTCTTGATCCGTTTTATCTTTTAATTAATTAATTAATCTTTCTCCCTACCTATATTTTAGTTTTTTGCTTTACTATTTTATGGTAGATTTAATTAAATATTGTAAATAAGTTTTGTTGCCAAACCTTTTTAGTTTCAATTTGTATTCTAATGGCCAATAATACTTTGAGAAAAAAGTTGATTTTAAGGAAGGTTTGCAATATTTATCAAAGGCTCTTGGAAAAATAGTTTATGCTTTTGAGTGTTTTTTTATAAATTATTTTTGACAACCTAAGTATCCGGGCCTCTTAGAGTGCCCGCCTAATCTTAGGGGCACATGTGCACCCTAATTTCAGTATATATCAGGTCAGCACAAGATATAAATTCCTAGAATGGCCTCAAAGGGAGAGGGAATTCAAACTCAAGTCTCTTACTTTTGAAAGCAGGTACCTGGCCAACTCACCTAACCCTTTAAGGTTCTTCTAAGTGTTTAATTGTTGAATCCCCGAAATGATATATTTTTAATAAGCCTCTTTAAAGTTGGAAAGTTAGTCTTATGTTCAATATATAAATTTCAACCATTATTAAGAGTCATTTAAGAATCATGAGTATGCAACTTCTAATTATTTATCTTGGAAATTTCAAAATTTGATTGATTGCTTATAAAGCTTGCACTTTTTTTTTGTAGGTTTTTAATGTTATGGTCAAAACATCTCTTAAAGAATTTGTTTTTAATACACACTCAATGATTATACTGGTTTTACTCTCGGGATGGAATTGTTTACAAATTCATATGATGATATTTTATATATATCACCACAAAAAATAAGACTATTAACAAAAAATTATTGCTATTAACAAAAAAACTATTAAGACAATTAGCGGCAAAAGTATTAGCAATAATTTTTTTGTTAATAGTTGTAGTTTATGACTGCCGCTAATAGTCTTATTTTTTGTAGTGCATATATATATATATATGAGGTGCGGGCAGCGCGACTATGTGATCGAGTGTAGGTTGGGGTGCTGCTATGGTTCAAACTTTCAGCCGATAATTCAAATTATCGGTCGAAATTTATCGATTTCGGTCCACACTGAAACAAAAATATGCCCCAAAATTTCGGTCAAGTTATGTATGGAAGTGAAATTTTCGGCCGAAATTCAAAATGTTGGCCGGGTCATGCCTGAAGCCAAAAATGAAACGGATATTTTGATCCTTGGGTGCTGCACTCAAACCATTTGGGTGCCATGTGGCAGTCAATTTGAGAATCGGTTGCTAGGGCAACATATCTAAGATCGATCAGGTGGCGTCTAAATAAATTTTAAAAATGGTGATCTTCTACCACTTAATATTGCGTGAAAGTTAAAGTTTTTTTAATGCACTATTTTTGAGTTGCAAATCACTAAGTTCGACCTATGATTTGAGGGACAAAAAGTCAAAAAAATCTTCTTTTCTCTTAAACACCCAAGAGAATTGTCTGAACCCGTAGAGGATGTGATGTACTGGGTGATCATGTATCAAAAGCACGTGATCTAACATTGTAATGCAGCGTACATGGGTGGCATTGCAATGCACCGTCCCATTGTCACGCATACATATATCAAATGATGTCAACATTTAAGTCCTACAACAATTGCCCTTGACTTTTCAAATATAGTTGAAAGGTAGCTAATAACAGCTTGAGTCATGAGATATAGTTCCACGACTAGAGTGAGAAAATTATTTTTTTATTAGAGTTGAGTTGCATCAAGGGTCTGCCTTGAGTCCTTATTAGTTTGTAAATGATCTGGTACTAATAGCTTAAACAAGGAACTAAATATATAATAAGCTAAATTGTGGAGAACGGACTTAGAGTCAGAGATTTGAAAATTTCGAGAACAAGGAGGAAATACATAAAATGCAAATTTAGTGACCTTTGACTATGATATGTCAATACATAGAGTGCGAGTTTAACTAATTTTAAAACCCTTAGATGCAAAGTCTCTATCAGTCTTTCTCTTCTACACTTTCCTTGCGCATTTGTTATTTCAATCTTTCATATAGGCATTGTCTTAGATGAAGTTAGACATGCCTAAACAATATTCTTTAATTTTATCATTTCTTGTTATTCTATGTATTCACATTAATGTACACATATAAGCCACACCATTTTTTCATAGCTTACGCTCAAGCATCACACAATAATGCAAGTATTACCACCATTTTGTAAATATGTCCTTTCAATAATCACACAATACATTACTTGCGTGTCTCCAAAGTATTTATAATATTGAATAGGTAAAATTACATGTACGTCGAAATTGGCTATGACATCTTGTTTCTAGAGAGTTCTTAAACCTCACTCACTTGGATGGAGTATATGGTGAGGGAATAATAGGCTTATTTCCCACGATCTGCTTATGTACATAATCTTTTCCCATCTAAAGACAACCATTGCTCGTTGCAGTGTGTCGCTAGTCAGAAACACCGTGAAACATGTGTTTATAATAATATTAGGCAGGATTTTTTTTTCACAGATGATTACTAACCTGATGCTAACCTTCCTCTTTTCTCATCTGGGTTTGGGAGATAATGGCAGAGTTACGTACATAATCTCATAATTATTTTAAATATTTTTTCTGTCATTACGAATGAAGCTCGAGATAAAATTTTCGGTGGTGATATTCATATTACTATATTTCATAATAATAATAAGATTAATATTATAGTAAGGGGGAGAAGAGAAAAAGAAATTAACATGAGTTTTGATCACAAGATTGACAAAGTTCACATGGCTGGCTTTTGTCTACAAAGCCAACTCCTTGGCCTTAATGAGGTAAGGGAAATAGACAGTTTGTTAAGTGAAGGGGACTTTGTAGGGTTGCCAAGCAGGCAAAACCAGGTAAGGCATAGGCCATTATGTCGCGCAACGCGTGCACTACTGAAAGCTACATATAGCTATGTCTTCACCACAAACAGAGAGATTGGCCCCCAAATTGCCTTTACTTGTTTTTTGTCATTTTCTCTTCTTTCCATACATATATGATAAATAGAACATATGTTATTTATTAAAATAATGTGTATTAAGGAAGCCAAATCAAATAATTATGCTATCCTTAACGATGAAGACATCAATCGGTGTCGCCGTGTTATCGAATGGTTTTTGGGTTCTCGAAAGCACCCGGAGATTGCTTTTGTTGAACTTGAAAGCACAGGTGGCGCCAGCAGCCAAGCTTTTAATTAACCATTTCAGCAATTCGATGGGCAGGAACCGATTAATTAAAATCCGAGCGAATTTTTGCTTGATTCGTCAGGTCTGCGAATTTTCTGATTTTTTTTCATAATTTTATGATTATGATACATGATTAACTGCTTTAATCATACATCATATTATATTCTTATGATTGTAAATTGTTAATACATGTGGACTACGTAATATTTTCCTTGAAGGAGCAAGAAGGGTGCACCATCATCCTGCTCATGACAAAGCTCCTCTTTTATTTACTTCAAGTATTCAGTGTTTTAGGCTTGCCACCAGACAAATTTCTCTCATGTACAGGAATCAAGATTGATAATATTATTTTCCAGTCATAGGATCCGTCAAAAACTGGCCAACACGGATATTCAAGCAACTGAAATAATGTCAGCTTCTTTATTTAATTCATTTAGGAAATCTAAAACACTGTGAGGCTGATCTTTACACTTTATTACCCCATTTGAGCAAAGAAATAAAATTATACGAAGTCTATCTTACATACCGTTTTGATGCTCATTTCTCTTCAGATGTCATTTCAGATATTATACCAGTTTTCCGTGAGGATATTTCAGTTTTATTCATTTTGGCTGGATGCCTTTGCATTTAACAGATTCCAACCCTATCCTATATATTTAGGTAATTAGGTTACCCTTTTCAGGATGCCACTCAACTAAATAAATAAAGTGGATTCAGCGTTTTCATATAAGTGTGCTCAGATGCCACGACACTTCATCAAAATATCTACTTTCTTCCTTTTTTCTCGGGTAAGGAATTGGAAGATAGCGAGGGATACATACTACATAGATCTCACATGATTAATGGAGACAGATGAGGAAAAATACGGAATTGTTATTCTCACACCAACTTTTGTACACATAGCCACACCACGTTAATAAAACCTTCTCACAATATGCTCTTTCCTATTTACACACCCATCGAAATCTCTCCATCTAGTCATGCAAAGGATCAAAATTTCGGCCAAAATTTCGGTTTCAGGCATGACAAAAATTGAAACAGAAATCTGATAATTTGGTCAAAATTTCAGCTGAAATTCTGAAATTTTGATCCCCATATAAAAGTGACCGAAATTTTGGTCCAAAATTTGTTTCAGTGGGGACCGAAATTTCAGTCATTTCGGCTGAAATTTTGATCCTTGAGTCACTCGCACACTCACTCTCTCCCTCTCTCTCTGGCATGGTGACAAAAATTTAGGTACATGAATAAAATGACTCCATAAATAAATGGGGAAAAATGAAAATATTCTTGAAAAAAAATGGGAATTTTTTTGAAAGGATGTATTTTTCAGCTTTTTTTTTTTCATTTTGTTACAAATATTTTTTTTCTTTGGAAAAATGTGTTTTCGGTCACCATGCTCTTTGGTAACCTGGAAGTCCCTGCCATCCATGAGAATTAGAAAAGTCCCGGTCTCTACCCAAGATATGAGACGACTTGACTAGTTGTAACTATTAGAGGGAAACACCAATGTAGGTGTTCTCCTTGTTAATTTAATTAGATTGGTGTGCACCTAGAAAGAGTGGAATACTATCGATATATTTTTCAAGTGTTGTGGCTGTAACAAAAGTTAGCGATGGAGTAACAGTTGCCTGAAAATGACACAAAAGTCACTTTGGCATACCGGCGATCGGAAGCCTAAAAATTGCATCAATGACAGCCATCTGATCAATGCATCAAATTTGAACGACTGCCCATATTAATTTCAATCGTGCTATGATTTTAGATGATTCGATTGGACGATTAGAATTAGGATCTCTAAAGGACGCAATTGGACGATTAGGATCTGAAGTCTGAACTACCCACATTTTGGGAGTCACAAAAAAGACTTGCTATTTCAAAAAACTGCGTTGCCAATTACCATGGGTCATGACTGATGCCATGTGGACCAAGGAGGGCCCACCTAACATCAAAGCTCTATTCAGTCATATATGAATCACCGCTTCTGATTATGGTGAAACAGAAAAAGGTTGAAAAGGGCCAAAAGACCACCACTTAGTCACAATCATGTTACGGAAGACCAAGGTTTCATATCCACATGAGTTTGGAGAAAAGGGCAAAAACCCGCTCAACAAACCCAAACTCCAAAAAGGCATCCACACAACAGCTACAACAAAGCTCGACATCATCAAGCATTTTATATTTACAGATAACCATCTGTTCACGTATAAATAACAAGATTTCAATAGATATATTACATACATTGGAAAGAAGATGCCCTAGCTACATGGCAATTTTATAGCATTGGAGTGATATAAGAAAATGGAAAAAATGGGAAAGGGAGTGAGAGAGATCAGAGCCATCGTAATACAATTAATCACCTCCTCCCCAAGCTCAAAAGAATTTTCAACTTAGTTCTGAATCTCTCCCTCTCTGTTTCTCTCTGTTTCTCTATCAACTAGTCTTTGCTCACTTCAGGTCCTTCTTTCAAGCTCACCTCCACCACGTCTACCACCCCTAAACTCCCATCATCAATGCTGCCCATTCCTGCCTGTATCTCCTTAAACAATGCCATCACTTGTATCATCGTAGGGCGCCGCCACGGCCGGTCATCCAAGCACGCACATGCAATCTTCAAATGCTGCAAAAGTTCCATCTCCAGGCTTGGGTCCTCCTGCATAAGTGCGGGATCGAACACATCGGTTATCTTAAGCTTTGCGTGCTGCTTAACCCACCCAACCAAGTTATTGTCCCCGAAGTCGGCCGAGTCCGTTGGCCGTTTACCTGTAAGTAGCTCGAGCAAGACTACCCCGTAACTATACACGTCTCCCTTGGTGGAGCACCGGAAGCTCTGGTAGTACTCAGGTGGCACATACCCTGGAGTGCCAGCAAGTGTGCTGACACTCAGATGTGTGTCCATGGCGCTCATCAGCCTCGCCATCCCAAAATCTGATACACGTGCCTCAAGATTCTCATCGATCAAGACATTGCTAGATTTCATGTCTCGGTGGATTATGTGCGGGATGCAATTGTGGTGGAGGAAGGCCAAACCCCTTGCAGCCCCCACTGCGATCTTCCTCCTCGCTGACCAATCAAGCTTGACACCAGCCTTTTTCCGGTCATGCAAGACATCTTCCAAGCTTCCGAACCTCATGTACTCGTAAACCAGGAGGCGTTCTTCTCCAACCTTGCAGTAACCCAAGAGAGGGACGAGGTTCCTGTGCTTGATCTTTCCAATGGTTTCCATCTCAGCTGTGAACTCGCGGTCACCTTGCCCGCTGATGTGAATAAGTTTTTTGATGGCAACAATGCTTCCGTCCTTGAGTTTTGCCTTGTAGACATCCCCAAACCCTCCAGAGCCAATGAGGCTATCATCGTGGAAGCCGTTTGTGGCTTCTAGAAGATCGGCAAAAGTGAGCTTCCTGAGGGGTTTGTCAAAGGTGGCAAGGTTGATGCTCATGGCTTCCCTGGCACCTGTAAGCTTCCACCAGCTGACGTTGGCTGTCCCGGATAGAGATCGACTATCAATGTAAACATCTAGCGTGCTACCTTCCTTCTTCTTCCTCCTTTTTTTGGTCTCAACAGCTATGATTATCAAACCGAAGATACAAAAGAGAGAGAATAAGAGACCCATTGCCACACTCCCGGCGAGGGAAGCCTGTCTCCTGTGAGATTTCTGGTGTCGGAGACCCAATGTATTCGAGTTGGAATCCCCACTGCAAGGAGGGAGAGGGTACGCGCATAGGCCTGAATTGTTTGCATATACAGGAGGTTGAAACGTTGCTAATTGACCCCCATCAGGAATTGGACCAGTCAACTTATTGTTCGAAAGATCGATCTCAGAAAGCAATGAGAGGCCGGAGAAGGATCCGGGTATAGGGCCTTCGAGGTTGTTGTGAGACAAATCAAAGACTCCAACACTCTTCAAGTTCCCCAAATCGGAAGGAATGAGACCAGAGAGACTGTTGTGTCCCAAATTCAAAACCATGAGATAATACATGCTCCCAAGCTCTTTAGGAATACTACCCTCCAACTGATTGTAGGAAAGATCGAGAAAAATCATCGACCCATTGTTGTTAAAGGTGTATTGAGTTTTACCCATGTAGACTCTGGTGAAGTTGCAGGAATTGCGGGTGGGTACTCTGTTTAGCTTCTCGTTCCGTATCCCGGCAAACTCGAGGAGGTTTCCAGCTCCCCGGCAATTGGTACTTCCATCATTCTTCAGATACACATACCTCTTCCCTGTGACCAACCCGACGGCAATGTTGCCAGATTGCTTGGAGAGAGAAGGAGGGATTGTCCCATTCAAACTGTTGCTGTTAAGATCCAACCATATCAAGCTCCGGCAGTCACCAAGCTCCGGTGGAATCACGCCAGAAAAGGAGTTGTTTCCAAGCTTGAGGATTGCGAGATTACTGAGCCGTCCAATCCATGTCGGGATCTCACCACTCAAGCGGTTGCTCGACAATGAGATCCAGTTCAGATTAGTACAGTTGCTTAAACCAGGAGGAATCGATCCAGTTAACTCGTTATTGTCTAAGAACAGGTTTTGAAGTGTAGCAATGTTCATCAACTGATTAGGGATCTCACCATGGAGTTGATTCAACCACATCTTCAGATCGCGGAGCTTTGAAAGAGATCCCAAGCTCGAAGGGATTGTCCCTGTGAGGAAATTGAAGCTGAGATCAAGAGAAACCAGCTCAGAACAGTTGCTGAGAGTGGCTGGAACAGAACCGGTGAACAAATTGTTCTGAAGATACAGCTCCTTTAAGCCGTTTCTAGGGTTTTGACACAACTTCGAAGGCACCGATCCAGCAATAGTATTAGAGCTCAGATCTAGTAACTCCATATTTGTAAGCATGGACAACGAATCCGGTAAACCGCCAACAAAATTATTGTAAGACAAATCAAGCTTCCTTAAACTAGTCATAGTAGTTAGGGTTTCCCATGGAATTGAACTAGAGAAATTATTGCTGGAGAGATTAAGTGACAGCAAAGACGAACAAGAAGCTAAATCGGTGGGCAAAGTACCAGACAAGTTGTTCGAGGAAAGATCGAGCTCGAGCAGAGTGCTACAAGCATCCGCGAGTTGCAGAGGGATCTCGCCGGCGAAGTCATTAGAGGATAGCGAAAGGAACTGCAAACTCTTAGTGGGAAACACCGGAATCTTCCCTGAGAAGCCGTTTGACGAGAGATCGATGTATTCCAAATTCAGGCAGCTGGACAAATTAACAGCTCCAGTTACATTGTTTCCCTTCAAATCCAAGTACTTGAGCTCCCCACAACCACCGGAGATAAGCCATGAAAGGACATTTTGGCCGGCAATTTTATTAAAAGAGAGGTCAAGCGTCTGCAAACCAAGCACAAAGCCACCGGCATACTTTCGGTCGATCGAAAAGCTGAATCCGTTGCCGGAAAGATTCAAAGATTTCAAATTTGAGCACGAACTTAAGCTCGAAATCGCTAAAACCGATCCGGACACAGAGTTCCCGGCCAGATCTAAGATGTTCAACAACTTACTGCAACTAAATCCCGAATCGGACGACAGATTCCCGGTTACATTCGCGTATCTCAGAGACAAGCTCTCAAGATTCTCCAAACTCATTAGAAACGATGACACGTGGCGGAAATCAGAGTTCAAACTACTGTGACTGAGATCTATAGAGGAAACACGAGAATTCTTACACAAAACACCGCTAAAATAGCAAGGATCCCTGTTCTGCTCCCAAGTTTGGAGGATCGTAGGGTTTTGAAGAGTACCTTTGAAAGAAAGTAGCTTTTGAGCATCGTTCGAAATTCCAGAACCCGCCGTCGTCGCCGCCACTGTTAAAACGGCCATCGAAGAGACGAAGAAGAAAATGAGAACTTGTAACTCCATAGAATGTAAGAGGAACCAGTAGAGTTTACTCATCGTTTTAGGGTTTCGTTTCCGCCATTAAAGGATATAAGGAGCTCTGATGAGTTGTTGAGGTGCAGTTTTTTGTGTTTTGTTTTCGAGAAATAGAGAGAAGGAAACACATACGACTAGTGAGTCAAAAGTTTGGGAGTGTAGAAGGTGCTGGGGTATTTATAGGGGGGGACGGAGATTGGTTTTCAAGTGATTTCTCCAAACACGGCAGCTCGTCAGATACTCTGCGACGTGCGTGTTTACGGATCTGAGAACATCATTAATTTGCTAATTTAATACAGATTATTATAATAATAAGCACCCAGTAAATTAAGTATTACTTTTTTATTACCAGAAATTAAGCGGACCTCATCATGCCAGTTATCTGGACTCATTTGACATTATCTGATTTCTTAGGGGCATTATCGTCAACGAAAAATAACAATGACGGGTTGACGGAATTGCCTGGCTTTTAATGCTGGTGGGGAATTATTTCTTACGTGACGTGTGCCATCCAGCTCGAAAACGAGAGTGCCAATGGTGTTTTTTTCATATAACTGCTTTTTAGGGCACCGGTATTTGCAACTTAATAATCAGTCTCTGCAACCGCAACCAGGGTTTTCAAACAACAAAAATGTCACTGCCTTGAATCAAGGGACCATTTTTCGGTCCAATATTCCTCACAAACGTGGCACACATCTCTAATATATCAGAAATCATGGAATACAATCATCAGTGGTTAGCGGGTCACTATTAGGGATGTGTGTCATAAGTGATACTCAGGCCATTATTAGGAATGTGCTATACGTAATCAATATTTGACCATCTGATTGGCATCTGATTGGTGAGCATTATCTAAAGTTTAATTTTATGAAAGCCAATTTTATGAAAGATTGGGTTGAAAATGATATTGGGAACCTCTATTGGTGCCTAACGTAAGCGTTCGCATTTGAAACCCCTCCAAACCTGTCAACTGTTTTGGATTAGACAATGGAAACCCTTTTTCACCCCAACCACCCAATAGATCTTGATACCATAATCTTATGATCAGAAGATTGTTTTTGGTTTCACGTGTCCCAAATCCCAAAAGGAATGCCCTAAAATAAGTTTGAGTGCAATGTATATAATATAATTTTAGGGTCACTTTTTGAGTTTCAGTGTCATGTAGAGTCGAAAATTGCCTGTTAGAATGATCCGGTCCGTCTCAAAATCCATCGGGTGAAAGATCCATCAATTGCAAGTACAGATACCTTGAATTTGTCTTTTTTCATGGAACCGAGGGTAATAGCTTCGGGCAGCTGTTTTTTTTTTTCCTGAGATACCAAAGTACCCTTCATAACTATCCCGAATTACTAATTGTGTCACTGTGATCGACGTATTAGAGAGAACCGAATTGAGGACGGTTTCGTCAGTTTAAATAAAGCATACGTCAGTTCCTTTTCTGTAAATTCGGGAGAAAGAGAGGTTAAATCTAGTAATTTTGTCATACGAAAGTGAGGAAATGATAGCGTATTGAGCGGCATTATTATTATACTATTTTAGGATCATTATTTGGGGTTGGAAAAAGTGAGGATATAAAAAAGAAGTCTTTACCGAAGTGATGCCAAGATTTCGCCCAATCGTGGCTTTTAGTGGGAAACCTTAGCGAAGAGGGAGGGATGATGGGCTCCTGATATGACCATGACCACATCCTACCGAAGTATAGTTGACGATCTCCTGTGTCCCCACCAGTCTACATAAAACATCATTTGTTCCAAGCCAGCTTTTTTTTGTTTTTTTTTTTTCAATAATATTTTTTATATGATTATTTAATATAAATGGGCACTGAAATTGGGAAATAGGATGAGATTGGCCAGGGACCCATATCTGGAATGGACACGTGCCGTTGTCTAGAGAGCTGACGTGGCAGATTGGACTAAGCTGATTGGTACACTCATTCGTTTTGACCAATCTGCACCGACAAGATTCCTAGCTGTCACTGTGGTAGCAATCGTACTATTTATTATGTACTCGTGATGTCTAACGTGCGCATGGAGTGTCGACTTGTGGGTGAGGGCATCTCGTCCGAATCTTGAAGGTGAACGATTAGTGTTACGTAGTTAACATGCGCAAGTTAGATTTGTGTCCTGCACTTCTATTAGAAAACAGAGCTTTTTATGGTACTTTCAGTGAGCAAATGAGAGGTTTTTGTATCACCGAACACGGATAAAACTCTTTCTCTCTCTCTCTCTCTCTCTATATATATATATATATATATATATATATATATATCAAAGGGTTCTAATCTCTTATGAAGAGTATATTTTTAAATGGATGTAAGCAATAGTAATGGCTTTAAAATATGGCTTATCACAAACATTTAATATGCATATGTGAGACTTTCTCTGAATCGAGGGCTTTATAAAAATCGGATTCAGCCTTTTTTTTTTTGATAATCGAATTCAGCCTTAAATTAGGTAAAAGTAATAATCTCTACTATAAGATTGAGAGGCTACAATCACTAAAGAATGAACAATGAAAATAGATTTAAATAATATAATTGCATGATAGCCATTCATTTTGATACTCTTTTAGACACTTAATCGAGAGGTGCAGATATATAGATGAATGATTCAGTGTTCGTAGTGAAGGGGTGTGTTACCATATAACACATTAATCAAGAAGAAAAATGTACGAATAACCTAAACCAATAAAAACCAAATCAGTTGCCCACGGCTTATCAGTTGTGTACCAAGCACAGCATAAATCTGCATCAATACTGCACACAGTGGACGCGAACATCTTTTTAGATGGTATTTAGCCAACAGAGTTTTGTATTACGTACACTGGACTTGCGGAAACGACAAATCTCAGTCCCCTCCTGCGATCAAAATAGTGAGTATCATCAGCACGGATATTAGGGATTTCAAAGCTACGCCCATCCAAATGCTTAGTTGTATAGGCAGATTGAGATTGCGATTGGTCTCTGTACCGCCGGGGGTGACCCGCCCTAGGGATGGAAGCTATGAACCCAACACCAAAACCGACTGGAACTCCAAACCCCAATTCGGTTTGGTTTCGGTTTAGGGGGCAAAAACCGAAATCCGTGGGGGTAGGATGAGTAAACCAAAAAAATACATTAAAAAATTAATAAAAATAGGTAAAATACCCACACCGAACCGAATCGCTTTTGGTGTCGGTTTCAAAAAAAAAAAAAAAAAAAAAACAACAACTTACCGAACCAAACATAATGGGTTTTGGTTCGGTTTCGGTGTGGGGGTACCAAGCCTAAAACCCAAAAAAATCAGTTTGTTCGATTCGGTATAACAGAATCTGCATTTCTACCCTCAAGATACAAACGCTTACCCAGCGAATCCACTATTGCTAAATCCTGACCATCTGATCAATTGATCAAAATACTGCAAGCAAGACCCTGTACGGAACCTTTCTACATTATGAGAACAAAATTGATCTTATCGTATGGTTTGGATCGTCGGATAAGCAAGATCATCGTGGGGGAATTCCATCTCGATGATGGCCTGCAACTTGTTCATCTTTTAATTGTGTAGATACAGGACACGTGTACAATATGGATAACAACCATGCTAGTTTTGCATAAAAATGAAGAGCACGGCTCTTCTCATCCGATTTCGGAGTACCGACCACAGTTTTTCACAAACGAAAACCGTTCACTGATTTGAATCAGAGGATCAAATTTTCTTGTGTCTCAATCCTCCGAAAAACAAATCTTACGTGCCCCGTTAGATGTTGATTACACATAGTAGGCATCCCCAAAAGTGAACTAGATCAGTAGGCATGCCATGATTTTAAGATCTATATATTATAGGGAAGATTGAAACATAAAACAATCTCCATTGTCTGTTCAAATCAGTCAATGGCTTTGCCCATGAAAAATTGTGTGATCCTTACTCTGAAAACCGGAGAGAATAGCCAAACTGTGGAAAATTATGGACAGCCATGAATTGGATGAAAGAGTTTGTTTGAGGTCCCAAACTTTCACACAAGTCATAGGAATACCAACCAGACATTCATTTTTTGTTCCACATAACAAACATCCCAAAAATTAACCTAAAAATTACATTTGAGCATGATCTGTCTTGTGGAATTTGTACACTTTTTTGAGACATTTGTCAAAGGTGCTCAATTGTTAACCCGGTCATTAATTAAATGCATGTAGCATACGGTTTGATGAATGATGTACACATGGTACTCGTATCCATAGTTTAGATTTGATTAATTCAGCCCAAATATGGTATAATCAAAGCCATCGCTGTAATCTGATCAAGCTTAGCAAATATAGGCAACGGTCGAGATAACCTCCGACGAGCAGGAGAATGATGTTTAGGCTGAAATCTGAATTCTATTTGGACGGTGGCCTGCCACTTAGACAGCTCTCATTTGATAAGATGTGTGTGATAATGTGTCACGTGTACATTATTACATTATTAGTTACCGATTCATCGCAAGAGGTGCACGGGCCCGCCCTCATAACACCAGAGAAATTTTAGGAGGCAACTGCAAAGAGTTGGCATAGGGTACGCGTACCTGCTCTCAGTGGTCCACAGTCTAATTGGTGACGAGTCATTGATTCTGTGCACTGCCACTATTTCCCATTCAGTAGTATCACGTGGATTATGATGCCAAAGTCAAGATCTGACTCTACCGGGTGAAAAAACATAAAAATCAAATTAAAATGTAAATCTTTACTTCTATATAAAAGAATAATGATATTTTATTTCTGTCAAATTTAGTGTTTTCATATTTTAGGAACAAAATATCCCTAAGTCTATCTATCCTCATATTCGTTCTTATGTATTCTTATATTTTCTAATTTTCTATAACTATGCTTCTAATTAAATTAGGAATCTCTAATTAAATTCTCCGCAGTCGGACTTCCTTGCATCTCCTCCCCTCTTAACTTCTCTCTCTATCCGGATGGTATATTTGTTTGCAAAATCTCCTCCTTTTGGTGTTTCGCAATTATTGGACTCTTTTTCAGAGTTTAGTGGGGAGAGTCGGGATTACTTGTAAAACATGTATATCATTTTATGATATATAAAATTGGTGTAAAAAGATATTCTTCTCTATCAAGCTGTGGTTTCCTCAAGGCAAATCCAGTTATAATTTACTTCTTTTTTAATGCACCGTTCCAAAAATTTTTATTATAGAAATTATATAATGTGACTTAAAATATATCTGATTTGCAAGTGATCTTACTCAGTTTTATATAGTAATGTACTCTAGGGTATCCTTGTTTGCAACCACAAATTCTTTTTTTGCCAACAATGGGTTTACCCATGCAGAATTGTTGATTGCTTTGAAACAATTATTGGAGATTTTTTTTGTTCAAGATAGTGAGATTATAAGCTACCATCAGATGGTGATGATAATTCCAAAAGACATCTCAAAAAATTATTTAAGCTAGACTTCTAATTAAGAGGGTTCGAAATCTAATCCAACTAGACTTCTAATTAACAGAGACTTCTAATGTTTAATACTGTTTAAGTTTTGATTGGAATCCTGTTTATGTTTTGATTGGAATCCTGTTCTATGTTCAAATTGTGCATGAATTGCACCATTCACTCTCAAATAGGGTGGTGTTGGGTTAATACCTTTAAAATTAATCTTACATTATAGACTTAAAAGAGACGGAATTCGATTGTGATTGATTTCTTTAAATGTTTGAATGTGAGTAAAAAAATAATGATTCTCTTTTTATTCGCATTCTTTTTCTTTATTTTAATTTTGTTTCTTTTTCATTTTTATTGGGGAGCTTACTGTTCGAGAAACTATTGATTTTGTAGCAAGATATCAAGGTGCAAGTGATCCGTATGCAGGTTTGCTAACTGAGCCTTTTATGACATAGATGAGATTAGTAAGAAATTATTATATCAAGATACATGAAGTTTTAACATCTTATTATAATCCAAGCTTAGCACAATAATATTTCCCCTTGAGCAATTGTTATGAGTCTTTTTAGCTAATCAAGTTTATTAGGATCATCTCAAAGATACTCTCGATTAGTTAGTAAATTCCATCTTCCATTCAAGAAATAAACACATCAATGTTGGTTACATATCTGTTAGTAAAATAATCCAAACAATTAGTGATAAAAAAAAGCTTAAAAAAATAATATTGATGATGATTGAATACTTTAACGTACATAAGAAAAGGGTTAACGCCTCTTCTGCGAGATATATTTATTGACAGGCTTCAAAAATGACTTCACCAGCATCGAGCTTGGCCATAGTGGATATTTGTATGATGTTTTCGTATTATTTATATTGTTCCCAATGTAGTTTTTAAAATCTCTAAGGCTGCGTATGACATTGCTCTTTGGTAGCCCCTGCCATAGCAGAGCTCACCTGCTTTAATAAGTTATCATCCTCTTTGTTAACATCCCGGTACCTGCTTTAATTTAGCAGGTACTCCTTGATAACTCCTTGCATAACAAGATTTTATGCATGATTTACCTGCACTAGCAATTCTACCATCCTCTCTACTAGCTCCCTATCAGAGCAAATAAAATCAGCTCTGAAAAGGAGTGACTAGAGAGGAGGTAGAACTGCTAAACAGGTAAATCATGCATAAAATTTTGCTATGCAAGGAGTTATCAAAGAGAATGAGTACTTGTTATAGCAGGATGGTAACTTGCTAAAGCAGGTGAGCTCTGCTATGGCAAGGGCTACCAAAGAGCAATGCCATACGCAGCCTAAATCTCTTGAAAGTGGGAGTGTTAGGATGCCAAAATAGGTGATTTTTTTCATCTAATAGTTTGAATTCTTTGCCCCGAGTACTGAATCAGGCCAATTTCTTCCTCCTTAAGTAATTGTTTTCCTGTTTTTTGAAACTTTCTTTTATACTTTTAATTTCCCCTAAAGATCACTAACCTATAGTAACACTTTTTGAGTAATTTCTTGGGATTCTCATCTGTTATAACCATGCCTTATGCTCTTCCTAAGATTCCAAATTTCCCAAATCAAAAGCTATCGAACCATTCTTCGAGTTGTAATGGTGTGAGATGCATCAGACTTTTTGAACCATTTGGCCAATCTATAAGAATGATGACTTCCCACTATTAAAACATCAAACTTCGTGGACTTAACCAGACTTCATGGGCACATTTTATGAGACTTAACTAGACTTCTAGTTAACAAAGTTTTGCAAGATCTATAACTAGACTTCTAATAAATCTAACTTTTATGTTTTAACAATTTCCATCCAAGGCAACTAAGCAGGGAAAGTAGACATGTACATTCTCACTCAAGGAGTATGATTTAGGATTAAAAGCGACTTTTAAGTTCTAACAAATAATTTAATGATTTGCACTCTTCAATTGATACAAAAAAAATATATAACAATTAACAAACATTGAACCAAATTCAAGAGGTCGTCGGTAATTGATCAAAATCTCTAAGTAGACCCCACAATGATGGGATTTTAGGACAAGTACATGATGATGATGATGATATTTGAGCATAAATTTTGGAGATAATGTTTCTCCATGTTAGATCCATCATGTTGGGAACACTTCATCAAATAGACAAGTGAGTTAAATCATATATCCTTATTGCTATATAAAAGCAAAAATAGTTTCTGTCAAATTTTATTTTCACATGCATTAGGACCAAATTGCCCCTAACTAGCCTAAAATCTAAAACTCTTGAGCACCTATATTTTCTCCTCCCTAAAACTTCTACTTATTTATTTATGTCAAGTTTTATTTTCACACTTTTTAATAGCAAAAATATCTATTTTGTTTGAAAATTATCGGGTATTACCTCTTATCCTAATAAAATTTGATTAGATTCCTAATTAAAGTCTAATTACAGTATATAATTAATCTATATATAACTCTTTTGTAAATAGAAATAAAAATCCAATAGATGTCGATTGAATAGAAACCCAAATCTTGTGGGTAGCAAGAGATATTTTGTAGAGCGACGATGGTTGACAGAAATAGATGATGGTATCAGGATTTTATCGGTGAGGAATCGAGTTTTTATAAAGTGTTTGGCTTGTGTACTTTTAAATGATACTCATTTCACTTCTAAGCTACACATGACATATAAGATAAGGGAGCCATTACTTGCATTCGGAAATTTGGCCCTTGCACCAAAGTTAAAGAATGACTTTGTATTTTAGGGACATGTGACATGTTAAAACGCAATTTGGGTCGTCTGATTTAAAGTTCATGATCTATAGATCCTTAATGAATAAGATTGGAGCAAAACATGATATTTATCATATGATCTATTGTTGTCAACCGTTGAATCAAATAATAGCTTTTGACTATATTTAATCACATGATGAAGATTATATTTCGTGCTAATCTTTTGCACTTAATGTCTTTAAATGATGGCTCCAAATCAAATGGTTTAGATGGAGTTTTCATATAGCAGAGGTTGCCCATCCCACCATGCTCCTTAGGTTTACACATTTGACCCGGTATGCCTTTACCAAACCTAGCTAAGTTCAATTCTCATAATTCCCCTTATCCCTTTATATTTTGCATACAAAAAATTTATCAACCTAACCTTGAAATGATTCATGCTCGAACTTGATCCGAGTGGTCAAGTTCATGTGCTCGATCGAGTTAAAATTTTGAGTCAACCAATGAAATCAAATCAACCTGATAATATTTTAGTTGGCATTACGGGCACACCACTTTATGTTACAGCCATCGCATTCAATGAATAAAAATTGTTGAAAATTAAGGAGCGGACATCCACAGTCCAAAATGTGGTCAAACAATAAAAAATTCAATGCGTTATAATGTGTGAGGTAGTATCCAAACTTTGGTTGAAATTTAACCACAAAAAAAAATAATAATAATAAATGACATGCGACATTGCACACGATCCCAAAAAAGGCACCATCTTGGAATTAGGTGTTACATGGCATATGATGTGAGGTTTGAATGCATAGATTCATCCATACATTAGAATCCATAGGCCTTTTCCGTTTTATAAATTTATTATTATTTTTATAATTTTATAGAGCGACACGTGCATGTTTACTAGTAATAAATAAATAAATAAATAAGTAGCTTAGATTAAGACGAAAAATTATGTGGAAAAACTCTTTTTTACTTTGTTATTAAGAGCTCACAAGCATATAGAAAAATCCAACAAAATCTAGCAAGTTGGAAAAATATAGAAAAATCCAACAAAATCTAGCAAGTTGGAGAAAAATAAAAAATAATAAGATTAAAAGGTATAAAAAAGAATTTAAGAAATGTTAAAAGTCATGGTTTATTAAAAAATATTGAATTATTTGGGAATTATGCGGGAATTATTTGCACAATTCACAATTATTTTAAAAATACATGATTTTTTCATAAATTCGTGATTAATTCGTAGAACCTTAAATTCGCATATTATTCGGAAAATTTTCAAATAATCAGAGAATTTGGTGACTATACTCACTAGGGCTGTCAACGGGTCGGGCTTCAGCCCGGGCTCGGACTCGGCCCGGATGGGCAAGGTTTGGGCCCAATTTTTTCAGTTTTTATTAAACGGGCCCGGGTTTGGGCTTCAAAGCGTAAGGCCCGGCTGAGCCCGTTTAGCTGAGATCCTTAAAAAAAATTTGATTTTTTAAAAAAAAAAGGTGAGAAACCCGGCCCGGCTTGGCCCGGATAGCTAATCGGGTCGGATTTGAGCCGAAAAATTCTAAAAACGGGCTGAGCCCGGCCCGGATGGGCCCAAAAAAAAATTTAGCAAAAAAACGGGCCGAAATACTCACAAGCTCCAAAATTTACAGCATATGTTTTAGCCGCTCATTTTTTCGTGATTTAATCACACGATAAAGTTTTTCCATGCAATCTAGGGAGGAGATCTGATTTAGACATTGACTTGACACCAGACCCTTTTGACCCGATTTTTTTACCGGGTCGGACACCCAAAGTTGACCCATCGGGCCAGGTTAGGCATGAGGCATCCGACGCAACTTTGGGGTTAGATCGAGTTGAATAAAAGGTTAGGTCAGGTAAGCTCCCAATATGTTATATATAAAATCATCCACAATATGTCGAGCATATATTCTTGACCCATGGGGTCGAGTCGGGTCAAGTGCATCATCGAATCAAGTCTGATCGGCCATATGCCATTTTTTCTTACCTGACCCGACCCGTGTGAAAGTGCCACATGTATGGCTGGAGTACTTGAATGATCTGTGGTCGTCATTGGTTTCCCTGTACCAAGTCACCAACCCGAGGGCAAGGAGCATGGGTGTCTCATGTCATGGTGTTCACCTCCACTCAAGTGGTTTAAGGGAGATTACAAAAGGACAGTATTATATGGCAGGTATGATTTGTGCAGGCAGCTGACGTGTCGCGATAAAATTAGCTGCAAGTATAGTGAGGCCAAGCAATGCAGGTCGGGGCAGCCAATCACTTTAAGCCACATCAGTTGCCTGCACTTTGCTTGCACTAAACATGTCTCTTGGACAGTCTTATACAATGAATAATTTTTGATAGACAATTTTGCAGGCAGCTTATGTGACGAGATGTAATTGGCTGCACGCATAGTGGGGCCCAAGCACGGGAACCAATCACATCACACCACATAAGCTGTCTGCAAAATTATCTATCAAAAATTGTCCACCGTTTATAATTTTCCTTAACTCAATGGTTAATGTTTACAAGTCCTTAAATGTTCGTACTCGAGTCATAAAATCATCACATCCTTATCCCATTTATTTCAAGGTCAGATTTGCGAGTCATATTTCTCCACTTGTTTATGATTAAGGTTAATCTCTATATAACTTCTCAATCCTTCATATGGGTTCAATGGGTCAAGCTTGAGTCCAACCTGTCCCCGAAATTAGCCTGGTATGGGCTGAGGTAGGTAGGGTGAATAGTTTTTTAAAAGAAGGCCCGACTCAATCCAATTAGTAAACTAGCCGAGTATGGGCTAATGCCAAAAGCCTAATTCGAAGCCGGTGATTTGAGATAATTTATTATCTATATAAATTATATAAAAACAATTTGGGCAGCCATTGGCCTAGCTCGACCCGACCCAAAATGGGCAGGTATAGGCTAAGGTAGGTAGGTCGGATTAAAAATAGGCTTGGCCAGGACGGCCCGACTAATAAACAGGCGGGTATGGACTAATTTTAAGGGGCCCGATTATAATCGTCCCTTTAAATTGCCTCGCCCATTGAGACCCCCAATCTTTCATATCTTTTCTTACAGCTTCTCTCAAAGCCTTTATCGATCCTTCTCTTTGCCTACTTTTTTGTTCGTATAAATTGTGTTTAGCATTACTCTTTGGAAGAGTAGGAAAGAGCATTTGGTGCTCTTTGTTATTACAAATGAATATTAGGAGAAGTGGATTAGAACAAGAAAAAAGGAGAGGCTGCTTTTTGAAATATGAAAATTTTATCTCTTTAAAAGAACATAAAAAATTATATTTCTTTGCACTCTTTTAAAGAAGGTTGTTTTTCAGCCTTCCTTTTATTTTTTTCCAATCATTCTCTTCACATTTTTTTAATACTAATATAGAATAGTTGTGGTTGTTTTCTACTCTCTTAGAGAGTAATGTCAAACATAACCATAACTTTTCATCATTTCAATTGTGTACTTCCAACATTTATATATCCTCCCACATTTCTCTATATAATATCAACTCGGATGTGGTTAATTGGGGGATATAGTTTAGAACACTTCGAAGGTGCCATATGGATCTTCAGACACGTTGCATTGTATTGTACGTTTGTAACTAGTCCGAAATATATGAGGGGCATGCCAAACATGTAGCGGAGATTAAACTTAAAGCATTTTGTTATTTGAGAAGGACTTATATACTTCATTTAGGGCGTGTTTGATTGGACGTAGCGGTAGGCCCATTTGCGTTTCAGATGCACTTTAAGCAAGTCAAACCATATGTGGGTGTTTGATTGCACTTTGACGATGCATGTAAGGTACGGATTTCATTACGTATCTCTGAAAATGGATGCGAGGGTAGACCCTCCTCGTATGCCACAATTACTATGCGCTTCTCAAAACATCGGGCTCCAAACTTCTCAGAACGCTAAATCCCCCCACCGGCTCTCTTCTCCCTCTCATTACTTGTCATTAAAGCCCCAACGAAAACCCCACTGGTTTGCATCTGCTGTGCATGTCAAGGAGCAAAATCTCCATCCAACACGGCCATTTCGTGGCCCCAATCCGTTTCCCTATGATATCAACAGTTTTATTTATTTTTCAATTTTTCCTTTTGCTTTGTAGTTTTTTTTTCTTCCTTTATTTGCTAATGTTAAATTCCTCAATTTTTTTCAAGAAGATCCCCGCGCGATTTAGTTTTGTCTCAATATCATTGTCGTCGATTTAAATTTCGAAATCAAAGGTAAGCCTAAAATTTCAAAAAATCAAGCCCTTTTTAATTTTGGCTAAATTTTGCCCTAATTTAATCTCATATACAATACCTAGGGTTTTTGTGTTTTTTTAAGTTTTTGATGGTGAGTTGAAAATTTCAAATATACCATGTATGCAAAATGGGAGAAGATATAGAAATTGAGCCTGAGATCAGTTCATTTTTTGTGAATTGATTGGTTGATAACCTTTTAGGGCTGCTCCATTATTTGGGCAATATTGGCCATCTGATGAAAAATCAAGATTTGTTTCTTTAAGGAGATTCCCTATCTCCTCTTATAAGAAAAAAAAACTATGGATTCTGTGATTTTTTTTAAATGGGTTCTAACCTGTTCAAATTGTCCAAGACAGTAAGGATTAAAAGCTCACCAAGTTTAGGAGAATTCTGATCGTTGGTCAATACACAATCAAAAGGTAAACAAGTTGACGGTGGAAGTTTGTGGTGTTTAATGGTATATAAGTTGGTGTTACAATCATTTGCATTCAAACAACTAAAAAATGCGTATCAGGACAATACGTGTTTCATAGTCCGCACAATCAAACAAGCATCTATAACGTGTACTACCAATACGGGCCAAACGCGTATCCATTACGTGATCGTACATGAATCACGTTTCCTCTTATGTGCAATCAAACAAGCCCTTATTCATGTATAATTGCATAGTTTGAGTGGTATTAGTTTGGCTGGGGTGATGGCGATGCCGAAGTTCCTAGTGACCTGATCCCTTTAGCCTATGTGTACAGATTTTTTGTATCTCTTTTTTGAAAACTTTCCCAAATCAACCCTATTAGATTCACCTTTTCCATCAGAGACCTTATATTTTCACCTTTCAGCTAACTGACCAACTCTAAGCTGAGCCAGTTTTAGCTAGCACAAAAAGTTAGAAATACCTTTCTTACACTTTTTTTCGTTTTACATAGTTTAAAACTTTAAATACTTACACTTTTTTATACTTACGCGATGTGAAATAGAATCTATGTTGTCTGATTTGAAGGCCACAATATAAAATCGATGGTGCCAAACATTGACATGAAAAAAAATTGCGATATCGTCTCTTGAAAAAAAAAATAATAATAATAAAATTTAAACAGTCGATGGCGACTCTTTAAACAGTTGGCACCGCCATCGACTGTTTAAATTTTTTTTTTGTTTTAAGAGGCGATATCACCTTTCTTTCGTGTCCATCTTTGGCACCATCGATTTTATATTGTGGCCTTTAAATCAGACTGCATAGATCCCGTTTCACATCGCGTAAATATAGAAAAGTGCAAATATTAAAAATTTTAAACTATGTAGAACGAAAAAAAAGTACAAGAAGGGGTAATTCTAATTTTTTGTGCTAGCTGGCTTGACTTGGAGCTGATCGGTTTGGTTAAAGGTGAAAATATAAAATCTCTGGCCGGAAAAGTGTATTTGACAGAGTCGATCCGATAAATTTCCCTTCTTTTTTTTTGTTCTAATGGATGGGTGATCAGGAGTGACAACCCACCAACCTCAACGCTTGCCCATTCAAAAAAAAAAAAACCTAAAGCATTTTTCATTCCTCAATATGTACTCTTGCCCATAGTCCTTCATTTGAAGGCTTTAGTAAGCTCTGTGTTTGAGTTAGCTCTTATAAGTGCTCTGACTGTTTCTCTTCGAAGCAGATAAACGAGGAGAGTTTATCACCTAAAACAACTTCTCGCCAAAAACAAATGGGACGAGGAGCTGTGTTATCAAATGTAAAAATAATTTCTCGCACGCTGGAGTGAGAGACCTACCTTTTACCGCAAAAAAGCTAACCCAAACGCAACCTTAATTTATTATGACTTAAACACTCCTCCTTCAAGACAGGTCGGATGCTTTAGGCCTGGCCCAAACCCAATGTGTCAAGCTTATGCACCCGCTCCAATAAAAAACTTGGGAGGAGCAGGTCAGGTATCGGGTTGACTCAACCTGTTGACAGTCCTAGTTAGAGAAGATAAATGTGAGTATAAAACCCACTTGCACCTCATAATTATTTGATGATAATGTTAAAATTGGACAGTATTAAACTTGGGAGGAGCAGGTCAGGTATCGGGCGACTGATGTGTCACGATGCAATTGGCCGCAAGTGCAGTGGGGCTCAATTAATGCAAGTCAGTACAGCCAGTCACGTGGCACCACATCACCTGGCTCGCCTGCACTTTGTCCTTCATATATTTGTCCTCCATTCATAATTTTTCGTTAAAATTAAGTCGACTCCTCTATCAATTAGCGTCAACTTTCAGACTATGTGGAGCATACATTTGATCAATCTAAATAATTCAACTAGCAGCTCATCACTAACAAGTTTCAGCCCAAAAGTCACACCAAATAGAAGATTTTAATCATTCAATTGGTTCACTTCAATTTTCACCATCAAAATATATGAATAATCGTTCGACATCCAATTTTGGATCACCTTCCATCGTATAATTTTAAAGCAGTTGAACTCCATTTAATATTTGGGCTATAAAGTTTTTGTCAGGTCCATTAATTTTGAAATCATGCAGATTCAAAGAAATCTTGACATTTACTTTTATAAGGTGAAATCCAGTTTTAGATCCCTTCCATCCAACAGTTTTAAAAGCAATTGGAGTCTATTTAAAGATCAACTGGCTGGACCTGGCCAAAACCCATCACTTATAATCAATCCATTAATTCTTCATGCATAAGTCTTATATAATTTATATATTATTACTATTTTGAACCTTATTCTCTACGTTTGGTGCAAGTTAAGCATGTCAATCTTTTAAAAGCATTGCACGTGCACTCTCTTAACTCAATAATTTAGAGAGAGAGAAAGAGAAGAGTGAGAAGGGAGCGCTGGGTCCCAGCCATGTCTAATAAATTGTGAGGTTGTTAGATGCATGGTTTCGTTGGTAGAGAGAGAGAGAGAGGGACAGGGATAAGAAAGGAAGGCGTTGTAAGATAAGATAACCAACATTTAAACACTTAAGTGTGATTTGTTGGTTCCCAAGACGTGGGCCCTCACACTTTTCGTCTTTTCAAGTACAAAAGAGACAAGGGATTGAGCTTTAGAATTTTATTTAATGTTTTATATACACCATAACCCTACCAAGTTATATCCACACGCACCCCTAACCCCCACCTCCACCTCCCCTTCAAATTTCTTCATCATCCCAACTGGATTTTGGAAAATATAAGCTGTCATCCTGGGTCACCAAACAGTGTGGTTTCGCTCGTGTGTCTCTTTCGTGATGTCCATTGAGCGTACTTTTTTGCCCTTTTTCAATTGCACGTGCCAGCTCGACGTGGCATCTACCTCTCTCACTATATGCATTATATGCATTGTATTAGTAATGGTATATCACATGGGTTACCGGTATTTGCAACCGAAGATTTCATCTCCGGAGCTTTGGGGCTTTATGCCTGAGGCTTTAAGTGTTAAAATTGTTGATTGCCTTGAATAAAATGATGGAGATCGTATTTTGGTCCAATCTTTATTACAATTGATCTTATAGGTGAGATAATTAGATGTTGATTCCACGTGACTCACATATCTAAAAATGATTATGATCATGAACATATCATAAAAAGGGGCTCTCAAGTCACTTTTAAGAGTGTGTCAGTGGAGTTAATCAACATCTGACCGTTTCATAGGTGAAGCATGATCTAAAAATGAGTTCTATGAAAGATTGGGAAATACCGGTAACTCATAACAATTACGTATTATTATTATTGTTAATAGAATGCTATTATGAGTATACTTATTACTATTACTAATAGAATGCACGTGAGATGTAGTTAAGAGAGTGGAGAGTTATTAGATTTTTAGAGATTTCATAATATAGTCAAAGAGATACTTATCCACTTATTTACTTTGTTGTAGGATTTTCATAATAACAACTAACAACTAATAAGACATCAGAAGGCATTTTAGGCGACTCATTTTCTAAAAGTACATGAGACTCGCCCTGCCTTCATTATAAGGGTAAATATTATTATTATTATTATTATTATTAAGTTGTAGAAGTAGTAGCAACAACAAAAATGCAGATACATCAAAATCAATGAAATCCAAAATTTCGGTCATAATTGTATGGGGTTTTAAATTTCGGCCAAAATTTTAGATTTCGGCCAAATTTTCGGATTTCGATTTTAATCATGCCCGAAACTGAAATTCAACCCAAAATTTTGATCCATGCTTTTAGCCGCTAAATCCTACCAAAAGCAATACCCAAGGGGTGGCAGCTTACTACCAAAAATAAGACTATTAGTAGCAGCCACAAACTGTCGCTATTAACAGAAAACAACCGCTAATATTCTTGCCGCTAATAGTCTTAGTAGTTTTTTGGTTAATAGCGGTAGTTTTTTACTGCAAAAAAATTGCCGCTAATAGTCTTATTTTTTGTAGTGGCTTGAGTGGCGGACATAGGCCACCGACTCATTTAGGCTACCAATGCAGTTTGCTTCTGATAGAAATTAGGCCCTTTTTTTTTAACTATAAGGCTCAACAAAATGCTTAAATATAAAACAAATATTTATGGCTCTTTTAACTTAGGTTAATAATATCGCAAGAAAAATTGAATGGGTTCACTACAAAAAATAAGATTATTAGCGGCAGCCAAAAACTACCGCTATTAACAAAAAAATTGCTACTAATAGTCATCATAGTTTTCTTGTTAATAGCGGCAGTTTTTTGCTGCAAAAAACTGCCACTAATAGTCTTATTTTTTGTAGTGGTTATCAATGCTATCTATTGAAAATGATTTAGCACAGAAGCTGGACTAAGGTGTCAAAATCGATATCAGACTCGGGTATCAATCCATTGAGGACCAATACGACTCGGCCGATACCAATACATACTGGCTTTTTTTTTTTTTAAATGAACAAGTAAGAGGTATCCGCCGATACCAATATCGAGTTGAGATACCGATACGTATTGGTATCGGCCGAATTGAGATACCATGAGCTGGACTATGCAAATTTAATTAATGAGTTTGGAGCTGCAAAAACAAGAAGCAAGAAGAGTAAACCTTTCAGAATGATTTTTCGTTAGGTAAGTTCTTCAAATTAGCTCCTCTTATATTGTGTTGCATATTTTTCTTTAGAAGTTTTAAATTTTTTTCGGTTAATTTCTTAATGAAATGAAAAAATTTGCAGTGAAGAATATTCTTCATTTCTTTGCAATCATGCAATTGATTGTTACAACTTATAATACTTTATACGATTGTAGTTTTAGTAATTTGGAAAAAAATTAACTTAGTTAATAATCAAAAGGGCTCTAGTGCTCTACGTCGAAAGAAATAGTGTCACTATAGATATATAATAGGGCCCCATTTCAATTTTATTTATTTTTGTTAATATAAGAAGTTCCCATTTCCAAATCTCGCCATAGGCCACCGAATTGATGGTTGTTGAAGTCCTCTCCCTAAGCTTGGTAATCTTATCATGGTGATGAAGCCATCAATTACTATATGGATTAAAGAGGCATTATAATTGCATATACCAATAAATTATCTATTTAATGAAGAGCCTTTTACTTTGATATAACCTTATGAAAGTATGACTTCAACATATATTAGGGTTCCTGAAAATTTGCTAATATCTACTTTTGACAAAATTGTTTAGCATTATCGAACCGACCCGCACGTCCAAGCACTACAAAAAAAAAAACTATTAGCGGCAATTTTTTGCAATAAAAAATTGTCGCTATTAACCAAAAAACTATTAAGAGTATTAGCGACAGCTTTTTAGTTAATAGCGGCAATTATAAACTGCGGCTAATAGTCTTACTTTTTATAGTGAGGTTAATTTCAATAACTCACTTCATGGGCTCCTCCCATTACATATGGGTGGATGTTTCATGCGTCCTTCACTCACTACACCCCAATTAGATACAATAGATCTAGTCTCTATCTTCTCAAATTTAGCACCATCCGTTTGAAAATAAACATCTTGGACAATCATCATTAGAAGAACATAAAAGTTCTTTTATTTCTCTCATTTCATATGTGCCAAATAGATGCCGAAAAAGGCTAGCTTGATCATAGAGGCAAGCTGACCTTTCCCATAGCTCTCTTCAAAAGATCTTCAAACCCATTTTCAATCGTTCAAGGAGCCTTATCCATATGCAAACAGACTCACTCAAGTAGTTATTGGTTTAGGGTTTAGGGTTTGGTCCCTTTCATTTTTCTTAATCTAAAGGGCAAGGAGTTATGTGGATTAATCACTCAAGTCAATTGATTATTATTTCATGAAGGATGGGACCCTAAAGCATATTGACTATATTTTTCATCTCTCTCTCTCTCTCTCTCTCTCTCTCTCTCTCTCTCTCTCTCTCTCTCTCTCTCACTACGTGAAAATACGGGAAAAATAATAGTCGATGACTGTCGTTTTTTAAAATAACGATAATTATTAACCATCGAGTAGGCTGTCGTAAAAAATATCGTAGTATTTGTTAATGGCGTATTATAACTATCGTTTATTTCGTTTGACAACGACTGTTTTCACCCGTCGATCACAAACGATAGTTTGTCACCGTTGTTTTAAGTGTCATTGTTCAAAAGTAAAATGACATCTTTTCATTATAATTGACATATTATAGCTGTCACTGTTTTCGAGTGTAAAGAAAAAATGACAATCTTGAGCCATCGTATCTTTTGATTTTTTTTTTAATATTTAAATTTTATGAAAAGACGTATATATAACATCGTTTTGTCAAATTTTATCTGAAAAAAATAAAATTGATAATCCTTCCAATCCACAAATTTACCAATTCACCATAAGAAATTTCATATCTATAAATAATTGGATGGAACATTATTTTTATAACCCTTAATTACAACTTTCAATGATGACATATATAGTCATTAAATTTTTTTAAAAAAAATACTAATCATCCAAATCTATCAATAAAACTAGAAGTCCCTTTGGCCAGGAGATTGTATCGCCAAGTGTAATATCTGCTAATGTCCCTTCAGTTGCATACAGCTCTGCATTGAGATCATAATTGTCAGATACGATGATGTTATATGATTCTGTTGATATTGTAGTCTCTCTATTAACACGTCCCAGTGCAATAACTTTTTTCTTGAAGTTCTTTAATAATCAGCGCGTGGATGATTGGTTCATCGATGAATCAAGAAGAATCGATGAATTTCGTTGTGCCTACAAAAAATTAGAAAAAGAACGTAACTACTTAAGATTGAGAATTTATGATTTTGAAAAAAAAAATGGGACAAAGAATTCAAATTGGTACCTGAGAAGAACCTGAATCCGAAATATGTGTACTTTGGAGATTTCTCCCATGTGGAAATAATAAAATCAATATCCTTCTTCACTGAATCAGATCATGGTCGCTTTTGTGCACCTAAGTGCTTTGAAAGAGGATTAACGATACTTGTAAAAAGTGAAAATCGAAACGAATGAGACAATAACTCTGCACAATACTTGTAAACATACAGCAAAGTATAAATATGCTATAGAACATATGACTTGAAACTCAATAAAACAGGGACTCTACACAATACCTTGTAGAGCCAATTTTTACCAGTATCATTAATCCTCTTCCAGAGCACCGACATGATCATTTGGTATTCATGGCTGCAGATAAATAGACTCCAAAGTAACTATGATTATAAGTATCATTTAGTCCAAAATGAAATTTTGCAAACAATAACTTACCTTCTGCTCTATTCTAGTCACCTTAAGAACTTTCTTGTTCACCTCACGCTTGCTGCAAAATATCAAACAACCCAATATGATGTAGGCAAAAGCTGATTGTCAAAATATTTTCAAACAACGTAAGGGTATAAGGTTTGGACACATTCCAATGTCATCTATATTGTATTTATTTTCAATCTTTTGGCACACATTGAAGACTTCGTATCAATGCTTGGCCCATTTAAGAGTGAAAACCAGTTGAGTCAAATACTACTTAGCCGATTCTTGTACTCCCTAGATGTTAATTTCTGTCCATTTACATGACTTTGTGTAGTTGTATGTCTGGGAGACTCTTTTTGTCTCTACTCATATTGACTCTGTAAAACTTGTTTGACCTAAACAATCCAATAGTCTGGTCACCCCTTGAAGGATCCATGGTTAGAAGATCAAAACAGATAGAAGGTCAAAGGATTGATCAGCTAATTTGGAAGTCTGGATGGCCTTCAAAGTTATCAGCAACAGTACATAAAAATATCCATTGATTTAACGGTCAGAAACATCCAATATTGTGTTTTGAACTGTGTGGCCCATACAAAACGTGGCCAAAAGAGTTTAGATCCACCAAGATGTGAAGAGGCAGCAAAAGAGGCTAACTTTTTCTAAATGATGGCTATGGATTGGGACTGGAGCCACTGCCTTCTAAAAATATAGCTTATAGTATCAGTTGACCAGATCAGCATCTTCTTTTTCAAATTCTATTTTTCATGTCCTTTTGAATGGATTCTCTACCTTCTTTCATTGTTTTTGCCTTCTTTGAATCAATAAAATTCGATATTCATTAAAAAAATAAAGCTAAAGGCTATTGTCCTAATAAGAGATGAGTATCATTAGTGGCTCAATTAATTCTGCATTTTTCCTTATATAATTTTAATTGTAAATTTAAACAAATGTCTCAAACCCAATTAAAAGGAGTTATAATGTTATAATCTTCTAAAAAAATTGCATTGACACTAGCCAGAAGTGAACAACAAGGAATTCATCCGAGAGTAGCTCCACCAACTAGAACACTTAGGGGAGCACCCGAGTCAATCACTTCCAACCTGAAATGCCTTCTGCAATGATTGCAGGGCTTTCTAAGGCCTACCTAGTATGCTGGTCCAACTAGTCCAAAAATCCCTGAAAGGAGAACTATCATTTAAAATGGGCGTAAAAAATGAATAACAAATCTTATGGTCTCTTTTGCATCTTGCTTGTTTTGGTAACTAACATCTTGAACAAAATTGTAAGGGGATAAAATAAGGGGATAAAGCTAGAGAAAATGTGACAGCCCGGATTTCGGCACCCCGAAACCCATGCCATCAGCACGATCATCTTGACCGTGCCCTTTAGCTAAGCACGGAACGCTGGTATATCAAGCATCGAAAAGTATAATAAACGAATTTGCAGAATTTAAATCTATATTAATTAACTATCCAAAAGACAGTTCTAACCTCATGCCTCTACATGAGTGGAGAACCGATCCGAACCATCGATGATAGTAATCGTCACGGATGGTTCGTCCCAAAAGAATGATCCCAACTCTATATATATACATGGTTTAAACAGAATTAAGGCTTGACATACCAAGCCGTACAAAACTCTCTCTAAAATCTCTCAAAGTGGCACAACGGAGTCCTCTAAAAGAAGTCCTCTGGAGATGGCTCCAACTCTTCGCCGGCCGCAAGGTTCGACTCACCGGGGTCAGCGTCTCCTGAAGCCTCGGCAGCTGCTAGTAGTGGACCTGCGACGTATAGTCTATAGGGTGAGCTGCATCCTAGCTCAATAGGGAACAAACACAGTTGAACATATAAATTATGACTCACATATATTCCATGATATGCTATGCATGATGTGTCTATGCAATTATTGATGAAACAGTTAAAAAGCATTTCGTTTTACTGTTGATTACATATGTTTTCATTTACTCATGAATGATGCTGAAAAGGCCTAAAGCAAAACTTAAACTTTCAACTTAAGTAATCCCCGAGCAATATAGCATCGAGCCCCGATGAGATACCCATCATCGTCATCTATATAGACAGTTTTAACGTATTCCCTAGGAATACAAATATAGTACCTAAGCCCATTTCCCCTGGGGATTGGTGGCGGGATTTCACTTGTCTCAAATCAACACCCCTGAGGTGTGCTTACTATGTACGGATAAGCCTCCGCACTGGCCTACGGTTTCGCCGCCGTATCGGTCACGGATATCCTGCCGTGTCAGTCGTGGATATCCCGCCACGTCGGTGGGGTAACCTATCAAACCTCAAATAACAAAAATATCGGTGCCTTACATATAGTTATTCACCGTGTAAGTGTGCTATCTTATATCAGTTAGGCCCTATCAAACATGATTCAATCCTTGGATACATCCCTGGGATGTATCCATTTACTTGCATCACACCTGATGCTCTTATCTCTTTACTTCTTCATCCCCTGGGGATGGCTCATCAAGATTACTCTTATGGATGTCACACACACACACTTTTCACAAATTCTTAAGAAATAAATATTTGAATTGAATTCTATATCACTACATACATGCTCTTGTAAAATAAAGTACATGTTCAAGGTGTTCCCTACCTCAAGTCTTCATTTGATCATTGCATCAAGGTCCCACGTGGCTCCTTGTGCACTAGTCCACACGTACCACCTATGGTACCACATAACAGGTGAAACACATCACAAAGGATGCAATAAAGAAGGTCCAAGACTCTCCAAGAATCTTAAAGTCAAACCCAAAAGTCAACATATTTTATCTCATTCGATTAATCGAATTCCAAAATCGATTAATCGAATCTGATTCGATTAATCGATTTCCAAAATCGATTAATCGAAAGTCAATATCGATTAATCGAATCTCATTCGATTAATCGAAATTCTCTGTTTCGTAAAGTCGATTCTCAATTCGAGTAGTTCGATTTTCATTCGATTAATCGAATCCTAATTCGATTAATCGAAATTCTTAGTTTCGCAAAGTCTATTCTCAATTCGAGTAGTCGAGTTTTCATTCGATTAATCGAATCCTAATTCGATTAATCGAAATTCTCAGTTTCGCAAAGTCGATTCTCGATTCGAGTAGTCGAGTTCCTAAAATCGAATAATCGATCTCAAATCGACATCGAAATCGAAATCGATTAATCAAATCCCATTTCGATTAGTCGATTTCTCAAGTCCTTTCCTCCAACCCCGGGTCCACTGGAGGTTCCCAGTCGATTAATCGATACCCAAATCGATCAATCGAAATCCCAGGTCGATTAATCGAACTCCAATTCGATTAATCGAAATCGGGGTCCTCTGACCTTTCAACTTCCTGGCAAATTTCGATTAATCGAAACCCAATTTCGATTAATCGAAATTGTCAGATTCAGCCCCTTTCGAGCTGTTCTTCTCAATCTTCTTCCATACTTTTTCCTCTATTTTTCTAACCCATTATCCTATGATTTAACCCACTTTCAACCACAACTTAACCCCTATAATCTATGCATTTGATTACAAAAATTTACCTTGAATCAATCTCGAATTGATTTCAAATCAAATGGTTGGAAGGCTAGGGTTTCCAGCTTTGGCTCTAACAGATCCAAACCGTGTTGAATCCGACTTTTATCGCTTGAATCCCCCCTCCAAATCAGTTGCAATAACTCCTCTCTTTACTTCCTCTCTCTCTCTCTTCTTTACTTCTCTCTCTCTCTCTTCTTTACTTCTCTCTCAACCACCAAAAACACACATTTAGGGTTATTAAACCCTTTTATCCCTTTCCTCACGTGTGTGTGTTGAGCACATACACCGCGGTAGGTGTATGCGACTTCACATTCGCAACACACACCACATAGGCATTCAACCCATCACATCTCGTCCGTTCATCACATTCTATGCTAACTCTTGATCTCCTGATTGGTCAAACTTGTGACCAATCGGGCACGGATCCCGAGGTCATAGTTTAGCGTGATTTTTCGGGCTATTACAGAAAAGGGCCCCCCATGTAACCACTTTAAAGTGGAAATGTGAACCACTTTGTCAAGACAACTAGCCTCAGTAACTGGCGATCATGTGATCACTTGAGCCATAGAATCCTGAGATTGGCCCTCCGTAATCTTTAGACTATGAAAATTTTCAATTTATTTTTAGGAGGTTCTCAAGTTCTATAATAGAAGGAATTAGTTGTTAAGAGTTACTTCTATTTTAAGGTATTAAGAATCCTAGCCTCGGCCATTTGGAAGTGTAAAATTAAAAGTTATAGAGTTACTTTTTATATATATTAGGGACTGGTCGAGATTTTCAGATTGCTGTAATTTACTTTATATAAAAAATAAAGTTTTTAGAGCGGTCGAAACTTCTCAGTTTCATCGTTGCTTCTTTCAAGACTTTTCAGCCAGATTTCAATAATGTTTTCCATGATTTTTAGTCTACATCTATTGCTGCTATTCTTAGGTTAGCCTTGGTAATTTACGGATATATCCTAACCTACTAATCAGAAACTGACATATTTTATGTGGTTGGAAAGCTTAGAGAGTCCTTTACAGCTTATCTTAAGGGTCTAATACATAAAAGTTTGAATATTTAATCTTATCTTTAATTTTCAGAGCAGGTGTCTGCCCCGATTTTGTCAAGCTAAAATAGTTCTTGTTTCTAGACAGAGGTCTAATCCTGAATTTGTGTAGACCAAAGTGCTTTGGTCTTTAATCCCAAATTTTGTATGCATGTCTCTGGATTCATGCTACATCTTAATACCATTTTACCAAATCTGGTCCCAGGCCGCTCTGGTGGCACCCCGCCAGAGCGAGAGTGGCTGGGAGCAGCCTGGTAGGGTTGCCAAAGACAACCTGCGTATGGGTTTACTCTCCTAGGTAAAAGAGCAGCACTTTCGCTCTTTAGGTTAGGCTGCAGGAAGCTATAATGACATTTGGTATCACAACTCTACACCCGTTTGCTCTGGTGGTGAGCTATTTTAAGTGATAAAATAGCTCTTTGCCTACTCTTCGCCAAAGCAGATAAAACCTGCTTTGTCGGAGAGCAATCCGGATTTATATGTCATGTTAACGGGCGTGTGTAAACCTGGGAGCACACATGTGCCCTTGAGATTAGTCGGATGCTCTAAGAGGCCCCGAACATCAAGGTTTAAAAAAAAATGATAGTTCCATAAACATGTGGGATACAGTTCTACAACTATAGTTGATTTTATGTAAAACAAATGATTTATTTTAGATTCATATAACTAATATGCATATGTTTGTCATAAACAAAAAAGCAATTTTTAAATTGTGTTGTAATAGTATCTGGGGCCTGTAGATCCATATAAATGTGTGGATTATGATCAGATTGATGGCTTTTTCGGTACTTGAGCTGATAGTAGATGCTTTATTTGGCTGTAAGGATATTTGGATGGCGAGTAGAGTTGTTTTAGTACTCATTGTAGAATCAGTTTCTTGGTTAAATGTGTGCTAAGTGACCATGTGGACAAGGGAGTGTTCCTTGTGATTGAGTTGCAGTATTGCAGCTATTCTTGCCATTATTTCTGCAGAAACATGTATTGTTGGATCTACTCATGTTTCCATTCCTCAAGAGACAGGTACTGGTCTGTCAGTTGCAGCCCTAATATCTATTAGAACTCGATTTTTGTTATAAGATCTGTGAATAGAAAATCTGCAATGAATATATATATTGTTGTTCCAAAGCTCCCGATGTCGTTTTGCTTCTATGTTGTAGCTACATGTTTTCGGGTGTTGGAATTAGCGGGAAACGCAGCTTGGGATAATAAGAAGACAAGAATTGTACCTCATCATATACAACTAGTTGTGAGAAACGACGAGGAGCTAAGCAAACTGCTGGTGGAATGATGCCCAATATTCACAACCTTCTTCTTCCTAAGAAGACTAGTTCCGGACCCGCCTAAGCCTTCCACTGATGACAGTTGATTGGATTTTTACATCTTTCAGTTTTCTTGGTCCTTAAAGTGGTGTTTTTTTCCCTGTTTGAGTTGTTAAATTTAGGAATGTGTTACTAGTTGAAGTGATGGTGTCTGAAACTTGATCTGATCTACCATATCTGACAAAAATGGTATACTAGTTGAATTGATGAAACAAGCAAAGAATCCTAGCAATCTTATACAAATTTAACTGAAAAAAATGCTGAATCGAATATGTTTCAGTTGGAGTGGCCGAAATTGGAAACTGGTTGGGTAAGGTGATGAAACCAACTGAAAACCCAAAAACAAGCTTCAAGGAGTCGGATTCGGCCAAAATTTAGGTTGCCCAGTGAACCTAATAAATGCTACAGGTTTAATAAATGCTACAAGTTTAAAATTAAATTTAAAATGCCCATATATGGGGAAAAAATTTTCCTTTTTTAAAAAAAAAAACTCTTTACCGGCAGTTTAAAACTGTCGAGAATTACCTTAAGGATATCATTTTCCCGACAGTTTTAAACTAATTACAACAATGACGCGCCTAGAAGGGAGGATCAACAAATACAACATCATGATTTAGAAGAAACCTAATTACAACTAATTTTACAAACCTCAAATTTAATCCTTCAATTTGGTGAGAGAAAGGGAGTGCAAGATCAAGTGACAAATGATATTGCAAGAATGCAATTTGATCATCATCTGGAACGTGAAAATGAGGATTGACTGATTATATCAATGTCGCAGGTTCAATCCTAGCTGACTTACTTTAAAAATAAAGAGAGAGAGAGAGAGAGAGAGAGAGAGGATTGTCTGGTTATAGAAAATCAAAGTATAGATCCGCGCTGCAAAGTCATAAGTTTTTAGGAAGCCATCTAGAGAACATGTAGAGAGAATCGATTTTATATTCATGAGTTCACTTGATTAATGGTTAATTGATTAGGTAAGCTTTATGTGAATATGATACATAGCACAACAACCTTCACAAACAGCCTTAACTAAGAAAACAAGTATCTTACACTCGGTATTGAAAAGAAGTGGGAGAATGCCTTCCAACATGACACTTGAGATACCTTGGGGCCCCATGAGCCCCACATTTAGCCTCACTCATTGTAAACGAGCTTTCCCAATATATATGATGGGAAAGTAGTTGATCCATAAATTGTAGTGGACAAATATTCTAGATTTAGGCTTTTTTTTATATAAATAAAAATAAAAAGAGGATTTTAAGAAACAAAGATAAAAGAAATGGTTGTACGAGGGGATAGGAACATTGAGTTCTTCCACTACATGGCTACTGCTAGATATAGGGAGAAAAAACTTATAAATATCGAAAAATGAAAATATGAAGACGGTAATGGAATAGGGAAGGCCATCCAGTGTTTATTTAAAGAACAATACAAATCTGATTGATTACTAGTTGTATAGGTGGATGGATCTTTTTCTCAAATATCTAAGATGGAAGGCAATCCAGATACGGCCATCCTCCAATATCCAACACCTTAGAGTTTCTTTTTAAGAATTTTTACTAAAAGGAATCTCATTGGGGCCTAAGAAGAGTTTCATTTCATCCATGCGTCCTCTCTAGTCTTTTCCTAAAATTAGAAAGAGACTATGAACATCTACCGAAAGAGGATATGAACATCTAACTTACTTGTCAGTCAAACATGTAAGAGGCTATGAACATTTACCGAAAACAATATCTGTCACTATGCCGTTAAGCATTTCATTACATATCTGATATATAATAAGATAAAACAACTAATATGCATATAAATAGTGGCTTAACATAGAAACAAACAAACAAACCCAAACCCACATTTTTCCTAAGCATTTTATCAAACCTTCAGCATTTACAGTTTCTTGTGATTGTTTTGGAGGAGTAGATTGCAGGGTTGGGAGCGGGAGCATTGTTTGTTTTTGGTTGGCCAAACATTAATCAAAGTTCCCCAATTTGAATCCTTACGCCTATTTGCAATCTTGCTTTAAATTGATCCTTGTCTACGTTTTGTCGTGATGCCAATCCAAATCAGAAATAAAATATTTCTCAATGACAGAACAATGGCCAAATTCCGAGATATCAATGGTCAACGAGCTTTTCTATTCCAGATCAGTTAGAGCAATCAAATACAATTAATCACCAAAATAATTGAAACTGAACAAGATAATGTAAAGAGGATAACAAGTTCATGAATAAAAAGAAACCTTAAATCTGTAGCCTCATCAACATGAAGAGGAAGAAACCCTAAAAGCAAATAGAAAAAAAAAAAGCATATTAAATGAATAAAATTATAGAAAAAAGAAATGAAAAACAAGAAGCAACAAGAAAAAATAAAATAAAATAAAGAAGCAAAAACCCTAACATAAGAGAAGAAGCAGCAAGAAAAACCCTAAATAGTTAAAAATAGGACTTTCAATAGATCTTCATCGTCTACAATGGATCTTTGTTGTTTGCGACTCTGTTGGCGAAACCCCTCGTTGTCTTTGGCGAATTACAGAGGAGAGAATCCACCCGCTCAACAGAGAGTAGAAAGGAGAAAGCTTGAGCTTCGTAGAGAATAAAGATGAGAGAAAGTAAAAAATTATACGCTTAACATATGTCGCGAGTAGTTGGTGGTTTGGCGCCTCTAATTAACATTTTTGCTTGCGGTTTTATTAAAACGCAGATAATACAGCGCCACTAAACTCCCTAAATTTTGTAGTGAAACAAGCAATTAGATATCAAAATAACAAATACTTACATCAAAACAGGCTATTAGATGAAAAAAGGGAACTTTGAGATCAAATAAACAAAGACCCAGATCGAAAAAAGGGATTTACAAAAAAAATTAACGAAAACCCAACTCAATTAGCCTGTCAAATTGTTCAAAAAATCACAATTCATATACAAATTTTTGAAGAAACAAGAGAATCTAAGGGGAAAATTCTCCTAACAAAAGATACAGTTGGGAGTAGTGAAGGGATCGGGTTGCAGAGAGCCTAGATACCAATTGAGTAAAAAACCTAATAAAAAATATAGCAAAAAATTATTCCATACCTTAATGCGAATGGGAGAGATACCAAAGTTGGCGGGCGAGTGGCCAGCGTCGAGTGGCCAGTGTTGGGTGGCCAGGGGGCCGGGAGTCGGTGGGCAAGAAAAGGTAGAGAGTCAAGCGTGAGGGGAGACTTAGAGAAAGAGAAAAGAGAATGAGGGGATCGCTCATATGTGGGATTATATATTTAGGTTTAGAGTTCCTTTAAATCCACCCACCATATCTTTAAGTTGACCCATGCTGAAACACATTGATTATATTGAATTGGATGATGGCTATTGTTTATCGTCCCAATCTTTCACATGATGGATTTTGAGAATATGATCATACCATCAGACAATCGATTTTTTATTTCATGTGATACACACCCAAAAAAGTGACACTAAAATCAATTTTGAGCGTGTACGTGATGTTAAGGTCATTTTTTTTAGATATGCGCCACGAGAAATAAATCACTAACCGTTTGATGGTAGGCCCATGATCTCAAGATCCATCATGTGAAAGATTGGAAGGACAAGTGATCTCCACCATCTAATTCTACCAAGTCAATGTGTTTCAATGTGAGTGAATTCAAAGATTTGGTGGGTAGATTTTAAGGTACTCTTAAGTTTAATTGAGTACTTTTAATGGCACCTACAAACTCTTGGGCACTCACGCCCATAATCAATGATCGCTTTAAATCAGAAGATAGAGATCGTCTTCGCTCCAATCTTCCATACAAGGGATCTCCAATCAATGAACATACCATCAAATGATCAATTTTCAATTCCAAATGGCACAGATCCCCATGTGATCCTAAAGTCACTTTTGCGCATGATGTGTGCCATGTGATTTTACGACCACTTTGTGGGATTTGTGATATGTGGAATCGAAAACTGACGTATGATAGTACGTTCATGGCATCAAGATTTCTTATATGAAAAATTGGAGCGAAACACGGTCTCCATCATCTGATTTAAAGCAATCAATGATGTTGGCATGGGTTCTATTAAAGGTACCCATTATATAAACAATCCATGCATCGAATCTTTGTGAGCACTCACGCTTAAATGCATTGACTGCATTTAATTAGATGATATAGATTGTTTATCGTCCCAATCTTTTTCAAGATGGATCTTGATACCATGAGCATATCATCCGACCGTTAGTGTTTGACATCAAGGGGCACATATCCCATAAAGGGTGAAAAAATATAAACTAACACTCATTACGCCCAAACCTGATTTTAAGGTCAATTTTTTGGGATGTGTGCTGTGTGAAATAACAAAACGAACCGTCTGATTGTATGCTCATGATATAAAAATCCATTGCAAAAAAAAATTGTTATGAGATATAGTCAAGATATATATAATTTATCTTTTACATAGATATATACATAAACGACTGCTTTAGGCAGTCAATTTATTTACCACTATTGTTTTACTTTAAACGACAGACCTAAACCGTCGAGTGTTTACCGACTGGTCATGATCGTTGTTTATTCCGCACCAATAATGAAATTTTTTTACATTTTCATGTTGTGTGCCTGAGGGTAGTCATCATGGATCTTCACCCCTTTGTAGAAAGTGTGACCCTTTGTAGAAAGTGTGAATGAGAGAAAATCTCCTTTTGCTAAAAGGGTCAAACCTTAGTAAGTCCACAACTATTTATGAGCATGCAAATCAATGAAAGCACACCTTTGATGACTTTATGACAAAAGTAGATTGACTCATGAATGTGTGAGTCACCCTATATCAACTCTTTATTGAATTCTGAGTGAGGTTACAATGGAGTATACATAATTCACATTTATCAATGTCCAAAAAATAAATAAATTGTCAGCTTAGAATTTTTTTAGGATTTTAGAGTTTTTTTTTTATGTATTATAATATTTGATCAAATGATTATAATAGTTTGAACAAATGTTTGTATAGTTCACTTGAAGAGTCTGTCTCTCATGGGCATGGCGGGAAAGTGAACTGGATGTCAGTACGATCCTGTGAGGCGATCTGCCTTCCATGCACTGCAAAGCAAGGATCAAAATTTTGGTCGAAATGATCGAAATTTTGGTTGAAATTATCGGTTTCGGTCCCCATCAAAATAATAATTTCGGTCCAAATTTATATGGAACCTAAAATTTTGGCCAAATTTTCGATTTTCGGCTGAAATTTTGATCCTTGCTGCAAAGTGTACACATATGACAAGTTCGCACATATATATATGTGCAATCTACTTTCTCGCTCATAATAGCCGCAGCACCTATCATAGACAAACTCTTATTGAAAGATTGCATAGGTAATCCTTTAACCTTTACATTTTAAATCAATTAACGGTACGCTTTTGACTGTTCATTGATTTGGCACTCAATAATATTTACATATTCTCATAAGACTTTTCACTCCAATGCCAAGGATGGCACTGGCCTAAGGATACATATTACCCAATAACAAGCATATTGAGGGTTCTCCAAATTGCTTGCTGTAAAATAAATTTCATTCACCCAGACAACCCATAAAGAGTCTTTGCTAGAAAAATATTTTATAGATATTAGTCCAAGCCCAAATTTTAGGAGATGTAAATTTTGTTCTAAGTCATCAAACTATGCATTTTTTTTCCTATTACAGATGGTTTTAGGTAGCTCAAAATTTTATTTAAAGATTATTTTGACAGTTGTAAGGGTATTTTTTATCATTTTAGAAGATAATATTATAATGCTTCTCCTCTTAAGGATATTTTGGTAACATCGTTCTAAGATTTTCTTTGTTGCAATTTGAGCCGTTCCCTCGTGCAAATGGATGGACCAAAATTTAATCTAAGTTTAAGTTCTCTTAATTAACTATTTTGTTCTGGAATGGTGAAAGAAATCTTATTATGGATGCCTTGATTTAAACCTGCTGAATCTTTGAGGACGATTTCGCCAAAAACTATTGACTATTTAAATCTAATGATGGAAATTTTTTTTACCCCAATCTTTCACACAATAAATTTTGAGATCATAAATTTACAATTAACAACTAATTTTTAATTTCACATCGCACAAATCTCAAAAAGTTGCTAAAAAATTACATGTCACAAATCACTCTCAAACGAGATTTTCAGGTTATTTTAGAATTTGTGTCAAATGAAACTAAAAAGTGTTGGATATTTATTAAATAAATATTTATTATTTTAATAATATTTATCTATTATTAATTTAATAATATTTATTTATTTTTAAATTGTTCCCTAAAGTGATTGGTTCTATATTAAAAGGATGTTTTTAACCTTCAAGTTAAAATTACTTGAATTTTGAATTAATATTGGATGGAAACTTTTCTCACCATAAGTTTAAAAGTGTTGTAAATGTTTTGTCCCACCTCACTATTTTATAATAAATATTCATGGCTTATATATGGAAACTTACCTTCTATATTGTTTAGCTTGATAAGAAGAACACAGCTCATAGCGGCAGTTCGCCGTCGCACACGCGCGATGTGCGATGTGCGATGTGCGATGTGCGAATGGCGTAATTGGCGCTTTTAAGGCGCACTTTGCACTTCGCACGATCGCATCGTCGCTGTAACTGTTCGGATGTGAACCGTTAGATCCTTGCAACCGTTGATCGGATCGATCAGGGCCCTCGATTGCAAGCAACCGACAGACACAATCACCCCTGAAAAAGGTGCTCCGAAAGTTATAAATAGAGGCCAGAAGAGGGATTCCAAAAACACTTGCAACGTAGTGTGTGACAGATCGGTTCTTCACCGAGGCTTCATTGTATCCTGGAGGCGAATTTGCCGATATCCCGTTACATATAGGGGGCAAATATTGTCTTAAAGACAGCGATCTAATCGTGCCTTGAAGCAATTTTTTTATCTATTTTTCGTCAAACTTTGTGCAATATACTAACAAAAAGTGGTCGTTGATGGTACACCCGTGATATCAAGAAATGTGGTCCTTAAGATTGGAGGCGAAAAACGATCTCCAACATCTTATTCAAAGCAATTAATGTTTTCAGCATAGGTGCCCTCAAAAGGTTCGATGGATGCAAATAAAGTTATTTTTTTTTTACGATGATATTTTTTTTTTCTAAAATTAAATTGAGAGGTTCAATTCTAATCTTTCTTCCACCTTTTCGTCTTTGATTTAATTTTCAACTAATCGGATGTAGCGTCTTCTTCCACATTGGACCACCCAGAGGAAATTATCAGAAGTACTCTCAATTTTATAAAGAAAAGATTTTTGAACCATAAATGCTGCATAGATTTGGGTACCACTTTGAGAACTGATTTAATAAATTCCAATTTACCTTTCAAAACTAATAAAAATTAATTTTATTTAAAAAATAAAAAAGGTGATTTCGATCTAACAACTCAATGATAAATATCTTTAACCAATGCGGAGTATATATGGAGCATAGTTAACTCTGATTAGTGGATGGTTCGCTGAAAATGATTAGTACAAATATGGTGAGAAATCCGATTCGAAGTCTAGGCTAGTTCACCTTTCAAGATTTGGGTACCAATCAGAGCATGTCACTTTTATTTTTTTGTTGTTGTTTATAACCAGATATCTGGCCTCTTAGAGCACTCGACTGATAAGTCCCCGGGTCCGCACAACACCTGCACACATGGTTTGAAATCTTGGATTTTCGAGTTGTCTAGGACAACCCTGACACCGCAACATCTTGGCGAGATGGTGTGAAACGAAAATAACCTTTTGATTGATTGTACACCATTAAAATAAGTGTTTCATCTTATACCATCAAAGAATATCTCACTGTTATACCATGTTGCAAATATTTGGAATCCATCTAATCAGTACTCCAAGTGATTGTTCATGATTGGAACACATCTTAATAAAAGAATCACGCCTATTAATCAATTGTATAACATCCAATCAAGGATCTTTAATATTAACTGTTAAAAAATAAGAAAAATAGTGATACTAGTGTGCACAGATTTGAGTACACTATGATAGCCGTTCACGAGATCGTCACATAAATAGGATACGATAAGATAAAATAGTGATGCGTATACAAATAGAATAAGTAGTACACTTTTAATAGTATATTGACCTAACACCCTATATAAATTAAATTATAAAACTAATATTTTCTATGTTGTTTCGACTCAATCACACCATAATCTCGTATGAGACGAAACTTTTTTGCTAGACCAATCAATAAGAATAAATTCATACGAGTGGCCAATAAGGGGTGAGATTCAAACTCTAAACCTCACCTTCTTGAGACATCATTTGGGCCATTGGTTTAGCAAGTTCACTTTTGCTAGACCAAACTTTTTCCATACCCGATTTTTGTCAAACCCAACCCGAAGGTCGGATTGAATGTCTCATCCCCAACTTGACCGGCCATGTTTAGTTGCTAATATCAGGTCGGGTCGGGTATCAAGTCAATAACTTTAATTTAGGTAAGTCATTTAGCAAAAGGTGGGATCATAAGTGCAAACTTCAAAAGGCTGTGGTAGAGGGAATTTCAGAAAAATTCGTGAATAAGTTGGCCATAGGAAATTTTAGAAAATTTCGGCAAAGACTTGAAACCAAAAGAGAAAATTTGTCATGATGTAAAATTTTTTTAAAAAATCATGATTTATTAAAATAAGTTGTGATTTCAAATTCACATCGTTTTCAAAAAGTTGCAATTTTAAAAAAAAATCATGTTTTATTCGGTAAATCAAATATTCATAACTTATTCACAACACTTTACAAAATGCCGACGAAATCTAAATATGTTTTATGTTATTGGTTGGATTACTTAAAATGTTAAATAAATAGTCAATCTTTCTATGAAAAATTTACATTCATTCTTATAATTGAGCTATGGCTGTTGTTGTTATAACAGCTGTTGTGATATGACATCTCTCATAAATAATGTTATAAATGACAGTTATAACATTATTTTGCCTCAAAGTTGACTATTCCCACCGCACAAGGTTACGTGAGGCATTTTTCGCCTCAAAGTTGACTATAACAAAAAAGTTGGGGGTATTTAGCTATTAACAAATTTTGAGGGGGTGAGATGAATCAATTTAAAATTAGATGCCTTTTACAAGATTATTGAAATTGCCTTGCCATATAAATTCATTGACTGCCATTGACTGCTTGAAATCATAAGATTCAAATCGCTTTTCACTCCAATTTTTCCCACATTAGATCTTGAGACTACCAGTACTCGATTAGTTTTTCTTTATTCCATATAATACATATCCCTTAAAAAGTGGCCTGAAAATTATGTTTGAGTGTGACATGTGTCATGTGATTAGGCCCACTTTTTTTAGATATGTGTCACGTGAAATAAAAAATGATTGTTTGATAATATGTTGGTGGTCTCAAGATTTATTTTGTGAAAGATTTGAGTGAAAAATAATGCACCTGTTTGATTTCAAGCAATCAATGGATTTTCAGGCGTGCCCTCAACAATCCTGTTTGTGGGAATATTGGTACCCTCTAAAAGTTAACACAATATAATCTTGGGAGCCATTACTTGCATATACAAAGTTGGCCCTCGCACTATGTTTGAAAGAAGAGTAAGTAGACAATGGGTGTCCACCCATCATTGGTGGACACGGCAGTCCACACGCCTATATGATTGGGGGACATGCACCAACTTCCAATGTATAGAAGTCCATGCAGTCACACAGACGTGTGGTCTATTTTACCGCTCGTGATGGTTGGACACACATTATAGACTAACTCTTCAAAGAATATATTTTGGAGATCTATGTTTATAGAAACACCATCTCAGAGGTCTGATTTGGATGCCATGATCTAAAGATCTTTATTGCAAAAGATTGGTACAAAACATTATCTTTATCATACGATTCAATGTAGTCAAAGGTCATTATCACCGATTTGATAATTTAGTTGAATCATATGATTCGTGCCAATTTTTAACATGAAAGATTTTTATATGATAGTCTTCAAATCAGATGGACTAGATGATGTTTTCACATGACACGTCCCCCTACATATCGTTTTTCTTTTAAACTATGTGCAAGGAGAAACTGTGTATGAAAGTAATGGCTCTCTATAATATTTTTTCCAAATTCAATATTGAAAAGAATTCAGCAGTGAATTTTCTCTGTACTCGTAATGACATTATTGAAATTAGTTGACTTCACCTTTTCTTTTTTTTTGATACGACCATTCGGCTAAGACAACCTCGAGAAATGAGGAGCAGACACATATACACATGTGACATTTGCCGAGCAGTGTGAGAGAACATTAAGTATAGTGGTGAGGGTTAACTAACATAACCCAACCCACACTTTATAAAAATAAGGGTGAGAAACAACGTGAAGGACAAGAATCGAACCCACAACCTACTCCCTCACATTAGAGGGAGCGTAACAATTAACTTGGCTAATGCCTCTTTGGTGACTTCACCTTTTCATTTGGCTTCGTAAGTATTAGTAACCCGTAAGTATTAGTAACCCATAAGAACTCTGGTTGAGGATTTATCCCACGTTAAGGGCTTGTTTGCCAACCCAAGCTCTTAAAAAAAACTCATGGAAATAAGGATTCTTTACCTAAAGTTAATTTTCAGCTGTTTGGGGAACTCATTAGGTCCCACTTATCCGAGAAATATGACAAAATAACTCGAAAAAAAAATTCAGCTAAAACTCTACTAAAACTATTTTTAGCCCATGTTGCGGGAAAAAACGAAGGCTACCTCTATTTGCGCCCATGTCCCTTGCCTCTTGTAAACTATTGATTCCTTCTAATCAGATGATGGGGATCGTATTTCACCCTGAACTTCAACATAATAGATCTTAAGATCATGATAAACCTATCAGATGGTCGACTTTTTATTCCATGTTTCACATATCCCCAAAATATGGCCCTTGAATCATAAGGCACAAATCACGTCAGGGGATCTATGACACTTGGAATAAAAAACTGACCGTCAAATCAATGCACCATGATCTCAAGATCTATTGTGTAAAAAATTGGGGGGTGAAACACAATCTCCATCATCTAATTAGAAGAAATCAATGATTTTTTAGGGGTCTGAGACGAGAGCACTTTCAGAGAATGCATGGGCGCAAAATGAGATACCTAGAAACAAGCCTACATATTTCGGTGGTTAGATTCGATAGTTGCACAGACTACGCCAACTGCATAAGTTTCCTCCCTTAAAGCCATTGATTGCATTGGATCAAATGATGGAGATCATTTTTTATCCCAATCCTCTAGACAATATAGCTTGAAATCGCGGCCACCTATCAAACAGCCAAGTGTGATTCCACATGACATACATCCCCAAAAGTGACTGATCATGCTATATATGATGAGAACAAAGAACGGTCTCCATCGTCTTATTCAAGGTTGTCAACAGCTTTAATGGTAAGATTTATGTTGGCCAGTTTTCATGGCATTAAAGAATAGGGTAGGTACCTCTATGGGTTTAGAGAAAGCGTCTACATCCAAACCCACTTCCAACCCCTTGACTGCTTGGAATCGGACCAAAAGATCAAGTATTTTTCACGCCAATCTTCCACACAACTGATCTTCAGAGCACGATTATTATCTGACGGTCAATTTTTTATTCCACATGACACAGATCCTAGATCAATGGCCCTAAAACCATGTTTGAGCATGATGTGTGCAATGTGATTTTATGGTCACGTTTGGTGATCCATGCCATGTGAATTAAAAATTGGTCATCTTAAATTGGTAATTTGACGTCTTAATCATTTTTTTCATATTGTTCTAAGAAACACACACACACACACACACATATATATATATATCAAAACCCGACAAAGTTTGAACTTTATTAGCTAACTAGGAGGTATTGGATTAGACACCCGAAAACAAATGGCTAAGATGATAGATTAAAATTGTCATTCAATATTCATTAGAAAAATTAAAATCAATACAAATATTTTATATAATATAGATTTAGGCGTCTTATATTTTGACTATCCGCCTCTTATACGACTTGGATTTTGGGAAAATTAATATTTTACACATTTTGTTGCCAACCGGTTCAAAAAAATAAAAAATACAGCCATTGTAAAACTTTAGACAAATACTTTCCATGAGTTTATTTTTTTTCACAAACCCATGTAAAGTTAGAAAAAAAAAAAAAAAAAAACTTTTCCATGTGTTTTGCCTAACAAGGCCTAAGTTACTTTTGTTTACGGAATTTTTAGGTAAATAAGTACTATAAAATCAAAAGAGTTTATAAAGATATTGAATTTAATTTATTCTGTAATGAATCATCTCTATTAGTTCACTCATTCTCGTAGGCCCTACCTAATCGCACATTAGGCACATCAAATTAGTTAACAGTTCAATTCGGTTCGATTCAACATAACAAGCAAATTGATTGACCAATGAAAACCAGTTTACCTTAAGGCCTTGTTTGATAACATGGAAATGTAATTTCATTGTAGAAATGAAACTTAGTTTCCAATTGTTGTTGTTTGATAGTTATTTAAGGAGATGAAAATGAAATTAAGTCGTCCTACATGAAGATTGAATTTTCATACACCAAATCATTTTAGGAAGAAATCATTTCAACCCTTCAAGTAGCTAAAATTGAGTTTCCTATTAACAAAATAATAATGTTTTGTTATTAGAAATTTAAAGTTACTTGTAAAAAACCGAAAAGCAAAAAAAAAAAAATTGACTATTAAAAAGTAACTTCAATTTCTATGACTATCATACCAGTACGATCACTATGACCACTACATTATCTAGATCATACTCTTTTCAGCTAATATTTGACTTTGGTCAAAGTTTAAATTTTAATCAAACTTTAATTAAATTTATAAGTTATATAAAGTTTTAACTTTTAATGAAACTTTGACTACTGAAACATGATGATAAGTTGTAAGTAATATATTATCAAATTTTTAAGGGTCAAAGGTTGACTTGAGGTCAAACTTTGACTTTTAATTAAAATTTATTTTTTATTAAACTTAGACTCTAATAATTTGATGACGAAAAAATGATATTGTCGTATTTATGTATAATTTGATAGTAGATTCTCAATTGTATTAGTCAATAGTTTGACCTTTAGTCAAACTTTGACTTTTATACAAATTTTATTTTTAATCAAACTTGAAATCTGCTTATAAATAGAGTCTACTATTACATAAATTTATATCGTATCAATACAATTTATTTTTTATCAAAGTTTGATTTTTCATAAAATATTATAAATTTTTATTAGTAAAATATTATAATTAAAAATATTTATCATTATATTCATTTATAATTTGAAAATACATTGCTTCATTTTTATTGGTCAAAGTTTAACTTTTAGTCAAAATTTGACTTTTATTCAAATATTGACTTTAGTCAAAAGTTAAGAAGTGTATATTGACAGTAGATAGTGATTATTATTATTATTATTTATATTTTGGTAATATAAATTTTAATCAGTCAAAGTTTGATATTTGGTCAAACTTTGACTTTTTAACACAATTTGATTTTTTTAAACTTCTGTATCCCCAATGAGATTATCATTTTTTTAATTTATTACTTTCTAGTATATTACCAAATTTTATTTTACTTGTTTTTATATTTGGTCAAATTTTGACTTTTTAAAAAGTTGATATTTAGTCAAAGTTTTTATTAGTGTAACCTAGCGATGGATACGAATACTGTTATATTAATTTGCAGGTTGGCGGTAGATTGTCGAATTTTTTATTGGTCAAAGTTTAAAATTTTAGTCAAAATTTGACTTTTTTAAAAAATTGAATTTTCTTTCAAGTTTAAGATTTTAATGTTGTTTCAATATATAATACATACTAACATTTACTATATAACTTTGTATTTTAATCTCAAAAATTTTTATTGATCAAAGTTTTACGTTTAGTCAAAGTTTGACTTTTATTAAAAGTGAATATTTGATCAAATTTTGACTAGTGTAACCTAAAGATATATATAAATATTATTATATTAATTTACAATTGGACTTTTATAACTTGTTGGTACATTACAAAATTTTCTTTTGGTCAAAGTTAAAATTATAGTCAAAGTTTGACTTTTATAAAAATTTAATTTCATTTCAACGTATAAACTTATAGTAGATACTAGAATTTACAACTTTGTTATTTAGCTTTATATATTTTAAGTTTGGTCAAAATTTGACTTTTTATTTGAGTTTAACTTTTCAAGCTCTAATTTATGTAACTTAATAATAAGATTACGATAGTATTAATTTGTAACGTAATAGAATATCATTAAAAAAATTATTGGTTAATATTTGACTTTAATAGTAAATTATCAAAATTTAAAATTCATTTTCAAAGATACTAATCAAATAAGAGAAATTAATTTCCAATAAAATTCATTTCTCAAACACACTAATCAAACAGTGAAAATTCATATATGGAGGAAATCATTTCCTAGGAAATCAACTAAGAAATTAATTTCATTTCCTCTTTAAAGTGTCATTGCTATCAAAAAGGGCCTAAAATAAAATTTCAAAAGCAAAGAGAAAGGATTTTTAAGTTTTATAGTTAATTAAGGAGTCACTTTCATATCTTTTATTAAAGAGTGTATATTTATATTGTGAAATTAACAAATGCTGTTAAACACATTTCTACCCCTAGCGAATCATATTTGCCTGATAGTAACGAATTGTCAACCTAAATCTCGTCACGCATATTAGACAGTAAAAGCTTATTAGAGCTTTTCGAGGCAAAAATTGGCATTTATAGTGTGAGGGTTTCTGGAAATATATGAAAGTCAGCTTTTGATGAGATTTATGTACGAGTTAAAATCTCAGAAAATCGATACGTATCGTCCAGCCCCAAAATCAATATGTATCGGACGATACGTATCGGTATTGGACGATACATTCCAATGTATCGTCCGAAATTTTGAATTTTTATATGAGAGGCACCGATACGGTACCTTGAAAGTACCGTATCGGTGAGGTCCAAAACCGATACATATCGTCTGATATGTATCGGTATCAGACGATATTTTGACCCATAGATTTATGCACTGTAAGGTCATTCATTGCTAGGTATCAAAAATAAGCCCATACATATCAGTTTTGTCAAGACATTTTGTTTTGTTTTGTTTTTTTTTTTAAATTGACCGATACATATTGGTATCGGCCGATTCATATCAGCCTCAGGCAAATCGATACCGATTTTAATACCTTGATTCATTGGATATAGCTAGACAATCATAGCCTTTTTTAAAAGGATAAGAATGCCCTTATATTTACAAGTTCCCTTGTAAAATTTCTCCCAAAATCCCAAAAAATCTCTTATACTTAAAGAAAGAGAAATATGACTTGCAAGGCCAACCTCAAATCATAGGCTTATAGCCACAAATCCTAATTGGATACAGAATATATGAACGGATCACAAAAGAGGAGGAAAAATCATTTATATTTGCTCATGATGATTTATTGGTGAAACCATCACAAACACAACAAACTAAATATGTGCTTTACAAGAGATCTTCACTCTTAGATGATAATTGAATCTTGATGGGAGACCATTAATCATGGACCCTTTGATTTGTTGTAGGGAGGGACCTGTGCAATAATAGAACACAACCGTACCATTGACTCAGCCTTGCATTGCATCCCCTCAAAATTTCGTGTCAAATGGGTCCGCCACGCCATCTTATAAATAAGTTTCACGATTCAGCCAAGTGCATGTTTTGCCATCTTATATATCTAAATGAGACATTGACACCTCACTAGTCGCTAAGATCCGAAACAACTTCCAAATAAAATAAAATTAGTAAATACAAGAATAAAATATTAAAGCTAATAAGGGAACTATTACTTGCACACGTATTGCCGTGATTTGATAAAAAAATTAGACCTCTTAATATTTTAGGGCCATTATTTGCACATGTTTTTCAAGTGATTATATCAAATTTAAAGAAAGACTTGGTAATTTAGGGACATGTAATATGTAAAAATACAAAATGGGCCGTCTGATTTGAAGTTTATGATCAATAAATGTCTGGTACATAAAATTAGAGTAAAACACAATACTTGTCATATAATCTATTGTAGTCAATTGTGCAAGTAATGGCTCTCCAATTTTTAAAAGAAAATTACAAACCTACCCTCATGGTTGCACCAATAAAACTTAAAATTATTCTCTAATCTTATTTTATAGTTGCAGAGAAAGAGATGAATGGAAGAGATGTGGTGTATTTTTATTTATTTTTTTGAGAGAAAACGAGTTGTAGTTATTGATGATGGTTATGTAACACCAATAATGAAAGGAGCTTTTAAAGGTTATTCATATAATAATCCAACAATGACATTCCTATCCTCTACCGCTCTCGATCAGAGGTTTTGATTGCAATGCTTATGTTCCTTGTCAGGTTGTCATTCGATCACAAAGTCAGGGAAGCATCACAACCACAGTGGCCAAGTCGGGGTTTAGGAATACATCGACTTTCAAAAAATTCAGAAAATTTTGGGGAAAATAAAAAAGAAAGATGATAAAAATATATTAAAACATATTAAAAATAAAATAAAAATGAACAAAATCGGTCCAATTTGGGAAAATTCATAAAATTCACATATAATTCATGTAATTTGCAAATTATTTGGAAAATTTGGATTTCATTCGGCAATTCAAAATTTATTCGTTTTCAAAAAATTCATATATTTAAAAAAAAAAAAAAAAAAATTGGTGAATTTAGTCACTAGGATCACAACCATTACAAATGTGAAGCCAAAAGCTCTGTTTCACATAGCCACGAAAAAGATGTTGAGGGGTAATCTAATTATGCTTATGCTCAAGCTCGATGTTGCATTGACAGTGACGATCAAAATCCCATTAACGGTGAATCTCTATGCACAATAAAAAGTTAATGAATATGAATTCTTAACACATGAGTGGCACTATGACAAAAAAAAATTTCATGATCATTAGTGTACGACCAATGGTCCAGATTTTGGGAGACGAACAGGAAAACAAAGGGAGTATCGTGTAGAGAGAGAAAGGTGGAAAGCGATAGAGAGAGAGAGAGCGGCGTAATGAGAAATATATATATATATATATATATATAGAGAGAGAGAGAGAGAGAGAAAATCGGTGGAGAGAGAGAATTGGTGTATAGAGAGAGAAAATCGGTGGAGAGAGAGAATTGGTGTATAGAGAGAGAAAATTAGTGGAGAAAGCATCGGTGCATAGAGAGAGAATTAGTATATAGAGAGAGAGTGGTGGGATATAAAAATTAAGGTCCAATTTTTAAAAAAATTCTAAGTGCAATCACAAGAAGCATGTGCAAAGACAAATTTTGGTTAATTCGGTGCAATCACTTAAAAACGGTGTGCAAGTAACGGCTCCCAGTTAATAATAATAATTGTTTGAGTACCTCTATTCGCACCCACACATTCTTTGAAAGCGCCCACGTCCCAGACCCGTTGAAAACCATTAATTGCTTCGAATCAAATGATAGAGATCGTGTTTCCAGATCTTCCACAACATGGATCTTGAGATCATGGCACACCTATCGGTCATTTTTTTATTCCATGTATCCCAAATGCACAAAAAATTACCTCTAAAATCACGTTTGAGCATGATGTGTCATATGATTGAAAAGTCATTTTTTGAGAATTTGTGACACATAGAACCAACAACTGGCCATTGGATGAGAGCGCCATGATCTCAAGATCCATTGTGTGAAATATATGGGTGAAATAAATTCTCCATCATCTAAAGCGATCAACGATTTTTAAAGAGTCTAGGACATAGGTGCTTTCAAAGAACGTATGAGCGCAAACAGAGGTACCCTAACTGTTTTTGATGAAATAAAAAATAAATAATAGAAATAAAATATTGAGATAGCATGTTGGCTTAAGAAGATGGAATCGAAATAGTTGGTCGTAGTTTTTTAGACTCTTTTAATGTAGTGTTAGCGTCATTATACATACCACAAAATATGAAAATAAAAAATATTATTCATAACCGATGGGAAATAAAGACTACGACTACAAAAGCATATTTACTTTTCGCGCATCATTGAATAATATATGCACACCAATTTATGTAAAATTCGTAGGCAATTCCCAGAGACACCATCTAGTGTTAGAATACACCTTATTTAATAACTATCGCACATTTGTAATCGCACACGATAACGCTCTTTTTATATTTTATAATGCAAGCCTCATTTTATAAAGCAAGCATGGTCGTTACAGTTTTTATTAACCAAAACAGTTTGACTTAATTATTAAAACATACTAGTACGGGTCAAAAACATGAACCTTTATATCATAGCCATAGGGCTCATATTAATTACCAATTTTCCTTTTTCCCAAATTTATTTTACAAATTTTCAGGTCTTTAACCTTAAACAACCTACAATCCATGATTAAATTTTTCCCTTGTCCTCAAAATGCAAGCATAAACGAACCTTTTTCTTAGCCACGAGTAAACAGAGAGATGGTTGGCCTCATGAACATGGAAAATCCTAAATTTCTCAATGCAAAAACAGCAGAGGCTTGATGATAGCCATTATCTTTTTTCTATAAACCAACTCTTTTGATAGAATAAAAAATCAGCCCAAAAAAAAAACTTCGATGGAAGAAATTAGATAAACAGGTCATCAAACTGAACAGAGAAAAAAATTAGCAGTACAAAACCTGGAAGCAGCGGTCTTTGTTTCCTGCAAATTTTTACGAAATACTAATATTTCTCGTTTTTGTGCATAGGGCAGGTTGCAGGCTGCATTTGGCGGAAGACGATAATTTGGTAATATTTTGGGGAAAATAAGCAAATTAATAAATTTACACGAGCCCTACGATACAAATGCTTGCTTTTGGCCCCCGTAATGCATGTTTGGATTTTATTTTTTATTTTTCAAAAAGGTTGACCGTTTCAGTGAATAAAATGGGCACCGTGCATATAAAATGGGGCCAGTGCATGTGTTCGAAAGTTGCCCATTTATAAATGATGTGCAATTAGTAAATCTCATAAACAGCAATATTGCCCTAGTCGATATATTCAAACCATTTTGCAAAGAGTTTTGTGTAGGACGAGCCAAAGACTCTTGCACACTCTTTCTAGACAATGACTTAACCGCTTTTTAGCTTGCATTTACTTAGACTTTGAGATATGCATGAATTTCCATGCACTCTGAAGCCTATGTATCTCAAATTCCACTCACTGCACAGCTGATAAGGCCGAGCTCATTGTCACTAATGAGTCATTGGCTCATTGTAGACAAATTCTTCTCCAAAAAACCTCACATGTACTGCATTGACCTTGAGGCGCATGGCTCACCGTAATGGAGTGGCACTTCGCCGTAATGGAGTCGACGGCTATATACTAGCACTTGACAAAAGGTGGGTTGTCTATAGTAAGATGGGGGATAATAAAGTTTGTATTTAGTATGGCGCATCTGCTGCTCCCTGTGTCGCAGATGTAGAACCCATAAATATGTGTGCAGCCCAAAATCTGCATGCCTAACAGCACAGATGGGAGCACTAAATACAGAGCTCGTGTACCTAATATGCACTCTGCTTTCTAGTCTATAGTGAATATGTTCTTGTTCGGTGGGGTTGAGAGGAGCTCCAGAATATAAAACCGCATCGATTTACCACAAACATTATGAGATTAAAGTCATGCTTTTCGTGATCTTTGAAATTTCAAAATCTAGTTTTTTAAGTCAAATAAAACATGAAACTTCAATAGATGCAGCTTCACAAGCTTTTTTAAGACAGCATTTGTCATTTTTAGTTTCACTTGAAACTTCCAAAATATAAAGGTTTTTTTTCTCAAAATCGCGACCTTGGTCAGAAGGCCACCCCCACCCAAACGGGCCCTAAGAATACGAAGCTTATGAATCGTTATCTCCAATTAGAACTTGACTTTGCAGGTATTTTCAAGCGTACTGACATATATGCAAATCAGATTTTTTACAGGATTATTGGAGTAAAGGGCTCTTCAAGCTTGATAATCTTATATTGTCAGTGACACCCAGTGGCAGTTAGAAGAGGTTGTATTAGGTATGTCGGGCTGCGTATGGCCAGCCGTAAATTGAAAATTCTAAGTCTACCAACTATACAAATAAACCTTAGGATGTGCAGAGTTCTAACAAGTGTAAAATCCAGGCCCATCCACTCTGAACTTTGCAGAACTGAGACTGATCCATGCAGTATACAGCCTGTGCACTTTAATACAACCCATAGTAAACATAAGAGATGGGAGTTTCCCCACCAACATTATAAGATTATCAACCTTCCAAATAACGGGCACCTGTAGGTGCCACAAAGTTTTCATGTGCATACACCATCAAATGCTTTGAATCAGACAAAGGAGATAGTTTTTTGTCAGATCAAGGGCATACCATCAAACGGCTCAAATGTTGATTCTACATGGCAGACATCCCAAAATGGGATATGGCAGTTTTAATATTCCTGAGAACCATGAGGCATACATCCCACCTGGTTGTTCTAACATCTCAGATGTTAATTGTAAGGTGGGAGATGGAGAAGACTGATGACAGGATCCAATGAAGATTTCTTGGCTACATGTTGGAATGTGAAATATCTTCAAGATTAGTAAAGGTCGGCAAGGCGACACCACTTTCACCTTTGCTCTACAATATTCTTGGTGACCGACTTTCACCTTTCCTCTGCAATATTTTTGTTGAAACTCTTTGGATGAGGATGAGAGCGTCTGAGAGAAGGAATGATAGAAGATTTCACATTGGCCCAAAATATGGCTCTTGTTTCCCAACTACAGTACCCTTGTGTTTTGTGGGGCATCGCTTTGTTATGAGGGGGGGTCACTTTGTTATGAGGCCATCTCAGGCCAACAGAATCCATATCGAGCTAAAAGGTGAAAATTGGAAAGTCTACATGCTTGTGTAAGGTTGCAAAGGGATGTGCTAAAAGACTGCCATGTTTGGGTGCAAATGGGACACTATTCGCTCTTCTTATTTTAAATATTCCCTTTTACATCGGCAAACCAAAGAAATCTCTTTGGGCTCGGTTGTTGAATGGTTACAACAGAAACGAACAGCATGGAAAAATTGAAAATTTGTAGTGGGTTGAAAGAATTTTTTTATGGAGCGGAGCAATGCCAGGAAAGAAGCTTCATTTGGCATTTAGAAGTTGCTTGCTTCACCAAAGAGGAAGGTTGATTGGGTATAAAAAGGTTGAATGAAATGAATATCTCCAACCTTGAAAAATAGTCGTGGAGGTTGGGAACGGAAAATGATGGTCATGGGCGTTGGAAACAGAAGATGAGACACTATGTGCCAGTTTAGTTTAAGCTATATGGGATCAGGAGAGGGGGGTGGGAAATCCGTGATGCAAGGTAGGATACAGCCGCTGGGTGGTGGAAAGGAAAGTATAGCATCAAGGAAGCTTCTGATAGGGGAATATGCTTCCCTATGGGAAGGGGAGACCAAATTCAAATTTTGGTCCAATAAATGGCTTAGTGAATTTCAGCTAGGTGACTCCTTTGATACTATCTTTCAGTGGGCGAGCACAAAAGATGAGACAGTCACTGCATCAAATTTAGAGGAGGCACACTTAAGTGGAATATTATATTTCCTAAAGATCAGAGAAGATGAATATAGCATTTTTGGCCATTTTGTTAGGTCAGGTGGGAAATGCGAAGGTGCCCATGTCACAGGCAGGCTGTCGCTGCTGGATTTGGTGGACGAACTGGTCATTTTCTATCGTCATTCTACCATGCTCTTCGCAAAAGAACCATCAAATTCTCATCATTGGACTGGCTTGTGGAAGCTGTTAATACCTCCTAGGATCCACTTCTTTGCATGGTCTGCTGCTTGGGACAAAATTTTGACCGTAAACCCCTTATTAGTTGTGAAATGAACATCATCAACAAGAACTTTTTATTTGCAATTACACCTATGAAGCTATTGAACGCCTTCTACTTCACTAAGCTCATGCTAGAATGGTGTGGACGTTTTTTTCCTCTGCAGTGTGTTTGTTTTGTACCTATAAGGACCATTTGGCTGGCTGGGTACCTGGTCCTTTCTCTTCTATGGGGGAGTTCTGTGGAAAATGGCTCCTTTGTGATGATATGGGGCCTTTGGAAAGAGGAGAAGGCTACGCTGATCATAAGCATTTTCAGCAGTCTTATTGAGTGGGCTCTCTCTCATCATCTCATAGGGATTGTTCCGAGGACCTTATTAAGGATAATGGGAGGATATGCTTGGGGGTGTGATGTCCTTAGCTGCTTTTCTTCTGGGCACTGCTTGGTCATGTTTCCTGGTTTGCAGCATGTGTGGAGCTATCTCTTCGTTCTGTAATTCTGTTTTTCTTAGCCAGATCTTTCTTTGCACCTCACAAACGGGGTCTGATGTCTGGTCACTTGTACTTTTTTTTCCTTTCTAGTAAAGTTCCTTTTACTGATTAAAAATAACCCTATAAACAGTGACGTCTTACTAATCTACTTTAAATAGTATTATAATACTCAACAGTTAACCTGAATCAATTAATATTGGCTAAATTTTCATCAATTAATTGATTTTGAATAATTAGAAAATTATTATTTTTATGCATTCTTATGTGCAACATTGGTGCAAATTAAAAAGTCTAAAAATTGTTGTCATAGAGAATATATGATATCTGAATAATTTTCTTTATAAATGAGACGAGTGTTGATGGAAAATAAATTACTATAAATGAAGATGAAAACAAAAGGGAATTTCCAGGGGAAGCTGCATGCAGCCACCAGCATCCCAGAAGAAACTCGGACAAAAAAAAATCAGAAATAAAAATAAAGAAAGACAAACAGAGTTCTAACCGTGCGAAATATTCAGAGATTACCGCGATCGGCAAACCTCTGATTCCCTCAGATCATATCCTTGAGAAGAAGGATTGAACGAAAACTGTGTCATTGATGAACTAATATATCTGCATCTAGACCTTCTGATCGAGCTCGCTGGATTCTGACAACACACTGTGCTTTTGAGATCGATCACTTGGCATTGAGTAGCTCCGGCGCTCCTTTCCCCCAGGCTTAGATGAGGCATTTCCATACCAGACCATTCCCACCACTGCTAATATCATGCCCAATACTACTTGTAGATTGAGACCATCTCTTCCAAAGAAGAAGAATCCCAAGATTAAGACGAGAATAGTCTTCATGTGACCGAGGACTTGGAAAGACACAGCAGTGAATCTACCGATGCAGATGAATTGACTAAGGTTGGTTCCTACCGCAATGGTGCATGACAAGATGATGAAGAACTGCAGCAGGTGAGTTATGTTAGTGGCATAAAATATAGATCCATGGAAAATGCTTTCTATTCGGCAAGTGATCAATTGAACACCTGAAGGTTCCAATACAAGCAATAACTAAAGCAGATAGAGGCATAGATTATATGCAGCAAGAGCCTACATAGATTGTATGCAGCACAGATAATGACTTCCAAACCCACACACAACGTAGAATATAGGCATATAAGTTCATGGCAAATGCCTTCTTTTGGAAAGTGATCAATTGACCACCTGAAGGTTCCAATAGAAGCACCGACTAGAGCAGATAGAGACATGAAAACAAATGGAAAATATACAGATTGTATGTGCAACACCCCACACACACATATGAACGTCAAACATGCAGGCTTGGGTAATGGGTACATATATGGAAGGAATGTGAGGTGCTTTGTAGGCCTTCAGATACTACATAGCAGCTAACTGGTTTTTATAATGTAACAAGTAGCAGTGCTTACCACAGATACCATACTGTAGTCATATCCATCCACTCTTTTATTTGTCAACCAAAAATCCAGGAAGGGTCCTAATAACAGCAGAGATGCAGCCTGGACTGGTGCAGTATGACCCAAGAGGTTGAAAGATCCAAGTGAATACTTCCGTTGAAGGAAATGAACATACTACAAAGAGGAAATCAGGAGAATAATCAGGACATAAAAAATTATAAATGAATAAACATATACATCTATATATAAAACCAAATCAGAGTTACAAATATCGTGTGTTATGCCAGATTGGCTGACAAATTTCAGGTATAAGGGCAGCATGTATGTCATGAATATCATACACTAAAATGTCAAGAGTACGATTTTCCCTGTAAGATCAACAGACATTTGATATATGCACGACGCATCATGGCAGACACTACAATGTATACAATCATATTTTTTAATCTAAATATTTTCTTAATAAACTGCTTCCATAAAAAGATAAAAGGGAAATTATATCTTTGGTTTAGGCAGAGTTGCATAACATAACACTTTTTGGTGGCCACAACCAAGGATCAAAATATCGGTTTCGGGCATGACCAAAACCAAAATTTCAGTGCCAAATTTTATTTTTTCAAGACTCAAAATGGACTAGAAATTATCAGCCGATAATTTGGTGATTAGCAAATTATTGGCCGATATATTGAACTTCCAATATCTTGGCCAGATCGAAACGATAATTTGAATTATCGGCCGAAATTTTGAACCATGGCCACGACAATAATAAGAGCCGGTTGTATTCTCAACTTCTTGAAGCTTCTTATCAAGGAAAAGAAAACTGAGATTATCAGGCAAATTTAATGAAAAGTCTGCATAGGAGTTGGGTAGTATAGTAGCAAATTCCCCAGTGACATTATCAAATAAAATTTATTTCCAAACAAAAATGGAATAAGATCTATTAAAATGCTTGGGGTAAAAAATATGGAAGATTTACTTTAAGCACTTTATAACTTACATATTGCTGCAGAGCAGTGCTCCAAACAGCTATGAAGGCTGCAACGAATCCTTTGGTATTGACACTCACATCAGTAACAGTGCAGACTGCGACACCAAGAAGAACCACCCCTATGCTGAGCTTCGTGTCTCTCGAGTACCGGATCTTGTCTAAGACAACTTCCAGGAAACAGGATACAGGTATCATACTTAACTTTGAAATCTGACAGAAAACTGAAAGCAAAGGCAGGTCATTACATAACCTTCTACATTTCTGTGCTAAAAAAGAAAGCCAAAATCCATGCAGTTGCTACCAGAACTGACCTGATAAAATCCAACTGAATTCCACATCAGACTCTCATTCCAACAATTGAGAAGTTTGCAAAGAGGACAAATTTCAAAAGCTCAGGTAGTGGTAGATGTGATGCCTGGATAAATCCAAGCCACCTAAGAACAACCGTCATTAGGGTTGTCGTGGCGAAATGCAGACCAGTCAACGTTGTGGCTGCACGGAAATAACGTAATTCAACACATTATCAGGATTGGAAGTTTTAAAAGGGTACATTGTTATTTACTTCCAGGCAGATAAATATAATCAAAAGCAAACCAACTGCAATGTCCAGGGACACTCATGTGGTCCAATTTCAGGAAGCCTCTAGTAACCCTATTGCTAAAACATGTGAGACAAGATAAGGGCTGAAAATGGTGCAGGCCAGGTCAGGTTCCAAACAAGCCTAATATGCTATTTTAAAATGAAAATAAGGCCCAAGCCAGACCTCTTTCTTTATCATAATTCAACGCTTACCGATATCAGAAATTTACAAATGTAATCTTTGTTAACTCCCAGGCAGATAACTATAAATCAAAAGCAACACAACTGCAATGTCGAGAAACAATAATGTAGTCTAAATGCTTATGGTGTACTTCCAATTTTACGAAGAATTTAACAGCTTTAAATCTAATATAGGAGACTGAAGGCAAGTTAGGACTATGGCTGAAAACAGGCCGGGATGAGTCTGGTTAAGGTCGGGCATTCAATGAACCAATTTTTAAATAGTTCTTAGAATAAGGCCAAAATCAGGCCCATTTATTAATTAGCCTAGAAACAATGCCCTCATTGATAAGAATAATAATAATTTCAAAAAATACAAAAGTAAAAAAACAAATGCCCTCAGCCCACTTATTCATACCAGCTGGGGTTGAGTACTTTCAGAATTGTACCTAAATGGAAAAAAATTTCATATCAACACAAAATACAGCTTGCAATAAACTTCAATCAATAAAGGACGGGAGGAAAGATACCCCAGAGGAGCTAGAAGAATGAAGAGAAAATCATATTTTCGTCAAATCTCGAATGTTAGTAAAAAAATCAGTCAAATGGGATTGTGTCGTCCATTGCTATAATATATATAACAGCAACCCACCCACCCCCTCCCAAACGACGTGAATCTATGAGATATTCTGCCTAGATTTATTAAAAGGGTTATTATATATTCTACGCGGAACTATTAAATTTGTTTTTATAAGTCTCAAGAAGTTCATGCAGATGAGATATGTTTGTTGAAGTATTTCATACGGCTGACATGTGTATGTTGAGGTGGATGAATGGGATAAAAAGAAAAGATAATCAGGGACAAGTACATAGGAAGTTTAGGGGTAGCACCAATCATCGTCATCATCATCATCATACTATCATAGCCATATCCCATCTATTTGTAGTCGGCTTTGCGAGTCCTATTTCTCCACTCGTTTCGGATTAGCGCTAAGCTCTCTGTAACTTCGCATGGCTTCCATTCAGGTTTTCACTGGTCTTCCTCTTCTTCTACGTCCTTGTACTTGTAGAGTCTCAACCCTTCGTACCAGGTTTGCTTCAGGCCTCCGATGAACATGTCCAAACCACCTCAAGTGACACTCAGTAATTTTTTCTTTATAGGTGTCACTCTAAAATTTTCTCTTATGTACTCATTTGGTATTCTGTCCATTTTTGTTACTCCACTCATCCATCTCAATATATACATCTCAGTCACATGTACTCTATCTTCTTGTCGCTTTTTTGTAGCCCAACATTCCGCACCATATAATACAGCAGGTCTAACCACCGTCTTATAAACAGATGGGAAAAGGCAATGATGATGATGTGCCAACTTGATGCGAAGTGAAGTCCATGATGAAAAGTGAAAACCCAAGATCAGCAAAGTATCTATTGTGTGCCAAAGCTTACCCATTATGACAAAATCACTAAAACACACCCACTGACACACGCACATGCACGCAAACATAGACAAAAGAGATCACTAAGAATGCTAATTTCACTGAGGGCCCACAAATTTTAATTTGCAGAAAAAACCACCCATAACCACCTTTATCCTAATTTTGCTTATTAGAGGACGACACTTCATTAATAGTTGAGAAGTGAAGCCCATGATAGAAAGTGAAAACCCAAGGTCAGCAAAGTACCTATTTTGTCACAAAGCTTCTCCATCGTGGCAAAATCACCAAGATCACTAAGCGTGCTAATGTCACTTAGGGCCCACAACTTTTAATTTGCAGAAATAACCACCCATAACCACCTTTTATCCAAATTTTGCTTATTAGAGGATGACACCTCATTAGTAGTTGAGAAGAGAAGCCCGTGATGGAAAGTGAAAATCCAAACTCAGCAAAGTACCTATTTTGCAAGAAAGCTTCCCCATAATGACAAAATCTCCCACAAATGCACACGTCACACACACACATGCAAGCTCACTAAGAATGCTAATTTCACTTAGGGCACAAAACTCTTAATCTGCATAAATAACCACCATTTATCCAAATTTTGGCTAATTAGAGGATGACACCTCATTAGTAGTTGCAATAAGGAAACTACCCCAAAACCTTACAAATTGGGGTATAAAAACACAATCTTCGGAGATCCAAATTTCCCACTCTACTCATCTAAATTTTAAGCATTTTAATGAGAAATAAGGAAAAACATAGATAAAAATGTATTTAGCACTTATCCTCTTCTCAACTCTATACCTTTATTTACAGACATATGCGTTCGTACATCCTCTTTGGAACTTTGTTTCATTAGGAACTCGATCAATAGATCTTCGCAGTCAAATCCTCATCACGAGATTTCTTATCTAAATAATAAATAGCATTATAACAAGGAGTAACTCTTATCGTATTTACCACAGTATCCCCTTAAACTTTCAACCTATTTTGTAGAGATTTGCCTTCAAACCCTTGCAATGAGGCTTTGTTAAACCCTTTTTACGAGGCTTTATATCTAATAATCTAGATGATTAAAAAATCATTGAAACTAAGGGAAAACTCCACCAGATTTATAACAACCTCCTATTAAGACTTCGAACTCTCTTGACAAGGCTCTGCTTTTTTAGCGATTTTACAGTTCTTCATTCATGATTAAAAAAAAAGTAATAAAAAATGAAATTAACAGGCTTACCGGACAATTCCAATGAACATTTTAACCTAGATTAAAATACCCTTTTAAGATGAAAATTCTCAAAACCATCTCGTGACTTAATGCCAAAACACTGTAAGATTGTTGAGGAATGAGGCCACATACCTCCAAGGTCTGTATACCCCAAGCCCATCAAAAGCAATACCACCCAACTACTTTAAGCTTCTTGAAGCCCATATACCATATCTTATACTCTTGCACCCTTCTAAAGCCTGATTCCTCAAGCCTTTCAAGGTTTATATATTTTAAGCCCATTATAGCACGTCCTTTTAGCCTTTCAAGGCCCAATTTCTGCAATCCTCTCTAGGCCCATACACCTTACCCATCATGACCCATATCACTGACGTCTTTCAAAACCAGATTAATTCAAGCCTTGTAAGGCCCAAATAACTTAAATCCACCATGACCCATATCATTTAAGCCTGTCATAGCCAATATCCTTTAAGCCTTTTGAGGCACAATACCATAAGACTCTTAAGGCCTATACACCTTAAGCACATGAAGGTTCATATGCTATAATTTCTCAGGCCCAGTTAACTTAAGCTATAAGACCTAAATAGGTTAACGTTCATATGCTTTAACTTCTCAGATTCAATTAACTTAAGGCACAAATGCCTCAAGCCTCTTAAGGCTCGTATCCCTTAATCTATTCAAGGACTATTAACTTTTAACTCCTTAAGGCCCATCTACCCATCAAGGCTCTCAGTGCATACACAATTATGCCTCTCAAAGATTCAAATAACTTAATAAAATTTTGAGAAGCCTACATGCCTTTACCCTCTAAGACCCAAATAACATAACCCTCGCAAGGTATAAATTCCCAAAGTCTCTCAGGACTTGAATACCATAAAGCTTCATAAGGCCCAAATACCTTAAGCCTCTTAAGGCCCAAATAGCGTCTCAGGGCTCATATAGTAAAAGCCTCCCAAAGCCAAAATCCATTAGGCCTCTCAAAGCCTATATGTAACAAGCTTCTAAGACAAATATAGGCATAATAAATATATATATATATATATATATATATATATATATATATATATATATATATATAAAAGCTTTTCAACACTCAAATACCATAAGCCTTTCAAGGCACAAATACCATACGCCTACCGACCAACCAATACCTTAAGCCTTCCAGAGCTTCAAATACCTTAAGTATCAAAAGGTCTAAACAAATTACACCTTGCAAGGAACTAATATCTTAAGCTTCTCAAGGCCCATTTACCTTAAGCTTCATTCTTCAAGTCTTCTTACACACAACACAATTATGATACTACCAAGAAGAAAAGAAACGGAGTGCAGTAGCCTCATAAGTGTTCATATTAATTGGCAAATGATTCATGTCTATACATACATTTACGTACTCATTCATGATGTAGTTTCCTGTGCATCCTAGTAATGCTTGGAAGTTTAATGACCCCTAACTAATAAAACTCCCTCTACAAAAGGGGAAATTTATAGCAGTTTGTTTGTGTATGAATTCACCCTTCTACACAAATTTGTTGTGAACGCCACTCTCTAATTCATGAAAGCTTAGTCAAAGACCCTATGCAACAGTATGAGTCGAATGCATAGTGACAAGACTAGGCAATTTTTTTCAAAAAAATCAATAATCACTAATTTTTAAGAAAATGATTTAATCAGCCATTCTTCTTGTTTTTTTTTTGTTCTTTTTTGAAAGCAACCTCGAAGAGATGTCGACATCTCTAACTGATTACCGTGACAGATGTCAACATCAACACTCTAAAAAGTAACGAAAAATGTTTTATATATGAGTTGGGATTAGGTACTGAACCCGAGCACCAATGCTCGTGGTACTCAGGTCACTTTGGGGGATGTGTTCTGTGTGATTTGACGCCTATAATCTTACAATCTACAGTGCAAAAGATAGGATCAAAGAAAATCTCTACCGTCCGATTCAAAGAGGTCAAATCATCAAAAGCCATCTAAAATTAATGGTATGTTGGATTTACATGGGTACCTGTAAATTTTAGATGGTGTTTGACTCATATGAGGGACATCCTTTCTTGTCCAAAATTTTGCACCAAAGATTTTTAGATCATGGCATGCATATCTGATGGCACACATCCCCAAAAGTGACATGGGTATCATCATTTGGCACTTAACTCCTTATACACACACATATAATATATATATATATATATATATATATAGTGGTGGTGCACGTGCGATGCACGTCGTAAAACGTGAAATTTTGATTACATATTGCACATATCTTGAAAATTGATCTAAGAACCACATTGATGTACGCTCTTGATCATGTTCACTTTTTTGTATATGTGCAATCTGGAATATTAATTTGACCTTCCAATGGTAGGCCCATGATCTCAAGATCCATTTTGTGAAAGATTGGGGAGAAAAATCTTGGGTTAAGAAGGAAAAATCCTAGGTTGTAAAAAGAGTTACCGATATCTAATTAGACAACACAACTATTTTGTCTTCTCCTGAAGGTTGTCATTAGGGTGTCTTTAATTGCACCTACCGAATCTTTGAGGGCACCTATGCTTAGAATCATTGGCCGCTTTGAATCAGACATTGAAGATCGTTTTTCGTCCCAGTCTTGGACACGAATGATCTTGATATCATGGGCGTACTATCAGATGATCAATTTTTATCACACATGGTGCAGAACCCACATAATTGACCCAAGAACCATGTGACACATCATGCTCAAACATGATTTTCAAATCACTTTTTGGGATGCATGTCATCTCTAATATAAAAACTGACCGACCGGTGGTGCACTCATGATCTCAAGATCTATTATGTGGAAGATTGGGACTAAAATTGATCTCCATCCTCTGATTCAAAGTAGTCGATGATTTTTAGTAAAGGTGCCCTCAAAGATTTTGTTAGCGCAAATAAAGGTTTCCTTGTTAATAAATGTCGCGAAATTGGTCAATATATTACCTTTTGGGTATCTTTACATACAACCAAAGATTCTTTCTTCTAATTCGGTTAGTGCAAATAAAGGTTCCCTTATCATAAATGCATTGTGTTCAGGGATGTCGTGAGGACATTTCCTTTAGGGGTACTTTTATTTACAACTAAAGATTCTTTATTTACAACTTGGGTTTCAATACTTGAACCGTTGACTGTTTTGAATCAGATCTTTTTTTATCTCAACCTTCAATGCAATAAATCTTGAGATCATAGGCCTACCATCAAACGGCCAGATTTTTATTTCATGCAAAAAAATGAACATGATCATGGCATAGTTCTTGAATCACTTTTCGGGATTTATTACACGTGAAATAAAAATATGACCGTGTGATGGTGGGGCCATGATCTCAAGATCTGTTGTGAAGAAAATTGGACGCAAAATGAACTCGATTGTCTTATTCAAATTAGTCAACGGTTGAAACTCTGATTGAGAAGGAAGAATCTTGGGCTTAAACAAATACACCCTTTCCTTTAGCCCTTTTTTTTAGGTAATAAAGCATGTATAGCCACTGTTTGGCATTTAAAGGAATTTTGAGGAGTAAAATTGAGAGGAAAATTATACCACGTTTGCCATCAAACGAAAAAGGAGAATTTATATTCTCTTTATATATACATATATATATATATATAGGGAAATGATCATATGACTCGAGTCATGCCCGTGACTCGAGCTCCTATTGGCTGCATGTAACATCAAGTGACTTAGAAAGTCAACCTGATGTGACATGCAACCACTGATAACTCGAGTCATGGGATTATGTCCCTAACTCGAGTGAGAGGATCAATACCTATATATATGGGACCAACTTTCATGAATGTCAGATGGTGTTTAAATGATCATACAGCTTTAATGATTTAAGATGTGGGTAATCCACACCGTCAAAGTGATAGATCATAAGTAGAAGGGCAATGGGCCAAAAACTCACAAGTTTTGGGAGGATTGAACCATCTGATGTGTGGACTCTAATACTAAGCGTTGTTCTTAGTTTTAATGGTTGATATTAAAGTTCGCCAATCGGCTGGTTCACATTCACTTATGGGTGTATTTTTTGGCTAAAACATGTTCTAATGATGAATTACCGCTTGGACAGTTTAGATTTAGCACAAATGTGTGCCACATGGCATAATAATACACCACCCTTCAACGTTTGTAGCATGAAAACCTCTATCTTAATGGTGTAAGATCATTTAAACACCACATTGGTGTTTAAATGTCGTTCAGGAGCCATTATATATATATATATATATATATATATATATATAAAAGCTAAGTTATGAAAAACATATACATGTGAGAATATATATTGTATATTTCATTTGTTTTTTAAATATATATATTTTTAATAATCTTTGATTTTTTCCGACTTTCCACAACTTTTTCCCGGTTTTGCAAACAAAATCCAGCTTTCTCTCCTGATTCATTCCAATTTTCCCAACTTGTCACGATGGTCTAATGTGATTAGAAGATTCTTATGAGCCATAAATTGAAAAAAAAAAAAAAAAATTGTAGCTGAAGAATCAATAAAAAAATGTGCATTACGAGGAATTAATCAAAGAAAATGAAGTTGAGAAGTCTAACGAATTTACCGAAACTGAAGCCATATGTGGCCATTAAAGCTTTATTGACGATGATGATCCCAACAGAAGTAACAACATTGAACATCCATGAGGCCACATCTAACGCCGCCTTCTTGTCTGCCTTGCTTGCAGGTGCCATTTTGTTCTACTCCTAGTTTTCGTGAATTTCTACCTTTTTACCTCCATGAAAGCAGATTTAGTGAGTCTGTATCATAAACCATACCGTTTTTAATATAAATAAAGATCACTCAGAGAAAAACAAAACAGTAAAGCTTCCAGGTACGGCTATTAGAAAACCCAAAGCTTTTTCACATTTACAAGCAGGCCATGTACACAGAGATTATTTCCATTTTTGAAGCCAGTGGATTTTTTGTACGATATTATCTGTGTACTAATATGTAGCAAGTTCTTCCCCTTTATGCTTGACAAAAAATTTAAAACCCATTATTTTACAATCTAATTTTCAGCAAAATATGACGATTCACCATGAAGCTTCAGATACAGAATCTCTAAGAAAACTCCAGAGTCCAGATCAATAATCAGAAATTTTGATTATAAATACATACATGATACATCCAATATTAGAAATATGTGTGCATGTACAAAACAAGTATCACCACAATAAGCGATATTCTAGGCGAATATTTAAAAATGGCCTAGGAAAATAGGAACTAGATAGAGATCCTAATTAGCAATTTACAATAAAAATTATATCGATATATGCAACCAGAAATTTTGAAGGCAAAGAAAACATAATTTTAGAGAACTAGAGACTGGACAAAAGAGAAAATTTTGTTCAAAATCACAGATTCCCAGAGGCAAATCATAACTAGACGGAGTAAAAAATGGAATTCATCTGCAAGTTGAACAGATAACAATGAAAGCAGTCTCAAAAATTTATGTAACATGGGATTGGTTAATCATTAGGAAGGTAAGTTCTTTTTCCTTTTTCCTTTTTTTTTATCGGTCAATGTTGCAGTTCTAATCTCGCCTTAGCAATTGTCTTTATTGCACAAGCTTTCATATCCATTGTAACCATTCTTTACAATACTCAAAGGTCCCAAGGTTTCAGTTTTTTTTTTTTTTTTGATAACTTGGGTATCCGGGCCTCTTAGAGCACCCGCATAATCCCAAGGGCACATGCACACCCCAAATTAGCACGTGCCGGGTCAGCACAGGATATATATCCCTAGGGTGGCCTCAAGGGGGGGAGGGGATTCGAACTCAGGTCTCCTGCTTTTGGAAGCAGGTACCTGGCCAGCTCGCCTAAACCCCTAGAGGTTCCCAAGGTTTCAGTTGATTCACAATCCCCATTGAAAAGGACAACCCAAAAGCCTTGACAATTGTTAGACCTATTTTGAAACAGGATGCTGATCTAGTGGATGTCACCTGTAAGTCAACTGACACCACAAAAACTCAAGGAGTGAAACCACACCATCTTTGACAAAAGGGGATGTCCTTTTGCTGGGGAAACAGTCTATACAGAATGTTGAGAAGTAGATCTATCATTTGCATGAGATCTTTTTTTTAATAAGTAAGATCTTCTTTGTTGTATACCACAATGTTCAGATGTATTATTGGATATCCAATCAGAAGGAAGATAATTAACTTATAAAGTGAAAACCTTTGGGCCCATGTTTTATTATGAGTCTCCCCATCCCTTTTGACAGGCACAATTGGCATTCATACCGCAATTCCTCAAGGAGTTCAGTGGTGGCCTTGGAATCATAAGATATTAAGGATTACAGACACTCTTTAAGAGTCTGAAGAAGGAACTGGCTTTGAAGTCCGGGTGAGGAGAGTAAAACCCCAACTCTTATCTAGAATCCTTTCTCCTAGAGTTTTGCACTTGCTGAGGATTGGCTTGTAGGATGAGTATCCAAAGTCAATGCTTGGCAATTACTTCAATGGTCTATGTTAACTGGTAATATTTTTCAGACAGGAGTTCAAGACAGACCAGCTTACACATTGGCCAGATAGCATGGTTGTAATAAATTATGCAATCCATAACATTTCTAGACTGTGGATGAAAGGAACTATGGAGCTCGTAAATTGAGTGGTACCCGTTACAGGTAATAGCTCCACAACATTCCCTATCTGATCTAAGACCATGAGACTCCACCACCTTATGTTTTGGCCCTTATCTACATTTTTTTTGTTTATCTAGGGTAACCGTGTTGTAGGTATTAAAAACTGAAAGCAATTTTATTTCTTTCAACCACCATCACCATCATCATCATAGCCTTATCCTATCTATTTGGTGTCGGCTTTGCGAGTCCTATTTCTCCATTCACTTCTATTCAGTGCTAAGGACTTCGTAACTCTGCAATCATTCATACCACATCTTACTACTTCCCTTTAGGTCTCCATTGGTCTTTCACTTCTACTTCCAAGGGAAGACAGACTTGTATGATCATTTCTAACTCCCACTTCTTGGTACGTTTTGATTTTACTTGAGAAGCCCTTTACTTCGGAAGCCATCATCATCCACCTCTCTACATGTGCTAATGAGATTAAATGAGTGTATGGATTAAAAGCTCTAAACTTAGCCTTCTTGAAAGCAAGGTCAAGATCAAATGAAGTAGACCGAATGGTGATCTCTTTCTTGCCCACGAAACATGAATTTCAGTCACTAGCGAAGGGGAGAGATTGCGGCTTCCACGGAATGGATTCACCATTGGCAGAGAGATATTCAGTTATACATGCCACAATATTCAAATGTTTTGTGTGATTTCCCAAACGAAAGGAAGATTATTGACGTACAAAGTTATAACGTTTCAGCAAATGTTTGATTTGGTCTAGAAGAGGCTTAGATGCTACCTCGTATTTAATTAAATCCGTAGACCTGATCTTTTAAAGAGATTGATACTGATTAAGGGTGTCCCAATCCTTTATGACAGGTGTGCAATTAGCATTCAAGTTAACCTACACCTTGAATGATGAGGTAAAGAGGCAGTTAATTTGGAACTCTATGCATCCAAGGTCTCTGGGGTTTTTTCATATCTGTTGTCACTGATTGCTGATATATGTACTCTAATGGCTTTTTTGAAGAGTTTCTGTTTTTTATAGGTTACGCATACTGAACTTACAGTCAACTGATCTCAAAGATCACATAATTTCCTTGGATTTCCAAATCCAAAGCATCATCCTAAACAGCCTAATTGCATAGATAAACCAAACAATTTTTTACGAGTTTTAAATTTCAGTCAAAGAAGCTACCATATTCTATGATATTCAAGGTCAAAACCTTTAGCTATCAAGGAGTTAATCTCAGTTGCAGAACACCGAAATTTATCAAAACAAATGTAGGAGGTCAGAATATTCATTCAAAAACATCAATTCCCTCTCTGCGAATCTTATAAACACAAATATGTAGCTCAAGATCAGAGATTTTTCTAAATTCGGGATATCTAAAACGAGCCAAATAAACAATTATCAACAGATCTAACTCCATCGTACGATTATTTCAACAGGATTCTCTGGTCGAAGAAAAACTTACAGTGAGATTGGCAAAAACAAATCCAAAAACGCTCCAGATTTGGAGGAAATTGAACTGAAAGTCAAAGTAACTAAGATCTATATCAGAAATTAACAAACTATTACGCAAATCGCAGCTAATTATGGAGAAGCTCTAGCTATGCTGCTACCTTTGGAGAAATTAAAGGGTTTCCAGTTTCGAAACGTACCTTCGAAGGACAACCAGATTTTCCAAACGCCTTCGAACGAACCCTAAATCGCCTCTGTTAATACACTTTAACGATTCTGACGTTGGTTTTGGAATTTTTAGGGTTTCGTTTATGATTGATCGAGATGCAGAAGAAGAAAACTTTTCTTCCCGGTCCGTTTTCTTCTTCTGCCTAGAAATGGAGATCAAGTAGAAGACGAAGTTTCGGATCGGCGAAATTATTTCTTTATTTAATAAATAGTTATAAACAAGATAAGCAGGCATTGCATTTGATTCAATAACATTCTCCTGGGTTACCAAATTACGAGATTAGCCCGGGTCAATTTAAGTTTGACACATATTATTTACAAGGGGTACCTCTATTCGCACCTACGAATTAGTAAAGGCAATTGCTTTAAAACTCTTTTTTCGCCTCAATGGCTTGATCAGAGAGGGTTAGTGTTTCGTTCAAGTGACACGCATCTCAAAAAAAGTCCTCAAAATCACTTAGGTACCTTTGTTCATGCCTTTAGCATTACTCAAAAAACCTACATTTTGAAACTCACTTAAACTCTATGACAGGTATTAAATTTCACCCCAACCTTCCATACAATGGATAGACTAATGGATGGACCTGAGCATACCATTAGACAATGAGTTTAGATTTCACGTAGCAGATATCTCCAAAAAGTTACACATCACGCTCCAATGGCACATCACTGCCCAAGCATGATTTAGTATCATATTTTTAAATTTTGTGTCATGTGAAATCAAAAATTAATCCTTTAACAATAATATTATCGTCTCAAGATCCATTTCATCGAAATTTGGGGTGAAAATTAATCACAATAAAGTCAATGGTTTCAATGGGTTTCAGATATATGTGCTTTTAGTAAAGCCTATAAGCACGAACAAAGGTACTCAAATCACATTTGAGGGGATGTGTGCCGCTTGATTTTTAATTGCTTTTTGAGATTCATGCGGAAATGGAAAAATTGACCTTCTAATAGTACACTCGTGCTCTTAACATCCATCATATAAAAGATTGAAACAAACAAAAAATTCTTCATAATCTAATTCAAAGTAATTAATGATTTTTAGTGTAGGTGCTTTCATTAATTGGGTAGGTGCCAATAGAGCTCTCTTATTTCAAAATATATTTCTTAGTAGACCAAGATCTCTACGAGGGCATTATAGTCAGCATATAATGACGAAAATATCACTTTAAACGATTTGAGAGTGGGGCATTTGGTCATCTGCGAAGAGGCTAGGAAGGCAGATTCTGTGTTGAAAGAGCAGGTACAGCGCGTGCGCGTTGCGTGTTGCGCCGTATGATTATGCTGCTCACTCTCCGCATGATCGTAACCGTCTAAAGGGGAGTTCCGTATATTGATGCCCATTACACTGATCACATTTATCTGATGAACCTAATCACCCAACCAGTGCACTCTTTTGAAACAACTTTTGGGTACCTTCATGTACTATCCAGGATTCTTTCTTCTCAACCGGCATATCACATGCTTCAATAATTGATTTTTTTGAATGGGATGATGATGATTAATTTTGTCCCATCCTTCAACACAGTAGATTTTGAGATCATACTCTTACTATTAGACACTCAAATTTTAATTCCATATACCACACATATCAAAAGTGATCCAAAATACATGTATGATCACACTGTATTTTGAGATTTGTGCTACTTGCAATCAAAATTTAGTCGGTGGATGATAGTCCTGTGATGTCAAGATTTACTGTGTCAAATATTGGAACTAAAATCGACCTTTATTTGTCTAATTCAAAACAGTCAATGTTTTAAAGCTTTAAATATGTGAAATGTAGGTTGAAAAGGAAGGATCGTGAGTTAGTAAAGGAAAGTACCTACAAATTTTAACTTGGGCCCAATTCTCCTTACCCTACTTACCGTCATTCAAACACTAAATTGATGTTAAAGTTAACTAATCCAATGATTCATATCCACTTGTAGGTGACATTCTTTGTTGAAGCATGTTTTAATGATGAATTATCATTTGAACGGTTTATTGTAGTAAGATCAGTTTGGTGTTTAAATGTCAGTGAGGAGAACAGATTGGGTCAGGCCAAAATTTTGGTTGTTCCAATGAGAAAATGGTATATGCCCAGCCTGACCTGAACCAACGGGTGATCAGTTATGGGTGTATGCCCGACTCGATTTGCAAAATCTTACATGACACTTGAATAAGAGACCCAACCTCGTAAAAACCTCAGTATTATAATAAATGAATGTATATATATAAATTAGGGTCTGATCGAGGCTGATTCGATTGACGGGTCAACTTTATATGCCCAAATTGGTAAAAAATCTTGGTTAGACGAGTCGGGTATCAGGTCAAGCCGATTTGTTCCAAGCCAAGGATTGGACCGGATCGGTCATTGTAGATAACAAGGCCTATAGTTTCATAAGGTGTGCCACGTTGTTTGAAAGACCTAATCAAGGTATCAAAAATCCACAGATACCGATATGTATCGCTGTTAAGTATTGGTTTTTCGGCAAACCAATACGCATTGACACAGATACATATCGGTCCTTCAACTCGGGATCGGGATCAACGAATACGGGCTTGTATCAGTTTGGTGCTTCTTTCTTTTTTTAGTGCCGATATATATCAGTCCTTCACGAACTGATACCCGACACCGAGTTTGTTACCTTAGACTTGATACAAAGATGTGGTGGATTAAAGACTGCATGGAAAGAACATATTCATCGTGTGAGTCAAAGTGATCAAACGCTTCTAAAATAAACAATTATCATGCAAATCTATAAAATCAATTTCAGCAGTTGCTTTTGAAATAAGCCTTCAAGCTTCAGATCAATCGATGATGGTCTTTGAATACTGTGGCATACTTCATGAAAAATGATGCCTCGTGTCAAAGAAGTGTTACTATAGAGCTTCGGCCACACTATTTCTAGGCAAAACGTGCCACAATTCGTTGATCAGGATTTTTGAATGGTCATGGTTCTAATTCTCTTTGCTAGGCGTGAGCGTGATTCGTGAGCTGGGATGAGCGGGAATGATCAATCACAAACTTGGTCGCTTAATTGAAACATTTGCAAGTATTTCCGGATTTATAGGGTTGTGCAAATTAAACATGAAAAAATTGTGAGATTTTTTCAAAATTCATGCATTTTTAATAAAATTTGCGCATTATATTTGAGAATAATTAACAATTTTTTCAATAGGTCATTAACTCTTATTCCTTACTTCTAATCTTATTTGTTTGTTTGATTTTTTCTCTTGTATTTTCACCGAAGTTCCCGATATTTAGCTAATTTTTTTTCCTAATTTTTACTTTGCCGAATTACTATTAAGCCATGACTTCGTGTCTATAGAAATGATAGGCTATTGAACTATTTGTCCCTTCAAAAAAAAAATTTGAAATACTTGGATTAATCAACCGTATGCATAACCTAGATAAAATTGGGCTATCATGATTTTGATAAAAAGTGCATTTGCCATTATTTTTTAATTAGGGTCTGTTTGATAATTTTTCGAAAAACATAGAAAAAAGTTTTGTAAATCCAATGGATTCCAACACTGTGGGAATTCATAGAAATTTATTATTTTCCGGTGTTTGAGTTGTGTAATTGGGACATAGAAAATAAAAAAGAACCATCATCGATACTATATATCTCAGACACTCAATAAATTCAACTTTTTATTATCAATGAAATTTCGTGAGAGAAATAAAAATTAAGAAAGAGAAAAATTAGTTTATGAGAGAAAAAAAATTTCGAGGAGAGAGAAATAAATTAAGAGAGAAATTAAAATAAATATGTAGAAAGAAAAATTTTAGGAGAGAAAAATTCGGAGAGAGACATTTAAAAAGTAGAATGATAATAGAGAGCTAAGAAAGAGAGAGAGAGAGAGAGAGAGAGAGATTTAATTTTTATTTATATATTATTATATATATATATATATATATATATATATATATATATATATATAATTTTTAAAATTTTATATTTAATTTTATTTTTATTATTATTTTACTTTATTTTTAAAACTAAAAAAAAAAATTAAATTAAATAAAACATAAAAATATAAAAATATAAAAAAATAAACAATAAAATCTCTCTCTCTCTCTCTCTCTCTCTCTCTCTCTCCTTCTTTTAATAAAATAAATAAAAATTAAAAATTTAAGATTAAAAATAAAAAATAATAAAATAATAAATTTATTTATATTATATTATTATATTATTTGATTTTTTATTATTATTATTTATTTTATTATATTATTATATTATTTGATTTTTTATTATTATTATTTATTTTATTATTTTATTTTATTATTTTATTATTTGACTATTTTATATTTTTAAAAAAATTTAAATTTAAATTTTTATTTTAATTTATTATTTATTTATTTTATTAAATTTTTGTATTTTTATTTTAGTTTTTTAAAAAAGATTAATTTTTTTATTTTTTATTTTAATTCATTTTTTATTTATTTTATTAAAATTATTTTTAATTTTAAATTTTAAAATTTATTTATCTTATATTTTATTTTATTTTATTTTTTATTTTTTATTTTTTTTATTAAAATTTTTTATTTTTATTTAAATTTTTTTTTTATTTATTTCATTAAAAAATTTTTTTTTTTTTTTTTTATTTATTTTTTTTTTTTTAGGGAGAGAAAAAATTTAAAAGAGAGAAACTCGGAGAGAGACATTTAAAAAGGAGAATGATAATAGAGAGCTAAGAAAAAGAGAGAAAAAGAGATTTAATTTTTAATTATTATTATTTTTTTTTTTATTTTTTTTTAATTAAATTTTTTATTTTTTTTTACTTTATTTTTAAAATAGAAATATATAAATAAATAAATATAAAAATATAAAAATATAAAAAATAAAATCTCTATCTCTCACGTTCTTTTGAAAAAATAAATAAATATTAATAACTTAAGATTAAAAATAAAAAATAAAAAAAATAAAAATTTATTTTATTTATATTATTTTATTTTATTATTATTTTTAATTTTATTTTTTTAATTTTATTTTATTTTATTATTTGACTTTTTTTTAAAAAATTTAATTTATTTTATATTTTATTTTATTTTATTATTATTTTTTTTATTTTTTGTTTTTAAAAAAATATTTAATTTTTTTATTTTTTATTTTAATTTATTTTTTATTTAATTTATTAAAAATAAATTATTTTTATTTTTTAAAATTTTATTTTATTTTTTTAATTAAATTTTTTTATTTTTTTTTTATTTTTTATTTAAATTTATTTATTATTATTTATTTATTTTATTAAAAAAAAATTATTTTTTGTTTTTATTTTTATTTTTTTGAAATCTTATTTTTTGTATTTTTATTTTATTTATTTTTATATTTTTTTAATTTTTTAATTTTAATTTTTATTTATTTTATTAAAAAAATATTTTATTTTTTGTATTTTGTATTTTTTATATTTTTATTTTAGTTTAATATTTTAATATTTTTTACTTTTATTTTTATTTATATATGTTTTAAAATTTTATTAGTTATTATTATTATTTTTTTTTTTTTTTAAAGTCTTTATTTATTTATTTTTATTCTTGTTTTTTTTATTTCATCTTTATTTTTTTTACTTAAAAAAATATATATAATTTTTTATTATTTTATTTTAATTTTTGTAATTTGTTCAATAGTTGATTTTGTTTCAATTTATTCATTAAAAACTAGAGTGAGAGATAGAAAAGAGAAAAAAGAGAAATTGACAATGGCAAAAGTTTTTTTATGAAATCCTCATATTTTTTAGGAATTTATCGGTTTCCAATGAAAAATAAAATTTTGAATTTTCTTATGATTTCGAGTGGCACAACTTTGTTGTCAATCATAGGAAAATATTACATTTCCTTTTTTTTCTCATGATTCATTTTCTTTTTCCTTTATCCAAACAAGCCCTTAAAGTTGATAATGGAAAAAAAAATGGTTGACCAACAAAGCTACAAGACCCAATTAAGGTTCTCTTGAATGACGACCAATTACAAACTTTATTGAGACTTCCTTTGCCCCACCTTAAGGATGGATGTTGACTCAGAAATAACTTTTTTCTATTTTTCATAACAAATATTTAAACAAAGTATTCCATTGACTAGGCTACTTGGTAGATCGCTTTGAACAATTCAATTCTTATGCCCTGTTTGATAGCAATGAAATCAATTTCTTAGTTGATTTCTTTTAGAAATAGATTTTTCACTGTTTGATTAGTGTGTTTGAGAAATGAATTTCATTGGAAATTGATTTCTCTTGTTTAATTAGTATCTTTGAAAATGAATTTTTAAGTTTTGATAATTTATTTTTTTAATTATAATTAAAGTCAAATATTAACTAATAATTTGTTTCATGATATTTTATTACATTACAAATTAATATCATTGTAATCACTATATATTATTAAGTTATATGAGTCAAATTCAAATAAAAAGCCAAACTTTGACCAAACTTAAATTTTTGATAAAAAAAATGCGTAAAGCTAAATAACAAAGTTATAAATGCTAGTATCTAATGTAAGTTTATACGTTAAAATAAAATTAAATTTTTATAAAAGTCAAACTTTGACCAAAATTTTAACTTTGATCAAAAGAAAATTTTACAATGTACGAATAAGTTATAAAAGTTCAACTGCAAATTAATATAACAATATTCATATATATCGTTAGGTTACACTAATTAAAATTTGATCAAATATTCACTTTAATAAAAGTCAAACTTTGACCAAACGTAAAACTTTGATTAAAAAAAAAATTTAAGACTAAAATACAAAGTTATATAGTAAATGCTAGTATGTATTATATATTGAAATAAAATTAAAATTTTAAATTTGAAAGAAAATTCAATTTTTTAAAAAAGTCAAACTTTGACTAATTTTTTTTACTTTGATAAATAAAAAATTGGCAATCTACCACCAATCTAAAAATTAACATAACAGTATCTGTATCCATCGCTTGGTTACACTAGTAAAAACTTTGACTAAATATTAACTTTTTAAAAAGTCAAACTTTGACCAAATGTTAAAAAAAGTAAAATAAAATTTGGTAATGTACTAGAAAGTAATAAATTTAAAAAATGATAATCTTATTGGGGATACAGAAATTCAAAAAATTTAAATTGTGTTTTAAAGTCAAACTTTGACCAAATATCAAACTTTAACTGATTAAAACTTACATTACCAAAATATAAATAATAATAATAATTATTATTATTATCTACTGTCAAGATACACTTCTCAACTTTTGACTAAAGTTAAAATTTGAATAAAGTCAAACGTTGACTAATAAAAACGAGGTAATATATTTTCAAGTTATAAATTAAAATGATAATAATTATTTTTAATTATAATATTTCACTAATAAAAATTTAAAACATTTTATAAAAAATCAAACTTTGACCAAAAGTTAAATATTGACCAAGAAAAAATTATACTAATACAATATAAATTTATGTAGTAGTAGACTCTATCTATAAGTAGGTTTTGAGTTTGACAAAAAAACAATTTGTGTAAAAGTCAAAGTTTTACCCAAAGTCAAAGTTTGACTAAAGGTCAAACTATTGACTAATACAATTAAAAATCTAACATTAAATTATACATCAACATGGCAATATCTTTTTTTTGCTATCAAATTATTAGAGTTTAAGTTTAATAAAAAATACATTTTAATTAAAAGTTAAAGTTTGATTTTAAGTCAACCTTTGACTCCTAAAAATTTGATAATATATTACTAACTTACAACTTATTATCATGTTTCAGTAGTTAAAGTTTGATCAAAAGTCAAAACTTTATATAACTTATAAATCCAATTAAAGTTTGATTAAAATTTAAACTTTGATCAAAGTCAAATATTAGCTGAAAAAGTATGATGTATATAATGTGGTGCTCATAGTGATCGTGCCGGTATGATGACCATAGAAATTGAAGTTATTTTTTAATAGTCAAAAAATAATTTTTTTTGCTTTTAAGCTTTTTACAAGTTAATTTAGATTTGCAATGACAAAAACTTATCATTTTGTTAGTAGGAAACTCTATTTCAGCCATTTATATGGTTGAAATGGTTTCTTCCTAAAATAATTTGGTGTATAGAAATTCAATTTCAATGCGGGGCGACTCAATTTCATTTCCATCTCCTTAAATAGCTATCAAATAACAACAATTGAAAACTAAATTTCATTTCCACCATAAAATTACATTTCTATATTATCAAACAAGGCCTTAGACGCGATAGTTTACCTATTAAATTAAAGTGGGTCAAAAAATCACATTTGTTGGAAGATTAGAACCATCCCATCTATGCAATCTAAAATAAATGATTCATATTTTTTAAAAAATTATCAAAATTAGTATACCAACTAAATTATTAGAATCCTAATTGAACTACTTGGACTGATAAAAAATATATACCACGTGGCTAGCATGTGAACGAGCATAGGCTAATATGGTTAATGGCGGTCATAGAAATCCACCTATTATCATAAATGTGATGATAATATTCTACAGTGATAAGACTATATAGCCTTCCACTATTATAAAAGATAAGCTAGTGGCAGTGGCGTAGCCACGTTGAACATCCTGGGGGCTCTAGCCCTCATATAATCTCAAAAAAAGTTTTTATATGGTGTAAATATATATTACTTTCTTAAGTGCAAGCCTTGCAAGCCCCCAGATATATGATTATCAAGCCCCCACATCTATGGTCATTAAGCCTCCAAATCTATTATACATTTAGTTTTAGTGCATTATACAACACAATATCAGCTCCTATAATATTTAATTTATATACTCAATCACTCTACCACACGTCACATGGTCACACCAAATCTTTTTAGCAAATCTCTCTCATCTAACCAAATTTATCTCTTTCTCTCTCTCATCTTACCAAATATCTCTCTCTCTACCGGTCAATAGTCATAAAGTACAAACAAATCTTTTCAAATCCTTCACACCCTCTCTTTCTCTCACCTTATTAAATACAATTCTATGTGATGTGACTTTCTCTCTTCCTCTCTCTTACCAAAAGTGAAACGGAATACCTTTTGAGCCAATTCTCTCTCTTACTAAAACCAATCCAACTCTTTCTCTCTCTCTCATCTTATGAAATATAATTCTATTTGACTTTCTCTCTCTTACCAAAAGTGAAACCGAATCCCTTTTGAGCCATTTCTCTCTCTATTAAAATTGAATCCCTCTTCTCTTCAGCCCTTTCTCTCTTACTAAAATCGAATCCCTCTTCAACTCTTCTCCTCTCTCTCAAGGTTTATTTCGCAATCGGAAATCGGCGATAATGAATTCATTCGATTACTGCTTATCGGCAACCTTTGGCCACTCTCCTTAATCTCTGAGATTCTTCGCTAAACTCCAATAAATCTCTCGCACAGGTATGCATCTTTTCAAATAAAGAATCAAATTTGTAATTAGGGTTCTATAAATCTACGATTAGAAATAAATTTTTCTTTGATTCTTTTATATTTTCTATTTTATTTATATGATAATTTAGAATTTAATTTGTAGTTGTAGAAATTTTTATGATGGAAAAATGGAGAATATTTGGCTCACCTACAAAGCTGGTCGCCCACTCTCATAAGTCATAAGTCATAAATAAACTGAGGTGCCTAGTTAGAGAGAATGAATTATGTAGAAATTTTTTTCACTCAACTATAGGTAGGTCATCCAACCCCTTTTGAACTCCAAATATTTCAATTTTAAGAAAGGGACTAACGCAAGTTCTACTCAAATCTACCTTGACTTAATTGATCATCTAAATAATTAATTAACTTAAAAAGAAAATGTTAAAAATTAAAATTAAAAAGTAAATCCAATCAAAGTCTTTAAAGAATTAAATTTTCTAAAATCAAAAGAGGTGCCAAGAGGAAAAATAATCCTTCTTCCTTTATAAAATAAAAAAAATACAGTAATAAATAAAGTTTAATCCCACATTCAGTATTCATAGCCTTGTCTCTCCTGTTATAAGATCCTGACCCCCTTCACTCATAGCCAATTAATTTTGAGATGGATACCCAAATTTACCATGGCAAGACCTTTCTCCATTCCATGAAATTGGGCCCTTCCTAATTTTTGGCTCCTTAAGACCCATTTTTAGAACACACCAAAAAATGTAAAGCCTCTTCCTTAGATTAAAGTGACCAATTTAGAATTTAAATAGTCATTTAATGATGAGTTGCCATGTGAGAAATTTATGGGCTACCAATGAATCGACCCAACTCGCTATTAAATTGGCTCAACTCACTACCAGGTTTTTGGTCGAGACTAGTTGTTCAAACTGATAAAAATTGGGTCGGATTAGGTCGATCTAACCTGAGCAATGTTATCTATTTGATATATATATATATATTTAGGGATTTTAATTTATATATTATATGCTAGTTATTCGCAACCTAATACTCTTGTTATCTTCCAGTTGATAGGTCCCGTTTTCCCCACTCTTTATTGTTGAGCAGTTATGGATAAGTTTCTCAAAAGAAAGTCTGACCAACTACCTCCTATCGTGCAAAACAATAATTTTAATCAAGTACAATCTAGTTCAAAGAGAAGTCATACAGAGGTTAACTTAACAGATCTTCCAGCAGATCCTGGTTTACGTATTCGAATTTTAGATTATCATCCTAATGATCGAGATTTAATTCGGAGAGCATATCTGCAAAAGGGTCCTTGTCAGCCTCGTAAACACACTTTCCCATTGATGAAAAGTGGAAACCAGTCACGACAATTCAATCCTGATTGGTTCGATACGTATGGTAGCTGGTTAGAATATAGCATTGAAAAGGATGCAGCATTTTGCTTGAATTGTTATCTTTTTAGGGAAGATAAAGAAGTGAAAGGGAGTTGTGACTCTTTTGGGGTTGAAGGATTTAAAAATTGGAAAAAGAAAGAAAGATTTGATATTCATGTTGGAGGGCCCAAGAGTGCGCACAGACAAGCCGTTAAGAAGTGTCATGATTTAATGAACCAAAATCAACATCTTCAAACAATATTGTATAAGCATTCCGACCAAACTCGTAAGGATTACAGTATCTCTTTAAATGCATCAGTTAATTGCATTCGATTTCTTTTACGTCAAGGACTAGCTTTTTGTGGTCATGATGAATCAGAGGGTTCGAGCAATCAAGGGAACTTTCGTGAGCTTTTGCATTATAGTGCTGATCTTAATGAAGATATTAAAAGGGTCGTTAAAAATGCTCCGAAAAATTTAAAATTGATTTCACCGGATATTCAGAAAGAAATTGCAAGTGCGGCTGCAGCTGAAACCACTAAAATTATTATTAAAGATATTGGAGAATCTTTATTTGCTATTTTGGTTGACGAGTCACGTGATATATCTGTAAAATAGCAAATGGCAGTTGCTTTACATTATGTGGATGAACGAGGATGTGTAATTCAACGTTTTCTAGGAATAGTACATGTAAGTGAAACTACTGCTATATCACTAAAAAAGGCAATTGAATCATTATTCTCTAAGCATGGATTGAGTATAATGAGATTATGTGGGCAAGGTTATGATGGCGCTAGTAATATGCAGGGTGAATTTGGTGGCCTCAAAGCACTCATCATGAAGGAGAATAAATGTGTATTTTATATTCATTGTTTTGCACATCAACTTCAATTAGCCCTTGTAGATGTTGCAAGAAATCAAAATCAAATTAGATCGCTCTTCAGCTTGGTTGCTGGTGTAGTGAATATTGTTGGAGCATCGTGTAAACGCAAAGAGAATCTTCGAGATATACAAGCTGCTAAAGTTATTGAAGCAATTAAGAACGGAGAAATTGCGCGTGGGCATGGCTTGAATCAAGAGACTACCCTTAAGCGAGCAGGTGAGACACGTTGGGGCTCACACTTCGATACACTACTAAGCTTGCTTGATATGTTTTCTTCTGCGATAAAAGTACTTGAGATTGTTGTGAAAAAGAGCTCAAAATCGGAGCAAAAGTATGAAGCAGATGGCCTATTAGGTTCAATACAGTCTTTTGAGTTTGCATTCACCCTTCATTTAATGAAAAATATATTAGGAATCACCGATGCTCTATCGAAGGCATTACAAACAAGAGATCAAGATATAGTAAATGCTATGACTCTAGTTGAAGTATCGAAGAAAAGACTGCAAAAAATGAGAGATAATGGTTGGGATTCTCTCATCAATGAAGTGTCTTCATTTTGTGGCAAACACGATATCATTGCTCCTAATATGGATGATAAGTTTGTAGCCCAAGGACGATCACGACGCAAAGCTGAAGAAAGGACAAATCTACATCACTATCGTGCAGAATTGTTTTATGTTGTAATTGACATGCAACTTCAAGAGCTCAACAACCGTTTTACTGGAGTTAATACCGAACTACTCCTTTGTATATCATGTCTGAATCCAATCAAGTCATTTTCAGCTTTCGACAAGAAAAAATTGGTTCACCTTGCTCAATTTTATCCAGTTGAATTTTTGACAGTAGATGTCATGGCTCTTGACAATCAACTTGAAACTTATATAATTAATATGCGCTCCAACATTGAGTTTTCAAAAGTGAAAGGGATTAGCGAACTTGCCCAAAAGATGGTCGAGACAAAAAAAAATATTGTATATCCACTGGTTTACTTACTCATAACATTAGCTTAATCCCCTCTGGTTACTCGCCCTCGTTGAGAAGGCATTTTCTGCTATGCATATTGTGAAGAATCGGTTGCGTAATCGAATGGGAGATGAGTGGTTGAATGATTGTTTAGTCACATATATTGAAAAAGATATTTTTAATAGCATCAGCAATGAAATCATCATGCATCACTTTCAGAACATGACAGACCGTCGAGGACAACTGTAATAGAAATTTTCATTTGATATTGTGAAGTCACTTTTTTTGAGAAATTATGAATTGAATATCAATTGCCATTTTTTGTTGAAGCTTATTCAATTTCTTAGATTTTGTTGTTTTTTATTTGACTTTAATATTATTATTGATCATAGAATTATGATATATCAACTACTAAAATATGTTAACAATCATTGATAGCCCCCACAAGAAGAAAATCCTGGTTACACCACTGGCTAGTGGCACGTGAAATGCATGTGGAGGGAGAATGTTACCTTGCAAAAGTAAAAGATGACGTGTCTTTATTGAATTTACAGGTGAGCATGATTTTTGGGTTGAGTGCCATCTAAATAATGATCTGATGGACAATTTATACTAGATAATTTTTTATGGACAATATACCAAGCAACTTATGTGACGCAACGTGATTGGCTGCACTCGTAAGCACTGCAGCTAGCCACTGCACCATAAGTTGCATGCAATATTGTCAATAAAAAACTGTCCATTATCAATAACTTTCCATGCCATGATATACGGATATTTTGACTTTGTGAAGAGATGTCACCTCTACAAGTTAATGACTTATACTATTACCATCTCAATAGCAAAACCTATCTAAAAAGGATGATAACTTCTGCCAGTTGTATTGATATGGTGAGGGAATATAAGAAAATTTATGAGTTTTGACTTAAACTCCTCTCAAACTTGCCAACACTGTCCTTACATTATGTCATTGTCTCTTCTTGTATGAAGATGAGTATGTCTTTGAATAATCAGTGGCGGAGCCGGGATTTTTCTAATGGCGTCCATGATATCGTCAAATGTTATTAAGGCGGTTGCTTGCTTGCCTATGTTCAAATCTGGCCCTACACTTTATTTTACAACTACCTCACTTAAGCAAAAGAAAAATTTGTTGATTATTTTAAATTTGATGAAGGAGATTATTTTTAGATCAAACGGTTAAATGTTTATTCATTGTACGATGAATCATCAAATATGGTTCATATTCACTTTTTAGGATGTGTGTCACATATACTCAATATCATACCATTTGATAACGGGCCCATGATCTCAAGATCTATTATATGAAAGCTTTGGACGAAAAATAATCTCTATCATTAGATTCAAAGGAGGCAACTAATTTTTCCTTTGTCTTAAAAGAGGTGACTATAACATAAAGTGGTGTGGTAGTAACACAAGCCCTTATTCTTAGGAAGGAGATATTGTGGGTGAAAAAAATAAGGGTAAGAAAATTTTAATAATGGGTAACATTATTTGCAACCTGAGATTTTTTCTTTATACTATGATTGTAAAATATCCGGACAAAACAAAGATAAGAGAGAAGTTAGAAGAATCAATCAAGAGAGAAAAAATAGTATTTTCGGTTATTTTTGGTAAAAAAAAACTTAAAAAATTTTGGTCACTTAATATTTATAGATGGGATTGAGGGGTCCCTCATGAAGACGGGTTGCGGCTAAAAACTCTCCTTAAAGAGAGTTTAAGATTTTTTTTTAAAGGATGGGGGATCCTGGGGCCCCCATTAGATAACGTAGCTCCACCACTGCTTAGAATACAATATGAGTTTGTATAATTACACCTTATATTTATAAAGGCAATGAGGAGTATGCAATCGATTACAAGGGACGGGATATGCAACCAATCCCATTTGAACATGGCATATGACATGATCAGCTGAAATAAGACTCATTTTAAGTTGATTAGCCATGGGGCATGTTGTTTAAAAAAAATATATTTTTTATGTTTATTTGATGGGTCAAAGATAAGGTAACGTCCGAAATATTAGTGCATTGATTTTATTGGACTTTGACCACATTTTTTACTAAGGATATGTATCAGATCGCGTCTAGATTTTATGTGTGGAACTTAATTGATCATATCATATCCAAGTTTTGCCTTGTTACTTAATCCTTGTGATGAGTTGTGACAGCCCGGATTTCGGCACCCCGAAACCCGTGCCATCAGCACGATCATCTTGACCGTGCCCTTTAGCTAAGCACGGAACACTGGTATATCAAGCATCAAAAGTATAATAAACGAAATTGCAGAATTTAAATCTATATTAATTAACTATCCAAAAGACAGTTCTAACCTCATGCCTCTACATGAGTGGAGAACCGATCCGAACCATCGATGATAGTAATCGTCACGGATGGTTCGTCCCAAAAGAATGATCCCAACTCTATATATATACATGGTTTAAACAGAATTAAGGCTTGACATACCAAGCCATACAAAACTCTCTCTAAAATCTCTCAAAGTGGCACAACGGAGTCCTCTAAAAGAAGTCCTCTAGAGGTGGCTCCAACTCTTCGCCGGCCGCAAGGTCCGACTCACCGGGGTCAGCGTCTCCTGAAGCCTCGGCAGCTGCTAGTAGTGGACCTGCGACGTATAGTCTATAGGGTGAGCTGCATCCTAGCTCAATAGGGAACAAACACAGTTGAACATATAAATTATGACTCACATATATTCCATGATATGCTATGCATGATGTGTCTATGCAATTATTGATGAAACAGTTAAAAAGCATTTCGTTTTACTGTTGATTACATATGTTTTCATTTACTCATGAATGATGCTGAAAAGGCCTAAAGCAAAACTTAAACTTTCAACTTAAGTAATCCCCGAGCAATATAGCATCGAGCCCCGATGAGATACCCATCATCGTCATCTATATAGACAGTTTTTAACCGTATTCCCTGGGAATACAAATAGTACCCAAGCCCCTTTCCCCTGGGGATTGGTGGCGGGGTTTCACTTGTCTCAATCAACACCCCTGGGGTGTGCTTATTATGTACGGATAAGCCTCCGCACTGGCCTACGATTTTGCCGCCGTATCGGTCACGGATTGTAATAGCCTGAAAAATCACACTAAACTATGACCTCGGGATCCGTGCCCGATCGGTCATAGGTTTGACCAAATGGAAGTCCAACAGTTAGTATGTGGTGTAATGAACGGACGAGATGTAATAATAGGATGCCTATGTGGTGTGTGTTGTGAAGATGTAGTCGCATACACCTACCGCGGTGTATGTGCTCAACACGCAAGTGAGAAAGAGGATAAAAGGGTTTAATAGCCCTAAAAGCAAGGGTTTGATGTTGTTGAGAGAGGAGTAAAGAAGAGAGAGAGAGAGTGAAGAGAGTGATTAATGCAAGGAGTGAATGCTAGTTGAGGAAGGGAGACTCAAGCAAATAAACGCCGGATTCGACGCGAGGGATCCGCTAAAAGCAAAGCTAGAACCCTAGCCTTCCAACCACTGGATTGAAATCAACTTGAGATCTATTCAAGATAAAATTTTTGTAAATAAAATGCATAGATTATAGGGGTTAAGTTATGGTTGAATGTGGGTTAAAATCATAGGAAAATGGCTTAGAAAAATAGAGGAAAAAGTATGGAAAAAGATTGGGAAGAACAGCTCGAAAGGGGCTGAATCTGACAATTTCGATTAATCGAAATTGGGTTTCGATTAATCGAAATTGGTCAGAAAGTTGAAAAGTCAGAAGACCCGATTTCGATTAATCGAATTTGATTTCGATTAATCGACTTTGGATTTCGATTAATCTATTTGAGGATCGATTAATCGACTGAGAACCTCCAGTGGACCCCAGGGGTTGGAGGAAATGACTTGAGGAAAAATCGACTAATCGAAATGGAATTTCGATTAATCGATTTGGAATCGATTAATCAACTTGTGAAACTCGATTGTTCGAACTGAGAGTCGACTTTGCGAAAAGAAGAATTTCGATTAATCGAAATTGGATTCGATTAATCGAATGAAAACTCGACTGTTCGAACTGTGAGTCTACTTTGCGAAAAGAAGAATTTCGATTAATCGAAATTGGATTCAATTAATCGAATGAAAACTCGACTGTTCGAACTGGGGATCGACTTTGTGAAAAGGAGAATTTCGATTAATCGAAATTACTTCGATTAATCGATATTGACCTTCGATTAATCGATTTTGGAAATCGATTAATCGAATCAGGTTCGATTAATCGATTTTGGAGTTCGATTAATCGACTAAGATAAGTTATGTTGACTTTTGAGTTTAACTTTAAGATTCTTGGAGGGTCTTAGACCTTCTTTATTGCATCCTCTGTGATGTGTTTCACCTGTTATGTGGTACCATAGGTGGTACGTGTGGACTAGTGTACAAGGAGCCACATGGGACCTTGATGCATTGATCAAATGAAGACTTGAGGTAGGGAACACCTTGAACATGTACTTTATTTTGCAAGAGCATGTATGTAGTGATATAGATTTCCATTCAAATGTTTAATTGCTTAAGAATTGTGAAAAGTGTGTGTGCGTATGACATCCATAAGAGAAATTCTAATAAGCCATCCCCAGGGGATGAAAAAGTAAAGAGAGGAGAGCATCAGGTGTGATGCAAGTAAGTAAATGGATACATCCCAGGGATGTATCCAAGGATTGAATCATGTTTGATAGGGCCTAACTGATATAAGATAGCACATTTATACGGTGAATAACTATATGTAAGACACCGATATTTTTGTTATTTGAGGTTTGATAGGACGTAGCGGATATCCACGATCGACACTACAGGATATCCGTGATCGATGCGGGCGAAAGCAAACCGAGAGGCCATGCGAGGCCTATCCGTACATAGTAAGCACACCCCAGGGGTGTTGATTGAGACAAGTGAAACCCCGCCACCAATCCCCAGGGGAAAGGGGCTTGGGTACTATTTGTATTCCCAGGGAATACGGTTAAAACTGTCTATATAGATGACGATGATGGGTATCTCATCGGGGCTCGATGCTATATTGCTCGGGGATTACTTAAGTTGAAAGTTTAAGTTTTGCTTTAGGCCTTTTCAGCATCATTCATGAGTAAATGAAAACATACGTAATCAACAGTAAAACGAAATGCTTTCTAACTGTTTCATCAATAATTGCATAGACACATCATGCATGGCATATCATGGAATATATGTGAGTCATAATTTATATGTTCAACTGTGTTTGTTCCTATTGAGCTAGGATGTAGCTCACCCTATAGACTATACGTCGCAGTCCACTACTAGCAAGCCGAGGCTTCAGGAGACGCTAATCCGTGAGTGGACCTTGCGGGCGAAGAGTTGGAGCCACCTCCAGAGGACTTCTTCTAGAGGACTCCGTTGTGCCACTTTGAGGGATTTTGGAGAGAGTTTTTGTACGGCTTGGTATGTCAAGCCTTGATTCTGTTTAAACCATGTATATATATATAGATGGGATTATTCTTTTGGGGCGAACCATCCGTGATGATTGCTATCATCGATGGTTCGGATCGGTTCTCCATTCATGTAGAGGCATGAGGGTAGAACTGTCTTTTGGAGAGTTAACTAATATAGATTCAAATTCCACAATTCCGTTTATTATTTTATTGAAATGCTTGATGTACCAGTGTTCCGTGCTTAGCTAAGGGGCACGGTCAAGATGATCGTGCTGATGGCACGGGTTTTGGGGTGCCGAAATCCGGGCTGTCACACGGATATCCTGTCGTGTCAGTCGTGGATATCCCGCCACGTCGGTGGGGTACCCTATCAAACCTCAAATAACAAAAATATCGGTGCCTTACATATAGTTATTCACCGTGTAAATGTGCTATCTTATATCAGTTAGGCCCTATCAAACATGATTCAGTCCTTGGATACATCCCTGGGATGTATCCATTTACTTGCATCACACCTGATGCTCTTATCTCTTTACTTCTTCATCCCCTGGGGATGGCTCATTATGATTACTCTTATGGATGTCACACACACACACTTTTCACAAATTCTTAAGAAATGAACATTTAAATTGAATTCTATATCACTACATACATGCTCTTGTAAAATAAAGTACATGTTCAAGGTGTTCCCTACCTCAAGTCTTCATTTGATCATTGCATCAAGGTCCCACGTGGCTCCTTGTGCACTAGTCCACACGTACCACCTATGGTACCACATAACAGGTGAAACACATCACAAAGGATGCAATAAAGAAGGTATAAGACCCTCCAAGAATCTTAAAGTCAAACCCAAAAGTCAACATAATTTATCTCAGTCGATTAATCGAATTCCAAAATCGATTAATCGAAGGTCAATATCGATTAATCGAAGTAATTTCGATTAATCGAAATTCTCTGTTTCGCAAAGTCGATTCTCAGTTCGAACAGTCGAGCTTTCATTCGATTAATCGAATCCAATTTCGATTAATCGAAATTCTCCTTTTCGCAAAGTTGATTCTTAGTTCGAACAGTCGAGTTTTCATTCGATTAATCGAATCCAATTTCGATTAATCGAAATTCTCCTTTTCGCAAAGTTGATTCTTAGTTCGAACAGTCGAGTTTCACAAATTGATTAATCGATCCCAAATCGATTAATCGAAAACTAAAATCGATTAATCGAAATCCCATTTCGATTAGTCGATTTTTCCTCAAGCCATTTCCTCCAACCCCTGGGTCCACTTTGGAGGTTAGCATGATTAATCGATCCCCAAATCGATTAATCGAAATCCAAAGTCGATTAATCGAAATCAAATTCGATTAATCGAAATCGGGGTCTTCTGACTTTTCAACTTCCTGGCCAATTTCGATTAATCGAAACCCAATTTCGAAATTGTCAGACTCAGCCCCTTTCGAGCTGTTCTTCCCAATCTTCTTCTATACTTTTTCCTCTATTTTTCTAAGCCATTATCCTATGATTTAACCCACATTCAACCATAACTTAACCCCTATAATCTATGCATTTTATTTACAAAAATTTTACCTTGAATAGATCTCAAGTTGATTTCAAATCAAATGGTTGGAAGGCTAGGGTTTCCAGCTTTGGCTCTAACAGATCCAAATCGGGTTGAATCCGGCTTTTATTGCTTGAATCCCCCCTCCAATCAGTTGCAATAACTCCTTTCTTACTTCTCTCTCTCTCTCTCTTCTTTACTCTCCTTCAACAACCAAACTCTTGATTTTAGGGCTATTAAACCCCTTTATCCCTTTCCTCACGTGTGTGTGTTGAGCACATACACCGCGATAGGTGTATGCGACTTCACAATTACAACACACACCACATAGACATTCAATTTGTCACATCTCATCCGTTCATCACACCTCATGCTAACCATTGGACTTCCATTTGGTCAAACCTATGACCGATCGGGCACGGATCCCGAGGTCATAGTTTAGCGTGATTTTTTGGGCTATTACATCCTCCCCACCTTGGGAATTTTCATCCTCGAAAATAACCCAAGGTGTGTCAGGCTGGGTCTCTCTCCCCCCCCCACACACTCTCAGGTGAGGTGGTCGAGTAGACCTAGACGCATTCAGATAGTTACAAATACCAGCATAGAATGTAAATTTGACGCAATGGAACAATCTAGACAAAAAATGTTGATTTGTATTTAAAATTGGAAATTTTTACAATGCCAAATAAGTTGGCGTACAAAAGAAATCTACAAGTACACAATCAAAAAGCAAAAGTAAATACAAGACTCAGGTAGTCCCCTCGTCAGGCTGGTCGGGTGCGACAGGAGCGGGTGGGTCTGCTGGAGCTGGCTGCGGCTGCGGTAGTGGAGACTGTGCTAGCTAAGTGGTCGGCTGTGGCTGCAGCGTCTCGGTCGGCGGAGCAGATGTAGATGTAGAGGGAACTGCGTCAGTAGTGGTGGGAGGGAAGACGGGTCCTCTATGGAAGGCGGTGCGTCCAACGGTCCACTCCTCCTCCTGGGCGAGGTAGCGGCGGTAGTCGGTAGGGTAGATGTGGCGGAGGGTGTGGAAGAGTAGGAAGTCCATCCGCCGGTTCATCCTCTCGTTGTTGGCCTCCATACGGGCCAACACATCCTCGATGGTCGGCCCAGATGAAACGGCGCGCCGACGGTAGGATGAGGTGGGTGTCGCGAGCGCGGAGTGGGCAGGTGGCGTCGGTGAGGCTGCGGTGTGGGAGGGAACCCTCTCCACGGATGGCTCTGCGGAAATAGGGTGTGCCCCACCCACGGGTGGGTCCTGCTGAGGTGGTGGGGGTGGTGGCGGTGCTACTGCTGCTGCTGCTGCGGCGGGACCCGAGACCGGTGGTAGGGTCCGCTTTAGAAGGTTGTAGCTACTGGGTCCATGAAGACTTTGTAGCGTCTTCACGCTGATCCGTAGCCCTCACCTCATGAGGTGAGATGGTGTAGGAGGGCTCGTCGAGTAGCACTCCAACATGCTCGAGATGAGCCGAGCATCGGCATCTTCTCATTGGGCGCATGTTGCCCTTCATCAACTTGCCCTTGATGTATTTCATCCCTTCTAGGATGACCATTGTGGCGTCGAACCACCGGCCACAGAAGGCGCATAAAGTGCATGTTGCACTTGGGCGCGCCAGACGGGTAGAGGTTACACTTGATTATTGAATCAAGCATCCACATGTAGGGTGGAAGGTCAACCCTCTTAATGGAGGAGCGACCCCTTTTACCCTTGGTCATGCGGGTCATGACCTCCTCAAAACGGGTTCCTCCTCAAAGGGTGGGAAGAGGTGGTCTCCGGGGTGAAATCGAGGTAACACTCGAGTACCTCGTGGATGTGGCGACAGTGATCGTGTATAGACGACCCTCGATCTTGGTTATAATGCAATCGCCGATAGGGCCATCCTGCTAGCCCTTGGTAGAATGCTAACCAATCTAGGGTAGTATGAACCGGATTGGTTTGAGAAGGTTAGACCGGCGTTAGTGAGGTAATTTCGAGCCCATTGGGTCTCGCCCAGTAAATCGGGATTTGTGAATAGGGTAGGGTCGATAATATACTCGACCTCGAAGGTCTTTGCCGCCCACCATTCATTTGGTTGCTCGACATTGGTGGGTGGTGGTGGCATGGGGGTGGACTCGCTCGTCGAACCGGAGGTGGTCTCCGATTCCGACGGTGATGGAGTCCTCACCGGCGATGGGGTAGGTGGTGGTGGCGCGGCGTTCTTACGCCTAACCGGCAACTTAGAAGTCGCCTTCTTTGAAGATAGACGGGTTTTGGGCGGCATTCTTAGAAAATCTAGGGTTTATCTAGTTCAAATTTGAAAGAAAAGTGCGAAATTAGGGTTTACCGTAGGTTTTGATGGCGATGCGAGCCGAAAACTGCCGGAAAAAGGGAACCCTAGGGCACCAGATTGTCGGAGAAGAGGAAGAAAGTGAAACGCCCAAAAATCTCACGTAAAAATAATTTCGAATGGGGAATGAAATCCCCAAATCTTTATATATAGGCCTCGGCTCGATTAATCGAAATTCAGAATCGATTAATCGAGATTCAAAACTAGGTTAAGCCGCGTAAAATCGATTAATCGATTTCCCAAATCGATTAATCTATTTCCCAAATCGATTAATCGAAAGTCAAATTCGATTAATCGAAACCATTTCGATTAATCGAAATCGTATCTATTTTAAATTTTAAATTTTTAAGCTCACTGGCGCGAGCCAGTCGATTAATCGAAATCCATTTCGATTAATCGAAATTCCAAAATCGATTAATCGAATTTAATTTCGATTAATCGAAATCGTGCTGTAACTTCAAATTTTCCAGAATTTCTCAAATTATTCGATTAATCGAATCCATTTCGATTAATCGAAATTCACTTCGATTAATCGAAATCGTCCATTTGATTTCAAATTCTCGTAAGTCCCTTTAGTAAATCGATTAATCGAAATATAATTCGATTAATCGAAATTTCAAAATCGATTAGTCGATTCCAAATCGATTAATCGAAATCCCAATTCGATCAATCGAAATTTGTCTTCTATGTATATTCTAACTCTCCTTTAAATTTCCAGTCACTGGGACATGCCAGTCGACTAATCGAACAAAATCGATTAATCGAAATTCCAAATCGATTAATCGATTTGAAATTCGATTAATCGATTTTCACCAATTTCTGTAGAATTTCAATCTCTTTGTTTCTTTGATTTCTTTTGGTAGTTTATAACATCAAGTGGTTCATCCATAGAGTTGTATATACTTGATCATGTACGTATAATTTTGTTCCTCAAATCAGATTGGATCAAATTTTCCATTGAATTACACGTATAGTGGAGATGTCACAAACATGTTTGTGGTTTACTCTAAGTTCTCACGTCGTTGGAAACAAGGCTGGATATTGTTCTTTCAAATCGGCCTCTCGCTCCCAAGTAGCCTCTTCTTTTGGATGATTATTCCACCGAACAAGCACTAAGGGAATCACTTTAGTGCGCAGTACTTGTTCCTTTCGATCCAAGATTTCCACTGGTTCCTCTATCATGCTCATGTCCTCACACATCTCTATAGGTTGCTTTCCTAACACATGAGACGGATCGTTCACGTACTTCCTGAGCATCGATATGTGGAAAACATTATGCACTCGATCAAATAGTGGTGGTAAACCAATGCGATATGCAACTTCACCTACTCGTCCCAAAATTTCAAATGGTCCAACATAACGTGGACTTAACTTCCCTCTCTTGCCAAATCTCATTACACCTTTCATAGGTGATACTTTCACAAATACGTGCTCGCCCACTTTATAGTCAACAGCGTAACTTTTACATCTACTCATCTTTGTCTTCAACCTTTCTCTGATAATTCGGACAACGGTGGCGTTGTCTTCAAGTAGTTTTGATCCTAACACAAATTTTTCACCTGTTTCCTCCCAATTGAGAGGTGATTTGCATCGTCGTCCATACAGAGCGTCATACGGTGCCATGCCAATGCTCGTTTGAAAACTGTTATTATATGCGAACTCGAGCATCGGTAGATACTCATCCCAGTATCCTTGCATATCAAGCATGCACGCCCTGAGCATGTCTTCTATTACTTGATTCACTCGCTCTGTCTGTCCATCAGTTTGAGGATGGAAAGCTGAACTAAAGTCTAGTCGAGTTCCCATTCCTTCTTGAAATTTCTTCCAAAACTTGGATGCATATAGTGGATCACGATCTGAAACTATGCTGCTTGGAATCCCATGTAATCTTACGATCTCCTTCATGTATAAGTCTGCCAGTCTTCCTGCTGTATACGTAGTATTGTACGGCAAAAAGTGCGCTGATTTGGTCAATCGATCTACGACAACCCAAATAGCATTGTGTCTCTTGGCAGTACGGGGTAATCCAACAATGAAATCCATTGAGATCGATTCCCACTTCCATTCTGGGATTGGTAAAGGTTGCAATAGTCCAGCAGGATGTCTATGATCAACCTTCACCTGCTGACAAGTCAAACACCGTGACACGTACTCGGCCACGTCTTGTTTCAGTCCTCTCCACCAGTAGTTCTTTTTCAAATCTTGGTACATTTTGGTGCTACCAGGGTGGATAGCATAATTTGACTTATGGGCCTCATCAAGAATCGTTCGTCTTAGATCGGCATTGTCCGGAATGCTTAGACGGCCTTTAAACAACAAGGAACCATCTTCTTTTACTGAGAAGTCTGACCTGATGCCTTCACTCACGTCTTGATGAATCTTTGTTAATGTCGAATCTTTCATCTGTAGATCGTGGATATGCTCAAATATCACTGGCTTTATTGATATGTTAGCCAAAAAGGATCCGGTGTCCTTTGACTCAATGTTCGCATCATAGAGTGCCAGGTCTTCCAATAATTTCCATCGGTGCATACCCAAAATCAAAGAAGCTAACTGAGCTGAACCTTTCCGACTCAGAGCATCGGCTATTACATTCGCCTTACCTGGATGGTATTGTATGGAGCAATCGTAATCCTTGAGGAATTCCATCCATCTGCGCTGTCTCATGTTGAGCTCTTTCTGTGTAAACAGATATCGGAGGCTCTTATGATCGGTGAAAATTTCAAAGGTCTCACCATACAAGTAATGTCTCCAAATCTTCAGCGCAAAAATGACTGCTGCTAGTTCCAAGTCATGAGTCGGGTAATTTTTCTCGTGTTTTTTCAACTGTCTTGATCCGTAAGCTATCACCTTCTTGTGTTGGTTGAGCACACAACCAAGGCCATTGTATGACGCGTCGCTGTACACGGCGTATCCTCCACTGCCTGAAGGAATCGCTAATACTGGAGCTGAAGTGAGTCTCGTTTTGAGTTCTTGAAAGCTCTTCTCGCATGCCTCACTCCATTCAAACCTTGAATCTTTTTTGTCCGACTTTGTGAGAGGTCCGATATCTTTGAAAACCCCTCAACTAAACGTCGATAATAGCCTCGCTAAGCCCGAAAAACTTGGACATCGGTCCTTTGTTTTGGTTGCTCCCATTTAACTACTGCTTCTATCTTAGCTGGATCTACCGTGACACCGTGCTTTGAGACGACATGTCCCAAGAAGCTAACCTCTTCCAACCAAAACTCACACTTGCTGAGTTTGGCGTACAATTGGTGTTCACGTAGCGTCTGTAGAGCAATCCTCAAATGTTCTTCGTGTTCCGTCTTGGATTTGGAGTATATCAGTATATCATCAACAAACACTACGACGCAGGAGTCCAAGTGTGGTTTAAACACTCGGTTCATCAGATCCATAAACGACGCCGGAGCATTCGTCAATCCAAACGGCATCACAAGGAATTCATAGTGTCCATACCGTGTCCGAAAAGCTGTCTTCTGAATGTCCTCAGCCTTGACTCGCAACTGATGATACCCAGATCTCAGGTCGATCTTGGAAAAATACTTTGCTCCTTGCAGTTGGTCGAATAGATCGTCAATTCTAGGTAAAGGGTAGCGGTTCTTCACAGTGAGTTTGTTCAATTGTCGATAGTCAATGCATAGCCGCATTGACCCATCCTTCTTCTTAACAAACAAGACCGGTGCTCCCCATGGAGACACACTCGGTCTAACAAATCCCTTGTCCATAAGCTCTTGTAGTTGTACCTTCAACTCCTTTAACTCAGCGGGAGCCATTCTATAAGGTGCCTTCGAAATAGGCTCCGTTCCTGGTGCTAAGTCAATGGCGAATTCTACTTCTCTTTCTGGAGGTAATCCAGGCAATTCCTCTGGAAACACGTCAGCGAAGTCTCGCACAACTGCTATCTCAGAAATGACATTCTTTTCTTCCTTGTCCTCCTTTAAGAAAGCTAAGTATCCAATGCAACCCTTTCTAATCATTTTCTCGGCCCTTACTGCTGAGATCAGTGGCACAGATGACGACCTCACTCCTTAAAACCGAAATGATCTTCTTGTGTTGGGTCTGAAAATAACTACCTTGTTCTTGCAATCGACGGTTGCACAATGCTACGCCAACCAGTCCATGCCAAGGATCACATCAAACCCTTGCATGTCTAACAATATTAACTTTGCTTCCAATTCATGCACCTCCAAGTCTCGAACTGCTACAATGATGGATTTGCAAGCTAACTCCGTGTCTACTAACTCTCCAATCGGAATAGACACAGATAGGACGAAATCCAACGTCTCTGGAACAATCTTCATCTTCTTAGCGAAACGTGGAGTGACGAATGAGTGGGTAGACCCGGGGTCTATCAACACTCGAGCGTCATATCCACCGAAGCATCCTTTTTCATATATATTTAGAGTACCTATAGTATACATACATACATACTATTATTTACACATCAATTTACACTCTTAATTCACATACAACTTTTTGTATTGAGAAAGAATCTATACAATTCCTAATGCATGCTCCCTCTCTATTTAAAATTTTAATGAAATGGAAATTTTCTTTAATAGAAAAAATCTCACCTTGGATGATGTCATGCACGTTCCTTGCTTCCTGAGCAGTGACCGCATAGGCTCTCCCCTGGACAATCGGTTTCCTTGCTTGAATTGGTCGTGGTGCTGCAACTGAAACCGTCTTTCTCTTATCCGTCTCGGGGCAATCCTTGATCAAGTGGCCCACCTTGCCACATCGGAAACAACCCCTAGTTCCCGATCTACAGTCCACAGTCCTATGAGGCTTGCCACACTTTGCGCAAGTCTCCCGAGGTGCGGAAGAAACAGTACGAGAACCCTGTGTGACAGTGGCGCCAGTAGACATGGCAGGGCTCTCATAGCGAATAGGTCTCCCCGACGCAAGTAATGGAAACCTCTGTTGGTGTTGTTGTTGTTGTGCCGGTCTTCCGAAACCCCCTTGGAACTGTGGTCTCTGATTCTGGGCCATGAACCTCGGCTTTTTGTTCACCGATTCGTAGTGCCCCGATCTTCCTTGTTCATTTCCTCCTCTCTGCTGCTCTCTCTGTCTATATCTATTTGTATTCTCCTCTTCAACCACCAGTGCTTTACTCATGACCTCTTCATAGGTCCTTAGTTGGAATGGAGCTACGCCTCCCCTAACCTTAGGCTTCAAACCTTGCTGAAACCTCTTGGACTTCATCACTTGATTTCATCCAGACAAAAGCAGGCAAGTCGTAGAAACTCTACCCCATATTCTCTCACTGTCATCCTCCCTTGTACTAACTATAGGAATTGTATCTCTAATTGATTCCTCACCACTTCTGGAAAATATTGTTTGTTGAACTCCTCAACAAACTCCTCCCAAGTCCAAGGCAACTCTGGGGTCTCTTGAGCCCGAGTCCGTATCACGGACTTCCACCAAGGCCCAGCCTCCCCATCCAACATGTAAGCTGCCCATCTCACACTCTCATCTTCCGTGCACGTCAGCACGCTAAAGACTTTCTCCATCTCCATCAACCATCAGGTTCCGCCCAGAAAATGTAGGAGGTCTCATCCTCCTAAACTCTGTAAAAGATGAGGGCACAGGCAACACAGGTCCTACAGGTGGTGTAGGTGGCTGCTGTTCTCTTGACGCATGAGCTGCAAAGGATGCAGCCTGTTGTGCCATGGCAGCTGCCATGGTCTCCATAGTGTGCATCATCCTTTGTCGCTCTTCTCTGTCTTCTTGTCTTTCTCTCAATCTTTCTTGTTCTCTTAGATCTTGATCCTGACGATCTCGATCCTCTTCGTCATGTTGTCTACTACTACTGCCCCCTGGGGCCTCAGTACCTCCTAGAGGCACTCTATTAGTAGGAGAGATGTAATCATCTCCACTACGTAGACTCCTCTGCTGGCCTCCCCTTGGTCGGCCTCTTCCTCTAGATGACATTTGCGGCTGCATTTGAAACTAAAGTTTCGTTAGCAGAAGCCCCTATGTTCTGACGAAAGAACCCTTGTCAGAATTGCTAAAAGAAAATAGCTTTGATACCAACTGTGACAGCCCGGATTTCGGCACCCCGAAACCCGCGCCATCAGCACGATCATCTTGACCGTGCCCTTTAGCTAAGCACGGAACACTGGTATATCAAGCATCAAAAGTATAATAAACGAAATTGCAGAATTTAAATCTATATTAATTAACTATCCAAAAGACAGTTCTAACCTCATGCCTCTACATGAGTGGAGAACCGATCCGAACCATCGATGATAGTAATCGTCACGGATGGTTCGTCCCAAAAGAATGATCCCAACTCTATATATATACATGGTTTAAACAGAATTAAGGCTTGACATACCAAGCCGTACAAAACTCTCTCTAAAATCTCTCAAAGTGGCACAACGGAGTCCTCTAAAAGAAGTCCTCTGGAGATGGCTCCAACTCTTCGCCGGCCGCAAGGTTCGACTCACCGGGGTCAGCGTCTCCTGAAGCCTCGGCAGCTGCTAGTAGTGGACCTGCGACGTATAGTCTATAGGGTGAGCTGCATCCTAGCTCAATAGGGAACAAACACAGTTGAACATATAAATTATGACTCACATATATTCCATGATATGCTATGCATGATGTGTCTATGCAATTATTGATGAAACAGTTAAAAAGCATTTCGTTTTACTGTTGATTACATATGTTTTCATTTACTCATGAATGATGCTGAAAAGGCCTAAAGCAAAACTTAAACTTTCAACTTAAGTAATCCCCGAGCAATATAGCATCGAGCCCCGATGAGATACCCATCATCGTCATCTATATAGACAGTTTTTAACCGTATTCCCTGGGAATACAAATAGTACCCAAGCCCCTTTCCCCTGGGGATTGGTGGCGGGGTTTCACTTGTCTCAATCAACACCCCTGGGGTGTGCTTACTATGTACGGATAAGCCTCCGCACTGGCCTACGGTTTTGCCGCCGTATCGATCACGGATATCCTGTCGTGTCAGTCGTGGATATCCCGCCACGTCGGTGGGGTACCCTATCAAACCTCAAATAACAAAAATATCGGTGCCTTACATATAGTTATTCACCGTGTAAATGTGCTATCTTATATCAGTTAGGCCCTATCAAACATGATTCATCCCCTGGGGATGGCTCATTATGATTACTCTTATGGATGTCACACACACACACTTTTCACAAATTCTTAAGAAATGAACATTTGAATTGAATTCTATATCACTACATACATGCTCTTGTAAAATAAAGTACATGTTCAAGGTGTTCCCTACCTCAAGTCTTCATTTGATCATTACATCAAGGTCCCACGTGGCTCCTTGTGCACTAGTCCACACGTACCACCTATGGTACCACATAACAGGTGAAACACATCACAAAGGATGCAATAAAGAAGGTATAAGACCCTCCAAGAATCTTAAAGTCAAACCCAAAAGTCAACATAATTTATCTCAGTCGATTAATCGAATTCCAAAATCGATTAATCGAAGGTCAATATCGATTAATCGAAGTAATTTCGATTAATCGAAATTCTCTGTTTCGCAAAGTCGATTCTCAGTTCGAACAGTCGAGCTTTCATTCGATTAATCGAATCCAATTTCGATTAATCGAAATTCTCCTTTTCGCAAAGTTGATTCTTAGTTCGAACAGTCGAGTTTTCATTCGATTAATCGAATCCAATTTCGATTAATCGAAATTCTCCTTTTCGCAAAGTTGATTCTTAGTTCGAACAGTCGAGTTTCACAAATTGATTAATCGATCCCAAATCGATTAATCGAAAACTAAAATCGATTAATCGAAATCCCATTTCGATTAGTCGATTTTTCCTCAAGCCATTTCCTCCAACCCCTGGGGTCCACTGGAGGTTCGCAGTCGATTAATCGAAATCCAAAGTCGATTAATCGAAATCAAATTCGATTAATCGAAATCGGGGTCTTCTGACTTTTCAACTTCCTGGCCAATTTCGATTAATCGAAACCCAATTTCGAAATTGTCAGACTCAGCCCCTTTCGAGCTGTTCTTCCCAATCTTCTTCTATACTTTTTCCTCTATTTTTCTAAGCCATTATCCTATGATTTAACCCACATTCAACCATAACTTAACCCCTATAATCTATGCATTTTATTTACAAAAATTTTACCTTGAATAGATCTCAAGTTGATTTCAAATCAAATGGTTGGAAGGCTAGGGTTTCCAGCTTTGGCTCTAACAGATTCAAATCGGGTTGAATCCGGCTTTTATTGCTTGAATCCCCCCTCCAATCAGTTGCAATAACTCCTTTCTTACTTCTCTCTCTCTCTCTCTTCTTTACTCTCATTCAACAACCAAACTCTTGATTTTAGGGCTATTAAACCCCTTTATCCCTTTCCTCACGTGTGTGTGTTGAGCACATACACCGCGATAGGTGTATGCGACTTCACAATTACAACACACACCACATAGACATTCAATTTGTCACATCTCATCCGTTCATCACACCTCATGCTAACCATTGAACTTCCATTTGGTCAAACCTATGACCGATCGGGCACGGATCCCGAGGTCATAGTTTAGCGTGATTTTTCGGGCTATTATATGAGTGCCTCATGATGCACAACTACCGTGATTGCAGAGATTTCTCTACAACCAATTATATGGTCCCCTGGTTCATTTACCAAATTACCTTGATGTGTATTCCCTTAAATGTCCTACAATTTTTTTCCTAAACAACTTAAATGTCCTACATAAATCTCCATGAAGATTAAAAATATTCTAAGTAATAATTTCTAAGCTAGTGTAAACTGATAAAAATATCATTATATAACATAATTTGCGTTTAAAGCACTAACATACTAGAAAAAAATATAAATTTAAAACTATTTAAAAAGAAAGCTATTTGAATATATATATATATATATATATATATATATATATATATATATATATATTTGTGTGTGTGTGTGTGCACGCACTTGATCAGTCACATAATATATCATTTTATCATTATTAACTTAGTGATGTTAGGCCTTAGTTTGCTACTAACAAATGAATTATGTGTAGAAATTAATGAAAAATAATAAAAGAGAATCAAAATATTCATATTCGTCAAAATAAACTTATAAAGTAATAAAAAAAGATGATTGAATGAAAAAGGCGAATCATCGCCTACTGAAATACGAAAAATTTCACTTTACGATTTTACAAAACGATACAAAGAAAAAAATATAAAATCGTAATTTACGATTCTTCAAAAAGCCGTTCAAGAGTGAATAACGATACAACAAAAGACGATTGATCGTAAATAAAGAATCGTTCTATTGAAAGCTGTGTTAAAACTAGAAAATAATGATTTACGATTTTACAAAAAAAACACCCTCTAAAGCTACTGATCACATGAAGATTTACATCGCTATGTATATAATTAGAAGAATTCTTGACTCAGAAGTCTGGCCAATCACGAGTCTAAGAAGATTGACGAAAAAGACTCCTAAAGTACTCTGTTGCTAAAATAAAAGAGAAGATCTAGAAGAACATAAACTATTGAAAACAAAGAAAGATGGGATTAGAAGTAGAGTTATATTATGATATTTTTGTTTTAGTAGTTTTTTTTTATTAGAATTAGAAGTTTTATAAATCGACCCCTTATGATCTATAAATAAGAGGGCTTGGTATAGGAATTAATCATCGAATAAATTCTCAGCATCAATTGACGTCTGAGGTTTAATTTTTTTTCGATCATTAGAGTAGTTTAATTTAGATATCAAAGGTTCCTCAATCACAATTGACGGCTAGGATTGAGAGCTGGAAGATTGGAGTTGGTATTTGTAATTTCTCAGAAGCAATTGATGACTGCGGCTAAGGGGTAAAAGATATAATTTTATTGCTTTATAATTTAGATTTATTTTTATTACATTTTTCTTCTTTGTAAACATCTTCGAATTTTAATTTGAATTAACGACTCAGGTTGAGATTTGCAGATTAATGTAATAGTTTTTATTTTTCATTTTTGATTTTATGGAATTTGGTTGGCGCCCAAATTTCTGGTAGATTAAAGATTAGTTAGATTTATATTGAATGATACTAATTTTTTATTGACGCCAAAATTCTAGAAAATTGAGATATAGTGTAACGGTATTTTAAATTTGTAAATATCCGATAACTGAATATTGTGATTGACGACCACAATCTGAAGGAGGATTTAAGAATATTTTCTGTAATTTAGTTTGAGAAACCATTATTTATTCATATTTCTCAAGTAGTTTATTATCTTAAAAGATAAGTATAAGTTTTTTAAAAATTAGTATATATAATATAAAACATATCATTGTGAGAACGATCCTATGCTAATATTATAATTTTCATTGTACGCTTGCAATAGGGTAAGACTTAATTAGATACATAAATAAGTAAGCCTGATCACCACTTTTTAGAGCAAATTGTTATTTGATTGAAATTGATGTAAACTAATAAAAATATAAACAATTTATTGTTTTAAAAGTTTTAAAATCTGATTTAAAATTAATTAATCAAATAAATTTTTAAACTAATATTACAAATTAGAATCATTTTAAATCAAATTCAAAGTATTTTTTGTAGAACATTAATAAATTAAAATAACATTTATTATATTATATTGATCGCGGCAATATTTAAAAGTAAATTTATTTAATACTTAATTTTTTTTAATTTAGAAACAATGTTTAGGAATATAAAACATGTATAAAATCTCACAATCTCACAAAAAAATAAAATCTCACAATCTCACAAAAAAATAAAATCTCAATCTAGCTCTACTAAGAAATTTAAAAATTGATATCACAAATAAAAGAAAAGAAAAAAAAACTATTGATCCAATATATAAAAGCAATTGAACTAGTTCAATTCGAAGGATTAGTTGGCATGGAGGATTTTAACTTTTAACTTGATCATAACTACAATACATAATTAATTATGTAATTAATATTAGATTAGGGTACCATATTCACACATCATGAAATTGTAACTTCACCCGTCTCCTTCGGCCATAATGCATTGATTGCTTTGAATCTGATGATGTATAACACTTAAGTGAATGCAAGCTGGTTTAAATTATTTGTAGTTGGATTTTTTTTTTAAAGTTATGATTTCTAATTTAATATAAATAATATAAAATTATAAAAAAAATATATAAAGCGACAAAATTTTTGTATTAGAAGGAGTTATCATTATAATTAAAGTAAAATATATTATATTAAGATAATTAGGGATTAAAATCAACTAAAAACATATTTTCAGGGCCGACCTTGAGCATAGACGAGTGAGGCGGCCGCTTGGGCCCCCCCTAATCTTGGGCTCAAAATAGGGCCCTTGTCAGTCAATTCTTCAAAGGCCCATGGCCCAAGATTTATTTTATTTTATTTTTATTAATTTTTTTTTAATAGGGCCCCATTTTAGTTTCAATTTACTATTTTAGTCTAAGGCCCCAAAAATCTTAGAGCCGGTCAACATATTTCTGTACTTTTTTTGTTAATAAAGTGCTATGAGCAAATGATTTGAATTATTGATAAATATGAATTCCCATGTGTGCACAATGGCTTACCACTTAAACATCTAATAATTATAGACATTTTGTGTCTCGTGTACGAATATTTGATGATGAAGAATAATTGCTAACGGTGCACTGATAGTCCATCTAATACTTAGCTCATAATTCCTAGTTTTAAATAACTGTGTACAATGGATGGTGCTTAGCCCCTTTAAGTATGCATAATGCCTGAGGTTGAGACTTGAGAGTCGCTCTCTATAACAACATTATGGTTGTTGTTGAGATTGTTCTTTTGTGCAGAGCACTTTAGTATGAAATCGTTTTTGGTTGTGAGTGCTCTTAATTCTTTCTAATAGTGAGAGTTGAATTCGGGTCTTTTTAAAAAAATAATTTAAACCTGCTCTTTTAAGCGCGCTGCTATTTTCCTCTAAGATCAATCCAAACACGGCCTATAGATTAAGAACAAAGTCTATCAAATGTAGCTTTTATTTCCCACTTGTACTAACTCTAAGATTCTCATGATCACCGATTGCATCAATGTGAGTGCTAAGTTGCATAAAATATATTTTCCAAGTGCTGCTCCTGAACTATCATACTCTCTACGATATGTAAGATACATCTATGTTGTTTATGTCGTATGACATTTTATATATATATATATAAATAAAATCTTGCAATCTAGCTCGACTAAGAAATTTAAAAATTGATATCACAAATAAAAGAAAAGAAAAAAAACTATTGATCCAATATATAAAAGCAATTGAACTAGGTCAATTCAAAGGATTAGTTGGCATGGAGGATTTTAACTTTTAACTTGATCATAACTACAATCCATAATTATGTAACTAATGTTAGATTAGGGTATCATATTCACACATTGTGAAATTGTAACTTCACCCGCCTCCTTCGGCCATAATGCATTGATCGCTTTGAATCTGACGATGGAGATTGTTTTTCATCTAGTCTTCCACAATCAGACGATTGAACCCATAATCACATCCCACATGACATGTAATCGAAAAAAATTATTTTAGGGAGTTGTTTGTCAATCAAGATTGTCGTCAAAATTTGCCTACCGCCTGACCAACTTGGTGCATTAAAATTTTGTATCTTTGCTCGCATTTTGTAAAAATGATAGACAACCTTTTTTTTAAAACTGTTCTATGAAATGACTTGATATTTCTTGGGTAAGATGTCGTGGCACTTGATCCCTTATTGGGAGCCACGTACACCCCATATTAGATTAGGGTACCATATTCACACATCGTGAAATTGTAACTTCACCCGTTTCCTTCGGCTATAATGCATTGATCGCTTTGAATCTAACGATGGAGATCCTTTTTCATCATAGTCTTCCACAATTAGACGATCGAACCCATAATCACATCCCACATGACATGTAATTGAAAAAAAATGATTTTAGGGAGTTGTTTGTCAATCAGATCGTCGTCAAAATTTGCCTACCGCCTGACCAACTTGGTGCATTAAAATTTTGTACCTTTGCTCGCATTTTGTACAAATGAGACAACCTTTTTTTTAAAATCTGTTCTATGAAATGACTTGGTATTTCTTGGGTAAGATGTCGTGGCACTTGATCCTCTATTGGGTGCAACGTACACCCCATTTGATCTGAATCCATAGACCACCCATGCATTCCCACCCATATGTTTTTTTTTTTTTTTAACTAACTATTATTTTTCTAAGGGGAAAAGGGCATATGGGTTCGAATATATGGATAAATCCATGAATTCAAACCCCATATCACGTGCCATGTGATCCCAAAACAATCCTAGATCACGTGTCATGTAAAAATTTTGGTACCACCCGACGCATTTTTATGCACTGAATACGTTTCCCTTCGATCACATTTTGGACTATGGATATGCATCAAATTATGCCTAAGATTTTTGGGTGGTCTCTGATTGTCCTGCCTTGACACCTGATCTCGTGAATGGGTGATCATGAGATTGAATTTTGAGTATAAATACAACAAATGGAATGGGTATCGTTATCTTCAACCTAAGATTCTTCCTTCTTAACTCAAATTTGACATGATTCAACTATTATCTGACATTAGAGATATTTTTTGTCTCAATCTTCGACATAATAGATCTTGAGATCATAATCCTACTTTTCATTGGTCAGAATTTAATTCCATATGATTCACATCTTAAAAAATATTCGAGAATCAAGTTTGATGTATGGCCAATGATCATATTTATATTTTGGTATATGATCCTACTATTCAATGATCAAGATTTATTATGTTCGAGATTGAGAAAAATATAATCTTAAAAGTCTGGTACAAAAGAGTGAACGATTAAGAAAGAATCTTGGCAGCTATATGACTGTACCATTGGTTGAAGGATTGCGTTTTTTACAACCAAAGATTCTTTTTGCGCAATTATGATTCCATGATTAATATAGTGAAAAGAACTTGAGATCGACATGTGTTAATTTCACGTGGCACACATTCGTCTCATCTTATGAAGTATTTTGTGAAACATTGGGACGATACACGATCTGTAACCATGAACAGTGTTCACAAGTGTTAAAAGGTGTATTTATCGGTTGCGCTAAAAGAATCTTCGATTGTAAATACCGATGTCAAAATTGGAATTAGAGTCGCTCTAATCAGTAAAAGACAGCAGTTTGGCGCGGCGAAAGAAGGAAAGTTGGTATCAAATGAGGCCAGAGAGAGGAGAGAGGAGAGAGGAGAGAGAGAGAAAAGGAATTTGGCGGGGGGTATGCGTAGGTTAGTTATCCTGTATCCTTTATTGACACCCTTACGTTTTCTGGTCCGATAACTTGTTCTATCTACGTAAAGAAGAATTTTTGGAAAGGCTTCTTTCTCTAGCACCAGCGTTTTCTAGGGTTTTGAAAGATAGAAATTTTCGAGTTTCAATGGGGAAGAAGAGGAAGGCTGATGCGACGCGCCTCGATGAAGTCGATCGAACCATGTACACCACCTTCTGCAGCGCCGCGAACTCGCTTTCTCAGCTGTACACCCAGGCGATGAACCAGCAGAAGCTCGCGTTTCAAGCAGGAGAGCGACACGGAATGGTTTGATTTGTCTTTTTTTAATTTTTAATTTTATTATTCCTTCGAGTTCGTTACAATTTCTGATGATCATGTTATTGGGGTTGTTAAGTTTGTTGGGTAATGGTTACGTTTCGTTAATTGGATGTACGATTTTGTTACGATTGAACGTTTTAGGGTTTTTATTTTGAGATCTCTGATCTATAACTTGTGCAGTTGGATTCTCGTTTATAAATTTTGAAATTTGCAGGATCCTGGTGGATTTTGATGGGGGCGATTTGGTTAATCCTGAACTTTTTTGAACTTGGGTTAAGGGATTGTGTGGTTATGGGGGTTTAGATGTTTGGGTGTTGAGGGTTATGAATCTAACCTGGGATTTGGATTTTGATATAGCTTTTTTCAGGGATCTGGAACTGTATTTTGATGCTCACTGGGTAGTGATAGGTTTCTAGATGTAAGGCATCAAGAGGATTGTGAGGTTTGAGGTGTTAGGTGGGAGAAGATGTGCCCATTGTTGTAGGGTTTTGATTCTACAATAGTTCGGTATTGTGTCTGTGCGAGATGGGGTTTTAGGTTTTTGGTTTTGGGGAGATGCTCTTGAAGGTGTTTGCGTGTTCCCAAAGATGATTGTCTTTTTGGAGTTGGCATTAGGTGAGCAGCCTGAATAGTCCAATCTACCCGCACAGAAAGGTCAAAGCATACTTTCACAGGTTTTGTGCTTTAGAGTCCAGTTTGCCGGAGAGTTTGACCTGTGCACTGCCCTTGTTGGATGGTCCGTGCACCTGATACCAACTCATCTTGTCCAGGTTTTCAGCTAAGTCTCCTCTTCCTATGGCTCTTGTACCATGTTGAAAACTGAAAAATCAATGTTATTTATTCATTTAGTGGCATGGATATACAGTGAATTAAATTAGGTTCTCTACAAATATTTCCTGCCCAATAGAATATAAATTACTAAGATGCTCTTTACTTCCTATATGTGTAAAGATATCATCAACGACCAAATCACAATACACACTATTTTTTCAGAAGGGAGTGCACCCACTTCTAAAAATTGCAGTTAACGAACAGGTTAAAGAGAAATTTCGGCAATAATCTTTGAAAGAATAGCTTGCTTGCCAGTCAGCTTAACATCTAGGAGAGGATGTGACGGGGACGCCGACATCGTAGACATTGGATATGGACCGTTTTGTGTATGCCGACGGTGGAAGAAGCGTAATAGACATCAGAACTAGGCGTAAAAGAGGTGAAATTGGCGAATAGGGAAATTGTGACGACCCAAACTTTCACAAAACCAAACCCTAAATCGACCCGACCCGACTCAACCAAAAGCCCGTAGACCTGACCCGATTCGACCCAAAGCATGCACACACACATTCTAACTTATACAAGCTTTATACATTAATTTTTCCTTTACCACTTAAAAGCCCAAATTAAACCCACGCATAACAGATGCCATTTCCTTCCATTTGCGTTCTTCTTCTTCAATTCGGTAAACGCTCACCATTACTCGCGAAGTGAATGCAAAAGATGAACGGTCACCCAATCGAACTTATAAATAGAGCCCTATTCCTCCTCTCTTTTCCACACCAAGCCATCTTCTCCAAGCTCTCCTTCAAGATTTGTTCTTCTTTCCTTCCTTGAGGTAAGTTTTTATATTTTAGTTCTAGTTGATAATTATTTTCTATAGATTTTTAAACCATAAATTAGATATGCTAATCTTTTATTTTATTCCTTTAAGTTCTAGCTCTGTAAATAAATTTTAAAATATTCTAGTTAGTTCTGATTTTTCACTTTATTCCTAGGTTTAAAAGTTTATCTCTAAACTTGTTTTAAAACAGAAATTTCTAGTTCTGATTTTAAAATTCAGTTCTGTAATTAATCTAAAATTATAATCTATTTTATAAATATGATTTTTAGGATCTGTCTTACAAACCTGATTTTACAAATCTGATTTTTATAATCTATTTTTAAATCTGATTTTATAAATTGTTTATATAAAGCTGATTTTATATTTATGGTTTTATAATTTTAAAAACATGAACTTCTAGTCTTATTCTGATTTTTGTCCTAATATTGTATTTTTTAACTCTGATTTTCCACATTTAAATCTCTTCTTATAATCTGATTATCTGTAGTTTAGTATTTTATGTCTGGTTTTATTTTATTAAATCTGGACTAGTTCTATATTCTATTTTATTTTATTTTTAATAAATCTGGTTGATTAAAATGATGGGTTAAATTCTGAGTTTATAATTTGGTTTTTATAAATCTGTTTTTATATCTTAAGGATTGAGTTTTTAAATCTGGATATATATGTTGATAGTGTATTTCAAAAATCAGTTATAATAATCGGAAATTATATTCTGTTTTAATCTGATTTTTATCACAGTTTTAATCTGATAATCAGGAATTATATTAATCTGATATTTTGTATTTAATCTGAATTATTAATCTGTTGTACAATTCTGTTTTACAAATCAGATTTTTGTATAATCTGTTTTATAAATCTGATTTTATATAGTCTGTTTTACAAATCTAACTTCTTATAAATTAATTTTTATAATCTGTTCATCCTAGTTTATAAATCTGATTTTTATAATCCGTCTTAATATGTAAGCTGATTTTATATTCTGTTATATAATATGAGTTTTTGTTCGGTTTCTATTTTAGATTGTACTCTGTTTTATATTTTCATCTGACTTTATATATATAGTCTGCTTATATGCTAGTCTTATATTAAAATATAATTATATTCTGATATTAAAAAGGATTTAAGAAATTGTTTAATACTAAACCAAGGGTTTTAAAACTGATTTATAAAGTTGTTTTAAATTAAGAATTTTAGATATTAAATAAGGATTTGAAATAACTAGTTAGAATCCAACTTTACATCGATAACCTACCGTAGTTCGTTCTTCCTTCTTGACCGAGTTCCCTTTTTCCCAGATAACTACCTGAAATCGTGAAACTTCACACCACCTTCACAAGACCTTTGAATCTGACGTCCGAGGCAAGTAGCCTATCCTATAACATGTTTTTAATACGTACCTTATTAGTAATGATGCATTTGTTTTACATAGTATATACAATAAAAATGATAAGTAGATGGTTGAATGGTTATTGATAGCATGTATAATCCTAGGCTTGTCTTATTCAGTCATGATTATTTCATTTTGATTAATGTTAGAAAAATATAAATGTCGTAAGCATTGTATAGTCAGTTTATTCCTCATATGATCTAATCAGCTTGAAATATCATACTGTGAGAATTTATAAAGCACGCTGAAAATTTGTCAAAAGAAACTGATATGAAGGACTGTAGAAATGATGAACATTGTAAAGATAATTATGATATGATTTTGATTAAGATCCCTATGGGGCCGCATGGTAGTATTGGATGAGCGGATCCATTTGTGTACTTCCGTAATACGAAGTAAGCCCGTCAAACCGGATCGACACGGTTGATAATGGGATTGATGAAAGTATGGAGCCCTCCTTGTGACTGGTATCCATGACGAATGATGAATGATGATGTAAATGCAAATGCACTTGGATCGGTGCTATTGATTAACAATCGTACAATATATGAAGTACAATTGTAAATTAAGTTATTTTTCTTTATATTGAATCATTAGATGGTGTAGCTGATGTTAATTCTATTGATATGAAATTCTCAATTTGAAACTGATAAAAGTGACAAAAGAAGTTATATTATTATTGGGGGTTACTTGTTGAGTATATCTCACCCCGTTGCTATTTAATTTTAGAAACCAGACCTCGTGGTTCAGAAGCTGCACTTCAGGAGAAGACCCTAGAAGACTTGTCGGTTTAGCTTTGGTTAGGAAGTGTTTAAACGTTGTAATTGAAAATAACTGTAATTTGAATTTTTAATGAGAATGGACCGTTATGTTTCCTTTATTTGAAATTTGATTATTGAATACGTTCATGTGCCGAAATGGATCATGTATCGAATTTCGGGGCGTGACAGAAATACTGCAAATTTCGATCGATCGAGTTCTTGTTTTGATCGATCGAACAGCAGTGAGAGGAAAACACATGTTCTGGAGTATAATTCGATCGATCGAATAATATATTTGATTGATCGAATTTCCATTTGATTGATCGAGTTTCAATTTTGATTGATCGAATTCCAGCGGCGAAGTATTTGATATAGGTTTTTCGATCGATCGAGTTTCACTTTCGATTGATCAAATTTAAATTTCGATCGATCGAACTTCACTTTTGATCTATCGAAATCACGCAGTTTTTTTTTATTTTGGTATTTTAATTTCGAACTTAATTTTAAGGGGCATACTTGTCCTATTGGTATTTGTTTTAGGGTTTTATTTTCGTTTGAAATGACTCCTATATAAAGTCCTTAAGATAAACAATGTAATTAGTTATTGATTATTGAATAAAAAGAGCTTTTGCTTGTGTGCTTGCGATGAGCCTCTACGAAGAGTGAATCTTCTTCTCGAGAAGGGTTTGGTGTGAAGCCAAGGGTGTGAAGCCCACAGTCTATCCTTGTTTTACTTAATCCTTTTTGACTTATCTTCCTGACTTCAATTCAAACAACCCAAATATGCCATCTCCCATCCAAATACCCGACTCCCAAAACCCTAGCTTTCCCCTACTCCATTGATTCGACCCGACCCTGTAAACCATAGAAGGACCAAAGATTCTATCCTTGAATCGTGAGCTCCCTAATCTGGGAAAATTTAGAAATATAAATCTCTAGGATCGATCCGCATTGCAACCTAACGGATCTAGCGCAAAGGCTGAACCCTATTCGAACCAAACGTGATTTCTTCACATGGAGGACTACGAACGCCTAAGGTATTTATTATATTTTCAGATTTATTGCTTAATTAATTCAATTTAGTTTCGGCAAGCAGTTAATCATCGCATTCACGTAGTTTAGGGTTTCGTCCTGCGTTAGTTTTGGAATCAGAGCCCTAGGTTCTAGGTTAGGGCATACTGTGTGACATCGAATTCATTGCACTTTAATTTTCATCACATATTATTTCTGTTTTGGCCAAAGTGTCCACATCACGTGTTTGCCAAAAGTGCCCGTCATTGTCAGTTAATTTTGCATTCCATTCTAGAACTCGTCATTAGTGACCCGTATCACCATGGACATGAGTGGGATTGTCGAGGCTCTTAACGACATGAGGGCTGATCTAAAATCGATCAATGATCGAATGACTACCATGGAGACAACCTAAAGGACTCTTGAAACGTCCAATGAGAGGTTGTTAGATCGAGTCAATCAGGTAGATGAGGGTGATGAGTATTTTGAACCACCCCGTGAGCGTAATAGTCCACGTTATGAACGAAATGGCTACCAACATAATCGGAACCGGAACCATTGGTTAGATCATCATGGAGATGTAATACGACCCGGAAGGGAGACTCCTCAAAAATGTCCGAGTTGAGTTTCCAACTTTCGATGAAAGATTAGACCCTCAAGTCTTCCTCAATTGGTTATCCGATATGGACCAACTCTTTGAGTGGTTTGGCATGAGCGATGAGAGGTGTGTTAGACTTGCTAAAATGAAGCTCATAGGCCAAGCCCGACTCTTCTGGGTCAACATTGAACTTATCAAAACGAACGCGGGTTGTACTCCCATTACCTGTTGGGAGGACATGAAGGAACGACTTACAGAGAAGTACGTTCCTTCTTCATACTACCACCGTCTCCTCGACCAATGGCAAAATTTGCGCCAAGGTAGTATGCCCATATCGGACTACATTGACAAATTTGAAGAATTCATGATGAGAACCCAAGTGTTTGAAGACCCTCAGGTCACTTTATCTAGATTTCGCACCAGATTGAGACTTGACCTGTAAAAAGAGTTAGTCTCCTACCCTGTTGAGACTCTCGCCGATTGTTACACTGTCGCTCAAGACCTTGAACGATATTTGAAAATGACGGTGACTAGGCGATCTGATTTTCACCTCGGTCAACTCCATATCGGCGAAGTGAGATCTAGTGCTGGAAATCCGCCTATCAAACCCACACAACCCACATCTACCAATGTGAGGTTTGACAAAGGTAAGGGTGTAGCCGGAGAATCCTTGAAGAGTGGGTCTCATGTCAAGTGCTATAAATGTCAAGGATTGAGACACTTTGCCGCCTAATACCCCACGAGAGACCCACAAAGGAATCTCTTCATCGACGAAGAAGGATAAGAATGTGAAGGAGTTTATGAGGAAGAGGTCTTTGAGCCGAATGCCACACCTAGTGACGAGGAAGGTGATGACATGGGTCGTGCTCTAGTCATGAGGTGTGCCTTTGCACAACCTCAACGGGATGAAAAGGAGGATTGGCGAAGGGAGAACATCTTCCACACCTTTGCCACATGTGGGACCAAGAGTTGTAGGTTAATCGTGGATAGCGGAAGCTTCACCAAATGTGGTGTCAAAACATACCGTCACCCGCTTAGGGCTTACACCTAAAGCCCACCTGAGACCTTACAAAGTCGCATGGGTTGACTCCTCATCCATTCCCGTATCTCAGAGGTGTCGTGTACCCATACAGTTGGGTTCATACTCAAACACCTTATGGTGCGATGTGGTGCCTATGGATGTGGGTCACATTATCTTAGGGAGGCCATGGCTCTATGATTTGAACGTGACAATTTTTGATCGATCTCACATTTGCACGTTCAATTACAAGGTAAGAAAATCACTCTTAATCCTTTGCCTCCCAAAGCACCATCGATCAATAGAGTTGAGAAGAAGGGAGGCCAATCCAAGGCCATCAACATTGTGAGCCCTTCAGAGTTCGAGAGGGCATCGTTAGATGAGAGTGTCGTGTATGTCGTTGTCATTGTTGAAAGTACTTCTGAGTCGGTCCGTGAGTACCCCAAGGAGGTAGAGCCCATCCTGAATGAATTTGCGGATGTCTTCCCCGAAGACTTACCTAATGAGCTCCCTCCCATGCGTGACATTCAACACGCAATCGACTTGGTTTCCGGATCTACATTACCGAACCTGCCCCACTACAGGTTGAATCCGGTTGATCACGCCGAGTTGACTCGGCAAGTCAGTGAGCTCCTTCAAAAGGCGTTCATACAAGAGAGTCCGAGCCCGTGTGATGTACCAGCATTACTCACGCCTAAGAAAGATGGTACATGGCGCATGTATGTGGATAGCCGAGCAATTAATAAGATCACTGTTACATATCGGTTTCCCATACTGCGACTTGATGACATGCTTGACATGATGGTTGGAGCCACTATCTTTTCCAAGATAGACCTTAAAAGTGGCTACCATCAGGTGCGTATTCTCCCTAGCGATGAATGGAAAACCGCCTTCAAGACCAAAGACAACCTTTATGAATGGATGGTCATGCCTTTTGGGCTTTCCAATGCCCCGAGCACATTTATGAGGCTCATGACCCAAGTGTTGAGGCCATTCCTTAGCAAGTTCCTTGTCATGTACTTTAATGACATCTTAATTTACAGTCCGAACAAGGACCAACACGCTATCCACCTGAGGTTGGTTTGCGAAACCTTGAGGGGAGAGAGGTTATATGCGAATCTCAAAAAGTGTACTTTTATGCAGCACTTTGTTGTATTCTTGGGATTCATTGTCTCGGTAGACGGGATGGTTGCGGACCCTGCGAAGGTTAAGGCCATTGTGGAGTGGCCCGAACCTTGGAATATTCATGAAGTCCGTAGCTTCCATGGTTTGACCACGTTTTATCGTCGTTTCATCCAGAATTTTAGCACCATCATTTCTTCCATTACCGATTGCATGAGAAAATGGGAGTTCCTGTGGAGCAAAGCCGCGACGAGGGCCTTCGTTGAGATAAAAGAGAAAATGGTTACTGCACCCGTCTTGCGCCTACCAGACTTTTCTAAAGTCTTTGAAGTAGCATGTGACGCGTCGGGTGTAGGCATAGGAGGAGTGCTCAGCCAACAAGACCACCCTGTGGCCTATTTTAGTGAGAAACTCAATGAGGCGAAGCAGAAATACTCCACCTATGACAAGGAGTTTTATGCGGTCGTCCGATCTCTGTGGTATTGGAAACATTACCTGAGACCGTAGGAATTTGTGTTATTTTCTGACCACGAGGCCTTACGTTTCCTTGCTTCCCAGAAAAAGTTGAACTTGAGGCACGCGAAGTGGGTCGAGTACCTTCAAGTGTCTTGAAGCATAAGACCGGTGTCGAGAACAAGGCTGCTGATGCGCTTAGTCGTCGAGTGGCGACTTTGCAGTCTATAGCACCGAGGTCATCAGATTCGAGTAGTTGAAGCAAGATTATCCTGATTGCCCAAATTTTGGGGCAGAATACTTTGCTTTTCTTGAAAATCCGAACAACATTAACTTCGAGTATACCCTGCTGGATGGGTATTTGTTCAAAGGAAATCGTTTGTGCATCCCTTGTACTTCATTGCGTGATTTCCTCATTTGGGAGTTACATGCCGTAGGGATTGTCAGACATTTTGGGCGTGATAAAACCAGTACGCTTGTTGAGGATAGGTTCTATTGGCCTAGCCTTGTGAGAGATGTCTCTAGGGTCGTAAAACAGTGTCGTACATGCCAAGCTGTGAAGCATATCAAACAGAATACCGGCTTGTACACCTCTTTACCTGGGCTGCACACCCCGTTGCAAGACATCTCTATGGATTTCGTGCTCGGACTTCCAAAGACCTAACGGAAGCACGATTCTATTTTTGTGATAGTGGATCGCTTTTCCAAGATGGCCCACTTCATACCTTGCTCTAAAACCTCCGATGCGGCTCACATAGCCAAATTATTCTTCGGGGAGGTTGTGCGTCTACATGGGTTACCCCAGACGATTGTGTCAGATCGGGATGTGAAGTTTACCAGTTATTTCTGAAAGACTTTATGACGCATGATGGGTACCATGCTCCAATTTTCTTCGGCCTATCATCCTCAAACAGATGGCCAAATGGAGTCCACCAATAGGAGCTTAGGTAATCTTCTCTGTTGTCTTGTTGGTGATCGCCCTAGGACTTGGGATTCTATTTTGCCTTTAGCCGAGTTTGCATATAACAATTCAATCAATAGGTCCCTAGGTATGAGTCCTTTTGAGGTCGTCCTTGGTCATAGGCGTAGAACACTCATTGATCTAATTCTCATGTTTGCATCCCATCGAGTTTCCGAGTCAGCTGATTCATTTGCACAACATATACAGAAATTGCATGCCGAAATTAGAAAACGAATTAATGCAAACAATGAACAATACAAAATATCTGCGGATGCGCATAGGCGCTTCAAGGAATTCCAGGTTGGAGATTATGTTATGGTTCGGGTTAGGCTTGAGCGGTTCCCATTGGGAGCCGCAAAGAAACTTTAAGCCCGCGACGCTGGACCTTTTAGAATTGTGGCAAGGAGCGGGGCTAATGCATATGTTCTCGAACTTCCACCTGATATAGGGGTCTGCTCTACATTCAATGTAGAGGACCTAGTTCTTTCTTTGGCCCCAGCTCCACCCCCTCACAACCCCTTCCAAGCAGCCCCGAGCCAAAATGCTAGCCCCACCCTGCAACCCCTACCCTTCCCTTCCTCACGCAAGCAACGCAACGATGAGATCGAAGGGATATTAGATGAATTAGCGATATCCACCCATGGGGGCAGAATTCAAAAGTACTTGGTCAAGTGGTTGGGAAAGCTGGACTCCGAGAATTCATGGTTAGCTGAAGACGAGGTGCGACGCTTGGATCGCGACATGCTTGAGTGCTATCAAGACGCCGCTTCATCGGTGATGAAGCTTTTCGGCTCGGGAGAATTGACAGGGACGCCGACATCGTAGACATTGGATATAGACCGTTTCGTGTATACCGACGGCGGAAGAAGCAGAATGGACATCAAAACTAGGCGTAAAAGATGCGAAATTGGCGAATAGGGAAATACTGCAAGTTTCGATATATCGAGTTCTTATTTCGATCGATCGAACAACAGCGAGAGGAAAAACAATGTTCTGGAGTATATAATTCGATTGATCGAATTATATACTCGATCGATCCATTCGATTGATCGAGTTTCAATTTCGATCGATTGAATTCCAGCGGTGAAGTATTTGATATAAGTTTTTCGATTGATTGAGTTTCACTTTCGATCGATCGAATTTAAATTTCGATCAATCGAACTTCACTTTCGATTGATCGAACTTGCGCAGTTTTTTTTTTATTTTTGTATTTTAATTTTGAACTTAATTTTGAGGGGCATACTTGTCCTATTGGTATTTTTTTTAGGGTTTTATTTTCGTTTGAAAGGCCTCCTATATAAAGTCCTTAAGATAAACAATGTAATTAGTTATTGATTATGAATGAAAAGAGCTTTTGCTTGTGTGCTTCAAATGAGCCTCTACGAACAGTGAATCTTCTTCCCGAGAAGGGTTTGGTGTGAAGCCAAGCGTGTGAAGCCCACAATCTATCCTTGTTATACTTTATCCTTTTTAACTTATCTTCCTGGCTTTAATTCAAACAACCCAAATCTGCTATCTCCCATCCAAATACCCGACTCCCAAAACCCTAGCTTTCCCCTACTCCATTGATTCGACCCGACCCCGTAAACCATAGAAGGACCAGAGATTCCATCCTTGAATCGTGAGCGCCCTAATATGGGAAAATCTAGAGTTCTATCTCTAGGATCGATCCGCGCTGCAACCTAACGGATCTAGTGCAAAGGTTGAACCCTATTCGAACCAAACGTGATTTCTTCACATGGAGGACTACGAACGCCTAAGGTATTCGTTATATTCCAGATTTATTGCTTAATTAATTCAATTTAGTTTCCCCAAGCAGTTAATCATCGCATTCACATAGTTTAGGTTTCGTCCTGGGTTAGGATGAGGTTTTCCTTTTAGAAGAGGGTTAATTATTTATTCACCCATCACATATTGGAAACATTAATAACATTTTTTGGGATTTAGGTTTTTTCTCAGCACCGGCAGGATTATCTGTTATTTTATTGTCCTACTCTTACCAAGTTAAACTCCCATAGAGCTTCTCCTTACTCCCAAACATTGCTTATTACAATTGAATACCTTCATGGGAAAATAAAATATCACATGTTACATGGACCAAAGATCTATGTTTGCTAGATTTTGATATTTCTAATGGGTTGAGGACATGGGACATTCCTTTCGTAGGGTATACTTTTTTTAGACTAGTGCATCCTAATTGCCTTATGGCTGAATTGTCATCTCCATTTTCTCTGAATTTATTGAGATACTCCTCGTAGTGGTGGGTTTTAACTGAATCAATTCATCATATTTCTTATATAATTCTTTATGTAGTCTTCTGTTTTCTTGTAGCTTTGGGCTGAATCATTATTCCCCTTTCTTCTATTATGGCATTCACTTGTCAATATTGTTGAGTTGGTTCTTTTTGGTTGTGTCTTAACTTTCTAGCATTGCTTCCTTCTAGTTTGTATAGCTAACAGGGTGGATCAGTAAGCGTTAGGCTATAGCTCATGTTACTTCGTTTCATTTAGGGCTGCAAATGTGTCGGTTTAAGAAATCCAACCCCATGGGTCAGGTTTGGGTCCTGAATTCTCCACTCAAACCCGACATGACCCAGTTAGCAACTAATCCGGTCAGGTTCGGATTCAGATTGGGAGTAGACCCCAATCGGGTTGTGTTCAGGTTAGTTGAACCCCAACCCTTTTGCAGCCCTAGTTACATTATATTTTTTTGGCTTGTTTCTTTTGTATTAACTGATTTATTAAATTTTAATGAATGTTGTTTTTTTACTATCAAATAAATTCCGTCTGATCGTATCTATGAATTGCTGGATTTATTAATTTCTCACCAGTCGAGGATTTAAAATTTGTGCAGGAGAAACTTTACCAATGGATATTGAGACAACATGAAGAAGGGTTACGCGTGACAGGAGCTGATATAGTTACTTACCTGCAGGTTTTCTCAGTTGGCCCTTTTCTTGCAGTGTGTTCTTTGGTCTCATGTACATACTTAATTTTATGCCAGACAATTTTCATACAGGGCATTGTAGAATTGTTTTTCCAATAAACATTTTTTCCCTGCATTCTTTGTGATTGCTTTGGTGAACGTGCCTCTTACTGCTAAAGAATAAACATGAAAATTGTTTGACACATCCTTTTAGCAAGTGCTATGGCATTTGTTGCTATAGGCATCCATGAAGCAGGAGACCTGAGTTCGAATCCCCTCCCCCCCTTGAGGCCACCCTAGAGATTTATATCCTGTGCTGATCCGGCATGTGCTGAATTTGGGGTGCGCATGTGCCCCTGGGATTAGGCGGTGCTCTAAGAGGCCCGGATATCCAGGTTATCAAAAAAAAAAAAAAAGCATGACATTGTTGCTGTCATCATCATTATTATCATTAAATTACTATTATTATTAGTTGAAATTTTTAAAAGAGGCCAATAGTTCTTAAAATGATCTAAAACAGGTCATTTTTTAAGGAATGCCCAAAAACAATCCGGTGACAAATGGTAATTTTTTCCCTCAAGTTCACAATTTGTCACTCAACAGTCAACTTGCAAATTGTTGGACTCTCTACGAAGATATTTTCTTCTTAATCTGGGGGTGTTTTCATCCTCCAGATTTAGAAGTGGACATTTGTTGCTCGACTGTGGGAGATGTCGTTTTTTTGGGTGTGTCTTAAAAATTCCCCTGGTTTGGGACATTTTCAGAAATATAGCCCTCTTTTAATAATTTTCCATTGTTACTATTTTTATTGTTGTTGTTATTATTATTATTATTTTACTTATTCTTATTAATTTTATTTTATGCGGTGTGTTTTGGGATGGATTTCCATAAAGCATTGAACTCGATGATCCCTTGTTGATTCTGCTTTCTCATTTATACATGGCTTTCTTTTTAACTCTTGGTATGTAACTTGTGTTATGCCTAATTTCCTGTCGCTATTTGGAACTGGAAATTGTACAAGATGTGTAAGGCTGTCAGCCCAAAATTAACACATAATATTGCTGCTGTTACAACCATTTCTCTTGAAGGCTCTGTCATATATAAAATTGGCTGAGAAACCATTTCTCTTGAACATCATCTTTTTATTTATCAGCTTATTTATTTTTGTTTTTAATTTGTAATAATTACAGCTTGCAAAGGAGCCTGATTTTTTAGTTTGAAAGGCACAGATCTCTACTTACTGAGAGCAAAGACTTATAATATTTATTTGTTCATGGATTAAGTTTGTAACATAATTTAACGACTCTCAATGGATTACTGGGGTTAGAAGACATGGCAATTTTAGCAGCATAGTTACTGTGGTGGTTTGTACACTTGGTGATGTAATAAAATAGAAGAAGATCAAAATAGGAGGAAATCTGAATTTAATGATAAACTCACTTGTCAGAAGTTCCAGTCTTAATTAGTTGTTAGAAGTGGTTCTTGGTCTTTCGGCACTGTTTTGCAAATCTTTTCCAAAAAGCACTTTTCAAGGTTAAAATGTTGGGTTTCACCCCAAGGACCTGGCCACAGCTAGCTGAAGTTGGTGTTGTGTTGAGAAGCTACCCCTGCTGCTACTCACACAACACCAATTTTAGCATGTGATAGACCTTTTTTACAACACTTGAAAAGTGCTTTTTGAAAAAGAGTTACCGAACAGGGCCTCAACAAGTAAAGTGCTTCTACAGGTTTCAGAATTGAGTCTTCTTTGATTCCTGCAAACTAACCAATGGGAGAGAATGATCCCAATGTTCGGTTTCAAGAATCCTACAAGAGAAGCCACGGTTTCTTCAATAAAATAAAATTTCAATATATTCGAAAGCCAAAGTCTGTTCACAGCCACATTGTAATCTGCATGCAATCATAAATATTATCTAATCAACTTTCTTTCTAAAATGATATTATGAAGATCTTTCCTATTGAAACTAAGAGTCCTAGTCTTATAAACCTTCTAACTATGGAAGAAAAGTACTGTGACATATTTGTAAAGTTCTCATTTAATAAAAAGTCAAAGCTTGAGATGCATTAGCCTTTAAAACCCCCCCTCGCAGGTCTTTGTATCCACGGTTTCTGTCTCTTTTCAGCAACCAATCACAAGCCTTCTTTCCACGTAATCATCAAGCTTGTGTAATAAACTCTCTTTCAAATATGTTAGTTTCCTCAATAAACTAGGAAACTAAGGGCCTGTTTGGTTTCAAGGGAAACAAGGGGAAATAAGGGAAAACTCATATGTGGCAAATGAATTGCCGAGATTTCCGTTGTTTGGATGACATCCGAAGGTCAGAAATTATCTTCGCATTTTGCATCAAAATCCGAGAACAAATGCCGAGGGGGTCCCTCGGTTTTCTATCTTCCGACCCTTCGGACTTCTCATCCGTATGACTCTTCTCACCCGTTTAGTAGTATCACACAAAATTTTCACGGACGAAAACTATTGACTGATTTGAATCAGACGATGGAGATTGTTTTTTTTTTTTCCAATCTTCCTCATGATAAATCTTAAGATCATGATGCCCCTATCAGACGGTCTGATGTTGATTCTATATGAAACACATCTCCAAAAATCAGAGGCAGAGCCACGTTATGACTTGGGTGGCCAAGTGACCACCCAAACTTTCTAAAAATTTGTTACTAAGCTTTAGGGGTCCTAATTTATATTAGTGGATTCTCATCCATCCAAAATTATCTTGACTACTCAAAATTATCAAAAATTTTCGAACAACTTTTTTTATGGTATTTGTTTTCATAGCAAATATTTCTTCTTTGATTTTTTTTAACTAAATCCCACAATTTTGGCCTATTTTAAAGCTCCCCTCCATCTATTTAGGTGTTGCACGAACTTATTTTTGGAGAGATTTTTCTCACAAGGGCTCTACTATGTTGTAGAGCTATATACTCACATATATTGTGTATATACTCTAGTATAATTATAATATGCTCTAGAGCATATTATAATTAATTAAAAAAAAGCAATTTATTACACATAATAAGGTTTGAACCTAGAACCTAACCTTCACAAAGCACTAAGTCAACCACTAGAGCAATTCACTAAGATATGTAAAGTGAAAAAAAAACTTAATACATATATAATTTTATGATCATTTTTGTGAATCATTTTTATGATATTGCAGCTGTTTTTTAGTTTGGATGATCTTTTGCGGTATTATGGCTATTTTTTTTGTTAGGATATGTTATTTTTCTACAATTTCCTACATATGTATCCAAACACAGGATTTTGTTAATCCTGCGTTTTCCCAGCTTGCAATGTGATTATCCAAACAACGGAAAACAAAGGGAAACAAAGGAATCCCATGGTTTCCTATAACTTAGGTATCCATTGGAAAATATAGGAATATTATTTTGCTTTCCCACGTTTCCCGTGTTTTTACAAGCACTAGATAACTTATATAAAGTCAGTATTAGGAGGTGAATCCGCTACCGCAACCAGGGATTCTCTGGTTTTACCAACTCTGCTGGAAATCACATATTATATGGTTGGGTCACTGAAATCCCCGACTTTTTGAAATAGAAACAATTGAATCGCCTTTTTTTTGTTTACCTATTATTCATGGATTTAAAAAAAAATCACATTGCAATTAATTCGCGACTTTTTCAATCAATCGTAATTTTTTTTTCAATATTTTACACACGTTCTAATCTTATTTTTCTGCGAATTTTCCCGAATTTTTTATTTTAGTTGCCGAATTTTCCCCTTGCTGATTTATTCCTGAAGCCCTATTTGGTGACTATGACATGTCACGTGATATTTAAGTTATCACGATGACTTAAAATATCACAAGGTATCAAATTTGTTTATGGGCTTAGTACAGGACCACTATCTCTTTCTTTCACAGTGAACCTGCAGGTCTTTGATTCAACCCCTGTTCTGCTACCTTTTGGACTGTGATTCAGGTATTTGACAGCATCCTGTGACCCTTCTAGTCTCTGTCCTATAATACTGCCATCACAGTGCCCCTTGTTAGTCATTGTAACTGTCCTGCAGCAACCCTTATCTGACTTGGTACTCCATGTTTCTACAGCAGCTCGTATGTCTCTTTTAACGCCTTCATACAACATTCTTAACCTTGGCAGCAGCCCCATGTTCTCACAGCCTGAAATCTCATTTTTTTTCATTCCCCTTTGAACATGGTTTTGGGTCATCAAATTCCTCAGAACCACCTTCCATGACTGCATCCTTTGAACCACCATAGATTTTCTTATTTTTCTTTTTCTTTACCGTCCAATTTTAAGTGTTACAGGTTCCCCGTTTGCTACCTATAGATTGAATTTGGTTTGTTACTTGTTAGGATAGGTTTTGCTGGTCCATTATAGGATCAGATGGTTTAACTAGCTATTCATTATGCTACACTAGTATGGAATCAACATTAATTTTTTGAATTTTTTGTAAGTTTATTGGATGAACTTACCATACGTATTAATTTATAACATATAAGTAATATTGTTGTGATCGTAAAATAAATAACAGAATATAGGGAGTGACAGTAGGGAATTGAAAGTAAAAGATCTGGAGAAATTGGCTTCATACAAAGAAGGATGAGTTTACGAATTTGATTTTGTAATATCAATTTTCTAGTAAACTAGAAAATGATAAAGTAAAAAGCTTTGGTTCACCTGGCTCGGGCCCAGGCTCGAGCCAACTTGTCAACTGGGCCCGAGCCTAACTATTCCATGAATTAGTACAAATTTCTCTATAACCATCCCATCTATTTGAGGTTGGCTTTGTGAGTCTTATTTCTCCACTCGTTTCTGCTCAACACTAAACTACCTTGAACCTTGCAATCTTTCATGCCCCTTCTCACATCTTCCCTCTAGGACTTACTGGTTTTCCTCTTCTCCTACTTGCTTGTGTTTGTGATGTCTCAACCTTCGTACAAGATCTGCTTCTGGCCTCCCATGAATATGCCTAAACCACCTCAATCGTCATTCCCTAATTTTTTTTCATTTATAAATTCAACAGTCAAATTTCCTCTTATGTACTTGTTTCGAATTTTATCCTTTCTTGTTACTTGATACATCCACCTCAACATACGCATCTCACACTTGTATTTTATATTCTTGTCCCTTTAATTTTTTTTCCTTTACAGGTGCAAAACTCAAATTTCCTCTTATATACTCGTTTTAAATTTGATTCTCTCTTGTTACTCCACACATCTACACACCTCAGCCACATGTATTCTATCATATTGTCTCTTTTTTGTAGCCCAACATTCTACTCCATGTAATATGGCAGGCCCTAACAAACGTATTATATAAACAACCCTCCAATCTCAGGGGAGAGGAGAAAAGATATCACTTGATTAATTGGGATGTTTGTCATTTCCCCAGATGCGAGGGTATTTGGGCATCTGTAGGCTTTATGAGATGAACAAGGCTTTGATGGGGAAGTGTTTATAAAGGATTGGGTTGGAGGGTGGAGGTCTGTGGATTCAGGTTCTAGTGGCTAAGTATAGCCAAGTTAACAATGGGTGTGGCATAAACAATAGAAGCTGTAGAGGGGCATTTGTTCCCTTAAAAGAGAGTCCAATCAATGCATTAGAGTTGGTTGGAGAGTGGGGGCTAGAATCCTTTTCTGGGGAAGTGTGTGGGTTGGGGGGGGGGAGAGATTCAAAGATCACTTTGAAATTTACAAAATTATTGGAGATCCTAAAGTATTGGTTAGAGACATAATAGAGTGGGGCCCGCAATCATATGGGGCATTCGTATTGATGCGGGACAACGACCCTAAAATGAATATGAGATGATAATTGCCGAAATTAAACTAATTAATTGAACAATTAATCACAAATTAAAGTGATACCTTAGGATTCGTGGATTTCCATTAAGTGATTATATTTGTTTCGGCTAGAGTTCAATCCGATGCACTAGATTTGTTTAGATTTGCAAAAGGTGCGATCCTAGAGATAGAACTCTAGCATCCTCTAGGTCAGGGCACTCGCTCGTTGATCAATGTGGCTTCTCATAGTTCCTTGCTAGAACTCTGAAAGGAAACGATTGATTGATATGATTGGAGTGATCTCGAGCCCAACAATGGTTGTGGATTGATGGGTATCGAAGGGAATCAACCCATGAGCATGGACATCAAGATAACTCAGGATTTAGGGTTTTTTGGGTTTTAGACATTCAAATAGATGAGAATAAAAGCAAGAAAATAACAAGCAAAATAGGAATAAGAGGTAAGTAGAAGATCAAAAACATAGATGGGCATCTCACCCTTGACCTCACACCAAACCCACATGGGAAAAGAAGACTCACACTTCAAAGCTCATCTCAAGCTCAATGCAAGGCATTTTCATTCATTCATAAGCAATTCCCAAAAATTTCAAAAAGATGCTTTATAGTAGCTACAAGTGGGAATAAACCCTAAAATAGAAAAGTACAATGTTACCCTAAAAGGTAACTTACAGTTGAGACAAAAAAGAAATTAAAAGGACAAAAAGGCCAACTATTGTCACTTGACTCGCTCGAGCAACAACCAGGGGTCGCTCAAGCGACAAATGATCGAAAGTTTTGGCCTTGTTTTCCTGATGCATTCTCGCTCGAGCAAGTTTTGGCCTAAACTCTTGCTCACTCTCGCTCAAGCGAGGACCATGACCGCTCGAGCGAATTTGGGCAGAAAGGTTGCCCTCTTGCGCTCCTTTAGGCTCTTCTTTCACCGCTTCTTCGTATGTCGTTTCTTCTGACACCGGAAAACTCGTCGCTGCCCTAATCCCATGCCTTTGATGTTGGTGTCTCCGCCAATTCTCCCAGACCAAAAGTGTTTCTTCACTGATGAAGCCAACTCGTGACATACGTCCTCGTCAATTCCCTTAGACCCAAAAGGTTTCATCTCCGATGAAATTCACACATAGTATCGGTCAAGTGCATCGGGACTCAGACGGTAGAACTCGCAACTAGCCCAAAACAACCTCGGAACCCGGTGAAGTATGATCATCATGTCGGTGGATTGTATCGGGACGCACACGGTAAACCTCTTCTCGACGTACCCAATAACCCAACTTGTCAATCCACAACTTGCAAATAATATATATATATATATTTGTGAAATAGAATATATATTTATATATATGCATAGCGACCGCCCGATTTTTGGGGTCCTCGTTCGGGCGCCGTCCAACAATTTTCGTTCGAACATACCCCTGACCGCCTAAACCCGCCTGATGATTTTAAGAACATTGGTCGGCTCACTAACCCTCTTCACAAAATAGCCTTGAAACTCTGCCATTGGTGAATACCACAAGACTATCCAAGTTCTTCTCAATGATCTCACTTATCATCTTGCTCGGAGGAGGAAGGGGTATGGGTTGTGGGATTCAGATTGACTCAAAAGGAATAGACGCTTGAAAATGATTTCTAGGAAGTCGGGTTGAGCCTAGATGAGGAATTAGGTCTTCCACATTGGGTGTTGAACTAACCCTCATACCTTGAGGTAGCTCAAGCACTTATATCTCAGGTCCACTCATTGCCACCATCCTAAAAGATTCGACAACGCGGGTTTGGGACTTCTTCACGATCCCCAATAGGAATCGTTTAGGCCTAACCCAATCCATTTCATGGCCACTTATTTGGATTTCCTTGAAACTTACAGGCAAATCCATCAATAATTTGGATTTGTCATTGCACAAATTAATTGTAGGCATAATTTCAGCATGCAATGTGGAATGTGACTCAAAACCATGATGTATATGTGCACCTACAATCTCGATATACTCATGTGCATGTGACACATATGACTCCTGTGTAGTGGACTCAACCAACACTAGTGACTCATGTGCACTTGACTCGATTGACTCGTGTGTACTCGATTCAACCAACACCAAAGACTTGGGCAAGTGACTCGATTAGCTTGTGCGTACTTAGTTCGACCAACACCAGACTCAAGTGCACTTGACTCTCTATAAACAACAAGGACTTAACAACTGACTTCACGGACACTAACAAATCATGTGTAAGTGACTCGGTCGAATCGTGTGTGGGTGACTCAGTTGGCTCACGTGTGGGTGACTCAACATCATTACTCACAACGGAAATAGAAGTCCCCTCAATACAAGCTAGATTTTCTTCGACTTTTTTTATGTCCTCTTCACTCATCTCGGCACTAGGGTCATACACATCCTCTCCCACGTTCACATTTGTCAGCTTAGTAAAACAATTTCTTTTAATCAATAAATTTGGAGTGGGAAACTTTGTGGGGCATTGATGCGCAAAATGCCCAAGTCCTTAGCACTTGTAGCACTTGTTACGACCACAAGTTTTGGGGCTCTCATTGATATCTCTTGTCCTGTTATCGCTTTGGGGATTCGTAGGAGTATTCACGGGTTTCAACTCCTAGACTCAAACTTGCGAAAATCACGACACTTATCCATTTTAGCCTCAAAACACAGTAGAAGGTGCGGTGCGTGAAAGGAATATACTTCTTGATAAGTCGCTCCTTCATGTCCTCCCATCATGTGATGAACTTACTTCGAAATGACTCGCGTCGAAACTCCGCATTAGCCTAATAGGTTTTGACATGGCTCACCAACCTCGTCTTGGCTAATTTAACCTTACACTCACCTAACACATCATATGAGTCAAAATACTCCTCTATGCCAGACAACCATCCCACGGAAAATTTAGGGTTGGCCGTACCCTCAAAATCCGGGACTTTGACTTGAATAGACCTTAGAAATTTTCTATCAAGATCATGTTCGGGTTCACAATGATAGGAGTGTCCCTTAACTCTAATCTCATCGGTACTTTTGGGACTTCACCTAGGATTTGGAGTGTAGCGGTTTCCTTGGTCGGCTAGTACCCTCTCATTCATCGCGATCATCGTGGCTTGGATGCTTCTAAGAGCATCGGCATTCTCACTCGTGTCCATGGTGACCACGACTCACTAACACGGGTTCTAAAATGAACTAGCAACTATGAACCAAAAGTGATCGAGTAATTTTGTCAAACACAAGATGTGCACACAAATGAAATTGAAATGACACACACATATGCCATAACCTAGAACCTAAGCTCTGATACCAAAATTGGCGCGGGACAACGACCCTAAAATGCGTATGAGATGAAAATTACCGAAATTAAACTAATTAATTGAACAATTAATCATAAATTAAAGCGATACCTTAGGGTTTCGTAGATTTTCGCTTAAGTGATTATGTTTGTTCGGCTAGGGTCCAGTCCGACACGCTAGATCTGTTTAGATTTGCGGACGGTGTGATCTTAGAGAATTCTAGCATCCTCTAGGTTGGGGCGCTCTCTCATTGATCGATGTAGCTTCTCATAGTTCCTTGCAGGGCTTTGAAGGGAACGATTGATCGACACGATTGGAGTGATCTCGAGTTCAACAACGGTTGTGGATCGATGGGTATTGAAGAGAATCAACCCACAAGGATGGACATGAAGATAACTCAAGATTTAGGGTTTTGAGGGTTTTAGACATTCAAATAGATGGTAGTAAAAGCAAGAAAATAACAAGCAAAATAGGAATAAGAAGTAAGGAGAAGATCAAGAACATAGATGGGTATCTCACCCTTGGCCTCTCACCAAATCCATATGGGGAAATAAGACTCACTCTTCAAAGCTCATCTCAAGGTCAATGCAAGGCATTTTCATTCATTCATAAGCAATTCCTAAAAATGGCTTACAAAAAGATGCTTTACGGTAGCTACAAGTAGAAATAAACCCCAAAATAGAAAAGTACAATGTTACCCTAAAAGATAACTTGCAGTTGATACAAAAAAGAAACTAAAAGAAGGACAAAAAGAACAACTATCATCACTTGACTCGCTTAAGCGAGTTTGGTTCTCACTTGAGCGACCCCCTTTAAGATTCTCGCTCGAGCGACAAATGGTCGGAAGTTTTGGCCTTGTTTTCCTAATGCATTCTCGCTTGAGCGAGTTTTGGCCGAAAGTGTTGGCCTATACTCTTGCTCACTCTTGCTTGAGCGAGGACCATGACCGCTCGAGTGAGTCTAGGTAGAAAGGTTGCTCTCTTGTGCTCCGTTAGACTCTTCCGTCGCTTCTTCGTACGTCGTTTCTTTGGCGGCCCTAATCTCATGCCTTTGATTTTGGCGTCCTCGCCAATTCTCCCAGATCAAAAGTGTTTCATCACCGATGGAACCAACTCGTGGCATACGTCCCCATCACGTATCCTTGGGAACTTACGAGATGAGGAGTTGACTGTGTTCGTTGAGTTATTGTTTAGTTTGGGGAACCGGATAGAAGAGCACTTGATGTATAAGTGTAGACCCATGAAGGTGGCTTGGGTTGTTCCTAGTTCTCGCGGAGAGCTTATTGGTGCATGGTATTTTGGCGTGATTTTGGGGATGAAGGGAGTGAGAGGGAGGGAGGGAGTCAGTTGATCATTTCTGTGGAGCCAAATGTGGATTAGGATGAGTCCAAAAGGAATAAGATGGCTATTACAATTTCTTTTGAGACCAACTCTTATCATCGACTTTATCTTGTTAAAAAAAATAGATATAACCTATTGACTGGTATGAACATCTCATTTTTCTCACATCCCAAAGGCTCCTAACCAGGAGGCAGACCTCCTTGCTTTCTTCTTCAAGAAAAAATTCAGTGAAGTCGTTGAAAAGCCATTTATTCCTTTAAAAAAAATATATATCAGATGGCATGCTCACCTTTTTCTAAGATTTTCTTTCTAAGGTTTATGTTGTCTTATTTTCTGTTGGTCCAATAATGGTGGATTGCTTTGGATTTTTTCTAAAATTTCAATGGTGCACAGTCACATACTACTATTGAAAACTGAACACCTATTGTTTAACAAATCAGCGCAAACTGAACACCTATTGCTTAATCCTCGACCCCATATCAAAATTTATCTATTCATGCAGAATGAGCTTGATCATGGTACAAAATGAGAACCTATTGCATAATCCCTGAGCCAAGATTTACAGTTAGTTGGTTGAAGAAGTTTCTTGGGGCACCCAAGAGTCTACCAACAAACCAACGCGTTCAATATAGCCATTTTTCTTACATTGGGTTTCTGATGTCTAGCACAAAATGAGCACCTATTGCATAATCCCTGACTCCATATAAAAACTGATTTATTTATGCAGAATGAGCTTGATCATTGTACAAAATGAGCACCTATTGCTTAATCTCTGAGCCCAAGATTTACTGTTGGTTGATTGAAGATGTTTCTTTAGGCACCCAGGAGTCTACCAACAACTTCAATATAGCCGTTTTTCTTTGATTGGGTTTCTGTTCTTTTAGAAGCGTAACGGATTTATAGCACAAAAACTTATTGCTTAATCCCTGACCCCAAATGAAAACTGATTCTATTCATGCAGAATGAACTCGATCATGGTGGAGAGGACGCATCAATGTCCCCTAGAATGCAATTTCAACACCAACATTCCCAACCCTCTACGAATGTCACCAATTCAAGCGTCCAAGTGTCTTCTGGTTCATTCGGACAGACCACAGTTGGACAGGCTCCTCGACCAGGGCACTCAGATCAGACCAAGAATTCAGTTTTCTCAAATGCTCTATCGAGTCCTGTTCGTCGGAGCCTTCAGCCCTTTCACTTAGCTCAAGGTGGTTATTATCCAACCGGCGGAGCTCGGACTCACGAAGCAAATTTCCCTCCTCAAAACAGGGAGTCCAATCCGCCCAGCTCGAACGATTCATCCATGGACATGCACGCAGATAGCCCATCCCACGAATCTTATTGATAAAGAGCAGTCTGTTTAGGAGTCTGATGGCTGCTATCCATTTCTATGCCTCATCTGAAGTGATTCGTGGATCTACTTCGTTGTTTAACTGCAGAACGAGATTTGACTATGGGTTTTTACCAGTGGAAGTAGGCATGTGATGCCTGTACATCGGTAGTCTGCGAAGAACGGCAAAGCAGTATGTTCTCTTGGAGCATCCAACACATGGTCATATAGCTGAAGATTGTGAGTTTTATCTAAATCCAGAAGCTTTCTCCATTCTGAATGTTTTGGTTGTAACTATTCGTCGTGTTCATTTTCTTGTTGAACTGCTTGTTGGTGCATTTCCGTGCGTGTTTTTTTTCTCATGTGAAAATCCCTATTGAATTAGTGCAAGTACACAAGCAAAAATTGGTTGGTGATGATGTTTCATCTAGCATGGATCCTTGTTATATGGTCAACATGTTAATGAGAAATGATTGTATGCTGCACTCTCACAAGTAGTATATGGTCCACCACCTCCCTGCTCAATTGATGCATGTGCTAGTCGAATCGAACTTTCCACCCAACTTGTTGGATGACCCGCACCTAACCTTCAACCAATGGGCTTCCTTGCCAAAAAGGGTACAGCTACTTGCACATGGGATTTGTGTCATTCGCATAGTTAAGAGGAAGACTTGCTATTTATGGGCTTTGTGTCACGCACTGCGCAACATCAAATCTCTCTCACTGTATTTGTATAGTATACAATATATGTATAGTATTGTGTTCAGAGTACTCGGGAGGCTTCATGAAAGATTCTAGACTAAGAATGGTCTAGACTCATGGAGGAGTGGGGAAAGACTCCAGAATAAGGAAGGGTCTAGAATATTATGAAGGAAATGGACTTGGAAAGGTGAAGAAAAGTGTTGGAAGTGTGTGGAACCAAAGACTAGTGTGGAAACTTCTAGAGAGAATTCTAGAAGGGTCCACAACCGTTGGATGCATAACATGTGTATAGATACTACCATTCATTGTATACTAGAAACTCTATAAATAGGCAAAAGGGCATCATTTGCAAGGCCCCTCACATACCTCAAAAACCATAAACACCTCTCTCACAAGTTGTAAAGCATTCTTGAGTTGGAATACAAGTTCTCTTTCATTCCATCTCTTGAGTTCTTTTCTTGCTCTTTGTGGGTTTTCGGTAGTTAGACTGATCTTGCGACGCTAGGGAACGACTAAGTGCAATAGCCGCACGGATTCTCAAGGTGCGACACTAAGTCCGTGACAGTTGATATCAAAGCCAAGTCGGTTTAAGGGAAAGCCACGTTGGTTGGAAGAGGAGACCAAGTCGAGTAGGAGAATCATCATGTCGGAAGTGTGTACGAGAGATGTAGCAACGAGGGCAGCAAGCCAAAGGTATGGGATGTCATTAATGTTATATGTGTACAATTAGAGGAAATTAGGAGAGATGTGACTTGTTTAAAAAGGTCGTGACCAATGGAATGGTCACAACTTGAGAGGCTCCTAAGGTGAGGGCACCCGACAACGAGAGCGAAAAGCCAAAGAGGGGTCAATCTCGCAATGCTTCCTCATCAAGAGATGTCATTGATAATTTTGACGCACGACCTGCTAGGGTGTAGCTGGTTGTGGCTGATGGGAGTGATTGGTGTGACGAGATGGGCCAAAGCATCATGACTCTCAAGACGGGACTCAACGAGTTGTGTGGGGAGATGCAAGGGCACGTCAACGTCATAGTAGTTGAGCAACGTAAGGAGCGAGAAGCATGGAAGCCCTTCAAGGTTCGCAAATCCAAATGCTTCTTGTGTGATGGGGTCACACAAAGCAAGGGAATGCTCAAGGAAAGAAGCTCTAATGGCCATTGCTGCAAAAATGGATGAGAAAGAAAGTGGGGATACAACAATGGGTTCGTTGCTGCTCAACACAATCGAGAAGGTACCCGAGATCCTGGAGCAACTTGAGACGCCGACAAACGAAGGGCTCATGAACGTGGAAGAGCTCATAAATGGGAAGGCTACTTATGCAATGGTAGACACAAGTGCCACACAAAGCTTGGTCTCGGTGGAAGAGAGAAATCGGTTGGGCATGAAGACGGCTAAAGAGCAAGGGTGGCTCAAAACTGCCAACTCAGAGACGAGAAGGGTAGCGCTAATCGTAGGAGCTTGGATAGGGACTTCATATACTGTTCCTACAATTAGAGGAGTGACGGTAGGTATAAGGAGGTTATCTGCCCTACGACTCATAAAGAAAGTACAAAAGGGTGAGTCGACTACACCGAAAAGAAAGAGGATGTCTGAAGAGGCTAAATACATCCTCATTGAGCGGACAACAAAGCAGAGAGGAAAATGTCCGTACATAGACTACCTCGTGAAATGGAAGGGTTTACCAGATAGCGAGGCAAGCTGGGAGTACGCTGATATGCTATTCGAGGAACAAATAGAGAGATGCGACGATGACGTTGCCAGCATAGGTGGGGGAGAGTGTCACGCACCGCGCAACATTAAATCTCTCACACTGTATTTGTATAGTATACAATATATGTATAGTATTGTGTATATAGAGTACTCGGGAGGCTCTATGGAAGATTCTAGACTAAGAAAGGTCTAGACTTATGGAGTGGGGAAAAACTCTAGAACAAGGAAGTATCTAGAATATTATGAAGGAAATAGACTTGAAAATGTGGAGAAAAGTGTTGGAAGTGTGTGGAACCAAAGACTAGTGTGGAAACTTCTAGAGAGAATTCTAGAAGGGTCCACAACTGTTGGATGTATGACATGTGTATAGATACTACCATTAATTGTATACTAGGAACTCTATAAATAGGCAAGAGGGCCTCATTTGCAAGGCACCTCACATACCTCAGAAACCTCAAACACTTCTCTCACAAGTTGTAAAGCATTCTTGAGTTGGAATACAAGTTCTCTTTCATTCCCTCTCTTGAGTTCTCTTCTTGCTCTTTGTGAGTTTTCGGTAGTTAGACTGATCTGGCGACGCTAGGGAACGACTAAGCGCAAGAGCCGCACGGATTCTCTAGGCGCAACACTAAGTCTGTGACATTGGCTGTCTTGAAACATATGATAGATATCGTGTTTTTTGCCAATCTTTGGCACTCCGGATCTTTACATCATGGCCTTCAAAATCAGATGACGTATATGGTGTTTCAAGTGGTATAGGTCCCAAATTGTGCAATGGAACAAATTTTGTGTGCAAGTGGTTGCTTCCCTGCTAAATTTTCCCCTCGATGAGTCGATTCTGAGCCCAGCTTCATAGTAGGTGACTGATCATAATAAGTACCATCCAATTAGGGCAATAAGCCATCCAATTACCATCTCCTTCTTCTACATGTTATTGGGTACCTCTATTTGTGCGAACATAATTTCTGAAAACGCCAGTGTCCGAAACCCCTTGAAAGACATTGACTGCTTGAAATCAGACGATAAAAATTGTTTTTCGCCGCGATCTTCCACACAATAGATGGTGAGACCATGATCTTATCTTCAAACGGCGACGTGTCACAATTACTAAACAATGACCCTAAAATCATGTTTGAGTGTGATATTTGCCATATGATCTTAGGGCTACCTTTGGGAGTCTGTCACGTGGAATAAAAAATATACTGTCTGATTATACGCTCATGATTTTGAGATCTATTTTGTGGAAGATCGGAGTGAAAAACGATCTCCATCTGATTTCAAGCAGGCAATGTGCTTCAAGGTGTTTCAGACGCTGGCGCTGTCAGAAAATGTTGTGGCGCAAATAGAGGTGCCCTATGTTACCAGATCAGGTCTGGTGAAAAAAAGGAAAGTTAGCATCTAGGTTGATAGCTAAATGTCCTCTCAAATCCCTATGGTAGTCATGAGCTGTGAATCCTACTCAATGCTACCGCATAGAGTTAGTATTAGGACAGTATTATATGGCAGGCATGTTTTGCGCAAGCCAATGTGATGCAGACGCAATTGGCTGTAAATGCCATGAGGTCCAAGCAATACAGGTCAGGGCAGCTGGTCACGTCATAACCCGAGAAGTGCCAAGTGATTTGGTACTTGTCGGGTCATTTTTTAACATGTGGAATTAACATATGTGCCATATGATAGCTAAGATTGGGACGCAAAACAATCTCATCATTTGAGTTGAACAAGTAAATTTTATCTAATATGAACTGCTCCTATGTAAATCCAACATGTCATTAATTTACTGATAAAAAAAAATATATAATTAATTTTAGATGGCCTTGACCATGGTTCAAAGTCTCGGCTGATGATTCAAATTATCTGCCAAATTATATCGGTTTTGGTTGGCCAAAATATTGGAAGTTGAAATTATTGGCTGATAATTTCTAGACCGTTTAGTCTTTTGATGAAAAAAAATATAAAAAATATTGGCACTGATATTTTGGCCTAGCCCTGAAATTTTTGGCTGAAATTTTATTTTGATCCATGGCCTTGACTGCTATGAATCAGATGATGCAAATCATCTTTTAACTTGATCTATTGCACCATCCAAAAAAAAGAAGATTAAAAAGTATAAAATAAAATGAAAAATTGTTTAAATTCTTGATTACTGAAAAAGTTGTTGTATCATTTGTGAAGTTTGTGATTTATTTTACACGCAAAGTTTAATAAAATTTCAAATATTTTCTTGATTAATTTGAAGAATCTTAAATGAATGAAATATTTTCATTTTTTTTGAAAAATCATTAAATTTGGTGACTATGGTTGAGAGGATAAAAAAAGGGTTTTGATTTTGCATTTGCTCCATTGAGATGTGTCTTATTCACACTGTACCCCCAATGTTTCATCCATTTAGATTGTGCGCCCTTCCTTTGGTATATCCTCTAGTTAGGGGTAAAAGTATCATGGATCAGGTAACTTGTCTGGTCCTACATTAATTTGCAGTCACATGATCTCCAACTCATGATCGGCTGCTATGAATAGAAGTGGCTCGATGATCATAATTATTTTCTAAAAAATAAAAAATAAAAATTGTATAGTCAATGACATCAGCCATAGTGAGAAATGAAGGTAGAAGTAAATGTAATTTTACCGTTCATTTTTTGTGCAATTGATTCTTTTGACCGCATCGTTTTATATTTTATATTTTAATTTATTTTCACAAAATAATTGTGATTATCAAACCACTCCTATTCATGACATCCGATAATGTGATTAGGTATCACGTGACTTCAAATTAGTGTGGGACCAGGTAAGTTACCACCCGATCTGTGGTATCAGGCCACCTTTACCTTTTACTTAAACTTTTTTGTGATGGACTTTCCGACCAAATAATTTTTGACTGCTTTGGATCAGAGAGGAAGACCAATGTTTGAACCAATGGAATTTAAGATAATTGGCCTACAATAAGACGGTCAAAATTTGGTTCACACGGTGCAACTCAGAAAGTGATCTAAGAATAATGTTTGATGTACACTTATGATCATATTTATTTTTTGGGTTGTTTGTCACGTGAAATGAAAATTTGATGGGCTTATATTCGCGCTCAGTCTTATGATTCATTGGGTTGAAAATTGTGGTGAAAAGTAAGTTTAGTTTACTTTTGTAAAAGTCAGATAGAAAGGAAGAGTTAAGTGGTCATGAGCGGCTGGAAAATGCCGCAACTCTAGATCTGGACGTCTCCTATTAACATGTCACTTTTATTCAATTATTATATGCTTTTTATTGTTCTTTTGTCTCTAAATACTTCTTCTCAATTACTCTTTGAGAAGAGTAATTATCCATGAATGATGGGCAATGGTTAGGTCCTAGCGGGTAGATTCGGATTTTCAATCTTTAACCATTTGCTGTTTTTGGAAATAAGAGAATTTTGACTTTTTTTAGTATTCATTTTTATAACGTGACGTACAGTCAAGATTTTTCTATTTCCACGCATGATTGATCCTTATTACTTAGTATCGTTTACGCTTACGTCTCCTTTTTAAAGTATTTAACACTCAATTACCAACTTTTTAGCTATTGGATATTTGCTGTTTTGCTCTCCTTGTAATGAAGGGGTCACCAAATTTGTATTTTAAATGCTAATGATCAATAGAAATGATAGTTTGATGCTAACTGTATTATAATATAATTTAAGTTAATGCTATTCCCCTGTTAATCATGGTGACAAATTTCGTGTTCAGTAACTTTTCGATAGGGGGTCATATTGGTTCATTCGAGAAAATTTCGAAGAGTACAAAAAATATTAAATATAAATTATATTTAAACTTTCTAAATTATTTATTTATTATTTTAAAAATGATAAAAATTAGAAAATATTTATTAATTTTGGTAAAATTTCGTTAATTTTGCCGAAATTAATGAAATTTCATTGATTTCGGAGAAATCATTGAAATTTCGTTGAAAATTTCGCGTGAGCCTTATTTTGTTCTTTCCCAACGTTCTGTATATTTTTTTAACCATTGCTTTATTCAACATCTAGAAGTAGATTGGACGGTTAGGATCATCCGTTACTGCAAAATGTTGGTTTAAAATCCATAAAAATTGTGAGGTCGTGGGCTAGATTCGGGCTTATCTATTAAAAAATGTGATCAGTTAAATTAATTAGCATTTCAGATTGGAGAACATTCATATTGATCTGACGAATCGCTTGAGACGAATCACAGACTATGATAATGCAGTGCACCATGGAATCATAGTGTGGAAAGAAAACTACCGTCACTTACATCACTATACTCCTCGCTACCATGGTTTAAGGATTACTTACTGTCAATTAATTGCCCTTTTACGGATTGTGTGGCATTGGAAAATTCAAGTCATGGAAATGGTAGCTCATATTGCAAGCTATGATTGGCCAATAAAACATACTAAGTGCATTGAAAAATCCAAGTCATGAAAATGATAGCTCATATTGCAAGCTATGATTGGCCAATAAAACACACTTAAATGCATAGACAACTCAAATATAGTGTATGCGGAAACTTGCATGGAGAGAGAATCTGCATTTGGTATATAACACGCTGAGAGGAGACCGCACAAAGGGTGGGAATAGTTATGAGGATTATAACCCATGACCTGTTGATTTCAACCGGTCTAGCTGCTTATTTTGTTGAACTGAATTCTCCAGACTTGACAAGTTGATCGTCTTAAAGAATTATCTTGCAAGTGAACAAGATTGAGGCACACGGGCAAGTATTACGGATATCGTACCCAAGGGAGGCCAAAGGTTAGGAGTACATAAGGATAGCATAATATTCTTAAACGACTAGCCATATGATTCAATATTTGCAATAAGAAATGGTTAAGGTTAACAGGCGCCACATCTCTACGAAAGAGAGAAGAGAACATTCCCGAGCCAACCAATCCCTAATCAAAGAGGGCAGTTAATCATTGAACAAGGATCAACCTCTTCACAAGATGAAAATATGCAACAAATAAAGGCAGTCACGACGTTGAAATCTGATCGACGTATTGACAATATAATAAAGATGCAAGAGGAGGAGAGTTAAAGAGACTGAAGTTCAAATTGAGAAGGGTAGAAAGGGTAGAAGTGGAAGCAAAGGAAAAAAAAGAAAAGGTTGAAGAAAAGAGTTTCACATCAAAGACCCCGTATCCTCAAAGGTTGATGGCACCAAAGAAGGATCATGGTCTGGATGGGTGATGTGCAGTGAAATATGATGATATTTCACTCATAAAAATCTATATTTAGCCGTCCGATGAGAGCTATCTAACATGATTTGTCAAGTTTTCTAAGTTTCAGGACAAAGTGGTTATTAAACTCATTAGGAAGCACAAATGGCGAAAAAACGGAAAGGAATTGACAAATAAAGCAAAGCAAGACCTTTTGACTAGGTCGATCAATCGACCCTTGTTGGTCGATTGATCGACATAGTCCGGAAGATTTGAAATTTGAAAAATAAAATTTAAGTTGGCCGATCGATCGATTGCTTAAGTCGATCAATCGACCAAGTTTGAATCTGACCGCCCAATTTGGATATTATTTAAAAGGATAAAATCTGAGGATACAGGGGGACGACTTCCGTTTTTGCATTTTCTCTATTTTTCTGCTTTTCAAGTTTGTAAAGGCACTTGGTTCCAGTTTCTTTACGAGTTTTTATTATTCATTTTCTGGAGAGAAGATAAGTCTTAGTTTCTGATTTTTATCCACTTTCGAGAAGGAGGTGTACGAACTTTGGATTAAAGCTTTTCGTAAATATTATTGAAGCCCTTTACGGTATTTTAATGTTAATGTTAGTTCACATTTCAATCATGTTGTTTACTTTTATCATGTGTGACTAGTTTCATTAAGGATGTGGATCTAATGAATCCCATCCGAGGTATTCATTTACAGTAATATAAATTTGTGGTTGAGATATTAGATTCTTTTAAGGGCCTAAAGATTATTGATGTGAATTTTAATTGTGATATTTTACTCGCAAGTACACGAATCGGATTGTATATAGTCAATGCGGAGTACGAGATCGTTCCCACGAGGACTAATTTTGAAAGATCTAAAACGACAAGCAATTCCAGAAATCTACTAAGATTTAACAGTATTCTACCAGTCTTATGATTTAGGTGGTTTGATGAGATGATAATTACTGACTACAAACTAAAACTTAACTAATAATTCAAAAATAAAGATAAAGATGAAGATACTAAATCCTCCCATCTTTGGTCCATTCTTCCCATAATACAAATCTACGGATTAAACTATGAGATATATCATTGAGAACAAATATCTTTTATGGAAGATAAATGATCAAAAACTCCGATAGATTTCACGTTGCATCCCTGCAATCAGGACTTAGATGATTTTCATATATAGATCTGAGATCAAGGGCATGGCTCGGCACACTAGATCTCAGGTTCAAATAAAAATAATCCCCAAAGTGGGTAAAAATTTCAACAATAATATCACCATAGATCTAAAATCAAGGGCATGACTCGGCACACTCGATTTCAGATTAGGGAGTAATTAAGATAAAATTACCATTACAGATCCAAGATCCAGGGCATGGCTCGGCACACTCGATCCCGGATCATAATCGTAATTAGATCCACACGATGAAAGCAAAAAAACTATATAACAATGATTGGGTAAAATTACCGTCACAAATCTGAGATCCCAGGCATGGCTCGGCACATGCGATCCCGATTAGTGGCGGGGATTTCATCCGTTCTTGATAGCACAACAACTATAAAATAAGATCTCATATTTTAATCCTAAATTTATATTATTAAAAGTACATCCCTCGGATGGAAATCATTAGATCCCTATCCTTATGAATTTAGCCACACATATTGCAATTAAATGACATAAATAAATAAGGAAGAGAAAATAATATTAATTTAATGAATTAAAAATACCTCAAATTCAAAAGATATTACTTTGATTCAAAAGTACGATGGTCCTCAGAAACGAGAATAATGCAGGAATAAACTTGAGCAAAAATATAATAAACTGGAGGAATGAGTACTGGAAATTAAAGGAACAAAGCTTTCCAAAAAGGAATAAATAAAAACTCCCTATTTCTATGTCTAACTATGAAAAAGAAAAGCAAAAAATTAAAACTCTAATCTCCTATCTCCCTAATTTCTAATTCATCCTCGAATTGTTTGAATCGCTTTAAATAGATTCCCCGTCGCAGAAGTCTCCCCAGCTGCCAATTTAGGGTCGATTAATCGACCCAATAGGGTCAAAATCAGCTTTAAAGTAGTCAATTCCGTGTCAGACTCTCCTTCTCCTCGATTAATCGACCCCCAGAAGTCCGTGAATTTCAGCACACTTTTTGTATCAGATACTGCTTCGGTATTTCAGCCATAACTTTCTGTCCCGAACTCGGATTGAGGTGATTCTTACACCGTTGGAAAGCTGACGAAAAGATCTACAACTTTTGTGTTTTGACAATTTTATAATTCAGCCGTCTTGAAGGTCCAAATTTAGCCGCAAGTTGTACCAAGTTCTCGATGACTCAAAGTTATAGTGTTTTGACATTATTTTCAGAATTCTTGGGCTGTTTTCCACACTTGGCTTGTATTTACCTGAAACACTTCAAATCTAATAATTCTTATCAGATAGCCTTCATCGGACAGCTAAATATAGATATTTAGGGGTGAAATATCATCATATTTCAGTACTCATCATACCCCCAAATCTACACTTTGCTAGTCCTCGAGCAAAGCAAACTAAAGAAAATAAATGTCACTTTCGTAGGGAACACGATTGCACTTAGCATGTGCAACAAGCCTTTAAACCCCTAGGTGATCCCTAGTGGAGGAGTTGTGTCTCCTGAGGGTTTACAGTGAAGTAACCCACAAACTTCAATACATTTTTGAAATCATCGATAAAATTGAGTTTTCAAAATATGATTTTGATAACATATATATCATTAAAAACTCAAAATCATTAATCAATTCAACATGCGAATCCTCAATTTTAAATAACAATATTATACTAATCATACTAGCATTCATTCAAATTAGTCTAATGCTCAAATCATTAGATAACTCATCCATTCATGCTTAAATGTGAAGTGTGTGCATACCAAAATCAAAATTCATTTATCTCAGAACTAGTTCAAACGGGAAACCATCGGATCTGTTGTTTTGACTCAATCCTCACTTTAGGTATACTCTTAAAATAAAATCACTTCGATGATGGGTAAGTTTTTGCACACATGTGAGAGATCAATACAAAGCAAATAAAAAGGTCTCACATGATAAATAAAACACAATGCAATCAATGAACAAAAGTAAATCTCATAAGAAGATACTTGTATATCCTAAGGATGTTATATCAAGTGTCATAAGTATCACATATTCACTCTCTATAAGGCAGTTACCAATGCAAGATCAGATCATTAAGGTCTTTTTGTAGGGTTGTAATGGGGCTCAGGAAAGGGTAAGAAAGAAAAGAAAGTTGGGATTCAAAATTTCTGAGAAATCGGAAAGGAAACACCTTTTTGATTTTTCTATTTCTCTTCTTTTTCTTTTCTAATATCTCACTATTTTTCTCAATATTCTTCTATTTTTCTCAACTTTTTTTTTCTTTTGAATTTCCTTTTCTTGAAGCACCTCATATTTTTCATTATTTTTCACAATTTTCTTTTTCTTTTTCTCTCCCCTTTTTCTTTTATATTTTTGCCATACACTCTCAGTAAACACCACAACTCAGTAACTCTCCACTTACTCTCTTTTCGTTCACTCTCATCCCTCGTTCCTAATTTCGTAGAAATAAGAAGGGTAAAAGCTTGAATTTCCAGAAATGGTGAAGGGTTAAAGGTTAACGTGGCTTATCAAAAAATATATAAAGGTAAATTTTTCAATAGGCTCCAAGGGGTACTAGAAGGATAAATTTATATAAGGTGAGATATTTTAAGCACAAACGAGCCAAAGATGGCCTTCAATCATATCCTTAAAAGATGGTAACTTTGCCTATTTGTCTTGAGTAGATATACAGTACATTCTAACATAATGATATGAATTTGATTTCATGCAAAGTCACAAGCCAAAATAAAATATATGAGATTATACAAAATAATTCGTATTCAAAGAAAACTCCGAGTTTATGTATTCACTCATCAATGACGAGAAATTAGCTCTAAAGCTCACCGGGTTTAGCCTCCACTAAGAACCTAAGATTCAACATTCAAAACAGTTCATCGATTTCCAAGTCTTAGCTTGGTATAAGTGTAAAAATTCTAAGCATGAACATCAAAATTATTCACAAAATATCACATTAAGCTTCATCATTTTAGATATAAGTAATCAGAATATGACATCAGTATTCTCAAAATTAAATTCACATGCATCATCAACTAAAGTTTGAAAACAATCGCAAAATAATGTGCATGATGACTTCAAAATTAAAAAATTTAGTGACGCAAAATAGATAACCATACCCCTAAACTGAAAGATGACAATGTCCTCATTGATTGAAATAGGTATTGCACCCCCAAACCTGTTGAAAAGTACCTCAACACAAAGATCAGGTGCAGAGAAGAGGTGCATTAAGTTGAAACAGGACCAACCAACGAAACTAAAAATTTATTAAAGGTAATATGGCTACACTATTTAGGGAAATAAAAACAACCTAACTAAACTAAAAACTAATAAATCCTAAATCCTAAAAAGAAATTATAATTTATTTTATTTTATTTTTTCGAAAAGAAATTACACAAAATTGGGTTGCCTCCCAATGAGCGCTAGTTTAAAGTCGATAGCTCAACCTTGTGAATTGCTCAATAAGGGTGAGCAATTGGATCACTCAAAGGAAGAGTGTCAGAGAATGCAATTGCATTCTCAAGGAACGGTTTCAATCGTTGACCGTTAACTTGAAAAATATTCCTGTGTTTCGGGTTGATAATATCAACTGCCCCATTGGAGAGTATGCGAGAGATTTTGAAAGGGCCACTCCAACTGGTTTTTAGTTTCCCGGGAAATAGGTGAAGTTGGGAATTGTAGAGTAGAACCTGTTGACCAACAACGAAAGATTTTCATAGAATAGAGTGATCATGAACTCGTTTCATACGGTCCTTGTACGATTTAGCACAGTCATAGGCATCAGCACGGATTTCTTCTAATTCATTTATTTGGAAACCCCTTTGGGCACCAGATTGCAAGAGATCAAAATTTAATGACTTAATGGCCCAAAATGCTCGATGTTCCAGCTCAACCGGGAGGTGACATCCTTTACCAAAGACCAACCGATACGGCGACATGCCAATCGGAGTTTTAAACGCCGTTCGATACGCCCATAGAGCGTCATTCAACTTTAGCGACCAGTTTTTACGATTCGGATGGATTGTCTTTTCTAAAATTCGCTTAAGTTCCCAATTAGAGACTTCAACTTGGCCACTTGTCTGAGGATGGTATGGCGTAGCGACTTTGTGTATGACACCATATTTCTTCATTAATTGGGTGAATACTTTATTACAAAGTGCTTTCCACCATCGTTGATTATCGCCTTTGGAATGTCAAAATGAGAAAACACTTGATCCTTGAGAAATTTGATCACTACTCTGTGGTCATTCGATTTACACGCCACAGCCTCTACCCATTTCGAGACATAATCAACACCGATAAGAATGAACGTATTTCTAAACGAATTCGGGATAGGACCCATAAAATCGATCCCCCAAACATCAAATAATTCAACTTCTAAAATTGGATTGAGCGGTATCATGTTGCGCTTTGAGATTCGGCCTAACATTTGACAGCTGTGACAAGATTTGCAATGTTGATGACAATCTTTAAAGATCGTCGGCCAGTAAAAACCACTTTAGAAGATCTTTGCGGCAGTCTTTTTGGAACTAAAGTGACCTCCACAAGGCAACTCATGACAGAACGAGATGATTCGTGGTTGCTCAGATTCAGGAATACATCTTCGTATGATTTGATCAGGACAGTATTTGAATAAGTACGGATTTTTGAAAAAATAGTGTTTCACCCGAGCTAAGAAAATGGATTTCTCATTCTTCGACCAACGGTGAGGTAATTTCTCGGTGACTAGATAATTGACAAGATCCACATACCAAGGTGGACAATCAATCCTGAACAACTGTTCATCCGGAAAGTGCTCCAAGATCGGAACAGGCTCGTCAGATCTCTCAATAATTATTCGTGACAAGTGATCTGCCACCACATTTTCTGAGCCTTTCTTGTCCTTGATCTCCAAATCGAACTCTTGCAGCAACATGATCCATCTAATTAAACGTGCCTTACGGTCTTTCTTAGCGAATAGATAACGCAGAGCAGCGTGATCTGTGAATACCACGACTTTAGATCCTAATAAATAGGATCAAAATTTATCCAACGCGAAAACTACTGCCAAAAGTTTCTTTTCAATGGTCGAGTAGTTCAACTGGGCATCGTTGAGAGTACGACTTGCATAGTAGATTACATGCGGTAATTTTTCTATTCGTTGTCCCAAAACAGCTCCGATTGCATAATCAGAGGCATCGCACATGATTTCGAACGGGAAGTCCCAATTCGGAGATTGAATTATTGGAGCTTTTATCAATTCAGCCTTAATGGTTTCAAAGGCTTGCAAACATTTATCATCAAAGAAGAATGGGGCATCCTTTGAAAGTAAGCTGCATAGCGGTCGCGCTATCTTACTGAAATCTTTAATAAAACGTCGATAAAAACCGGCGTGTCCGAGAAAAGATCTGATTTCTTTCACTGTCCTAGGTGGTGGTAGATTGGCAATTAAATCAACTTTGGCCTTGTTGACCTCGATACCCTGGGACGATATGATATGCCCCAAAATAATGTCATCTTTAACCATGAAGTGACATTTTTCCCAGTTAAGAACAAGGTTCTTCTCTTGGCATCGTTCAAGCACTAGTGACAAATGATTCAAACAGTCAGCAAAACTGTTTCCATGGATCGAGAAGTCGTCCATGAAGACCTCGAGGAATCGCTCGACCATATCCGAAAAAATACTCAGCATACATCTTTGGAATGTAGCTGGTGCATTACAAAGCCCAAACGGTATTCGTCGGTAGGAGAAAGTACGAAAAGAACATGTGAAAGTGGTCTTCTCCTGATCCTCAGGTGCAATGACTATTTGGTTATACCCGGAATAGCCATCGAGGAAGCAATAGTACTCATGCCCGACCAATCTTTCCAATATCTGATCGATAAATGGAAGAGGAAAGTGATCTTTCCTCGTCATCAAATTTAACTTTCGATAATCAATGCACACTCTCCACCCTATTTGAATTTTTGTAGGGACTAGTATGTTTTCCTCATTCTTCACCACTGTGACTCCCGATTTCTTGGGGACCACTTGTGTGGGGCTGACCCATTTACTGTCAGAGTTGGGGTATATAATTCCAGCATCTAGAAGTTTGATTACCTTATTTCGGACCACGTCTTGCATTATAGGGTTTAGTCTCCTCTGTGGTTCCCTAGAAGGCTTAGCATTGTCTTCTAAATGGATTCGATGCATACAAACAGTGGGGCTAATGCCTTTGATATCTTTTATCGACCAATCGATGACACTTTTGTGCTCTTTGAGTACATTCATGAGTTGGCCTTCTTGATGCGTATCTAATGTTGACGATATTATAACGGGTTGAGTTTCATTCTCCCCCAGGTAGACATACTTGAGATTTTTCGGAAGAGGTTTAAGTTCTAAGGACACTTTCTCCTCCTCTTTCGGCTTTTCCTTGATTAATTCAATTTGAGTTTCACGCTCTATTTCCTTTTCTACTCCCAGACGTGGTGTGGAGTCCAACATGTGATTCACTTCTTGGATCAGTTGATTCACATCAAAATTCTCTCCGAAATGCGCAAGACAAGCTGCTAAAGGATCTTCAGCTTCGGATGCACGAAATATGTCTTCAACGATTTCATCGAGTATGCATGCTTGTGTATGTTCATCATCCTCCATGGGCTACTTGGCAATATTAAAAATATTGAGTTCCATTGTCATATTCCCAAATGACAGATTCATAATCCCATTTCGACAATTGATCAGCGCATTGGAGGTTGCTAGAAAAGGTCTTCCTAGAATCACTGGAATGTTATTCTTCAAATTTGATGCCGGTTCAGTATCCAAAATAACAAAATTCACAGGAAAGTAGAAAGAATCCACCTTGATGAGGACATCTTCCATAATTCCACAAGGGATCTTTAAGGACCGATCAGCTAACTGAAGGGTCATCGCAGTGGCCTTAAGTTCTCCCAACTCGAACTCCTTATACACATAATAAGACAATAAGTTGACACTTGCTCCTAAATCCAAAAGGGCCTGATCAATACGGTTATCGCCGATGATGATCGAGATTGTAGGACAACCTGGGTCCTTGTATTTGATCGGGAGCTTTGCTTGTAACACTGAACTAACTTGCTCGGCTAAGAAAGCCTTTTTCGGAATATTTGTCTTTCTTTTAATTGTGACCAATTCCTTCAAAAATTTAACATAAGCCGGCACTTGGCAGATGACATCTAGGAAAGGAATATTAATTTTTAATTGCTTGAAAATCTCATTTATTCCTTCTTCATCACGATTTTTCAGTGGTGCCATCAATCTTTGCGGGTACGGTGCTTTAGGAACAAAACTTCTCTTTTGTTCACTCTTTTCTTCTGATGTTTCTTTTGCTTGTACTTTATCATCAATTTCTTCTTTCTCCTCAGATTTCTTCTCTCCATCAGACTTTTCCTCCTCTGGCAACACTACTTTGTTATCACCCTGCTTTCCAGATCTCAATGTTGTGATCGGCCGAATTTGTTGTTACTCATCCTCTTGTGTTAAAGTTGATGTTTGTTCAACAACCAAGTGGCTCCTTGGGTTAGGAACTGGTTGGCTCGGAAACGATCCTTTTTCTCTTTCACAGAGAAAAGTGGCCAATTGCTCAATTTGGGTCTCCATTTTAGAGATTGAGGATGTGTGAGAATGAATGAGTTTCATCAGATCCTCAGTAGAAGGAGTTTGTGTATGAGGGCGTTGGGCAGTATTTCCCTGTGGAATGTTAAATCCAGGTGGTGGAAATATTGGCACAAAATTTTACTGTGGTTGGTTTTGATAACCTCCCATTGGTTGTGCAAATTGAAAATTTTGGTTCGTTTGCCTTGGCTGCCCAACCTGATTCTGATTGTATTGAAATTGATTCGGGTTATTGAACCCTTGCTGCTGAAATTTCCCTTGACCATAGTTCTGCTGCGGTCCTTGATTGAAATTTTGTTGGGGATAAAAGTTCGTCCCCTGTTTCCTGGGCTGTATTATTTGATTCTCTTGTTTCCATGAGAAATTTGGATGGTTTCTCCAGCTATTTGGGTTATTCTCATTGAAAACGTTTCCTTGATTCCGCCCATAATTATTCACAACATTTAGCTGTTCAGATGTGTCTTCATGATAGTTCTGCATTAAAGGACAATCATCTGCCATATGCATTGGACTTGCACAAATTGAACATGACTCAGGTTGTGTATTTTTCATATGCACATTCTTCTTTAGCCATCAAATCCAGGGAATCCTTTACTACGTATAGTCCTCCTTTCTTGGTTGAACTCCCGGCTTGATCACGGGCTTTGACTGGTTGTTCCCGAGTCTTTGTGAAATCCCAGTGCTGAGAATCCTCAGCAAGCTTTTCTAGGAAAGCATAAGATTCAGTTTCCTTAAGACACAGGAATCCTCCGCCATTCATTGACTCCATCAGATGTCTATTTGGTTGACTCTGTCCATTGTAGAAACACTGAACCAGTCTCCACTTTGAGTATCCATGGTGTGGACATTTGAGTAAGAGATCTATGAATCTATCCCAAGCTTCATATAATCTCTCATCTTCCTCTTGCGTGAAATCCGTGATTTCACGTCTAAGGACATTAGTCTTCGCCATAGGGAAGAACTTTGACAGAAACTTTTTGACCATCTGATCCCAGGTGGTTATGGATCCCGATGATAGAGAGTTTAACCAGACTTTTGCTTTATCCTTTATAGAGAAAGGAAACAAGCGTAGCCGAACAGATTCTTCGCTGATATTTTGGTAAATAGATGAGCAGACTTCGACAAAGTCTTTGACGTGCTGGTATGGATCTTCTCTCTTCATGCCATGAAAGATTGGAAGGATTTGAATGACATTTGTACGAATTTCAAACCGGCCACCAGGTGTGGCGGGGTATACAATGCATAATGGGGTATTTGTAGTGATCGGAGAGAACAGTTCTCTCAATGTTGGTTCTTCCTCTTATTCAAGTTGTCCATTCATGTTGTTAGTCATACTGACTTCAGTAGATAATTCCTTTGAAAATTTCTGCCTTGATCTAGCGTCCTTACGATTTGACTGGCAAGCACGTTCGATCTCTGAATTTAAAGGCTCTAAAGTTCTTTCTTTAGAAGACCTAGTGTGCATGCAAATGACGCACAGAGCGGAGGTTTCGGGCAAGAAAACCTCAAGAAAATTTAAAAAAAAAAAAATTATTTATTTATTTTTCAAATTCCTCTCTCTAATTCCTATCTCTAATTTTTTTTTTTTTTTAAATTAAAATTCGAATTTAAATTAAATTTTAAATTTTTTTATTTTTTTTTTTAAATCCGAATTTTAAAAATTAAAATTAAAAATTCAAATTTTAAACCTAATGGCAATCCTACAAAATCTTATCTAAAAGAGAAAAATAAGGGAAAGAATAAAAGATTCCTAAATTTCCTAAGGAAGGTATCCTAAAAATCTATACTTCCTAAAAAGACTCCTACAAAATCTAAAATAAGAAGCATAAAAATTTCAACTTCCTAAAAGACTCCTATAAAATCTAAAATAAAAAGCCTAAAAATCTCAACTTCCTAAAAGACTCCTAAAAAAAAATACTTTCCTAAGAGAGAAAAATAAGGGAAAGAAGATTTTGTAAAGCAAAAATTCAAAATTTGATTTTTTTTTTTTAATTAAAATTAAAAATCAAATTAAAAAAAATATATTTTTTAATTAAAATTAAAATTCGAATTTAAAATAAAGAATTTTTTTTTTTTTAAATTCAAATTTCAAAAATAAAAATTAAATTCAAAACTTAAAATATAAAATTTAAATTTCAAAATCTAAAGACAATCCTACAAAATCCTATAAAATCTTACCTAAAAGAGAAAAAGAAGAGAGAGAATAGAAATATTCCTACAAAGCCTAAAGCAAGTAGTCCCACAAAAATTAATAACTAGATTTTAGAAAATCCTACAAAATATCTAAAAGAGGAAAATAAACTCCTAAAATTTTTTTATTATTATTTTTTTTTTTAAAAAAAGAAGCAGAAATACTATTTTAATCTCCGAAAATTCCTAAAATTTACTGTCTACCAAAAATTTAGATTTTCTTAATTTAATCCCCGGCATCGTCGCCAAAAATTTGATATGAATTTTAATTGTGATATTTTACTCGCAAGTGCACGAATCGGATTGTATATAGTGAGTGCGGAGTACGAGATCGTTTCCACGATGACTAATTTTGAAAGATCTAAAAAGATAAGCAATTTCAGAAATCTACTAAGATCTAATAATATTCTACCAGTCTTATGATTTAGGTGGTTTGATGAGATGATAATTACTGACTACAAACTAAAACTTAACTGATAATTCAAAAATAAAGATAAAGATGAAGATACTAAATCCTCCCATCTTTGGTCCGCTCTTCCATAATACAAATCTACGGATTAAACTATGAGATATACCATTGAGAACAAATATCTTTTATGAAAGATAAATGGTCAAAAATTCCGATAGGTTCCACGTTACATCCCTGCAATCAGGACTTAGATGATTTTCATATATAGATCTGAGATCAAGGGCATGACTCGGCACACTAGATCTCAGGTTCAAATAAAAATAATCCCCAAAGTGGGTAAAAATTTCAACAATAATATCACCATAGATCTAAAATCAAGGGCATGACTCGGCACACTCGATTTCAGATTAGGGAGTAATTAAGATAAAATTACCATTACAGATCCAAGATCCAGGGCATGGCTCGGCACACTCGATCCCGGATCATAATCGTAATTAGATCCACACGATGAAAGCAAAAAAACTATATAACAATGATTGGGTAAAATTACCGTCACAAATCTGAGATCCCGGGCATGGCTCGGCACACGCGATCCCGATTAGTGGCGGGGATTTCATCCGTTCTTGATAGCACAACAACTATAAAATAAGATCTCATATTTTAATCCTAAATTTATATTATTAAAAGTACATCCCTCGGATGGAAATCATTAGATCCCTATCCTTATGAATTTAGCCACACATATTGCAATTTAATGATATAAATAAATAAGGAAGAGAAAATAACATTAATTTAATGAATTAAAAATACCTCAACTTCAAAAGAAATTACTTTGATCCAAAAGTACAATGGTTTTCAGAAACGAGAATAATGCAGGAATAAACTTGAGCAAAAATATAATAAACTGGGGGAATGAGTACTGGAAATTAAAGGAACAAAGTTATCCAAAAAGGAATAAATAAAAACTCCCTATTTCTATGTCTAACTATGAAAAAGAAAAGCAAAAAACTAAAACTCTAATCTCCTATCTCCCTAATTTCTAATTCCTCCTCGAAGTGTTTGAGTCGCTTTAAATAGATTTCTCATCGCAGAAGTCTCCCCAGCCGCCAATTTAGGGTCGATTAATCGACCCAATAGGGTCAAAATCAGCTTTAAAGTAGTCAACTCTGTGTCAGACTCTCCTTCTCCTCGATTAATCGACCCCCAGAAATCCGTGAATTTCAGCACACTTTTTGTATCAGACACTACTTTGGTATTTCAGCCATAACTTTCTGGCCCAAACTCGGATTGAGGTGATTCTTACGCCGTTGGAAAGCTGACGAAAAGATCTACAACTTTTGTGTTTTGCCAATTTTATAATTAGGCCGTCTTGAAGGTCCAAATTTAGCCGCAAGTCGCACCAAGTTCTCGATGACCCAAAGTTACAGTGTTTTGACATTATTTTCAGAATTCTTGGGCTGTTTTCAACACTTTGCTTGTATTTACCTGAAACACTTCAAATCTAATAATTCTCATCAGATAGCCTTCATCGAACAACTAAATATAGGTATTTAGGGGTGAAATATCATCATATTTCAGTACTCATCAATTATTGTTAATATGAATGTGATCTGATTGTGGTTTGAAATCCAAGAGCTAATCATGCCCTATGATTTTAGATCTGCAATAATGATTTTATTCTAATTTTTACCTATCTTGGGGTGAAGTTTTACTGTTATCTGAGGTGTGAGTGTTAATCACACACTCATGGGGTGTTAATCATACATCTCCTTGATCTCGGATTGATAGTGTGATTTTATCCCATGGTGAGTTTCAATCACTATCTGAGGTGTGAGTGTAATCACACACCCATGGGGTGTTAATCATACATCTCATTGATCTTAGATCATGTTTTGAAAATTACCTAGAGATTGAGTTCTTAGTATTATCCGAGGTGTGAGTGTTATTCATACACTGATGAGGTGTTAATCACACATCTCCGTGATCTCAGATTTATACTTTAGAATTCAGGTGTGTTCAGGGCCAGTGCTCCTTCATAGACATCTTATGAGGATCTCATATTTTTATCCACAAATTTATATTCTGTAAATGATAAACCTACGATGGGAGGATTTGACATTCCAATCCTTATATTTCATTATTTGTTTAAATCTTAAATCCCGTTAGTGTTTATCTCATTCATCAAAAGCTCTCAGAATATTAGATTAGTGGTTGCTGTGGTAAATCTGTGCTTGTTCTTTTAATTAGTTGCTATTTCTTTTCTAAATTTTCTAACCAATCCTTGTGGGAACGATCTCGTACTCTGCACCCACTGACTACATCACGATTCGTGCACTTGCAAGTACAACTTAATTTTCACAACAATGGGATCATCGAAGTTTTCAAACAATTAAAGATCAATATCCCATTTGTCGATGCCATCCAGCAGGTGCCTGCTTATGCAAAGTTTTTAAAGGACTTGGTCACAATAAAAAGAAAGACCAACGTCTCCAAGAAAGCTTTCCTAGCTGAGCAGGTTAGTTTAGTGCTACAAGCTAGACTCCCCATTAAATACATGGGCGCCGGTCGTCCTACTATCTCAATTATCATTGGGGAAAACCGTATTGATCGAGCACTTATGGATCTTGGGGCAAGTGTCAATTTACTGTCGTATTCCGTATATAAAGAGATCGAAATGGGTGAGCTCAAGCACAACAATGACCCTTCAATTGGTTGATAGGTCAATCAAAATTCTAAGAGTGGTTGAAGACGTGCTTATCAAGGAAGATTCCTTCTACTTCCCAGTTGATTTCATTGTCCTTGATATTGAGCCTGTTCCAAATTTGAAGAATAGCGTTCCGGTGATACTAGGAAGACCTTTCTTAGCAACATCGAATGTGCTAATCAACTGTAGAAACGGGATAATGAACTTATAATTCGGGAATATGACTGTGGAGTTAAATATTTTCAACATCGTAAAATAACCAGCTGAAGATGACGAGCGTGCATAAGTTTGCATGATCGACAGTGTCGTAGAGGGCACATTTCGTGCTTCTGAACCTAAAGATCCTCTAGAGGCTTATCTAGCCCATCTTGGACAGGATTTCGATATTGATCAGATGATTCAAGACGTGAACGAAATGCTGGACTCCACACCACTGTTGGGGGAAGAGGATTGGCAGCAAAACCCAAAGCTATTAAGGAATGAAAGAAAGAAGTATCTCGGGAGGAAGAGAAAGTTAAGCTGGAACTCAAGCCCCTCCCTACTGATTTGAAATATTCACTCTTGGGAGAAACCGAGACCCATCCGATTATAATCTCGTCAAAATTGAGTAACGATTAAGAACTCATAGATGTGCTTTGAGACCATGAAAGTGCTATTGGGTGGTCCATCAAGGATATTAAAGGAATTAGTTTATTGGTGTGCATGCACCGTATTTATTTGGAAGAGGAGGCTAAACCTTCCCGATAACCTCCCCCACTGAAACTGAAATATTTCGACTGAAATTTTGAACTATGGTTAGGGGCGGCCCTAGGGGGTGTCAATTAGGGCAGCGGACACAAGCCCCCAACTTGCTTAGGCCCCTAACCTACATGTAAGTTTTTTTTTTTCAAATAAATTATATTATCGATAAAACTATATGAAGATCTGATTGTCTGATAGGTGTACTATGATCTAAATATCTATTGTGTGGAAGATTATGATGAAAAAGATCTCAATCGTCTGATTCATGGCAATCAACAGTTTTAATGGTAGAAATGTGTGTTTTTTTCACATAAAAACAAGTGAAAATAAAGCCTCCCTAAGAGCTCATTTTCTCACTAATTTTAGCATATAATAAAGCCTCCCTAAGAGCTCATTTTCTCACTAATTTTAGCATATATTTTATGATAGACTGATTTTTGGAGAGATTTCTCTTAAAAGAGGCTTTGCTATTGTGCATTTAAACACACCCAGATAGGGTGTATAGACTCTAATAAAATTAATTAAAAGGTAAACCTTATACAAAAGAAGGTTCATACCTTATACAAAAGAAGGTTGAAACCTAGGACTTAGGTGTCACAAACCACTAATTCAACCACTAGATTGGTTTACCAAAATATATTAAAATATAAAAACTTTAATTCATACATAAATTTTGAAAATCAAAATAATGTCCATGCATTCTAAAAAGGGTGGCATTATTAGTACCCGTTTTTCTTGTAAAAAATACATTGTTTTATCATAAAAAATCGTTGACTGCCTTGAATTAGATTATAAAGATCGTTTTTCATTCCAAATACAATAGATCTTGAGATTATGGCACACTTATATGTGGAGATTATGAACTATCATATTACAACCATGGGGCCAACCCGGGAGCTATTACAATTTTTTTATTATTAATACAAACAAACCCCATTTCAGAATCTCGGCATAGGCCACCAAAACCTTAGGAGCAACCCTAACTACAATTGTGCTTATTTTTGGCTGGTGTTACTATAACACACCACCTTATGTTACAACCACCTCACTTAACCAAAGTAAAACTCTATTGACTGCTTTGAAGCAAATGATTGAGATCGTTTTTCATCAAAATCTTCCACACAATATATGTGGAGATTATGAGCTATCATATTACAACCATGGACTAAAATTTCGGCCAAATTTTTTTGGTTTTGGGCACGTCCGAAACAAAACTGAAATCCAAAATTTCGGTCCATTTTGTATGGGGTCCAAACTTTTGGCCAAAATTTTGGATTTCGGTTTCAGTCATGCCCGAAATCGAAATTCAACCCGAAATTTTGATCCTTGATTAAAACTCCCAATTTGGTTTTTCAAATTGACATGTCCCATATTTGTGACCATAAATTTTTTCTTATAAATCATGGATGCAAATAAAGGCATCCTTTAATGATTTATTAAAATTTTTAAAAGGTAGCCATTACTTGCACACATTTTTCAAGTGATTGTACCCGATTGCACTAAATTTAAAAGATAGACATGTAAGTTTGGCGACCTCTATTATATGAAAACACCATCTAAGTCGTTTAATTTTAAGACCGATATAATTTGACAGTTGACTATAATAGATCATATGACAAATATTGTGTTTTGCTCTAATTTTATGCACCAGAGAACTATTGATCACGAACTTCAAATAAGATAACACATATTACATTTTTAAATATCACATGTCTCTACAATATTAAATCTTTTTTCAAATTTCGTACAGTCAGTTAAAAAACGTGTGTAAGTAATGTACCTTTTTAAAAACCTAACTTATTTCGAGACAGATGAAAAATATGCCACTTGGCATAAGAGTGGACTATCATGCATGTGTCCGTCTAACCGTTGCAAATAGAGTCGAGTCTCAATGCCTCAATGGTATATATTAGTTCTGCTATTAAAACACAAAAGAGGTCTTTGTGTGTTTACGCCAAAAGAAAATGGAGAATGTTTTATGAAGGACAGATTTTATGTAGGCAGCTGATGTGGCGCGTGCAATTGGTTGTAAGTGCGATTGGCTCAATTAATATAGGTCGGTACAATTAATTATGTCCTGCTATGTCAGCTGCCTATACTTTATTCTCAACAAATTTATCCTCTGTTTATAATTTTAAAAAATATGTATATCAAAAAGCATTTCGACGGCGATTAATTTTTTTGAAAATTGTAGTCGGTCATAAAATGCTTGGTAGGGCTCTCAATGGGCTTGGTCAGGGTTAAAAAAATTCCAGCCCTCCCCGGATTTTTCAATATCTAGTCTTGGTCCATCCCGGCTTTTATGCAAGGCAAGGCCTCCTCCAGGCTAAAATGCTCTCCTCTTCAAGAGATTTTCTTTTTTAATCCTTGACAGGCCCAAAAGTAATTTAAGATGTGAGTGATCCAAATCGCCCATATGATAGATCATAGGTTGAAGTGTGACAAGCTCAAAATTGGTGTTTTAGAAATATTTAAACCATCAAATCTATGGACTATTATATCAACCATTGTTTTTAGTTTTAAAGGCTGATATTAAAATTCACCAATAAGATGATTCACATCCACTTATCGGGCATGCTTCAATAGGCCAAGACATATTCAATGATAAATTGCCACTTAGCATTTTAGATTATTCATATATGTTTGCAATATGACATAATGATAAATCACACTTCAATGGATTGAGATTAAAAGTTTAATTTCAATGGCGTAAGATCATTTAAACACCATTTGATTTTTAAATGTAGGCTAAGAGCCATTATCCCTTTATTAAAATCCCCAAGATATAAAACCGTTGAGCAGGTTAATTTCAAGGCATTTTAGTAAAATGTCCTAATTATATAATATCCGGGCCGGGTCTGGACGGGGTTTTAGGCATTTAGTCCAAATTTACAAGAGTTGACTCGGGTAGGAGCATACTTCACTTGGTCTGGTTTTGGGCGGAGCTTGCACCCTAAAACATTCCAACTTTTCAAGCCCCGGGGCAGGCATAAATCCGGGCCAGTCTGACCCATCGAGAGCCCTAACTTTGGATCAATTAGAGGAGCACCCATTTTGGGCCTTAGTTGGGCAAGACCCAATACAACAACCTACAAATCGGGGAGCCCATGCATGCACCTTCTTAGTCACAAGGCTAGCATTAAACGTGCTAAATTTGACTCCTATATTAACCGACAAGACCTTGATATCTTACATCACCCCACAAATCATACTCCTCTAGCACCCCTTAAACATTCTCAAAGCTTAGCTCCCTTCAATTGATTAAATATTTAATGACCTGTAATCTATCTACTACAGAAAAGTATGTATGGAACATGTGATATATGACAGGTAAGAGGAAAAAATAAATGAAAAAAAAGGGTACTCTTTTTGACCATCCAATGATTCATCCAACAACATCTCCTTTATAATGGATTATGGAGAGCTACTTTCTAAGACTTAAAAAATTGGAACGACAAAGTTATCTTTCAAAAAGAAAGCGTTTCTCCATAACGGGCCCGTCTGCTTTTCCGATCAATTGGGTAGAATACATGTTGCGTGTGAGATTGAGATCGCACTTATCATATCATAAAGAAAAAGATGTCGGTACGACGGTTTCGGTTACTCGGCTCTTTTTATTGGAATCAGATGTCAAGCATCTAAATATTATAATGATTACTTTATTTATAATCCAGGATTTTCCTACTCAACTCTAGTTTCATATGCTTAAACCGTTCACAATTTTGAATGGGACGATAGAGATCTTTTAATGGCCCAATCTTCGATATAATAGATGTTGAGATCAAAGGCCTAATATCAAACAGGTATTGATTCTATGGGCATACATTAAACAGAAAAGCATTAAATAGTGCCCTAAAATTATTTTAATCATTATTTCGATGATAATTTTTTTTTATTATGAAATGACGCTCATGAAGCTTCAAAATAGGCGACATTTCATGCACGGAGCATATAAAATTACTATTTTATCCTTTCCCTAATAGAATTACAAATTTATCATTGTCATCAATCTTTCACAAAAAATTCGATAAAAAAAAAGTGTTTAGATGAAAAAGAATTTATTTATTTATTATTATTATTTTTTTTTTTTTTAGGGAATATCATTTTATACTCATTCACAGCTCCCATATCCAAATTTATAGTGAGGAAGACAATAAGAAAAGAGTCAAGAAATAAATCATTTTCATCATTCTTCATTTTTGTAGAGATTCTAAGAAAAATTTGGGGTGAATAATGGCTCTAGCAGACAAGTTCGAACCAGATGGTGAGATCGACCGCATTTCGGTGGATCGACGACATCTTGAGGCGAATCTCGAGATCAGTGTCAAGAACTCGAAACCCTAAATTTGTGGTCTTCGCCTTTTTGATTGTGATCGCTTCGTTGTCTTCTTCTCTTACATATGTGTGGATTTCGATATTATGGCTCGACGTCAGGTTTGGAGTGAGGAGGAGAGGGTTCGAAGTTAAGATTCGCACGTCGCAAAAAGATAGAGAAGAAAAAATAGCTTCAGGTTTGGAGTGAGGAGCAGAGGGTTGGAAGTGATAGAGTTTAAATTGATGACATAAATGTAATTAAAATGGTTCTTAAGGGGACATATATAAAAAGGGGAAAAAGGTAAACTACATAAAGGTTTTCAAGTGTTCTGCGTAGGTTAAACTCTTCAATCAACCTTTTCAAGGGAGCTTGGGCACTATTTCAAAATATAAAAGTGCACACGATTTTTTAGTGGGGCTGTTATGTACAACCTCCTATATTAAATGTGATTCTTATATCATTTCTCGAGATGTGTGTTATGTGGAATCAAAATCTGACCGTCAAATCGTAGCCCATGATCTCAAGATCCATTGTGTTGAAAATTGGATTGAAAAACAATTCCATCTTATTCAAAGCAGTCAACAATTTAAGTACTTGAGACTTGAGTTGCAAAAGAAGAATCTTGGATTGAAAATAACAGTGCCTTCATTTGAAAGGATTTTTTTCAAAACAGCGCCTTGTGCCATTTCTTATCACCAAAAAATCAAATATAGTCTTTTCTTCTGAAACAATGCCCCTACGTAACTGAAATGGGCAGCCGTACATATCAACCCAAGTAAGGCACTGATCAATTTTAATGAATAATTATAATGTTATCCTTGCCAACAAATTCCTATTTTTTTTATTTTTTATTTTACCTTTTTTTTAAATTAGGCATTCGACACATGCATGGAGAATGCGTACGAATACAGGCCCGTATGGGACGCATTTTCATTATAAAAAAAATCGGACTTTTTTTTTATAATAAAATATAAATGGGGCACGTTTTCGTACTTTTCTCAATTTGAAAATCATTTATGTTAGGTACCTTTATTTGCATCCACTAATTCTTTGAGGACATGTACGACAAAAACTATTGATTACTTTGAATCATACATTAAAGATCATTTTTAGCCCCAATCTTCCATACAATGAATTTTGAGACCATGGACTTATTCTTAGGTGACCAAATTTTTATTCCTTGTGGCACACATCTAAGAAAGGCGATAGAACAATCTCATGGCAACACCACATGCTTAGACAAATTTTCAGCTCTCTTTTTGGGATGTGTTTAACATGAAACCAAAAATTGACTGTCCAATGATGTACTCATGATCTCAAGATCCATTTCGTGGAGGATTGCGGTGAAAAAAGATCTGCACTGTCTGAATCAAAGGAGTCAAGAGATTTTGCTATATGTGCCGTCAAAGTTTTGGTAGGTTCAAATAAAGGTACCCTCTATATTTTAGACTAAACAAGTAAAGTATTAAACCCTGAGATTCGTGAAAGTCTTTACTTTCACTCCTAATCCCACGGTGCACGAGGCTGAGAAGCATGGCATACGCATGTAATTCTTATTAGACAACTTCTCAACCTCTGGCTGAACAATTTTTCAGTGCGCGGCCGTGCTCCAGGAGCAGTGAACGGGTCAATCTCTCAGCCAAAGTGGTCAAACCTCAAGAGGCTCACAGATATTTAGGATCACAAAAATAGTGAGTACACATTTAATCTTTTTTGCTTCTGCTTATGAGATTTCAACACAAAATCTCTTCCAAATCTTCCATAAATATATTTAAATCGTAGGCGAAAAGCACACGCAGGGATCCATGAAAAATAAAGAAGCACACGCAGGGAGTGCGCGAAGGAGTACTAAGTATGTATCAGTATCGGACGTGAACGATACGGTACATTAAATATACCGTATCGTTAAAATATATGTTATATATTGAACGATACATTTAATATATCGTTCGATATGGACCGGTACCGATACGTATCGTTTGATACATATCAATTTTTTTATCGGACGATATGTATCGATTTTGTGACATTTTGATCCATGCTATGTAAGCTATATCAGAGACTCACTAAGTCTATTTTATATTATTTTCAGCAGCTGACGAGGTAACAGCCTCCTTCTTCCCCAGGAGGCTATAGTAGCCTCACTAGGTCTATTTTCTATTACTTTCAAATGTTGAGGGGGCAACTACCTCCGCCTTGAGTCATTTGATTTGATGGCTGTGATTCTGTGATCTATCTTTAGAATCATGGTGCACCCATAGTTTGAAATTTCGGATATCCGGGTTCTCTCGGCCGAGATCCAGACATCTTGCATCTCGGCGAGATGATGTGATATGGTGAGATAAAAATTATTTATTTTAAATTAAGATAATATTTATAACAATTATATTTAAGTTAAAAAATTAAAAAATATATATTCCTAAAAATATAAAAACATAATAAAATTATTTTAAACATATATCCTTACTACTATATAAAAACAAAAGTAGTTTATGTCAATATTTGAATGCCTAAATTGCCCTTCCCCTAAATTTGCTACAAATAAAACCCACACGTCCATGGAGTCCTAATCCAAATAAAACTCTAACGCTGTAGGATAAATAAGCAGGATTTACTATTTTTGCATTGACCGTTATTCTCTCTCTTTCCGCTCCCCCCTCAGTCTCTCTCTCTCTCCCCACTCCCCCTCACTGTCGCTCGTGTCCTAATTTTTCATTTATCAGCTTCCATCATCGAATTAGGCGAAAAGGAATCGTAGCTCGAAATCGTCCACCAATCGTGAGTTCTTCATCTCTATCACTTATTTTATATTTGATTTTCCTTTTTTCTGTCTCTATTTGTAGATATCCAATTGAATTTGGTAGCGATTTTAGCTGGTTCGAGTTCACATCTAACACCTCCTCGTTTAACAACCTTGCCGTTAGAGATTCTAGTATATTTTGTCAATCAAATAACACAAAGGACATGAGTTAGAGAGAGAGAGAGAGAGAGAGAGAGAGAGAGAACCATGAGATTATTGCTAGAGAGGTCTACCTTGCTTATTAAGAGAGAGGTTTGGGAAAGAATCTAAAAACAACCCACTTAAATCAACCTTCTCCAACTTTTCTTCTTCTATCTTACTCACTCGATCGCCCTTCTTCACTTTCATCTCATTTCTTCATGTATGACAACAAAATAAATGGTGTCAAATAAAAGAAATCATTTACAGAGAGAGAGAAAGAAAAGTGTTACATTGTTGAATCGTTTGTTGTGATTCTGGTTGCAAAGGGGATAATGGCTCTTCTCCCACATTTAAATACCACATGATTTTTAAATAATCTTACACCACTAAAATTTCACTATTATGTTATCTCACACCATTGAAGTGTGATTTATCATTGTGCCATGTGGCACACATCTATGATCAATCTAAATTTCTCAAATGACAATCCATCGTTGGAACATGTCCCAGCCAAAGGATCAGGCTTCTACCATCTGATCGGTGAACTTAATATCAATCATCAAAATTAAGAACTAGCATTGGCATTAGAGTGCACTGATCGGATGGTTTGAATCTCCCCAAAGTGTGATTTTTGGACCCATAGCCTTTCAATTGATGATATTCACTTTGACGGTATGGATTTTTAAGATCATAAGCCAATAAATGGTGTAAGATCGCTTAAACACCATTTGATATTTTAATGACCCGTCAAGAGAGTTTGTCCCTTTGCAAAGAGTAGCTGCAACCTATGATACTTGTGGTGTGTTCTAGATTATACTTATTTGTTAGTTTTTATTTTTTATCATGTTCTATAGTTGACAATATATATATATATATTAAATTTTTTATAATTTTAAAAGACTATGAAATATAGTAATAAGTGTTTTTTTTTTCTCTTTAATCATTTCTAGTATTATAAAAGTATGAATAAATGTCCTATTTTTGTTAATTTTGAGTGCTTTCATACTTTAGGAACAAAATACCCCTAAACTACTCTATCTACCCTCATGCTCTTCTTTATATATCCCTATATTAATTACCTATATTTTATAACTTGTATAACTAAGCTTCTAATTAGACTAGGAGTCTTCGAGCTAAACAAACAATAGAACTTCTAATAACTTCTATTTTTTAGGAGTCTTAAAAGCTAGCATAAATAAAAAAAGAAATTTGGCCCAGATTCTCGAGAATATATCTTAAGCCCCATAATTTCACCAAAACTCCTTCCCTTTTAGAACTCTAAAGGGTAGGATTTATTTACACCCATTAAACCTGTGAAAAACATACGTATTATTTATAAAAAGCAGTTGACTACCTTGAATTACACGATGGAGATCCTTTTTCTTCCCAAACTTCCAGATCTTGATATCATGGTGCCTTCTATCAGACGGTCAAATCATGATTCCACATGGCATACTTCCCAAAAATTGATCGTGATTGTGGGCATACCTATCAGAATGTCACCTTTGGATGTATGCCATGTGGAATCAACATGTGACCGTCTGATAGGGGCGCCATGATATCAAGATCTATTGCCTGAAAAATAGGGATGAGAAACAAACTCCATCGTCTGATTCAAAGCAATTAACGTTTTTTTTCCTATGAAAGAACGTGTGCTTTTCACAAAAAAATGGGTACAAATAACGCCACGTGTTATCATAGGCACTATTTGTTGTCATTTTTGCTGTGATGAATACACACATTTTCCACTATAAAAAATCGTTGATTGTCTTGAATCAGACGATGAAGACTGTTTTTCATCCCAATTTTCGATACAATAGATCTTGAGATCATGACTCACCTATCAGGCGGTCAGATCTTGATTTTACGGGGCACACATCTCCAAAGTGACTCTTGAGAACCCTTTCTCATGGAACACCCATGATCACAATCACTTTTCGAGATTTGGGCCTCATGGAATCAACATTTGACTGTCTGGTAGGTGCACCATATTTTCAATTACGATTAACCTTAATAAATATGAAGTTATAAGATTCAGATGACATGATGCCTATCTTTTTAGAAAGAATGGGGTGTATACAATGATCTTACATCATTAAAGTTCAATTACGACCGTACACAATTATTGTACAATGTATCTTCATATGTAAAAAATTTAATAGTCAAATCATTCAAAGAATTATGCGTATAGGCATATGTGAATCATCTCATTCCAGGTGTCAAATGACTCAGAACGATGGTATCAAAACTTGGCCGATACCGAAACGTATCGGCGATACATATCGATTTCATCAATAATCGATACCGATACAGGTTTGTATTGGATGATACTGTCTTAGTATCGATTGATATTGATCTACACAAGTACTTTTTTCTATTTTTACAACATTTTTTCAAAAAGAAACATATTCATCGATACAATATCGGTCGATACGTATTGGTTCAAGATGGACCGATACCAAGTTTAATATCTTGATCCCATTAATAAATTTTAATGTAAGTCATTAAAAATAAGATTGATTCATATTAAAGCACACATATTAGAGAATTCAAATCATTAGATCCGAGTACTTAAACACACATCATTGTTTATACTAGAGTACTTAAACACACATCATTGTTTATACTAAATGCAAGGTTGATAATAAATTATTTGAATTGGATAGCATATCGCCATATATTTAGGGTGATTTTAGTGTGAATGATACATGACCATTTAAATGATGTGAGTTCGTACAAATAGCACAAATGTAGTTAAAGAATTATTTTTTATTTATTTTCTATCATTTACAACACTAGATTATTTTATTCAACCATCTTTAACAGTAAAAGAATCTCTACCATATGATTCACAAAAGTGAGTTGTTTAAGAATATAAAAACCCGGGTTGAGAAGGAAGAATCTTGGATTGTAAATACAAGGACCTCTTTTCAAACCAACTCAAATCACATCATATCTTTTTTTTTTGTTTTGATAAGCGGGATATTTGGGCCTCTTAGAACACTCGCCTAATCCTAGGGACACATGTGCATCCCAAATTTTGGCGATATGTCAGAGAATGCCGAGATCTTATATATCTCGACAGGATATGATGTGATTTGAGGCCCCTAACGATTCACACATGGAATCTCATACCGCCGGAGCCCGCGATGTCTCGCCTGAAATGTCTCATCTCGGGCCAGATTTCAAACCATGGGTGCACCTATTAGACGATACACATGTTAATTTCATATGGCACGCACGTGCGGGTTGCCTTCCTAATGCTGAGTCATCAATCACAAGAAAATCCTAGCTAATATTCTACCACTTTGCCACAGCGGCGTCTAACAAAATAACATGTTATGATTTTGTTTTGTGCAGAGTTTATTTTATTCCATGCCGGTTTTTAGCATTATTTTTTTTTTAAAGAAAGTTGGTTAATGCCCCTCGATTTTTTTTAAAATCAAAATAAATGTATATATATATATATATATATATATATATATATATATATATATATATTGAAAATTGTACATTTATATTATTTAATCTCACACTTGGTCTTCCTAATTTTATTTGTTAACTCATTTGGTAGTAAGAGATTTTATTTTTAATTTTTTTTATTTTTACTAAGTAAGCATGGGATTTATAGCCAGAGATTTTTACTTATCATAAGGTAGTTTTTTTGGGGTGCAAGTTTTGCACTGAAAATAGAAACTGACCGAAAAACCGGTCCATTGAACCGCACCAAAATCGATAAAAAAAAAAAAAAAACAAACCGACTCCCAATGGTTTTTAGCTTTGGGTGGCCAAAATTGAAAATCAGTTGGGTAGTTTTAGAAAACCGACCCAAAATCAGAAAAATTGAAAAAAAAACCCCCGAAAAAAATCGTGACAAAATAGATACCAAACTGATTTTTTCAGTTTTGGTTCAAATTTTTTGAAATATCGGTTAATCAAAACCAAATCATTTTGGTTCGATTTGGATTTAGGCTGAATCGAATTGAAGTAAAAACATCAATTTTGGTTCGATTTAGTTAACTGAATCTGCACCCCTAAGTTTTTCCAACTAATATGATTTGTCATTATTATAAATTTGAATGTGATTTAGGCAATTGCAAGCAAGGTATCAAAATGGGCATCGGTCTCGGGTATTAGTTTGCTGAGGACTGATATGACTTGGCTGATACTGATATGTATCAGCCTTTTTTTAAAAAAAAAAAAAAAAAAAAAGAAAGAAAGAAAGAAAATCTACGTCTCAGCCAAAACTGAGACATATCAGCCGAAACCCGATATGATATTCAATACCTGAGTTGGGATACTGATACGTATCGGTATCGACCGATTTTTGATACCTTGATTGCAAGAGTATTCATTTTGGCTATTGTACTTTGATTTCTATGAGTAATTTTATTAGACCTAACTCTCCTGACCACCATTTGAGCACTAAAATGGTGTTTAAATGATTTTACACCATCAATGTTTTAAGGTGTGGGTGATCCGAGTACCGTCAAAGTGATAGCTCGTAGATTGACGTGTAACATGCTCAAAAATAGTATTTTAGGGAGATTTAAATTATATGATTTGTTGACTATAATATTAATCGTTGGCTGCTATTGAAGTTCATCAATCGGATGGTTCATCCACTTATAGGCATGATTCTTTAGGCCAAGGGTCAAAATTTCAGGTTAAATTTCGGTTTCGAGCATGACCGAAACCGAAATCGAAATCCAAAATTTTAGCTGATATTTCGGTCAAATATTGGATCCCATACAAAAATACCGAAGTTTTGGATTTCGGTTTCGATTTCGGTGGGGACCGAAATTGAAATTTTGGACCAAAATTTTGGTTATTTTAGCCTAAATTTTGTATCTTTGCTTTAGACTGAGATATGCTTTCTATTCTGATGATGGATTGTCACTGAGACAATTTAGATTAGTCATAGACATGTACCACATGAAATAATGGCAAATCATACTTTAATGGTATGAGATAAAGGATATAAATTTAATGCTATAAGATCATTTACACACTATTCTATTATCCGAATTTTATTTGATCTCTATTTTACATTACCTATCTCGCTCTCAAGCTCAAATGATTTTTATTTTTATTTTAAGAAGAGTTAACATGAAGTGTGAAAATTATGTTAAATGTCTATAGCTAGTTAGTGCACTAGATGATGATGATGATATAATGATGATTATTGGGCCACCTTCCAACTTCCTCTTGAATAGACCACAGCCTAAGTCCGCATATTTTTTTTTTTAATGGACGGTTATGATCATGCAATTAGTATAATTAATGAGCTCGATCAACTACTCATTTTGAGCCATCATGTACACTTGCTATCATCTTTGTTTATGAATAGAGATGGGGTTGGCAGCATTATCTCTAATCATGCCAAGTACCATGCTGTATAAAGCATCCGGTCTTTTTCTTTTCATATTAAAAAAGAAAAAGAAAAAAGTTTTAGTGTTACCACACCATTTTATGTTATAGCCACCTCGCTCAAATGAAAGAAAACCTCCATTTGACTTCTTTAAATCAGCATGAAGATATTTTTTAGTTCTAATATTCCACAAAATACATATTGAAAACGTACTAATACCAACAGAAGGTCTTGAGTCCACATGGCACACATTCCAAAAAGTGAATGTGGATCATGCTCATTTTTTGAGATGTGTGTCATGTGGAATCTGAACTTATTAGGGTATTATAATGATCTCAAGATATAATGTGTGGAATTTTGGGATGAAAACAGATTGGGAGCCATTACTTGCACACAGTTTTCAAGTGATTGCACCGAATTTAAAGAAAGACTTGATTGATATTTTAGTGACATGTGATTTGTAAAAATGTAATATGGGCCGTCTGATTTGAAGTTCATGATCAATAGATCTCTAATATATAAAATTAGAGCAAAACACAAGACTTTTCATATGGTCTATTATAGTCAACTATTTAATTATATAATAGTTTTTGACTCAATTTATTCAAATGATGAAAATTATATTTTATTCTAATCTTTTATAATTGATATTTTTAAATCATGACCTTTAAATCAAACAGCTTAGATGATATTTTTAATAAAAGTCGCCAAACTTATTAGTCTTTCTTTTAAATTCGGCAATCACTTGAAAAGCGTCTGCAAGTACTGGCCCTCAAATCGATCTTCATATTAGCTAAAGGAGGTCGTAAAGTGGCGGTGTAGTAACACCAGCCTAAAAGTAATTTCTAAATCATTTTTTTTGTGTGCCCCTAGTAATTGAAGCAATTCCACTGTTTGAATTAAAAAGAGTAAAGCCAACAGAAAACCAAAACAAAAGGGTGCTTTATCAGTTAAACTGTTTAACGTAAAGAGAAACAAAGAGAGTAGGGGACCGTAGCTATCGTGCGCCGTCGCATCGATGTCTCTCTAAAAACAGAGTAGGATATGACATGTAACCTACTTTCTTAATCTCCAATTCCTCGCCGATGGGCGCATTTTAGGGGTTTTTTTTTTTTCTCTCTCTCTCCGCCGGTGAACCGGCATTGCCAGCCCCGCCGGTTATACTGAACCGCCGCCGATCTTTTTAAGATCTGAAGAGCTTTTTGAAGTCCCCGGTTTTTCTTCAGTGAGATCCCGTACTACTCTTATCATTTATTTCTAAAGCATGGTTTCTTTATAAGATTGTGCTCTTGGAGTTAGGGTTTTCAAGCACTGGAGTTCATTAAATTTTAGGGTTTTCTCAAATTTTCTGAAATTAGGTTTTTTCTTTTCTTCATCTTTCGGTAAATATAGAGCTTTGTTTTGATTTCATTGGGTGGAATTTGTTATAAACATGGGATGTAACTGATCTCGGTAATTCGATCCTTTTCCTTTGAAGATTTTTGTTTTAATTTACACTTTTTTAGACATATATATAATTTTAAATTTTGAACAGTTCTTATTCCTTTTGGGATCTGAAAAATAATGGAGTTTGTTAGTTGTCTTTTGAATCGAATGCACAGATTTCTTCCCATATTTGTGAACAAATTATTGTAACTGTATTTTTTCTGTATTAGTTTATTGGCCTGCTCGCCCTCTGATGTTGTGGGATTTTTATTTTATTATAATAATATATAACTTATATCTAACAACTTGGATAGGATACTTAAATCTGTGGATTTTGATGATTTGATTGATTCAAGGCTTAATGATTTAGCAATAAATACAACTCACTTGGTGCTATCAGAAATTACCCGCACAATTTAACACATGCTTCGCCATATTGCTTTAATGATGTGTTTTTATAGTTTGGGATCTCACGGCTTAAAGAATTAGCCATAAATAGGACTCACCTGAGTTGTATTAACATCTGAGATCACCAGTATGATGCAAATATGCATCGTTGTAGTACCCTAATTATATGCATATTTAATTATTTACACAGCAATGTCATATTATGCTATATATATATAATATTTAAATTATTTGAGATTGTTTTCTGAAAAAGACAATATACTGTTCATGTCATGGCATAAAGATTTCGCCATAAGTAGGACTTGCCTGATTTATATTGCTACCAGAAATTACGTGAACTACTAATTTTGACCTGTGATTTGAAGGACAAAAAAGTTCCATTTCCCTCCCTAAAACCCTAGATGAGATGCTGAACCCTGAAGGGAAGGGATGTGGCGTACTGGGTGATCAAGTGTCTCGTGATCTACCATTGCAACGCAGCGTACACAGGCTGTTTTGCAATGCATTGTCCCGTTTGTCATATATATATATATATATATATATATATATATATATATATATATGTATCAATAAAAAAATGCAATTATATAATTATAGTAATGTCATATAAATATTTATGTGCAGTTTTTCTAAGTCTTTATTAATTTAAGAATGTTCACATTGGATCAACCAATATGAGTTCGATATGTATTGTATTAAGCATATTAGTTAATTTTTCATGATGAGCTGTCTGAGTTGGCCTTTGATAGTTTAAAAGCTATGAGTCTGTATAATCTCTTTAAAACGATTTATACCTGACATGTGAACTAGGGTGGCCTTTATTCATAAAAAAAGGGACTGGGTGGCCTCTGATTGAAGGAAGAAAAGCGTCTGAGACCGATTGAAAGAGCCATTACTTTCTCTTTTTTGTGCCCAGATGAGCATAGCTGATGTTACTAGCAGTGGAAGGAGGAGGCTTCTTTTCCTCTTCAGCTTCCGGATATAGCAACGGTCTAACCCTATTGCTCTTGGGTCGGAAAAACGAAGAAAGACCCATGAGAGTTTCGCCGTGGAATCAGTACCAGTTGGTAGAGCGAGAACCTGACCCTGAAGTCCAGCTGGCTTCAGTGAAGAGCAGGGGCTCCCGTGGATGCGCCTCCTTTGTTTGTTTTGGTCGTGCATCTGCGGGAGATGAGGGCCCATCTCTTCCGAAAGTGGGTCCCGTACACCAGCCCCATGTTTTGCCTGATCTCTCTTCTGTTCCCGACAAGGCAGAGGCTTGTATTAGCAGTGATGATGGAGATGATAGGAATCAAAGGAAGTCCTGCCTCAAGAATAGCCTGACGAAGCCTTCTTCTGATTGTCCTGTACCAATTGACAAGGGTGATGATGTGCGGGAGTCCTTGGAAGAAAAGGAGAGCAATGTCTCTGCGAGTGTTGAAAAGAGGAAGGTGCAGTGGACTGATACATGTGGGGGAGAGCTTGCCGAGATAAGGGAATTCGAACACAGGTATACTTGGAGACTTGAATCTTAATTGAAATTATGTTGAAGAAATTAATTCAATAGTTTATACTGTTCCTATATGGGTTTTGCATTTTTTTTGTTTTCTTCATTTTCACCTTCTGTTTTACTGTTCAATTTTGTGTTTTTTCCCTGCTTTGCATCCTTGGCCATTAGAAACTGGAATTCTGTGTGGGAGTATACTATCGTGGAAGATACATTTATCTCCTGTTAGGTCTATAATTCCACATGAAATTTCTGTTTTAATAATTTGTTGCTTCATCGATGACATTCAAAATATGCTAAGAATTTAGTACATGATACCAAAATTGCAGCTTAAATTAGTGGCTTGCTTTGTTTGAAATTGGTTTTGGATGTTTGAGGTTAAACGTATACAAGATATCTAGAGTGTTGATTTCTATCTGAGGCGTGGCAGTCTGCAATCACTGACTATCATTATTGGGAAGCTTGAGTGGCATTATTGCCATTGTTATTCTCTTAAGTTCCTCAAGGTTGCAGCTTCGAGCCCAGCTTACCTATAAAATAAAAAATTCTCTGAAGTTTTCTCCTAATGTTGATGTGGCACGCTATTCTAATTCTGATGCATCTGCCTTTTTTTGCTTTTTAATTAAGTTTAGGGTAAAATTTCCTCAATCATTTGGAAGTGGAAAATACACGTCATTTGTGAATATGGGTATGGCTGCCTCTTAAACTTAACTAAAGATTTTTGGTCCCATAACTATTGGGGAGCCCAAAGGCTTTTTTTGAAAAAAGGTGGATGCATCAAAATGTGGGATTGAGAATATCATCAAAATTCGAAAGGGATTTTGTATGGGATGGGGGAGGAAAGTGGCATAAATATCATTTGATGGATTGGGAGGAGGCTAGCTGATTAAAAAAAGGGGGTGGTCTTACCATTGGAAGTCTTGGCGAGGAACATCTCTCCTTGGCAACTGGCTTTGGTGTTATAGTGAAGAGCTAAACTTAGTATGGAGCAACCTCATAGACAATAAATATGATATTGAGTCATTAGGATGGAAAGTTTGGGACGTGCACAAGGGTTTAAAATACATCATTGAGGGAATTCTTGGGTGCTCTAAGAGGCCGGACACCCCGTTAGGATTATAATTTTTGGGTAGATTTGTGGTTGAAGCCTGAACAAGTCACTTTTTTTTGTCTTGTTTTTCCGGAGTTGTATGGGTTTTTGAGGAGTTCTTATTTTAAAAATGTTTCTTTGGGGGAATTTTTGGGTGCTCTAAGAGGCCGGATACCCCGTTATAAAAAAATAAAATAAAAATAGGATTAGAATTTTTGGGTAGATTTGTGGTTGAAGTTTGAACAAGTCACTTTTTTTTTGTCTTCTGTTTCCGGAGTTTTATGGGTATTTGAGGAGTTTTTATTTTGAAATGTTTCAAGTGGTGAGGGACTGAGGGTAAAAGTGCTTGGGACGTGGTGTTTACTGTTTAGGAGCAATCTTAAAGATTGAAAATAGATGGGTTAAGGTTGTCATGATGATGATTGATGATGAGCATATGGAAATTGAGAATTGCACAAACAACAGAAAACAAGAGGTTAAGGCATGCATAACCTATATAAGGTTCTGTAATATTAAGACATTCATCACATGAGCTGATGGAATGAGAGCCACAACAAGATATCCAGCAGCAGCAGGATGACTATGATGACAGCCAAACAAAAAATCGAGAAACATGTCCAGCAAGAGCTTGAGGAAACTGCAAAAAAGAAAGTTAAGAAAACTGCAGCTCATTGATCAAAGATACACCAAATGTCAGCAAACAACTAGCCATTTGAATGATGATAGCATGTATGGGTTAAATACCGGTTTTCAGGTACGTGTCGTCCAGCTCCGATACCGGTACGGCGGACGATACGTACTGGTTCTGGACGATACATTGGAATGTATCGTCCAGTACAATCCAAAAATGAATGAGAAGCACCGTTACTGTATTTTGAATGTACAGTACAGGTATGGCGGACGTTACGTATCGTCTGGTACGTACCGGTATTGGACGATATTTTGACCTATGAGCATGAGACTGCAGCCAACAGTCACGGTTCCACAAAGCCAACAATTTTTTTTTTTTTCTTAACTCCTTCAAATCCCCTTGGAATCACATAAGAACTACTTTCATTAGATCTATTACAAAAAACTGATCCAGATAGTATCTATTCCCATTCGAGAAGCCCCTTGTTGAAGCACAGTATCCATAAATAGAAACTGGGTCCAATTTTCGTTGGAACAAATCTCAGAATACCGTTAAACATTTAAAAATGTGAAAATATTGATAATTTGCAAGGTAATTTTCGTTGGAAGAAATCTCAGAAACCCTTAAACATCATTAAAAAATGTGAAATGTTGACAATTTGCACAGGTGGGTACAGGGTGAAAACCTGCTCTGATGTCAACTTCCAATTCATAGATTGTGAGTGGTAATTTGGGTGGACATGGTTAAGAGGGACCAACATCTCCCTAATTAAATTGTGTCTAATCCAAAAGCGAGCAAAATTGCTCTGGATCTTCATCTTCACTCCTTAACCATCTTGTAATATTGTTGAGCTCACTTTCACTATAACTGGACCCTCTCCTCCTTTCTTGAAAAGTCTCGAGTCTCTCAACCATCTCTCTAAGCCACTCCTCATTCGAATCCTTTATCCCAATAAGTCCAGATATTGTATAAGTATATTAACAACGATGTTGCCGGTAATAAGTCCAGATATCTAGTTCCAAACTTCCCTTGTGCTGCTTGGTACCCAAGTAAGTTCAATTGTAAGATGTCAAGGGCTCAAGGTTTGGTGGCATCTCGTCAACAAAATGATTCTGATCTAGTTTATGGCTATTAGAAGTAGCAGGCATGTAAACTCCACTTTGATTTGATGTCTTTGCTCGGTCTTGATTCTCCAGTCTCCACACTCAATAATGAATTTTCGTTTCTTTTTTGTTGCTTTAATAATATAGCTCATGTAATCAACTGGGGGGTTGGTGCAGTGGCCAGGACCACGGTTCAAGAAGCAGAGGTCCTGAGTTTGAATCCCACTCGCAGGGGTTTATCCCTGCTGACCGCCTGACCGGTACATGTGATGTGCTGGCATTTCATGTACCCGGAGACTTAGTCGGATGCTCTAAGAGGCCTGATACTGTTGAAGTTTAGTCTGGGCCCCTCCACTCATCACCAATTGGTTTCGAGTTGGATGCACAGATTTATCATGGTGTCAGAGCAGGCCTTTCTCCACTCCACGTCACCCAGTTCAATTGTCCACGTGATTTGGCTCAGTCCCGCCAACCCGTGCAGGGGCGTGTTGAAGTTTAGTCTGGCCCCCTCAGCCCCCTCCACTCATTGCCAATTGGTTTTCAGTTGGATGCACAGATTTATCAGATACCACATCATTAAAAAAAAAGCTCATGTAAATGGGATATCTTGTGGTAGATCATCATCAAGCTTGGATCTGAACTTGAGTGGTTGGAGCTGGAAGAAAGAAGGGTTCTTTTTTCTTGGGTTGCTTTAGTTTTACCTCATAAAATCTAATGTTATATCTAGTTGCTGTTTTTTTTCGATTTGATTAAGCTACTATACTGAGATATGCTAAGCTGTGAGCAAGTAAAGATACACTTGATCAGGTCTTCCATGATCACCTTTCATTTTGTATGATAAATCCCCTATGCCCCACATATTTAGAAGGTTTGAAATTTGAATTGAGTATGGTATGGTACCTATTAATAATAAATGAGTGCTACTTTCTACCAAGAGACTGAGCTACTTTCCGCTGCTTCATCGAGGTAGAAAGGTTGGCAGCGGTATGGCCGGTTCTGGTTGTAATGTTCGATGAATTCGGCGTTGGGGTTAGAATTGGGATTGGGTTCTTCGCTCCAAATGCTATGCTCAGGGACCCAATGCAAGTGAATCTGGCGGGAGTCCACAACTATCAGCTGAGTAATTCGACCCTGACACAGTTGTGGTTGGATCGAGGGTGGGGCAGAGAATCAATGGAGGAAACGGATGTGGATTTGAATGAGCTAGGGTTGGATGGGTTTTGGAGGAAATCATCCACTGCTGAAGAGCGCGAGGAGGGTCTGACTGCCGAAGTGTACTGGTCTGATGGAGAATCTGGGACTATCCATCTGACGTTTGGTTTAATGGTTGAGATCGACCCTACAAAGACCGTCGATCCTTTGTCCTTCTAGGACATGGGTGAGATTGTTGATTTTGAATTTGGTATGGACTTTGACTGAGGGTATTATAGGGGGATAGTGGAGGCAGTGGGTTTGACCCTATGGTCATTAAATGGACACATGGTAGCATCAGGCCACATGGGAAGAGAAATCGGGCACGTGATTGATACTGTTCGCATGTGTCGATTGGTGGGGATTTTAAGTGGGAGTCACTGGCCTATATGTGATAATGCTGCTCTGCTGATGGACCAATTATTTGGTTGGATTGGTGCAGTCTATTATAGAGACTGAAGTCTGATTGGTTGGAGGGAAACACATTCTAATTGAAATCTTGGACCTAGAGAGGCAAGTGGAGTTCGATTATGACAGACTTTTAAGGAACAGGTGGATATGACGGGCAATTGGGATGCTTTTGGGAGTCAGAAAGAGGTTCAAGATACATGTTTAGGGCATTGCTATAGTGTGCCTGCTTTGTCGAAATGTTATGGTGACGACAGGGTTTGCGAGCTGCCAAAACAACTCTCTGTGGGGCTAGGAGAGGTGAGAGAGGGTGACGGGTGGGATCAGATATGCTGACCAACTCATTCCTTCCCATTTGTGAGAGGCATCCTCGCCTCTACAGGTTGACTTCAATGGTTGATCCACATGCTTTCCCTTCTTAGAAGAGAAGGGTACTCTTTTTTGTCTGGTAATTCTTGGGCTTTAACGCATAATCAATTATAAAGATCAATTTTTTGGGTACAAGGTATTTTTTTGTTGGTGTTTTCAACTGTTTTTTTTTTTTTTTTTTTTGTAATAATGGGATTTTGGCTGGGGAGCAGCAGGTAATGGGCAGTGAAGGAGAGCTGAGATTGATAGTGTTTTGGATTACAGAGGTCTCTTGCTGTTAATTCTGAAAATTGCAGCAAATAGAATGATTATGTGATTCCAAACGGTAGAATTTAGGGCATAGGAAATAGCAGGGGTCAGAGAGCAAAGTAAGAGATTTGTCTTGAGCAGAATGGAATGTACATTAAACTGTTGAGGACTGTCAAGATGGGCAACAAAGGGGAAAGAACAGAGGAAAAGGTATTCTTCTCTAGTCACTCATCTTTAACTCTGACACTAGTGATTCTTCTATGATAGTGGTTACATGGTGGATTGCAGGTTCAGTAGTGGAGTGGTGAATAAAATAATTGAATTCGGTGAGGTGCAAGGTGTCTCGTGTTGAAGATAATGTCATGGTGTGTTAGTATGCGTTAGTCTAGTTATGTTTAATTCCACATTGGTTAGGAATATATGTTGGCTAGTAGGAAAGGGGAATTGTAGTGAGGGTTCCCCTCACAATTTGTGTTTGCTGCAATATTATCCTAGAATGTTAGGGGCTTATGTGATTTTGAAAAAAGAGCGTTGATCAAGTCTTTTGTCACTAGGTTGAGGCCGGGCGTTGTGACGTTTCAAGAAACCAAGTGGACTATTACGAATTAGAGTGAAGTTCGAACGGTTTTGGGAGTGAATAATGGAAGTGAGTGGCTCTTGATTCTATTGGGGCTTAGGGGGAATCCTTGGCTATTGAAGGTTGATGATTTCTCCTTCTCGGTTCTGTTCCGTTCTAAAGATAATGGGGTTAAGTAGGTGGCGGGGACGCTGACGTCATGGATCTAGGTTTAGGGCCGCATCGTGGGTACCGACACAAGAAGAAGCGAAGAGAGAGCCATGTTGTATCGACATCATTCGGGAGGGGATCCTAGAAGTGCGGCAAGGGGTTACCTGATTGCCTAGAGTCCCTACCTATCGCTTGAGCGAGGTTGAAGGCCAAAACATTCGGTCATTTGTCGCTCTAGCGAGAATGCATTAGAAAACATGGCAACAACTTTCGGCCAAACTTCGCTCGAGCTACCCCTGGTTGTCGCTCAAGCAACCCCCTTTAAGATTCCCGCTCAAGCGAGAACCAAACCCGCTTGAGCGAGTCAAGTGACGACAATTGTCCATTTTGTCCTTCTTTTAGTCTATTTTTGTGTCAAATGTAAGTTACATTTTAGGGTAACATTGTACTTTCCTATTTTAGGGTTTATTCTCACTTGTAGCTACTACAAAACATCTTTATGTAAGCGATTTTGAGAATTGGTTCATTTTAATGGAAGTGCTATGCATTGAGAGCTTGAGATTAACTTTAATGGAGAGTGAGTCTTCTTCACCATGTGGGTTTGGTGTGAGGCTAAGGGTGAGATGCCATTGTTATCTTTGATCTTTTATTTATCTTGTTTCCTTTTTCCTTGCTAATTTCTTGCATCCATTTTTCTCCCTTTTATTTGATTGTTCAAAATCCCAAAACCTTAGATCTAGAACAAACTTGAGGCCCATCCTTGATCGATTCTGATTTTAACCTGTCGATCCATGGCTGTTGTTGGACTCGAGATTGTCCGATTTGCGCCGTTGATCGATTCAGTTCAAAAGCCTTAGCGAGGATCTAGCGATTCCACATTGAGCCATGATTGAACATCCCAACGTAGATGATACTAGAGTTTTATCTTTAGGATCGCACCTTACGCAAATCTTAACGGATCTCACGCACTGGATTAGACCCTAAGTGAATCAAGCATGGCCACTTAAGCGGAAATCCATGAAACCGTAAGGTATCACTTTAATTTGGGTTTTATTGCTTAGTTAATTAGTTTAATTTCGGCAAACTAGCAGCTCATGATCACTCACATGTTTTAAGGTCATTGTCCCGCTTTAGTGGGCTTGTTCATGGGTTTATGGTCCTAATGAGGACGCTCGAAGGGAGGACTTTTGGTTCGAATTTGGGGGGGGGGGGGGTTGCATTTCTACCTTGAGGATATCCATGGTGTTTAGTTGGAGATTCAACAGTATCCTGGATATGAGAAGCATGGTGTTAATTATGATAGGACTAGTATGAGGGATTCATGGATTTTCTCAGGGTGTAGGACTTAATGGACATCCCGTTTTTTTTTTTTTTGGGGGGGGGGTGGGTTTCACTTATTCTAATATGGCAGAAGAATCTGATCCTTTGCTGATTGGATAGGCTTTTTTTTAATTCTTTCTCTTGGATGCCCTTCCCCCAATGTGCTGCTGGAGGGGCATGCTAAGTCTGTGTTTGACCATGTCCAACTTAGTTTGAAAGGTTTATCGAAGGGGAGAGGGCCTACTCTCGTCCCTTTTTGAGAGTTTGTGGCTTCAAACTGAGGGTGGTAATTAGCTTGTCAGTTATTGGAGGGAGGATGGGGTCTGTGGGTGACAGAGTATGTCTCAGTCTCTAAACTTAAAATTCTTAAAGTGAAAATTAAGAGGTGGAACTTGGAGAATCTCAGTCTTGAGGGGAAGGAAGGAGGTGCTTCTTGATGAGATGTGCAAACTTGATGTGGTGGAAGAAGAGAGACAGATCTCGTTAGACGAAAGTGAATTAAGGGCTGAGCTTAAGGCTATATATAAAAGTAAGTGTAGCTCAAAGTAGGGGACAATAACATATAGTATTTTCATAACAGGTGTGTTATGTGCTTGTTGGAAGCTGAGTCAGCCAATCATTTGTTCCTTTACTTTTATTTGCTAGGGAATTGTGGAGAATGGTACTGAAAGTGTTTGGGGTCAGTTGGGTGTTCTGGAGGTCGTATGGGGCGCTCTTGGCTTCTTTAGATAATGGCTGCTTTTAGGGAGTCCAGAGTGTGTTGGAAAGTTTCTGTTTTGGTGGTTCTATGGGCGGTTTGGGCAGAAAGGAATGATAGGGGTGTTGGGAAGAAGGAAGCCAACTGCATTTGTGATGCATGGGGCTAGAGATTGGGTGTTTAGTTGGGCGGCCACTGATAAGGAAATCCTGGCGTAGGTGGGGATTTGTTGGGTGGACTTGGTGGAGAGGTGGGAGTTCCTTAAGGAGTTGTAGCTGTTTCTCTAGCTGCCCGGGGCTGTTCTTGCTGGCTTGCGATTTTAGGTTTGCTCTTTCCCTTGGGATTTTGGGACTTTCTTGTTGCTTTAGTTTGTTTCCTATTCTATTAGGTTTGCTTTTTCTTGTTGCGGCAATAGCTTTTCTCTGTCGGCCTTTGTTTGTTTCTTATCGTTCCCTTTTTTAATATATTTTGTCTCATCGATTAAAACAAACAAAAAATTGCATGCTATTTCCCAAGGTTCAAAATCTTGGTTTTCCAGTACATATTGGCCAGCTCCATAACTGTACGTATCGGACGATATGTGTCAGTTTTGGACAATACATTGGTATGTATCGGCAGATACATACCAATATGTATGGGTCAATACATTCAATAGATTGACCCAGTGACCTCTGAACCCTATTCGTATCAGTTTCATCCAAAATTTTGAACCATGTATGTTCCTATCTTCATTTAAAGTTGTTCGTTGTTGGCCTTGTCTCTCTCGTATCATCTCCGTTTCACTTTGCCTAGAGTTGGGTTAATATAAGAAAAGGTTGCATATTCTCACTGACAGTGCAGATATCTTATTGATTAATCACTTTGATTCCTGGGAAGTATATCAGATCATCTGATCTTGACTGTATATTTTTTAAAGGGAATTATGGAGCTATAACGTATAAACATTAGGAGTGTATAGGATGCAATTATCCAAAATAATAATTGGAAAATAAATGCTTAACTGTTATGCATCTAACTTAGTGGAACTGTTCAAAGTTGACATTTCAACAATTCATTTAAGCTCTGTTGCATAAACTTGCTGTAACCAGAACAAGTTACGATGTACAAGTTTTGAATTCTGGGTCCTAACTTCCGTTTATGTTGTTGACTTCATATTGATAAGCAGAACTCTTTTTTTTGGGGGGGATATGCTGATTGATTCTTGGGAACTGGGAAGTATGTCAGATCACCTAATCTTAAATGTAAATTTTTAAGGGAGTTTTGGAGCTATAAAATAGAAACATTAGGAGACTATAGGCTGCTGGAATTATCCAAAATAATAATTAGGAAAAAGGTCCAACTCTTATGTATCCAACTCAGTGGGACTGTTTAGACATGTCATTGATTCATTTAACTCGGTCATATAAACTCGCTGTAAGCAGAACTTGTAGAAGGTATGAATTCTGGGTTCCATCCATTTGGACCATCTCTAACTTCTGTGCTTTTGTTCTTGATCCAGCAGTGATGCGGATGCATCGGACGAGGAATTTGATAGCAAAAGTGACCAAAGCTGTGCGTGTGTGATTCAGTGATTTTGCAACTCAATACTTGTGGGGGCACTTGTACGCCTGGCAAGAAAGGAGAGCAATTCTTCTTCCCCAGTGTAAAATGATGTCTCAGGTGATTAAAAACCTGTTCGCTCTTCTCCATTTAACTTCTCTTGATTCCATCGACTAGTACATTTGTTGAGGTGATTTCGGGAAGAAGAGATGGGATGAATCCTTGCTGCTGCCGAAGCATGGATCTCTTTTCCGGCCGCCCGTGTTTTGATCTTGCCCTTTCTAGTCATTTGGAATTTAAATTTTGCCAGTCCAGGCGTTTTTTCTTTTTTCTTTGCCTTCCATTTTCTCCTTTCCTTTGTGTAAGCTGGGATATATATATATATATATATATATATATATATATATATATATATATATATATATATATGACTCAATTCATTTCCTGTTATTTATTAGTTATTTTTTGTACCATTGATATCACTGAGCCTACTCTTTTTGTAATTTGCTGCAATGCCTCTTTTGGTGACTGCTCTCCTGACCTCTGAGCCACATTATTGTTCTTTTTTAGTCAGAATCACTTTTCCAGAATGCTGTACTGCTCTGCTCGGGTGCCTGAGATGAAACAATCTGTACCAGGTCTTGGGCACATCTCGAAATCACACCCATTTAGCTCCGACTCCGGCGAGATGGGTGCTATCTTGTCCATCTCGGAAAATTCAGCTGCCGGAGATGGACAAGATTCTGAGTCATCTTGTTTGTGATTTCTGATCATAATCTCTAAGGCTTTTCTTTATGGGTGAGTGAGTATTAGGTATGCGGTGGATCCAAGTGTCAGATGAGTTTGTGCTGGGGATACTTTTTGGGAGGTCTGCCACATGGAATCAACATTTATATCGTCTGAAATGTGCGTCTAAAGATCTTCAATACAAAAGGCTAGGATGAAAAACGACTGTCATCTGATCGTCAAACAATGTAAATCTAACGTTCCGATAATTTTAGATGGCATTTCACTGGTTTGAATAAGATGATCGAGATAGCTTGTTGTCCCAGTGTTCTAAACTAAAGATCTTTAGATCATGGCTCATATTTCAGACGCCATACATATTGATTCCATGTGGCACACATTCCAAAAAGTGGCTCAAATGTGAGGAATACTTGATACTATTTGTTTGTTTTGGATGGGTTTGACCACCATTACCAATCCGATCAGCAGGTTGACATGAAATACCAAGCATTAGTTTTGGATCCGAGTGATTGATTAGGTATAATTTTGGACCCGGCTTTACTGAATGCCATTTAAACACCGAAATCGTGTTTAAATGATCTTAAAGCATCAGTGGCTTAAGATGTGATTGATCCAGGGCCGTCCAATTTATGTGCCACATGGTGTAAGTTTGGTGCAACTTAAGTCATTAAAGCTGTAGCTCATGTTGTGAGTTGACCTTGGCCCAAAAAACTGGAAACTGATTGGGAGATTTATACCATATGATCTGTGCACTTTGATGTGGACGATTGTCTTCGTGAGCTCACTGGTCAGCTGGTTCTGCTCCTCCGAATGTGATGCCATGCATGGTACTCGGCATAAGAGTAGGTGGCTACCACCCAACTTTCTGTTTAGGTGCACTTAGGTTTAGCTGCAGTTTGGAGACTGTTTTACAGCCTGACCAACCCTTTATACCATATTGACTGAAATTTTAATTTATTGGCCAATATTGGTTTCGGACTTTCCCGATATGAGAACTTCATATTCTCGGGTTTTATATACAGACCACGATAATATCGTAATCACCATCGGCTGATAATATGGTGATTATCAGCCAACAATATCGTGCTGTACTGGGCACTTTTTGTTTTAAAATAAAATTTTAAGGACTGAAATTTGAAGTTTTCGGTCAAAATAGTTGAGGCCGAAACCGATATTTTTGATCCTTGCCTTTGACAGCTCTAGCAATAGCCTTTTACGGGTCATTGGTAGGGCACCAGCTCCAAGGACACTAGCATTTGAAACCATACTCCAGCTACTTATGTAAAAGCCAATATTCCCTATTTTACGTAATGATTGCCACTAAATCACAAAACCTGCGACAGTATTCTCTGAATATATATATATATATATATATATATATATATATATAAAAGGAACAAGCATTATGCAAAAATAAAAATTATTTTTTTGGGGAAATGTTTTCTCAATCTCCCCCCCCCCCCCCCCCCCTCTCTCTCTCTCTCTTCACAACACCTCTCCTGCTCTATCTTCACAATGGTTCTATTTATTCAAAGAAAATATTTTAATGCATAATTTCCTAAAATATATAATGCTACTTAGTGGATTTTTCTAAAGGGAGGGCACTCGGTAGTCGATAATTTTGGCGTAAAAAAATTTCCTAAATTATCATATGATTAGTTTTGATTTCTCGTGGCACACATCTCAAAAAATGACCCAAAAATCACATGAAACACGTTGATGCTTAAACATGATTTTAAGGTCACTTTTGAGAATGTGGGGAATATGGAAGAAAAAATTGAACACCTAATGTACGCCTACGATATCAAGATCCTTCATGTGAAAGATTTGAATGAAAAATGATCTCCATTGATTGATTCGACATGATAAATGCATTTTGAATCGAGGAGATGAGACGATGTTATATTTTGAAAGGGTGTAAATAATGATATCCAACAGTAAAACTCCTTATAGAATTAGGTGGGTGATGCTATGGAGAGAGAGAGAGAGAGAGAGAGAGAGAGAGAGAGAGAGAGAGAGTTTACAGATATGAGATAAGAGAGCCAAAATAGAGGCGTTACATTTGAAATGATTATCATTATTGGTAACACTAGAATGTTTATTACTCAACTCAAAAGATTGCTTTTTCACCCTACCTTCTCTAGCTAACATGTATTTATCGCCTTGGAATTAGATGATAGAGATCGTTTCTTGTCCCTATCTTCCGCACAATATATTTAGAGATCGTGGGCTTACCATTCAACGGTCAATATTTTATTACACGTAGTGCAGAATCCCAAAAAAGTGACCTCAAATCATATGACATATCACGCCGGAGCATGATTTTAGGGTGGTCAATTTTTTAGATGTGTTCCATGTGTAATAAAAAAATGACCGTGTGATGCTACACCTATGATATATAGGTCTATTGTGTGGAAGATGGAGATGAAAAATGATCTCCAAAATCTGATTTAAAGGCAGTCAATGCACGCTTGCTTGAGAGGTGGGTGAAAAAAGCAATATGTTGGTGTGAAAATAACGGTACCATTTTATTACGCCGAACTTATTTCCTCTCCTCGCTTTATAATGTTAAAAAAAATGTACTGCTATTTGCAACCAAGATTCGGTCTCAACAACTGATGGTTCTAATCTTAGCGCTGTTGATTGCCTTAAATTAAACGATGGAGATTTTTTTTTCTTCCCAATCTTCTACACAACAGATCTTGGCATCACGTACTTACGTACTTACTTGAATATTTAAATTTAAAAAAAAAAATGTCAAATAGGAATGAGTTTTTGTAGAAACTGATTTTTTTTTTTGGGGGGTTATTGTGGGCATCTGCCCATATTGGGCCTTAACTGGGTTCCCCACTGATGCTACTAGAGCATTTTATAAAAATATATTATATAAAATGCATAACTATTATGAAAATTGTCGTTTACATGAGCTGCTAGAGGTGCTCTAAGCATGGCATATGTAAGCCATTCCAATTTATACTCCTCCAAAGGTCATACTGAAAATAGAATACATAATCTTTTAATTCTTTACCCATTAGATGGATAAAAGAATTTGACAATAAATATAGAACATTGCTTGACCATTCAGTAGTAGGGTACTGCTAGTTCTCGATAAACATATGATTTTGTTTAAGATTCGTAAATGCATAAATTCCATATTAAACGGAGGGCATCATATCCGGTATAAAGGTGCACCTTACTTGGATCCAATATGAAAAAGAGAAGCATGTGCACTTGGGTTACGCTCACCCAACGCCCAACTTTCACTTAGAGCTTATGTGACGCCCAAAGTCGAGTGTATTATATAAATTCATTTGATAAAAAGTCGACTCAATATTGTTGGATGTATAAGTCAAATAATGACTGGTTTTATGCCTTAAAAAATATAAGATAAAAGTACACTTTTAAATTCTTATTTTATTTTTTCAAAATGATCTAAACAATGTAACCTTACATTCTTTATGTGTGGCACCCAAGGATAAAAATTTCAGCTGAAATTTTGATTTCGGCATGACTGAAACTGAAATCCTAAAATTTAGCTGAAGTCCCAAAATTTGGCCAAAATTTTAATCCCCATATAAAAATGACCAAAATTTGAGTAGAGAAGGTGCACTTTTCTGAAATCCTATAACTAGGATGATATATGGGTTATATGGCAGGAGGGGTAGAGTATCATGGTTTAGACATGTAAATCCTAAGAGCATCTCTAATGAGTTTCTCAAAAGGATATGGAGCACCCAACAATTACTTTTGAGATATTTATTTCTCTTTTATACCTCCAACGATTATTTTAAAAGTGACGTGCAAATAGGATACCAACTTACTATCCTGTATGGAGGAGACCAAGTGAAGCATCCTATTTTTTTTGTAGATTTAAAAATACAACAAAATAATAAGGGAAATTTATCGGATCGACTTTATCAGATACACCTTTTCTGTCAGAGACTCTAAATTTTCACCTTTAATCAAACCGACCAGCTCCAAGCGAAGCCAATTCTAGCTAGCACAAAAAGTCATAAATACCAATTTTTTACACTTTTTTCTTTTATACATAGTTTAAAATTTTAAATATTTGTATTTTTTTTATATTTACGCGATGTGAAACGAGATCTATGCCGTCTGATTTGAAGGCCACAATATAAGATCGATGGTGCCAAAGATAAACACAAAAAAATGCAATATCGCCTTTTAAAAAAATAAAAAAATAAAAAAATTTAAACAATTGATTCCGACTCTTTAATCAGTCGATGGCAACTCTTAAAACAGTCGGTACTGACTGCTTAAAAAAAGTATTAGAAGGGATATTTATGACTTTTTGTGCTAGCTGAAAATGACTTTGGCTAAAAGCTGGTCGGTTTGGGTAAAAATGAAAATATAGAGTCTTTGATGGAAAAGATGTATCTGACTGGGCCGATCCGATAAATTTCTCAAATAATAAATTTGTGAGATAAGAATATATTATTTTGTTGAATATAAATTTAAAAATATAACAAAATAATAAATTTGAGATACTTGATTTAGAGTACACCATATCTCAAATTTGGTATCCAAAATTTGCCAACATAAGGAAAAAAATCGGAATGACCATTAGAGATGCTCTAACTCCACGGATGATGACGGTGGGCTTTTATATGTTAAGCCCTATTATGATCCTTGGGCCTAGGACATCAGCCCTAGCACTTTGATTTTTAAGGCTGGGTCGGTCCGGGTCTGGCCAAGTCATAGGCTATCTAGATCCATTGACAAGCTTACTAAGTACGAACAAGTATACCAAATAAAAGGCGTGTTTTTTTTCTCGTTTCTCAATGAGAAACTTGGTTGTCCCTTATCCACACGCCCACTCTCTCCCTTTCATCTACATCCCTTCTTCTTCTCTCACCCTCACCTAAAAATCAAAACATATTTAAAAACAGAGAGAAGAGAACCCAAGAATATTATATTTATATTTTATTATAAAAATGTCAATAACGTATTCAATCCCATCGTCCATCAAGGTCTCTTCTCCTTCAATCTCTTCTTCTTCTTCTTCATCCTATTCATTCAAAATTTCTCCAAGACCTTCGATTCTTATAAGGAACTCAAATGCCGAAGGCCCAATTCGAAGACCCGTTGCACCTCAATTAAGAGAACCTCTCAAGCCCGCCCCTCCATCACCGCCCTCTACGAAACCCCCGAAACCCGTTTCGGTGAGTGGTGTTTCGGATGTATCGAAGCAGGCGGTTATCACTTTAGAGTTCCAGAGAAAGATGGCCAAAGAGTTGCAGGAATATTTTCGGCAGAAGAAGCTTGAGGAAGCTGACCAGGGGCCGTTCTTTGGATTTATTGGAAAAAACGAAATTTCCAATGGAAGGTAACGGAAATTCGTACTTTTTTTAAAAGTTTTTAATGGGTTTTCTAATAATTCTTAATTTAACGCTAAATTGCCAATGAAAGAAAACTTTTTTTTTTGCTTTTGGAGCTTTTCAGTATCTTCAAATTAAAACTTGTGTATGGTTGTTTTTTTTGTCCTTGATAAGTCTCCCAATTTAATTAAAATTAGATTTTATTTATTGATTTTTATTTCTTAACTCTTACGCCTGGTTTTCTATTTGCATATTTTTGGGATACTGAACCAATAGACACTAAATATAGTACTTAAGACATAAATTAGTTGGGTTTCGCCTTTTTTTGTTTTTTGTTTTATCAGTAAAAGATTAAAGTTATATTAAAAACGAGAGAGAGTAGATACCTGCATGGTAGTGAGCAAGGATCAAAATTTCGGGTTACATTTTGGTTTCCGAGGGGACCGAAACCGAAATTTCGGCCGAAAATTTCAATCCCATACAAAAAATGACCAAAATTTCGGTCATATATTATCGTTTCGGTGGGGATCGAAACCGATAATTTCAGCCGAAATTTTGATCCTTGGTAGTGAGTCACTACCAAAAAAAGAAAAGAGGATCCATCTCAAGAGAAACTCTTCCTGGTAAACTGGTGAAAGACCCTTATCACCTCAAGACTGATTGTGGCAGGGGATAGATAAGAAATGGCGGAGGGTGGGTCCCGGGTAGCGAAAAAACTGTTAAGGTTCTGGGGAGAGAGAGAGAGAGAGAGAGAGAGAGAGAGAGAGAGAGAGGCCCAGTAGAGGAGGAACTCTTTTGCAGAGTCAATGACCAACACTGCAGGTCTAGCTCTTCGGTTGAAGACTCTATTATTCCTTTCAATCCAGATGGTCCAACACACCACAAGCGGGACAAGCTCCCAAATCTTGCCAGTAATCACTTCCTCTTTCTATTCCTCCACCCCATTGGTATAACATGCGATCCACAGAGGCCGGGAAGACCCAATCCGTTCAAAATTTAACAAGGAAAGAAGCCCAGACCTTGCCCGAGAAACCACAGTGGATGAGAACATGGTGAGGGGATTCATTACCCTTCATGTAGAGGAGGCAACGGTTCTCAACAAGTATCCCCCCCTTCCGTAATTGATCTTTTCATAAGGATTCTTCCCTAGGTTGCTGGCCAGGCAAAAAAAAGGATCTTGGGGGGGGTGGGGGGGGGGAGAGGATCTTCACTTTCCAAAGATGAACCGACTTTGGCTTATTCTTGTGGCGAATTTTGTGAAGATTGATGGTGTGATAAAAACTCAAAACCGAAAGGTGTGTTTAGCGCTTTTGTCCCAAATTTTGATATCAGCCCCCAAACTATTAGGATTGGTTGCGTGCAGGGTGGCAAAGAATCTAATATATTAGTCAATTTCATTGTCTTTGAGCATTCTTTGAGTTCTGACCTCCCATACCTAAGAAGTGCCATTTTGCGATGTAAACTCATTAATAACTTCGACTTGAGTTGAGATAATGCGGAAAATGTTTGGGTTATCTTCTTTGAGACTTACGGAGGAGGTCCATTTATCCCGCCAGAAATCAAACTTGTCCCCGCCACCCTAGCTATATTTGAGACATTTGTCAAAAAGATCCTTAACCGTGAGGACCCCTTTGTACCAACTAGAAACATGTCTATTGTGTAGTAAGATATCCCAGCCATTACTCCCCAAACCATATTTTCCTTTCACAATTTGAAGCCACAGGGGCTCCCGGTTGGCATTCTCTCCCATTCACCAAAGCCATTTCCCTAATAACGCCAGATTCATGATTTTGATGTTGCGAACGCCCAAACCCCCCACCTTGTTTTAAAGTGTAACAGTCTTTCCAATTGACAAGGTGAAACTTTAAGCCACTACTATTACTTTTCCACAGAAAGTCCCTGATAATTTTCTCAATGGTTCTAATGATAGACATAGGAGCTTGGAAAATCGACATAAAGAAAATAGGAAGGGCGGACAATGTCGAATTAATGTGCGTTAGGCGACCCCTACTACTCAGCATTTTACTTTTCCAAGTAGCAAGTCTTTTTCTAAACCGATTAACGACCAGTTCCCATTGCTGAATTTTTTGTTTTCCCGTTCCGAGAGGAAGACCAAGGTACATGAGGGGGAGCTTTTCTTCAAGGCATCCAAAGGAATCCGCTAGGGTAGAGATGTTGCGCTGGCTAGTATTGATGCCCACAACTTTAGACATATGGAGATTAACCTTCTGCCAAAAAACCGCTTCAAAAATAGCTAGAACACTAAGGACCTTTTGAACAGCCTGGAGGGAGGGATTGCAAAAGATAACTGTGCCATCCACATATTGGACGTATGATAAGGATAGTTGGTCGGTGATTTGGAAACCGTTGCAAAAACCCAGAGCTGAGGCTTTATACAGGAGACGGTTCAACGCCTCCCCCACAATGTTAAAGAGGAGGAGAGAGAGGGTCTCCCTACCGCAACCCTCTAGTTCTACGGAAATAACCTTTAGGACTCCCATTAATAAAAATAGAAAAAGAAGTGGACTCGCAACAAGCACGCATCCATCTTATCCAATTACCGTGGAAGCCTTCCACTTTTTTCTGACTATCAATAGCTTCGTGGGCCACAAGGGCTATATCCAAGAGTTGCCATCCCGAGATAAAAGCCCTTTGGTTTACCGAGATAATATTCCCCAAAACTAGTTTTAGACGATTAGCTAGGACCTTGGCAAGGAATTTGTAAATACAGTTAAGGTTTAAAGTCCCTGACGTCTGTCGTTCCTTCAATCTTTGGAATCAGTGCAACAAATGTGGAGTTAAAATCTTGCGGCAGCTTAGCTGTGGAGTAGAACTCTTGGAAAAATCGAAAGACGTCTTGTCTAACCGTTTCCCAGTAGGCTTTGAAGAATTCTGTGGTGAACCCATCCGATCCGGGAGCTTTATTTGTGGCCCCTTGAAAGACTGCCCTCTTGATCTTGGTTTCTTCGAACGGCCGCTCAAGGGAACTAGCTTGATGTAAGAAGAGAGTGTTGAACTGAATACCCTGGAGGATGGGTGAATTAGACGTTTCCTCCTAGTATAAACTTTGATAGAACAGTAGAATTTGAGTTTCAATGTCGGAGGCGGTTTCGAAAGTGTTATTACCCACTTGAAGACGGGATATGTAGTTTTTGTTTCGTTGACCGTTCACAAACGAGTGAAAATATTTCGTATTGCCATCACCATGCTTACGCCAGTGGGCTTTGGATTAATGTCGCCAGATTTCTTCTTCCTGGAGGCATTTTTGGTTGTAAGCAATTTTAAGGGCCACTCAGACATCCTTCTTTTCGTTGCCCAGTCTTCGTAATTCTTCGAAACCATCGAAGGTCTTGATTTTCATGAATAGGTTTTCTTTTATCCTGGAAACATTGCCAAAAATTTCTTTGTTCCAGATTTTGAGTTTCCCTTTGAGGGATTTGATCTTATAAGCAAGACGAGACGTAGCACCAGGGATCTCGTTGAGCCTCGCATTGCCGTTCCACCACTCCATCTTATCACGGAAGTCCTTACTTTGTAGCCACACATTCTTCGCAATTCTTCGAAACCATCGAAGGTCTTGATTTCTGTGAATAGGTTTTCTTTTATCCTGGAAATAATGCCAAAAATTTCTCTGTTCCAGATTTTGAGTTTCCCTTTTAGGGATTTGATCTTATAAGCAAGATGAGACGTCACACCAAGGATCTCGTTGAGCCTCGCATGTCCGTTCTGCCACTCCATCTTATCACGGAAGCCCTTACTTTGTAGCTACACATTCTCAAAGCGGAAAGGTGTGGGGCCAGAAGTTGATTGAATGCCAGTAGAAAGAAAGATTGGCTTGTGATCGGAAACCGTGGTTGATCACACATTCACCATCGTACGTGGAAAGTCATCCATCCATTAGAATCGATTAAGCCTACAGAAAATCGAATAATCATGCCCGTTAGTCCACGTAAATATGTCCCCTCTCATACCCGTATTAGCAAGATCACATTCTGAGATGAAGTCATTGAACTTTGACGCCGCTCTCCGATCAAAATTCCCCCCATTTTTCTCGTCTTGAGTGCGGATGGCGTTGAAATCTCCTCCAACCTACCAACTGTGATCCCATCTAGAGGAGACTGAGCTAAGTTCCAAGAACATCTCCTCCCGAGGGCCCACTTCATTTGATCTGTAAACCCTAGTGTACACCGCGATAGACTCATCACTTTTCTTCTTCAAAGCAACTGAAACTGTGAACTCTTCGATATCCCCATCGACTTCAGAGAAAATGGAACTTTTCCAAGCCAAGATAACTCCACCTACCGTACCATCTACTGGCAAAAAGTCCCACTCCCAATCTCCTCTTCCCAGAGCCGATTGGAGGTTAAAGCAATTCGCTTCTTCCCATTTAGTTTCCTAGAGCATCACTACTGATGGCTTGATGCTTCTGATAGTAGCCTTAACAATGGTGCACTTCCCCTTATCCCTCAACCCTCTTTCGTTCCAAGAGAGGAAAGACATAGAACAGAGGAAAACCAAAGATGCCCAAAAAACATAGAGTCCTTTAATTTAAGAGATCTTGACCACCCTTGTAGGGGAGATAGACTTTCTCTTGGTGCTCCTTCTAGTCCCCGATTTGGAATACTTTAGGCCCCACTTAAATTTATGCACTTCCCGATTCCCTTTTCTCTTGAAATCCTCCTTGGCTAATCTTCTTTTGGTCTGGATCTTGCGGAAGATGTTGATGATCTTATCATCCGAGCCCAAGAACGTCATCCCCAGGGAGTTCCCAACTTCTAGATCATTCTCTGCTTCCCTCTGGTCCATGTGAGAGTCTCCAACTGAGGATGCGAGAGAGGAATGGTGAGGGGTAGGTGGGAGCAAGCAAGCAAGGTTAGGATTGGGGTCATTGTCGCGGAGGTGAGCAGGATCTTCCTCAAAATTCCTGCAAAAAAGCACAGTCCCTGGCAAGGAAAAACCTTTAGTAGAAACAAGAAAGAGAGAAGAGGAGTTAACGGGCTTTTCAAACGGGTTTTGTCGGTGCTGCTCCCCATTCCGTATTCGGGATCGATTCGCTGTCTCGACACAAAGATTGATGGGGCCGCCCGGGTCCATGGAGCCAAAGGGAATATGACCCGTTTGGTATGGCATATGGCACACGTGCAGTGAGGTTGAGGCATCTGTATTTGGTAGGTGAGACATGTATCCCAACAGGGTATTTTGTCCTATTCGGCGTAGAAACGGTGTGGTTTGTGCCCAACACATAGTATCCGTCGACTTCGGCGTTTCTAGCAAAGACCCCTTAACCTTCCATCTAACGTGGCTACCTGGAAGTGGTTTGTGAAGGGTTGTGGGTACAATACCGAGGGGACCTCCACGTGTCACCTCCACCGACTTTTCCGCCCTTTTATGTCCTTCCGGAAACATCCTTGACGTGTGCATAAAATTCTAGGGGACACTGCGCACATCCGAAAGGTGATATTTGGCGTGGGGGAGTGGGAGAGTAGCCTTTGCACCAAATTAACTCCACGTGCCCTGAAAAGATAGGTAGGGGTATTCCCAATGCTGTCAGTAGAATGACTATCATAAGTATCCGAGACTTAAGAGGGCGACGGTTCATGTGGGTTAGTCGAGGCCGAGACTTAAATAGTAGATCCTTCTGCCCCATTTGAATTTCGAAAGTGTTACCGTTGAGTTCCTCGATCTACATATTTCCCTTCAACTTGTCCTTGATCACTTTTGTCACATCAGCATGGATGGACACCTGCGACCCCCCGCTGACATGCCGTCCGGGAGCCCGGCTGACATCCGTATGCAAGCAAGGTTATGCCTCCTGTGGTGGAATACTGGGAGCTTCGTTGCCTCAGCCAGCCGTGGTACCCTATCAACATTCCCCTTGTTGCGGAGCAGTACTTTCCTTCCCATTGACACATTCTGTATATGACTGGTCCGGATTATCGTGGGGCCTATTTCGTGGTGATCTCTGCCGGTTATCCGTTCCGCCCTATCCACTTCCATGCAGCACCAGTACTTGCTCCCTCCAACAGTGACATATTCCCCCCCCCCCCGTTCCCCTTTACTCTGATACGGGCGCATCTGGTGTCTGTGAAGCTAGCGGTTCGTTTGTTCACCTCGATCAAGCCCCCGCAGGTGCTGCCGACCCTCCTTAGGATCGTAGGGGACCAAAGGAGAGGGGGAAGGCCGAAGATGTTGATCCAAACACTGGCGATATCTTGGTGTAGGGATGTTTTGAATTCAACGTCTTCCCATTTGATGAAGAGGAGGGAGTAGCCTGCCCAGCTGTAGAGGCCACCTGCAATCACCTCCTCCAATCTTTCGTCTCCCTCATTGAAATGAACCAGTAGATGTCGTTACATGATGTTTTTTAATTTTGTTACATGGATGTTTTTGTTTCGAAGTTGGGATGTAAAATTTTTTCTTGTATGTGGATGGACGTCCGGGGAAGACTCATGCTCTCTTGACGTATGTAAAAACTTTGAAACTTCAGCAATAGATGGTTTTCCTTTGGTTATTTCTGCAACCACCCATAAACTGGTAGGGATCATGATACTTGAATCAGGTAAAAACTCCAAGGAGAACTCAGGAGCACTCTCCGGACACTGGCCCCCGAGGTGGTGTTGTCCTGCACCTGGGTTCCTTGGGCTACAACTTCTGTACTGTGAGTTTTACCGGTTTGATGGATGGAGGAACTGGTTTGGTGAGAGGTGGGTTGGCGGGGATACTGGCGTATAGGTTGGTATTGCCATTGATGAGTTTCCTCCTTCCAGGTTCTGACATTACCTCCCTGAGGTTTCTTGTAGTTCTCATGTGAACCCATCGGAATCCTCTTGTATCTTATCCCTGCGATAGACCATCCCTTTGCCACGTATTGAGCTTGTTGTTTAGACAGCAAAGGTTGTTTGGGCGAACCCCAAGTAGGGTAGGGCATATTCACGAACTTGGTAATGGTAGTTCCCTTTTTCGAGTGAGCGTCGCAGCCATCCTTGTGGCATACGATCCTTCTTCAGAGGTTGAGGTTGTTACACCTGTTGCATACCCAATCACCCGCTTGGATGACAAGGGGTTTGGTAATCCGATCCTTCCCCCCTGCACTGCTCCTTTGCCACTCCATGTTTCGCTTTTTTTGTTTTCTATTTATTATTATTATTATCTGTTTTGCTGGGTTTTTGAGGATTCTAAAATTGAGTTCTAATTAGATGATTGTTAGAGCTTTTGTGAGTCTTCAGCTTTCTTTGGGGTTTTATAAAGATTAGCAGTTCAAATTTGATTAATTTTTATTTTGATTCAACTTATTTCCTTGAAGTCGTGATCACTATATTTTCCCATCTATTTGAGTAGACTTTGTGAGTTCTATTTCTCCTTGCATTCTGTTCCAGGTTAAATTTTCTGTTACTCCACAACCCTTAATCCCATTTCTCACTATTTTCTTCCAAGTCTTTATTGGTCTTCCCCTTCTCCTACTTCCTTGTGCTTTCTTCATTTTAATCCTTCGTGTATTTTCCTTTCTCCTTCTTTATAAATTATCATTTACTTGTTTCCTTGTCTGGCCTACTATTAATGGGTCAAATTTTCGTTCGAAACCATTACATATCAGTTTCGGAGCAGTCCTCGGTCCATATATTTTGGTATGTATCAGCCAATAAATATACGAATGTATAGTCCAAAACCGATCTTGATCGTCTGATACTTATTGGTCTTGGAGCTGACTGATATGTACCGGAAAACCAAGAGTTTGACCCATGATTAGCATTACATCAAAAATCAACATATACCATGAGAGGTTTTAAGGGGTATTGACTATTAAATCAGTAAATTGACATTATTGTATCTATTTCCAATTGTAAAATACCGTGATTTTAAATTCCTAGGCTGACTAGATTGTATCAACAAAATTGAAAAAAACAGAAATATCTGATTTTTTGGGTCATGCAGATGGGCGATGTTTGGTTTTGCTGTTGGGCTGCTAACCGAGTATGCAACGGGATCGAATTTCGTCGAGCAGCTAAAGATACTTCTCTCCAATTTTGGAATAGTTGACCTGGACTGATTCATCATCATATTTTGTGTTTCATATTTGTAATTGTTATAGTATTCAAATCCAACGTTTCGTGTTTAATTTCTGTGAGTGATTTACTTTTTATCTTCCTTTTATAAATCTCTTCACCATTATAATGTATGCTCATTGTTCTTCAATTGTAACATTGTAAAATAGTTGCTTTGTTTGCTGCCCAAACTTACAATGCTCGAGTTAGATTTCATCTAGCTTTTCTTTTATCGCGCTTCTCCTTGTTTTTATTAAACTTCAGGATATTAAAATTAGTTCCTCATGTACAGGGCTTGATGAGAACGGAAACTAGCACTTTATCAGGAGATCATAAATTTTATGTTATGACACTTGGATCCACTCACAGATGTGGGGTTTTAATGGTGCAAAAATGTATTTTGGTTCCGTATCGAGTCAAGAAACATGCCTTCACCTTCAAAAAAATACTATGGTAAATGGTTGTTACTCTGTGGAGAATCAGGCTGCGTATAGTTAGTTCCCATTATCTTGTCTAACTCCCTGCAAAGGAGGATAAATCTGCTCTCTACTAACTACCTACCAGAGCAAATTTTATCTGCTCTGGCAATGAGTGAGTAGAAAGGAGGGTAGAACTGGTGAACAAGTAAATCTTGCATAAATTCTTGAGGGTAGAACTGGTGAACAAGTAAATCTTGCATAAATTCTTGCTATGCAAGGAGTTATCAAGGAGAAGGGGTACCTACTAAAGCAGGTAGCAGGATGTTAGCAAAGAGAATGGGAACCTGCTAAAGCAGGTGAACTCTGCTATGGCAGGGGCTAGTAGAGAGCTATGCCATACACAACTTCAGTCTCCACTGTATTTTTCACCTCTTGTTCATCCTGGCAAGTGCCAATAGTGTTGCCTGAATCCCCTTCAACCTCCACCGAATGTATATTGAAATTTTCCTTAACGATCCACAATCCCTGGAGTAAAGCGAGACATCCAGCCTGGAAAGAATCTTTAATGCCTACAGGACTTGTGTAAGCCATCAAGATCTCGCCTCTATGGTCTCTGATCAGTCCTCCAAGCCCAGGTTGTCTAGTGATCACCCATTAAAGTTCAGCTTGAGGGGCCTTTAGCAAGTTGGTTTCCATCAATTTGTAACCATGATTTTCTGAGCCTGAAATTAAATAACCTCTTTCCACTTTCTTTCTTTGTCCTGCAAACTTATGCCCCTAACCTCTTCTCTACCTTTAATCCAGTTTACCAACTAAGTTCAATTTGCAAGATCAGCTTATATGTGCTGTCACCGTGGCAGTCTTATCGTATAAAATGCGGTAGTTTCTTTCCCAACTTATAGTGGACCTGCCAAAGAAGAAATCAAACTTCTCCAACGAGCATCTGCTCAAATTCTCCCAAAACGTAATCTTGTCACCTACTCAACACTAAATCTCAACCCCTTCGAAAAGATAATTGTTCTTCCACAAATCTCTCAATGATAGTCCCATAAACTTTTTGACAGATTCACCATTCTCAAGGAGATACCAAGGTATTGAATTGGAAGTTGTTTTAAAGAACAGCCCAAGGCATTAGCAACATTTCTCATAGTATGCTCTTCCACTCCGATGCCTCCAATCAAGCTCTTGCTCAAATTTAACTTGAACCCGAAACCACTTCAAATATTTTAACAATACCTTGTGCCCATTTTTAGCATGGATGATCATCATCACAAAAGAAAACTGTATCATCTTTGAATTGGAGATGGAATATGGGCATGTCATCCACTTTAAATCCCTTAATTGATCCAAGCGTTTCACCCTCAACCATCAATTTGCTTATGGCCTCAACCCAAATAGTGAATAATGGAGGTGGACGGGACCTTGTCTTAAGTCCTCTCGAATTACTGAAATATCCTACTGGGATGCGATTAAGAAGAATGGCGAATTTAAGCTCCAAATAGTACTGGGACATCCCATGTTGTCATTTGTTACCGCAACCCAGTTTTTTTTTTTTTGATAGAAACCACAACCCAGTGTTAGGAGCATGTAATCAATGAATTGAAGATCGGGCTTATTGTATTCCTTCTCAAGGTCCAAACTACAAACTAGTCTTCGATCAGCTACTTTTCTTCTCTTGTTCGCACACTCATTTTCTTAGGAATTAATTCTTCACTTTAATCAATTTTTATTATTTTTCCCATTCTTTTTGGCTGAGCATCTTTATTGGCTCTTCGATCCGCTGTATTTAATTTTCTCTTTAATGAAATTAACAGCTTTACATCGATCAAAAAATAATTAAAGTGATAATAGGTATCCTTCATAGAATTGTTAATTCTACTGCGATCATGAAATTCATGCAGCACCAACATCAATTCATCCTTAATCAGGTTCCGAAATTCTTGATAAATCACCATCGTAAAGCCATCCGGCCCTGGTGCCTAACCACCAACCTTCCCAAACACAGCCCTGTTAATTCCTCTTTAGTGAGGCCTTTTCCAGTTTATAGCTTGTTCTTGCGATATCATCTCGAATGAAAACTCATCCATCCCTAGGATCAAGAAGCCAAGCGAGGTATTCAGCGAGAACAGAAAAATGGAACACTACAGGGGGGAAAAAAAAGGAAAAAGTAAAAAAACCAAACAAACAAGTGTAAAATGATGTAGGGGCAAAGGACCGGGACCAAGGTCCTGGCATCAAAGACCCCTAACCCCTAAGAAAAAGATGTGATCCTTAGTATCCTAACGAGGTTGGAGTGCCTCCCACTCCCTAGCAATCTCCTCCATCCACGAGGCAGAACACTTGGGCGAGATCAAACACCACCCCATTACAAGTGCCCAACTTCCTATCAAATATTCTCCTATTTCGCTCTTTCCAAATTTTCCAAAAGAAGCCATTGGAAGCAACCTCCACAAAATGCAACATTATCCTCGAAAGCGAAATCTGTCCACTCATCAATTATGGTATCATTTTATATGGAGTTGAAGAATGCCAAATATGGTAGGCTGCTGAATTATTATTATTTTTAATGCTAAATAGAATTAGAAACATATTGGCTCTCGGATCATCATATCCATGAATCGGCTTGCTGTTGTTCCAACTTCCAAGCAAAATTTGAAGCTACTGCTGAACATGCTCTGGTGAGAGGTTTACTTCTCAGTTCTCACACAATCTAAAAATCAAAATTGAAATAATTCTTTGTAGGAGTTTGTTACTGAATCTGCTTGAGTCAATTTATTGAGGATCCTTGTTGGCAAACCACCTTTCCGTGAAGTGAATTGGGTATGAGCTTATGAGGTACCCGACACGAGCAGATTGACTTAGAGCTTCCGGTTGTGCGCAGATGTAGTATCTAATGCCATCTTTATATAGAAGGAAAAAAGTGAAATCCTGCTGAACTACTAGGCGCTCTTAGTACTGGGTCACTTTTTGGGATGTGTCTTATGTGGTATCATCATCTGCCTACTCTGATGGGTTCATCATGATCTACAGATTTATGTGTGAGACGGACCAAAAAACCATCTTCCTCACCTTATTCAAAGCGGTCAAACACCATTTAAAGTAAATTGGCTTCCATGTATATCTAATATATCATTAATTTTATATGACATTTGATTACTTTATACAGATGGAGATCATTTTCATCTCATATCAATGGTGCGAATGAGGATTCCTCAGGCCCTAGGTCAAATTAGTAAATGGGAACCAAAATGGACCCCTATAGAAAAAAAAAATTATAATTTTTTTTGGGCCACAAGCCTTTGAAGAATTGACTGACACTGAAGCCCCATTTTGGGCCGGAAATTAGGGGGACCGAGACCATGCAGAGTGCTCGAGCGCTTACTATTGCCAACACATTTAATACTGCACTAAAGTGAATGTATTGAGTAAGAGTACTAATGGCAACCCACTTTCTTCATTTTTGGGGTAGATGAAATACAGTCAATAAGCCAATTTTGCATCGACCAAAATTTGATTTTGGAAAATTTAAGGTGAAATTAATTTGGGAATCCTAAATTTCTCGTTTGATTGTATTTTAAATAATGGGATTGAAATCACGAGGGGCTCATTTTTGGAATTCACTTTTACCCACCAATTCTTTCACAAACCATTTATACTTTTACTCGCGAAAACCTCTAATGGTAGATCCACACAATAATTTCATCATCTCATATTTTAACTTCTGGAACTAAAATCATATGGGGCCTAATTGTAAGTTTTGTAATAATTAGAATCCTACTGAGTCGCTAAAAGCACCTATGCTCCCACACACTAGGAAAAAGATCCTCTTTGTTCAAATCATTAAAATCACTCACTTCTTCTTCATAAACTTCGACATATCGCAACGATGTCGACTTGTCACGACCCAGAATCCTTACCCGACCTCAAGGGCCTAGAATTCCGTGTTATGACACCGCACGCTTGTTAAGGCGATAAACGGACATACACATAATTCTTATACCGATTTAGCATATGGATCAAGGCATTTAATAGCATCATTTAAAAAATAAATTATTCAAGAAAACAACAGCGGAAAACGTAGATGACGTTAATTAAGTGATAAATCCTAACCATGCATCTATAATCGAAAGCAAGCAGAGGTTTTACGTAGAATAAAACAGTCCCAACGCAAACCCAAGATTGGTGCTGAAAAATAAAAGTATCTAATAACAAATCTCCCCTGAAAAATAATAAAACTATGACTAAGAATCTCTCAATGCTCAAAGTAATCCGCCGGATCTATTCCCTCGTCCAAATGGTAGCCGACGTCTTCACGCTCTTGAGCGCATCGAGAAGATCCCCATCCTCGGTGATGGAAAAATCGAGTTCTCACCCTGGCTGTTAGTTTTGGGGAGGGGTGAGTTTACTCGATCCGTAAACTCGGCGAGTTACAATCGATCCACCATAAAATACTCAGGTGATCGTGTGTGCAATCGCTTGAGTTGCGATACATTTTGAAATAAATCAAACAGCTATAAATGATTACAAAAATATCTAACATCTCATATCTATCATAACAAAATTGAAAAATATAGCATAAAAAGAAAAAAAAGTAACATAAAATGAAAAGACCTGACATAACATGAAATAAATATGATGCATCAAGTTCTGATCTCCTTTTGTGTCTGCTTTGTCGACTTTTCCTATGTGGCATATCTTAAGACTTAATATTGCTCCATACGCCTACACAACGTACTTCACATCTTACATAATTTTCGTATACACATGCGGGGGCTGTGACGCCGAGCCTATCACGCGAGGTCCACGTGTGATAACCACCTAACCTCCATATCATATCGTATACCACGATCCGGCCGATGTGGTTGCATGCATTTAAATCGGTGTCCCTTACATTGGGACACCGTCAGTATCATATTGTCCTTAAGACCCGTCTTGGCAGAGACGTTAGATCTTGCGGTGTACGCAAGACATAGCACGCGTGTAGAAACTTAGTTAAATATTTTTTGGCCTTCACAACGTAACTTATCCGTATTAAGTATCTTACCTTATCTTACATATAATTCCTTATCATTTGCTTAAAACTAATTTAAAGTGAGCGATGCGATAAGATTCACAAAATCACGCTTCCCAAGGGGCCAGGTTCGTAGTAACACGGATATACTTCGTGTGGCGACCCATACTCCCATAGAGGTGTTGCATCCGTACATGGATGCCTACATTCCAAGTTCCATGTGACCGTGACGGAATCCCACCATGACGAAGGCTTAAAAGTCGTGTGACATAGCTTATTTCTTTTAATTGTGATGCCCTATCGTGATTTTTCTACATGTGGTGCATGCCATATGATGAAAGGACTAACTTGGCCAAAAGAAACTATTTCATACATCTTACATACTTGTGAATATAAAATAATAATTAATATTTGAAAAGAAATGATATTTCATACAAAATTTTGGAGAAACTTCTACATGGGGTCGATTCTTGATCGAGCCTTCTATTTTAAAGTTTCCTAATATTTATGCATCTACGTATACACCTTTTACTAATTTGACACGAGTGGGTCAATGTGGCGTCAAATGATCCACTTAGCCTAGTTATATAAGGGTTAATATCCTCACTAAATTTTCCAATTTGTGAGCCTCAAAGCGATCTAGAAATTTTAGTGACACTTTCGATCCATTAGATTACCTTGAGTTACTATTGAGATCATTTTGAAGTTAGTCCTGTAGGCCACTTGCGCCTTAATTCTCAAAATTAAGGGTCAAAGGTAACCCATGTATTATTCCATGTGGCACCTAAGGCTAAAATAAGAAGGCACGAACTTTGAGTCATTTATCCTCTAATCTGAACCATTTGATGGTTAGACAATAAAATTTTACCTAAGGTTGATTCTTTTGTCCCGATCCCGATTCGATCTCTAGCACACTAGATCTTCCAGTCAACGTTTTACAAGATCTAGCAGTCAAATTACACTTAGTGTACCTACCATGTGGCGATCAGATTGAACAGATCTGAACCATCAGATATTTAAGAAAAATGATTCTAAGGTATTAGGTCGTTGGGCCCAATTTATTTTGACCTCTAAGGTCTCAAATCTAAGGGTCAAATCCTTCATGTTCACTGATATCTAAATAGCCTTTTACTTTTTCTTGATTTGTGGGCTAAGTTCTCGAGTTCTGAACCATTAGATGTCTCGAGGATTTCAATTTGTGGAGATGGTCCATCTCTGTTCTATTTTTTTGGGTTGGGCCCATCAGGTCCAACCTTGAATCTATTTCATTTGAAATCAATGGTGCTAGAAGGATGGTTTAAAATATTCATATCGTAAAATTCTTCAAAGTGCCCAACTACAATAGTTGGCACGCAAGTTATCACCGCATTGTCGGCGTTTAGTTGGGCCGATCCCAAATATATCTTATCTTCATCGATAAATTGTGGAGAAGAAGAGCTCTCTCTCTCTCTCTCCAAACACTATATAAGCAATACAAAACCCTATATATATTCATTATATATCTATATATATTAAGGCAACTATTATACCCATTATATGATTTATGCTATTATACACACCGAAATACATGTATATATATATAACTTTTGAATACCTAAATAAGATAAATAGATATTCATTTAATATATATATATATATATATTTATTCTTATTATTATTAAAATAAAAAGTTGAATATTTTAAGATCGATCGAGGGGCACCCACCTCTTGAAGCGTGCTCGGCGAATCGATGGCGGTTAGGGCGATAGAGATCGGCGTCCACACGATGGGCCGTCCACGATTACGCTGTCTTCACCTCGATTTGACGATAGAAAAATACTATAGTGGTTCTTGTGGAAGAACACACAAGAGATTTAAAAGAGATTAGAGTGTTTTTAGAAAAAGGTGGCTATAGAAGAAGATGGAGTGACGGCTAGGGTTTTTAAGAAGAATTCTTATAATAATGGTTTAGGGTTCTCCGTAGCTTTCTTATTTATAATATTTCAAGGTTTAAAATAGAGGTTTAAACTCACGTAGTAAGATTTCATCCTTAGACCTCTTGTTTATAAGCAAAGTCTTTCAACCACTAGGCCACCACACAACTTGTGTCAAATAAGGATAATTTTAAATATAAAACCTTTTTGAAAAATCAAAATGTGTACTTTTTCAACTAGGATAGGTTCCGGTATGGAGCACTAACACCACGCTCTGTGCAAAATGAATCTAACACCACAAATTCAGTTTTAAATTTTTAGGGTCGTTACACGACTGCATCACCAAAGTACCTTCTTCTTCTTCTTCAACTCTGGTGAGTTGCAACTACGGCGACATCACTGTAAGTACCCAATCAAATCTTACAAAATTTGTTAAAAAGAAAACAAATGATGACTACAGTTATTGATTGTCATATGTAAAAAATTGACAGTGAGCACCAATTGCCACTTTTTTACTTTTAACGGGGGGGGGGTACCCATCGCCACTGCCAGATCACAGGCAGAATTTGTCTGTTACACTATGGTTGGATGCCCATTGTGATTTTTTTTATAAAAGTTTTTTTCCGAGACTCAGTTAGTTTGCCATTCGTCGGAGCTGAGAAAGAAGAAGAGGAGAGTGCTTTGGTGGTGTCATGATCATTATTACAACTTGGCGGAGTTGAAGAAGAAGAAAATTGAGTACTTGGGTGATTGTTTTTTTTTTATAAGAAAAACTTTGAACAGTTGGAAAAGGTACCTTGCCAATACCAATAGATGAGCACGATCTTGCCAGTACCAATAGATAGGATGGGGATTTTCCAGAATATCCAGTTATTAATGTTAATTTTTCATCAATTGGTGTGCGGATAGCTAAGGTTGGGTGCCACTAGAATCTAAGTGGTGGAATAAAAAAGTGCTGTGCGCCTAAAATCCAGGCCAGACTGCTGTTTGCTTCTCAGAGCTGAAACAACAAAAATGATCAACAAATCAATGTTTGGTAGTTTATTATGATCCGCCGCTTCTCGACATTTGCTTACAAACTCCAACCATCCCATCTAACTCCTAACGTTTGCTTCTCTACTCAAATTCAACCCAAAACTTCCGTTCTTCTTCACCGGCTTACAAATTCAGAATCCCATTTCAAAAACTCAGACACCCACACCCATTTCAAAATCCCTTCTCCTACGCCCATTTCGTTGGAGAAGCTGATAGCTGTGTATGAAAAAACTCAGACCCATTTTAATACTCCAACACAAAGAGCAATCCAAGAGCATTATGAACCTCTTCGCGATTCTGAAATTTATGACCATCTGGTCAGTCGATATGCGGGTTCGAGTGATCCAGAGGATGCTAAACATCTCCATTTGCAACTAATCAAAAATGGATTTGTTAGAAATTTCTATTTATCAAACACCCTCATCAACAAGTATTCTAAGATTGGCAACTTGGAGTCTGCCCATAAACTGTTTGCTGAAATGCCTGAAAGAAATTCCGTTTCTTGGACTTGTTTGATTTCGGGTTATGTGAGGCGAGAACTCCCCACTGAAGCCTGCAATATTTTTCGTTCTATGATTTGTGCTGGCTTTGTACCGACACACTTTTCGCTAGGTAGCGTGTTACGTGCTTGCCAAGACTCCGGCCCTGAACGCCTTAAATTTGGAATGCAAGTCCATGCTTTAATTTCAAAAACTCTTCATTCACTGGACGTCGTCGTGTGCAATGCACTTATCTCAATGTATGGCTGTTGTGATGAGAATGCTGCGAGTAATTCTCGTCAAGTGTTTGATGAAATGTCGATGAGAAATTCAATATCTTGGAATTCAATTATATCTGTTTACTCTCAGAGGGGAGACGTTTTCAATTGTTTTGAAATATTTTCGAAAATGCAGCGGGAGGGTTTTGGGTTTAGTTTGAAACCTAATGAGTATACTTTTGGTAGCTTGATAACTGCAGCTTGTTATTGTTCTTCTTATTTTTATTCTGTTTCGTGTCTGCTTGAGCAGATGCTGACCCAGGTTTTAAAATCCGGTTTCTTGTCTGATTTATATGTGGGTAGTGCTTTGGTTAGTGCATTCGCAAGATTGGGCATGCTTGATGATGCTAGGGAAATATTCAAACGGATGGATGTGAGGAATGTGGTTTCTATGAACGGGCTGATGGTGGGGTTGGTGAAACAAAAGCGTGGGGAAGAAGCAGTGGATGTTTTCAGAGAAACAAGAGATTTGGTTGGGATAAATTCTGATTCTTATGTAGTTTTGCTTAGTGCTTGTGCTGACTTTGTGGAGCCACGAAAAGGAAGGATGAAGGGACGGGAGGTTCATGGGTATGTAATCAAGACTGGTCTGATTGATAAGAAGACGGCAATTGGAAATGGGCTTGTCAACATGTACGCAAAGTGTGGTGCCATCGATGACGCTTATAGAACTTTCAAGCTCATGGGTGTCAAAGATTTGGTCTCTTGGAACTCAATGATCTCTGGTCTTGACCAGAATGGATGTTTCAAAGAGGCGATGACTAGTTTTCATCTAATGCAAAGAAGTGGATTGTTGCCGTCAAATTTTACATTAATCAGTACTTTGAGTTCGTGTGCGAGCTCAGGATTTATCGGACTAGGGAAACAAGTACATTGTGATGCGATCAAATTAGGTCTTCATTTGGACATCTCCGTTTCAAATTCGCTTCTTGTGTTGTATTCACAATCGGAGTGCATAAACGATTGTCAAAAAGTTTTTATTTTCATGCCAGAGCATGATCTCATTTCATGGAATTCAATGATCGGGGCATTAGCTGATTCAAAGGTATCAATCTTCAACCCTATAGAGATTTTCCTAGATATGATGCGAGCAGGGTGGAATCCGAACAGGGTAACATTCATAAACATTCTTGCAGCATTGTCTTCACTTTCAATTCTTGAGTTGGGCCGACAGGTTCATGTTCTTGTCCTAAAATACCGTGTCTCAGAGGACAATGCTATCGAGAATGCACTTCTTTTTTGCTATGCGAAGTGTGGGGTGATGGATGACTGTGAGCGCTTGTTTGCAAAGATGTATGATCGGAGGGACAAAGTATCGTGGAACTCTATGATTGCCGGATATATCCATAATGGGCTTTTTCCAAACGCCATGGACTTTGTCTGGTTGATGATGCAAAATGGACAGAAAATGGACTGCTTCTCCTTCGCCACAGTTATCAGTGCATGTGCTTCGGTTGTGGCATTGGGACACGGGATGGAAATACATGCTTGTGGCATCAAGGCTTGTTTGGAATCAGACGTCGTAGTGGAGAGTGCACTAGTTGACATGTACTCCAAGTGTGGAAGGATAGATTATGCCTCCAGAGTTTTTAGTTTGATGCCATTGAAAAATGAATTTTCTTGGAACTCTATGATATCGGGCTATGCTCGACATGGCCACGGTGACAAAGCGCTAGAGCTGTTTACAGAGATGCAAAGGAAGGACCAACGCCCCGATCATGTCACCTTTGTTGGGGTCTTATCGGCCTGCAGCCATGTTGGTTTGGTTGACCGCGGCTTAGAATATTTCAAATTGATGACCGAACATTACGGGCTAGTTCCTAAAATGGAACATTATTCGTGTATGGTGGATCTTCTTGGCCGGTCGGCTCAGCTAGATAACTTAGAGGACTTCATCAGAAGAATGCCAATGCAACCTAATGTTCTTGTGTGGAGGACCGTACTAGTTACTTGCTGTCGAGCAAATGGCCATAACATGGATTTAGGAAACCAAGCTGCGAAGATGCTTTTGGAATTAGAGCCGCAAAATCCTGTAAATTATGTGCTTATTTCCAACATGTACGCCTCTGGCGGAAGGTGGGATGATGTGGCAAAGACTCGGGCTGCAATGAGGGGAATGCCGGTGAAGAAGGAAGCTGGGTGCAGTTGGGTCACCATGAAGGATGGTCTTCATGTTTTTGTCTCTGGAGACAAATCTCATCCAAACACAGATGAGATATATGCAAAGTTACATTGTCTGAATCAGGAAATTAGGGATGCGGGTTATGTTCCTCAAACAAAATTTGCATTGTACGATCTGGAAGCAGAGAACAAGGAAGAACTTCTGAGTTGCCACAGTGAGAAGCTCGCAGTTGCGTTTGTTCTAATTCGCACATCCGGAATTCCCATCCGAATCATGAAGAATCTACGGATCTGTGGTGATTGCCACTTGGCCTTTGGATATATAGCTAAGATGGCTGGGAGGCAAATAATTGTGCGAGATTCAAACAGATTCCATCATTTCAGTGATGGGAAGTGTTCATGTGGGGATTACTGGTGATTGCCTGCATGCTGCTCTTTCAGGGTGTCGTCGGATAAATTGTGGCACGGTTCTTCACGCCAACAAAGTTGGTCATTGGCTTCCCATCTCTATTCTCTATCCATGTATTTATTTATGTTCTCTCATCCTTCGCGATCGGGCCATTGCCAAAATTCTCACCCATCAGATGAATCTTACTGTATGATCCGATAGCTTTATTGTAGACATGGTGACATCCAGAAGTAGGGGGATAATTTCTCCTCCATTGATGGTTGCTGATTGAAGTACAGCTAAATTTATACTAACAATTTTGATTAAGACACAGTGGATTCCATTCTTTTTGGTTCACAAATTTGCAATTGTTTATCCCTTTCCATCTGTTTGATACAAATCTAAGAACTTGGATGGTGGTTTTATTTTATTTTTTAATGTAAGCTCCCTGTAATGCTTTGCTCCCCTGTGTGTTATTTGTTCACCATCACCTTCTGTTTTCTGTCCAGTCCCTACAGCGTAAAAAATGATAGTACGACGATCTCTATCAACCAATGGGATTACGTTTATATTAATCTGGACTGTTTGATCAATTGGCTACCTTTTAGACGGGTTTCCTCTCTTCTATCCTTGTCAAGTCCTGAAATAAATGATGTTAGATTTTAGAACCCCAATGAAATTATTTGTTGTAGTCATACAAGGCTTTTAATTATTGTGTTAGCTTTGTCGTTAGGATTAGACGGACGTTAGCGATATCAGAAGATAGAAAAATCCAACCAGAAGCCTTTTTGGAGGCAGAAACCTATCAAGCTGAAATTGACAGTTGTCAGGGTTTCTGATAGATGTGAACATCAACTTATGATGGAAAAACTTGCCTCGAGGGCTTGGCTATCTTCTGGTGTCGGTATAGAGGGTTAATCTCTTTTTATTCATATGTTTTTGTTAATTTTTTTTTTTCAAATTATCATTTACGTTTTTTTGTTGTCCGGCCAAAAACATCATCAACAAGCAGCAGTTTTGAGGGATAGTAACTGTTGGATTAGTAAATTGACATTATTTTATCTATTTCATTAGTAAAACAGAGTGATTTTTAATATATCTATCTATGCTCATTAGTTGAACATATGCTGAGAGAGTATGCAGGGGCCGGCAGGGGGCTCAGATTTGTTGAACATCGAAAGTTCTTTCTAATTTTGAACAGTTGACCAAACTGATTCATCATCATCTTCTACATTTCATTTTGATAATTGTCATAATAGTCACATCCTTTCTTCTTTGATAGGTACGCTGGGCTTGAACCTGCGACCTTGAGGTTGCAATATTGTAAACCTTCCATTGCGCTACAGGCCGAAGCCCTATTAAGCCTTATTCAGATCGAGTGATTCTTGTTTAATTTCTTTGAATGATTTAATTCTATCTTCCTCTCATAAATATCTGTCACCATTAACAGCCATGCTCATTGTTCTTCAATTTTTAGACGTAAATTGGGAAACAAAAATTACTACATTTTGTGCCTGAAAATTTTGTCAAATTAGTAAAATCTATATTTTGGCTTCCTAGTTTGACTAGGTCACTATATGTGCATCAAATGTCTCTTATAAATCTCTCCGCCGTGAGCAGCAAGTCTACCCACTAGTAGGTAATGAAGAGATAATTAGAGAAACATGCCTCAAAAACAAACTTTTTAGGAAAAAATGCCTCACCTCAAACGTTTTAGAAAACGGTGCTTTCACGGATTTTGGTACTTTAGAAAATTGTGAAAGCATTTTTTTTCCAAAATGTTTGAGGTCGGGTCCTTTTTTGTTAAAAAGTTTGTTTTTGAGGAATTATTTTCTATTATTTTTTTCCACTATTTTAGTATGCTTAAACAAATCTTATAGCTATGATATTAAATGGATAATAAACACAAATAGGTATAACATCCAGTAGATAATTAATATATCAATTAATCTCTTCCAAAAATAATAAAATAATAAAAACTACCTAAAAGCTAGACATGAGATAATTGTGTTTGAAGCAAGCACATGCGAGGCACAAGGACCAGTATGTTCCTGAAAAACCATGCGTGCTCCACGAACCTCATCCGTATGATAAGATGTTGACAATAAATAGAATGATGCCTTTATTTTAAGCCCAAGATTCTTCCTTTTCAATTCGAGTTTAACATTCTTAAATCGTTGACTGCCTTGAATCAAATAATAGAGATCATTTTCTTCTCAATCTTCGACATAATAGACGTTGAGATAATGGGCCTACCATCAGACGATCAAATTTTTATTCCATATGTCACACATCCCAAAAAAGACATAATCATAGCATACATTTGAGGTGATTCTAAAAATATCACATGAAATCAAAATCTAACCGTATGATGGAAGACCATCCATAAATCAAAATCTCATCCTTGACTGATACGTATCAGTATCAGTGGTCACCGATACACAGTGGCGGAACCAGGATTTTCATCGAGCCGGGGCGTAAGATGAATTAAAATTAATTTTATTATAAATAATATTAATTATTTATAACACTCTCATGCCTATCTGACACATATAAGAAATCCAGGAGGCAAGAATCCTTGCGAAACCAAATTGGATTTTTTAAAGGATGCGAGTAAATGATCCTCTCGTGTTATATTTTTACCTTGAAAATCATGAATAGTGGGATTTCGCCTCTAAACTTTGGGGATTTCATTTGATGTCATTACAAGCTTTCCCAATATGTTAATGTGTGTTTGGATACCTAAATAACTTGAATTTCACATCCAATTAGTTAGACAGCTCGAAAATGGGTGTCTACAATTTGATGGGTCAATGATAAAGTAACGCTCACATAGTTTGGTACATTGATTTTGAGTACTGTACACCTCATTTTTAACATTGAATATGTATTGTATCATGCCTAAAATTTTTGAGTGGTACCTGATCAATTTTGTCCAAGTTGCATAACACCTGATCCCCAAAATGGGTGTCACATGGTGCTTAATAGTCTGGGCACAGCCTTATGAGTAGCATCTGGACGCGTAGTCTCGAGCGTCTAATATAAATAGGGTACGTCTTTTCGCGCTAACGCGATCTTTGTTCATGCCTTCCTTCGAAACCCACAGAAACCCATTGGCTTCTTGAGGTCAGACAATGAAGATCATGTTTCACACCAATCTTCCACATAAATTGATCTTGAGACCATGAGCGTACCATCAGGCATGTATGTTATGATTTTACGAGGCACAAATCACAAAAATGGAGCCCTAAGATCACAAGGTGCATATCATACTCAAACTTGAGTTTAGGGCCATTTTTTAAGATGTGTTATGGGAAATAAAAAGATAAACGGCTAATGATAAAATCTTGATCTCAAGGTCCATTGTGTAGACAATTCGCCTGAAAAATAATATGTATTGTCTGATATAGAGAAGCCAGCGAGTTTCAGACATAGGCGGGAACAGAGGTACCAATATAAATATGGGTAGCGTTATTTATACGGGTTAAACCTGTGAAGAACACAGATATCTCCATCATAAAAAAAATCATTGATTTGCTTGAATCAAACGATGGATATTTTTTTCATCTCAATCTTTCACATAAAAGATCTTAATATCATGGCACACCTATAAGACGGCCAGATCTTGATTCCACATGACACACATCCCAAAAGTGATAATGATCATTGGTGTACCTATAAGCTTGTCACGTTTGGGGATGTTTGCCACGTGAAATCAACATATAACTGTCTGATAGGTGCACCATGATCTCAAGATATATTGTGTACAATATTGGGATGAGAAACAATTTCCATCATTTGATTTAAGAAATCAACGGACTTTAATGGTGAAAGTGCATTTGTTTTTCAAATGTTTATTTTAAGAGGTGTAAATAGCGCTTCCTGCTAAATATATTTATAATATTTTTTTATTACGTTTTACCCAACCTTGCAAAAATAACACAGCTCAAAGATCACAGCCTTTTTTTATCTTATTTTAAAATTAGCTAATTGATCATAGAGAAGGAAGACAGAGAAGTTGTTAGGCTTCAAAGAAGGCATCATGTAGATGTAGGGAGAGGGTGTCAGAGAGATGCAGGGAGAGATCAAGGGATAGGCGTAGGGGTTTTAAAATCAGAACCATTTTTTTTGTTTTTAAGGATTTTGAGTGTGGGCGCTCGCCCGCAATCGCCCACACATGATTCCGCCACTGTCGGTACGGTATATTCAAGGTATTGTACCAGTGCCTATACAATATTTGAATGTATTGGATACATACCAATGTATCGTCTAGTACATACCAATTTTAGAGTTAGACGATATGTACCAAATTTTCAGAAATTTGGTCTATGAGACCATCATCTCAAGGGCTATCGTATCAAAGATTGAGAAGAAAAACGAATTCCATAATCTGATTCAACGTAATAAATAATTTAAGCACATGAAAAAACCCAGGTTGAATATAAAGGGACAGAAAATAAAATTTGTTTTAGGTATCGGTCTATTGTAACAGTGCAGTTCAGCCGCGCAGATTTTGGGATACAGCGATAGATTTAGAGCTGCTAGCATGTGCGTCCCGGTGAATGGCGTACCAAACTCGAGTTGGTTTATTGTATTCAACCCATTCTTAATTAAGATTGAGAACGGTTCACTGATTTTAGACACGTGGCAGTATTTAAAAAATTTATGCTGCCTTTTCGAGAGAGGATACAAAGATTTGGTGACTCTAAGATTGATTTGGAAGACATCTTCATTGAGTGATTCAAATCTGGAAGCTTTATACCACAAAATTAAAGGCGCAGACGACCTACGAGATTAATAGGCCAAACTATAATAAGTCTTTAATGTAACAATTAGGCCATACACGATTTCATTTGAGATCCGACTAACAATAAAATAAATGGCTTAGCTATCATATAAATTTCTAAAATTTTGGCCCTTCATTTTAAACAATGAAGTTGTTTTGTTCTAGATGTGTTTGGGAACGTGAATTTGATTGGAGATTTCAAATTCAAGTATATCAAATTCAGGCATTTTAAATTTAGGATTTAAAATATTTTGATGCAAATATCTTGTTTGAATGTTTAAGCATTGCCTTAAGATTTAGGCCAATGATTTATAGATATTTTATTTGGCAATTTTTTTTATAAAGAGAATTTATATTTCATTAGTTTCCTTCACATATTCTATATAAGTAGGGATGCAAGTTCGATGTATCGAACCGAACCGAATCCGATTTTTTCAGTTTTTGATTCGGTACACACAAATCGAAATCGAACCAAAATATATCGGTTTCAGTACACTAAATTCCTCTAACACATAAACCGTTCCCGAACCGAAACCGAATTCTTCGGTGTTTGATTCAGTTCGGTTTGGATTTAAGGGGAAAACAAATCGAAAGTGGGTGCAACCAGCAATTTTTTTTTATTTTTTTCTGAACCCAAACCGAGTCGAACACCGAAAAATTCAATTTTGGTACACCGAATTCCTCCAACACCAACCGTTCCTGAACTGAAACCGAATTTTTCGATGTTCGGTTTGAGTTCAAAAAAAAAAATCGAAAATAAGTGCAACCAGCAATTTTTTTTCTAAACCCAAATCGAACCGAACACCGGTACACCGAATTCCTCCAACATATAAACCGTTTCCAAATCAAAACCGAATTTTTCGGTGTTCAGTTCCGTTTGCTTCGGTTGGGTTTAGGAAAAAATAAAATTAAAGAAAAAAAAAAAATGGGTGCAACCAACAATTTTCTGGTTGTACCCATGGTGTACTATCCAACGGTGACTGCAACGGCTAGTTTACTTAAGCATGGGTTGGGTTAGTTCGGATCGGGTCTGGTTCGGTCTAATACCGGTTTAATTCAGTCCATTTACCACCGATTCAGCTCAGTTTGGTTCGATTTAATTCGGGTTGCCTTATACCTAACCCAACTAGATCGTTCAAGCTTAAAAATACTCGACTGAGGTGGGTCGAGTATCAGGTTGAACCATACCTATAATAACACTGAGTGACAACTTTTTATTCACTAAACATAACCAATTATATGTTCGTGTGAGATTTGAATTTTCAAATACCGCTTAGGATGTGTTATATACAAAGGTGGATTCCGAAATTCTAGTGAATTTATCAAATCTAAATAAACACAAAAAGGTAATGCCAAAAGGTAGATTTGGATTTAGGAGACCCAAATGGAAATCCCCAAATTCAAATTTACGTTCCCAAACGCAACCTTAAGGTCATTATCTTCACATTATCTGGCAGCGGATCAGTTACCATATGATGGCTCTTTATCTCTCTTATTAATTCGTAAGCTTTTGGTAACTCTACCAAACTCAAAATAAAATACAATAAGAATTTGGGCAGTGGTCAGGTCCAGCAGGTTGAACACGAACTTTCCAACCATTGGATAGGAGAAAATCTTGACTTCTACAATTTTCACTTTTATTTTGAGTTTGGTAGAGTTAATAGGTAAAAGCATGGGTCAAAATATCGGACAATACCGATACGTATCGTTTTTCAGGATCAATAATACGGTAAAAATAATTTTTATCGGGTATCAACAAAAGAAACCAAATTATCATCTGGATCGTTCGATAATAGTCAGATTGACCTGGACCCTTAAATGGCCAAATTATCGGACGATAATTTGGATTTTTCTTGGTGGGTCCCCCAACTCATGTGATGCACAAATTTGGGCTTTTAAACCCGAATTCCTTTCCTTTTTCCTTCTTCTTCTGTGCTTCTTCTTCATTCTTCGGTTCCTCTTATTCTTTCTTTATTTTTGGTTTTAAAGTGCCGAATCGACGCCGAAAAGTACGATATCGGATAGCAAATGGGCCAATCTCACTCATGTGATTCCAAAGAAATTTCAAATTATGCATCAAATAAATTTTAAAATAATTTTTAAAAAGTTGAAATAAATAGAAAATCATTAAATATAATTTTTCTTATTTTTAGAATATTTTTTGAGATTTTTTTGAAATTTTTTTTTATCAAAACGATATATTTAATGTATCGCCGATACATTGAATGTATCAGACAATACCCGATACGTATCGTCCCGGAAGTTTGGACGATACGTATCAAAATTCCGATATTTTGATCCATGGGTAGAAGGAAATCTTGACTTCCAACTATTGGTAGAACAAAATCTTGACTTCCAAGATTATCATGTATGTTATAAAAGTACTTGATCATTGCCTGAGAATTTCTTCGTAGGAAAATTATAAACAGAGGACAGATTTGTTGAGGATAAAATATAGGCAACTGACGTGGCGCAACATGACTGGCTACACTAATCGGCATTAATTGAGCCCCACCGCACTTTCAGTCAATTGCGTTGCGCCACATCAGCCGCCTGTACTTTGTCTGCATAAACTCTGTCCTCCATATAACACTGTCTTTTCTTGGTATATGGTGAGAATCAAAGCATCCAGCACGGCTCCTCTCTCCTCGTGTTTTTTCTTTTTGTTTATGGCATATGTTTATTTCCTTTTCTTTTCCCTGAGCTGCTCTCTTTGGTCTCGGTTGGAAAATTTTCAGCAGCAAGTTTGAGATGCAAATGCGAGGCATGCATGTTGGCCTGAGTGTCGAGAGAAAATTTTAGGGTAATTTTCAGGATCGACCTTATCAGATTCACCTTTTCCGTTAGAGACCTTATCGTTTCACCTTTATCATGACCGACCATCTTTAAACAAAGCCTGTTCTAGTTAGCAGAAAAAGTCTCAAATATACCTTACATTTTTATCGTTCTATATAATTTAAAATTTTAAAAATTTATATTTTTTAATATTTATGCGATGTGAAGCAGCATCTGTATCGTCTGATTTGAAGGCCATAATATAAATATTAATGATGCCAAAGATTGACACAAAAAAATGGTGATATCGCCTCTTTAACAAAAAAAAGACTATCCTATACAGTCGTTGTCGACTGTCTATACAATCGTTACGACTTTTTTTTTATATTTTAAAGATGCGATATTGCCTTTTTTCATGCCAATCTTTGGCACCATCGTTCTTTATATTATGGCCATCAAATCAGATGACATAAATGTTACTTCACATCGTGTAAATATAAAAAAGTGCAATTTCTAAAATTTTAAACTATGTAGAACGATAAAAAGTGTAAGAAGGGGTATTTGAGACTTTTTGTGCTAGTTGGAACTGGCTTGGCTTGGAGCTGGTCAGTTTGGTGAAAGGTGAAACTATAGGGTCTCTGACGAAAAAGGTGAATCTAATAGGGTCGATCCTAGAAATTTCTCATTTTAAGTTCCATAAACATGTCATTTACTAATTGGGAGGGACTGTGTTATATGGCAGACAAATTTTGTGCAGACAAAGTGTAGGGGGCTGACGTCTCGCGATGCAATTGACTGCAAATGCAGTGGAGCTCAAGCAATGCAGGTCGGGGCAGCCAGTCACGTCATCAATGTCAGTGGCTTGCACTTTGTCTGCACAAAATTTGCCTGCCATTCGCAATTTTCCTATTGGTAGTTACAACTTGCACATGAGATTTGTATTGGAAAAATTATAAATGATGGACAATTTTACGAACAGCTTATGTGACTGGTTGCGTGCTTAGGCATCACTATGTGTACAGCTAGTCACATCGCGCCACATAAGCTGTCTGCAAAATTATCTACCAAAAATTGTCCACTGAATAGCACTGTCCTTTGTATTGTGGTGCATGATTAAAATGAAGGGTTTTCTTATTTTTGGGATTTTTTCAATGAGAAACACCATCTAAGCCGTCTGATTTGAAGACCATAATAGAAAGATCTCCGAGGCCAAAAATTGGCATAAAACACAATCTATATCATCTGATGCAATATAGTCAAAGGCCATTATTGGATTCAATGGTTGACACAGACAGATTAAAAGATAGAGATCATGTTTCTTGCCAATTTTTAGCCTCAAAAATCTTTTATCATGATCTTTAAATTAGAGGGCTTAAATGGTGTTCCACTCGGCAAATATCCCAAAATGAATAGACTTTCTTTTAATTATGCGCCAAAGGCCTATAGTACAAATCTCGGGTGCAAATTGCAGCTTCCATTCTTTAAAAAAATTCACCTTGGAAAAACATAAAGGTCACTGTAAGTGTCTTCTTGCGGCTATATAACAAATCATAAGACTAATGGATTATCTCCATTACAGAGAGACCCATGGTTTGAAATCTCGGATTTCGGAGTGTTTCAAACGCTACGAGACTAGACGTCTCCCATCTTGGTGAGATGGTGTGAAACGAAATAACATTTTAAATACTTTTACACCATTAAAGTAGATGATTGATCTTATGCCATTAAAAAATGCCTCACTTATACTATATTGCAAACATTTGAGAATTGGGATCAATCTAAAGAGTTCAGGTGGCTTTCATAATTGAAACACATCTTGATAAAAGAATTATACCATTTTTTTTTTTTGATAATTCTCGGATAATTCAATTAAAGCGCCAAAAAGGAAGAAACAAGAGGGAAAGGTAGGAGAGGAGATGAGCAAGAAGCTCATCTGCTCCCACGGCTACCTAAGACCAAACAATCGACAATACCAACAAATCCCAACCCAATCCCCCAAAACCGAAAAAAACCTTTGCCCAATAGGGCCAATGCACTCAGGATAATCCAAAGATAGCCAAGGGCTCGGGACATAGGACAAGAGAACTATCATCTAGACAACAGCTACCCCACACAGACCGAAACCCAATCTTTGAGACCGTCCTGGATAGAATAGGAGCTAAAGAGACTAAGGCTTTTGGCCCATTGCATCGATTTAATTTTGATAATGTCTACTAATTGAGACACCGACTTGCATTTTCCTTCAAATATTATAGTGTTTCTTTCCTTCCAAATCGACCAAAGAGCAGCATAACTTCCAACAATCTTTCTCTCTTTTAGAGGAATCTCTCTACGCCCAAGAGCCAACGAAAGTACTAATTGAACGAGGCGTGACCTAAATGACTTTCACCCAACTATAGATGCAGTTCCAAACCTCCGATGAGTAATGGCAATGAAGAAACATATGGTCATTATATTCTTCCGCCTTACAGCAAAGCAAGCACCTATTAGCCAATTGAAAAAAAAATTATACCTATTAATCAATTGTATACAATCTGAACAAAAGTCTTTAATATTAGCTGTTAAAAAATAAGAAAAAGAGTGATACTAGTGTGCATAGATTTGGTCTGACTATGATAGCATTCGCGAGATCATCAATACAGTAAGATAAAATAGTACCACATTTACAAATAGAATAAATAGTACACTTTCAATAGTGTACAAGCCTAACACCTTATATAAACTAAAATATAAAACTAATATTTTTTATGGTGCTTAATGGAACGAATCACACCCTCATCTCGTCTTGTTTAGGCACTAGATGCGAGATGTGTGGCCCGAGATATCTCATCTTGAGCGAGATTTCAAATCATAGTCACAAAATCAGGGTTCGGCAATAGTTTGGCAAGGTTAAAATTCAAAAAAATCTGGCAAAATCGAGAAGTTTAGGGAAATATTCGGTGAGAAAAATTAAAAATAAAAATAAAAAGATTTAAAATTATAAAAAATAAAATAAAATAAAATTTAAAAAATTAGTTTGTCACAAGTTTTTTGAAAAATTCGGGAATAATCGCCAAGTTCGGTGATTTGGTGAATTTCGCGAATAATTCGAGATTAATTCGGAAGATTTTTGTGACTACGTTTCAAACCATGGGTTAGCACATTGCCTGCCCCCTCTTGCTGAACACGGTTTTCAACTCGGCCGTGAACATAAACTCGACCGTAGGGTCAGGATGGGCATGACTGTATCCGACCTGAAGAGCAGATCTGATCAGATTGGGTTAGGCATATATTCTTGAGCCTTTGGATCAGGCCAAAGCTTTAGGCCCGACCCAACCCGTTAACAGCCCCAATTTTTGTCGACCCTAACAAGGAAACATCTAAACCCAACTCGTCAAATTTTGTAACACGTCCATGCTTCTAGAATATTCGTCTGATGTCGTCCACGCCACGCGTCACTCTCTCACTAATGTAAAAAGAGCCGGCTCCCAGTCAAGTCAAATAGCCGCCGCGTGAGCACTGCATTTTATTCTCATTTCTCCTCCACCCTCCTTCGCAGAAACCGATGGTCCAGATTAGTCGCTTCAAAGAAAATACCTGCTAAATTATATATACCGACGCCCCACCTTTTGCCCCTTCACCATCTCAACTCCTATCATTTCCTTTTTGTCTTCTAACGATTCTAATTTTAATTTAATTATAAACAACTGCTTTTTTTTTTATTTCTCTTAGGCTTAGCTGCTTCATTTTTCTTCTCTGCTTCAAGAATGAGTTCCATGAGACTGCAGGCTTCTCTGCTCCTCATCAGTTTCTTCTTGTTGATGCTTATGCGCATCGGCCATGGCCAGGAAACGCCTACTTCGACCGCACCTGCAGAAGCTCCTTCCAGCGACGGTAAATATTTATATATTTTTTGTTTAACTAAATTGAGATCAACAGAATTTTGAAGCTTTCAAATTGAAAATTGGGCTTTTTATATAAAAATATCCTTGTAGCTCTCTTTGGCGAGGTATAAATTTCATTTTTACAGGAAAAAATAAGATATTACTCAAAAATAGAATTTTCCTCAGTTTTGTAGGAGGTTTGGAGTCTTGTTACTTTGGAAATAATTGATTTTTTACATAAAAAGTTTTCAACTAAAGATTGTTCAAAACTTTTTTTTTGTTATTTGTAGAATTTTTATTTTTTATTTTTTGGCATTAGAGTGTAGAGATCGGATTTTTAAAACTCCTAAAAAAAATTTGATTTTTTAGGCTAAGAACGCTTAACTATCTCTTCTTTCAATCCATTAAAAACTCATAAAACAACCCCTCTCCAATATCTTCTTCTTGCACTCTAGTAAAACCATCTTTTGAGTGAAAGAAAAAAAAACACTATTTTCTTGTTAAATTTTGTAAAAAATAAAAAGTGTATAATATTTATAAAAAAAAAATCCTTTATTTTTTCTTGCCTACGGAAACGAAAAAAAAACAGAAAAAGTTTACCTTCCATGACTTTTCCAAAAAGGCCCTTGATATTGAATTTTATCGATTTTTCTAAATGATCCAACACGGCACGTAGAAAAGTTCAAGCTTTGAACCGAACACCAAACCAAAAACCGGAGGGTCCGGAACCGGACCTCACCGAAAACCGACTGAAACCGAATCGAACACCAAACCGAGGGGTAGGTTGAGTAAACCGAAAAAAATCCGAAAAAATCGAAAAAAAAAAATACAAAAATAGGTATTTTACCTACACCGAACCGAACCCAATCATTTTCGGTTTCATAAAAAAAAACAAAACGAACCGAATGGGTTTCGTTTGGGGTGTACCGAACCTAACGCCGAAAAATTCAGATTTAGTTTGGTTCGGAACTTGCATCCCTACCCCTCGGATATGGGTTGAAATGCATCCTATCTGTTGGGATTCATGTGAAAACTATCAAGGGGAATGGGGAATGGGGAATGGGTGAGACGGTAACTTGTCCATAAATGATCAAAGATCACTAAAAAATTTGTCCATCAATGATCAAAGATCACTAAAAAAAATTTGACTATGATCCTATACATACATTTCAAAATGTAGTCAAAGAGAAAAAAAAATTTAATGCAACAAAATATGTTGGGGGTGGTGACCAAGATTTTGACTACTACCTGTTACGTGGCACATGAGCTGGGATTAGAATGCACGGTTCATCCTAGTACACCATTTTCCTTTTTAATATTTACGAGGCCCTTTTTTTCAACACATGAGGGTTCCTTCGAAATATTACTGAAGTATTTATTTGAAAATGAAAAGTTATTATTTTTGGTTAAAAGTTACCTTGTTTTATCAAGAAGTAATAACTAATTACAGTCTGTAGCTAATTTTTATTTACTAAATATACTATATTTTTCTCTATGCAGGCACGACGATTGATCAAGGGATTGCTTATGTGCTTCTACTCATAGCCCTCGCTATTACATACATCTTCCATTGATTTTTCTCCACATGGGTGCTTTAATTGGATTCAGTTATGTATCTCTCCTACATTTATTGGAGGGATTATTCACATTCTTGTATATTTATTATTTGATTATAATAAAACACCATTTTTCGTTCTAAATAGAAAAATGTCATCTCTTCTTATTTGATTTCTTTCGGCTTTCTAATTATTCGGTTAAAAATTCAAAATTTAAGGATGGAAATTAGTTAGTGTTGTGGAGAAATTGGATTTCAAACCTCTTAAGAAAAAAAAGCTGTAAATACTTGAAATAATGGCTCCTACTTACATTTAAACACCAAAATTATATTTTAATGATCTCACACTACTAAACTAATGTGGTTTACTATTATAGCATGCGGAACTTGGTAATTAATCTAAATTGTACAAGTGGCAATTCGTTATTGGAGCGTGTCACAGCCAAAGAATCATACTTACAAGTGGATGTAAACTATCAGGTTGATTAACTTTAATATCAGTCAATTAAAATTAATAACAAACGGTTGAGAATAGAGTGCATAGATCATGTGTTTCAAATCTTCCGAAAAGTGTATTTTTGAGCCCATTGTCCTTTAATGTTTGATTTATCACTTTGACTATATGGATTACTCACATCTTTAACTAATGTAGGATTATTTAGACACTGTTTTGTTTAAATGAATGGAGAGTTCGATTCTAAATAATATAGTGTGGGGCATCATCATCATTGTGCCTCCTTTGCCTTTGGTGCATACATCTATGATCAAATCTCCCATAAAGCAAGATTTTTGGGCTGCTCCAGACATCTTGATCTTACACCTTTAATGGTGTGAGATCATTTAAACACCCAAGCCAGTGAGGACTGAGGAGAGTTGGTCCCACTACCCAAGATAAAGCTTTGCCACTACCTTAAAGGTACACATCCTGCCTACCAGACAAAAATTATTCCGTCGATGATCATGCTACTTGTACATTAGTAAATTGTGGAACCTAAGTCACACCCAGCTGCCTAAACCAGGCAACCAACCCATTACCTAAACTTGGTAATCAACCAGCCATTTTTATGGCACTAGTGCATACTGCGACAAATCATGGACCGAGAAGTTGGGAAGTAGAAATAAACATTAGCTCATCAGACTAAGCTGCCGGCCTTCGATCATCATGAATCCTTTGATCGAGAAATCAATGCAGCCATCATTCATCGGTCAAGTTGTCCGCAAATATACTAAATATTAGGCATCGATGGCGCTGCTAAGTATACTTACCAATATGTGTAACCATCCTATTGGTCGATTATTATTCGGTATTATCTTTAACGATCGGGTGCTAGAACATCTGCAAGACAAATATCCCGTCACTTCTGCTCGTTGGAGCCCCTCGACAGATTCCACCAAGTCTAATTCCCAGAGACACAGTCTGGTGCTCGAAATGCTTCTTCTTCACCTTGTCACCGAATTGATTTGTCTAATGAGACTATTTAGATTTGATTTTACTTAATTAGTAGTCAAATATAAATTGTAATGAGAGAACGTACCACAGTAGTGAATGTGATTGTATAGTGCATAAGTACTAGAATGGAGATGGCATAGATATAAGCTCTCATAAAATCATCCTGGGAAATTTCATCAAAGCTTCCCTCCTTTCTATCAAAAGGAGAAAAAAAAATTAGAGACTTTGATTAGGTAAGGTGCATTAGGGATAAAGATCAAAGGTCTTTGGAGACGAAAATGAAATAAAGAATAGATTGAAAGTATATATATTTAATGATTTATTAGATAGTGAATATGTGAGAAAAGTTGACTAAGAATGGGAACCAAATCAAAGAAATATTAATAAGGTATCACAAAAGAAAAGTAAAAATAGTTTTGACAAAAGACAGATAAAAAGAAAGCCTTATGACCAAATTGTATACCTATGGAGGTATGGAGGCATGTTGTTCACTACGTTATTTTAAAGACAATAAACGCCCACACTCTGTCGGATAAACGAAGATGTAATATGATTTTCAGCGAATCTGCCTTCAGGATATAACATAGTCCGGTCTTGTCAATAATCGTATGTTCTTTTCTAGATTGTAATGTTTAGATAAATAACTTGTCACACAGATTTTCTAATACACAAAAAGATTCTTAAAAAATAAGAACGTAAGAGAAGAGGAGAAATAAATGTTATTATAGCTTCTGTTGTGTCTTGTATGTCTTGTGTGTTTTTTTTAACGAATATCTTATCCCTGTTTATAAATAAATTTTCAACCATTGTGTCTTTTCGATAAATAGATTTTAGATCTCTGTCTTTTCATAGAGTTGTGTCTTTTCGGTAAAAAGATAAATCGTTTTCACTTGTGTCTTTTGAAAGAGTTGTCTTTTCAGATAATAGTAAAAAGATAAATCGATTTCACTTGTGTCTTTTCATAAAGTTGTGTCTTTCGGTGAAGAGATGCAAAACTTGTATCCTTTCAACTAATGATAAAACGATAACGGTAAAAGAAAAATTGATTCACATATGTCTTTTCGTATTTACGGTCAAAAGATGACAAACTTGTGTCTTTTTAGATTTACGGTAAAGAGATAAATCCAAACTCTTAAAAGACACTTTAGAGAAAAAATGATTTTTAAAAGTTTGTCGTTGAATTATTATCAAGATATATAATGATAATAATTATTTTTATTTTGAAACACTAGAATATATTACACTAATATGTATAACAGTAGGCAAGTACGGATTTTGATGGATGGGGTGGATCGTTTCGTTGTTAGATTGTTAGCAAGATATGAAGTATAGTAAACTCGCTACATAATGAAGAATAGAGCATTGTAGTCTATTTTTATAAAAGTAAATATGATATCCAAAATATCGAGGAATTAAACTTATGAGTCATGTTACGAAATTTTTAGAAAGAGTATTGAATCAATGTCTTAAGGCTAAGAATAAAGTATTTTTGAAAACCGATTAGGTGTATGCTAGAAAGATGAGTGACTGAAGTAATTTTTTGTTAGGGCAAATTATTAACAAGTAAAATGAGGGGATGGAATTTACATATCGTTTTTCTCGTTGAGAGGATTATGATAGGGTGTCTATGCAAATGATTTGGCAGCCGCTAAGAAGGAAATGCATTTTGAATTAATATTTAAGATTTTTTTTTTTAGAAGTGAGATTATGTTTCTGAAAAGAAAATACAACACAAAAATAAGTGGGCGAGAAGTTCAACAAACAAAAAACCAAAGTAGAAAGGAAAGGAGAGAAGAAAAGAACAAGCAAGACCGAAAAGGGTCTGCTGTGAGAGCTTCGACAAAGCCATCACCCACCGCAGCAGCTCGGAAACGCATCAAATTAGCAAGAAAACTACAACTATCCACTGCAAGGCGAAGTGCTCCATTCCATGGGTCAAAAATTTGAAAAATCGGTATGTATCTTTCAACTCCAAAACCGATACGTACCGGATGATACGTGTCGGTTCTGGATGATACATACCGGTATTTTCCCTTCGTCACTTGAAGCTAGGGGCCTCACTGGACGATACAAATGATAAGTTGACTGATAATTTGACTATTTTTAAAAGGCCCCGAGAAATACCCAAATTATCGTATCATTCAGGTCCAAAACTGATTCGTATCGGACGATACGTATCAGTATCGGATGATATCTTGATCCATGCTCCGTTCAAAAAGATATTTAGAGATTAACGTTGCATTGGACCTCGTCAATTATGTGGCCGGGAGCATAGTCACAAAAATCGCCGAATATTTGAAAAATTCGCGAATTTAAGGTCCCCCAAATTATTCGGGAATTTTTTGAAAATTCGCCAAATCCCCGAACTTCGCGAATTATTCACGAATAATTCCCAAATTTTTCAAAAAAAAAAAAAATTTCCAATTTTAAATTTTTTTTTTTTTTTTTAAATCTTTTTATAATTTGTTTCACTAATTTTTCCTCCGAATATTTCCTTGAACTTCTCGATTTTGCCGGATTTTTCCAAATTTTAACCTCGCCGAACTTTTACCGAACCCCGATTTTGTGACTATGGCCAGGAGTGCACAAGAGCCCATTAAAAATACGGTTGTTTCTGTCCTTTCAGATGGACAAAAATAAAGCTACGATAAACAGAAAAGCGTTGGCATGGTGGCCCCCCAGATCCTTTTGGAAAAATACAGTAAGAATATCGTTGCTGGTCTGCGAAAAGCACCCCAAAATATTCCATTCATTTCTAAACACATTCCAAAGCTGAGTAACGTAGTCGCAGTGGAGGAGGATGTGATTGGCAGTTTAAATTTCATGGTAACACAAGCTGCATCTGTTCACGAACGGAAGACCTCGATTAGAAAGTTAATAGTTTTGATCCGATTTAGCACAATGCACCACGCGAATAGGGTAAATCTTGGTGGGGCTTTGATTATCCAGATTCCTGTTCAGGAGAAGGTAATTAGACGCCTGTGCCAGAGTAGCCCTTAAGCAACTTTGACAAAGAATTTTTCATCTTTCCTACCCAACCAAAATCTTTTATCCTTTGCATCTTTGAGATCAGGAGCATCGGTCAAATAAGCTTGCAACCTCTGGAATTCTGCAACTTCGACACCTCTCAAGTCCCTTCGAAGGTCAAGATCCCATTGTTGGAGAAAAGAATCCTAGGAGAGGTAGTCAACGATAACCCCATTCTTCTTTCTGCTGAGGGTATATAAAGTAGGGTAACGAGATCATATAAAGTAAGGTAACAAGATTGACGAGGCATATGGCCTTACCACCCATCGTACCAAAATTTGATACACCTACCATTGCCCATCGAAAATTTAGTCCCTAAGGCCTAGTCGGCCGAGAAGGAGATGGCTTCCACTAGTCAGAGGCGTTGTGGAAGCCCTTGTGATTGAAGTTCCAGCCCTGTTTGCCAACCCGATATTTGGGCGAGACCACAAAAGCCCATAGAGGTTTGGAGTCGTCGTCGATATTCCAAAGCCATTTACAGAAGAGGGACACATTCATTTGGCTGATATTTAAGATTATTTAAGTTACCCAAATTGAGATTTCATGGTATATTTTATCTACTAATGTAGTGTTAAGTGGCTAGAAGAGAAATCAAGTATACGATACTGATAAGTTTAAATCTGGAACCATGGGAAAGACTTTAAAGCAAATAGTTTGAAATTAGAATAATAAAGATAAGATATATGGAGTACAACATGAGAGTAGGAAGGATGATTTGGTCGAAATATAAAATTATTAGAAACATTATGTAACTGATTTTAGTTTCGGGCTTTGTTATACAACCAGACAATGGAATTGGGAATGAAATCTCAAATAGGATCAGTGTAGGGTGTTATGATCTGAATTTTATGTCTTTGATACACCTAATTTATGTGTATGTATTTAATAACGTATTCCCCGCATGCCGTGACTTTTTAAAAGGTTTTAATTAAAATTGCATATTTTAGTTTTCCAAGTTCTTATATTTATTTCCGTCATTTATGGATATAAGTTATGTGATAGCTTGCTGGTTAAAGGCTTGAGTTTTAGACAAGAGGTCTAGGGATCGAAACTTGTTATAAACCTCTATTTTGGACTTTGAGGTAAAAACCTATACACTCTTCCTTGGTGTATTAGCTTAACACCGAATAATCTCTAAAATATTATAAATAAGTGTCTTACGAAGAACCTTAACTTATAATCTCTTCAGAAACCCCAGAGACCTTAGAGAATAAATTTTAGATCTACCTTTCTAGAACCTTTCTTTTGGAAGATCGGTGAGACATTGGCGTATATTCTCAAGCGGCTTTCGCCCCTGTTAGAATCATCATTATTGTTGGGATTTTAATCTAATTGTGGTGATACGATCATTCTAAGTATGGAGAAATCATGCTTTTCATTAAACTTAAAATGTTAATTTTTTAAATATAATTTTATGCAAATTAGTGAGTTTATTTCATGAATAATAAGTGGATGATTAAATAGATGCATGCTATGATTAATGATTTCTAATATTAACGATTTTAGTTAAAAAGAAGATGGGTTAAAGTTCACCATGAGATCTGAGCATTGTTGAGGCATGCTCAAGATCAACGTCAATAGATTGATTCTGAGAAATCAATAGATTGAGTCGAACTCAATAAATTGAGTCTGAGTACAAATTTATGTCAATCGATTAAGGATGAACATTAAATAATCACAGAAAGAACTCAATAGATTGAGCACGGATTTATGTCAATTGATTGATTCTTGAATGTCAATCGATTGAGGAAGAACATTAAATAGTCACAAAAAGAATTCAATAGATTGAGCCGGACTCAATAGATTAAGTCTGAGCATAGATTTCTCTCAATATATTGAGAAATTAATCCATTGAGAATGAACATAATTCAATAGATTGAGAAATTAATCCATTGAGCATGGACAAAATTCAATGGATTGAGTATGGGTATTTAAGTTCTATATTCAGTTCTTCTCATGGCAGTGTTATTAAATGTCAATGTTTATGGACCATGATCATATTATATGTATTTTAATATTTATACACCATAATTAATTGTTTATGTACCATGATTAAATACACTTAAATACTTACGTATTATGATCTTACTCTTATGCACTTTATATATTCTATGATGATCTATATAATGCACAATCAAGACACGTAAAATATGATGAAATGTTAAGTCATGATTAGTGAGTATTAGACCCAACATCTTGTATATGATAGAGTCTAAGAATGTATTAGACCCAACATCTTGTGCTTGATAGAGTGTAACTAAACATGATTAAGAAGCATCAGACCCAACATCTTATACCTGATGGAGTCTAAGAAGGTATTAAACCCAACATCTTGTGTAAGATGGAGTCTAACTAAATAAGAGCATAATGAGCATGATTAAACCCAACGTCTTGAGTGGGACAGAGCTTGACTTACAATAAATGATATAAATCATTAGACCCAACGTCTTGAGCATGATGGAGTCTAACTAAACAAGTGATAAGCATGATTATGACCCAACGTCTTGAGCGGGACGGAGTGTAACGTGCATTACATTACACGAAATATGAAATTAAAAGAAAGGGAGCATTCATGAAATATTGATATCTATGTTTATGTTTAATTCATTCCAGCTTATTGAGATTATGCATGCCACAAGTACACACACATGAAATATATCGAAATATTCATATGACTATGATTGATATTTTACGTTTTAATGGATTACATGTTTGGTTCATACAAGTATAAACTTACACTCATTATTAATGTGGGTGGCCAGATGAGACAGGTATAGTCGATGACAACGTATAGGTCTATGGCGCTGAGACTGCACGTGGTGCTCAGGAACCTGAAATGAATAGCGATGATGGCTTCGTGGTCTAATTATCTATTTTCCTTTCTAGTTATTATTATTGATTTTAAATAAATGAGACGTTGCTCAGTTAGCATTTTATTGAGACTGTTTAAGTTTTAATCATGTTAGACTTTGTTATTGAAATAAGAACATTATCATGAGTTTTATTTTGATTAATTAATATTTTAAAGAAATTTTATCTTTCACTGTTTAAGGCGCTTTTATTGTCTTATTATGTTTCTATGATTCACGATACGAAGGTACGGTCTAAGATCTCACAATTAAGAGGTTTCTTAAATTTATTTAAGCATATCCATCGGAGGACGTGAATCAGCCCTTGTGCAACGGATTTCAATGATACAAATACAAACACGCAGATATAGAAATCAAGAAAAGACTTAGAGGGTAACGAGAATCAAAATTAAAGATGCATATTTCTAAATAAAAATTAGTGAAAAATAGGAGATATAAACATTTCCACAAATATATAAGAAAAGGCAATGATAATAATGATGATGATGATGATGAAAAAGTCACATTGGCATATACTCGAGTATGTTTATGATGTTTAAATATCAACAACTAAATTCAATAGATAAGAGTTCTTCATTCTTTGAACTTATATCTAATTATCACAAGTAGGTAAAATAATCATAACCCACCATAAACTAGTTGCATATATATCGTTACCTGATGATTTCCTCCCGGAGAATCTTACAACCTTTAGTTCATAAGAGAGCTTATATTTACTCTTTGTTGTTGGCCATGATTTCCTCAACTTATAGTGGTCTTGTAAATATATTCGGATTGGTTTGTAATTTGTCGCAGATACGTAGGGTCAGTGGAGGTTCCAAAGGGATTGAGCCACTTTGAAATCTAATAATATCTATTGATCGATAATAATCAAATATGTTGATCATAAGGTTAGTGGATGTTTAGGCCACTACATTTTGTAGCGACTACTTCCATTGTACTTGATAAAGAAACGATAGAACAAGATTTCATTGTAAAATTCATTGTGCACTATTCTTCATTCACCTGGATACATATAACAATTCAAATAACAGTTCCCATGATTTATGTGATTCTATTAAGATACAACAACTATCAGGATATTGTTAAGATACAATAGCTATCAGGATTTTGTTAAGATATAATAGCTAGAGAGTTCGTTCAACAAAGATTTGAATTTAAGTGGGCATTGAGATATGATTAGGTGTATATCCTCTATTACTCCCCCTAAAGATCATGGGAAAGGGACGAACCATGAGCTTTTTATGTAATACTTGAAAATGGTTAGATGACAGTCCCTTGGTAAATATATCAGCAACCTGATCAGTGGTGTGGATATATCGAACATCCAATTCACGTTGAACAACCTTTTCATGCACATAGTGATAATCAACTTCCAAATGCTTTGTGCGAGCATGAAAGATAGGATTGGTGGCCAAAGAGATTGAACTGATATTGTCAGAACAAATTAATGAAGCACAATGAATCGGAAGCCGTGAGTCACGAAATAATGATCGAAGTCATGAAATTTCAGCAGCCATCAAAGCAAGTTGGTGATACTCAAATTCAGTAGTTGATCGAGACACAGTGCATTATTTCTTGGCACTCCAAGAAATCAGATTAAATCCAAAATACACACAATACCCACCAGTGGATCGACGTTAAGTAGGACAACCTGCATAGTCCGCATTTGAATAGGCCTCGAGTTTCAAATTGCTAGGACAAAATAGAAGACCATGTTGAATAGTAGCTTTAATATAACGCAAGATTCACTTAATTGTTGTCCAGTGCACCGTTGTGGGACAATGCATAAACTGACAGACTTGATTCACTGCGAAGGCAAGATCAGGTCTAGTTAAAGTTAAATATTGGAGAGCCCCTACAACACTACAATATTCATACGGATCAAATAACCGAGTGCCATCAAGAGCACCAAGCTTCTTATCACTTGCAACAGGTGAAACAATAGGCTTTGTATGTTCCATTTTAGTGCAACAAAGAAGATCGAGAGCATAGGAAGCCTACGTGAGATGTAGACCAGCAGAGGAGGATATATAGCCTCGATTCCTAAAATATAGTGCTGAGAATCCAAATCTTTCATTGCAAAAACCCGACACAAAGTGGAGATTAAGCAGGTGATGTGGGTCACATTATTGCCAGTGACGAGAATGTCATTGACATATACAAGGAGGAATAGAATCACACCATTCTCATGATAAGTAAATAGAGAATAATTCTTCTTCGAACATACAAAGCCAAGTGGTTCAACATAATCTGTAAATCTTTGGAACCAAGCTCGGGGAGCCTGTTTTAAGCCATATAGAGATCGACATAGGCGACACACATGATCCGGAAACTGAGGATCTACAAATCCTCTTGGCTGACACATGTAAACCTCTTCACTTAGAAACCAATGAAGAAAAGTATTTTGAAGATCGAGTTGTCGGATAGGCCAACGATGATATACGACAAGTGCAACAATAGTACAAATAGTGATATGCTTGACCACAGGGCTGAAAGTTTTCGCATAATCTAAGCCCTCCTGTTGATGAAAACCATTGGCAACGAGGCGAGCTTTAAACCATTCAATCGAGCCGTCAGATCACTTCTTTATCTTATACACCCATTTATTGGAGAGAATATTCATGCGTAGGTGATAAGGGACAAGCGACCAAGTGTTATTTTTCAACAATACCGCAATTTCTTCAGACATGGTTGAATGCCATTGAGGATCAAGTACCGCTTTAGAGAAACAAGTCGGTTCAGTGGGCGTGGCCGGAAGGGAGGCTGAGAGAGCATACTTTGGATTCGGTTTGCGGATCCCATCTTGTAAATGTGTTAGCATTGGGTGATGCGGAGGTGGTACAACACCAGTTGAGTTTGAGGAAGGTATGGACATAGGAGAGGCTGCTTGAAGGGGATTAGTTAAAGGAGAGGGAACATTAGGTGGGTTAGAGAAGTAATCAGATGGTATAGGAGAGGTGGTGTCGTTAATGAGGTTCATAGATGAGGTATAGCACACGGTTGGGGCAGGGTGAGTGGAAAAGGGAGAAATATGTGAGGAAGGAATTTCAACAGGGTAGTTGCTAATTGAAGTGGGCATGGATGCCATTATCCGATGCTTAAAAGGAAATTCATCTTTATTAAAGATTACATGGCGTGACAGAAAAACATGACCTGTCTCCATATCTAAGTAGCGATACCTATATGTTCAAGAGAATAACCCAAAAAGACGCATTTTTTAGAGCGCAATTATAATTTATGAGCATTATATGCACGAAGAAATGGACAACAATTACAGTCAAACACACAAAGATAGGTATAAAGCGGAGCTTTAGAGAACAATTTCTCGTAAGGAGATATGAGATTAAAAATTTTAGTCAAAAGCCGATTAATTAAATACACAGAAGTATTGAATGCTTCAACCCAATAGGAAGAAGGCATGCTGGCTGCGGCTAAAATGGTAATCCCATATCAACTATATGTTGATGCTTACGTTCGGACTCCCCATTTTGTTTCTGGGTGTGAGGACAAGTCAGACGATGGGAAATCCCGTGATGGTATAGATAGTCCTTGAGATGTAAGCTCGTGTACTCACCTCCTCAATCAATTTGGAGAGATTTTAAGGAGTGAGAGTAATTTCTCAACATAAGATCTAAATTGAATGAAATGTTTAAACGTCTCATATTTATATCGCAAAGGATATATCCACGAATGACATAAAAAATCCTCCACAAAAAGCAAATAGTATTTAAATCCTTGTGTGGAGGGACAAGGCGATGTCTAAACATCGGAATGAACTAGTTCTAAAGGAGCATTAGCAATAGAATGAGACAATGCAAAAAGAAGTCGAGTACTTTTACTTAAATGGCATGGACCACAAAACTTAAAATTAGTAACAAAGTCTTTAAATGAAACAAATTTATTTGACCCTAAGCAATTTAAAGTGGAAGTGCCCGGATGTCTGAGCCGTTGATACCATGTAGATACAGTAGCCTTTTCAGCCAAGAGAGCAACTGAAGCGCGACTCTTATTGAATGAAAGTTGATGAAGACGAATCGGATAACGACCATTCTCACTCCTACCTCGGAGAAGCATCCTCTTTGTCGCATTGTCCTTTATACAGAAGCCATCAACAGAGAGAATGAAAGAGCAATTATTATCACGAGAAAATTGGTGTACCGAAAGTAAATTTGTAGCAATGTAGGATTTGTTTCAAACAAAAGGGAGATGAATTAACATTAAACACAGATGACCCAATATTGGAGATGGACAAACCTGATCCATTACCTACGGCTACTTTATCGGGTCCATTATACTCATTATGAATTAATAAATTGGTGAGATCCGGAGTGATATGAGTAGAAGCCCTTGAATCGCTAAACCATTATTGATTAGTGAGGAATGATGAAGATGCAACCATGGTGGCAAGTTTCTTAGTAGGCACACAACCTTCATAGGGTAGATTCAATTGATTGTAGCAATCAACTGTTGGATGACCACTACGACCACATATTTGACATATCGTACATTGAGGTTTCAATTCAAACTCAGGGAGAGATTTGAACCCAAACTCAAGTTGGGTGGAAGCATTTGCCGTGTTAGGAACTTTGTTGTTTGATCGATGCGATGAATTCTTTGAGAACCCACTGCGACCACGTTGATTATGTCGCACCTTAGAAGTAAACAAAGCAGTTGTCATAGACTCAATGGGAAAGGCATGTTGCTCGCCATGACGCATTTCGGCACTGAGAAGTAGTCCGATGATATCATCAAGAGTCACAGGTGAGTCCTGAGTAAGGATCGAATTGACCGTGGCTTCATATGAAGGCCCAACGCCATTCATGATTAACGTTGTCATATCATCATCATCCCCAGGTTTTTCGGCAAGAGCGAGGCCATCGGCGATCTGATTCATTTTGTCGAGGTAGTTCGGAGATAGATAGATTCCCCCATTTAGTGGTTTGCAGTTGATGTTTCAGTTGCAAAACCCAAGATTTTGACTCAGCCACGAAACACTTTTCAAGTGATTCCCAAACCGCGTGGGTTGTGTGAAGCCGAGTAATAGTGGCCAAAATAGTTGGAGATATAATGGTGTTGATCCAACTCAACACCGTTTGATCTCTCTGTTGCCATTCCAGAAATGCTTGTGATTTCTTGGTAGATGAAGATCCATTCTCTTCAACATCAAACTCAGAGGGACACGTGATGGTACCGCTAGCGACTCCAAGACGCTCAGAGCTCTTGAGAACTGGTACTATCTGAGCGAGCCAAACGGAATAATTTGTTCGATCAAGTTTGATCGACACTATATGATCAAAGGTACCCAGAGAGGGAATGGCAGGCGATGAAGATGACGCCATGTAGGAGACAAATATATATATATATATATATATATATATATATATATATATATATATATATATATATATATATATATATATATATATAATTGGAGCGGGCATTGAGATATGATTAGGTGTATATCCTCTATATATTAAGAAAGAACTTGCCATTGACATCGGAAGCTCTATTGTCAGAAGCTATGCTTGGGCCCCCGCCTTCGCACCTAGGCCCTGTTTAGGGAGGATAGCCTCCTAGGCATATCTCGCTTATGCTTTCCCCGCTTCAACAATGTAAGGAGACATGCTAGATTTCTAAAATGGCATTTAAGTGGCTCTACCTAGCACTTGAGCAAAGGCTCAATCCCTTATAAACCTTATTTTTCAATCTTTTATAAATCAACTAGAACAAAATTGAATCAAATCACGATCCTAAATTTTTTTTAAAAGGTTATCAATTATATCAAACTAGTATTAGAATTGATTATTATAGATAAATAGGTGTTATTAAATTTCAAAGACTCTAAACCTTTGTTTTCAAAATAACTCATATACTTATTATTTTTCATCTATTAGTTTGTTAACAGTTGATTTTTAGTTATTACTTTACTTTTTCAACCTATAATTTTTATGTGATTAATAATTAATAAGCATATAATTACACTTTATAATTATTTATTATTTTGATATATTTTCATTTCTATAAATGTTCTAGAGACTATCATAATAAGTAAAAAATTATAACATTACTAAGTCTCACAATGTAACCCCACCTGTTATTTCATTAATTGTACAATGCCTGCTGTGAACTGTGTTATCATGTTTTGTAATAAATTTGGAAGTGAACCATTTCAATAATTAAAATATGTGCACAAACCATTTTGGTAATATGCCTAAAATCTATGGATAAAAGTAGGGGTGTTATCGGGTCATTTATGGTTGGTTTTGGGGCAAAATCGAAACCGAACCGATAACTATCGGTTTCTATTTTATGAAACCGAAACCAAACCTATAAGGTTCAAAACCGAAACTAAACCGATAGTTATCGGTTCGCTCGGTTTTCGGTTTCTAAATCTCAATTTTTTAATTTTTCTTTTATTAGGAAGTCATTGCCAATTCATAAGAGTCAGATCATTGAAGACTTTGTAGGTTGTTGCATATATTGCTAATTCACTATTAACCATCCAAAAGTACGTGATTGATTATATGACTAAGAACATTTCCAAGAAATTAACGCACCTATCGGACAGTCCAGATCAATGGACAGATGCACCGATTATTAATACATACTGGTAGGTCTTGATGGCATGAATCTATACAGTATTATAGTCCAATCATCCACAGGTAGGCCACCATTCGATAGAAGATAGCCCGAAAGTAGAATGTCAAACAACCCTAACCATCTAATTGCATGTCAAATTTTAGACAATTGATTATAAAATTTCAACCATCCATTTATCAATCCTCTGATCTGTGAAATATCGAGCATTTTTCAAATACATTATATGAGTTGCCAACATGTATTGTCTAGATTGACCATATTCATGACACATGACCCTTCATAGCTATTTTATATTTTCATTTCATTACAACTTGTATATATATTCGGATTTTTTGCATAAAGAGAGAAAACAGAAATCAAAACAGAGAATCTAAATGATTGAAACATATTTTCCACAAACCAATTCAAAAGGCAATGTATGAACAAAACCCATCTAAATACATGTATGCAGATAATAGAAAAATCATATCTAGATCCCAATAACTTTACAAGCCCCAATCTCAGGCATGCACCACTATTGGTTTCTTATCGGTTCAATTTTGGTTTTTAACATTAAAACCTAAACCGAATTGATAACTTTCGGTTTCTATTTTCGAAACCGAAATCAAACCGATATGTCCCTAAATCGAAATCAAGCAAAAATTCGAGTCGGTTTCGATCGATTTGATCGGTTCAAGTCGGTTTCTGCACAACCCTAGATAATAGGGATTAAAATGTGGGAAACATTTGGAAAGAATTGACTATCACTATAACATCCTTATATTATTAAGTTTCTAAAAAGTCTTTTTAACCATAGAATTGTATCAAAAGGTGAATCTCTCTCTTTTCAAAGCCCTTACTCTTTAGATGTCAACTTTTCATCGGATTGATAGGTAAATAACATTTCACAAGCTTAATTTCTTCATGAATTACTTTATAAGTTTAATAACCTCTTACTATGCTAGTGATATCCATTAACCCTTTGCAAAAACTACCATTTTGTTTCAAAACTTATAATAGTATATATCATAGTCACCAAGTTAGGAGGAAAGTTAAATTCAAAAAATTCGGCAAAATTTGGCATATTTGGGAAAATTTTTGAAAATAAATAAATAATATACATATTGAGATCATGGCTGATCTATTAAACAGTCATTGTTTGATTTCATATGTCATAGATCCCAAACAATGGCCCTAAATTCATGTTTGAACGTGATATGTGCCATGTGATTTAAGGGTCATTTGTTTTGAGATTTATGACATACAAAGTAAAAAAATGACCGTTTGATAAGTGAGTGATGATCTCAAGATCTATTATTTGGAATATCAAGCTAAAACACGATCTCTATCATCTGGTCCAAAGCAATCAATGATTTTGAAGGGGTCTAGGACGTGGGCGCTTTTAGAGAATGCGTTGGCGCAAACAGAGGTATCCCAACTAAAATAAAGTTTTTATCGTTTGAGATTTTGATGATTACATTTTGTCGTGCATAGTTTGAGATTTTGCTATAATAAGCATGAATTTTGCTTACTTACACCTAACCTTTATTATCCTATATGATAGAATGAAAGAATATCCTTTTCAACATAATGGAATCAAATGAATACCAAAGTTTTAATTCCTTTTTCTTTTATATGTAGGTGAGATATATATATATATATATATATATATATATATATATATATATATATATATATATATAATTTATAAATTAAATAAACTATTAATTCTCGATGACCTTTTTGAATGACATGGAAATTGTGTTTGGACCTTATATTTTGCAATATAGATATTAAAATCTCGGGTTAATCACACAAGTCTTAAGATGAATCATAATATCCTTATGGTTAGATAGATAATGTAATTAGAGATGTGTCTGGCAATCGGGCATTGAAACCTTTTAGCTTACTTTATTTATTACATAATTTGTAATATACTATAACACATTTTTATATTTTATAGTATTATATTATATTTTGCATTTCCAATTTTTTATCAAATGTCCCAAAGTTTATGCGATTTTTTTCATTGAGCCCGCCGAATCTATTCCTAGCTACTTATGAAAGTAACAATGACTAGTGGGCGACCACTATGTTTGAATTTTTTAAAATGATTTTGGTCTCGACCACTCACCTCTTTCACCTATAGAGAGCACCACCGTCCTTCTTTTCCGCCAGCCACCTTCTCCTCGGTAGCGGCTCGACAACGTAACCAAATCATCATCATTATCATCTTTTTTTTCGTCTACTTCGGCAACTCACTACAACGATCTTCGGCAACTCCCAACAACAATGATATCACAGAACTATCACCAAATTACCAATCACCTATAAGTTTTAAAAAAAAAATCTATAAAAATCAAAAAAGAAATCCTAAAAAAAAAAAAGAACTAAAATTGAAAAAGAAATCCCTGTAATTATGACCGTGGGTATTCATTGCCAATTAAAAAAAATTGACGATAAACACCCGCTATCAGTATTTTACATTCGATAATGGGTTTCCACCGTCATAGATCCATGCATAAATTTTTTTTAGGTCCCATGGTTCTATGATAGTGGGCTGCTGGATATAAAATACTGACAATGGATACTCATTATTAGTTGTTTACAACAGACAGTGGTTATCCACTATCACAGATTTCTTCTTTTTTTTGTTAGGTTTTTATCGAAGGTAAGGAAGAAGAAGATCAAAAATGAAGAAAATGGTATTTAAGTGATGTCGATATCGCCATTGCTGCTTGTCGGAGTTATGAAAGAAAACGTATCAACATTGGTGTTGCGATTGGTTAGAAGAAATAGAAGAAGAAAGAAAAGACGAAAAAGATGCTTAAGTGATTTTGGCGTCGTCGCTGTGGTCAAAGAATAATTAGGGATGCTTAAGCGATTTTAGCGTTCTCGTTGAGGTCAAAGAATAAGAAGGGTAGCCGGAGGAGTTGCAACTTACGAAAAAATGCTAAACATACGGGTTTTCACGTTTAAACGGTACCTTTTTTCCAAAGGGTGGCATAATTTGCACATGTTATTTTTGTTAAGAACACACATTTTCATTGCAAAAAATTGTTAATTATCTTGAATCAAATGATGGACATTTTTTTCATCTCAATCTTTGAGGAGTTAGATCTTCATTTCATGAAAAACATATCACACGGTCATATCTTGATCTTGATTCCACGTGACACACACAATTTAAAGTGAGACTTGAGAACCCTTTCTTATGACACGCTTATGATCACGGTCACTTTTGGAGATGTGTGCCACATGGACTCAATCAAGATAGTTACCGTTTGATACGTATACAATGATGAAAAATGATCTTCATCATCTGATTCAAATGAGTCAACGTTGTTTTATTGTGGAAATGCATATGTTCTTTACAAGGAAAATGGGTGCAAATAATGCGACGTTTTCTAATTGCTCGTTTACAAATTATTGCCGTGTTGTGACTTGTGAGAATCTCTAATGCCACTGGATGCAAGTTTGGTGTATGGAAACTGATACCCATTTTTTGGTATTCTGTTGGATTATTTATTTATTTTTAACTAAATTGAAATATTTCAATCTTTTTGGTTTGGTATTTTTATTATTTTTAAATGTATTTTTGTAAAAAAAATTTATTTTTTTATTTTTTTGGTTTTCTCATCCTACCACTTGATTTTCAGTTTTTGTCATCCTAAACTGAAACCGAACCTAATCGGAGTTGGTTCAATTCAGGATTGTCGGCTTTGAGATTCGGATCAAACTTGCATCCCTACCATGAGAATGGGCTTTGGTAAGGTTCAACTGGTTGAACTCTACATGTGGTTTAAAAGAGTTAAGTGGTTGAACTCTACATGTGGTTTAACAGGGTTTAAATCCGTTAGATGCAATGAAATCTTGACTTTTGTCATTCTTAGTTGCATTAACTTTTGGGTTCTTTGCATCCAGCGGTTTTGGAATTGGTTGAAGTTGTACCATTGAGCCACTTTTTTTTTTTCTGTTTTTTTTCTTTGAAATGAAATGACATTGAACCACCTTTTAGTTGTACCTGACCAAAGCCACAGGAGACTTTTATAGGGAAATTTACCACATTTTAGTTGTACCTGACCAAAGCCCCACGAGAATTTTATAGGGAAATTTATCTAATTGGTCCTGTCAGATACGCCTTTTAGGTTAGAGGCCTTGTATTTTTACCTTTACCCAAACCGACCAGCTTTTTAGCTAAGTCATTTTCAGCTAGCACAAAAAGTCCAAAATACCCCTTCTTACATATTTTTTTGTTCTACATGATTTAAAATTTTAAATATTTATATTTTTTAATATTTATGCAATGTGAAATCGAATTTATGTCGTCTAATTTAAAAGCCACATAATAAAATAGATGGTGCCAAAGATAGACACGAAAAAAATGCAATATCGCTGCTTAAAAAAAAAAAAAAAATTTTTTTACAATCGATGGCGACTCTTAACACAATCAGTATCGATCATTTTAAGAGTCGTCATCGACTCTATACAAAGTCGTCAACGATTATTTATAGAGTCGCCATCGACTCTGTACAGAGTCGTCATTGATTATATTAAAAAAAAAAATATTTATTTTATTTTATTTTATTTTATATAATTGATGACGACTCAGTACACAGTTGTCATCGATTATATATATATATATATATATATATATATATATATATATATATATATATATATATAATTTTTATTTTTTTTTAATATATATAATCGATGATGACTCATCTTAAGTCGCCATCGACATAATTTTTTTTAATATATAAAATTTTTATTTTATTTTATTTTATTTTATTTTATATAATCGATGATGACTCTGTACTGAGTCGCCATCGACTCTGTACTGAGTCATCATCGATTATATAATATTTATTATTATTATTATTATTATTATTTTTTTTTTAGTCGATGGCGACTCTATAAATAGTCGTTGACGACTCTTAAAATGGTCGATACCGACTGTGTAGAAAATCGATATCGCCTTTTTTTCATATCTATTTTTGACACTATCGATTTTATATTGTGGCCTTCAAACCAGACGACATAGATCTCATTTTATATCGCGTAAATATAGAAAAATATAAATATTTAAAATTTTAAATTATATAAGTGTATCCTCGTCTTTCTCATTCTAATCTCCTACAGTCTCTGACGAAAAAGGAGTATCTTGGTCGATCCAAATAGCAGATCGGTATACTTTGGATCGAAATAGATCTCGTTTCACATCGCATAAATATAGAAAAATGTAAATATTTAAAATTTTAAATTATATAAGTGTATCCTCTTCTTTCTTATTCTAATCTGCTACCGTCTCTGACGAAAAAGGTGTATTTGGGTCGATCCAAATAACAGATTGGAATAGTTTGGATTAAAGAGAATACACAGTCATCTTCGCCACCTTTAACTTTTAAAAACTGTACCAGATTAAAATGAGGAATAAAATGATGTTTTTGTGCGTTAAAGAAATAGGGTAATTTGGACTTTTTGCTATCCTTAGGATCGGCTAGACTTTCAGCTGGTCGATTTGGATAAAGGTCAATTTTATATGGCTTGCAGAGATCAAATTTGATGTATTCCGAGGGTTTTAAAAGCTGGTGAACCCAATATACAGTACTCCTGCGAGTACCTGAGCACACCTCGTGCGTTTTATATACAGTTCTCCCTATCTTTCCACATTCTTATATATATACATACGCGTATCCAATTTTTAATTTTATTATTTTATCAAACCAAATCTCTTCCAGCCTTGCAGGTCTTTGCTCTTAGGACTTACGATCGTCTTCATTTCAAGGTACGAGTTTTCGTTAATACTTATTTTTTCTTCTTTTTTTCAGTTTCAGTTGATGATTGTTTTTTATTTTTTATTTTATCTTTGAGATATAAGAATCCATATATACCAATTATTTGCTTCTCTTTTTTTGTTTAGAAAAAATTTGTTCTAACGATATTGAGATCGACTTAGATGAATCTGTAAGTGGGTTTTGATCAACAGGCGTCTTCTGGATTTTTATTTATGTGTTTGTGTGTAAGTCGATAGATAGATATGTGAAAATTGCACATTTCCGTTCTTAGATGTCGTTTATTTTACTTCATATTATGATTTTTTTTGGGTGGTTTTGTTAATTAATTAAATGTTCTACGTTCTAGATGATCGGGTATTTGTAGTTAGGCAGATAGAGAGATAAATAAAAATTGCACAATTTTTTTTTTTTTTGATCGGTAAAGGTAGCAATTTCATTAAGGTAATAAAAATTGGACATTGTATGTTCTTTAGATTGTACTTTTGAGAAATGGGTACTGAATTTTATTTGATATTACGAACATATTTACTTTTTTGGATGGTGGTTCCTTTGATATATTTCCAAATTGATGCCATTTTAATGCTTTTTAGTTTAAGACTTTGGATCAAATTGATTTTCAATTGTAAAATGTTTGAATTGTTGGTACTATTTTCTTGCTTTATATGCTTTTATACTTGTATTGAATCAGTATTTTTAACTCTTAACCAATTCAGGTTTTGCGAATCTTTGTTGATCAGCTTCTCAGTCTACAGACCTTCAACTGTAACCAGTCATTTGAGATTTACCATCATTAAATCCTAAGTGGGTTTAAATATATGTTTGTTGGGTACACCTTTTGTGTCCTCGGAGATTGGTGGAGGATAGATTTGGCAAGAAACGGTGATTTGTGCATGGATAAAGGATGTGGGATCTGCGAAGCGGAGTTCGTCAGCCTCGGTTAAGATCAAAACAAGCCGAAGGGGTTCAGCCGATTCCAGAAGCGAGTCCAATTAGAACAAGCAGGCGTGGTTGTGGAAGAGGAAATGATTCGACTGCTCAAGTACTGAAAGTACCTTCGGCTAAGGGAGCTGTTCCCCCTTCAAAGGATAGGGCAGCAGGTAAAGGTCGAGGATTTAGAGCGACAAATCAAAATACTAAACCTTGTGGGATTTTGGGTGCTGTGGTTGAAGACGAGGGATTTGCTGAACTAGAAGTTGGAGTGAGAGAGGTGGTAGTCATTCGTGACGAAAAGATGGAGGAGCGGGGCGCTGAAAAATTGGTGGGTCTTGAAGAAGAAGGAAGCATAACTCCACTTCCTGAGAGGGTATGCATTTCTATAGCATCACCAACTTCTACTGCATCTGTAATTATTTATTTATTAAATTGGACTTGCATGTCTGTAATCCAACCATCCAAGACGTGCATAATCTCTAGCGCTCATGCCTGTGTCGATTACGTACGACGTCATATCCGTATGAGAGCAAACTTTTTATCAGTTCAATTATCCAACATATGCATAATCTCTAGTGCTTATGATTATCTGGATTCAAACATATATTTTAAGGTGAATTTATGTTCAAAATATGTGTGCTTCAAGGCAAACACCTAGACACATATCTACCATCTATAAATTATAGCTAGTCCCTGTTTCTTGGATTTTCTGTTTTTTTTTTTCAAATCATGTTGGTCTATAACATATCTCACATTGATCCTTATACGGATGTCATAGACCATGCATGATTATCTCGATTCAAACATATATTTTAAGGTGAATTAATTTTTGAAGAATTTATGTTCAAAATATGTGTGCTTCAAGAAAAACACCTAGACACATATCTACCATCTATAAATTATAGCTAGTCCCTATTTCTTGGATTTTCTGTTTTTTTTTTTTTCAAATCATGTTGGTCTATAACATATCTCACATTGATCCTCATACGGATGTCATAGACCATGCATGTCATAATATTTTTTACCTGGCAACTCTTGGTCCAAATTTGAAGTTACTATCTACTCAACAATCTTTTCCTTTTGGGTTTTTTTTTTCTTTGAATAGATAAATTTTATTAATAAAAAGCTAAAGAAAAGCTTAGAAATGCATAAAGGAAGGACTACGGAGCAAAAAGAAAGGAGTTCAAAATTCCCAATAGGTTACAACAAAACGTGAACCTCATCAGATTGTTAAGAATAGAAGAACCCCTAACAAAAGATTTAGGTTATGAAACTCCATCTCAGCTGTTCAAAATTGAGCTAGTTACTTGCAAACTTTCCGGCTCTTAAATTACCTTGCTTAAAAGGATGGGAAAATATATTAGTATCTACTATCTGCCAGGTCAAGGAATTTCATCAATCTATCTAAACTTTGCTTTATACTTCCAAGTTCCAAGGAGGCTTGATAGGGAGGCTATTTCATCCATTGACCTGTGGGCATGTGAAACTACTCAATTCAGTATTCTAAACCAACTTTTGATGGGGAATATTTTATTTTCCAGGTACAGATAGGAAATTCCCCTATTTATAAGATAGAAAGGAAACTTGGTAAAGGCGGTTTTGGACAAGTTTACGTTGGGAGAAGGGTGAGCGGTGGCACAGGGAGAACAGGGTTAGATGCTTTTGAGGTATTACATTATTTTATTTTTCCCAAATTTAGTTCTATGAGGACATTGCAGGATAACGAGATTGATGCCAATGCTAACTATGCAATCATATATTCTTTGAAGGTTGCTTTGAAGTTTGAACATCGAAGTAGTAAAGGGTGCAATTATAGCCCTCCTTATGAGTGGCAAGTTTACAAGTGAGCTGATTCATCTTTTTGGCAATTCTTCTCACTATGGCATCTGACTTTATTCCTTTTAATGTCATCTTATATTCTAGATCCTTGTTATTTCTTTTTGAAGCACTCTTAACGGTTGCTATGGACTTCCTTTGGTCCATCACAAGGGTCGCCAAGGAGACTACTATATACTGGTAAGTTCTGGTTTTTTTGTTGTTGTTATTAAATGGGTTATTGCATCTACTTATTAAAAAAAAGGGTTATTGTAACATGGGAAATTTTATCTTATGATGATGAATCGGTAGCCACATATGGAAGGAACTTCTATCCTCTATTCTCATCATGGTATCAAAACTTGGCCCATACCGATACGTTTTCGGTGATACTTATCGGTTTTGTCGAGAACCGATACCGATACCACCCCAACACAGGTATCGGTGGTATCAATATTTGTATCGGTAGCGGACCGATACTGGTCAATCGGCCGATATTGTCTTGGTATCGCCCGATACAACTAGTTTTTTATATTTGTTTTTACTCTCTTTTTTTTTTTCAAAAAAAATATCGACCGATACGGTATCGGCAATTCCATATCTGTATCGGCCAATACAGATCGGTCCAAGATGGACCGATACGCAATACCGATACCCATATTGACACCTTGATTCTCGTGAACTCACTTTATTGGCTGTTATGACTTTGATGTCCAGGTCATGGACATGCTTGGTCCAAGTCTTTGGGATGTGTGGAACTCTAACCACCAGAGGTGGGATAAACTTCTTTTATTCTGTCATTCAAATTCTTAATCTCAAAGTATCCTATATCATTGTGGATTCCGCACCCTCTTTTAATAGGCTCTCCGAAGAGATGGTTGCTTGCATAGCTGTGGAGGCAATATCAATACTAGAGAAGCTTCACTTGAAAGGGTTTATCCTGACTATCGCATTTTGTTATTGGTGACTATGTTACTTCTTGGCATTCCATTCTTTTACTTACATTTCTTTGTTCATCCAGTTTTGTGCATGGAGATGTAAAGCCAGAGAATTTTTTGCTCGGCCAGCCTGGAAGTGCCGATGAGAAGAAGTTGTATCTGGTAGATCTTGGTTTGGGTATGTCATCACATTAAGGTCTCTTTAGATTTTTAAGATATCTAAATGTTCTTCGGTAGCTCTTTGCTTGGAGAGGATAAGGGAAATAAATATTGCAAATACTTTATTTTAAAGGATTGTTGATAAACCAAGAGAACAAATAATTGATTTTTCAATGATTATCAAACAATGAGTATCAACATTTTGGATGGTGTTACAAAAAAGACTCTGTATCACCCACCCATAATATCATAATGTATTTTATTAATATTATATCCATATGAATAATATAATAATATACGTAAACATAATCTACTCATATTTTCTGATTTTTTCCATTCTTCTCCCAGCCTGCAACCGGAAAAGTTTACATATCTGATACTTATCAGGTTTTGGGGTGGGATGTAGTGAAAAAAAAAGTGTCTTTATGGCTACACGACCGGGAAACGTTTAAAACACATCTTTAAAAAAAACACCTGTTTTAAAAAGAAATATTTAAACATTTTAAACGTGAAAATTGATGTTATGGACTTATTGCTATTGATTTGTCAATGGTTAAACTTTTTAACATGGATAACTGTCTATGGAATTTTATTATAGGTATTACTAGTGTGTTAATTTGGCAAAAGAATAATTTAAAAGACTTGGAATAAATATATGTATATTGTTGACTTCATTTGTTAGCAATCAGTTTTCTCCTTTGACTGAATTGGTTAAGTGTTAACAGTAAACGTTGACTTCATTAAACTTCATTTGTTAGCAGTCAATGTTCTCATTTGCCTAGTAATAATTACCAGCTTTCAAGTATGAACCATGAGATAGTAATTTGATTTCCACGGCCCTTGTTTCTAATTTCAAAGAACTTCTTTTTCAGCATCTAAATGGAAGAATACAGCTGGTCTTCATGTTGACTATGACCAAAGGCCCGATGTTTTCAGGTTCATACATCATTTACTGAATTGAGCTTGAATTGTTAACTACTGTGAGATTCACTTTAATCAGCCACCTAACCTGACAGGGGGACAGTTCGATATGCAAGTGTACACGCTCATTTGGGTAGGACGGGAAGCAGAAGAGATGACCTTGAATCATTGGCATACACTTTAATATTTCTCCTTAGAGGGAATTTACCCTGGCAAGGATTTCAGGTAATTTGAGGTCTATGTATGAAAAAGTCAGAGTTTTTGGCTCTGGATTACCTAAAATCTGATGTTCGTTTGATCTCTGAAACTGCAGGGGGAGAACAAGGGCTTTCTTGTGTGTAAGATGAAGATGGCAACTCCTTCTGAGATGCTTTGTTCCCTCTGTCCTTCACCTTTTCAACAGTTCCTTGAGATGGTGACAAATATGAAATTTGATGAAGAACCAAATTATTCGAAGCTAATTTCTCTTTTTGACTGCAGCATTGGTCCCAATGCCTCTTTGAGACCCATCAGAACTGATGGGGCTCTAAAGGTTATTACTCTGTTTACATATCTTTTTTTGTGATATGAATAATTACGTCATCAATTTGGAATATATTGTTTCGATGCTTCGATTTGTCATGCTGTAACTTCTTTGTAGCCAGCAATTCATAAGCTATAATTTTCTTGATTTGTCTGACCTGCACTGTAGGTGGGGCAGAAAAGGGGAAGGCTGCTTGTTGAATTGGTAGATGATGGGCAACCTAAGAAGAAAGTTAGATTAGGTACTCCAGCTACTCAGTGGATCTCAGTCTATAATGCTCACTCATCCATGAAGCAAAGGTAGGCGATTGGGAAGCAGATATCTGAGATGAAGTGCTTGATGATATGATCACGTTTTCTGATTGCATATTATCATACGAATGAATATTGCATAGGATATCAAGTATTTGGCTGCTTCATAATAAAAAACTTATCTCTACGTGCAAGATATATGGAAACCTGACTCTTTTCTTATTCTTTCTTTCTTACCCTTTTAAATCATTGAAAAGCGGTAACTATGATGGAAGATAGCAGTTCTGGAAAAAGGTGGTTTGCTGTTAAATGAGATACTTAGCAGGTAACACCCTGAAAAATAAAATAAAAAATGAAAAAACAAGGGGTTAGTACAAAAGTGAAACTAAAACAACAAGAAGAAGCCCAGTTATCGAAAATATAACCACATTCCCACCAGGAACCACCCCTAACTAGTCTCCCAGATAACAGTGCATTGTTCCTACGGCAATTCAGCTCATTCAGTGACTCTCAATTTCAATGTGAGGTCTGCCAATTGTCCAAACACCACTGAGCTTCTCACCCCGTGAGTCATAGTAGAAGTTCTACTCCCTTCCAACTTGTACACATTGATGTGTGGGGATCGTCCTCTGTTCCTTCGGTTAAAATTAATAAACTAAAATAATATTAATTTAAATAAAAGAGAAGAATACCTATTTAAGGTTTATGAGAGAGAGAGAGACCAGAAAGGACTACATTAGACTAGATGGGCCCTTTATATAGAGGGCTTATAAGACTCAACTTATATTCCAACCAATGTGGGACTAAACATACCGAGACACTAACACATATTAACACACTGGCATATTATCTCCAACACTCCCCCTCAAGTTGGAGCATCTATGATGTAGATGTCCAACTGCCAACAAAAACATAAAAACGGTGCATGTTTACACCATCATCTCCCCCTAACTTGATATAATCACAAGTCACAACTCGCACCTAGGTGTCCAAGAACAACGTGTTATGAACACTTGCATCCACCAACAACTTGGTGCACACTGCACTCAAGTGGTCATGGTACACACCATGATCCAAACAAGTGGCTATACACTTAGCCAAAAAAAGTTCTTGGCACCAACATAGCCTCAAGGCCTAAATAAGCCCTTACATCATGTCCACCATCCATTGCCATATCATCCATCATCGGGAAAAAGAAGTAGCCATCATTCACGGCATCACTTCCAAATTTTACAGATCTCAGGGCAGCATCACTATTCTTTTTTCTTTTTCAAGCCAGATTGCATGAAGCTAAGTTATCAGCACTACTTTTCCTTCTTTTTTTTCCTTTTTAAAGACAACATATACATCTTAAGTGGCTGTATAAGCCACACTAAAGCTAAGCTTAGGAGCAGCAGCTCCTTATAAAGAAAAAAAAACTCGTGCACAACTCTCTTCTTTCTTCTCACCATTACAAATCTTCTCATATCTCACTCAATACTCCAGATTCATACGAGATGACAAGCAAAAGAAAGCTTAGTGAAAATTGATGCAACCCCAGATGATTCACTGGTTCAATCATGAGCACAAAATCCAAGATCTCTAAATTCTGTGAAACAGGTGTTACGAAGGGATTTTGATGGCTTTCGGTAAATCCTCGATACTGCTTCAAACCACAAATCAAATTTTCCAGATCAACTCCTCACAAATTTTTTATTCAAACCATACCCATCTTGTACCACCTTTTGATCCTACAAACGTCAATATCATAGAAAACCATGAAACCCCTTTTTCATAAAGAACCTTCGAAAGCCATATAGGGAGGCTTTCTTTTCATACTTCTAGCCTTTGTAATAGCATGGCTAGTGGCAATGTGTTGAAGCAACAATGATTCTATCCTCTTTGTTGTTTTCGCTCGATTTGGCAAGGAGAGCTTAATCTCTCAGAGCACAAAAGAATCCACAAAAGAGGGAAACCAATTTCTTGATGACTTAGTGGTTGTGTTGTATCAACATCGATAATGGCGCTGTAAATTTCATATACTTTTATAAATATATAGGGTGTCAATGGGCCGGACCTAGATCTTCTTGATTATTAATTGGGCCAAAAGATCTTCCCCGAGCCCACCCCCAATTTTTAGTTGGATTGGGCGGGGCGTACTCAAAAGTTGTCAGTCCCAAGCAAGCTCAATGTAAGGCCAACTTTTAAATTTTAGAATTTAGAATGTAAGCCCTCTCCTTGGGCATTTAAAGTTTAAATTTTAATATAAATTATATATTTTATTAATATTGAAAAAAGGAAAGCTACACTCAAGCGCAGTGTTTGAACATTTGAGCGCGCTTTCACTTGCCATGTGGCCAATGTTGTCAAGTGCGACCGCATATTCGCATATGCCGTCGCATATGCCATCTGGGAAGTTGGCATCGCATATGCCATGGTGGCATATGCAATGCAGGAAACTATGTGATCGCATACTAAAGTATGTGATCGCATACTGTCGCATATGCAACCGCATATTCACATATGTAATTTTCAAATTTTTTCCCCATATAGTTAATGTATATTTTTTGGTTATTTTCTCTTAATAAAATGAAAGTTTATTATCTTTATTGACTGGGTTTTTTTGCATTATAGAGACCACAATGTATGTTTTTAAATCGTAAGACCTTCCTATTTTTTTTTCCAAATTTTTCTAGATGTTTTATGATTTTTTTTAAAAATAATAATCAAAAACATTGAGCAATCGCATATGCAATGAGCCCGTCATTGCATATAATGGCATATGCAATTTGACAACAATGCATGTGGCATGTCCCCTCTAGGTTTTTAGAATATATATAAGAAAAAGGTATGGTGCACCAATGGGGCACCTTCACCTTGCTCCAAACTCTCTAAAAAAGGTGCCATGTGGCACCCAAAATTCTGTTTTGGTGCCATATGGACTAAGGGGGACAATGAATGAATCAATTTAAAAAAAAAAAAAAAAAAAAATCTAATTTCCACCTTGTGATTAATATCGTTTGAAATTGGACTGTTGATAATAGTAAATTTTTTGCTTTTTCCATGGATATGATTTTTCATTTTTTTTAATGATCTATGTTATGCCCTCTTGCTCCATGTGGCATCCAAACATGTTTTGGGTGCCACGAGGAGCTCCATGTGGATGTTGGAGTACAGTCACCGTGCTCCAATGGAGCACCAACCTAGGGCCCAATAAATAAATAAATAAATAAATATATATATATATATATATATATATATATATATATATATATATATATATATATATATATATATATATATATATATATCACTGTCGACTGCCAGGCAGTGCATTAAATGCAAAATTTATTATAAGATAAAGCAAAGCAGCTGAGGCATCCTCTATTGCTTTGTCATATGTTATATATTTATATTATGTAAAGGTTAAAGTATATATTATTTATCCATATTATGATTTATATATGATATAAAATGGACTTCGGGCTGGATCGAAAATCGCCTAATTATATATATAGGGTGAGGCCTGGCCGAAGCCTGGCCAGTTAATTTACTTGTTGGGCCCTGCCAATTAATAAATGTGCCTGAAAGCTTGGCTTGAACCCAGCCCAAATTGAGAGCCGAGCCACTGACCCCCTATAAGTATGACTCCAACTTTTGTTTTGCAACTAGGACATCTACATAAATTGAACAGGAAACTGTCTCTGGCATCTATCATCACTTGAATAAACTTAAATCACTGCAACCTCCCATTTGACATACCATATAGTCTTACAATTTGTTTGCGAATTGAGGTCTCACTCCCAAGTTATCCAACAAAAAGTAATAATAGCTTGCTGTCTAATAGCCTCCAAAACTTTGAATCTCTTTTAGGTATAGCTTATAGCACTAATGAATAACATGCTGATTTTCTGTTAGACATTGTCTTTCGTCAATGTTGTTTAATGCAGGTTATATGTTCAGAACAAAGTGACTAATTACCGGTACGGTTTTAATACGGTGAGCGAGAAAGTCGGAAAAAATGGAAAAATACAGAAAACAATTGGAAAAAATAGGGTTAAACGAGATATAATAAAGGGAGCCATTAATTGCACACAAGTTTTAAGTTCTTGCACCGGGTTAAGAAAAAAATAGATATTATAAACTTTTTTATAATGAGTACTATACCCTCATAGTTGCACCTTACCGAAAAAGTTGAAACACGCCGAATTCATTAGATCAGGAATAGGAAGATGAGAGATCCCTCAAGTTGAAACCGCTATTTACGGTCACTGAAGCTCGGACTGTGATTAACAATCGCTCAACCCACCAAAACTCTAAGCCTCTCATTCCCTTCTGACCGCCAAAACTAAACTCATCTGCACAAATCAAGAAAACCACCCTTCGCTCCTAAATCTTTTAATGCTCGGATTCATACTCATGAAATTTAATGAATCCTATCTTTTTTTTTTTTTTTCAAAATCATTTTTTAATTAGGCTTAGAATTCAGTCCTTACTTGCTTTTCAACCATAAAAAATGGAAATAAAAAAGACTCCACTTTTGAGATCTGGTTTAGGGTTGTAGATTTGGTGTTGGGGATTACAAAAAAAGGTCCACTAAGATTTGATTTTACGGGTTTCAGAGTTGGTTTAGGGGCATTTTAGGTTATGAGTGAATCGAGAGAGTGATTAACGGTGACAGTGATGATGAGGTGGCTGCCATGGTTGCTTACGTTGCCAATAAGTTGTGTCAAGCGCAATTTGTAGAAAATCGTAAGGCATAATCCACACCGTCAAATGTACTGAGACTGATGATGGAGATCAGACGGAAAGGGCTGGAGATTGCACTGAGCTCTTTGAAGAAGACGGTGAAGAGGAACTCTTCAAAATAGGAGTGCAGAGCGATGAGATCCTCAAATGGAATGAGGAGTTTGAGAGCGTATGCAATATAACGTGAAATCACATTTACCATGTGCAAAGACAAATTTATCTAAGTCCGGTGCAAAGACGAGGTTTTCATGTGCAACTAATGGATCTCTATAATTAAGAGGCAATTTTTTTAAATTTAAGGTGCAATCACATGAAGTATGTGCAAGGACAAATTTTAGTAAGTTCAGTACAATTACTTAAAATGTGTGTGCAAGTAATGGCCCCCTATAATAAATAATTAAAATAGTTTTTTAAAAGCACAGAAAATACAGGAAAAAAATGTCTAATATGCGAAAAACACATTTAATACGCAAAGTACATGTATTATATGAAAATACGTATTTTATTCAGAAAATACAGATTTTATACAGGTTTAGTATGTTGAGGAAAAAATGCGTATTATACACGTATTTTTTTTTAAAAATGCCGTATTTTGTCACAATGGTTCAGAACGCACAACAGAATTTTGTCCATGAGTTCCGAACTCCCAACAAAAATTTGCAAGCATTCAGTTACTTGGAATCTTAATATATAATATCATCTTTGTAAAAGGAAATGGATGTTCCAATACTGCAGATATCACTACAATGTGGCAGATTCAAGACTTTACCAGCATGTGGATAGAGGAAAGCAAGATGGTTTGTATATTAGCTCTATAGCTTCGTCATCAAATCTATGGGCTCTCATTATGGATGCGGGGACGGGATTCTCCTCTCAGCTTTATGACCTCTCCCCTATTTCCTTGCGGAAGGTTAGTAATGCAGAAGTTTTTGCTATTAAGGTTTGGGTAGCTTTATTAATACCCACAGAATCTTGGAGAGTATCTACGCCAAAAATCATTGACTTATTTTAATCAAACGATGGTGATCATTTTTTGCTCCTCTTCCACACAATGGATCTTGAGACCATTAGCGTACCATAAAACGGTCAATTTTTTATTCCACGTGGCATAGTTCCCAGAAAAGTAGCCCTAAAGTCACATGGCACACATCACGCTCAAACGTGATTTAGGGCCATTTTTTGGAATCTATGCCACGTGGAATCAAAAACTGACTGTCTAATGGTACGCCCATGTCTCAAGATCCCTTGTGTGGAACATTGGGGCGAAAAATGATCTCCGTTGTCTAATTCAAAGCATTCAATGGTTTTTTGGCATAGGTGCCCTTGAAGATTCTGTGGGTGTTAATAAAGCTATCCTTTAGGTTTTAATAACTCATTTTTAATGTTCTAGTCTCTGAGTGTATTTGTGTTGTGTTTGATATTTTGGTCAGGACTGGATTATGGAGCAGTGGGATAAGGATTACTATATAAGTTCTGTAGCTGGTGCAACCAATGGGAGTACCTTGGTTGTAATGTCTAAGGGTCAGTTATACTTACTGTTCCTTATGCTTTGGTTTTCCGTCACAGTTTATAATGGCTCCTGACTGACATTTAAACACCAAAATGGTGTTTAAATGATCTTACACCATTAAAATTAGACTTTTTATCTGACACCATCGAAGTGTGATTTATCATTATGCCATGTGGCGCACATTTGTGATCAATATAAATTGTCCAAGTGGCAATCTATCATTGGAATATGTCTCAGCCCAAAGAAACATGCCTAAAAGTCGATGTGAACCATCCGATTGATGAACTTTAACATCAGCCATTAAAATTAAAAGCAATGGTTGATATTATAGTCTACAAATCAGATAGTAAAACACCATTTTTTGGGCCTGTTGCATTTCTGTGTATGCTCTATCACTTTGACGGTACAGATCACCCACAATTTAAACCTTTGATGGTGTAAGATCATTTAAACACCATTTTGGTGTTTGAATGACGATCAGGAGAGTCGGGTCCTTTTTGGTTTGAGAAGTTACAGGATTTTTCATGAGTTTGGTTGCATGGGCAGGTGTTACCACTTTTATGGCTCCCTTGTTTGCAGGCCAAAATATGTTCTATAACTCACAGTCAACTGATACATAGAGAACTCTTGTGTAATCAATGGATGAGAGCCTCAGTTACATAAATAAGAAAATGATTAGCCGTGATTTTTTGTAACAAAATTATCAGGGAGAACCTGTTTCCTAGCTACCTTTATTTTTAATTAAAATGACTAACGTTTTAATTGGTAAAAAATAAATTAATACAATTCTTACTAGGTTTCAAATATGAAGCCATAGGAATAGAATTTCTAATCCCAAGGGAATGACGATTCGTTCGTTATCTAGCTAAGGTGTCTGCCACATGATTTGCTTCGCTTCCAATTTGTCTCAATAAGATGATGCGCCCTTCCACAGGATTGAGCTCGTCATTAAAAATAGAGAAGGAAGAGATGCCATGGCTCCTTTTCCTTGCAAGAAAATCACCTGATAACATTGATGGATAAGAGAAGATTTGGAAGCCTTATAAAAGTCAAAAAACTCCTTATGTGACCATAATGAGAAAATTCGTTGATTTACAAGCCCAATCCCTACTTGTTAATTGTTGCTTACTCGTTAGTTCATTAGTTCTTACGTAGATAATTATATTGCTTGCAAGTTGCTACTTGCCTACATGCTAGTTTATTAATTATATTTTTTTAATGCACATAATGTTTATTTGTTTTTTGTATTTCATATCTGTTTATTGCTATTATTCTCTCTCTTCTCTCTCACTCTCTCTCTCTATATATATATATATTGTGTGTGTGTGTGTGTGTGTGTTTATTTTTAAAAAGCAAAAAAAAAAAAAAGATTTATCATCATCATCATCATCAGACTTATCCCATCTATTTGGGGTCGGCTTTGCAAGTCCTATTTATTTTCTCCAGTCACTTATGATCAAGGCTAAGCTCTCTGTAATTTTGCATCCTTTATGTCCCTTCTCACTGCTTCCCTCCAAGTCTTCACTAGTATTTCTCTTCTCCCCATTCCTTGTTCTTGTAGCGTTTCAACCCTTTGTACTGGATATGTTTCTGGCCTCTGATGGACATATCCAAACCATCTAAAGCGACATCCCATAATTTTCCCTTTATAGGTGTCGTTCTCAATTTTTCTCTGAAGTACTCGTTTTGAATTTTTCCGTTCTTGTGACTCCACACGTCCATCTTAACATGCGCATCTCAGCCACATGTACTCCATCTTCTTGTCGCTTTTTTGTAGCCCAACATTTTGCACCATATAATATGGGAGGTCTAATTGCCGTTTTACAAAATCGTCCCTTTAATCTAAATGGAACTCTTCAGTCGCACAATACTCCACTTGCTTGTCTCCATTTCACTCAACCTGCATTAGTCCTATTTGAGGCATCCTCTTCAAACCCACTATCTGATTGTAAAGATCCTAAATAGCGAAATTTAAGACATTGTGGCACTAAATGATTTTCTATATTAACTAAATCCTCTTCGAGGCTATCATGTTCACTAAATTTGAATTTCATGTATTCCTTTTTTGTTCTGCTAAATATATTTAATATATAAATGTCACAAATTATTAATAAAAATGTAAAATACAAGTATATATATATATATATATATATATATATATATATATATATATATATATATATATTATAAAATATATAAACATATAGAGACTTAGAATAAAAATGCACCTTGAAAGAAAAAAAGCCTGCGCCTTTGCGCCTGGGCCCAAAGGACGCTTGTCACCTCAGGTGCACCCGTTGCCTTTGGTAACACTGATTATATTATAGGTAGATTTTGATGTGACTGTCCATGTACAACTGGAGTCCTTCGTTTGTAGCAGATTGCGGTAAGATGTTAAATTGTCAAATTATATTTGGTTCGATGAGAGCAGTCATATATCTACGGTACATAGACATGCAAATCTCTTGCACAATCGCATCCATCAACCTTGTAAGTTGATGCTCGTCTGATTAGTCTACCAAGTCATATATAAGGAATGATGGGTATCCTTTAACCTTTAATGAACTAGGAATTTTTTATGTAATTCATTTTGGTGAACTTTTCAGCAAAGTATAATGGCTGTTAGCTGGTGTTTGTTTTAACTCTTAAGGGATAATGGCTCTTGACCAAATGGTCTTACACCATTAAAATTGGACTTTTAATCTCACACCATTGAAGTGTAATTGATCATTATGCCATGTGGCACACATCTGTGATCAATCTAAACTATCCAAGTGGCAATCTATCATTGGAACATGTCTCAGCCCAAAGAACATGCCTATAAGTGGATGTGAACCATCCGATTGATGAACTTTAATATCAGCCAGTAAAACTAAAAACAACGGTTCATGTTATAGTCCACAGTTCGGATTGTTTAAATCTCCCTAAAACACCATTTTTGGACTTGCTGCACTTCAATCTGTGATCTATCACTTTGATGGTATGGATCACCCACATCTTAAACCATTGGTGGTGTAAGATAATCTAAACACCATTTTGGTGTTAATGATGGTCAGGAGAGTCGGGTCTTTGTTTTAATGCATTAATTTGTTTAGTATTTCATGACTGGCAGAACATCCCATTTTAGCATATATATTTTTTATGAGATTGACTTTGGTCACTGTCAAGTGATTGTAACACTCACCATCCCAATTTTAAGCCACGTGGCACACATTTTTTACCAATCCATGTCATCCAACTGGCAGAACATTGTATGAATTTCACTCAGCCTAAAAATCATTCCTGTCAGAGGATCCATACAATCAAATCCAACGTACTTTAGATATGAACAAAGATTTGCTTTACTCGAGTGGTTTGAATCCTCTGATGGGCACTCTTTTGGGCTAAGTAATGTTCATATGATATTTAGCTACTATTGACGACTTGGATTCATTGAAAGAACTGCACCATGCGACCTATAAAGTAGGATGGTGAGGCTTTTATCGCAACTCTAAGGTGAGCTCTCATTAACCCACTATTTATTGATTCCTACGGACTACATATTTTTTTTATGATGATTAAGGAAAATCTCACTCTTCCAAAGTTCCATCCATTCTACCTCTTTCCACTTCCTTTTCTTGTTCTTATTTATTGCTACTTGCTGTTAAACATGTGGCCTATGTCAAGGGTCCTGGACGTCTCATATGTTGGCTCAATCCTCTCCGTCAATTTTGCATCCGACGGCTTCTTATCATCCTTATTGTGTTGTTTAGCATTGAGTAGATTAGGGATGGTTTTCTTTTTTAAGGGTGCAAAGATATTCTGTTAATTGTATAGTTCATCCTATATTGGTATTTAATAGTTGATACCATGGATCAGAATCTTGTCCGAAATGTCAATTTATCACAGGTAAGATTTCTGTTTCGGCCTGCTCCGGCTACTGAAAATTTGAACGAAATCTCAATTTATCACTCTAAAGTCTTCAAAGTGACCGAAATTTTGACCGAAATCTAGGTTCATCCCAGTTTCGGTCATGACCGAAACCGAGATTTTGATCCTTGGTTGATACCATCTTCTCATAATATTCTCTTTTCCTTCTGGAATTGAAAGAATTAGATTAATGAAATCAAAAAAAGAAAAAAGAAAAAAAGAGGAAGAAATAGATGAATAAATGAAAACAATAAAAAAATATTTGAGGATTACATGGATGTTCCTTGTGGCTTTCCTTTGGTTGCAAAAGTGATTGCGCCAAACTTTTCCTAGACACAATTTAGTTTGAAGTCAACTGTTTCGAAGTATCCATTATACCATGATTCCAAATTTCCAACACTCTTTTCTTATGTGCCCCTGAAGGTACATGCTATACACAACAGTCATACAAAGTTACCGATGTATTTCCTTATAAATGGATCAACAAAAAGTGGAAGGAGGGATTTTTCGTTACCTCCATGACAACTGCTGGAAGTCGATGGGGTGTAGTCATGTCACGGAATGCAGGGTACTCTGATCAGGTACCGATGTTCAGCACTGCTGTAGTTTATTATGAATAGAAACACTGCATACACTGCTTATAATTTTATTTGGTCTTGTTTCAGGTGGTTGAACTTGATTTTCTCTATCCAAGTGAAGGTATACATAGACGATGGGAGAGTGGATACCGGATTACATCAACTGCCGCAACCACTGATCAAGCTGCTTTCATACTAAGTGTACCGAAGAAGAAAATGCTAGATGTGACACAAGAAACACTCCGTACATCTGCTTTTCCTAGTAACCACGTTAAGGTATGATTTTGTGGCTCATTGGAGAGTTATGTCATGTCATTTTATATTAAGGCTTTTTTTTTTTCTAATATCGACAACGAAATTTTGCTTAAAGAGGAAAACAAAGTGCAAAGAACAGCCTAGAGTGTACTGGCTGTCTTTGTTAACTGATATGTAATTTAGTTGCTGCCGGCAGCTGTTGGGGGGGATCTTTGGACCCTTGAGCTTCTCGCTCAGCTTTAAATAATAGGGTGGAATTGAAACTAGAAAATGCCCTTAGGTTTTGGAACAACTTTTTTTTATCAATGTCAATGAATATATTACTATTTATCCACTAAATCTGTTGACTATATCAAATCTCAAGGCCCCATAATCTGTCAAACGGCTTTTGATGTGGTTTGATGGCCAAAAAGGCTTTTCATACATGTTTATCCTCCGACCACCATTAATCCATATAATAATAAATGAAAATATTTTTAGAAGTGATGATACATTTTCAAAGCAAGGGGTTTATGATCCAACAGTTCAATGGAGAGAAAATTGGTTATATGCATTGTACAACAATCAGATCGCAAAGATTACACCATAGTTATGACTGTGACACCATTTAGGGACCCTTTTTGTCACCCCACTTTTGATAGATTTTTCACTTTAGTAGTTGCTTCTATAAGAATATGACGAAATTTATCGCTGCAGTTGGTGCTTTGGTCCGTTGTTTGCTCAGTTTCTGTATTTGTATCATTTATTTGCTGCTCTGTGCCTGGTCTCGAAAATCAAGCTTTTGTTTTAGAAAAATTGGAAGGTTTGCTTATGTCTTCAAACCCCATTAATCCATAATACTAATAAACAAAAAAAATTTTAGAAGTGATGATACATTTTCAAAGCAAGGGGCTTATGATCAAACGGTCCAATAGGGCGAAAAATCGTTATATACATTATAAAACAATCAACCTAGAGTGTACTGGCTGTCTTTGTTAACTGATATGTAATTTAGTTGCTGCCGGCAGCTGTTGGGGGGGCTCTTTGGACGCTTGAGCTTCTCGCTCAGCTTTAAATAATAGGGTGGAATTGAAACTAGAAAATGCCCTTAGGTTTTGGAACAACTTTTTTTTATCAATGTCAATGAATATATTACTATTTATCCACTAAATCTGTTGACTTTATCAAATCTCAAGGCCCCATAATCTGTCAAACGGCTTTGATGTGGTTTGATGGCCAAAAAGGCTTTTCATACATGTTTATCCTCCGACCACCACTAATCCATATAATAATAAATGAAAATATTTTTAGAAGTGATGATACATTTTCAAAGCAAGGGGTTTATGATCCAACAGTTCAATGGAGAGAAAATTGGTTATATGCATTGTACAACAATCAGATCGCAAAGATTACACCATAGTTATGACTGTGACACCGTTTAGGGCCCTTTTTTGTCACCCCACTTTTGATAAATTTTTCACTTTAGTAGTTGCTTCTATAAGAATATGACGAAATTTCTCGCTGCAGTTGGTGCATTGGTCCGTTGTTTGCTCAGTTTCTGTATTTGTATCATTTATTTGCTGCTCTGTGCCTGGTCTAGAAAATCAAGCTTTTTTTTCAGAAAAATTGGAAGGTTTGCTTATGTCTTTAAACCCCATTAATCCATAATACTAATAAACAAAAAAGTTTTTAGAAGTGATGATACATTTTCAAAGCAAGGGGCTTATGATCAAACGGTCCAATAGGGCGAAAAATCGTTATATACATTATAAAACAATAAAATCACAATGAGTACACCATATTTATGAACTGCGAGACCAATTAAGGATTTTTTTTGTCACTCCACTTTTACTTGATTTTCACCATATTATTTGTTTCTGTGAGAATATGAAGAAATTTCATCAATTCGGTTGTGCGTCGGTCCATTATTTCCTCAGTTATCTGTATTTCCATCATTTATTTGCTATAATGCCTGTTCTAGAAAATCAAGATATTTTTCGGAAAAATTGGAAGGTATCTGTAGTTCTTCTGCTGTTTTAGCATATTGCTCTTGTGATGATAAGAAGCTATACTACCAGGATACACCATACTATAGCACATAATTTGGAATGTGCAGTTAACATAATTAAGAAGAGAGTGAACATTGGGCGACACTTGATTTGGATTTTATCATTTGCATGATGTAGGATAAATGGTCCAAGAATCTTTATGTTGCCTCCATCTGCTATGGAAGAACAGTATCTTGAGCTCTCAGATGTCTCAGTTTTCAAACGGAGGGGCATTGCTCTTACTCCTGAAGCAGGTACCATTTGTGGGATTGCTCGCCTTTTCCCTGTTCTTTTATTGATTCATTATAGACGATGTTCTATATATGCATAATAAATTCTCATTGTATTTATCATCAGCCCAAAATATAATTACTATTCTTAACTTATCATTCTACTTTTTAGGGGGCGCCAGATGTGATAACCTATACGTGGCAAGGTGTTCATACATTTATACATACTTTTTTTTTTTTTTTAAAGGATCAGTAACGGGTAACTTTTATTAATAAATAAAAAAAGAACAAAGAAACACCAGCAAGGCAAACAAAAACCTAAGACACTGAGACTAGCTAGATGCTACCCCTCTCATCCTCAACCCCAGCCATGTGGAGAGCCCAAGCAAGCAGGATCAGAAGCTCGCCTACTATCCATGAATCTCATTGTCCCCAAAGATTGTTCCACACTTCTGAGAAATTTCTGCCCTGCTGATCATCTTATCTTTGCTGACCGTTAATCTAATCCAACTTATTGAGAAATCCCATACTGATTTCACTATCAACTGGACAGGCCTTCTTTTGTGATTGAACACCCTATCATTTCTTTTCCTCCATAGATAGAGCCCATAGAACGGCAAACACCACAATAACCCATAATTCTTGTTTGGAATCATCAACCTGATCCCCTCTCCATTCATTTAACAGCTGACCAATCCTGATTAAAGACACTGCCCCATCTGGAAAATTTGGAAAACTGCATTCCGCAATGAATCATTTGACTACAGATTTTTTAGGCATTGGCAGACTTTATAAACCAATCCAAGCCATCCAAATGACTACAGCAATTGATTCAAGCACTTTAATGTAGACCGTTTCCATATCTAAGTTAGGGCCCATATCAAAGTGCTGAAGTTGGATGATGCTGATCCTTTGATGGGCATGTTTTTTGGGCTGAGTGTGGTTCATATGATGTTCTGCCACTCAGACCAATTGAATTCGTAAAAAAATGTGTGCCATGTGGCACCACCACGTGTCTTAAAACTCGGGGTTATGAGGTTGTATCTCCAGTTGAACCCTTTTAACAAATGTTGTGCAATGTGCATTCTGATCTCTGCTGCATTCATGTCCAACAGAATGACGTTCACTTAGGAATTTGAATTTGTTACAGATCATGAATCACTGGATTCTCTTTTTCTTTCCTTGTAGGGGGCAAGATGAAGGGAATGAAAGTTGCAGGCCAAACATTAACAACTCTATATTGGGTGCTGATATGACCAACCAAAACACAAAGTCAATCCACTCACATAAAATGATTCATCTCAGCGAAAAAAGGAAGACGAGGATGGTGAAAAAAAAAAGAAATAAAGAAGAACGAAAAGTCAGGGAATTTAAAAGGAAGTGTTGATCCTCATATTTAGTACATCACCAGCTATCTGGTGGGGCCGGATTTGTGAGCTTTATTTCTTCATTCATTTATGATCAACGCTCTAATTAGTACATACATATTTATATAAAAAAAATTCATGAAATCAAAAGAAAATGTTGATCCTCATATTTAATACATAGGATGAAATAAAGATACAGTATTTACTGTTATAATTTTGTCGTATTGGATAATGCATATATGTAAAGATTCATGAAATTCAGTGTTGAATAAGAAGTGTTCACCAACCTTCAAATCGATTTTAAATCTAAGTTACTAAATTGATTTTATTTTCTACTAGCAGCTAAATTTTTAATGGGGTTAACTACAAATCCAGAGGAATGCAAGCTCAAAATCACCATCATCTCCATCTCTGTCTATCGGTGTTGAAAAAGAACAATATCAATGAACACTGAAAGTTTGTTGTCGGGAGCCCATCTTATTCGTGTAAATTCAAAAACCGTCTTCCATAATTATTCAGATTCATAGCATGGTGTGACGGGGTCAACACTTGAAGCTTGTAGCATGGTGTATGGGGCACGCGATGTGGTGTCAAGAAAGGCACACGACATCTTGTTGTCGGAGTGGCACGACATGTGGTGTCAGGAAGGCACGCGACATGGGGCTAAAAGGGTCTGGCGACGTGGTCGCGCTGTGAGGACGCAACACATTAGCATGGGGGTTATGACACGGACGAGACATAGCCAGCTGGGCTAGCGATCTAGGCTGTTGCGGTGTGAACAGTAAAGTATGTCAAACCAAGGGCTTTGAGGTTCTCCTGTTATTTTGGCCGAATTATTGTTTTACCCTTCTATGTGGGAGAGGAGCTGGAGAGTTGTCTTCCACCTACACGGAATCTTGCATTGTCAGAGGGGACGCAAGTGTCTCCTATGCTTGAAAGGGTGGGCCTAAAACGTCGATGCAGCGATGCCGTGTGACACTCAAGGTGAGGTTGAAGTATGGCCACGGACTACGCGTCACGGTGCATACGGCTGGGCAACTTCGCGAGAAGACATGAGCGCTTCGTGGGACTCAATAGAGCACGACAGCATGAGGGTTGCGTGGGACTCCGTTGAGCACGGCAGCATGAGTAGGCACGAGGCTGTGGGCTTGGTTCGGTATGTGGGCAAGATATGAAGGCATGGGGAGCTGCATGTCAAGACTGTTGCGAAGCGAGGTACTAGTGTAATGCACATGGTGAAGCTTAAGCATGCCAAGTTTAGCACAGTAGTGCAAGCGAGTGTGTCGTAAGGGGGCACGATACATTGGGTAGTAAGCCGCGAAACAAAAGTAATCACGAGGGAAAGTTCCCATCCTCTAGGCGGGTAGTATCAGAGTTGATGAGAAGTTTAGTTAGCTTTGTTGCATGCGGTAGCAAAGCATCGCACGGGTTGATAGCACGTCGAAGAACGCCCTGCGACAATTGATATCAAAAGTAGGTTGACTTAGCGCATTGGACGTTAGGCGCCATACGGGCCGTGATTGCTGAAGAGCGACCCGTGACAATGGGTTCATCATCATTTCTTTCATCAACTTTTACGGCAGGGACTTGTCATTATTTCTATGATTGATGATGGTCCATCCCCAACCGCGGTCGTTATGATTGATGATGGTCCATCCCTAAACGTGGTCGTTATTCGGTAATCCTGATGACTGTTGCTATGTCATCATTACCGTAGTTTAGCTCATCACAAACCCGATTGTTATGAGCAACAATAACATCACCGCTACCAACATGTATTGTGGCTATAGTCAATGCCATCTTAAGATTCAAGTTTGCATCATTATCGTCATCGCCTTATTTCATGTATTTGAAGTTGGTCATTGTCATCACCTGTATAGTCACCAAGTCATGTTTCGAAAAAATATTTGCATGGTTAAATACGAAGAAATTCTGGTAAGTTTGGTGAAATCGGAGAAAAAAAGATAAAAACATATGAAAATTTTTAAAGATGTCACAATTGAATTAATTGCGGATTTTGAGAATTTTTAAAAATACACAAATTTTAAAAGTTGTGAATAATTTGTGAATTAATTGTAATTGTTTTTTTAAAATACACGGCTTTTTAAAAAATTTGTTGAATTTGATGACTATTTTTATAACTCCTATTTCCTTGCTCATTTATGAATATAGTGACAAATGTCGCCAAAATTTTGCAAAATTCACCTGAAAGGGGGGAAAAAGAAAATTTTGGTATTTTTTTTTTATGTTTTATTATTTTATTTTATTTTTTAAATATGTTAGTAATTTAGTATATATTGTAATAATTTAAAATAAAATAAAATAAAATATATATTTTTAATCTCCGAAACTTTCCGAAGTTTTTTCCGAAAGGAATAAAAATTAATCCGAAATATATTAAAAGGACCCCCAACCGAAAAATTATCAAAACCGAAAATTGTCACCATGAAAGCTTTAAACCCCTACTTTAAAGCCATGATGAGAGACAGTTTTGTCTAACTGACTACTGATCTTGACGCATTAAAAGATCCCCAAAATGGCAATTTTAACAGGTTGAATCCAATGGGAGTGTAAGGGGCCGCCCCTTGGGCCTTTTTTTGGTCGGTATAAAACAGTTTGTATGCTACATGGGCTCTATCGAATCCAAATATTTGGCTCTATATAATGCATATCCACCGATTTAAATATGCTTAAAATCAATGCTCTTAGTTGATTGGGCATTACTTTATCTTTGACCCATTAAACGAAGGGCAAGAATGTCAAGAAAATAATTTTTGTTTTTTTAAAATCAAATTTCTCATGGCTTATGAATCTAAAATGAGTATTGTTTTAGATTAATCATGCCACATAACATGTGATTTGATACTCGGGTGTAGTACTCGAGGTGTAGAACTCCAAGGCTCCCCCCCTCTCCCTCTCCCTCTCCCTCTATATATATATATATATATAAGAAAAAGGCTGTGTCGGCATAGTCAACGTGCCCCCACTGAGTCATGTGGGTATATATATATATAAGAAAAGGTTGTGTGGCATAGTCAATATGCCCCAATGAGTCATGTGGAGCTCTACATGACATCCAAAACATTATTTTTGTACCACATGAAGCTCAGATCCATTGTTTAGATCAATTCTATAATAATAAAAGCATTATTTAAGATTAAAGTCAAACGTTAATTATTTTCAATTGTCTAATTTTTAAGGCTAAAAAAAGGTACATTGGTGATGAATTTTTTAAGTATTTGATTTTGAAGATCTAAACAAAATAATTTTACTCCATGTGGCACCAAAAAAGTATTGATGGCACGTGGATCATTGGGGCACTCACACCTTGCCCGTTAGGGCACCTAACCGATGTCCATATATATATATATATATATATATATATATATATATATATATATATATATATATATATACTACTTTTAAATTCACCTACCGAATCTTTGAGTTCACCCACTTTGAAAACTCATTGGTTGCTTTGAATCAGACAATGGAGATCATTTTTCGTTCCAATCTTTCAGACGATGAATCTTGAGATTATGAGCGTATCATCAAATGGTCAATTTTAAATTTTTTTTGTGTCATATGTCTTAGAAAAGTGATCTTAACATCACTTGGAACTCATTAATCTCAAACCTGATTCAAGGGCACTTTTTTTAGGATGCGTGCCATGTGAAATAAAAAAATTGAACATTTGATGATACATTCATGATCTCAAGATCCATCATATGAAATATTATGATGAAAAATAATCTCCATCATATAATTAAAAGCAATCTCTAGTGTTTGTAAACTCCAAGATATCATGGGTGAATTTAAAGGTACTCTATTATGCGTAACTTAAAAGGAATAATGTCTCCTAGCTGACATTTAAAATGTGATTTACTATTACACTATTGTTATCAATCTTAATTGTGGTATGCAGGTTTTAAAAACATTTATTTAGTATAAAAAGAAATCTTAACTGCCAAAGTGGAAATCCATTATTGTAACATATCTCATCCAAAGAATCATCACTACAAGTAGATGTGAATCGTCAGACTAGCATATTTTAATATCGGCCTTTCAAACTAGGAACGACGGTTGGTATTCATGTGCACAAATTGGATGACTGAAATTGAGAAAAAAATTCGGTATTCATGACCCTTCAATATGATCTGCCTCTTTGACAGGTATGAGGTATCCACATTTTAAATCATCACTACGGTCAGGAGAGTCACTCCTAACTTAAACTACTAAAATATCTTTGGATGCTCGTCCGGCAGTTTCTGCCCAAAAACTCATTTTCATTTTAAATCATGAATACTGTCAGTTTCTCTGCCCAAAACCTCATTTTCTTTAGAAAATAGCTACCTCAACCAATTTTATGATAAAAAAGTCACTTTTCGAGAGGGTTCTTCTTGAGTCACTCAGAAACTATTTTTTAACATTTCAGACATTTTCTTGTGGTCCTACGCCTTCTCAAGAAAATGTTAAGAAAGCACATTTTATTCTTTCACACCCTATGTCAAGAAAGTGTATTTTATTCTTTCATCAAATCGGCTATATTAATCGGATGATTGTCAAATTTTATAGACATTCAATCGATAATACATTAAAAATTTTACAGATTATGAGAAAATATAAATCATCTAAGGATTTATTAGTTTCTTTCATTTTTCATATATATATATATATATATATATATATATATATATATATATATATATATATATATATATAACTCAAGTGTATTGCTTTGATTTTAGTGGTCAAAATATGAAATTCTTTTAAGAAAATTTTATACCAAAATATTTAAATGCCATTGATCATAATTTTGACGGTGTGAATATATGATTTTTATAATGATCGTTGACTGAATCTGTGCATGTCAATATGGCACTTAAAGAAAAGGGTGGTGTTATTACCACACCACTTTATGTTGCAGTCACCTCACTTAAACAAAGGAAAAGTCCATTGACTATTTGAAATCAAATGATGGAGATTATTTTTTGTCTCAATCTTCTACACAATAAATCTTGAGCTCATAGGCTTACAATCAAATGGTCAAATGTTGATTCCATGTGATGCACATCTCTAAAAGTGAACATGATCAGTGTCCTATGAAACATGGTTCACATCCACGTTTTTAGAATTTGTGCCATGTGAAATCATCATCTGACACCTTTTCATAGTAATCTTATGATCTCAAAATATATAAACTGATTTAAATCAGTCAATAGATTTTCCTTTGTTTAAGTGAGGTGACTTTAACATAAAGTGGTGTGGTAGTAGCACCAGCCAAAAAAAAAAATCAAACATCTAACACTACCAAATTTCAAAAACATACACTATGAGATTCTCTAATAAAACTCACTGGTATTCTACAATACACGACAGTTTTCTTCAATGGTAAATGATAACCAACGACCAAATAACGAATCTCTGACTCTCCACAAGAACGAAAACATCAAAATGGACAGCTGGGATCGCTTCATGAATACTCCCAACCAGAACAATGACAACGAAGAAGCAACAACCAACAACAATATGTCATTTTCCTAGCTCAGAAACTTAGCTTTCTTGAGCAATATCCTCCAAAAACAATATGTTACTTTTAACGAAAAAAGGTCGGAAAACATGTAGCCCCATAAAATCTCTCGAACAGAAGGAAAGCTCAAAAAGTGCTCAAGAAACTCAATTTCTATAGAAAATGCCAAGGAAATGTCATTTTCCTAGCTCTCGAACGAGCCATTAAAAACTAATCATTATTATAAAATGAAATGCTTTAATTTTCTCATTTCCTCTCTGTGACTCTTGTCGTTTAATTTGTTATAAAATGAAATGCTTTAATTAGATACATTTTATTAAAAGATTAGAAATTTTAATTATTTAGATATAAATAAACTAAATATATTTTAAAAAATAATAATAAGAAATAAAGTTAAATAATAAAATATAATAATAGTATATTACTAGTCTCTCGCTCTGCTCAAACTCCATAGGCTAAGGCGAGTAATTTTAGGCTTGTATATAAAAAAGCTAAGCTCAAGCTCGGCTCGTTGAGAGCCTTAGGCCTTGTTCGTGAGCCAAGAAAGTGCTAGTTTCCAAGTCTTTTTTGCCAAAAATGACATTTCCTGACACTATCTGAGATTTTCCTGCGTTTGGGAGTTTTTATTGGGCTGTATGTTTTCATTGCATTTTCATAAGAAATGGACGTTTTGTTTTCGAATGATTTTGCTCAGGAAAACTCAGTTTTTCAACTTGGGCTACTATAGTACACGTAAGGAGTCTTACTGGATCCTTTCTTCTCTAGCCAACGTCCCAATTAACTATCATTTAAATGTATAGTTAACTATCATTTAAACACAACTTTTAAATGTAGGGGGTTAGTAGTTTAAATGAGAACTAGCATTTACTTCATGCACCTACGAATGGGGAATTACCAATGACACTTCTAAATGCCATTGGTGGGTGCACGAAGTAAATGCTAGATTTACTCCTCCTTTAAACCGCTAACCCCTACATTTAAAAGTTATATTTACATGATAGGTAACATTTAAATAACAATTATTTGGGACGTTGGCAGGAGAAGAAAGGATTCAGTGAGACTCCTTACGTGTACTATAGTAGCCCAAGATCAGAAACTGAGTTTTCTTGAGCAAAATCCTCCGAAAACAAAACGCCCCTTTCTGAGGAAAATGCATTGAAAACACGCAGCCCAATAAACACTCTAAGGCCTTGTTCGAGGGCTAAACAAACTCATTTTCTTGATGATTTTCTGCAGAAAATGGCATTTCTTGCCATTTTCTGAGCTTTCCCTACGTTCGGGAGTTTTCTTGGGCTGCAGGTTTTCAACCCATTTTCTTGAGAAAGCGACTGCTTGTTTTCTTTGGTATTTACTCAGGAAAGCTCATTTTCTGAGCTTGGGCTACAATGGAACACAACCAAGGTCTCACCGAATCGGTTCTTCACCACTCCTTCAATTTCCTTTAAGTGTTATTTAAAAACACCATTTAAAATAGATAGAACAGAGAAATTGAAGGAAGAAGATGGGGAAAAAATGGAATACATATAAAATAAATTTCAACGGATTTGAAAATGTAATGAGGGTTATGTTGATTTGAACCCAAATCCACCAAACCCTATCTTCTCTAATCTTCGGTTCTCTCTGGTTCGTAGTTCAAAAATTTTTAATGCAACTAAAAGAAATAAAAGGCAAAAGAAAGAAGAAGAAGAGAGAGAAAGAGGAGAGAGAAAGCACTTTCCAGCAAAGTTATTGCTCAAGAGAAAGTATAGCATATTTTCATAATATTAAAGATTATATATTATCTTCTTGGGTAATCGATTTAACGATAAGGATGAAGGTACTACCATTTTTTATTGTTCCTCCTAAACTTGGAATAAAAAATCATGAAAATAAACATAGAAAATTATTTTATTTCTCCCTTAAGATGAGAAGTGTTACAGCCATACTTTATGTTACTGCCACACCTCTTAAAATAAGTGTTAGTGCCACACTTTTTTAGTTACTGCACACCACTTCAACAATGAAAATATCGTTGATTGATTTTAATAAGATGATGTAGAACGTTTTTCATCCCAATATTTCACACAACAGATCTTTAGATCACGTGCCTACCATCAAAGAGTCAGATTTTGGTTCCATATTTCACACATTCCAAATCGTAAACATAAACTACTTTTGATGGTACTCTATAATCACGTTCATTTTTTGAGATGTGTGTCACTTGGAATCAACATTTGACCGTCTGATGCAAGACCCATGATCTCAAGATCTTTTTATGCATGATTGGGATGGTAAAGGCTCTACATCGTCTGATTGACACCCAGTCAACATTATTTTCTTTGTTTAAATGTGGTGTCATAGTTACCAAATTTGCCGATTTATTTTTAGAAACATTTTAATCGTCATTTTCTGAAAAACTGTTCTTTCACGATTAAAACGCATTTTATTAAAACAATAGCGATTACTTCAAAAAATGTGATTTTTATGTTTTAAACACATTTTTTCTCGATAAGGATCGAGTTAAGGTTTCAATAACGGGTCGGGTTGATCCCTCAAATTATTTATTTATTTTTTAATTTTTTTCCTTCACCGATTTTTTCCTGATTTTTGACTTGGTAACTGTGTCTAACTCTATGTTGACTCCTATTTCTTTCATTTATATTGAATTTTTATAATAAGGTTCACGGTCGTACACGGAGGGTATCTCATGAGTAGGGTTGTCATTCGATAGAGCGACCCGATATTTTACCGGGTCGGGCATCATGAATGAGACATCCAACTCATGTCGACTAAGAGGTTGAGTCGGGTAGGGCGAAAATCAGGTCGTGCACGATCAATGTGACCCAAGCCGATATTTTATATGTAAAAAATATGGAAAATAGGTAGGGGTGTTATCGGGTCGGTTCTAGCTGGTTTTCATGCTAAATCGAAGCCGAACCGATAACCATCGGTTTCTAGTTTCTCAAACCGAAATCGAACTGATAACTATCGGTTTTCAAGTAAGTCCCCGTCTGTGTACACGTTTAAGAAAACATTTCGAGAATCTGACTGACCAAAGTGTTAAACCCATTACCGATTTAAAGCATATAAATTTTAACAATCATTCGATCAATATAATCACTTTGATGAAGGTTATAAATACGTGGGGCAATAGGGCGTAGAAGTACACAATGCACTTTCTTGAAAAAGTGTAGAACACAAGAAAATGCCAACTTTCCTAAGAAAATGAGTTTCTGAGTAACTCAAGAACAACCACTCGAAAAATAACTTTCCTCAGAAAATGGATTTCTAGGCAGAAAATAAGTTAGCCATTTTCCTCAAAAAATGGGTTTCTTGGCAGAAAGTACCGTACAAGCCCTAAGAAAATGTCAGAAAATGACATTATCTGTAAAAAAAAAAACTTAAAAAATGACACTTTCTTCTAGGCAGAAAATAAGTTAGCCATTTTCCTCAAAAAATGGGTTTCTTGGCATAAAGTACCGTACAAGCCCTAAGAAAATGTCAGAAAATGACATTATCTGTAAAAAAAAACTTAAAAAATGACACTTTCTTGGCTCTCGAATGAGGCCTAAGTATAATTTTTTCCCTTCACTGATTTTGGGATCAAATATATGTGTACGTCTGGCAAGGTTAGTAGGGTGGGGGGAGAGATTAATCTGGCAGTGTGCACTGCCCTTGCACTCGACGCCCAACCGATGCACTACGGACAGTGCACGGATCAGTCTTCCTCCGGCAACATCCAGAGATCCACATGTGCTTTCTAGCATAAAAACTTATTTTTTTGTGAATCTCTTAAGATTTGACCAATTTGATGAAGAGAGATTGACTTGTGCACTGTTCTTTGTGCACAGGTGGGCACCTAATACCAATTCATCATGGATCATCATGGATGAGAGTTTGGGTTAGGTACCCTGCCATGCAGGTAGGCTCCAGGCTGGCAGACTTTGAGATGTGCCTACTGCCCACATCTGCACATTTAATGGTGTGCATGGACCACTAAGTACATTGCACGTAAACTTAATACTTGCTCAATTATTTATTGAGTTGGTATTAGGTATAGTTGGTATTAGGCATCTGATCCATCGACCACCACACGATTTAGGTAAGTGGCATGAGGCCAAATTAGTCCGGTCAATTTTTGAGATCTATGTCATGTGAAAACAATATGTGTACTGCCTGATGGGTACACTGATAATTTTTGAGGCCAAATAATTTCTATCGCATGATTTAAGGGGTCAAACGTCATCTTTCTCCAAAATTTTAAAAAATGAACAAATATTAAGAAAAAAAAAAAAAAAAAGTTTAAACGTCATCTAAAATTAATAGATACCATAAAAAATTATAAATACAACATCCCATTATTTTAATCTTTAACTTGATAAATCATGAGGTCAAATCACACATAATGTTGTAGATAATGAAATCATTAATGACAATCATGCGATTTGACGCTCCAGTTAGGTACTTCATATTAACTAAAATTTTAAAAGGAGCAAATCCACATGCCGTAGATAAGTTAAAAAAATAATATTAAATGAAGAAAATGGGAAAACAAGACTTAAGGGGGCAATAGTCTTTAATCCTACCCTAACCTAACTAGCCCTATCTAAATTAAGATATGACTTAAAGCACTAGAAGTCCTACAGCAAATATTTGGGTATCGTTATTCACACTCCACGATACTGCTTTCTCACCCCATTAAAAAAAATAATAATAAAAATAAAGTTGAGGTGTAAATTTTAAAAGAGTCCTCTTCTTAGTAAGGTTTTTCAACACTTGGATAAGAAAGTAGGCGTATTAAGTGTAAATAATGATACCCTAAATATTTATATAATTTAAGCAAAATATCCTATTAAAGCAAGTTATGCAAAAAGGTATTGGTTGAACACAGGGCCACTCTTGGGCCAAGGCTTAAGAGGCGGCCTGTGACGGAGGTTTGCAATGTAACTATTGGGGTCATCCGTAGTGTCACTCGAACCGCTTGTACTCCGCGTAGACGCAGTGGTGACTTGGTGCCTGGGGCATGCGATGTAGTGCCGACAAGACACATGACATCTTGGTGCCTGGGGCAAGCGATGTGGTGCCGGCAGGGCACCCGACATCTTCGTGCCTGGGGCACGCGACTTGGGGTCAGGAGGGCCTCGCAACGTGATCGTGTTGCGGTAGTTGCAACACGGTCGAAGGGTAAGAGTTGGGAGTGACACAGACGCTACATGGCCAGCTGGGCTAGCGACATTAGGCGTTGCGGTGTGAATAGTAAAGTATGTCAAACCAAGGGATTTGAAGTTCTCTTATCATTCTGGCTGAATTACTGTTTTACCCTTATATGGGGGAAAGGAGCTCGAGAGCTATTTCCCTACACACGGGGCCTTGCGTTGCCAGGTGGGGCGCAAGTGTCTCCTAGACCTGAAAGGGTGGGCCTAGGCCGTCGATGCAGGGATTTTGTGTGGCACCCAAAGTGAGGCTGAAATATGACCCGTACTACATGTCGCGATGCATACGGATGGATAACTTCACGAGCGTTGCGTGAGACTCAATAAAGCACGACAACATGAGGGATGTGTGGGACTCTATTAAGCACGGTAGCATGACCTAAGCACACGATTGTAGGCTTGGTTTGGTATTCGAGCAAGACATGACGGCATGGGAAGATGCATGTCAATACTGTTGCGAAGCGAGGTACTAGTGCAGTGTACAGGGTGAAGCTTAAGCAGGCTAAGTATGGAACAGTGGTGTAAGCGAGCGTGTCGTAAGGAGCACGATATATTTGGATGGTAGGCCTTAAAAAGAAGGTAACCACGAAAGGGAGTTCTTGTCTTCTAGGCGGGTGGTATCAGAGCTGATGAAGAGATTGGCTGTCATCGTTACATGCGGTAGCGAGACATCATGCGGGTTGATGGCGCGTCGAATGACGCTCCCGCGACAGTTGATTAGCGCATCAGGCGTTACGTGCCGCACAAGCTGACACTGCTGGAAGAGTGACCCCGTGACAGGCTGCCTCGGGCCCCCAATTATTTAGGGGCCCCAAATCTTTGAAATCTTTACTCTTTATCATCTAGTTGTTTAATATAATTTTTAATATATAAATGTGTCGAAATGATCTCATTGTTTAGTTGGTTAAGTGACTAGTGTTTTTTTTTCTTTTTACCCAATAGGTTGCGGGTTCAACTCTTTTCAAGTCTCATCAAGGATCAACATTTTGGATTAAAATATTATTGGTTGGGTTATTTATCTGTCGAATACGTTCTACTATTTAGTTTTTCTCTTTTTGTGTTGCAATTTTTTTTTTAATATAAACTTTCATTAATTTGTTAGTTGCATTTTCAAATTATAAACAATAGATGGAATATGGTGATATTTATAATCAAAAAGCAATAAGTGTTGCTTTATTTGTCAAAAAAAAAATTTATAGCAATTTTTTTCTTTTAAAGATTAATATGAAAGAGGGGCCCCATTTTAGGAACTCACCTTGGGCCCCCAAAATCTCATGTAGCGTACTTACCCTTTTTTATGCTTTTAAGCTCGTGCATGGTAGATATAATTGTCTGATGAGATCTTGTATATGAAATAATATATATAGAAAGAGAGAGAGAGGGTCGGGGATATGCGACCGGGCATAGAGATATTTCTGCGCATATTAATAGGAGTTCGACACGTAGCGCTTCTTTCACTGATGCGACAGTTCCTCATTTTTCTCATTTTACCCCGCTTTAACCATGGTTACCACTGACAAAATCAGAAAGGTAAAGTGTGGCAAAGCACTGGAGGTACGTGTCAAACATCGTGATATTTTTATGATTACATTCGAAAAGACATTCGAGAAGACCACCTTTTTCGAAGCGCTTACGCTTCTATGATGGAGGCGATTGCGCTTCCTATATGGTGCGCTATCCTGATGTCTAACGTAATATCATTTATTGACATCGTCAATACATTAAATAAGAAGCGGCGCATGACATCGTAGTTTTCAATGATTATTATTATATTTGGAAATGACTATTTAAGGCGCCTCTTCGAGGAGATCGCATGCACTCCTTGCGCTTACGCCTCAGTACGAAGCATTTGCACTTCTTTACCCGGTGTTAACGTGACTATGTCGAAGCATTAGCGGTCCCTTTGTGAAATGGAAGATGACTTCCATATGACATGTAGCGCGTTAAAGTTGACACGTAGCTATTTTACTGCGAATCGACGTCTGCCCATACTTCATTTATCACTATCGTCAAAATATTAAATGAGAAGCGAGGCATAATTTCGTGATTTTCAATGGTACTCATTACCTTTTGAATTTACTATTTGAGGCACTCCTTCGAGGAGACGATTTATTGGTCGAATGTTTTGCATTTATTGCTCGAATGTGAGAGGAAGTTTGGTTCCCCGAGAGAAGCATTAGCACTCCGGTTGGAAGCGCATGTGATTTCTTCTGTTTGCGCTTGCGTGACTAACAATAATCGTTAGCGCTTCGTATATGACACAAAACTCCCCAAACTGTTGACACGTTGCACCATTTTGTTCGAAGCGGTGCCTCACGTGTTAAACAACCAAATGAATGTATCCTTCATCTCATTCGCGAGCAACACACATCCAAAAAGAGTCATTTTCCAATGATGGTTGACCCCCGTGAATGGGGTGAACGATAGCAATAATTTATTTGTTTTGTAAGTGGTGTCGAATACCATCACATCACCGAACTGTTGATACGCCGTCCATGACCTGCGATCAACCCAAAATATATTACGCATATGATATTTTTTGTCTAGTTCGGCTTCAAAGAAGAAAATCATCTCCTTTATTTGGCCTATCAATAAAGGTTTTAATCACGGTCATACACATCAGATGGATGTTACTTTATTTCTTATCTTCTTTAGGTAATCCCGAGTTTGTTGAAGGTTTACCGTCACACCAACCTCTCCATCCTAACTCGACAAAACAGTAGAAATCTTGGAAAGAAGAATTATGCTATCAAATGCTCCTATCAACGATTTATTTGCCCCGGCCATCTTACTATATGATCGTAGTTCCTTCACCTTCATAGGTGTATACAACTGATGATTATGTGGCTCTCTAAATTTCATTACCTCCCACAACTTTTGGTCGTCAATCCTAATTTTCAACCTTGCCTCACATCCACATCTGTTATCTCGTGAACACTTTATATCGGTGTGTATTTTGTGCTTGTCTGATTGCTTGAACTCTTCGAATGAGCATACATACATATTTTCTCTTTATAATCTTTTCCTTTGCAGATTTGTAAGTGTTACTTTTCCTAACGCTGAAACCAACTTTCTTGGCGTATAAATTATAGAAGTTATATGCCTCATTTTCATATTTGAATTTAAGGCCGATACATGACTTTCATTCTTCGTTGGCATTCTCGGACCCTCAACAACTATCCAGCATTTCCATATCACTATCACAACCAAGTGAAACCCCTTCTAAAGAAACCGTTTCAGGAGTGAGATTTAAATCAACAACACCAGTGGCAGAGGTAGAATTTTTTTGATGAGGGATCCCTTATAGTTATAAGATAGTAATAATTTGGTCACACTCACTTTTATCAAATCGCAATCACAAAATAGAAAATAATAATAATAAGGGAGCCATTACTTGCACTCATTTTTTAAGTGATTGCACCAAGGTTAAAAAAGATTGTATTCTAGGGCCATGTGGCATGTGAAAACGCAATCTGGGCCTTCTAATTTAAAGTTCATGATCTATAGATCCTTAGTGGATAAGATTGGTAGGAAATATAATCTTCATCATGTGATTAAATATAGTCAAAGGCTATTATTTGATTCAACGTTTGACAACAATAGATCATATGGTAAATATCGTGTTTTGCTCCAATATTATCTGTTAAGGATCTATAGATCATGAACCTTAAATCAGATGACCTAGATTGCGTTTTCACATGTCAAATGTCCCTAAAATTCAAAGTCTTTCTTTAACATCGGTGCAATCACTTAAAAAGCGTGTGCAAGTAATGGCTCCCTAATAATAATTAAACAACTCTAAAAAAGAAGTAATTGTCACTAAAAAGTCATTTAATGATTCTGAAAATAAATTAGGGCTTTTATTTTTTATTAAAAAATAATAATATTGCATACCTTTGACTTCAGCGAAAAATCGATAACAATATGAAATCTTGGTGTTGGCGATCGGAGAGTGAATAAGATGTCATAGAAAGAGATGGGTGACTAAGATTTGAGAGAGAGAGAACAGAGAGACGTTAGGACTTGGGAGTGGGGGGAGAGACTCTTGTGAGAGAAAGATGGAGAGAAAGTGAGATGGAGATTGGAGAGTGACTGGGCTTCGGGAACCGAAAGAATTTTGGGATATGATTTGGAGAGAGAGAATTTTGGGAGTCTATTTCTATTAAAAAAATTTGTGGATAAAAAAGTAAGTTTTTAAAATATCTTAAGAAGTTTTAAGATTTGGGGAATCCTTATTAAAAGATATTGCCCCTAAAAAGATGAAACTTAAAAGACTTTAAAGAAAAAAAAATTCGATGGGAGATCTCGGGACCCCCAATTGAACAACGTGGCTCCGCCACTGAACACTACATACATTGTATCCTCCAATGGAGTCCATTACAACACATGTTTTAGACCTAAAATAAATCAACAACGAACTAATAAGGAAACCGAATCACAAGGAAGTGATTATGTGACCATGGAAAGCGCTGCAAAGCGTCAGCGCTTCAATATGGAAGCGATGACGCTTCTCACTTGTTGCACCATCGCTTCCTATTGCTTTACATAAGAAGTGTGTGCAATTACGTTGATTATAATTTATATATTTTTGAATACTTATCATTTATATATTTTTGAATGCTTATGATTTTACGATTTCAATCATATAAATAAGTGAAGAGATCCATCAACTACGAGCAGATGGGAAAACCGCTTCACATACGAAGTATCGTCGCCCGGGCGCAAAAGCGACGGCGCATCTATAATATATATTTTTAAATGTTTATAATTTTATGATATGTATGCTGAAAATAATGCACAGAAACATCTAAACTTACCTCAAATGTCACTCTTCTACGCTTCTATCCAGTAGGAGTAATAATTCAAAAAAAGAGAAAGGAGTCTCTTCTGCGCTTCTATCTAGTCAGTGCTCCAATGAGAAAGAGATAAAGTTTTATCTTTTGTGCTTCTAACTAGTCAGTGCTCCAGTGAAAAAGAGATAAAGTTCTATTTTCTGCTCTTCTATCCAGTGGGCTTTTCCACAGAGAGGAAATAAAATGAAAGAGAGAAAGAAGCTGAAGAGAGAAGGAAAGAGTAGGAGGCTATACGATTTTTGTGAATTCTTTTACTGTCATATTTATCGCCCATATCATGACAAGGCCTTCCCCTTGGGGCCTGCGCTTCCTTCCTCTGTCAGGTATAGCCACGCTTTCTTACCTACTACCTAGTACCTACTTTACTCACCACTAACAGTAGAAATACCATGTTATGGATAACCCAGGATAGTGTAAAAACATTTTTCACGTGTCCACTCCCCATTGGGAGAGCATAGAGAAATCTCTATGCCCGAGCTCATTTGCCCCTTTGCCATATATATATATATATATATATATATATATATATATATATATATATATATATATATATATATACACGCACACACATTATTTCAAAATTAAATTAATAGTTTCAATGTACTTAATAGAAAAGTTGTAAAATTATTATAATGTTGTGTGAAAAATAATATTACGAGTGAAAAAGTATTTTATTTATTTAGATCGCTATTAGGGTTTCACTTGGGTTGATCATGTGGCATAATTCATACTTTAACCCACTCCTCTTTTGACTTTTAGTAATTAGTTGAAGGCTATTAATTAATATTAGTATCATTTGATTAGTTGGAAAATTTTAATGTGAATTAAGTTTTGGTAAAGAAAAATAATTTTGTAAATATAACTTCATTTTTCACACTTTTCACACCAAATATATCATTTTTTTAAAATTTGAGAACTCCCGATGATTATTTAAGCTTGGATGAGAAAATTTAAAATTATGTTATACATATAGTGAGTGTATCTTTGAACATCTGAGCGAGCGAAGCCACTGACGCGTTAATATCCATTCAGGTCTCCATCTATATCGAGTGAGTTTACAAACGAAACTCCATCCATATCTAAATTTGTGATTCCAACACAAGCTACAGTTCAACCGCCCTCAGCAGCCATGTCACTTGAACCGACTTCCAAGCTCCTATTCCTATTCTATGAGACTATGCAATGAGTATATATGTAAGAAAGAAAGAAAGAAAAATTTAAGAGGCATCAGCTCGGTAAGACCATAGAAAGATTAAGGTTGTGTATGTCATAGCTCTTTGCTAGCCCGTGTTACAGCCGAATTTACTTATTTTAGTTGGTTCTCATTCTCTTTTCTAACTTCCTGCAAAGGAAGATTTATTTGGTCTAATAAGAACCTTTCTGCTCTCTACTAACTCCCTACCAGAGCAAATAAAATTTGCTCCGACAAGAAGTGAGTAGAGCGAAGGATAGAACTATTGAACATGTAAATCTTGCATAAAATTTTACTATACAAGAAGTTATCAAGGAGAAGGGGTACCTATTAAAGCAGATAACAGGATTTAGCAAAGAGAATGAGAACTTGCTAAACCAGGTGAACTATGCTATAGCAGAGACTACCAGAAAGCTATGTCATGTGCATCCTAAATGTCTCAAACTCCATATAGCACCTTCCAACAGGTCTTAAGATTAAAGGATGCCGCCAACGGCTCTCTAAAGCTGAAAGAGCATTCAAAAAGACCAAAACCGAAAAAGTATTGTAAAAGATGATTTTGCTCCTTAGTCATTTGAAAGAACACATTATTTCACGTATTTTTTATTCTATGAATACGAATAAAATCTGATCAAAAAGTGTTGTAAAAGATGATTTTGCCCCTTAGTCATTTGAAAGAACACATTATTTCACGTATTTTTTATTCTATGAATAAGAATAAGATCTGATCTATTAGAGAAAAAAAGCTATAATTTAAAATTATCTCTACCTAAAAAAGCATAATTTAAAATTACTCTCTCCTTTTGTATCTTTCTTCTTTATTAACAAAATTAATGGATGGGAGAAACGATTTTACTTGTTCTCTTCTTCGGAGTGCAATCAAGAAGAGAGCATATTGTTTTGGACAAAATTTAAAGGCAGATTTGCAAGACAACATGATAAACAATTATCTGTCTTTATTTATGTAATAGTCCTATATTGGATAGGAAAAAATCCTGACCGTAAGCTATATGTGATTGCGGATGCTACATGTCATGACGCATTTTAGGTGGGGACTTAAACCCATTCAAGAAACAAAACTGAGGCGGGGACCTAAACCCAGAATCGGACAATATTGTGGCATGTGAGTCTAGGTCTTCACAGAATGATATCAGAGCCGAGGACGGCTCTTCTATAAGGTGGGAGAATTGTAAGAGTCCCACATCGGATAAGAAAAAGTTCTGACCCTTAGCTATATGTGATTGTGGATGCTATATGTTATGATGCGTTTTGAATAGGAACTTAAGCTCATGCCAGAAACAAAATTGGGGTGAGGACCTAAGCCTAGAACCGAACAATATTGTAACATTTGAGTTGGGGTCTTCACTTTCATTCAAAAGTAGCAGAAAATGGACATATGGACTCGAGCCCAAGTTTTAAACGGTGGGCTGTCATATGGCCATCAAATTCCCTACAACTTCCCCTCAGGGGTTTTTAAACATATAAAATAAAATAATAAACTAATTACATGGCCATCAAATGCCCTACAACTTCCCCTCCTTTGGGGTTTTTAAACATATAAACTAATTACGGCTTTGATCTTACACCTGAAGATGAAGGGTGCAACAATTTTTCATTGGGGAACTCTATTTGCTCCTACCAAATTATTAAGAGTATCTATACTGAAAACTAGTGATCTTTTGAATTAGAAGATGAAGATAATTTTTTATCCAAATCTTCCACACGATATATGTTGAGACCATAGTGGTCGGTGTTTGATTCCACGTGGCACACATGACTATCAAACCTGATTTCCATGTCACTTTTTAGGATGTGTCCCATATGAAATAAAAATTTGACAGTTTAATGGGGCCCTTGTGGGCTCAAGATCCCTTATGTAAAAGATTAAGACAAAAGTCGCTCGCAGTTGTCTAATTCAAGGAAGTTAATAATTTTCAATATAGATGCCCTCAGTAATTCTGTAGATGCAAATAAGCTACTCTACTCATCATACTCTTATTGAACTATTTGACCATTATTGACTAGGATGATAAAAATGTTTTATTCATGTTTTTTATGCTATTGAATCTACCTTACAAACACCAAGTTGGCACCCAAACGGCTCTATCAGAGGTTTGAATCGTGATTCTTGCCCTCTTTAATTATTTCTAGAAATTTTATATAAATATAAACTATAAGTCAACAAGTTAGGGGTAGAATAGAGCCGAGCTAATGAACCGAGCCATCTGAGCCAACCATTCTAAAACGCTCACAAGTCACAACTCATCTGACTATAATTTTATATAACAGGCAATCTATATATAGGCTTTTTTTTCTTGTCATGCCACACGCATTTACATCCTTGCTATAGAGTAATGGACTGGTTTCCCAAACTTGGTAAGGAGAGATCCTGCCCATGTGTTGGAATCGACGTCGGAAGCTGGTGTAGCTCCGGCTGGAAAAGTTTCAGATGTCGCCGTAATTATGATGAGCGGCACTACGACGACGTCGAGGAACTGAATTTTCCGGCGACCCCATCGAACACATCGAGGTGGCAAGCTCTGTGGAGAAAAATAAAAAAAGAGAAGAGAAGGATTTTGTATTCCACGGCTCCGATACATGTCCCTTACGACGCTTACACTTATTCACAAAATTTTGATCAAGGGTCAGAGTGGCTTGAAGCCGAAGATCTTGGCCGTTCGTTTTCGGCTAGGTTCGCTAGTTCATCTAGGTTCTTTCAAACAATGGGTTGATGGTAAGATTACAACAGATATATTTTGTGCTCATGTGTTGTTCTTTATTTTCTTTTCGATCTCGTTTTAGAACCTATTACGCATCGTGTGGTGTCTGTTGATTTTTGTAGGATATGTAAGTTATAGTTCGTAACCATCTTCTTTCTTTCTCTCTCTCCCTAGATCCTGGAGACTGAGTTTTGACATCGCGCTTAATCATAATATGTAATTTTTTATATTAAAATTTTGTAAAATCATACGTTGTTTACTGTTTGGACCAGGACTGAAAAACCAGATGTAAATCTGCTAAGAACATGAGAAATTACTTAGCTATACTTTAAAAGCAAATTCACATCCCTGATGTGGTTCATTAGTTTGTGACCCTATGATTAAACCCATTTATTATCGAAACCGAGTCGACTCGATCGAGTTGCTACAACAAAATGGTCCAATCAACACAGCTAAGGAATCCAACTACTACGAGGCTCAGCAGAGTCATGTTGGCTTCAGGCCATCCACCGAGTCTATTTGACCGAGTTTTAACAACTCGGTGAAGGATTCTATTCTATAAATCTTCTTCATCTTCTTGATTGTGTCGACCTTTGTTAAAAGATTTCTATTCAACAATCTGATCTCTTTGGAAGTATAATTGTTTGAAGAAGAATCCAAACTTTCTTTATGCTTTTTAGAAGAGAGATGATCTCCTAATTGGAGTTGAGACATACACCCTATAACATTAACATATTACACTACTTGAGAAAGTTTTAGAAAAAAAATTATTGTCACCATGTTTTGGGCTCAAATAAGACATTTGGCTTGGCCATATGAGAAATATTTAAAGTTGAAAATACATAATCAACTTTCTTCCCAATTAAATACGATATCATTTTGCATAAAAGTGAAGTATTTTTCGTAATTTTAAGTATAAATGTTTATCACACATTTATGAAATGACTTATTGGAGATCTTTTCCGTAATTTCAATTCATCTTTACCTCCCAAGCGAAGATGCTATGGGTCTCACGGAATCACCCCATCTGATTTTTTCTTTTATTCACACTATAAAAAAATAAGACTATTAGCACCAGCCAATAACTGTTGAAAAAACTGCCGCTAATACTCTTAATAATTTTTGTATTAATAGCGGCAATTTTTTGCAAAAAATTTCCGTTAATGCTCTTTTATTTTTTGTAGTGTCAAATAAGTAGTTGACAGCTTTATTTTATTTTATTTTATTTTTTATTTTTATTTTATTTTATTTTTGATACGATCATTCGGCCAAGACAGCCTCGATAATCAAAGAGTAGGCACACGTATACATATGATTATTGCGGAGCAACGTAAGAAAGTACCAACTACAGTGATAAAATTAACTAACAAAATTCAACCCATAAATACAAAGGTAAAAAATAGCGTGGTGGACGAGTATCACTCCCAATGTAGACAGCCTAATTAAAGCAAAGGAATCTTGTAGCATTTGTATGGAGATTTAGATCATATATATTCTCTGAAAACTGAACGGCGAGTTGATCTCACATACTATATTTAGCTACTTCATTTATCAATCCCATGTGACAACGCAAAAAGTCAGAGAGCGCTCGCTTACCTCGTATAAATAAGAGCTGGAATTAGGTGCATGGCACATGCACTTCATGTGGTGCATTGCTTACTGGTATCCGATCATCGGTACGCCGATGCATGCGATCAATTGAGATGTTTAGGTCGGAGGCCGACATGTGAAAATAACTCAACTCTTATCGGAGGTTTCTAACCATCTGATTATCAAAGTTTTTTGTGTGCCTCAATGTGGACCGTTATCCATATGCTATTTTAGCACTTTATTTTAAGGCACAAATGTTTACAAGAAGGGAAATTTATATTTTCAACACTATAAGTTTACTTATTTGCATAATAGGCTAGCTCCAAATTAAGGTGTTTTTATGTTAATACTCACCTGTTTTTTTATTATTATATATTTATTTTTTATTATTTTTGTCGTCCTTTTTTCCGCTGATAATCTTACAAGAATATATTTTATTTAATAACTACCATATATCAAAAAATAAAAAGAAAAAAAGAAGATAGAAATAAATATCAAACAAAAGCGGTCGCTGACTTAAAATAGCGGGCCGCTAACTTACGATAATGTGCTGCTATCTTAAGATAACGGTTGTATTAGAGTGTATCTTATTTGATAATTATTATATATCAGTTATCTCAACCAACTATCTTAAAACGGGCCACTAACTTAAAATAGCGGTCGTATTAGAGTGTATCTTATTTGATAATTATCACACATCAGTTATCTCAACCAACTATTTTATCGTATTAGAGTGCATCAAGCATAACGGCTTTTATCACTAGATAAGACATGATCTCCTGTTCAGGCTAATCAATCAACTCAATCGATTAGCGTAGATGAAGAGATTGGCTCGTTGATCTTTGATTCAAGAGTCTTCTCGGCTAGCCTAACTAGTTGAACCCCTGAGGGCTAATCCATCAAGATCGTAGCTAAGCCGGAAAGACGACCCTTTGCGAAAAATCAGATATAGAGAGTGTTCAGTGAGTGGTAGTTGTTGTCGTTGAAGGATTCTCATAATTATCACACATCAGTTATCTCAACCAACTATCTTAAAGCAGGCCACTAATTTAAGATAGCGAGCCGCTATATTAAGATAATAGTCGTATTAGAGTGTACTTTATTTGATAATTATCACATATCAGTTATCTCAATCAACTATCTTAAAGCGGGTCGCTAACTTAAGATAGCGCTATCTTAAGCTAGCGGCCCGCTATCTTAAGATAGGGGCCGTATTAGAATGTACTTTATTTGCTAACTACCACACATCAATTATCTCAACCAATCATCTTAAAGCGGGCCGCTAATTTAATCTAACAAGTCACCAAGTTAAGATAGCGAGCCGTTATCTTAAAATAGCGGCAAGATAGTGGTCTGCTATCTTAAGTGTACCTTATTTAATAACTACCACACATCAGTTATCTCAACTAATTTCCTTAAAGTGGGCCGCTAACTTAAGATAGTGAGCCGCTATCTTAAGATACGGCAAGATAGCGGTCGTATTAAAGTATACTTTATTTGATACCACACATCAGTTATCCCAACCATCTTAAAGCGGGTTGCTAATTTAAGATAGTAAGGCGCTTTTGTTTGTTCTATATTTCTATTATTTTCATCTCTCTCTAATTTTTTTTTTATTTTCTTCTGTTAATTTCTTTCATCGATTACAATTAATTGTTGTTCATTGGGCTATCTACTGAACTCAAAATTGAAAAAAGAGACGACAAAAAATAATGATATATATATATATATATATATATATATATATATATATATATATATAATGAAAAAAGCAGGTTGGTGCTGTCGTGGAAACCGCTTGGTTTAGAGTTGGCCTATTTTATAAAATTTCAAATTATAAGTCATGTTTGCAAATAAATAAATTTATAAGGCCGAAAATACAAATTTCCCTTAAAAGAACAAACTGGACCGTCACACCGCATTGACCGATCAGAGGGTTAGGATCATCTTATCCATGCAAGTTTGTGATTATGGTCGACTCATGAGCTGGCCAATAATCAGGCATTACTGTTGACCAGGCGCACCAATTAATGGGGTCCGAAATTCGAGATAATCATAAGATCCTAACTGTTGGATCAATTCTTCATTAAATGTGGACCGTTGGCTTGAAGAGAGTTCCGCATTTAAGGTGCAAAAGGTAAATTGATGATATCGTTAAAAATATACCAATCAGTCTGAATCATGTGGTATACTGGTATGATCGGGAATAATTTGTTGAACTCTAAATGCGATTCGACAAGTTTTGAGACCATTAGATGTATCAGAATCTTGACTTTTATCTTTGTGAGATTGCATTCTCTTTTGGAATCACATCTGGAGTCAAACCAGTTTAGACCTGATCAAAGCCCAAATCATGTGGTGGCCTGTCAATTGTCCAAATTGACTGTATTAAATTAGTAATGCTAGATGGACCTTCAGATATGCTATATCATATTAGCAGACCAGAATACAACATCAATCTTTTTCTTTTTGCCTTTAGCCAAAGTTTTACTCAGCCGCCCTTTCTGCCTAATGTAGGGTACCTTTATGTACAATCCAGGATTTTTCTTTCTCAACTGAATCTTTGATAAAATAGATCTCAATATCATGAGCCTACATCAAACGGCTAGATTTTTGTTACAAGTGATACAAATATCAAAAAATGAATATGATCATAGGTATATTCTTGGATCTCTTTTTTAAATGCGTGCCACGTGAAATCAAAATTTAGTTGTCCGATGGGAGTAACATTACTTTTGGATCAATTGTCTCGAAGATTGAGAAGAAAATTAATCTCCATCATCTAACTCAAAAAAAATGTGGTTAAAAATATAGTTGAAAAGGAAGAATCTTGGGTTGTTAAAGAAGGTACCCTTTAATTTATTATACCTAATTGTAGATAATATAATTTAGTATGACAAGATAAGGATTAGTGGAACGTCATTTTAATTATCCTCATACAAGAAAAAATAATTTATCTATACCTTCATATAAAAGTGAGAAGCGCATTTAACTTTAGATTCTTTCCTATCATAAAAAGACAAAATAAGTAATAATCTTTGAAATTGTAAAAACAAAGTTATAAGATAAAATCTCTCATTTTCAGTAATTTGATTTTTGATTTTGAGTACCTTTAAATCCACCCTCCTAATCCTTGGGTTCACTCACACTGAAACACATGGACTGCGTTGAATCAGACGATGGAGATCGTTTATCCTCCCAATCTTTTACATAATGGATCTTCATATGATGGGCATACTATCAAACGATCAGTGTTTTATTTCACATAGCACACATCTCAGAAAAGTGACCTTAACATCACGGGAATGCTTAAAATTAATTTTAAGGCCACTTTTTTTAGTGTACCAATAATTTTTTTTCGGTGCTCAATGATTTTTTTTTTAACACCTAAAATTATCGGCCAATAATTTGAAGTTATCGGCTAATCATTTGCTAATAAATTTGAAGTTATCAGCCAATCATTTGCTAATCATCAAATTATCGGCTGATAACTTCAAATTGTCGACTGATAATTTTTGGGTGTTTTTTTAAAAAACATTTGGGCATCGAAATTTTGGCCCGGACCACAAGATTTTGGGCAAAATTTCGTCGAGGATTTTCGACTGAAATCCCGAAATTTCAGTGGGGTTCGAAACCGATTTGTTTCGGCCGAAATTTTCATCCATGTTACAAAGTATGACATCCTTGGCGATATCGATACATACCAGCGGTAAGTATCGGTTTTTCAGCATATCGATCTGTATCGGTTATAATACTTCTCGGTCCTCCAGTTCAGTATCGGTATCGCCTGATACAGGTTCGTATCGGTTTGCACCGAGACCTTGAATTTTTTTTTCACAAGAACCGATATGTATCTGTATCGGCCAATTCGTATCGGTCATCCATAGACCGATATCGATACCGAGTTTTACACCTTGATCCCAAACGATTAACGCTTCATTTAAGTTGGGGTTAAGGATCAAAAAATTTTGGCTGAAACGCATCAGTTACGAATCCCATCAAAACGAAATCCCGAAATTTTCAGTCAAAAATCACGGCCTTCAAATTCTTGATTGATAATTTGAAGTTATCGGCCGATAATTTACTAATCATCAAATTATCGACCGAAAATTTTGGGTTTAATATATATATATATATAGGCACCAAAATATCGGCCGACATTTCTTCCAGTATTTTCGATCGAAATCCTGAAATTTCAGTGAAAATACCATATTCGATTTCGGTCCCAACCGATATTTCAGTGCCCAATGATTCTTTTTTTTAAATCTAAAATTATCAGCCTTCAAATTATTGGCTGATAATTTGGGTTTTAAAAAATAAAATATTATATATTTATATATATATATATATATATATATATATATATATATATATATATATATATAGGCACCGAAAGTTCGCCTTGGCCTATAATATTTTGGCCGAAATTTCGTTTGAAATTTTCGGTCCAAATTCTGAAATTTCAGTGGCGTTCGAGACCGATTCGTTCCTGCTGAAATATTAGGATTTCGGCCGAAATTTTGATCCATGTTATGAGGTATGACATCCTTCGCGATATTGATACATAACAGCGATACGTATCGATTTTTCAGCAAACCGATGCGTATCAGTTCTGATACTTCCCGATCCTCCAACTCCGTATCGGTATTGACTGATACGGGCCCATATTAGCCAATACATATTAGGTTCGGCTGATAAATATCGGGTTCGGCCGATATGTATCGGCCGATTTTTATTGGTCCTCCATAGACCGATACCCGATACCGAGTTTGACACCTTGGTCCCAAACTATAAAGACTTCATTTTACTTGGGGTCATAGATCAAAATTTTGGAATGCGGCAAGCGGTTTGAACCCAAAGCGAAATCACGAAATTTTACATCAAAATTACGACTTTCAAATTCTCGACCAAATAATTTAAAGTTGCTCAGTTTGAAATTTCGACACAGCCACAAGATTTGGAAATTTTGATCCATCCTCTAAGGTATGACATCTTATGCGATACTGATACATAGCAATCGCAATAAACTTATCGTATCGGTTCTAATACTCATGATCCCCAATAAGGTATTGATATCCGTATCGGTTGATACGGGCCCGTATCGGTCGATCTGTATTGGGTATCGACCGATACATATCGGTCTACGCCGAGACCTTGTGTTTTTATTTTATTTTTAAAAGGGCCGAATTTCACACCTTCATCCAAAACGATAAACTTCATTTTAGTTGGGGTCTTTGATTAAAATTTCGGCTGAAACTCATCGGTTTCAAACCCTATCAAAATGAAATCCTGAAATTTTTGGTCAAAAATTGCGGCCTTCAAATTCTCGACAGAAAATTTGAAGTAATTGGCCAATAATTTGCAAATCACCAATAATTATCGATCAATATTTTGAAGGCCGATAATTTTGGGTTTTAAAACAAAACAAAAAAATGTATAGGCACCAAAACTTTAACTTGACCCATCACTTTCGTTTAGGATTTTTGGCCGAAATCCAAAAAATTTGATGAAAATATCGGATTCGATTCCAACCAAAACCAAAATTTTCACTGAAATGTCAGTGTCCAATAATTTTTTTATTAAATACAAAAAATATTTTTAAAATTTATATTTTAATAATTTATTCTATAAATAAACAGCTCTCACGTGCATTTCATGTATAGGGTCCACTAGTATATATATATATATATATATATGAGAAAAGGAAAAATATGTTCGAAAGTAGAGATTTCACTATACTCCCCGAATGGAGAGCGGACATATGAATATTGTTTTTACACTAATCTCTACTCCACAATGAAAGTTTTCTAGTGTCCGTAGTAGTAGATATACAACACCGATTCACGTGATTCAATAAATGTTTTTACATCCATGAGTAATGATGAAATCCTTTTAGCATTTCTTTATGAATTTTGGGCCCACAATCTTTCAACCTCACCTTCCATCAAAGAAATGAGTTTTCCAATATAAAACTCTAACTCAAAGTCATAATAATCTCTATAATAAAATTATAAAAGTTTCATTATAAAAAAATTATAAAATTTTCCTAAATATAAGAATGCATGGTGCCGAGTGTACAATTTATATCGATAATATTAAATCGTAAAATACTCGCGACATATAGTGGGCCTAAGGATTAGTAAAAGAACAAAACAGTACTATCAACAAAATACAAGGCACAAGCACACACGAAGAGCCTGTGAAGCCTATGAAGCCTATGAAGAGCCTATGAAGAGTACTAAATCTCATCAATCGAATGGCTCTCGAAAATCCAGCAAAGTCAGCTTTTAACATGTATCCTTAATTATGGGCTTCATAATCTGCTGATATCCGACAAGAATCAAACCCAAATAATAAAAATATAGCCCCATCAAGATCAATTGTGATAGCTTCATCATCTTATTAAGAAATGGGATTTGACATTCTCAAGACTATTGTGACAAATTTCATTTTCGATAATATTTTGGTGGGGAGTCCTCTCCGTACATTTTGGATTAATTTTGATATATTTTAAAAAAAATTGAAAAATGTTTTAGAAATTAAAAATATATAAAAATTATATTTAATATTTAAAAAAAAATTAACAATTAATCCAAGTGATTAACATTTACGCCATAGAACTAAAAAGATAAATTGACAAAGGGTATTATTATACTCATCCAAAAGGCTGCTTTTTCACCCCACTTCCACCACCCGGCATGTGTTGATTGCCTTTGAATCAAATAGTGGAGGTCATTTTTCGTCCCCATATTTTGTACTGTAGATCTATGGATTGTGAGCGTATCATCAAACAGTCGATTTTTTTATTATACATGGCACACATCTCAAAAAATGACGCTAAAATCATGCATGAGCGTGATGGGGGTCATATGATTTTAGGGTCACTTTTTGAGATGTGTGTCATGTGTAATAAAAAATTAACCGTCTGATGGTACCCCACGATCTATAGATCCATTGTACAGAAAATGGGGATGAAAAACGACCTCCACCATCTGATTCAATGGCAATCAATGATTGCCAATTGAAGAAGGTGGGGTGAGAAAGCAGCTGGTGGAGTAAGTATAATTTTACCCCATAGACGTTTTTTACATACCATTTAGTCCCACATGGGTGACGGCAAAAAAACTCCACACTCTACACACCTATATAACAGCTCCATTCACATAAACATCCCATGGAGTCGTGTGGTGAGCACCTCTTACTACTAAATGATTAAATTATTTAAAAATAAAATAAAATTAAATGTAAAAATAAATATTAAACTTATCGAAAAGTGCTGAAATTTCTTCAAAATTTTCGTTTAACCCCCAATTTGGCCATTTTCGTGAAATTTTGACCAAATTTGTCACTATACTGAAGACTGTTTTTAAGGAAGTCATCAGAAAACAAAAGGAACCGTGCATCACACAGCCCTTAGTGATACCAAAAAGGTGGCACGTGCATGGAATTGATGACCTAGTCATGCACATCATACCAGCTCTAGGGTACCACTTGTGCACATAGCACCTTTTAGCTATCAAATCTCGGTCCCGCCAAAAGTTTGTTCACGCATATTTCAAATCTTTTCAAAGCTTGTCCGTCATTTTTTCAAAAAAAATTCAAAGGGATAGTAGATTTTCACAAGGCTTCAATAGCATGCATTTGAATCCTCCGTTCACAACTCTCCATGGGTTTTGTAACCGAAGATTCTTGTGGCCCCACCGGCACCACCGATGGTTTCGCAGTTGGCTGCCATGAAACAAATGATGGAAGTTGTTTTTTATTCCAATCTTTGATAGAGTAGATCTTGAGGTCATAGCTCATATATCAGATGGTCATATATTGATAACACATGGCACACATTTCCAAAGTGACTATCATCATGGCATATTATGATCATGGATGTGTGCCACGAGGAATCAATATCTGACTGTCTGATATGTGGATGATCTCGAGATCTAATGTGTAAAAGATTGGAATAAAAAATGACCTTTATCATCTCATTTAAGGCAGTCTAACATTGGAACAATCAGTGGCCCCGCAAGAATCTTCGGTGCAAAACCCGCTACCCTATAAAAATTAAGATACATTCTGATCAACGGATTTCTGCAGGTAATCCCATTACAAAAGGCACTCCTTATTTGATCATTCTCTTACTATGCCAGCCAATCCAAAGAGTGGGTATTAGTTGTTCGAAACAAGCACCAAGGATCAATGACAGTTTTTGTGGTCTATGCCACACTACGCACCAATCCTGGTCAACCAGGACAGATTGACAAGCGGACTTAACATAGCCCAAAATTGCATTTATCAAACAATCGGAGCCACTTGATCAAGAGGTGTAAATGAATGGTTGACCATCAAAGAATCAATATTCATTGATGCCTAGTTTCTGGAATGGGAAATTTACCTCATCAACGCTATCAAATACACCTTTTATGTTAGAGGCCCTATATTTTCACCTTTACCCAAACCGACCAATTGGGAGCCTAGCCGATCTTAAGGATAGCAAAAAGTCCAAATTACCCCCTTTCTTTAAGGGTCAAAAACATAATCTTTTTCCTCATTTTAATCTGCTACATTTTTTAAAAGTCAGAGGTGACGAAAGTGATGGCGTCTTCTCTTTAATCCAATCTATTCCGATCTGCTATTTGGATCGACCCAGATACACCTTTTTCGTCAGAGACTGCAGCAGATTAAAATGAGGAAGAAGAGGATACACCTATATAATTTAAAATTTTAAATATTTGCATTTTTCTATATTTACACGATGTGAAACGAGATCTATACCGTCTAATTTGAAGGCCACAATATAAAATCGATAGTGCCAAAGATATATATAAAAAAAGGTAATATCGACTCTGTACACAGTCGGTACCGACTATTTTAAGAGTCGTCAACGACTATTTACAGAGTCGTCATCGACTCTGTACACAATCACCATCAACTCTGTACACAGTCGCCATAAAAATAAAAAATAAATAAAATTTTCACAGTCGATAGCAACTCTATACAGAGTCGCCATCGACTCTGTACAGAGTCGATGGCAACTTTGTACACAGTCGATGACAACTCTTAAAATAGTCGGTACCGACTATGTTAAGAGTCGCCATCGATTGTTTTTAAGAGTCGCTATTGATTGTTAAAAAAAAAAAAAAAAAAAATTTAAGAGGCGATATCGCCTTTTTTCGTGTCTATCTTTGGCACCATCTATTTTATTATGTGGCCTTCAAATCAGACGGCATAGATTCGGTTTCACATCGCGTAAATATAGAAACATGTAAATATTTAAAATTTTAAATCATGTAGAACAAAAAAAAGTGTAAGAAGGGGTATTTCGGACTTTTATGCTAGCTAAAAATAGCTTGGCTAAAAGTTGGTCGGTCTGGATAAAGGTGACAATACAAGACCTCTAACGTAAAAGGTGTATCTGACAGGGCCGATCTGATAAATTTCCCTTCTGGAATACCCAAACATCATACGTTGCACTCTGACCCGACAGCCTATACCAACCCTTCACAAAATGATCGAGAAGGCTTTAGGCACAAAACACTAAATATTAGCGACAGTAGTCAATGATTCATAAATATAATAACAGTTCCTCACCAACATCAATAGCTGGAATGCTCACAACTGGCAATGATCCAAGTCATGCAAGTTGCAAACACCATATGAACTAATTACCATTGATCCAGGCTCGCTAATGTAAACCGTTGTTTATATCTAACAATGGGTCCATATTGAAGTGCTTGAATTGAATGGTACTGATCCACTGATACTAAGGTATAATTCTGCGTTTAGTGGAGTTCATATGATGTCTAGCCACTTAGTCGAAGTGGATTGGCCAAAACTGTGCCCCATGTGGCCCCACATGGCCTAAAAGTGTGCCAATGAGGGGCACTACCTATTGATGTAGGTGACCAGAGTCGGCCTATTCATAAAACTAGAAACAAACACATCTAATGCACAAGATGGAAAAGCATGTTAGCATAAATCCAGGTTTCTATAGTTCGATTGCAGGGCTTTTGCAATGAGAAGCTATCCCTTATTACAAGTATAAAATATAAATGGCATCTGTCTTTAAGAAATGAAAATGTAAACGGCATATCTCGTCTTTAAACCAAGAGAACTTATAATTAATAGTTTACACAGCAGCTGGCTTGCTTACGTCTCGTCTTTGGCCTTCATTCTTCATCTCATTTCCAGCCACAAGAAAGAATGCTGTGTGCCTGAAACCAAAAAGATAGAGCAGAAAGTCTAAGAATATATATTTTTTTCAAAAGAAAGTTTGAGAATATGCGCAATGTTTAATAAATGAGAAAAAGATAAGGCGATCAGCTAATAATTCAAGAAGAAATTCAAGGGAATAATATTTGTGCCTGAAAAAATTTATCATTTTGATTTTCGAATCTGCATCAATATTTGGGATGCTATCTAACGCTTGTTGCATGTGGTGTAGCCACCTCTCTGCTGCTTGATGAGTGACCGGAAATGGCCGATGGCGTCCAATTAGCGCCGGATGGCCTGCACAAACGATGGTTAATTGCAACGTCAGAATACCCTAAGTTGATCATGTTGTAGTTTATCCCAGTTTAAATCTCATCGGCTCAATAGAGATCTCTTTACAAGGATATTGCATGAAAAAGCACCCATTTAGGCCACATGGCATTCATCTATGATAATTTTGTATGGTCATCTTTACCACACTCAGCCCAAAAATCACACATGTCATAGCATTGGAAGCATCCAATCAGAGGACACTAATATTGGCAGTTGAGAAAATGACCACAACTGCTCATATTAGAGTACATGGATCAGAAGGTTCAAATCCCCACGGACCATGATTTCTGGGCGCAACGTAGGCCCTAACATGAGCTACAACTTTGATTGCTCAAAAGATATGCCACATGGTCCAGAATGGATGCTTCTCCTGGTTTATATCTATAAATCTTCTTATAGCCCATTATTCTTATTCCAAAACTACAAGTACCATACCAAGTATCATCGAGGAATAGTTACTAACGAAGATTTCAATTTTATAATTAATCAGTAGCAACTTAATACAAAGAGTAGGTAGAAAACCCTCAAGGAGAATTAATGTTATGTACACTTCATTCACATGTATATAAAGTTGCCCAATTATATTTCTACGTTCAAACTCATATCTATACCTTTCTGTACAGCATTCAGTTCAAACGGTTAAATCCAGCAGCTTAGCAGAGAATATGTTAAGATTAATTATAGAATACTAGAAAATCTTATGAGAAAATAATATATATTAAGAGTACCTATCTAAAGCAGGGAATCTTTAGATCCAATGTGATCAGAATAATGTAGCCATAAAAGGAATCAGCATCAGAACAATTTTGCACACATCAGTACAAATAAAATTTCACAGAAATCTATAGCTGAGACAAGGGATAACTGCTTTTCTGCCGAATGTTTAAATTTCATCTCCATTTTGTACACTTTTCGTTCAGTTTGATTCATGAAAGACCCATATTTAGGATGCATAGAACAGTATCTCAGTTTACCTGTGGCAATTCAAGATATTTCTTCAGAAAGAAACTGATTTTTAGTCATGGCCTGTGGTTTAATCAAGCATACACTTTTAGAAACAACGAATACAGAGCTCATCTTAATAAATTTGTTATTTGATATATATTGAAAAAAAAGGATTCATGAATAATGCTTTGATGAGGCATAGATTAGTAGCACTAGTCAAACTTTGGCATTTATGACACATAGAAGATAGTTAAATTGTTTTATCGATGATACATAGATTTCAGTAACTGATAGTTAAATCAAACTCGCATATTCCGAATAATGATGAATCCGTCCTCCTCGTAGTAAATCTTTTTTTCTTTTGTATTTTATCGGTAACAAAAGAACTTCTATTAGAAAGCCCAGCAAGAAGCTGAGCAAAAGGAAGCTACAGTGCAAGAGTGCAAGACGGCAGAAAACACGAAAAAAATAAAGGAAACACAACAAGAAAACAAAAAGAAACAAAAATCTGGGGCCTTCCCCAGAAGGAAGAAGGCACACAGCAACACCAGGAGCAACTAACGGGTCAGCCACATATCAGACCCCTCCTGACTCCCAATGGCACCCTCCTTATCAAGAACGACCAATCACACATTAGGTCCTTGAACTACTTCATCACCGTACCAATTGGGCAGCATTGTAAATCTTGATCAAAACAAGACTCATGGGTAGTGTGCCTAATTCCCAGCTATGGTACTGACCAATTACCAGAAAGTGGTTATAAAACAGATCGTCTCATTAACAAGGTATAGAGGGATGACATATCATGGATGGAGCGGCCATTGCTCATGAGTTCACTGACTCGAGGAATAAGATGGGTACCCTCAAATTGGATATGGAGATGGCCTACAACCGTGCGGACTGGGAGTACCTAGATTATATGATACAGAGACTCAGGTTTAGTGACAGACAGCAGAGATGGATGAGAAGATTTGTTTCCTCCATGTTTCCCGATTCTTGTTAATATCAAAGACACTGGCCTCTTCAAAAGCTTGAAGGGTCTTTGCCAGGGCGATCCTCTCTCCACATTTCTATTTGACTTTGTGTGCAATGCACTTAGTAGACTGTTTGATCATGCTATGATGCACGGCCTCTTTGGTCGCTTTGAGTATTTCTCATCGCTAGTATGCAGAAGATACAGCCTTGTTTGTGGGGCATCTCTTGAGGAGATAATATTAAAGGCATTCTTTGGTGCCTATGAGGCAGTGTCAGGGAAAAAAAAGAGCATGGAGGGAATAGTGTAATTCATGGAGTTACATGGAGGATGAGGTTCTCTTTTATAGTCAGGATTGTGGGCTACAAATGGGGAAAACTACCGACCACCTATCTTGGGCTGCCTTTGTGTATTAGGAGGCCTCCTAAATGTCAGAGATTCAACTATTGAACAGTTTGAAAGAAGACTTGATTCTTGGAAATGCTGAATGTTTTCTTTTGATGGCTGGATTGGATCACCTCATCATGTCGGCTCTTTTGAATCTTCTTTTTTACCAGATGGTGAAGTTCCATGTCCCCGTTTTGGGAGGAAATGAGGGTAAAAAGATTCATCTTGTGCATTGAGATGTAGTAGGATTTCCAATTGATAAGGTGGGAATAAAAAGACTAAAGGAAAGAGATGTGGCGCTGCTTGGCAAATGACTGTGCAAGTGAGTATGCTGATGGAGTGATGGTCATGCTCTTTGGGCCAAGTTTGTGGGTTTAAAGCATGGCATTGAGTGGGGGCAGAACTTTGGATTGGTTTCATGGGAAGGGGCCCTTGTTGCCTAGTTGTATTAGATACGGACTGCGGGAAGATGTCTGTTCCCGATTTTAGGAGATTGATGGTGTGGCCTCCAATCCTTTGAGTGGTAGTTTCCGAGTTTGTACTTTATTGTCTCATCTAGAGGTGTTGTCCTCCATGATGTCTTAGCATGATCGCTTAGTAAGGGGTGAGCTGAATCTAGTTTGAGATATTTGTTTTGTGCCAGGGCCTTCAGGTTGGGGAGGAAAACTGCCTTGTTTTCCTATTGGATAGCCTAGTCAGTTTGTTTGATCACCCCTATAGGTTAGATCATCAGTTTTGGTACGGAAAGATGGTTTTCGTGTATAAAATCGTAAGGGTTGTGCGTTTCTAAAGATTGCCGGTAGAGATAAGGTGCTTACTATTGATCATTTGCAGCATCAGGTATTCTTTTCCAGCGCATTATATGCTAGTCATGTGAAGAAACTATGGATTGTTTACTTCATTGTGGTGGGGTGTCATTCATCTGGCACCATTCCTTTGAGAGGTTTAATCTTGCTTTTGTTGTTCCATCTTCTGTGGTGGATCTTCTTTTGGGTGGACTGCGGACCCTTTGGTTCTTTGGAGCAGCTGCTATGGAACCTGTTCCCCTGTCTATACTTTGCGGAACTTACTTAGAAAGTAACCAACGAATCTCAAATTGAAAGCCAATGTGAGGCTGATTCAGGACATTAGCTTTGGCTCAAAAAAATGGTAAGATAAAAGAGGGAGATCATCCAAAGAAGAAAAAAATCAACACAATATTAACATACCTTCAATCAACGATCCATAAACAAAGAGAGAACAATAAACAACTAAATGGGTTCAAAAACCCTATCCTCAACTCTCATTAAAAATATATAAAACCAAAATAAATTCATTTGATAAAAAATCCATGTGATTAAAATAGTAGTTCTACATAAAGGGAAGTAAATAATCCTCCTACGATACACCTAAGACACACTAAACAACCAATACAAATTCCTACAATCAAAGAGGAAACAAACTATGAGTCAACTCTCTTTTTTTTCTTGAGAGAGAAATCTCTTTCTTGCAGAACATTATCCCTCCCATAAAAAATCTCCTCTCATATTCTCTCCTAATAAAATCTAGCATAGCCCAATTTCCTATTATCTCTCTTCTAACTCCTTAAACAAAGAAACCTATCTAAATCAAACTCCTAATTAAAACTTCTAAATATAATTTGCATAACCAAAGTAACTTAGATAAGAAATTCAACAACAGTAAAAGAAGTCAATAAGCAATCGGTTTTTTACAGTTTAAAATTCTTACAAAAGAGAGATCACACACGCCACATATCTCTCATGATCACCTAAGATGAACTCACTTAATTCAATTCATGTGAGTTACCTACTGCTTCATATGAAGTACTGAAGTACCTTGTAAGGGCCTCTAACAAATCTCGTTGGTTCTTTATTTGACGCCCAATGCCTCTTCTTTTTCTTTCCCTTCATTTTCTTCTTTGTCAAAGAAGAAAATGAAGGGAAAGAAAATTCTCAATGCTTTCGTCCCCTTTTCCATCATTGATACTCGATCATAATTCGCATTAAAAAGCGTGCAAAAGTTTGGATGGGAACATGCTTAGACGTTGATGGTCGGTTTGCTATCACTCGATACGTGGAGACAGGGAATTATGATGAAATGGTTGGATGTTAAATGGGAAGCCCCAAACGGAGTTGGAGGTGTTGTTGAAACCATGAAAGATCGATCGAAGTTGGGTATGTGTGATGCAGAATCGAAGCCTACACGCCCAAATCATGGCCGGATAGAGAGGAGAAAGCGAAAGAGAAAGGGGACCTGTGAATGGATTTTTAAAGGGCCTGTTAAAAAGGGGTTGAAGACCTATGTTCACATTATTTTAGGCGATCAGAAAGTAGTCATAAATCCTTCAATACACATAAGAATCACGTGATTCTTATCTTGTTAGAAAGCTACTTCAAAAGGCTTTCAAACAAGACTCTAACAAGACTAATTCGCATCAATCGGATATCGTTTAATCTTTCAAAAAGTGATCTTGTAATAGAAAAACGGGATTACTGGTGAAATTAATTGTGACCGTTAGATTAGAAAGTTTTAATGGCTAGTTAGGAATTTTATTTTAGTAGGATTAAACCTAATTAGGGTTTCAAAAGTGCATATAAAGCATTGTAATCTCTTATGAGATAAAGTTTTAAAGAATGGAATTGAGAGTTTTTGCGTGTGCAAATTTTGAAAGAGAGATTCTTTCGTTTGAAACTTGCGAGGAGTTTTCTTCTTTGAAGATTGATTCTTCAAATCGGATGGTGCGAAGCTGACAAGCCTCTTTGGAGCAATTCTGAAGATCTTCTACCTCTATTCTTCTTTTATTTTTGTTTTATTTGAAGATTCAAAACCCTAAATCCTATGGAGTGGGATTTTACGTTATTTTAGGGTTAGCGCCATTTCCGTCTTGCATCAATGGGGCTCCATTCAAGTAGGCTGATTCGACAAAGGCTGAGGCTAGAATTTTTTTTGTCCCCCGCTGCAGTGAGGGTGACTCAGCCACGGAGATAGGCTGACATTTTTTTATTAGATTCACATGTTTTTGAGAGAGGGCACTTCTATTTTCTCACATGCCCTTCATGAGGCTAACAATATTGTCGATGGATTGTCAAAGCATGGAGTCGAGTGTGTGCTGCTTTGCATGTCAGATTTCCTCATTACAAAGTAATAAGCGTTTGATTTATGTATGTTTGTAATCTGATCGCCAACTGTGGTTAGTGTTGTCTCAGTCTCTGCTATGGAGGCTTGGCTTTGTACATTCTTTCTTTCTTATTAATATATTGTTTACTCATCACATATAAACTAAAATAAATTCAAAAGTAGACTCACGAACCCCAACTCGATGAAGGGAGAACTTGACAAATTAGCTAACCTTTTAAGTCAATACAATTTGGCCCCAACGACCTTTGTGAAATAGATAAATAATTTAAACTAATAAATAGCTTTAAGTTGTAACTTAGTTAAATCAACCTTGCATGCTCTAACAATTAGTGAACCTGTCCTTCATCAATAAAAGCTCATGAACCCCACCTTGACGAGGAATCATGTACTAGTAGTACTTGTCAAACTAACTAACTTCGGATTAAGTATAACTAGTATGGAACCCATGTGATGCACAGGGAGCCAACAAAAGAATTTGTACACGATCCACAACTATCTGCCGGTTTGTGTACATTTCAAGGTCTACACAGCGCATGATGCACATCAAAATAATTATAAGAGTCAAAATAATTATAAGAGGAAATCAAAATAATTATAAGAGTCCTGCATTGACTAATCAATTATGTCAAGATTGGGATCCATAGATACAAGGACTCAAAACCCATAGAGTTTTTGTATGAAAGAACGTCACCCAAATCTTTCTACTTTATCTATGTACGGGTAATGATCACCTTACTCGAGTCACGCGGGTGACCGTCAAATCACGTCACGGTCAACATTTGATCGTGATCTGATAGTCACATGCTCGAGTCACTTGGTGACCTGAGTCAGATGATCATACCCATATATATATATATGGCATGTATGGTTTGTGGGAAATGGTGATAGGTTGATAGCTTTTATAAATCTCTACGTCAAGCATTGCTAGGTTAAGACCTGCAAAACTAACATGTTCTCTCAACCACTTCAAAGTTCCAATATTGAAATTCAATGGAAATTTTCCGGACATATACGGTCTACATGGAGACTCTTTTTTCCTCCAATGTCCATCATGCTCACATCCATCTCTGCCACTGGTTCAGCTTTCGACATTCTCTTCGTCGCATATTTAGAACAAATATAAAATTGTCATCATCCTTGTTTTTCCCCATTTATTTGATGTTGGCTTTACGACTCTACCTCTACTTATTTCGGTTCATAGTTAGAACTCCTCGTTACTCTGCAGTCCTTCATGTTGCTCTCCACTACTTCTCTCCAAATCTTTATTTGTCTTCCTCTTTTCCTCATTTCTTATGCTTGTATAGTTTCAGTCCTTTGTATAGAGGTTGTCTCAAGTCTCCGATGGACATTCCCAAACTATCTCAAACAACATTCTTTGATTTTCTTTTCTATTAAGGCCACCCCTACAATTACTCATATGGCATCGCTTCTAAATTTATCCTGTTTAGTTACTCCATGTATCCATATCAGTATATGCATCTCAATCACATAAACTCTTTCTTCTTTTGCTTCTTTATAGCTCGACACTTTGCACCATAGATAGCTAATGTACGCCTCACTAGAGCCTGGATTATAAGGTTTCCACTTTTTTCCATTTCCAGCACCATTTTTTATCGATCTTGTCCATCCTTAGCCAAAGCAAAGAGGTCTGGGCTTGCCAAGGAGTTTGAGCACTAGGCAACCTTTGTGCTTCCCATTTCTCATGTACTTCAGGGATTTCTATGATTACTTAAGTAGCAAGAATCTTTCATTTAGGATGTAACTACCGCTCAGAACCTCACTCCTTTCACTTTTAATTTTGTAGTTTATGCAACCTAAAGATGGCAAATATCTTTATACACAATCACCAAATAATTAAATTTTGATTAATTAGGTAAATTGTTGCTTCCCCACTCATGATGCCTTTCACTCTCGTTACTGATTTGTGAAACTAAAATGACTTTTAAGATTAGGCATTCGGCATCATTTATCAATTTAACAACTACAAGATAGATTAAATTGATTTCAAGGGACGACCCACTTAGTCCCTAGTCATTACTTTCTTCGGTGATTTGTCCCTTGGCCCCTTGTTATGGCTCTATAAGTAGGGAGTTGGCAAGATTTTAAAACTCGAAAACCAAATCTGCCTTAATGAGAGTTCAAATCAAAGTTAACTTGAGACCAGGTCGAGAATTAGATAGTCAATTGGGTTTTTCAAATTTTTAATCTAAATAAGTTCAAAAAAAAATCTCAACTAAAGATTTAACTGTCAAAGTGCATGGCATAGTAGTTGCTTTCATTTTTACCTCGAATGGTTTTTCATCTCAGCCGACAATAACTTATATGGGATCAGGTTCAACTAAGATACTCTTGATTAGATGATCCAGCTTTGGAGCAGGTAGATGATGATCTCCTTGTGGGTATCATCATCATCATCAGAGCCTTATCTCGACTTTGGACTATGATAAAGTGTCTAGACCTATAGTCCAAATGATAAAATGCACGCAATGATATTATGTCAAGTCAACTTAGAAAACTAGTAGAAGATTCTTTGAAGGGCATTGAATGCTCTTAAGATCATGGTATCAAAACTCGGCCGATACCGATACGTATCGGTTTCTTCGAGAGCCAATACCGATGCATATCGGTTTCATCGAGAACCGATACCATCCCGATACAGGTATCGGGGTTGTAACAGTATCGGACTGATACTGGTCAGTTTGGCCGATACAACTAGTTTTTTATTTTATTTTTTACTGTTTTTCCAATATATATATATATATATATATATATATATATATATATATATATATATATATATATATATATATATATATATATATAGAGAGAGAGAGAGAGAGAGAGAGAGAGTGTGTGATACGGTATCGGGGTTACCATATCCGTATCGCCCGATACGTATTGGTCCAAGATGGAACGATACCCGATACCGATATTAACACCTTGCTTAAGAACATAGTTTAAAAATTCATCCAAAACAAAGCATTTCAGGATTCGAAACTGGCTGAGGTGGGTTAGATGTGTCTCAGCAAAGATTGAAAATCTCATATGATTCAGCTCATTTTGGGCGAATCATACTCATTTCAACTTGTCTCGTTCAATACAAAATCTGTCAACATAGACATACATATCTTGGGCAAAGCACACATGATCTTAAATACCTCATAAAGATGGCTAAAACAGCAAAAAAATAAAGAAAAAAAATGAGAAAAAAAGAGTGTGGGCTTTGGAAACGCTTCAGATACCAAGGTTGCCACAGATTTAAAACTAGAATCATCTTCAAGTTGCTGGATTAAACGTTTCCCTGCTGAATTTGCTCCACATAATTTTATTTTTTTAAAACCAAATTAAGATGAGAAACGTTGGGTTTTTTTTCCCTTGTTTTTTCCTCAATAATTGCTAGTGTTTCAACAAACATACTTATGGGATGGGGTAGACCTACAATATTAACATTGTTTTTTTTGAAAGATCCTGCTAATCTAGTGATATTATGTGGGTTCCTTTCACTTTCTTCTTTTAAAAAAATAATTGATTAAAGGACTAATGATCGAATATGCTTATGTAGTACTGCTAATGATACTTAACCATGGCTAGATCTTCAATATTTAAAAAAAAAAAAAATTAATGATTTTTAATCTAGAGATATTAATTGGGTTCTTTCACTTTTTTCTTCTTTTAAAATAAAGGTATAAATGATTAATGGCCGAATATACTCATGTATTGCTGATAAATAATGGCTTATAAGATTAATGTTTTTCCTACATGCTTTTCTATTTTTTCCTATTTTAAAGGTAATTAATAATATTTCCATAGCATGAAATTTCTCTGAGATATGAATTGTTTCAATCTCAGCCGCAGAAAACTCTCCCAAAAATCCAAGATTTTGAATGCTTCATTTAGAGAAATAAACTGAGAAATAGCTAACATCTGAAAAAGGGATCCACTGGACCCACACAAGCTTTCAAGGGGTAAGTAGTTCATGATTTAGAGAATCACAACTAATCTTGAAATTAGTCAATGAGTTCTGAATCAACTCAGCCGTTTTTTTATACTAATAATATATTATTGTCCAACTTGGCTGAGATTTTGGAACTGAACAAACTTGAAATCAACTTCTGGAAAATTAAAAAATATTAGAAATTAGTAATTCATCCCTTTTTTAAAAAATGATTTTCTTTATTTTATTGAAAATATTATGTTTGTTTTTGGGTCCTTTTATCTTTATTGATTTGTACCTCTTTTTTACTTTCATTTATGCTTGTTATTTTCAATAATTTTCTTACTTTATTTATTTGGCATATTCCCTGTTGTGTATTCGCAGATGATTCTCTCGATCTCGAATTGAGTGAGGCTGGTCCCCCCGGGGAGACACTCGGGGGAACTTGTCCCCCGATCGAACCGAAACCAAATCAAAACCAAACCAAACCGATTCTAAAGCAGTTCGATAGCGGTTTTGGGTGGCAGAAATCGAAAACCATTTAGGTAGGATTAGAAACTGAAAAAAGTAAAAAATAAAAAAGGGAGAAAACTGAAAACCTGAAAATTTTGAATAAAATAATTTTAAAAAAACGAACAAAACCGATTTTTTCAGGTTTCGGTTCGGCTTCCGTTTCAGAATTTGGAAAAAAAAATCAAAACTGAACCGATTCGCTCCTGTTCAGGCTGAACCAAACCGAAAACTGTAATTTTCGGTTTCAATTTGGTTAACGGAATCTGCATCCCTACGTCCCATTATATGTCCTTCTGAGCTCGTGTTGCAGGAGAAAAGAAGCAAGGAGGAGGTATCATCAACAACTGGTTTTATGAACATTTTCATACTGGAATATACTTAAATTAATATTTGATATAAGCTAACCCACAGATCCGTTTGTCAAATTTGAGTTCATCATTTTTATTCTTCTAATTTTCCTTAAAATAACTAATGAGGAAAAAAAAAAAAAAACAAGTAATAAACTCCTTTCCCATGCTTGGAATTAACAAAAGAATCTAAAACACTGAAACTACAGCAACAATGTTAATAAATGGATAATATAGGCTGTGTTTGGGATTGCACTTTGGAGGCAAAGAGCAGTTCCCTGCTCTGGCGCAGATTACTTTAGTATGGGACTGTGTTTGGTTGTAAGTGCTCTTAGCCCTTTGGGAGAGTGAAAGAGCTGAATTTGGTTCTCTTTAAAGAGAAATGTAAACGTGCTCTTTCAAGTGGGCTACTCTTTACCTCCAAAGAGCATTCCCAAACACAGCCATAGCTAGTCCTAAAGAACTCGTAATCGGAGTCCTATATGCAATTACAAATTCCCACCATCCCGTCTCAAACATAAAAAAGAAATAGTGATTTCAGCTATATTTCCTCAAATATCGTGAATATACAAAACGCAAATCTCTGGATTAATGACAAATCGAGCGTTCATTCAACAATAAATAGTTATAAGCTAATAACAAGTAATGACATTATAATTAAAATAAATTAATTAATTAATTAATTAAAAAAGTACTTTTGACCTTTTCTTTGGGAATAAAGGGAAGGACCTCCCATTCTCTGCACAAAGAATTCATATTGATTTCGAATCGCGTCTTCTTTTCTCGAATTCGCAAATATAGAACGAAACCATTCTTCCTCGTCTTCAAAAACCCTATATTCACAAAATACAAAAACAACAAGAAAAATTAAATATTAAAAAAAATTAAAAAATAAATCCGTAAAAGAGATTTATATATAAGAGACCTGTTGTAGAAATTGGTAGAGAGATCGACGAAGGTTTGGAGGCCAAGTGTTTGATAGAGATTAATGGAGTCGATGGCGAATGCGTCGTTTGCGTCGACTCCGCTCCATTCGGAGGCTTTTTGTTGAAGAGATTGCATGCCTTCTTTTATACTTCACTGACTTCTCTCTTACCTTGACGAGGTGAGCGTACTCCGCAATGAGCGAGTCGTAAGAAGACGCGTATATATATATATATATATATGATATATTATGATATGTCCACATGTGGGCACTGGGCTGTTGGCGCACACGGATTTTTCAAAAAGAGAACCACCACTCCTTACAGTCGTACTCCATTATAAAAACGGTGCACGCCACTATTGGCTAGGGAGTTTGTATTCAGTGCATGGCCCCCACCATCTGATGCGTTCAACACACTTTAAAGTTCGAAGACCTTAGGACTCATGCAGATTTAGAGACCCTAAATCTGTGTAGACGTCTCAAAGTTTGGGACTGTCTAACAGCATAAATGAGAGAACTAGGTGTAGAGGCCAATTGTGCACCGTTGAATAACTCCCATATACTTAGATGTCACTAAATCTTTGAAATTCCCAAAGTTAACCATTTAATACCAATTCCCTGTTTGGTCTAGTATAAGTCATCATGCACACATGTTTGATCAATCAAAATTTAGAAGCACTTCATTAATATGTGTCGGAGATAAAAAAAATTAATAGAGTTAAAAGATTTGAACCATTCATTTGGTGCACTTCAACTTTAGTGATTAATAAAAAAAAATAATGAATCATACTCTCTTTTATAGTGCATAATTTTTTTTGAAAAATAAGTTGGACTCGAACTTGAAATCTTAAGGTTGCAATATCATCAACCTTTTCTTGTGCTACAAGCCCAAACCCCTCTTCTATAGTCCATAAATTGAAAACTTAAAATCTTCTAATGAGTATAATTTTTTGACTTACTTTAATTGAATATATGAATTAGAATTTTCATGACTTCAATCACATGTGTCACTTGCTATAATACGCAGAGAGGGGACAATCTAGAAATAATCTATATTCCCTATTTTAGGCAGGTGTCTATCACACCACTTTATGTTGCAGCCACCTCACTTAGATGAGGAAGAAATCAATCATGTTTCAAATCAAACAATGGAGACCAATTTTCGTGTCAATCTTCCACAAAGAGATCTTGAGATCATAGACCAACTATCAGAAGATTATATGATGATTTAATGTGACATACATCCCAAAAAGTGAATATGAATCATGTTCAATGGTACATGATTCACATTCACTTTTTGGTATGTACGCCACGTGAAATTAATATATGTTCATCGGATGATAGGCTTATGATATCAAAATTTATTATGTGAAAGATTGAGGCCAAAAAAAAGATCTCCATAGTTAAATTCAAAATCATTAACATAATTTTTCTTTATTTAAGTGAGGTGATTAAATTATAAAGTGGTGTGATATTTACACCGGCCTATTTTAGATATAAATATTGCCTCAACCATTTTTATATCATTTCTTGTCTTTTGGGTAAAGGAAGAGCTACTGACGCCATTATTATCATAGCCACGCATTTCGAACAGATTCCATAGGCGAGGAAGTTGCAAAACAAGTGTCAAACTGTGCTTTTCAAGAGAACCAGAAACCGGCATTGGTCCATCTGCATGTTAAAGTAGCAAGGCACCATGTAGACATGATGTCAGGGAGATGACCACATTCTCGATATCTCACTTTATAGACGAAAGTAACATCGGATAAGCTACCGCTGGGTGCACCGGTTAGCCAATTTTGCCTGCATCTATATTTGGCTACGGCCATCCCAATCTCTTAAAGCGCCAACGTTTTTGGTAAACATAATTCCCAATATGTTTTTTCGGTCGAGGAGACGAACACGGGCGTCCCCACCCCCCCTCCTTTACTGTTACGGTGCTCACATGTATAAATATTTTCTTTTTGGCCATTTTTCTCTTCTTTTTTTTATGCACGGTCATTACAATGAATCTGATTGTAAGTTGTAACAACTCCATCTTTTTTTAACTTTCTTTTTAATAGTATTAGATGATGGTTTGCATTGTGTACGGTATTAACGCTCCACACTTAAACTTACCTTATTTTAAAAAAAAAAAAAATTTAGTCTCTTCTTTTAAAAAAAATAGTGTACCATAATTCTTATTCCTCTTTTATTTTAAGAAATCATAGTCATCACAACCTGTCTTCCTTAACTCATATCTCTCAATCTTCCCTCTAAACTCTCTACTAGCCTCTTTCCGCTCAACCACGGCAACCTCTTTCTTGCGACAATATCGAAGGAGAAAGTAATAGAAAATGACTTGGACGATCCGTCGCGTTGGACGTTAATCTCTTTAACCCAAATCATCGTAGATTTATCGTTCACGCTTCAACAGATGGGTATCAATTCACTTTGTATTTCTCAGATCCCGTCACATAGAGTGCGTTCGATCGTGCATCGACGGGTTTTAAAAAAAAATTAAACCTTAATATCTCTTAAGTCTGATAAATCTGCATTTCTAATATTTTATTTTTTCCTTAAAGCTATATATTTTGTAGGTCACCCTATTTTTTTGTTTCTCTTTTCAAATAGTTCATTTGTTTGGCTATTTAACATTTTATTTTTCTATTAGATATGCATATTTAATATTATACTTTTCTATTAAGTCTACATTTTTAATATTTTATCTTTCTTTTAAATCTGCATATTAATTAAACATGAATATTTTTAAGTCTGATAAATCTGCATATCTAGCATTTTATTTTTTCATTAAAATTGCATATTTTGTAGGTCGGTTTATTTTTTGTTTCTCTTTTAAAATAACTCATTTGTTTGGCTATTTAATATTTTATTTTTCTATGAGGTCTATCTATTTAATATTTTCTTTTATTTCTTCTATTAGGTCTTCATATTTAAAATTTTTTTTTTATTAGATATGCATATTTAATATTTTACTTTTTTTTATTAGATATGTAAACAACCCCTTCGTTTGGCCACCGCCAATGAACCACCAGTCAAACGGTGTTGAAAATTGGTAGGAAGGTCAAACCCTACTGAAGTCCCAACTTTCATAGAGAATTGACTTCAAATCTATTGAATATCACTCTAATTGGTTGGGATCCGTGCAAAAATAACTTCTGAAGAGACCCTCGATGCTTTGGACTCGATATTTTAGTCATAACATTTTACTCCGACCTCGAATTAACGTGATTCTTGCTGCATTGAAAATAAGACAACGAGCTTTACAATTTTCTGTAATAGTAATTTCACGAATCTGATATTTGAGAGGTCAAAATAGAGTAGCAAGTCGGGATTAGCTTTAAATGATCCATTGCAGCACGAATTTAATGTTATTTTTTTATTTTTATGACCAAATTTTTTGTGTATATTATATCTTACGTAAGGTCTTTCGATCGATGGTCATGATAAATCTCAACTTAGAAATTGTAAATATCTTTCAATTAATTATCTAATTATAGTGTATATATATCAATTTTATCACTTCAATACGATCTCCACAATATCATAAAAATTTAGAAATTTGATGTCTTCCTAAAAATCAAACTCTGACCTTCACATTCTCGATTTCAAGCACACTAATAATTATATTATCTTATATTTGTGTTGGTGTGTTATATAAAGATATATATGTATAAACATAATGTAGTCTTAAATATAAATTTATTTATTACGTAAGATAGTTCTATGCTTCTATCTTGGTTATGTTGTACGAAGTAAGGATAAGCTAGATCATGTAGATCTTGTCTACGCTTGGGCGTGATATTTCACTGAGATGGTATCAAAGCGAAGATCATACCGTATTCTCATGCCTCACAACTCATGGTGGTATGAGATATAATGACGAGTGTGGTGAGTGCGAATTCAGTGTAACCTTATACACGGTGTCATATACGGTAATCCTATCACCCATAAACCTTAAATATGATAGATTAAGTGTTGGACTTATGTAAGGTAAAACTCAGGTTAAGTGTTAAGATATGTGTCTGTAAGATAAGAAAAGATATAAGTATGATAATAAAACACCGTTGTGCATACCAACATAAGATTAAAAGCTTAAGTCTATACAGTAAATACCCTGTTACGTAGCCACAATGTTTACAGTCAAGTCGGGTCTTATAGAAGACAGTATGAGTTATGAGTTACATTTATTGGCTACTCTTGTAACTGGATGTGGTGTTTGAGTATATTATGTTATGGAAGACATTATGTTATGGTGATAAGCTACTATGGAGACCCTCACATGATAGACTTGAGCATTGACTCTGACACAGGTCTATTGGTAAGGATGAAAATGAGGTGTCTACAAGGTCCTATTAAGATTTACGAGTATGTAGGTACGCCCATACGATGTACAGATACATGTGACGAAATAATAAATTATGTTATGTGTATGAGATATGGTGATGTATGTTAGGATTGGAGTGTATCTAGATTATAGTCTTATATTTATGATATAATACGAACTTTACGATATGTAAGAAATTACTGTTTCATTCTTTTATTCTTTGATGTTGTTGTATTATTATTATCGCTTACGAGATACACCCACAATGCACCTGAGTAGTGTAGGATAGATTTATGGTGTATATACTGAGCTGACGTGACTGAGTAAACTCATCTCACAAAAAACTAACAACTGCAAATGACTATATCGATGGAGTAGACGTCGGCTATCCAGATCCTGCTGATTAGGGCTATAACAGAATCGAGCTAGCTCAATAGCTCGGCTTGGCTCAACCCGAAAATAAGAGCTTTTGCTCTCTTAAACTCAACTTGAAAGCCAGAGCAAAACTTTTTATTTAAAACTCGATTGAAGTAGAGCCGAGCTAGAGCTGAATTAGGATAGTTCGGCTCAGCCCGACTCGACTTTATTAATAGTATATAATACTTTTATATGATAAAATATATTATATATAATTTTGAAAGTTTTTTTATTTTTCTTTTTTCTCCTTTTAATAAAATTCATCTAATGGTTGCTTTATAATGGATAGATATGCAATTAACATATAATCCTTATGATCCTCTATTGAAGTTTGCGCTCACTCTCTCTCTCTCAGGAACAATTAAAGTTCGTTCTCACTCATCTCAATGAATAACCACTAGCATGCTAATTGACCAATCAATCAACACCTGCGGCCAACACCTATGTTCTTAATCAATATTCAGCACATTAAATTTAAACACTTTTTTACTTTTCAAAATTTAAACTCATTTTTCTCCAATGGATCTGTAAATCCAAAAGGACTAAGGGATTAAAGGATATTAGGGCTTTCATTTATAAATTTCATTAAAGCTTTCATCTATTTAAAAAAGAAGATAATGTTTAAAACAACATTAGGAAAAAAAAACTATAATGAAACTTATTTAGCTCAAACCTTCGCTCGGCCAGACTAGAGCTCGATAGAATCGAGTTAGAGCTCAGACTTTTTAGGCTTGAAGGGCTTAAAACAAAGTTTCAGCTCGGCTCATATAAGGTAAAGCCGAGCTAGAGTTGACCCAATCCCGGGCTTGGCTCGACTTTGATTCTTGCATCGCCGACTCGATTTTGTCGCCTGCATAAAGTATCAGAGGGTGATATTGCAGGACATTAGGAGGGCCTTGGTGCTGACCTCGATCTTAGTACAGACTATTGATAGTAGTAGTTTCGGTTATGAGATTTGTTTCATACAGTTATTGTTTATTTATACCCTCTTACTTTTCATTTATGTTTGATATTTATTTCCTCATCAATTATTAGAGATTTCATTGATTTTTATCGCATTTATTCCTTGTTTATGGCTACCAATTTATTTCATTCCTTTATTGTTAGGATCATAGATTTTGTGGAATTGTGTTAGCGTGAGAACTTTAATTATGTGTATGTCCACTTAACATATCTGGGATGCGTGCAGGTCATAACTTGAAATTTTAAGCTCTCAAGGATGAAGTATAATTTCGGGCCATGAGAAAGGTCATCCAAGTATTAATGGAGCTGAAGGATTCAACATGAGGGTGAGTAGTGTGTAATGAATAAGGATAGATAAATTGTTGATCATGAATAAAAAGAGGATACTATTAAATAATAAAAATAACAATTATAATAAAAAGAAGAAGAAGCAGAAAGAGATGATGATTAATCTGGATAGGAAGAAGAAGAGGGATACGTTGAAGAAGACGATGATAAAGGCAACAACGTCGATTCAACGTTTGGTTCATGTTACACTAGCTCACGCCCCTTTTTGTCGGTTGATAACATGGTTTCTGTACGAACAATGTTATATGGCGGACGGGAAATAACAGACCATTCAACGGACTACTGATGTGGCGCGATTCAAGCACAATGAGGTCCAACATTGCACGTCAAGGCAGCCACTTATATCGTGCCACGTAAGCATCCGTTAGATGGTCTGTTGTTTCCTGCCCGTTCATTATAAGTCTCCATTTTGTCCGATCTTTTAAGGCTACACTTGTGTAACATAATAATGGTTCAATTTTTTTTTTACCGTAAAGACCATTATTACGCTGTGTATTTTACGTAAACAAAAGCATTATTACACTGCAAAATATGATTTTCCTTGTTTACGTAAAATTAGCTTCTAGTATATTTTTTTTGTTGAAATCAATTTAATTTAGGCATGTGCTGCAAAATTGCATGGGTTTCGATGTTCTATTTTTTAACTTCAATTTTTTTTCGAGGAGTATTTTTTAACTACATTAAATAAGAATAAGTTCATTTTATCTAAATATTACGGCAAACCACATCTAAAAGTTATATCAAGCCTTGCAAGTATATTTTTATCATCAAATGAAAATAAATCAAAAAGAGCATTTTTTCCTTATAAATGCATTTTTTTTACAAATTTCTAAACGAGGTGTACAAGTTTCAGTTATGGGCGAATGCATTTTTTCATATAAAACGTTAAGACTTTCTTATGGTACCTCTATTTGTAGCAATTGAACCTCAAAAAGCACCAACATAATATTTGTACTCACTTGTTGGAACCTTTAAAAGCACCAACCTACTATTTGTACTCACTTGTTATTTGATAAGTTAATGACAAACCCACTCACTCATGTTTCATCTTTTTCCATAAAATATGCACCCACTCATTATATCCGAAGCACCCACTTCTTTTTTATCTCCTTTTTCAATTCCAATGAGTCATAACAATGACGATAGTATCATTGAAATGCATTCTTCTTCTCCCTCTTACACTTACACTTTGGCGAGTCGCAACAACGATGACATCCCCCAAGCATCGTCCTCTTTTCTTCCTCAACTCTAGTGAGTCATCACAGAGACATCGAAATCATTGAAGTACCCTTTTATTATTCTTCTCTTCAATTCCCACTAGTGGCAATGGCGATGACAATATAAAATGCTTAGGTGTGGGTACCCACTTTTATAGATATATCTTTTATAGGATTTCCACAGTCAACCTTTCTGTTTCGATGGTGGATGCTCACCAACAAGCTCACCAGCAAGCCCAAGATCCATGAGGTTTGATGCATATTGATTTTTTGTTATTCCTGTTGGTGCTTCCTCTTATTTTTGTTATTTTTTTTTTTTTTTTGGTTTCTTAAATTTGGCGGCTAGCAACCATGGCAACATCATCAAAGCACCATTTTCTTCTTCCTCAATTTCAACGAGCTACATAGAGCTCTATTAATGTTGGGAATATGACTCCTTATACCTGGGAGAGGAGATGAGGAGGGCGAGCCAATTTGTGGGCTGCTTTTAAAACATGACTAAGGTGCGAATTCTTCACCCTAGTGTACAAAAATGGGTGATTTTTTTATAAAACCTGCATACGTAGGTGCTTCTAGATCTTCAATTGCTTCAAGTATCGGTACAGGTATTTTTATTTGCACTAAACGAATACTGAAAAGCGCCTAGGATACAAATGAGAAGTTAAAAGGCCCTTTTTGTGAAGCAAACGAAAAAAATTTACACCCCGACGATTTTTGAAGGGCGTTCATAAACTCCTCAACTACAAACCCACTTAGAAGATGTTGTCAAATTTGATGCAACTTGTCAAAGTTAATGAAGAGGAAGAAGATGTGGCTTCGTGCCCGACAGTGGGTGTCCAAAATCAGCGTACCAATCATGATAATGAGTATCCAATGTCAGATTTAAATGTAAACTACTGATGATGGTACCCATGGTCAATTTTAACGATAAATTAAAGGTAGGCACGCACTGCCATGAACAGAGTCTGCCAGCCGAGTGGGGGAGATACCACAACCATCGTGTTTGAGGGAGAGATGTTGTAGACATCTTCATCTAGGTGAGGGAGATGCAGGGCCGGCCCTGACATTTTGGGGGCCCAAGGCGAATTTCTAAAATGGGGCCCCTGTTTCATATTATTTTATAATAGAAAAAAAAATTCTCCACAATTTTTTTGACAAATAAAATAATACTCATTCTATTTTACTATATATAATTTGAACGTGCCAGCTGTGATCCATCCAATAGAGGAGTTCTAATCATTAAAAGAATCCTATAATCAAATAAAAATTGGGTGGCTCAATCGAGAGGTACAAAGCTCGCCTATTGGCCAAGGGCTATGCAAAGGAATATGACCCAAGCAGATATTTTTGAAATTCCTGCTGTAGGGTGTATCCTTTTATTCAATAAAGCAATTCCCCACCTGGAAAACTGATCATGGTTCAAGTTTTTCATGTAGCAAGCTGCAAGCCATATAATTAGTTGGTTATCCAATTCTGTAGAGGAACAGTAACATTCCCTGCAATTAAAGTTGTTAGTAGTCAAACTAATGTTTTGTTAATTTGTTAAACGTTTGTTAAGTTAATATAGGTGTTAAAACGTTTGAGAATAGACACACAAACACAAGTACACATCCCACCCACTCACTCACTAACCCATCAACCCACCCATACACCCACTTCACTCACATGAGTTCACATTCACAAGCCCACATATTGTTGAAACTATGCAAGCTTCAAAGTTTCAACTAAAAATTATCATTATGAAATATAAATACATAAACTTCCCTATGAAGGGCCCATACCTCATCCAACTTCTTTTCAAGAACCCATAAAGCAGATTTGGCTTGTATAAACTTCTCTTCCCAACTTACATACAACTCAATATAATATTTACAGTCCGGTAAGCAAGGCAAAGCGTACATAAATCGGTAGACTCCAACTATTCTCAACTATTCTAAATGTTTTTTCATTGTATTTTTTATATTATGACTTCCATCCAATAATCTTCCATAAATGACAGCATCAGCACACTGTGAAGTACATATGTTTCTTGCTATTTAAGATATAAAAATGATATCAAACATTTAAAAAAAAATTTACAGAGAATGGATCTAGAAATGCACACACAACCAAATCAATATCCAAAATACAGAGGTTTTTCAGCAAATAATTAACTATCCCTAATCAATCAGCATATCAACTAATCTTCCATTCTAAAACTGATATCAAATACTAAAAATATTCCAAAAAATACAAAAAAAAAACTAGAAATGGCAGAGAAACAACGAAATCAAATTGAATCATGAATCAGATATTTAGATATCGATTAAAGGAGTACTGCTTGGAGAAGGCGCTATCGGAAGTGACGGTGATCTTGTTCTTATCGCGGGCGACGGTGATGGAGTTGCCTACTTGGAGAGAGAGAGAGAGAGAGAGAGAGAGAGAGAGAGGGGCTGGAGAGAGGAGAGGTTTAGAGAGAGAGAGAGAGGGGCGTTGGAGTCTTGTTGTCTCAGAGTTGAGAGGATTTGGTTTGGAGAGAATAGAGAGAGAGGCGGTGGAGATGGTCAAATGGGGGCCCTTTATAATTTATTTTTATTTTTTAAACATAGATTTTAAAAGAGCATTTTTATTTGGGGGCCCCTAGAAATCGGGGGCCCAAGGTAGCCGCCTGGCTGGCCTTGGTCCAGGGCCGGCCCTGGGGAGATGCCAGACTCTCTGTTGTCGTCCGAGGGACGGAGATGTCCCAGCAGTTGTACGAGTGAGCTGCAACCTCAAGTAACTCACTTTTTTTCATAATAAGTGGGTGCCTTTAAAGTTACTTTGAAATAATGGGTGGGTGCGAATGAGAGGTGTGTGCTTTACCAGATTCATCGGTGCAAATAAAGGTACCCATGGAGTTACCCTTCTTTCCTTGTTAATCCCACCGACTTATTCCACGCGTGTTATTTGTTCGAACGAGCACTAACCTCAGTGCTGCGGTCGACCATTGTATATCAACTGACTTAGTGACTTGCGAAAGTCATCGTGACGCAACTCCCTCAACTCGTTTCCAATTCCCGCTATTTAACATTACCATCTCCCTCTGTTCTTTCTTCTCTTGCGCTCTCGTCCGATATTTGGATGAATATTTTTCGAAGTATTTGTTTTGTTTTATTTTTTTAATTGCAGAAGCAGCGATCGATAGCTTAAAAAACAAAAAAAGATCATTTAATGGTGACCGTCGAAGTCGTCGGAGATATGGAAAATCAACGCACCAGAAAACGCCCACGCCTCACATGGGACGTGGCTCCGAGAGAACCAGAGGTCCGTTTGAATCTCTCTAGGGTTAGGGTTTCGAAAGATGCCTCTCGGATCCTTCGTATGGGGCAAAGTTAGGGTTTTTATGGATTACTGTGAGGAATCAATCGTTAGGGTTTTCTGTGTGTTGGAATTTGACACCGTTGGAAATGGCTCGCTGGATCTGTGTAGGCTGCCGTTCGGATTCCGTTTTCCGGAAACGAGGCGTTGGGTCGGCCATCGTCGCCGCCGCGGAGGGACGATGATCGCGACGGTCACTATGTGTTCGCTCTCGGAGAGAATCTGACTCCGAGATGTAAGTTACTTCAAATTCGGATTAAAAATGTAGAAATTACTTATATTATTCTCTTTTTTTCGCTTGAGACTTAAATATTTGTTTGATTTTTGTATGTTTAACTCTGTTGTAATGAGCACGGAGGATCCATTAGAGCCATGCACATTGAATTTAGAACTTGACAGCTAGGCATTCAAGTTTCCAACCAAAAACCGAAACTGACGAAAAAAGGTGAGGGGGACCCGAACCGGACTGGAACCTATTCAAAAGGATTTTTTTTTTTCTCTTCGGTTTCGGAATTTGGACAAAAAAATCAAACCGAAACCCAACTGATTCGTTGTTTGGTTTCGGCTTAGGCTGAACTGAACTGAAAACTGGAATTTTCGGTTTTGGTTCGGGTCGGTTAATCCATACTGCATCCCTATTTCGAAGCAGATTCAAAAGCGTGAACGTAAAATCAACTAGGTCTTTTAAAAAATTTTGTGGCTTAAAACAAGGAATAGGATATGGTATAAGGTACCTTTTTGCTAATTTGTTTCTATTTTCAACTCTAACAAGATTTTCTCCATGCCTTAATTTGCATGGTGTTGTCTCTGTATATTTATTTGATTTTACGGTCTTGTCTCTGTCTTGGGTAGAAATAACCATGGGTCAAATGCAGTGGCGGAGCCAGGATTTTTACCCAGCCAGTGCACAGGTGATAATGACAAATTTTAGCGAAATTCTACGAAATTTGTTGAAACAGGGTTCAAACTAAACTTTTAACGAAAATTTCGTTAATTTCTCCGAAATTGAAAAAATTTCAACGAAATTAACTAATTTTATTTGAAATGAACCAAAATGACCCCCCCAAGCGAAATTTGTCACTATGGCACAAATTCGAGGAAAATTCGGAGAAAAATATGGCAAAATGCGGCAAGTTTGGGGAAAATTTTGGAGAAAAAATTAAAACTGATCGTGACCCGGTCCATTATGAGCCCTTATTTTAAGGGTCTGTATCAAAATGATCCCGAGCCGATGATTTGTTAAATGTTAGAAATTCACAATCGTCAAACACCATATAACATCTCACCACTCACTTAACGTAAGTTGCACGTCAGAAATTTAATGGCTCGCCCAAGCCAACCATTTAAAGGAAATTATAAACGGCGGATAAAAAACAAGTGAGAGAGAATAGAATACCCTCTTTCACAAAAGTCAAAAAAACAAGTGAGAGAGAGAGAGAGAGAGAGAGAGAGAGAGAGAGAGAGAGAGAGAGAGCCAAGAACCAACCCATCATGGCACACGATAGCACACACCTCACATTCGTTTTCTTCTCCCTCATCCTCCTACTCATCCGTTGCACCGTTGATCACTGAACTCACTTCTTTATCTCTTTAATCGACGCCTTCGATTTCAAATTTCCAACCCATATTCCTAAAGGTAGCATCGGGGGAAGTTATGAAACTCTTGGAAAAATTTCAACCCACACCAGGAAATTCGGGTTTCTCGGAGATCAACGGCTGGCAGTGCTTGAACCCCTCAATTCTTCTTTCATCAACGAAAGTTCTGCAAATCTTGGACGAATTTCTACCCGAACCACGAGAATCGGGTTTCTTGAAGATGGAGGAGATCAATGGTTGAGAATGCCTGAACCCCTCAAATATTCTACCCATTCAGGTTTCTTGAAGATCAAGATATTGTGGAGATCAACGGCTGAGTTTTGGATTCGGGTTCTATCCGGTAAAGTGGCTAACCTCTTTCCTTATGCTTGTTCTGGACCTCTGGTTGTGTTTTGTTTAGAGAGGGTTTGGAGAGAGGGCGTTGGGTTTGAGAGAGAGAGAGAGATTACCGTAAGGCGGGGCGTCGACAATGTCGACGCAGGCTTCAGATGGGCGAGCCGAGAAGGAGAGGGTTGGAGAGAGAGAGGGCGTTGGTTGGGTTTTGTTTGGAGAGAGGGCGTTGGGTTTTAGAGAGAGCGAGGAGGTTTTGTTTAGAGAGAGAGAGAATAGGGCGTTGTTTGGGTTTTATATATATTTTTTTTTTTGGGATTGAGTGCAGGCACTCTCCCACATTGGGGTGTATGTGGTTTTGCCACAAGTCAAATGTAACCAATACATCAAATATGCCTAAGGGTTAAGAGAATGGAAAGTTACGTGCTTATTACTTTTGGGGTTGTAACATACCACTGCGCACTGCAGCCATCATCTACGGAGGCCTACTTTGAGGTGGCTTTCACTCGGGTACCCTTTTTGTGGTCCCCTAGGTTCCCCTTTCCCAGGTCACCCTTATGGAACTTGAACCCGAGACTTGGTGCCTACTTTGATATTCTTTGTTAAGAACCTAACTAATACATAAAACAGTTGGGCTTTAATGGAGCGGAAAGTTGAGAACTTATTACTTTGGGGTTTTAACATCAAATGAGTGGCACGATGAATCAGCATGCTGCACACTTTTGGTTTTACGGTGTTTTAATCCTCAATTTTCTATTTGTCAATTAAATTTCTTAATATGTGGTACCTTGTAGTTAGCGATTTCTGTGAGGTCTGTTTGTGAAGATGAGTAAATCTCAATAGATATTGCAAGTAATAGTTTACATGCAGCAAATATGCAATTATGCTATTTTGTTTTTAAAAAAAGTTCCATGGACGCACATTTGGAAATGGTTGTCAGAGATTAACCATATTTAAATTTTCTTTTATCAACGTTTGCAACTTTGCATCAACCTTACAACTTCAGCATAGCAATACTAGGTTTGACATGCCCTGGTATCCATGTTGTAGCATGTTGATTGCATTGTATCTTGGAGACTTCAATCTATATAACTTAGACATGGGCACATTTGTTGGTGTCCAACATAGGTAAGAGGAGTTAGACTCAGTGGCCCTGTGATACCAGAGTCCAGACACATGACATGCCAATATATTGGGTGAAAATATTGAGAAAATTGTTGTGAAAATATTAGCTCACAACCATGGATCAAAATGCTGGAAAACCGATACGTATCGTCCGAGCCCAAAACCGATACGTATTGGACGATACGTATCGGTATCGGACAGTACCGGACGATACATTGAATGTATCGTCCGGGTAAATACATATATATGACCGATACGGTACATTCAATGTACTGTATCGGTGACCTCCGATACCGATACGTATCGTCTGATACGTATCGGTATCGGACGAAATTTTGATCCATGTTCACAACTTCATATATGTAAAATTTTATAAAGTATAAGAACTTACCCAGATTAATAGGAACACAATAAAGTTATTTAGAGTTTGTTCTAATCGCCGTGTTCATAAATGTCTAACTCACGTGTCTAACAAAAAAACTTTTGAAAAAGTGATCTCAATTATGTGGGTTAAGTGTATTGGGTATATGGGAGAGCTTCCGCCTCACACCTCGTGCTCTTGTGCAACATCCACATGCTTATGTCCAATTTACATTGCAGAAATCTCTTAGATGAGGTTAATTTTTTTCCTCTCACTCAATATTATAGATGTTACCCTTGGTAAATTGAAAATTCTCCATTAATTGTATGATATTTCACATTCTATAGTAAATGTGCATTGTAATTCTCTTAGATTTCCAATTGTTGGATGATGCAGTCTAAAGCATGGATCAAAATTTCGTCCAATACCAATACGTATCGGACGATACATATCGGTATCGGAGTTCACCGATACGGTACATTGAATGTACCATATCAGTCATATATATGTATTTACCCGGGCGATGCATTCAATGCATTGTCCGGTACCGTCCGATACCGATACATATCGTCCGATACGTATCGGTTTTGGGCTCGGACGATACGTATCGGTTTTCTGGCATATTGATCCACGGTCTAAAGTATGACCTAAGGTTCTAGTAAGGTTTACAAGAGGAGGGAAGAGAAAGAAAGAGAGAAAGAGAGTTGATTGAATATATTTTATTTGGAACTTTTGAAGCCTATGCTAGCTGCAGCTAGTATTTGGCGTACTTGTGGGGTTCACTTGTAGGGAGATTTGGTGTGTTATCTCTTGATTCAACCACCTTGGAAGACTAAATCTTAGCCGTCCTACAGGTTTTTCGTTTTGTATCATAAACTAGTATTTTCTAAGTTGACCATCGTGTGCGTATCACAACATTTGGCATCAAAGCATGTTCCCGCATCTAGGAGTGTAGGATTGCAGACTCCAAGGGTACGTTCGTTTTGCCGTATTCCTGGAAAATCATGCGTAAAATGGTGATTTTAGGGGCAACGTTCGGATATATTACGAGGCATAGTTGTTCGGTTCACCGTAATGTATGCATGTAAAATACTGTACCCATTGCCTGTAATTCATTTGCCTTACGAGCCCAAGGCCTCGTAATGCCATAATATTACCTGCAATCTTCCACCGTCTCCCGCAACGGTTATATTTATTACAAGAGCCCCCTTTTTTATTGTAGCTTTTAAAAGCCGCCTTCAATGCATTTCCGGTTTAGCCACTAGTTTCCTTTTTTCCAGTTAAATTTATGAGAAATCTCAAGCTTCAATATATACAAATAAAAATTAATATAATAAATTTAAAAAAACCACTAAAAATCAAAATTTTGACATAAAATCACCAATTCACCATGCAGTGATCGAAGGGAAAAAAGAAATAAATAGAGATCAACCTGCTTGTTATAAATATTGAAATATATATTGAAGATATACCACGTTCCAAACATAGCACCCAACTCCAACGTCTGTATAAAACCACTTGATCTCTCTCATGCGCCCGCGCTCTCGGAAATGGATTGCGCCTTAGCGATGAGGGGAGAAGAAGAAGAAGAAGAGATCAAAGGTGAAATCCATGGTGATAATCAAGTGCATGGGAAACCAGAGGATTCATGTGGGTTTGTAAGATTGAGTAGGTTTGGAGACATGAAGAGTAATTTGGCTGAATCTAGGGTTCAGGTTTCGATTTCTAGGGTTTTGATCTTTGAACAGAGGTTTAGAGAGAGAGAGAGAGAGAGAGAGAGAGAGAGAGCCCAGTGCTCTCCATTTTAAAGAGACAGAGAGACTTGGATTTTATACTGGTTACTAAATAATACTGTATATAGGGCTTTGTACTGAAGATGGTGGTCATGCTCATCAATACCATTGATTTATCATTTTATTGACGGTTATGGATTAGTGGCTGCAACCAATTCACATATGCTGATATGATGGATGGTTTCGGATACCAAATAAGTATGTTATTTGAATAACACATCTAATTATGTATGCTAGTAGCATTTGATATCGAGTAATTTGGAGGAAGAAGAAGAAGACAACAGGAGGACATCGAAGCCGAAGAAGTGGATTACGAAGAAGAAGATGATACCTCATCTGCTTACTGCCTAAACCCAATTAATTTGGATATGAATGCTTCATGAGGCAAATTATCATAATTTGGGAGATTCTACCAAAATTTTTACGCAAGTCATTTTTTTCAATGTAATGTGTAACGGCTATAAAAAGGTGTCTTTACGAGGTAAAACTACATCGAAAAGAACGCTCATATTATGATAGAAAATTACACGCGATTTGGATATTGCATGTAATCCAGTCAGCATAAAATTACATGTAATGTCTATATTACGAGCCCCCTATTACGCCGAAACAAACATACCCCAAATCAACAACTGAAGCAACCATAATCAACATGAGGAGTTCATTAAGTGGATGAGTGACTCGTGAAACAACACTATGCAGTATCCCATATATGATGTTTATGAAGATGACAAAAATGTTCAGTTCATCAGTCAGCATCATTGATCCTTTATTAGTTCAAGCACGACATGGAGATCCCGTATACGGCGTCGATGATGAAGATCAACTTACTCATATAATCAATGTCAATCCTTTAGTGTTCCAAGCATGATGATCACCCACAAATAAGGTTGTGTCTATGATCTAAATGAAGAAGGCCCCCAACCTCTAGAAAGTTTGGGGTTGAACTTTTCCTAGAAGGGGTGAATGACGCATTCGAGTCACGACTCTAATATTCTTGTATAGTTTCCAGAAAGGGAAGAGAAGGAATAAAAGAAAGAAGAGTAAGGATTCAAGAAAGAGAGTTAATTGAATATATTTTGTTTGGAACTTTTGGAGCCCATTCTAGCTGCGGTTAGCAGCTGGTCTCTGTGGGATTCACTTGCAGAGATATTCGGTGGTTATCTCTTGATTCAACCACCTTGGAAGACTAATATTATTCTTTTTGTAGCTGTTGCTAGTTTTGTGTCATAAACTAGTATTCTTTAAGTAGCCATAGTACACATATCACATCACTGGATCAAGCAAGCATGCATTGGAAATCTGTGGGATCTCTAACCTTAAACCTTATGGACAGTCACTGTATGTCAATATGTTATGGAGGGTCCTAGTAGGATTTCGTGAGTAACAACTTAGCTGGTTAAATTTATTGCATCAGCACTGCTGACTGCATTTGTCATATTTTCAAAACCTGGTTTCCACTGGATTCAAATGCCCTTTATTAGAAAATGCACACATGATTATTGTTCTTCTGTTGTAAATACTTAAAGCTGCAACCTCAATGCAATAAAAACTATAAGATTTGACCTTATTCCTTTTATGTTTCTTTATTCCACCCTGGTGTGCATGGGACGAGGGAGTTTGGGTGATTAGTTTTTTATATGGCTAGAAATTTGAGTAGTTCAGAAACAGTTGAATTATGTACTTAAAATTTGTGTCATTTCGGATAATGGTACTATACTGCATATGAATCACGGATGCAAATTTCATGGTTTGATGCTGCATGACTTGCTTTCTGCTTATTGATTTTGTAATGTCCATAACAAAGCATTTATTCCTATCTCCTTTTCAATTGTACAGATAAAATACTTAGCAAGATGGGGGAAGGTATGCTGATAATGCCCAACTGCAATATGTCTCAGATTATTTACTTATTTTTGCTAGTTTCTCTCTGTTCATAAAGTTCTAGTATTGCAGGCACATTTGGGCGTGTTTTGGAGTGCTGGGATCGCGAAAAACATGAATTTGTTGCAATCAAGGTAGTTCGAAGCATACACAAATACCGTGATGCTGCAATGAGTGAAATCGATGTCCTTAATCGTCTTGCTAAGAATGATAGGGGTGATTCACGGTAAGTTCTTGTCCTATATCTGTTGAATTGCAAGTTCTATTGTGGTGTAACTACTTTGCTATTCCCATACTGTGCATGTTTATATATCTTTTGTACAGCTGTGTGCAGATTCGAAATTGGTTTGACTACCGCAATCACATATGTATTGTAAGTATTCCACATTTCCGCTTTGACATTTTCCATGCATTGTAAAATTTCTTTTGCTGGCCATTAGAAATTTGCGATTGTCTTTCATCTCAGAGTTTACCACCAATTTGTAGCAGCGTCTTTGAGTGGCCTCTAGCAACTCAGATTTTTTAGAATAGGTGTCCACTTTCTGTCCAGGTGACTGGTTCAATTTGGTCATGTACCACCTTCTTCCTGAATGGCTCACTATGTACATTGGACGCCTCTCTCTCGTTTATCTTTCTAAAAATCTCCCATTCTTAGTAGTCTTCCTCATTAGTTGCCATTTTATAAATTTGTGACTGTTCCTATTAAGAGGTTCAATAATTCACAAATTTCTGGCCCTTAGATAATTGCAATCAACAATATGTTCTAATGAAAGCTGGTGAAGTGCGATAATCTATATATTTCGAGGTATTTTTGTGAATTTTCATCTTATGATAGGTCCATTGACTTGAAGGCATGGGGGTTTATGCTTTGTACTATAGGCACAAATGCATCTCTTGCTAATTTTCATTATGGAGAGGGGATCCACCGTCCAGATTTTTGTTTCCCTGTTAGATAAGGTTGCAGAGAGCTTTGTTTGAGTTTCGTAGAAAGGTGGTTCATGTCAAATAGTATGTAGACCCTTAGTAGGGGAATAGTTGCTATAAATTGAGTACAACCTTTACACTTAACATTGAAATGTCAGGCACAGGTACCATTAATTTTGTAGCAGTACTATGCTATAAGTGTTCATCGCTGTGGGGGTCATTTATGGTGCTGAAAAACTTATATTGAACAATTTCTTTCAATGAATTCAATGGTGTCACCAGGTCTGTGAGAAGCTTGGACCGAGCTTATTTGATTTCCTACGGAGAAATAGATACTGCCCATTTCCTGTGGATCTTGTCCGGGAGTTCGGACGGCAGCTTTTGGAATCTGTGGCATGTGTGTGGAATTATTCCTGGCTTCCTCTTTTTTTGCCATTTCTGTTTTGATTTCTTATCACAGGGATACATGCGTCTTGGGCATTTTGATTGTCAGTGGTTGATTTTTTTATATTTGTCTATTAGAATTTATATTTATTTTTTTATTTTTTGGGTGCTTTCTTTGTTTAACATAATGTTTATGCTCTACCATATCCGGCAGATATGCATGATTTATGCCTAATTCACACTGATCTGAAGCCAGAAAACATACTTCTTGTGTCCCCCGAATATGTAAAGCTACCAGACAACAAGGTATTTTGTTTCCTGAAATTATTTAGAAATTGTGGCATTTCTTGTATAGTAGGTATTAGACTCGGCAACTGTTTTGAATAAATTCTTCGGGTCCTACAGAGAAATTCACAGGATGAGATGCACTTTAGGTGCTTGCCCAAGTCAAGTACCATAAAGCTGATTGATTTTGGTAGTACTGCATTTGAGAATCAGAATCATAGCTCCATTGTTTCCACAAGGCATTACCGAGCACCTGAGGTTATTTTAGGTAAACTAGTCATTTTAGAAAAAAAAATACTCATGATATATATATATATATATATATATATATATATATATATATTTGAGAATGATCTGTATTAAGGTAATTTTCAGCATTGTTGAATAAAATGAGTTCTAAGACATTGATGCCTTTTCTTTCAGTCTTTGTTTTGTCGCAGAGTAGTTAGTCAGTAGGACATCTGCAATGCTGTGCAAAAAAGTTGGGTAATTTGTTGCATCTTTGATTAGAATTTTCTGGAACATCCGTCACCTCGAGATTGGTGTCCAAGCAAAGGAGGAATGTGATGATAGTGTTTTCTATCCATCGGAAACCAGAGTCAGTAACTAGATTGGATGTTTATAGGGAGGCTTAACGGTTACAAGTTTAACCTCTGAGTGCCATCTTACCCTGTCTTCCTTATTATGAAGAAGCTTACAGAATCCCTAAGTGCTTTCTGCGTCTGCAAGGCTGGTACTATTGTCATTCTAGGATATACTAACCTTTTTTGGATCCTATATCTTGTGTGCGTGCCCAAGACTTATACGTGCCCCAATAATCGTGATTTGTTCAGCTAATTGATATGTACATTTTCCTACATTCTGTATTTTGAAACTGTTGCACAGCTTCATGACTGTGTTTCTTAGTCGTGCTCCATAGTTTCCCCAGTAAAGCAATCTGTTTGCTTGATTTATTCCGTCTGTTTGATTTGCAAGTAATATTAGAGGTAAACCAGAATTTACAAAGTCATGTAAATTGATCTGTCGGTAATTAATTGTGTGGTTTGAGGACTCATGCTTTGAGATGTAGGGTGTTTAAAACTAGATATCTCCCTTGGAAACTACCTTGGAAACAGGGGCAGAGCAACATAGAAGAGTGTGGGGCTGAAGCCCTCATATAACTCTTGAATTTGTATAAGATATGCTTCTTATATAGCCTCCTTTTTGTGTATAATCCCCCAAATCTATGGTAAACAAAGCCCCCAAATCGATCGTAAAATAACTATTAACATGTATTGATCATCGCTATCCCCCACCAGCAGAAAATCCTGGCTATGCCCTTTACGGGTTTAGTTTCATTTCTCGTGTGGATAGTGGATTATGTTCTGTCTGGGTGATACGAAATCATGTATTTGAGCCTAGGCATCTGAAGTTCCTGTGAATTATTTTTATATTTATTTACAATTCCTTGGATTATGAGCAGCACCGTTTATTGGGGCTGAAAGCTTTCTGATGTAGGAACTATTTATTAATTTATTTATAGCGATGGGATATTTTTAAAATTAAATGATGTAGGAGTTCTGAGTTTGTATTCCTTACCTTTTGAAATGCTTCATATGTTACAGGTTTGGGATGGTCATACCCTTGTGATATATGGAGTGTTGGTTGCATACTTGTTGAGCTTTGTTCGGTTAGCAAACCAATTCTACTCGTACAGTGAATTTTCATCTATTTACTTTATGTTGGGACAATCATGGTTGAGAATTCTTAAGCTGTGAAAGCGTGTTTCAGGGGGCAGCATTATTTCAGACGCACGAGAATTTGGAGCACTTGGCAATGATGGAGAGGGTTTTGGGTCCTCTGCCAGAGCACATGATTCGCAAAGCTCAGTAAGTTTCTTTTAATGTGTATTTTAAGAGTATGTTGGTCATTTATATTTGGATAAGTAACGCAAGCTGCAGCTTGCTCAGATGATATTTTATCAATTATCTCAAATAAGAAGGTTAACACTAGAGATGCCCACAAGAACTAGAAGCTACAAAAGATCATTATATCTTTAAAAAATTGGAAATTTCCAACTCATAAATATATGAATAGCAGCAGTCTATGGGGACAATCTACTTCCTATGCTAACTTAATAAAGAGTCCCAGTATAAATTACTTCCTATGCTAACTTAATATTATATATTTAATAACTATAAGAACTTTAAAAATAATAAATGTTCCGGATTCCTACCTATGAAAGTCCCTGTGACAGTTGAAACAAATTATGAATCAGTTTCTTATTTTCTCAGCCCTCAAGAATTAAAAGAATTATAAAGAAACCTTAATACCTAAAAAAAAAGTGATGAGAAAGTATGTTATGGATACCTTAAAAGAAAAAGAGGAGACTGCTAAAATATTTGTGGAAAATACATTGAAATATGTTTCCTTTTCAAGGTGAGAGAGGAACTATATCTATAATTAAAACTTCCCCTTCTACTTTTTTTGCCTCCACTGTTATAGGAAAGATATCTCTAGTTTTTTCCCCCGTGAGAGAGATTCTCCAACGAGTTGATCTTCACATAAGCCTCTGACAAATTTTTGCTCACCTTCTTCAATTTCGATTTTGTGATCCCTGCATCCTCCTTTTCAGGTCTTCTGTTTGTTGAACCATAGATTGCCGATGTACTCCATTGCTGGCCTACTTTGTTTTGTTTTGACAGTTATGATTTACTGAATTTTTTCTTCCATCTTCTAGTCTTAGAACGTTGAGTGACTTTTCCGTATTATTTTTCTTCATAATCTTAACACTTCGGTTAAAATATCTTTATAGGAAGGGATTTGAAAATTTGGAGGGAAGAAATCTTCGTTTCTATTAATATGGCTGTTGTCATACTGATGTACGACTTTTTTTTTGTTAGGTAAGCTGGATTCAAACCTGCGACCTTGAGGTTGCAATATTGTGATATTGTCAACTTTGCATTGTGTATGTATCATGTACAACAGTGGAGAAGATATAATCGTATTCTCATCCTTAAACCTGATCACGAAAAACGATGAGTTCAAAGGCATACAAAGTACCTTTGCATCTTCCTTCTTGTGGTTTGTAGATTGTTTACTGTGAACGAAAATTTCTTTGGATCTCAAAGTACGGGCGATCATCAAGTCTCTCTATTGCGGATCTTACAATATCATCCCCTTCTTCTTTCAGTTCCACCTTATGACACTCATAAGTTGGTCCAGTCTTTAGTTAATTTCTTAAATGGCTTATTTCGATCGATTGAGTTGTTTATTGGCGGCGGAAATTTTCCTAGAAGAATTGTAAATCACACCTTGAATCTCTCCCCTAAGAAGGAACTTGGTTTGTCATCAATTTTGACGCACACCACCGCTTGCTCTGACTATATTCAATCAAATAAGAAGGCAAACACTTGAAGGACCTATAAGAACTAGAAAAATAAGTGTTAAATCTTCAAAATCTGGAATTTTCCAACACGAGCATATGAATAATAACAGTCTACAGGCATCTTCCCTTTACTTAATACTTAGAAGGGTCCAAAGAAGATATTGAGAGTTTTACTAACCTAATATTAAGAATTTAATAACCACCATAATACCTAAAATAATAGAGACCTACTCTAAGTATCCTACCTCTGACAGTCCATAGGTCCATATGATTGTTGAACAAATTTAAAGCTCCGTCCCATTACTATTTTCTGACCCACGAGAGTTGAGAGTAATAAAGAAATCTAAATTCCTAAAGAGTGGTGGGAATTAGAATAAAAGAAGAAAAGTGTCCTAAAATATGTGCAATGCGATGAATTAGAGCATCATTCCTTTTCTTAGGTGAGAGAGGAAAATATCTTAAGGAAATGCCTTAGAAGGCATGGAAGGCGTATGCCTTGAGGTGCGTATCGAGGCAAGGCGCAGCCTTTTTCTCCCCAATGTGCCGTACAGTTTTTGGCATGTGGTGCACGCGAGCCGTATGCCTTAGCCCCAAAACTCCCATCTCGTTGGGGGCATACGCCTCTTATAGTGAAATTGGTAACTCTGTTTTATTTATTTATTTTTTTTGCCCCTAAATGATTTTTAAAGATAATGTCTTTGATCTTAAAAGTCAACACATTTTTCTCTCTTCATTGGTTTTTTGGATCTTTGTTTTCTCTATTTTTGCTAATTCTCTGCAACCGTCCAATGGAATCAAATATACAAGTTTCTTTCATCCTCTCTCCTTGCTACAAGGTTTGATTGTGTTTTCTTCAAGGTTTCTCTATATTTAGTGTACGTGGTCTATTTTCACTAAAATGTGTGACTATTCGTGCTTCATAGTTTAGACTCCAGTAATTGCATACTAGTATGGTATATTACTATATTAATGCATTTTTTGTTACACTTTCTCTATGATTTTTGTTTTCAAAATTTGTTTCTTATTTATTTATCTATTCAGTATTTTTTTCTCTAATTTTCTTCACTTTTTAAAAAACAGGCATTTTTTTTTTTTGCAAATACTCCTTCCAAAGTTTTGTAATTATAAAAAATCCCTCAATTTATGGATAACCCCACCCCTCCCAAATTTTATGGTTTTCTGTTTAAAAGAAGCCCACCATCATGCTATATTACTTGCAAGCATGGTTAGTGTTAACATTGTGAAAAGACAAAATTACCCCTCAACAATTAAAATTTTGCTCAAAGATTCCATCATACATGATTGAGTTGCGAAAACTTTTGGATATGTATCTTACATGTGAACTGAAAATTTTCTAGTTAAAGAATCTCTTTATGGTTGCTTTGGAACAATTAGAAGATTCTTTGGAAGAAATATGAGGTTCTGCTTCTGGCGACAATATGCTATTGGGTGATGGTCCCGCTTATGGGGTCAAATCAATATGTTCTAAGAAGAAATATATGAATATCAGTCTCATCGATCTCATAAGTATCATACCAACTCCCATCATCGAATCACTTTTTTGAGACATACGAGACATCTAAGTCGTACAATTAAAGAGATATATTCATTGATAAGAAAAAGAAGAAAAAACGTGAATGGTGATTGTAAAAAGACAAAACTACCCCCTCAACTAATAATGCATAGTAAGCTTTAGAAGACCCATTTACACTAGGGGTTGTCTAAAGTAATGCAAAGTAAGCTTGAAAAAATTCGTTTGCAATAAAGGCAAAATCGTCTTAAAATCATTGATATAAGGTTAAGAAAATCCATATGCAATAAGGACAAAATAAAAATTATTGGTAGAGGCTTGAGAAATTCTAATTATAATAGGGGAAAACCATATGGAAAAACCGTCTTAAATTTTTTGAGAGTACCCCATTTCTGATAGCACTATGCTCCAGGGGAGCTTTTAGACATGAAAGTACTAACCATAGATTTTTTATAAATGCATAAAGTTGGTGAAGTTTTTATGTAAATAAAGAACTTTGGAGTGGGGTGTGTACAAAAAACCCCTAAAAAATTAGGAAGCTTACGCATCCGCCTCCTGGGAGGCCTAATGCCTCGTGGCTTCGCCCCCATGCCATTTAAAACATTGCATAAAAGATAAAGTATCGCTCCTCTTTTTTCTACGTTCTATTTTATAGGAGAGATATCTTAACATATTTTTTTTGGCAAGAAATATTTCTCTCTTGATCCCCCCCAACCCCACCCACCAACACACACACACTGGCATGCTCACATACAGTGACACACACACACACACACATATCATTAGGCAGCTGGTTAACTTTGTGTTGTAACGCAGCCCGCAGCCCATGATAATTAAAGAGATAAGAATCCCTTTAATTCTGCCATTGCCGTATGATAATATAGTCAACAATTTGTGTAAAAACACACTGGGACAGCAGCGATTCTATCTCTGATTCTGTTCCAAATCTTAGTGAAACACTGCTTACCGATTCCATATTATTGTGATTGTCAGTATAAAACTGCTGTAAAATAAGGTTAGAAATATTAAGAACACAGCTGGCGATGGAGATTGATAGCAGCAGCAATAGATAAACCAGATATTAAGGGAATTCAGCAGCATAGCATAATATGAGAGCAGCAGTTATTATCACAGAGAAATAGCTTGAAAATCCTCCAGAAACCGATGGTTTCTAGTACTGGAGATAAATATTATATATATAATATTTTTTTTGTAATATTAATAATAATTGATATAGTTTATATATCTATCTGTATTTATTTTAGATTTTTAGTAACAGAAATTTATGATTTATATATGTTGTGGACAATGTAACTAGTAATCACTATTATGATAATTGGCCAAACAAATTTTAAGTTCTAAAAACTCTAGGCTACATGTTATACAAAACAGTCGCTTGTAAAATAACACCTTCAGGATTTCTATTGTAAGATACCTAAAGTCCATTATAGTAGTCTATCGAGCAGGACACTCAAGAAAGTAAACCAAATGTCATGTGTAAAAGATGAAATGCTGCTCAAATCATCAAATTGGTTTTAACACCTCTCTTACCTCATACAAACAATTTTCCTTTTCTATTTTGATCTGGATGTCCTTTGTAGCAGCAGATTTATCGCGCCCCCCTCTCTCTCTCTCTCTCTTCCCAATATTTACAGAATACAATTGTCTATTCCCTATCAATTATTGGATGATTAAACCAGAGTTCTGATTGAGCAAAAGTACGGTGAACAAGATGTTTTGTAAACATGTTCTTTTGATTTGCTTGTTCTTCCCTATCTATCTTATTTTGGACGAAATGACAATCAATTTTGGTACAAACACTTGTTTCTCTCATAAAACATGTGATTTGTTGACATCTCTCCATAGGAAGATTGACCTCAATGTCCATTTCAGTTGACAATTTTCTTTGTTGGACTAACTTACATATTGTGTGGCCCATCGCTCCATCGATGTTCCCAATACTAGTTCTTACAATGATGGTTTTCTTTTCAATTTTCCTTCCTAGCAAGTTCCTCCAACTCCAACAAATGTACATTATTCAAATGTGGAACTCCTTTCTGTAGGTGAATTGATTTAATTAACATTCAATTAGGCTAAAATGTAAAGGTGTTCCTGTATCCCCTCTTTTCTATGGCGAGGCTTTAAGATACCGAGGATTCTTTGATTATCTTTGTGAGAGTGTGTTCGGAACATCTGTACCTGTATGAATTGACTTTTACGACCTCTAGAAAGTACACATGTTTAGTTTTGCTCGCAATTATTAGGTAATTTTTTCAAGTAATCTCTGGTCAGGACTGGAATCATAAAAAGGCTCCTCAATATGAGTCAAGTGATGGTTTTGCTCTATTGGAATCAACAACCTTCCCACTAACTAATTGCTCGTAACAAATCAATGATATGTCATCTGTCAGAAACAAAACTCCACTGTATAGAAAGAGCAGCTTCAATTCCAAGGTAGTATTTTAGTGGCCATCAACATCTTTGTCATTGCTTTACCCCATCTATTTAGGGTCAACTTTGGGAGTCTGATTTCTCCACTAATATCTCTTTAGAGCTAGACTCTTATCACTTTGCAATCTTTCATGTCACTTCTCCACTAATTCCCTCTCCAAGTCCTGATTGGTCTTCCTCATCTCCTATTTGTGATTGTATTGTTTCAATTTTTTTGTACATCAAAGTCATTGATGAACATGTCTAGACCATCTCAAACGATAGTTCATCCTTTTGTCTTTTCTTAAGACCACCCCCTCTTATGCATTTATTGCTAATTTTATCTTTCGTTGTTACTCCATGCATTTACCTTAACAAACACTTATCGGCCACTTGTACTCAATCTTCTTGTTGTTTTTTATATCCCAACTAGGGATGCAGGTTTGGTATACCGAACCAAATCGAAACCGAATTTTTCGGTGTTTGGTTCAGTACACTACAAATCGAAACCGAACCGAAATATGAATTGATTTTGTTTAGTCTATCGAGTTGCAAAAAAACCAACCCGGAACCGAACCGAAACCGCTTGCTTCGGTATTCGGTTCGGTTCGGTCCGGTCGGTTTGTGTTCAGCCGGTGATTGGCTAGAAAACAATAACTTATCTCTAAACAAGAAAAGTGATTGGCTAGAAAATTTAAAATACAAACTCAACCAAAACCTTCCAAAAACAAGAATCAAGATGCCAAAATAGCAGAAGTGTTTAAAAAAAAAACTTACTTTTCCGGTTAATAACATTGAGGATATCTGCTAACAGGATAAAACACCAAGTTAACGTGATTAATAAATAAAATAGTAAAATTACCACTTAAAAAAAAATCACAAAAATACAAGTCCATCAACCAAACCATTCAAAAAAAAAATAACAAAGTAGAAAAACAAGATGCCTCTATAAGATTGACAATATCTTCAAATCTCTGAGCTTCGATATATTTAGTTTTCTGTGATTTTTGGCTTTGTCTTCAGGTTCGTTTAGCAAAGAAAAGTACTGTCTTAGAGACCACTAGGTGATGCATAACATCTTATCTGCGACGTGGCGCAATTCGCAACCTTTGTTTTGACAGCTGGCGTCGAAAGTTCCGAAAGCTTTCTAGATATTTCTTGTTTAGAAAAGTAGAAAAGTACAATTTATCTCTACAGGAAAAAGTAGCCGTTGCACTGTTGCAGTGAGAGCTGAAGAGGCAAAACCAAAATAAAAAAGTAGCCGGTTCGGTTAGGTGCAGGTTCGGTTTGTACCGCCAGTTCGGGTCCGGTTCGGACCGGTTTTGGCCCATTAAAGGGTCGGTTTACTCAACCTACCCATTCATCACCTTAGTGCTTGATGCACTTAGGATGAGTTGATCATCCCGTTCCCAGGTGATGAATGCTAGATTGATCTCCAGTGGTTTCCTCATCGTCATGAGTGAGAAATTGCGAGGTGGAGGCTTGGATGTGAAGCTGAAAAAGTTGTAAAGGCCATTGTACTTTAGAATGGGGAGTGACCGCATCTTCCATACAGAATGGTAGGGATAAAATGGTGGAGAGTTGGGTTTGGTAGAGGGATGGTTGGAAGGAGAAAAGAAGGGTTGAAGATTCAACCATTTGGGGAGCTCTGATCTCATACAAGAGCTTGATAAACACAATATTTTGTAACAGTGTTCTTAACGGCGGTCGGGGTGGATGCCAGGGTGGTTCGGGCCCCGAGCACCAGCCCTCGCTGGCGGCTTCGAAGCGAACGGGTCTGGGGCCCCTGGCGGTCCGAGCACACTGGTGGCTCGGGTGACCGCCTGAGAGTTTTAAACTCGGGGCGGGGAGAGACAATTTATAAATTAACTGGTTTTTATCTGGTCCGATCGAGTTATCAGAAGGTCGGGCATATGCCATTTTTTTATTGGACACCACCCAACCCGACCAGTTGACGACCCTTCAATTTTAAAGCTCTTAAACACCAAAATGGTGTGTAAATGATCTTATACCACCAAAGTTAAGACCTTTAATCTCACACTGGTGAACATTTGTGATCAATCTAAATTGTCCAAGTGGCAATGTCTTAGCCCAAAGAAACATGCCTAGATTTGAATCATACGATTGATGAGCCTATAAGTGGATCTGAATGTTATATACGCTTATGTTAAAATAAAGTGTGTATATCACTATATGTATGTAAATACTTCGGGGTCGCCTGGATCTCGCTTAGGCGCCACCCGGCGACTTTACTTAAAACAGGTGATTTCTTACTTCAAATGATTATGGGGTAATATTGTCCTTAATTTATTAAAAAATTACAGTTGGATGCAATGACAATGGAGCCGTATCGAAAGCCTAATTATATAACTAATTAAACTATCATTGTTCTTTAGCACATTCCATCTTACAGTTACTAAATGCAACATGTACGCATGACCCTGACTTCTGCATGCCTGTATGCATGAAGGCGTGAACACATGATATCCTGGCTACGGGTGCGAAAAAAAAAAAAACCGAAACCCAAAACCGATTGAAAACTGACACCAATCGAACCGTTTCGGTTTCGGTACCCAAAAACCGAAAACTGGTCGGGCAGCGTGAGAAAGCCGAAAAAAATGAAGAAAAACTGAAAACCGAACCTGCAAAAACCGAAATCGAATCGGTTCGGTTCAGTTTTGGTTTGTTTGAGGGGTTGGAAATTTTGGTTAACCGAAATCGAAATGTTTCGGTTAGGGTTCGGTTATGCAGAAACTGGGCCGAAATTTCAGTTTCGGCTTCGGTTAACCGAATCGCACTCCTAATCCTTACGCGGTATTTAGGCATCCATACAGCCTTCTAACTTATCACAGATTTCTTAGAATTGGAGATCAAAACTCCCCATAGATTTTAAGATGCCGTTAGACCATTGAGGCCAGCTTAAAATTTTAAATTCTAACAGCCTATGATTGGGATTTTCGTACTTTAAGGGCCTTAAAGTAATTGTTTTTGTGACTTGTCAAAAATAACATGCAAGGTACAATTTCATTTACTTTTAATACAAATGTTTTACTTCTAAAACAGACATCTTGGATCCTATTTAAACCAGACCAAAGGTTGCTTGCACTCTGACTGTGGCCTTGGTTTCTGTAGTCGCAGTGCAGAGAAGTATTTCAGGCGAAGGGCTCGGTTGAATTGGCCGGAAGGAGCAGTTTCAAGAGAGAGTATCAGGGCTGTAAAGAAACTTGACCAGCTAAAGGTGTGCATTTTTGCCTTTTATCATGCTTTACAGTTCTTGTTTTGGCGGTGAAATCATCCTGAATGTTTGGAAAAAAAATCATCCACCACCTGATTAATGGAAGGTAGACCTGTTCACCATTGTCGGGCACTGCACCGCAGGATCTTCCTTCAGGTTTTAGGGGGAGAGATCTATGGTCCTGCTGAAAGAAGTCATCGAATTTTCCTGCGAAGAATAGTGGTTAACGCAAGGCCTATTTGGATGACTGCCAATTTGCCAGTGGGATTAAATTTACCCTGCCTCATTTGTGAATGGGTTGGTATTAGATGCCCGACTTGCCCCAAGGGTGTGTGCACAGATTAATCTCCCTCCGCTAAATTGATCAACATTTGGGAGATTCACTGATATTTATAAGCCAAATCAGTGAATGTAAGCTTAACCATTTTGGCACTCTCAAAAAATTGTGTGCATATCCGGATGTCTGACCAATTCAGCAGAGGGCGATTGAATTGGTGCTGCTGGTCTGTTTGGATTGCTGCTAAAATAAAAAATAGTTGTTTGACCCATAATACCACTCTAAACTAGGCGGATTTAGCTCAATTGCATGTATTGGAATTTTGGATGAAGCATTTATTATGCATACATCGATGCAGCACCTTTCTTCCATTTTTTGATGGACTTTGTGTTATAACTGCATTTTCTGGTACTTGAAGGATCTGGTTTCCCGACATGTAGATCGTTCAGGGCCTTTATTATCAGATTTGTTACATGGTCTGCTGAAGTTCGACCCACATGAGCGCTTGACGGCAAGGCAGGCTCTAAGTCATCCCTTCTTTAGAAATCTAACCTGCTAGAAAGTAAAAAATATGTGCAGATTCCGTTTATGTTCTAAAGAAAACCCAAGGTTTTCAGGTGTAAGGTACCATGTATTATGCGAACTAATTTCGGCTCAATGGATGCATATTTTTTTATCTATTGTTCAGCTTTTTTGTATGTGCCTGAACCGTTATGTTTTAGGTCTTAGGAGTTTGAAAATCTTGACATAATGGCCATATGGATTTAGGTTGGCATGTTAATAATATCACTCATTACATGTTTAGGTTTTGGTGTGTTAAGACTTATGAGTTCATAGTAGAAGAGAATGTTACAGCCTGACACCCGAGAGCCATTTGTGAACCTGGACTGAATACAAAAGAAGAGAATCTTACAACATAATAAGTTTGTGATTTTGGAATGGAATGGTAGCAAAAGTTTTAATAGAATAAGGTCATCATCATCATCATCAGTTTGATCCCATCTATTGGGTCCCCTTTTACTAGAATAGGGTAAAAAAGGGCGAAAAAAAATATATAACAAAGTTAATGAACCGAGATGAGAAGTGTAAATTGGGCATGGATTCAAATGATATGTGAGAACAAATGATAGATTATCTTAAATTATGTTATTTAAGAGGCGCTTGGAGAGTTCAAAAAGGTTATAACGGTCAAAAAATTGCAATGAAAGAGGTACAAAAGTCTACTCTTGGAAATAAGACATGGTTTAATAAATAGTAAAATATGATAAGTTATGAGTATCTCGAGGAGGTATCCCAAATATGGGATACATCATACATGTGAATTCCAAAAGGTATATCAAATTTTGCTTTTTAATATATTTCTTATATAATTTTATTGATAAATTGAGTTGATAAATTAAATAAATTAGTAAATTGAATAAAATATACATTTATTCAAAATTTGAAATATGACTAGTATTCATATCCCATTTACACCTAAATATGGGATGATCGTTGGAGTTGATGGACATCCTAAAACTACCGTTCGGGAGTCTATGCCACACAACGGCTAGTTATGAGATATTTATGAGATGCTCACAGATCTTGAAAATATAGTCCATAAAAAGAGAAGCTAAAAAACGTCATGAGCAAGCTTAAATGTAATTTGCACTTTGAGAATCTTGAAACCGACTTATTTTTATTTTTTTTTAATAGCACCCACTTATCCTATTTTGTTTTTTCACACCGTTGACTACTACTGCTAGTCTGCTACTACTTCCGACAAGTCGCAACCATGACAATGGCATCTTCAAGAGAGATTTTTTTGTTTCAAGAAAGTTACGTGTGAATATCAAGAGGGAGTTTGAAGTGGGCTTCAAAGAGGGTTTCATAGGTGGATTTGAAGAGCGTCTCTAGGGTTTCATTCAGGTTTAATAGGTTGCATGACACGTTGGAGCTGTGCGACTCGCCATAATTGAAGAGAAGAAGATGTAGCCATGTAGGTCCCCTTAAAGATTCTAAGAAAATAAATGACTGCAAATAAAGGTGAAAAAATAAGGTTTTTTCTTCATTCGGATGTGCCACAGTAGGTGATTTTCATGTTCGGAGGGTTCAAATAAAGGTACCCTTTTCTATATCTGGTGGGAAAATTAGAAGAAAGGATTACCTGAAGAAAGTTCTAACGCATTATAGTAATTTCTAACTTTTAGAAAATAGGGTTCGACACTTTTCCTAAGGTCCCCAAAAAGTAATTAGGTCAATATATGATGAAAAGGGTAATTTAAAATTAGGGAAATTTATTGGATCGGACCTGACAAATTCATCGTTTTTGTTAGAAACCCTATAGTTTCACCTTTCCCATAACAGACTAGCTTGAAGTCGGGTCAGTTTCAGCTAGTACTCAAAAGTCTAAAATACCCCTTCTTCCACCTTTTGTCGTTCTACATAGTTTAAAATTTGCTCTTTTTGATATTTATGTGATGTAAAGCATTATTTATGTCGTCTGATTTGGCAGCTACAATGTAAAGATCAATAGTGTCAAAGATCGACACGAAATATAATCTCTATCATATGATTCTTTAAAGTCAACTATCAAATTTAATAATAAGTTTAAAGAATGAATTGTTACCGATAAAAAATAAACTGTCACTGATCTGATAACAATTCATCATCGCTCTGATAAACAATCGTCTACGATCTGCCTAGCAAATCGTCATCGCCCTCATATTTATATTTAAAATTATCACTATATTTTGTTATGCATATACAAGATGAGTTGGTTAAGATACTCTTTTACACCACCTTAGAGACTTGAGTTTGAATCTTGTTAGCAAATTTTGCTATTTGAACCAAAAATGCAACCGTCATTAGCCTATTGTTGCTTTACCATTGCACTGCAAGTTATTTAGGTGCTATTGTTGGAACACTTGATATATATATTCTTAAAAATAGTGATACATGATTGCAACAATGAGGATTTCTTATCCAAGAGATAACAATTTGTTAGCAAATCAGTGGCGATTGCTTATTAGAAATGACGATTGTTTATCAGAGCGATGACGAGTTGTTATCAGATCGGAGATGATTGGTTAGTAGAACGATGACGATTCATTCTTTAAATTTATCATTAAATTTGATAGTTGACTATAAAGAATCATATGATAGAGATTATGTTTCGTGTCGATTTTTGGCACCATCGATCTTTACGTTGTGGCTTTTAAATCAGACAACATAAATGTTACTTTACATCGCATAAATATCAAAAGTAGCAAATTTTAAATTATATGAAACGATAAAATGGTAGCAAATTTTAAACTATATAAAACGATAAAAAGTGTAAAAAGAAGTATTTTGAACTTTTTTATGCTAGCTGGAGCTACCACAAATGTCCTTAAAAAGGTAGTCGATATGGCAGTCTCGATCCTATAAATTTCCCTTAAAAATATGAAAAAAGTCCCTAAAAAGTCATGTGGCCATTACGTGAGAAACATTCATGGTTAAAATTATACAAATGTCCTTAAAAATCGTTTATAGTTAAAATCATACAAATACCCTTGAATTAATTGTCATATGACAGAAATGACACCGAGATTTTAATTGTGACGGATGGTTATGGATAATCTCAACTATAAATACTTCAAAAGCTTCAATTGAATGTCTCATCTAGTAAGTAAAACAATCGTAAGCATCTCTTCTTCCTAAAGTAGCATAACTCGCCAACACGTTTTTAAAGTAGTCTGAATTTTCTAAAGAGCCATATATATATACTTGGGGATGATTGAGGGAGAGCAAAGTATCCAATAAGCTTTCAGACAACCGATAGAAAATCAGCAAAAATGGACCGGATAAGGTGCATTATATTTATATATTAAAGTAAGATGTCTTACTTGGTGTATTTTATAGGTAATTTTTAGAAAAAGGAAACAAAATAAAAATTCATGCCACGCCCTTCTCTCTCTCTCTCTCTCTCTCTATATATATATATATATATATATATATATATATATATATATATATATATGAAAAATGGCTCTCTAAGACCTAGGGATGCAAGTTCGGTATACTGAACCGAACCGAAATCAAAATTTTCAGCTTTCGGTTCGGTATGCCACAAACCGAAACCGAACCGAACTATAAATCGGTTCGGTTTGGTGTACCAATTTGCAAGAAACCAAAATTGAAACCCAATTTTTTATATTCGGTTCGGTTGATCGATTTCGGTTCAGCCCGATCCTTAATTCGGTGTCTCGGTTTGGTTCAATTTGGGTTTTGTGTATTTAGAGAGAGAGTTTCAAGGACGTCGGAAAGTGGAGAGGAGAGAAAGACGAGAGAGTTGCAGGAAGACAAAGTTGGAGACTGGAGGGAGTTGCAAAGAGAAAGTTATATATTACTACTTAATTACTAGTATATATAATATATAATATATATTATATTAATATTATATATATATAGCTTGGGAGTTGGGACAACTCACAGTTGTATTAAATTTGCAGTGATGGGCGTTTGGGACAGGCAGATAAATGTAGAGAGAGAGAGAGAGAGAGAGAGAGAGTGAGAGGAAAAAAAAGCCTTTAAGGTACAAAAGTGTGGGTTCGGTTTGGGGAGCCGGATTGGGTCGTTTTAGGCCGGTTCGGGCCGATTTTGACATATTAATGGGTTGGTTTACTCAACCTACCTAATCGGTTCTCGGTTTCCAGCTATCCAAATCGAAAATCGAACTGATTTCACTTAGGTTCGGTTCGGTTCGATTTAAGTCGATTTTCGAAGCAATTAAGGCCGGTTTAGGAGGGCCGGTTTTCGGTTCGGTTCGATTTAAGTCGGTTTTCGGGGCAGTTCGGGAGGACTGGTTTTTGGTTCGGTTTCGGTGTTCGATTTAGGATTTGCATCCCTACTAAGACCTGATCGTAGGATTTGAACCCTATGACATGATTTATTTGGCTATGATTTTAGAAAAAATCATAAAATACACCCGTTGACCTGATTGTGGCACGCTAATCCTAAAATACACCCGTTCTATGATTTTAGAATTGAATTTTTTTCATCTTTGACCAAATATTTACTATTAGAAAAATATATTTAAAAATAATTTATAGATTGTACCTCATCAATCTTGGGTAAGTTGCCGTAACACATGATCCTCAAGTTGCTTGCCACGTGGCACCCAATTGGCCATATGGGGTTCAACTCTACAACCACGTCCTAAGAAACGTATACATATATATTGAAGCCGTCTTGGAGGATGAAATCGCCACGTGAAGCCCGACGTCTTAGAGGATGAAACTTTCTTATTTTGTAGAATGTACCTAACCAACCTTAGGCAAGTTGCCCCAACACATGATCTTCATATTAGTTTCCACGTGATGCCCAATTGGCCATGTTCGGAATATATATATAGGAGCCGGTTCCGTTCTCCCATGGAGGACGGTCACCGTTCTACAAGGTCCACATGAAGGTACACATGACACTCAAAACACTATCGGTTGTCATGTGGAGCACGGGTGGATGATTTATATGAATTTAAAAAAAAAAAAGAAATTTCAAGAAAAACTTCTTAAATGGTCTACATAGGTGTTTGACTAGTTTTAATGGTCTACATTTCACGGTTCAAAAAACACAAGGTGGAGATAAGTTTTCAAAATTTTTAAAAAAAAATAATCTAAGCAATGCACCCGATGTCCATGTGACATTGAAACAATGTTTTAGATGCCACATAAACCTCCACCTGTAACCTTGGAGGACAGATACCTTTTCCTATATGTATAAGAAAACTTGCACACATTTTTCAAGTGATTGCACCGAATTTAAAGAAAGACTTGGTATTTTAGGGACATGTGATATGTAACAATGCAATATGGGTCATCTGCTTTAAAGTTCATGATTAATAGATCTCTAGTACATAAAATTGGAGCAAACAACAATACTTGTCATATGATCTACTGCAGTCAACTATTGAATTATATAATAGCCTTTGACTCTATTTAATAAAATGATGAAAATTATTTTGGGTGCAATTATACTCACTCCAGAAGATTGTTTTCTCACCCCACCTCCTCTAGAAGGCATGCATTGACTACCTTTGAATCAGATGGTAGAGATTGTTTCTCATCCCCATATTTTGCACAATGGATCTATAGATCATGGGCCTATCAGCCGATGATCAGTTTTTAATCACACATAGCATACATTCCAAAAATGTGATCCTCAAATTATATGACACTATCATGTTCAAGCATAATTTTAAAGTCATTTTTTTAGATGTGTGCCACGTGAAATAAAAAATTGACCGTATGATGATTTGCCAATGATCTACAAATCCATTGTGTGAAAGATGGAGACTAAAAACGATCTCCATCATCTGATTCAAAGGCAATCAATACATGCCGGCTAAAGGAGTTGGAGTGAGAAAGCAATCTTTTGGGGTGAGTATAATGGTACCCAATTATATTTTGTTCTACTCTTTTATAATTGATATCTTTAAATCATGACCTTCAAATCAAACGATTTAAACGGTGTTTAAAACTTGGAAGTCTTTCTTTTAAATTCGGTACAGTCCAATACAATCAATTCAAAGTGTGTGCAAGTAATGGCTCTCATATATATATATATATATATATATATATATATATATGAGTTGCGACTTGGGAGTACAAGTATGATATTATCGTGAAATTTCAAGGTTTCACTCATCTCACGAGATATTTTATACTTACCATCCGGAAATTATCGTCAGTTTGTGACATTATAAAGTTGAATCAAGCAAGGTCCAACACATTTTAAATAAAAAACTTTTGACGATAGTGAATTTTAATATAATAAATTAATCATAAAAAATGTTGACAATAATGAATTTTAATATAATAACCGAATTTTTAAAATAAAGAATTGGTGTTAGGGACGCAGGGCTGCGCATGGCTACCCCACGTTATTAATTGATTAATTTATGCCTGAATTAATAACTAAGATAAAGAGCTGATTGGTTAATTGGTTGCGGTACCGGAGACCGAGGGATAATAATATGGCTTATATTCATTTTCTCTTAAGTCTTGATGGAGACTTTATAATATATATATTTTGTAAAGAAAAAGGCTTCTGTCCTCTGTCAAGCTCTTTCTAGATAGGAAAAGTCACTAATTGACAGCGGGACACTAGCTGATGAGTACACGAGGCACATTGCTGAAATTTAAATTTAAAAAATCGTCTTTACCATGAGCCTTGAAATCTCAATAGTTGAAATAAGTCAAACTTTGATGAAGGTCTTAAGTAAATTTTTCGGCTCTTTTTTTATTAATGTCCAAGGAACGTTAATAATATTAAATAATCAAGGTCGTAAGTTCAATCCTAGCTCACCCATATATATATATATATATATATATATAGATATAGGGAGCCGGTTAGGTCTTTTAATGGAGGACGGTGACCGTCTTCCAAAATTCACGTGGCACTCAAAATATTTTTTGGGTGTCATGTAGAGTACAGGTGGACAGTTTAGATTAATATTAAAAAAAGAAATTTTGAAAAATATATTTTAAACTCACAAGTCAAAGTTTGATAATTTTTATTAGTCCACATTTCATGATTCAAAATATACACGTTGGAGTTGAGTTTTTAATTTTTTTTTTTCTAAAATAATCTAAACGATACACTCAAGGTCCACGTCATACCCAAAAAGTGTTTTAGGTATCATATGAAGCTTCACGTGGAAGGTTGGAGGATGGTGACTGTCCTCCCATGAAAGACGGAAGCCTTTTCTTTTATATATATATAGGGAGTTGGTTAGGTCCTCCATTGGAGGACGGTGATCGTCCTCCAAGATACACGTGGAGCTCCACGTGGTACCCAGAACAGTATTTGAGTGTCACGTGGAGCACAAGTGCTATGGTATAGATCGATATTAAAAAAAAAAATTGAAAAAAACTTTTTAAACCCACAAGTCAAAGTTTGACAAGTTTCATTGGTCCATATTTCATGATTCAAAAAACAGACGATGAAAATGAGTTTTCAAATTTATTTTTTTTCAAAGATGATCTAAGCAATGCACCCGAGCTCAAGGTGGCATCGAAACAATATTTTGGGTGTCACGTGGAGCTCCACGTGGAAGCTTGGAGGACACTGACCGTCCTCCCATGAAGGACGGAGGCCTTTTCTATATATATATATGGAGGAAAAATTTACTTTTTTTTGCTTTTCCAATGACTGACTTGTAATTTTTATTTTATAATTACAAGTTTTTCATCGTATACCTATAATTAAAAACCCATGATTAAAAGTTTACCACTAAAAAAGCAAAAAGGGTAAAATTGTCCTCTCAATATTTACCAAAATGTGCTTAGATGAAAGAAATTTTATTCGAAGACGATGCTAACCTCAAAATGAAGAGGGTGAGGCATGCATTTCCGATATAGATAGGGAGCCAATTAGATCCTCCAATGGAGGACGGTGACTATCTTCCAAAATACACGTAGACCTCCACGTAACATTCAAAATACGCTTTCGTGTAGTACGAGTGAGTTCTTTAGATCAATTTTAAAAATAAATACTTTCAAAATTTTATATTTAAAGCCTAAGTTAAACTAGAAGTAGTTTTAACGGTCCAAATTTTATTACTAAACAAATACATAGTAAAGATGAGTTTTCAAAAAAAAAAATTCAAAAATGATCTAAGCAATGTACCCGTACTCCATGTGGCATCAAAATAATGTTCTAAGCGCCACATGAAACTCCATATAGGATCTTGGAGGACGGAACCCTTTTCCATACCGGGATGCTACTTATGAGAGTAGCATTTTGACGCTACCTATGAGCCTGCTGGATGCTACATGACAATCTAAAGATCATATGCGACGACAACTTCGGGAAGATCAATCAGGTCCCCCTAAAATATTTAGCAAAATCTGATGCTTATTCACCGTTTAAAATGTCGCTTAAGTTAAGCAAAATTAGTATACTTGGATCGTTGGGTGTTATCCTATGGAAAATCATAAATTTTTTTTATAAATTCCATGGCCCATGGGTGTAGTATCCAAAACGGGTGTTAACATTTAAAATGTCATGTGGAGCATGGATCCAAAACGGGTGTTAATAGTTAAAATGTCATGTTATCCTATGTTTGACCCATAATATGCGAGCCGCTTTCGTCCTCTCAGGGAGGTCGGTCATCGTCCTCTAAGGTCCACGTGGAGGTATATATGACACTCAAAACACTATCTGGTTGTCACGTGGAGCACGGGTGGATGGTTTAGATCAATTTAAAAAAAAGAAATTTGAAGAAAAGCTTTTTAAAAGCATAAGTTATTGTTTGACTAGTTTCAATGGTCTACATTTCACGATTCAAAAAATATATGGTAGAGATTATTAAGTTTTTAATTATTTTTTTTTATAATGATCTAAGCAATACACCCGAGGTCCGTGTGGCATTGAAGCAATGTTTTGGATGCCACGTAAACCTCCACCTGGAATCTTGGAAGACGTCCACCTTTTCTTATATATATATATATATATATGGAAAAGGCCTCCGTCCTCCAACTTTTCACGTGGAGCTCCACGTGGCACTCAAAACACTTTTTGGGTGCCACGTGGACCTTAGGTGCATTGCTTAGATCATCTTTGAAAAAAAAATTAATTAAAAACTCATCTCTACCATGTATATTTTGAATCGTGAAATGTGGACCAATGAAAATCGTCAAACTTTGACTTGTGAGTTTAACATTTATTTTTCGAATTTTTTTTTTTAATATTGATCTGAACTGTCCACTTGTGCTTCACGTGGCACTCAAAAAGTGTTTTGGGTGCCATGTGAAGCTCTACATGGATCTTGGAGGACGGTCACCGTCCTCCATTGGAGGACCTAACCGGCTCCCTATATATATATATATATATATATATATATATATATATATATATATGGAAAAGGGATTTGTCCTCTATGGGAGGGCGGTTACCGTCCTCCAACCTTCCACTTGGAGCTCCACATGGCACCCAAAATATTATTTCGATGTTTTTCAAGTGATTGCATCGAATTTAAAGAAAGACTTGATATTTTAGGGGCACGTGACATGAAAAAATGCAATATTGGCCGTTCGATTTGAAGTTCATGATCAATAAATCCCTGGTACATATAATTGGAGCAAAACACAATACTTGTCATATGATCTATTGTAGTCAACTGTTGAATTATATAATAGCCTGTGACTCCATTTAATTAAATGATGAAATTATATTGGGTGCAGTAATACTCATCCCGAAAGACTGCTTTCTCACCCCACCTCCTCCAAAAGGCATGCATTGACCGCTTTTGAATTAGATGGTAGAGATTGTTTCTCATCCCCATCTTTTGCACCATTGATCTATAGATCATGGGCTTACCATCTGATGATCAGTTTTTAATCACACATAGCACACATCCCAAAAATGTGATCCTCAAATTATATGACACTCATGTTCAAGCATGATTTTAGGGTCATTTGTTTAGATGTGTGACACGTGTAATAAAAAACTGACTATCTGATGATTTGCCAATGATCTATAGATCTATTGTGTAGAAGATGGAGACAAAAAACGATCTCCATCATCTGATTCAAAGTAGTTAATGCATGCCGACTGAAAGAGGTGGGGTGAGAAAGCATTCTTTTGGGGTGAGTATAAAGGTATCCAATTATATTTGGCTCTAATCTTTTGCAATTGATATCTTTAAATCATGGCCTTCAAATCAAATGGCTTAGATGGTGTTTTCATATAATAGAGGTGGCCAAACTTGAAAGTCTTTTTTAAATTCGATGCAATCAGGTGCAATCACTTTAAAAGTGTGTGCAAATAATGGCTCCCATATATATATATATATATATATATATATATATATATATATATGAGTGGAGAGTAGAAGTATGATATCTTGAAATTTCCAAGGTTTCACTCATCTCACGAGATATTTTATACTTACCATCCGGAAATTATCGTTAGTTTGTGACATTATCAAGTTGAATCAAACAAAGGCCAACACATCCTAAATAAAAAACTTTTGACGATCATAGTGCCAAATTTCACCGAAATTCGGTAAAATTTCGCGAAATGGGGGTCAAAAGAAAATTTTGGAAAAATTTCGGTTTTTGGTATTTTTCGGTATTTTTCGGTGAATTTCGGTATTTTTCGATATATTTTGGTAAATTTTTTTAAAATATTAAATATATATTTTTAATCCCCGAAACTTTCCCGAAATTTTTTCGAAAAATATCGAAATTAATCCGAAATATACCGAAAGGCCCCCCCACCGAAAAATTCCCGAAAACGAAATTTGTCACTATGTTGACGATAGTGAATTTTAATATAATAAAATAATTATAAAAAATGTTGACAATAATGAATTTTAATATAATAACCTAATTTTAAAAATAAAGAAATGGTGTTAGGGACATAGGGCCGCACATGGCTACCCCACGTTATTAATTGATTAATTTATACCGTATTAATTGATTAATTTAAGCCTGAATTAATTAATAGATCAATTTAGAAACAAAAATCCAAAAATGATCGATTGGACAAGAAAAATTAGACTCGAGATACGTTGTCACTATCTTTAAAACGTCACTTTTTACTCGAGTAAATTTTCAAGTTTGCAAAAGAGTTTCAGCGAGACATTTTAAGGATACAACGAGCCCAACTCTTAGATGCGATCGATTACTTTACAACAGTAGAGAATCGCCCCAGAAAACTTAATCTAATGAAGTACTGATTAAAAGGAGAAAGCAAAAGATTTCTCAAATCTATATGTAAGGAATTCGATGGATTTCAGAGTGTCTTAAAACGAGTCCAGAGAAATGTTTATATAGATGTATCTTTTCAATATGACTGTTAGACCAACAGAAAGGTTGCACTTTTTCGAATTTAAATTTTAACGATTGCACACCTTTATAAGCGATTATGAAATAATTAGATCAAATGATTAATATTTGATCAATTCGTTTGGCCCAATAGAATTGAATTGACGCATTGATTGGTGACCCATTAGGCTCGACCCGACCCATGAATAATCTGATCGTTAGATTTACTTGATCAAAAAGTCAAACATCTCTTTGTGACGATACAATGTGTGTGTGTGTGCCTAAAGCGCCAATGCACCTAAACGCCAAGGTTCGCTGCTAAACACACTCTTCCTTTCTATTATTGTCAAACAATAATAAAAGATAAAAGATTTTATATATAGCTTAGGTGTTTACGTTTACCAATGTGGGACTATTTATTTACATACAAAAAATAAGAATATTCATTAACTAAAAATTAATTCTCAAAATTAAGAAATAAATTAAAAAAATATATTATTTTTTAAAATATTTAATATATTTCTCATTTTCTAAATTTATAAATAAATATAACATTAATAACTAAGATAAATAGCTGATTGTTTGATAGGTTGCGATACCGAGTGACCGAGACACTTCCAATAATAATATAGCTTATATTCATCGTCTCGAGTCTTGATGAAGACTTGATAATATATATATTTTGTAAACAAAAAGGCTTCTGTCCTCTGTCATGCGTCTTTCTAGATGGGAAAAGTCATAAATTGACAGAGGGACACTAAGCTGATGAGTGATGACACGAGGCACATTGCTGAAATTTAAATTAAAAAAAAATTATTTAAAAAATCATCTCTATCATGAACCTTGAAATCTGAATCGCTAAAATAAATCAAACTTTAATGAAGATCTTAAAGTAAAATTTTTCGCTTTTTGTTAAAATTGATCTAACCCCGATATCCAGTGCTCCACTAACACTCGAAGAGTGTTTTTATGCTCGGGGACATCTTACGAGTTCCGATGCATCATAACTACTAGTAATGTTCAAGGGACGTTGATAATATTTCATTATCAAGGTCTTAAGCATGGGTCAAAAAATCGTCCGATACCGATACGTAACGTCCGATATTTATCGATTTTGGACCTAAGCGGTACGATACATTGCCTATGTATCATACCCCTTCAAAAGTTAAGTAATTATCGTCCGATACGGGCAATGTATCGCCCGTATCGGACGATACGCCGATAATTTTTTTTTTTTTTTTTAATAAAATTGAATTTATCGGACGATATGGGCAGATTATCGCCCATATCGTCCGATACGGCCGATAATTTTAAATTATCGGCCGGGCCCCACCTCAATTTTTTTTCTTTGATTTTTTATCGAATTCTGCTTGTTTTTTTGTTATTTTTATTTTTATAATCATTCCATTCGTTGCAAATTATTCAACGAATATAATTTTATATCCGTTGCATAGTATTTTATTATTATTTTATTATTTAAACGTTAAAACGTAAAGCAACGGATATAATAAATTATATCCGTTGCATAGTATTTTTTTTATTATTTTATTATATAAAACGTTATAAAAGCAACGGATATAATAAATTATATCCGTTACATAGTATTTTATTATTATTTTATTAATTAAAACGTTGCAAAAGTAACGGCTATTAGTAAACCATCCTCTATAAAATCCACCCGCTATTAGCAAGCTGGCAAGTGGCAACAGATAAAATCCACCCGCTATAAAACCCACCGGAGAGGGATTCTTTATTTGCAAACCATCATCTTCTTCTCCACTTGCAAATCACCCGAGAATATCTTCTTTTGCTTCACTTGCAAATCACACGAGGATCTCTTCTTCTTCTTTACTTGCAAACCACCTGAGGATCCCTTCTTCTACACCAGTATACTTCTTCTTTCGCCACTTGTAATTCACTATATAACTTATTTCTTAGCCATCGGAGACCGAAATCGTAGAGACCGGATTGTCACACTTATATTTTCGTCGGATATTTAAGAGGAGGTATGATTTTCCATCATCTAACTTGTATTTTTAATTATTTTTTCATTAGATCTATTATATTTATTATTATTATTTTAAATTAATTTTTATTTATTGCTAATTTTATCATTAGATTTATTACTCTTTTTTTTAAAACTAAACTTTTTTTACTAATTTTATTTTATAACTAAACTTGTTTATTTTGTATTACTTATTTTGTATTACTAATTTTGTGCTATTAATTTTTTGACATATGCATGTGACACATATCACGTGTGATGTATCGCAACACATGTGACACGTGTCACGCGTGATGTGTCGCGACACATGTGACACAATGACATAGGTGTCACATGTGACTCATAACCCATGACATATCAATTAGACTAATTTTTTGTTACTAATTTTTGACATATACGCATATGTGATGTGCATGACACTGTGACACAGGTGTCGCGACACATAAAATTGATGTGTTACACATGTGACACATAACCCATGACGCATTAATTACACTAATTTTTTGTTACTAATTTTGTAATATAAACTTTAGCTTTAAAAAAAAATTAGTAACCGAAAACAAAAAAAAAGTTTAATTTAAAAAAAAAAAAAGTGTAGTTTTAAAAACAAATTTAGAATTAATTTAGTTTTTAAAATTTGTAACACAAAATAAAAAAATTTAGTTTTAAAATAAAATTAGTAAAAAAAAAGAGTTTAGTTTTTTTAAAAAATTAGTAACAAAAAATTAAAAACAATTTTAAAACTAAAATTACTAATAAAAAGAGTTTAGTTTAAAAAAGTAACACTAAAATTAGTAACATTAAAAACTAAAAAGAATTTAATTTAAAGAAAAATTAGTAATAAAAAAATTAGTAATACAAAAATTACTAATTAGTGACAAAAAATTAGTAACTGAAAATAAAAAAAAAGTTTAATTTTTTTAAAAAAAGTATAGTTTTAAAAATAAATTTAGAACTAGTTTAGTTTTTAAAATTTGTAACACAAAATAAAAAAATTTAGTTTTAAAATAAAATTAGTAAAAAAAAAGAGTTTAGTTTTTTAAAAAAATTAGTAACACAAAATTAAAAACAATTTTAAAACTAAAATTACTAATAAAAAGAGTTTAGTTTAAAAAAATAATACTAAAATTAGTAACATTAAAAACTAAAAAGAATTTAATTTAAAGAAAAATTAGTAATACAAAAATTACTAATTAGTGACAAAAAATTAGTAACCGAAAACAAAAAAAAAGTTTAATTTTTTTAAAAAAAGTATAGTTTTAAAAACAAATTTAGAACTAGTATAGTTTTAAAAACAAATTTAGAACTAGTTTATTTTTTTAAATTTGTAACACAAAATAAAAAAATTTAGTTTTAGAATAAAATTAGTAAAAAAAAAGAGTTTAGTTTTTAAAAAAAATTAGTAACACAAAATTAAAAATAATTTTAAAACTAAAATTACTAATAAAAAGAGTTTAGTTTAAAAAAGTAACACTAAAATTAGTAACATTAAAAACTAAAAAGAATTTAATTTAAAGAAAAATTACTAATAAAAAAATTAGTGATACAAAAATTACTAATTAGTGACAAAAAATTAGTAACCGAAAACAAAAAAAAAAATTAATTTTTTAAAAAAAAGTATAGTTTTAAAATCAAATTTAGAACTAGTTTAGTTTTTAAAATTTGTAACACAAAATAAAAAAATTTAGTTTTAAAATTAAATTAGTAAAAAAAAGAGTTTAATTTAAAAAAAAAAATTAGTAACACAAAATTTAAAATAATTTTAAAACTAAAATTACTAATAAAAAAAGTTTAGTTTAAAAGAGTAACACTAAAATTAGTAACATTAAAAACTAAAAAGAATTTAGTTTAAAGAAAAATTAGTAATAAAAAAATTAGTAAACTTTTTTAGGGGGTACGATACAATCATACAATGCCTATGTATCATATCGCCGAGGTCCAAAACCGATACATATCAAATAAATTTTAGTTTCAACTGTTATCTAAATGTTTTAATTTAGTCCAATCATTTGGTCATTAATGCAGGTGAAAGAAATAAACATGGTACGATCATCAGATTCAGCTTGGCAATACGACACTACAATAGATGGTGATAGACTTCGAATAGAATGTAAACTTTGTGGAAAAAAATTATTAGGAGGAGGTATCACGCGATTGAAGGAACATTTGGCTCACGTAAGGGGGGAGACAAAAGGGTGTCCCAGTATATCCAGAGAGGTAAGAGAAGAAGTCAGAGCCAGTTTACAGACGGCTAAGAGAAAGAAAAAGACAGAAGCCGATCGTGATAGAGAAATGTATGACAGAATAAGGAGGGTAGATTCAGAGTTTTCTGCACCTGAATGTGGGGATGATGAAGATGAGAATGAGGATGAGGATGTTGTGACAGCAAGAGTCATGAGGGAGAGTGCTAGAGAAGCACGACAGCGACGAGATGAAGAAGAAGCTGATTATCGGTTTCGATCCAGCTTGAGGGGCCCATCTATGCGTACTACTGGTGGTCGATCTAGTCAGAGGCCACATGTTATTAATAATGATGAGGATATTCATGGCATTGTCAGGTTGCGTAGGTCAGCATTAGTGAGGGACACCAGGCCGTCTACTACAGGTCGTACTATAGGTCCCATGGATCCGTTCATGCATCAGACAGAAAGCTCAAAGCAAAGTAAATTGAGCTCAATTTCACTAAAAAAATGAGGAAAGAGGCTTGGTCGATTGCAAAGTTCGTGATATACAATCACATTTCGAGTCAAGTTGTGGAGTCACCGTACTTCAAAAGTATGATTGATACAAGTGCAGAAGCTGGTCCAGGAGTTAAAAAGCCCTCTGCATACGAGGTATCCGAGCCCCTACTAGATGATGAGTACGCAGAGATAGGAACTTACGTGGACAGCTTCCACGAAGTATGGGATGAGAGAGGTTGCACAATTATGTGCGATGGATGGACAGGTCCCACAAAGAAGAGTTTGATCAACTTTTTGGTCTATAGCGATGCCGGGACAATATATTTAAAATCAGTTGATGCTTCAAAATACTCGAAGACAGCTGATTACCTCTTTCAACTAATGGATAAAGTAGTTAAAGACGTTGCTATGATTATGCCAATTATAAAGCTGCAGGTCGTCAGTTAATGTTGAAGAGGCGTCACTTGTATTGGACTCCGTGTGCCACTCATTGCGTGGATCTCATTCTTAAAGATTTGGGAAAGAGAAGCAAAGCACAAGCAACTATTCAGAAGGGAAGAACGATTACTTCCTACCTATACAACAGTGATAAGTTGGTGAATTTGATGAGAGAATTCACCAAGCGACACACGAGATTTGCGACATAATTTTTAGCCCTACAGAGCTTGGCTAGATATAGGCATGAGCTGAAAGGATGGTCTCTTCTGCAGAATGGAGAAAACATGAGCTAGAACTCTCACGAGCAAAGAGACCTGCTTGCAATGAAGTTGCCAACTTGATCTACAGTCCCCAATTTTGGGCAGATGTTGACCACCAGATTGCCGTCACTACCCCGTTGGTACAAGTGTTGAGGTTGTTAGATGGTGATGAGAAGCCAACGATGGGATACGTTTATGAGTCGATGGCTAAAGCCAAATTGGCTATTAAAAGTAAATGCCCGATAAAATATAAACGATATTAGGCAATCATCGATAAAAGATGGGATGCACAATTCTACCAGTACTTACATGCCGCAGATATAACATGCTAAACTACTTATGTAGTGATTTTTATTTATTTATTATTTTTTATATTATTCATTATTTTTATATATTGATGAGATGTTTATATTTGATGTATATCACACTACTTAAATCCGGCCTTCCAGTATACACGACGCTTTGAGTTGACTGAGGCCGATAACGTGTACAACGATTTGCTCAATGTGATTTAGCGAATGCTCCCTCAGTTGGCAGAGCAAGGTCAAGCCATAAGAGATGTGAGTAATAATATCTTATAAGTAACAATGCAGGTGTCATATGATCTGTTTATTGATATATAGATTGATATATTCCGCAAGAGACAATCATTTGGGACCCCATTGGCGCAATCCCAAATCAAGTATGATAAACCCGCTGATTGGTGGATGCATTATGGAAGTGATGGCCCGATATTAAGGCGGGTTGCCATGAGGGTTTTATCGCAAACTTATTCCTCGTCCAACTGTGAGCGAAATTGGAGCACCTTCTCTCTCATTCACACGAAGACAAGGAATAGGCTAACTATGGAACGACTGAAAAAGTTAGTCTATTGCCACTACAATATGAGATTAAGGGTCAGAAATATACAGAGGGCCAATCGCGGTAAGATATTATATGAAGTCTTAGTTCATACAATTTTTATTTGATCTAATTGATGAGGCATTAGACATGTACTAATTCATCTATTATATTTTACCTTACAGATAATGAATATTTTGATCCTATCCAATTGGATTATATATTCATAGAGGATGACCCTTTAAATCAGTGGATCGAAGAGAGAGAAGAGCCAGTGTTGGATACTGAGGACACTGCATGGCTGGATAATGCTGAAAGAGCAGCAGATGAGCAGGCTTCCCAACTACCGAGGCAAAAATGGAGATTGAATCGTCATTCAGTGGTTGGATCTGATGATGAAACGCAGCCTGGTAGTGATAATGATGATGGTGGGGGTGATGATGGAGGCGATGAAACTCACGCTGGCACTAGTGGTGGAGCGGATGATATTGATCCCTATACTTCTAGAGGTATTGCTGCATGGGATGAGGACCCGCTAACAATGTATGACACTCCTACATTTAGAGGTGAAGGGATTGAAGGAAGAGGAGCGTCAGAATCTTACCAAACACCACCTCCACAACCACCACAAGGTCCACAAGATGATGTGGGTTATATGACTTCTAGCTTCGGGAGATTTAGTTTTTTGCAAAATACCGAAGATTCAACAGCAAGTAACCCATACTATCAGCCTCAACCAACCTATCCCGAGCTATATGACTTTGTTGGTCAAATTTTTGGAGGACCAACCTTCACCTATTACATTGAGCCATATTCGTCGCTAATGCCTCAATTTCAAAGAGGCATACATGATCATGGGTATCAATATGGCCAACATTATAAGGAAAGCTCGCGCACCGATGATGATGATAATGAGGGCCAAGAACCACCACAAAATTCAATGTGGCTCTAAAGTAATTAATTTTTTTTTTATAATATATCTTTTAATTTTCATACTTAATCATGTATAATAAAAATTTGATCATTAGTCATGTACAATGAAAATTAGTCATTTACAATAAATCAATTATGTTAAGAGTGATCTGTCTTTTGTTGTGGGCTTATATTCTAATATATTTTTGTTGTCTATTAATAAAATTTTTATTTATTAAACAATAAAAAAGAAAGAAAAAAATTGAAAGCTTTTAGTCATAATTATACAATACTTTAATTAGAGATCCGTCTTATTATGAAATATACATCAAATAAGCTTTAAACATATATTTAAAAAAGTAAAAAAAAATAAAAAATTATTAAATTTATTTTTCTTAATTTTTTGAGATTTTTTGGGATTTAAAATAAAAAATAAAAAATAAATTTCACGATATCGCATCGTCTCACGGAGGCCGTGAGCGATACGATCGAAAACCAATTTTTTGATTCATGGTCTTAAGTTCAATCTCAGCTTACCCATATATATATATATATATATATATATATATATATATATATATATATATATTGAGAGAGAGAGAGAGAGAGAGAGCGAGAGAGAGGGGGAAAGTTTGCTTTTTGTGCTTTTCACGATGACTGACTTGTAATTTTTATTTTATAATTACAAGTCAATACAAACTTATAATTAAAAACCTATGATTAAAAGTTTGCAAACAAAAAAGCAAAAAGGGCAAAATTCTCCTTTCAATATTTACCAAAATGTGCTTAGATGAAAGAAATTTTATCTGAAGGCGATGCTAACCTCAAAATGAAGCGGGTGAGGCATGCATTTCCGATATAGATAGGGTGCCAGTTAGGTCCTCCAATGACGGACGGTGATCATCTTCTAAGATACTCGTGGACCTTCACGTAACATTCAAAACACATTTTCGTGGAGTATCAGTGAGTTCTTTAGATCAATTTTAAAAATAAATAATTTCAAAATTTTATTTTTAAAGCCTAAGTCAAACTAGAAGTAGTTTCAACGGTCCAAATTTTATTATTAAACAAATACGTGGTAAAGATGAGTTTTCAAAAAAAACATTCAAAGATGATCTAAGCAATTCACCCTTGCTCCATGTGACATCAAAATAATATTCTGAGCGCCACATGGAACTCCATGTAGGATCTTGGAGGACTCTCATTGTCCTCTATTGAAAGACAGAACCCTTTTCCTTATATATATATATATATATATATATATATATATATATATATATATAAAATAACCTTTTTAAGATAGAAAGTCATACATTAACTAATTTTAATGATCTGATTCTAAGGCTAAAGAAATCACAATAAAAATGGATTCATTTCAAGTTTTTATATTCTAAATCAGGTTTGGGTACAGTCACAAAGGCCTCAAATCCTCCCAAATTTGACTTGAACCTATTCGGGTTGCAGTTGGTATGACCCTTATTTAAACCCACTTTTGAGCTAAGTGTGATTTATATGTTGTCCTGCCACTTAGACGCTCCTAAGACACTCCAATGCACGAACTAGGTTCGTCACGTGGGAAGAACTTAATGACCCCTTTTGGAATTAAAATGGGAGACCTTTGGCAATCTTTTTTTCAAAAGAAAAATATTGGAAAATTTGTATTTTTGGCATTATAATTTTGCTTATTTGCAAAAACGGCCCTATAATATTAATCTTTGCACAATAGGCCAGTTTCAAGCCAAGCCATTTCCACGTCATCTCCAACCTATATATATATATATATATATATATATATATATATATATATATATATATATATATATATATATGAGTATTCTCCTCTATATTTCATTATTTTCTATAGTCTGTTGTCCCTTGTACCAGTTCAAGCCACATTATATCCCTTTCAACGACAACCGAGCACTGATAAGATAACGTTTTTCATATTAAATATTAGAAATTTAAAGATAACGTCAGAAAAGAGAGATCCGCTATCTTATGTTAGCCTTAAGATAACGATATGCTAACATAGGGTAGCGGTCGCTATCTTAACATAGCGGTCAACTGACTTTTAGTGTGTATGGTAAGTATGACATTTTATAACTATTAATTTTTATTATTTTTGGTATTTTAGGTTGAAATGGATGTTCTCCTAATTTGTTATTTTGATGGAGTCCGTGTCGGCGATAATACACACAACGGTGGACATCGGAAGATTGTTGCTATTACAGAAAATATATCATTTGATCAACTTATGCTGAAAATGTACAACGTCAATAGGACTCGACCGTAAGAACATTTAATTACACTATCGGTTTCATTGTGCATAGGGAAAGAGTTGGTGTTTGCTCAATTATCGGATTTCGATGATCTTGTAAACTTATTTAGAGCATATCGTATTGGTGATGGTGTGATAATTGTTTATATCGAAAAATCCTTAGCTACTCTCGTCACGAATATTTTATCGCCTTTCGAAGCATTTCAACAATTCCAGGAAATAAACGAAGATCTTAAATAATGTAAGGAAAATATCATATTAGGAGATGATGATGGTGTAGAAACAGAATATTCAATTAAAAATGAAGGAATACGATTTGAAGAGAAGAATATCGTTGCACTGATGATAGTCGACGATGATAGAATTATGAATATAGGATTTCGCCCATATCGTAGGCCACTGAAGCAACCCTCTTCCGACATTCAAATGAGAGAAGGTGATGAGGATCAAGGATATTGTCCTCAACTAAATCCGATGCATGATACATGTCAGCTTAACTTTGAATCGATAAACAATACATTCGATTGGAACCAGTGAGAAATATTTTTGGGAGGTCTTAGTCTATACCAATGACCTTATGAATCAATAGCTTCGGACCCAACGATAATCGAGGCCATAACACAAGAGCCTATCGCACCCTGAACATCTTGACCTCGGCAAATCACAATTGCACCTCAACCAACCATACCTCGACGAACTCAACCCCAAGCACGTAATAATCATCCAGTCGATGACGGTGATAGTGATTCCGAAAATATTGAAGCACCGCTCTCGCCCACTTCGTATGTTGATACTAATAGGAGAATTGATAAACCTCAGGTGGACAACTATGATCTTAATAACTCAGAGGGCGAGTACATGGAGTCGGATGATGAGGAACTATATGAAGGGGGACCATTAATTGTTGGTTAAGCATTCAGAAATAAGAAATCCTTTTAAAAAACCCTTAAAGAGTTTGTCATGATAAATAATTTTTAAATTAAACTAATAAAAATCAGTCCTCTTCGAGCTACGGCAAGTGTGTTGAAGTAGGGTGTATCTGGTGAATACATGCATCAAAATTGATGGGTGTGGACACATTTGTCATGAAAACTATCCTCTCAGAATATACGTGCGCAATGCCAACTTTCGGAAGAGGAGATTGTCAGTGTACGACATCATGGATAGCTTCCTTCATAAGAGATATTTGTTAAAAGACTTTGACGAGAGTCCCTCTTCAATAATTTTTTATATTGAAAAAAATACGGTGTAACAGTAGGTTACTGAAAAGCATGGAGAGGGAAAGAAATAACGTTTAATAGCATCCAAGGTAGTTGGAAGGAGCAATTTAAGATGTTACCGTCCTATGTCGTCAAATTACAGTGGCTCGATCTAGATGTACAAACCCAATTGTGTCGCGAGCCTAATAATGTCGTTCAGAGGTTCTTCGTGGCATTTGGATATTGTATTAGGAGCTTTCGTAATACTTTGTGAAGAATAATTGCGGTAGATGAGATACATTTACGTCGACGATATAAAGGAGTGTCGTTAATAGCTACGGGGATAGACATGAATAGACATTTATTCCCTATAGCGTTCGACATTGTATCCAAAGAAAATGAAGATCATTGGACATAGTTTCTTGATCTATTAAGGAGTCGCGTAATCAGAGACTTTGAAGAGTAGTTTGTATTAATATTAGACTGACAGAAAGGGTTGATGGAAGCTATGCATAATATTTTTCCTAACGCCTTTCACAGCTACTGTATGCGAACCTAGTTTTGAATCTTTTTTATACATACAAGGATACAATCTCCCTACCGCTATTCTTGATTGCTGCCTGCATATTCTCAGAGGTAAAATTTAAAAGAATTTTATGAAAAATAGAAGACGACACCCTCCCGGAATGTATAACATAGATTAAAGAAGTCGATGACCATTTCTGGGCGGGAGCATATTTTTCAGGGAATCGTTATGATATGTTAATAATAAATATAGCTGAAAGCATTAATAATGTGTTAAAAATAGTCAGGGAGGAACCGATCGTGACAATGCTAAAAACCATTCGCACAAAGGTAGCCGGATTATACCTTCGGTGTCAAGAGGAAGGAAATAAAATGATACACGTGTTGACACCGATTGCGGAAGAGCACAGAACACGAAACTCAGGGTGGGCCCGTCGAAAGAATTTTGTTCCCAATGGTTGCGATACATTTCAAGTTAAACGGGGTCAATACACTCATAGTCTCGATCTAGAGAAATAAACATGCATATGTAGACGTTGGGCTATCCTTAGATTACTATGTTCGCATGCGATCGCTGTATTATCGTGCAAGAACCGGGAAAAAGAGATTTCTTAATTTTGTGAGCATTGGTTTATCAGTGCCTTATTTAGGAAAACTTACAAAGAATATTTTGTTTCGACCGTTGATAAGCGCCAACGAACCGTTCTAAGAGAAGACATTGAGGTTTTACCTCCGCACAAGATACGTCAAGCCGGTCACCCGAAGAAAAAGAGGATAGGATTTAAAGGCAAAGCTCGACCACTACAGTGTAAAAATTATAACGAATACGGATATAACCACCGCTCATGTAAATTTGTTAGAATATGAAATTTATTTCTTAGCTTGTAATTTGTAAAAATGAGATTGTTATATTGTAACGGTCCACTAAGGTATCTTCCAACAATAGCAAAAAAATAAAGAAAAATTCACACAAGTAAAAATTTAATTATATGATTTTCAATATATATATATATACATTCATTCATTATCCCAAACTTATTACAAAATATACAAAAATATAGAAGTGAAAGAAAATAAACTAAGTAGTTATAGCACCAAACGTGGACAATGAATGCCCGATTTTAGCTTGAAATTACGGCATATTTTTCTCCTTGAAATCTAGCTTCCGCCGTTCGGAGAAGTATTTAACATAGTTTAGTACAAAAATATCACAGTCCCAATCGTTGTGTGTGCGTGAAGATCGACATTGTCCATCACCGTTAGCTGCCACGGCTGATTGAGAGTAGAACTCAATCCGACAGTGTGAAGAAGTCGCGGGCAGATGATGCAACAGGTTTTCTTTATGCGCTTCAAACTTCCTTGAACACTCTCGGTCGGCCGGGTCTATCAGCTTCACAACGCGGTCTGCTACGGATACAATAGCCAACGCCCAACGGTGATATTTCTGACTATGCATTAGAAAATAGATCTGTGTGCAATCGGAGATCTAATTAGTATTGTGTTAATTAAGAAACATAAAAAACGTTCATATAATTTTAAAAAAAAGAAATTTTCTATTACAAACTGTTGTTGCGGATCACGTGAGAGTTTAACACCGCCATATCCAGAATTAGAAGACTCTTGCAATTAGAAGTCTGGTGAACCACGAATCTGAGAGGATTGATAAAGATGTAATCCGAAGGACTCCGCTGCTGCTCAATAAAGAACGATCCAAAAGCGTATCAACTAAAGAAAGCAAGGAAAGATAAAATTAAAAATTATAGTTATATTAGGAATCTTTTATTTTTAGTAGTTTTTTTTATTAGAACTAGATCTTTGTAAACCGACCCCTTATGATCTATAAATAAGAGGGCTCGACATAGAAATAAGCATCGAAGAATTTTCGCATCAATTGACGCCTGAGGTTAGATTTTCTTCCGATCAAAGTAGTGTAATATAGTTAGAGTAGATTAGATATCAAAGGTTTATCAAGAGAAATTGACGACTGCAATTGAGTGTTGAAGATTAGTGTAGATATTTGTAATTTCTCAGGAGCAATTGACGATTGCAGCTGAGGTGTGAAGGATATATTTTACTTTTTTTCTAATTTAGGTTTTATTTGCTTTGTAAACATCTCTAAGTTTTAATTTGAATTAACGACTTAGGTTAGAATTTACAGATTAGTGTAACGATTTTTACTTTTCCATTTTCAGTTTTCTAGAGTTTGATTGACGCCCAAATTTTTGGTTTTGATTATTGATTAGATTAAATCTGTATTGATAGAATCTTCGACTTGATTGGCGACCAATATTAGGAGACTAGAAATATGGTATAACGCAACTGTTTTTTTTCATAAATATCCGAAAGCTGAAGATTAAGATTGCCAACCTTAATTTGAAGGAGGATTAGGATTTATTTTTATGAACTTTAGTTTAATAACCCATTATTTTATTCATATTTCTCCAGTAGATTAGATCTTAAAGATAAATAAAAGTTTTTAAGAGAGGGATTTAAATAAAATATATAAACTAGGAATTAATTTGATAATGAACATCCTCGTGGGATCGATCCTATACTAGCTTTATAATTTTTATTGTGCGCTTGCAATAGGTTAAGACTTGAATTTAATATAATTATAATACATAATAAGCAACCAATTAGCTGGGCTTCAAGCGACTTGCAATAGTGACGAACCTGTCACCTGTCACAGTACGCCTCCCATGTATCTAAGTCACTGAGTGGTCCCAAATTTTCATCATGGATAAAATTTTCAAAATTTGAGTGGTTCGCTATAATCAGGGTCTGAAATTTGAAAGGCGTGAATGACTTAAATAAATAAAAGCAGATAAATAAATAAAACAATAAATAATATAAACGATAACAGGGCCGCGACCGATGCGAACCAACTCTTGTCCGTATTTTTCGTAAACATATAGTCGTTCTTATTCTTTAAGACCTTGAAGTACGCGTCTATCACTTCATTGTCAAATCACATCCTTCCCTTGAGGACCCTTAAATGCCCAATGGTGACATCAATACTCGCGATAATATTCACGATCACAGAATCGTCATCCGTCGGTCGGTTCCACATACTAATCATAAATTTATGTTCCATGGACTGTGGCTTAACCTCTTTTTTTTCCACGACTACTCTTTGTCATTTTATATAAACTTTCTGGATTGACATCTTTCTCTTCTTCCGTGCACACAACTCATATCTCGTGCGCTTCCCTTGTCCAACGACCTTACTCTTTATTGTAGAGAGCTTCACTAGTAAAGATTTAAGTGATGCCGACTACGACTCGTGAGTAGACTGGGTTAGTGGAGCATCAACCACAGGGTCGAAGCCCTCAATCGATGGTTGGGGGGCAAGGGAATGAGAGGAAGAAGGGTGGGGTGCAAAGGGTTGAGGGGCAGAAGGCTTAGGGACATGGGGTTGGTATGCAGAGGGCTGAGGGATAGGAGGTTGAGGGGTAGGGGGTTGAGAGGCAGGTGGTTCGGGTACAGAGGACTCAGGGGCATGATGATGAGAGGTAGGGAAATTAGGGGTAACAAAAGCATCAAAGGGCACCGACAAAGGAATATTATCCTATTTCATTACAAAACATGAAATTAACCTAAGTGAATTCAACATATACTATAAGATAGCGACCCGCTAAGGTAAGAAAGCGGATCGCTATTTTATCGATATCTTAAGATAGCAATACGTAAGATTGCGGATCCCTATTTTAAGCTAGCGACCCGTTGTCTTAAAAATAAAATAAAATATATATATATATATATATATATATATATATATATATATATATATATAAAGAAAATACAGATTTCACTAAAAAAATAATGTGTTAAATCATGACTAACTACCTTTGACAAATAAGACCTTACTGCCTCAAGGTCCTTCCTCATTGTAACATTTTCGCTCGTTAAGTAGGCTACCTAATCCTCTAGAGACCCTACTTGCGCCTGTAGGGTCTTCTTGTCTTTCCCGAGCTGCTCAATAGTTATGACCTGTCCTTTTAAAATTGTAAGGGCACATTTTAAATCGCCTTTCATCTCTTTCAGCGCAGTCTGGAGAGACGAGCACTCTTTTTTCAGCTCCGTTACTTCATATATAAGTTGGGGATGTCTAGCCGACTATTCCCTGATTGGCTGCTACATTCTTTTCAATTGTTTCTCCTTTGATTATGCTTGGTAACGTAAAATGACCTCGTGCTCGTCATTATTATCACTATCATCATTGTCATCGTCATTATCCTCATCGTAATCATCGTGTAGCTCCTAGGATATTTTTTGGGTCGGGTATTCTCTTTTTTGGTTCGGGTTTTCTCTTTCTCATTACCTTTCCATCTCTCTTTGTTTGAAGAAGAGTCGAACTGATCGATATTGCAATTTGTGTTTCTCAACATCGAGATTGACGGTGATCAGAGAGTTAAAAAATTTCTCGAAAATAATTTGGAGTCCGACTGACTTTCGGGGCTTCCCATTTCATCAGCCTAGGAAGTGGATTTTTCAGCTAAGTATGAGCGGGGTCGACTCCTTGAAAGTGCTCAAATGCCCAAATCTGTAGGGAGATAGTGCACTCGTAGATTTTATATTACCCCTTTGGCGACACTTTTGTCGCTTCTCTTCTGACTAGCGCTTAGATATGCACTCAACTAAATTTTTGTAAACTATCAGCTCTCACGAATATTCGTTGAACTTTTCGAGGTTATCAACTAATTTCAAGTGTTAACTATCCACTTCCTGGTATGTGTCCGGAAGTTAGAACAAGCATACGAGAAACAACAACGATAACTTCAAAAAATCATCGTTGGAAAGCTAGGCACTATCAATTATTTCTTCAATACGAGCCTTTCTAGCCGACTGTCCCTGAAAGAATTTGTATTGAATGATTTCTTCCTCTGACATAGCCAATTGTGAGGGGGCCAAGACTCGAGCTTGCAGCATGGTGCATGTGGCACGACATGTGGTGCCAGGAGGGCACGCGACATGGGGCCAAGTGGGCCTGGCGACGTGGTCACGCTGCGAGGACGCGACACGGTCGCATGAGGGTACGACGCGGAGCATCACGGTCACGACATGGACGTGACATAGCCAAGGTGGGCTAGCGACGCAGGAGGCATTGTGGTATGTCAAACCAAGGGGTTTGAGGTTCTCTTGTCATTCTGGCTGAATGACTGTTTTACCCTTATATAGGAGAAGGGAGCTAGAGAGCTATTCCCCCACATACGGGGCCTTGCGTTGCCAGAGGGGGCGCAAGTGTCTCCTAGGCCTGAAAGGGTGGGCCTAGGACGTCGACACAGCGATGCCGTGTGGAACCCGAGTGAGGTTGAAGTATGGCTCCGGACTACGCATCGCGGTGCATACGGCTGGGCAATCTCACGTGAGAACACCAGGGAAGCGTGGGACTCAGTTGAGCACGACAGCATGTGGGCTAAGGATGAACGTGTGCTAGTAATTCGAAACACACACGAAGGCAAGCTGTGTGGGACTCAGTTGGGCACTCGAGCGCGAGGAGCAAGGCTGTGGGCTTGGTTCGGCAGGCGAGCGAGGTACTAGTGCAGTGCACAGGGTGAAGCTTGATCAGGCCAAGTTTAGCACAGTGGTGCAATTGGCGTGTCGTAAGGGGCACGATGAGCCGGGTGGTAGGCCGTGAAATAGAGGTAACCACATTGGGGGAGTTCCCGTCCTCTAGGTGGGTGGTATCAGAGCTGATGTACAGATGGATTGGCTTTGTTGCACACGGTAGCGAAGCACCGCACGGGTTGAAAGTGCGTCGAAGGACGCTCCCGTGATAGTTGGTATCAGAAGTAGGCTGACCTAGCGAAGCGTGCGTTAGGTGTCGCATGAGACTGAGGTTGCGGAAGTGCGACCCGTGACATTTTGGTATCAGAGCCAAGTTCGATCTAGAAGCGATGACGCTATTAAACAAATTGGTGCGGAGGCACGTGATGTGGTGTCAAGAGGGCACGCGACATCCATGAACAATTGGTGCGGACGCACGTGATGTGGTGTCAAGAGGGCACGCGACATCCCTGAACAAGTGGTGCGGAGGCACGCGATGTGGTGTCAAGATGGCACGCGTCATTCCTGAGCTAGTTAACAGGTGAGGGCCTTGTGACAGCAGAACCAAGTTGACCCGACCGGGGTGACAGTGGGGAGCTAGTGGGAAGGTGCGGACCTAAGAACTAAAAATGTGTTGCTAACAAGCTGGGAGGAGTTGGCGAGGTCAGTTCACTGCGATCATGCGTCAATGAGGACGTTGACATTTTATGGAGTGGTGGAGGATGTGACGGGGCCAAGACTCGAGCTTGCAGCATGGTGCATGTGGCACGACATGTGGTGCCAGGAGGGCACGCGACATGGGGCCAAGTGGGCCTGGCGACGTGGTCGCGCTGCGAGGACGCGACACGGTCGCATGAGGGTACGACGCAGAGCGTCACGGACGCGACATAGCCAAGGTGGGCTAGCGACGCAGGAGGCATTGTGGTATGTCAAACCAAGGGGTTTGAGGTTCCCCTACCATTCTGGCTGAATGACTGTTTTACCCTTATATAGGGGAAGGGAGCTAGAGAGCTATTTCCCCGCACACGGGGCCTTGCGTTGCTAGAGGGGCGCAAGTGTCTCCTAGGCCTGAAAGGATAGGCCTAGGACGTCGACGTAGCGATGCCGTGTGGAACCCGGGTGAGGTTTAAGTATAGCTCTGGAATACGCGTCGCGCTGCATACGACTGGGCAACCTTGCGTGAGAACACCAGGGCGCTGCGTGGGACTTAGTTGAGCACGACAGCATGTGGGCTAAGAATGAACGTGTGCTAGTAATTCAAATTGCACACGAAGGCAAGCTGTGTGGGACTCAGTTGGGCACGCGAGCGTGAGGCACAAGGCTGTGGGCTTGGTTCGACAGGCGAGAGAGGTACTAGTGCGGTGCACAGGGTGAAGCTTGAGCAGGCCAAGTTTAGCACAGTGGTACAATTGGCGTATCGTAAGGGGCACGATGAGCTGGGTGGTAGGCCGTGAAATAGAGGTAACCACATTGGGGGAGTTCCCGTCCTCTAGGCGGGTGGTATCAGAGCTGGTGTGCATATGGGTTGACTTCGTTGCACGCGAGTTGGGCACCGGGTTGAAAGCGTCAAGGACGCCCGTGATGCTTGGTATCGTAGGTATAGCTGCTAGTTAGGTGTCGCACGAGACTGAGGTTGCGGAAGTGCGACCCCGTGACACAATGCTCAGACTCAGTTTCTGTTAATATATTAAGGCCTAAAATCAATGATATATTGGACTCCTGCAGTACTACTTTGGTATTCTTCACCTTGAACACGTTATTTTGAACAAAGAAGCTCAAAATCGCGTCAACGAGGTCTCCAATAAAGGCTAATTTCTCCAAAATCCTAAATAGATAGCCGAAAATTGATTCATTTAGTATCCTCTTCCTCTCTTGATTGTAATGCGTGTAAAATTTTCTAATGCTAATCCCAGTACATTTTTCATGGGCCTTTAAAGGCTTCGACATCTTAGAATCAGTGAGTGAGAACTGTAAAGAACATAATAAATAATTAAGTAATAAAAAAAATACTTTTAAAAATCAATTCACTATTTTCCCAATAACATGCCGTTATCTTAGGGTAGTGTTCTGCTATCTTAAGGTAGCGGAATGCTACCCTAAGATAGCGTAACGCTACCCTAAGATAGCGACAAACTAACGAACTGTATAAGTAAGATTGTGAATTATGAAAGTTTATAAAAAGTAAAAAAAAAATACCTGAAAATTATTTGTCGCGACGTTCCACTTTGTCGCCACTTTCTTGCTGCTCTCTCGATTTTTACAGCAGTTATAGTTAAAAGTAAAAAGTAAAAAAGCTAAACTTAGTTTAAATATATAAAGGATTTTATTTACACAAGGGTTTCTTAGACATTTCATAAGTCTATGCTGACTTGGAAATGGCTTGACTTGGAGCTGGCCTATTGCCCAAAGATTGAAACTATAGGGCCATTTTTGTAAATAAGCAAAATTATAGGACCGAAAATATAAATTTCCCAAAAATATTTGGTGAAAACCACATTTCATCCTTGGACCTTGCCACCTTTAACTTAAAATGGTGTTGCCTTGACTCTTGAGAAACGGACTTATGCTTTTCATACAACATTTTAAGCATATGAGAACATCTTCAACAAGGAGAGCTAAATTTGGATAGCTAAACACCACTTTAACTACTGCTACAGTACTTTAGCTATTACTAAAGTAAAAATCACTCCAGCAGACACTCTATTTTAGCTACTCATTTCTTTAAAATATTATTTTTTATTCTGATTTTATTATATTTTACTACCCACACTTAGAGATGCAAGTTCGGTATACCGAACCAAACCGAACCCAAAAGTTTTGGTGTTCGATTCAGTACACCCCAAACCGAAACCGAATCAATACTGATTTGGTTCGGTTCTAATTTTTTTTTCTGAAATCAAAACCAATTTAGTTTGGTTAAGTGTAGGTAAAATACCTACTTTTATATTTTTTTAGGGTATCTTTTCGTTTTGTTTTGATTTTTTTTCGGCTTCAAGCCACCTTAATCGAAACCGAACCAAATTGGGGGTACGATTCGGTTCGGTTTGTGTCAGATTTCGCTTCGGTTCAATTTTTTTTCTAAAATCGAAACCGATTTGGTTCGGTTCAATTCGGTGTAGATAAAATACCTACTTTTTATTTTTTAGGATATTTTTTTAGTTTTTTCGAGTTTTTTTTGCTTGCAAGCCACGCGAACCAAATTTCGGTTTGTGTCGGGTTTTGGTCCGATTTGAGACCCTCGGGTTTCGGTATATTCTTATTTTATTATTTTACTACTAGATAAGAGAGAGAGAGGAGAGAGAAAGAGAGTTAGCCTTTAAAATAAAAAAAAGATTATTTTAATGTTTAGTTATTGATATAATAATAATTAAATTTATTTATTACTGTAGTAATAATTATGTTTAATATTGTAGATGACACGTCTATTAGAGCTTTCTTTTTCATATTTAGACCGCTATAATGCTTTTAGTGAGTTGGATGGCTCTCTTTTTCTGATGGTCTGATATGCTATTTTGAGCCGCACCAACTCAAACCCGCGCCTGATAAGTATTTTTTTAAAGAGTTGGTCTGCAATGAGTGCTCACTCATCATGAGTGGACACACATTCCACGTGACTGCATGAAAGTCTCCGTGACTCCTCGAAAGTTCGTAGGCGTCACGCAATCACATAGATGCGACTGCTTTAATAGAAACTGCCCTCACCCGCAAATCTACCTTCAGATGAGGTATATGAGTCCTTTTAGAGTTTGGTTGGTGCAAATAAAGGCACCTTCTTCAATTTTTCCTCAAACGACCACTATATCCGGTGGCTTTCATCAATTTCGAGTTTCAACGTTCAAGCTACTGATCGTCCCCTCTAATTTGTTAGGGTACCATTATTTACACTATGTGAAATTTTGACATCTCGCCATCCCAACCAATTGGTGGGCATTGAATCATTGACTGCTTTGATTGTATGATGGAGATTGCTTTTTATCTCAACCTTCCACACAATGGATCTTGTAATTATGGGCATACCATCAAACAACCAATTTTAGATTCCACGTCGCACAATACCAAAATGCGACTTTAAAATCACATAATATACATCCTACTTAGACCAGATTTTAGGGTCAAATTTTGAAATGTGTAAAACTTGGAATCATGTTAATTGTCTAATGATACGCTTATAATTTCAAAATCTATTGTGTGAAATATTTAGGTGAAAAATAATCTCTATCGTATGATTCAAAGGAGTCTATGCATACAAGCTGGAGTAGATGGGAGTGACATCACATATTCCATTTGCTTCTTGCGAAGACAAATGGCATACACTATCTCGGCCCCTCCTCGCACTCAAAAGATTCATTTCGTTTTCAGAGCTCCGTAAAGGGCCTAAAGGCTACAAAGTCTGAAATGACCAAAGTTGCCCAATGCATGGACATTACTGTAAGGTTAAAATTTGAATAAATTCAGCAAGTTAGGGAACAAATGAAAAAAAATATATAAAAAATAAGATTAAAAATATGAAAAAAAATTATAATAAAAAATGAAAAAAAACAAACATTCGCAAATTTATAAAAAACATATGTTTTTTTTTTCTAAATATACCAAATAATCTGTGATTAATTCGACACACCAGACAATCGTAAATTATTTACAATTTCTTCAAGAATTTAGCGATTTGGGCCAGAATATAGAACTATGCATGTTAGTTAAAAGATGAAAAATTATAAATAGAGGACAGATTTGTTAAGGACAAAGTGCAGCGGCTGACGTGGTACGGTGCAACGTGACTGGCTTTACCGACCTGCATTAATTGAGCCCACCGTACTTGCAGCCAATTGCATTGTGCCACATCAGCCGCCTATACTTTGTCTGCATAAAATTTGTCCTCCATGTAACAGTGTAAAGATATTGGGGTGCTCCTATGAGAGGATTTTTTGTGCATGAATCTCTGAAAATCCATCATTTATTGTAGTCACCTTCTAATTGTGGGTGCATCTCGTGAGTCATAATATAATATAGCAATGCAATTGAAAAAAGGAAACAATAAATTCCTACGTATCGTAGAGCTCGTTTCATACCATAAATGTAAGACCATGATCTAGACACTCTCTAGTTCTAATGTACCTCAACATACCTTATAACATAACATATCTTGTTTCATCGTTATATGAGTCTGTACATCGTATGAGCTTACCTACATACTCGTAAATCCTAACACGACCAATGCCAGAGTTGCTGCTCGAGCCTACCATGTAAGGGTCACCATAGTAGCTTACCACAATAACATAATGCCCTTTATAATATAATATACTCATGCACCCCATTCATCCTATAGAGAGACTTGACCAATCGTAACTTATAACATATTCATACTGTCTTTCGAGAGGCCCGTCTTGACTGTAGACGTTGTGACCCTTACAGTAGCTACGTAAGGAACGACACATAGAGACTTAAGTTCTTAATCAAATGTTGGACTACATAGTGATGTCTTATTATTATACTCATAACTTATCTATCTTACAGACTCATATCTTAACATACTCCTACAACTTGAATCAATAGTGAGTTATAGTGCTGTAAACTTCACTAATCATTCTTCCCAAGGGACGAGTTCTGTAATAACCTAAATGTATTTCATGTGACAACCCATATTATCATAGAGGTGTTGTATCTGTACATGAATGCTTACATTTCGAGTTTCACGTGACCTTGATAGGAACCCTACCATGTCTAAGGTCTAAAGGTCCAAATCTCCTATCTTATTCCATAACTTATCCTATCATATTTAAAACTCGGGGTGATATGGTCACTACATATGCCACCATATACGAGGTTACACTAAATCTGCACTCACTATACTCATTATGATGTTGTGACAGATCGGATTTTCGCTCTCTAAAACTCGTGTCATCAGCACGACCCTCGAGGTCGTTCCCCATAAGCTTTCACGGAACTTTGGTATATCCAAGCAATAATAAAATAAAATAAAGCATAAGAACTGAATCAGACTAAATCTCTAGTTCTATATATATAACCATTAAAATAAGTAGCCTAAAAGATGGTTCTAGTCTCATGCCAACGCATGAGCAAAAGAAGCCACCCGAACTATTAGTGACGACACAACAGTCACCCTGGATAGTTCGCCAAAAGAATATATCATCATTTAATTATATTTTCTCAAAAATAGAGCTTGACATATCAAGCCGTACAGTACTCTTTCAAAACTAAATCAAAGTACGCACAGATCCCCTAGAAGAAGTCCTCAAGAGGGGGCTTTAAATCCTCCTCAGGTACGTAATTCGAATCCTTCGGATCTATGCCTCCCAAAGAAGCAGCAGCCGCAAGCACAGGACCTGTGATGTATAGTCTAAAAGGGTGAGTTACATCATAGCTCAATAGGGAAATAACTGAATGAGCAAATAAGTTAATCTCTCATATATATTTCATGATATTTAGCAGCATGATGTATAAATGAATTAGCTGAAAAAATGATTTAAATAACTGAAAAGATGCATTGTATGTTACTGTTACTTTACATGTGGTCATTTATTCTCAACTTGCTCATATAAGAAAATGATTTGGCCTAAAGACTTAAATCATAACTTAAATATTCTCCGATTTACTATAGGATCGGGCGCCCGATAGAATACCCTCCATTGTCGTCTAATCAGACCATTTTTATATCTTTTTTTAGTCATTCAATACTACTCAGGTCCCTTTCTCATAGGCGATGGGGTTTAATTCTCATACATACATTCCTGAGATGTGCAACTGGTGTACGGATTGGCCGTCGTACCGGTCATGAATATTTTGTCGAGTCAGTCGTGGGTATCCTGCCACGTCTGTGGGGTATTCTTTGAACCTTAAATATCAAAAGTACACTACATATAGTTATTCACCGTGTGATTGTGCTAATTATAGTACATTAAGCCTTATCAATTCTCGTTCACTTTGCTTTACATTTTTACATACATCCCTAGGATGTCCAACTCAATGCATCACACAAATGCCCTTATCACATTCACATCCCCTAGGGACGTCACATACTCATTTCCTTATTTAGTGTTCACACACACACACACTTAAGATTTCACATTTTTGATGCATAAGTATTTATTTTTATATCACTATATACATGCTCTTACAATTAAAATACATGTTCAAGGCGTTTCCTACCTCACGCGTGTTAATTTTCAAGCGTCAAGGTCCAATACATTTTTCATGCTCGCACTCACTTGTATGACCTATGGTACATCATAGCATAAGTAAAGCATTAAGAAAGATGCATAAGAGAAGGTACAAGACCCTCCCAAAACCTCGAAGTCTAAAACAAAAGTCAACAGAAACTATTCAAATCAATTGATCGATCTCCAAAATTGATCAATCGAATTCCCAAAATCGATTAATCGATCCCAAATCGATTACTCGAAATTTCAAAATCGATTGATCGATTTTTAAATCAATCAATCGGTTTTCTCAGGCTCTTGATTTTTCAGCCACTGGGAGTGCACAGACAATTAATCGATTTTAAATCGATTAATCGAAATCCAAAAATCGATTGATCGATTTTAAATCGATCAATCGGTTTCAGACATTCTTGCCCAACTTACTTCTAAGTCAAAATCGATTGATCGATTTTCCAAATCGATCAATCGATTTGGTTAGAAATTCAGCCCATTGCGGGCATTTCTTCCAGTTTCCTTCCTTACCATTTCTCATTCATTCTACTTCTTTAATTTATCATTTAATCCATAATTTAATGCACAACAACATACTTATAGAAACTTTAATAGAACTCACCTCAATTAATCTCTTGATTGGTCCAAAGGATTGATTTATGAGCTAGGGTTCCAAACTCCAACTCCAACGAGTTCATCCTCACGTTGCTGTCGTAATTTATAGCTCAAGTGTGGCTTCAATCCGTCATTCCACCCAATTCTCTAGCAATTACTCCATCTTACTCTCTCTCTCTCTCTCTCTCTTCATAACTCTACACCAATCTAACTTAAAGAGAAATAACTTCTCTTAAGTCATTTGTTCTATTTAACTCTCTTACTTTAGTGTAAAGCACATACACCAAAGATAGGTGTATATGATCTCTAAACTAGATCCTATGCTACACATACATGCTTATTCACATCAAGGTTGATTTAATCATAGTCATCGTGTTGACTTTCACTTTGTTAAACATACGACCAATCGGGCACGCATCCTGAGGACACTGTTCAATGCTCAAATTTTGGGGATGTTATATTCTCCCCACTGTGAGAATTTTTGTCCTCGAAAATATACCTAAAGGCTTTCCTGTGGAATACCCACACACATTGACAGATGTAGTTTCATTCAAAAGCAAACACCACACATCTTGTATGAAGACTTAGTATATTTGCAGCAATTCGGAGTAAACAAGTACAAGCCAAAACAATTTACGAATCGAAATTGGATTTGCATGCTATACAGAGGTTACCCGCACCCAAAATAAGTACAATTCTAAAAAGTAATGGCATCCATGCTAGATAGTTCCATACATAACATTTTCAAAATAATTACAATCCCCAAAAAAAATAATTATAATGCCAAAAAGAAATGCCACAAGCGAACCATCACACAGTCCCATCCCCTGGCTGGTCTTCATCATCAGCCGCACGTGTACTAGAGCCCAAAGCATCAAGAGCCCATATCTGCGCCGCTGCGATGCGCTGTTGGTAATCGGTGGGATACATGAACTGCAAGTCTGGTGGAGCAAAGCCTCGTGAAAGTCCAACCTATAGTCCATGCGGGTGCTGGTCTCCTCCATACGACGATGGTCCTTCAGCATCTGGCAATTGTTCTCTGCCATGAGGGCGAGAACATCGTCAATGGTACGAGGCACAGGAGCCTGAGATGCCCACCTCCGGTGAGCTCGTGCATAAGCAGTAGGAGTGGACTGTGAAGGACTGGGAGGTGACACTGAAGGATGCTCCTCATGTGGTACTGATTCATGAGGTTGCTCCCCCTCTGCGTGGTCCTATGGCGGTATAACAGGCTACTCCCCCACTGTTGGTGGGTCGACCTGCTGTGGTGGTGCATCCCCAGCTTGTGTAGGTGTTGGCCCCTCAACTGGTAAAGCCTTTTTTAACATTCTGTAGCTGCGGCCCCACGTAGCTACGGAATAATATTTCACGTGGTTGGTGGCCTTGCGCTCGACAGGAGAAATCGCATACTCTGAGGCGTAAGAGTAGCACTCCAACATACTTGAAATCAGCCGAGCATAGGGCATACGCTCCTTGGGTCTCAAAGGGCCCTTCATCATTTTCCCCTTGATGTATATCATCCCCTCAAAGACTATCTTGGTAGCGTCGAATGAACGACCGTGGTATGTCGCGTATAAGGCCTGTTAGACCAACTCTACCCGCTCAGTGTCGCGGTGCATAGGGTAAAGATTATACTTGATTATTGAATCAAGCATCCACATGTAAGGAGGTAAGTTGACCCTCCGTATAGATTTATCGGATCCCTTGTTTCCTCTCGTTAATTTCGTTCTAATTTCCTCATAATCGATGAGCTATGGGAAAGGGGGTAAAAGGTTGGTCTCGGGCACATGGGTTAAGTAACACTCCAAAGACTCATGTATGTGGCATAGGGTAAATAGGTATTTATGACCATCGATCTCAGTCGTAACGGTGTCATCCACGCAACCCTCTTATAGGTTTTGGTAGAACAACCTAACGAGTCTAGGGTAGTAGTAATCGTGTAATGGTTTCAAAAGGTTACCGAGACCCGCATTTACGAGGTATTGTCGGGCTCATTTGGTTTCGCCCTCAACCTCAGGATCGGTAAACAAGGCCTCGTCGATAATGTATTTGCATTCAAACTCTTTTGCTGCCCACCATTCATTTAGTTGGAGTAGATTTCTAGGTGGTGGGGGTGGGGGCGACGATTCGCGTGATGACGCGTCTGTTGAGTACGATGAAGCTGATGGTGATGGTGATGGTGATGATGATGATGATGATGATGAAGGTGAAGTGGTGGTGGCGCGGCATTTTTACGCCGTACTGGTAGCTTGAAAGTAGCTTGCTTTGAAGCTAACCTAGTTTTAGGTGGCATTGTGAGTTTAAACTAAGAAAAATTTCAAAAACTAGGGCTATGATGATTCAAATTGAAGGGAAAATGAAGAACTAGGGTTTACCTTACGTGTTCAGTTCGAATAGTTAGGGTTTTGATCCGAACTCAATCCGCAAAAGCCTCAAATCCTAGCTATTATGGTAGCTAAAGGAGGAAGAAGAAATAGCGCCTAAAAGAAAATTCAAGTGGAAATTTTGAAATGAAAAAAAAAATTCAAAACTGGCTTATATAGGCAAAAATCTATTGATCGATTTCAAAAATCGATTGATCGATTTTTATAACTTAACCTCAGCTGCGCGAAATCGATTGATCGATTTTCAAAATCGATTAATCGAATTCAACTCGATTAATTAAAATTTATAGCTATTAAATATTCAAGTTTTGCATCTCACTAGCGTGTACCAGTCGTTCGATCGAACAAAATCGATTAATCGAAATCCAAAATCGATTAATCAATTTTGACAGATTTCTCAAAAAAATTTGCATTTTATTTTTCCTTCACTTCCTGTGTTTCTTTGTCATTTTCCTATGGCTTGTAGGGGTATATGTTAGTCATTCTTTTGCATGAAGCAATTACGATCAAGCCATGCATTTGGATCGCACAATGGTACATTCACCATCCCCATTCGTTCCATTCATTCCTTACATAATTCGAGGTATTGTGCAAAATTTTTGATTACATAGACGGTTCAAATTCCCAAACATACATGCGATAATACAATTAGGCTCTCAACTCTCCACAAACAAGTCCGGATACTGCTCTTTTACATCCGCCTCTTGTTCCCACGTAGCTTCTTCGGCCGGATGATTCTTTCATCGAACAAGCACTAAAGGAATCACTTTCGTGCACAACACTTGCTCCTTTCGATCAAATATCTCTGCCGGTTCCTGTATCATGCTCATATCTTTGTGCATTTCTAAAGGTTGACCTCCCAAGATATGGGAAGGGTCATTCATATATTTTCTGAGCATAGAGACGTGGAAGACGTTGTGTACCCGATCAAATTATGGTGGTAATCCAACGTAATACGCAACCTCGCCTACACGACCCAAAACCTCAAAGGGTCCCAAGGTAACAGGGACTCAACTTGCCTCTCTTTTCAAATCTCATAACGCCTTTCATAGGCGATACCTTCACAAACACATACTCGCCAATGGTGTAGTCTACACTTGTTCTGTTGATATCGGCGTAGCTTTTCTGTCTGCTCTGAGCTGACCTAAGTCTTTCTCTGATCATATGGACAACGATAGCGTTATCTTCAAGCAACTCCGGTCCCAAAATAAACTTTTCGTCGGTTTCTTCCCAATTGATAGGTGATCTATATCGCCTTTCATAAAGAGCTTTGTATGGTGCTATTCCAATGCTCATTTAGAAGCTATTGTTATATGCAAATTTGATCAACGGTAGGTATTGATCCCATGATCCTTGTAGTTCAAGTATACATGCTCTGAGCATGTCCTCTATCACTTAATTTACCTGCTTTATTTTCTCATCGTTCTGCGGATGGAAAGCCGAACTAAAATCCAATCGCGTACCCATGCCTTCCTGAAACTTCTTCCAAAACCTTTAAGTGTATAATGGGTCACGATCAGAGACAATACTACTCGGAATCTCATGTAACCGCACGATCTCCTTCATATACAATTCCACGAGCCTTCCTACTGTGTACATCGTGTTATAAGGCAAGAAGTGTGCTGACTTGATTAATCGATCCACGACTACCCAAGTGGCGTTGTATCTCTTTGCTGTATGTGATAGTCCAACAATGAAGTCCATGGAGATTGACTCCCATTTCTACTTTGGTATGGGTAGAGGCCGTAATAATCCAACAGGATGTCTATGATCGACTTTCACCTACTGACATGTCAAACATCATGACACGTACTTGGCCACGTCTTGCTTCAAACCTCTCCACCAGTAATTCTTCCTCAAGTCTTGATATATTTTTGTGCTACCAGGGTGAATTGCATATTTTGACTTGTGAGCCTCATCAAGTATAGTTTGCCATAGATCGACATCATCTGGAATACAAAGACGGCCCTTGAACACTAAGGAGCCATTTTTTTCACTGAAAACTCTAGTTTGATGCTTTCAATAACATCTTGGTGAATCTTGGTTAACTCCGGGTCTCTCATCTGTAGCTCGTGGATATGCTCAAAGATCATAGGTTTCACTGATATGTTAGTCAAGAAAGCTCCAATAGCTTGTACCTCAATATTTGTATCCTACAGTGAAAGATCTTCAAATAATTTCTATCTGTGCATTCCCATAATCAGATTAGCCGACTGAGCTGAACTCTTCCGACTCAAGGCATTGGCTACCACATTAGCCTTGCCTAGATGATACTGTATGGAGCAATCATAGTCTTTGAGAAACTCCATCCATCTATGTTGCATTATATTGAACTCTTTCTATGTAAATAGGTACCTGAGGCTCTTATGGTTGGTGAAGATCCCAAAGGTCTCACCGTACAAGTAATGTCTCTCGATCTTTAATGCAAATATGACCGCTGCTAGTTTCAAGTCATGTGTCGGATAATTCTTCTCGTGATCTTTTAGCTGTCTCGACCCGTAAGCTATCACCTTCTTATGTTGGTTGAGCACGCAGCCCAAACCATTATGTGAAGCATCACTATATACCGCGAATCTCCACTGCCTGAAGGAATCGCTAGCACTGTAGCTGAAGTGAGTCTCTTCTTGAGTTCTTGAAAACTCTTTTAACACGCTTCACTCCACTTGAATCTCGCATCCTTCCTTATAAGTCTCGTAAGAGGTCCCGATAATTTAGAAAATTCTTTTACAAAACGTCGATAGTAGCCAGCTAGACCAAGGAAATTATGAATGTCGATCACCATCTTTGGCTATTCCCACTTCACCACTGCTTTAATCTTAGCCGGATATACTGTGACACCATCCTTTGAGACTACATGTCCCAAAAAGCTAACCTTTTTCAATCAAAACTTGCACTTATTGAGTTTGGCGTATAGTTGGTGTTCATGTAGAGTTTGTAGAGTAACTCTCAAGTGTTCTTCATGTTCCTTCTTCGACTTGAAATATATCAGGATGTCGTCAATAAATACTACCACGCAAGAGTCCAGGTGTGGTTTAAACACTCGATTCATCAAATCCATAAACAACGTCGGCGCATTTGTCAAACCAAACTGCATCACTAAGAACTCGTAGTGTCCGTATCGTGTCCTGAATGTTGTCTTCTGAATGTCCTCTGCCTTGACTCTCAGCTGATATTATTCAAATCTCATATCGATCTTAGAAATATACCTTGCTCCTTATAGCTGATCGAATAAATCATCAATTCTAAGTAATGGATATTGATTCTTGATGGTTAGTTTGTTTAATTGGAGATAGTCAATGCACAGTCACATTGACCCATCCTTCTTCTTTACGAATAAGACCGGTGCTCCCCATGGAGACACACTAGGTCTTACAAACCCTTTATCCATGAGCTCTTGCAATTGTTCATTCAACTCTTTCAACTCAGTAAAAGCCATTCTATATGATGCTTTAGAAATAGACTCCATTCTAGGTGCCAAGTCGATAGCGAATTCTACTTCTCGATCTAGAGGTAATCCTGGTAATTCCTCCGAAAATACATCTTCAAATTCTCGCACAACTGTTATCTCAGAGATGATGTTCTTTCCTTCCTTATCTTCCTTCAAGAATGCTAAGTAACCACTACACCCATTTCTGATCAAACGCTCGGCCCCTGACTGCAGAGATAAGTGGCATAAATGTAGATCTCTCTCCTCGAAATCGGAACGATCTCCTCGTATTAGGTCGGAAGATGACAACTTTATTTTTACAGTCTATCGTCGCACAATGCTATGACAACCAATTCATGCCAAGGATCACGTTGAATCCTTGCATGTTTAACAAAATTAAAATTGTCGGTAGTTCAAAGACGTCTCCATCCCTGATGGTCACTATTGTCGATTTACAAACCCTTTCCGTATCGACCGATTCCCCAGTCGGGATAGATACCGCTAATACAAAGTCTAACATTTCTGAGTTGACCTTGATCTTCTTTACGAAGTGAGGAGTAGTAAATGAGTGGATAGACCCCGAGTCTATCAACACTCTCGCCTCATAAGCTAAATCACTCTCCTTGCTGTACACTTCTAAAGTACCTATAAAGCACACATATCTATGTACATAACACACTATATACATCAAAATTTATGGAAGACAATTAGTCTATTCTACTTCTTATATAAATGCACCTTCTCTATCTAAAAACTTTTAAGAAATTAAAATTTTTTATTTAAAAGAAAATCTCACCTTGGATCACGTCGTTTGTATTTTGTGCTTCCTAAGTCGTAACTGCGTAGGCTCTTCCTTGTACGACCCGCTTTCTTGCTTGTATAGGCCGTGGCATTGAAACAGAAGTCGTCTTTTCTTTAGCCATCTCAGGGTAATCTCGGATAATGTGGCCCACCTTTCCACATTTGTAGCAACCCCGAGTACCCCTTCTACACTCAGCTGTCTTATGAGACTTGCCACACTTGGCACAAGTCTCCACTGTAGTAGACGTAGCTCATGAGAAACCCTGTGTAACTGCTGCTCCAAAGGTGGTACCAGGGTTCTCATACCTAATTAGCCTCCCCGATGCAAGCACAGGTAATCTCTGATAGTTTGTCTGCTACGCCGATCTAACATACCCGATTTGGAACGGTTGCCGCTGCATAGGTGCTATGAATCTCGACTTTTTGTTCACCGGCTCATAGTTCCCAACCTTACTTTGATCCGTTCTTCCTCTGCCTTGCTGATCCCTTCTTCTGTATCTATCCTCATTGTCCTCTTCGATGACCAAGGCTTTGCTCATGACCTCTCCATAGGTCTTCAACTCAAACGCTGCTACTTTCCCCTCGATGTCCGGCCTCAAGCTGCATTGTAGTCATTTTGCTTTCATCAGATCCGTGACTATGAAATCAGGAGCAAAGCGAACAAGGTTCATAAACTCAACCCCATACTCTCTGATTGACATTCTTCCCTGGTCAAGCTGTAAAAATCTAACTTCCATCTGATTGCGTACAACTTCAGGGAAGTACTGCTTGTTAAATTCCTCCACATACTCTTCCATTGTCCAGGGTAATCCTGGGGTCTCCTGAGCCCTAGTCCTAGAAACGGACTTCCACCAAGGGCCTGCCTCCCCATCTAGCATGTAAGCTGCCCAACAGACACTCTAGTCCTCCATTCACGTAAGCACGCTAAATACTTTCTCCATCTCGCTCAGCCAATTTTTCGCATCAATTGGCTCTGCTTGCCCTGAAAAGCTAGGAGGACGCATCCTCCTAAACTCTATAAATGCATAGGGCACTGGCGGTGTAGGGCCTACTGGAGGAATAGGTGGCTGATGCTGCTCATTGGTGTTGTGAGCTGCCAAGGACGATGCTTGTTGAGCCATGGCATTTGTCATGATTTCCATAGTATGCATCATTCGCTGACGTTCTTCTCTCTCGTCATTTCTTTCTCTAACTCTTTTATGTTCTCTGTATTCTCGATCCTGATGATCTCTATCCTGATTCTCTGCCTGTCCACTACTCCCTGGGACCTTTATATTCCCCATCAGTACCCTATTTGAAGCCAAGACAAAATCGTCTCCGCTCCGTAAGTTTCTGTCTTGACTGCCCTGAGGCCGTCCTCTTCTTCCTCTAGAAGACATAACGCTCTGCACATAAAACCATAGTTTCATTAGCAGAAGATCCTATGCTCTGACAAAATCAAGACTCGTCAGAATTCTAAAAGAAACTGCTCTGATACCAACAGTGATAGCCTAGATTTCAGCTCCCCGAAATCCGTGCCATCAGCACGACCCTCGAGGCCGTGTCTCATAAGCCTACACGGAACTTTGGTATATCCAAGTAACAATAAGGCAAAATAAAGCATAAGAACTGAATCAAATTAAATCTCTAACCATCAAAATAAGTAACCCAAAAGATGGTTCTAGTCTCATGCCAACTCATGAGCAAAAGAACTCACCCGAACCATCAGTGACGACACAACAGTCACCCTAGATGGTTCGCTAAAAGAATATATCATCATTTAATTATATTTTCTCAAAAATAGGGTTTGACATACCAAGCCGTATAATACTCTCTCAAAACTAAATCAAAGTACGCACGGATCCCATAGAAGAAGTCCTCAGGAGGGGGCTGCAAATCCTCTCCAGGTACATAATCCGACTCCTCCGAATCTACGCCTCCCGAAGAAGCAGCAGCCGCAAGCACAGAACCTGTGACGTATAGTCTAAAGGGGTGAGCTATATCATAGCTCAATAGGAAAATAATTGAATGAACATATAAGTTAATCTCTTACATATATTCCATGATATTTAGCAGCATGATGTATAAATGAATTAGCTAGAAAAATCATTTAAATAACTGAAAAGATGCACTGTATGGTACTGTTACTTTATATGTGTTCATTTATTCTCAACTTGCTTATATAAGATAATGATTTGGCTTAAAGACTTAAATCATAACTTAAATATTTTCCGATTTATTATAACATCGGGCGCCCGATGAAATACCTTTCATCGTCGTCTAATCAGACCATTTTCATATCATTTTTCATTCATTCAATACTACCCAGGTCCCTTTCTCATAGGCGACGGGGTTTAATTCTCATACATACATCTTTGAGATATGTAACTAGTGTACGGGTTGACCGCTGTACTGGTCACGGATATTCCGTCGAGTCAGTCGTAGGTATCCCACCACGTCGGTGGGGTATTCTCCAAAAGTACACTACATATAGTTAGTCACCGTGTGATTGTGCTAATTATAGTATATTAGGCCTTATCAATTATCGTTCACTTTGCTTTACATTTTCACATACATCTCTGGATTGTCCAACTCAATACATCACATAGATGCCCTTATCACATTCACATCCCCTAGGAACGTTACATACTCATTTCCTTATTTAGTGTTCACACACACACACACACTTAAGATTTTACATTTTCGATGTATAAGTATTCATTTCTATATCACTATATACATTCTCTTGTTATTAAAATATATGTTCAAGGCGTTCTCTATCTCACGCGTGTTAATTTTTAAGCGTCAAAGTTCAATGCATTTCTCATGCTCGCACTCACTTGTATGACCTATGGTACATCATAGTATAGGCAAAGCATCAAGAAATATGCATAAGAGAAGATACAAGATCCTCCCAGAACCTCAAAGTCCAAAATAAAAGTCAACAGAAACTATTCAAATCGATTGATCGATCTCGAAAATTGATCAATCGAATTCCTAAAATCGATTAATCGATCCCAAATCGATTAATCAAAATTTCAAAATCGATTGATCAATTTTGAAATCGATCAATCAGTTTTCCCATGCTCTTGATTTTCCAGCCACTGGGAGTGCACAGACGATTAATCAATTAATCGAAATTTAAAAATCGATTGATAGATTTTAAATCGATCAATCGATTTCGGGTATTCTTGCCCAGCTTACTTCTAAGTCAAAATCGATCAATCGATTTGGTCGGAAATCCAGCCCTTTGCGGGCATTTCTTTTAGTTTCTTTCCTTACCATTTCTCATTCATTCTACTTCTTTAATTCATCATTTAATCCATAATTTAATGCACAACAACATGCTTATAGAAAATTTAATAGAACTCACCTCAATCAATCTCTTGATTGATCTAATGGATTAATTTATGGGTTAGGGTTCCAAACTCCAACTCCAACGAGTTCACCCTCGCGTTGCTGTTATAATTTATAGATCAAGTGTGGCTTCAATCCGTCATTCCACCCAATTCCCTAGCAATTACTCCATCTTACTCTCTCTCTTTCTCTCTCTTCATAACTCTACACCAACCTAACTTAAAGAGAAATAACTTCTCTTAAGTCATTTGTTCCTTTTAACTCTCTCTTGCTTTGGTGTAAAGCACATACACCAAAGATAGGTGTATATGATCTCTAAACTAGATCCTACGCTACGCATATGTGCTTATTCACATCAAGGCTGATTTAACCATAGTCATCGTATTGACTTTCACTTGATCAAATATACGACAAATCGGGCACGCATCTCGAGGATATTATTCAACACCCAAATTTCGGGGATAGTACAAATGTCTCATACCACAATGAGTTGTGAGACATGTGAATACGATGTATTCCTCGCTTCGATACTATCTTAGCGAATCATCACGCCCAAGCATAGGCATGATCTCATATGCCCGCGTATATGACCTAACCTATCCATAACTCGTATATATATATAATTTATCATCTTATTTTACTTAGCAAATAAATTGAATTTAAATTTACACTACATATATATATATATATATATCGCACATCAATACAATATAAAATAGCCAAATTCCAATGTGAAAGCGAACGGGGACATTAAGGGTTCAAATTTGACTTCCCAAATGGCGCCGAAATTTTAGTCTCTTTGTCGTTTTGTAGATTATGTCGAGGTAATGTTAATTGATATATAATATAATATAATCAAATCTACATAGAAAGTTATAAGAGTTCAAAGTTTAGATCTATCATGACCAACGCAAGGCCTATGTATCACGAACTTTGGTCATAATAGTCAGGGGAAGAGCATTTGATACTTTTCGAAAAGCTAATTGTATTTCGAAATATTGGACCTCAAAATCTAGTCTGAAATTTGAGTCTCAGGTCGAGTCTCAAATCAGGTGTACCAAGGGCATAAAGGAGATATACATTGGAATATGTATCAGGGCATTAGCATTTTGAAGGATCAGTCGATCGATTTTGGAATCGATCGATCAGAATTATAAGTGAAATTGTAGTGTCTGTTTGGACATGAATTGATTGATCGATCGAAATTATAAAGGAATATATATATATATATATATATATATATATATATATATATATATATATATATATCTTAATTCTGTCCAGAATCGATCGATTAGTTTTATTATGTAAAATATTTCCTTTTTATTTCTTCCAGGATCGATCGATCGTAAATGGAGTTCGATTGATCGGTCTCGAAATTTATGGAAGTATTTATTAAAACAAAAATTAATATATTTAATTAAATTAAGGTCTTAAATTAAATAAGGAGATTAATTAAAATATGACCCTAATTAGGGTTAGTCATATACTTATTTTCTAAAGTCATATTCATATATAAATTGAAAAAAAAATATAATGGATGACCATAAGGAGCAGATTTCCATAGCAAATGAAATTACTAAGATCAACGATTGAAAGACTAGTATACAATATTTAAATCTACAAAAATATATAACTTTCAAGGGAAAGCATAATATTAAATATGTAGATCTATTAATTTATGACATATTAAGGTTTAAATAAGATTTTTAAACCTGTCGATCCACGATCGAACGCATCCTACACGATGAGATCTGAAAAGTACAAAGTGGATTGAAGGGTACCCACCTCTTTTAGCATAAACGACAGATCTACAACAATTAGGTTGAAAAGATCAATGCCCCAATATGCGTTTGGTCCAAACTTTTGTCTTCTCCTTCCTCGTTCATCGATCTTGTTGAAAGAAATAGGTTGTGATAGTTATTGTGATATTTATTATGGAAGAACACATTGTGACGGCTAAGATTTTCTTAGAATAAAAATAAGGGAATAAGAGACTGTTAAGAATTTTAAGATTATAATTAAGATAGATAGTTATTAGCTTTAAATAGATTTTTTAGAATATGGTTGGTACCAATGTGGAGCATTAGCACCAAATATGACGAAAAATATCATCTAACACCATTAATAAAATTAGGAAAAATAGGGATTATTACAACTTGATACCATGCTATAGAGTATCCAAAGCAAAATATGATGGCGAAGTCCATTAGTCATCAAGATGTCAGCACAATTGCTTTTTTATTTTTTGCCTGTTTGGACAGCGGATTTCTGTACATGCAAAACGTGGTTTTAGAATTGTAAGTAAAATTTTCTTTTCTACTTTAGAGATTTTATGACAAGATATTCAATCCATTATTTATGTTTGTCCAAACACATGCGTTCTTAAAATATAGAATGTGGTACTTAGAAAAATGTTCAATGACTCCAATCCATGTTTTAATGTGCTGGCGTTAGGTGATTTTCAAGCTCAGACTACCATAGAAATTAGGAAACTTGTGTCAGAAAAAAAATTAATTTAAAAAAAAATAATAAATAACTCACACCCACGCAAAGAAAATTATTAAATAGACTATCAATTTTCCTGAGAAAAATCATTGGTGTGATGAATGTAGTAGATAGGAATAAGAGATTATCCACTGACTACTAAGTTCTAGTTGTAGAGGGAGGCTTCAGAGTCCCCATAATAAAGAAAAGAAATATCCACGATTGCAGTATTAAATAGTTAAAAGATTAAAACAATACATGTGAAAATGAAAGATTATACGCTCCTCCTACACGTATATATTAGCCAGACTGAGCTAAATCACATGGACAATTGAATTGGGTGACATCGGGTGGAGAAAGGCTTGATAACTATAATATCATGATAAATTTAAGTATTCATCTCAAAACCAATTGGCGATAAGTAGAGAGGCTTGAATCTTATAAGAGGAGAGACACGACTATAAATTCTCTATACCCACTAGGGGTTGGCGCAGTTGGTAGGGGACTTTGGTTTGTTACTAATAGGTCATGAGATCGAGTGTTGGCATCTCCCTTCTGCGATAACAAGACACCCCGATGGGGGCAAGGGCATCCTTAAGTTATCCAAAAAAATAGAAAAAAAAAAAGGGCTATGAATACCCGATTCGAGACTAAACTTGGAAATTTTACACTTTCGGCCCTATAATTTTGCTTATTGCAAAAATGGCCCTATAGTTTCACTCTTTACGCAAAAGGTCGGCTACAAGACAAGCTGTTTTCACATCAGCACACATATATCCTCTTATATATATAATGAGAATTCTTCTTTATATGAGAATTCTCCTATATTTTTTTTATTTTCCTTTAATCTGTTTTCTTTATACTAGTACAGACCACACTGTATACTTGCAACTACAGCGAACACTGGTAAGATAGCGTGTTTAATAGTAGTTATAAAAAATTTAAAGATAAGAAAAGAATGATCATATCCACTACCTTATGGTAGCGAGTCGCCATTTTAAGGTAGCGCCACTAACATATGGTAACGGATCGCTCTCTTAAGGTAGTGATACGCTACCTTAAGATAGTGACCGTTGCATAACTGAATAATATGAAGAAGGTAGTTTGATGATTTAATATTCATTATTTTTTATATTTTAGGATGAAATGAATGTTCCCATACTTTGTTATTTTGATGGTGTCTGAGTCGGCAATAATACTTATAACGGTAGACATCGGAAGATTGTCGTTGTTAGAAAGAAGATATCATTTGATCAATTTAAGCAGAAAATGTACAATATCAGTAGGACTCGATCGGAAGAATATTCAATTACACTATCGATTTCTTTGCGCATAGGAAAGGAGTTAGTGTTTGCCGAATTGTCCGACTCCGATAATCTTGCGGACTTATTTAGAGTATATCGTATTGGTGATGATGTGATAAATTTTTATATCGAAAAATCATTAGCAACTCCTGTGACAGAAATTTTATCGTGTATTAAAGCATTTCAATCGTTTTAGTAGGAAATAAATGAAGATGATAAAGAAATTGAGGAAAACGTCAGATTAGGAGATGATGATAGTGTAGAATCAGAATATTTGATTAAAAATCAAGGAATATGGTTTAAAGAGGAGAACTTCGCTGCACCGATGATAGTCGACGACGATAGAAATATAAATATAGGATTTCGCCCCTATCGTAGGCCTCTGGAGCAACCTTCTTCAGACATTCGAATGAGAGAAGGCGATAAAGATCAAGGGTATTATCCTCAAATGAATTCGATGCATGATACATCTCAGCTTAACTTTGAATCGATAAATAATATATTTGACTGGAATCAGTGAAAAATGCTTTTAGGAGGCTTTAATCCATATCAATGGCCTTCCGAAGCAATAGCTTTGGAGCCAACGATAATCGAGCCTTCAACAGAATAGCCTCTTGCACCTCAAACATTCCCACCTCGGCCAACCTCAATCCAAACAACTGTACCTCAACCAAACGTACTTTGATGGACTCAATCTCAATCACGTAATAATCATCTAGTCGATAGCGGTGATAGTGATCCTGAAAATAATGAAGCGCCGCCGTCACCCACTTCGCGTGTTGATACTAATAGGGGAATTGATCAACCTCTGGTGGACGAAGATTATGTCAAGTATATGGATTCGAATGATAAAGAACTATATGAAGGGGGGCCATTAACTGTTGGTCAGGTATTCAGAAATAAAAAATTCTTCCCAAAAGTTCTTAAAGAGTTTGTCATGACAAATTATTTTTAAATTAAACTAATAAAAATCAGTCCTCTTCGAATTATGATGAGGTGTGTTGAAGTAGGGTGTATTTGGTGAATACATGCATCAAAATTGGTCGGTGTGGACATATTTATCGTGAAGACTTTTCGCCCAGAATATACGTGCGGAATGTCAACTTTCGGAAGAGAACATCGTCAGTGTATGACATCATTAATAGCTTCCTTCGTGAGGGATGAATTGTTAAAAGACTTTGATGAGAGTCCTGCTTCAATAATTTTTTATATTGAAAAAAAAAACGGTGTAACAGTAAGCTACTAGAAAGCATGGAGAATGAAAGAAATAACGTTGAATGATATCCGAGGTAGTAAGAATGAGCAATTTAAAATGTTACCATCATATATCGCTGAATTACAGAGGGTTGATCCAGACGAACGGACCGAATTATGTCGCAAGCCTGATAATGCTTTTTAGAGGTTCTTCGTGGCATTTGGACCTTGCATTAGGAGCTTTCGTAATACTTTGTAAAGAATAATTGTGGTAGATGAGACACATTTGCACAGACGATATAAAAGAGTATTGTTAATAACTATGAGGATAGACGGAAATAGATATTTATTCCCTATAGTGTTTGGCGTTGTACCCAAAAAAAATAAAGATCATTGGATATGGTTCCTTGATCTATTAGGGAGACGCATAATCATAGACTTTTAAAAGCAGTTTATATTGATATCAAACTGGCAGAAGGGGTTATTGGAAGCTGTGCATAATATTTTTCCTAACGTCTTTCACAGCTATTATAAGCGACACCTAGCTTTGAATCTTTTTGATAGATATAAGGATACAATCTCCCGAATCGATGTTCTGAGTTGTTGCCCGTGCATTCTCGAAGGTAAAATTTAAAAGAATTTTATAAAAAATAAAAGACGAGAACCCCCGAAATGTATAACATAGATTAAAGAAGTCAGTGACCATTTATGAGCGCGCGCATATTTTTCAGGAAAGCATTATGATATATTGACAACAAATATAGCAGAAAGTATTAATAGTGGGTTGAAAATAGCCAGAGAGAAACCAATCGTGACAATGCTAAAAATAATTCACACGAAGGTAGCCGAATTCTACCTTCGGCGTCAGGAGGAAGAAAATAAAATGACACACGTGTTAACACCGATGGCGGAAGAGCACATAACACAAAATTAAGAGTGGGCCCGTCGGAAGAACATTGTTCCTTAAGGTCGGGATACATTTCAAGTTAAACGGGAGAAATACACTCATAGTGTCGATCTAGAGGAACAAACATGCACATACAAATATTGGGCTATCCTTGGATTACCATGTTCCTTATGGTCACGATACATTTCAAGTTAAACGGGGGCAATACACTCACAGTGTCGATCTAGAGAAACAAACATGCACATACAGACGTTGGGCTATCCTTGGATTACCATATTCACATGCGATCGTTGTATTATCGCCTATGAACAGGGACAAAGAGATTCCTCAATTTTGTGAGCATTGGTTTATGAGTGCCTTATTAGGAAAACTTACAAAGAAATGCCAATGGACCGTTCGTTGATAAGCACCAATGGACCGTTCTAAGGAAAGACATCGAAGTTTTGCCTCCGCACAAGATACGTCAAGCCAATTGTTCGAAGAAAATATGGATAAGATCTAAAGGCGAAGTTTGACCACTACGGTATAAAAATTATAATGAATACGGACGTAACCGTCACTCATATAAATTTGTCAAAATATGAAACCTATTTCATAGTGTAATTTACAAAAATAAGATTATTATATCATTTTGTAACTCACAAATAACACTTTGTTCCAACAATAACAAAAAAATAAAAAAAAATTACACAAAAATATATATTCATTATTTCAAACTTATTATAAGATATATAAAAATATATAAGTGAAAGAAAAATAACTACCCAGTTATTTTTCCAAACGTGCATAATGAATGTCCGATTTTGGCTCGAAATTGCTGCATATTTTTCTTGTCAAAATCTATTCTCCGCCGTTCAGAAAAGTACTCAATATATTTCAATACAAAACACCACAATCTCAATCGTTGTGTTGGCGGGAAAGATCGACACCGTCCATCACCGTTAGCTGCCACGGTTGATCAAGAGTAGAACTTAATCCGACAGTGTGAAGAAGTCATGGTAGGTGATGCAACAAACTTTCTTTGTGCCATTCGAACTTCCTTAAACACTCTAGGTTGGCCGGGTCTATCAGCTTCACAGCGCGGCTCACTACGGACACAATAGCCAAGGCTCAATGTTGATGTTTCTGACTAGGCATTGGAAAATAAATCTGTGTATAACCGGAGATCTAATTAGTATTGTGTTTATTAAGAAATATGAAAAGTGTTAATATAATTTAAAAAAGAACTTACTGTCCGACAATCGACAACATTAATACCACGTGTCGTACTTTTAAACAGGACCTCAAGCGGTGCCCATCTATCTAAGTCGTTGAGTGGTTCTAGATTTTCATCATTCACAAATTTATTAAATTTTGAGTGGTCCGCGATAATTAGGGTCTGTAATTGATCATTAGAATAAGTGATTAATTGAAAGGCACGAATGAGGTAAATAAATAAAGGCAGATAAATAAATAAATAAATAAAATAATAAGGGAAAAAATGATATTAGGGCCGAGGCCAATACAAATCAGCTCTTGTTCGCCATTTTCATAAATATAGTCATTTTTACTCTCTAAGACTTTAAAGTACACATCCATCACTTCATTGTCAAGCCACCCCCTTCCCTTGAGGACCCTTAAATTCTCTACGATGACGTCAACACCAGAAATAGTATTCACGAGCGTAGGATCATCATCCGCAGGCTGGTTCCACATACTGAGCATAAATTTATATTCCATGGACTGTGGCTCATCTTCCTTTTCTATGATGACCACTTATTATCGTTTTACACATTCTTTCTTAATTGACGTCTTTCTTTTCTTATGTGCTCGTAACTCGTATCCCGTGCCATTCTTTTGTAAGTCGACCTTACTCTTTGACTAAGAAAGTTTTACTAGTAATAATTTAAGTGATTTCGGCTGTGACTCGTAAGTAGGCTGGGTTACTGGAGCTTCAACTACTTTGTCGACCGGCAGTTGGAGTGTAGTGGGATGAGAGGATGAAGACTTGGGCAGAGAGGATTGAGGGTAAATGGGTTCAGAGAAAGAAGGCTATGGTGCAGAGGATTGAATGGTAGAAGGCTTAGGTAAAGAGGTAGAAGGCTGTGGTGCAGAAGGTTGAGTGGTAGAAGGCTTAGGTAAAGAGGGCTCAAGAGGTTGTGGTATAGAGGGTTGAGTGGTAGAAGGCTTAGGTAAAGAGGGCTCACGAGGTTGGGAAGAAAGTGATCCTGGTATAGAGGGCTCAGGGGCAAAGTAATGAGAGGGAAAGGACTTGGGGGAAACAAAAGTATTAAAGAGCATCGAAGAAAGCATTTCATTCTATATAATTACAAAAAAAGAAGTTAAATAAATTTAATCTTAAAATCCGCTATCATACCGCTATCTTAAGTTAGCGGTACACTATTTTAAGATAGAGGATAGCTATCTTAAGATAGGTTTACGCTTATTAGTGTTAGTGATCTAAAAAAAATTATATATTTTAAGTTAGTATATACCTTTGATAAATGGGATTTTACTGCCCCAAGATTATTCTTCATGGCAGCATTTTCGCTCATCAAGTAGGCTATTTGATCTTCTAGAGACCCTACTTTCGCTTGAAGGGTTTTTTTGTCTTTTCTGAGCTGCTCAATTGTTATAGCCTATCCTTTTAAAAGGCGCAATTGAAATCGCCTTTTATTTATCTAACTGTCATCCGGAGAGATGAGCACTCTTTTCGAAGCTCTGTTACTTCATTTATAAGTTGGACATGCTTAGCCGGTTGTTCTCTTGTTGGTTGTTGCATACTTTTCGGTTATCTTTTCCTTTGATTTCGCTTGGTGACGTAAAATTATCTCATAATCGTCATTGTCGTCACTGCTATCATCATCATTACCATCGTCATCATCCTTATCGTAATCATCGTGTATCTTTTTAGCCTTTTTTTTGGTCGGGTATTCCCTTTTTTGGGTTGGGTGTTCTTGTTCTATTTTCTATTTTCTTTCCATCTCTCTTTGCCTGAAAAAGAGTCGAACTGATCGATATTGTAATTTGTGTTTCTCAACATCGAGGTTGACGATGACCGGAGAGTTAAAATTTTTTTCTCGGTAATAATTTGGATTACGGCTGAATTGCATTGCTTCCCATTTCATCAACCTCGGAAAGGGACTTTTCAGCTGAGTACGAGCAGGGTGGACTTCTGGAAAGTGCTTCAACGCCCAAATCTGGAAGGCGATGGTACACCCGTAGATGTTATAATACCCTTTTGGTGCTACTTTTGCCGCTTCTCTTATGATTATAATTTTACATATGCAGTCAACTAAATTTTTGTAAACCACCAACCCCTCACAGAAATTTATTGAATTCTTCGAGGTTATCGACTAAGTCCAAGTATTTACTATCTACATCCTGTTATGTATCTGGAAGTAAAAATGAACATATGAGAAACAACAACGATAATTTCAAAAAAAAATCGTTGAAAAGCTCGGCACTATTAATAATTTATTTAATACGAGACCTTTTAGTCAGCTGTCCCCGGAAGAATTTGTATCGAATAGTTTCTCCCTCTGTTATAGCCACATGCTGAGTCTCAAAACTTATTAACATTTTAAGGCCTAAAATCAAACATATATCGGCCTCTTCCAGAACTACTTTGATGTTCTTCACCTTGAACATGTTATCTTTAACTAAAAAGCTCAGTATCGTGTCAACGAAGTCTCCAATAAAGACTAAATCATCAAAAACATTAAATAGATGACCGAAAATTGATTCATCTAGTATCCTCTTCCTCTCTTCATTACAATGCAAGTAAAATTTTTTAACACTAATCCCTGCACATTTTTCGTAGGTCTTTAATTGCTTAGACATCTTATAATCAGAGAGTGGTAAGTATAAAGATCATAAAAATAACTAATTAATTAAAAAAATAATTTTAAAATCAAACCGCTATCTTAGTGTAGCGGAACGCTACCTTACCGCTATCTTAACATAGCGGAACACTACCTTACCGCTATCTTAGTGTAGCGTTCCGCTATCTTAGAGTAGCATTCCGCTACGCTAAGATAGCAGTAAGGTAGCAGAACGCTAGGCTAAGATAGCGGTAAGATAGCGTTCCGTTACGCTATGATAGCGGCATGTTATTGGATTGTGATGGAAAGACACTGGAGAATTAAAATTTAATAATAAAAAAAAAAATACCTGAAAAAAATTATGTAGCTGTTGTGTCGCCACTTCGTTGTCACTCTCTCAATTATTACTGCAGTAATGGTGAAAAGTGAAAAGTTAAAAGTTTTAAATAATTTTAAAATATAAAAGATTTCAAAACAAAAGAAAATTTGAGACATTTCGATATATGTGTGCTGACTTGGAAACGGCTTAGCTTGTAGCCGAGCTTTTGCACAAAGAGTAAAACTATAGGACCGTTTTTGCAAATAAGTAAAATTATAAGGCTGAAGTTGTAAATTTCCTACTGAACTTCAACTAGCTGCCTAACTTTGACTCTAAGCAAAGTTACTTTCCTTAGAATCCTACCCTTCTTTTGGCAGTCAATCTTTCCGCCCAAGCTGTACCTGATATTTTCTTCCTTTTTCGCTGATTTTATTGTTTCGTTTTGTCTTTCATCCTACCGTTTTCATCGATTTTTTTTTTCCGCCTGAAAGGTTAGTGTGAAGCCGAACGTTTAGTGTTCCTTAATAATTTCGCTGGTTAGCAATAAAGGCACAATTTTAAGTCACATTGTTGCACACACATTAATTATCAAGACCACTTTTAAATAATTACAAAAGAATTGAATTTAAATCAAATTAAATTATATTTTTTTTTCTTATATTTTTCTGTTTGAAAAAAAATTGTCTCTGGGTCCGGCCCGGCCCTGTAGAAGGGCCGGGTTGGGCCGAATACATTCTGGCCTGGGTAGGGGCTGGACCATGACTCTATGTTTTTAGGACCGGGTAGGACGGGGCCATTTTCGACCCCCACCCGGCTTCAATCAGGCCCGTTGAGAGCCCTAGGATCGATGACTAAAAACAGTATTTAATTATTCCTCATAATCTCACGTGAAGAGAGTACAAAACCTTATTGATAATACATTCAAAATATCGCCACGCCAAACATGATGATATATCGTGAGGCTGAGTAGTTGAAACGAGAACTTGTACCGTTGCACATTTTCAGCGTTCCAATTGCGCACCGTTATTTGAGGAGCCTACCTTTCTTTCTTCAGTACCGTGGGATGGCATCGTGATCTCCAGATATAGGCGAAGTTGCAACGTGGCAAAGTGGACCAGTGATTATCTGTGTGGAGCGGTGAGTGGACTCTGGCATCTCTCCGAAGCAGTCAAGTCCAAGTTTATCAAATTAAACAAGAAATTGTGGACCCGTGGCAATGCCAGAAGTATATTAAAGTAAGAGGAGAGGAGAGCTGAGTAGCCGAGAGCGAACTTTTCATTTCTCCAGCGGTCTTCAATGGCGACTCAGTGCAACGGTGATTCTGAAACTGGGTTCAAAATTCCAGAAATCAAGTTCACCAAGCTCTTCATCGATGGACACTCCGTTGATTCCGTTTCAGGTATTTAAATATTTAATCTTTTATATATATTTACTCTGTCTTCAATAAATTTTTTTATTTCACCAGGTTCTGATTAGTTGACTAATATAAAGTTGGCTTCTTCTTCTTTCTTTTTTTTTTTTTTTTTTTTCTCTTTAGGTTTTAGAGCTGTTTTTTGCATTTTTTTTCTCTTAGATATTTCAGGCATCCCCTATTCATAAGATTCTTTCATCTTTGATCCCTTCTATCGTCTCTAATGGCCATAGAAATCTGTGAAACCAGGATTGGCGCGGACTCTTTGGCGAAAAGCTATTCATATGCTATAATCTTAGGATTTTCGTGAGGAGAGTCGATCCATAGAAATCCGAAAAAATTATCTTCTTTTTTTTTTTTTTTTTTTTTTATTTATTTAATATCTTATAAAATGTTCTTTAATACGGTTTAGCTTTAGAGGCTTACCACTACGAGGTGGTAGTGATCCATATCTACGGTTAATGATGGCCCCAAATTCCACAGACCCAACATCATTAACCACAAAAAATTCCTTGAAAGATGATTAAATTTCTATTTATCGAAGGTTCTGTTCATTATCCACGTGCACCAATTGCTGGATATTATCGTGACAAATTTCGTTTTTCGTGAATTTTTGGGTGGAGTCCTTTCGGTACATTTCGGATTAATTTCAATAAATTTTGAAAAACTTTTAGGATTGAAAATATAAAAATATATATATTTAATTTTTTTTTTTTTTAATTCCGAAAACTAAAATTTTTCCGAAATTTTGACCCCCGTTTCACTAAATTTCACACTATGTCACATCCCTAGTAATCTATTGTTACATTTTTTTTATGAGAAATTTAACAGACCGAGCCTGACAGATGTACCTCTTACTGCAAAGACTCTATAGTTTCACCTTTACCTAAATCGACCAGCTCTAAACCTAGCCACAGTAAAAAGTCAAAATTACCCTTTTCTTTAACGCACAAAAGCATCGTCTTCTTTCTCGTTGTAATTTGCTCCTCAGTTCAATCTACTCTGATCTACTATTTGGGTCGATTCAGATACACTTTTTTCGTCAGAAACTATAACAGATTAAAATGAGGAAGAAGATGATACACCTTTTTCGTCAGAGACTGTAGCAAATTAGAATGAGGAAGAAGATGATACACTTATATAATTTAAAATTTTAAATATTTGTATTTTTTTATATTTACGCGGTGTGAAATGAGATTTATGCTGTCTGATTTGAAGGTCATAATATAAAATCGATGGCGCCAAAGATAGACACGAAAAAAAGGCGATATCGCCTCTTAAAAATAAAAAAAAAATTTAAACAGTCGATGCCGACTCTTAACACAGTCGATGCCGACTCTTAACACAGTCGATGCCGACTCTTAAAATAGTCGATGACGACTCTTAACACAGTCGGTGCCGACTGTTTTAATAATGACATCGATCGATTCTAATCGATGGCGATCGTGTATACAATGCCATCTATTGTATAAAAAAATTTAATAATGATGGTGACCGTGAAAAAAAAAAAAATCAATGCATCGACGATTGTATACAAATGGCATCGATCGTTAAAATAGTTGGCACCGACTGTGTTAAGAGTCGGCATCGACTGTTTAAATTTATTCTTATTAATTTTTTTTTTAAGAGGCGATATCGCTTTTTTTTCCGTGTCCATCTTTGGCGCCATCGCTTTTATATTATGGCCTTCAAATCAGACAGCATAAATCCCATTTCACATCGCGTAAATATAAAAAAATGCAAATATTTAAAATTTTAAATTATATAAGTGTATCCTCTTTTTCCTCATTCTAATCTACTACAGTCTCTGACGAAAAAGGTGTATCATCTTCTTCCTCATTCTAATCTGTTACAGTCTCTAACGAAAAAGATGTATCTGGGTCGATCCAAATAGTAGATCAGGGTAGATTAAACTGAGGAGCATATTACAATGAAGAAGAAGACGATGTTTTTGTGCATTAAAGAAATGGACAATTTTGACTTTTTACTGTGGCTAGGCTTGGAGCTGGTCAATTTGGGTAAAGGTGAAACTATAGGGTCTCTGCAGTAAAAGGTACATCTGACAAGGTCGGTCCGATAAATTTCCCTTTTTTAATTTTCTCTTTAGAAAAAAAAAAAAGTCAATTCCTCTATTTGAGTCAAAGTCGGTGGACGGGCATGCACCAAGGCACATGCCCATTTCTTTATTGAGCCCCTTTATATCCACCCACCGAATCTTTGAGTGCCTGGGTGAACTACTTTGAATCTGACGATGCACATCGTTTTTCATCCAAATCTTTCACATGATATATCTAGAGATCATTCTTTTGCTATGTGCCGACGATTTTTTATTTCACATTTATTCATAGGAAAAAAGTGACCTTAACATTACTTGAAACTACCATCAAACGAAGAAAAAAAAAAAAAAAAACATCACTTGAAACTCATCACGATCAAATAAGCTCATTTTTTGAAATGTGTACCACATGAAATCAAAAACATATCATCTGATGGCACGAACATGATTTTAAGATCCATTATGTTAAAGATTGGAATGAAAAATGATATGCATCATCGGATTCAAATCAGTCAATGGATTTCAACATGGGTAAATTCAAAGATTCGGTGGATGGAATTAAAGTTACTCTTCATTATTTTATACTCAAGATTCTTCTTTTAAACTAGGATTTCACATAATCAAACAATTTACTGCTTTGCATCAAATAATCCTACTACCGGTCAAATTTAATTTCACATGCCTCACATCACAAAAAATTAATTGTCATCCAAGAACCTACTATTTTCATCCAATATACTGTCATGGGGGCATCCTTCGATGCGCAATCAATTCGCGCAGTGTCTCGCTACCGCCTGTAATGAAGTCGATCAATCTTTTCATCAGCTTTGATACCACCCGCCTAGAGGACGAGAACTCTCCCTTGTGATTACCTCTGTTTCAAGGCCTACCATCATATGCCTCGTGTCATATACGACACGTTCGATTGCACCACTATTTCATACTTGGTCTGCTCAAATTTCACCCTGTGCACTGCACTAGTACCTCGCTTCGCAACAGTATTAGCATGCAACTCTCCATGCCATCATGTCATGTTCGCATATCGAACTAAGTCCACAGTCGTGTGCCTACCTCATACTACCGTGTTCTACTAAGTCTCACGCAGCGCTCGTGAAGTTGTCCAGCCATATGCACCGCGACATGTAGTCCGGGGCCATACTTCAACCTCACCTTGGGTGCCACACCGCATTGTTGCGTTGACATCCTAAGCCCACCCTTTCAGGCCTAGGAGACACTTGCGCCCCCTTTGACAACGCAAGGCCCCGTGTGGGTGGAAGACATTCTCTAACATCTCTCTCATATAGATGGTTCAAACACCATCTATGGGTAAATAATTAAATGACCTCAAACACGTTGGTTTGACATACTCCCATGACACACGTCTTCTGCCCGTAGCACACAGTGTCAAGTCCCAACCATCACGCTCGTGACTCCCCGCATCGTCTTCCCTTGCAATTGTGTTGCGACCACCGCAGCACAACCACGTTATGAGGCCCTCCTGGCCCCTGTCGCGTGCCCTCTTAGCACCACATGACGTGTCGTCGTGACACTAAGATGTCGCGTGCCCTCTTTGCACCATATCGCGTGCCCTGGGCACCAAGATGTCGCGTGCTTATCTGGCATCACATTACATGCCCCAAGCACTATGTTTCAAACTTGAGTATTGACCCCATCACATCCTCCGCCACTCGATAATGTCAACGCCCTTGTTGACGCATTATTACAGTGAACTGATCCCGCTAACTCCTCCCAGCCTGATAGCATCTCATATCTAGCCTCGAGGTTTGACACCTCCCCGCTAGCTCACTTCCAATCTAGTTCTTAGATCCACACCTTCCCACTAGCTCCCTAACGTCACTCCTGTCGGGTCAACCTGGTTCCGCAGTCACAAGGCCCTCACCTGTTAATTAGCTTAATAGTTTCATCCCTGCTGGATCGACTCTGGCTCTAATACCAAATGTCATGGGGGCGTCCTTCAACGCACTATCAACCCGCGCGGTGCCTCACTACCGCATGCAACGAAGCCAAACCAATCTCTTCATCAGTTCTGATACTACTCGCCTAGAGGACGGAAACTCTCTCTCGTGGTTACCTCTGTTTCAAGGCCTACCATCCGATGTCTCGTGCCCCATACAACACGCTCAATTGCACCACTGCTCAATACTTAGCCTGCTCAAGCTTCACCATGTGCACTGCACTAGTAACTCGCTTCGCAACAGTATTGACATGCAGCTCTCCATGTCATCTTGTCTTGCTCGCATACTAAATCAAGCCCACAGTCGTGTGCCTACCTCATGCTGTCGTGCTCTACTGAATCTCACGCAGCGCTTGTGAAGTTGCTTAATTGTATGCACCACGACGCGTAGTCCGGGGCCATACTTCAACCTCACCTTGAGTGCCACACGGCATCGCTGCGTTGACGCCCTAGGCCCACCCTTTCAGGCCTAAGAGACACTTATGGCCTCGTGTGAGTAGAAGGCATTCTCCAACACCTCACATAGATGGTTCAATTACTATCTATGGGTAAACAAATAAAGGACTTCAAGCACGTTAGTTTGGTATACCCCCATGGCACACGTCTTCTGCCTCATAGCATTTATTGTTTCTTTGAGACTTACGGGTGTGGTATCATCACTCCATTGGAAATGAATTGAAATCATAGCATTTATTGTTTCTTTGAGACTTACGGGAGAAATTATCTGGTGCTTAACACTGTACCAAACCTTCAAATTTTGGTTCACCTCTTGGCTATAACAATTTCGTAAGAGTTTCCATTAGGTATACATGTTACACCAATTAAGTCATCTGATCTCACAAGTTTAATAGCCAAGGTTGGATTCGATTGAGGGGCTGATGCCTTACTCAAGGATCAAAATTTTGGATTTTGTTTTGACATCAGTGGGGTTCGAAACCGAAATTTTGGACCGTAATTGCGGCCAAAAATTTCAAAAGGGACAGAAATGGCCGAAATTTTGATCCTTAGCCTCACTACTTTTGAAAACTAATTGAAAATAAGCCTATTGAGGCTATGACACGATTTGCATAGGCTGATTCAATGCGGTCAATAGTTTAAGTAGGTGCAACAAGAGGGATGAGAAGGAAGAATCGTGTCTTGTAAATAATGGTTACCTTTATAGGGATTGGGAAGAATTTTTATTTTTTTGTCTTTATTCTTTTGTTTTTTTTTTATTTTCTTAATCTTTTAATTTTTTTAGTTTTGCAAATACCCTTCCCCCCTCCCCCCATAACTTGTCTGATTGGAGCTGTTTGAGATTTTTGATAAGTGATTTCACTGATTTCAGTGTTTAGGAGAAATGGCAGAGGGAGGGAGAAGAAAGAAGACCTATAGATTTTCGTTTAAAATGATAACTAATTGAAGACTATTAAAATATGCGTAACTCGGGGGGTTATCTACAATTTCGGGATCATTTGGGGGTATTTGCAAAAAAAAAAAACATTTAAAGGGAAAGATAAGATATGCATTTCATTGATCGAGATCATCTATTACGAAGGAATGAATAGCTCGATGGTAACTTTCCATCCAAACATGAAAAATCTTCATCATCCAAAGCCAGTTGGGGTGAGGGTGGGGGTGGTGTTATTTGCACCCAATAAATATGTGAAAAACACACATTTTTTATTATAAAAAATCATTGACTACTTTCAATTAGATGATCAAGATCATGTTTCGTCCTAATCTTCACCACAATACATCTTAAAATCATGGCTATGATGACTCAGGCCACCATGCCACAATATTATTCGGTTTTGGGCTGAGGTCTCCGCCCCGATTTTGTATTTGGCATGAGCTTAAGTCCCCACCCAAAATGCTCTGTGATGACCCAGACCCACTTGCCACAATATTTTTCAACTGTGCTTAAGTTTCCGCACCGATTTTGTTTTTGGCATGGGCTCAAGTCTCCACCCAAAACCCATCATGACATGTAGCGCCTGTTTTAGCTTAGGGTCAGGACTTTTCCCTTCCGACGTGTGGCTATCACAATCCCTTACCGTATAGAAGAGCCATCCCAATCTTTGATACCATTCTATACCACATGCTATAATATTGTCCGGTTCTCAGCTTAAGTCTCCGCCCTAATTTTATTTTTGCCATGGGCTTAAGTTCCCGCCCAATACGCGCTATAACCTAGGGTATGGAGTCAAATCAGGTACCGGTATCGGGTATCGGTCCATAAAGGACCGATACAAACGTTTTTTTACAGTGGGAAAATACCAAGGTAACTCGGATACTCTATTTTTGGCAACGTTCCCATATTATATTTGTATCAAATATCATCGATACTTGAGATATGACTGCATGCATTTCTTAGGTGTTTCTTAAAAAAAAAAAAATTAGACTAGCATATGGAATTTAGTGTTTTTAGGAAAAGAAGAAGACGAATAAATTAAATGAGCCGCCTACACTGGTACAACTTATCTATTTGAAAGGGCAATAATTAGGTCCTACCAACTAGAATCAGATTTTTTGGTTTTCACTTTCTATAGTATGATGTGTAGTCAAGATTCTCCTATTTCCAAAGCCAACAAATGGGAAAGGACCGGAAATCTAGTTCCTATTTGAAATCAATCTTTATAAAAAAAATTGTTTCTTTTTTGTTATCTTTTTCTTGTTTTATTTTAAGTTTATTAATCTAAAATATATCTAAAAATATATAAAAATAATAATTTTTAATTATACGTAGCCCTCGTCTCGTATCATATCTTGATTTTTTGATAATTATTGTATTGTTATATTGGTATCATATTCTACCCTAGATTCGTGCCTATGTCCGTGCTTCTTAAGAAAACATGTGTTATTGATGGGTTGAACTTGAACGGAACTTGGAACGGATGCAAATAACGCCCACTTTGGGTAATTTTGTTAGAAAAACATAGGAATAATGTAGTAACAACACAGACAACCACACACCAGGCAGACAACGCTAAGGACCGCATCATTATTCACGTGCATCGCTGTCTTTTTTCTTAATTTTTTATTTCTTTTGGCAGGGAAGACTTTTGAAACAATTGACCCTCGTAATGGAGAAGTTATAGCAAATATCGCAGAAGGAGACAAGGAAGATGTTGATTTGGCTGTGAAGGCGGCTAGAAAAGCTTTTGATCATGGAAAATGGCCCCGTATGTCTGGCTTTGTAAGATCCCACATTTATTATTGAGATAGGGAGAAAGTGCCCGGATACATGATCCATCTCTGCACCTAGAATTCAAATCACTGGTCATGTGACATGATCAATCGAAAACGATACCCGTTTTTAATTGATCGGGACATGTGGTTCAAAAAAATTACTTGATCGATCTTATCTAAGTTTATGTGCTACCGGATTGTCTTTATCGTCATGATGCCCAGATGGTCTAAACACAGGAATTATCCATGCATCCGGACGCATAGACCCATGCCACTCTATTATTTTTAATCTATTTAAACCGATCAAAATAGCTCTACATCTTTTACTTGGGCTACCTTAAATTTCAGCCCAAGATTTTTCCTCCTGGGATTCACGTGTTGAAACCGTTGACTTCATTGAATCAAAAGAAAGAGATCATTTTTCGTCCTAAATCTTCAACACAAGATCTCAAGACCATAGTCCTGCAATAAAGAACAATCATTTTTTGATACATGTGGCCCACATCTCGAAAAGTGATCAAAGAATCATGTTTGATATGTGCCATGATTATGTTCAGTTTTGGGGATGCGTGCCACACAGAATCAAAATTTGACCGTTTAATGGTAGGTCATGATCTCGAGATTAATTGTGGGACGAAAAAGGATCTCTATTGTCTGATTCAAGGTAGTAAACCCTTTAAGCACAAGAAACCCAGTTTGAGATGGAAAAACATCGGGTTGTAAATGAACGCACCCTTTAACATAACAGTTCAAGGAATCTCAATGATGAAACCAAGCTAGCTGACCATAGGAATTTGGAAGTCAAAGATGGGAAAAATATGGACAGTGTTATATAGAGGACAAATTTATGCACACAATGTGCAGTCGACTGATGTGGCGCAATGCAATCTGCTGCAAGTGCAGTGGGATCAATTAATGAGGGTCAGTACAGCCAATCATGCCACGCCACTCACCTACACTTTGTCCTCAATAAATTTGTCCTACGTTTATAATTTTTCGAAAATTATTTTAAGAAAAGAATGCTTTATTCATGAATTCTTATATATATTTTAAAAGATGACTAGTGACAACTTGCAATCAATTCATATGTTATATTTTTTTAAAAAAATGAGATAACTGTTCGAGAATATGAGTTTTCCCTCTGAATCTGGCTCAATTATGAGATTTTCTTAGCAAGTTTGTCGTTCGAGAGTTTTTGTTAGGAACTAGGTTTCTGACCATTTTCGGAGTGAAAAGGACAGGTACCAGTTGGAGCTTGAGGCCCAGAATTGTTTCGAATCTAAGCAATTCGGCTGTATAGTTCTCATATGTTACACATGATTATTGCCCTCTCCAACGATCAAATTGTGAACTATATATTTCTATGAGTTTTGCTTTAGCAACAATTCTTCCTCTGCCACTAGCTCCATAGAATGACCCCTCTACTCCTCTTTTTTAGCTACTTTAGCAAAGACTACTTAGTAGCGAGTACTTCCTAAGCTACTTTAGCAGAGAGTACTTACTAGTTGAGCAGCCCCCGCGCTCCTCTTTATAAATTCACAACAATATATATATATATAACAGCCAGGCACCCCATAGTTCATATATAAAGATATAAACAACAAGTAGAGCATCTCATACTTTATTTGAGTACATATATACTTGGTATTGGAGACCGGGCAACATGAACTTCATATATATATATACTCAACATATGAGATCAGTTCTAAAGAATACAAAATTTGTGACAAACTAGTATTTTAAATATTTTTAATTTTTTTATAATTTTAAAATTTTATTTTTATTTTTAAATATTTTTCTCACAAATTTTCCCCCGAACTTCTTGGATTGTTCCAAATTTTAACCTTTCCGAACTATTGCTGAATCTCGATTTGGTGACTATGTTGAGTATTAGTGGCTCATTTTTAAAGTATTAGCTATTAAATTATATTATGAAAAATACTCCGTCAAATATGTTCAACCCCATCTCGATTGCTTGTCCATAAATTTTGAGAGAAATTCGAGTACGGCACATAAACTGATGATTAGATAGTGTTTCTACAGTCATAACATAGCCACCCATTAAATCGATTCTGAGCATTTTCTAAGAGGAACTTAAAAACAAAGGATTTTGAACTTTTATAAGAAAAGTCAGGAATCTAAGTAACTTAAGAACGCATATGAGAAAAGTTATAAATCTGAGTCTGCTAAAAATTTACAGGAATCTGAGCTTTTTTAGGAAAAATCAAGAAACACCAGAACAAGGCGTTAGGTATTAGTTCAAGCTTGAGCTTGAAATATCTTAAATTATTTATAATATATAAAAATAAAAATAATAAAAGAGAGAACTCCGCTAACCACATCCATATGAACCTTTGTCTACATTTTTATGCGACTGATGCATAAAAATCAGGATCAAAGTTTACATAAGGGCAATGGTCAAGTTCAAATTGATTGATCCTGACATATTATTTAACCTATTTTTATACCTTAGAAATCTTAGCTTCCACAATTTGTATTTCTATAAAATGATGTCAGTCAAAAGAAAATTTTCTTTTATCAAAGGTTCTAAAATTGGATGAACAAGATATAAGTTCAACTAGTTGGACCTCTTCAATGCCCTCTATCTCAAACACTTTGGCTGCATATGGCATAGCTCTTTGTTAGCCTCTAACACAGCAGAGCTCTTTGTTAGCCTCTAACACAGCAGAGTTCATCTGCTTTAGTTAGTTCTTATTCTCTTTTCTAATTCCTTGAAAAGGAGGATTTATCTATTATAGTTGAAACCTCCATGCTCTCTATTAACTCCCTATCAGAGAGCTATGCCATAATAAGCCTTCATTTTCCATAGCTTCCCATTGTCAAAAATGTTTAAACCATCATCTCCCGCCACCCTCCTAACTTCTCATTGAATTTGAAGTCACATACCAACTGCCCAATAAAAAAATGTGCCACATACCAATGGACCATGGGCTAGATTGGGTCATGACTCAAGTCCGATTATCGGTCGAGTCGGGTCAAACATAAATTCAAAACTTTCTTTTTTACGTCTGACTATGGGAAGGAAATTTCCTCCATGTTTCTAAACTTCTATTATTATATCTGACTTTCTATTATTATTATTTTATTTATTTATTTATTTTTATTTTTATTTCGAGGGCCCAAACAGAAAGTCTAAACTCTGTTGTGAGTGGCAGACTTTAGTCGTCTTTGAGCACCGGCAACGGCCGGTGATGACCCAATCAATATGATTCCTAAAATCTTATGCCAGCAAGTTAAAATTTGGCGAAAAAAAAAATCTAAGGTTCAGCAAAAACCCTTAACGACGAGAATTGGTACGGTAAAGTCAATTATGGGTTTGGCTCTGATACCACTTGTTGGAAATTATTAGGATTTTTCCGCAATCAAAAGTGAAATTAAATAAAACTTTAGCATACCTTACACCGTAGAGTTTTTCACGCAAAAATTAAGCCTTGAGCGATCCGAGCGATAATTTGACGATCGATTATTTGATGAGGAGCCTTCTCTTTCTTTACACACCGTAGAGAAGATGGGCTTCCTTTAAATTTTTCTAATTCAATTGATACGTATATTGCGTGTAGAAAGATGGATTCTACATCCCTTTAAATATGTTAGAAACTTGTCCATCAAGAAATCTAACGGTTAGGATTACCACACTTAAGTTAGTGTAAAATCACAACCCTTGATTTAATTAAAAACTTCTAGTTTGACTACAACTAATGTTCCACCATCTCTCTAAGTTTACAACTTGGACTGTTTGACCTTGATCATGACGTGTGACTTAAGGGCCACATAAATCCGTGAAATCCAACAGTAACTCCTAACATCCAACATATGGACCTAAATCAATGGCTCAGAACATTTGCTAATCGATAAAAATGAGGCTATTGATAGGAAGGGTAGTAATTGATTCAAGTGTGTGCATGTGGGGCAATGGACAAGTCCAACTAGGTGAACCTTATTTCGTGTTTAACCAGATCTGCAGCCATTGGATATATCTCGTATATAATGGCTGCAAATATGGTTGAACATGATATTAGGTGATACTAGGTTCAAACAGTTGTACCTGACCATTGCCCCTACACACTTGTCGCGTCAAAGATATAAAATAGGAAACAAAACTTTGTTACCTCGTCGATACAGACCGGTTTTAAAACCATAATCTCTAGAGAGCGATTCCTTTCCTATGCTTAGTCAATGCTATATAACATTTTCTATTTATTTTAATGGATGTATTACCATATAGCTATCATCAGTTCCTTACGAAAAAGAAAAAAAATAAGAAAAGGAAATTGTATTAAAAAAATTAGAAAAAATGGCCTAGTTGAAAATAGTTTTAAGCTATTAGCATACTTCAATATATTTTTTGGAAAAATAGGTTTTTTGCAATTTTAGAGAAAACATGCTCATCCATATGTGGCTCCACGTGGCACCCATCCAGGGATCGGGTGACACGGCAACTTGTCCAAGGACGATCATGTACCACTCAGAAAGTTTTGGTATTATCCAAGATATATTCACCATTGAAAATATGGTCAAAGGTGCTAAAAATAATGCCCCAGATTGGATGTGGCCGTTATCCTATCTTTGACCCATCAAATGAAGGCCAAAAATTTTATTTTATTTTTTTAAGGCAAAAAAGTTTTAAATTCTTGTTTCTTTATAAAAAATCACATGTCGCGTGATTGATCAGCCCATAACAGGTGTTGTTTTGAGTTGAACCATGCCTTCTAAACCGCAAGGTCCCTTTTTGCTAATGTTTTAAGTAAGATAATAGCCTAAAATTGTTTTCAAGTAGGCCCTTTTTTCTAAAGAGCCGAAATAAGCATCATAATTTAAATAGCTTTATTTTTTAAGTGGCCTCATTTGGGCAACCGAAAGTTGTGAATGGAATGAATGCACATTAACTATGCCATCGTTGCAAATTTATTTTCTATTATAATCTTTAGCTTTTAGATGGCGAAACCAGAGTCTCAAAAATCGCTGAATTTTTAAAAAATGGTGAATGATTCGCAATTTTAAAGTTTAACGAATTAATTATGAATTATTTATAAAAAATGTGTTTTTTCATAAATTTAGGAATTCCATGATTAATTCACAAATAATTCACGATTTTTTCAGTAAATTGTGACTTCTAAAATATTTTTCATACTTTTAAGGCTATCTTTTATTTTTGCTCCAATTTTTGTTGCATTTTTTCCAAACTTTGATCTTGCCGAATTATTATCGAATCCATACTTGGTGACTATGGTCCATACCGGCCCTAATAAGTAAACAACCATATTCTAAAAGAAATAAAGTTACACAGATTGAGAAAAAAAGTTGGGTGAAAGTCAACCAGCCCATGTGCATGCCCATATATATAAATATATATAAAAGAAACTACATATAATATATATAGAGAGAGAGAAGAAACATCCCATGTGCATGACAGAACTCTAGGACCCGGTCCATTTGACCTGCCATGTGGCACCAAATCCTAAAGTGGCACCTGTTCCCTTAGGGTTGTAGAAATTTTTTTTAAAAAGAAACTGACTTTTGTGCCCTCCAAATCACAAGTCAAATATTAGATTTCACCGAATAAATATGGTGCTTTGAATTTTTTCAACTTTGACCCAATATTCAATGGTGGAAAAGCATCCTTTAAAAAAAAATTATTTACCTTTGGAAAGTTGTCGTGGCACCCGACCCTCAAGTTAGATGCCAAGTGGTGCCCAATTTGCCGCATCACCACGTCCTAGGAAACTGGTATATATATATATATATATATATATATATATGTGTGTGTGTGTGTGTGTGTGTGTGTGTGTGTGTGTGTGTCTATTGAATTTTTATTTTTTTTCCTTCGACCATATTTTGGACTGTGGGGCTGCGTATGGCATAGCTCTTTGGTAGCTCCGGCCACAACAGAGTTCACCGACTTTAGTTGGTTCCCGTTTTCTTTTCTAACTCCCTATAAAAGAGGATTTACTTGCTCTAGCAGTAACCTCCATGCTCTCTATTAACTCCCTACCATAGCTAATAAAATCTACTCTCCCAAAGAGTGAGTAGAGAGCATGGTAGAACTGTTGAACAGGTAAATCTTGCATAAAGTCTTGCTATGCAAGGAGTTATCAAGGAAACATGGTATCTGGTAAAGCAGGTAGTAGGATGTTAGCAAAGAGGATGGAAACCTGCTAAAGCAGATGAACTCCCCTATGATAGGGGCTACCAAAGAGCTATGTCATACGCAGCCTGAATATCCACCCTTCTTAATTAATTCTTTTTAAAAGGACTTGATCTTCTTTACTCAAGTTGTCGTGGCACCCGATCCCTTGGACGGGTGCTATGCTGGCCCTACTTGATTCGAATGCATAAATCCACCTTGCATTCGAACCCATATATATATCAGCCCCATTCGATACGACATATACCCTCCATTTAATATAGGGACAAATATTTGGTTAAACAGGTCAACTATCAGCTGTATCTTGTCATATCGGGTAACATCGGCTGATATGTATTTGATATGAATAAGACCAAATTCCATAAATGCCTTTTGGGCAACAAAAGTTATTATTGATTTTTTAATATTTTTTAAAAATAAAAATGGTCCTTCAATATCGGTCGGTTCGGCCAATATGTATCTTATATATCCACTATGTATCGACCTAGGACCCGCTATATATGCTGATATATATTGGACCAAGGTATTAAAAATTGGCCGATACAGATACGTATCGGTTATTAACTCAGTTTTTGGTATCGGTATCGGACGATATGGGCCCGTATCGCCCGATACGTATTAGGTATTGGCCGATAGGAAACCTGTATCAGCCGATACATCCTTGTTTTTTTTTTAAAAAATATTCACCGAGTCACTCGGTATCGGCCAATTCGAGTCAGTCCTCCCTGGACCAATACTGGTACCCGAGTTGACACCTGGTATCGGACTGTAAATCCCTGCTTCCACTACTTCAGGAATGTAGTAAAGCTTTATTGTGATTTTGCTTTTCTCGTGAAAAGCCAGATTCTTATTCAATCACCAATATTTGAGCTTTTGTAGGAGTTCTTTTGCATATGTTGGAACAACACCAATTGACATGCATTATTCGGCCAACATTCATTTGCAAATGGTATCATGCCAGCCGCAAAGAGTAACAACCGATTGCTTCATTTCTCCAACCTGAGATGGAAAGCATATGCTGAAATACTTCTTTTCCCCCAAATGCTTACTTTTCCAATCATTGTTTATATCAATGTTACCTGATTGGATTCAGATTTGTGTTCGAGGTTTGAGGTTTGTCAATGTCGAGCTATACCTAATTAGCTAGGGGTAGTATTTTAATTTTAGATGTTAATTATGCATACAAATACTGATTATTTTATTAAAAATATTTGTTTTTCATACAAAAAATAATCTTTTTAGTATCGCTGATTTGTCCATGACTAAGTTGAAAAACGGTCAGAGGTTTAAGACCTCTTCCCTTCCTTTTATCAAATCATTTGCTTTTCAGGCCATGCTTGATAGTAATGAAACTCCAAAAAGGAAATGAATTCAATTTCTTAGCTGATTTCTTGAGAAATGATTTCCTCCATAAATTGATTTTCCACTGTTTGATTAGTATGTTTGAGAAATTATTTTCATTGGAAATTGCTTTCTCTTGTTTGATTAGTATCTTTGAAAATAAATTTGAGTATGAGTTTTTAAGTTTGGATCATATATTTTCTCCTTTTATGAAAGTAGAAGTTAGTTTGAACAAATACTTAGTGAGAAAAGAAGAAAAAAAATTATTTAGGAAAATACCGAACTTTCACTTTGTGTTGCACTAGTCATAAATTGACTTTTTTATTATTATTAAAATCATAATTAAAGTAAAAAATTAACCAATAATTTTTTGTAATGATATTCTATTACGTTACAAATTAATACCATAGTAATCACTATTTATTACCAAGTTACATAAATCGGAGTTTTAAAAGTCAAATTCAAATAAAAGTCAAACTTTGATCAAACTTAAAATTTTGATCAATAAAAATATATAAAGCTAAATAAAAAAGTTGTAAATGCTAGTATCTAATGTAAGTTTACATGTTGAAATGATTTTAATTTTTTATAAAAGTCAAACTTTGACCAAGAGAAAATTTTGTAATGTACCAACAAGTTACAAAAGTCCAACTGCAAATTAACATAACAATATTTATATACATCGTTAGTTATACTAGTCAAAATTTGATCAAATATCTACTTTTAATAAAAGTCAAACTTTGACCAAACGTAAAATTTTGATTAATAAAAAAATTTTAAGACAAAAGTGCAAAGCTACATAGTAAATGCTAGTATGTAATATAAGGTTATATGTTGAAAGGAAATTTAATTTTTTAAAAAGTCAAACTTTGACCCATATTTTAACTTTAACCAATAAAAAATTGGGCAATTTACTGCCAACCTACAAATTAACATAACAATATTTGTATCCATTGCTATGTTACACTAGTAAAAAATTTGACCAAATATCAACTTTTCAAAAGTCAAACTTTGACCAAATATTAAAAAAAGTAAAGTAAAATTTGATAATGTGCTATAAAGTAATAAATTAAAAAAATGATAATCTCATTGGGGGTAAAGAAGTTCGAAAAAATCAATTGCGTTATAAAGTCAAAGTTTGACCAAATATCAAACTTTGACTGATAAAAATTTACATTACCAAAATAAAAATAACAATAGTAATAATCACTATTTACTGTGAAGATGCACTTCTCAAATTTTAACTAAAGTCAAACTTTGACTAATAAAAATGAGGCAATGCATTTTCAAGTTACAAATTAAAATAATGATAGATATTTTTAATTATAATATTCTACTAATTAAAATTTATAACATTTTATAGAAAATCAAACTTTAACCAAAAGTCAAACTTTGACCAAGAAAAAATTACAATGATATAGTATAAATTTATCTAGTAGTAGACTCCATCTATAAGCAAGTTTCGAGTTTGACTAAAAATAAATTTTGTGTAAAAGTTTCACTATCAACTTATAGGAGTCAAAGTTTAATAAAAGTAAAATTTTAATTAAAAGTCAAAAGTTGGCCTTAAAGTCAACATTTGACCCCGAAAAATTTGATAATATATTGCTAACTTATAACTTATTATCATGTTTCAGTAGTCAAAGTTTGATCAAAAGTCAAAACTTTATATAGCTTATAAATCCAGTTAAAGTTAGATTAAAATTCAAACTTTGACCAAAGTCAAATATTAACTGAAAAAAGTATGATGTAGATAATGTGGTGGTCACAGTGATCGTGCTGGTATGATGGTCATAGAAATGGAAGTAACTTTTTAATAGTCAAAAGATAAATTTTTTTGCTTTTAGATTTGCAATGACAAAAAATTATTATTTGGTTATTGGGAAACTCAATTTCAGCCACTTTGAATGGTTGAAGTGATTTCCTCCTAAAATGATTTGGTGTATGGAAATTCAATTTCCATGCGGGATGACTTAATTTCATTTTCATCTCCTTATATTGCTATCAAACAACAACAATTGGAAACTAAATTTCATTTCCACTTATGAAATTACATTTCCATTTATTCAAACAAGGCCTAAAATAAAAATAGTAATCCGATTTGCCTATTTCCATCGAACCGAATCCCGACCCAGTTTGCAATTCAGTACCAATTGCAGCGAACCGGGCAACCCTGGTATATTATAGTAAAAGAAACGAAAATCCTATGATTTTGAGTACAGTTCATAATCCTTTTGCTGCGTGCAAATGCGATTGTTAAAGGAGTTTTCATAAATATACTTATGAGAGACATTCTACGAACCTGTTAAAATAAGTAGTTTTAACAATCTCACCAGCACCATTTTATTGGAACTTAGTCTTTTTTGGTATTGGAGTGTGGATGTGGATAAGCTTGCATGTTTCCTTATTGAATGATTCAATTCATTCGAAAATATCTTTGGTATATTTCTTTCGAAAATTAAATGCCATCCATCAATTACATGTATTTTTCAATCGCACGAAAGTTCAAATCTGTCATCTCAAATTAGCTAATCATAAACTCCCTGAAATCTGTAAATTTTCTACAAATTTTCATATAGTTATTACATCATCCTCGTATATTAGTTACATTTGTAATATAACTATGTGTGTACCATGCCCTATAGGAGACACCTGTTTCAAGTTTTATAAGACTCTTTTGTTATTTTTAGACCTTATTCGCATGCTCTACTTTCACATAGCTAAGAGGTTATAAGTGAAGAATCAATGACTGTGTACCATGCCCTAGGCACCTATTTTAAGAGATGTAAGATTTTATTTTTATGATGCTTATAAATAGAGTTTTGATTTGCCTCGAAAGGACTATAAAGTGCCCATTTATATTCATGTTGCATGATATAATTAGAAATTGAGGAATTTTTCTCACTCTCTTTGGAATATTATGTTTTAGGAGAGGGGGAGGCTAATGATGAAATATGCGGATTTGATAGACCAAAATACAGAAGAATTGGCTGCCTTGGATAGTATGGATGGAGGGAAGTTATTCTCTATGACCAAAATGAAAGACATTCCAAGTTCAGCAGACTGCCTTCGGTATTATGCCGGCGCCGCTGATAAGATCCACGGAGATACATTAAAGATGTCACAAGAGTTTCAAGCCTACACATTGCGCGAGCCTATCGGAGTGGTAGGTGTCATTATCCCTTGGAACTTCCCATCAACTCTGTTCTTCAACAAGGTTGCCCCTGCCCTAGCTGCCGGATGCACCATTGTAGCCAAGCCCGCAGAACAAACACCACTCTCGGCTCTATATTACGCCAATCTTGCTAAATTGGTAAAATCTTACGCGCCCATTTAACTTTGCAACAATAATGTGTCTAGTTTGATATATAGATCACAATAGAATGTGTGTGGCAATGTAACTTAGACTCCACCATCCATGCATTGGGCTGTACCATGTTTCAAAAATCGGACTGGACTGACCAATTCAATTCGGTTCGACCGGAACTGGCAGGCAATCTGGTCGCGTTAGCCTTAAAATGCGTAAAACAGTTTTTTTTATATATAGTTGAATCAGTGAACCAGCCGGTTTTTGTATAAAACCAACTGGCTCTTCCTGTTTAAAATGAACTGGTTCAGCTCATGTGTCTCCTTTTTTAAAAACGAATTTTTCTAAAAACTAGACACATGAGAGAAGACTCAAACTCTAATATCCTTAGCATAAATGAAAAATACAAAACTCTTAATTCCTAACCAACTATTCTCATTGTCGTTGATGTGCTTCTAGGATGACAATATTTCTAATATTCAAGTTCAAAACTCATACATAGTAAAATTATAACATATAATATAGATTTATTAATTTAATTCAATGATTTTTGTATTGAACCAAGCCGGTTCAACTCAGTCTGACCAGACCGTACCCTGACCAGTTTGGTGCTGCCCGGACTGGTTTCTAAAACACTGGATTGTACAACCTGCACATAACATTGTCCAAGGTAGGAATACACCAACATCTAGATTAAGTTACTACTTTATATTTTGTAGAAAATTTGGCTATTATCTTCATCTTCATCACAGCCCTTATCCTAACTATTTGGGGTCTGCATTTCATAGAAAATTGGTAACGCGCAAATGTTGGGATGCGGTTTTCACATGTTAGATATTAAGAGTGTAATAATGAAGCTTTAGAGTTGGTCCTCTAGTTTTAGTATGGAGTTCTCACTTTTTAGATATATAAACCATTAAAATTTTGACTTTCATGGATTTTGAGGTTGAACAAATAAATTCTGTATTTTTCTTTCACTATGTCGCAAGGAAAATAAGTGTAAGAAGTATGGACTTCTTATCCCTAGTAGGATCTGACCATTGCCCTCTTACCTAATGGGCTTTTGGTTTCTGCAACCCAAAACCTAAACCCCGTTGAATCTGTTTCAATACGATTTTGAATCAATTTCGGTTTCTGCCACCCAAAACATCTGACATTTATTATCAAAATAATGACAAAAATAGAGCTTTTTGAATTCAATCAAGATATTCCGGTAGCCTAGTTCCCTTTTGCTTTCTAATTGATTTTTGTTAAATATATCTTAGGCTGGAATCCCAGATGGAGTGCTCAACGTTGTTACTGGTTATGGTCCCACAGCTGGTGCTGCTGTTGCCTCTCATATGGACATAGATAAAGTTAGCTCTCTCTCTCTCTCTCTCTCTCTCTATTCTTGAGCAGGTGCCAGCTTGCTGCCTGCTCTCCATCAGAGCTGGTTTTATCTTCTTTGGCGAAGAGCAGACATAGAGCTGTTTTATCACTTAAAAAGCAGCTCCACACTAGAGCAAATGGGGCAGAGAACTGTGATACCAAATGTAATTATACCTCCACAATGGAGCCAAATAGCCAAAGATTCCCTCTATTAACACGTTAGAGACTTTATGTGGGCATCTGATGCCCGCAGTAGCTAGTTCATTTGTAAGTTATAGAAGTATCTTTTTATATCAGGTTGCCTTCACGGGGTCTACAGAAGTTGGAAGGTTAGTAATGCAAGCAGCAGCGATGAGCAATTTGAAGGTTACTTCTCTAGAATTAGGAGGGAAATCACCTCTCTTAATATTCGATGATGCTGATATTGACATGGCCGTTGATCTTGCTCGCTCCGCTATTTTGTTCAACAAGGCAAGCTATTTCTCAAAGGGCTCTATTTGCGCCTACACTAAAATTGGATGATAGAGATCGATTTTTATCCCAATCTTTCACACAATTGATCTTGGCTCTATGGGCATTTTGTCAGACCGTCAGTTCTTATTCCATGTGGCATGATCCCAAAAAAGTGACACAAAACTCATGTGGAGCACATCATGCTCAGACTTTGATTTTGGAATCACTTTTTGGGATCTTTGCCACATGGAATAGAAAATTGACGGTTTGGGGGTACGCCCATAGTGTCAAGATCAATCATGTGGAAGATTGTGATGAAAATTGATCTTCATGGTCCGATTCAACACAGCCAACGGGTTTATAGTGTTTGCGCCCTCAGTAATTGGGTAGGCGCAAACGAAGATACCCCTTCTCAAATTCTGTATAAATAACATAAAGAAGCCATTACTCGCACAGAGAAAGTTGGTCTTTGCCCAGAATTTAACAAATAGTTGGTGTTTTGACATGTACCATGTGGAAATACCAACTAAGCCCCCGTTTGACTTGAAGGCGATGATCAAAAGATCCTTGGTGCAAAAGAGAGATCGTGTTCGTGCCAATCCTTTGCACTAAAAATCTTTAGATATTGCCATCTCGTTAAGAGACAGCGATTTATAAATCTAGTTACTGGTTAGTCTATGGGGTTTGTCTGTTTTGTTTGTTTGGCCTTGCTGTATGTTGCAACTCTATTTGATATTTTTTAGGGCACTTTAGAAAACAATGCCTCAAACTTTTTAGCAAAAAAGACCCGACCTCAAACGTTTTAGAAAAACAGTGCTTTCACGCATTTTGGAACTTCAGAAAACCGTGAAAGCACATCTTTTTTGCTAAAAAGTTTGTTTTTGAGGCATGTTTCTCTAATTGTCTCTATTTTTTAATATGGTTTCCTTTACCTATCAAAAAAAAAATCTTTAGATCATGGCCTTCAAATCAAACAGCTTAGATGGTGTTTACACATGGCATAGGCCCCTAAAATATCATAGTCACCAAATACTCCTAATTTTTTAAAAATTCGTGAATAGTTCACAAATTTAAGGTTCAATGAATTATTCACAAGCTTTAAAAATATTCATGTGTTTTTTTTTTAAGTTCACGAATAGTTTCCAAAAAATCGTGATTTTTTATTTTCGTTAAATTTTTTATACTTTTTCCTGCGATTTTTCTTTGAATATTTCCCCCAATTTTGCCGGTTTTTTTCAAAGTTTAACATTTCCAAATTATAGCCGAACCCCGACTTGGTGACTAGAAATATCAAGTCTTTCTTTTAAATTGTGTGTAAGGGCCAACTTGGATGTGCAAGTACCGTCTCCCTGATAGAAATTTCTTGAGGCTGTGAAAATAACTTCTCTAATTGCATGAATTTATAGGGAGAAATATGTGTTGCTGGGTCTCGTGTTTATGTTCAAGAAGGCATTTATGATGAGTTCGTAAGGAAATCGGCAGAGAGAGCAAAAAGTTGGGTGGTAGGAGACCCTTTCGATCCTCTTTCCCAACAAGGACCTCAGGTGATCTTACACCTTGATGCTGTAAATAAGTACACTAGGAAGATCTACCGTCTTGCTATTAGAATTGTATGTCGAAATTAATATAATTGAGACATATTTCTAGTTTAAAAGGAAAAAAGGGCATGTTACCAAAACGAGTAGTTGGGCGATTTTTAATCACCAAAATGGTTCAGTCTTATTACCAAAATGTGCCAACATGGGTCGCAAGGTTCAAACAAAACATGAGATTAGGTTGCCTACTCTAATAAAAACGGTTTTTTTATGTGATCCACAAAATAGTTTGCCAGCGAACCCAACATTGACAATGACAAAGTTCAGTAGGGGTATCAAAGTCATTCAAAATTTACAAAACTATGAAGGCAATTGATTGCTTAATTTGAAAGCATCTATATTAATATCACTAATTTACATAAGAGTGTAATAATCTATGGCCCCGATAGATCGAAATTAATGATCATGATCTAGGAAGTTATGTTGTAACCTCCCATATTAATGATCTCTTACTTTGTTTCAGGTCGATAAAAAGCAATTTGATAAAATCCTTTCATATATTGAGCATGGTAAGAGGGAGGGAGCTACCTTGTTAACAGGCGGCAAACCCTTGGGCAAGAAAGGATACTACGTTGAGCCCACAATTTTTACAGACGTCCAGGTAAAATATACGTGCATCATTCATGCTTATACTCATGTAATAAATATCACTATCATTAAGTGGACTCTTGATGTTTATGTCGCACAGTTATATATAAACCAACGAGGGGTTGACGTTGAGGCCAGGACCATGCCTCAAGAAGGGGGTGATTCTGAATTTGAATGCCACCCCTTGTTAGCCACTCGCAGGTATCCCTACTGACTGGTACTGGTGATGTGCGGGTGTTGTACATAACCGGGGACTTAGTCGGGTGCTCTATGAGGCCGGAGACCCTATATATATATATATATATATATATATATATATATATATATATATATATATATATATATATATATAAAAGATGTATAGTTGGATATAAATACGTGATGCATTTATTCACATACACATCTTTAATAGAATTTCAATGCCAACATATCTCATGTGAAGACTCTTTTTCACGATTTGATCAGGAGGATATGTTGATAGCTAAAGATGAAATATTTGGACCTGTGATGTCTCTAATGAAGTTCAAGTAAGTTCATGTTTCTTTTGCAACTTCAGTTTTGCACTTTTACTTATTTTTGGAGATCTACTTGTGCCTAACAATGAGTATATCTCTCTATATGCGACCTTTCAATGATGATCATATTGAAGTCAGTTGTAATTTCTTCACTTTATTGCGTGTCCATGTGCCGAAAATGTTAAATTACAAACTCGAACTGGTGTACAAGAAATTTACCTAGTTGACTTTTTTGGAGTTGGCTTTCCAAAGTGTGAAAAAAATACTTGTGATCATGGTTTTAATTATCAGCCATATCCAATATATATTGGCTGATATGCATCGGGTTGGGCATGGCTTGGTATGAATATCAGCCTCTACCGGCCAACATTTATATCATATCAGTTCATATTGAGTGACATATAACCATTTGATAAAAAACAAAATTAATTTTTTGAATTATATATATTTTAAGTACTTAAAAAAAAAAAAATTAAAAAGAAGATATTTTAATATCTGCTGATTTGGCTACGTATCTAATTATATATCCGATACATTTGAGCCTAGGACCCTACCGATATGTCCCATATGTATCCAATACATGTATCAAAGATGCACCTCCGCCTGCTTAGATACAAATGGTATTATCCACGTTTTTTTTCTCTTTTTTATAAGTTATAACACTCTTTTTTTTTTCTCTTACCTTACGTTGTAGGACAATTGATGAGGCAATCGAAAGAGCCAACAAGACGAGGTACGGCTTAGCAGCCGGAATCGTGACCAAGGACTTAAACATCGCCAACAGAGTATCAAGATCGATCCGCGCCGGTATCATTTGGATCAACTGCTACTTTGCATTTGATAGGGATCTTCCTTATGGTGGGTACAAGATGAGCGGGTTTGGAAGGGATTTTGGATTGCATGCCCTTGATGGTTATCTCCAAACCAAGTCTGTTTGCACTCCCATTTACAACTCTCCTTGGCTATAATCCTATCTTTCAAACAAGAAAATGGGTAGAAACTCTAATATTTATATTTAGCAAATAAATTTGTATGGTTGGTGTTGACATCTTTATTTCTTCTATAAATTTGTATGGTTGGTGTTGACATCTTTATTTAGCAAATAAATTTGTATGGTTGGAGCAATCTCCTTGGGAGATTTGGAATATAGTAATGAAATTCACAGTGCTCCCCCAGCCTCTCCAACTGAGAACTGCGAATTGATCAAGCAAACTAATAAGCAAAAGAGACCAGGGCTGTCAACAGGTCAGGTCGACCCGATACCCGATCTGACCCAACCCGATATTTTACTAGGTTGTTTGGGTACATAAACTTGACCCATCGGTTCGGGCATGAGATATCCCAAACCTTTGGGTTGGGTCAGGTTAACAAAGACGTCATGTTGGGCCGAGTCGGGTAGAACTAAATTGCAATAGATAAACTTTGGTTAGGAGTGTTGAGTTTGCGTAATAAATTATTGAATTTTGCAATTCTTGGATCACATAAATTATTAAACTTTGGTCAAAAATAAATATGTACAATGTGTTTAGTAACATTTACAATAATAGAAACAAAACAGGATTCGTTATGAAAATAATTAGAGAAATCCAGTAAAACTTGTACTGGAAGCAAAAGTTTTGGATTATTATATCTTTCTGGAAATATTATGTTAAAGAGGATTTTGACAATTTTCTGGGCAAAAGGATTTTGTAAAAGAAAAGGCTTTGGCCAAAACGTGCCCCTATGAAATGACCTAGATTTCCTTTTGAGGCTCTGAAAAGACCCCAAAACCCATTATGGAAATATTCTGCTTTTCATGGGTTTTAAGAGGTTTGTTTTCGAAAGGGAATTTTTTTAATTTAAAAAAAACACATATTTTCGAATCAACATAATGCACCTGATCAAATCTGAACTATACAGCTAAATGTGCTTGGTCCTCAATAGCACTAGGATGGGTGACTTCCTATGAAGCCCTTGTGTTGCACCCCCTTACCAACCCCAAATAGATGGGATCATAGACCAATTCGGAGTTCGGGAATAAATCTGCTTGGAAAAACTTTGGAAAAAAAAAAGTAGATAAATATATTAACCAAAAAATGTAAAAAAATAATAATAAATTAAGAAGCATTTTGAAAAAATTCGTGAATATTTTCTTCAAATTTGTGAATTATTCATGAAATTCATAAATTTTTGAAAAAGTGGTGAAGAATTATAATTTTATTCGTTTTTCAAAGCATAATGAATTATTTGCAACTTTCTTCAAAAAGTCCAAGAAGTTGGTCACTATGGATGGGATTATGCTGCGAGGATGAGGATGATTTTCAAAAGGGCATGTGGATTATTTCACATGCTCAAAAGGGCATCTATCCCATCCTTTTCCATAAAATATTTTTTCCAAGAAAATCTTCAGAATTAATCCTCTTTATCATAGTATCCTCAGGATAATACTCCAACACTAATGCTTTCATTTTATTAAATTTCCCAAGTAATCAGTGAAGACACGATATAGGGGCCTTAGAATGGAAAATTATAAATGGAGGACAGATTTGTTAAAGACAAAGTACAGGTGGCTGATGTGGCAGGACGGCTGCAACCAACCTATATTAATTGAGCCCCACTGCCCTTGCAGCCAATTACATCATGTCACATCATCCACCTGCATGTCTGCATAAAATCTGTCCTCCATATAACACTGCCTCAGAATATCCTAGAGTCTATCTCTTTGTTAGTATAGGATTATGGTAGAGTACTAGAGTCTAGCTCTTCTTTACAACCATGTACTGAAGATAGCTAGAGTACTAGTCTTTATATCTTCTTTAACCGTATACTAAAGAGGGCAATGGTCCTAGCAGGTGGAATCGAATTTCCTTCCCCATCCGCTCTCTTGGGAATAAGAGAATCTTGGCAGCACGTCATGCTATAAAAGTGAAAACTTAGAACGTCTAGATTAAAGACAACCAAAGGTAATAGAATCTTAGCAATATGGCACAGCTTCAGCTAATGTGGTCTTCACAGAATTTTGGACAAAGTATATTTAGTTGGCAAGGAGTTTGTGCAAGTCCTTGTTTATCAAATAAGGATCCGTATAATTAATTATATATTATATAGGGAAATTTAGCCAGTAAGATTGTTTTTAAAATAATTAGCTCCATAAACTAAAATTAAAAGTCTTAGCAAAACATGATTCCTGTCTTGCTAAGTATATTTGCTTAGAATTTTCCATTTTAATTAGAGTTGGTCAGGTCCTTAGGTGAAAAATACTTTTTCACCCAACATTTTCCCCTAAAAATTACTCTTTTCGGATGCAACTTTGCCAAACAGAGTAAAAAAATTTATTTTTTGCTTTTGCAAAAAGCAATTTCTTTTTTAGGCTCTCACATAATTTTCTAGACCATACAAAAGCAGCAATTTGATTGCATAGATGAGCAACCCTTATCAGTGTGACGTACAGTCAGGACTACAAACAAGTTGAGTTGGGTCGCATTAATCCGAACACCACCCAATTTAGTTAGCAAACACTCATGTCACGTCATGTTAGGTCGGATTAGTTCAGTAGAAGATTTCGGAACCCAAATTTGACCAGTTTAAAAGGCTTGAGATTTTAGAACCCAACCCGTGATGTCAACCCAACTCATTATTATTCTGACTAAAAGGTTTAAATAATTGGTCGTTAAATAATAGAAACCTTTCAAGTGCACAAGTTTGTGGAATTAAGGCAAGTACTAAGAGTGTTGAACTACAAGGACTAAATGTTTTTCTAAATTAAATGATTGATTAGAAATAGGGTTTTGGAAGTAACTCTAACTATGATTATCTAAGAAAGCAATGAAATCAGATTTGGAAAGCACTGGAGAGAACAGTTTAGGATCCCTTTTAATTGCATACTCATAATAACTCGCAATTCTAGTCTTAAATTTTATTTGAATTATGGGTAATAACTTTCTTTTGGCTACAACTAAAGTTAGGTCAAATAATCAGATCCTAATCATAATCATGGACTAGTTGGGACAATATGATCCATCTAATATCTAGCGATTTAGTCCATAAGTGTCATTGCACGAAACCAATCAAATTAGATTACAAGTACTAATTCGGAGGTGAGTATTCTATTAAATCTAATCATAATACCTACAAGGCGATTATGATTATCAAAAATATAAATAAAACATTTTAGAAACATTCGCAATAACAAAAAAGAATCTTAATCATTCAATCATTACTACAAACGAATTCAAACTAGAAGAGAAAATAGAACTTTAAATTAAAACATATCTTTGATTTACAAGAGATCTCAAACTTCGGGAATTAGCAACGCACTGTGATTTTGATTTTCATCATCTCTTATTCGATAAATTTCAAAAACTCTCTAAATTTGGAACTATAAAACTAAGAAAACTAAATTTATAACAAGTTGAAAACTAAAAGCTCTCTAACTCTCCATTAATCTCTGTATTGAATCCTAAGCCTAGGGTTCTTATTTATAGATGCATAAGGCCCTAGTACATGTAGATAAACTAGTAAAGTATTCCTAAAACAACTCTAAATCGAATAAGGAAAGAAGAAAATTTTGGATTCTAGAATTCGAAACTGTCAGCCTTAATTCTCGCTGAAAACCCGTATCTCGACTATTCGAGATTCAACTCGACCGGTCTAGATTGCCTGCTACCTTGAATTTCGACTGGTCGAGTTGTGTTCTTGATTGGTCGACTTTATATAACCCTTTTGTGTTCTTTGTTTGGTAATCTCAACTGGTCGAGATGGATTCTCGATCGGTCGACTTTGACTGCTTCTGAGTGTTCTTTTGAATCTCGACCGCTCGAAATGAGATTTCAACTAGTCGAGTTTTTCAATTGCTTCATCTCTTCTTCTTTCGATCTCGACCGGTTGAAATGGAATTTCGACCAGTCGAGATTTACATATCCTATGTTCTTTCTCCTTTCTTTCCTCTGTTTTGGGTTGGTTGCTTCCGATTCTTTCCTTTTATTTTCTTTTACGTCTTTTCCTACCTTTGGCTCCTCAAAACCTCTTGTACATGAAAGCATACTAAAGTTAGACATTAGTACTCATACAGGGCCTAACAACCTTGAGATTTGGGTCTAAGTTGTATGATTTTGAAGGTTGATCAATAACGGGCAATACTCAAGTTCAAGTTGGGCCATCCACACCGGCCTACATTGGACTTCAAACCAATTAGAAATAAGATTTGCAACTTTGCATTTGTGACCATACTCAATTAACGAATAGGGTTGGGTCCCATCAGGCACAACCAGGTTAGGACCAGGTAGACTTGAACCGCTTGCACTGCTATTTACGGTCGGAATCTGAACAAGTTGGGTTCGGGTTGGACCTACGTGGTCTTTGCTGGCCCATGATGGGCCTCAAAGCTTGGGCCCAAGCTCACTCGTTCATTGTTTAAAACTAGACGAGTTGGTTGTTCGGGCCAAGCTTAAAACTGAAATGTTTTAGTACTCATGTTAGGACAACCCATTCGCTAATTAGGCCTATGTTTCAGTTTGGACTCAGCCCATCCGTCTTCAACTTTTAAGCTAACTAAATGTAGGGTTCAGGGTTTATGAATTTTGGCCTAAGGTCCCTAAAATTTCATGTCATAGCACATGATACAACTTTCATATCCATCTCGACCCAGATTATTGGTAAAAATGAATTTTACACCGTTCTCCATGCATTGTCAAATTACGACACTAACTTCTGTCTAAGAAAATCTTAAAGTAATTTACTTCTTATTTCTCAGTCCCACAACCAAAACAGAAACTCATTTAAGTTAATAACCTTCAACATGCCCCAAATCAAGGCAGATCTATCTAGTTATTATAGGAAAGGTTAATGCGTGATCACGTTCTATAATTGGTCTATTGAAGTATATCTCTCTCTCTCCGATAAACGCTTGTTGCCACAGCTTTCAGGGGTACATGTATCTGCAAATGTAAGATTTTGACATGTCATAGCCCTAAAAGGAAACTAATGGTAACTCATTACAAAGGAGCCGGTGATGGTAATCGGTCTCATATAGTAACCAACAGCATAATTAAATTAATAAACGTAATCCCAGCTAGCACGAACATTCTTCAGACCTCCAGTTACAAAACAATTATTATTCCCACATTGACCGGTCTCATAACTTGCACCACGCCTCTTATGATGCTATTTATCCGTGGGATCTGGTGCGAAGCTGACGTTCACATTTAGAGGCCCTCAAAAACTGTACACATCAACTTTCACGAGAATTGAGTAGCTAAAGGGCTCTCTCTGGGTGGAGATCGGTCAATTGAAACCGCCCAACTTTAAAAGAGAAGAAAAGTTTAAATATTCCTTAGAATTTTGAAAAGTGAAATCTTTGAAAAAAATGAGAGTTGGTATTAGATACTCGACCGGATTTTCTACACTCTTGGTACTCCGACCACTTTTAGGAGGCATTTTATGTGGTACCGTAATATATTTCATATGATTTGATGCCCATAATCTCAAGATCTACCATGCAAAAACATTATAATGAAAAAGGTGAAATGTCATCTAAAATTAAAAGTATATTGGATTAGATATACAATACACCTGTTAATTTTAGATAACATTTAACTTCTTTGGCACCGATGATTGAGATTGTTTTTAGTACCAATATTTTACAACAAAGATATTTAGATCATGACACATCTATCAAACGATATACATGATAGTATACATGACTATTTCACATGACACTTATCCTAAAGGGTGACTTAGGACCCTGTCACTTAGCCCTGGCACTACTTAATTACTAACTCGTTAACACATTAGGTAAGAGAAAAGAAAATCCCCTGAATCTAAGTCATTATAAGGGATTAATATTAGATATATAATCCCAACAAAGGCACACTTGCACTTAGGGTATATAATGTGAAACCATAATGTGTTTTACATGATTTTATACCCATATGGATGATTTGATGTGTTTAAAAACATCAAATCTATTGTTTAAAAACATAAAAAGAAAAATAATTCAAAGTTCTTTAAATCATAACACACCTACTAGTATACACATGTTGATTACGGATGGCACATATCTTAAAACGTGGCCTGAATACAAAGTTAATTGCCGCTTATGCTGCGGACCTAATATTGACTAACATCTTGACTCATGCAAGAAAATCCTGGGCCCGAGTCCTGAAGATGCCTATATAAAAAGCTCTTAACCCCCTCTCATTCCCATCAACAACGAAACAACAAAAGAAGCCTATGGGTCTTCCTAAATCCTTCCGAATTTACTTCTCTAAGTTCAAAAAACCAATCCCACACCTACAAAATCCACCAAATCACACCAGTACCACGAGTTGGATCTTATCAGCCTGTAAGTACCCCAAGACCCCATCATTAACCATTGATCGACATCAATCGGACGACAAAGATGGCGCCGCCGCGACACTCACCGATATTGACCGATTCCTCTTTGAAAACTTCAACTCTCTCTACATCAGCGACATCAACGGCTGTGATGTCGACGATGATGGTGACAAATTTAGTGGATTCTCTACCGAATCCCTAAGGTATCTCGAGCCTCCACCATATCTCCGGCCATCCAAACGTTTTTTCGTATCGGCCGGCACGTCTAGTTCGTTAATCGAAGAGGCCCGGCTGAGCGCGTCCACGGATGACGTGGTGGATCCCGTCCTTCCTAATGACACCGTGGTAGTGGTGGCTTACTCGAAGAACCCTTATGACGATTTCCTACGTTCGATGCAGGAAATATTGGAAGTGCGACACGGGGCTCTCTGTCAGCCGTTGGATTGGGATTTCGTGGAAGAGCTACTCTTCTGCTACTTGAAGTTGAACGAGAAGAAGACGCATAAGTATATACTCGGCGCTTTTGCCAATCTGTTGTCCGTTTTGTCTCACGATTCCAATGAATGAACGTCAAATTCCGGCAACCAGGAACGGGGAACAAAAGTGCCGACGTGGACCCATGTGGGAAACTTCTTATGCCTTAATCGATTTGGTAGAGCGTTAGCAGCGGCGTCAGAAACGGTAAACGTTTGTAGCGGACGCAACATACTAACATGCAAATAATATATAATAATAGTATTTCATATATGTTAATATATTGCACGTGCTATGCACTTGAATATAGAGATTAGGTCATAAGTGTGAGGACAGTATTATACTTAAGATAATTTTGCAGGCAACTTATGCAGCGCCATGAGACTAACTGCACACATAGTGGGCCCCAAGCGCTGTAGCCCATGGTGCGTCGCTAGTGTGTTATGTTACAACGCATAATATACTATTTGCAAATAATTTATGATAATATTATCTAATATATATTTTGTATATTGCACCTGACATGCAGTTGAATATAGAGATTCAGATCATAAGTGTATTATGTTGCAACTGAAACCTTTGATACTAACAACCTAATATACCGTTGTTTTTCATCGGTATAATCTAAAGGGTAATGGCCAGGTCTAATCAGGTTGAATCGGATTTTGAGTTCAACAATAACTGCAAGCCTATGGATACGAGAGAATCTTGACTTTTATAATTTTTATTTTTTATAGGATGACATGCAGTCAAAATTCTCCCATATCAAAAGGCTGCAGATGTGGTTGAAGTTGAAATCCAATTCAACCTCGATGGACCTAACCATTGCCCCATCTAAAACACTGTATAGTACAACCTAAGCACCTAATACTACCCTGATGTGTGTTTAGTAAGAAGAGGTCATTTAATTAAGAGGTCATTTAAATGAGGGTCGGGACTTGGGTGGGGATTATGTGTCCAAGGGATCGGGGTGCTACAACAATGTGCCCAAGAATGATCAGGCCAATATTTAAAAATAAAATAAAAAAATAAAACAGGAATATATCGATCATCCAAAATGTGGCTAAAGGTCGTGAAATTTAATGAACTAGGTTTATCAAGCGGTATGCAAACTTAAACCAAGTTTTTACCATGGTTCAACTTTGACCAGTTTTTTGATTTTATGCATGTGGCACATATCTATGATCAATCTAGATAGTCCAAGTGGTTGTCCATCCATGAAACATATCTCGGTTAAAGAATTCAGCCTGCAAACCGTTCAATGGGGGGATTCAATATTAGCCATTAAAAAATAAGAATAACGACAAATATCATAGTGCACAAAATTTGGACAAAGCATCATATAGATTAGATACAACCTATAAGATTCTTTACTAATGTTGACAACATACTAATGTAACACTTAAATTTAGACCACAGGGTGGATATGAAAAATGGCCTTTTTTCTTTTTTGGTAGGTTAAAAATGACCTATTTTAATCCTCTCATTAACATTTTTTTAGAGGTTAATAAATAATGCGCACGACGTCGGTCTAACTTGGTCAAGTCATATCTAGGGGAGTTGCTAGGTAAAGAGGTATGGGGGTTGTATCACCCAAAGTTTTGAGAAGATTATATAAGAGGCTTCTTATCCAGGCCTTCTTTTGTGTGAAAGCCCCAAATCTACAACGTAAAAGCCTCCGATCTATAGTAAAACAACTATAAACATATGTTGATTATTGTGAGTCTCCCCAAGAAGAAAATCCTGGTTATGCCCTTGGATATATGATAAGTGTTGAAAAGTGTTAATATTTAATCCCTTAAATTTATAAATTGTTATTCGATGAAAGCTATTTAATATATTTTATATAGCTTTAGTGATTTACAGGTTTGGAGATAAGATGAACATAAAATAGCCCAAGAGTTTAGAAAATAATGTGAAATATAACTTATCCAAACTTGTAGCTCTATTTTGACCTTTAAAATATCAGATTCGTGAAATTTCTATTTCATAAAAATTTGTAAATATTGTTGTCTTCTTTCCAAAGCCGCAAGAATCGCATCAATTTGAGTTCGGGGTTAAAAGTTAAAGCTAAAATATCGATGTTGTGTCTATAGTCACGAAAATCTGAGAACTCGATCGATCAAATTTGATGTCGATCGATCGATTCTAGGCCAAATTTTCACATTTTTAATGTGCGAAAATGAATTTAAGTGAGCCAAAGTAATATAGTAGGGTTACGGGGGTAACCCTATAAATACCATGTTATAAGTTAGGGTTGAATGTTCTCTTTTTCACATTTTTTTTTAATCATTTCCTTCTACTTTTCTATCATTTTTAGCCCTCATTTTTATTAAATCATAATATTTTCATGGATTAAAGCTATTTTGTGGAGCTATTTAGAGATTCATTCAGGTATTTTAATGAATTGTTTTTCATTTTATTCCATTTTATTATAATTCTGTGTTGAAATGTGTGACTGATCATCTAGAGTTTTAGGATCTAATGAATCTCATTTAATGATTCATCCATAAATTAGATCTATAGTTGGAATTTTGTTAGATGCTTATGTGGATTAATTTGACATGTGCTCTTACCGTTTAATGAGATCTAATCATAGATCCAAGATATAGGAATTAGTCATATTTTTTTCATGATCTTAGATCTATGATTAGGAACCCTATTCTTATTTTAAATGCTAAAATTTAGACTCATTAATTCATTGTAATTAAATTTATTTTAATACATTGGATGTGTTGACTTTTTGGTTTAGAGGATTTGGAAGAGCATTACATTATGATTTAATTTTTATTTAATTGTTATATATTTTATAGATTATTGATTGATTTTAATAATTTATGTAGTGTTGCATCTATTCGATTCAAATCATTAGATCTAAAAATGTGGATGACGAACTAAAGATTGGAGGATTTAGTATTATAAATCTCTCTCGTGTCTTGTGAGTAATTTTATATTGTGTAGAATTGTTTAATCTTTCTACTCCATGTATTTGGTAGGCTAGGTTAAGATTGTTGTAAATTCAATTAAGCTCTTAGATAGTGCATCATGTCCTTTTAATTTCTATCTGACATCCTTGAGGTTTCAATCTCGTACTCTGCATCCATTCACTACGGTCTAACCCGTGCACTTGCAAGTATCACTTATAGATCAACAATAATACATCTAAGCAAATGTGGTCACCTATATTATATAATGCTAGCTAAAAAGTAATTAGTAATAGTGATAATTACCAAAATAAGTGTGTTACTCATTTTCTATTACTAAAACATGAGATTTTTTTATTACCAAAACATGCATATACGAGAATTTGTATCATTAATAAAATATATAACCTTGTCATTTTTTAAAAAAATTACAAAATTTTCATCATCTTAACTTCTAACAACCCTGCAACCTTTGCCCAAAAAGCTCACACTCCCTGGAAGTCCTCAAAGTCAGATCACTTTCCCTATCGTTAAAACAATAACTCATGATTGTCGATAACCCTTATCACACTAAAATAACTTCTTTAATTACAAAAATCGCTTATCACCCAAATAATTCACTCCACTAAATGGTAGGTGAATATCAAATAAAACAAGTATGGAGAGAGCAAATAGTTTTGAGAAGTTGATAGAGAAAAATGAATAAAAAGTTTAAAAATATGTTTTAAGAATGAAAAAGGCCTAAGGAAAATGAATAATGCATATGAATAAGGCCTTCTTTTGTAGAAATTTTAATGAGCAAAAACTAATAAAACAACTATTTTTCATAAATTGTTAATATATAGTTTGGAATAAGTAAATAGTTTTCTTCAATTGCTCTAATTTTAATTAGGATTTTTTATTCGCTAGAGGCCATCTTTATTTGCTCAAATTTTACTATACTTTCTTAGGTCAAAGAAGAAGTTTGTCTCCTAACATTTTCGCTCAAATCGAGAGAATGAAGAATGCCTTAAGCAAATGAATAAAACAAGTGTGAAATAGTTTTGATTGAGCAAATAGCTATCATAATTTGCTCAGATTTTTGCTTTCTTCAATTTCTTTTCATAGTCTGATATCATATTTCTAATCTCAACACATATTTTTTATCATAACGCTTTACAAAGTTTTTCTCTTGTTAGATGGGAAATTTTTTGAAGATCGCATTTTTTGTAGTAAGTTTTATTTTAAAATAGATTTTGGTAAATATCTTTTTTGTAATATGAGTTGGTACTTGGCTCGGCGTATGCTTAGAAAACCTATTCATTGCCTGAGAGGTCCAATCGGCAAGCGATACTTTCAAGATTGTACTAATAATGAGGCAAAGCTATTAGTTGCTACCTATGGGATTTGACTTCTTTATAACTAGCCGACTAACAATTATATCATTGAAAGTGATTCTTTCTTCATTATCGCTTGACTTAGTGACAAATCTTCTTTCCTTTTGAAATTTTATAGAATTGAGGATGAAATCAAGAGAGTTATAGGGTCTTTTGATTAATTTCACTCATGTTCTTAAATCAGGCAATGTCAACGTCGATTGTTTTGCTAAGGAGGGAGTTAACTAAGGACTCTGGTATCGGCTAATTTTTGTTGTCTCTCATTGGGTTGGATGGGGCGTGAGCTCTACCCTTCAAGAGTATGTAAAATGGGCAGCAACTATGTTAGATGAACAAATGTACTTTGATTTGATGATTTTGATACTACAATAAACATGATTTGTTTTGACTAAGTCACATCTATATGATAGCCTACCACTCAGTATATAAAATTTATGAAATGTGTGCCACTTGAATAATACGATTGGGAACAATGAACATGCAAACTACCTAAGCTCTACTCTATATAGCAATAGATCTGGTACTATTCTTTCAAGTTGGCGTTACATGTAGGGCCATGAACAACCGACATGGCACAAATAAATCATTTAAAGCTTACTTTCACATTTTTAGAAGCCTCTAAATCGTTGCAACTCCCTAAAGGTTAGATCAACTTAGCGACTCACTGTTGACAACCAACTCCTAATATCAAGTTGGTATTAGGTACTTTATCAAAGATAGAATGATCTTTAGTGGTACTTGGGACAATCTCCCTCCACCCAGTTTGTGAGTAGTGAGAATGTTTTTGTTTGCCAAATTACTGAAGCCTGCGACTAGAAGTGCACAACCAATGGATTTGCGGTCAAAAGTCCATAACAAGTAAAACACTCGCAATGAAGTATTCTTCCGACCAAACTTTTGTAATTGTCAGTGGCCAAGTCCATGACAATCAAAAGAAAATGACCAAATTTCAATAAATGCTCGTAATTGCCCGCAATCGGCACTAGTAGCCATGTTAAAGCTCATGATCAAATTTTGCAGTCATCTTTTGACAGATGGCTAGTCACATAACTACCTGTAATCCTCGTGGTTAAACAACTTCCTCATGAACATTAAAGTTATGATAAGATTGAGGTAAACAAATCGAAATAATAGAAGAGACGGATATTAGAACACACAAGGAAAGTTAGATAACAACAAGGGCATAGAGAGAAGGAAGAAAAGCAACCCATACTTTGAAGAAAGAAGGCGGTATCTGATAAGCTATTGCATCTAAAGAAAGAAATCAGTGATCTTTCCTATATTATTCTCAATTCCCATCTATCTTAGATTAAGTTGATAAAATATCAAATGGATGATCTCAGATATTCATTTAATCAAATGTTGAACAACAATTATGGACAAAATTAAAGTTGTATTTGACTTGTGAAAACTTGATAATGACTACAATTATGAAGATTTCATGGAAGACATATCCCGTAAAGACTTCAATGAAGGTTGCATTATATGTCAAACATACAAAGAGATAAAATTGTTTCAAAATCACTGAATGATTACATATCTTGAAGGAAATAATGGGAAATACAATTATTTATCATTACACTATAAATGTGAAATTATCACGATCAATGTTTATTGGTATCGTCGGGTTTTTATACAACTCTCGTGGGCCCGAGGCTAGGCCACGCTCAAAATGTTCTCCCAATACCGTAAAACATCACTCTCTTAAAGACCTATGAAGACATTTACTTTCTTAAAGATTCATGATCTCATCATGCTCCTTAAGACTTATAATATGAATATTAACTTTTTATTAAAGGTATTTCGCGATGATGTAATTAATTTTTTGTCATTGTTGGCAATACTCAAAATTGTAAAGTTCTCAATATAATAAAAACTCTCACAAATCGAGAGAAATTTAATTGTAATTTATTAGTATTCGAATTTGCTTTCCTATGCAAACACTACAAAAAAAAAAAAGATTATTAGTGGCAGCCATAAACTGCCGCTATTAACAAAAAAACTGCAGCTAATACTGTAATAACCAGAAAAATTGCGTTAAACAGTGACCTCGATATCCGTGCCCGATCGGTCATAAGTTTGACCAAGTAGGAGTCCACTAGTTGACTCGAGGAGTGATGAACGGATGTGATGTGAAATTAATGCAAGCGTGAGGAGTGTGAGGTAAAATCTGGAACCACATACACCATTTGGGGTGTATGTGCTCAACACGTAGAAAATAAGTATAAAAAGGTTAAAGAACCCTAACTTACTCTTGTTTGGTTGTTGAAAGAGTTAAGAAGAGAGAGAGGGAGAGAAGTAAAGAGGGTTGTTAAGCAAGGAGTAAATGCAAGCCAAAAGAGGGGGATTCGAGTATTTAAAGTCGATATCAACGCAAAGGATCCTTTAGAGCTAAAGTTGGAACCCTAGCCATTCCAACTTTGAGATCCAATGAAATTGAGATTTGATTGAGGTAAATTTTATGAGAATTAAATGCATAGATCATAGAGGTTTAATTGCAGTTAGAAATATTTAAAATCATAGGATGAAGGCTTAGAAAAAGAAGGAAAATTTGTTTGAGGGTGATTTGGAAGAACAGCCCGAAAGGGGGCTGAATCTGGCCAAATCGATTAATCGAAATTGGATTTCGATTGATCGATTTTGACCCATAAGTTGAAAAGTTATGGAAGCCCAATTTTGATTAATCGAAATGAAGTTCGATTAATCGATTTGGATTTCGATTAGTCGATTTAGAAATCGACTAATCGACTGGGAAGCTCCAGCCACTGGAGAAATGAAACCTGGGGAAATCGACTAATCGAATTGGGATTTCGATTAATCGATTTCGGATTTTGATTAATCGATTTGGGATCGATTAATCGATTTTGAGATCTCGACTACTCGATTTAAGAATCGACTACCTTATGTTAGAGACCTCGATTAATCGATTTGGGATCGATTAATCGAATTTAAATCTCGATTAATCGATTTTGAGAATCGATTAATCGAATTGTATTTCGATTAATCGACTTTGATAATTTTGCTTTAACTTTATAATTTTCTTTGAGATTCATGGAGGGTCCAAGACCTTCTTCATTACATCTTTAGTGATGTATTATATGTGTTGTGATGTACCATAGGTGGTACGTGTGACCATGAGCACAAGGAGCCGCGTGGGACCTTGATGCTTGGACCATCAGAGAATTGAGGTAGGGAACACCTTGAACATGTACTGTAAATGCAAGAGCATGTATGTAGTGATATAATTATCAAATGTGAAGTTATTTTAACTGTGAAAAGCTTTGTGAAAATGGGTGCGTGTGTGACACCAAAAATGTGATAAAGGCATCTGTGTGATGCAAGTAACTAAGAACAAGTAATCAAGTGAGATTGAGACATCCCCAGCGGATGAGGAAGTAATAAAGGCATCAGGTGTGATGCGGGTATGTATACATCCCAGGGATGTATACATAGGATTGAATAATTACTGTTGAGGCCCAATTGATATAAGATAGTACACTTACACGATGAACAACTATATGTAATGCACATGATACTTTTGTTATTTGAGATTTGAGATACCCACGATCGACGCGACAGATATCTTGGATCTGATGTACGGGCGAAATCAGATACCAAAGACGGAGGTTTATCCGTGACCGTAAGTACATCCTAGGGATGTTGTGTAATATTTAACTCCGCCGCCTAGTGAGAAAGGGGTTTGGGTCGTATTCCCAGGGAATACATATTTTTTTACAACTGTCTAATTAGATGACGATGAAGGGTATCTCATCGGGGCTCGATGCTATATTGCTCAGGGATTACTTAAGTTGAAGATTTAAGTTTTGCTTTAGGCCTGTTCAGTGTCATTCATGATTAAACCAACAGTAATGTAATACATGCAACTTACCAGTAAATTGAGTGAAAATCATCTACTTTTAATTGGTTTTCTAGCAAATGCATAGATTCATCATGCTTTGAATATCATGGAATATATGTGAGTCTTAATTTATATGTTCATTGTGTTGTTCCCTATTGAGCTAGGATGTAGCTCACCCTTTTGACTATACGTCGCAGGTCCATTGATAGCAGCAGCGGAGGCTTCGGGGGACGTGAATCCGGGTGATTCGGATTCGTACCTGGAGACGAGTTAGAGCCTCCTCCCGAGGACTTCTTCTAGGTGACTCTATTGAGCACTTTGATAGAAAGTCAATTTTGTGAGCAGTTTAGTGCGGCTTGGTATGTCAAGCCTTTATTTTTGAAACAATGTAATTAAATTAGATATTCTTTTGGCGAACCATCTGGGGTGATCTGTGTGTCATCGATGGTTCGGGACGGTTCTCTATTCATGCAGTGGCATGAGGGTAGAACTGTCTTTTGAATATGCCAGTTGGGCATATTAATGTTTCCCGCTTTAATGAGATTAATTGTTTTATTTATTATGTGGTGCTTGTTATACCAATGTTCCGTGCTAAGCTTTGGGGCACGGACTGAAGGATCGTGCTAATGGCACGGGTTTCGGGGTGTCAAAATCCGAGTTGTCACAGTTGGTATCAAAGTATTTTCTTTTAGAAACTTTGACAATCATTCTTTTGTCAGAGCATAGGGACTTCTGCTAATGAAAACTTTGTTTTCACGTACAGACCGTGATGTTACCTAGAGGAAGGGGCCGACCCAGAGGCGGCCAAAATAGAAGTTTACGTAGTGGAGATGGATACATCTCTCCTACAAATAGAGTACCTATAGGAGATGGAGGGGCTTCTGGCAGTGGTGGCCAGGGAAGCCAAGACCAGGAAGAGGGCCGTGATCGAGATCGTCAGGATCAAGATCAAAGAGAGCAAGAGAGAATTAGAGAGAGAAGTGAAGATAAAGAAGAGCGTCAGAGGATGATGCACACCATGGAGACCATGGCAGCTGCTATGGCTCAACAGCAAGATCTCCGGCAATACTACGGCTCATGAGCAAGATCACCACCGACACCTCCGAGTCTACACCGCCACCATCATCTGCTTTTACTGAGTTTAGGAGGATGAGACCTCCTAGCTTTTCTGGACAGGGAGAGCCCATAGTGGCTGAGCACTGGTTGAGTGAGATGGAGAAGGTGTTCAGTGTGCTCACTTGTACCGAGGACGAGAGCGTCCGCTGGGCAGCCTATATGTTGGACGGGGAGGCTGGGCCTTGGTGGAAGTCTGTTTCTAGGACTAGGGCTCAGGAGACCCCAGACATGCCATGGACTTGGGATGAATTTGTTGAGGAATTCAATAAATAGTACTTCCCTGAGGTGGTGAGGAACCAGATGGAAATCCAGTTTTTACAATTGGTGCAAGGGAAGATGACAGTGAGAGACTATGGAGTGGAGTTTATGCGACTCGCTCGCTTTGCGCCTGACTACGTCATCACAGAGATGATGAGAGCAAAACGGTTTCGGCAAGGGTTGAGATCAGACGTGAGGGGAGGAGTAGTACCATTCTAGCTGAGGACCTATGGAGAGGTCATGAGCAAGGCTTTGGTGGTAGAGGAGGAGAATAATAATAAATACCGCCAGAGAGAGCAACAGGGAAGGTGGAACTCTGATCAGAGCAGAACGGGGAATTATGAACCGATGAATAAAAAGCCAAGGTTCATACCAAGCAATCAGAAGCCACCGTTTTAAGGAGGCTATGGGAGACCGACGCAGCAGAGCAACCAGCAGAGATTTCCACTGCTCGCGTCGAGGAGACCGATACGCTACGAGAGCCCTACGATTACTACAAGCGCTACAGTCACACAGGGGGCTTCTCGGGCAGCTTCTTCCATGCCACGTGAGACTTGTGCCAAGTGTGGCAAGCCTCACAAGACATCGGACTGTAGGGTAGGCACTCGGGGTTGCTTCCGATGTGGCAAGGTGGGCCACTTGATCAGGAAATGCCCCGAGGTGAATAAAGGGAAGACGGCTTCAGTACCTATTCCGCGACCAATACAAGCAAGGAAGCCGATCGTCTAAAGAAGAGCCTACGCAGTCACAACTCAAGAGGCTCAGAACACGAACGATGTCATTCAAGGTGAGCTTTCTTTTAAATAAAGAATTTCAATTCTTGAAATTTTTAGATAGAAAAGGTGCATCTATATTTAGAAAACATAAGAAAAAGCTTACATGTGATAAATTCTAGTGTAAAGATAATAAACAAGATATATATTTGTATGTATAATTAGGTGGATTACACATCTATAAGAAGGGAAGCGACGTGTCATACGAAGCTCGAGTGTTGATAGACTCGAGGTCTACCAACTCATTTGTTACACCTCGCTTCACAAAGAAGATGAAAGTCGACCCAGAGGAGTTAGACTTCGTCTTAATCGTGACGGTTCCCACTGGGAAAGCGGTTGATACCGAGAATGGTTGAAACTCTGTGATAGTGAGGGTCATGGATGGAGGCGATTTCGAGCTACCCGCAAACCTAATTATGTTAAATATGCAAGGATTCGACGTGATCCTTGACATGGATTGGCTATCGACTCACTGTGCGACGGTAGATTGCAAGAACAAAGTCGTCACTTTTAGACCAAATACAAGGAGATCGTTTCGATTTAGAGGAGAAAGGACGACGCACCTACCACTTATCTCGGCAGTCAGGGCCGAGCGATTGATCAGAAAGGGGTGTAGTAGATACTTGGCATTCCTGAAGGAGCACAAAGAGGAGAAGAATGTAATCTCGGAGATAGCAGTTGTGCGAGACTTTGTCGATGTGTTTCCAGAGGAGTTACCTGGATACCTCCAGAGAGAGAAATAGAATTCGCCATCGACTTAGCACCAGGAACGGAGCATGTTTCTAAAGCACCATACTGAATGGCTCCTGCTGAGTTAAAGGAGTTGAAAGAGCAGCTACAAGAGTTAATGGACAAGGGTTTTGTTAGACCGAGCGTGTCTCCATGGGGAGCACCGGTCTTATTTGTAAAGAAGAAAGATGGGTCAATGCGTCTGTGCATTGACTATCGACAATTAAACAAACTCACCATTAAGAACCGATACCCTTTGCCTAGGATAGATGACTTGTTTAATCAGCTGCAAAGAGCAAAGTATTTCTCAAAGATCGATCTGAGATCGGGATATCATCAGTTGAGAGTCAAGGCAGAGGATATTCAGAAGACTGCATTCAGGACTCGATACGGACACTATGAGTTCCTAGTGCTGTCGTTTGGATTGACAAATGCCCCCGCGTCATTCATGGATCTGATGAACAGGGTGTTTAAACCACACCTAGATACTTGTGTCGTAGTGTTTGTTGACGACATCCTGATCTATTCAAAATCAGAAGAAGAGCATGAGAAACACTTGAGATTAGCCCTACATACTCTACGTGAACACCAATTATACGCCAAGCTCAGCAAGTGTGAGTTTTGGTTAGAAGAAGTTAGCTTTTTGGGACATATTGTCTCAAAGCTTGGTGTCATCAGAGATCCAAAGAAAGATCGAAGCAGAGTGAATTGGGAGCAACTAAAGACCGTGACCGACATCCGCAGCTTCCTTGATTACGGGTTACTACCGACGCTTTCAAGTATGGGTTTTTCAAAGATATCGTGACCACTCAATAGACTTACATGGAAAGATGCAAGGTTTGAATAGAGTGAGGCATGAGAAGAGTTTTCAAGAACTTAAGAAGAGACTCACTACCTCCAAAGTTAGCTATACCTTCAGCAAAGGAGGGTTTGCATATAGTATAATGATGCTTCAGATAATCGGTTTGGGCTATGTGCTTAATCAAGACAAACAGTGATAGCGTATGGGTCGAGACATTGAAAGAGCATGAAAAGAATTACCACACATGACCCAAATTAGCAAAGGGTCATTTTCGCCAAGATTTAGAGACATTACTTGTATGGTGAAACGCTTGAGATTTTCACCATCACAAGAGCCTTTATATCTATTTACATGTATGAACTAAACATGAGGCACAGATGGATGGAATTCTCAAGGACCAACGTCGGTTCTATACACATCATCCAGCAAGGCTAATGTAGTATTTACGCCTTTGAGCTCAAGAGTTTAGCTCAGTTAGCTAGTTTGATTTTGGGTATGCACAGATGGAAACTGTTTGAAGATCTGGCCCTATACGATGCAAACATTGAGTCTCAAGTTACAGGAGCCTTCTTGGCTAATATCTCAGTGAGACCGATGATATTTGAGCATATCCATGAACTATAGATGAAAGACCTACGGCCATTAAAAGATTCGGGCTAAGATGTAATCAAGGTATTATATTCCGAAGTTTCCAATCAAGGAGGATGGTTCCTTATTGTTCAAGGGCCGCCTTTGTATTCCAGATAACGCCGATCTATGACGAACAATTCTTGACGAATCACACAAGTCAAGTTATGCTATCCAACCGGGAAGAACCAAGATGTATCAAGATTTGAAAAAGAACTATTGGTGGAGAGGCTTGAAACAAGATGTGGCAGAGTACGTGTCGCGATGTCTGACGTGCCAACAAGTGAAGATCGACCATAGACATCCTGCAGGTCTATTGCAGCCTCTACCTATACCGGAATGGAAGTGAGAATCGATCTCTATGGATTTCATCGTTGGACTACCACGTACTGTAAAGAAGCACAATGCCATTTGGGTAGTGGTCGATCGATTGACCAAGTCAGCGCACTTCTTGCCTTACAACACAATGTACACAGCGGGAAGACTGGCATAGCTTTATATGAAAGAGATTGTCCGATTGTATGGGATTCCGAGTAGCATTGTTTCGGACCGTGACCCATTGTATACATCAAAGTTCTGAAAGAAATTTCAAGAAGAAATGGGAACGCGACTAGATTTCAGTACGGCATTCCATCCATAAACTGACGGACAGACTGAGAGCGTCAATCAGATCATCGAGGACATGCTTAGGGCATGTATGTTAGAGTTACAAGGATCATGGGATCAACACCTACCCTTAATTGAGTTTGCATATAACAATAGTTTTCAAACGAGCATTGGGATGGCACCATATGAAGCACTTTACTGATGGCGATGTAGATCGCCCATAAATTGGGAAGAAATGGGTGAGAAATTTGTTTTGGGACCCGAAATACTTGAAGACAATGCCACCTATGTTCGTATGATAAGGGCAAAACTCAAAGCAGCGCAGAGCAGACAGAAAAGCTATGCCGATATCAAGTGGACGAGTGTAGACTTCAAAGTGGGTGAACACGTGTTTGTGAAAGTGTCACCTATGAAGGGGGTGATGAGATTTGGAAAGAGAGGGAAGCTAAGTCCCCGCTATCTTGGATCGTTTGAAGTTTTGGGCCGAGTAGGGGAAGTTGCTTACTGCATTGGATTGCCACCATTATTCGATCCAGTACACAATGTCTTCCACATATCTATGCTTAGGAAGTATCTTAACGACCCCTGACCACGTGTTGAGCGGTCAAGCTTTTGAGATGCATGAGGACATGACCATGATCGAGGAGCCGGTGGAGATTTTGGATCGAAAGGAGCAAGTGTTGCGAACGAAAGTGATTCCACTAGTACTTGTCAGATAGAAGCATCATCCGGTCGAGGAAGCTACATGGGAACGAGAGGCCGATGTGAAAGAACAATATCCAACCTTGTTTCTGACCACTTGAGAGTCAATCGTACCCCTGCAAGCATGTTTGTGGATTTTAACAATACTTGTAATCCAATGTAGATTTTTTATCAAAGTATGAAATAGAAACAATTTTTATACGCACATGGCCATGATGATGTATTTGTAGAACCAAGGATCAGTTGGTATCATGAATTACCAAGAGAAATCAAGGAACAAAAAGTTTTAAAAAGCTAAAGAATCTGATCAAAACTGATTAATCGATTTTGTTCGATTAGTCGACTGGCATGTGCCAGTGACTGGAAATTGAATGGGGATTCAGGAAATGAAAGAAGGGGAATTTCGATTAATCGATTAATCGATTTTGAATTTTCGATTAATCGATCTGGAGGTTCGATTGATCGAACAACTTAGAAAATTTTGAAGAAATTGAAGAATTTTATGTGATTTCGATTAATCGAAGAACAATTCGATTAATCGATTTGAGATTTCGATTAATCGAACTGGAAGTTTGATTAATCGAGTTACTTACTGGAATTAGAAAGATTTTGAAGGACTGTACGATTTCGATTAATCGAAGTGAATTTTGATTAATCGATTTTGGAATTTCAATTAATCGAAATGGATTTCGATTAATCGACTAGCTCCCGCCAGTGAACTTCAAAACTTGAAATTTTTAACGGATACGATTTCGATTAATCGAAATGGTTTCGATTAATCGATTTTGACTTTCGACTAATCGATTTTGGAAATCGATTAATCGAGTTCGCGCGGCTTAACCTAGTTTTGAATCTCAATTAATCGACTTTAGAAATCGATTAATCGAGCCAGAGCCTATATATATGAATCGATGGGTTTCTCACCCCATTCGAAATCATTTGGATTTTTATCTTGCGCGCCTTCTTCTTCTTCTTCTTCTCTAACCGACTTGAAGACCTAGGGTTTTGGACATTCTCCGTCGATTTCGGACCGAGATCGCCTACTTTCGTATAGAAATCTAAGGAAAACCCTAGAATTCTATTTCTTTTTCGAATTTAACCTAGTAAACCCTAGATTTTCGGACATTTGAGTTGAAATGCCGCCCAAAACCCGGTTGTCTTCGAAGAAGGCAACCTCTAAACTCGGTTCCGTGAAGAAACGCCCACCACCTACCCCATCACCGGTGAGGACTCAATCACCGTCGGCATCGGAGACCACCTCCGGTTCGACGAGCGCGTCTTCACGCGAATTGACACCCATGCCGCCACCACCCACCAACGTGCTTCAACCCAATGAGTGGTGGGAGGCCAAAACCTTCGAGATCGACTACGTCATTGACCAAACCCTATTCGCCAACCCCGAGGTACCGGGCGAGACCCAATGGGCTCGCAATTACCTACAAAATGCCAGCCTCGGCAACCTTTTGAAACCAATCCGGGGTTCCTACTACCCTAGGTTGGTTAAACTCTTCAACCAGGGGCTCGTGGATGGCCCTATCGACGACGTGGTAAAGACCACCATTGAGGGTCGGGAATACATCATCACCCGTCGTCATATCCACGAGGTACTCGAGTGTTACCTCGATTTCACACAAGAGACCACCCTCTTTCCACCCTTCGAGGAAGAGGTTAAGTTTGAGGAGATAGTCGCCCATATGACCAACGGGAAGACGAGGTCGAGATCCTCCATTAGGAGGGTCGACCTACCCCACTATATGTGGATGCTTGATTCAATAATCAAGTGCAAGCTGTACCCAATGTGCCACGACACTAAGCACATCGAGAAAGTGCAACAGGCACTTTACGTGGCTTTCTGTGGCCGTTGGTTTGATGCCACCATGCTCATCCTTGAGGGGATGAGATATATTAAGGATAAATTGATGAAGGGCAATCTAAGGCCCAAGGAGAAGATGTCATATGCTCGGCTCATCTCAAGTATGTTGGAGTGCTACTCCGACGCCCCCACCTACACTGTATCGCCTCACGAGGTGAGGGCTACGGATTGCGTGAAGCAATTATCCATTGCTTCATGGCGCCATAGTTATAATTTGTTGAAGCGGACCCTACCGGCTATGGGTCCCGTTCCGACAGCAGCAGTAGCTCCAGTACCACCACCACCCCCACCACCACATCTAGATCCACCCGTGGGTGGGGCACACCCAGTGGAGCCACCAGCGGAGAGGGCACCCTCCCACACCACCGCTTCACCTACGCCGCCAGCACAGTTCGCGGCAGCTACACGTACGTCATCCTACTGCCGCCAAGCACCTCACTCCGGTCCTACCATCGAGGACGTGTTGGCACGCATGGAGGCCAACAACGAGAGGATGAACCGGAGGATGGACTTTCTGATGTTCCATACCCTCCGCTACATCTATCCATTAGACTACCAGCGGCGCCTGGCCCAGGAGGAGGAGTGGACCGCAGGACGGATCACCTTCCATAGGGGTCCCGTCTTCCATCCGACCACCGTAGCTACCGACGCGGCAAGCTCGGCACCACAGCCACCAGAGCAGCCCGGCTCAGCCGGCCCCATACCTCCGCCACCATGGAGCAACCCGCCCAGACGACCGGCCAGGAGGGGACGTGAGACCACGACGAGGATGTTTTGTATGACAGATTTTGAGAGTTTTCATGTAAAAAAAAAAAAAAAAACAAGTTGTAAATTTTAGAAATTTATGAAATATAGATCCGTTTTCTTCAACATCTGATGTGTATGTCATTTGTTTGCTTGTATAATTGTGAATATGTTCGTCCTTATTGTGTGTGGGTACGCGACACCCAAGGTGCGGCGTTCCCCAAACCGAACACCCTTGGGTTATTTTCGAGGACGAAAATTTCCAAGGTGGGGAGGATGTAATAACCCGAAAAATCGCGTTAAACAGTGACCTCGGGATCCGTGCCCCACCGGTCATAAGTTTGACCAAGTAGGAGTCCACTAGTTGACTCGAGGAGTGATGAACGGATGTGACGTGAAATTAATGCAAGCGTGTGGAGTGTGAGGTGAAATCTGAAACCACATACACCATTTCGAGTGCATGTGCTCAACACGTAGAAAATAAGTATAAAAGGGTTAAAGAACCCTAACTTACTCTTGTTTGATTATTGAAAGAGTTAAGAAGAGAGAGAGAGGGAGAGAGAAGTAAAGAGGGTTGTTAAGCAAGGAGTAAATGCAAGCCAAAGGAGGGGGATTCGAGTATTTAAAGCCGAAATCAACGCAAATGATCCTTTTGAACTAAAGCTGGAACCCTAGCCATTCCAACTTTGAGATCCAATCAAATTGAGATTTGATTGAGGTAAATTTTATGAGAATTAAATGCATAGATCATAGAGGTTTAATTGCAGTTAGAAATATTTAAAATCATAGGATGAAGGCTTAGAAAAAGAAGGAAAATTTGTTTGAGAGTGATTTGGAAGAACAGCCCGAAAGGGGGCTGAATCTGGCCAAATCGATTAATCGAAATTAGATTTCGATTGATCGATTTTAGCCCAGAAGTTGAAAAGTCATGAAAGCCCGATTTCGATTAATCGAAATGAATTTCGATTAGTCGATTTAGAAATCGACTAATCGATTGGAAAGCTCCAGCCACTGGAGAAATGAAACCTGGGGAAATCGACTAATCAAATTGGAATTTCGATTAATCGATTTCGGATTTCGATTAATCGATTTGGGATCGATTAATCAATTTTGAGATCTCGACTACTCGATTTAAGAATCGACTACCTTATGTTGGAGACCTCGATTAATCGATTTGGGATCGATTAATCAAATTTGAATCTCGATTAATCGATTTTGAGAATCGATTAATCGATTTGGTTTTCGATTAATCGATTTTGGCAATTTTGCTTAAACTTTATAATTTTCTTTGAGATTCATGGCGGGTCCAGAACCTTCTTCATTACATCTTTAGTGATGTATTATATATGTTGTGATGTATCATAGGTGGTACGTGTGACCATGAGCACAAGGAGCCGCGTGGGACCTTGATGCTTGGACCATCAGAGAATTGAGGTAGGGAACACCTTGAACATGTACTTTAAATTCAAGAGCATATATGTAGTGATATAATTATCAAATGTTAAGTTGTTTTAACTGTGAAAAGCTTTGTGAAAATGGGTGCGTGTGTGACACCAAAAATGTGATAAAGGCATCTGTGTGATGCAAGTAACTAAGAACAAGTAATCAAATTAGATTGAGACATCCCCAGGGGATGAGAAAGTAATAAAGGCATCAGGTGTGATGCGGGTATGTATACATCCCAGGGATGTATACATAGGATTGAATAATTACTGTTGAGGCCTAACTGATATAAGATAGCACACTTACACGGTGAACAACTATATGTAATGCACATGATACTTTTGTTATTTGAGGTTTAGAGGATACCCCACCGACGTGGCGGGATACCCACGACTGACGCGGCAGGATATCCGTGACCGATACGGCGGCAAATCCGTACACCAGCACGGAGGTTTATCCTTGACTGTAAGTACATCCCAGGGATGTTGTGTAATATTTAACCCCGTCGCCTAGTGAGAAAGGGGCTTGGGTCGTATTCCCAGGGAATACATGTTTTTTTACAACTGTCTAATTAGATGACGATGAAGGGTATCTCATCGGGGCTCGATGCTATATTGCTCGGGGATTACTTAAGTTGAAGATTTAAGTTTTGCTTTAGGCATGTTCAGTGTTATTCATGATTAAATCAACAGTAATGTAATACATGCAACTTACCAGTAAATTGAGTGAAAATCATCTACTTTTAATTGGTTTTCTAGCAAATTTATAGATTCATCATGCTTTGAATATCATGGAATATATGTGAGTCTTAATTTATATATTCATTGTGTTATTCCCTATTGAGCTAGGATGTAGCTCACCCTTTTGACTATACGTCGCAGGTCCATTGATAACAGCAGCGGAGGCTTTGGGGGACGTGGATCCGGGTGATTCGAATTACGTACCTGAAGACGAGTTAGAGTCTCCTCCCGAGGACTTTTTCTAGGTGACTCTGCTGAGCACTTTGATAGAAAGTCAATTTTGTGAGCAGTTTAGTGCGGCTTGGTATGTCAAGCCTTTATTTTTGAAACAATGTAATTAAATTAGATATTCTTTTGGCGAACCATCTGGGGTGATCTGTGTGTCATCGATGGTTCGGGTCGGTTCTCTATTCATGCAGTGGCATGAGGGTTGAACTGTCTTTTGAATATGCTAGTTGGGCATATTAATGTTTTCCGCTTTAATGAGATTAATTATTTTATTTATTAAGTGGTGCTTGTTATACTAATATTCTGTGCTAAGCTTTGGGGCACGGTCTGGAGGATCGTACTGATGGCACGGATTTCGGGGTGTCAAAATCTGGGCTGTCACAAATACCCTTGACGCTGATAGTCTTAATAGTTTTTTTATTAATAGCAGCACTTTTTTGCTGCAAAAAACTGCCGCTAATAATCTATTTTTTGTAGTGAAATTTGTTACAAGCAAATAGCAACCCATGTTTATTGTCCAGATTAATGACAACTTGATAGCTCGTAAGTAAAGTTGGTAGATTACTATACATAATATTGTTTTAGCATTCAACTTAAGTATGTTATCCAAAAACATTAAAAAAAACCCTCTTCTTTTTCATATAGGTAGGACAAGCCTCTTTCAACAATGACATTATATTATAACGGAATAAATGTGCATTCTGATAGAACAAAGGCATCTTTATACACACTATAAAAAATATATATTATTAGCGGTAGTTTTTACTACAAAAAACTGCCGCTATTAACAAAAAAACTATTAAAGACTATTAGCAGTAGTTTTTTGTTAATTGCGGCAGTTTTTGGTTGCCGTTAATAATCTTGTTTTTTGTAGTGACATTAATTTTTATTTTTGTACTGACTTTATAAATTTTAAAATATTGCAACTTTTCATAAAAAATTTCAATCCATAAAAACCTTCAACCACCGCAAGCTTAGTACTATCTGAACTAATAAAAACTTCTTCTTTTTTAGCTCAATTGGTATCCACTTCCTTTGGGGAAGTAAAAGGTTGTGGGTTCTAATCCCCACACCTGCTCCCACCCTTTTTGTTGGTCTCTCCCATTGTGTTACACAAAAAATGAAACCTCTTTGCACTGACACTACATCTGGGTTGTCTATGCCGTATGGCATCCTTAAAAAAAAATACCATTGAAAATTTATAATCATTCTCTACATTGACTCAAAGATTGTGCTGAGTAAGTTCATTATTTTCATATTCCAATGTCATTTATAAATTTTTAGTATAAAATCACTAGCAAAGATAAATATTGTCATTTGTTCATTATAATGAATCCATTACTTGTAGCAAAGTTTTGGTAAGTGAAAATTTATACTATGAGTATTAATATTTATAACTTTTAAAAAAGTTTTAGAACAAATGTAAAAACATTTTTAGATGTGTTGAGATGCGCTTAACTAATACTCATTATTAAAAATATATATAAATAATAAAATTGCTTGCATTCTACGATTTGTACTTATCTTCATACTAATTATTGTATTTATAAAAATAAGTTGCACGAATGCAATCATAAACTGTAGCATGCATGCAATGTAACTAACCATTTCTATTTTATAATTTTTGTTTAAAATAGAAGTTAAATGGCAAACCGATAACGAAAGTAGTCAAGCTCAGTTCTTAAATTTTGCATCTTATGCTTAAAGTAATTATGAACAAAGAAAATTCAAAAATAATACTATCACAGAGCATAAAATGCAAAATTTTAAGTCAACAACAACACAATATTATCTCAAAGCATAAGATGCAAAAAAATTCAAGTTGGAATAAAATCATGACCTTCAAATTAGGCGGCTTAAATGGTGTTTCATGTGACACGAGTCTTAAAAATATTAAGTTTTTCTTTTCAAATTATGTGCATCAACAGTACAACACAAATCTAGTGTGTAAGTACTGCTCCCATATATTTATTGGTGTGCAGATTAATGAAAGTAATGCTTAACTTTTTACCAAAGTTGATAGAAGGAGTTAGACCATGCACTGCCCTTTGTCCATTGTCAAGAATTTAATGTCATCTCTAATTGAAAAGAATTGGCTATCGATATGTCTCTGCCAACGTTAGGTATGCATGAATATTTTTGAGTTTTAAATATATAAAAGGTCAAAAAGCGTACTTTCATTAATTTATGAGTTTGTCCATAACACATAAATAGATAGCTATGCACTTCCCAAAGTTTGTCAAGGATGATTGAGGTTTGTCCGAGCATGATCAACAATGCCCAAGAAGGGAAATGAAATACAGCTCAAGAATAAGTTTATTTGCAGCCCATAATGCACCTGAACTGCTGTGGATTGCATATAAACGAACCAATAAATTTATTTTATATATAACTAAAATGTCTTTAAATGCAAACCTAATATTTATTGAGGTTGCGTATGGCATAGCTCTCTGCAAGCCCCTATTATAGCAGAGCTCATCTGCTTTAGCAGGTTCCCATCCTTTTTATTAACATTCTGCTACCTGCTTTAGAAGGTATCCCTTCTCCTTGATAACTCCTTGCATAGCAAGATTTTATGCAAGATTTACCTGTTCAGCAGTTCTACCCTCCCCTCTACTCACTCCTTGTCAGAGCTGATTTTATTTGCTTTGATAGAGAGCTAGTAGAGAGCAAAGAGGTTGCTGCTAGAGCAGGTAAATCTTCCTTTGCAAGGAGTTAGAAAGGAGAATGAGAATCAACTAAAGTAGTTGAACTCTATTGTGGCAAGGGCTAGCAAAGAGCTATGCCATGCATAACCTTAGTTTCTCTTAGTTTTGTTGTGGGAATTTGGGAAGAGCTTTTCCCGTTTTGAAACTATAAGTTTAGGGGTAATGTCATGACCGACATTTAAATAATAAAATGATGTTACATCATTATTCTAAGATTTTTATTTTACACCATTAAAATATGGTATATTATTATGCCACATAGCCCACATGTATGAACATTTTAAAATTATCCAAGTGTCAATTCACTTGAAACATGTCTCAGCCAAAAAAAATAAACTTATAAATGGATGCAAACCATCCATTAGGTGAACTTTAATATCAGTCATTGAAATATAAGAACAATGACTGATATTAAAGTGCACAAATCGGATGATTAAAATCTCTCAATGAGAGTAATTTTGGGTATATTACCCTTCAATGTATGATCTCCCACCTAGACTGTATGAATTAATCACATCTTAAATCATTAATAGTGTAAGATCATTTAAACGCTCATTTAGTGCTCAAATGCTGGTCAGGAAGTCAGGTTCTGAGTTTTATAATTAGAAAATTGCAAATGGCAGGCCGATTTTGTGCAGGCAAAGTGCAGGCGACTGAGGTGGCGCAATGTGACTGCTTGGCTCGACCTACATTGGTTGGGCTCTACTACACTTGCAGCCAATTGCATCGCGCCACGTCAGCCACATGTAGAAAACCTTCCTGCCATTTAACATTGTCCTTTTATAATAGGAAAATTATAAACGAATGACAGATTTGTTGAAAACAAATTGTAGGCAGTTGATGTGGCGCGACGTGATTGTCTGCACCATGGATCAAAATCTCAACCGAAATTTCAAATTTTCGGCCGAGACGTCTCAGTTTCAATCTAAGCCGAGACGGAAAATACAAAAATAACGCCCCCTCTCCGAAAATACAAGATTATCGACCGATAATTTCATATTATGGGCCAATAATTTGAAATTATCAGCTGAAAGCTGGTTTGCATTTTTATTTTTATTTTTAATTATTTTTTTAATTATTTTCTTCCTCCTTCTCTTCCTCTTCCCCAAACAACCCTTCTTCTCACCGAAGACTAGCCGAAACCTCGTCGGATCTCGCTGGATTTCGTGTTTCCCCCCCCCCCCCTTTTTTTCCCTTGCTTGCTTCATTAATTGAGCCCCATCGCACTTGCAGCCAATAATGCCGCGCCACATCAACTGCCTGTATTTTATTTGCATAAAATTTGTCCTCTATATAACATTGTCCTTTATAATATCATAAACATTTTTCATGATTTTTTTCAGAAAACTTCCAGGCCTCGTTCGGGAGCTAGATTTCGCTCAAAATCTGAGTTGAAACTCAGAAAGTAGCAAGAATGAGGGATTTTTTGAGCCATTCTTGCATTCGAGAGTAGTCATTGGGAACTGGGATTTTGAGGCATTTCCGAGTGAAAGGGATGTCTCTTCGTCCGAGCAAATTGTTCGGATTAGCTCAGATTCTAAGCTCAGATTTGTGGCTGTTCAGTATACTTCACATAAGAACATACATGAGATCCCAACTCTCAGTCAACGGTCATAAATTCCAACAACTATGCATTGTCTTCCCCAACCATCCAAATGAACTGGTTTTTTAATGGAGGGGCATGGATCAAAATCTCGGCTGAAACCCATCCAAGACGAAAATTTAATGGAGAGTGCAGCTGCATATTTTGAATTTTTTTTCTAGCTTTTAAAACCTCGATCTGGTTTTTTAAATAAAATAAAAATCTAGCTTCCCATACCTTCAAAAATATAAAAAATAAAATAAAAAATTTAGATGAGAGAAGGTCCTTGAGATTATATATATATATATATATATATATATATATATATATATATATATATATATATATATATATATATATATATATATATATATATATTTCTTACCTCATCTTTCGACTATCTTCTCCGGCGAACATCATCGGGATGGAAGGAAGAAAGGGGGAGATGAGAGTTCGAGAGGTTACAACAATTTTTAGCTATTTTAGAAAGCTTTAGAAAGGGCTAGTATTTGGTGTTGGGCATATATACATTAATTAAAAATTTCTCAAAACAAAAAAATCACGTGGCCTAACCGGAAATTTTAGAAAAGGCTAGTGCTTTGGTGCTTGGGCCCTAGCTCTTATATGGTGTTTAAATGATCTAACACCATTAGTTTCATTTTGATAGTGTTAGATCATTTAAACAAAAGAGCCGACTCTTCTGACCATCGGTGTAATATTAAATTAAAACCCATGATTTTTAAAGGGTCTGACTCAGGTGACAGTCATTTAAACACAAAAATTGTGTTTAACTGATCATAAACCCTCAATGGTTTAAGATGAGGGAGATTTAAGCCATCTTATTTCAGCCATAATGGGCCCAAAAAAGGCTTTGTGAGGAGATTTAAGCCAACTGATTTGTAGACTTTAACATCAACTATTGTTTTCAATATTAATGGCTAGTGTTAGAGATCATCAATCTATGGTCTAAGACGTTGGTGATTTGTACTGTTAGGGAGATTTAAGTCATCTGATTTCAGCTATCATGAGCCCAAAAATGGCATTATAGGGAGATTTAAGTAATCTAATTTGTGAACTTTAACATCAACTATTATTTCCAATATTAATGGTTGATGTTAAAGATCATCAATCAATGGTCTACGATGTTGGTAATCTGTACTGTTAGGGAGATTTAAGCCATCTGATTTCAATCATAATGGGCCCAAAAATGATATTATAGGGAGATTTAAGCCATTTGATTTGTAGACTTTAACATCAACATAACATCAACTTATGGGTCCCTTGTTAAGCCAACACACCCTTGTTAGGTCTCTTATGGGTCCCGTTCTTTTAACTACCTTTAAATCCACCCACCGAGTCTTTGAGTTCACCACGCTGAAACACATTGACTGCGTTGAATTCGACGATGGAGATCGTTTATTGTCCCAATATTTTACACGATGGATCTTGATATCATGGGCGTACTATCAGACGGTCAATATTATTGTAGGGTATTTTTTTCGATTTTTTTCGGGTCTTTTTCGGTTTACTCAACTTATCCCCTCGATTTTCGGTTTCAAGCCACCCAAACCGAAATCGAACCGAATTGGAGTTCGGTTTGTGTCAGGTTTCGGTGGAGTTTGGTTCCAAAAGAAATTATTGAGCAATATATGACCCACTTTAACCTCGTCGAACTATTGTGGAACCCCGATTTGGTGACTATGTTGGGTATTAGTGGTTCATTTTAAAAGAATTAGCCATTAAATTAGATTATAAAAAAGAATCCGTCAAAAATATTCAATCCCATCTCGATTGCTTGCCCGTGAATTTTGAGAGAAATTCGAGTACGACACATAAACCGATGATTAGATCACATTTCTGCGGTCATAGCATAACCATTGATTGAATGATTCTGAGGATTTTATGAGATGAACTTAAAAGCAACGGACTCTGAGTTTTATAAGAATCTGTCAAGAATCTGAGTAACTTAAAAAAGCGTATAGAAAAAATCAGGAATTTGAGTAAATCTGTTAGGAATCGGAATGTCTAAAATATGAGCTTTTCTAAAAAAAAATAAATAGAAAACACATGAACAAGACCTCAATGTTCGGTCAGATTATATTATTTGTCACCTACAAAACTTTAGGCGCAACCTGTCCATGGACGGGTTTGAATTGGTGAAAGATTTGTGCACTAAAGGAGGTTGGAGTAGGTCAGCCATAGGTGGAGATAAGAAGAAAATTACATTTAAACCCCAACAGACTATATTATATTTTGATAATTCCCAACCAACTTTATTTGATCTCAAACAAGAACACTTGTCCGATTTATACAAAGAGTGCACAGTCTTGCCGATTACCAGCTAAAATTACATCCAACTCCAGATCTTTCTAGAACATCTCCAGATTCTCCAGTACACTACATTGCTCTACCGTCACCTACCCATCGCCCCACGCCAAAACGAAACCCTTTTAACAGGCCAAAATGAAAATATGATTAAATATATTTTGGGAGCCATTATTTATGCACGTTTTTTTAAGTGATCGCACTAAAATTAAAGAAAATTTGATATTTTAGGAAGATATGATATGTAAATTAAAATGTAATATGGACTGTCTGATTAGAAGTTAATGATCAATAGATCTTTGGTACATAAAATTGGAACAAAACACGATACTTGTCATATGATCTATTACCATCAAATGTTGAATTATATAATAGCGTTTGACTCCATTTAATCAAATGATAAAAATTATATTTTATTCTAATATTTTGCAATTAATATCTTTAAGTCATGACTTTAAAATCAAACGACTTAATTGGTATTTTCATATAATAAAGCTCGCCAAACTTATAAGTCTTTTTTTTAAATTCCCTATATTTTAATTGATTATTTTAACTTTTCACTTTGCATCTCATATATGCATCATGAAAAATTTTAAATGGAGGGCATATTTGTTGAGGGCGAAATGTAGGGATTGACTGCACTACCTGCATTAATTTAGCTCGAGGCACTTACAACTAATTGCGTCACTCCACATCACCACCTATACTTTATATACATAAAATCTTTCCTCCATATAATACTGTTCTATATATCATAAAACACCAAATATTATCGTTCCCATGTGATGCCTAAGAATTTTATGTATTCTTCTATTGATCCCATCCGTCCATTCTCAAATTGAAACGTTATAAGTAAAACTCTTTTCAGACCGTTGAAAATATTTTATTGAGTATAAAATTATCAAACAATTTACTATGCTGATGAAATTCACCATTTAAATGTGATTTTAAGAAATTATCCATCCAAGATGTTTGCCACCGATCATACGGCCGAGATGGAAATTATTATCTCTGATATGTGATATCAGATCAGATCCATTTTTTCCTTTGATCATGCTTAATGATATGTGAACATAATAACTACATAAGGCAGTTTTACTGCCACACCATTTTATATTATAGCCACCTCACCCACTGTTTTGACTCATGCGACGAATATTGTGTTTCATTTAAATCTTTGATGGCATGTCATGATGACGTTACTTTTTGAGATGTGTGACAAATGTAACCAACATCTTATCCTCTTGTGGTAGCTCATGATATCAAAATTTATTTGACAGGAGGAAAAATAATTTCTACAGTCAACGTTAATGGTTGTAAAGTGTCGAAGAAGCACCTAAATTATATTGCCAGAAATGGGCAATGACCCGTTCGCCCGAAAGCCGGTCAATCTCCTGATGTAAAAAGGCAGAAACAGGCCGAACGTATTTCCACTGATTACATAAATGGCTGTGCGATTCTCAAGTTTTGACCAATACAGCGTAAGGAGATTGGCCCGTTCACACTTGACACTGAAAGAGTAAAATAAATCAATTTTCTTTTTGTTAGGCTACCGAGTAATTTCAAAGTCGAATCGAGGATTCTAGAGAACGAACGCACCACGGCGTCTTATTTTTACTCTTCTTCGCACCAAACGATCAGATCACGAAAAAGCTCGGAGGAGAAGGAAAAAAGAAAAGAATTTCAACACAAATCTTCGAAAGGCATGTTCGAAACCCTAGTTTTTTACTTTGTTGATTTGTTGAAAGTTTGTACTTTTGAGCTTGAGAACATAGCAGATCTGTTTTTAATTTTCCGATTTTAATTGAGCACACAAAATAAAGATGAAAGATCCTCAAATTATAGGGCGAAATGAACCGGAGCTACGTGCATGCATTATTTAACTATTTTACTCTTTTCTAATTTAGTTATATTGGTACGAACTCTGGATTTCTACGAATCCTTTTTTAGGACTTTGCAGAATCGTTGCCCAGCCCCAGATTACAATTTTTTCCCCCTTTTTAATGTACAAGTTTTGAATTAAAGCCGTTTAGATTATTGTAATATGTTAAATCCATGTATTGTTTAGCGATTTTATTTCAATGGAAAAAAAAAATAAATCCTTTTTTAGGATTTTTGCAGATTGGTGCCCAGCCTAGATTATGATTCTTTTTCTCCTTTTTGATGTCCAGACTTTAAATTAAAGCCAGTAGAACCGTAGCTTTTCGTTTGGATCATTGTAACATGCTAAATCCATGCGTCGTTTAACGATTTTATTTAAAAATAAAAATATCAGGAACCTTAGATTTGTACGAATCCCTTTTTCGGAATTTGCAGAATTGGTGCTCAGCCCAAAACATTAAATATTTTTTTTGTTTGTTTTTTGCTTTTTTTAATGTTCAGACTCTAAATTAAAGCCAATAGATCAATGCCAATAGACAATGTACATGAACCCTAGCTTTTAGTTTATAGATGCTTGTAATATGTTGAATCAAAATTAGTGATTGGATTATAATTTTATTTTATATTGCATTGATGTTCAGATAGATTGTTTTTTATTGCCGGGGACAGAGACTTATTTATCAAGCTGCTCTTATACCGGAAAAAGTAAAAAAAAATGAGTGTTGTGGGTTTTGATATTGGTAACGAAAGTTGCATCGTTGCTGTTGCGAGGCAACGTGGGATAGATGTTGTGCTTAATGATGAATCCAAGAGGGAGACTCCGGCCATCGTCTGCTTTGGAGAGAAGCAGCGTTTCATTGGAACAGCTGGTGCTGCTTCATCTCTCATGAACCCTAAGAATGCTGTTTCTCAGATCAAACGTCTGATAGGGCGGAAATTCTCTGATCCTGAGGTTCAAAGGGATATCCAAAGCTTCCCATTTACTGTCGTAGAAGGGCCTGATGGTTATCCATTGATACAAGCTCGATATTTAGGAGAAACTAGGCTTTTTACCCCAACCCAAATCCTAGGGATGATCCTTTCAAATCTGAAGAGCATTGCGGAGAAGAATTTGAACGCTGCAGTATCTGATTGTTGTATTGGAATCCCTGTTTATTTTACGGACCTTCAGAGGAGATGCTATTTGGATGCTGCAACAATTGCTGGGTTGCATCCACTCCATTTGATTCACGAGACGACTGCTACAGCACTCGCTTACGGGATTTACAAGACGGATTTACCCGAAAACGACCAATTAAATGTTGCATTTGTTGATGTTGGTCATGCAAGCATGCAAGTATGCATCGCCGGTTACAAGAAAGGCCAGCTGAAAATATTAGCTCATGGATTTGATCGGTCGCTTGGCGGGAGGGATTTCGATGAAGTCTTGTTTCATTATTTTGCAGCAAAATTCAAGGAAGAGTATAAAATTGATGTGCTCTCGAATGCCCGGGCTTGCCAGAGGCTCCGGACAGCATGCGAGAAGCTTAAGAAGATGCTGAGCGCGAATCCTGAGGCACCATTGAATATCGAGTGTTTGATGGATGAGAAAGACGTGAGGGGCTTTATAAAGAGGGAGGAATTTGAGCGGATCAGTGCTCCAATATTGGAACGGGTGAAGAGACCACTGGAGAAGGCTTTATTGGATGCCGGGCTAAGCGTGGAGAACATTCACTCTGTGGAGGTTGTTGGTTCGGGTTCTCGTGTTCCAGCGATTATCAGGAAGTTAATGGAATTTTTTGGTAAGGAGCCAAGGCGTACCATGAATGCGAGCGAATGTGTTGCCCGAGGCTGTGCTCTTCAATGTGCAATTCTAAGTCCCACATTTAAAGTGCGCGAGTTTCAGGTAACATTTTCTCCTAAGTGTAACTTCTTCAGCTGCCCACTGTTTTTTTTATGAAATGGCATCTCTTTTTACTGATTAAAAAAAAAAAAAAAAACATTTTCTCCTAATTGTTTTAACATTATTAATGTTGCTTTTTGAACATTCCCTGCACAAATTATAATGCTCAGGAATTTAGGAGACAGATTGGGCACCATTACCTTTTAACGTTTGGATTAGAGGCATAAATAGTTGTACATGCATTCATTGATTCCCCGACGTAATTGATACCGTTATGTTAATGGCATAATGTTTTGGTAAATTCGACTAGAGCTGGTATAGGGTAACCGTCCCGTTCCGAACTGTGATGTGGTACGGGTCACTTTTTAGCCTGTGCGTGATCTGGAGCCAACATGCATGGTATGGCTATGATCTAAAGATCTGTGGTTTTTGAAGATTGAGGAAACATCTCTATCATGTGATTCAAAGCAGTCAACACTAAAATGAATTGCTATCATTTAAATATTTAAACCAGTTTACCAGTTCGTTTGCGTTGACTAATTTGAGTCACATGATAGACATGTGTTTCAGTTTCAATCTTCGACACACCATCATATGGGACACATGTCGACTCCCAATCACATCTCAAAATGTGACTCGTTCCAAACCACCATCTGGAGCAGGTCAGTTACCCTATACCAACTCATTCGACGAATCTGCTGTCTTTATCTCTTTCCAATAAAAAATCATATTTTCTTTTTGTTGGGACACATCTCTTAATGTGCTTCAACTCTTTGCTGGTCTATATATATTTTCTGTAACATTATTTTTTAGATAGAAGCCTTTTTTGCTTCCCTACAATATTTTCTAGCTCCCATTTATGTTTTAGAAATAGGCTGCAGTGGTCGCTGCATTTGATTTGCTGAAATGTCCCCATCTCAACTCACTTTTCCAGCTCAAGACACTAGTTCAGTTTCTGCCTTCTAAACTTGATGTCACATTTCCATCCCTCAAGTATCTTACAGAATCTGTAGTGCCGACTTCACTATCTAGTTTTGGCTGGAGAATACTTGAAATCCAACGTGTATTAATTAATTGGAAAAACCACTTTCATATCAAGTGTTTTTCAAGTAGTCATTTAGCTGATCTAATAAATGGATTGAGTGCTACTGAAGGTTGCTTGTTGAGTAACAAATCCACAAAGACAGTTGTTTGCTGACTAACCGACAACCCTGAGCATAGTTCTAAAACTTGGCAAGCCAACGAGTTAACTCAGCCGAGTTACTCGACTCGCCTGGATATCGAGTTGTCTGAGTCGAGTCGAGATTTCGCTAAGATGATGCAACTAGGGACCTATCTTTATATATATAGGATAAAATTTTAGAAATCTTATCTTTGTAAAAAAGTATTAAACTACCCATTTTTATCAACATATCTCTGTCTTTTTCCTTGTAAAATATTTCTTTATTTTTAAACAAAATACGGAGTTGGAGCAAGTCGGGTCTATCAGAGTTTTCGAGTTAACTCAACTCAATTTATTTTCGAGTCAAGTCGATTTTTCGTTTTTTTAAACCATGACCCCGAGGAACGGAAATAGCCTAAGTTTATGTTGGGTACTTTTGAGTTGTGTTTGGTTAGTTAAAACAGATGGCTCTAGTTATTGATCAAGGAAACTTGCTATGGAACCTTACTGAGGTTTTTATTACAATCAAGGTAACTATTTTATTTGTTTTATCATCATGGTTGGAATGGTTACTACTGCTACTGGTCTACTAGTGTAATTTCATCTGTGCACTTTATGGAACGTGAAAAGCTAAAATTTCTGTTTTTTAATTTTTTTTGAAAATGTTGTTATTAGCACTCTTGGGAACTAGGTGACTTGTACAGTTATAGTTATGAGCCAAGCTGGTTCTGTTTTTCATGGTGGCAAGTCTCTTTCCTTGTTTATTGTGTGCTGCCTGTTTCATTCCCTCATTCATGGTGAAGAGTAGGTGGTTTTGTTCTTTTGAATACTTGCTCAAATTATTTGTGACATCATTGAGGAGCCTGGTTTATATCTTGGCTGCTATGTTTCTGTGTTCTAACTACTTTTATCTTTGTTTGGCTCTCTCTAAAGGTCAATGAAAGCTTCCCCTTCCCGATTGCTTTGTCCTGGAAAAGCCCTGCTCCTGATTCGCAGAATGGAGCTGCTGAACGCCAGCAGAGCACTATTGTTTTTCCCAAAGGAAATCCATTACCTAGTATCAAGTCAATGTCATTTTATAGATCAGGAACGTTTACAATTGATGTATTTGATGCTGATGTGAGTGACTTGCAAGCACCACCAAACATTAGTACATATACGGTAATGAGTCAGTTACTACTGTTCAGTCTTAAACTAAATTTTGGTTTAGTATGTTCTATTTACAATTCAAACTTTTTACCCCATTTGATTTTATCTTTTTTCCTTATTTTCTGAATGCTTCCGGACAGATTGGTCCTTTCCAAACCAACAAAGGTGAGCGTGCAAGGCTGAAAGTGAAAGTTCGTCTTAATCTGCATGGCATTGTATCTATTGACTCAGCAATTGTAAGTCTAGGACATAATCACTACAATTTAATAGTGGTCACTACCAGATTTAATTAATTTATTTATTTTTCAATCATTTTTTTATCGGTAGTCACTGCCGGATTTAGTAGTTGTTTTTTATTTTCATTGCCTATGAATAGTACCCTTATTGTTTTTATTGCAGCTGTTGGAAGAAGAAGAAGTCGAGGTTCCAGTACCATCCGGAAAGGAGCCTCTAAAGGAAGCTACAAAGATGGACACAGATGAGGTTAAAAGTGAGACTGCTTCTGCAGGTACTGGTGAAAATGACATAAGTATGCAAGATGCTAAAGGTACCGGTGATGCTTCTGGTGTTGGAGTTGATAATGGTGTTTCTGACTCTGGTGACAAGCCTGTGCAAATGGAAACTGATGTCAAGGTTTGCAAAGATTGTCCCTTTTATTATTTCAAGATGATGTGGTTGATTAGTGGATTTCGTCCTTCTAACAAAAGAAAAAGAGGAAAACCTTTATTATTTGCATATATTCTATTTGCTCTTGCATACATTATTCTGGTCTGTTACCAATCCATAACTATAAGTTTCAATAGAAATTTAGTCCTTACGTTTTTGTGTTTCATAAATTCCACAATTGATCTTTCTACTGCTTTTTCTTGGTTTGTAGTTATATATATATATATATATATGTATATATGATTCTCTTAGATACTTAGTTTGTATGTGTGTTGAACCTGTGATTCAATCACTTATGGCTTAAGTTGGGTTGTTAATTGTTATGTCCATTGCCCAACTTACCGAGAAAACTTCTTGTTAGAGTCGCAGTCTAAAGACCACTATTAATTGATCAGTTAGACAGTTTGAATGATAAATACTCGGTTCTTAGCAAAAAAGTTCATAACTTCACAATACTTATGCTTGAAACTGATGTAGGATGAGAGTAAGTTAGAAAATTTGAAGGCTCGACCTAGTAATTGTTGCTATCTGAGTAATAAGGTTTACGAAGCCATTTCAAAGTTTGCAAAAATCCGAAGGAAGAAGGTTGAAATTAATTGTTGAATTCACCAAAGCATCTTTTGGCACTGTTATTTTCATTTATTTGTTTTTATTTTTTGTGTTTTTTAGGCAGATGCCTATATACCCATCTGCTGTTTTGATGCAGTTCACAAGAAGGCAGCCCAAAAGATAAGGCCAGAGAGAAACAGCAAGAAGAAAATTGGGAGTAGAGAGAGAGAAACAAAAGGGGAATGTGGATTGCGGATTCAATAAGTATCTTGCCTGTTATGCTAATAATAGACCTGATATTTATGGGCCCTTTAAATGGCTTAGGGGACTTATGTCGAAAGGCCCATTATTGCCAAATGGATGCGATCATGTGCGTAGGGCTGTCAATGGACCCATCTCTCTCTCTCTCTCTCTCTCTCTATGTATATATAATATAATATAAGATAACATGATATAATATAATACCCTCCACCTGGCACAATAAAAACTTGGTTTTGGTGCCACATGAAGCAAGGGGATCATTTAAATCAGTTTAAAAAACAAAAAAAGAGGAAGGACATTTCCGTCCACCCGGCAACAGAGAAACTGGTTATGGTGCCACATGGAGCAAAGGGCATCATTTAGATTAGTATATAAAAAAATTAAGGACATTGAACCTTACAAGGCTTACAAGGTATATAGGAGGCACAAGAAGATATCCAAAGCACTTCACACACTTTGGATAGGAGATTGAAGACCAATGGGTGCGCGCAACATGTGAAGACCCCACTTTAGGAAGACGGGCACATGAGAATGAAAGGAAGAAGACTGGTGGATCAGAAAAAGAGTCGTGAAAGAGGGTCACAAAAGACCATGCTGAAACCATGGACGTCAGTGAAATTTCGTTGCTCTGTTCTCTAGCAAGAACATATAGTCCACAAGTCACGGATGTCAGTGAAAATATTCACGGACGACCGTCAATTACGTCCCGCGATCTAATTGCTGAACTTTCTTTTTTTTTGTTTTGCTTCGAGAGTTTTAGAGCAGTTTAGTCTTTTGATTTAATATTTATTAGTAGGGTTTCTTAACTCTATAAATAGAGTTCTAAAAGACCATTGAAATTAATGAATCGTTGATTATTGAAAATTTGAGAAAAAGTTCTTGAGAGCTTTTTTTGAAGAGAGTTTTCTTCCCCGTGGGATTTGGTGCGAGGCCAAGTCACCTCCTTCTATTCTCTTCTTTAATCTTCCGTTGGTGCAAGGTAGCTTAATTATTTGTTTCCTTTGATCCTAATTTTTTTTTTTATTATTGTTTTGCTTTATTAGTTGTTGGAAAGTTGTTTCAACCTTAGAAAATCCTTTGTTTGAGAACCCTTATTATTCTAAACCTTTTCAAACCTATTATTTCTTTAAACCCTAGAATGGAATCAGAAGACGCCTTCATGGATTGTTGTTTGATGCCCTAGGCCAGAGGGAAGTCAAGTTCTATCTAGAGAACCCGCATTACTAGATTAGTAGGGACTATCGTGTTGGCTTTAACACTAAATCGAACCCCGTGGTTGCCTAAATTGAATTTTGCGATAATCCATTGCTAATTAGTAGTTAAGTTGCTATATCTTATTGTTCATGAATTAAAATTGATTTCAGGAAATTGCATAATTAGGGTTTTAGTGTTTGGTCCTGCATCGATCTCTACTCATGTGATTAAGCCCTTAAGTTTTAGAAAATGGACGGGCTAAAACAGTAGTGATATTTTACTTTTACTTTTTTATTTTTTGAAGCTGATTTAAATGATGGGCCCTTGCTAGGGCCAATTGAATTTAGTGGTATAGTTAGGATTAGGGTTAAGAGGAAGAGGACGAAGAGAGATGGAGAGAATTAGGGTTGAGATCTGAGCCTCATCCACATATTGTTATCTTATATGCTTTACATAGTATTGCACGGATAGCATTACAATAGGCTATCGGAAAAAGGAAATGCAACTACTTAAAATGTACTTTCGCACACCCAATGACTACTTAAATGTACTTCCGCTGGATGCGGGAGCTTTGTGCACTGGGTATGACCTTTTTTGAGAGGAATACTCTCCCCCATTATCAAATCTTAAGGTCTTGACACTTGCATTGAATTGATTTTGGACCCACTTATGATAGATGGGAAAGATCGAGCTAACTTTATCTTTGGTCTTCATAAGTAACAAAGTATTGTAACGGGAAGGCCCCCAAAAATCCGAGTGAATAATTTTAAAGGAACATCCCATTTGGTATTACTAAGAGGATAAACAATTTTGCCATGTTTGGACAACTGGCGGACTTCACATTGAAATTGCTTATGATCAAATGAACTAAACAGTTTTGGGGACAAAATATGCAAACAAGGAAGTAGTAGATGTCCAATACAGCACTGCCATAGATGCTTTGTCTCCAAGGATGTAGTGGCCGCTGATGCTTTGTCTCCAAGGATGTAGTGGCCGCTGCTACAACAGAACCAAAAGCCCACTTATCCTAAAAAAATGTAGAGTTCCCTCTCGTCATGACACAACCGAATGTCCTCCCCACTGTCAGGTTCTGAAAAGATAATGAGGAATGAAAAAAGTTACACTGCAGTTCATGGTTTTTGTGATTTTACTGACAGATAGAAGACTCATTGGCATCTTTGGAATGCGAAGTGTAGAGTCAAGAGACCAATTACCAATATGAATATTTCCTTCCCCCATTACTGGGACAAGGGACCCATCAGCAACCCACATAATACATGGAGAGGTTATGGGCATAACAGAGTCAAATAAAGTGAACATGCCAAACATGTGATCAATGGCGCTTGAATCAATGATCTAGGGAGACTGAGATGAAGATGAAGCATAGGCTGACCCAACGATACCTGACGCTGCAATATGAGAAGATGAGGCTTGGATGTTAGAAGTTCAGAATAAGATCCTAGTACTCTCTGTGTGTCAAAAGTCACTGAAGTTGATGTTTGAGCGGTAGGATGTGTTGGCTGCTTAGTTGAAGTAGCAGATGTCGGTAGTGTCCTCCTCGGTAACAAAAGCACGACTGTTATGGAACTTCGGTTTACCAACCAAATCCCAACAAGACTCTCTAAGATGCCATTTTCTACCACAGTGGGTGCATTGCAACTTTTCTTTCTGTTCTCGTGATGGATCTCCACGTCCACCTCTGCCATAGGATCTACCTCCACCACGATGAAAATCAAAGAAGGATGGGAGTATTAAACGTCCAGGAGCATCGATGGAGACATGCATCAACTGGCGTCTTCTCTCCTCATGTTGTGGGAGAGAGAAAACAGTGCCAAGGGGGAGGGCACTCTTCCCGTCCTAGTATGCTGGCACGGACACTCATATTCGGAGTTATCACCCTTGAGCAAGTCAAATATCTTCTTACTTTCAATGTGCGATTGGCTTTGCCTACACATTCGCTATACCTTGGCCTGATAGTGCACCCACTACACTTATCATTCTCTTGAGTCCTGATATTAAGCTAGTTCATCCCACATGCTCCATAATTGCCTGGTGAGTAACGTATTATATTTAATGTTAAATGGTAACTAAGTTTGTAATATTATGTTATATACACCCTTGACAGCACTGATTCCAGTAAGACTAATAATTATAGGTGTTACCCTCAAGCGTGTAGCATAGAGGTCAGGGGTTTAAATCCCACTCTTACCTATAAAAAAAAAATAATTATTATAGGTGTTGATGCCCAGATACAAACACTGATACATAATGGATACGGGATGCAAGTATATGATTTTGGATCCTAAAAATGCATCACACTGATGTGGATATGGCTTGTTGCGATATATTTATAGTACTATTTGATAAACATGATATCATATAGTTTAGATATACAATTTGTAGACAACTTTTATAACATGTTATTTATATTTTTTTTATGGAAAGAAGAACACAAGAAAATAGTTGTTTGAAAAATAACGTAACAAAAACAGGAATATATATTTTAACGTATCCTAGGATTAGTATAGACAACTAGCGTATGTCAACTGTATGGAAATTTCTGGGTATCATAGACCATAGGAAACAAGGTGACACCTTTCTACCCATGGAGCAATGCAAGATGAAATGGTTTACTGTATCCTTATCTTTCTTAATTATTTAAAGAAGAAAAAAGGAAATTGTAATTTGAGCACTTGATGCAGAAAATAATGCATGAAATGGAAAACACACTTGACTCCTTCACCAGAAACACCCAAGGAAGAGACTACGTATCCAAGTCTCAAGAATGTGACTTAAAAGCCAATCTAGACCAAAAGTGGACTGTCACTAAAAAGTAGGAGAAATAAGTTTCTCACCTCTTCCACACAGTAGACATAAAATGGGTTTACATCTCACTTCTCACAAATAAATAAGCCCCATCATAAGCCAAAGCAATGTAATAATGGGGTGGGAGAAAATGTTTCCTTAAAAAAGGTGAAGTACTTGACTATCTCCAAATTTTACTGGATGATCACACACTTTATCTTTCAAATTAATAAGTTTTATGCGTTGTTATGATTCAAGGTTGATCTAGGTTTTAGACACATCTATTTAACTTCGTTTGTCTGTTGCCTATCTACCTGTACCAGTTGCTGTTCAGGTCTAAATACTTTATTTTCTGTTTTGAAGGCTGAGGCCAAAAAGAAGGTAAAGAAAGTGTCTGTCCCTGTCGTGGAGCATATTTATGGAGGAATGCCAGCTGTGGATTTGGAGAAAGCAGTGGAAAAAGAATTTGAAATGGCTCTGCAAGACAGAGTCATGGAAGAAACCAAAGATAAGAAGAATGCCGTGGAGGCCTACGTTTATGACATGAGAAATAAGGTAGAAATCATGTGTTTCGAACAATTCTAAGAAATTACTAGTATAATATTACATTGATCTTGCAACATCTGATCTTGTGATTTACCTCGGTTGTCCAGCTTCACGATAAGTATCAGGATTTTGTAACTGCTTCAGAGAAGGAGCAGCTCTCTGCAAAACTTCAGGAGGTGGAAGATTGGTTGTATGAAGATGGTGAGGATGAAACCAAGGGCGTTTATATTGCCAAGCTTGAGGAGCTCCAAAAGGTAAATAAGGGCTCTTTTCACTATTTTGTTAACCTCCATTTAGGAAGAAAGCGTCTGTTTTTTTTATAGGGATGTTGGTATTGCAGCAAGGTGACCCTATTGAGGGTCGTTATAAGGAGAATTTGGAACGGGGGCCAGTGATTGATCAACTCATTTATTGCATCAATAGTTATAGAGAGGCAGCTATGTCGAAAGATCCTAAATTTGAACACATTGACATTGCAGAAAAGCAGAAGGTATTAACATTACCCATTTAAAATGTGGATGTTAATTGATTCACTAGGTTGTAGGGAATCTTCTGGATGTGTTAAATTTTTACACATGAATTTGTTGCAACACTTGTTTTATTTTTTTCGTTTGTTCTCAAGATATGTTTACAATTATGGTAGGTTTCTGGTTTCAGTAACTTTTGAATATGATGTTCCTATCAGTTGATGCATGGCATTATATATATATATCCATTACCTCCGTATTATTATATAAAACTAGCATAATGCATGTGCAATGCACCTGGAATAGAAAACAAAATGTGCACCACATTTTAGGTCAATGTAAAAATTTTAAAGTATTAAATTTAACATAATAAAATATTAAAATGAATATAAATGGCATTAATATATTTTGTATCTAACTTCTAAGTATCAAAGTGTGAATGAAATAAAAGATGTTGGTCGAAGTAATCAATTTGTCATGAATGCAATATTTTTAATTTGTAAAGTAGAATGCATTTGCAAAGCATGTGTGTGAATTCATGTCAATCGCCTTTATAATGACAGTTGATTTAAAGGTGCTTGATCACTTTGAATCACACTATGAAGATGTATTTTGATGTTCCCTCTTTATAATGTGAGTCAAAGCAATAAAATGGCTTTCAAATTGAACGGATATCATGTAAATCTTTGAAATCAGTTTTATTCATTCATTTCAAAGGCCTTTGACCACTTTATGTCACACGATAAAGGTGTTTGACCGCTTTGAATCACACTGGATCCTTTGCATCATGTCACACGCTTTGAATCATGTTAATCTTTGTAATCAGTTTTATTCGTTCATTTCAAAGGCCTTTGACCACTTTATGTCACACGATAAAGGTGTTTGACCGCTTTGAATCACACTGGGTCCTTTGCATCATGTGAATGACAGTATCAAGCTGGGTCCTTTGCATCATGTGTCACGCTTGATTAAGAATAGATTGGGAAAAAAAATTAATTCCAAATATTTTTGAGCCATATGGGAATTATTAATTCCCAAAAGTAAAAATAAAATCTGTGCCACATAGGCATTACTCAAAAAACGGACTGACCATTGCCTAATAAATCCCCACTTCTAGGTAGGGCTCTCAATGGGCCAGGCCGGCCTGGATTTTGGCCCGCACCAGTCCCGGAAAATGTGGTACTTTCTATCAAGCAAACCCGGCCTGGTATCCGGACTGGGCTAAACATGGCAACCTGGATCAATCCGGGCCGGGATCGAGTTGAGTGTTCCAACACCTGTGCCGCACCCGACCCGGATATATATATATATATATATATATATATATATATATATATATATATATATATATATATATATATATCCTTTTAAAGTTATAATTTTTTTATTTTAACTAAATATAATTTACTTAAATGCCTTGAGATTAACTGTTGTCCATTATAACCATTGTGCAACAAACCAAAATGAAATATTTGAATAAAAGCATGTACTTGAGCCTCTATAATGTTAATATAATTATTTAATTAAATTTTTAACCTTCTTCAAACTTTTATTAGAAAAAAACAGCCCAAGCCCAATCAAATTTTATTAGAAAAAAACAGCCCAAAAAAAGCCCGGAAAAGTGCCCAAGCCAGGCCCGGCCCGGGTAGGTTAAGGCCGGGTTGAACCCCAGCCCGGCCCTAATCCGACCCATTGAGAGCCCTACTTCTGAGTGAGGATCGTGAATAATGCCATTGAAGCAAAAATTCCTAGAAAACAAAAGAAAAGAATATTTAACACATTAAAGCCTACAAAAAATGACGTATTAGGACTTAGGAATAAGAAAAAAATTCATGCTTTTTCACCTTGAAGTTGAATCCACTTTGCGGAGACCTCCTTGCCTTTGTGAAAGGCCCATCTGTGAAAAATCTGATTTGTGTGTTAAAGATTTGTTTTTATGAGGAGCCGTGGGAGAGATTTTAGGTTTTAGTTATGTTGGTTGATGAATAGATTGAAAAATCTTTATCCTTGTAAGAAGACTAATGCCCTTTATTTTTATTAATGTTATTTTGTCTCATTATTATCAAATTATGGTATTTTTGTCATTTTCAAAAGTTAATATTCGATGATATTTCGCTTTCTCCTTTTATAATAATCCAGATAGTAATTCTTGAAATGGATTAAAATGTACTGTCACGTTAACAAATCATTTTTTAGGAGGATTCTCCGATAACGGAGAAATTTGAATTACATGTGTAAAGTATTTTGATGATATTACCTTTGTTATCTTGTAGGTCATAAATGAATGTGCGGAGGCAGAGGCTTGGCTGAAAGAGAAAAGGCAGCAGCAGGATGCTTTGCCTAAGTATGCCAACCCAGTTCTCCTGTCTGCTGATGTGAAAAGGAAGAGTGAGACACTAGACAGGTATAACTAAATGAGCTCTCCTTGGAGCACTTGTATTTTTTTCCCCTTCTAGTTTACCATAAAAAAACAATTCTCAAATCCATTTTTCATCTGCACTAGTATTCTGCAGTAATGCAAAGCGTAATTCTTTTTAACCGACACTATGTTTTTTGATATTTGGTACCCTTTGCAACTATTTTAAGGTGTCATACACTGCATTTTTCGAGGATGGGTGCAGACTAACTACCGTGCATCTTTTCTGGGTGCACTTTGGATAAAGTCAAAAATATTGCGAGAGGCTAATCATAGTTAAATATATGCTGACCTCAACCTTAGGTAGCACTCATTTTCTGAAGTCCACAGGTGGGCATAACTTCTTTTTTGTTTTTTTTCTGATTTCCAGGGGTGGGGGTGGCCTCTTAGACGACCCGATTAAGCCCCTGGGCATGTGCAACACCCGCACATCACATGTACCAGGAAAGTAGGGATAAATCCCTGCAGGTGGCCGACAAGGGGTGGGATTCGAACTTAGGACCTCTACTTCCTGAGGTGTGGTCCTGGCCATTGTGCCAACACCTTGTTGGTTACAAGTGGGCATAACTTTAGTAGCAGGAAACTTCCATTCAGATTCACTCCTGGATTTTCAAATTAGCTTCTCTCTAGAGTCTTCGTTGTAGTGTTTTTCCTTTTAATGAAATCACTGCCTTATCAATCAAAAACGAAAAGAAAAGGTTTTTGGTTGTTTGACTCTCTCCTCTTACTCCTAGTTAACCTGTGCTGTATAGTTGACTTCCTGCTGCAAAAAGTTGCACATATTCACTTTTTTGCAGCAACAGAGCCGATCTTGCTACAGCCACAGGCCAGTAAACCTAAGGTTTATAGATTTTCCATGCATCTGTGTTCTAACCCTTCAAAATACTGATACAAAAGCGCTCCTCGAACAGGTTTTGCAGGCCAATAATGACAAAACCAAAGCCCACACCACCAAAACCACAGACAACTACCGAACCACCGCAATCTCAACCCACCAGCAGCAGCGAGCAGTCACCTGATGGGAATGATCAGACACCACCAGCTGCCTCCGAAGCGATGGATACTGACAAGTCCGAGACTGTTCCAGATCCTGCCTAAATCTCAAGTGAATTAAAAATAGGGTTTGTCCTAATTAAGCTTCGATATCACTTCTGTATTATCATTTCCCTTGTTGTCGGCCTGCATCCTAGTGTCATTGGGATCTACTCTTTATGGGTGGTGGGTGATATATGTTTAAATTTCACCATTATCAGGTTTCGGGTGGATCTACTTCATGTTTTATATTAGGGGGTCTCTAGAATCCGGTTTTGAAAGGGATTTAAGAGCAGAGAACTATACTGTTCGGTGATCAACTGGCAGTTGAGTTTTTGTCCGAAGAAATCTTTATTGAGAATTTGAGATACTCTTTTGCAGAGAGGAGGCGTTTCTCTTTTCTATGGTTCTCTGCTGTTTTATGTAATGGTTTGGATAAGAAGTCATTTTGGCCTTTTTTTTTTTTTTTGGGAAATTAATTGGGAGAGCACTTTGGATTTTCATGGACTAGGCGTTTCTCTGCCGTTTTATGTAGTGAGGCTGAAGCCTAGTTACCTTCTAGCGTTTGGATAAGTCATTTTGACCTTTTTAAATTTTAAATTTTTAATTTTATTTAATTTTATTTTTTTTATGGGTAATTAATTGAGAGAGCACTTAGGATTTTCATGGATAAAGGGTTTCTATTTTAGACCAAAATACACAAACATTTTAATTCCACTAAAACGAGTGGAATTAGAAAGCCATCAAAATCGGTTTCTTTCAATTGAGTTATTTCTATGGCCACGGACCACCACCACCACCACCACCACCAATTTCATGTCCAGTTGTCCACTATGAACATCACCACTATTACCACAACCATGACCTCTCCACCGCCACTACCACCACCACCACTGATACTGATACGTATTAGTAATAAGTATCGATTTTTTGCCAAATTGATATGTATCAGGTATCAATTCGGGTATCGGTATCAGTATCGGCTGATACCGATATATTTATATATATATATATTTTTAAGAGCCACCAATATTATTCGGTATCGGCAGATTCGTATCGGTCCTCCTTGGATCGATAACTGCTACCGATACTTAGTTTGACACCTTGATTGGGATTACAAGAGCAAGCCTTTTGAATCCAAGGACTGATAGAGTGAGGGAAACTGAGAAAGGTGAACTTTATACTTAAAGTTGAAGTTTTTTTGGTTTTTGAGAGCTGTACTTTAAAATTAAAGTTGAATGTTGCTCTGGGAAAATATCGAGGATACTTGAAAGGTCTGTTTAGCAATTTTTTGGAAAATGTAGGAAAATGTTTTGTAAATTCAATGGATTCCAGCTTTTTGAGAATTCATAGGAATTCATTATTTTTCGATGTTTGGATTGTGTAATCGGCACATAGAAAATAGAAAAAGATCATTATCGATATTATATCTCACACACTTAATAAATTTAATTTTCTATTATGAAGAAAATTTTATAAGAGAAAAAGTGAGTTTAGGAGAGAGAAATTTGAGGAGAGAAAGAGATTAAGAGAGAAAAATTAAAAGAAACATGTAGAAAGAAAAATTAGGAAAGAGAGACATCTAAAAAGAAGAATAATAATAGAGAGCTAAGAGAGAGAGAGAGAGAGAGAGAGAGAGAGATTTAATTTTTATTTATTTATTATTATTATTAATTATTATTTTTTAAAATTTTTAAATTTTTTATATTTAATTTTATATTTATTATTTTTTACTTTATTTTTAAAATAATAAATAAATAAATAAAAAGTAAAAAAATAAATAATAAAAAATAAAATCACTCTCTCTCTCTCTCCCTCTTTATCTTTTGATAAAATAAAAATTTTAAAAATTTTTAAAAAAATTATTTATTTATTTATTTTATATTTAGAAAATTTACACTTTCGGCCCTATAAGTTTACGTATTTACAAAAATGATCTTATGGTTTCAATCCTTATATAACAGGCCAGCTCCAAGCCTAGTCAATTCCACGTTTTCCTTATATATATATATATATATATATATATATATATATATATATATATATGTTTCTCTATGCTTATTTGCCATTTTTAACACTTTTTTTTGGATTGTGATTTCAAGATTTGACTACATGTGATATAACTCAGAAAACTACAACAGGCTAGGTAAGATATCGAGTACATTATCTTTGTAAGATATTGATTTTCCTTCTTTTTTGACATATAATAGGTAGACCAAGCTAGGTAAGATATCGGTCGATATCTTAGGATATCAGCATTATATATATATATATATATATATATATATATATATATATATATATATATATATATATATATATATATATATTTTATTTATTTATTTATTTATTTATTTATTTATTTATTTATTTATTTTTTAAATTTAAATTTAAAATTTTTTTTTTTATTTGTATTTGTATTTTTTATTTATTTTATTAAAAAAATATTTTTTATTTTTGTATTTTATTTTTAAAATTTTAAATTTTTTTATTTTATTTAAAATTTTAAAATTTAAAATTTAAAATTTTTATTTATTATTTTATTTTATTTATTTTATTTTTATTATTTATTGTTTTTTTTTTATTATTATTATTATTTTTTTAAGTCTTTTTTTTTTTTTTTTTTTTTTAATCTTTTTTTTTTTCATTTTTTAAAAAAATTTAAAATTTTTATTATTTTATTTTAATTTTTGTAATTTTTTTAATAATTGATTTTGTTTCAATATATTCATTAAAAAAGAGTGAGAGATAGAGAAGAGAGAAAAAGAGAAATCGAGAATGGCAAAAGTTTTTCGATGAAATCCTTTTATTTTAGAGGGATTTGTCGGTTTCCAATGAAAAAGAAAATTTTGAATTTTCTTATGATTTTCAGTGGCACAATTTTATTGTCAAACATAGGAAAATATCATATTTCATTTTCTTTCTCATGATTTTTTTTTTCTTTCCTTCTATCCAAACAGGCCCAAAGGGAAAAAAGGAATATTAAATAATAATTGTTTGGAGAGGTAGGTTGGATGGGGCAACATGAAAGAGAGAAAATATCCTTGTAAGGTTGTATAATATGAAATAATTTTTAACTGAGATCATGAAATACTCCACACATTGGTCTATGATTTTTTTTTCTTTGTGAAACTTTACTAAAAGGTGGATGGTAAATTCTGACAATTTGTATCCGGATCGACCCCAACCGATTTGATGGCCATGGCAATATGAATGAGGCATAACGCCGGCATCATAATGCCGTTTATATGTTACAATATCAACTTCAAATTTTAAGAAAATGCTATTGTAATAATTGCTCTATATATCTTTTAGTTTTTCGGTTAAAATAAAGAATAAAAAATTTGGGCTTATATATATAAATAAATTGTTTTAACAACCTTGGTGTGTAGTGATGAATATTGATTAACTTTGGAACTAGTAATTGAAAAAGTTTAGGAGACCCGAGAAAAGGGAAAGGGTTTTTCCTAATTCAAACACTTTAATATGGCCACATTGAACAACAGTAAAAAGTTTTTTATCTGGAAATTTTGAAATCTTTTAATGGATACACTTTTTAGGCTAAAGGATAGTGGCTCATGTCCAACAATTAAACACCAAGATGTGTTTAAATGATATTACATCATTAAAATAAAAACTTTTATCTCTGAGTGTGATTTATTATTGTGCCATCTGGCACACATATGCAAACAATTGATCAATCTAAATTGTCCAAGCAGATATCCATCATTGGAACATATATCAGTTCAAAGAAATTTTCTTATAAGTGGATATGAATCATCTAATTAATGAACTTTAATATCATTCATTAAAACTAAAAACAAAGGTTGATATTTTAATCCACAAATCGGATGGTTGAAAATTTTCTAATACATTATATTTGGACATGTTGCACTTCAATATATAATCTATCACTTTGACAGTACGTATAACACATATCTTAAGCCTTTGATTGTGTAAGATCATTTACAAACCATTTTGGTGTTTAAATTACCGCTAGGAGAGTCAAGCCCTAGTTCAAATAATGTTGATTGGTATTGTGACACATGGGTTAAAAAGAAAGAACTGATATTTTTTAGACATATGTCACTTGGAATACCATGTAAGCCATTTGATTTGAAGTTTATGATGTAAAAATTTTTTATGCCAAAAAATGACATGAAGCATAATCTCCATCTTCTGATTTAACACAATCATTAAATCAATAGACTTTGACTGTCTTTAATAAGATGACATATATCGTGTTTAGTGCTAATCTCAGTATGAAAGATCTTTACATCATGACGTTCGAGTTAGACTGCTTACATAATGTTTCATGTGGCACATGTTTAAAAAATATCACTTCTTTCTTTTTAACCCTGTGCCAATGTGCAAATCAAGTGTACAAGTTGTAGCTCCCTCAAGATAACATAGATTGGATTTTGTAGAATTTTCTTTTGCAGTAGGTTGGTGTGAAAGAGATTCAAAAATCAGCTCATTACGTATCAAATTGTAAGAGTTATTTACATTCTCATGATATAGTCCAAATTGTAATAGTATTATTTACGTTCTCATTATAGGTCTGAGTGTTCATAAGCCAAATGAAATCTATAGATACATATTAGCCATTTTGGCTTATATGGGCTGATATTGTATCCGTTAGCAAATATAGGCTATATATATTGGAATCGGTCATCGGTCGATTTTTAAAATAAAGGGTATCAAACCCTATGTTTTAAATTGTACGTCATTTTGGTCTTGATACCCATGACCAGCTTATTAAGGATTTACAAAAAAATTGAAAAAATGAAAAAAAATATTACAAAAAAGAGAAGATATAACGCACTCCAAAATCTTGAAAGAAGTCTAAAAAAACACAAGCAAATGTATGACGATACTGGTTTGAGCGAGGCAATATATACCCGTATGTGTGAAGTGTGAACATCAAAGGATATACCGCCGAAAAACTAAAAAAGCAGCCGACATTTTCTTTCATAACTTATATTTATAGGAAAATTATATTGAGAGGACCTCAAACAACATACTAATAATGGACTGCTTATGTGGCACGATGCAAGTAGATGACCCCGATCTATATTGCTAGGAGCCACTATGCTTGCATTGCGCCATATAGTTGTATGGTATGTTGTTTGTGGTCCGTCATATATCACTTCCATATTTATATGAGTACTTTTAAATCTACCCACTAAATCTTTGAGTTCACCCATGATGAAACACATTGACTGTGTTGAATTAGACGATTGAAATCGTCTATCCTCTCAATCTTTCAAAAGATGGATCTAACAGTCAGTGTTTAATTTCATGTGCAACGCATCTCAAAAAAGTCACCCTAGCTTCACCAGCACACTTAAAATTGATTTTAAGGTTATTTTTTTAAGTGTATTACATGAAAAAAAAAATTGACCGTCTAATGATACGCCCATGATCTCAAGATGGGTCGTGTGAAAGATTGGAAAGATAAATGATCTCCATCATCTGATTCAATGCAGTTAATATGTTTCTGTATAGGTGAACTCAAAGGTTTGGTGATTTGGTAGGTGGAATTGAAGGTACTCTATTTATATTGGCATGCCACGGCTGCGTTTGGGACAAAGAGCACTTCTTTTACCATTTAGTTCCGGTAGATATCTATTTTAACGTTTAGGAACACAATTCTTCGCCTCATTTGCTTTTATGAAGAGCTATTTTAAGATAAAATTATTTTGCTTTATTCCAAAACAGATTTTATCTTCTCTAACATAAACCAAGTAAAGATTCTAACATGGAACAAGGAAAGAGTTGGCTATGCTCTAAACAGGTAAAGACCCTAACCGAACGCATTTATTTGTAGCGAGCGATTTTAGTACTTAAGAGTTGGTTGACTTGGTTCCAATTAGATATTTCCATTAGCAGGCTCGAAACTCGAAACTTTCTTTTGGCGCCAAATTCTCTCCCATAAATACCTCATATAGTCCACTCCCTAGTGTGCTCTCTCAAATATCTCATTTTCTTCTATCGCCGGACAAAAAATGCGACGCCAGACGTCCATACTCTCTTTCCTACAGAAACCCTCGTCGGAAAACCAAACCTCCGGCGATTCTTCGTATACTGATATGCTACGTCGCCGCCATCAGACTCAGTTTCCGGCGAAAAAACTGAAGCAGGATTCGTTCGTGGCTGAGGATTCCGCCATTCCAATGGCGACAGATCTTTTGCCAGAGATCAGAGGAACGGATACTCCACTGGAGAAACCACCGCGTCCAAGTTTTCAGGCTAAGTTCCAGGCAAGCAATGAGTCTGGAGTTCGCTCGATTTCGAGTATAATGCATAAATTTGCAAAGGGAGATGAACCGGAAAGCTCGCGTGAGCGGTATGTTTTTTGAGTTTTAAGGGAGATTTTGTCGGTGTTAGGGTTTCTGCTTGATCGGACTGTGATATATTCATTTTAGGTTATTTAAATGTTTAGAAATCTATGCAAGCAATTGAGTAGAGTTAAAAAAAAAAAAAAAAACTATATTTTGTACTTTTAAGCTTTTTTTTTTCTCCGTTTTTTCCAATTTTATTATTATTACTTTTTCGGTTTTCTAATCCTCCCTAATAGGCTCTCGTTTTTTTGCCACCCAAATTCGAAACCGAACCGGAATCAGTTCAGTTTCAAATCGGTTTCGGTTTGGCTGTTTTTCGGTTTCCGGCCCTCAGTTTTTGGTTGCACCCCCTACAATTGATTTTTAATTTGAGAATGGTTTGAGTTGTATGGATTCTGCAGTGATTTTTGTTGTTAATGCATTTATTGTATGAAGTGGTGGATTCATAAGGACACAGGAGCTAAAACAGTAGTTTAGAATGTGAAATAGACTATTATCGTTGGATAGATCGATCTATCACTGACATCATATGATTATCAAGCTTTTGAAGATACTGTCAATCCTGTCAAAAGCGGTCTTATTCATATGCCAGGCTCCTGAAATTCTGTGCAAGTCAGCTTTTGACAGGATTCAGTGGCTAAAAGGTTATTTATAAGCTCGATAATTTTGTTTATCTGAACAGGAAAGCGTACACCTGTACTGTAAGTGTAAATTCATAGGATTGGGCCCTTGCCCCATCGGTGCTGCCTTTAAGTGTGTAGCTTTGAGGTTAGGGAATCCAATTCCCATACTCTGCAATCTGTAGAAAATATATAAAATAATTTGTTCCTTAAGGATAGAGACTGAAGATATGAAGTGAAGAAAGTAAATTACTTGAACCAACTGAATTAATTTTCAATTATGTCATCAAGCAATGAAAAATGATTGCACAAGTTCACATTGCATTTTCATAACTTAAGTAATAAACAATACCTCAAATTTTGCTAGGAGCTCATGTTGTTCTGATCGGATACTGAGAAGATACATATTGGTATCAAAAGAGAATTATGATTAATGATACTAGGGTTGAGTGATATTAGGTTTACGTCTAGAATTTGAAGAGAAGAGAAGAGAAGAGAGATGAGAGAGAACGTGAGAGAACACTTAGTAAGATTAATTCTCTCACTAGCAAGTATATTAAGTTATATAACAAATGTTACGTGCACACCCATTGTCACTCTTCACACACCACATATATAACACTAATATTAATATTCCTAACACTCCCCCCTCAAGCTGTAGCATGCATATGGACCATGCCCAACATGACAACAGCATCACTAAGTGTTCTAGGCTCAACAACCTTAGTCAAAATATCTGCAAGCTGCTGAGAGAATGTAACACCAATCAGAACAAGTGCCTTGCCCCATACTTTCTCATGAAAAAAATGAATGTCAATCTCAATGTGCTTGGACCTCTCATGAAGAACAAAATCAAAAGCGATTTTCTTTGCTGCCTCGTTATCACAATGGAGATGAAAATAGTCTAAAATAGGATAAGCAAGCTCAGATAAAAGGGAGTGCAACGACAAGACTTCGCAGGTACCATGTGCTAAGGCCTTGTACTCGGCTTTTGCACTGGATTTAGATGCCACTGCCTGCTTCTTACTCTTCCAGGTTGCCTCCCAAGAAAACACAATAACCATAAGTAGACCGGCGATCAGTAACATATCTAGACAATCAGCATCAGTGTAGGCTGAAATACTCCTAGTACCACAAGCACGATATACCAATCCAACCTCGGGTTGGACTTGATATGCCTAAGAATGCTATGAGTGATAGTAAGGTGGATAGTGTGAGGAGCATGCATAAACTGGCTCACAAGGCTGATTGCAAATGTGATATTAGGTCTAGTGAGAGTGAGATAAATCAACCTGCCCACCAATCTCTGGTACTCATGCGGATCAGGAAGTAAATCACCATCCTTCTCATGAATTGAAAACTTTTGATCCATAGGCGAGGTTGCTAGTTTACAATCAAGCTTACCAGTATCACGCAACAAGTCTGACATATTTTCTCCGAGAGACAAATACCCCTTTATGAGATTTAGCAATTTTTAACCCAAGGAAATACTTGAGGTAGTTTGGTGAATTGAATGGATTTTGGAGTGATATGAACCTATGATTGATTTTTTTGAATTCAACGTTTCACGGCCAGTTTCATGTTTTTCTATACGAACGATTTATGTGGCCTAGTCTGATCCAATTTTTGTGATCTATGTACGTCAAAATGTAATTATCTTTCATTTGCGTATGACCTTGCGTCATTTGAATGAGATATGACAATATTTCTATAAGCATGTGTCTCGGTTTTCCCTTTGATCATGATTTTTGAAGAACCCCGCTCCTTTTGCTGGACTATCGAGATATTTTTTTTTGAAGTCTGTGCTGGACTATCACGATACTTGCAGATTGCACTATATGTAAGTTGTTCCAAATTGTTTTGGTTGCTGTAGCATCCCATGTTGGCTCGGAAGGATTGAATGATCAACTTATGACTATTTGCTTGTATGGTTTGAGCTTGAAGGTGGTTCTAATATGTGATAACATTGCGAAGTAGTGCAACATTGATTGCAGATTTGTAGTAAACAATGTTTCTGTTTATATAGCTTTCGGAGGTCAAGGATCAAAATATCGGCTTCGTTTTCGGTTTTGGGCATGACCGAAATCGAAAATATCCCTTCCATACATTATTTGACCGAAATTTTGGGTCAAATTTTCGTTTCAGTGTGGATTTAGCCGATAATTTGAATTATCGGCCGAAATTTTGAACCATGCCGGAGGTGCTTCAGTGCTATATAGCTCGTGATCGACTTGTATTGGTGCCAACTTCAACATTGTAGTGTAGTTGGATGCCCGTTGTGCTTGCGAGACCTAGTTGTGATTCAATTGTTCACTAATATTGAAGTATTACTCGAGGTATTTGACCCTTTTTTTTTCTTTTCCCTTTTTCTGTGTGAGTTGGTTCACCATAGGACAACTATTGTTGTTTGTGGGAAAAGAGAGAGAGGGGGGGGGGGGTTGTCTACCAGATTGTATGTTTAAGATGATAGAGGAGAAGGAAGATGTGTTCAGTATCTGACGGGTAATTTAGATTCGCATGTTTGAATCGTGGCCGAGCCAATCGAAGAAAATCAGCAAGGAAGAATGGGCTTTCAAACGGCCCTGAAGCAAAGATTTGCGGCATGTCTCAGTCGATCGATCGAAATTATTTCGATCGATCGAGTACACATTTTGATCGATTGAGTACCACTTTCGATCGATCGAGTACCACTTTCGATCGATCGAACTTGCACAAAGTAGTTTCTTTCATTTCGAACTTGACTTTTAGAGGGCTTATTTGTCTTTTATTAATATTTGTTTTTAGGGTTTTCTTTTGTTTTATGACCTATTATATAAGGTCTTTATAGCTTTGTAATCAATAGTTTTTGGAATAATGAAATTGAGAACTTGCTTTTGTGCAAACCCTATAAAAACTTGAGATGAGTTTTCGATCGAAGGAGTGATTCTTTCAAACCTGAGGAGTGAGCAATTGTTTCTCGTATTTACTTGGTGCGGTTTTACGCATAACCTTGGTGGGAAGCTTTGAAACTCAAGCGGTTTATAAGTCTCTAGAGCTTAATCCGAAGATCTCCTATCTTATTCTTCTTTTTATTTTATTTTAATGAAGGTTTAAGACCCTAAACCCCCTTCCACACGGGATTATGCTATTTTAGGGTTAGCGAGCGACTTCGTCCTGCGCCAATTTGGTATCAGAGCTGTTCGAATCCTCGGGGAATGGATCGGTGAATCATGAGACAAGACCTAATTCTCGAAGCCCTTCATGATTTGAACGATTACATGGTTTCCATGAACGATGGAACATTCCAATCGTGCGTCAAAAGATGGCGAGGGTAAAACAACTTTGGTGCGAAGAGAAAGGTAGATCATTTGAGCAGCACGGTTTCATATTCAAGCATAAGGCGCTTCTTAATAGCGTTTATTGCGAGTTACTAAGATCGCGTCGGATCGTGGTTGAATGGCGTGAGAATATCATCGCAAGTTGATACCGAACCTATAGTAAATCAAAGTTCTACGAGTTGAAGTTCCTCTACCCGAATCCGTGGTTGTACCTGTATTGGTGGAAGATACCGAATCTGTAGTAAATCAATGTACTTCCATGCCTATGGAAGAATCGATGGCGCCCGTTGTTCACGCAGATCCAGTTATCCACCTTGATCTTGTGTCGGAACAACGTCCGGTTGAAGAGTCCATACCAGTTGTTGAGACCGTGGCAGATCTCGTAACCGTCGAAGAGCCCAAGATTGTTTAAGTCCAAGCATCCATGATAGGCCCTACCGAACCCGCAATCATCGAAGCACAGGCATCTGTGATCGTCCCTACCAAATCCGAGACCATTCAAAAGTTCGAGATCCATGGGGAACAAACATACTTGATAACGCTTATCGATGTCGGCCAAAGTTCGAGGTTGAACTTTTTCCAAGTCGAGGAGATTGATGGGGAATTTAGATCCGCATATTTGGATTGTGGCCAAGCCAATCGAAGAAAATCATTAAGGAAGAAGTGGACCCATGAATGGGCTTTCAAACGGCCTTGAAGCAAAGATTCACGGCGTGTCTCAGTCGATCGATCGAAATTATTTCGATCGATCGAGTACACATTTCGATCGATCGAGTATCACTTTCGATCGATCGATCGAGTACCACTTTCGATCGATCGATCAAGTACCACTTTCGATCGATCGAACTTGTGCAGAGTAGTTTCTTTTATTTCGAACTTGACTTTTAGAGGGCTTATTTGTCTTTTATTAATATTTGTTTTTAGGGTTTTCTTTTGTTTTATGACCTCCTATATAAGGTCTTTATAACTTTGTAATAGATAATTTTTGGAATAATGAAAAAATTGAGAGCTTGCTTTTGTGCAAACCCTAGAAAAACTTGAGATGAGTTTTCGATTGAAGGAGTGATTCTTTCAAACCTGAGGAGTGAGCAATCGTTTCTCGTACGACTTGGTGCGAAGCCGACGTACAACCTTGGTGGGAAGCCTTGGAAACTTGTTGGTGTGAAGCCGACAAGTCTCTCTAGAGCGAATCCGGAGATCTCCTATCTTATTCTTCTTTTTATTTTATTTTAATGAAGGTTTAAGACCCTAAACCTCCTTCCACGCGGGATTCTGCTATTTTAGGGTTAGCGAGCGACTTCGTCCCGCGTCAGTATCAGTGCAAAAAAATAAAAGTTTTAACGCTGACATGTTTTTGCTTTCCCACTCCTATGTGGTTGAGACTGGTATTTTTCTCCTCGGTCCTCTTGGACATCGATTCTAGAGCAATCGATCATATGTCTAGCTTGTCTATTCTCTTCTAGTCTCTATCTCCTATGCCAACACTGGGTAGTATTCATGCAGTTGTGTTCCAGTTGTTGGGAAAGGGACCACTCAGACCAATCATCTCTCTTTAGAATCCACTTTACACGTTCGGTTCTACAGGTGTCAGTTGACCTCATTTCAGTTAGTAGTATCACTAAACATCTTAATGACAATGTGATGTTCTTTCCTTCTTAGAAAGATACTTGACCGTGGTTGTGAGAAGAGAGGATTGTATTTTGTCAATGATCCTCACAACCAGAGATCGATTGCTACTGCTGTTGCAGCTTTGTCCACCGAGTAAGGTTCTGTTATGTCATACTCGTTTTGCATCTTCCCATACAGTGTTTGCGACTTTTGTTTCCACAGAAATTTAGTTCTGTTAGTATCTCCAAGTTTCATTGTGATGTGTGTCAGATGGCTAAACATTTCGAACATCTTATCCTATTCATAGTAATCAGTGTAGCACCCCCTTTGACATTGTATATTTCGATGTTTAGGGGACTATCTTCCATTATTAGTTTTCATGGTTATCGTTATTATGTTTCCCTTATTAATGATTGAAGTCGTTTTACCGTGCTATACCTGCTAATCTATTTTTCCTATTATTCACAAGTTCGTCCAAACTCAATACCATGCTACTGTGAAGGTTTTGAGATTTGATAATGGTGGAGAGTATGCCTCCCACCATCTTCAGTCCTTTGCATTCACGAAATTGAGTAGCAAACCATGTATCCCTATATTCTACAACAACATGGGTGGCTGAAAGAAAAAAAAAACATTTACTGGAAGTGGCTCATGCTTTGTTAATTGGTATGCATGTTCCAAAGTGTTTGTGGGGTGATGCTGTTCTTATTACTAATTATCTTCTTAATAGAATATCTACTCTTGTGCTTGAGGGTAAGTTTCCCTACAAATTATTGTGTCCCCAAAATCATCTCTTTCTCGTTCCTCGATTTTTGGGTCTTTGTGTTTGGTCCATATCCCGTGTCTCATCGTTATAAATTATCTCCAAAAGCTACTAAATGTATCTTCATTGGTTATCTTCCCCCCTCAAAAGGGATTTATATGTTCTGATCCAATCTCTGGAGAGTGTTTGCTACTGTGGATATGACATTTTTTGAGTCCACCTCATTCTATTTCTCTCTAAGACCCTCTTCCGTGGGGGGGGGAGTGTTTACCCTCAAAAGGGATTTATATGTTCTGATCCAATCTCTGGAGAGTGTTTGCTACTGTGGATATGACATTTTTTGAGTCCACCTCATTCTATTTCTCTCTAAGACCCTCTTCCGTGGGGGGGGGGGGGGGGGGAGAGTGGTTTAAGGAAGAGAACTCTGTACCGGTATTGACATATCTCTCGATGATGGTGAGAGATCCCAAATGGACCATGTTAGAAGCAAAGAGAGGTTGTTACGACATAAAAAGTAGAGACTTTTAAGTTTTAACAAGTTTGGAAATGGCACAACGTTTATTCGAGGTGAAGCCTTTAAGAAGATGAAGAAGACCTCTCGTCAGACTACAAAACAAGCTCCTCCTAAAGCAAGTTCACCAAATAGTGATCCTCCACAAAATGCTTTGGACCTTCTTATTGCCCTCTACATAAAGCACCCAGATCATGTACTTGTTATCCCATCAACAAGTGTATGTCATTTAAGCTTGTTCAACTTTACAATTATGTTTTATTTCTTTATTAGACTATCTCTATCCCTACTAGTGTTTTTGATGCTTGTCTTAGTTACATTAGAAGGAGCCTATGTTACAGGAAGTGAAAACATTGGAACAAAGAACAAAGGTTACTATGTGATGGAGGATAAACACTAAAACCCTAATTATGCGATATGGGATTAATGTCAAATTAAGTTGAATAGGGGAAATATTCAAATTACCCACCCACACAAAATTAATTTAATGAATTTAATCAAAACATCTAAGCCAATTCAAGTTTAGTGCTTACATGCATTATAATTTTCCGATCTAGAGAAACAACTCCAATGAAGGAACTCGAGGTTTGTTTTAGTTTAGGGCGCCAAGTCCCAATTACAGTATCGTCTCTTGACTCCTCTAGGATTTTAAGATATTAAAGGCCCGAAGGGTTAATTCAATCAAAGGAGAAAATCAGAATTTGTCAATTAATAAGGTGTGAACAAAATTCTAGTAACTAATTAACTAGGGATTTTGAGTTTTTGATTTTATCAAAGGAAATAAGGAAAATAATTATCTGACAATAATTAAGAAGACAAAATAGAAAGATAGGGTTCGAAGGCTTCACACCAAGGATGTACGTTGGCTTCACACTAAGTGCACGATAAAATGAAGATTCACTCCTCGAGTTTTGAAAGATTTGCTCATTCGGGCGAAAACTCTTCGCAAGTTCTCTAAGGTTTGCACAAAGCAACTTTCAATATCATTAATCATCAATCATATAAAATAAAGTCTTCACATGCCTTTATATAAGTTACGAAAATCCTAACTTAACAGAAAATTGGAAATAAGAAAGTTGTAAAACAAATAAAACTCTAAATAACATGTTTTTGCCGAAAATTCGTGTAAACTGTCATTTCACGGACGACTTTCATTGAAGTCCGTCATGTGACCATAGAGGTCCGTCATTGGGCACGGAAGTCGCACAAAAGTCCGTCCTTGGGCACGAAAGTCCTTGCCTTAATTTTCAGGACTGCTTTATTTCACGGAAGTCTATGCCTTGGGAACGAAAGTTCGTCATATGACGACATTTCTTTATTTTCCTTTGCTTTTCTCTTCCGAATCTTCCTTGAAGTGACCAATTCGCTTTGTACGAAGCGCCTTGGGCTTCTTCTTGTGCATTCGGTTCATACTAGACGACGCCCTTGATCCGATGTTCCCATCGGGTGGGAGAAAATTATCTCCGATGAGTTATACCCACTCATTGCACACTTCGATTAGTCAACTTTCGGCTTGCCTTTTCACGCTGAGGTACTTATAATGCTTGCCCACATTGGTAGTGAAGTTTGAAAACTTTATAGCCTCCTCATTCAACCTTTTTTCATATTGCATAGGTAGGGTATGGGTTATGAATTGGTTAATTGGGTTTGGTTCGATTGTTTGGGCAACAAGGAATGGGTCAAAGGAGATAGTTGTTGGACCTAGAATAGGTGTAAGTTCTCCCACTACAACTATCGGATGATTACTCTTGTCTAGAGGAAAACCTAGACCATCATCATTGCCCCTTTTAAAGATTGAAGAAAGTTCCACATGCTTGGGGAAAGCAAGTAACACAAAATTGTCATTATTAAATTCATTAAACAAATTTAATGTATTGGGAAAATTTCGTTTATTTCCTTTGTTCAATAAAATTTGATCGTTAATCCCATGCAAGTTGGAATGATGACTTGCTCCTACCGGCTCTAACGATTCATACGATATAGACACATCAACACTTTCTTTGGGAATAGAAACCTTCCTAACACAACCTACGATTTTCAGAGGAGTTTCATCCTCCTTGTTACTTGGTATTCCAGTGTTAATAAACTTTTACTTCTAACTCATTGTCCTCTTTCTTAGTATCCTCCTGAATAACCAAGGTGACGGGGAACGTCAAGATCGAACAACAGCGAAGAGGAAAACACAAAACTTTGAAATTTCGATCGAACGATTTTCAGTTTCGATCGATCGAAATTGCGATCGAACGAAATTTAATTTTGATCGAACGATTTTCAGTTTCGATCGATCGAAATTGCGATCGAACGAAATTCAATTTCGATCGAACGAAATTCAATTTCGATCGAACGATTTGCAATTTCGTTCGATTGAAATCCTGTCGAATTATTTTAGTTGTTTTAGGAGTTGAGTTTCGAACTTTTGTTTCAAGGGTTTATTTGTCTTTTATTTAATATTCGTTTTAGGGTTTTCTTTTATTGTAAGACCTCCTATATAAGGTCTTTAAACAATGTAATTAAGGGAGTTGATTGATTATTGAATGCTTTTATGCTTGAGTAGTCTTTGCCTGAGATGGGTTTGGTGTGAGACCAAGGGAGTGATTCTCCTATATTTTCCTTATTGTTGTTGTTGATTTGCATGGCTTGCTTATATTTGATATCTCTAAATCTCTGCGTGCTTCTCTAAACCATAGCCTAATCTCTTCCTTGTGATCCCCGAAACCCTAAACCCGTTTTGAAGCCTAAATCACACAAGCAAACACCCTTTCCAAAATATAAGCCGATCTAAAAGCCATAAGTCTTTCACAAACCCTAATTTCATTCTACTACCCGATTTGGAATCCGTGAATCTACATCGAACCGAAGACGAGCGCCTAATCCTAGAAAAGTTAAAGTACTATCTCTAGGCCGATCTTGCCTCGACTCTAAAGTACTTGCGCATCGGACTGGACCCTATCTGGATCTCGTGTGATCTACCCATCAGAATTCTGCAAAACCTAAGGTATCAAAGATAATTTTGCGATTAAACTTGATTTAATTTCGTTAATTTGGGAAAAATTTGCATAAAATTCATATTTCGCATTTTAGGGCCTTTGTCCTGCGTCACAAGGTTTTTAATTTGCTGGGACATTAAGATGCAAAGTGACTGAAGCCTTGACACTTATAACACTATTGTGGTGCACGCTTAGGATTCTCGATCAATATTCCTTTTCCCTTGTCGATCTGAGGATTCACGGGATTGACTATATGTATTATTCACCTTTTCAGTAGGATTAGATCGAAAATCGGGATTGGAGGAACTAGATTGTCCACTGGTTGGATCGTCGATATACCTTTCCAACTCTTGCACTCTAGCATATTGATCCATGAGTCGATTTTAGGAAAGGGAACATATTTATCATGAAGTTTTCTTTCATGTCCTTTCACATGGCGATGGGTTCGCGTTCGAGTGCTTCTCGACGTCGTTTCACGCTTGTTTCATAAAGTTTGACTTGTCCCACAAGTTTCATTTTAGCAAACCTCACTTTTCGTTCTTTCGACATATCATACCAATCGAAATAATGGTCCATGGCGGCTGTCCAATCTATGCAGATTTTTGGGTCCATCTTTCGTTTCAAAGTGAGCGTCAACCTTAATCGACTTTATAACTCTATCATCCGGGTCGGGATAATTTTCATGCCTAGGAGGATCCCTCCTCTCATCGAAATTAACTGTATGATGTTCACCGTGAGTCGATCTAGACAACTCTTGGAGTTGGGCTGCTAAATTAATCTGTTGGGCTTGTTGGCTTTGTAATTAGGCTTGTAGTCATCTGGGTGTTAAAACTCTCTATGAAAACATTTAACTTTTCTGGATTCATGGTGACACTCAAAGTAAAAGAAAACACTAACACACCTATATGCAACTGAAAAACCTAAAACTTAGTATGGACTCTGACAATCCTAGACTAGAACTATTCTTCGATACCAATTTGATGGTGGATAAACACTAAAAATCCTAATTATGCGATTTGAGATTATTGTCAAATTAAGTTGAATAGCGAAAATATTCAAATTACCCAACCACATAAAATTATTTTAATAAATTTAATCCAAACGACTAGGCCAATTCAAGTTTAGTTGACGGGGACGCCGACATCGGATATGGACCTTTTCGCATGTACTGAAGTCGGAAGAAACGGAATGAAAATCAAAATTAGGCGAAAGAGGGAATTCTGGAAATATAGAGGAGGCCCGAGTACCGTAGCCTCAGAGGAGAAATGGACACAAACCGCGAGGAGAACAGTGTTGAGCAAGCCCTCGCTCGAGCGACCACTTAAGCTTGCTCGAGCGAGCTACAGTGACGGAAAATTTTCGTTTTTCGTTTTTTTTTACCTTTTTAGTCTTTTATTATTTTAGGACTCTTTTAATTGCGAGTTTTATATCGTTTAGGGTTTTCTTAGCCTATATAAAGGCATTGTAAACACTCTATTGAAAATTGATTATTGATTATGAATGAAAAGAGCTTTTGCTTATGTGTGCTTGAGATGAGCCTCTACGAAGAGTAAATCTTCTTCCCGAGAAGGGTTTGGTGCGAAGCCAAGAGTGTGAAGCCTGCAATTTTATCTATCTATCTCTTTTATCTTTGATTGCGTGATTCTACAATCCTAAATCGACCATCTTCTTGTGAAATCCTAAACCCTAAATTTCTCTAAATCCTTGAATCGATCCGATTCAACAATCGTAGAGCCCAGCAGAGTTATTAAACCTTTCGCACCTGATATTCAGAGAAAATCAGTGATCCCATCATTGAATCGTGAGCGCCCTAATCTGGAAAAACTTAGAGTTCTACCTCTAGGATCGATCTGTGCTGCAACCTAACGGATCTAGCGCTCGGACTGAACCCTGCCTAAATTATGTGTGATTCTCCCAAGGAATACTACGAAAACTTGAGGTATTCGTTATATTTTGCAAGTTTTATTGTTTACTTTAATTCCAATTTAATTTCGGCAAAATCAATCATATCATTCACGTAGTTTAGGGTACCGTCCTACGTCATTAGTGCTTACATGAATTATAATTTTCCGATCTAGAAAATGGTTATGATGAAGGAACTCGAGTTTTGTTCCAGTTTAGGGCATCGAGCGACAATTACGGTATCGTCTCTTGACTCCTCTAGGATTTGAAAAAATTAAAGGCCCAAGTGGTTAATTCAATCAAAAGGAAAAATTAGAATATATCAATTAATTAGGTGTGAACAAAATTTCAGCAACTAATTAACTAGGGATTTTGAGTTTTGATTTTATCAAAGGAAATAAAGAAAATTATTACCTTGCAATAATTAAGAAGACAAACTAGAAAGATAGGGTTCCAAGGCTTCACACCAAAGACTCCGAGGCTTCACACCAAGGATGTACGTTTGCTTCGCACCAAGCGCACTATAAAGCGAAGATTCACTCGAGTTTTGAAAGATTTACTCTTTTGAGTGAAAATTCTTTACAAGTTCTCTAAGGTTTGCATAAAGCAACTCTCAATTTCATTAGTCATCAATCATCTAAAATAAAGTCTTTACATGCCTTTATATAGGCTAAGAACACCCTAACTAAACATAAAATTCGAAATAAGAAAGTCCTAAAACAAATAAAATTCTAAATAACAAGTTTTTGCTGTATACCACCCTTTCACGGACGGCTTTCATGGAAGTTCGTCACGTGACCATAGAGGTCCTTCATTCAGCACAGAAGTCCGTTCTTGGGCGCATAAGTCCTTGCCTTAATTTCCAGAATTGCTTGATTTCACGAAAGTCCATGCCTACGGCACGAAAGTCCGTCATATGACAACTTTTCGTTCTTTCCTTTGCTTTTCTCTTGCAGATCTTCCTTGAAGTGACCAACTCGCCTTGTACGAAGCGCCTTGGGATTCTTATTGTGCCTTCTGTTCACACTAGATGACTCCCTTGATCCGATGTCCCCATAACTATGCTTCTAGAAGGGAAGAAGGTGGCAAGATGCAAGTGAGTGTACACCTTTAAGTATCGTCTGTAGGTACAAGGCCAGGCTGGTTACCAAGGGATTGATATAGATACACGATATTGACTATTCGGGGACATTTGAACCTTTATGTAAGTAAAATACTATTAGGGTGTTACTTTCACTTATTGTAAGTTGGATGTGAAAAATGCCTTCTGTGACAACCCAGATTTCCTTACCCGAAAATCCGTGTCGTCAGATAGTAGAACACAGTCTGATTACAGAGTTTTCTTTGGTATCAGAGTACTTTGATACGTTTGTGACAGCTCGATCTTCCCTTGATTAAATAATTGGAAAGATCGGGCCATCAAGCATACGGTACGTGTACTTGAGTGCGGAAGCAAAACAATAAATTATAACCACAACATTATGGCAAAAGATTTCGATCATTCCACAATATAACAAAGCTATACGGACCACCGGTGACTGCCGTCCGTCACCTAAATAGTGGTTTAAAACTATACAAAATTATACAAGATTTAATTCAAAAAGATTGTACCAAGTATCAAAAGTACAAAATGAACGGCACTATGCGGAATCCAAAGAGACAAGCTAGGGAAAGAAGTCCTCGGGTGGCTCTTCCTCCTCTTCAGGATTGTAATCAGGATCCTCCTCTTGCTCTGGATCATTTTCTAGATCTACACCTCCAGCTGCGCTGTATAGTCGAGGATGAGCTACAGTCCAAGCTCAGTAGGGAGAATACAATGCTAAATCATATCCTATCATTCCACTTCATAGTGTTGATGCATAAGTAAAAACAATTCGAATTAAAATCATATCAAATCCATCGGAATAAAGCAATAAATTAACCATAAATTTCAAAATAGTTTTTGTCATGATGCAGATGATATGCGGAATGAGTACATAGCAAAACAAAGAATTAAACAGAAAGAGCATGATCCGTGAAAACAAGTGTATGAGAAATAGGAGTACATATGTCAGAGAATCGGAAACATATCAGATCATATCTTCGGAAATTTCAGAACATTACTGCAAGTATCCCGTAGCGGGAACAGAGCATCCCGTAGCGGGAACAGTTTCATAAACCCCGGGAACTCCACCCCTCTCCTGGAGGAGACTCCACTCCCCTTACAACTAACGTGGACTCGGAATGTCGAGTACAAGTCTCATGGCAAAGCATCCCGAAGCGGGAATAGGGTCGTGAACCTCGGGGACTCCACCCCTCTCATGGAGACGCCACTCCTCTTTGCACATGATCTCGAAAGCAATTAACACATAAATCAGGTTGAAATTCTAAAATTTGGAATTTAACGAGTCAAAATGCATCAATATGGCTTCACATGAAGCTTTCTGTGTCGCTTCTGATGAGTTTATGTAGCACCTTTCAGCTCGCTACAACGAGTTTCAACAGTGCCGAACTGGCCTAAATTCCCTCTAGTACTTTCAGGCAGCGAGGGTTCGAAAATCACCTCGCATAACGAGCTTAAAGTCTCGCTTCACAAATGAGAATCCTCGAAACCCTTTGGCTTCATCTTTCACATTCGAAAATCCTAATTTCTTCACCTAATCCTATTTTAAACCTCCAGTCTAATTTAGTTTCATGCCAAAGGATCAAATCATCGATTTCTACCTTAGAATATTGCGCATGCAACGATCGAAATCATCGAGATCGGAGACAATTAGTGTTAATGTCTCTCAAGCATCTGATCCTCGAGATTTCTTGCATGAGATCCAAGACCGAATAGTTAGGTCCTACATATCGAAAATGTTTACCAGACTGCGTCAAGATATTTACCTTCTTAGATTCTTCATATGCAGTGTTTAAGATCATCGAAGTCGGAATCGTCAGCGTTTTATCGTTCTACCGTTCGACCTCACAATCGTAGAAGTTCGGAGATTGAAATAGCATTGCGAGGATAGGAATAGCGGAGATTTTCTAGTGAGAGATGACTGGTTGGAGTAAAAATCAAGAGGTTGATTTTCTTCTTCAAGAGGCTTAAGGAAAGAGGTGACTCTTTTCTTCTCACTTGGCTCTCTCTTCTCAATCTAATTATCCCACAAAACACATGCCAACTTATGCGTGGGAGTTTTTCTTTTAATGGAAAGCAATGTTCTGGTGTGTAGCCAGTATACCTAACACTGTGTATGTATATAAAAATAGAAGAAAATTAGAAAGCCTAATTCTCCTCACATGTCTTAATACTATGACCTCTTAGTTACAACCCAAGCTCTTTACCAGTGGGGTGGTCTCAAGGTGCTTGCGTGGTAATTTCACAATTAAATATTTAACCTTTATTTCAAGGGTACCTATTTTGAATTAGTGACCTGTAAACAACAAATTTGCGTAGGATATAAATCTAACACAAATCAATCATAACAAATTTCCCCTCGCTAGGAGAGGGTTTTATTAAAATGGCGGACCTTACACTTCCGGGTATCGTAATCGATTTCCCGTTAATTACATCAAAATTGAATACCTCTGATTAAAAACTATTCTAATAAAAAAATAACATAATTACATCTCTGAAATAAACAAAACTAAAATAATAATTCTAAGTCTTCATCGACATCTTCAATTCGTCATGAGATAAATGCATAGCAGACTATCTTCATCGGAGATTTGCGAAATATGAAATAGGGGACGACGGATGGGAGAACCTCTCCTCCAAAAGTCGGTTCTATTTGATCGAAAAGTACGAGTCATTACTGGAGCAAGAAACTCGTGGACGAGTCTTAAAACGAATTCTTGTTCTCTGGTCTCAAAGATGAGTTCGAATATCAAATCCATTATTCGGGCAACTTATTATCAAAAGAGTTATCACTTTCAGTGATAATGTCTAATTATGAGTTAGATATCGTCAATTTTTTTTTAAATTTGATGATCGTAGGTGATTTTATAATAATGTCACTGTTGAATTTGACCAAATTCATAAGATCTGGTCAATATGTAATAAATTCACCGTTGGATCTCGTTACGATTTTGTATTATGACCATTTGATCAAAAGTCAATGATTCCACCATTAGATTTGATCAGATTTTAAGATCTGGTCAATACGTAATAAATCCACCGTTGGATCTCTTTACGATCTCACATTATGATTGTTTGACCAAAAGTCAACGATTCTATCGTTATATTTGACCAGATTCATAAGATCTGGTCAATACGTAATAAATCTAGCGTTGGATCTTGTTACGATCTCATATTATGATCGTTTGACCAAAAGTTAACGATTCTACCATTGGATTTGATCAAATTTATAAAATCTGATTAATATGTAATAAATTCACCGTTAGATCTCGTTACGATCTCACATTATGATCGTTTGACCAAAAGTCAATAATTCTACTGTTGGATTTGACCAAATTCATAAGATTTGGTCAATACATAATAAATCCACCGTTGGATCTTGTTACGATCTCACATTATGATTGTTTGACCAAAAGTCAATAATTTCATTGTTAGATTTGACCAGATTCATAAGATCTGGTCAATACGTAATAAATCTAGCGTTGGATCTCGTTACGATCTCACATTATGATCGTTTGACCAAAAGTCGATGATTCTACCGTTAAAAAATTTTCGATCTCGAGGTTAAGGTCCAAACCCTCATTTGAGGGAGTGATGATTCGAACCGCGAGGAAAACTCTAATTATCATAGATGAATATTTTAGGTATCATGGTCCGAAATCATTCTTCGGGTTCGTGATTGCAACCCGTATGAGCATCGAATTCATGGTTGCAATCCGAGTGTACTAGGAGTTATGCCTACGGTCGTACCCATGTGGCTTAACTATTTCTAAGTATGCAAGAGATTGGGTACGAGTCGTCACGTGTAATCCGAAATTACAACCATAAATCCTACTTAGGAGGAGCCGTAGCTCTTATCCTAAGCGTATCCTTTTTAGGTAAGGGCCGTAGCCCTTATCCTAAATGTTTTAATTCTAACTTATTCCTCCCATCCACTTTTAAAAATAGAGAATAAAAAAAAGAAGAAAGGAATAGCCAGAATCTTGGAAATACCCTATACTATTTTGTCAGAAGAGTTGGAGATATTTTCGGCAGAGGTCTCCTGTCAGAATTTTCGGATCCTTTACTATGAGGACGGGTCTGCTATTTATAGATTTATGGTAGCGGTTATAGAAGTTATGATCCTACGGTTCTCGTAAGGTTTTCATGAAATGAACGGCTGAGAGAGCCGCGTAAGTTTTCGCCTTTATGCGGATTGAGAAAAGATTCTTCTCGCGTACGTCATTCTTTTCTCACAACCATCTAGGTGGCTAAGTATGTTCTCTAGCCACCTAGGTGACTAAATAAGTTTTTCTAGCCACCTAGGTGGCTATGTATATTTTCTAACCACCTAGGTGGATAAGTATTTTTCTATTCAGCTAGGTGGCTAAGTATATTTTCTAGCTACCTAGGTGGATGAGTATTTTTCTAGTCACCTGGGTGACTAAATATATTTTTTAACCACCTAGGTGGCTAGGTATATTTTCTAGCAACTTAGGTGGATAAGTATTTTTCTAGCCAGCTAGGTGGCTAAGTATATTTTCTAGTCACCTAGGTGGATAAGTATTTTTCTAGCCACATAGGTGACTAAGTATATTTTCTAGCCACCTATGTAGATAAGTATTTTTCTAGTATTTTCTAGCCACATAAGTGGATAAGTATTTTTCTAGTCACCTAGGTGACTAAGTATATTTTCTAGCCACTTAGGTGGATAAGTATTTTTTTTGCCACCTAGGTAACTACGTATATTTTCTAGCCACCTAGGTGGATACGTATTTTTCTAGCCACCTAGGTGATTACGTATATTTTCTAGCTACCTAGGTGGCTAAGTTTGTTTTCTAGTCACTTAGGTGGCTAAGTATATTTTTTAGTCACTTAGGTGACTAAATATGTTTTCTAGTCACTTAGATGACTACGTATATTTTCTAGTCACCTAGGTGACTAAATATATTTTGTAGCCACCTAAGTGGCTAAGTATTTTTCTAGCCACCTAGGTGACTAATATAACTTAGGACTTTTAAATCTTACTTTGAGTAGATTTGTTAAGTCCTATTTAGAGTAGGATTTGTAAATTTTTTTTTTTTATAAATAAAGTCTCCTTTCCTAATTCTTTCAATTAATTTATTCTATCTGATTTTTGAGATTAAGTTGAAGAAGAAAGAGTTACTGATTTCAAAATTTCTGAGTCAACATGACCTGACTTGGTCTAAACACACACAACGCAGATTGTTACGGGACTCGAGCCCTAGCACATACTCGGCGTATTCGGGTTCGGGAATTTATAGGGTGTTACTCCTTACATGGTGATTTGAAGGAAAGAGTTTACATGGCTCTTTGACGCGGGATGATAACCCTAAAATGCGTGAATAATGCTTTAATGGAGATTTGTCGAAATTAAAGAAGAAAATTCAAACTTAATTGCAAAATTATCACGACACCTTCGGGTTCTTAGAATTTGACGCGGGACAACACGCTAAATCCTAATATGCGAATTTGGGATTAACTTTAGAATGCATTGAATAGCGGAAATTTTCAAAATCATGCAACTCATAAAATTAATTCAATGAAATTAATAAAACAATTAGATTAATCCATTTTAGTGTTCGCATGCGTGAGAATTTCCCGATTGAGAAAAACGGCTCCGATGAGGGAACTCGAGTTTCGCTCTAGTTTAGGGCATTGATCAACAATCGCAATATCATCTCTTGACTCATCGGAGATTTTAATTGAAATAAGGCTTAAAATAATTCAATAAAACGGGAACAATTTGGGATTTTGATTTTTATCAACGGAATTAATGAAAGATAATACTTGCCAATAACTAGAGAAAAGATAAAATAAAGGGATACATTCCAAGGCTTCACACCAAGGGTTTTCCGAAACTTCACACCACGGTTGTATGTCGGCTTCGCGCCATGTCGCACGAGAAACGATTGCTCACTCCTCAAGGTTTGAAGGATTCACTCCCTCGGTTGAAAACTCTTCACAAGCTCTCTAGGGTTTGCACAAAAGCAACTCTCTTTTCATTCAATAATCAATCAAATAATTAATAAAGTGCTTACAATGCCTTTATATAGGCTAAGAAAACCCTAAATAATATAAAACTCGCAATAAAAGAGTTCTAAAATAATAAAAGACTAAAAATGACAATTTTCGTAATAAAAATAGAAATTCCCGCAAGACCGTCTCTGGGCGGAGTCATCCATGACGCGTTGTGGGACTGTTCACAGTGCGCTGTGCGACAGCGTGCTGCTGCCCTAATCATAGCGCGCTATGGGACAATGTGCTGTTATACTCTTCACAGCACGCTATGAGAGAACGTGCTGTTGTGTCTTATTTTCTGCCTTCTCTTTTGGTTTCCTTTTTATGCTTTTATCTGCCTTGTTTTGTTGGATGTCCCCATCAGAATTTCGATAGGCAAATCACGCGAGATCATACTAGAGTCCAGTCCGATGTGTAAGTCTCGTTAGATTTGAGGCGGGATCGACCTAGAGATAGAACTCTAGCTCTTCCAAGCTTAGGCGTTCATCTTCGATCCGATGTAGATTCCATCGGCCGAGACTAGATTCCATCGGCTCTTCCAGGCTTAAGCGTTTGTCTTCTAATCTGGAAGCGATTAGAGTCTTATCTCTAGGATCTTCCTTCCGCAAGTCTAATGGATTTAGTGCAAGGATCGGACCCTACCCTAGCCAACATGATCACCCAAGCGGAAAACCCTGAGGTATTCGCATTTATTTTCAGATTTAATCTCAACAAAGGTTTCGTCACGGCTTTGCCCCAATGAAAACCCCCCTTTTTCATGCAATCGGTGATTGGGGCCATGATGGTGCTAAAGCTTCTGATGAAGCGCCGATTGAAAGTAGCCATGCCATGGAAGTTGCAGACATCGTGTATGTTCTTAGGTTCGGGCTACTCCACAATGGTTTTAACCTTTTCGGGGTCCGCGAACATTCCATCGGCCGAGATAATGAATCTCAAGAAGACAATGGAACATTGCATGAAGGTGCACTTCTTGAAATTCGCAAACAACTTCTCGCCTTTTAGGGTCTCACAAACTAGCCTAAGGTGGTTCAAGTGTTGATCCTTGTCATGACTATAAATCAAGATGTCATCGAAATATACAACAAGGAATTTCCCTAGAAACGGCCTCAACACTTGGGTAATGAGTCTCATGAAAGTATTCGGGGCGTTAGAAAACCCAAATGGCATGACCGTCCACTCATAAAGACCATCCTTGGTCTTAAAGGAGGTTTTCCACTCATCACCGGGGCAGATTCAGACTTGATGGTAGCCACTTTTGAGGTCTATCTTTGAATAGATAGTGGCACCAATCATCATATCCAGCATGTCGTCGAGCCTTGGTATGAGAAGCCGATACTTGACCACCGTAATTTTGTTAATCGACTGGCTATCCACACACATTCGCCAACTTCCATCCTTCTTTGGTGTGAGTAGCGCGGGTATTGTGCAAGGGCTCATTGTCACGGGGTAACTTTTTTCGAGGCCCGTGCAGCGTCTCGCTGCCGCTACTGCGAGGCTTGCCTAACTCAGACACCAGTTTTCACGAGGCATAACCTGACACCGGCTATCACACTTGTGCAACATCTCACTGCCGCGCACAGCGAGACCAGCTTATCCAACCATCACTCTGATAGCACCCACCTAGAGGACGAAAACTCGCTCATGGTTGCCTTCACCCGAGGCAAACCCTTTTAACGCATCGTGTCTACTCGCGGCACGCATGCCAGCACCTCATTGCCACTAGTTCCTCTCTTATGACAGTGGCATGCATCACTTCATGCCAGCCAAGCCAACCATCGTGTGTGGTCCACGTGACCAGCACACCTGGAGTAGCATGCAGCTCTTCATGCTATCCCAACCAAGCATCGTGTGTGGCCCACGCGACCAGCACACATCTGCATCAGGCCCTCAGCTAGTGCACGCCACTGCATCCCGCGTAGCCCTTGAATGCCCTCGTGAGGTCGCCGATCCATGTGCACCGCAATGCTGGCTCGGGGCCACATGGTAACCTCACACTGGGTGATACATGGCATCGCCGCATCGCTGCAGCGACGTTCTAGGCCCACCCTAACCTAGAAGACCCCTTGCGCCACTCCAGCAACGCAAAGCCCCATGTGTGGGAGAATAGCTCCACAGCTCCCTTCCCCCAAGAATGGTCTAAACACCAACTTGGGTCATCCAGCAGAAGAACCTCAAACCCCTTGGTTTGACATGCCACCATGGCACACAGCTCTCTGCCTGTGGCACACACTTGCAAAGGTAGTGTCTTAGCATTAATTGTGGCACACAAACCTCTGTCTGTGGCACACAACGCCATCTATCATGGCTACGTGTCTTGTGAGGTCACACATCAACGTCACATGCGACTGTGTCGCGTTCGCATCGCGTCCACGTCGCGTCCGCATTGCATTCACGTCTTGAGGCCCTCATGGCCTCATGCCCACATAGCACTGTGTCACAACCATGTCGTCTCCGTGTTGCGACCATGTCGCGAGGCCTTCATGGCCTCATGTCGCGTGCCCTCGTGGCACCACATGGCGTACCCTCGTGGCACTGCATCACGTCCGAGTCGTGACTATGTCTCTTGCCCACTCGACACTATATCGGGTCCGTCATTGCACCTGGATGTCGCGTGTCTTCTTAGCACTGCATTGCTTGTCGTTCAAGCTAGTTGTCACGTGCCCTCTTTGCACCACATCGCGTGCTGTCATGGCACCACCTCGTGTGTCTCATGGCATTAGGATGTCGCGTGTCCACTTGACACCACATCGCGTGCCGTCATGGCACCGCCTCACGTGCCTCATGGCACCAAGACGTCGCGTGCCCCTACGGGGAGCACCGCATTACGTGCCTCATGGAACAAGGACGTCGTGTGTTCTCTTGGCACCACGTCGCGTGCCCTTACGCGGAGCATCGCATTTCATGCCCACGTGCGTCTAGTCGACGTCACATCATGTATAAGGGAGACATGCATGCGTTGCAGGGCCACGTGCCTCTGCGCCCACGCGCTACACAGCTAGCTACAAGGTCTGCTCGCCTTTTTGCTAGCCAAATGCCTAGCGCCAAGGTCGCCATGTCTTCATGCTAGCACACAGATTAATGAGGCCGTCACATCCGCTCCGACTCAATAAGGTCAACGTCCTCGTTGACGTAATATCTCATGGGAATGACCATGCCACATTCACCAATCTGGCTGTGTCAATGTCCATACTTACACCAAGACCTGCATCAGTTCCTCGACCTCAGTCTTTACTCCATGCAAGGTCTCCACCAATGTCTAGCCTCGAGGTTTGATACCCCCTTACTATCTCATCTTGGTCTCATCCGTGCTTACCGACCAGAAACGCATTGATCCTTTGCGTTGCTCCGCACCAACACAATCCATCACTATGCCGCTTCGCGTGATTCCACACCAATGTAATATATCACTATGCATGCCCCAAGCATTAGTGATTATGGCTCGCTCTAATACCTCGACATTATGTGTCTTCACTCAAGAGTTCGCTTAGCAAATTTTTGCCTTCGAAGCATCTTAGTACATTGGTCATACCTTCAAGATCATGTTTCTCAAGCCATCTTTTGACTCAACCTAGCTATAAGACCCTCTAACCTTGCCTGCTAGTTGATTGATGTGCATCTCTATACACCAGGGGCATTACTCCGTCACATTTTCTCTCCCACTCAATGCGTTGATGTCCTCGTCAACATCCGAACTCTTATGTCAGTTCCTCGATACAATTGTGGTATTTACTAAGGCGTTCTCACACCAATCCAAGGACAAGCAATGCTCATCAAATTTTAGTTGTACCAGTACCTCGACTACTATCCTTCGTCTTCACCTAGGCACAATCCTAACGGTTCATTGCGACGAGCTAAATGCATCCTCTATGGCGTAATAGGTCTTCACCTCAAGCTATGGCATAGCGCCTTGACCATCTTTTATGTGTCTTCACCCCACGTAGAGTTCTAGCCAACTTGTTCCGGTCAATATTTCACCCAGGTATCTTTATATACCAGTTCCTCATACAACCAGAAGCAACTTGATTGTTAGAATCATTCTGGTTACTGCCTGAATCGATTGGCAAAATCCAACAAATTGTGCCTTTGATGTTCACATCGTTGGCTCCAAGTCCACGCAACATATTGTGCATCGCAACTTTCTAGGTTCTCAACAGTTCGTCTTCACCCAGGAGTCTAGCTTTTATCTGCACTGCCGTACTCTAGCACCTCAACACCTCTGTGTCTTCGCCCAAGAGTTCGACCTGCTTGTATTTTTCGAACGTAGCAACCGACAAAACCCAACTTTCTCGGACCTTTGGACCTGATCATCATCACCAGCCCTTCACTGTCCTGTAGTACTCTAGTATCTCAACACTTTTGTGTTTTCACCCAAGAGCCTGCCACGAGCACCTTGCTCAATCAATGAAGCTCTATGCTTCTCACACTATAGTACCTCGACCTCTGTCTTCACCCAATAACGTGACTCGAGTTACCTCTTGGAACCTTACTTACGGTCCTTCTCGTAGACCAAAGATTTCAATGATCACTTGGAACTCACTTCCTTTGAAGATACCCATCTGGCTCTCGTATTTGCTTCCTCTGAAGCTGTACTGAAGCACCTGGGATTCGCTTCCTCTGAAGGTACCCATTTAGTTCTTCCGTTGGCTTCCTTTGAAGCCACTCTGGATCTCCGTCCAGAAATCCGTCTCTCACGGATGCCATGCCTTGTCGTCATACAACAAAGCAACGAGCTTCTGACCCCTACACCGGTTTAGCATAGCTCAATCCAGTTCTTACGATATCTCGCTTAACTGTGTCCTCGATCCTGGCCCATCGCAACATATTGATCTTTACATTGCCTCATACCTGCAGTCTAGACCCTCATGTCATATGCCAGTGACAGATTCCGAAAATCTTAGCTTCCTCATGAAGTGAGAATGGAGCATCCTACTCGCTCCATGCCATCTATGGCGACGGTGCTCTCAGCACCAACATGATCCAACGTCTCCTGTTGGAGATCACTAACGTTCATCTGTCTCGGACCGACCCGCTACTTCAAGGTGTGACATTCATGGTCAACAAGTTGTTAAATGTGAGTGCAACATCCTACTTGCTCTTTGCCATTTATAGCAATGGTGCTCTCAGCATGAACGTGACCCAACGTCTCATGTTGGAAGTCACTAGCGTTCATCCATCCTGGACCGACTCGCTACCGCAACGTATAGCCCTCATGGGCAACAATCATTACGAAGTGAGAACGGAGCATCCCCCTTGCTCCATGCCGAGATGGCAATGGTGCTCTCAGCACCTGTGTGATTCAACGTCTCATGTTGAACGTCACTAGCGTTCATCCTCCTCGGACCGACCCGCTAACTCAACGCGTGGTTCACATGGCCAACTAGCGTCGAGCACATTTTCGCAAGCATAACCCAGCAATACCATCCATATGCGTGCGACTTATCGCATCTCAACCGCAGTCATGCAACTCAATTGCACACAAGTAACTCTGGCTGTCACAAAATCAGAGCACACCTCATCGCTCTAGCTCGCCAATGTAGTCCCAATCGGAACGATCTGGCTTTGATACCAAATGTCACAGGGTAACTTTTTTCGACACCCTTGCGGCGCCTCGCTGCCGCTACAACGAGGCCAGCCTAACTCAGACACCAGTTTTCACGAGGCATAACTTGACACTGGCTATCACACTTGTGCAACATCTCACTGCCGCGCACAGCGAGACCAACTTATCCAACCATCACTCTGATACCACCCGCCTAAAGGACGGAAACTCGCTTATGGTTGCCTTCACTCGAGGCAAACCCTCTTAACGCATCGTGTTTACTCGCGGCACACATGCCAACACCTCAGTGCCACTTGACCTGCCTAGCTTCACCCTGTGCATTGCACTAGTTCCTCTCTTGTGATAGTGGCATGCATCTCTTCATGCCATCCAAGCCAACCATCGTGTGTGGTCCACGCGACCAGCACACCTGGAGTAGCATGCAACTCTTCATGCTATCCCAACCAAGCATCGTGTGTGGCCCACGCGAGCAGCACACGTCCGCATCAAGCCCTCAGCTAGTGCGCACCACTGCGTCCCACGTAGCCCTTGAGTGCCCTTGTGAGGTTACCGACCCATGTGCACCGCAACGCAGGCTCGGGGCCACATGGTAATCTCACACTGGATGACACATGGCATCGCCGCAGTGCCGCATCGCTGCAGTGACGTTCTAGGCCCACCCTAACCTAGGAGACCCTTGCGCCCCTCCAGCAACGCAAAGCCCCATGTGTGGGAGAATGGCTCCACAACTCCCTTCCCCCAAGAATGGTCTAAACACCAGCTTGGGTCATTTAACAGAAGAACCTCAAACCCCTTGGTTTGACATACCACCATGGCACACAACCCTCTGCCCGTGGCACACACCCGCAAAAGTAGTGTCTTAGCATTAATTGTGGCACACGAACCTCTGTCTGTGGCACACAGTGCCATCTACCATGCCTACCTACCTTGTGAGGTCACGCATCAACGTCACATGCGACTGTGTCGCGTTCGCATCACGTCCACGTTGCGAGGCCCTCATGGCCTCATGCCCGCATAGCACTTGTCACAACCATGTCGCGTCCGTGTCGCGACCATGTCGCGAGGCCTTCATGGCCTCATGTCGCGTGCCCTCGTGGCACCACATGATGTACCCTCGTGGCACCGCATCACGTCCGAGTCCGAGTCCGAGTCGTGACTGTGTCTTGTGCCCACTCGACACTATATCGGGTCCGTCATTGCACCTGGATGTCGAGTGCCCTCTTGGCACTGCATCGCTTGCCGTTCAAGCTAGATGTTGCGTGCCCTCTTGGCACCACATCTCGTGCCGTCATGGCACCGCTTCGCGTGCCTCATGGCACTAGGATGTCCCGTGTCCACTTGACACCACATCGCGTGCCGTCATGGCACCGCCTCACGTGCCTCATGGCACCAAGGCGTCGTGTGCCCTCTTGGCACCACGTTGCGTGCCCCTACGCGGAGCACCGCATTACGTGCCTCATGGAACCAGGATGTCTCGTGTCCTCTTGGCACCATGTCGCATGCCTCTACGCGGAGCACCACATTTCATGCCTCACGTTCGTCTAGTCGACGTCGCATCATGTATAAGGGACACATGTATGCGTTGCAGGACCACGTGCCTTTGCGCCCACACGCTACATAGCTAGCTATAAGGTCTGCCCGCCTTCTTGCTAGCCAAATGCCCAGCTCCATGGTCGCCATGTCTTCATGCTGGCACATAGATTAATGAGGCCGTCACATCATGCTCTCTTGAATGATTTTTGAAGGAGCTCATTGATTTGCCGAGTTAACTCGACATGCTCAATCGGATTCAACCTATAGTGGGGCAGGTTCGGTAAGGTGGATTCGGGAACTAAGTCTATTGCATGTTGAATGTCATGCATTGGAGGGAGTTCGTTCGGTAAGTCTTCGGGGAAGACATCCGCAAATTCTTTCAAAATCGGCTCAACCTCCTTGCGGTATTCGCCCATAGACTTGAGAGCTTTCTTGACGGTGACGACAACGTAGACCACGTTCTCGTCCAAAGAAGCCTTTTGAAAATCCAAATGGCTCACAATATTGATGGATTTTGAAGTCTCGCCCTTCTTCTCTATTTTGTTCGTCGATGGTGTTTTGGGAGGCAACGGGTGTAAAGTAATCTTCTTGCCCTTATGTATGAACGTACATATGTTTGATCGACCAAAAGGGGTCACGTCCATGTCGTAGAGCCATGGCTTTCCCAAAATGTTATGACCCACATCCATCGACATCACATCACACCATAAGGTGTCCGAATAAGAACCCAATTGAATCGGTACACGACACCTTTTCGACACAGGAATAGATGAAGAGTCAACCCATGCAACCTTATAAGGTATCGGGTGGGCTTTAGGTGTAAGCCCTAAGCAGCGTATGGTGTGAGTTGACACTATATTGGTGCAACTACCGCTGTCCACGATGACCTTACAACTCTTATTCACCAAATCTGGCAAAGGTGTGGAAGATATTCTCCCTTTGCCAGTCATCTTTCTCATTCTGTTGAGGTGCATGGGCACACCTCACAACTAAAGCATGGCCACTAGCATCACCCTCCTCATCGCTGGGTGTGCTGTCTGGCTCAAACACTTCTTCAACCACTATGTCACCTTCATCCTCCTCTCCCTCAACGAAGAGAGTCATTTGGGGGTCTTTTGTAGGGCATTTGGTGGCAAAGTGTCATCCCATGACATTTATAGCACTTAACGTGAGAGTTACCCCTTGAGGATTCTCCGACTACACCTTTTCCCTTTTCAAACCTCGCATTGGTAGGGACAGGTTGCGTAGGTTGGGAGGCTTGTTTTCGACATTACATCATCCCTCTCCGGAACGAGGACGACTGCTGTGTTGTGGCTCGCTTCGCTTTACCACTAATGTTTTCAAATACCGTTCACAATCTTGAACAACGACATAACATCTTTCAAGCGTTTCCATGGGTGAGAAATCAACTCTTTTTGCAATTCAACTGGCAATCCGGTGCAGAATCTAGAGAGTGATTTCAGGGTCTTTCGATACCTTGGCCCTCATCAAGAACTCTTTGAATTTGCTAATGTATTCTGTCACGGGTATACCACCTTGTCTTAAATTTTTCCACTGGTCGAAGAAGCGTTGGTGGTATGATAAAGGAACATATTTCTCAGTAAGTCATTCCTTCATGTTGTCCCAATAGGTAATGGGAAGACAACTCATATTCACCCTTTTGCGCTCGACATTGACCCAGAAAAGTCGAGCTTGCCCAATTAACTTCATCTTAGCGAGCCTGACACAACGGTCGTTAGTCATGCCATACCAATCAAAATGTTGGTTCATGTCGGAAAGCCAATCGAGGAAGACTGTAGGGTCCATTCTTCCATCGAAAGTCGGAATCTCAACTCGGACATTCTTAAGGAGTTGAACTTCGGGGTCATAGTCATCTCTACGATGGTCCCTACGGTTTCGGTTCCGGTTGCCTTGGCGACCATTGTGTTAAATAGATGGACCTTCATGCTCCTAGCGCCGATTCTGAAGCTCATCATCTGCTTCTAATTGGTTGATTCGGTCACACAACCGACCATTAGAAATTCCTATGGATGTTTGGGCTTGCTCTATGGTATTCAGATGCTCATTAATTGCACCCAATTCTTCTCGCATGCCCTTAAGGGCATCGAGAATCTTATTCGAGTCCATGGTGATCCCAGATACCTATTAGGGATCTAATATGGAATGCAATATGAACTCACAAAAGAAAAAACAATGCAATAAAATAATTATAACAAACGATAATGCCCTAACCTAGAAAACTTAGGGCTCTGATACCAAAACTGACGCGGGACGGGAACCCTAAAATGCGTGATTAATGATTTAATGCAATTTTGCCGAAATTAAAGAAGGTAATTAAATCTTAATCTCAAAATTAACTCGATACCTTCGGGTTCTGAGCATGGGTCAAAATATAGGAAAAATGATACGTATCATCTTGACCTCAAGGACTATACGTATCGGGTATCGTCCGATACATACATTGAATGTATCAGTTTGATACATTGAATTTTATTTTTTTCAAAAAAGTCCCGAAAATACTAAAATAATCAGGAAAAATAAATTTAATGATTTTTTATTTATTTCAACTTTTTTTAAATTTATTTAAGGCTTATTTGATGCATATTTCATAATTTTATCAACGCATAACCTAAATTATATTGTACATGAAAAACTTACTTTAAAGCTACATTGAATTTCGTGGTGGTTCTTGGCCCTTGTGATCATCATCATCGGTGCATGAGCTTTCCCCATAATGTTGGCTATATTAATACCCATGATCATATATGCCCCCTTGAAACTGAGGCATTAGTGACGAATATGGCTCAGTGTAATAGGAAACGGTTGGTCCTCCAAAATTTGACCAACGAAGTCATATGGCCCGGGGTAGGTTGGTTGAGGCCGGTAGTATGGGTTACTGGTTGTTGAATCTTCAGTGTTTTACAAACTAAATCCCCTGATGCTAGAAGTCATATAACTAGGGCTGCAACCGAGTCGGGCTGAGCCTGAGCTCGGGTCAGCTCTAGCTCGACTCTACCTTATACGAGCCGAGCTGAGGTCGGCTCTGGGCTCTTAGAGCTCGAAAATTCCAAGCTCTAGCTCGGCTCTTCGAGCTCGAGCCGAGCTTCAAGCCAAGTATATTTTATTATAAAAAATTTCCTCCTAGTACTCTTTAAAACTTCTACTCAATTAAATATACATTCTATAAAAGATTTAAATGAGCGATTAAACACAACGCAACATATGAAATCAATAAACAATTGTCGGAGATTTAGTTCTTGCCCTCTTGGTGTTGAGCCTGGCGGCGGCGGGTGCTTATGCGTGAGAGAGAGAGGAGGTAGCTGTAGCCCATATGTGTGTGAAAGAAGGTGAGAGAGGTTTAGAAATCACTCAAATCAAAGAGAAGTAGGAGTTGAGTTGCACGATTCGATTGACGTAGCCCATATGCGTGAGACTGTGATCTGTGAGAGAGCTTCAAGAGAGAAGTACGAGTTGAGTTGCAGGAGGCAACCGTAGGTAGGAGTAACAGTCCGTACTATATATATATATATATATATATATATAAATAAACTCGGCTCTCATAATCTGCTTACAACCGCCAAGCGAGCCGAGCTCTAAAGAGAAAAGCTCTTATTTTTCGGGTCGAGCCCAGCCGAGCCGAGTTGTAGAGCTGGCTCGGCTCTGTTGCAACCCTACATATAACCCACATCATCTTGTGGACCTTGTGGTGGTGGTGGTGTTTGATAAGATTCTGACGCTCTTCTTCCTTCAACCCCTCCACCTCTAACTGTAGGAGTGTCATAAATTGTTATCGGCTCATCATCCCATGCGGCAATACCTCCATAAGAATAAGACGGATCAACATCATCCCCTTCACCACTAGTGGCAACGTGGGTTTCATTGCCACCACCATCACCCCCATCATCGTCATTATCACTATTGGGTTGCGTTTCGTCATCAGATCCAACTACTAAATGACGATTCAATCTTCTTTTCTGCCTCGGTGGTTGGGAAGCCTGCTCTTCCGCTAATCTTTCAGCATTGTCCAGCCATGCAGTCTCTTAGTATCCAACACAGGCTATTCTCTCTCTTCGATCCACTGATTCAAAGGGTCATCTTCCGTGAATATATAATCCAACTGGAAGGGATCAAAATATTCACTATCTGTAAGGTAGAATATGATAGATGAATTAGTATATGCATCATCAATTAGATCAAATAAAAATTGTATGAACTAAGACTTCATATAGTTGCTTACCACGGTTGGTCCTCTGCATATTCCTAACCCTTAATCGCATGTTGTAGTAGTAGTAGATTAACTTTTCCAATCGTTCCATAGTTAGCCTATTCCTTGTCTTTGTGTGAATGAGAGAGAAGGTGCTCCGATTTTGCTCACAGTTAGACAAGGAACATGTTTGTGATAAAACCCTCATTGCAACCCGCCTCAGTATCGGACCATCACCTCCATAGTGCATCCACCAATCAGCGGGTTTATCGTGCTTGATTTGGGATTGCGCTAACGAGGTCCCAAATGGCCCATGTCTCTTGCGAAACATGTCAATCTACAAAAATGGATTACAATAACCCACATATCAATAAACAGATCATATGACATTTGACTCATTAGTTATAAGGTATGATTACTCACATCTCTGATAGCTTGACCTTGGTCCGCCAACTCAGGGAGCATTCGTTGGATTATATTGAGCAAACCGCTATACACTTCATCAACCAACTCGAAGCGTCACGTATACTGGAAGGTCAGATTCAAGTAGTGTGCTATACATCAAATGTGAGCAATCTCATCAGTATATGGAAACAGTGAATAATATGAAAAATAATAAATAAATAAAAATCACTACATGTTATACCTGTGGCATGCAAGTGCTGGTGGAATTGTGCATCCCACCTCTTGTCGATAATCGCCCAATATCGTTTATATTTTGTAGGGCATTTGGTTTTAATAGTCAATTTTGTCTTATCTATTGACTCGTAAACATACCCCATTGTTGGTTCTCATCATCATCTACCAACCTCAACACTTGCACCAATGGGGTAGTGACGGCGATCAGGTGGTCAACATCTACCCAAAACTGGGGGCTGTAGATCAGGTCAACAAATTCATTCAAAGCAGGTCTCTTTGATCGTGGGAGCTCTAACTCATATTTTCTCTATTCTTCGGAGTTGACCATGCTTTTTAGCTCACGACTATATCTAGTCAAACTCTGGAGGGCTAGAAATTATGTCGCAAATCGTGTAATCGCAAATTGGAGCAGCTCGTTTTTAGTGAAATCTCTCATTAGATTCACCAACTTGTCACTGTTGTACTTGTAAGAAGTAATTATTCTTCCCTTTTGAATAGTTGTCTGTGCCTTGTTTCTCTTTCCCAAATCTTCAAGAATGAGGTCCACACAATGAGCGGCACACGAAGTCCAGTACAAGTGACGTCTCTTCAACATTAACTGTCTTCCTGCGGCTTTGTAATTGGCGGCATTGTCTATTACCACTTGCACAACTTGCTTCTCTCTAACCTCTTCAATTACCTTATCCATTAGTTGGAAGAGGTAATCGACTATCTTCGCGTGTTTAGAGGCATCAACTGAATTTAGAAATATTGTCCTGGCATCGTTGTAGACCAAAAAGTTGATCAAACTCTTCCTTGTGGGACTGGTCCATCCATCGCACATAATTGTGCAACCCTTCTCATCCCATACTTCGTGGAAGCTGTCCACATAAGCTCTTATATCCTTGTACTCATCATCTAGTAAGGGTCCAAATACCTCGTATGCAGAAGACTTTTTAACTCCTGAACCAGCTTTTGCATTTGTATCAATTATACTTTTGAAGTATGACGACTCCACAACTTGACTCGGAATGTGGTTGTATATTAGGAACTTTGTAATGGAATTTTCAAGCTTCTTCCCCAATTTTTTAGTGACATTGCACTTAATTTAGCTTGTTTAGAGCTTTTTGTCCGATACATGAATGGATCCATGGGACCTGTAGTACGGCCTGGTCTCCCTCACGGATGCTGACCTACGCAACCTGGTAGTCTCCTGAATATCCTCATCATCATCATGTGATGATGATCCACTACCACCAGCAGACATGGATGAGCCCCTCAACCTGGACCGAAATCGAAAATCGACTTCTTCCGGATCTCGTCGCTGTCGTGCTTCTCTAGCACTCTCCCTCATGATTTTCGCTGTCTGCTTATCCTCATCTTCATCCTCACCCTCCTCAGGTCCAGGTGCAGGAAACTCTGGATCTCCCCTCCTTATTCTCTCATACATTTCTCTATCTCGGTCAGCTTTTGCTTTTTTCTTTCCCTTCGCCGCTTGTAAACTGGCTCTGATAGCTTCTCTCACCTCTCTGGGTACATTGGGACATCCTTTTGTCTCTCCCTTAACGTGACCCAAATGCTCCTTCAACCGTGTGATCCCTCTCAATTTTTTTCCACAAAGTTTGCATTATATTTGGAGTCTATCACCATCTATTACTGTGCTGTATTGTCAGGTTGGATCTTGTTCACGTACCATATTTATTTATTTCACCGGCATGAGTGAGCAAACGATTGGATTAAATTAAAATATTTAGATTATACTTGAAAATCAAATTTATTTGATATTATTCTAATTTTTAAAAATTTTAGATACATTTGAAAATTTATTTCATATTATTCTTATTTTTAAAATATTAGATTATATTTTATCAAATTTATTTGATATTATTCTAATTTAAAAAAATTTTAGATTACATTTGAAAATTTATTTGATATTATTGTTATTTTTAAAATATTAGATTATATTTTACCATATTTATTTCATATTATTCTAAAAATTTTGAAAAATTTAAAAATTTTAGATTACATTTGAAAATAATATTTAGTTGAAATTATTTTAATTTTGAAAATATTAGAAAATCATATTATTATAAATTTTAAAATATTTGAAAATCATATTTATTTGAAATTGATGTGTCGCATGCATCATGGGGTATGTGTGACATGTGTAATTGATGTGTCATATACCCCATGACACATGCGACACGTGTAATTGATGTGTCATGGGGTATGTGTCACATGTGTCACATACCCCATGCCACATGTGACACGTGTAATTGATATGTCATGGGGTATGTGTGACACATGTGACACATGTGACACATCAATTACATGTGTCGCGTCACATGTGACATGTGTAATTGATGTGTCATACATGTAATTGATGTGTCACATACCCTATGATACATGCGACACATATGACATGTGTAACTGATGTGTTATACATGTAATTGATGTGTCACATGTGTCACATACCCCATGACACATGCGACACATGTGACACATGTGTAATTGATGTGCCACATACCCCATGACACATGCACATACCCCATGACACATGCGACACATGTGACTCATGTGTAACTGATGTGTCATGGGGTATGTTTCACATGTGACACATCAATTACATGTGTCATGGGGTATGTGACACATAAACCCCATCATTATTATCAAATTGACCCACATAAACCACAAAATAAATAAATTAAATTATAAAATGACCCATATAAACCTCATAGTTAGAATTTGACCCACATATTATTATTTAATAAATAATTTTATAAATTGACCAACATAATCCTCAAAATTTGACCCATTATAGGCTCAAATTAGAGTGGTTTAACGTAAAACCTCCTACTTTAGGCTTAAAAATTCAAGATCTACCATATTTAAGGGTAGATCTTAAATAAATAAACTCTCAAAACTGTAGGTCTAGTGGGTAGATCTAGTGAAAATAGTTTCAAAAATACAAGCAAATAAAGAAAAAACAACTTATATGATGGAACATGATACCTATGCGATGATCTCCGGCAAAAACGTGACGACTCTGAGCTTTCCGTGCAGTCCGTAGGCTAACTTTTACTCTCTCGGTTGTTAAGGTAGAGGAACAAGAAGGTGCAGCTGAGAAAGAGGAGAAACTGGGGCAAAAAAGGGGTTGAAATCGCATAAAAATCCCTCAAACCTGCTGGTCTAAAGTGGCTGGGCCCACAGCCAAAAATTGAAATTATCGGACGATAATTTCAATTATCGTCCAATAATTTCAATTTATCGGACGATACAGACGATAAGGGCGATAATTTGCCCGTATCATCTGATAATTTGAAGGTTTTAAAGGGCTTCAGAAAATATTGAAATTATCGGACGATAAATTGAAATTATTGTCCGATAATTTCAATTTATCGCCCGTATATAATTTCAATTTATCGTCTGATACGGGCGATAAATTGAAATTATCGGACAATAATTACATAGTTTTAAGGGGCATACGATACAAAGCCATTGTATCGTATCGTCCAGGTCTAAAACCGATACGTATCGGTATCGGACGATATTTTGACCCTTGGTTATGAGAATTCAGATAAGTAGATCACGCGAGATCCGCTGAGATCCAGATTGCAAGCATGATTAGAGTTAAGTCGGGATCGAACTGAGATGAACTCTAGCTTTTCGAGCTTGGCGTTAGTCATTCGATTCGTTGTAGATTCACGGGTTCGAATTAGGGTTGTGGAATGTATTTATGGTTTTGTAATAGGTTTATGGTTTTGATTGATTTAGGGTTTCAGAAGAAGTTTAGGATTTTGGGATCGAAGAGAAACTAATAGATTAGGGTTTAGAGAAATAAACAGGGATCTATAGATAACAAATATAATAAAAGATCAAAAGAATAGATGAGAATCACTCCCTTGGCCTCACACTAAACTTATCTTGGGAAGAAGAATATTCAAGCAAAAAGCATTCAAAATATTCAATAACTAATTAAATTGTGCTTACAAGCCTCCTTCTATAGGTAACCATTAATAATTCTAATAAAAATAGTCCTCAAAGAAATAAAAATTTAAAAAACAGTTTTCCGCAGAAAATACGAAAATCCGTCATTGGGCAATGTCTGACACGTCTACAAAGGCCCCATTAAGTGCCTCACGACGCCCTCGCCTAGGGACAGTGAGGGCTCAAAATCACGGACGCCGGTCACTATTCACTACATTGTTCACGGACGTCCGTCATTGTTTACAGTCATTGTTCATGGCATTATTCATCAATGACGGTTTTGTGTCTCATTTTCTCCCCTGAAGCTGCGATACTCGGGCTTCCTCTACGTTTCTTCCACACCGGTGGAAGCGATGTGGTCAGAAACCGATGCCCACGTAGTCGGCGTCCTCGTCAGAAAATGGTTGAATCCAAAGAATGTTGTATACCTCTAGTGAGTTTAGAAGAATAGCTGGTTGATGTACTCACTAAGACCATGGGAAGAAATCGATTGTATCACATCAACTCTAAGTTGGGTATGATAGACATCTATGCACTAACTTGACGGGGGGTGTAGGTGCATCTATGATGTTAGCATGGTGTGTGTGCGTAGTAGTTTTTATGGTTACATGCATGGGTCAAAATCTGGACGATAGGTATCAATTTCAGTGATGGTCGATAAGAATCGGAAAACCAAGATTTTGACCCATGGTTGCATGTGGGTATTTGGGTGTTACAAGAGATTCTATTTGGGAAGTGATATATAATAAAAATATGGAATGGTATGACACAACTTCCAACCCTAATTTCGCCAACTCTTTCGTCTCTCTTCTCCTTATTCTCTCTAACCCTAAGAGCTACAAACCCTAATTTATTAACCCTACATCTTCACTTCCAATTATGATTTCAGTATGATGTTTTCAAGCATGCTTACTTGATTTTGCATTAGCAATCTTTCCAAAAATTGATTTCTTTACAATCTAATAATTAAGGTTTACAGTTGTTTCTCTTGACACCCACCTCTATGTCGAAGTTTTTTTGTTTGTGGGTGGTGCCTGTTGATTCTTGATTTGATGAGAAAGGCTTCTCAATTCTCTTAACTTACAAACATGATCTGCATGTTGATTTTCTACTGCTCAAAGTTATTTTCTATACATTTTTTGTAAAAAAAAACCTTTCTTTGAACTTCAGTTGGACGGTTTGAAGTTAATCATCATCTGATGCTATTTATTGTTTTACTTTTCATAACATCCTCTAGTTCCAATTCTATTCCTCTGGATCTAAACTGTCAGGATATCATACATTAATCCATTAGCCTACTTAAATCAACTGAAATTATTGTCAATGACAGTGCACAGTAAAACAGCTACCTAAAAAAGAATGCGTGTATTGCCACTGTACCTTAAATTGTGAGAGCACGAGAAAAAGAGTGTGAGACAATATCGATAACCTTTACCTAAATAAATGTCTAAAAGCAAAATCTCATGACTTGCATTTCACGACTCCTGAGGCCCTCGGCACATGCTCATTGTCATAACCTATTCAAGCTCAATTGTTTACATGCCACAGATCTAAGAGGTAACTCACCAGAACTACAGAAATCATCGTCTAACCAATTTACAAATAATTCCAAGATAAAGCTATGGCATTCTAAATGAAACTATAGGTAATCATACGGAACATTTCTTAAATGAAAATATAATTTAAATATTACATGCATAAATGGGCTGTTTCTCTAATGGTCTAAGTGACAGTTATGATAGATAAGATACTCTGTCTTCCTATAATGACTGGAGCTTTGGGTTTTACTTAGTTACCCATGCTTTTCAGTTTCCCCATTTGTTTCCTTTGAGTTATTCTTGTAATATCAGTTCTACATGGTTGAGGGTCTTCACGCTAGGCTTTGAAATTTTTTGGTGCATTTACCCCCTGTTTCTCTTTACCATATGAGAATCATGTTAAACGAGTTTAACATGCAGATTTGTGTTCAGATATTATATATATATATATATATATATATATTCTTTTGGTAAGGTGATTACGCATCTTTTTAATATCCTACTAAGGTCTTCACATTTTTGCACATGCATTTCATCATGTATCTTGAAATATTTTTGCGTTGCTTGCAGGAACCCTTCCAATGGTGATCGATTTAATTGTAATACAGAAACTAATATCTGTGAAGGATTCCAGATACGGGGAAAACCTTCTTCACTTCCGTCAAAAGATGATAGTTTCAAGCTCAGTGACAAATCTAACCAACAGCATTCTTCTCACTTTGAATGTGGCCCTGATATTCTGGGGCCAGAAACACCAGCCATGCGACCTCTTGTTCCTCGTGTGAAGCGGATTCAAGAGGATGGTTATAGCCTTGTTGTTAACCATGATTCTAATGTTTCCAATATTAACAAAAGATTGAAATCATTTCAAGATTTTGCTACAGGAAACAAGAGTGCTGGGGAAGCTTCTGATGTCATTAATTCAAAATTTGAATGGCTCAACCCGCTTGTGATTAGAGATGCTAATGGAAGAAGGCCAACTGATGCTCTATATGACAAGAGGACTTTGTACATACCGCCTGATGCCTTAAAGAAAATGTCAGCAACTCAAAAGCAATATTGGGGCACAAAATGCCAGTATATGGATGCTATCCTCTTCTTTAAAGTTGTAAGTTTTAGTTACCGCCCCAATTTCTCAGTATCTTCTCCCTAGATCTTTGTGCTCCATTTGAATCTGATTTTGTTCTTGATTCTTATTATGTCTTTATAAGTTCTTTTTTTATTACAATATTAGTGCTTTATAAATATTTTGCTTACATATATAGTGTTTCAAGTTTCATAAGAAACTTCTGTTATGACTAATATTTATACTCAAGCTTAATACCCTGTAGTAAAACAAAATAATCATCATGATTTTTTTTCAATTACTGGACAATGCTAATGGGAAAATATGTAGTACCACTGTCGGCTATTATCTCCATATATATATATATATATATATATATATATATATTTGACTTTTTGCCTCTGGCATTATTGGGGATTTTTTTTTTCCAATTGATGCTAGACGCTTAGCTTTAAGCTTGGAAGTTGGGTACAGAACTTTGTAGGGTACTATACAACTATGCATGAGTTTTCTCAATGATGGTCATGTTCTTGGATTACATCAAGCAGAGGTGAAATTACGTTTTGTCTTGTCTGTGATTATTATTCCTATTCATTATGTAGTTGCAAGAGTCAACGTCATGTTGTCTGTGCTCTGAAATTTTTAGCCCCTTTATTAACATTGTAACTGTCAGATTATCACAATTCATCTAATATCTTCGGGTTAGAATCAATTACATGTATAAACCTTCACCAAGATTTTAAACTTTAAAGCAATCTACTCTCTTTATATGTTAAGGAGTTTTTAGTAACCATAGAATGACCTTAAAACAGAGTGTATTACCAAGAATGTGGGCAAATTCCAAAGCCGGGTTTCAAGATTGATCCAATAGTCTGACACAAGAAAGTTAACCTTCGTGTAAGGAGCAATACTAACTTTGCCCAATGCTCAAGACCTATGCTCTAACACTCTACAAGCCTCTTGCTCTTATGCATAACAATATACAACCATTGGCATATCCAAATATTTGACCTCAATCAGGATAATGATTCTCCAAATCCACTTCCTAACTTCTAAATTTTCCATACATACCACTTCTATGGAGAAGCTTCCAACAATATGTGTCTTAAAGACATTGACAATGAGCCACCTGTTGAACACTTTCCTTCAAGGGAGCCATTATGCTTTCACTATACTCCCACCCTTCCTAGCATGGATATGACTGTCCAACACACCCCTCTAATGGATTCAGTGCAATTCTAAAACTTGTATTTATACTAACATCAATGAACTATCATCTAAGCGCTGAGACCCTTGATTACCTCCCTATAATTTGCGAGTCTTCGTAACCTACCAATGATAATTGTAAATCTCTCTTTGCCATTGCTACTTGTAGGTTATTCTCTTGCCTTGAACCATGTTGAAAACATGCTAACTTCAATATAGTGCATCTTATACTTGGTTTTATTACTTATTTCTAAACATCACTCATTACTATATGTAGTAATGTAGGTAGAAAGAAGAAAAAGATGAGAGAATGGAAGAATCAGAAGTGAAGATGGAAAAAGGGGAAATCTAAATTTTATTGATGAAAAGATGCTAATCAGGGGACAAAGAGTGCTCAACTTCAAATCCTGTCACTTTTATGTTTAACCTATTTTCAAGTACCAAATAATGCGAGATTGATGTAACATTAGTTTTATTAGCAAGGTTATCGAAATATCTTTCCAATGGGTTGAGAAACACGTAATTCTGACGAGTATTGAAATGTTATGGTCAGTTTTCGAAGGCTGCACTTCAAAGTGACGAACCTTAGGACTTCAGTTGAATTAGAGTCAAGTCCATTTTACTATTTTATATTTTTTATTCTAGCCAAAATGATTCGTTTCCTTTAGGACCTGTTTGGATATAAGGAAAACGTGGTATGGTCAAACGTTTTACCATGAATTCAGTTGTTTGGGTATTTTTTAAGGGTGGAAAATGGTTCATTTCTCTCTCTCTCTCTCTCTCTCTCTCTTCTAGCTCCCTCTCCATCGCAGCTATGCTGCAATTTTTTTTTTCTGCATATAAAAAAAAATGCTGCATTTTTTTTAGATGGGTGGCTGGTTCATCTCTCTCTCTCTCTCTCTCTCTCTCTCTCTCTCTCTCCATCGCAGTTATGCTGCATTTTTTTCTCTAACTATTAAAAAAATGCTGCAATTTTTTTTTAGATGGACGGCTGGTTCATCTCTCTCTCTCTCTCTCTCGCTCTCCATCGCATCTATGCTGCAATTTTTTTTTTCCTACCTATAAAAAAATGCTGCAATCGTTTTTTCTATAGATGGGCGGCTGGTTTCTCTCTCTCTCTCATCATTTTTTGCAAAACGATAATTTTTTTTATTCCATTTTACTGTGTTTTCCAGCCTTGTATCCAAACACTGGATTTTGAATATTCCTGCATTTCTCACACAGACAAATTGCTATCCAAACAGTGATAAGTGCGGTAAAATGTGAGATTCCTGCATATTACTGCGTATGCCTGCAGGTTAGGAATCCGTGGTAAAATGGAGTAAAATTTGAATAAGTTTACTCTATTTTACTAGGTTCTATCCAAAAAGTCCCTTGTTAGAAATATTTTTGGTTTTCTTATTGGTTTAGGAAAGTTACGAAAATTAGGGTATTTCTTTATCTAAATTAGGGCCTTGATTTAGACTAAAATTCTTATCCCAATTATCGTAAAGAGTATTTGAAGCGCCCAATTAATGTAAACCTTAGTTTTTGGAATTTTTACTGAACAGCTTATGCAAAGATAATGTTTTAACACTTTCCATGAAGAAACAGGTTCTTGTTTGTCTGTAGCTTTCCATTTATTTTCTATAAATTTCTGTTTTATTTCGTCGCAAGCGAACTGCAGTTTACATTATGTAACATTTTAGTTATGTCATTCATGTTATGCTTCTTGATGTAAACATGTAGTCGCATTTTTATATCTCAACGCCAGATCTAGCTTACCAGTCCTGTTATTTAGTCTATCTAGGTCCACTCTAGTTCCACTTTGGTTATTTTTCACATAAATTTTAATGCTAATGATTCATTTGGAGAGTGCATCAGATTTGTATAGGTAATTTCTGCTATGTGTTCACTTAGTTAGGCCAACGCTGTTCTGATTTAAGTATTTCCCCTTAACCATGTCATGCGCTCTCATTTAATCATTGACTTGCTAGTCTTTTTTTTTTTTTTTGATCGATAAAAAGAATTATATTGAAAATAGCAAGGCGCTGAAAGAGCGATACAAAAACACGACTAAAAAACAGAAAAAGTACAAGGCAAAACCAGAAAAAACCAAGACCCCAGACCCCACCCCAATAAACCAGGTCATATCAACCAGGGTCCCACAAGTAGTGCTCCTCATAGTCCCCCCCCCGCTCTAGCCACCCAAAACCAAACTAGGTCTCTAACGGCTTTCATGATCATCCCCACTGGCCTACTCTGTTGCTCGAAGATTCGCAGATTCCTCTCCCCCCATATGGTCCACAACACCGCAAAGAAAGCAGCCTTCCAATAGCCTCTACATTGATTCTCCACAGGGGCCGATGTCCACATCAGCCACTGGCAGTAGGGAGACGACGGCGTAACCCAACACATGCTAAAAGATTTTAGCACAATGGACCACAGCTCCCGGGCCACCTCACAGTGCAAAATCAGATGAGGCGCATTCTCCTCTGCCCTTTTGCACGTAGCACAACAGTTCGGGCCTTCCATCCCCCTTCGCATAAGCTGATCAAAGGTGAGGATTTTTCCTCTGAATAGGGTCCACGCAAAGAATCGTATCTTGGGGGGGGATGGGTTCCTTCCAAAGGCTTGAACCAGGGTACCGGATTAGGGGTCGCCGAGTAAGCATGCTATAGTATGACTTGACACTGAAGATACCATTGCTACTTGGAGTCCAAAACATCCGGTCCTGACCGTGAGTGTTTCGCTTGGCTTCGCACAACATCAGCATCAGCTTAGTGAACGACGTCACCTCCTCGTCCCTTAGGTATCTCCTAGTAACAATATCCCACAACCCACCTCCATTCTTATCCAAAACAAATTCCTCTATCCTGCCAAGAGGATTAACAGAGATGCCATAGATTTTTGGGAAGATAGCTTTGAGAGGTCTCAGGTCCACCCATGCATCCTCCAAGAAGCGAATACGAGTGCCACAACCCCAATTGAAATGCAGTCCTCTGGCGAAAAGGCCCCACGCGTGCTGCATATATTTTTCCAGTAGGTGGACCCTCCTCTATTCACCAAGACATTTATACCCCAGTTCCCCAAAGAGGCCCCATACTTCTCCACCAGCAGCTTGTGCCAAAGGTTCTCTCTTTCCTCCACCCTCTCCGCACACCAAAACCACTTTCCCATCAGTGCGATATTGGTCCATTTCAGACCGCGGATTCCCAACCCACCACACCCGACTGGGAGCTGGCAAGTGTCCCAATTGATCAGGTGAAAGCGTTTCTCCAATCCCGATCCTTCCCATAAGAAATTCTGCTGGATTTGCTCAAGGCGGTTGATCACTCCTTTTGGGCACTTGAACATCGACATGTAGAAGATGGGCAGCGACGCAAGGACAGTTTTAACCAGTAGAAGCCGACCACCACTACTGAGCAACTTCCCTTTCCACGAGGACAGTCTTTGTCACGCCCCAAAATTCTATATACCGCGGACTTCGGAGCGTGAGCAAATTCAATAATCAAAATAGAACTAAAGGTTAACCAAAACACATCATCCACTATTTCATTCATGATCACAAAATAAGGGTACATCATTGTTACAATTCATTGTTTATCGTGAATAGAATTACAATTCCAAAAACCCTTACAACCAACGCAAGACCTGACTAATTCCTTGGCTCTAATTCAGGAGGTCCTCTAACGTCTCCTCTTGTGAAGTCTGGTTATCAACTTGCTTCGCCGCTGCAATGTTAACAACGGGAGTGAGATAAACTCAACAAGTGACCCCCTGATAATATCTAGTAGGCTACGTCTTAATAACAAGATGAAGACAATTCATAGTTGATCATTCTATCGATTTCAGCAGGAGTTGTATATATGTAAACAGTTTCACCGATTGTTCTCAATACATTGCATGTGCACTATCATCAAGTATGAATGAGGTATATATGTCAAAAACATGAAGTTTTTCTTTAAAAGGAAAACAAAAGAAAATAACTTAACATCAGCGGCTACACATTTATAAGTGTAGGTTCTACTACTATAGTACCGGATCCATGGTACAGCCACATGTGACCCCTTTGGACTTCACCTCCGTCCAGGTGGTCCTTACCACATCACATTACATGTCTAACTTTCACGCCTTACCATGGCAGGTAGGTAGGCAATACGTACTTCATAAATGAAAGTAAGCAATACGGACATTAAATAAAACCCATGTCTGCCCGATGGGGGGATCCACACAAGAAATATCATATATTTATATCAATGCACAACGTATGCGATGGAAAATCATGTGTTCAATAATTGATGCCTTTCATAATCCAAATGGTATTCATGATGCTTTTCGAAAAGATGTGAATACTATCGTCCATCCATTTTCCTAATCATTTCCTCTTCCTACCAGTTCATGATAATTCATGCAATAACCATGCTTACCCATATGTTCAAATACATGACATGCCATCAAGAATCAACTACGATTTACTTTATGTCAGAACTTGAATTAACAATCACAATTATGTAGAGATAAATGATCAAATCCTTACATGGTTATTCTAGCATACTTATAATATCATCACCAAATAATGTTTCACAGATGTATCACACTACCTAAGGGTTTCAGTTCATAATCATAGGGTTGCGCGTAATCGCGTATATATATATACTATCTACTTAGTACTAATTTACTTAATCAAAATCATGTGATAAGGGTAGGCCACTTGCCTTGATGCGCGCCTCCTTGGTGATTGAGGTGGGGGTGGTTGAAGTTTGTGTCGCTCGACGTGTTGCCTGCATGAGAACGATGGTGTGTTAGCGCTAAGCGATGTCTTGACCAATGAGTTGAATAACTACGTGGGGAATATGAGTTATGAGTTGAGTCGGTTCACGGAAGGGTTAGCTGATGGGGTATCGATTGGGGATGAGTCGAGTTTCGAGATTGAATGAGATCATGATAGGCCGATAGGGTATGTTGATCGGGTCGGTCATAATACCGGGGATATTACGAAGGGTAAACACATTAAAATTCTTTTGATAATTCATGCTAGGGACATATTTTCGTAAATACTTAAGGATATATTTGATAATAATTGACTGATTTAAAACCTGGTAAATAAACATATTCAAAAAATATTTTATAAAATGGATTAGAAATCTGCGATTATCCTTGACCGCCTATGGGTTATAAACCATCATATTTCTAATGGCAAAATTAATATAATGAATAAATGGCTAGGTTTTTAAAATGATCATTATACTATCCATATAAATAAAATATATTTCTATACCTTATACCATATATAAAAACAGAAATCAAGAAATGAAATAGGAGGCTTAAGGCTCTTGGTGAGGGTATAGAGGAAAAGCAATTTGAGGGTTGAGTATGGCAGGAGGAACGAAAAGGGTATTGGTAGAGATGGGGAAAGAGACACATAGAGGGAAGATGGTTAGATTGACCGATTCGGCATTATCGCCGGCCAAAATAATCTTGCCGATCGACGACATGGCGAGCGACGATCGAGTCGCGCCGATAGCGATCACGTGAGCATCGAAATGGACGGTCGGGATCGTAGCCGGCCATAAAAGGGAAAAAGAAAACAGAGGATGGAGAAGAGCAGAGGGAGAGATGAAGAAGAAAAAGAAGAAGAAGAAGAAGAAGAAGCAGCTTACCAGGGAATCGGATGGTGGGTTGGAGAAGAGGGGATCGACCCTATTTATAGCCAGAAGGGAAGGGGTGTGGCGTGAAGGGAATGGTGTTCTGCACAGGCTTCCCGTCGACGGTCTTGAGGGGTGCACATGCCGATTCAGCGAAATTCTTGCCTCCATTTCTGGGTCGACCGATGGGGTAGGTGGGAGAAGGTTTGGGTGTTAAGCAGCAATAGAGAGAAGGGGGTTTTAGGTTGGGTCTGGTCTGGGTCGAAGTCGGGCCAAGAGATGGGTCGGGTTAGCCTGGTTTGGGTTCTTACAGTCTTCGCTCAAACCGTTGCACAACCGGATCCCAGGCCCTATCGTTAGGATATCTTAGGCTGAAGGGCAGCCCCAGATACTTAATTGGAAACTTTTCAATTGCGCATCCCACTGTGTGCGCCAAATCCTCCAACAGACGCTCATCGGTCCCAATACCAGTGATAGACGATTTGGATAAGTTGATCCGTTGACCCGAGACAACCTCGTAAACAAATAGGACATCCACCAGGGTGCTGAATTCCGACACGTCTGCCTTCCCAAATAACATGGTGTCATCAGCAAATTGAAGGTGCGATATGTGTGTCCCAAGGGTGCCCACCTTAATACCGGATATAAGATTCAACTGTTTGGCATGCGCTAGAAGCCCCGACAAAGCCTCTCCCACCATATTGAATAAGAATGGGGATAAGGGGTCCCCACGGCGTATCCCTCTAGAGTTGTTGAAGTAGCCAGCCGGAGTGCCATTATCCAAGACAGAGAACCAAGCCGATGAGTAACACCCCCCTCATCCATCTTCTCCATGTCGTGCCAAACCCCATCCTGCTCATTATGTAATCCAAACATTCCCAACTCACCTGATCATAAGCTTTCTCCATATCAACCTTCCAAGGGCCGCCGATCGGTGATCATTGTGGGCTGAATGGATGGTCTCTTGTGCTACCGCAACCAGGTCCACCAACTGCCTACCTCTTACGAAGGCACATTGATTCTCGGAAATGATTGTAGCCATCACCGGAATTAGTCTATTCTCAAGAACCTTGGAGATAATCTTGTAGAGACAATTCGTGAGACTGATTGGCCGAAACTCCGAAATATCCTCAGCCCCTTCGCGCTTGGGGATGGGAGTAATGAAAGTGGAATTTAGGCTCCGACCAATGAACCTCGACGCATGAAACTCATGTAGAACCGCCAGCAGGTCCGCCTTTATGGTTTGCCAGAAAAATTTGAAGAATTCCATGGTGAAACCGTCGGGTGCCGGAGCGTTATTTTTGGCCCCAAATCGAACGACACGCCACACCTCCTTCTCCCTGAACATACGTTCCAATCCCAGTCGCTCATCCGCCGCAATAGACCGGAAGGATATTCCGTCTAGTTGAGGGCGTGACAGTCTGTCATCCCTGTATATCTCCTTATAGAATGCCACGATATTCTCCCAGATCTAGACTCGATCCGTGTAGGTAACCCCTCCCACAGTAATGGTACCCATGTAGTTATTTTTGTTTCTCGCATTGGCCACCGCATGGAAATATTTAGTATTGGCATCGCCCTCTTGGAGCCATCTGACCTTAGCCTTTTGCTTCCAGCTTAGCTTCTCGGCCAAGCAGACACTGCTGAATTCCGTTTTCTTGCGATATCTTTCCTCCCATTCAACAGCCGACAACTGTCTAACTTCCTCCAAATCATCCAAAACCTTCAAATGCGCTAGGAGAGCCTCTTTCTTGACCTGAACCCTGCCATACACATCTTTATTCCATAGTTTAGATTTTGCTTTAACCTGCAGAAGCTTGGAAATGAAAATGTAGGCTGCCGATCCTGCGGACGTCGGTTCGTTCCACCACACCGGAACCAACCCCTGAAATTCGATATCCAACAGCCACATGTCTTCGAAACGGAACGGGCTGGGGCCTGTACCACGCCTATCACAGTTCATGAGTAGAGGTCGATGATCCGAGACAGCGCGGGCCAGGCATTCCAACCTTGCGGCCGGGAAGATATCCAACCAATCCATATTGCAGAGGAATCGGTCTAGCCTACTCAGAGTCGGGACAACTTGGAGACTTGACCAAGTGAACCGCGCACCGGTGAGTGGGACATCCATCGGTTCCCAGTCAGAGATGAATGTATTGAACTCCCACATAACAACGACATCGGGTGCCCCCCTTGTTTCTCGAACCCCCATCTAATCGCATTAAAGTCACCTCCCAGGCAGTAAGGCAGGTCGCATCTGGCCGTGAGAGCCGCCGATTCCATCCAGAAATCAGGCCGTTCACGGTCAGCCATCGGGCCATAGATCCCAGCAAACATCTAGACCTTCCCAGAATCCCTATTCCGCAGCACAACCGACACCGAATACATCCCCACTTCTTCCTCCAGTTTGTCAAACAGCCTGATATTCCAGGCGACAAGGATACCGCCCGACGCACCCTCAGAATCAACACCCGTCCACCCCCAATGATTACCCCCTAGCACCGAAGCCACCTTCCTCCTATCACTGCTGCCCCATTTGGTTTGTCTTTCTTGTTCTTCCCCTTCTACTTGTGCTTGTATAATTTCAGTCCTTTTTATAAGGGTTGTTTTAGGTCTATCCCGAAAGTTCTCTTCTATTGGAGCCATCACCAAACTTCTTATGTCGTCATTCCTAATTCGATCTTTTCTTTTACTCCATGCATCCACCTTAGTGTACACCCAATCCAGTCATTCAATCTTATTGTTGCTTCCTTGCCTTACTATATCCTGCTCCATGCATTGTACTACCAGTTTACATTAACGCCCCTTTAATCGTAGTGATACTTATTAGTTAGACTGCACGCCTCTTGTTCTTCTCCAGTTCGACCACATTGGGTTGATCCTGTTTGAGATGTCCTCCTCAAACACACCTTCTGGTTTTATGGTAGAGCCCAAATGCTAAAATCTACCACAATGTATCACTAAATGATTGTCTATTTTGACCAACTCATCCTCTCTTTTCTCATGTTCATTAAGATCGAACATCTTATTTTGTTTTTGTTTTGCTAATTTCCAAACCCATTACTCTAAAGTCTCTCTCTATAGTTCCAACTTATCATTTACATGTTCTATTGTCATGCCAATGTGCACCAATTTGTCAACTAACAATATACATCATGGAACCTCCTCTTGGATATATGCTGCCAATAAGTACATAACCAATGCAAACAAACAAGGCTAGAAGCAAGCCCTTGATGCAATCAACTCTAATAGCAAACAAAGTGTCTTCCCACATGCAATACTTACACTGGTTACTATGGGCAACAAGCCAAGCTTGGGTTAACTTCTTTTTTTTTTTTTTCCAATTTCTAATAGGCCATGCTCGGGCTCGGCCTGTTGGCCCTTCAAACATGTCTTGTTAATTTCCTTAGATAGTAGCTTGTCCATTTGCAATATTTTACTTATTGTTCTGCTATTCAAATAATATACCCAAGAATTAGTAAGCATACTCTATTGGACTACACATTCTGCATGTTAGATTTCTTACTTAGAATCATTTAATTTTGCAATTATATATACCTGATCTACGATTTTAACTTTGTAAAAATTAGGGGAAATTCTATGAGCTTTATGAGTTAGATGCTGAAATTGGCCATAAAGAGCTTGATTGGAAAATGACAATTAGCGGTGTCGGGAAATGCAGACAGGTATCTAGTATTGTATTAATGATTCGTAGGCTGGATACATATGTTGTTGATTGCATTAATACAAAAATGCTTATTGTTTGGTAATTATGTTTCATTGCTCTTTCAATTTTGTAGCATTAATTTTGCAAGGTTTGGTTTGAGCATCTACCTTTAGAAATCATCATTGTCGTTGTCGTTGTCACCACTAAACATGTTAATTTGAGAATCTACATTTTAACTTCAAGAAGTTTAAATCTGGCCCATTAGGCGAGAATTCACCACTAAACATGTTTTCATTTTGGAAATCGATGCCGTCACCTGGGCTTTACTTTGGGGATAAAATGAGCTTCTTCTCCATTTTCGAATGTTGAGAAGCCATCTCCGAGGACAAGGTCAACATTCCAATGGTTTCAGTGCATAACTATGTTTGGGTAATTTCTTTGGGGTAGGGAATTGCTGCCCTCATTTTCTATCTCTTGTCGAATTACTCTGCTATTTATGGCCAAGAGTGGAGACACCATGCAAGCAATCAGACCAACCCAGGCTTACAATTGAAATCAGAAACAAGAAACACAGTGAAGGGGTGTGAGATGACATGAGTGACTGCTTTTGTGAGTGAGAGCATGAGAGATGGCATTGCTGGAACTCGCTTCATCTGTTGCTGGAAGAAATTTCAGCATAAATATGTTATGAGAAATTTCTCGGCCTTTACCTCCTCCCAACTTCTTCCGAAAATTGTTCCGGCATTTATGGCATAGAGTGGAGAGCCAAGGAAATCAACGAAAACGGATGAGAAGTTGAGTGCAGGCTCGCAATAGAAACCGGAAATGTAGAAAAGAAAGGAATGTGAGAGATAACTTGAATGACCACTTGCCTGCGTGAGAGCATGAGAAAGGGCGTTATTGGAACATGCTACCCCATGAACAAGAAAAACAGATTAGAGAAAAGAGAAACAAGTGGAAAGCTTAGTTGAGGTAGCAAGGTGGAGCAGCAAGATGGGCCTGGAAAAGTGACACAGGACGGTACCCTAAACTACGTGAATGCAATGATTGATTTTGTCGAAATTAAATTAGAATTAAATTAAGCAATAGAACTTGCAAAACATAACGAATACCTCAGGTTTTCGTAGTATTCCATGGGAGAATCACTCATAATTCAGGCAGGGTTCAGTCCGGGCGCTAGATCCGTTAGATTGCAGCGCAGATCGATCCTAGAGATAGAACTCTAGGTTTTTCCAGATTAGGGCGCTTACAATTCAAGATGGGATCACTGATTTCTTCTGATGATTTGATGCGGAAGGTTTAATAACTCTGCTAGGATCTACGGTTGTTGAATTAGATCGATTCAAGGCTTAGGGGAAAACTAGGTTTTAGAATGTTAAAAGGGATGATGACTGATTTAGGATTGTAAGGATCAACACACAAGCAGAGAAGATGAAAATAGATAGATGGATAAAAGATATATTTGCAGGCCTCACACCCTTGGCTTCGCACCAAACCCTTCTCGGGAAGAAGATTCACTCTTCGTAGAGGCTCATCTCAAGCACACACAAGCAAAAGCTCTTTTCATTCAATAATCAATAATCATCCTTAATAGAGTGTTTACAATGCCTTTATATAGGCTAAGAAAACCCTAAACGATATAAAACTCGCAATTAAAAGAGTCCTAAAATAATAAAAGACTAAAAAGGTAAAAAAAAAAAAGAAAAAATGAAAATTTTCCGTCACTGTAGCTCGCTCGAGCGAGGGCTCGCTCGACACTGTTCTCCTTGCGGTTTGTGTCCGTTTCTCCTCTGAGGCTATGGTACTCGGGCCTCCTCTACATTTCCAGAATTTCCTCTTTCGCCTAGTTTTGATTTCCATTCCGCTTCTTCCGACATCGGTACACGCGAAAAGGTCCATATCCGATGTCTACGATGTCGGCGTCTCCGTCAATTCTCCCGGGCCGAAAAGGCTTCATCACCGATGAAGCGGCGTCGTGATAGCGCTCGAGCATGTCGGGGTCCAAACGTCGCACTTCGTCTTCAGCTAACCATGAGTTCTCGGAGTCTGACATTCCCAACCACTTGACCAAGTACTTTTGAATTCTGCCCCCATGGGTGGATATTGCCAAATCATCTAATATCCCTTCGATCTCATCTCTTCGCTGCTTGCGTGGGGAAGGGAAAGGTAGGGGTTGTAGGGTGGGGTTGGTATTCGGGCTCGGGGCTGCTTGGAAGGGTTGTGAGGGGGTGGGGCTTGGGCTAAAGAAGGAACCAGGTCCTCCACATTGAATGTAGAGCTGACCCCTATATCTGGTGGAAGCTCGAGAACATATGCATTAGGGCCGCTCCTTGCGACAATTCTAAAATGCCCAGCGCCACGGGCTTGAAATTTCTTTGCAACTCCCAATGGGAACCGCTCAGGCCTAACCCGAACCATGACGTATTCTCCAACTTGAAATTCCTTGTAGCGCTTGTGCGCATCCGCAAATATTTTGTATTGTTCATTGCTAGCATTAATTTTTTTTGTAATTTCGGCATGCAATTCATGTATATGCTGTGCAAATGAATCGGTTGACTCGGAAACTCGATGAGATGCAGGGATAGGAATTAAATCAATGGTTGTTCTAGGTCAATGACCAAGGACGACCTCAAAAGGACTCATACCTAGGGACCTATTGACTGAATTGTTATATGCAAACTCGGCTAAAGGCAAAATAAAATCCCAAGTCCTAAGGTGATCACCAACAAGACAACGGAGAAGATTACCTAAGCTCCTATTGGTGGACTCCGTTTGGCCATCCGTTTGAGGATGATAGGCCGTCGAAAATTGGAGCATGGTACCATCATGTGCCATAAAGTTTTTCAGAAGTAACTGGTAAATTTCACATCTCGATCTGACACAATTGTCTGGGGTAATCCATGTAGACGCACAACCTCTCCGAAAAATAATTTGGCTATGTGAGCCGCATCAGAGGTTTTAAAACAGGGTATGAAGTGGGCCATCTTGGAAAAGCGGTTCACTGCCACAAAAATGGAATTGTGCTTTCGTTGAGTCTTTGGAAGTTCAAGTACGAAATCCATAGAGACGTCTTGCCACGGGGTGTGCGGCACGGGTAAAGGGGTGTACAAGCTGGTATTTTGTTTGATATGCTTCGCTATTTGGCATGTACGACATTGTTTCACGGCCCTTGAGACATCTCTCACAAGGCTAGGCCAATAGAACCTATCCTCAACAAGCGCATTGGTATTATCGCACTCAAAATGTCCGGCAATCCCTTCGGCATGTAACTCCCAGATGAGGAAGTCACGCAATGAAGTACGAGGGATGCACAAACGATTGCCTTTGAACAAATACCCATCCAACAGGGTATCCTCGGAGTTAATGCTGTTCGGATTTTCAAGGAAAGCAGTGTATTCTGCCCTGAAATCTGGGCAATCAGGATAATCTTGCTTCAACTGCTCAAATTCGACGACCTCGGTGCTCATAGACTGCAAAGTCGCCACTCGACGACTAAGTGCATCAGCAGCCTTGTTCTCGGCACCAGCCTTATGCTTCAAGACAAATGTGAACCCTTGAAGGTATTCGACCCACTTCGCGTGCCTCGGGTTCAACTTTTTCTGGGAAGCAAGGAAATGTAAGGCTTCGTGGTCAGAAAACAACACAAATTCCTGCGGTCTCAGGTAATGTTTCCAATACCACAGAGATCGAACGACCGCATAAAACTCCTTGTCATAGGTGGAGTATTTCTGCTTTGCCTCATTGAGCTTCTCACTAAAATAGGCCACAGGATGACCCTCTTGGCTCAGCACTCCGCCTATGCCTACACCCGATGCGTCACATGCTACTTCGAAGACTTTAGAAAAGTCTGGTAGGCGCATGACCGGTGCAGTAACCATTTTCTCTTTTATCTGGGCAAAGGCCCTCGTTGCGGCTTTGCTTCACAGGAACTCCCCTTTTCTCATGCAATTGGTAATGGGAGCCATGATGGTGCTAAAATTTCGGATGAAGCGATGATAAAACGTGGCCAAACCGTGGAAGCTACGGACTTCATGAATATTCCGAGGTTCGGGCCACTCCACAATGGCCTTAACCTTCATAGGGTCCGCAACCATCCCGTCTACCAAGACAATGAATCCCAAGAATATAACAGAGTGCTGCATGAAGGTGCACTTCTTGAGATTTGCGTATAACTTTTCTCTCCTCAAGGTTTCGCAAACCAACCTCAGGTGGATGATGTGTTGTTCCTTGTATGGGCTGTAAATCAGGATGTCATCAAAGTATACGGCAAGGAGCTTGCCAAGGAATGGCCTCAACGCTTGCGTCATGAGCCTCATAAATGTGCTCAGGGCATTGGAAAGCCCAAAAGGCATGACCATCAACTCATAAAGACTGTCTTTGGTCTTGAAGGCGGTTTTCCATTCATCGCCAGGGCGAATGCGAACTTGATGGTAGCCACTTTTAAGGTCTATCTTTGAAAATGTAGTGGCTCCAACCATCATGTCAAGCATGTCATCAAGCCGCGGTATGAGAAACCGATACTTAACAGTGATCTTATTGATTGCTCGGCTATCCACACACATGCGCCATGTACCATCTTTCTTAGGCTTGAGTAATGCTGGTACAGCACACGAGCTCAGACTCTCTTGTATGAACCCCTTTTGAAGAAGCTCACTGACATGCCGAGTCAACTCGGCGTGCTCATCCGGATTCAACCTGTAGTGGGGAAGGTTCGGTAATGTCGATCCGGGAACTAAGTCAATTGCGTGTTGAATGTCACGCATGGGAGGGAGCTCGTTAGGTAAGTCTTCGGGGAAGACACCCGCAAATTCACTTAGGATGGGCTCTACCACATTGGGGTACTCACAGACTGACTCAGAAGTACTCTCAACAGTAAGAACGACATACACAACACTCTCATCTTTCGATGCTCTCTCAAACTCTGAAGGGGTCACAATATTGATGGCTTTGGATTGACCTCCCTTCTTCTTAACTCTGTTGACTGATGGTGCTTTGGGAGCCAAAGGGTTAAGAGTGATTTTCTTGCCCTTGTAATTGAACGTACAAACGTTAGATCGTCGAAAAATGGGCACGTTCATAGAGCCATGGCCTCCCTAATATAATGTGGCCCACATCCATTGGCACCACATCGCACCATAAGGTGTCAGAGTATGAACCCAACTGTATGGGTACACGACACCTCTGAGATACGGGAATGGATGAGGAGTCAACCCATGCGACTTTGTAAGGTCTCGGGTGGGCTGCAGGTGTAAGCCCAAAGCGGGTGACGATATGTTCTGACACCACATTGGTGCAGTTTCCGCTATCCACAATTACCCTACAACTCTTCGTCCAACATGTGGCAAAGGTGTGGAAAATGTTCTCCCTTCGCCAATCCTCCTTTTCATCCCGTTGAGGCTGTGCAAAGGCACACCTCACAACTAGAGCACGACCCATGTCATCACCTTCCTCGTCACTAGGTGTGACATTCGGCTCAAAGACCTCTTCCTTATAAATTCCTTCAGTTTCTTCTTCTTCTCCATTGATGAAGAGATTCCTTTGTGGGTCCCTTGCAGGGCATTGGGCAGCAAAGTGACCCAATCCTTGACACTTATAGCATTTGACATGAGACTCACTCTTCAATGATTCTCCGGCTACACTCTTACCTTTGCCAAACCTCACATTGGTAGACGTGGGTTGCGTGGGTTTGGTAGGTGGGTTTCCAGCACTAGATTTCACTTCGCCGGTACGGAATTGACCGGGGTGAAAATCAGATCGCCTAGTCACCGTCATCTTCAAATATCGTTCAAGGTCTTGAACGACGGTGTAAGATTCGGCGAGAGTCTCAACAGAGTGGGAGACTAACTCTTTTTGCAAGTCAAGTCTCAATCCGGTACGAAATCTGGATAGAGTGACTTGAGGGTCTTCAGATACCTTGGCTCTCATCACGTACTCTTCAAATTTCCCATTGTAATCTGATATGGGCATACTACCTTGGCGCAGACTTTGCCATTGGTCAAGGAGACGATGATAGTATGAAGAAGGGACGTACTTCTCTATAAGTCGTTCCTTTATGTCCTCCAAACGGGTAATGGGAGTATAACCCGCATTCGTTCTGATGCGTTCAACGTTGACCCAAAAGAGTCGGGCTTGGCCTATGAGCTTCATTTTAGCAAGCCGAACACATCTTTCATCGCTCATGCCAAACCACTGGAAGTGCTGGTTCATATCGGATAACCAATCGAGGAAGACCGGAGGGTCTAGTCTTCCATCGAAAGTCGGGAACTCAACTCGAACATTTTTGAGGAGTCTCCCTTTCTGGTCGTAGTCATCTCCATGATGATCAAACCAATGGTTCCGGTTCCGATTATGTTGGTAGCCATTTCGTTCAAAACGTGGACCATTACGCTCACGGGGTGGTTCAAAATACTCATCACCCTCGTCTAACCGATTAACTCGGTCTGTCAACCTCTCATTGGATGTTTCGAGAGTCCTTTGGGCTTTCTCTAAGGCAGTCATTCAATCATTGATCGATTTTAGATCAGCCTTCATGCCGTTAAGAGCTTCGGCAAGCCCACTCATGTCCATGGTGATACAGTTTACTAATTGACAGGCTCTAGAATGGAATGCAAGATGAACACTTTGGCCAAAACTGAAATAATTTGTGATGAAAATAAAGTGCAAGGAATGCAATGTCACACAGTATGCCCTAACCCAGAACCTAGGGCTCTGATACCAAAACTGACGCAGGATGGTACCCTAAACTACGTGAATGCTATGATTGATTTTGCCGAAATAAAATTAGAATTAAATTAAACAATAGAACTTGCAAAATATAACGAATACCTCAGGTTTTCGTAGTATTCCATGGGAGAATCACACATAATTCAGGCAGGGTTCAATCCGAGCGCTAGATCCCTTATATTGCAGCGCAGATCGATCCTAGAGATAGAACTCTATGTTTTTCCAGATTAGGGTGCTCACAATTCAAGATGGGATCACTGATTTCTTCTGATTATTTAATGCGGAAGGTTTAATAACTCTGCTGGGATCTACGGTTGTTGAATCAGATCGATTCAAGGCTTAGGGGAAAACTAGGTTTTAGAATGTTAAAAGGGATGATGGCTGATTTAGGATTGTAAGGATTAACACCCAAACAGAGAAGATGAAAATAGATAGATGGATAAAAGATAGATTTGCAGGCTTCACACCCTTGGCTTCGCACCAAACCCTTCTCGAGAAGGAGATTCACTCTTCGTAGAGGCTCATCTCAAGCACACACAAGCAAAAACTTTTTTCATTCAATAATCAATAATCAATAATCATCCTTAATAGAGTGTTTACATGGCCTTTATATAGGGTAAGAAAACCTTAAACGATATAAAACTCGCAATTAAAAAAGTCCTAAAATAATAAAACACTAAAAAGGTAAAAAAAAAAATGAAAAAATGAAAATTTTCCGTCATTGTAGCTCGCTCGAGCGAGGGCTCGCTGACATTGTTTTCCTCGCGGTTTGTGTCTGTTTCTCCTCTGAGGCTACGATACTCGGGCCTCCTCTACATTTCCTGAATTTCCTCTTTCGCTTTGTTTTGATTTCCATTCCGCATCTTCCGATGTCGATACATGCGAAAAGGTTCATATCCGATGTCTACGATGTCGGCGTCCCCATCAGAAAGGTTAGGTGAGAGTGGCGCCGCTAGGTAATTAGGTGAAGGGGAGTTGTCAAAGTCATCTTTAATCTAACATTCATTTTCCAAACGTAAGACTTGTTTTCATGAAAACCAGTTTTAAACTCCTCTTATAAAAATTTTCCTATCGACCCCATTTTATTTGTTAGTTTATTTTACTCTTGGAATCAACAGTTTATCCTGTAATGAATTCAGTTTATGAAAGTCTTTTTTTTCACATGTATGATATCTTCTTTTTTTTTGTTTGCTAAATATTCACATGTATTTGCATCTATTGTTTTCAGGAATATCTGTTCAGATTTCAACAATCGTTTTCGGGCTACTTTTTCCTGTAACTTTATTGTTTCGCCACTGCCAGGAACCACTGATTCGCTTGTACTAAGTATTCTAATGTGTGTCAGGTCGGTATATCTGAGAGTGGAATTGATGATGCTGTTCAGAAGTTGATAGCTCGTGGGTAAGAGCACCGTTTGACCACCTATAGTGTATATATTTTTGATGGTTATTTTCATTCATAAGAAACCTTTTGACATTCTGATTATACTGTCCTCATAAGTGTCTTTGCTACTGTAATTCCTTGGATGCCACTATTTGGAGCTTCTAGAATTTCAAATGGCCAAAGCTTCATGATTTGTAGAATATACATTCTAATGGAAGGAATTTTAATTTTCTTACTATTAGTTTTTCTTACCAAATTCAAGTTCTATTAAGCTTGCGAGCCAATGACTGATAGGAATTGGTTTCTTAAACAGATTGACTGTTTCTCAACTACGGATGCATGTTTTGAACTGAAAACTAAAACCGTATGGACAACTGCCTGGCCCGCTGAACCGGCCGAAGCAGCCCAAAACCAAACAAACTGAAACCGATTGCGAACAGGTTCAGTTTCACTTTTGGGTGGTTGAAGTCGAAAACCGGTTGCATAGGTTTAGAAATCCGGCTGCCTCGGTTTAGAAACCGATCTAAAATTGAAAAGATAAACCTGATAAAATGAATACAAATAAAAAATTGAAAAAACTGATACTGAATCTGAACCGTTTTTTTTTCCGGTTTTGGTTCGATTTCGGTTTCGAGTTTGGTTAAATTTTGAAAAGCCGAAACCAAAATCTTACCGGAACTGAAAAAATCGGTTCGGTTAACCGCCCCTATTTTATAGATATAAGATTATTTAATTCCTACTTACATGTTACATTTTGCTTATTACATGTTACCGTGGTTTTGGAAGGTATAAAGTTGGACGAATGGAACAGACTGAGACATCCGACCAAGCCAAAGCTAGAGGAACAACTGCTGTAAGTATGGTACAGGGGTTTGTAAAAGCGGAACTACTTTTTTTATGTTAGTATTTTCTTCCAAGGCAAATAATTGAGAACGAAAGTTTTGAATGCTTTTAACCAATGCAAAAAAAATTGAACACTCTCACCATTTTATCGTTTGTGTTCAATTTTACTTCAACTGTTGCTATATGATCTATATCATATTGTCATCACACTTAAAGAGAAAACTTTCATATGTCAATTCTGTTATTTCTCTTTTTATTTTTCTTTTGAGGTAAATGCTATTTTAGGACTAAATGTTTTCACTCGTAATTGGATATCCTGCAGATGCCCTCGGCCTTTTTGGGTGTCTAAGCTGGTTGCACTTCAAAACTTTTGATGCATTGCTCATGTTTCAAGCATTCTTTCAAGTGATTTTGTAGGCTAGGAAGGCAAGTCACTAGTTCATGGTAAACTTTGGGGTTTGAGGTCCAACAATTGAAAGGAAATTTTATTGGTCAATATAAGTTTTTAACATTTATAGGATATTTCAGATACTCTACGTATGGTTCTTGGGATTGTAAGGTTTATATTAAGATCGAAATGATTAGAGAGGAAGCAAAAAACTGTTTGAGGATAAGGGAATGGAACCAGAAGGAGAGATATTCAAAAGGAAATTGTTGAAGCTAAGTGAGTGACATTGGGATGTAAATCAAATGAGTTCTGGGCACAAATGGCAGGTTGTTTAAATAGGTCTCTAAATAGGTGCTTGGGAGTCTAAAGGTAAGATTTATCTCCAAAGGGAAACATATGACATTGAGAGAGTAAAACTAGAGACCGGTATGAAGCATATGACAATTTGTAAGCATGGGACAGGGGAGGGAAAGATATTTATAAGCTTGCCAAGACAAGGCAAAGGAAAACTAGTGATCTTGATCATATTAGGCACATTATGGATGAAAATCTAACGGTCTCAGTGAAAGAATATATAGAAAAGTTGTTTTAAAGATTTGTTAAATGCCAAATATGCGAGGGGGAAAAATCAATAAATGGTTAACAAAGTATCCAATTTGCAAGTAAATATTACCTTTAACAAAGATGAAGAAAAGAAAATCATTTGGACAAAATGGTGAATGCTTATAGAAGTATGAATTTTGATGGATTGGAGGATGCTTATTTAGTTGACCGGATAGTTCCACAATATATTGAGCACGAGAAAAATTCCAGGAGAATGGAGAAAGTATTGTGGTCCCGTTTTATAAGAAAGGGGATATTTATGCCAAGAATATTAACAGCTGAAGCAAGTTTCTTTTTGTTGAAACTTTTGATTAGTTTAGAGATAGGATTAAAAATTTACAATTGTTCTATTGATATGAAGTAGGACAATGCTAGGGTTTCGAGGTGGATGAGTGGGTGGGCACTTTGGCAGAAATGCACCTTGAATGAATAGAATGAGATAATCCAAGGCATTTATGAAAGGGGTGTAATTAATGTAACTATTGCATCTGGAGAGGTGGATGGGTTCCTAGTTAGGTTGCATTAAGAGTTTGCTTTGAGCCCTTATATATTTATATTTTTATGGATTAATTGACAACATAAATACAAGAACAGTTCCATGATGTATGCTTTTGTAGATGTAGTGTTTATTTGCTAGGTGGGAGTCTTTCTCCAATGAGAATATGTTTTGGGCGTTTTGTGCAAGACAAGCAAGAAAGGAACTTGCTATTTTACACCAAGGGCTAAGAGCAGATTGCTGACGATGACTTGGTGAAGGGAATCTATGAGAGAAGGTTCTCGAAGTGGGTTCCAATCAAATAGAGCGCGGAGCCCCAAGCTGTTCAGTTGTTAAGCTTAACAAGTCTAAAGGCGCCTGAAGATGTACATAAGCTTCAAATTGAACACAAGCAAATGATTAGTTAAAAATGTGAAGATTTTAGAATTAGGAGGTTTGAAAAAAGATTAAATTTTTTGGTACCAGAGCCTGTAGTTGTTCTGCTTCGGTACCGAGTTGATGCATATGGATGATATTTGATAAAATATGGATTTCTATTCTTAGGTTCCAATACTGAGATGTATTGGATGATACCAGTGTTACCTAGACACGTGGCATGAGTGCCAAGTGTTAAGGTGTCATAGATGTTTGGCACACCAATTTCTAAAAATTTCAATACGGTGGCAAAATCTTAAGAAAATAAATATATAAATAAAATAGAACATTTATAGAAAAATATTGACGGAAAGTCTTAGAGATCCAATTGAGATATGTAATGGAAAGATAATGTATGTAATGAACCTAACAAAAAATGCTATGTTATACAAATCGTTTTCAAGGACCCTAGCCTTTTATTTTATAAGTTACTAAACTTTACACATTTTTTTATTTATTAAAACGATGTTCATTTTATCGTTTGAAAGTGAGGAACATTTTGATGGTATTATGTGGTACTTTCGTACATGTCTAGAAGCATTGTGCTGTGTTGAGGAGTGTCCAAGTTCCAACAAGTGTCTACATGACAAAAATTCCAAAAGTAGAAGTACTTAGGTAGCATTGGGCGATACCTTCCTTTATAGTCTACGAGTTTTACTTAATGGCTCAAACGTTAGTAGATTAAGACGCAATATGTACAGTGCAAGTTTAATGAACATGAGAGTAATGAGGACTATAGGTGTAACGACTGAGATTTTTCGTTATTTAGTCCTTAATTATTTCCTAGATTTGTAATTATGAGTAGTTTGATTAATTAATTGTTACGTATAAATGTAATGCGTACTTTATTTTATAATGACTCATGATAATTAATTAATTTAATTAATATACCCTAAAAGCCCTTAAATATGTGTTAGTAATAATTGGGGTGCGTTTAGTAATGTTTAATGGACTTTTAAAATATGTTAGTAAATTAACTAAAGACCCATTAAGTAATTAAAGACCCATTAAGTAACTAAAGACCCATTAAGTAATAAAAGACCCAATAACTAATTAAAGACCCATTAAGTAATTAAAAGCCCATAGAATCACTTCAGACCCATGTAGGAAATTCTAAATAGAATTAAATCTTAAATAAGAAACTTTAAAATATTCTAAATAGAGTTAGATATTAAATAGGAAACCTTAAAGCATTCTAAATAGAATTAGATCTTAAATAGGAAACTTTAAAATATTCTAAATAGAGTTAAATATTAAATAGGAAACCTTAAAGCATTCTAAATAGAATTAGATCTTAAATAGGAAACTTTAAAGTATTCTAAATAGAGTTAGGTATTAAATAGAAAAGCTTAAAGCATTATAAATAGAATTAAAAATAAAATAGGAAATCATAAAGTATTATAAATATAGAGATTAAATTACAGAATTTTATATAACTTTTATTACCTAATAACTTTAGAGAGAGAAAGAGAGAAAATTCTAGAGGAGGAGAATTAGAGGAAGAACCCTAGAGTTTTTGGTTTGAAGGCTTAGAAGAACGCAAGAGGAGCCTACGACGTGACCGGTTTTCGGATTAGTGCTTCGGATTGGATCAAGGGAGCGAAGTTACATAAATATTTTACGCGAAGACTAGAGGTATGGAAAAATTATGTTGAGATTAATCGGAAACGTAGATAACACAAAATAAAATAGAAATTAGAGTTTATTTCATTTAATGAATATCCTTCATATTAGATTGATAAATTTTTATGCTTAATCGCGGGTTTTCGATGGCACACGGGGTTTTGTGATTGATCACGAAAATCAGCGTAATCCGAAATCCGTCGTAATCTGTAATCATGCTTAGAATCCGTAATCGCCCGTAATCCGAGAATCTGTTTGAGTCCGTAATCATTCAAAATCATTTGGAATCCGTAATCATCGTAATCTGCTTGGAATCCGAATCGTCCCGTAATCTAGAATGCTCGTAATCCGTAATCTATTTGGAATCCAGAATTTGTTAGGAATTTCAGAATTTGTCTAGGATGCAAATAATGAATTTTTATTCAAATATTGTCTATATTTAATCATCATGCTTAAACGTTTAGTTATGTTCATTATTGTTTTATTGCTTAGAATCCATGCAAGCTAGGATGTTTGATTTACATAACATGAAACAAGTAGGAATCGATAAAGATTACATATTTATGATGTGTTAAGCCTATACAAGTGAAAGAGCTATTGGATGATCGATTGATTTCAAGTTGTTTTTCTATGCATGTACATTCATGACATTCATAAAAGTGAAAAGATACGTTTACATCATGACACATGAAAATAAAATATTTCTATGATTATGATAGAATTCCTTTGGGCTTATGTTAGAGAAATTAACATGAATAAGAATGACAAGTAATAAAAGTTATGCGTCCATGCATTAATTATAAGACTGAAGGGATGGAGAAGGTCTTTAATTTTAAGCTTACTACTTAACTGAAGAGAAGTTATGTGAAGGTTAACGTAGATACTAATCGAAGGATCAGAGAAAATTAGGATAATGATTAAGAAAGAGATAACCATGTCCATTATGTATGCCGATTCATGAGCATTAAATGCACAATTAAAAATAACCACACATGAAATTAGGGTAGAGACCCAAGCTATAATGGTTTATTTAGATTTAATGCTATGTTTCAGTTTCATTCTATTGCTTTACTTATTCTTTATGTCACATGCTATATCTCTGTTATTGTTTGATTTTTATGAGATGATTTGTGTTATGGACCTTTTCTATTAGCCTCATCATGTCTGGTCCATACCGGTTTACTTCGTAAACTGACCCATTATCTGGGATTCCAGGGAGTACAGCTATACATGGAGTGGATGAAGTAGACGCTTCAATGATTGACGGAAATCCAAATCTGAGCGAAGAAGGATTTGAAGTTTAGTTTATAGGATTTTCTTTATGCATTAGAAAGGATTTAAAGATATTTAATTCAGATTATTTTTATGAGCAAGTTCAGGCTAATGATGGATTATGTTTGATTTCTGTTTTATTTAATTTAAGGAGTATGCATACAATTTGGTATAATAAGTTATCTCATAATTTAGTATTGTTCTCATGATGGTGTAAAAAGAAAATTTATGCGTACACTTTTAATTGTTATTTTTTTTCGTTGCGTTTATATGCAGATCTTTATGGAATAATCGATTTATTTAAAATCATGGATATGTGACGCAGTGTGATGTCTCCAAGTGAGCGCATTGATCCGGTGTGCGAATTTGGGGACGTAACAGTTGGTATCAGAGCGAAATTTTGCGATATAAATTTGTGGAGATTGAAACTAATATAGGAATGATATTTATTTCAGATGGCCAATTTTCAGAGACAAGGGGATAGGTTAGCAGATGCTGTTACGAGGGCGATCAATGCAGTGAGAGCACCTGTGCCTAGATCGGATGTGGATGAGTTTAGAAAGAACCATCCTAGGACATTCAATGGAACTGGCGAGGTTATGGAGGCACAAAGGTGGATTAAGCACTTAGAAAAAATATTTGGGATAATGCAGTGCCCTGATGCTTGTAAGGTGAGACTAGCAACTTACAAATTAGAAGACGCAGCAGACCACTGGTGGAGCCAAGTCAACGATACTACAATTGCAGCAAACCCAGAACATGTTTGAACTTGAGCAGAATTTGCGAGAACCTTTAACGATAAATACTATCCGCAGAGTGTTCGTGAAGGTAAGATTACTGAAATTTTGAAGTTAGAACAAGGAAACATGACAATCAATGCCTACTAAAGGGCATTTACTGAACTTTGAAGATTTGTGTCAAATATGATAGCTGATGAGACCTTCCGCATTAGGAAGTTTGAGCAGGAACTTAGGCCACATATCAGGTCTCTTGTAGTGGGGCATAGGAGTACTACCTTCAGAGATTTATTGGATAAATGTTATGCTGTAGAGAGAGATGTTAGCCAGACAAATCAAGGGAAGAATTTTTGTCAATTGACTTAGAGTAGCAATCAGTTTAATGGACGAGATCAAGTCATGGGCAGGAAGAACAATCAACAGGGGAGGAAGTTTACCCCATATGGTAAACCCCAACAGATTCAACAGAAGTGACAACCAACAACTATGACAACTCATACGACGACGAAGTTGAAACTGACGTGCAACACATGCGGGAGACAACACTATGGTAAATGTTTACGAGGAACGACCGCATGTTATAACTACGGGAAAGAAGGGCATAGAGCGGCAGATTGCAAGGAGCCGAAGAAGAATCAGAAAGCACCAATGACGATAATGGCTCATGGACGAGTTTATACCTTATCTGAGATGGATGCTAGAGCCTCCGATGATGTGATTCACGATACGTTTTAGATAGTTTATCTTCCTTCTATTGCATTTATGAGCTATTTGAATGGTTATATTTAATGTGCATATTTATCTACCTTAGCTTTATAAATCACGCAAATATGAGATGATAATTAAGACACTTAAGAATTCAAGAGAAATTTAAAGTTAAAACGTTTTAATTAAGATCGCTTAGCAATGATGAATGTGTATGTTGTTTTAGGCCCTTTGTTGATTGATGGATGTTTCGCTCACGTACTTATGGATTTAGGAGCTTCACATTTTTTGTTTCTTTGGGTTTCGCTCCATGATTGGAGAGGGAACCTAGCATAATGAGCTTTACCTTGGTTGTCGCAACACCTTTGGGAAAACCGCATTGATCTGACATTACCAGATTAGCGTTGTTCGAATTGGAGAGAACGACGTGAAGGCCGATTTGATTGTGTTAGACTTTGAAGATTTTGACGTTATTCTTGGGATGGATTGGTTAGTAGAGTCACGAGCTGTTTTGGATTGTTACGAGAAGAAGGCGATCTTTGCGAAAAGCGACGGATCGATTTTTAAATTTAAGGGCTTGAGAAAAGGAACCGTGACAACATTATGTGCGATGACAAATTTAGAAGAGTGTCGATGTTTCGAAGATACCTGTAGTTAGGGAGTTTGCTGATGTATTTCCCGAAGAACTTCCTAGTTTACCGCCTGTTAGAGAAGTGGAGTTTCGAATCGATTTATTATCGGGTACGACACCGATTTCGAAGACACCCTACAAGATGACACCACTCGAGATGTCTGAATTGAAGAAGCAACTGGAAGAGTTACAAGGGAAGGGTTTCATACGCTTGAGTCACTCACCATGGGTAGCCCCGGTTTTGTTTGTAAAGAAGAAGGATGGCTCAATGAGACTGTGCATCGATTATAGACAATTAAATCATGTGACAATGAAGAATAAATACCCGTTACCGAGGATTAATGATTTGTTTGACTAGTTAGGAGGTGCTCGATGCTTTTCGAAGATTGATTTAAGGTCTGGGTACCATCATGTGCGAGTACGAGAAGAGGATATACAAAACACAACTTTTAATACAAGGTATGGGCAGTTCGAGTTTTTAGTGATGCCTTTTGGTTTGACGAATGCACCTGCAGTGTTTATGGACTTGATGAATAGGGTGTTCAGACCCTTTTTGGACCAATTTGTAGTAGTCTTTGTGGACGACATTTTGTCTACTCGAAATCAGAGGAGGAGCATGCTACTCACCTACGGATAGCGCTTTAGACACTTTTGGAGCACCAATTTTTTGCCAAGTTGAGCAAGTGTGAGTTTTGGATGACGGAGGTGGCTTTTCTGGGCCATCGGGTTTCAGAGAAAGGAATTGTTGTTGATCCTGCGAAGATTGAAGCACTTGGTTTAGCAGGGTATTATAGAAGATTTGTAGATGGTTTTTCAAAGATTTCTGGGTCGCTTACAAATTTGACAAGGAAGAAGACGAAATTTGTTTGGTCCGATGAATGCGAGTAGAGTTCTCAAGAGCTAAAAAGAAGATTGACGACCGCACCAATTCTGACGACCCCATCAGGTAGTGGAGGTTTTCTTATTTATATAGATGCGTCAAACAAGGGTTTGGGTGGAGTGTTGATGCAGAATGAGAAAGTTATAGCCTACGCTTCGAGGCAATTGAAAGATCATGAGAGGAACTACCCGACGCATGACTTAGAGCTCACAACAATTATTTTCGTGTTGAAGTTATGGAAACATTACCTTTACGGGGAGAAGTTCATCGTATCAACGGACCATCAAAGTTTAAAGTACTTGTTTACGCAGAAGGATCTGAACTTGAGACAGAGGAGGTGGATGGAGACTCTGATAGACTTTAATCCTGAGATTAGGTACCACCTGTGAAGGCTAACGAGTAATGCGTCGTAGGAATGTTCCAGAGAAGATACTTAGACCAAGGGCTTTGTTATCCTACATCGATATTAAGCCGGTACTATTGGATCAAATTAGAGGGAAGCAGTTAGAAGATCCAGTTCTAGTTCGTTTGAAGGAGAGTAAGAATGCAGAAGTAACATATAGAGATGATGGAATATTATTATTCAAGGGAAGATATTGCGTACCAGATGATGCGGAAATGAAGCAGCAACTTCTCTACGATGCTCACAAATCAAAATTCGCGATACACCATGGAAGTGCAAAGATGTATCAAGATATAAAGAGGAATTATTAGTGGCCGGATATGAAGAGGGAGATTGCGGATTATGTATCAAGATGCCTTACCTGTCAGCAAGTGAAGGCTGAGCACAAGAAACCACCAGGATTATTCCAGCCGTTACCTGTACCACGATGGAAATGGGAGAGCATTGGTATGGATTTTATCACGGGATTGCCGAGGACGAAGAGAAGGAACGATTCGGTTTGGGTGGTAGTAGACCGACTGACAAAATCAACACACTTTATTCCAGTCAGGACTACTTTTTCATCTACGCAACTGGTGGATATCTACATAAGAGAAATTGTACGTTTACATGGAGTGCCAGTGAGTATTATTTCCGATAGAGATTCCAGGTTTACCTCACGTATGTGGCAGAGTTTTCAGGATGGTATGGGATCAAGATTAGAGTATAGTTCAGCTTTTCACCCTTAGACAGATGGTCAGACTGAGAGGTTGAATCAAATTTTAGAGGACATGTTAAGAGCATGCGCGCTAGATTTTAAGGGAAGTTGGGATGATCACTTAGCATTAGCAGAGTTTTCGTACAACAACAATTATCAAGCAACGATTCAAATGTCACCATATGAAGCTCTTTACGGAAGGAGCTGCAGAACACCGTTATGCTAGGATGAGGTTGGAGTAAGAAACCTACTTCGACCGTAGATTGTTGAAGACACGGCGACACAAGTGCAACTAATTAGAGAACGTATGAAGACGGCTCAAAGCAGGCAGAAAAGTTACGTGGATAAAGAAAGGAGAGATGCAGAATTTGTTAAGGGAGATTTAGTTTTGATCAAAATCTCACCTATCAAGGGCGTGATGAGATTTGGAAAGAGAGGAAAACTAAGTCCAAGGTATGTTGGACCTTTTGAAATATTGAAGAGGATTGGAGAGACGGCTTATCGAATTCAGTTGCCACTAAAGTTAGCCGGGATGCACAATGTTTTTCACATATCAATGTTGAAGAAGTATATCAAGGACTCTTCACATGTAATCGATTTGGAGCCATTAGAAATTGAGAAGGATATGACTATCATTGAGGAACCAATTTCAATTCTAGAAAGAAAGGAGAGGACACCGCGTAATAAGAAGATTCCATTGGGCTTGGTTAATTGGAAATACCACTCACGAGAAGAATCTACTTGGGAGCGCGAGGATGATATGAGGAAGGAATATCCACACCTTTTTACTTCAGGTATGATCTAATTTTGAGGATGAAATTTTCAATAAGGAGGGAAGAATGTAACGACTGAGATTTTTTGTTATTTAGTTCTTAATTATTTGCTAGATTTGTAATTATGAGTAGTTTGATTAATTAATTGTTACGCATAAATGTAATGCGTACTTTATTTTATAATGACTCATGATAATTAATTAATCTAATTAATATAGCCTAAAAACCCTTAAATATGTGTTAGTAATAATTGGGGTGCGTTTAGTAATGTTTAATGGACTTTTAAAATATATTAGTAAATTAACTAAAGACCCATTAAGTAATTAAAGACCCATTAAGTAATAAAAGACCCAATAACTAATTAAAGATCCATTAAGTAATTAAAAGCCCATAGAATCACTTAAGACCCATGTAGGAAATTCTAAATAGAATTAGATCTTAAATAGGAAACTTTAAAATATTCTAAATAGAGTTAGATATTAAATAGGAAACCTTAAAGCATTCTAAATAAAATTAGATCTTAAATAGGAAACTTTAAAGTATTCTAAATATATTTAAATAGGAAACCTTAAAGCATTCTAAATAGAATTAGATCTTAAATAGGAAACTTTAAAATATTCTAAATAGAGTTAGATGTTAAATAGGAAACCTTAAAACATTATAAATAGAATTAAAAATAAAATAGGAAATCATAAAGTTTTATAAATATAAAGATTAAATTACAGAAATTTATATAACTTTTATTACCTAATAACCTTAGAGAGAGAAAGAGAGAAAATTTTAGAGGAGGAGAATTAGAAGAACCCTAGAGTTTTTGGTTTAAAGGCTTAGAAGAACGCAAGAGGAGCCTATGACGCGACCGATTTTCGGATTAGTGCTTCGGATTGGATCAAGGGAGAGAAGTACATAAATATTTTACGCGAAGACTAGTGGTATGGAAAAATCATGTTGAGATTAATCGGAAACGTAGATAACACAAAATAAAATAGAAACTAGAGTTTATTTCATTTAATGAATATCCTTCATATTAGATTGATAAATTTTTATGCTTAATCGCGGGTTTTCGATGGTACACGGGCTTTTGTGATTGATCACGAAAATCTGTGTAGAATCCATAATCCGTGCAAATTTCAGAATCTGTTTAGAATCCAGAATCTGTCCAGAATCCAGAATCTGTTTGGAATCTAGAATCTGTCAAGAATCCAGAATCTGTTTGGAATCCAGAATCTGTTGAGAATCCAGAATCTGTTTGGAATCCAGAATTTATTAGGAATTTCAGAATTTGTCTAGGATGCAAACAATGAATTTTTATTCAAATATTGTCTATATTTAATCATCATGCTTAAACGTTTATTTATGTTCATTATTGTTTTATTGCTTAGAATCCATGCAAGCTAGGATATTTGATTTACACAACATGGAACAAGTAGGAATCGATAGAGATTACATATTTATGATGTGTTAAGCCTAAACAAGTGAAAGAGCTATTGCATGATCGATTGATTTCTAAACAAGTGAAAGAGCTATTGCATGATCGATTGATTTCAAGTTTTTCTATGCATGTACATTCATGATATTCATAAAAGTGAAAAGATACGTTTACGTCATGACACATGAAAATAAAATATTTCTATGATTATGATAGAATTCCTTTGGGCTTATGTTAGAGAAATTAACATGAATAAGAATGACAAGTAATAAAAGTTATGCATCCATGCATTAATTATAAGACTGAAGGGATGGAGAAGGTCTTTAATTTTAAGCTTACTACTTATCTGAAGAGAAGTTATGTGAAGGTTAACGTAGATACTAATCGAAGGATCAGAGAAAATTAGGATAATGATTAAGAAAGAGATAACCATGTCCATTATGTATGCCGATTCATGAGCATTAAATGCACAATTAAAAATAACCACATATGAAATTAGGGTAGAGACCCAAGTATAATGTTTTATTTAAATTTAATGCTATGTTTCAGTTTCATTCTATTGCTTTACTTATTCTTTATGTCACATGCTATATCTCTGTTATTGTTTGATTTTTATGAGATGATTTGTGTTATGGACCTTTTCTATTAGCCTCATCATGTCTGGTCCATACCGGTTTACTTCGTAAACTGACCCATTATCTGGGATTCCAGGGAGTACAGCTATACATGGAGTGGATGAAGTAGACACTTCAATGATTGACGGAAATCCAAATCTGAGCGAAGAAGGATTTGAAGTTTAGTTTATAGGATTTTCTTTATGCATTAGAAAGGATTTAAAGATATTTAATTCAGATTATTTTTATGAGCAAGTTCAGGCTAATGATGGATTATGTTTAATTTCAGTTTTATTTAATTTAAGGAGTATGCATACAATTTGGTATAATAGGTTGTTTTCTCATAATTTAGTATTGTTCTCATGATGGTATAAAAAGAAAATTTATGCGTACACTTTTAATTGTTGTTTTTGTTCGTTGCGTTTATATGCGGATCTTTATGGAATGATCGATTTATTTAAAATCATGGATATGTGACGTAGTGTGATGTCTCCAAGTGAGCACATTGATCCGGTGTGCGAATTTTGGGACGTAACAATAGGACAATGAGTCAGAACCATATAGTGCGAAACATCAATTTTGACTATTTGGGCATTAATAAACTATAGGACAATGAGTTTGCTCAAATAGGATTTGTGTGAGGTGAGGGAAGTGGATACAAGCAAATAATGTCTTGAGTGAGTGATCCAGGGGTTAAGAACTTGCTATTGACCTTTCAAAATACTTGTTGGATGGATGCAAACTGCCAGCCTTCACCAAAGTTACTCAACGCAAAATTTGAGTAAAATTGTACCACTTTCGTAAGGTTTTTCCGTCAACACTTTGTTCTTACTGATGTCATGCTGATGTCAACGATGATGGGCAATGTGGGTCAAGACAGACCTACTCTGATACTAAAATAAGATTATGGAAATTTCAAGGTTAGAGGACTAGGGTTATGTAGGTGATAGAAGAAGATGTTGTGAGAGAGATAATAGGTAAGAAAAATTAGGGTTATGAGATAATACCCTCACACCCTTTCTTAGTATATTTATATCAATGGGAAAATATCTTGTATATAGTACCCTATGCAATAACTCATATTAAAATGGCTACATACACACCCAATTATAAAATCTAAATACCAACAATACTCATTTATTTTTCACCTATTGAAGGTGTTTGTTGTAGCTTGTTGGTAGTTGTTATTTTACTCTTTCATCCTATTTTTGACATGACAATTGATACTTAATTATAATTATTTATTACTTTTCTCATATTTATAAATTAGTATGGATCTTCTATAAGTAAAAACATTGTAACAGTATTAGGCTCACCGCCTAGGATTTTTGCCTAGCGCCTAGTGGGGTCCATCACCTGTGCCCTGCCTTAACTTTTGACAACCTTAGTATCAGTCCAATCATGACTTTTTCTTTTGAAAAAATTTAAAATGGAAAAGATATTCCTAAAGATAATGATACATTTATGTTTACATTCATATAATTACACTTTTTTATACATTATTTAATCACTGCAATGAGTTTTAATTAATAATTTGACGGTAAATGAGTGAATAATCGAGTATATTTAAAATTTTTATTTCAATATGTATAGATAATCTAAGCAATGTAATTTATGTACTATGAGTGATTAAGCATGATGATAAATTGATCTCGAAGTTCAAAATATCAACTGGTTGGCTGATACCAATATTTATCGGCATATATCGATTCTTATCAGTATTTAGCCTGACCGGTAACGATACCTGCCTAGGCATCTGTATCGCCCTGATATCAGCCGATGCATATCGAGCTTTTAGTTTTTTAATTCTCTCTCTCTCTCTCTCTCTCTCTCTCTCGGATTCACCCTGTATTAGTCTAGGCATCGACCTGTACAGGGACCGTTACTAAGGTTTAAACCCTACTTGATTGAAAAAAACATGATTCATGAATGACATGCTACATCTGCCATTATACATTTTACGGTTGTATATAACTACACTGTACAATTGCAATTTCCAACATGTGTTTTACGTAGTATTTACTTATATAATCAAATTAGGAAGAGAACAAAATGAGCATGACTGTACTAATATGCTTGAAAACTGTGCAAATGTGGAAAATTCTGTTTAAGAGCCTAGGATTTTCAAAATATGTATGTTTATTGAATTATCAGTATCACTCTCACCCTTGCGTTATCCCCTCTATATTAGGTTGGCTTGGCTAGTCTTATTTCTTCACTCATTTTTCATTCATGGCTGAACTCTTTGTGGCTTCACAATCCTTCATGTTGTTTCTCACTATTTCTCTCCAAGAAATTATTCGTCTTCCGGTCCTATTTGTGTTTGTACCGTTTCAATTCTTCGTATAAGGGCTGTTTGAAGTCTTTGATAGACATGCTCAATCCATCTTAAAGAACATTCGTAATTTTTCTCTTTTATTGGAGTTAAGTTCCTCAAGTCCATTCGGCGTCTATAAACTTTCATTTAAAAATATAAGTTTCAAATCTTCATGATTTCTATATAAAAGATATAGTACCATTACAAAGTTTCTATAGTAGCCTAAATGATACTAATAAATTTACATTAAAAGTGTAACAACCCCGAATTTCCTTACCCAAAATCCGTGCCGTCAGATCATACACGATCTGAATTGCAGAGTCATTACTGGTATCGAGGTGCTTTATTCCTTTTGTGAAAGCTCGATCTTCTCCAAAATAGAAGATTGGATAGATCAGGCCATCGATCTTTGGTAAGTTTACTTAAATGCAGAAGCAAAGTACACGGATGCAAAAGCAGAGCTATAAGGCAACACATATGGCATCATAGATTAACAAGGGATTTCCATTATTCCATCTTATCAAAATAACTAACTATATAATCCACCGGTGAAGGTTGACCTTCACCTAAACAGTGGACAAAATTATACAAAACTGTATATGAGTTTAAATAGTATACTGTACCAAGTATCAAAAGAAACAAAACAATCCATAGTCCGCAGAGATCCAAAGAAGCAAGCTATGGGAAGAACTCCTCTGGTTGCTCTTCCTCTTCTTCTGGATTATAATAAGGATCCTCTTCTTGTTCTGGATCCCTTTCAAGACCTTCACCTGCAGCTGTGACGTATAGTTGAGGAATGATCTACAGTCCAAGCTCAACAGGGAGGAAAGAAGGCTAAATCATACTTCATCATTCTATTTCATGGTATTGATGCATAAGTAAAATAGTCTCAAATCAATATCGTATCAATTAGATTGGAATATAACAAAGCATTTAAACTCATGATCTTAAAACATATCATATCATGATGCAAATAACGTATGGAAAACCATGCAAATTGGATACAAGAAATCAGAAAAGACGAGTATTGATAGCAGAAAATCGAATATATCAGATCACATAGCAAAGAATCGAAACATATCTATCGGATAGCAGATCATTAGAACATGTCATATCATATAGCAGAAAATCGAAAACATATCATATCGAAGTTCATTAGTGTAAGTATCCTGTAACAGGAACAGAGTAGTCTATAGCGGACACATGGTTGTAACCCCGGGGACTCCACCCCTCTCTTGGTGACTCCACTCCCCTTACAACTAACGTAAATTCGGAATAAGTCTCATGGCAAGGCGTCCCGTAGCGGGAACTGTGTAGTCCGTAGCGGACACAGGGTCATAACCCCGGGAATTCCACCCCTCTCATGGAGGCTCCACTCCTTGTTGCACATGATTTCAGAATCAAACATATCAATTACATATACACAGATTGGAATTCGAAAAATTAGAATCACACGTACACAGATCAGAATTTTGGAATTCAACGAGTCGAATGCATAAATATGTCATGATATAAAGTGAATGATCATGTGCGGAAAACCAAAACTTAACCTTTCAAAGAGTTTCAATATATGCATATAGTATGTTGCTGAAAACATATAATTTCAGTTGATAATTACATTAGAAACCATGAATCGAGAGAACATATAATCGGGCATTGAGAATTTTCCCTACCTTCAAGTCGGAAACTTGTGAACAAAATTGCACGAATCAAAGCGAAATTCCCCTCAATGGTTCCTCTTATTTACCCTAGATCACATATCATACATATCCTAAGTGTTATTGAATTGTACTAGACATATCACAAGGTCTTATTTGGTGTTAAAGAACAAAAACCTCTACTCACAAAAGCAGGGTATCTCGCTGTGGCGAGCTACAGTGTCACCGCAGTGAGGTGTACAGATTCCATGTGGCACACACTGCCTCGATGCGACGAGTTTTCACAGTGCCAAAATGGCCTAAAAATCCATGTAGCACTTGCTGCGGCGAGCGCTTTAGAACTCATCTTGCCACGGTGAGGCTTAGGGTCTCTGCGGCCAACCTGATGAACTCGCCCCTCTTTTGCTTCTTTCTTCTAATGCTGAAAATTTACTTTTTTCTAGTATCACTCCCATTCGAAACATGTAATCTAACCTAATTCCATGTTACAACGTTAATTCATGCCTTTCTACCATAATCTCATGAGCATGCAACATTCGACAACATCGGAATCGGAGGAATTCAACTACATTGCCCCTCACGCGTCCGATCTTCGGAATCTAATTGCATGCAGCCTAGATTCTTGATAATTGATCCCCAATTTATGAAATCGAGGTTTACGTGATAGAGTTAGGACATTCACCTTTGCGGATTCTTTGCATGCGAAGTTTCCGGTCTTCATTGACGAAGTTATCGTCGTTTACGCTTTCTACTACCCGATCCCTTGATCGTAGGATTTCAGCAATCTCACAGTGCGGCGGTGTCGACACAACGGTGATTCTGCTTCGTTGAAGGATTATCGCGAAGGTTTCTTTGAGAGAGAGATCGCGGTCACCTTGAATGGCTTGCGGTTCTAAATTTGGAATCGGTTTGGGGTTCTTCAAAATAGATACAAAGAGAAAGAGAAAGGAGAAAGGAGGAAGTTCTCTCAATCTTCGATTGTGAACTCCATGCAGTTTATGCGTGAGAATTGTATCTTTTAGTTAGGGTGTTGATCTGGTGTGTAATCGGTACAACTAATTCGGTGTACAGGTCTAATTAACATAGAACCCAAAAATATAATAAGGTCTAATGTAAGATCTCACACAAACAAGCAAAAACTTAAGGTCTCACTGAACCGAACATGTCTCGATCTCATGACCTCGTGTATAATAGTTAACCCCTTTACCAGTAGTGCTCTCACGGTGTATGTGTACTAGTTACACAATTTAATATTTAGGTCCTATTCCAAAGGTTCCCTGTTCTCATTAACGACTTGGTTTATCTTAATTATCGGGCGTAAATTGTTTCCGGTCTCGAGTACTAGTACATACTTGGAGAAATCGGGTTCAAAATCTCTAGGGTGTTACAAAAAGTTACAATATCATTATAAAGAAATTTGCCGAAAAAATGAAAACAAGTTATACTACTATGCAGTGATGAACTGATGATACTGTAGTGTCACCATACATGATAGTTTTGTGTAATACCTATTAATACGTGCCAATGCAAGCAGTTGTTGACCAATACATACAGGACCAGATACCTTATAAGTGTCAATATCAGTTAGACTTGAAACCATCACATTTCGATATTGGCTGTAAAATCCACTGTAATTCTCCATATTTTTTATTGTCTTGGTAAATTTCCTTCCCTTGTTCTATGTCATATATGAAATTTGTGTATTGTGGTACTGGAGATTTCCATTATGTTGGAAATGTGTGGTCTTTAGAAGGCCTTTTCCAGTTTCAGTTTTATCTGCTAGTATGCGAGTGACTTCATTCCATTTAATGAAATAGTTGTGGTTTGTTTCATGGAAATGCCTCTCTCTTTACTGTTGTCAATTCTTACTATCTCTGTCACATGTGAGGTAGTGAGACAAGCTTGTTTACTAAATAATAATTGTATTCATCCTTGGAATAAGCCAAGCTCATATACAACAATCAATAAATGCATCTGATGTGAAAAGCACCCTCAGCAATAAACAAATAGATTAATCAGTCCAAAATGGTAAAAAGCCTAAAATATTCCATGACCCCGTGTATATAAAGGCAAACATGTATCGAACCTAAATATCTGGGATAAAGCTATAATGATTATGCTGATGATGATAATGATGATGGTGATGATGACGGCGACGATGAAACAGTCAAATATGTAGCATGATCTCTTAATATATGAACATGTAGCTGTGGCTAACTCTTAAACTCTGTCATGTTTTCCATTAAGGCCTCTGTATGCTATTATGTTGCATCTAAATATTGATCCGCTTTGATCTTTTCCCAAAGTTGCATATTTTGTTGGCAATTTGATACATGTTTTTGGTAAGTTTCAGTATCATCATTGGGTGTCTCTAAGTCTATGAAACTTAGCTGGATGATATTCTTATGATCATGCTGTGATTGCTAATGTTGTCCAGGTGATTGAAAGGAAATTAGTTCAGGTATTCACACCATCGACATCAATTCTTGGCAACATGGAGCCTAACGCTGTGCATCTTCTTTCTTTGAAAGAGGTTAGTTACATTTGTTTTAATATAATACTTGATTCCTACTATCCATGATCACTTTGGGTGCTATATCTGTCTTGAGTTGGTAAATCATTTTCTGAGTTGAAGTTGTATTAATTATTTTATTTCCAATGCTTTTTTTTTTTTTTTGTAGAATGTTATTTTTTTTATAAAAGCTGTCCTTGAAACGCATGATATATGGGATCCAATTTTCTATTACAAGAGTGTGTTAGGTCAATAATCTAATGGCATGTCTGACCTAGATTTGGATTATTTAGTTCTTCTTACTTAGGTATTTGTTTTCCTAGTTTTGTCTGTTCTCATTGACATATGGACCTTTTTCTGTATTTCACTTAACCTCATTCTATGTTCATGGTGTTAGATTTGAGGTTACTCTAGTAGCCATTGTAAAACCCTCAAATCTACCCATGTAGATTTGATGTGTCACTCATCTATAACTTATGGACCTGGAAACATTGGAACAAGAACAAAATAGAGTAACTATCATGCAAGCGTTTATGCCAAGCACAACACACAATACACTGAACAAACCAAGATAAAACCCTTTTACATCAAAAGTTAAGTACAGGTACCTGTACAATTGGTATAGACCATTGATCTACGCCTGGAGTCTTCTACACCATCTATATACATGAAACACACTGCTTTCTTTTTACATTTTTACAATATACACATGACTAGACGTGGTTCTTATACTTTCCGTCTTTGTTTCTTACTCTGCCATGCCTTTTCCTTTCTTATCTTCTGGTTTACCTTTGTATTAAAACACAATATGAGTAAGGACCACTACTCAGGAAACCCTACCTCTTCGGGACCGTAATCCCAAGAAGACATAATAGAGGTAGATGTTTGCTGCATATACCCAATAACTGTACACATGCATAATACCAGATACCTCCTATCCCATTTCCAGGATTCTATCTCCTGTCAACTGTATTATCCTGTTTCCAGGATTCTCTCTTCTATCAAATGTATTATCCTTCATCAAGATTCTGTTGACTGTGTCTGTTATCATTTTCAGGCCAGCACTGTTCATATATTTGTTATTCCTATCATGAGTATCATAAAACTGTAATTCAATTTTGCAAACCATTCTTTTATACAGTTCTATAACTGTTATGCACTTTCATCTCCATTTAATGGCATGCATGGCCACATGCAAACTAGAGATAATACCCATCATGCATGCATAAACCATTGCTTTCATATCTCTGAACTCGAAAAGACATGCAGTATAATAACAATTTTATTCCAAATCCACACAGATAACGTCCATTTGCGGAAATAGGCAAACCCACATTCCAAGTTTATTTACCAGTCAGATATCATTGTATCCAACTATGCTGCATCACTTTGTAATGCTTACACATTACCATCCTTTGCTGAACTTCGTGCAGGGATGTTAAAGCTGGCAGGGCAGCCCCTAGCTGGGTTTTGCCTTCTTATTTCATATGGTTAATTGGTAGACTAGTCCCTTAAATCCAGCTATCTACTAATTATCGGTCACATAAGGGCTAGCTGGGATCATGTGCACCACTATACATGGCAGGGCACCCCCGAAAATGTCATTTGACTATAGATTTATACCTGTAATTGGCAAACCAGCCCTAAATAATTCATTTATTCCGTATTTTGCTTTTTATTAGGGCAAACCAGCCCTAAAAGTTCAATTATTCCATATTTCCATATGTTCTTAGGCGATCAACTCAGGGCGACAAGCAGTAATTCCATCCCGGTTTATTTATTTGTTTGCTGTGGCAGCCATAAGGTTTGTACACCAGCAATTTAGTCAAGCTGGGCTAGCCGGGGTTCGATCCAAAGTTTGGATCCATGTCCAAGTACTTCATAGAGATCTTCACTATCTCCTGGACAGCTGAGAATTCCTCCCAGCGTCTTCAATCTTATCTTCACATCCATGGAATTGAGTGGCAAATATCTCGTCGTTTCTCTCCTCAATAAATTCGAGGTGACAGAAAGGAAAAATCCACACCTCCTCGAGGTTGCTTGCTCGTTGCTTCTGTCTATGAGTGTTCCAAAGAGGTTGTTGGGGGATGTTGTTATCATTGCCTAATATGTCATCAATAGGATGCCTACACCTGTATTGGGAGGTGAAAGTCCTTATAAAATGTTGCTCCTTGCAAGCTATCTATTTCATGTTCCTCCTCGAACCTTTGGTTGTCTTTAATTTGCTCATATTCCTTCTGTTCATCGAGACAAACTTTCTCCTAAGGTAGTGCTCTAGATATCCATTGGGTATCCTCCATCTCGTAAAGGATATAAATGTTATGACCTTCTGGCAAATGCTTTATCTCCATGGAAATCTTTCTTTGAGTCATCCCTGTTTCATGCTCCTCCGCACTGCCCTCCTCAAGGGGAGAAATATACAAAAGAAGAAGAGTGCATTAACATTCTATTGCCACTACCATGTACTATTATAGATGGTGAATATGATGTTCATGCCAAGCTTGAGGAACTTGCAAGTAGAAGTGATCCTAAGGTGGTTAAATTCGATAGGTTAAGAAGGACACGCCTTTTAGAGGAAAAGAAAGATATTGAGTCCATCCCGTCTTGCTCAAGACACGAATCAAAAGCCAACCCGAAGGCTGGTCCAATGGTCGATGAACCTCCTCAAGTCAGGATCTCTCAATTGCCCTATGAAAAGCGTCCACATCCCGCACCAGACATCTATTAGTAAGTTTGTATCATTTCAAAATATTTCTGCTTCTCATGGTACTTTTGTATGTGCTTTAGATTTCATTCCATTCCTACGAGTGTGTCTGATGCCTTATCCAAGTCAACTATGGAAAGAAGCTATGAAAGAAGAAATTTGGGCCTTGGAACATTAAAAAGCTTGGGATGTGGTACTATTTCCCGTTGGAAAAAGGTAATTAGGTGCAAATGGGTCTATACTGTGAAGTATAGACTGCATGGCTCAATAGAGAGGGACATGGTCAGGTTGGTTGCAAATGGATTCGCACAGGTACATGGCATAGACTACCAGGAATTTATCCCACTTTTCAAATCAAATACTATTCATGTACTCTTGTCTCTTGTAGCAAACAAAAATTGGCCCTTGTACCAGCTGAATGTGAATAATGCCTTCTTTCACGATGATTTAAAGGAAGAAGTATATGTGGCATTCCCACCAGGTTTTATTCGCTAGGGGGAGGAAGGTAAATCAGTGACCCTGAGCTTTCAAAAATTTAGTGAAGATGTTATGAAGGTTGGATACAAAAGGAGCCACTACGAACATACTTTGTTTGTGTAGAGGGGCACCCATCTCACCACCCTTGTTGTATATGTGGATGATATCTCATCATTATTGGTGATGATAGAGAAGAAATATTGAAGTTGAATACTATTTGAGTCAAGTCTTTGATATAGAAGATTTGGGTCCACTGAAAAGCTTCTTGGGGATTGAAGTAGCAAACTCAAAGAGGGCTATACCACTGTCTCAAAGGAAATACACTATTGCTATCTTAAGAGAGACGGGTATTTTGGGTTGTAAACTTGTGGCTACTCCTATTGAACAAAATCATCTGAATGGAGAAGGTGAGATTCTTAAGGATACACATATGTACTTGTGGCTTGCAAAGAAGCTTATCTATCTGAGTATGACACGTCCAGATATTTGCTTGTGCTGTTAGTGTGGTATTCTCCCAGGAACGCTCACTTGGATCTTGTATACAAAATTCAAAAATATCTGAAAGGAAGCCTAAGAAGGGGCCTACTTACATCTAGATGTTGAAGTTTTTACTGATGCAGATTGGGTCGGTTCATTAAGAGGTCCACTTTAAATTACTGCACCTTTCTACATGGGAATCTTATTACTTGCTAGAAGGTGACGGTGCGTGAGAGGAACATAATTCTCGACAAGTCGCTCTCTCATGTCCTCTCATCGTGTGATGGGCTTACGATTAGCTAACTCACGTAGAAGCTCAACATTTGTCCAATAGGTTTTGGCACTACCCTCCAACTTTGTTTTCACTAACCTAACTTTGTACTCATTTGGTACGCCATACCAATCAAAATACTCTTCTACACTAGACAACCATTCCACGAAGGTTTTGGGGTTTAGCCATCCCTCAAAACATGAAACTTCATCCCGAATAGATTTTAGAAACTTTTCGGCGGGATCGTACTCGGGTTTACGCTGATGAGGGTGTCCCAAAATTTGGTGTGTAGCGGCTCCTATTATTACTTGCACACATTTGGGCATTGATGTACCTAAGGGCATCGACAATCTCGCTCATGCTCATGGTGAACACGACTTACTAACACGGGTGCTAAATGCCATGCAAACATGAACCACAATGGGTGGGGAGTTTTGTCAAATAGTAGACGTGCATACTTTTGAACACAAATGAGATAAAATGTAACGAAAATTAAAATGACACACAATATGCCCTAACCTAGAAAACCTAGGGCTTTGATACCAAAATTGACGCCGGACAACGACCCTAAAATGCGGAATATGATTTAATGAAGATTTTGCCAAAATTAAATAAATTAATTCAAGTTTAATCGCAAAATTATCTTTGATACCTTTGGGTTTGCAGAATTCTGATGGATAGATCACACGAGATCCAGACAGGGTCCAGTTCGATGCGCAAGTACTTTAGAGTCGAGGCAAGATCGGCCTAGAGATAGTACTCTAGCTTTTCTAGGGTTAGGCGCTCGTCTTTGGTTCGATGTAGATTCACGGATTCCAAATTGGGTTGTAGAATGGAATTAGGGTTTGTGAAAGGCTTATGGCTTTTAGATCGGCTTATGGTTTTGGAAAGGGTGTTAGCTTGTGTGATTTAGGCTTCTAACGGGTTTAGGGTTTCAGGTATCACGAGGAAGGATTTAGGCTATGACTAGATAAGCACGTAGAGATTAAGATAGCAAATATAAACAAACCAACCACGCAAAGCAATGACAACAATAAGGAAAATATATGAGAATCACTCCCTTGGTCTCACACCAAACCCATCGCGGGGAAGAAGACTCTCTCTTCACGAAGCATAAGCTCTCATTCAATAATCAATCAACTCCCTTAATTACATTGTTTAAAGACCTTATATAGGAGGTCTCACAATAAAAGAAAACTCTAAAACAAATATTAAATTAAGATAGTTAAACTCCTAAAGTTTAAAGTTCGAAATTAGAAGTTTAAATCAACTGAAACTGCTCGGCGCCAATTTCCTTCGATCGAAATTTCGATCAATCGAAACTGAAAATCGTTCGATCGAAATTTCAAAGTTTTGTGTTTTCCTCTTCACTGTTGTTCGATCTTGACGTTCCCCGTCACTAGGTAACTTACCTAGTCATATTAGGTAACTTACCCAATCCATAGGATTAAGAAGCCTTTATCCTTTAGTAAGTGACAAAATAACCTCATATAACATGTCAAACATTTCTCTTCTCCTAATTGATCATTTGATTTACTAATCTAAAACCTTTAATCTATTATTTAAAACTTCAGTTGCATGTGAGTGCCTTGAAGTGGTCACATGATCACTAAAAATGTTCATTTGGCACTTTTTATTAAGAGGGCCGATAGGTGCTTTGGGTTTTCTTTTGAGGTCCAGTGCTTTATCCTTTTTAATTTATTTATAACATTAGTTGCTCCACTGCTCTTTCTCATTGTTTCAGAGTATAACTCTTTCAGTTTAATACCTTGGCAGTTAACATAATTTTGGATATCCAATAATGGTGATCTTTTTTCATTCTAATATAAGTTTCTTGTTCTCAAGAGTTAACATCTCATCTTTTCTTTCAATGTTTAAATCTCTCTCCAGGTTTAGTTTCTTTGCAATCAACATTTTTTCATATGCTACATTGAAATCCCTCATTTTTCATGTGCAACACAAAAACCTAGGTTGGTTTGATGGATTAATGTTATGTGTGATTTTTATGTTTAGGGGTGCTGCGAGTTGGAGAATGGTTCTACTGTATACGGATTTGCTTTTCTGGATTATGCTGCTTTGCAGTTTTGGATTGGTTCTATACATGATGATACTTCTTGTGCAGCTTTGGGGGCTTTGTTGATGCAAGTAAGTGCTACTTTTACATTTTTCCACTTTTCCATTTGAAGATTGTTTAGATCTCAATTTATTCTTTCCATATTCTATATTACAGGTGTCACCAAAGGAAGTTATATATGAAAGCAAAGGTAAGTTATTGCTCACAGAATTCTTTGAAAGTGTTGCTAAAACTATTGATGACAATTTACACCTAACCATATTTTCAGGGCTTTCTAGAGAAGCGCACAAGTCACTAAAGAAGTATGCTTCAGCAGGTGATTACTTAAACTAGTGTTTCTTTTTAATTGTTCATAGTGGACACCGTTTTTGTTAATATATATTTGTTTATTGACAACATTATCTTCTTCTTTTTCTTCGTCATTTTCTTCTTCTTTTGATGGATAAGCTCGGATTGAACTTACAACCTCAAGGTTGCAATATTGTCAACCTTCCAGTTGAGGAATTGCCAACAAATATCAAGATGCTTGAAAGATGTTTTTCTTAAAGGCATATTATGTCAAATTTCTTAACATTTTTTTTTTCCGTTGTTTTGCATTGGTTTGTTGTCAAAGCAGTAGTAAAATTGATAAGCAGAATATGATACCTAATTAGGACAATTTTCTCTAGGCATGTGATTTGATGGTTCTTAAACGCTATTTCGGTGCAATTTCTTTTAAGGTGTGTTCGGATTCAGAATTGGTCTTGCTTAGATCAATTTCCAGCTTGTTAATGGCTTGGTTACAAGAAGAGAATCCAACAGTCCTATTGTAATTGGGATCAAAGCAAGTTGATTGGACAGTTATCTCACTTGACATGAAATTTTTTGAAGGGCATAGGAATTGGGCCTTGACAATATTGCAACCTCTATGTCGCAGGTTCAATCACATCATACCTATCAAAAAACTTCTGAAGGGCATAAATTGCTCAAAAGGAACCAATTCTAGCAAGGCATGTTGGAAATTTCACCAATTTTCTATTGAAAGAAATGTGTGAATCAAGATAGTTAAGGCGGTATAGCAAGGTTATGGCGAAGAGTCTCGTTACGCCATGGCGTGGCCATGAAGAAGCCTTAGCGAGTTCATTTTTAAAATTTTTATTATATATTTTAATTATTAGTATTTTTGTTACTTTTTATTTGTTTATATTTTTTATATAGGAATGAAAAAAATATATAGGAGGAAAAAAAATTCAACTACTGAAGCATCATACTTTGATTATGATATTGAGGATTTCATGTTCTAGAATATTAATAAATACAAATGAAATATGGAACATTAACAAATTTGAAACATGGTAACTATTAACAAAAAATGAAATATAAATAAATATAAAATATTAAAAAATATTAAAATATTAAATACATAGTGTCGCCAATGCTAAGGTTCCGTCAACCGGTAACACACTAAGGTTTCGTGACGAGAGAGAGTCGAGGATTTTGTAACTTGTAGGTTAACTTGTGTAACTTATATATATATATATATATATATATATATATATATATATATATATTATAACAATGTCATATTTATAACTTATCTATTTTATAAATATTACACGTTATTAGCAAAAAAAAATCAAATAGCGTCCATGGCCACGCCATAGTGCTATTTTGCCATGGTGCCGCTATTTAGTCATTATGACTATTTAGTTGTGTATGGCGTTTCCCAACGCCATTTTCCATGGCGAGACCATAGCAAGACAATAGCGTCTCCGTGACTACCATGGCGTGAATTTATATGCAAAGCATTGATATTTATGTGCACAAATTATATACTGTAGGCATTGGGGGCTAAACCTTAAGAAATGCATCTCGAGCTTCCATATTGAGATCATTAAGACATGTATGAAAGGGCGGTAACTAGTATATGGACTACATGTGGAGAAATGAGTGTTCCCTGTCATAATGAGCCTGCATCAAGGATCTTCCTTGAGCCCATATTTGTTTGTCATGATCATGGATGCATTAACTATATACATGTAAGAAGAGATTTCATGGTGCATGTTATTTGCATTTGATGTGGTACTAATTGCCCAAACAAGGAAAGAAACAAATAATGTTGGAATTATCGAGAAAAGCCTTGGAGTCTAGAGATTTGAAAATTAGCATAGCAAAGACGAAATATATGGTGTGCAAATTTATTAAACATGATAACTTGGAGGAGGGTTTAGTTTAAACAGAATATCATCTAGTGCCACTGTGACGTCCCCAAACTTCACACACCGGATCAATGTACTCATCTGGAGACGTCGCGCTACGCAACATACATAACTAGCGACAAAAGATAAAATATAATAGTAATATAATGATCCGAACTATAGCACAATGGAATATGAACAATAAAAGAAATAGTCATTGATTCATAAGTAATATGAGCTATCAAAACGAATTGAATTAAAATTAATCAATTAATTACTCATAAATAATGTAATCAATAATCCAAACTAACTCAACAATCCCAAACAAATCTCTAAATAAAATCTAAAATAAAAGTCTTAACTCTTCAAAATAAATAAACTCCTAACGCTCGAAACCGTCTTTGTTCAAATCCCGATTTGCGTAATGGATCTCCACATCAGTATCCTCGTATCCTGTGATCAACTCATCTCTCGGCCATCCCATTATAAACAATGAAGATGTGGTCTAGAAGAACTCAATATGTGCCAGTCATAGGATCGCTAATGTAAGAGATCCGTACGCAAGCCTTATACGAATAAATAATGATAAATAGTCCAATGATAAATACTGTGAAACAAAAGCATTGAGAACATGACATGTATATGAGCAATATAAAACAATAACTAAGAATAAGCATTGATATAACATGTAACTTGTTCATTTCTCTTCCTGGTTTTCCGTGTGGTAATTTTCATTGTGCATTTAATGCTAATGAATCAACATGCATAATGAACATGGTTATCTCTTTCTTCATTATCATAATCTTCTCTTATCCTTCGATTAGTATTTACGTTAACATTTGCATAACTTCTTTTCAGTTAAGTAGTAAGTTTAAAAGTACAAACCTTCTCCTATCTCTTCAGTCTTATCATTAATGCATGAATGCATTATGTCTTCATTAAGTCATGCATTTCATGTCTTTTTCATCGTATCATATTATTCACACTTTAAATAGTAGATGTAAATCTACTCATAACGTTCATGGTGTCTAATTCATCAATGGAATCATGGTTAGTCTTGTGAGAATTGTGAATCTTACCACTTTCATATGCTATGAAATGTACAATAAATATGATGAAAAAAACCTTGGTAAAAACTTCATGCAATATTCCACTTTATTAGTCCATAGCATAGTCTATTATCATAGTCTCAAATTTATTAAATTCACATGTGTAGGAATCAACTAAGAAGTATAAACATTAACATAACTCTCATATGAGAGTGACATGGCATAAGCATAGTAAATAACATGTGAAATTGCTAAGGAACAATGGTATAAAATATGTGATTCTATAATTAGTCATTAAGGCATATGGTGATAAAATAACATAAACAAATAAACATGGTCTTTCAATATTTGAAAAGGAATTAACCTAATCTTAGCATGATACCTATTCCCAACATTAAAAATCCTATGATTTTTCCATACCTTTTGGTTTCTTGATGTTCTTTATTTGTGTTCTCTACTTTTGAAGGGCTTTAATAGATTTTGAAGATATCTATTTGATAATTTATGCGAGACGGGAACCCTAAAATGTGTGAACAATGATTTAATGAAGATTTGTCGAAAATTAAATCAAGCTTAATCTCAAAATTATCACGATACCTTCGGGTTCTGAGAATTCAGGTAGGCAAATCATGGGAAATTCGAGTATGTGGATCGCGGGAGGCAAGTTAGACTAGCAAGAGGAAACGACGAAGTGGATAGCGGGAGCTAGCGCGGTTACATTGGGGTATGTCGGATGGGAGAAGGGAGGGGGGTCAATGACCGGTTTCTGTGGGTTTGGGCGGGCTTTGAATTGGTGCATTTATGAAGATGGTATCTTGGAATGTTAGAGGTATCATACCGATCAAGCAAGGGGGTTAAGGTGCGATCGCCGCTTAAGCTTTAGAGTGGTCACCCTCCAAGAAACTAAATGGAGAAGCTGTGACGGAAGGAAGGTTGCTTCGATCTTGGGGGAGGGGGCAGCTGGGACTGGATCGAAGTCGATTCGTTTGGTGCTTCCGGAGGGATTCTTGTGGCCTGGTCGTCAATTTTGTTTGATAAGGTGGACGAGGAGCTGGGGCATTTTTCGGCTTCTGTGGTGCTGTGTGACAAAGTGTCGGGGAAGGTTTGGAGCTTTGCGGGCATTTATGGACCGAGAGAGGGGGGAGTTTTGGTTCGAGTTGAATGCTTTGGCTGCTCGATGGGACTTCCCACTCTACTTGGCTGAAGACTTTAATGCTATCAGGTGGGATTTCGAGAAGCAGGTGGCCATGCGAATCTTCGGGTCATGAGGGATTTCAATTCCTTCATTGTGGACTGGGGTTTACTCGATATCCCGCTGATGGGGGGCAGATTTACGTGGTCGAACATGTAGGATTCGCCGTCTTTCAGTAGGTTGGACGGATGCCTATGTTCTACCGAGTGGCTTGACATCTTCTCGGGTGCCCGATTGGAAGCGTTCGCTTGAGCTATTTCGGATCATCGGCCTATTGTTCTCACGTGCGAGTCCCGTGAAACGGGATCGTCCCCTTTCCGCTTTGAGAATATGTGGCTATTGGACGACGTGTTTCGGGAGAAGGTTCGGGGGTGGTGGGCGGAACCGGTGCCGAATGGGACGACTGCTTATCAGTTCATCACTAAACTTCGTCGATCAAAGGACAAAATTAAGGGCTGGAATAGGGATGAGTATGGTAAGGTGCATGTTAGAAAGGAGGATTTGCTCTCAAAGTTCAAAGTGTTAGATAATTTGGAGGAAACCAGAAATCTTTCAGTGGACGAGAGGGAGTCTAGAATGCAAGTAAAAGGCGGAGTTCAGTGAGACTTGTAGGGCGGAGGAAGTTTTTGGGTGCAGAAAGCAAAGGCCTGGTGGTTCAAAGAAGGGGATGCCAACACGAAGTATTTCCACGCAGTTGCGAATGCTCGCAACAAAGCGAAGTACTTGGGGCATATTATTGTGGATGGAGTGGAGTACTTGGATTATGATGAGGTGCGGGATAATATCGTGGATTTTTATGCGCGACTATACACTGATGAGGGTCTCCTAAGGCCGGCTTTGGATGGGCTATAGTTCACATCCATTTCAGATGAGGTCAATAGGGGTTGGAAGGTACATTTACGGAAGATGAAGTGTGGACCGCGATTAGATTTGGGGGCAGCAATAAATCACCGGGGTCGGATGGGTTTACTACGGAATTCTACCGCGCGTTCTAGGAGATTATTTAGGTGGAACTGATGGAGGTTTTCCATGAGTTTCATTCTACTGGTTTTATTGGGAGAGCACTTAATTCTACCTTTATTACTCTCATCCGAATATTTCACCGATCAAATGATCACTGATCAATCGCTACAAGATTATTGCGAAGGTGTTGGCCAACAGGCTTAAGGGGGTGATGGGCACCATCATATCCGGCAATCAGGGAGCTTTCGTCCGTGGTAGACAGCTTATGGACCTTGTGGTAGTTGCTAATGAGACCATTCACTCGGCCTATGCTCTCCGCAGGCCGGCTGTGGTTTGGAAGGTGGATATGGAGAAGGCTTATGACCTGGTCAGTCGGGGGAATTTAGAGTATATGCTTCAAGGCTGGGGTTCAGTGCCACTTGGAGGAAGTGGATGCGCGGATTCTACTCCTCTCCATGGTTCTCGGTGCTGATAAATGGGACAGCGGCAGGGTATTTTAAGAGTTCCAGGGGTCTCAGGCAGGGTGATCCTTTATCCCCCCTCCTTTTTAATATGGTGGGGGAGCCTTTATCCGGACTGATCGAGCAGGTGAGGGTATTGGGCATGCTTACTGGCATCAGAGTTGGAGACCAGGGGAGATTTATTACTCACCTCCAGTATGCGGACGATACGATCTTATTTGGGAAGGCTGATGGAACAGAACTCCGCGCTATGGCTGATGTTCTCTCCATTTTATGAGGCGATGTCGGGCCAACGGGTTAATCTCCTTAAATCTATTGTATCGGGTATTAGGGTGGAGGATGATTCGCTGACTTCCATGGGTGGTTCGGTTAGGTGCTGCATTGAGGGGCTGCCCATTAGATACCTGGGATTGCCTCTCAGGATCAGAATGCCCCCGTCTCGCTACTGACTCCTAGTGGTGCAGAAATTTGAGCAGCAGTTGTCGTCATGGAAAGGCAGGTTGCTGAGTAGTGGGGGAAGGCTGGTCTTGGTTAAAGCGGTGCTCTCGTCGATCCCCAATTTCTTCTTCTCCATGTTTAGATGCCCCGCTAAAATTCTTGCTCGATTGGAGCATATACAGAGGTCGTTCCTGTGGGAGGGGGCATGTTTGAATAGGCGGTATCGCCTCGTCAATTGGAACACGTGCCAGCTGTCAGTCGCTGACGGGGGTTGGGGATCCGGAATCTCAAGAGAACCAACTTGGCGATGCTCGGAAAGTGGATTTGGAGAGCAGAAAGGGAGGAGCAGAGGGGTAGTCTCTGGTGGTTGGTTTTGTGTGACAAGTATGGTCTTTCCTGGGGGAGCTGGGGGATTGGTCTGTCTACTCACAGGAATACCTCGCCGTGGTGGAGAGATATTTCCCGTACCTGGGAGGCTCTGGCTAAGGGAGTGCGATATAGCTGGGGGTGTGGTTCCCGCATACGCTTCTGGGAAGACCCGTGGTTGGATGTTGATCCGCTCAGAGCTACCTTCCCGGATATCTATGCCCTTTCATCAAACCTGAGTGTTAGGATTGATGAGTTCGTTTCTGTCGATAGTGGGGAGAGTATTTGGGATGTAGTCATCAGAAGGCGCCTCAGGGATAGCGAGGTGGGGAGCTATTTGGACTTGCTGTTAGGCTATATCGAGCGCAGCGGAACAACTTAAGGGCTGATCAGAAAATTTGGGACTTGAATCGAGAGGGGAAGTTCAACGTCAAAGTTCAGCGTCAGAGCTCTATACGGTTGGTATTCGTGCCGCCCGCTTATTCAGTTTGATGGTAAATAGCTGTGGAAGGAACCCATCCCTCTCAAGATTAAGTTCTTCGTTTGGACGGTGTGTAAGGATAAAATACTTACCAAGGATCAGCTGATTCGGAGGGGAAATGACGTCCCGACTGTATGTGTTGTGTGCTCCAACGGGGAGGAGTCCGCTGCCCATCTCTTCCTCCATTGTCTTGTGGCCGATGAGGTGTGGGGAGCCATATTAAAAGCTTTTGATGTCCTGGACTATGCCTAAGTTTCCTTATTTGCTCATGTTGAGCTGGGAAGCGGCGAAGGTGAAGGGGGGGATAGGGGGCTTTGGAGGGCGATGATGTTCGCCGTTTTGTGGTGTTTATGGTGTGAGAGGAACCGCAGAATTTTCGAAGGCAAAGCCAAACCTGTCGGGATGGTTATTAGGGCGGTCTCGGAGTTTGTTTCTCTCTGGGGCGTGCATGGAGGAGATGGGGACAGCAGCTGCAATTTTCTGTGGGACCCGGGTTAAGGGGATATGCTTGTGGGGATCTGTGTCGTGTCTGTTGTTTTGTCTTGTTGTTTGCTGCTTTTTCTTTGATTCTGTGTCGTAAGATTGTATACGGTTTCAGTGCCTTGCTGGTTTTTATATAATCTTTATTAATGATCAAAAAAATAATAATAATTCTCTTGAAAAGCATTGGGAAAAAAGCATTGGGCCTTAAAGAAGATTCTAAAAAAAAGCCTTACATAGATTCTTAAAAAAATTGTGAAATCTGATTCATGAAAGGAATTCTTGCAAAAGGCATTTTTATGTATTATTCTTCTTCTCATTAACTTGAAAGACTATTGAAAAAGCCTTATTTTAAAACGCTTTAAAGATAAAGTTGTAAAACATAAAATTTGTAAAAGGATCTTCTTAAAGGTATCTTAAAGTTTTAGATGGTTCTTTTGAAACTTTTAACAAAGATTTGAACGAGTTATTGAGAATCTTGAAAATTTAATAAATTTTGGATAATTTAAGAAACAAAGAAAAAAGCTTTTTCTTTTTAAAATCTTGATTCTTGATATTAACAAATATAAAATTTTCCTTTAATCCCTTCGTTATCAATTTCTTTTCCGTTTCTTTCTTCTTCTTCTTCTTCTTCTTCTTTCCTTCTTTTAAAACTCATTTTCTCTTTCTACAACTTACTATTCTCTCTCTCTAACACTCTAGGGTTCTCAAAAGTTCTATAAATTAAACCTAATACCTATATTTATAATACTTATGGTTTCCTATTTAAGATCTAACTCTACTTATATATTCCTACATTAAAAACCGAATACTTATGGTTTCCTCTATTAAAATCCGAATAACTAATCAAGATTCAAGAGTGAAGAAAGCTTATCGTTTTAATCTTCTATCAATCAAGTGACCCGGATCAAGCAAGCAAGACTGTTGGGAGGTTTGAGTTTTATTATTTTTGTTTCAAAAATTTTAAATCTCTAATTTTCTTTTCCTAGTTCCTACTTTCTATCATCATTCACCAATTAATTATGTCTACATGTTCAACCCCGGATCTTCTAAGACCTAAATCGAATGATCCGGGTTGGAAATATGGACGGTATAAGAGTCCTACCGAGAAAACAACCATAGTTTGTACCTTGAGTGATTATGAGAGCACGGGTGGCATAGGCCGTCATAAACAACATCTTGCTCATGGAGCAGGAACAAATGCTAGGGCTTGTAGAAACACTAGTCCGGAAATCCGAAATGAAATAATGGAGTACATGGACAAGCGTTCTAGAAAAAAATATGATCAAGATGTTATTTTAGAAGGCTATATGGAAGGTGATCATGATGATTATGAAGATGATAGATCTACACCATCAATGGCCCATAGTAGACGACCTCCACAACCACCATCGAAAAAAGCACGTGGTCGTGGTACACTAGAAGGGTGGTGTCGACCACATCCGGAGGATGTGGTTAATCAAAGGGAGGGTAAAAGACCCGCTCAAACAACATTAGAGAACCGATTTAAGGGTAAGGATAGACCTACCACAATCCAATATGTGGCTAAGTGGTTCTACCAAGCCGACATTGCTTTCAATACCGTAAGGCTAAAGAGCTTCAAAGTGGTGATTGAAGCTCATGGGCAATTTGGACCTGGACTTAAACCCCATTCCTACCATGAAATTCGGGAAACATGCCTCAAAGAAGATGTGAGAGTGACCAACAATATATTACCCGAATACGAGGTTGCATGGAAAATATATGGTTGCACATTAATGGCCAATGGATGGACGGATAGAACCGGTCGGGCATTGATCAACTTCTTGGCAATGTGTCCTATCGGAACTATGTTCCTAAAATCGGTAGATGCATCGGCCCATTCTCACACCGCCGAATGTTTATTTACACTTTGGATAAGACCATCGAGAAAATAGGACCCGAATACGTTGTCCAAGTTGTAACGGACAATGTGACATCCTATGTAGCCGCCGGTCGCCTCCTTATGGAGAAGCGACTAGGGGTGTATTCGGTTCGGTTTGGTCGGGTTTGGACCAAAACCATAAACCAAATAGGTCCTAATCGGTTTCTAGAGTTTCAAACCAAACCAAACCGTCCAACTCTTAAACCACGCCGATTCAATTCGGTTTGGTTCGGTCAGTTTCGGTTTTCCTATAAGTTCTACTTGCACATCAAAATTTTCTCAATTTCTCAACCGGTTTTCCTATAAGTTTTACTTTACCGCTTTAGGATTTAGGAATAGGCTAAAGACAAGGGTAGAGTTTTATATAAAAATATGCATTTTACTTAAATGCCCTTTAAAATTGATTAAAACCCCCTTTATATATATATATATATATATATATATATATATATATATATATATATATATATATATATATATATATATACTTACAAACTACATTCGGTTCGGTTTGGTTCGGTTCCGGCTTGGGGAGGCTTGGAACTGAAACCAAACCAAACTTTTCAGTTTTCCTTTTTTCCAAACCAAACCCAAACTGGTACCCATCCAAACCAGACCAAACCCGGTGGTTCGGTTCGGTCCAAAAAATGCACAACCCTAGAAGCGACCGCAACTATATTGGACGCCATGTGCGGCCCATTGTTTAGACCTAATCCTAGAGGATATAGGCAAAATACATATTAAAACAATTGTTAAAGTTAGGAGGATAGTTGTTTTTATGTACAAGCATGCGCTTCTACTTCAAAGAATGCGCAAAGCAATAGGAGGTAATTTATTACGTCCCGCCTGACTCGATTTACAGCCGCATTATTAACTTTACAAAGCTTGTATGCGAAAAAAAGGGAGCTTAGAAGTTTTGTTGCATCAGCCAATTGGAACAATGGACTTTGGTCAAAGAAAGCCGATGGTAAACAAGTTGCACAAACATTGCTCCAAAACCAATTTTAGACTAGTATTGCACAAACCCTACGTGACTTCCAACCAATCGTAGTGGTGTTACGATTGGTAGATGGTGATGAGAAACCATCAATGAGATATATATATATATATATATATATATATATATATATATATATATATATATATATATATATATAGTTTTATGGAGGGTGCCCAAGAAAAAATAAAATCTAATAATCAATTCAAGTCAAGATTATATCAACCCGTGTTGGATATAAACAACAAGAGGTGGGGAAGTCAAATGGCATCTCCACTATATTCGGCCGCCTTCATTCTTAATCCGGCGGTGTACTTTGCACACTGGGATCGAGATGATGCAGATGCCACTCACATGGTTGGCTTTCTTGACTGCTTAGAAAGGATGGTCCCTGATAGAAGTGAACAAGATAGAATAAGTTATCAGTTGGACCGTTACAAGAAGGCGGAATGATTTTTTGGAAGGGACATAGTTATTCGACATAGAACTACAAAAATTCCAAGTAAATATAAACTTTAAAAGTCTCTAAAGTTCAAACTAATTAATATATTTTATTTTTACCCTAGTAGATCTAACTTCTTTAATTCTTTTTAATCTATAGCCAACTGGTGGGCAGCTTATGGGGTAGATCCGATAATAAAGAATCCCATTTTGAAAAAACTGGCCATTAGGATACTTGGCCTTACTTGTGCTGCCTTCGGATGCGAGCGGAATTGGAGTTCTTTTGAGATGGTAATTGAAGTCTTAAATAATTAAAGTCAATCCATGAATATTTTAATTAAATTGCAAGGTTTTTAATAGTCCTACTCCTCGTGTTTAACAGATCCACACAACGAAAATGAACCGACTTGAGCAAAAGACGCTCAATGACTTGGTGTTCGTGCAGTACAATCAAAAATTGCGTGAACGATTCCTTGCAAGGCGAGAGAAACCGAGGTTCTATGATCTCATCTGTGTGGATGATGTGCCTGCTGACCATCCATGGATGGTTTATTGTCCAGATGTGCTTGCCTTTTATGAGGAAGATTTGACATGAGCCCAAGTTGAAGTAGCGGCTCTTTGTCTAGCACTCACTGATAGGAGGACGTGAACTGTTGATGGAGGTAGTAGCAGCCAAGGCATGCATATTGATGAAGGAGATGAAATAATAGAAGAAGATGATAGACAACCAGATGATATAGATTTCATGCTAGTGAGATCGGACGAAGACGAAACAGAGGAAGAAGAAGAGTATGTAGAAGAAGGAGATGATTCCGATGACGACGACAATGTTAGTGATGATGATGGAGGAGATGTACCACAATGGGTTAGAAATGAATGTGTAGAGTACATTGTTGGTACTCAGTATCAAAATTAAAGTTATAATTTTGAATATTAGTATGTAAAACTTCTTTTTTAAATGCTAGAATGTCTATTTTTCTCTTCTAGAGACTTGAATACTTATTGTTAATTTATTTTTATTTTAAAAAAATAAATTTATTATTAATATTTTTTTTGAAAAAAAGAAAAGAAAGTATGCCATCGCTTAAGCGATTAAGCGATTCGCTTAAGCGAAATTAAGCCATTTGACAACATTGTGCCTCTCCTATCTACTCATACAAGCCTTCCATCACTATGATTTATTGGCGAGCATAATTTGATCTAATAATTCTAAAGGGAGTTCCAGGGAGGCACATGCATCAAGTTTTTATGACCTATCCCTAGTGGATATATTTTCTTTAAAAGATTCTTGCTTTGGATGTTTAAGAACACTTGTGAGATCAAAGGAATTATTATACCATGTGAATCCTCTAAAGTTTGTGCAAAAAATTTGAAATTGGATCGAGGCTAAAGTGTCTTCACATAAAACTAGTCCAATACTGCTTCATCTATGGTATTTTTGCCAATTTTTTTACATAGATTGTTGACGTGGAGGCTTAAGCACCATGCTAAATTAAACTTTCTGAATAAGTCCATTGTATTGGGTGTATGGGCTGAAGTAGTTATAGTTGCTTCATCAGCTTAGCACATGAAAGTGCCCACATCAGTAGCTCCATGGTACACTTCTTTTTCTTTCTTTTTTGTTGCCTTTAACATTCTCTGAAGGCACACTTCTTACAGGCAATTCATTAAAATAATTGAGGCAGGACATTGATAGACGAATAATATTTCTGCTATGAGCAATTTTCTCATGTGTGCTCGAGCAGTGTATTATTGGATATGTTCTTTAGAATAGTTTATTTGGATGGTTTCCCTTTGCGTATCATGAATTAACTAAATTAATCAAATCATATCATTTTGCACCTATATCCTTGCTTTTTCTATGTCCTTGCGGTCCACCATTTGAAAGAACATTTGAACAAGCAGTGGATGGTCGATAAATATCAATGAAGGTGAAACTATGAATGGTTAATTTCACAACGTAATGCCTGTATGCCACTTATAGATGCTATTGCTTCCATGCTATTGGCTACTCTAGCTGTTGTGGCTTGTTTGACCATGCACGGCTTATAGTGAGCCCATTCATCCCTAGGGAAAAACTATGAAGGGTTAATTTCGCAACGTAATGCTTGTACACCACTTAAAAATGTTATTGCTTCCATGCGATTGGCTAGTCCCTATCTATTGTGGTCTGTTTGACCATATAGTGAGCCTATTCATCCCTATAATTGTGGGATTGATTTATAATAACTCTATAATGCATCTTTTACATGCACCATTTAGATAGGAAGAACTCTAGTTCGATGTTCTTTTAGCTTTTTTCGTTGTCTAGAATTCCATGCGACTCTAAAGAAGCCTAGAACTACATGCCTATATACTTATTTGCCACCTAAATCTACAGAGTTGAGATTGTAATATATAACTCAAGGTAGCCCAGCCATGTGACTCTTAGGCATTTAAGGTGCTTTATTAGCTTTGCTGCACGTCATAGTTCTTACCACCCTGTATGCGCTACTGCCTTTTTCATGTATTACGATTGTGCTTGACAGAGGACTTGCTCTGTATCACTGGTCATGAGATACTATTGTTTCTACTATATGGATGGTACTGTTGGTTCAGTATGAATTTATCTATTTAGCTACTTTTTTTTCTTCTTCTCATTGCATTTCGTCTCTTGAATGCTTCTTGCATCATGCAACACAAGCTTCTGGAACAGTAGATGGTAATGAAAGTTTACTTATACTTATTTATCTGCTTCAGCGTCATTTATCATTTGTCAAGTTGCTTGTATCCATGTAAGGGTATTCTATCTAAAATCAACCACAGCTTGATTTTCACATCTTATGTCTTGCAATTATTGCCATAGCTACCCCGCATAATTTTTTTCCTTTAACACTCTCCCACTAACCTGCTAATGCGGTTGCTGGTTTAAGTGCATCAATTTAGTATGAAGCTCCAATAATGTCGGATATTAGTTTGTGGTGTTCCTTTTTCACTCCAAGAGGAGATGACCTAGCCAAAGAGGGTGTCTTGAGAGAGGGATTGAGTTTATGAGGAATTTTCTGTTGCCTGATTGACAGTCTATCCTTTAGGGACTTCCATTTGTTTTATTTTCCTCGCTTCTCATCTCCTGGAATCCATGTGTTCATTAAAAAATTCATTATCATTATTTTTCAAAGATTTGCCTATGCAGGCAGGCTAACATTTTGCTTATCCTCATCCAGGTTTTGGTGCATTGCAGTTAAGTCCTGCGCCTCCAGGAACAGATTTTTTAGATGCTTCTGAAGTAAAAAAACTTGTAAAGTCTAAAGGATATTTTAAAGGGTCTTCTAGTTTTTGGGCTTCTGCAATTGATGGGGTCATGAACCAAGATCTTGCCATATGCGCCCTTGGAGGACTTGTTGGTCATTTATCTAGGTTGATGGTAAGGTTGTTTATATGTTTTTGTATTGAGCACTTTCCTGACTTTTGTTATGACTGACAATTGACACCATCCTAGTTTTAAACCAGCTGGATGATGCTTTACACAATGGAGGTATTTCACCTTATCAAGTCTATAAAAGCTGTCTTAGGATGGACGGCCAGACTCTTGTAAATCTTGAGATTTTTAGCAATAATGCTGATGGCGGTCACTCAGGCAAGACAACAACCTTTTTTTTTTTGGCAGAATACAAATTCACAGTTTCAAGAGCCAAGTTTCTTATAAATGATAGGATGGGTGTTTTCCTACTTATCTCATATAAGGTATCTGGTGTCAAATTTTCAGGAACACTATATAAATATCTTGATAGTTGCATAACTTCGTCTGGTAAACGACTCTTAAGAAGCTGGATCTGCCATCCGCTGAAGAATATTGGAGAAATTAACGATAGACTGAATGTGGTAGAGGGATTAATGAAGCATTCCGAAATAGCATTCCTTGTGGCGCAGTATCTACGCAGGCTTCCTGATCTTGAGAGACTGTTGGGAAGGGTGAAAGCTAGTGTTGGTTCATCAGCTGCACTTTTGCTTCCCTTGGTTGGAGAAAAACTTTTGAAACAGCGTGTATGTTTAGTGTATGTCTATGAAGTGTTCATACTTTTAGATTAGCAGCATTGGGCTATATTATATGCATCAGTACTATATTCTATGCAACATGAATACTTGTTGCTATCATCATGATTGCCCCATCTATTTGCGGTTGGCTTTGTAATCTTATTTATCCATTCATTTTCGTTTAGGTCTAAATCCTTGACACTACAATCCTTCTTTTCTCCTCTCACAACTTCCCTCTAAATCATTTTTGTCTTCCCTTTTACGTACTTCCATGTGCTTGTATCACAAAATTCTTTGAAGAGGGGCTATGTTAGGTCGCCAATTGATGTACTAAAAGAGAAATGATTCAGCAAAAGAAGAATTAAAAGACATCATCAATGTACCATCAATCAAGAATCCATATGCAGAGAGGGCAAATACAACTTGATAAACTAGGGTTTACCTTTGTCAGACTCAGGAAGAGGAAGTTTCACATAAAACTGTTTTTACAATTAAATTTCATCAATTTATAGCAAAAGTAAACATGTGCACTTTTGAATCCAAGTTTCCTAATTTATTTAAATCACTTGAAGCCAGTATAGTTGCAGTTGTGTAGGCAGCCATGGAAGAAGAAGGAAGGAAGGAAATGAAACAAAAAATACTAGAAAAAAAAAGTTCAAGTTAGCTGACTTCAGCCCTAGGTTGCATGGATTGAAGAACAGAAACGTTGAAGCAGTAGAAGAAAATAAGGAAAAGAGGATTCAGCTCCTGTTGACGTCAGCCCTAGGGTTGCTGATATCAGTCCTTGGTCAATGTTTGACCTCACATTGTATTGGAGATAAAGGGGTTTGGATTGATTTTGCATGCTGAATGATCTTCTCTCTTGCGAGTTTGTGATTTGAGTTCTCCAAATGTGATTTTCAAAGGTCTTTTTTCATATTTAGGGTTCATGGTTTTCTGTGAAACCTGACTCCATGAATTTGAAAAAGGGGTAATGTTTGCATGGTTTGGATCAATTTTGCTTCTAGAATCTTCCTTTTGAAGAAATTTTTTTATTTGAGCTGTATTTTGGAAGTTTCGAAGAGTTTGTGTCACTCCCCGAAATCCAATACACTACAAATTTCGGTGCGCAAGCAAATTCAATGATCAAAGCAAAACTAAAATGGTAAACAAAACGCAACTTGATATTTCATTCATAATTACAAAACAAGGGTACATCATTGTTACAATTCATTGATCATTGTGAACACCATTACATTCCAAAAGTCCCGTACAACAAAACACAAAACCTTACTAACTCCTCGGCTAACTCTATTTCAAAATATCTCCCAATGTCTCTGTTTGAGGAGATGCACGAAGGTCAACGCGATTCCCCATTGAATTGTTAATAACGGGAGTAAGATAAACTAAACAAGTGGCCCCCTAATAACATATGTTAACCTACATCTTTAATAATCAATACGAGAGACAACATCACTTATAAACATTCCTTTGGTTTCAGTAAGTGTTGTAACTGTATGTAAATTTACTTTTTAACTCTCAAAGCATTACATTTACAGTTATCATCAAGTAAGACATGAGATGTATAAATAAAAGAACATGGGTTTTTCTTTGAAAAGAAAATAACTTAATGTTAATGATTACACATTTATAGGTGTAGGTTTTACACATAGTACCGGATCTATGGTACAACCACATGTGACCATTTCGGACTTCAACCTCTTTTTAAGGTTGTCCTTACCTCAGCTTAACGTATATCTGAATTACACACCTACTGTGGCAGATCGGTAGACAATATGTACTTCCTATTACGGAAGCACTAGCATGGACATTTGTCCCAAACTCATGCTGCCAATCGGGGATCCCAACTAGAAATATCATACAAGTATATAGATGCATAACATATGCGCTAGAAAATCATTTGTTTAATATTTGATGCTTTCCATAATCAAGATGGTATTTCATGATGCTTTCCGAAAAAAATACGTACTACGATTAATCACTTTTCATAATCATGTTCTCTTTCTATCAGTTTATGTCAAGAATCATACAATAATTATGCTTGCTTATATGCTCAAATAGATGCTCATGCATGATATGCCATCAAAATTCGAACTACGACTAATTTTATACAAAAATTTCAATTATCAAACATGATTGTGTAGAAATAAAAAGACAAGCTCTTATGTAAATTTATTCATATATTGATAATATTAACACACAACAATGTCTCGTAGATGTATCACACTACCTAAGGTTTCAATTCATAATTATAGGGTCGTATGTACTTACATACATATCGTATCTAAATATTACTAATTTTTTAAATAGAATAAGGTGATAAGGGTAGGTCACTTGCCTTGATATGCGATTTCCTAGTGATTGCGATGAGGGCGGTCAATGCTCGGGTTGTCCCAAGTGTTGCCTGCATGAAAACAAGGGCGCTAAGCGATGTCTCGAGGTTATTATGAGAAGAATAAAGAGAGAATGGATGAATATGCGAGAGCTATTTGAGCTAGAGGTCGAATCGGGACACGTGGAAGGTTTAGATGGCACAACTATGGGATGCTGCTGCTAGAGTATTGATGATCAGATCGAAATCTGACACCGAAAATATAATGGAAGGGAGTAATTAATAATTTTAGTAACCCATAATAGGGATGTATATTTTTAACAATAATTTGAAATCAATAAAATAGAAATTATTAAAAGAATATAATAATTAGTAAATAGTAAATACTTTTGAAGCCAAAAGAATAAGTCATTAATAACACATTCTTTTAATATAATAAATATGATATTTTATAATAAATAAAAAGTATATATAATAATTTATTTGATATTAAACATAATAAATAAATATATTTCTAAAATATTTTATAATCGGTTAATAGCTTAAAAATATCCATAACCCACATATGGGTTAAAAAACTTATATTTTTTTATAGCAAAAATAAAATGAAATAAGATGAAAGAATAGGTTTTTGAATATAATAAATACAATACATATATATATATATATATATATATATGTAGATATATGGTTTTTATACCTTATATTATATATATATATATATATGGGTTATACTTTATAAAAAATAAAGTGAAAAAAGGGTTTTAAAGTCACTGTTTTGTGACAAAAAAGAAAAGAAGAGGATCATGGATTGATGGTGGCACAGGAGAAAGAGATAGGGAGAGATTGGTAGAGAAAGAGAGGGATTGGTAGGGAGAGAGAAATATAGAGGGAAAATTATAAAGGAAAAAAAAACCCAGGGTGTGGTTGTGTCGTTAGGATCAGCAACGCCGTCAACGGGGACGCCGCTGATCGCGACAATGAAGGCAAATGATTGTCATGCGAGCGTCGAAATGGACGGTAACGGTTGTCTCCGATGAACGTCGCCGGAGATCGAGCTGGCCGGAAACGAGAAGAAGAAGATGAATAAGAGATACCTTACCGGCGCTTGAATCATGGAGGAAGAAGATGAGTTGATGCCTCATATTTATAGCCAAGAGAAGAGGGGTGGACGACGGTGATGATGGTGAGTTTGTTGCCAGAGCGGCGACAGACTGCAACACGTTTGAAAATTCCAAGTTCTGAAATTTGAAGCCGATGTGATGTGGGAGAGGATTGAGTGCTACGTAGGGGTAAAGAGAAAAATTATAAGGTATTAGGTTGGGGCTGGACTAGGCATGGTTTGGGCCAAGAAATGGGTCAGGTCTGGTCCTCACATTTTGGGTTTCCTGGTTTTACCGCTCGAATCACATTGTTTTGTGTTCGTGGGATATGTGATGTTCTTTCCTCTAGTTTGTTGGTTGGGTTGCATTATGGCTCAGGTCTCGCTAAGTTTAGTTGAGAATTGAGAGTGATCTGTGAAATCGCGTGACACCATGTCATGGTTTTTTGAGTTTTCACAAGATTGAGATGCTGAAGCTGGTTTTTTGGGGTTGCTTGATATTGAGATGCTGAAGCTGTTGTTTTCTTTTTCCTTTTTGGTAGATCGTGATGCGCTTGGAAAACCCGTGGATGGATGGACAAATGTCAATTTCGTTGATGCTAAGTTGTGGATTGGCTGGCCTTTAAGCTCTTGTCTTGATTATAAGGAGGTAAAGCTCATATGATTGAGTCTTCTGTTGGTTTGTATAGCCACCTTGAGTTATATTGACACAAAAAGGGAGGATCACAATATGCTGGCAACTTCATATGTATTGCGCAAAAAAAGGGGAAATGTTAGTGTGATGTGTAAGTGATGGATCGTGTTGCTGCTATGGTGTTCAGTGATATATGTTTGGTGGAGATGCTATATGGGTATTTAAAATTGTTGCATATTGTCACAACTTCTATGATATTGCTATGAGTCATTATTTAAGCCTTGTGGTCATGTTGTTGGTGCCAAGAATTCTTTGTAGGCCAAGTGTTTAGCCATGTGTTTGGATCATGGTGTGTACCATGATCACTTGAGTGCAGTATTGCAAGTTGTTAGTGGATTCAAGTGTTTTTTACCACGTTTGTGTTTGTTCGTCGTGGTCACCTAGGTGCGAGTTGTTGTGACCGTTTTAAGTCAAAGAGAGATGATAGTGTAAACCTATATCTTTTTATGTTTTTTTGGTATGCTGGACATCCATGTCGTTGATTCTCCAACTTGAGGGGGAGTGTGTTGGTGATATACTTGTATTTAGACTTGTGGGTGTGTTAATAGTATTTTTGGGTCTGTGCCTGTGAGTAATTGTAGCCACTTACTCACTTTCTCTCTTTTATATTACTCAGTAATCCATGATGTAATATAATATAATATTAATATATATATATATATATAAGTAATGTATTGGGATGAGTGCTTAAGCATCTCAACCCTAATTCTTTTCTTTTCCTTTCTCTATACCTTACCCTAACCCTAAGACACAAATAAACTCGGTATCAGAGCGAATTAACCGCGACAAGCAGAAGACCCTCCTGATGTCAGCCACCTTTAGCTGACATGACGTCTGCACCATTAGTTCCTCCCTCTCGGAATCGACTTCTGATGCTTGGGTTTTGATTGGAAGTTCATTTCGACACTTTCTTTTTCTTCCATACCTCCAATTTCTCTTCAGAATCCTACCTCTGCACTTCATTTTCCCTAACAAGACATAGAACCAGTCTCGACCAGTCTTACTAGTTCTCTCCTTCCAATCCTTAAAATGGTTTGAGATCCATCTGAAACTTGCCGGAATCCACCCTTTCACCCTTTATATCATGAAACACAACCGAAATCACGAATCTAGGGTAATTTCTAAGAGGCTGCCTGAGATGATGCTCGTCAGACATGGATCCTAGTTTGTCGAAAACTTCTAGACTCGCCGAAAACTTTACATAATGATCATTAAGGTGTTTTTTCGATCCCTCTGTGTATTTTTTCTCTGATTGTTAGGTTTGCCAAAGCTACTTGCACATTGGGTATGGTTTATCAACTAATGGCTGAGATGAAGACTGTTGTGTGGGTTTTGTCTCTTTTATGAAGTTGTGATTTTTTCTTCAGTTATACTATGGTGTGAAAAGGCTGTTCTTTCGAAAAAGGGCCAGAAACCTCTGTGTGGATTGGATATTGGATGTTTAACCATGTGTTGTTCGTAGGATCATTATTTTCGGGGTTTGTGGATACCCTGTCATTGTTGTTTTTTGTATTCCCCACTGTCTAAGGATAGGAGATTCCAAATTAGGGACCTCGTATGGTGGAGATAACTCCCATACCCTACAGATAACCACAGTCAGATTTGATGGCAATAATTATTTGGAATGGCCCCAATTTGTGGCCATGTATTTGGGGGCAAAGAAGAAATATGGCTTTGTCCTAGCAAACATACCCAAACCAGTTCCACGGATAAAAACTATGACGAGTGAAAGAGTTCCGATCTCATTGTGATGTCGGTACATCAAGCATTAGTAAAACTTTTTTGAAATGCAAGAATGCTAAAGAATTGTAGGAATCTTTGACAGATGCCTTCTTTCAAAAAATTAATCTAGCAAAGTAGTTTCAAGTTATTGGTAAAATTGATCAACTTTGTCAGGGGAAGAAATACATTGGAGATTACTACACTAAGATGAGGAGCTTGTGGGAGGATCTTCCCCAGTATAAGTTTTTCTCGTGTAAAGATTGCGTAGAAAAAGTATGCCAGGAAAGCGAGCTGAAGAAAGTCATTGATCTCTTGAGAGGGGTGAATCCCGAGTATGAGAACGTTAGAGCTTATGTTCTTAGTAGAGGCCGAGGTAGTGGCCGATCTAGGGGGTAGAGGAGGAGGTCGTGGTGGTGGTCTTTCTAAGGAAGGAAGAAAGAGATAAACTGATATGTACCCATTGTGGAAATAGGGACACAAAGGATATAAGCTGTGATTTTCATCGGATGCCTAAATTCCCTCCAGATCGTCCTTTTCAAACCCCTTTAGAGGAGGGAGATTCATCCACTACACCTATCTCTCCTACTGCCACTATTCCTGCTCCTACCGATATACATAGCTTACAGAGAGAACTTCGGGATCTTCAGAGCCGCATGTAGCGTTTGCCTACCACTCAGTGCCAGACTTCCTCTTCCCACATTGCTGAGATAAGTATCTATAAAACTGCACATGTGACTACTTCTCAGTCGTCTTGGATCATTGATTCTGAGACTACATGTTTGGTAGGTCTGACCTATTTCATTCAATGTCTGGCTTATCTGATTCTTGTCATATTCGCATTGATGATGGTTCCCTCGTTCCTTCGACAAGAAAGGGAACGATCCATTTAGGGGATTTATTGCTTGAGTGCACCCTTTACATTCCCAAGATGCCAATGAATTTTTTTATCTATCAGCGAGCTTACAATCTCAGTGAATTATAATTCAACCATTTTTCCCTCATTGTATTTTCCAAGACCCGAAGTTGGGGAGGATCCTTGGATGTGGTACTGAGAAGTGTAATGCCCTGATTCTACATGTCAAGATATTGTCCTCTTTGGGTGGCTTCATTTGGTCCCACCAACAATCCTTGCCCTTCAAGGTTTTGTTTTTGGTATGAGCAATATGAGCATCTGCTCCAACCCAAAATGCGTCTCACATGTGAGGGGGAGGCCTTACATTAAGTGTCAAGGCTAGGACGAGTTTTTACACGATGTGGGATTTTTCAATCTCCCATCTTGTAAGAGAGCCGTCCTCGGCTCTGATACCATTTTGTAACGCCCCAACTCGACATGTCAAGATTCTGTTCTCTTTGGGTGGCTCGACTTGGTCTCACCAGCAGCCCTTGCCCTTCAAGGTTTTGTTTTTGGTATTGGCCGACCCCAAATGAGGGTCGTTGCTCCCACCCAAAAGGCGTCTCACATGTGAGGGGGAGGCCTTACATAAGTCCCAAGGCTAGGACGAGTTTTTACACGATGTGGGACTTTATAATATTTTGTAGCATCCCAATACCACATGTCAAGATATTGTCCTCTTTGGGTGGCTCCACTTGGTCTCACCAGCCTTCCATGGTCCCATCGGTAGCCCTTTCCCTTCAAGGTTTTATTTTTGGTATGGGCCGGCCCTAGGTATGGGTCGTTGCTCCCACCCAAACACGTCTCACATGTGAGGGGGAGGCATTACATTAGTCCCAAGGCTAGGATGGGTCTTTACAGGATGTGGGACTTTATGAGAAGCGACTATATATTTGAAGACAAAAAAGGGTCCCTTTGTTATTGTTGTCATGTTACTTGTGAATGAAGCTAGATTTTGGCCTGCCCAGTGACACTACATGCACTTTTCCTGTTTGAGAATTTTATTTCCATTTTTTTTTTGTCATTTGCATAGTTTGTTATTAAATTGTAAAAGTTTGTCAATTATCCAAGTGTATTAGAACATCATATCCATTGAGTGAAAATGAAAGTATTATTATTTTTGAACTTATTCATTTTGTTCTTGAAGGGAAATCTCCTTCTCAGATCCTCTTCCCTCACAAGGATCCTTTCCTAGTTCCCCCTCATGTCTTTGGTTCTTTATTTTTTGCTCATGTTCTCATCGTACATAGAACCAAGTTGGATCCCCGTGCCACTCGTTGGATCTTTGTGGGATATCCCTCTCAAAAGGGGTATAAGTGTTTTGATCATGCCACCCGTCAAATCATCGTATCTATGGATGTTATCTTTTTTGAAGACACATCTTTCTATTCTCCTCAGTGAACTCTTCAGGAGGTGCTTAGTGGTGCTAGTGTGGGGTGCTCCCTATATGGACATGATTCATGAAAAAGAGATGAGTGCAAACACTGATAATGGAGGCCAACTCGTATTTTATAGGTATGGCAAGAAGATTTTTTATGTGAGGAAGGAAAACAAAAAATAGGCCTAGGAAGAAGAGCAGGTTGAAGAGCTTCCTTCTCAGACCACTTATCAGGATCCCTTTCCCGACCAAGGTTCATCCCCTTCTGATCTCAATCTTCTCATTGTTGTCGCTCCAGGTTGTGCACACATAATCACATTTGTAAGTATGTGTCCTATCAAAATTTAGCCAAGTCTCCCATTGTTCATTCATTTCATCGTGGTATAATATCTTTGTTCCTACCTCTATTTCGAGTGCCCTATTGAATCCATTGTGGAAGGATGGTATGCTCCAAGAAATGAATGCCTTGGCGCAAAATCACACTTGGGATGCGGTTGATCTGAAAGAAGAAAAAAAAGGTAGTTGGCTGCAAATGGGTCTATACCGTGAAATATAGACCCAATGGCTAGGTGGAAAGATACAAGGTGTGGCTGGTTGCAAAAGGGGTTTACTCAAACCCATGGAATTGACTATAAAGAGACTTTCCCTCCTGTTGCCAAATCCTATAATAATGGAATTTTGTTGTCCCTTGCCGCTTTCAATGATTGGCCTCTCTCTCACAATTAGATATAAAAAATGCATTTCTCCATGGAGACCTCAAGGAAAAAGTGCATGTCTCTCCTACCGGGCTTCATAAAAGGAGAGACAAACAAAGTGTGCAAGCTCAGAAAGTCCATCTATGGACTATAGTATCCCCGTGGCTGGTTCCAAAACTTCAGTGAAGCTGTTATGAGTTATAGAAATAACCAGACACTCCCCCTCTGCACCAAAGGTAGAAACTACATGTTGTTTCTTTGACCTTCACATCACTAGATTTCCTCCTAGAAAGGTACAATACCCAGTGGTGGATCTCTTATCATCAAGGGACCTTACCCAATCGACATAAGTAAATATCTCAATGTCTAAGTGACCGTGATTCCTGTCAAGAGCCCCCTTTCCAAGACCTCCCTTCAAGTATTTGAGAATTCTGTATACTGCATCTAAGTGAACGCTCCTTGGTGGGTGCATGTACTGGTTCACCATACTTACTGCATAGGCAATATTTGGACGAGTCATAGTGAAATAAATTAGTTTCCAACTAATTGTTAATAAACCCTGAGATCCTTGAGAAGTCACCTACTTCTCCACTCAAAAGGTGTTTCTATTCCAGAGGATTGATAGTAGGCTTGCACCCTGACATACCAGTCTCGTTGCCAATGACTCTCTCTGGTGATAATGAGGCTTCTCACTACTTTGCCAAAAATTCTGTCTACCATGAAATAGCAAAATATATAGACGTGGATGGCCACTTCATCAGTGAAAAGGTCGACTCAAATGAGATAGCTACTCCTCAAGTTCGTTCTAAAGACCAGCTTGTTGACATCCTCACCAAGGTTGTTGGGAGAAAGAAATTGTTTGATATCACCTCCAAGTTGGCATGATAGATATACATGCTCCAACTTGAGGGGGAGTGTTGGTGATATACTTGTACTTAGATTAGTGGGTATGTTAATAGATTTTTTGCGGGTGTGCGTGGGAGTAAGTTTAGCCACTTACATACTTTCTCTCTTTTATAGTACTCCGCAATCGGTGATGTAATACATATATATATATATATATATATATATATATATATATATATATATATATATATATATATATGTGTGTGTGTGTGTGCGCGTGCGTATGTTTGTAAATCGTTAATTTATTGGGATGAGTGTTCAAGCAACTCAACCCTAATTTTTTTCTTTTCCTTCTCCTTCTTCTTCTTCTTCCTCCATCCCTAAAACACAACTTAATTGTGTATTGGAGATAATATGTCATTGTGTAATAGAATGTGTTACTGTTTTATTTTCTAGGTGCTAGTATTGTGGGTGTGTAATTATATTTAGTTCCACATTGGTTAGGAGTATATGTTGAATCTTGTAAGTCCTCCATATAAGGGTCCCCTCTATTTTAACTTAATTATCTTTGAATTAGTAACAATGTAGTGCATTTAGTGTTCATGCTCTCTCTCTTCTCTCTCCTTCTCCGTGCCTCTTTCTCTCTCATAAGTAATGAGGGTATTCTTCTTTTTTGATAGTTTATTATATTATTATTAGATTATTAGTTTCAACTCTTTTCTCCCCATCCCCTCCCCCATTTCTCCGCATTTGTACCCACTAGGGGAAGAGATCATCCATTTTTTCCATGAGTGGCCCCTTCTTTTACCTTATTTTAGTATTTGCGGCAAGATGTAAGATTCAAACGCCCTCCTCTTTGGCAGAAGGAAACTCGACTCCAACATGTCACAAACATGTAGACAGTAGAGATCAGTGTTCCACTATTGGGATAATCCTGAAATTTGTGTATGTCACGTAAGAAAATAAGTGCCTTTGAGTTTGATGGATTATCTGAAGAATGTAAATTACGGATTGAAATGAGTGTCCAACTTATGAATGGCAAAATGAAGAAGATTGGGCTATAATTTATAACACTGGACACAGGCAGAACTGATACTCCCTTGTAAAAATAAGGAAAAAAATCAGATATAAAAACTAGCTTGTTTTATACAATAGATTGCGGATAAACGATAGTTGGGATTGTTTTGGTATATGGATTCTTAGGTCGCTGTAGTGCCTGTGATGCATCCAGACATTGAATTTATGAATAGTTCGTTTGGCCGGAATTGGTGGAGTTAAAGCAAGTTTTGTTCTTTAATAAAATTGTGCCTCTAACAAGGGTTTGCAAAATTATCTTTATGAATGAACATAATGTTACAACACAGACTATATATGGCGTGCTTGATAAAGTGCTACCTTACGCTGGAAAGCAAGAAATTTGTGTCATCTTGCTTTGGGAGCATGCAAGGTTTGTAAAGAATGAAGATCTACCCAGAATTGTTTATGTTCTGATCTAGTTCATTCATAGCTTTCCAAAAGGCTGTAGAAAAATGCTTTACACAACCTATTTGATGCTGATGGCCATTCTGTTGGCACAGTTACTGGGAAACGAGTATCTGCTCATAAACACCTGTGCCTATTGCTTCTCATTTCCTGCATTCATTTGTAATAGCTATTGATACCAATCTTGAAATTTCCTGAATGAATAAAAAGGCCAAATTACAAAAAGTCTTAGGACCTAACTTAATATATGATTAGATGAATCATTTGAGTTGTATATTTCATTTCGTTTATCAAATATTTTAATTGTCATGTTTCAGGTGAAAGCATTTGGGTCCCTTGTTAAAGGACTGCGGATTGGAATGGACATGCTAATAATTTTATTGAAAGAAGACCCTGGATTCTTGTCACTCTCAAAAGTTTTGAATCTTTCCTTTCTAAGTGGTAATGGGCTTGATGAACTTCTTACCCAATTTGAAGAAGCAGTGGATGATGATTTCCCACAATACCAGGTATGCTACAACTCAACTGTATACCCACCGCTGTACTTTTATGTTTTCATGTTTTCTCTTTTCTCTTTTATTCTCGCTGCCAATAGTGTTGTTGAATTAAAACGCAAGAAGATGATTTGGTAAGATTAGGGTTAGGTCAAATCAAATCACTGCTAGGTAGAGGAGAGGAGAGATAATTAGGTTTGTAAGTTGTTTACTTACACCCTTTCATTAGTATTTATGCCTCACTAGCACATATATATCAATGACTACGCGCACACACATCATATAAATCCTCTTGAGATACCCACGCCTCCTCCCAAACTGGTGCCTAGATTCCGATCTTGCCCAACTTGGATATATGTTTATGTATTCTTGACCTTTCAAGAGCCTTAGTACATGGACTATTTGTTCTTGAGAACTGAATTGGGGATACAAAACTCACTGGAAACTTTCTCCCGAATATAATAGCAATCAACTTCAATATGCTTATTCTCTCATAATAGATGTGTTTTCTGCTATGTGCTTGATTGCTTCATTGTTGCGAAAGAGGTTCAAAAGAAGCTTTACATTGATTTATAAATAAAAAAGAATAAACTTGGTGCAAATTTATTCACGGGCTCCTTGAGATGAGCACTATATTATGCCTCTAGACCTCAATTGGATGCAAGATGCTTTTTAACTCCTCCATGCAACCAAATTGCCTCCAACAAAGGCGCTATAGCTCTTGGTAGATCTCCTATCACTAAGAGATCCTGATGATATCAACTTTTCACGTCTCGAAATGTGAGGATCTCTAGTCTCAAGGTATTATTACAATTCTCATTGGTCAAATGTCCATTAATACCATCGTCTGATTCAATGACAACGAAATCTTCGTAAAATATTTTTTGAAATGTTTATTTTTGCATAGGGTGTACTTTCACGCACCAATTTCAAGCCTCTGTGAACTCGGTTACTGAATTTAATGCTTTTGAACCTTTATTCACTGGATTTTATGGTTCCTCATCAAATCATAACTAACAATAATATATCTATATGAATAAGGTTGCTTGGAAGAGCAAAAGGCAATGTGGTATCCATCTCGAATGTTGAAGCGGAATATAGGGCTATGTCTCAAGGTACTCAAGAAGGAATGTGATTATAGTTTATACTATTGGATCTTGGAATACTAGTTCGTCTCCCCATCAAGTTATATAGTGAAATGAAGCGCTCTTCACATTGCAATGAACCCAGTCTATTGACCAAATACTTTGAGGCGGGTTATCATTTACACACAAGGTAGTTAAGGCGGTGTAGTGAGGTCCTGGCGAAGAGACTCGCTACGCCATTGCACGGCTATGGCGAAGCCATAGTGAGGCTATTTATTAATTTTTGAAACTTTTAATTTTTAAAATTTTTTCGTATATATATAATCTATTAATTAGTACGTTTTTTATTTGTTTATATTTTTTATATAGGAAGAAAAAACAAAAAATATGGGAAGAAAAAAATTCAACTATTAAAGCATCATACTTTGATTCTGATATTGAGGATTTCATGTTCTAGGCATAAAAAATAGCAATAAATATGAAATTAAAAAATATATAGAATATTAAAAAATATTTAAATATCAAATATACATACCGTAGTGTCACCGATGTTGAGGTTCTGTCCTTCAATAACATGTTGAGGTTTCGTGATGAGAGAGAGAGAGAGAGTCGAGGATTTTGTAATTTATAAGTTGGGCTTTTGTAACTTATATATTACAGAAATGTTATAACTTATAAGTATTATAAGTTATAACAATGTCGTACTTACAGATTATCTATTTTATAAGTATTATACGTTACTATCCAAAAAAATCAAATAGCATGCATAGTGATGCTATAGTGCTATTCTGCCATGACAACGCTATGACGTCGCTATTTAGCCATCATGGCTATTTGATTGTATATGATGTTTTCCATCACCATTTGCCATGGCGAGAGCTATAACGTCACCTTGACTACCATGTTTACACAAGAATTTTGTACGCCCCAAGTTGGTTTAAAAGACCAACTAACCGACATTCTCACTAAGGAGGTTGGAATAATTAGATTGGGAGTCATTACTAACAAGTTGGGTATTATTGACATCCATGAGGGAGTGTTAGAATGGTTGGTGTGTTATTAGGCTTCATTGGGTGTGTTGGAAGAAAGTTTAAGTTGTGGACTTCTTTGTTTTTTGTTGTTGTACTGATCTAGTGGGATATTGTACAAAGTATTCAAGCTAATAATATGGGAGTGTGAGGTTTACTCTCTCAACCCTAACTATTTGTACCTCATTTCTTCCTCTCTCTTCTGCCGCTTCTTCTTCCTAATCGTAACCTATCTACTAATCATAATTCAATACATAGGACTATCAATGGGTGACATCCAAGTAATCCAGCTTGTTTCAACACATCAAACATAAATTTTCTTTAGGTGAGAACATTCCCACGTTGGGGCCTTGCCACTTAAATACCAAGGAGGTACCTTAAAGGTTCTAAGTCCTTGATGTCATACGCTCGACTTAGGTACTACCTTAACTTCAGAATCTTCTCACTATCATCCCATTTAATGATGATGTTATCCACAGATTATGAGTGCAGTCAATCGTGATCGCTTCTTCTCAAATAGTTTATGATCATAGTAGCTTCGCGCAATCAATCTTGATCCCTTCTTCACAAATAGCGTATGATCATAGTGGCTTCCTTAGTATCCAAACTCCATGATGACATCACTGAATTTTCTGAACTAGGCCCGTGGAGATTGTTTCAACCATGGTTGTTAAAGCCACACTATAGCCTCGCCATGGCGACTGGCGATGGGAAACATCATATATAATCAAATAGCCATGATAACTAAATAGCGACATCATAGCGTCGCCATGGCGGAATAGCATTATGGCGTCGTTATGCACACTATTTTATTTTTTGGATAATAACGTATAATACTTATAAGTTATGATATTTTTATAATATATAAGTTATAAAAGTTAACTTACAAGTCACAAAACCTCAACTTATAAGTTACAAAATCCTCGACTCTCTCTCTCGTCACAGTAGCTGCCAACACTAACGTCGTTGAAACCTCAGTGTCGGCGACACTACCTTATGTGTACTTAATATTTCATATTTTTTAATACTTTATATTTATTGATATTTCATATTTATTTATTTATACTTACCATGTTGCAAATTTGTTGATGTTTCATATTTGATTTGTATTTGTTGATATTTGTTTATTCCTAAAAAATGAAATTCTCAATATTAGAATTAAAACATAATGTTTTAGTAGTTGAATTTTTTTCTTCCTATATTTTTTTTTTCTTATATAAAAAATACTATTAATTAATAGATAAAATATATATTTTTTAAATTACAATAATATATAGTCTCGCCATGACTTCGCTATGGCCACGCCATGACGTAGCGAGCCTCTTCGCCATGACCTTGCCACACCACCTTAACCACCTTGGTTTCAACCCATAGGTTGGTTTCTTCAATCTGTGCACTTGATTCTTCCCCCCCTGAAGTAGAAACCTAGGGTAAGTCCATACATACTTTTGTCCTTTAAATCACGATGTAAGAAGGCGTTCTTGACACCTAACTAGTACAAAGCCAAAACTTATGATCAACCAGAGAAAATGAACCTAGATAGTATTAATCTCTTCTTCCTAATCAATACCAAAAGTCTGAGTGAAACCGTTTTGCTACAAGCCTTTCTTTATATCTGTCCATGGACCCATCTGGATGGTACTTCACCCTATACACTCACTTTCTCCCAACGATTTTCTTCCCTTCTAGAAGTTCTGTAATTTTTGTGGTATGATTTCGTTCAATGGACCTTCAGTCCTGTAACATAGCATCTTCCCATTTTGGTTAAGATAGTGCCTTAGAGATGGAACAAGAAATTGAAACATAATCTAATGATGTGATAGAATAGGGATGAGAGAACGAAAGAGCATGGTAAGACACAAACTTACAAAGTGGGTGCGTCATACCCTTACGCAGAACAATGGGAGCATCCAAATAAAAAACTTGAGAGGGTTCACCACTTTGTGGACTTGCGTCAAGAGATGACACTTGGTTCTTGTCTGGAGAGAGGGGAAGGCTTGTTTATTTATTTTTTCTTCTCAAAGACCCTTTTTCTCTTGAAAACTTTGCCTTCCCAAACCTATCAATATTTTCCGTTGCCACCTTAGGATCACTTGTTTAGTTCTTCAACCTTAAACATCATCTTCAGATTCTTGAGCGGCATATGGTGGCAATGGAGTGTCAGTGCACTCTTCGTTTGTAAACTTCTCCCTTTAAAGAGGGCACCGAGGAGGCGATATAATTAGTTGGATGCAAAGAAGGTGATAGCCATAGTAACAAGACATTTGACATGAGAAGGATCATAATACTTATATCCTTTTCTAGGATGGAGGGTACCCGATCAATATACATTGCACAACTTTAAGAGAAAGTTTGTCATGATGAATGGAAGGAACATACATAAAGCAGAGACAACCAATGGTATAAGGAGGCATAGGGAAGAGGCCTCTTCTAGGACACAATGCTATATAAGGACATTCAACCCTGAGTCTTGGTTGAGGAATTTGATTGGTGGAATAGCTGAGGGTGAGAACAATATCACCCTACAGACGTTTAGGTACATTCATACACTGAAGTAAGGATCAAACAACCTTGAGGAGGTGCTGATTTTTCTTTTTATTTCCTCCATTTAGCTGTGAAGTATATGAGCAAGAGGATTGCCACTCAATTCCATGAGTGCAAAGTTAAGATTGAAGATGTTGGGAGGAATACTCACACTCACTTCGAATTGAGTTTGAACCTACTTGTGAGAGAAAGGAAAGAGTCAAGCTAACCTCATATTTGGTTTTCATTAAAAATAAAGTAGTATAACGAGTGCAATCATCACTGAAGGAAATCATATATCGGTAACCATGCAAGGCAACAATAAGGGAGGGACCTCAAATATTAGTGAACAATATGAAATGGAATCTCACTCTTAGTATTACTAATGGGTTTATGTTTTGACAATGTCTTAATAACTGACAACTTCACATTGGAGATGTTGGTTATCATTAGAACTAAATAGTTTGAGAAACAAAAGATGCAAATGGGTGATGGTAAATGTTGAAGACGGTGATGCCATAAATGAGTGTCTCCAAATATGTAGTGGCAACTGCAGTAACGGATCTCAGAGTACTCTAATCTTCAAATATGTAGTCGCCTCTCATGTAATGCCCCAAAATTCCTGCACGAATTTTAGAGGTTACACAGAAAAAACCTAGCAACAAAGGAACTAGAACAGACAAATATAATGAAATAAAATACAGAAATGAGCAAGGTAAATATAATAGAAACAGGAAATATTAGTTTATCTATTCGAAAAGTACATGATAAGGTCATGCAATCGCAGTTCAAGTACAACTGGAGTCAACTAATCAATTCATAACTGTGTAAACAAATCTACTACATTCATAACTGATTAATCATACCTTGACTCACTCTTGTCTTTATATCAAACTTTTACCGAACTGCTAATTTCCTTTTTCTGGTTTATAATTTCTCTGTAGATACAAATAGCAGTGAGTGGATGAATGCCAATTCAGCAAGTCCTACCCCCTTTAAAAATAGATGTCTATTTTATTAGGAAGGAGGTAGGAACATGCTGTCTATAAAACAAAACGTCATGATCTAGTAGTTAAAAAGGTAGGGTGTGAAGGGCCGCTGAGAATTGGAAATGTAGAACAGGTCGTATACTTGTAAAACAGGTAGTAAATTTGATATCAAAGCCATGTATAAAAGAAAGAACAATTGAAAGCATTAAGGATAGTATCATGTCTCAAATACTGGAAACAGATAGTTGAATTAGCTACCAGATTGCTTGTTTGCTTTTCATAATATATATAATTTAAATAACCCAACCGGATTATAGCGGTTAGGCTAACAGATAGCTAGAACCACTTGCACATGGCCTTTGGGCATGAATGCCAGCTGCTCTGCTTCAGGTGGTAGTGCAGGATTATCTACCTGATTTTGGCCAGCAATTCTTACCAACCGTAGACATTCCATGCCACATATCACATGCCATGGCTTTGCCACATCATTTCATACGTAGTATGGCTTTGCTAGATCGTAGGTGACCATGTTGTCTCTGAAGGAAGTATGGTAGTCAGATGTAGAGGAACGATCAGTTGGAGTGCCGGAATAATTGGCATTAGAATATCACAATATCCAAATGACCATTATGAGAGTACATAAGGTGTTGACAAGTGTTGGATTCAGGATAATGTTGGATAGGATGGACATCAAGATGAGGAGCCCGAGGAGAGTGCATAATTGACTAGAAACATTGACAGCGTGAGTAGTATATTGCATCTGGATCCTCTATATTAATCTTATGCCTCTGAGAATCTGGTGTGGCTAAACAACAAAGAGTCAACCGTCCCATTGAAGCGAAAAAGTTCTTTGATCAGATGGGTATAAGCATGTGACAAGCATGAATTTGGGCTGAGTCCCATCTACCTGTCGCCTAAGCATTTCACTTGATGAACTAGGTATGTGAAGGTTTGTGGAAAAAATTGACCTGTACAGTTTATATAAATTCTTTCTCTCATCTTAGTAGGATTTTATCATTCCCTTTTTTCTATAAATTTTAGTTCATTTTTTCAGTGATTAGTGCCAAGCATGTCTTGCTCTTAATTATACAATTTAGAAATCTAAACCATTTCATTTGGTGACTGGATGGCATCTTAATGTACTTTACCTCTATTCTCTACAACTAATATAAGTACCAATGAAAAAAACTCTACAAGCATAAGAAATGTAATGTATATAGGGATGGAAATGGAATGGGCTTGGTTATTAGTTTTTACATCTGACAATCAGCAAAATAGACCATAAAACAGGAGGTAACACATACAATTAGAGAGCTTGTAGAAAGGAGAAGGGTTCATAGGAAGATACATTGTTTCTTTACTCTATGCAGTATCTAGAGCCAACCGGAGGTTGTGGCATGCAACAATGCTTAAAAAAAGAACGAAAATAAAATACAAAAACGGGGATGAGAGAGTAAGGTAGGAGGGTGGGAAACAAGTGTGTGCTGTAATCACTCAATTGGATGGATTATGTACCTTGGGAATTGAACCTGTAGCACACTGGGAAGGTGGTCGCAGTGGCAACCTTGAGGTCATTATCTGCTCCCAGCTTACTTACTGGAGAAGGGGGGGAATTGTTAACAGTTTTGAGCAAGTGGAAAGTAGGCAGTTTATTATGAAAGTACAGGGATATATATCGAGTTAGAAATATTTAAGAAGCACTTGGTTTTTGCAATTTTGGCCTCGACTGAGTTACATGCAAGTTGGCTAACAATGCACATAGGTTTTTTTTTTTTTTTTTTGGTAGCATCAGAATAAATTCTGGGACAAGGTTAGGATGTCGAATATGACGCTTAAAGGCTTATAAGCTCTGCTAAAAATTTGGGATGCAGAATTTTTGTGCTGCTGATATATAAGGTTTTAAACTCTTCGGCTACTGATGCTAACAAGAGCCGCCTGATGATAATTTCTGTTTAGTAAATAAGAACTGGCACTAGCAATGAGGGTAAAAGTAGGCAATGAGCAGTGATTTTAAAATTTCGTTGTTTGTATATAATTAAGTTGAGTCTTTGGATAAGGGAACTTTTTTGTGTAGAGAGCTAGGTTACTTATATTTTATAGTCTTCTTTTGGCATTGTTTGTGCGTTTACATTCTTTTCTTGTAAAGTAGTTACAGCCACCATAATTTAGAATATGATACTGACTGCATACCTGCTACCAGGATCATGATATAAAAGAGTCAGATGCTGAAACATTGTCTGTTCTTATTGAGCTGTTTGCTGAAAAAGTTGGTCACTGGTCTCAACTCATCCATGCCCTCAACTGCGTAGACGTTCTACAATCATTTGCGGTTACTGCAACTTCTTCTGGTGGGTCTATGTGTAGACCTGTTCCCTTGCTTTCTAGTTCCAGTTCAAAAACATCATGCCAAGAGACTAAAGGACCTATGCTAAAAATTAGAGGGCTATGGCACCCATATGCTCTTGGAGAGAATGGGGGCGGGCTTGTTCCGAATGACATACATCTTGGTGAAGACACAACAGGGTACCACCCTCGTACATTGTTGTTGACTGGTCCAAATATGGGTGGAAAATCAACTCTCCTTCGTGCCACATGTCTAGCAGTTATACTAGCGCAGGTTTGTTACAATGTTTAGTACTTAATAGAATTTAGGTTATTAGTTGGTAACATCCATGATGCTGTTCAGTTCTCGAAGATTGTGATAAATTATTAATTTTTTCTCCCTTTTTTCTCATCTTTTTCATTTTTACTTTTGGTTATAGTTGGGATGCTATGTGCCTTGTGAAATGTGTTCTCTATCACCCGTGGATATTATTTTCACACGGCTGGGTGCAACAGATCGAATCATGTCAGGCGAAAGTGAGTAGTCCTTTATGAATCAACAATTCATTAAATTTATATTGTTGCTTTAGTCATTTTTATAGTCTAAATATTGCTAGATAGAAACTGTAGGATTTGTTGCTATGATTCCTATACAAAATCTGAATATTTACATTGACAGATCTTATCGTGTTATTCTATACGTTGGGATTATTTTTTCTTGTAATTTCAAATGGTAAAAGTTTTTGGGAAAATTACCTTTTAATCCCTACTTTTAAGTAATAATGTTATATAGCCCCTAAGAAATGATTAGTTGCCAAACTATCCTTACTCGTGCAAAGTAAATGCTGAGTGGTCCCAAAACTCCTGAGCCTATAACATTTCACTACTCCAAAGTTGTATATGAATTGGGAATATTCTTCCCTATTCTTACTTCTCCTCGTTCCTCTTCCTTGTCCTTCACTATATACCAACATTATTTGGGCACTTCTTCTTTTGAGATTTTCTGGCGTGCCAATACTTGGTGGCACTTAGACACTCATTGTCACGCCTCAAAATTCATGTATGTAGACTTTGAGGTGTGACCTTCGTCGGATCAAAACGACCTGACAATATTGGGTTAGAACAGATAAACAAATATTCTATAATTTAAAAGAAAAAACCATTTAAATTTCACTAACCTTTTCAAGTACAACATGAGTCAAAGTACAATTGTTGGCTGTTTGCAAATTTCATCCTTTCATCATATCTTCCTAACCAATATACCTTATTATTATATCGTGAGTTTTTCCTTCCTTTATCTAATACTTGACTTTTCTTGATTTTAATCATTACACTGTAGTGGTAAAAATAATCGTGAGTGCTTGAAGACTAACTCACCAAGCTAAATTTCATTATAATCTATGCATACATAAAATAGGCATCCGGAAATTTCGAAATCCAAAAACAGTTAATAACTAAATAAGATCTGAACATGCGATATGAAAAAAAAAAAAAATTCACAGAATTTGACTTCTACATTAAATCTCAGAAATTTCTTTCAATTTACAAAAACTTGAACCAATATTTGAAATCGTAGTGAAATGAGCTTTGAATCACTTTCTATTGTAAAATAATTATACTTAAAACACCGAACCGATATATAGAGGTTGGGTTGCCACATATGCACATACAATTTAATTAGGGCACGGATACCAAACACCCGATAGAGATAAGAGCATTTCATCTTACACGGGTCTTTCTAATGTCGGACTAGAATCAAGTCACCTTAGGGGTCCTACACCCTATCAGCAGGGAGTTGTCCTCTCGGTGCCTTATTGATAACAGGTAGTACCTAACGAAGATGCTAGCTAACTAAGAAATTTTCTTATCCAAGTCTTTTGTGCACTCTCAGTGCTTTGACTTATTGGTATTCCACATAGACATGATAAAAACAATGCCAATATCAAATCCTTAAAATTTATCTTTTCATATTTCAGAAACCATTTCAAATAAAAAATCAGTTACTGATACTAATAGTGGATGCCAAAGATTGATACTGATATTATATCGCAAATTTTATATCAAATCAGAAGTCAAATTTGATGTCAAATGCAAGAGAATGATCCTGACATTAATTAGCAAAATCTATTTTAAATCAGAAATCAGATGCCAATTTTAATAAATAAAATGCATGTCATTGCAAATGCATAATAAAGTGTTTCAAAAATTGCAAATATCAGATATCAAAATAGATCGAGATGCAGAATAAGGCATTAAAAATCAATCCCTTTATGCAAATGTTCCTCTTTCTTTTATAAAACATGGTCATAAAAGTTTACTTTGCCTGGATGAAATTTTAGTTTCGAAATTTGATTTTTTTCTAAAATTCTTTTGTATGCGAATTAATAAGATTATTTGTTCTCATTACTACTAAGTAGCTAAGTAACAATTTCTCCTAATTCAAATCTTAGATTAACATAAAAGGAACGATTCTAAACTATTTAATAAAAAACTTAACGAATACGCTAGACTGAACGAAATTTAACTTGACATAACGCGAACTGAACTTGAGTTGAGCCGAGCCGAACACCTGAACCTGAGTCGTGCCTCTCCTATTGTGACGTCCCCAAATTCACACACCAGATCAATGCGCTCACTCAGAGATATCACACTACATCACATATCCATGATCATAATTATGTCAATTAATCCACAAATATTTGCATATAAACACAACAAAAAAATAACTATTAAAAGTACGCAGATAAATTTTCTTTTGCCCATCAACATGAGAGCAATACTAAAATATAAGATAACAATCTATCATACAAAGTTCGATGCCTACTCTTTAAATTAAATAAAAAAAACTGAAATTATGCATAATCCATCATTAACATAAACTTGTTCATAAAAATAAATTTGAAATAAACGTCTTAAAATCCTTCCTAATGCATAAAGAAAAATCTAATAAAGTAAGTTTCAAATCCTTATTCGCTCAAATCTGGATTTTCATAAATCAATGACGCATCTACATCATCCACTCAATATATAATTGTACTCCCTGGAATCCCAAATAATGGGTTAGTTTACCAAGTAAACCGATATGGACCAGACATGATGAGGCTAATAGAAAAGGTCCATAACTCGAACCAACGCATAAAATCAATCAATAACAGAGATATAACATGGACATAAATAATGAGTAAAGCAACAAAATGAAGTTGAAATACAGCATTAAATCTAATGAACATTGTGGCTTGGGTCTCTACCCTAGTTTCATGTGTGGTCATTTTAATTGTGCATTTAATGCTCATGAATTGCATGCATAATGGACACGGTTATCTCTTTCTTAATAATTATCCTAATCTTCTTTTACATTATCCTTTAGAACAAAATTATCATTTTGTCCTCTGCTTATCTTTATCCTTCAGAACAAAATAGTAAAGACAATTAAAATGACCATATCCTATGTCTTAGTTTCATTAACGAGATTATTGCTAGAGAAGTTTATGTTGTCGTTGTGACAGGGATAACGCATCAATAGTGGGTTTAGCAGGGCCCCTTAGATGGGCCAAGTTCGCTCAAATTTTGTGTATTTAATAACGGTTCAATTTAATAATAAATAACGGGTTCCTTATTAAAAAAAATACTCTTAAAAAAACATTTAAAAAATACTAGAAACCCGACCCGAATTCGGCCCAGCCTGGATAGCTAATCGGGCCTGGTTCGGGCTACAATATTTTAAAACCGGGCTTGCTGACTCTCCTAGTAGCGTGCGCTGGCGGCAAGGAAGGAGGCAAGACTAACCAGTAGGGTGAAAGAAAGAATCAGGTAGCTCACCATCTAGTGAAGTTGATTTCTCGGCACGGCTCGGATAGCTATCCGGGCAGGGCCCCAAATATATCTAAAAAAAAATTGGTCAGGTGAAAACCAGGCCCGACCCGTTGACAGCCCTAGACGGGGACGCCGAGTACATGGACATTGGTTTTAGACCACATCGCTTCTACCAGCGTCGAAAGAAACAAAGAGGGAGCCCGAGTACCGCATCTTCAAGGGGAAAAAGGAGGCTGAAAACGTCATGATGTGACAGACGTCCGTGGGCTAAGGACAGATGTCTGTGAAATAAGCCCCTCACCATTTAGGAGGGACGGATGTCTGTAGTGCCCCACGGACGTCCGTGTCCCTATGACGGACGTCCTTGAACACTGTACGCTCAGCGACGAGATTTTGTTATTTTATGCAGAAATTGCATTTTTCAGTCTTTTATTATTATTAGGACTCTTTATTTTAAATTTTACTTTGGTTGCCTATATAAGGAGGCTTGTAAATACAATTTAATTGATTATTGAATATTTGAATGCATTATTGCTTGAATATTCTCATTCCTGAGATGGGTTTGGTGTGAGGTCAAGGGAGCGATTCCCAACCGTTATCTTTTGGTGTTTATTTTCTTTTGATCCTTTATTATCTCTGCTATCTATTCATTTTTGTTTTCTCTTGAACCTTCACTTTTATTGATCCCATATTTATAAACCCTAATCTATTAGTTTCTTAATCCCCAAAACCATAAGCCTATTACAAATCCATAACCTTGTTTCAAACCCTAAGTCTACAACCCTAGTTCGTACCCGTGAATCTACATCAGATCGAAGACGAACGCCTAAGCTTGGAAGAGCTAGAGTTCTATCTCTAGGCCGATCCCGCCTCAAATCTAACGGGACTTGCACATCGGACTGGACCCTATCTGGATCTCGCGTGATTTGCCTATCGAAATTCTAAGAACCCGTAGGTATCGTGATAATTTTGCGATTAAATTTGAATTTTCTTATTTAATTTCTGCAAATCTCCATTAAAGCATTATCCACGCATTTTTGGGTTACCGTCCCGCGTCAGTTTTGGTATCAGAGACCTAAGTTTTCTAGGTTAGGGCATTACTGCTTGTCATATTTATTTTATTGCATTTTTTTTTTCTTTCGTGAATCCATATTGCATTCCATATTAGAACCCTAATAGGTATTTGTGATCACCATGGACTCGAGTGAGATTCTCGATGCCCTTAAGGCTATGCGAAGAATTGTGTGCAATTAATGAGCGTTTGAATATCATAGAGCAAGCCCAAACATCCCTAGGAATTTCTAATGGTCGGTTGCGTGACCGAATCAACCAATTAGAAGCGGTTGATGAACTTCACGATCAGCGTCAAGAGCATGAAGACCCAAATTTTGATCACGATGGTCGCCAAAACAATCGGAATCGGAACCGTAGGGATCATCGTAGAGATGACTATGACCTCGAAGTTCAACTCTTTAAGAATGTCCAAGTTGAGATTCCGACTTTCGATGGAAGAATGGACCCTACCGTCTTCCTCGATGGGCTTTTCGACATGGACCAACATTTTGATTGGTATGACATGAATGACGACCGTTGTGTCAGGCTCGCTAAGATGAAGTTAGTTGGGTAAGCTCCACTTTTCTGAGTCAATGTTGAGCGCATAAGGGTAAGCGCGAGTTGTCCTCCCATTACCCGTTGGGACGACATGAAAGAAGACTTACTAAGAAGTATGTTCCTTTATCATACCACCAACGCCTCCTCGACCAGTAGTAAAATTTACGCTAAGGTGGTATGCCTGTAACCGAGTGCATTGGTAACTTCGAAGAATTCATGATGAAGGTCAAGGTATCGGATGACCCTGAAATCACTTTCTAGATTCTGCATCGGATTGCGACTTAATTTGCAAAATGAGTTGATTTCTCACCCCGTGGAAACTCTTGAAAGATGTTATGCCGTTGTGCAAGATCTTGAAAACATCGGTGGTGAAGAGAATCGAGCCACAACATAGTGGTCATCGCTCCGGTGAGAGACGATTTAATCCCCCCAAACCTACACAACATGTCCCTACCAATCCGAGGTTTTAAAAGGGAAAAGGTGTAGTCGGGGAATCCTCAAGGGGCGGCTCTCAAGTTAAGTGCTATAAATGTCATGGGATGGGGCACTTTACCGCCCAATGCCCTACAAAAGAACCTCAAAGGAATCTCTTCATTAAGGGAGAGGATGATGATGGTGAAGTAGTGGTTGAAGAAGTATTTGAGCCGGATGCCACACCCGGCGATGATAGTGGTCGTGCTTTAGTTGTGAGGTGTGCCCTTGCACAACCTCAAAGGGATGAGAAGGATGACTGGCGAAGGGAGAACATCTTCCACACCTTTGTCAGATTTAGTGAAAAGAGTTGTAAGGTCATCATGGATAGCGGTAGTTGCACCAACGTAGTGTCAACTCACGCCATACGCCGCTTGAGGCTTACACTCTTTAGCCCACCCGAGACCTTATAAGGTTGCATGGGTTGACTCTTCATCCATTCCCATGTTGAAAAAGTGTTGTGTACCGATTCAGTTAGGTTCTTATTCGGACACTTTATGGTGTGTTGTGGTGCCGATGGATGTGGGCCATATCATTTTGGGAAGGCCGTGGCTTTACGACATGGACGTGATCCTTTTTGGTCGATCAAATACATGCACGTTCATGCATAAGGGCAAGAAGATTACTTTACACGATTGCCTCCCAAATCGCAATCGACTAACAAAGTCGAGAAGAAGGGTGAGTCTTCTAAATCCATTAACATTGTGAGTCTTTCTGAATTTGAAAAGGCTTCTATGAACGAGAACGTGATCTACGTTGTCGTCACAGTCGAGAAAGCTCTCGAGTCTATGGGTCAATACCCCAAGGAGGTTGAGCCACTTTTGAAAAAGTTTTCGAATGTCTTTCCTGAAGACTTACCAAGCGAACTCCCTCCACTGCGTGACGCCATAAACTTGGTTCTCAGATCCACCTTACCGAACCTACCCCACTGCAGGTTGAATCCGGTTGAGCAATCCGAGTTGACTCGACAAGTCAATGAGCTCCTTCAAAAGGGGTTCATCCAAGAGAGCATGATCCCATGTGTCGTACCTGCCCTACTCAGTCCTAAGAAAGATGATACATGGTGCATGTGTGTGGATAGTCGTGCAATCAATAAGATTACGGTTAAGTATCGGTTTCCCATACCGAGGCTCGATGACATGCTAGATATGATTGCTGGTGCCACTATCTTTTCTAAGATAGATCTCAAGAGTGGCTGCCATCAAGTCCGAATCTGCCTCGGTGATGAGTGGGAAACCGCCTTTAAGACCAAGGATGGTCTTTATGAGTGGATGGTCATGCCACTTGGGTTTTCTAACGCCCTGAGTACTTTCATGAGACTCATAACCCAAATGTTGAGGCCGTTTCTAGGCAAATTCCTTGTGTATTTCGATGACATCTTGATTTATAGTCATGACAAGGATCGACACTTGAACCACCTTAGGCTGGTTTGTGAGACCCTAAAGGTCGAGAAGTTGTTTGCAAATCTCAAGAAGTGCACCTTCTTGCAACGTTTCGTTATCTTCTTGGGATTCATTATCTCAGCCGATGGAATGGTCGCGGACCCCGAAATGGTTAAAGCCATTGTGGAGTGGCCCAAACCTAAGAACATACACGATGTCCGCAGCTTTCATGGCTTGGCTACTTTTTATTGTCACTTCATCAGAAGCTTTAGCGCCATCATGGCCCCAATTACTAATTGCATGAAAAAGGTGAACTTTAAATGGGGCAAAGCTGCTATGAAAGCCTTTGTCGAGATCAAACAACGGATAAGTAGTGCACTCGTCATGCTCTTGCCGGGCTTTTCCTAAGTCTTCGAAGTCGCATGGGTGTAGGTATAGGAGGAGTGCTTGGCCAAGAGGGTCACCCATTGGCCTATTTTAGTGAAAAGTTCAATGAGGCGAAGCAAAAATACTCCACCTATGACAAGGAGTTTTATGCGGTCGTTCGATCTAATTGTATTAGAAGCATTACCTTAGACCACAAGAATTTGTGCTGTTCTTTAACCATGAAGCCTTATGCTTCCTTGCTTCAATGAAAAAGTTGAACCCGAGGCATGCGAAGTGGGTCGAGTACCTTCAAGGGTTCACATTTGTGTCAAAGCATAAGGCCGGTGCTGAAAACAAGGTTGCTGATGCGCTTAGTCATCAAGTGGCGACTTTGCACCATATGAGCACCGAGGTCGTCGGGTTCAAACAAATAGAGGAAGAGTACCCCGAGTGCCCAAATTTTGGGGTTTAGTGCACTGCTCTCCTTAGTTACCCGACCGGCACACACTCCGTGTATACCATCCAAGATGAGTACTTGTTTAAAGGCAATCATCTTTGCATCTCTCGCACTTCATTGCGTTATTATTTTCTTATTTAAGGAGTTACATGCTGGAGGGATAGCCGGTCATTTCGGGCGTAATAAGACCGTTGCACTCGTAGGGGATATGTTCTTTTGGCCTAGCCTAATGAGAGATGTCTCTTGGGTCGTTAAACATTATCGTACTTGTTAAGTGTCGAAATAGAGTAAATAAAATACCGGCTTGTACACCCCTTTTACCCGTGCCACACACACCGTGGCAAGACATCTTCATGGATTTCGTGCTCGGACTTCCTAAAACTCCGAGGAAGCACGATTCCATCTTTGCTGAAGTGGACTGATTTTCCAAGATTACCCACTTCATACCGTGTTCTAAGACCTCCGATGCATCTCACATCGCCAAGTTGTTTTTCGCGGAGGTCGTGTGTCTTCACAAGTTGCCCAAAACAATTTTGTCTGATAGGGATGTTAGATTCACTAGCTATTTTTGGAAGCCCTTTGGCACAGGATGGGCACAATGCTACAGTTTTCAACGACTTATCACCCTCAAACGGATGGCCAGACCGAGAGCACCAATAGGAGTTTAGGAAATCTCCTTCGTAGTCTTGTCGGTGATCATGTTAGTTCTTGAGATACTATTTTTCCCGCAACCGAGTTTTCCTGCAATAATTCTGTCAATAGGTCTATAGGCATGAGTCCTTTTGAGGTAGTACATGATCATAGGCCTAGGCCACTACTAGATTTGATCCCCATGTTCGCCTCCCATAGAGTATCAGTGTTTGTTGATGTATTTGCACAACACATTCATAACTTGCATGTCGAAATTAAGTAAAAGATTAATTCAAGTAACAATCAATACAAGTTATTTGCAGATGCTCACAGGTTTTTTAAAGAATATCACATGGGTGATTATGTGATGGTCCGGGTTAGGCCTGAGCGGTTCCCATCGGAATTCGCAAAGAAGCTCCAATTCCGAGGCATTGGACCTTTTAGAATTTTGGCTAAGAATGGTCTTAACGCATACGTGCTTGAGCTTCCTTCAGGCACAGAGGTTAGTTCAACGGTCAATGTGGAGGACTTGGTTCCTTACTTGGGTTTCACCCCACCTCCTGCAAACCCACTCCAGCCACCTCATAGCTCCATCCCCAACCCAACCTTGCAGCCCGTATCTCTTCCTTCCCTAAGTAGACAGAGAAAAGATGAGATAGAGGATATAATAAATGATCATGCCGTATCTACACCCGACAGAGACTTTCAGAAGTACTTGATTAAATGGGTCGGCAAACCGAAGTCCGAAAACACTTGGATCCACGATAATGAGGTTCGCCGATTGGACCCCGATTTGATCGACAGCTACCACGAGCGTGTTTCATTGGTGATGAAACCTTTTTTGGTCCAGGGGAATTGACGGGGACGCCGAGTACGTGGACATTGGTTTTGGACTATATTGCTTCTACTAGCGTCGAAAGAAACGAAGAGGGAGCTCGGGTAGCCCGAGTATTGCAGCTTTACAGGAGAAAAGGAGGGTGAAAACGTCATCAAGTGACGGACGTCCGTGAAATAAGGCCCTCACTGTTTAGGAGGGACGAACGTCCGTAGTGCCTCACGGACGTCAGTGGTTCTGAGTTTGTAGGTCACGGATGTTCGTAACCCTATGACCGACGTCTGTGAATGCTGTCCGCTCAACAATGAGATTTTGTTATTTTCTGCGGAAATTGCCTTTTTCTGTCTTTTATTATTATTAAGACTCCTTATTTTGAATTTTACTTTAGTTGCCTATATAAGGAGGCTTGTAAATACAATTTAATTGATTATTGAATATTTTAAATGCATTATTCCTTGAATATTCTTCCTCCAAGATGGGTTTGGTGTGAGGCCAATGGAGCGATTCCCAACCGTTATCTTTTAGTATCTATTTTCGTCTGTGAATGTTGTCCGCTCAACAATGAGATTTTGTTATTTTCTGCGGAAATTGCCTTTTTCAGTCTTTTATTATTATTAAGACTCCTTATTTTGAATTTTACTTTAGTTGCCTATATAAGGAGGCTTGTAAATACAATTTAATTGATTATTGAATATTTTAAATGCATTATTCCTTGAATATTCTTCTTCCGAGATGGGTTTGGTGTAAGGCCAATGGAGCGATTCCCAACCGTTATCTTTTGGTATTTATTTTCTTTTGATCTTTTATCATCTCTGTTATCTATTCATCTTTGTTTTCTCTTGAATCTTCACATTTATTGATCGCAGATTTCTAAACCCTAATCTATTAGTTTCTTGATCCCCAAAACTATAAGCCTATTACGAAACCATAAACCGGTTCCAAAACCATAAGCCTATTACAAATCCATAAATCGGTCCGAAAACCATAAGCCGATTACATATCCATAACCCTGTTTCAAATCCTAAGTCTACAACCCTAGTTCGAACCCGTGAATCTACATCGAATCGAAGACGAACGCCTAAGCCTGGAAGAGCTAGAGTTCTATCTCTAGGCCGATCCCGCTTAAAATCTACGGGACTTACGCATTGGACTGGACCCTATCCGGATCTTGCGTGATTTGCCTATTGAAATTCTAAGAACCCGAAGGTATTGTGATAATTTTGCGATTAAGTTTGAATTTTCTTATTTAATTTCGGCAAATCTCCATTAAAGCATTATTCACGCATTTTAGGGTTACCGTCCCGCATCACGTTATTACATTAAACTAATCTTATCTTCTTCTTATGTTGTCGTTGTCGCCTTAAGATAATTACAAAATTCAAAGTAATTAGAGATAATTAACTAGGATTAGGAATCTACGATTAGGGAGCCTAGACTTGTTTTCCTTATTTGTCTTTTACAACTCCGCTTTTTCGGCATTAGTTACAATTAATTTCTAGAATTTATCTTTTTACTTTTTGCAATTTAGTTTTAAAAATCAAAATCAACTAGTTTTCTAAAGGCTTATAGATGTATTTTTTTCAAAAGTTTTCCCTGAGGATCGATAGCCTTACCTGTGTCGTACTCTTGGAAGGTGATAATTTTCATATAGTAATATACCTATCAACCGTCAAAAAGGAAGTAAAGAACGATAGCGATAAAGGGGGATAATTAGTATGAACAAAATAGTAAAGACAAAATGATAATTTTGTTCTAAAGGATAAAGATAAGCATAGAGATAATCATAAGCACATGACAATGATTAAGAAAGAGATGAGCATAGGATAAAGATAAGCATTAAGATCTAACAGGCTGAGTTCGAATCCCCTCCCCCCCTTGAGGCCACCCTCGGGATTTATATCCTGTGTTGACTCGGCATGCACTGAATTTGGGGTGCGCATCTGCCCTTGGGATTAGGCGGGTGCTCTAAGAGGTTCGGATACCCAGGTTACCAAAAAAATATAAAAGATCTAAATAAGTGAAAAATCTTAATCGTTACACCTACACACTTTGAATGGGGAGTGGAATGGGAGAGAGCTCCCTCATTCATTTATAGCTTCCACTCTTTCTCATCCTTATTTATAATAATATCCTTTTACCTTCTCATTACATTGTTTTATTTTTTCTTCCAGCCTTACGTAAAATTATGTTTTTGCCCATTATCCTATCTTTATCCCTATCTCTATGCTTATCTTTATCCTTTAGAACAAAATTATCACTTTGTCTTTACTATTTCGAAAATACTAATTATCCCCCTTGATGGGACGCCGACATCGTAGACATCGGATATGGACCTTTTCGCGTGTACCGACTTAGGAAGAAGCGGAATGGAAATCAAAACAGGCAAAAAGGGAAATTATGGAAATGTAGAGGAGGCCCGAGTACCATAGCCTCAGAGCAGAAACAGATACAAATCGCGAGGAGAACAATGTCGCTCGAGCGGTTATAATCCTCGCTCGAGGGAGTTACAGTGACGGAAATTTTCGTTTTTCATATTTATTTATTTTTAACCTTTTTAGTATTTTATTATTTTAGGACTCTTTTAATTGCGAGTTTTATTTTGTGTAAGGTTTTCTTAACCTATATAAAGGCATTGTAAACACTCTATTAAGATTGATTATTGATTATTGAATGAAAAGAGCTTTTGCTTGTGTGTGCTTGAGATGAGCCTCTACAAAGAGTGATTTTTCTTCCCGAGAAGGGTTTGGTGCGAAACCAAGGGTGTGAAGTCTATCTATCTATTTCATCTTCTTTGCTTGTGTGTTGATCCTTGCATTCCTAAATCAGCTATCATTCCTTTTAACATTCTAAATCCTAATTTTCCCTACATCGTGAATCAATCCGATTCAACAACCGTAGATCCCAACAGAGTTATTAAACCTTCCGCATCAAATAATCAGAAGAAATCAGTGATCCCATCATTGAATTGAGAGCGCCATAATATCGAAAAACCTAGAGTTCTATCTCTAGGATCGATCTGCACTGCAATCTAACGAATTTAGCACCCGGACTGAACCCTGCCTGAATTATGCGTGATTCTCCCATGGAATACTACGAAAACTTGAGGTATTCGTTATATTTTGCAAGTTCTATTGTTTAATTTAATTCTAATTTAATTTCGGCAAAATTAATCATTGCATTCGCGTAATTTAGGGTACCGTCCTGCGTCAGTTTAGTATCAGAGACCTAGGTTCTAGGTTAGGGCATACTGTGTGACATTGCATTCATTGCACTTTATTTTCATCACAAATTATTTCAGTTTTGGCCAAAGTGTTCATCTTGCATTCCATTCTAGAGCCCGTCAATTAGTAAATTGTATCACCATGGACATGATTGGGATTGCCGAAGCTCTTAACGACATGAGGGCTGATCTAAAATCGATCAATGATCGAATGACTGCCTTAGTGACAGCCCAAAGGACTCTCGAAACATCCAATGAGAGGTTGTTAGACCGAGTTAATCGGTTAGACGAGGGTGATGAGTATTTTGAACCACCCCGTGAGCGTAATGGTCCACGTGTTGAACGAAATGACTACCAACATAATCGGAACCAGAACCATATGATAGATCATCATGGAGATGACTACGACCTGGAAGGGAGACTCCTCAAAAATGTCCGAGTTGAGTTCCCAACTTTCGATGGAAGACTAGACCCTCAGGTCTTCCTCGATTGGTTATCCGATATGGACTAGCACTTCGAGTGGTTTGGTATGAGCGATGAAAGATGTGTTAGACTTGCTGAAATGAAGCTCATAGGCCAAGTCCGACTCTTTTGGGTCAACGTTAAACGCATCAGAACGAATGCGGGTTGTACTCCCATTACCCATTGGGAGGACATGAAGGAGCTACTTACAGAGAAGTACGTTCCTTCTTCATACTACCATCGTCTCCTTGACCAATGGCAAAATCTGCGCCAAGGTAGTATGCCTGTATCGGATTACATTGGCATATTTGAAGAATATATGATGAGAGCCAAGGTATCCGAAGACCCTCAAGTCACTCTACCCAGATTTCGCACCGGATTGAGGCTTGACTTGAAAAAAGAGTTAGTCTCTCACCCTGTTGAGACTCTCGTCGAGTGTTACACCGTCGTTCAAGACCTTGAATGATATTTAAAAATGACGGTGACTAGACGATCTGATTTTCACCCCGGTCAATTCCGAACCGGGGAAGTGAAATCTAATGCTGGAAACTCGCCTACCAAACCCACGCAACTCACGTCTACTAATGTGAGGTTTGACAAAGGTAAGGGCGCAGCCAGAGAATCCTCAAAGAGTGGGTCTCATGTCAAATGCTATAAATGTCAAGGATTGGGTCACTTTGCTGCCCAATGCCCCACAAGGGACCTACAAAGGAATCTCTTCATTGATGAAGAAGGAGAAGAAAGTGAAGGATTTTATGAGGAAGAGGTCTTTGAGCCGAATGCCACACTTAGTGACGAGGAAGGTGATGACATGGGTCGCGCTCTAGTTGTGAGGTGTGCCTTTGCACAACCTCAACGGGATGAAAAGAAGGATTGGCGAAGGGAGAACATATTCCGCGCATTTGCCACATGTGGGACAAAGAGTTGTAGGGTTATAGTGGATAGCAAAAGCTGTACTAATGTGGTGTCAGAACATACCGCCACCCGCTTAGGGCTTGCACCTGAAGCCCACTCGAGACCTTACAAAGTCGCATGGGTTGACTCCTCATCCATTCCCGTATCTCAGAGGTGTCGTGTACCCATACAGTTGGGTTCATACTCTGACACCTTATGGTGCGATGTGGTGCTGATGGATGTAGGCCACATTATATTAGGGAGGCCATGGCTCTATGATTTGAACGTGACCATTTTTGGGCGATCTAACGTTTGTACGTTCAATTACAAGGGCAAGAAAATCACTCTTAACCCTTTGGCTCCCAAAGCGCCATCAGTCAACAGAGTTGAGAAGAAGGGAGGTCAATCCAAAGCCATCAATATTGTGACCCCTTCAGAGTTTGAGAGAGCATCGAAAGATGAGTGTTGTGTATGTCGTTGTTACTATTGAGAGTACTTCTGAGTCAGTCTGTGAGTACCCTAAGGAGGTAGAGCCCATCCTGAGTGAATTTGCGGATGTCTTCCCCGAAGACTTACCTAATGAGCTCCCTCCCATGCGTGGCATTCAACACGCAATTGGCTTAGTTCCCGGATTGACATTACCGAACCTTCCCCACTATAGGTTGAATCCGGTTGAGCACGCCGAGTTGACTCGGCAAGTCAGTGACCTTCTACAAAAGGGGTTCATACAAGAGAGTCTGAGCTCGTGTGTTGTACCAGCATTACTCACGCTTAAGAAAGAAGGTACATGACACATGTGTGTGGATAGCCGAACAATCAATAAGATCACTGTTAAGTATCGGTTTCCCATACCGCGGCTTGATGGCATGCTTGACATGATGGTTGGAGCCACTATCTTTTCAAAGATAGACCTTAAAAGTTGCTACCATCATGTTCGAATTCGTCCTGGCGATGAATGGAAAACCGCCTTCAAGACCAAAGATGGTCTTTATGAGTGGATGGTCATGCCTTTTGGGCTTTCCAATGCCCTGAGCACATTTATGAGGCTCATGACTCAAGTGTTGAGGTCATTCCTTGGCAAATTCCTTGTCATGTACTTTGATGACATTTTGATTTACAACCCAGACAAGGAACAACACATCATCCACCTGAGGTTGGTTTGCGAAACCTTGAGGGGAGAAAGGTTATACGCAAATCTCAAGAAGTGCACTTTCATGCAGCACTCTGTTATATTCTTGGGATTCATTGTCTCAGTAGACGGGATGGTTGCGGACCCTGCGAAGGTTAAGGCCGTTGTGGAGTGGCCCGAACCTCAGAATATTCATGAAGTCCATAGCTTCCACGGATTGACCACGCTTTATCGTCGCTTCATCCGGAATTTTAGCACCATCATGGCTCTCATTACCGATTGCATGAGAAAAAGGGAGTTCCTATGGAGCAAAGCCGTGACGAGGGCCTTTGCCGAGATAAAAGAGAAGATGGTTACTGCACCCGTCATGCGCCTACCAGACTTTTCTAAAGTCTTCGAAGTAGCATGTGACGCATCGGGTGTAGGCATAGTCGGAGTGTTGAGCCAAGAGGGCCATACTGTGGCCTATTTTAGTGAGAAGCTCAATGAGGTAAAGCATAAATACTCCACCTATGACAAGGAGTTTTATGCGGTCATCCGATCTCTGTCGTATTTGAAACATTACCTGAGACCGCAGGAATTTGTATTGTTTTCTGACTACGAAGCCTTATGTTTCCTTGCTTCCCAGAAGAAGTTGAACCCGAGGCACGCGAAGTGGGTCGAGTACCTTTAAGGGATCAAATCTGTCTTACAGCATAAGGCTGGTGTCGAGAACAAGGCTGTTGATGCGCTTATTCGTCGAGTGGTGACTTTGCAGTCTATGAGTACCGAGGTCGTTAGATTTGAGCAGTTGAAGCAAGATTATCCTGATTGCCTAGATTTCGGGGCAGAATACATTGCTTTCCTTGAAAATCCGAACAACATTAACTTCGAGGGTACCTTGTTAGATGGGTATTTGTTCAAAGGCAATCGTTTGTGCATCCCTCGTACTTCATTGGGTGATTTCCTCATCTGAAAGTTACATGCAAGAGGGATAGCCGGACATTTTGGGCACGATAAAACCAGTGCGCCTGTTGAGGATAGGTTCTATTGGCCTAGCCTTGTGAGAGATGTCTCTAGGGTCGTGAAACAGTGTCGTACATGCCAAGTTGCGAAGCATATCAAACAAAATATTGGCTTGTACACCCCTTTACCCGTGTCGCACCCCCCGTGGCAAGACGTCTGTATGGATTTCGTGCTTGGACTTCCAAAGACTCAACGGAAGCACGATTCCATTTTTGTGGTAGTGGACCGCTTTTCCAAGATGGCCCCCTTCATACCCTGTTTTAAAACCTCCGATGCCAGGTTGTGCGTGTACATGGTTTACCCCAAACGATTGTGTTAGATCGAGATGTGAAATTTACCAGTTACTTCTAGAAAACTTTATGGCACATGATGGGTACCATGCTTTAATTTTCGTCGGCCTATCATCCTCAAACAGATGGCCAAACGGAATCCACTAATAGGAGCTTAGGTAATCTTCTCTGTTGTCTTGTTTGGTGATCACCCTAGGACTTGGGATTCTATTTTGCCTTGAGCGGAGTTTGCATATAACAATTCAGCCAATAGGTCCCTAGGTATGAGTCCTTTTGAGGTCATCCTTGACATTAGGCCTAGAACATCCATTGATTTAATTCCTTTGTCTGCATCTCATCGAGTTTCCGAGTCAGCCGATTCATTTGCACAACCTATACATGAATTGCATGCCGAAATTAGAAAAAGAATTAATGCTAGCAATGAACAATACAAAATATCTGCGGATGCGCACAGGCACTTTAAGGAATTTCAGGTTTGAGATTACATCATGGTTCGGGTTAGGCTTGAGCGGCTCCCATTGGGAGCTGCAAAGAAACTTCAAACCCGTGGCGCTGGGCCTTTTAGAATTGTGGTAAGGAGCGGCCCTAATGCATATGTTCTCGAGCTCCCACCAGATATAGGGGTCAGCTCTACATTCAATGTGGAGGACCTGGTTCCTTCTTTAGCCCAAGCCCCACCCCCTTACAACCCCTTCTAAGCACCCCTGAGCCCGAATACCGGCCCCACCCTACAACCCCTACCTTTCCCTTCCCCACGCAAGCAACAAAGAGATGAGATCGAAGGGATATTAGATGATTTGGCAATATCCACCCATGGGGGCGGAATTCAAAAGTACTTGGTCAAGTGGTTGGGAAAGCCGGACTCCGAGAACTCATGGTTAGCTGAAGACGAAGTGCAACGTTTGGACCCCGACATGCTCGAGCGCTATCACGACGCCGCTTCATCGGTGATGAAGCCTTTTCGGCCTGGGAGAATTGACGGGGACGCCGACATCGTAGACATTGGATATGGACCTTTTTGCGTGTACCGACGTCGGAAGAAGCGGAATGGAAATCAAAACTAGGCGAAAAGGGAAATTCTGGAAATGTAGAGGAGGCTCGAGTACCATAGCCTCAGAGGAGAAATAGATACAAATCGTGAGGAGAACAGTGTCAAACGAGCCCTCGCTCGAGCGGTTATAATCCTCGCTCGAGCGAGCACTTAACCTCGCTCGAGTGTTTATAATCCTCGCTCGAGCGAGCTACAGTGACGGAAAATTTTCGCTTTTCATTTTTTTTACCTTTTTAGTCTTTTATTATTTTAGGACTCTTTTAATTGTGAGTTTTATATCGTGTAGGGTTTTATTAGCCTATATAAAGGCATTGTAAACACTCTATTAAGATTGATTATTTATTATTGAATGAAAAGAGTTTTTGCTTGTGTGTGCTTGAGATGAGCCTCTACGAAGAGTGATTCTTCTTCCCGAGAAGGGTTTGGTGCGAAGCCAAGGGTGTGAAGCCTGCCAATCAATCAATCTATCTATTTATTTCATCTTCTCTGCTTGTGTGTTAATCCTTGCAATCCTAAATCAGCCATCATCCCTTTTAACATCCTAAATCCTAATTTTCCCTACACCGTGACTCGATCCGATTCAACAACCGTAGATCTCAGCAGAGTTATTAAACCTTCCGCATCAAATAATCAGTAGAGACCAGTGATTCCATCATTGAATTGAGAGAGCCCTAATCTGGAAAAACCTTGAGTTCTATCTCTAGGATTGATCTGTGTTGCAATTTAACATATCTATCGCCCGGACTGAACCCTGCCTGAATTATATGTGATTCTCCCATGGAATACTACGAAAACTTGAGGTATTCGTTATATTTTGCAAGTTTTATTGTTTAATTTAATTCTAATTTAATTTCGGTAAAATTAATCATTGGATTCACGTAATTTAGGGTACCGTCCTGCGTCACCCCTTTATCGTTATCGTTCTTTACTTCCTTTTTGACTGTTAATAAGTATTTTACCATACAAAAATTATCACCTTGCAAGTGTACAGCACATGTAAGGGTATCAATCCTCAGGGAAAACTTTTGAAAAGAATACGTCTACAAGCCTTTAGAAAATAAGTTGGTTTTGATTTTTAAAACTAAATTGCAAAAAGTAAACAGATTAAATTCTAGAAATTAATTGTAACTAATGCTGAAAGGCAGAGTTGTAAAAGACATATAAGGACAACAAGTCTAGGCTCCCTAATCGCAGATTTGTAATCCTAGTTAATTATCTCTAATTCCTTTGATTCTTGTAATTATCTTAAGGCGACAACGATACCATAAGAAGAAGATAAGATTAGTTTAAGATAACAATGACAACATAAATTTCTCTAGCAATAATCCCGCTAATGAAACTAAGGCACAACGACAACATAGTCTGGTGATGATAGTCTAGTAATTCTAAACCTAAGGCGACAACATAGTATTTAGAACTATAGAAAACCTTTTAAAACACATGGACAAGTTTTAAAACTCATATTCATTAACCAATTACAATATGAATTCAAAAGAATAAGAAACAATTAACTATTCATTCTTATCTTTGATATAATGGGTTCCCAGACTTTAGAAGCCTTAGTCACACATCTCCAAAATTGATTGCATTAATTGAAAGGAAATTACAGAGCACACAATGAAAGCTAAGCAAACTTCTACACCTATCTCTAGAACTCTCTCTACGTCTATATTTCTACCTCTTTAATTGATAACACAATCTCTTATTTATAGATTCATAAGAGTCTTAATACATTCTAAATTTAAGTCCTAAAAATCATATTACAAATCATAGTAAAATTAGAAATCTACTTAAATTGAAATTTCTAAAAATATGTGCTTCTTCATCAAGCTTGAGTCTGGAATTGTGAGCTCGCATCTTAGGATTCTCTGCCATCTTATTTTGTAGCATCATCTTGTGCAATCGTGGCTTAATTAGGGATTGGCCGAGGCAACAAGCCATGCAATCGTGATTCATGATTGCATGAGTTCTGTAAACAGGATGAGATCCTAATGTCTTCAGTGTAATCCTAATTCTTTGAGAGACTTCACGATCATGGATAAAAAAATCAAATTTCCGATATGTATCGTCCTGACCTCCAGGATGATACGTACCGCATATCGTCTGATACATTCAATGCATCGGCGATACATTGAATGTATCGTTTTGATACCTTTCTTTTCCAAAAAAATCTCAAAAAATCAGACGACCAAATTATCGGACAATAATTTCAAAGTATCTTCCAATACGGGTGATATAGACGATAATTTGAAATTATCGGATGATAATTTCAAATTATGGGTCCATGTCAAACCATCAGATTATCGTCCGATACGGACAATAATTTGACTGTTTCAGGCAAATGGGAAAATGATGAAATTATCCGACGATATGGGCGATAATTTGCCCGTATCGTCCGATAAATTGACTGTTTTCAGTTGTATACGATACAAAGCCATTTCATCGTATTGTTCGGGTCCAAAACCGATACGCATCGAGCGATACACATCAGTATTGAACGATATTTTGACCCATGTTCACGATCAATTGTGACTCACTCTTCCTGAGATCGCAATCCACAATTGCAAGAGTTCTCTTTTCTAGAGGCCTTATATTTTACTTTGTTTTCTTGTCACGATCAATCATGGCTATATATTCATTGAATCCTAAATTATGATTGATCGAACTTTCTTCTCTTGCAACCGTCCAAGGTCATGATAAATCGTGACCTTACTCCTCTTCAATCCTTATCCTCGCGATCCATCGTGAGTTCTGATTTATGCTATTGTGTGGTATCCTTCAAAAGCTGAGATCTTTGATCAATCTTTGACTCTTCTTTTCTCATTGATCTTCTCTTCTGGGTCAAAGTACCTCCTTAGCTTTTGATCAGCTCAGACTCTAGATCACTCTGGTTCTGTAGGATCTCATCCTCAGGTGCTATTTTTGGTGCTTATGTACAGAGTTCTCATGAAAGATCGTTCACTTCTTAAGACTTAAGAATAACTGAAAATATTGCATTAGTACCTCAATTTGGACTAGCAAGGCTATATATTGGGTATCAAAACATGTATTTTCTATTAATGATCATCTGTGGCCCCTTGGCCACCTCCAAGGGCTAAGCCATGTATCACCTCTTTGATAGTGCCCTTTATCCACCTCTAAGGGTTTAGTCATGTCTCACTTCTTTGGCAGTATCCCTTGACCACCTATAAGGGTTAAGTCTTGTATCACTAATTTTGACAGTGCCCCTTGACCACCTCTAAGGGTCAAGTGTCGTATCATCTCTTTTGTTGTGCCTCTTGGCCACCTCCAATAGCCAAATGTTACATAATCTCTTTGACTGTGCCCATTGTCCATCTCCATGAGCCTAGTGTTGAATCACCTCTTGACTGTGCCCCTTGGCCATCTTTAAGGGTCAAGGGCCTCATCACCTCCTTGATTGTGCCTCTTGGTCACCTCTGAGGGTTAAGCGTTGCATCATCTCCCTAATTATGCTCCTTTTCCACTCCCAAGGGCCAAGTTTCTTGATTTACCGTTACAACCCATAGGAAATGCTTCTTAACTTTATTTAGGGGAAGGGTGCGAAGCTTATATTTTTAGTTGGGCGCATTAACTCATGCAAAATAATCATTTGATCCCCGATCTTCTTGGGAAGTGACTTTTTCGTCCCTTAATTAAAATTACCTTTTACCTCATCTTTCTTTGAAATGGCCGTTAAGTCTCTGAATCAAAATTTTTATTTTATCCTTCTTTTTTCAAATGATCATTACATGCTTGGAATAAAATTACTTTTTTACCCTTATCTTTCTCCAAATTGACATTTATGTCCTACCAATTGCAAAGTTATTTACTAGAAAATATTGGGTTATTGCACTCATCAACCTGACACTACTTCTAGGCATGTATGATAAAATATCACCTTTGTACCATTAAAGTGTGCATTGTTTCAACATGGTAAATAAGATGCCATTTTTGAATGAACTATGTAAACTTAGTTAATTATAAATGACAAAGCTTGGGTTGTTAAAAACCATTTTTATAATAGGAATTATTTTAAGTTTGGTTTCATGATGTATGTTATGGATACATTCCATCTTTTCATTAAGTAAGTTCCTTAATTAGCTTTTATATATATATATATATATATATATATATATATATATATATATATATATATATATATTAGGGATGCAGGTTCAGTGTACCGATTCGCAATAATGCCCAAACCGAAACTGATATTTTCGGTATTCGATTTGGTTTCCCGGTTTTCGTGGAACGCCGGCCGGAATGATGGCGAGATCAGACCCCTCCAAATACCGAAACCCTAGCCGATCTTTGCCCATGTAGAGAGAGAAATAGAAAAAGAGATGCGTCTTGTACCCAATGACCTCCGATCTGGTGTTGAAATGATTGACGTCGGCAGCGATGCCAGGGGTTCTGGCGATATGGTAGAGGGAGAGTTTGACCAATGCCGCCGGCAGCGTCATCCTTGCGCTTGGGCTCGAATATGATTGCCAAACAACGAGATACGATGAAGAAAATTTGGGATTTGAGAGGCAACGGATTTGGGAATGTTGATTTTTCTGATAAGGCCCGGTTGACTGTGGGTTGAGAGATTTGGGATTTGGGAGGGAGCTCGGGGAGGGAGGTGATTTGGGAGGGAGTTTGGGTCGGGTCGGATCCTTTCAAGCAAATAAAGGTACTCTTTTTATGTTTTTTTTTAAAGAGCAACTACTTTTTTTTTATTTTGATACGTGTATAATACTAGATTACTAGTATATAATATATTATATATATAGCTTGGGAGTTGGGACTGCTGTATGGATTTGGATTTTTTTTTTTTTTTTTTAAATGAGCTGTATTGCAGTGATGGACGTTTGGACGTGTTGCAGGTTTGCTTGGGAGTTGGGACAGCGAGAGAGAGAGAGAGAGAGAGAGAGAGAGAAGGAAAAAAAAAGCCTTAAAGGCACCAGTTCGGTGTAGGTTCAGTTTGGGGGCCCAGTTCAGGTCGGTTTTGGCCCATTAATGGGTTGGTTTACTCAACCTACCTAATCGGTTCTCGGTTTCCAGCCACCCAAACCAAAAACAGAACCGATTTCACTTCGGTTCGGTTTAAGTCGGTTTTTGGGGCGGTTCGGGAGGGCCGGTTTTTGGTTCGGTGTTCGGTTTAGGGTTTGCATCCCTAATATATATATTATGGCCATTCCTTCGTATTTGAATTTTCAAAATTTCTACGAATGTTACAAGCCGTCATTACTGTTGAAGGTGAGGACTGCAATGAAACGATGAGGACTGTATGATTTAATTCATCATAGTCTCCTTGGCAAGCATTCCTCCTATCTTTAACAATCCACTTGGAAATTCACCATTTTGGTGGATGCTGCCAAAGTTGCCGTCTATCACACAATCCAAGGCATTTTGCTACTGTCAACTAACCTGCTGCATTCAAAAAAGTACAAAGAGGTTGCAGTCCAACAGCCATGCACTAAGAATCCTGAAAGATGAGAGAGATTTGGGAATATATATTCCTGTAGAAGAAACATGAGACTGCATTTTCTTTGCAAAACTCTTCTCTAACGATTGCTTGTTCAAATCCCTATCACTTTCTAAGGGATGAAGATATATGGGAAAATAATCAAAATAATAAAATAGAGGATCTTAAGAAGTCAGGGATACGCTGGGAATTTAATTTTAAAAGGAAAAAAAAAAAAAGACATTTAGAAAGCACATTTCGAAGTACTATCAACTTGTTGATGGCATGTAGTATACGGATTATCTAGCATAAAAAAAATATGAGGATGATCAAAAAAAGTATGAGGGGAATGTTTTGAAAATTTTAAACTTAATAGTAAAACGTTAAAATAGGGGACTCCAAGGCAATTTTCCCAATGTCTTTTATATAGGCGTGTGTGTTCTAGACAGTATTACAAAGCGTAGTTACCAGGAAACCTGTTTTACCCATGCGAAACGTCCCTAGACATGCATTCCAAAATGATCATGAAATTTTTTTTCTAGCTTTTGGGTTCTCATTTTTTTAGTTTTTGGAATCTCGTTTCCTACTATATGTTATATTGTCTATAAGATTATGCTTGCTTAATGAGGTTGATTATTCATTATCTATATTTTGTTCATTAACTTCATAATTTTCAATTATGGTACGAATGAAATTATGAACTGGGAATTCCATGTGCATACAATTTCCTGAAATTTATATATATAGATCGAGAACTTTTTGCAGCACATTATACTGGTACCGGTACCCTATACCAACCCTTGACAACTGTGGTACGAAGGGCCACAGCCCCAAAAATTGAGGCAAAAGGGAATCAGCTCCCCAATTAAAATCGCATCACAAAGCTCCATCTATAGCGAGTGAATCTGCCTTCAAGCTTGCTTTTGAGGAATTAGATTAAAAGAGCCTTTAAAATTCATCCCGTATTGACGCGGGATAAACGCTAAAATCCTAATATGCGATGTGGGAACTTTTAGAATGAATTGAATAGCGAAAATATTCAAAATCAAGCAACACATAAAATTAATTCAATGAAATTAATAAAACAATTAGATTAATCCATTTTAGCTTCGCATGCGTAAAATTTCCCGATCTAGAAAAACGGTTCCGATGAGGGAACTCGAGATTCGTTCTAGTTTAGGGCATCATTCGACAATCGCAATATCGTTTCTTGACTCGGAGATTTTAAATGAAATAGGGCTTCAAATAATTTTGATAAAAGGGAAAAAACTTGGGATTTTGGGTTTTTATCAACGGAATTAAAGAAGGATAATACCTGACAATAACTAGAGAAAAGATAAAATAAAAGGATAGATTCCAACGTTTCACACCAAGGATTTTCCAAAACTTCACACCACGGTTGTACGTCGGCTTCGCACCAAGTTGCACGAGAAACGATTGCTCACTCCTCAAGGTTTGAAGGATTCACTCTCTCGGTTGAAAACTCTTCACAAGCTCTTTAGGGTTTGCACAAAAGCAACTCTCTTTTCATTCAATAATCAAAAACTAACTAAAAAGTCTTTACAAGCCTCTATATATAGGCCACTAATAGTTAAAATTTGAAATAAAGAGTCCTAATACTAATAAAACACTAAAATAGGCAATTTCCGCAATATTTAGAAAACCCTGTCACGACGCCCATGGACGTCCGTAGTGTCTCACGGACGTCCGTGACCTACGGACAGTGAGGGGGCAAAATCACGGACGTCCGTTACTATTCACGGACGTCCGTCACTATTCACGGACGTCCGTCACTATTCATCGTGAATGGTAAATTTTTTTTTTGTCGTTCCCCGTTACGTATCTTCCAAGATAAGGAATTCTAGAGGAAAATGTGGTTCATTGTTTCCTTAGATTGTTTTACAAATCCTTTTGCAGATTATGAGGCATATAGTTGTATATGCCTGTTTTCTTCAACTGCACGTCATCTGTGTTGTGTATTCTTTGAGCCTTCTAGTAAGCCTAAAAGTTGGTATCGAAACTATCTATACTGATATGTATCGGCGATGTGTATCAGTTTCTAGCCAAAACAATACCTATCTAGTATGGTGTCAGTGGCGTGGCCGATACCAATACGTATCAGCTGATACTGTCCTCTTTTTTGCATTTATTTTTCTTTTTTCATTCAAAAATCTCCGATATCGGCCAATACCTATCAGTATCGACCGATACATATTGGCTCAAAGACTGGACCAATATCCAAGACTGATACGAAGTTTGATACCTTGCTTAGAAACTAAACTCAGACTTGTCCAGCACGTAGTAAGGTTGAGTTTCAGTCTAGTCTGTCAGGTAGATGCAACGAGTCCTCATATTTGAAAAAAGGAAGATTACAAAAAAAAGATTTTGGGAAACTAAACTAAATAATAATAGTGTAATAGGTTTCATATAATTAGAACCTTTTTTTCATGATCTAGGCTGTTCTTGGATAAATTATCAAAACAATGAATTATAAATAAATTAAAACCATTTTTTCAAATCATATAATATTGGACCTATCAAGTTGCAATAATATATCACATTTAATTAATGATAAAGGCCCGAATTTTGTGTTAATGGATTTCCCATTGAATTTGGTTTTTTTTCCTTTGTTTATAAGTCCAATTCAGCTCAACTAAGTAATGGCATATTATAATATGTCACTGGCATTTCTATTGAGTGTTGACTATAATCAACTTGTAATTCAAGTGCTGCACATAATCAAGCCACTGTATTATAGTTCTTTACTTGAAAGATTTTGAATGTGTAAATGATTATTTTCACTGTTCATTCTTCTGTGGCTGGTATGGATATGATGCACATTTCATGTGTCTTTGTTACAAAGCCTCCAAATTCCGATGTTTTGGTATCCACCCATTGCAAACATACAGTAAACTAAATCTAAGTATTAGATCTCAACTCCAAGGATGTAAATAATACACTAAGCCTAGGTCTAAATGGAATTCGAGGTTCCTAAAGCATCAACGCTGGAGTCCTTGTCAGTAACCTAATTCCAGGTAGCCAAAAAATCAACAGAACCTTACAATCAAGCAAAAAATTCAATTTTAAGCATTAGTTTCAGGGCTATATCGTTATTTTAAACCATCTAAAATTTTGAATGCGGAAAAACTACAATTAGAGTCTTATCAAACCTATACCTTCACCTTCATAAGCTACCTAAAACCTGGGTTTACCCATGAATATACATGTACCCTACAGGCTTCCCAAACCTGAAAGCGGAACTAATTAACCATATTTTAAGAATCAGTTGTGACAGTTGTTTCTCAGTAACTTGAGATAACTTAATACCAATATGCTAAATATATCGTAGCATATCCTCTGACATTGGACTAGATTCTCAATATGGTACACCTACACATAATTTTAGTTGTTGTTAAATTCATGCTTTTTATACTTGTACCCTAGGAGTATCCCTGATCTGAAAGCAGAATTAATTAAGGATAATAATTGGTTGTTACAGTTGTTTCCCGGTAAGTAGAGGTAACCTAATACCAATTTGCTAAATATATTGTATGCTATCCTCTGACATTGGACACAATTTTCAATATGCTTCACCTACAGTAATTGTCATTAAATTTATGCTTTGAATCTCTTTTCATTCCCAATAATTATTCTCTCATGTTCTTCATTTTTTAATGAATAAAAAATCATTTCTTTTTATCCCAACATGAAAGGCATAACCTTCAATATTTTGGTTCATTATATGAGTGAATCATATGCTTTCCTTGGTTGAGCTCAACTGGGTATGTGATTACACTGTATGGATATGTTAGAAATCGAACCACGACATATATATTGAATAGCAAGTTTCCTTTTGTAGGTACATTTTATATTGAATGCATGGAAACAGCCTCAGTTCTTCACAATGCCACACCAGAGTCTTTAGTTTTGCTTGACGAACTTGGTCGTGGGACGAGCACCTTTGATGGATATGCCATTGCTTATGCTGTTAGTACCCATCTATTTCTGCTGATATATCGTTATTTATGCTCGTTCATTTCGTTCTCCAAGATTTACACCAATTAAAATAACAAATAAACAGCTGATGTTTCAGTACTTCTCTAAATGTGAATACAAGGTGTTCAACACCTTAATCCACATTTGGCAATGAAGCTTGCTGTTATAATGGCTATGATCGTCAGGTTTGTTTTTTAAAGAGTACCTTTAAATCCACCCACCAAATCTTTGAGTTCGCCCACACCGAAATGCATTGACTACGTTGAATCAGACGATGGAGATCATTTACCTTCCCAGTCTTTCACGCGATGGATCTTGAGATCATGGGCGTACCATCAGACGGTTGATTTTTTATTTCATGTGGTACACACCCAAAAAAGTGACCTTAAAATCAATTTTGTGCTTGCCCGTGATGTTAAGGTCACTTTTTTTAGATGTGTGCCATGTGAAATAAAATGCTGACTGTCTGATGGTATGCCCATGATCTCAATATCCATCGTGTGAAAGATTGGGAAGATAAACGATCTCCATCATCTGATTCAACGCAGTCAATGTGTTTCAGCATGGGTGAACTCAAAGATTCTGTGGGTGGATTTAAAGGTACTCTTGTTTAAATTATTCCTCCGGATATGCAGAAATAATTAAAACTTCAGTAAAGGACATAGTAGCCTTTTTCCATAGCCGGGCTAGTATGAAACATGTTTTGACATCAAACACTGAATACCTTTACGCAGTCCTGGACTCTGCAAATATGTAGGTATGTATGTGTCAACTGCATGTGCATTTTTGTTATAAAATTTTATGAGATTAAAAAGCATAAGAAATTCAAGGTTTTCCTACTTTCCCTTCAACATGTTGATTTTTATTTTTGTTTTGAATCCAGTAAAGCTCCAGGGCTGTCTACTGGTGGTAGAAATACCACTTTCTCGTCGGAAGGAAGGAATTTTATTGGAGTAAATGAATATCAATACAGCTAAAAGTCACACTACCACTCTGCTGCTCCAACTGAAAGTTTAAAAGAAAAATGAGCTAGACAGCTGGCCTCGTGGGATTCAGTGAAGGGATCCTGATAATGAGCTGATCCATAATGAGATCGAGTCCCCTCTTATATAAGTCAGCAACTAGACAGCTGGTCTCCTTGCGAATTAGAGAAATATGAATGCTTCCCGAGTATTCATGTCTCCATTATGCTCAAATATATCTGCCAAGGGTGACTTCCGCCATGCTTCGCTCATTGGATAACATTGCTTGAGCCTCCTATGATTCCCCACCCTCTGGTATATATAACAGTGTCTTCATACCCTACAGCAGCTCCCTAGTCTCGGCTTTCAGTCGAATCTGGCCATTCAATAGGCCCCACATATTCCAGCAGAATAAGCTTGGTTTGATCTCTCACAATTCTTGTCCTGCCCCAAATTCTCATACATAGTTTCAGGTGTAAGCCTCGTCGGATCAGAAGAAATCTAGTAACATGGGGTTAGTAATATAACAAATCTAAACAAAATCACTTTTATATCCTCAATACTATTTCATGTACAAGGAAGTACATCGATAGCACTCAATACTTTATAAATACCATTTTCCTATTCTATAATTACCTTACTAGTATTATATTATTTTAAAGTCGGATTGTCCTTATGTCAAATACTTCGATTGTCCTTTTCCTCAATCTACATAAGTGAGCTATATAGCTTAACAAATAATGGTTTATAATAATCAGAATACTTTAGAATATATTCAACTTAATGGCGTATGAATATGCAAATGAAAATTGTAATTTCATGCAGTAATACTAGCAGAAATAATTGCAGATATTGGGACAGAAAACAGTTGTTTAATTAAATCGTGCTGATAAACTTTATATTTAGTAAACTAAGATATAATTAATATACTCATTAAAATACTTGAACCGACATATAGTAGTTGGGGTTACCATATAGTTAAGTTGCATGAATATCAAGTGCTTACCTCAATTGGTTCTTAGTTGAAGATGGTTATCGGTTGTGACAGTTATCAGTTACACCACGTGGCATGTAGTCTTTTATCAATAATCACGTGCATTCCATCAAATACACTGTGCACAGTTATGTTGGTATTCGATATAGAATGAAATCCAACAGATAAATTGTGAATCTGTTGTATGCTTAAATTTCAATTTTTGCTCCGATATCAGATGTCAAAAATTTATACAGATGCCAGAAATTTTAGCAGATGTTGGATGCAAAATTCAGATATTATAAAATATTTTTAATATAATTTTTTTTGCAAAAATAAAAATTTTTGGATGCAAGAGAAAATTGGAACTATCAAATATATATATATATATATATATATATATATATATATATATATATATGTGTGTGTGTGTGTGTGTAATACTATTTTTATGTATCGGAGAAAATATAAATTCCTTTGCAAAAATCTTAATGTTTAGATGCAAGATAAATTCGGAAATATCAAATATATATAATATTATTTTTAAGTATTGTAGATTTAATATAAAAAAATATATAATTTATCCAAAAATTTATAAGATTATCTTATTCTTTTTATTAAAAAAATCAAAAATCAAATCTATGTACTTTGATTTATTTATTTTAGAGTGGAAAATCTAAAGTGATAAAAAATCCAATCTATGTACTTTATTTTATTTTCTTAGATTGAAAAATCTACATTCATTAAAAGAAATGTTAATTAAAGTAATAAATTTAAAATGAAAATGAAACATTACTCACTTCGTTGGTACGGTTGCAACTGAGCCCGCGCTTGGGTAGCTCTTGCTCGACTCTGCCTTTTACTAGTCAAGCTCAAGCTCGGGTCTATGCTCTTTGAGCCTGAAAATTTCGAGCTCTAGCTTTGCTCTACCAAGTCGAGCCTAGCTCGAGCTGAGCTTCAAGCCAAATAAGTTTTACTACATTTTTTTTCTTGTTAGTGCTTTTTTTAACCTTATCTCTTTCCCTTTTTAATAAATGAAAGCACTAAATCTCTTTTAGTCCTTTTTGGGGATAGGAGTTTAATAGGGGTGTTATCGGGTCGGTTCGGATGGGTTTTCATGCAAAACCGAAACCGAACTAATAACTATCGGTTTCTGTTTTATGAAACCGAAACTGAACCGATAAGGTTCAAAACTGAAACCGAATCGATAGTTATCGGTTCGGTCGGTTTTCGATTTCTTGTAAACCACAAATAATTAGACAGAAAATAATTAGCAGGCATACAGAAAAAAAAAAATTAGACAGAGAGAACAGAAGGTTCCTTGTAAACCACAAACATTTTTGGTAGATATATACATAAGTATAGCCACAAGAAACTTGTGGTTATTAGCAGCCCATCTTTTGTTGCTAAAATATATACGTTTTACGAGTATTTTTAATAAAAAAAATTTGAAAAAAACATAGAAAGAACAAAGGAAGAACAAGAACAAGAAGAGAAGAGCTTAGTTGATGAGCTGGTTTTCCAAAAAAATAGCCACACTGCAGAAGTCGGATCGATCGCCGGAGAGCTTAGGAGAAGGCGGATCGATCGCCGGAGACACCTTTCGAGTTCGGGTGTCTAGAGAGAGGGAGGAACATCAAGAAACCCCCCGCTGATTGGCTACGCTACAAGCCTGCAACGTCCCCTTCGTCTTTCTTCATTCCCTAGTTAGGATTAAAATGAAGAGTAAGAATAATATAGAGAGATCTAGAGAGAGGAAGAGAGAAAGAGGAACATAGAGAGAGAGAGAGAGAGTACTAACCTGTGGTGGAGAGTGGAGACTGTGGAGTGTGGACGACCGACGATGGATTTGGAGAAAACAAAGGGAAAGGGACAAAAGGTTTAGGGCTTGTAGAAGAGAACGGACGGTTTTGACATTTTCTGGCTTTTAAAAGAGAGTAGGCTTTTTAAAAGAGATTTTTTTTCTTTGCAGCCTATTTTTTGTGTATGTAGCACGAGTACTACCACTATCGGTTTCTTATCGGTTCGGTTTCGGGTTTTTTAACGTTAAAACCGAAATCGAACCGATAGTTATCGGTTTCTATTTTTTCAAACTGAAACCGAACCGATGTCACAAAACCGAAACCGAACCGAAAATTCGGTCGGTTTCAGTTGGTTCGGCCGGGTTTTTGCACAGCCCTAGAGTTTAATAGATTGAAGAGAACTGAGATAGATTGATTGGAGAAAGGTGTTTAAATTTAATACAAAATAGTTTTCTATTGCTTGTTTGTCAATTTGGCCTTCCATGCTCTGTAGGGCTTTTCCTACAAGTAGCCAAAACTGGATACGAGGCCAACCCCTTGTATGCAATAGTGCTAGGCGTTTCACAGAGTAGAAGCTTTAATTTCTCATGAAAGTGTCACACACAACAATACGAGGCCACCATGTTTGGCCATTACCAACAATCAAACACACCTCTAATCTCATATTGGGGTTACTTAGAATCTAGCATGTAGTGCTTGATGTCTGTGATTGTGAGTGGAGAATGGAGATGATGGTGACTAGTCGTGCAGCCATGTAGCTATGTTGGTGTAGCCAATGCCATGTAACTGCATAGGTGAGTTGATTGGTCAATTATTGTGTTCTCGTATTGGTGGTGATTGCTCATTTAGAGAGAGAGAGAGAGAGCTTTAATAGAGGATCATTAGGGTTATATACTTAATTACGTATTTATCCATTATAAGTAAGCGTTATAAATTATAAAATTATATATAATAACTGTTATAAAGTAAAGAAGTTAAAATATTATATATAATATTGATCAAGTAGAGCCAAGCTGAGCCGAATCAAGCTTTACAAAGCTCAGCTCTAGGTCGGCTCTGCTTCATGTGGGCTTCAGGTAAAAGATCGGCTTGGCTGTCGAGCCGAGCTGAAGAGAGCAACAACTCTCATTTTTCGAATCGAGCTGGCTCTTCTTTGTTGCCGCCCTACTCATTGGATGTCAAAATATTTTCTGAGTGGCCCTTAGCTTTCTCTTCTTTCTCTCTTTCTTTGTCTTTCTTCCTTCTGATCTCTCTCTCTATCTCTCTTATTTCTCTCGTTCTTTCCCTCTCTTTATCTCTTGACTTGGGATAGGAGATACGGTTCATAGCCCCTTTATTTATTCTCTCATGAAGAGTATAAAGTAATATATTGTATTATATAGCATTACATGTCCTATGATGTTAAAGTTCTTATATCTCAAGTTATTTAATATTTTATATATTTGATATTTGTACCCTCATTTGACCAATCATATTAAGTTACTTCTTAAGTAAATTAATTTTATATATTTAACATAAGCATATTATGTCAGTTCAATCATATCATGTCGTTTACTTCTTAAGTAACTTATTTATTTATATGTTTAATATGTATTGCATCACTTGATCAACCATTTTAAGTTTCTTACCTCTTACATCATTTATATATATATATATATATATATATATATTCTATTACTTAGTTTATAAGAAATGGTTTGGATTCTATGTTACACCTATATAGTGTATTGTTATATGTATCAATTACTTATAAAATGGTTTGAAATACCACCAATACCTTTAGAATCTTAGATACAAAATGACATATTATTTCTTGAACTTCAAAATGACTTATTATGTCTCTCATATTGCTCTTAAATGACATAAGTTAACATTATACCCTCTTATTTTTGTAAATGGCTAAAATACTCCTATGTAGTCCCTGAAGGGAGAAGGCAGCCGATTATGAGTCTACACTGTAGGGTATATATCGGATGGTTCTATGGAAAGATACAGGGTCAGCTGGTAGCCAAGGGGTTCACACAAACACATGGCATTGACTATATAGATACATCTACACCTGTAGCTAAGTAAAATACTATTTGGGTGTAAGTACTCTCCTCCTAAAAACACCACAGCAAGCATGGTGTACTTGCTCAAGTCTAAAGATGAAGTACTCTCCTCCTAAAAACACCACAGCAAGCATGAATTCTAGAATGAGCTTCTCGTGAAGGATAGGACTTGCAAAAATGTCTTCTCTGGTGTTACGTGTGGGGGATTGGATATGTGGCCGGTGTCATAATGTCAACTTCCGGCGTAGATCATTGTGTCACCGTTTTGGGTGTGATGCTTCCAGGCTGAACGGTATCATTGTTAAGGGGGACGCCTTTGGACATCGGCTGGGAGATTATCATCAGTCGATTTTAACCGAGACACAGGAAAGTGACTTACAGAAGGGATGGATGATTGCTGGGAAGAGGTTCAAAAGAGTCCACGCGGCCGCCCGAAATGTTGGTGCTCTCAGATCGGATAGGTCCTATGCTGAGGTTGCAAGGAGGTCGGGGGGGATGTTTGGGACTGCAGGAAGCAGTGCTGCCTTCTCTGGAGATGGTGGCTCTCCGGACTCTCGCCTAAGCCTTGATCCGATCCAGTTCGCGGACGCTCAATACTTATCGCTTATGCAGCATTTGAATAGATTTTGGGTGGTGATTTATACTATCAATGATGCGTTGAACTTGCTACGCATTCATCGATGGATTAATGCTGCTTGGGAGTTTTCTCGCAGCCGCTCTTCGATCATCTCCTACCAAATTCTTACGATTTCAGACGGAGAAGGCCGCCGATTTTTGTTTGAAGGTGCATCTCATTGATGAGGTTCCGGTCGAGTGTGATTGGACCCCTCTGTTGGGAATTTGCAACTTCACAGAGCGAGGGAGGACTATGGCTAAAGATTATTGGCCTTCCGCTCCATGCACGGTCCTTGGAGGTGCTCGAGGGATCGGCGGACCGATGATGCGTTCATCCTATTCGATCGGCGTTCGGAAGACCTTTGGGACACGAGCTTCTGGATTACAGTTCGCGTCGATTGATTGGGATATCCACGAAGTTGTGAGTGCATTGGTGGGCATTTATTCCAGATTTTTATTGAGTTGGCGTTCTTTAGGCGAGGGCATGTCGGTCGATTCTCCCTCGCCGACCGTACTCGTGGATTGATGGTTGGTCCTGGTGAGAGGGGAGATCTTGGTGATTCGTGACTTTGCCCCTACTCGAGAGGCCTTGGGATCTTTCCTCCCTTTATCCCTTCTCTACGGTTCACCTTGATGCCCTCATACTCATCTTTGGGGTGTATGGGGGACGGAGGATTTTGAAGAAGGGAGGTAATCCCAGAGCTGCATTGGGGTTGGCTAATGGAGGGATCGCGGATGTTGAAGGTAGGGATAAGGAGGGGCTTCGGGTGCCGGAGGGTCTGTGGGCTTGAAGATCCGGCCATTCTCCGTCCTCGGCACAGGGGCCTCCATGCCCCAAACCTTCATCTCTCACCGTCGAGACGACCTACGGTGGATCTCCTCGATCCTCGGCGTCGACCAAGGACACCTGGCTTGTACGGGGGTTCAGGATGATGGGGACCTTTCAGATCATTCGTACGAGGGGCGACGTCGTACCTGGGATCCGATGGCTGTTGAAGCTTCGATCCGCTGCACGGCTTCAAGTTGCAGGAGCGAATAGAACCCTTAGGGTTTTTCACCGAAGAGGAAAGGATTTTATGGGGGGGAGCAGTCATCGATCTCCTACGATCTTGACCGCGTGGTCGCGTCAACCACAGGCGGTTTGACTCAGGATTTACTCTAGCAAATGCCTTTGTAGGTGGAGGAGAGATAGTGGGGGACACACTGCCGTCCGACGGGTTTACTTATGACCCGATTGGGGTGTCGGTTTTGCCAAGCCTTGGGTCTGCAACCGTGACGGCCCGGGTTCCTGCCGACCCACTTTCGACTCAGATGGCCCGGGTCTCGGCTCTCTTTTCGACTGATCCGAGATTGCAGGTTTCTTCTCAGATGGTTACAGAGGGGGACCGTGCTGATGGAGGTGGTGTCGAGTTTGATATGGGGGTTGGGCCTTCCGGTAGCTTATCCGAGGACTTTCACGGTCTTGACTCAAATTTGGGGAGTGAGCTCGTCGTCTATGATAAGGAGAGGTGGGTATCAGAATGAGCTGGTGTTGCATAGAGTGAGTGGCCGATTATGCAGAGCCTTCCTCCTCTGAGAATTTGTTTGTGATGACGGTCTTGACTCGGTGGTGGTGGAGATTGTGATCGGCGTTGGGACGTAACCTGGATGACCTTCAAAGGGTCTCAGCGAGCTTGGAGGTGTTTCGATCCATTATATCAGTCGACTGTCTTGCAAGCGCAAGAGAGGGTAGATCATGCGGAGTTGACTTCCACCTTTGGAGTATGTCGGATGGGAGAAGGGAGGGGAATTCACGGTTGGTCTCTGGGTATGGGAGGATATTAGTTTCCTTTATGAAGATGGTGTCTTGGAGCGTTAGAGGTATCTCGATCGACGGAGCGATCGGGTTAAACGAGCCATCGAGTATGACAAGCCTGTCGTCGTCACTCTCCAAGAAACCAAGTGGGGAAGGTGCGATGAAAGAAAGGTGGCATCGATCTTGGGGGGGGGGGAACACTTGGGATTGGATCGGTATTGACTCTATCGGTGCGTCTGGTGGAATTCTGGTAGCTTGGTCGTCAGTTCTGTTTGACAAGGTGGATGAGGAACTGGGGGTCTTCTCGGCTTCTGTGGTGCTGCGGGACAAAGGATCAGGGAATATTTGGAGCTTCGCGGGTATCTATGGACCTGTGTTGGACCGCGATAGGGGGGAGTTTTGGCTCGAACTAAATGCTTTGGCGGGTCGATGGGATTTCCCAATATGCTTCGCGGGAGATTTTAATGCCATCTGTTTGGGACTTGAGAAGCGAGGTCAAGCCAACCTTGGTCATCGAGATTTCAACTCTTTCATTCTTGATTGAGGCTGATTGATATACCTCGATGGGGGCAGATTCGTGGTCTAGTCTGCGGGACTCTCGTCGCTCGGTAGGTTGGGACGGTTTACATGTACTCTTGAGTGGTTGGAAGGCTTTCAGGGGCGAGTTGGAAGCTTTTGCGTACTATGTCGGATCACGTCCCATTGTTCTTCGTGTGACTCCGGGGAAGGGGCGTCCCTTTCCGTTTGAGAATATGTGGTTGTTGTTGGGCCGATGCTTTTCGAGGAGAAAGGTTGAGGGTGGTGGTGAGCCGTCCAATGAAAGGGCCAGGAACTGGCGCCTATTGTTATTATCAATAAGGCGTGCGGCGGGTGAAGGATCGAATCAAGACATGGAATATGGAGGTGTATGGCATGGTGCACGTTCGAAAAGAGGCTGCTTTTACGGAGTTGAAGGGGTTTGATAACTTTGGAGAAATTAGAATTCTCCACGTACGGATGAGAGAGGCTGATGAAACTAAGGCGGAGTTAGGTGAGAGTTGTAGGTAGAACTTTTTGGATGCGGCGAGCGAGATGGTTGAAGGGGCGCAATCGAGAGTACTTCATCACGTTGCTCTTGTAACAAAGCCAAGTATTTGGGGAACATTACGAGAAGGAGTCGAGTACTCGGGCCACGAGGGGAATAGTATTGTCTAAAACGGTTGTATACGGATGAGGGGCTAGAGCGCGATTGAATCTTGATGCGATTCCGGCTATTTCCGACGAGGTTAGCAGGGGGTTGGAAAGCTCTTTTACGGAAGAGGAAGTGTGGTCCGCAATTAGGCGGGGTGGAACCAATAAATCTCCGGGGCCGGACGGATTTACCATGGAATTCTACCGCGCTTTCTGGGAGTGTATTAAGGTGGATCTCATGGAAGTTTTTCATGAATTTCACTCTTCGGGTTTTATTGGGAGAGCTCTAAATTCTACTTTTATTACCCTAATTCCCAAGATTAAGGGGGCCGAGAATATCTCTGATTATCGTCCGATTAGTTTGACCAATTGCGTCTACAAGATTATTGCGAAGGTGCTGGCCAATAGACTTAAGTGGGTTATGGGTTCCATCATCTCTGACTATCAGGGGGCTTTCGTTCGCGGGAGACAATTGATGGATCTTACAGAGGTTATAATGAGACCATCCACGCTGACCTATTTCGTGACGCCTACCGTGGATCTGAAGGTGGACATGGAGAAAGCCTACGACCGGGTTAGTTGGGAATGCTTGGATTATATGATGGAAAGGATGGGTTTTGGTGTGATTTGGAGGAAATGGATGCGCGGGTGTATTTCTTCTGCTTGGTTCTCGGTTTTGGTTAATGGGACTCCAGCGGGGTATTTCAAGAGCTCTAGGGGTCTCAGGCAGGGTGATCCGTTATCCCCCTTTCTTTTCAATATGGTGGGGGAGGCTCTATCTGGTTTGATCGGGAAGGCACGGGATTTGGGCATGCTTACAGGCATCAGAGTCGGTGATCGGGGGAGGTTTATTACGCATCTGCAGTATGCGGACGACACGATTCTGTTCGGGAAGGCTGATGGGACTAATTAAGCACAATTGCTGATGTGCTTCGTGGCTGTGTCGCCAATCGTTAATCTCCTTAAATCCACATTATCGGGTATAAGGGTGGAGAATCAGGTTCTGACTTCCTTGGCTGGGTCGGTTGGGTGCCGCATTGAGGGGTTACCCATCAGATACTTGGGTATGCCGCTCGGGATCAGAAAACTTTCGAGTCGCGATTGGCTTCCGATGGTGCAGAGATTTGAGCGATTGTCGGCATGGCAGGGTAGGCTCCTTAGTGTTGGGGGGAGGTTGGTCTTGGTTAAGGCGGTGCTCTCTTCGATACCCATCTTCTGGTTCTCCATGTATAGGTGCCCCGCTAAAATCATTGACAGATTGGAACGTATTCAAAGGTCGTTTTTATGGGAGGGTGCTGGTCTGAACAGGAGGTATCACCTCGTCAATTGGGACACTTGCCAGCTCCCGATCGCGTATGGAGGGTTGGGGATTCGGAGTCTTAGGAGAACAAATTTGGCGATGCTCGGGAAGTGGACTTGGAGAGCGGCAAGGGTCGAGGAGAGAGTTTGTCTATGGTGGATGGTTTTGCGCGACAAGTATGGCCTTTCTAGGGGGAATTGGGGATAGTGTTCACCCACCTAATTGTTCGTCGTGGTGGAGAGATATCTCACATTACTTGGGAGATATGGGCTAGAGGTGCGATGTTGGGGGTGTGGGTCCGTATTCTTTTTGGGAAGACCTGTGGTGGGTGTGAGTCCGCTTAGAGTTACATTCTGACTATCTACGCCCTCTCTTTGAATCAGGGTGGTAGGATCGATGAATTTGTCACCTGTGAGAGTGATAGATGTACTTGGGACGTGGTCCTCAGGAGACGTCTTAGGGATGGTGAGAGGGCTAGCTATGTGGAGTTGTTGAGGTGGCTTCAAGCGGCCCAGCGGACCCCTCTAAGGGTTGATCAGAGGATTTGGGACTTCAGTCGGGAGGAGAAGTTCAGTGTCAGAGCCTTATACCGTTGGCTATCACGGCGCCCGCTTATCTGCTTCGAGGGCCGATGGTTATGGAAGGAACCTTTTCCTCTCAAGATCAGATTTTTCATTTGACGGTTTGTAAGGATAAAATTCTTACTAGGGACCAGCTAATTCGGGGATTGAGGTCCGTTGGCGTGCTATGTGCTCTGACGGGATGGAGTCTACTGCGCATCTCTTCCTTCATTGTCGTGCGGCCTCTGAGGTCTGGGGAGCCATTCTTAGAGCCTTTGGGGTTTCCTGGGTCATGCCTTTGTCCCCATATGCCTTCGTATTGAACTGGGAGGCGATCTCGCTGAAGGGGGACAGTAGGGGAGCTTGGATGGCTGCCCTTTTCGCCGCTTTCTGGTGTATTTGGTGCGAGAGGAATCGCAGAATCTTTGAGGGTCAAACCAAACCTGTTAGCATGGTTATCAGGGCGACTCTCGAGCTCTCTACTTTTTGGGGAGCCCGGGGCGGTCAGGGGGATCGCACCGTTTTTTTCCCTTGGGAGCCGGGTTAAGGGGGCCCTGTTTGGTAGAGTGATGTGAGTGTGGGTTATGCTTGAGTGTGGGGGTTATTTGGTTTGTCCTTAGTGGGTGTTCTCCTTTTTTGATCTATGTCACTTGATTGTATACGGCTTCAGCGCCTTGCTGGTTTTTCTATATAATCCTCTATTACTGATCAAAAAAAAAAAAAAATACTATTTGGGTACTTCTCTCACTTCTTGCATACATAAATTGGTCATTACACAATTGAATGTAAAAAAAAAGTTTTCCTACATAATGATTTGAAAGAAGAGATATACATGCCTCTTCCATGTGGATTTTCTATCCAGAGGGAAAAAGGCAAAGCTTGTAGATTGAAGAAGGCTATCCACAGATTGAAACACCCCCTAGAGCCTGGTTCAAAAAATTTAGTGATGTTATTATAAAGTTTGGGTATCAAAGTAACCATTATGATCACAAATTGTGATGAATGCATCTCATCTCACAGCGCTGGTTGTGTAATTATGGGGGGATGATAACGAGGAATTAATGAAGCTGAAGTACTATATGAATCAAGTCTTTGATATCAAGGAAAGGTATAGCTCTGTCCCAATAGAAGTACACACTCGTCATTTTGATGCAAACCGACATGTTGGGATGTAAACCAGCTGTAACTCCCATGAAACAAAACCATAGAATTAATGGAGGGAATGGTGAACTTCTCAAAGGACATTTGAATGTACCAACGGCTTGTGAAGAAGCTTATTTATCTTACTACAATACGTCCTGATAATGATTATGCAGTGAGCATTGTGACCTAGTGCGCTTGTTGAGGACTACCCACTTAGAGTCCTGATAATGCTTATGCAGTGAGCATTGTGAGCTAATGCGCTTGTTGAGGACTACCCACTTAGATGTCGTGTTTAGAAATCCGAGATATATGAAAGGTAGTCCAGGGAGAAGCTCACTTATAATAAATATGGGCATTTTGATTTTGGGTTTGTACAGATCATGGATCAAAATCTTGGATTTTCGATACGTATCGTCCACCCCCAAAACTGATACGTACCGAACTATACTTTCCGGTTTTTTCCCAAAAAAAAAAAAAAAAAAACCGATAATTTGAAATTATCGTCCGATACGAACGATACTTTGAACAATAATCTGACTGTTTTTTAGGGGGGTGATAAAAACCCAATGTATCGTATCGTTCAAGTCCAAAACCGATATGTATCGGTATCGGACGATATTTTGATCCATGGTACAGATGTGGATTAGGCCGGTTGTCTACGTGATAGGAGATCCACTCTGAGCTACTGCAGCTTCCTTGGTGGGAACTGTCACATGTTAAAGTAAGAAACAACATGTTTCTAACGCTAGTGCAAAAGGAGAGTGCATAGTCATGTCTCACTGTGTGGTGCTCGTGAATGGATGTGGCTTATAGTCATCTTGGCCAAATTATTTGAAGTGGACTGCCATTTTATACGGGAAAAAATTGAGTCAAATGAATTTTGTAAACCCCAAGTCAGCTCAGAATATCGATTGGTTGATATACCTACTAAAGCAGTTGGGAGAATTGATTGTATGACAGAACTTCCAAGTTGGGCATGATAGATGTCTGTGGCCCAACTTGAGGGGGAGTGTTGGTGTGTCAATACTATTAGATGGGTGTGCTTTTAGTAAGTCTGATATGTATGTATGGGTGTTAGCGGTATACATGGGATTCCTTCGTAAAGTTGTATATCAATAATAATGAAGGGTGTGAGGGCATCTAATTGATAACTCTCTCTCTCTAACCCTAACTTCGATCGCCTAAACCCCTAATTTCCGAACTCAAGCTTTATTTGGACTTTCATGTGCTTGCTAAGTGATATCATGGAATCCTCTTCCCTTTCCCATTATTTCCATCTTAAAAATCTTGAGAGAAAAGGAGAAACTTAAAAGCCAGTGACTATGGCTGTGTTTGGCATTGCTCTTTGAGAGAGTAGAAAAGAGCAGCAGCTGCTCTTTGTTATTGCAAAGAAATGTGGAGGGAGAGGGATTGGAAGAAGATTTAAGGGAGGCCGCTCTTTAAAATAGGAAAAACAGCTCTCTTTAAAAGAGCATGATTTTTCATGCTCTTTTAAAGACGGATGTTTTTCATGTTTCAAAGAGCAGCTTCCCCTTTTTTCTTCCTCCAATCCTCTCTCTCTCTCTCTCTCTCTCTCTCTCTCTCTCTACCCCCATATTCATTTGCAACAAGAAAGAGTAGCAGCTACTTTTTTTTACTCTTCCAAAGAGCAATGCCAAACACAGCCTATATGACTTTTACTCTTCTAGCTAGTATGCTTTTATTAGGTAAGTGGTTAGAAATAGGAGTTTTATTTTTAATAGTACTCTCAGTTGCTTTGGATAGTCATTAAATAACATACATTGGGTAGGAAACCTAGTTTCTATGCTCTGTAGTTGAGAACAAATCAAGAATCTTTGGGGGAATTTTCGGGGATGTAGTTACAAAACCTTCTTTATTAAGATTAGGCTTAAGCTATCAAACTTGGTATCGGGGTCGATCCGGTCTTTGGACTGATACGTATCGGTCAATAGGGCCAATAACCAATTTTTTTTAATGAAGAAAGGACATTATTGGCTGATACTGTCCTGGTATCTGCCAATACCATGATACGTATCGGCCAATACCTCCGATGCTGACACATATCAGTATTAATATCAGCATTGAAAAACTGATTCGTATTGTGGATTTGTTTCGGCATCGGCCTAGTTTTGTTACCATAATGATGCTCTCTGTGTGGTGGATTAAAAGGTGGGAGGCACGTTATTTTTTGTTTTTGTTTCTCTTCTTGTATATTGTTCTTCCTCTTATATCACGTCAAAAACTGAATTGAAAAGGTATCCAGCCTATTCTTGCAGGCTGAAAACATGTATTCAGTATAAAGGATATGTATGTTTCTGCTTATGTGGATGTCATGAGATTTGACTAACATCCGTAAGATCAGAGAGGGTGGGATACTCCAGATGCATTGGTGTAAGGTACCTGGCCCGAGCACCAGTACAAGTGGCAGTGCTCAGGTCAATCTCCCTCTGCCAATTTTAATGCACTGGTAGTGCCAAATCAGTGATGGGTGGAAAGTATTTCACCGATTTTATTCTCATAAATAGCAGGAGCTTGACCTGAGTGCCGCCGGAGGCCCGGTGGTGCTTAGATCAGACACTTAGTATCAACTCTGATCCAGATTGTCCATATTTCTCTCTGATATGAACTGAGTGAATTTTGAATTCAAATCTTCATGTAAGAACAGGGTTCACTATGATATGTGAATTCAGATCTACTCCAGATTTGCCTACTTCATATCCTTCATAAAGAAGTTTGTCCTATGGTTAACCTACAAGGACTTCATATGCATCAAAAGAACTCTATCATATTTGAGAGGAACTTGTGTGCAAAAAGCAATACTCTCACAAAGAATTGTATCTGTGATATTAGAAAACCATTTTTCCGTTTCCAGTTCCCCTTTATGCTTGCGAACTTAAATCTCTTCTTTTGTCTGGTATATTTGTCCAGGTATTCCGCCATCTCATTGAAAAAGTCAACTGCCGTTTGCTATTTGCCACTCATTACCATCCTCTCACAAAGGAGTTTGCCTGTCACCCCCTTGTTAGCCTTCAACACATGGGCTGCACCTTTAAGCCAAGAACCAGAAGCTCCCTTGATGACGACAATGAGCTGGTTTTTCTTTATCGGCTCACTTCAGGATCTTGTCCAGAGAGTTATGGACTACAAGTAGCTCTCATGGCCGGGATCCCCAAACAAGTGGTCGACACTGCCTCAAATGCTTCTAAGGTAATGAAAATTACCATCACACAGAATTTCAGGACGAGTGAAGGCAGATCGGAATTTTCCACTCTCCACGAAGAATGGCTGAAGACCATATTGAATATTTCAAGCATCGATGAATGTAGTTGGGATGAGGATGCATCTGATAATTTGCTTTGCCTGTGGCACGAACTCAAGAACTTCTATAAATTGGACGGAGGAAAGAAATAGAAATGCATTGCAACAATGCTAAATGGAACCAATTAAAGTCTTGAAAATGATCTAGAAGAGTTTCTCTTTTGGATAAAGAGAAAGCAATAGTTTGTAGATGATAGTCTTACTGTAAAGAAGGCTACAAGGAATCTTCTTTGTTGCCTGGTAGTTACTTTGCTAAGGAGATAATAGAATTTAGCGTTGGGAATCTCTGGCAAAAAAGATATTTTTGTTTTACTTTTCCTGCATTGGCTTAGAGTCTGGTATTGCCATAATAAAGCCATTTTCTGTTAGGGCCTGTTAGTATGTACCAAAAAATCACCAATTTTTCACAAAAAAAGCATGTTTGGGGAAGGGGGGGGGGGGGTGGGGGAGCACTTGTAGCCCATCTCCGTCTCTCGCTGTCTCTCTCACCCCCCTCCTCTCTCTCTCTCTCTCCACACCCACCCCTCTCTAAAACTTGTAATTGCCCCCCCCCCTCTAAAAAAAAAAAAATAGGCCCATCTCCATCAGAGCTTTATTAACTGTTTCTAAGGTCATATTTGATAACATGGAAATGCAATTACATAAGTGGAAAAGAAATTTAGTTTTCAATTGTTGTTTGATAGCTATGTAAGGAGATGGAATTTAGTTTTCATACACCAAGTTATTTTAGGAGAAAACCATTTCAACCTTTTAATGAAATTGAGTTTCTCACTATCAAAATAATAATTTTTTGTCATTTCAAATATAAATTTATTTATTAAAAAAAAAAAAAAGTATCTTAACTTAGAAACAAAAAAATTATCTTTTGACTTTTAAAATGTAACTTCTATTTCTATGACTAGCATACTAGCACGATCACTATGACCACCATATTATTTGCATCATACTCTTCTTAGCTAATATTTGATTTTGGTCAAAATTTGAATTTAATCAAACTTTAGCATGATTTATAAACTATTTAAAGTTTTAACTTTTGATCAAATTTTGACTAGTAAATATGATAATAATTTGTAAGTTAGTAATATATTATCAAATTTTTAGGGCTTATAGGATGAAATCATAGTCAAACTTGGACTTTTAATTATAGGATGAATTCCTATAATTTAATGGCAAAAAAAAGATATTGTACTATTAATCTACAATGTGATATTAGATTTTTAATTTTTATTAGTCAATAGTTTGACTTTTATACAAAATTTATTTTTAGTCAAACTAGTGCAATTTTTTTTGGTCAAAGTATGATTTTTTTGTTAAAGTTTGATTTTGTATAAAAAGTTACAAATTTTAATTAGTGAAATATTATAATTAATAATATGTATCATTGTTTCAATTTGTAACTTTAAATGCATTGCTTGATTTTTGTTGGTCAAAGTTTGACCTTTAAAACTGATAAGTGTATCTTAATAGTAGATAGTGATTATTACTACGTTAATATGTATTTTGGTAATGTAATTTTTGTTAGTCAGCGTTTTGATATTTGGTCAAACTTTGACTTTAAAACAAAATTTAATTTTTTCGAACTTTTGTAGGCTAATTGAGGTTATCATTTTATTAATTTATTACTTTGTAGTACATTACTAAATTTTATTTTATTTTTTTAACATTTGGTCAATTTTTGACTTTTTAAAAAGTTGATATTGGGTCAAATTTTGATTAGTGTAACCAATCGATAATTATGAATACTGTTATGTTGCTTTGTAGTTTGATGGTACATTGCCCAATTTTTTATTGGTCAAAATTTGACATTTAAAAAAAAAATTTAATTTCCTTTTAACAAGTAATCTTATAATACATACTAACGGTTACTATATAACTTTATACTTTAGTCTTAAAAAATTTTATTGATTAAAGTTTGAATTTTATTAAAAATGAATATGTACTCAAATTTTGACTAGTGTAATCTAACAATGGATATGAATATTGTTATATTAATTTGCAGTTGAACTTTTGTAATTTGTTGATATATTGCAAAATTTTCTCTTGATTAAAATTAGACTTTTATAAAAATTTAATTTCTTTTCAACCTATAACCTTACAATAGAGATTAACATTTGTAATTTTGTTATTTAACTTTATATATTTTTATTGATCAAAATTTTAAGTTTGATCAAAGTTTTGACTTTTTATTTGAGATTGACTTTTTAAACTCTGACTTGTGTAACCTGATAATAAATAGTGATTACTATCGTGTTAATTTGTAGTGTAATAGAATATCATTAAAAATAGTCAATCTTTGATTAGTGCAACACGAAGTGACAACTTAGGCATTTTCCTAAATAATTTTTCTTTTCTTTTCTTTTCTTTTCTTATTAAATATTTGTTCAAACTAACTTTTACTTTCATAAAATTAGAAAGGGAGCCATTACTTGCACACGTTTATCAAGTGATTGTCTCGAATTTAAATGAAACACTTACAAGTTTGGCAACCTCTACTATGTGAAAACATCATCTAAGCCATTTGATTTGATGGCCATGATTTAAATACATCAATTGCGAAAGATTAGAACAAAATATAATTTTCATCATTTGATTAAACGGAGTCAAAGGCTATTATATAATCCGATAGTTGACTACAATAGATCATATGAAAAGTATCGTATTTTGCTCTAATTTTATGTATCAGAGATCTATTGATAATGAACTTCAAATCAGACAGCCGATATTGCATTTTTACATATCACATGTCCCTAAAATACTAAGTTTTTCTTTAAATGCGGTGCAATCACTTGAAAAACGTATGCAAGTAATGACTCCCAACTAGGAAATATAGAAAGTGTCATTTCTAAAGATACTTTTGATCTAAACCTAAACTTATTTTGAAATTCTTTTTCAAACATACTAATCAAACAAGAGTAATCAATTTCCAATAAAAATCATTTCTCAAGTACACTAATCAAACAATGGAAAATTTATTTATAGAGGAAATCATTTATGAAGAAATCAATTTGGAAATTAATTTCATTTTCTCTTTGGAGCTTCCTTGCTATCAAATAGGGCCTAAATTAAAACAATCGGATCCCATTACAAGAAACGGAAAATGGAGTGATTAGGTTATTTTGTTGAATTAGAGAAGACGGATATGAACGGAGCAGATTATATGAAAATCAATTATCTTAGGATTTGCTAGCATTAAAACGTTAGAGGTAGAGGAGATCAACCGGATTTATCTTTTTTGCTTATGTTTTAGCAGCAGATCTTTCGTTTAGCCATTGACTTCTACAAAGAAACAAGTGCTTTTGACATAAAAGTCAAATGGTGGGTGTTTATATATAGCTACCGTGTGTGTTTTCTCTCTCTTTTGTTTTCTGGCATTTGTAAGTAAAATATGTTGTTACACTGATTCTTGATAAAAGCAGGAGTATTTTTAGGGGAAAAATAATGGATTAACATGTGTCGAAATCCAATTGCTCCTCTTTTCCAGTGTTTGGGTACATGTATAGGCTCGGAAAATGTGGAAGCCATTTTACTCTCCTTTCCCAAAAATTAGTACGAGTTGACCCCTCGAAATTTGCTTTTTCTGAACCCATGAAAAAAGATAATAATGAATTGATTTGGCGCGACCAAACCAACAATATAATCTCCCAATCTAATGGGTATCTTTATTTTAAGCTCATAATTATCTCTACTCAACTCTGATTTGACATGCTTAAACGATTAACTACTTTGAATCAGATGATGGACATCGTTTTATGCCCCAGTCTTCAACATAATAGATCTTGAAATCATGGTCCAACCATCGGACGAACAGATTTGATTCTACATGACCTGCATCCTGAAAGGTACTGTGTGATCAGCCTCGTTTGATGTAAGTCAAGATCATGTTATTCTTTGGGATGTGTGCTTCGTGGAATCAAAATCTGACCGTTTGATGATAGGCCATGAGCTTAAGATCCATTGTGTCAAAGATTGGGGTGAAAAAGGACTTTCATCCTCTGATTCAAAGCAGTCAATGATAACAATTGCCTAAAGAATAAGAAATAATCTTCTTTTATAATGAGTCGGTCTCCCATGTGGAGAGAAGCACCAAATGTAGGTGCTCTTCCCAATTAGAGTGGATCCGAGCAGCTACTGGACCTTTGTTTCCAACTCGAGATTCTTCTCAAATGGAGTTTCACATGCTTAAACGTTGACTACTTGAATTAGACGATCAAAATTGTTTTTCGACACAATTTTCCACATAATGGATATTTAGATCACGGGCTTCTTGTCAGAGGGTGAGAGTTTGATTTCAGGTGGCAAACACCCCAAAAAATGGACATGATTATTATCGCACATCAAAAGTAGTTCTCATACCTCTTTTTAGGATTTGTGCCACATGAAATCAGAATTTGTTTGTCTATGGTAAGCCAATGATCTCAAGATTCATTATGTGGAAGATTGGAGCGAATAAAGATCCCTGTCCTCTATTTTAAAGAAGTCAACGGTTTAGGCGCGTGCACCTTGGTTAAGAAGGAAGAATATTGGATTGAAAATAAAGATCCATTGCCAAATATGAATGGAAATCTGGCATGGGACTTCGATATGTAAATTTCTTTTTTTTTTCAAAAAAATTATCTTTTTCCTTTGTTTTCCAGCTACTTATCCAAACACTCGATCATGATTAATCCTACATTTTCGAGACTATTAATATGTCATCCAAACAACAAAAAATGCTTAAAAACAAAAGAATCCTGCATATTTCCGTAGTCTAAGAATTCATGGGAAGATATAGGAAAAATAATGTTTGTCCTTCATTTTCCTATGTTTTATCCAAACACAGCCATAAGGCTTTTGTCTGTATGATCCAAGGGAAAAAAATCGAAACCAAGGATTCAATTCGAGGGGAACTCCAAACTCTCATTTAAATGCACAAGATGTGAAATGCTAATAGTGACTTAAATGGATAATAATGTTAAGGATCAAAATCGATACGCATCAGTTTCGGAGCAGACCGGGTCAATATTGAATGGATTGTACCATATATTTTGATATGTAGCGGTTGATACATACCTATGTACTATCCAAAACCGATACGTATTGGATCTGGAGCTGGCCATATGTACCGCAAAACCGAGATTTTGACACATGATCATCACCACTACCCAAAATGACTCTACTAACCAACTTCTTTGATAACTACCCACATCTTTACTACACTAACCACTCCCTAACAACTGATTGCCTAACTCCCTTACGACGCGCAGGTACAAACTTTGGCCAAAGCTCCACCTACACCACTTCCTCTGTCCGTCTACCATCATCCTTGCTTGCTCCTCGCAATGACCTCGTCCACAAGGTCAAGCTCTGGATAATAGTCATTGAGCAACCTACATCTCTCCCTAGTGGCCTCTTCAGGTGGAGCTCCTTTCCACTTACTCGAACTTCACATTGCTCCATTACGTGCCTACCATCAATCGCACATAGTGGGACTGACTGAGTCTTTCTTGTGCAATGTCGTGAGTGGTGTCGCTTGCTTCCATAAATTTGCAAAATTTCGATAATGAAGTCCTTTTGGTGTGTTGGGCTTGGTCCAATCCACCATAGCTGCTACTTTAGATGAATCAACCACAGTACCTTGTTCGATGATATTATATTACCAAGGTAGCTGATCTTACTTTGACTGAATTGATATTAAGGCTTGCATGATATAAAAGTCGATGTGCTCTTAAGGTTTGCAAGTCTTTTGAGATGTTTTACGTGCTTATCCTGAGATTGATTATAAACCAAAATGCCATTACAAAAACCAAGATAAACTCTCAAATTTGGGCCAAAAAATCTCATTCATGTGACTTTGGAATGCAGAGGGAGCATTAATAAGCCCAAAAGGCATTACCACAGACTCGAAGTGCTCCTAGGGTCTGCATGAACAAGGGCTGTAATCGGCCCCTATTTGAATGTTGTGGGAGGTTGGGCGGCAATGCACGCTTGGAGTGGACATGCAGGTGGGAAGGAGGGGCGAGGGAGGTATAGTGAGTGTGTTGCAGCGGTTGTTGTGGCTGTAATAATGGCAGTGGGCACAAGTAGTGGTAATGGCTTTTAAGGGGTGGTGGACGGCAGAGATAGAGTGTGGTGGTAGAGGGTATTGAAGGTGATGGTGGAGATCAGATGATTGCAGAGAAAGTGTTGCTGACGGTGGCACATGGAGGAGGAGATGGCTAAGATGGTGGTTGTGCTAGGTGGAGAAGAAGAAGTGTTAGTTCGGTGCAAACGAAAAAAGAAGAGGTGAAACTTAAGAGGTCTTACTCCTAAATAATACCCAACTTATGGGGTGTCGGGGTGTAACTATCAATTGGTTGGCATACCTTTTCATAGGGGTGCAAATATTGGTGCCCATTGTTCAATTGAAGTGGTTTTCAATTGGGGAAATTAGAAAAACAGGATGCCGAATAGAAAGTTTCGGCTCAATATACTCTAACAAAAAGTTTCAGCAAATCGGGATTTTGTATTTTTTGAGTGTCTCGAAAAACGTGAATTAGGTTTTCAAATGCTAGTCAAATGTTGTGTAATATCCAGAATACCCTCCTATAAACCCCTGATTTTGGGGCTACTGGTTATCTTTCACTCTTCGCTCGGAGGAAAATCTCCTAAATTTTATTAAAGAACACCATCTTTAATAATTGCACGCCAAATCATAAAAAATAAAAATTTATAGCTTGCTCAAGTCGTCTTCAACCTCGAGATTGCATGTTCAAAACAGATCCATTATACATTTACGTCATTCACTCATTACAAAAAATTAGTTCTCCACCATGCCATCCAGCGATTAATCAGGAGCCGAAACCCATTTCAAAACAGGTAGATAAGTATTATTTATTCTAAACCCTCTGTTATTAAAGTTTATGTTAAGATGATGAATGGGTTTCAAGGGAGTTCCAGGTTAACAAGGAGTAGTGCTGTGTATTTCAAATGGGTTTCATGGTCTGATGGCAGAGGTTCAATTGAAGCAAAAGAGATGATCTGAGAAAAAAAAAAAAAAAATGATAGTTTGCTTGAATTCATTATAGAAGTAAACATTTGTCTTTCTGCAAGATCAACCCAAGACATAAAAACGATGGGTTTGCTTGAATTCATTATAAAACTCGAAATCAAATCATCTCTTTTGCTTCAAATCATTAATCCAAGAGAACGATAATAACATGACATTCATGGAGGAAGCGGGCATTGGTTCAATCGTGGCATCTCTAATCACCAAAACCCCACAAGTTAGGGTTTTGAGTTAGATTGCCCCTTAAACATGAGTGCATTGTTGTACTTTCATATGTAAGAGACAGTTCACATGTGTAAAATATTTTAATTTTTTCAAATATTTGGGCCCAAAAAATGCGTGTAGTCCTAATTACTTGAAACTTTGTGAACCAGTATAGGACGCATATACTTTCTGTTTTGAATTCTTTTTTTCTAAAGTGCCCTCAATTATGGCAGCTTTATTTGCACCCACAAAACTCTATAAGCACCCACTACTCTCACCTGTCAAATCATCTCAACCCAAGCACAAGTAGTGATCGAGTCATTCCCTCTCCAAAATTTGGAGGGCCCCTGTGTGCACAACACTTTTTTTGTTCCTGCACACAAAAGATAGAATTAAGTGGTGTGCGAATAGCAAAAGTTGGTATGTGCTTAGAAAACTTTATTTTATTTAGCTAGAAGGAAAAAAGCAAAATCAGAAGAAAAAAAATAAAAAAATAAAAAAATAAAAAATTGTACACCCAAAATCTGCTATAAGCTTATCGTTTTTACTACTAGTGGATGTTTTGGATCTCTATTGGCCACAACAAAAGAAAATTTGTGGCGATGGGTGTATAATGGTGCAGGTAGTCAAAAGTTAGGGCTTGTTTGATTGCTTGTAATGGGGCTCGATGACGCGTTTCGTAGGACAATTACACGAGTCAATAACAAAAACGTTGTTTGATTTCAACTTTGACCAGACACGTTTTGTACGGATTTAGTTATGCATCGTCAAAAGGGGCTATGAGGCCAACCCCTCATATGCAATATCCACTATACATTTCGCTTCTTATCGGGCTCTAACATCCCAAATAAAGACTCGACTGGCTCTTCCTCCTTCCTTTGGGAACTGCGATAGACCTCCTTCCAAAAAAAGATGGAACCTGAACAACTCCTGAAACACCTCTCCAAGTATTTCTCTTCCACCTTCACCTAAGAGAGCTTTGAACGCTAGAAGTGATTCGAAACCCATTGAAGCAAGTCCGTCACCCTAGCTTTTGAATCATGATAAATGGGTGGTACAAGCTTGAAGGGACAAGGTGAATATGAGTTTTGTGGCTCTTGGGTGTTAGAATCTCGAGTTTTTTTTTTCGGTTTTCAAGTTTGTGATTTTGATGGGTTTTAATTTCTTCGTCGTTTTGGATGTGGGGTTTTTCTTTGGTTGGAGTTTAGGTTATTGGATTGCCTGCCTTCAATCTGTAATTTTTGTGTTTTGATGTAATTATCTAGATGAGTGCACACTATGGGACCAGATGATGGTTCTCAATCAATTAGTTAGGTTGTTGGATTTTGGGGATTTGTCAGCTCATCGCAATTTTATTAGTTTATTAATGGAATTAAGGTCTGTTTGCATAAAAAATGAGCATTTTTTTTCCTTATTTGTCATGTGTTTGATGTTGGTCTATACGCACAAACGAAATAGATTTAAAAGGATTTGCATAAATTCGTTGAATGTCAACCAAGATTTTTCGTCAATGGCGGTCTAAAAAAGTGGAGATGATCGGATACTCAAATGCCTTCAATCACCTTCCTCCTACTAGCTTCTACAACTTTGATCAGCAAGGCATCAACAACCCTCGTTGCATCACCTAAATTTCCAGAGAAGTCCTAATTTCATCCTTGTAAAAGTTCATGGTCCATCGGATTTATGGGTTCAATGGCCTCTCTGTTCTTGATTTTTTACAAGCCCCTCGAGCTCTTGATGATATATTGAATCCATCATATATGGATTAATCAAAGATGAGAGAATCATTCTTCAAAATCATAGGCACCATTGCAAAAACACCTACAATATATAACTTATAATTTAAATGATACATTACAAGCCCATGCTAATAAACAACGTTTAAACGCGTTTAAGGCCAATATGCGTTTCACTGTATATGCTATCAAACAATAGGCTGATACGCATAGTACCGTTACAAGTGAAACATGTATTAGCCTCGAAACGCGCTTCGCGATTACATATAATCAAACATGCCCTTAGTGTGCGGATGGTGCGGTGCACGTAGCAGCCCTAAAGAATGGTTAACATTCACTGATAACAGCTACAGTCATTAGTTTGCCAACTTAAGGGGCACGTTTGAATGCCTGTATCCAATAACATGTTAGGGGCACCTTAATGTGTAAGCAGGGTAAGATGCATAACACGTTATTGGTCAATGTTTTGGACTTTTTATGGTGTGTTTGAATGACTCTTGTCAAACGTGCATTCCTCTAAAAACGAGTAAGATTATGTGTTTGTTCATCAACACGTTTGGGCTGGTATGTCCATTAGAGGTGTATCACCTGCCAGCAAAGGAAGTAAACGTCAATTGCAATGGTAAATCAACCGATTGCTAAGTATAAATTAGGGAAAAATAAGATGATTGTAGAAAGGACACACCTAAACTAGAACAAACGCAACAAGAGTGAAAGGAAAATATTTTACTGGCAAAGAAGAAAAAGATGAAGATCTTGAGATCTTTATCTACTCATCAATTCTCTTCAAGCACTCGATAGTAGAAGGAGATCGAGCATATCTCAGTTGCTTCTCAAGTTTATTTAGCACTTTCGAAAGGAACCCTTCCAAACAGTGGAGATTCTCCTCCATTTGCTCTGTTATATGGAGGATGAACCTACCCTTGAAGGTCCTCTAAAATAAACCCTACACTACTTGTATTTACAAATTTTATGAGGCTTTTGGGGGAGGAGGAAAGCGTACAATACCTTTTATAGTATTACTGAGAATCTCTTTGAGAATTGTTTGTGAAGAAGATGCCTCCGCAAAGCGCTGTGGAGAATCTCTTATAAAAAATTCCTCTAGAGGAGAAGTCTCTGAAGAAAGAGAAATCTAGCACCAAAAAAGAGAGAATGTCAGAAATAAATGCGCCGTCACCGGCCCTTATGAGGGGATAGGGTCGTAAGTGTCGTTCAAAGAGACTCCTAACATGTTTTATAATAATCAGTATCAAACAACTTAAATTCATAGGGTCGTAAGCATGTATGAAGGCTCAAAACGGGTAGACGGCACCCAAGGAGTTGGAATTAGGTGTCCTACAAGTGCATCAAGGGCCAGTGAACAAATCAAACTCACAGCAAAATAGGTCAACCTTGTCCTTGAGAGATGCTTACAGACTAATGCGCTCCCCAACATTTGGGCGCTGATAAATATACTTCATCGTTATGGTCGGTGGAGGGAGATTGCCCGGTTCACTGCTCCTTCGTGCCACTGAGCGTGTAAACAAACGGGCGTTAGAAAAATTGGTGTAGGTACTACATCCCGTAACCACCACCCGCGTTTGAGTCAATTTATTTCCACCATGTTTGTGATCATTAAAATTAGTGACAGAAAACCTTTCGCCTTTAGACTTTTTTAGAGCTAAAAATAAATGTTCCTCAAGGTTGGAGAAGGGAGATTGACCCGATCACGATTTGAAATGCTCGGGTGGGGTAACAAATACCAACTCTCCGTTAATCGACTCAAATAGATGGAGCTTTTGGTCATTGTCTACCAAACATTTCGCGTCTATAAAATCTCGTCGCTCTTGTAGTTTTATTTCGCTTCCAAATCTTTCTCTACCATCTCCAGACTCCAGACTCCAGACTCCAGGTACCTCTACAGCCTTTATTTGGCGGGCAAAATTCCAGAAACTCGACCAAAACAGCTAGAAGCCATGCATTCGATCATAGCTTTCGATTCACAAGCCCTCCCATGAGCACTGCGTCTTCTTCGATCGTGGCAGAGATGGAGAAAGAGATCGAACTACTCTCTCGAGTCGCCATAAATCATCTTTTTCTCGCTCAATTCGAAGCCTTCAGAGCTTCTCTACTCGCCTTGCACAAGAGAAGCCCCAATCTCGCCATATCAATCCTTCGAACTGTTGTATCTTCTGGCGGACGCTTCGACGGAATCCTCTGGTCGACCACCTGCAACTCCCCTTCGCATCTCGCGTGGCTCTCGGTTCTCGAACTTCTCGAATTCGAATCCTCAAGTTCGAGTTTATGTAAGGATCCAGAGTTGTTGCGCCTGAAGGTAGAGTTTCTTCTATTAGTCCAGCTCGTAGCTTCTAAGATCCCCGAAACTCTTCCGAAGTTTTTTGTCTTGGAAAGCATTGCAAACGACGATGATGTTGTGGGCGAAGGTTTAGAGTCTCGGCCAGAGGATCTTGCTGATGGAGCGAATTTGGAAGAATCGAGCACTTTTGACTCTGTGAATCTACTGGACAGGTTCTTGAAATTAGGATTGGGGCGATTGATGGGAGATGTAGATGATCTGGTATTTTCGTTTACGGAAGGTGAATTAAAATGTTTGATGAAGTTTTTTATAGCTCAAGCGGAGCTCTTTGACGCACTGTGTTGGAATATTCAGAAGCAGGTGCATTGGTCTGCGGAAGAGGAGGTAGGATTTGAGTCGTTAGGAGAGGACTTGAAGTTTCTATCTTGGATACAGCAGAATGTTCAGAGAGCACATTTGGACGCTTTGAAGGAATGTTTGGACGAGGACGATGAAGCTGGTGCCATTTCTCATCTTCGGCTCCTCCATTTGGACTATGGAGTACCAGAGTCTGAGTACCGGTAAATTTGTTTTTTATGCATCATCTCTTTTTTTTTTTGTCACTTGCCTGATGGGACAATTATGTACATGCATAGTTTAATATAAATGATCTCCCACACCAAATCCATCTCTGCTATTGCCTGTTCTCTTGACTCGTGACCACCACCACAACAAAAGAAAGGTGTGCTATGCTTACATATGCCCATTGAAGACTGCATGATCCTTTCTCTACAGCACCACCATCTCAATATTCACAACTAGAGGCTTCTGTAAGTATTACAAGTCCTGCAACTCCTTTTGTTTCATCTCCTTTAGATCTTGTTATCTCTTCAAGTACTTGATCTTCATCTTCCTATTGCTCTTGCAAAGGGTGTTCATAAATGCATTACTCCTTACCCCTTGCGAAGTATGTTTGTTATCAAGGCATCTCTCCATCCTACAAGACATTTCTTTCAACCATTAGTACTGCTACTATCCCCTGTACCGCCCATACTTACCTTGACCATCTGGCTTGAAAAGGCTCTATGATTGAGGAGATGAATGCCTTACAGAATAATCACACTTGGGAGATGATTCCTCTTCTTCATGGAAGAAAACAATTGGCTGCAAAGGAGTATTTGCTTTAAAACATAATCCTGATGACAATGTATCTAGATATAAGGCTCGCCTTCGTTCAGAAGGCTTTACCCTGTCATATAGGATTGACTATGACACTATTTTTCCTCCCATAGTGAAGTTGACTTCTGTTTGGGTCCTTATCTTGCTTGCTACCATCTAGATTTGCATCCTCATCAACTTGAAGTTAACGAGATCTCATAAGGGAAATATATATGGATTCGCCTCTTGGTTTTATTCGTCAAGGGAAGACCGAGAACGTGTGTCGATTATGCAAATCAATTTATGGCTTGAAGCAGTCACCTAGAGCCCGGTTCCATTATTTCAATGGAGTTGTTATAAATATGAGTTTGCAACGATGTCACTCAGATCATACTGTTTTCATGTTCTCCAGCTCTACTGGTCCAACTATTCTTTTGGTCTATGTTTATGATATTCTTTTTTTACTGGGGATGATGCTTGTTTGATTACTCATTTGGAATATGAGTGTGGCTGCATGTTTGAAGTAAAGGATATTGGTAGTTTAAAATACTTCCTCGGTCCAGAGGTTGCTTGATCTAGAAGAGGAATTTCTCTCTCCCAACAGAAGCGCACTATTGATGTTCTTAGTGACACTGTGATACTAGCATGTAAGTTGGCTATTGCTCCTACGGACCATAAACACTTCTTGCATGAGAATGATGGAGATTTACTTCCAGACCCACATGTGTAAGTCGTTAGTGGGATGACTGATTTTACTCTCACGAGACTTGACATTACATTTGCTGTTAGCTTGGTGAGCCAGTCTATGCATGCCCCTTACACATGTCATGTTGTTGTACATCACATCCTTCGATACATTAGATCGATTCCATGTCACAGTTTGGTGTACCAATCACATGGTCATGAGCATTTTTGCATATACTCATGCAGATTCGGTTGGTTCTGTTACTGATCGTCAATCCACATCTAGCTATTTTGTTTTTCGTAGAGGAAATTTAGTTACCTGGAAAAGTAAAAAACAGCTTGTTGTTTCCAAAAGCCAAATGTAGAGCTATTGCTCATGGAACTTGTGAGATTTTATGGCTCTGATCTGTTCTTTCTAAGCTTGGATTCTCTATTAGTGGCTACATATCTCTAATTATGACAATGAAGCTGCTGAAAATATTACATCTAATTTGGTACTACATGAGCAGACCAAGCATATCGAAGTTGATGTACACTTCTTTTAAGAAAATGATTGGAATGATTCGTTAAAGCTTGTTGATGTTTCTTCATCTCAATAGATATACTTCCTAAGGCTGTTAGTCCTGGACCTCTTCAATATGTTATGGTCAAGCTGGGCATGATAGATGTTCATGCTCCACCTTGAGGGGGAGTGTTGGTGTGCGTGTCCTGTGTATATGAGGTATATATTTAGTGTATGGTGTGTAGATGTTAGTAAGTGGTGTATATGTAGTACTTTATCTCTTAATATAAAAACTACCGAGTCTCTTTCCTTACTAAGTTTACCCTAAACTCTCTTATCTCTCTCTCTCTCTCTCTATATATATATATATCTAGTCTCTTCTCTAACTCTAACCCTAAAACCATCGATCTAGACCGTAGTAATTCACTCCTAATCCATCACCTACAAACATCTCTCTACTTTATTATGGTCTACACACCATTGGCCATTACCCAGTGCTGATCTCATACATATGGGGTGTTGGGAGGGGTGGACAGGATACAGACCTAACCTCTAGGGTTTTACACACAAGATGGCTGCTCTCCGGGCTCAAACTTACGTATTCATGGTTGACAACTTAAGCCTTTTACCATTGCACCAAGCAATGACCCCTTATGGTCTACACCCCCCACACTAATGATACACAAGTAGCACATACACCAACAGGGTGGACGGTTGCCGCGTGGAATGAGATACTTTCATGGTATTAGAGCAGGTATTTCTCCACTCCACATCACCCAATTCAATTGTTTACGTGATTTGGCTTGGCTCAATCCCGCCAACATGTGCGGGGGCATGTTGGAATAGTCCCACATTGCCTGTGGGCTATATATAATCTGGGCACTCCTCACCTTACAGGCCGGTTTTGTGAGGTTGAGTTAGGCCCGTTGGAATTCTTCACTATCAACTAATCGGGAGATCAGATTTCTTTAAGCTCGGAATTTAGTTGTTGTGTGGAAGAATGATGTGTTTCCGTCCCCATTATTTAAACCACTTTAGTCTTGTTTTCTGCCTCCTTATGGACTCATCATCGCATAGTAAGTTGTGGTACTTAGTTTTCAGATGATTGCATTCTTGACGACGATTGTCGTCGCAGCCAATGGTTGCCAATTATTGTTCCATTGATTCAACTTTACTGCTTAGTTCGTGCAATTGGGACTTGATAGTACCGATAATGTTGGCATTTAAGTCTTAAGATCTTGCTTTATCCTTCTTAACTTGATGAAAAAATCAGAAGAGTGGAGAGCTCTTGGACTGTTTTACGATATCGAGGAATCACTCCTGTCATTCCAGAATTTCTGAAATTTAAATGTTCGTGGGAGAAAAACTTGACTTAAGCTTAAGGATGGCAGACAGTACTCTGACGAGATTCAAGTAAATGAGTAACTAAGAGAAGCCCAATAGCAGTACTCAATGGCAAAGAGGTGAGACATCGGTCTAAACTCCCCTAGATATCATCCAGGACCTCTTTGTTGTTACACCAGGTAAAATCATTGCCTGAGAAGCCAACATCTATTAAACCAAGGTCATCTATGACGTCCCGAAAGTCTGACATCGATCAAGTATAAAGGGGGTCCCGGCCTCTTCTCAAAGTGGTTCATTACCGCATGAAAGTCACCTCCTATCAGGAGCTTATCATTTGGCTTGACGGGATTGAGCCGAGCCAAATCACTTGGACAATTGAATTGGGTGACGTGGAGTGGAGAAATACCTGCTTTGATACCATGAAAGCATTCCACGGGCCTAACTCAACCTCACAAAACCGGCTTGAAAGGTGAGGTTTGCCCAAGATATAACGAGCCCAAGAAGGGCCAGCCCACAGCCGATGTGGGACAAACAACACACCCTCGCACATGTTGGCAAGATTGAGCCAAATCACGTGGATGAGAAATGGGTGGCGTGGGGAGAAAGAAGGGCTCTAATACCATGATAGAAATTCCATAGGCCTAACTCAACCTCACAAAACCGGCTTTTAAGGTGAGGAGTGCCTAGATTACATATAGCCCAAGACCTCCAAGCCCACAGGCAATGCGGTACTATTCTAACAGATAGCACTAGGAATGAAATTACTGGCTTCAGCAACATTGGAAACTGTGCAGTAGAGGAGTTCACTTCTCTCTTTTAGAGTTTCCCTATTCAGGGGCCGTTGAACAAGAGATTCTTGTTGGTCTCTAGTGGAAAATGTTAAAAAACCAAATTTCCTGGTCAAAGTCCAATTTGCTTTTGAAGGGAGGCAGGTTAACCTCCTTAAACATGTTTTAAGTAGCATCCCATTCTACTTGCTGTCTATACTTTCTCTCCTTAAATATGTCATCAATGAGCTTGAGCGTTGTTTCACAAATTTCTTTTGGGGGCACATCGATGGGAAAAATAAAGCTCACTGGAATTCTGCATCTTAGTTTAGGCCCTTAAAAAATTACTTCCCAATTGCTACAAAATAAAAATCTAATCAAACTTAGATCACTGATCAACAACTTACTTAATTCAAGTTATTCAATCCCATGGAGACTTAGTTACTGGCACAGCAAAGCACACTCGTTCATTTAGGCTTCATCAGTTGGTCGATAACCCATATATTTAGAGAAAATAATGGGGTTGCTGATGCACTTGCAGAATATTCAACTACCTGTGTTTGTTCATACTCAAGAGTCTTTACCTCATGAAGCAAAAAGAGCATTTACGGAGACATACTTTGGCCTATCTTCCTGTCATTTTGTAGTTTAGATTTTTAGCGCTCCTATCCTAGGGAGTGATGGCATTGCCGAAGCTTGTTAGATAGGAGAGATGTTTTGCATCAATTGGGGGACGCCCCTCTTATACTTGTACGCAGCTTTTCTTTTTGTTTTATTATTCGTTTGAATATATATATATATATATATATATATATATATATATATATATATATATATATATATATATATATATATATATATATAGGTAGTAGCATGTTTTATAGGGCAAGTTTGAGCCTGGTTCAGGACTCCAATACAGTGACACGTCACAATTTAAATATGGGTTTGATGCCATGTGAAGCAAGGGGGCATCACATGTGTATCACACAGAAAAAATACGATTTTAGAGTTGGAAAATAAACGGTAACAACAAACTTGTTTCAACTTTCAACTGTCCATTTTCTGATGTAAAATACATGGTAGAGTTCAACTTTTGATTTTTTTCCCCAACATTATCTATGCAATGGCCCTTTCTCGAAGTGGCACCAAACCCATGTTTTGGTGCCACGGGTCACAGTTTTGGAGTGTGGTCCTGCGAAATAGGCTACTGGCCCTCTCTCTCTCTCTCTCTCTCTCTCTCTCTCTCTCTCTCTCTCTGTATGTGTATATATGTATTGGAAAAGGGGTGCGTACTCCCATGGATTACACAAGATAGGTACTTCAAGATCATGTGGAGCTCCACATGGTACCCAAAACACTGTTTTGGTGCCATGTGGAGCTCCAACATATTGTATAGATCAATTTAAAAAATAATAATTCAAAACTGAATTTTAAAATTGAAAGTCAAGTTTCGCTTGTGATTCCACCGTTCAGATTTTAAGCCTAGAAAAATACTCGGTCAAGATGTTGCAAGGTTTATTTTTAATTTTTTTAAATGATCTAAACAGCGCTACCTTACTCCTCGTGGCACCCAAAACATGTTTTGGGTGCCACGTGGAGCTCCATGTGAACCTTGGAGTATGGTAAGGTACTCCAATAGAGTACCTTCTCGGGATCCATACATACAAAGAGTGAGAGAGAGGGAGGGAGACCCGACTTATATGCTTTCTATAAGAGATTTTTAATTGGTTGACGGTGATATTGGGGCACGTTAGGTTCTGAGGAGTTAATTGAACGACTCTCCTATTTAGGAACAAAATTGGTTTTTAACCAATTTTTGTGCTAAGTAGGCTAGTCATTACCTCTATAAGAACTAGTGGCCCCATTTTTCAGCATCAACCAATTAAGACCCGCCGTATAGAAAACCCTATAAGGCAGGTCGCACTATAATATATCGCATACCCTGTTGGAATTTCTGAACTAAGAGAAAATTATAGTCTCTTTATTTGCTAATTTTTTTATGGAAGATTTTTCTTTTTATTCTATATTATTGACCGTGCTATGTTGAGGAAGCTGTGGTTTGCATCACCTGGTGTTGTTTGGAATTTTGAGCATTATAAAATTAATTCTCAACTTAGAGAATTAATTTTATAATGTGAACTAAGAGAAAATTGTAGTCTCTCTATTTTCTAATTTTTTGTGGACGACGATATTTCTTTTTATTCATATTATTGACCATGCATGCAATGTTGAGGAAGCTGTGGTTTGCATCACCTATTTAGGTATTTTGGGATATGAAGTTTAGTGTTGTAGTTTGGTATTTCGAGCATTGTAAAAGTAATTGGTTGTTAGAATAAATTGTTTAAATTACTAACCTGAGGGTTTAACTTTGCTTATATATCATGTCGGAAGAAGATGCAAATATCCCATCTATTTTTGTCTGACTAAAAAATAACATGCCATGAGTGAAAATATCATAACATATTTTTTCGTTCCAAATAGAAACAAGATGGAAAAATAATTTTTATATTTACAATTTGTTCTCTTCTTGAATGAAGAATACTCTTGATGAGTCTTTTTAGGATTTAATCGCTGCTACAGTGTATTTCTTCTTGGCATTGTTTTTCTGTTTTGTTTTGTTTTAGTTTTAATATTGACAGTTTGTTTGCTTGGTTGTTTTTGTTCTATTTTTTTTTATGTCCCTCTTCTATGTTCTTGAGAGAACTCTTGCATAGTCCAATTTATGTATTATATATTTACATTGTTTTGACGTGTCATTTGCGGAATTGGAGAATTCTGCTATTTATTTCGTGACAATATTCTTTTAGAGAGATCAACATACCATTGAAATTTGTGTACTTTCTTCCAGTTTTTATTAGATCCTTCGTTCTGTGCTTCTTGTAGGGCCACTTTGCAAGATCTTATTAAGAGGGTGTGGTTGCGAAGAGATTGTTTTGGAGACGCCTGGCATGCTACGCGTGAACAACTGCTATTAATTTATGGAGAAGCCATTGCATCAAATTGTTCACAACTTGTGCAGATGATTCAGGTGGAGAAATATTGCTCAATGATGGTCCTATAGTTAATAATTCCAATATCTAGTAGAAGGTTGAGCTAAATAATCGTTATTGAAGTACTACATCACATGTAAAAACATTTATCCTAAGTACTTTATAGTTGCTGTATGATACCTGATTCTATACTTCAATCTTTAGTCTATACATGAGGAGGTAGTTTTCTTTGGTATAATGTTTATTTTATTTTATTTTAACCTGTTAATATCTTAATAAGCTAAATGCTTGAAGATAAAGTTCAAATGTATCACAAATCTAGTCCATAATTATTATCATAAAGTATCTGTAAATTTTGGCTCATGCTTTCAAGGAGGGGTTGAATTCTTTTTCTAACCACATGATATGTTAGGGGAATCCTTGATGCAGGACAAACCCTAAACTACGTGAATGCGATGATTAATTGCTTGCCGAAGTTAAACTGAATTAAATTCAACAATAAATTTGAAAATATAGCGAATACCTTAGGAGTTCGTAGTTTTCCATGTGAAAAGATCACGTTCGGTTTGAGTAGGGTTCAGCCTTTGCGCTAGATCTGTTAGAATAGCGATGCGGATCGGTCCTAGAGATAGGACTCTCTGGGTGCTTACTATTCAATGCTGGGATCACTGGTTTTCTCTGGGTGTTTGATGCGGAAGGGTTTAATAACTCTGCTGGGATCTACGGTTGTTGAATCGAATCCGTTCAATGGATTAGGGAAAGGCTAGGGTTTATGATTTCGGGTATATGAAAAGATTTAAAAGTAGAGAAAGAAAATAAAATATAGAGATAGATAGAGGATAGATGTTGTGGGCTTCACACCCTTGGCTTCACACCAAACCCTTCTTGGGAAGAAGATTCACTTTTCGTAGAGGCTCATCTCAAGCACACAAGCAAAAACTCTTTTCATTCATAATCAATAACTAATTACAATATTTTTCTTAAGGATCTTATATAGGAGGTCTTACAATAAAAGAAAACTCTAAAACAAATACTAAATAAAAGGCAAATAAGCCCCTAAGACTCAAGTTCAAAACTGAAATAAAATTACTCTGCACGATTTCGATCGAAACATATATATATATATATATATATATATATCAATATATCGCCGTTGGAATTCAATCGATCGAAAAGGACATTCGATCGATCGAATATAAAATTTGATCGATCGAATTTTCTATATATATATATATCACTTCAGAAATAGTGTTTTCTGTCGACATAGTTCGATTGATCGAAATTGCAATTCGATTAATCGAAATTGTCGTGTTCCTCCAATTCTCCAACATTTTATCTTTCGCTTAGTTCTGACTTCCATTCCGCTTCTTCCGACATTAGTACACGCGAAAAGGCTTCATCATCGATGAAGCGTCGTGATAGCGATCGAGCATGTCACGGTCCAGGCGGCACACCCCGTCTTCAGCTAACCATGAGTTCTCGGAGTCCGGCTTTTCCAACCACTTGACCAGATATTTTTGAAATCCGCCCCCATGGGTGGATATCGCCAAATCATCTAATATCCCTTCGATCTCATCTCTGCGCTGCTTGCATGGTGAAGGGAATGGTAGGGGTTGCAGGGTGGGGCTACTTGGAAGGGGTTGTGAAGGGTGGGGATGGGGCCAAGGAAGGAACTAGGTCCTCCACATTGAACGTAGAGTTTCCCCCATATTCGGTGGAAGTTCGAGAACATATGCATTAGGCCCGCTCCTTACCACAATTCTAAAAGGTCCAGCGCCGCGGACTTGAAGTTTCTTTGCGGCTCCCAATGGGAACCGCTCAGGTCTAACCCGAACCATTACATAATCTCCAACTTGGAATTCCTTGAAGCGCCTATGCGCATCCGCAGATATTTTGTATTGTTCTTTGCTTGCATTAATTTTTTTTCTAATTTCGGCATGCAATTCATGTATATGTTGTGCAAATGAATCGGCTGCCTCAGAAACTCGATAGGATGCAGACATGGGGATTAGATCGATGGGTGTTCTAGGCCTATGACCAAGGACAACCTCCAAAGGACTCATACCTACCTATTGACTAAATTGTTGTATGCAAACTCGGCTAAAGGCAAAGTAGAATCCCAAGTCCTAGGGTGATCACCAACAAGACAACGGAGAAGATTACCTAAGCTCCTATTGGTGGACTCCGTTTGACCATCTGTTTCAGGATGATAGGCCGAAGAAAATTGGAGCATGGTACCCATCATGTGCCATAAAGTTTTCTAGAAATAACTGATAAATTTTACATCCCGATCCGACACAATTGTCTTGGGTAACCCATGTACACGCACAACCTCCCCGAAAAATAATTTGGCTATGTGAGCCGCATTGGAGGTTTTAGAGCAAGGTAGGAAGTGGACCATCTTTGAAAAGCGGTCCACTACCACAAAAATGGAATCGTGCTTCCGTTGAGTCTTTGGAAGTTCGAGCACGAAATCCATGGAGATGTCTTACCACGGGGTGTGCGGCACGGGTAAAGGAGTGTACAAGCCGGTATTCTGCTTAATATGCTTCGCAACTTAGCATGTACGACATTGTTTTACGACCCTAGAGACATCTCTCACAAGGTTAGGCCAATAAAACCTATCCTCAACGAGCGCACTGGTTTTATCTCGCCCAAAATCTTCGGCAATCCCTCCGGCATGTAACTCCCAGATGAGGAAGTCACACAATGAAGTACGAGGGATACTCAAACGATTTCCTTTGAAAAAATACCCATCCAACAGGGTATACTCGGAGTTAATATTGTTCGGATGTTCAAGGAAAGCAGTGTATTCTGCCTCGAAATCTGGGCAGTCAGGATAATCTTGTTTCAACTGCTCAAATCCGATGACCTCGGTGCTCATAGACTGCAAAGTCGCCACTCGACGACTAAGCGCATCAGCTGCCTTGTTTTCGGCACCGGCCTTATGCTTCAATACGAATGTGAACCCTTGAAGGTACTCGACCCACTTCGCGTGCCTCGGGTTCAACTTTTTCTAGGAAGCAAGGAAACGTAAGGCTTCGTGGTCAGAAAACAACACAAATTCCTGCGGTCTCAGGTAATGTTTCCAATACCACAGAGATCGGACGACCGCATAAAACTCCTTGTCATAGGTGGAGTATTTTTGCTTTGCCTCATTGAGCTTCTCACTAAAATAGGCCACAGGGTGGCCCTCTTGGCTCAGCACTCCGCCTATGCCTACACCCGATGCGTCACATGCGACTTCAAAGACTTTAGAAAAGTTCGGTAGGCGCACGACGGGTGCGGTAACCATTTTATCTTTATCTCGGCAAAGGCCCTCGTTGCGGCTTTGCTCCACAGGAACTCCCCCCCTTTTTTCATGCAATCGGTAATGGGAGCCATGATGGTGCTAAAGTTTCGGATGACTCCACAATGACCTTAACCTTCGCAGGGTTCGCAACCATCCCGTTTATCGGGACACTCCACAATGACCTTAACCTTCGCAGGTCCGCAACCATCCCGTTTATCGGGATAATGAATCCCAAGAATACAACGAATTGTTGCATGAAGATGCACTTCTTGAGATTCGCGTATAACCTTTCTCCCCTCAACGTTTCGCAAACCAACCGTAGGTGGATAATGTGTTGTTCCTTGTCTGAGCTGTAAATCAAGATGTCATCAAAGTATACGACAAGGAATTTGCCAAGGAATGGCCTCAACACTTAGGTCATGAGCCTCATAAATATGCTCGGGGGATTGCATAGCCCAAAAGGCATGACCATCCACTAATAAAGACCGTCTTTGGTCTTGAAGGCGGTTTTCCATTCATCGCTAGGGCGAATACGAACTTGATGGTAGTCACTTTTAGGGTCTATCTTGGAGAAGATAGTGGCGCCAACCATCATGTTGAGCATGTCATCAAGCCTTGGTATGGGAAATCGATATTTAACCGTGATCTTATTAATTGCACGGCTATCCACACACATGCGCCATGTACCATCTTTCTTAGGAGTGAGTAATGCTGGTACAACACACGGGCTCAGACTCTCTTGTATGAACCACTTTTAAAGGAGCTCACTGACTTGCCGAGTTAACTCGGCGTGCTCAACCGGATTCAACCTGTAGTGGGGCAGGTTCGGTAATGTAGATCTGGGAACCAAGTCGATTGCGTGTTGAATGTCATGTATGGGAGAGAGCTCATTAAGTAAGTCTTCGGGGAAGACATCCGCAAATTCAGTCAAGATTGGCTCGTCCTCCTTAGGGTACTCACGTGCTGACCCAGGAGTACTTTCAACGGTGACCACGACATATACTACGCTCTCATCTTTCGATGCTCTCTCGAACTCTGAAGGGGTCACAATGTTGATGGCCTTGGATTGCCCTCCCTTCTTCTCAACTCTGTTGACTGATGGTGCTTTGGGAGCCAAAGGGTTGAGAGTGATTTTGTTACCCTTATAATTGAACGTGCAAATATTAGATCGGCCAAAAATGAACATGTTCAAGTCATAAAGCCATGACCTCCCTAAGATGATGTGGCCCACATCCATCGGCACCACATCGCACCACAAGGTGTTCGAGTATGAACCCAATTGTATAGGTACACGACACCTTTGTGATATGGGAATGGATGAGGAATCAACCCATGTGACTTTATAAGGCCTCGGGTGGGCTTCGGGGGTAAGCCCTAAGCGGTGACGGTATGTTCTGACACCACATTGGTACAGCTTCCGCTATCCACGATTACCCTACAACTCTTTGTCGCACATGTGGCAAAGGTGTGGAAGATGTTCTCCCTCCGCCAATCCTCCTTTTCATCCCGTAGAGGTTGTGCAAAGGCACACCCACGACTAGAGCACGACCCATGTCATCACCTTCCTCGTCACTAGGTGTGACATTCGGCTCAAAGACCTCTTCCTCATAAACTCCTTCACTTTCCTCTCCTCCGTCGATGAAGAGATTCCTTTGTGGGTCTCTCGTGGGGCTTTGGACGACAAAGTGTCCCAATCCTTGACATGTCTAACACTTGACATGAGACCCGCTCCTCGAGGATTCTCTGGCTACACCCTTTCCTTTGTTAAACCACACATTGACAGATGTGGATTGTGTGGGTTTGGGAGGCGGGTTTCCAGCACTAAGTTTCACTTCGCCGGTACGGGGTTGACCGGTGTGAAAATCAGATCACCTAATCATCGTCATTTTCAAATATCGTTCTAGGTCTTGAACGACGGTGTAACATTAGGCAAGGGTCTCAACAAGGTGGGAGACTAACTCTTTCTGCAGGTCAAGCCTCAATCCGGTGCGAAATTTGGATAGAGTGACTTGAGGGTCTTCGGACATTGTGGCTCTCATAATGAATTCTTCAAATTTGCCAATGTAGTCCGATACGGGCATACTACCTTGGTGTAGATTCTGCCATTGATCGAGGAGACGATGGTAGTATGAGGAAGGAACGCACTTCTCTGTAAGTCGTTCCTTCATGTCCTCCCAACGGGTAATGGGAGTACAACCCGCATTCGTTCTGATGCATTCAACGTTGACCCAAAAGAGTCGGGCTTGGTCTATGAGCTTCATTTTAGCAAGCCTAACACATCTTTCATCGCTCATGCCAAACCACTCAAAGTGCTGGTCCATATCGGATAACCAATCGAGGAAGACTTGAGGGTCTAATCTTCCATCGAAAGTTGGGAACTCAATCCGAACATTTTTGAGGAGTTTCCCTTCCGGGTCGTAGTCATCTCCATGATGATCTAACCTATGGTTCCGGTTTCGATTATATTGGTAGTCATTTCGTTCGAAACGTGGACCATTACGCTCACGGGGTGGTTCGAGGTACTCATCACCCTCATCTAACAGATTGACTCGGTCTAACAACCTCTCATTGGATGCTTTAAGACATCCAATGAGTGGTTTGACATCCATTTTTGAGGAGTTTCCCTTTGGGCTGTCTCCATGACAGCCATTTTTGAGGAGTTTCCTCAAAAAGGATGCTTCAAGACATCCATTTTTGAGGAGTTTCCCTTTGGGCTGTCTCCATGACAGCCATTCGATCATTGATCGATTTAGATCAGCCCTTATGCCGTTAAGAGCTTCGGCAATCCCACTCATGTCCATGGTGATACGGTTAACTAATGACGGGTTCTAGAATGGAATGTAAAATGAACTGATAATGAAGGAGGACTTTTGACAAACACGTGATGTGCACACTTTGGCCAAAACAAAAATAATATGCGAATAAAATTAAAGTGCAATGAATTCAATGTCACACAGCATGCCCTAACCTAGAACCTAGGCTCTGATACCAAAACTGACGCAGGACAAACCCTAAACTATGTGAATGTGATGATTAATTGCTTGCCGAAGTTAAACTGAATTAAATTCAACAATAAATTTGAAAATATAGCGAATACCTTAGGAGTTCGTAGTTTTTCATGTGAAAAGATCACGTTCAGTTCGAGTAGGGTTTAGCCTTTGCGCTAGATCCGTTAGAATAGCGATGCAGATCCGTTCTAGAGATAGGACTTTAGGTCTTTCCAGATTAGGGCGCTCACAATTCAATGATGGGATCACTAGTTTTCTCTGGGTATTTGATGCGGAAGGGTTTAATAACTCTGCTGGGATCTACGGTTGTTGAATCGAATCCGTTCAATGGATTAGGGAAAGGCTAGGGTTTATGATTTCGGGTGTATGAAAAGATTTAGAAGTAGAGAAAGAAAATAAAATATAGAGATAGATAGAGGATAGATATTGTGGGCTTCACACCAAATCCTTCTCGGGAAAAAGATTCACTCTTCGTAGAGGCTCATCTCAAGCACGCAAGCAAAAACTCTTTTTATTTATAATGAATAACTAATTACAATGTTTTTCTTAAGGACCTTATATAGGAGGTCTTACAATAAAAGAAAACCCTAAAACAAATACTAAATAAAAGACAAATAAGCCCCTAAGACTCAAGTTCGAAATTGAAATAAAATTACTCTGCACGATTTCGATTGATCGAAAGTGAAACTCGATCGATCAAAACACATATATATCAATATTTCGCCGCTGGAATTCGATCGATCGAAAAGGACATTCGATCGATCGAATTATATATATATATGTATATATATATATATATATATATATATATATATATATCACTCCAGCAATAGTGTTTTCTGTCGACATAGTTTGATCGATCGAAATAGGAGTTCGATCGATCGAAATTGCAATTCGATCGATCGAAATTGTCGTGTTCCTCCAATTCTCCAAAATTTTATCTTTCGCTTAGTTCTGACTTCCATTCCGCTTCTTCCGACGTCGGTACACGCGAAAATGTCCATATCCGATATCTACGATGTCGGCTTCCCCGTCAATCCTTCCACCCGTGGATTTGGTATAAGTACTATGTGAAGATGGGATAACGCATCCATAGGGCTTTGATTTTTCACGTCTGATGTACTCGTATTTCTAACAGGTTTAGAGAAGGATAAAATGTTATCTCCAGCCTAATTTTGAAAGATTCTCCCAATCCCAGCTCTATTTGGATTCCTTTTGCTATTTCCGTCAAATTGAACTTAATTCATCTATGATATCACTTGAGATGATCATTCTATAGTTCCTTGACTCCATTTCATATGTGATGCTGTTTTTCTTTTTGAGCATCTTAAGTTATATAAATCTAATAAAAAAGGACACAATACACATAACTAGGGCTATTAAAAGCATAATCCAAGATAAGAGAAAATTTAACTACTATTATTATTTTTATCACTACACCATGTATTTAGATTACTTAAAGCAACTCCATTTTTCATCACTTTCTTAGCCTTTGAGTTGCTAACGCCATATGAAGGTTGCATTTGGATGTACAATTGTAAAAAGTTCAAGAATTTAATTCAGAACACAAATTTTTTTTCATAGTCGAGTCAATTTTTTTTATCTATTTTATTTTTTTGCAGACTGCAATTATATTCCATTATGATCAACGTTGTTAAATGGCATATGCGACCCTATGCGATGGCATGGCCCAATCGCATAAGCGATTGTGCCATGGCTCAGAATTTTTATTTTTATTTTTCAAATTTTCAAAAAAACACAAAATAAATCCCAAAAATTCCCAAATAAATCCCAAAATTATCAATATAAAAAATCATATATTTTTGTTAATTTTGTGCTTTATATTGTAGAATGAAAAGAATATATCCCATATGGTGGAAGAAAAAATATGAATTTCATTAAAAAATAAGTCAAAATAGTACAAAAATAAAGTGAACCATACAAAAGAGAAGGAAAGAGATCCAAAACATACCTTTGATAGTTGTGGTATGCATTAGGAAGAGAAACCCCCTATTCTTAGGGCTGGAAGCCTAAAAAGAAAAGAAAAAATCAATGTTGGAGAAGTATGTCATGGTATACACTGTATGCAATGGCATACTGCTGCATATGCGATGGTATGCCATGGCATATTGTTGCATATGCGATGGCATACTTACTGTATCGTATATGCCATCATGGCATATGCGATACACCCTTCCCAGATGGCATATGCGATCGCATATGACAACACTGATTATGGTATGTACGATAGGTTTCCATTTCAAAAGGATTTTTCATCCTTTTGGCTAGGGCAGGAACAATGAAGGTTTCTATATGTTTTTTAGTTTTATTTTCTTGTGAATTTGGCCACATTGTCAAAATTGTATTGGATCATGAAATCCTATAGGTTCAATTGAAGGAATTGTAAATCATAAGTAATGAGAATCAACTAGTTTGTCGAAAAACATAAAAATATGAAAAATTGAAATTGTAAATTAAGAATAAAGAATATATCTATTCATATTAATCTTCATCAAGAAATTAGTAAGTACCAACTAATTCCAACATTTTCATACTTAAAAAGTCGCAAAGAAACTAAAACAAGTTTAAACTTTAAAGTGAATTGACCTATAAATGAGTTAATTTGTGTAGGAGTAATTAGGGTTAGGGTTTGGTGGAGAAGGAGAAGAAGAAGACGAAAGAGGTAGGTGGAAATTAGGGTTGAGTTGCCTAGCTCAACACTCTTTCCAATGTAGTTATTCCTTAGATATTATAATCTTTACATCACGGATTTTGATAGAAAGAAGCTACACTGAACTCTTTCCAATGTAGTTATTCCTTAGATATTATAATCTTTACATCATGGATTTTGATAGAAAGAAACTACACTGAACAGAGTAAGTTTGTACGCTTACTCCACACACAACCCATGAACACTAATTATACACCCACTAATGTATATATAACTACATCACCAACACTCTCCCTCAAGTTGGTGCATATATATCTATCATGCCTAACTTGGAGGTGATGTCAAATAAGAGCTTCCCCCAGCACCTTGGTAAGGATGTCGGCTAACTGGTCTTCAAAACGTACTTGAGGTATGGCAATATCCTTGGATCAACATTTTCTCTGATGAAGTGGCAATCAACTTCTATATGTTTTGTCCTCTCATGATAGACAGGATTCTCTACAATGTGATCAGCTATCTCATTGTCACCATAGAGAGTCATGGGCATTGTGATATGAACCCTAGATCAGAAAGGATATGTTTCAACTACATACCCTCACATGCCCCTTAGGACATGGCTCTGTACTCCCCCTTTTCACTAGAGTTGGATACTGCATGTTTCTTCTGATCTCTGAGTTATTTACCTCCAAGGAAGGTGCAATACCCAGTGGTGGACCTCCTATCATTCAAGGATCCAATCCAACCTAAATCAGTAAAGATCTCAATAACGAAATGACCGTGATTTCCATACAAGTCCTGGAAGAGAGACTTCTCTTCAAGTATCTGAGAATCCTGTTAACAGCATCGAGGTGAGTGTTCCTAGTTGAGTGCATATACTGATCGCCACACTCACCACATATGCTATATCAGGATGTGTCATGATGAGATAGATTAGTTTACCAACTAATCTTTGATGAGATCTAGGATCCTTGATAAGTTCACCCATTTCTCCATTCAGCCTATGATTTTGCTCAATCGGATTAATAGCAGGTTTGCATCCTAACGTCCTTGTATCATGAAGAAAATCAAGAGTATACTTTCTCTGTGACAACACAATTCCCTTCTTTGATCTTGCCATTTCAACCCCAAGAAAATATATTAGAGGACCTAAATCCTTGATTTCAAAGGCTCTACGAAAATGATCATTCAAGTGCAATATTTCCTCACTATCATCACCAGTGATGATAATATCCACTTACACTATTGGATTTGTCCCACATTGGTTTTGGGTTGGTCCTCCTTGGGCTATTTATATCTTGGGCAAACCTCACCTTACAAGCCGGGTATGTGAGGTTGAGTTAGGCCCGTTGGATTTCTTATCATGGTATCAAAGCAGGCCTTTCTCCATTCCACGTCACCCAAGTTTAGTTGTCCACGTGATTTGGCTCAGTCCTATCAACACGTGAACGGGCGTGTTGAAGGTTAGTTCCACATCAGCTAAATCATAGCCTTGTCTCTCCCCTTATAATATCTTGGGCCCCACCACTCAATGCCTATTGGTTTTGAGTTGGATGCACAGACTTATCATACACCAAGATAACCGTGGTGGCTTCTTTTGTATTCATACCCCATAACAACCTCACTGAACTTTTGGAACCAAACACGTGGCGATTGTTTTAATCCATAGATGGATTTCTTGAGCTTACGTACTTTGTTCTTTTCCCCTTCTTTAACAAACCCTGGAGGTAGCACCATATACACTTCTTCCTTAAGATCACCATGAAGAAATGCATTCATCACATCAAGTTGAGTGAGAAGCCAATCTCTAGAAGATTAAGTAATAAGAGATAATAGAACTCTAATGGTATTCGATTTTTCCACTTGAGCAAGCATGTCCTGGTAGTCAAGACCTTGGGTTTGAGTAAACCCAAGTGCCACTAGTCTTGCCTTATACCTTTCCACTGATCCATCTGGCCTATACTTCATAGTGTAGACCAATTTGCAACCAACAATCTTCTTTCCTTCTGGCAAATCAACCACATTCCATTTCTTATTTTCTCTAAGGCTTTTGTCTCTTGAATCATGGCATCCCTTCACTGTGGCTACAATAAGGCACTTGAAACAAATGTAGGAAGAGGAATAAAAGAGTTGGAAAAACTTTGATATGAATAGGATGATGAGTGCATGAACGAGACCCTTTTCGAACCGCAATTGGAAGATCGAGATCGGAAGATGATGGACCTTCATCGGGAAAGGGATCCTGCTCAGTGGTCTGAGAAGGAAGCTCTCCTTGATTCTTCTTTGTAGTTTGCTCATGAGATGCTCTCCTGCCTTTTCTCCTTTTATCAAACCAGATTGTTTCCATATCTGTCAAATTTTGGGACATCTTTCTTGCTCTCATCAGCTTTCTCTTTTTCATCATTTACATCTCCATCATCACCCAAATCCAACACTGGAAGAGCCTTAGTGTTCTCTTCCATCCTAGATCCATCAATCTTCTCCTGAAGAGGGAGCTGAGCATAAAAGGGAGTGCCCTAAAAACAGTGACATCCATGGTCACAATTATCCAATCACAACTATCTGACAAGATATAGGATCAAAACATTTGTACCCCTTTTGAGAAGAGGGATATTCCACAAAGATATACCGAGTGACTCGAGGATCCAACTTAGAACGTTGAATAGTGGGTACATGAGCATTGCACAAAGACCCAAAAACATGAGGAGGAACTTCAATGAGAAGCCTATTTTCCTGTTAGAGATCCCATTTTGTTGTGGGGTTTAGGGACGCGTTGATTACCATTCAATTCCATGATCTCGAAGATAAGATTGAAGATGATGGGAAGTGTACTCATCACCATTATCAGATCTAAGGATCTGCACAGTGCCATTAAATTGGGTGCCAACCAACCTGTGGAACAAAGGAAAAAATGAGGCAACCTCATTTGGTTTAGAAATAGAAATAGAGTTTTAGTCAAGGATCAAAAATTCGGCCGAAAACCGAAAATTTGGCCGAAATTTTGGGTCCCATACAAATTTGGACTGAAATTTCGGTCATTTCGGCAGAAATTTTGATCCTTGGTTTTAGTCTTCAAGTCCATTTTAAGGTGGAATTGGTTCCATAAGTTCTAGTTTCATAGAAAGTTGAATTGGAGTCATTGTAGAAGTAAAACATTAACTTTTGAATTTTTTATGGTAGCTATAAAGAGAAAATGTAACTTGATTTATTTATGGAAATTTAGGGTACTTGTTTTTCTAGTTGAAGCTTAACGCTAGTTTCTATCTTTTTTTTTTCGTTTTTTTTTTTTATCAGCAAAACACAAAAGAAAGTCATTGAAAAAGAGAAATTACAATCTATGCGGTAGTGAGACACTACCACAGGATAAAGAGAAAACCCTTAGAACCCCTAAAGAAAATTTCCCCAAGAAGAAGCTCAAGGAGGGTCCCAAGCTTTGAAAAGGTCTAGAATGTCCGATTGAGAGAAATGCGGCGCCATAGATGCCCAACTTAGCAAAAATTCTTTAGCTGAGTCTACCACTATATCCGTAGGTCTAGCTATACAGTTGAAAACTCTATTATTCCTTTCTAGCCAGATCGCCCACCTTACTGCAAAAGGCGTGAGGACCCAAGGGTTGACGAAAATATTCCAATTATCAAGTCCCCATTCCCATTGATGTAGGAGAAGGCCAAAAGAACTTGGGAACACCCATTCATATTAAACTTAGCGAGAGCCTCTCCCCATACTTTAACTGAAAAAGTACAATGAATGAGAACATGAGAAGGGGATTCCTTTTCCTTCATACAGAGAAGACAATATTTCTGACCACTATCCTTCTCTTACGGAGCTGATCCTTGGTAAGAATGCGGCCCCACGCAGCCGACCAAACGAAGAACCGGATTTTTGTTGGAATCTTAGCTTTCCAAAAACTTAAGTGTAGGCTTATCATGGTGCAAAATCTTATACCCGTTAATAGCGTTGTAAAAAGAAAAAACCGAGAAAGTGCCTTTCGCATTTTTGTCCCAAATTCTCGTATCAACTCCTGAACTGTTAGGTGAAATCGAATGAAGAAGGCTGAAAAGGCTGATGTAAGCATCAATTTCCTCGTCTTTAAGCATCCTTCTGGTACTGATGTTCCAAACCCAGGTACTACTGTTGTGCGCCACAAACTCTCTGATGACCCCACTTTTGTTCCCAGCGATCCAGAAAATAGAAGGGGACTCCTCCCTTAAGCTATGGCTGTCCCTCCAAAAATCTATCTTTTCCCCATCTTCCCAACTGAATCTGATACTCGAGTGGTACTGCTACCGCCCCTTTATACACAAGGTCCCACGCATTCCTCTCTGTCCCGTATTTTTCTTTTACTAAATCCCTCCACAGAGGGTGCTGGTTGTCAGCTTCTCCCACCCTCCAAATCCATTTGGCTAGGAGAGCTTGATTCATAAGCTTAAGGTTGCGGATGTCCAAACCTCCCTCTTTTTTACTCGTACAACAGTCCTGCCAATTAACTAGGTGAATTTTGGAGTCGCTGCTACTCCCTTCCCAAAGGAAATCCGTGATGATCTTGTGAATGGACAAGATAACCGATGCAGGAGCGGAAAAAAGGACAGAAAATAGGGAATGCCGAGTGTGTGGATTTAACTAGAGTAAGGCAACCTCCGTTGCTCAACATTTTACCTTTCCAAGTAGTAAGTCTCTTCCGGTATCGGTTAACTACTGGGTCTCAGTGATGAATTTTGGGCTTAACCGTGCCGAGGGGAAGTCCAAGGTATTTCAGAGGAAGCTTTTCTTTGAGGCAGCAAGAAAATTCAGCAAGAGGGGATATGATGCTCTGGCCAATGTTTATACCAACAACTTTTGACTTCTATAGATTCACTTTTTTCCCTGACACAGCTTCAAAAACCGATAGCACCCCAAGCACATTTCGGATTTCCGGGAGGTGAGTGATGGATAGTTGGTCAGAGATATGGAAAAACTTAAAAAGATTAATGGTAGAAGCATTAAGGAGGAGTCTATGCAGAGCTTAAAGCTAGTTTCTATCATATATCCTTCAATCGTTCTCTCTCGTTGGATTTCTGTTGGAGGTACATACATGTTTAAATTGTTGTTTCTCTTAGTTCTGATCTTCTTCACATCAAAGTGCTATTAGAGCAAGCCGCTTTATTGATTCTTCTATTTGATGTTCTGTTTTTTGTTTATTATTTTTTTTTAATTTTTGGTATTTTTCTTAATTTTCTATTTGAAATCCTCGAGAAAAATGTGAGGCTTACACCTCACGAGAGGGCGGAAAACTCTTATTCCACTTATCAACTTTGAAACCACTAAATTGAAATTGTTAAAGCTGCACAATATATATATATATATATATATATATATATATATATATATATATATATATATATATATATGGGTTTGGTATTAACGGTTTTCTCAACTCCAGTTTTTTGCCAGGTCAAATTCTTTGCCCGGGCATGAAATGTGCTATTGATTTCAGGGAATTTCAAGTTTTTATTTCCCCTTTTTTATCATACTAGGCTTGTTTAATCTTTAGAAGTTTTATGAAAATTATCTACTCCAGGTTATTCAAGACGAATATCTTTTGGAAGAAATTGAGCAGTATAGAGTTTCAAATGCCATCCCGCCCCCACTTCAGCGTCTTATGAAGTATTGTGAAGCATCAAGTTTAGGACAGGCTACAAACTCGGATGGAAAAACTTCTCTTTGGAGTATGGTGATCAGATCTTGCCTAAGAGACATGTATCACTATGGTCGCATCTGTGGGTTACATACTCTGGAATGTGTAATGGATACTGCTCTGTCTGCAGTCAAGAGGGAACAACTTCAGGAAGCTAGCAATGTATGTGTTTGGTGTCTTTTAGAAATTAAACAAGTAATAGTGCTCCTTGCTGGATGTCTCTTTATTTTTTTTTTTATGGGGCAAATTGATTGTTGATTTGGCAGGTTCTTTCACTGTTTCCCCTTCTGCAACCCTTGGTAGCGGTCATGGGATGGGACCTACTGTCTGGTAAGACAGGGGCAAGAAAAAAACTGATGCAACTTTTGTGGACAAGTAAGTCACAGGCATTAAGGCTTGAGGAGTTTTCACTCTATGAAAAGCAATTGGATGAGGTATGTTTCTTTCACTTTGGACATTGGTCTTAAAATTATCAATAATGATTTGGTATAGTTCTGTAATCATATTTGCTGGTAGGCATAATTATAAGTACCACTGGAATCTTCTATTGACAGGTATCTTGTGTCGAACATCTTTGTGATATGCTATGCTATCATCTGGATCTGGCTTCCTTTGTTGCCCGTGTCAACTCTGGTCAATCATGGAATATAAAAAATTCTATACTTTTATCTGGGAAAGAACAAAAGGCAGATGAAAATAGTGATGGGCATTCAGATCCATTTGTTGAGAATTTTGTGCTTGAAAGACTTGCTGCTCAAACACCTCTCCGGGTGAGTATATTATTTGCAATTTGATGAAGAAATGAAATGCTTTGGCTTCTTCATGATCCTATTTAGATTACAACTTTTCCTATGTACTTGTATGGAAAAACAAGTAGAATGTAGTGCTGGCAGCTACTAGGAGAAAAATATGTTGACATTTACTGGCTTTGTTTTTGCCCCCATTTTTCAACTGATGAAGCTATTTTCTTAGGGTATTGATGAATCTTTCTAGTTGCAATATATTCTATGCAGTTATAGTAGAAAATATTGGCTCGTTTGTTGCATCAGGAACAGTATGGTAATCTAAACATATGGGGCCTTGTAATCGCTAGAGATTTAGGCGGAAGATTGCATAAGCTTTGATCACTAACTGATAAAAAATTTGCAATTATTTAAAGTGATTTTTGTTCCTTGGTAAAATTGTGAGGTTGAAATATCTTTGTCAAGATCTGTCGTTTATAGAATGATAGTAGCTTATGATTCTTATGCGTTTTAGATGGATGTATCCTATAAAAGTAGCTAACCAAGCTTAGTCTGACTTATGTAATCTATATTTCATATTATATATCATATGCCATGTGGACACTGGAAACCACCTATATGGAAGATATATAAGAGGCATCAAAAGTAGTACAGTAACGTTCTAGTGCAAAGTCAATCAAATACAAGTTTCCCACAAATTACCAGTTAACAAACAATCACAATAGTGATGTGAGCACATCAATAGCTAAATTTATTAATTCAAGATGCCCAATACACCATACTCTTTTTTAAGGGTGCAGTCTAATGGGAATGTATTACAACTTCCCAGGTGCCAGTTAAATAGTACATGTTGATTGTTGGTCTAGTTTCTTTATAATATTAATCATTCTATGATTTTATTGTATTATGGAGTGGTAGCCATATCACAAGAAAAATATTTCCTGATTCCCTTGTTTACCACTCAATATTCATTCTTCTGGTTTTGGTCACATTAGCGTAGGATGTTTGCAATAATAAGAGGTAATAAACTTTTTTAATTATCTCTGATAATCTTGTCTTTGTTCTTTATTCTTTACCTTTTCCCTCAAGTCATGCATGTCATTGTTGAAGTGATTTTAGGATTTCGGTTTAGATCTAAGTGTCTTAGTTAGAGCATGTGCTCTACAAGCCTTATATTATATGCTAAGAGTAAAATATAATAATGCCCATGTTATTAACTACATACACACCATTTATAGTAACGCCACATGCAACAGTCTCCCTTAAGCTAGAGAGTAAAAATCAAACATGCCAACTTGGCCATGATATCATGAAGAAGAGCAGGCCCAACGGCCTAGTAAACACATCATCTAACTAGTGAGACGAGGAAACACGTTGATCTTCAACGAAGCATCCCACACTTTTTCTCTGACAAAATGCACATCAACTTCAATATGTTGGTCCATTCACGTAGAACAGAGTCACGTGCAATCTTCTGTGCAGCCTCATCACATCATAGAGGAATAGCGCCACTGGTGGGGAATCCCAACTCTGACATGAGATAACGGAGCCGCAAAATCTCATTTGTGCCCGTAGTTACAATGTCGGGATCCGGCAATGAATCGGCAAGGTCTAAGTTGGGAAAAATCGATAGAAATCGGTAAAATTTGGTTAAAGTCTGAAAAAATCGGGGAAAATAAAAAAAAATTCAAAAAATAAAAATTATATAAAAAAGATATCATATTGTATTTGAAGTAAAAAATAGTAATTTTAAGAGCCATTAAAGCAGAGGGTTTAAAGTTAACAGCCATTAAAGGGGCCACTAAAATGAACTTAATAGCCATTAAGTAAAACCCCATTTTAAATCCCACTAAACATTTTAAATGGTTTTAGGGGTCTTTCAGCATTTGGTGGGGGTTACAAACAGCCATTAATCAGAATAAACAGAGGAAGGAAAAGGAAAAAAGAAAAACAGTAAAGAGAAGGAGAAGAAGAAGAATAGAAAAAATAGAAAGAAAAACAGAAAAAGAAGAAATAGAAAGAAAAAACAGAAAAAGAAGAAGAAAAAGAGAAGAAAAAAATAAATCACCTGAAGCCTCACCGGATATTTGTCTCTGGAAGTCACGCCGGAAGTGTCGTCGGGGTATGGGGAGACGAAGTCAAGAACGGCCCTTAGGGCTTAGGGTTGCTTTGGTAGAATAAGTAGACTTCAGTAGTCTGACTCAGGGTTACTTAATTCGCTGGGCTACCCAGCGAATCGCGAACCGGTTCGGTGCGAACCGGTTCGTGGTTCAATTCGCTCCGGTTCGTTGGAAAAGGCGAACCAGCCGGCCTACAAAGTTCGAGTTACAAAAACTGCAAATAGCAGGATTCGAACTTGGGTTGCTTGGATACAACGCTAAATGCACTACCAGCGCTCCATCTATGCCACTTATGTGTATTCAAACAATTATTATTATTAGTAGCTAAATGAATTTTTCTATTTAAAATTATCTTTTATTTAAAACGCATCCTACCCCTAGCGAACCAGGTTCGCTAGGATTTAGCGAATTGCGAATTAGGAACCCGAATTCGAATCTAGTGAGCCAGTGAATCAGGTAACAATGGTCTGACTTAAGTGGAAAAACAAAAAATAACCATCACAAAAGTTCGAGTCGCCGCCTTTTTGAAAAGGTAGGCGACTTTTGTGACTATGCTTGTGCCATGTGTAATAGCTAGATACTCAACTTTGACACTTGAACGAGAGGCAAGAAATAGCTTTCTACTCTTCCAAGTAACCAAGTTGTCTCCTAGAAAGACAATATAGAGAAGTGGGGTGATGATTGATAATAGATCTTCCATAATCTGCATCTTATTTTCAAAAATAGCAAGATGACCATGTGAGTGATAAATGGCCGTGTTGGGCATTGCTCTTTGGGAGAGTTGAAAAGAGCAGGAGCTGCTCTTTGTTATTGCGAAGAAATGTAGGGAGGGAGAGAAGGATTGGAAGAAGATATAAGGGAGGCTGCTTTTGAAATAGGAAAAACAGACTTATTTAAAAGAACATGATTTTTCATGCTCTTTTAAAGAGGTATGTTTTTCATGTTTGAAAGAGCAACCACCACTTTTTTCTCCCTCCACTCCTTATCTCGCTCCCCATATTCATTTGCAACAACAAAGAGCAGCAGTTGCTCTTTTCTACTATTCCAAAGAGCAATGCCAAACACAGCGTATAAGTCCATGACGAGAGTGGCTAAACTTAATATATTCGAGAATCCAATGGACAATGGCAAGATGTGGAGCAGTTAAGTTGTATGAGATTAGAGTTACTGTTTGGTTAAAGGTTTTGGATAAGAAGAGATGAGGATAAAAGATGAAGAAAGCAGAGGATGAGACGTGGAAAATTAGGGTTGTGCCCTCACACCATTCAGTATTATTATACGTACCACTCCACAAGTGTATCACTCACACGCATATATGCTTTACAAGGACTAAAGACACCCAATTAACATTGTAGATACACCAACACTCCTCAAGTTGGGGCATAAATATCTATCATGCCCAACTTGGAGGCGATGTCATCTAATCAATTTCTTCCCACAACTTTAGTGACTATATCAAGCAACTGATCTTCTAAGCTTAATTGGGGTGTAGAAAATTTATTTGACTCAATTTTTCAGATTATGAAATGACAGTCCATTTCAATGTGCTTGGTTATTTCATGATATACTAGATTTTCTACAATATGAAGTGGACTGTCAGTTCCTGCATATGCCCTCTTCCGCTGTAGCTCAGACAAGCATCAGACACACTAGTAAGAATATGAACAAAGTCTAATGCAAAAACAAAAGATACGTTTCAGGCTGAAAGAGCTTGAGATGACAAAAACTTACAATGGGATGAGGGGTACAAGTGGGAGCTTTGTGCCAAGCATTGAGAATATATAGGTCAGTACTTTGTGGACTTACCTGAAGAGGTGAATCTTGAGCAGTAGTATGAGGGAGAGATATTTGTAGAGGCTCTTGTATCTTCTTCTTTATGAATTTCTTCTTTTTTTAAAACAGGATAAGGCCACACAACAGTTCTCTCTTCTTTAGAACTCTCCCTCTGAAGAGGGCCCTAGGGTGGAGAGTGGAAGGGAGTAGACTCAAAAAATGTGATGGCCATAGTGATGAAAATTCGCCCGGATGATGAATCATAGTACTTATATCTCTTCTGTGTTGGTAGATTCCTTTTTTTTTTTCTTTTTCTTATAGGAGCCACACAATAGTGCTCTCTTCTTTAGAACTCTCCCTCTAGAGAGGGCACTAGGTGGAGAGTGGGAAGGAGTAGACTCAAAGAATGTGATGTCCATAGTGATGAAAACTCGCACAGATGATGGATCATAGCACTTATATCTTCTATATTGGTGGATAACCAATTACGATGAACCTCATTTCTTTGGGATCCAACTTTTCCTTATTCCCTTCGTACTTGAGCAAAACAAAGAGCCAAATTACAAGGAGGCACTGGAAATAAACGAGTATTTGGACATAACAGTTGAACATAGATTTACCACTTATTATATACTTAATATAATATATATTATATATATACTTATCATAAGATATCTTCATAACAGGTAAAAATATTAAATCGGGGCACCCATTCTATGACAGATCTCAATTTACCCTCTATTTTTGTGCCTTTCGTGGGCCTAGTATTTCCGGCAATTGCAATGGCTTCTTTATCTCTTCATGTTCAAAAAAACAAGATTGTCTAGATCCGATGGGACCTAATTTCATCAATTTATTTCAACACTTAGACTTGGATCATAATAGGATCTCTATTTAGTGGAATATGGTATGACATGTAGTAGCCCCTCCGAATACAAATGAAAGGGCTCTTATGTATGCGGATACATGATATATGGATAAATGCATGTATATGCGGGTATAGCTGTTATAAAATGAATCACGGGTATCTGAAGAAATAGAAAGTCAATGTATTTATATGTATGTAGATATACATAGTGGGATCATATGAAGGGGATCTTATTATTTTATATCTAGCCAATTCAATGAATTACTCCTAATGGTTTCCAATAGTGCTAGTTGATGAGAGTTACTTCGGGAGCAACAAAAGTAAAGTAAAATGAATTTTGATTATTATCTCAATTCTAATAGAATGCAACTGTGAGAGAAAGAGAGAAGGAGAATAACAAGGATATATGATTCCAATATGTATGTATGGTCTATGAATCATCTCATAAAAGGCAGTGTGATAAAGCATCAATATGGACTCGTCCATAATTAGATGAATCCGGTTCATAGGAAAAAGAAAAATAATAAAGAGCCTTGAGTCAATAGAGACTGAGGAGATTTACTCGGGAACGAATTGAATTGGGAGCTCCATTGCAGAGTTCGGGCCTAGCCATTAATGGAGAAGCTATGGGAACGACGGAACCTGTGACTGCAGAAGATTCTATTGAAAACGAATCCTAATGATTCATTGGGTGGGATGGCGGAACAAACCAGGAACCGATTGATTTATTCTGAGAGGTCATGGGTTGACCTTTAAGGATTTGAGTAGGCATTTGATTTATTTAGAAATCAACAATAAGCACATCCCCACAATTGTTTAAGGGCATCCATTTCAACAAGTAACACAAGCAACTTTGAGGAGGTGAAAATGTTTTCTTTCTACCTGTTCTACTATGAGGTATTGAGACATGAGATTTTCCACTCAATTCTATGAGTACGAAGGTAAGGCTGAAGATGATGAGAAGAATACTCCCACCATTATCAAACCTTAAAACCTAAACACTTACATGGAACTGAGTTTGAACCAGTTTGTGAAAAATAGGAAAAATCGTAGCAACCTCATCCTTAGATTTCATCAAGAATAACACAATATAATGGTGTAATTGTAAGATAGACGGGTATATTTGGCAAACGATTATAATCTAAATAATATATATATATATATAGGGAAGTACCCTATGACTTGAGTCATGGGACATAAGCCCATGATTCGAGCTTCTATTGGCTGCCACATCAGGTGACTTAAAAAGTCGACCTGATGTTACATGCAACCAATGATAGCTCGAGTCATAGGACTATGCCCCATGACTCGAGTGAGAGGATCGTTACTAGTGTTACCTAGGTACGCAGCACGGTTGCCAAGTGCTAAGGTGTCCTTAAAGTGTTGGCACGACAACTTCGAAAAAACCCAATACGGCGGCACGACCGTACAAAAAATATTTAAATATAGCCATGATGATGGTAGACCATGATCTACATGCATGATGATAGTCCATTATACGTGCATGATGATAAGCCATGATCTACGTGTCATGTGGAACTAAAACCTGACCGTATGATGGTAGGCCATGATCTACGTGTCACGTGGAACTAAAATCTGACCATATGATGGTAAATAAAATCTGGCCAATAGAAACTAAAATTTGGGCGTACAATGGAAACTCAAATCTTTACAAATTTGCTGATATTAATGTTCACCGAATGGATGGTACACATTCATTTACAAGCATGGTTTTTTGAGAAATCTAACTGCATGATTGTGCGCTTGGGCAGTTTAGATTGTTCACAGATGTGCACCTCAAAATAATCTTGAGAGGATCAGGTTAGATTTACGTGTATGATGATAGGCCATGATCTGCGTGTCAGGTGGAACTAAAACCTAGCGGTATGATGGTAGGCCATGATCTTCGTGTCATGTGGAACTAAAATCTGACCATATGATAGTAAATAAAATATGGCCGTATAATGGAAACTAAAATCTGGGCGTATAATGGAAACTCAAATCTGGCCGTACGATGGTAATTGTAGTAGGTCAACAGAGAATACCCTTTACAAAATTTTGGTTGTCAACAGAGAATACCCATAAGAGGGTTTATAAAATCAAAATCCTTTTTGTTGCAAGCACGTGGCACCCAACCTGTACAAAAGTTTGGTTGTCAACATAGAATACCCATAAGAGGGTTTATAAAATCAAAACCCTCATTTTAGGGTTTTAGATTTAAAACCTTGATGGGAGAGCCCCCATCAACTCAAAATCCTTTCTGCACGTGCCTTGGTAGCTCGATGGGAGAGCTCAAGTTTGGGCCTTTACGCCTCTCTAGATCGGGCACTTCGAGCGGATCGACCCACTGCTCTGTTGGCCCAGTTTGTCCTGTGGGTGCTATCCAGTGGTGGCGGACCGACCCGGGGACCCAGGGGATATCACGTTATAATGCTGTGGAGACCCGCGACTCCTTCTGTTGGGGGGGTTGAGAAGTTTGGGAATTGTAGCGAAAGTGGGACGGAGGTCCCCCGTTGGTGCAGAGTCTCATCTCGGGATGCCGTCACGATCGTCGGAGAAGAGATGGAATCTGAAATTGCTGGGTCAGAGATTGCGGTTCATAGGGGGTGTCGCCCAGACACGGACTTTGACGAGAGGAGAAATCTAACGGTAGGGAATCTGCAGATACAACTTGGTACTGATCCCCCTACGCTTGGACTCACCCAGGATGATCGATCATCATGTGCCGTCAGGCCAGTAGGAGGAAGCGAAGAGGTGGAGCGCGTGAGCTTGCATGACTACAATGGGGGGGATATGACCGGTTTTCCGACTCGGGCGGGGTTTTCTGTCGGTTCCAATATGAAGCTATTATCCTGGAATGTAAGAGGTATCAGTGATCCGCTGAAGTGGATGGGTGTTAAGCAGGCAATTGCGGGTTTTAAACCGAACATTGTTACCCTTCAAGAAACAAAGTGGGGGAGCTGTGACAGAAAGAAGGTGGTCTCGAACTTTGGGGGAGGCAGTTGGGACTGGGTCGGAGTCAATTCCATCGGTGCTTCTGGTGGGATTCTCGTCGCTTGGTTATCGGTTCTTTTCAATAAGGTGGACGAGGAGCTGGGTTGTTTCTCTGCCTCTGTGGTGCTTAGGGATAAAGTGGAGGGGAAGTGTTGGAGCTTTGTGGGCATTTATGGTCCCGCGAATGACTGGGAGAGGGAGGACTTTTGGCTCGAGCTGAATGCCTTGGCTGCTCGTTGGGATCTCCCCTTATGCCTGGCTGGTGACTTTAATGCCATTCGGTGGGAGTTTGAGAAGCAGGGTGGTCCTGCTAATCTTGGAGTCATGAGGGATTTTAATTCCTTCATTGCGGATTGGGGATTGTACGATATTCCACTGCTGGGGACCCGGTTTACGTGGTCAAGTATGCAGGATTCGCCGTCGCTTAGTAGGCTTTGTAGAGTCCTTTGTTCTACGGAATGGCTCGACGTTCTCCCTGGGGCCCGATTGGAAGCTTTCGCTCGTGCTATTTCGGATCATCGGCCTATCATTCTCACATGCGAGTCCCGCGGAAAGGGACCGTCTCCCTTTCGGTTTGAAAATATATGGTTAATGGATGAGGGCTTCAGGAGAAGGCTTGGGGGTGGTGGTTGGAACCAATGTCGAATGGAACGGCTGGCTACCGCTTCCTCTCCAAGCTTCGTCGGTTAAAAGATAGAATTAAAATCTGGAATAGGGACGAATATGGAAGGGTGCAAGTCAGAAAGGAGAATCTGCTTTCAAAACTGAAATTACTTGACAACCTGGAGGAGACCAGAACTCTTACGGCTGATGAAAGGGAGGATAGATTGCAAGCTAAGATGGACTTTAGAGAGACATGTAGGGCCGAGGAAGTGTTTTGGATGCAGAAAGCGAAGGCGAGGCGGTTCAAAGAGGGAGATGCCAACACGAAGTACTTCCATGCTATTGCTAATGCCCGTAACAAATCAAAATACTTGGGGAGTATCATCGTTGATGGGGTGTTGTACACGGGGCATGATCAGGTGCGGGAGAATATCGTAGGATTTTACGAACGTTTGTATTCTGATGTGGATATCCCGAGGCTGGGTTTGGACGAGTTGCAGATTACCGCTCTCTCGGAGGAGGTTAGTAGGGGGTTGGAGGCCCCCTTTATGGAGGATGAGGTGTGGACTGCGATCAGATTTGGTGGCAGCAACAAAGCGCCGGGGCCGGATGGGTTTACTATGGTGTTCTTCTGTGCGTTCTGGGAGACCATTAAGGCGGACCTGCTGGAGGTTTTCCATGAGTTCCACTCGACTGGTTTTATCGGGAGGGCTTTAAATTCCACTTTTATCACCCTCATCCCCAAGATTCATGGGGCTGAGAATATATCCGACTACAAACCTATCAGCCTGATCAATTGCACGTATAAGATTATCTCGAGGGTAAATAGGCTTAAGTGGGTGATGGGCTCTATTATTTCCGGCAATCAAGGGGCTTTCGTCCGGGGCAGACACCTAACGGATCTCATGGCGGTTGCTAATGAGACCATTCACTCGGCTTATGTTCACCGCCGGCTGGCTGTGGTCTGGAAGGTAGACATGGAGAAAGCTTACGATCGGGTCAGCTGTGGAAATTTGGACTATATGTTGAGACGGCTGGGGTTTGGGGTCATTTGGAGGAAGTGGATGCGCGGATGCTACTCGTCTCCGTGGTTTTCTGTGTTGGTCAATGGTACCTCGGCGGGGTACTTTAAGAGCTCTAGAGGTCTCAGGCAGGGAGACCCCTTATCCCCTTTCCTATTTAATATTGTTGGGGAGGCCTTATCGGGGCTGATCAGTCGCGCTAGGGACTTGGGCATGCTTGCTAGCATCCGGGTTGGAGAGCAAGGCCGAGTCATCACGCATTTGCAGTATGCGGATGACACCATTTTATTCGGGAAAGCTGATGTGAAGGAACTTTGCAATATGGGTGATGAGCTTTCGGTGTATGAGGCGGTGTCGGGTCAACGGGTTAATCTTCATAAATCTACTGTCTCTGGCATCCGGGTGGGGGAGGAACTCTTGAATATCCTGGCTGGTTCGGTTGGGTGCGGTGTTGAGGGTCTGCCTATTCCGTACCTAGGCTTGCCACTCGGGATTAGAAAGCCTACGATTCGCGATTGGCTTCCGGTTGTGCAGCGGTTCGAGCAGCGCTTGTCTTCTTGGAAAGGAAGGTTACTCAGTAGTGGGGGCAGACTAATCTTGGTTAAAGTGGTGCTCTCGTCGATCCCCATTTTCTTTATGTCTATGTTCAGATGTCCCACTAAGATTCTCAATCGCCTCGAGCGTATTCAAAGGTCGTTTCTTTGGGAGGGGGCAAGTGTGAATCGTCGCTACCACCTCGTCAACTGGGACACGTGCCGGCTGCCAATTGCTTGTGGTGGGCTGGGTATCCGGAGTCTTCAAAGGACTAACGTGGTGCTGTTGGGCAAGTGGATTTGGAGAGTGGGTAGGGAGGAGGAGAGGGGCAATCTCTGGTGGCATGTTCTAAGCAAAAAGTATGGGCTGTCCTGAGGGAGTTGGGGAATTGGCCTTTCAACCAACAGGCGTACCTCGCCGTGGTGGAGAGATGTTTCCCGCGTTTAGGAGCTCCTGGCTAAAGGGGTGCGATACAGTTGGGGTTGTGGTTCCTGTATTCGGTTTTGGGAGGACCGGTAGTTAGAGGTGGGACTACTTAGAGATGTTTACCCTGATATTTATGCCCTATCGCCGAACCCGGGTGGGAGGGTTGACGAGTTTGTTTCCTTTGTCAGTGGGAGGAGCACCTGGGATGTAGTCATCAGGAGGTGCCTTAGGGACAGCGAGGTGGGGAGCTATTTGGACCTGTTGAGCAGGTTGTATGCGGCGCAGCAGAACACTCTTCGTGCTGATCAGAGGATTTGGGCCCTGGATAGAGAGGGGAAGTTCAACGTCAAAGAGTTATATAAATGGTTGACGCGTCGACCACTGATCAGATTCGAAGGCAAATGGTTGTGGAAGGAACCAGTCCCTCTGAAGATCCGGTTCTTTGTTTGGGCGCTGTGCAAGGATAGAATCCTTACTAGGGACCAGTTGATTCGGAGGGGTAATGATGTTCCTACTTTGTGTGTTATGTGTTCTGAAGGGGAGGAGTCAGCTGCTCACCTTTTTATCTATTATCGTATGGCTGGTGAGGTGTGGGGTGCCATTTTAAATGCTTTTGGTATGTCCTGGACCATTCTTTGTTGGTGGGATGCGGAAAGGAGGGGTCAAAGTGCAGAGGTTTGGAGGGCGACGTTGTTTGCTGCCCTGTGGTGCTTATGGCGCGAGAGAAATGGCAGAATTTTCGAAGAGAAAGCCAAACCTGTTGGAATGGTTATAAGGTCGATCTCGGAGCTGGTCAGATTCTGGATTGCGCGTGGAGAGGGTGGAGATTGCGTCCACAATTTCTTGTGGGAACCGGGTTGAGAGGGCCCTCGAGATCCAATGTGGTGTCGTTTTTTCTTTCTTTCTTGTTTCCTATATCTTTTTTAATCTCTAGTGTCGAGATTGTATTGGGTTTCTTGAGGGGGTAGTGCCCTCGGGAATCCATGTAGAGTCGTTTTTTTTTCCTTGTATCTTGTTTCCTATTTCTCTTTTGATTCCTAGTGTCGAGATTGTATTGGGTTTCAGCGCCTTGCTGATTATTAATATAATCTTTCTTACTGATAAAAAAAAAAGATTTAAAACCTTGAGGATTTTGATTTTGTAGACCCTGTCTCTTTAATGATTGGCTTTATAATTATGGGGCTTATATATCAAAATCCCTTGAAAAGCAACCCTTTTGCATATTAAAGCCTCTTGCGGGACCACCTAACCCATTCTAATTTTCAAAGGGGGGAGAGAGAGAGAGAGAGCTCCCTGCCTGCGATATTAGGGTTTTAAACTTCTGATTGTCGCTGCGATTTTGCTTACTGAGAAGATCAACAAATTCGATGAACTCAGGCTCCAAGAGGCAAAACCCAAATAGAGAAACCCTAGCTCGATTTCTTGTTGCAATTGATTTTTCAAGGTAAAATTTTAGTTTAATGTTTTATTTATGAAAAGTACATACAGAAATAACTTTTTTGCTTTTTCTTTTTTTCTTTCCTACATTTAGTTTTTTTCCTATATTTAGTTCTTTTTTTTTCCTATATTTCCGAAAAGTACATATAAATTTTTTTAAATTTTTTACGAAGGTAACGAGGTTATAGCGTGTCAAGTGCCAACACTTTAAAGATGACATCAGCACGACACGGAAGTGGTACATGCCAAGCCGTGTCGGAGTGTCGGCACGGCAACAAAATGGAAATGTGCCTTGCCAAGGTAACACAGATCGTTACCCATATATATATATATATATATATATATATATATATATATATATATATATATATATATCACCCACTCACGTACAGCTAGGGCCGGCCTTGCCCTACCCTAAAATTTTAGGGCTTCTATTGAAATGCCTTAGCCCTACCCTAGAACCCTCAAAATGTTGGGCTTGGCCCTAACATTTAGGGTGAGGCTGGGTAGGGAGCTTTTAGGGCCCATCCGACCCTTTGACATGCCTACGCTTGGCACAGATCCCAAAACCCACGTTTGATAGTAAACCCATAATCACGTTCACTTTTTGGGATGTGTGCCACATGGAATCAAAATCTGACTGATTGATGGTTCGCCCATGATCGCAAGATCCATTGTCTGGAAGATTGGGATGAAACACAATCTACATCGTTTGATTCAAAGAAGTCAGCAGTTTTCACACATGCAAACCTTGATTGCAAATAACGGTACCTACTTTTAAGTTGTCAACTTGGTTTTCTGCTATTTTTGGTTTCCCGTGGTTTATTTTTATTTTTTTAATTTGGGATCTATATTTCTGGTTATAAATTATATACTTAGCTGTTGTTTGTGTTCATATCCAAAGAACGATTTTGGCAGTAAGAAAAATTGGTGAAGATGCTTTTTGATAAGTCTATCAGCGAGTCGGGTCAATTCGATACCTGACCTGCGAGAGCTGGTCTTTTAATACGGTCAGGCACATAAACTTGACCTGTCGGATCGAGTATGAAGCATCAACCCGACCACATATTTTATGTATTAAACAGAGGTCGAGTCGGGTAAAAATTGGGTTGGCTCGACCCCCCTGTCCATATATTTTATATATTGAACAAAGGAAATAGGGGGTTTTTAACTGGGTCGGGCCAGTTTTCGGGTCAGGTCGGGCATGTACCTTTGACCCATTAGTCGGGTCAGGGTGGACCATCTGGTTGGTCGGGCGTATACCCTCGTCCCATCAGACAGCCAAACTTTGGTCCAAACCGGCCTGGCCTGGCCGGACCCATTGACAACCCTGCTTACTGAAAGCATGATAAAAAATTCAATGTTAAAATACGGTAGTGAGTCTTCTCACTAAGACCATTACCTAGCGCTAGTCCCATGCATATGGGGTGCTGCGAGGGCTGGATGGGATACCGACCTGAACTCGTGCTCTTTTACACACAAAAGTGGCTGATCTCGGGACTCAAACCCGCGTTTTCACGCTTGAAATCCCATGCCTTTTACCATTGCTCCAAGCAATAGCCCGTATTGATTCTTCTCACTGGTATCATAAGATTATAGCTTTATAGCCACAAATTACTGAAAGAATGTCTTTTGTGGGTACGCTCATGATGTCCCTGGAATTCATCTCTTATATTAAGCTAGATAATTTTATCATGAACACAGATTTGGCATATCTTCAAGGGCATTAAGGGTACAGGTTGATGGCAATTGTGGTGTTTGGATGCATTAAAATTTGAAATAAGGGATGGACTCACCTAACTGATATCATAAGATTGTAAAGAATAATAAGGGATTGACGCTCCTCACTCATCTCATAAGATTAGAAAGCATATGAATGGCTTTCTTGCCTCTATATGATGATAAAAATGATTTTTTTTCAGGTTTTTAGGCTCGTGAAATCTGTGGCATTCATCATTGTTTTGGGTTTAAAAGAGTAACTGGCTCGTTAAAAGCTAGAAAATTGTATGGGTTTCTGACGTCTAAGGAAGTCATCTTTTATTTTGGATAGTTTCTAGTATGTGCCATTTATTCATATTATATAGTCCACTTATTATTATATAGTGCACTTATTTTTCCAGTTTCAAGGTTCAGGTAAAATTCTGCTCCTTGCAGTTGCCCTTTTTACAATTTTGCTCTTTTTAAAGTAAAAGAAGATGCACTAATCTAGGCATGGAAAAAGCAGTGTGGGGTAATGATGCTCCACTAGTCTTGATGATGTAAAATTAAGAAGCATACAAGCGATTACCAAATATTTAAGCCTAGAGCAGAATTTATATAACCATTGGCTCACCTTTTACATTATATTTGGTAGATATTTCTTTTTTTTTTGCTGTACATTGATTTGTTATATTTCCCTCATATCATTGTATTTGTTATGTTTGATTTTATATGTTCCAGATTTAGTGTCATTGACACGATCGGATGCCCTTTTTTCTTTTCTGATATAAACATGCAACTCAACACAGCAACATAGATTTTGTTAGTTTTCGGTTTTTAATTATCAGTCTGTTGGGAGTTGCAAGAATCTTTTTCTACATAAAACCTCTGCCGAAGTGTTTTGACTGGTTATCCTCTTTATTTTCTTTCTTTTCCTTGATTAGCATAGACTTTCTTGAAGTGTGATTTTTTTGGCTGGTTACTTCAAACATGATATGCTCGTTACATGTGAGACAATTTTTTCACAGAAGATTTATAACCAGTCAATTCTTTGTAGGTGTTGTTTGATGTAGTTCCAGGGATAAAGTTTCAAGATGCTATTGAGCTGATTAGCATGCAACCCATTGCTTCAAGCACGGGAACTTGGAAGAGGTGCGAAGGAGAATATGCTTTAATGAACCCATTTTGGGCAATATTATCCTATAATTATCAGTCTATCCTTCTTGTCAACATGTAGAATATTTGTAATTAAACAAAGTAACTCTTCAATGGTAATATATAGCTGTGTGTGTGCGTGTGCGAGAAGGTCATTTGCTTATATATTTGACTTATGAATCCTATGCTCTGTTACATATTGTATTACTGTTTCCATGCTTTAGAGTTTCAGATTCTGTGAGAAGGTACAAAATTTTTGATAAAAAATGAACAATACAGAAGTTATTCTATGTTGTGCATTTGTTTTTTCTCCACCAGATTTCTCCAGTTACTGTTTTATTTTCCCGTGTTTTCAATTTTTAAGTATTAATTCTACTCCGCATAAAGATTTATGTATGCACAAAACCTTTCTTACATTTTACTTTACAAATAAAAATCTGTATATACTCTAAATATACTCTAAATATTATTGCTAAAGAATGAAGCAGGGAAGAAGAAGAGAGAGAGAGAGAGAGAGAGAGAGAGAGAGAGAGAGAGAGAGAGAGAGAGAGAAGGTAGAATAAAACTAAAGGTCTTTTATAGAGCAGCTCGTAAGATAGAAAAACAGCCCTGTCGATGTGGACTAAACCCACATACAACCCATTCCCATCACTTTTCTTCATTAATTTTCCAACACTTAAACAAGCACACACATGTACACTCAATGTCCAACATATCCAACATTCCCCCTGAAGTTGAACAGCGATGACAATGATGTTCAACTTGCCAATTAAATAGACTCTGAACCATCTCCCTCTGACATTGATAGGGAAAAACAAGACCATAAGGTCGATAAAAAAGGGTACACATCACAGTAGTGGCAAAGGGCATAAAGCTGATAAAAGGCTGCATATCATCACAGCAGAGTCCACCCATCATCAATGTTATGTGGGACAACAGGCCCTCAAAGGTATGTGCCGCACATCATCTCACAGACATAAATATAAACTAGCAAATAAAAGTAATGGAGGGGGAAAGAGATACACGGGTCTCGGAACAATGAGATATTAAAGAAAGCAACGTGTAATGGCTTCATGAGTGGTTATGTGAGGAGCAGTAGACACGGCTTTCCAGCCAGCAGATACAGATCCTGAGTCAGCAACACAAATAGGAGGTAGCAGATCTCTAGATAGCATCATCTTTAAAAATTCCACGGATCACAAGGCAATAAAAATCTCCAGATCATATAGCACAAGGCAGATGCATCCAAGAATAGCAACATAGTTTCGCATATTTTAAGGCAGCGGCATCTACTTTAAAAAATAGAAGGATAGATTTTTGTGGCAGCAAAATTTTTGTGAATCAAGAATTTCTAGTCTTCACCGATCTCAGGGCAGCATAATATAATGACGACAGTAGTCCAACAGCAATAAGGAGAACAACAAGTAGAATCAGCCCAATAAGCACCAAAGATCTGTAATCAGCTGAAAATAAACAAGATAAACACCAATGATGATGTTTCATGTTCAACAACCAATTTGCTACACACTGCATATGGTCCACAAAATTTGGAGTGCAAAGGCAAGACATGCATTTGACCGAAGGAAAGCATGAACTAAAAACAGGTTGCATGTCATGTCAACTGAATACAGTTCCTGCAAGGGGTGCCTGCTCCAATGAGAGAAGATACCCCATGGCTTCAGTGCTACTACCTTCTACGACATAGAAAAAACGAGATTGCTACTAGGCGCAAAAGAAGAAAAAGTAGTAAGCTTTTGTGTTTCCTTGTCCCTCTTTCTCTCCTTTTTTTTCAATACAGAATAAAGGGGAGTTTATCAGTTGGAATTAAAGTGAGATGCACAGCAGCTGTTTGAAAAAATTCTTGAGAGGATACAAAACCCATATCAGCTGGAAAAAGAAAAAGAAAGATACTTAACAGAAAAATAAATGGGAGGAAAATGGGAAAAGATACTTCCAGTTTGTGTTTGCTATAGAGGATGTCTGACGAAGAGAGAATGAAAAGATAATGAAGTACTGGCTTCCATTTTGCTGAAATTTAAAGAATAAAACAATTTGATGCTGTAAAAGATGATGATAATGATGCTGAAATGATGAGGATGTCTGGTAGAAAAATATGTTTTTTAAGGATATGGGATGTTTTTATAGAATTTATTCAAAATCATTATAATGGGTTGTAGCAACCATATACCCAAGGTTTTGGATGGATGTCCACATATCAGATGCCAGACTTGTTCTTCCACAATCATTTTCAAATGTACATACTAATTTATTTATCTATTTATTTTTTCTTTGTGATAGATATTAAAATATATTTTTTTAGTGTTATATGCCGCCATCTTAAATAGAGGTTATATACTGCAACAAATCCTCCTAAAGACAAGGTGTTCAACAATGTTATATGGACAGTCATGAACGATAATGGTCCTTGCAATTTATTCTTTTTTTTTTTTTTTGATCAGTAATAGAGATTATATATAAATAAACAGCAATGCGCTGAAGTATAATACAGCCTCGACACACATAATCAAAAGAAAACAAACGACAACAGAGAAACCAGATAATACATCAAAATCCCATGTCCCCGAAAGCATGGCCCACTTAACCCGGGTCCCAAAGACAAGAGAGATGGTTGTCACCAGCCCCACCTCTCGCGACCCAAGATCTAACCAGCTCTGAAACGGATCTAACGACCATTCCCACAGGTCTGTTTTTCTCTTCGAAGATTCTGCGGTTTCTCTCACACCATAGACACCACATAGCGGCAAATAGAGAAGCCCTCCAACAGACCCTTTCCTCCCCCTCCACCTTCACCGCATCCCAGCCAAGCAGATGTAGATAAGGCGTCTCAGGCATAGTCCAGGCTATAGCAAACGATTTGAGGATGGCGCCCCACACCTCAGCAGCCACCCGACAATGAAGGAAGAGATGAACAGCGGACTAATTGGCTACTGCTTTGATAAATTTAAAATTACTAATAGTTCCTGATAAAAAAACTTCTAAATTATTTAAAAGTTGTCGTCTAATGACACCTCTTGGCCATCTCTTACATTTGCTAGCATGTCTACCTAAGTGGGTAGCTTACATGTGTAAATTTTGCTACAATGGTTACATTTAGCGATAGGTTCACCAAATACAACCACTTTCTCAAGTATTCCTAGATATCAGAATTTTCTTACCATGTTTTGCATCAGGCAATTGTGAGGGAGAGCAATGGCAAGTGGCTTTGAGGCAGAGCGAGGACCCACAAGTCCCCAACAACTTCATCAACTTTACATTGGTCAGAGTTGGTACCTCATCGTTTTCATTAACCTCAAAAGTACTAATAGTTTCCATATTTAAAATGAGATTTCAATTAAACTAGACTATCATGGATCAGATTATGATTTATAAACTCAATAGAGTAATAAGCTCACAGATTCAACAACTCAATCACATACTAAACTCACATATAAATTCATAGATTAGACCAAGGATCAAAATATCGGTTTCGTTTTCGGTTTCGGGCATGACCGAAACCGAAAATTTGACCGAAATTTCAGCCCCGAAATTTCGGATGTCGATTTCGTTTCGGTGCCGACCGAAACCAATAAGACTCGGCCGATAATTTGAATTATAGGCCGAAATTTTTATCCTTGGATTAGACAGATAACTAAATTATAAATCAGTGACAGATTCAACAATCGCAGGATAGATTAATAGATTACAAATCAGTAAATTTAAAAAAAAAAATCAGTCAATGCCAGATCAGTAGAAATAGATGACAAAACAGAGTACAAATTAGTATTCAATAGATTACAGGTTAAGAGATTCACAGAACTGATTACAAATTATTTAACTCACAAATTTAACTATTCGGTGACATATTAGATACATTAATTAATCGACTAATTAGTAAAGAAATAAAAATCAAAGGACAGATTGTATCTGATGGGGACATCAAGAGCAAGAGCGTCGGATTTGGACTGCAAAAGAGTCTCCAGCGGCAGAAGAGGCGGAAGGGGAGCCAGAGTGAAGAACTAGAAGAAAATTGGAGATTTGGATGTGTGTCAGTCGACCGATCCACCCAGTTTCTCGATCGATCGATTGAGACCAGAGAGGTCTTAAGTTGTTGACAAATTTCTATTCCCAGTCGATCAATCAATCCAAAATTTTCGATTGATCGAATGTGAACATAAACTTAATGCGATATATATATATATATATATGGAAAAGGCCTCCGTCCTCCATGGGAGGACGGTCACCGTCCTCCAAGCTTCCACGTGGCAGCCAACATATTGTTTCGATGCCACGTGGAGCTCAGGTGCATTGCTTAGATCATCTTTGTAAAAAAAAATTTGAAAACCCATCTCCACCGTGTGTTTTTTGAATCATGAAATGTGGATCAATGAAACCCGTCAAACTTTGACTTGTGGGTTTAAAAAGTTTTTTTCAATTTTTTTTTTTTAATATTGATCTATACCGTCCACTTGTGCTCCACGTGGCACCCAAACAGTGTTTTGGATGCCACGTGGAGCTCCATGAGAATCTTGGAGGACGGTGACCGGCCTCCATTGGAGGACCTAACCAGCTCCCTATATATATATATATATATATATATAATCGATCGATTGAGCTTAGCATCGATCGATCGATTTTTCACTTACGTGGACTCCGCCAAAAGACAGAAATAGTGCTTTGGGGCAAACTTGTCCTTTTTAGAGTATTTATTTTAGGGTTTTCTTTTGTTTTAAGACCTAAGGTCCTTTTAACTTTGTAATTAAGCAGCTGATTATTGAATTAAAATTGAGAGCTTGCTTTTGTACAAACCCTTGAAGACTTGTGAAGAGTTTTCGATCGAAGGAGCAAATCTTTCGAAACCTAAAGCGTGAGCAATCATTTCTTGTGCGACTTGGTGTGAAGCCGACGTACAACCTTGTTGTGAAGCCTTGGATCCTATCCCTCTCTTTTATTTTTTCTCTATTTTCTATCTGGTAATATCTTCCATTGCTGTGATAAATTGCTAAACCCCAAACCTAAAAAAAATTTACATCTTGGACAAGTTTGATTAATTTAATCCCTTGAGTCTTCGTTTTCCCAAACCTTAGAGGAGTCAAGAGACAACACCATAATTGTCGCTTGATGCCCTAAACTAGATCGAAACTCCAATCCTTCATCGAATCCGTTTTTCTAGATCGAGAATGTCGATGCATGTGAGCGCTAAAATTGAATTAACCTAGTTGCTTTATTGAATTCATTAAATTATTCCATGTGTTGGGTGATTTCAAATATTTTTGTTATTCAATTTAATTTAAGGTTAATCCCAAACTTGCATAATTAGGATTTTAGTGTTTGTCTCGCATCAGTATAATAGTTATTTATTCAATCAGTCTCACATTATATCATTCGCTGTTATAGATTCGACAGTAGGGTTAGAGTCGGTTAGGGTTAAGAATTCGGTTAAGGTTTATGGTTTTGATTAAGATTTAGGATTTTAGGGTTTTGGATAGGGTTTTAGGTTATAGACTTACAGTTTAGGGTTTCAATTAGGGTATAGGGTTGCAGTTTAGGGAGAAGAATGCTAGGGGAGTTTGGATTGGGGTTTAAGGTTTTGATTAGGGAGAGGGATGACAAGGTGGTTTCAATTGGGTTTTATGTTAGGATTTGGAGTGTTTCAATTGGGGTTTATGTTGTTGGTTAAGAGGAAGATTGGGTTAATGTGTTGGTGGTCTAGGTTAGTGGTATTAGGGTTAGGTGGGTGGTTTTAGGTTTAGGTTTAGAAAAATATAGAAGAGGAGAGAAGAAAGAAAATAGGAGAGTGCTTACTGAGCAGAGAGCCCCTCATTACCATTTATATTAAGTGGAAATTATACATACACCCCCAAAAATACTACACGCATACCATATCTAATAATAGAACAAAGAAAATTACACCCTGAGTAACACTCCTCTTCAAGATGGAGCATGAATGTCCAATATGCCGATCTTGACTAAAACATCACAAAGAGTATTGAGCCTAAAATTTTAGTTAATATGTCTACCAGATTTCTGTGAGGAAGCAACATCAATGAGCTTCAAGGATCCATCCAAAACCTTTTCTCGGATGACTTGAATGTCAACTTCAATATTCTTTCTCCATTCATGTAGTACGGAGTCAAATGCAAATTCTCAATGGCTTTATTATTCCAATGAAGTGGTATAGAGCTGCTAGTAGGAAATCCAAACTCAGATAGAAAGGACTGCAGCTATATAACCTCGCAAGTGCCATGCACAATAGCCCGATACTTGGCTTCCGTGCTTGATTTGGATACCACAACTTGCTTCTTAGTTTTCCAGGCAACTATTTTGTCACCAAGAATTACACAAGAGTCAGATGTAGAATGATAATCAGTAACTTATCCAACCAAATCTGCGTCGATTTATGCAGAGATACTCATATGCCCATTGAAACGGTACCCCAAGCCAAAACCCGCACTGGTCTTGATACACCAGAGGATGTGATGGACAACAACGAGATGAGTAGTGTGGGGAACATGCATAAACTGGCTTCTAAACTGCATCCTTTTCCACTCAAGTTGTTTTTGTTTACTCTAATAAGTTATTTGTGCTACTCCTAAGAGCACTTGAAAAAGTCTATTGAATTGAGATTGAGTTTAACAACTCAAAAGGCTTGGATAACTCAATTGAGTACTTGACCGAGTCTCGAGTTGAGTCAAACTCAAGGTGTCAATGAGTATGAGTTGAGTTTCCAAATTTTAAAGTTTGCCTATGATATATAGCTTACAAGGGATATCGTGAGTTTTAATATTTGAATGCTTCATGTTTTATTAAATACAAGATGAAATGCTTCTTTATTGTTGCTACATGTTAAGATTAATTATTTTTAAGAGAATCACGGTAAAAATTTATCAGACATGTTTATGACCTGGTGTATCCTCTCTGGTTACTTCATCATGTGCGCTGAAATATCTGTTGAATTATTGTAGTATCGGCTTGAATTTGTACTTGTACTACACTGCTACTTACAAGCTGGCATAATCATGAGCAATATGGATGATGCATCTATATGTTAGGGCTGATTAAGGGAATTGCTTGTTAATCCTTATGATAAGCTCTGCTGCACTTTGAGCTTCCATACTTTGTATGTATACCAAGGATTCAAAACTCAGCAGTCATTGTTAACTGGCCAAGTCGACTTGTTTCCGCTAGTGTCTGAAATGAGTCACTTAATATATAGTGATTTGGCATGTGCTGGTAGACTCAGCTGATAAGACTTGGTTTTGGTGTATGACTCAGTCGTTGCAATGTAGGATTCAGTGTTTCAAGTGCAGCAACTCATCCGGGACAGATTGATTTTGGTGCTACAACGCCTTTTCAGTGGTGGCTGAGTCCTGCATTGAATCCAAGTTTTAAGATGTTAATGTACACTGTTCTGATTACAAAAATTGTTCTGCTGTATAAGTTTCACCCTTCTGTTTTTTCTCATACTGATATTTTATCCATTGATTATATCTTGTTAGGATGCAAGACATTGAGCTTATGCACATGCGCTATTCTCTAGAATCAGCTGTTCTTGCTTTAGGAGCAATGGAAAGGAGTATGAGAAACGAAAATGAGAACCACCACCGTATGGCAGTTTGCTCTTTGAAAAACTTGCAGAATCATTTAGAGGCTGTCATTAACATTCCACGCAAGGTTTGTGATTTACTTTTTGTGAATCTGCTGAAAATGATGCCGTACTGCACCGTGCCATTCTCTTCGTTTTAGGCATCATTTGTCCCACTTCATTCATTCAATGCCAAACATGTTCCAGATACTCTCTTTCGATGCCTAAAGTTTATTTTCTGGGATTTTAAGCCAATCAATCCAAAACAATAAGTACATGGATCGGGTTCATGGTCTGCATTTGACTTCTACTTGTTAGTAGAATGATAGTTTATGTATAGTAGTTCTATGAAGTCTATCAGTTTGGCATAGTCATTCTATTCACATGTAGACTATCAACCATTTTTTGGAAGTATTGTTCATTTGTTCCTTTCTGCCATCACTTTTAAAGCAATTGTTTGATATTACTTCATATGATATAACTTTTTATCGCATTTCATGATATAAATATCCTTTATCAGTGCTTTTCTCTATGTTACTCGTCCAATCAACCAACAGTCTGCTTGTTCATCGATGCAGATATTGATGGTGAGCATTATTATCTCACTTTTGCATATGGATGACATCTCTGCGAATTTGATGCATTGTACCTCATCTACCCACTATTCTGAGTGTTGCTCATCTGCGTGGGAACAACCTGATATAACTTCATGTGAAGGAGGAAATAAACTGGTGATATCTTTTACTAAGCTGCTACTTGATATATTGCACCACAATTTACCATCAGTGGGGCGGCTTGAACAAGAGCAAATGTTGAACAAAGATGTAGTAACTGCTGGAAAACTGGCCTTAGAGTGGAGAATTTCGAATGCTAAACACTTTATTGAAGATTGGGAATGGCGCTTATCAATTTTGCAGCGTCTAGTACCAATATCTGAGCGCCAATGGAGTTGGAAGGAGGCATTAGCCATACTGCGAGCTGCTCCTTCCAAATTGCTAAACCTGTAAGTTAGTAAAACCTTCAAGTGGTTGTTTTGCCCATACCTCGAATTGATGATGTTAAGTGTCACAACCTTGAGTTTGTGGGTTCAATCCCAGCTTACATAACTGAGAAAAATCTCTCGAATACCTTCTCTGTGAAAAATATCTTGTTCCAATTACTGATACACAAGGATTCTGTTAGGTGGTGGGGGATGAGAACATAATATATTAGAAAGTTCCCATAAATTTGTGTCGAGTTCATTTTGCAGTCCACATGGTTATGGGTTATGGGTTGCGTTGGTCCATGGTGGTGGAAGAGAAATGTTATCACCTCTTCTTTTTTTCATTAAATGTGTTGCCAGTGCACATGATTACAGATTTGTTTTGGTACTAGCATATTATTCTAATAGATAATCGTAATTTGAATCCGTTTAATTCAGCATATTCTTTTAACTAATTGATGTAAAATTTTGGAATAATATACTCAGGTGGATCCCTTCAAAAGCATAAAAAAATTCCCAAATCTTGGATACAAATCTTTGGTCAGGATTTCCACTTGATTGTTAAAGTGAGTAATACGTCCAAAGTTAGTAGTGTCAAATAGATGATAATTTTAGTGATTTCGTGACACTGGAAATGGTTGAAGTCAAAGATGCATAAAGCCTTTTGAGGAAACAACTTTTATCTTACACACCCAAATAATTTGAGGAAGCCTACAGAAGTTTGAGAGTGAGTTAAATCTTCTAAAAACAAGATTTTTGTTATACTCAAGCAATGTTGAAGTCTTTTTGGTCCAATTTTATATGAACTAACAACAGGCCCTGACTTAACTTCAACCAATGCGATTGACTACAAAAAAAACCTATGTCTAGACTTTGGATCAGCATGTTTTCTTGATAAATGCCTAGGAATTTGTAGAAGTGGAGGTATTTATAGGCATTTAGTACTGACTTATTTCTATATTATTTGATCGGTCCAGTTCCTTTTTTGTTTTCATATCTATCATCAGTGCTGCATGTTTACATGTGCTTTTTTTGCATATACAAGTATGCAGTAATTGAATATCTCATCCATAAGAATATGCTTTCCAAACGCTAAACAAATTTTGATGTCCTTTACTCATTGAGCAGTTGCATGCAAAGGGCAAAATACGATATTGGAGAAGAGGCTGTAAATCGATTCTCTTTACCTCCTGAAGATAAAGCAGCTCTTGAACTTGCTGAATGGGTTGATGGTGCTTTTAGAAGGGCATCGGTATGCTCCCTACTGGTCACCCAAATTTATAATATTTTGTGGGTTTGAGCTTTCAATCTCTTTTACTTTTAGTATGGAAATTTGTCAAATTCGTGGGAGTAAATATTTTATTACATTGTGTATCATGTACTAACCATTGGATATAATGCACATTTTATCGTATTTTCTCCTAAACCTACTTGGGTTGCTTAGTTTGTTGCTCTTATTAATCACATACCTTCTGTAGGATATGTTTTGGTAGTTTCAATATGCCAATAATTTAGTTAGTCATAGTAAATGTATTTGCATGTTTTTTCATAGCTACCACACTTACGAGAGAATTGTCATGTTGGCAATTAAGGGCCATGATATCATTGTGTTATGAATTATCAAATTCCAAGATTTTTAATGTATGCGGCATATGTGGTTCATATAGCATTTATTGGGAAAGGGGGGGTTCACATGATTTTATGTAGAATATTTATAGCTGTAATTGTTCTTGAACTACAAGATCCTATATACATATACATTTCTTAATTTCGTTGGTTAGCATTAGACAGAATAAAATCAAAAGTATTAGTTGCTATTGCTATAGCCATTTGATTTCATTTAGAGTGACAACCATTGACCTCGCGGTTTAACTAGAGCTGGGTTTAGTGGTATTAGAGTTAGATGTAGAGAACAGGAAAAGAGAAGAAGAAATTGGGAAAAGTAGAATGAATGGCTTAGTTGGGAAACAAGCCCTACGAGTTTTTGTATTAAGTACAAAGTAGAATGAATGGCTTACTTGGGAAACAAGCCCTATGCGTTTTCGTATTAAGTAAAAAGTAGAATGAATGGCTTAGTTGGGAAACAAGCCCTATGAGTCTTCGTATTAACTGAAATATTATTCCGTACACACCATATACACACTAACATTATATCTCAAACACACTTAACACTCCTCCTTATGCTAGAGCATAAACATTAAACATGCTCAACTTACAATAATCTCATGAAGGTGAGCAAACCGAAAAATCTTAATAAGTACATCGACAAGCTGCTGAGAAGAGGAGACATCAATAAACTTTAAAGAACCATTGCAATTTTTTTTCTTTAGCGAAGTTAATTAACCACAATATGTTTGGTCCATTCATGCAAAATAGAACTAGATGTAGTGTTCTCTACAACCTCATTATCACCATGCAGATGTATGGAGCCACTAGTAGGGAATCCTAACTCAGAAGTACGGGAACCCAACCATAAAATCCAAGCTAGTTAAGGCGGTGTGACGAGGTCATGGCGAAGAGGCTCGCTACGCCATGCGAGGCTATGTCAAGACTATTTATTTCTTAAAAAAAATTATTTTTTATTTTTATTTAGTATTCATTAGCATTCCTTTTTTTATTTTTCTATTATTTATAAAAATTCAATTACTTCCGCATCATTCTTTTATTCTACAAACTCATTATCACCATGAAGATGTATGGGGCCACTAGTGGGGAATCCCGACTCAGAAGTAAGGAAACACAACCATAAAATCCAAGGTAGTTAAGGCGGTGTGGCGAGGTCATGGTGAAGAGGCTCGCTACGCCATGCGAGGCCATGGCGAGACTATTTATTTCTTTTAAAAAATTACTTTTTATTTTATTTAGTATTCATTAGCATTCCTTTTTTTATTTTTCTATTATTTATAAAAATTCAACTACTTCCGCATCATTCTTTGCTTTTAACAAATCATAAGTGTCATTTCCAACCATGGATCAATATCTCAGTTTTGGTTTTGGTTTTGTTCACCACCCGAACCGTAAATTGGTCAAATTTTAGGTAATTTTTGAAAATTTGCTCCGAACTTTGCCGAACTTTATTTTTTTAACTCTGTCACATTATTGGAAGACGTATTTGAATTATTAAGGCTAAATCTGGCAAGATTCAACAAGATCCGGCCAAATCTGGGAAGATTCGGCGAGACACAACTAGATACAGAGAAATCCGACGATATTCGATAAGTTACGGTAACTTTGGGCGGGAATCCATCAAAGTCCGGCGAGAATCCATCAAAATCCGACAACTTTTGGCGAAATCCGATCAGATTCGGTAAGTTACGATACGATACGACCAGATTTCGTCAAGATCCGACAATATCTGGTGAAATTTGGTCAAGCTATGGAAGGAGAGAGGAGAGGAGAAAAATAAAAAATAAACTCAATGTAAAGGAATGAAATTCGGGTAAATGTATGGGAACAAAAAAACATTCGAAGAAAAAGACCTAAAAAAAAATCAAAATCAAAATATCGGTCGATAATTTCAAATTATCGACCAAGAAATTGAAAAAATCAAATTCTCGGCCGAGATTTTGAATTTTTCAGCCCCACCCAAAATTTTCCAATTTCTCGTTTCAGTGGGAGCTGAAACCGAGTCATCTCAGCCGAAATTTTGAAATTTCGGCCGAATTTTGATCCATGTTCCCAACTTAGGTATGACAAGTTTAAAAGGATGAACATGACTGAGTCTATCATGGTTCCATCAATTAAAAGGAGTGAACTTGAACATGAGAACACTTTTTTTTACAGGGTTGTGCTTAAATGTTCTAATTATGGTGGATTAATTGATAGGCATAAGAGACTGCAACTAGAAATTGTCATACTTGATAGGTCTATTATAGCGATGAACATGACTACTTAGGCATTATTCTTTTGATCTTGAATTATAACTTATAAGTATTATAATGTTATAACTTACCTATTTTACAAAAGTGTCATTCTTTTTTTACAATTTTTTTTAAAAAATGAAAACAAGCCAAATAGCATGCACAGTAAAGCCATAACGCTATTCCACCATGGCGCCGCTATTTAGCCATGCTCACTATTTTGCTTTGTATAGCGTTTTCCATTGCCATTTGCCATGGTGACACTATTACGTCGCCTTGGGCCCTTGACGACCATTATAAAATTTCACATGTTCCATGTGCAATGGGCCGAAGCTCGACTTCAACACTTGAACAAGAGACCACTGAGTGCTTATTATTTTTTCCATGCACCAAAGTTGCCTCCAAGAAAGAGACAACATTGAGAAATTGAACAACAACTAAAGGAAGTTCCAACCCGATTTATATCTATATATCCGAAATCCGAAAATACCGAGATAAACAATCGAAGGAATCAATGTCATGCCCCAAGTGTGGATGTTAACTATAAGACTTAACGACGCGCGCTTAGGTCACCTATTGATACCAACTATCGCGGGGCGTCCTTCGATGCGCTTTCAACCGGCGCGGTGCTTCGCTACCGCGTGCAACGAAGCACATCAGCTCTTATACCACCCGCCTAGAGGACGGGAACTCCCTCAATGTGGTTACCTCTGTTTTGCGGCCTACCATCTAGCTTATCGTGCCCCTTACGACACACCATCTGCACCACTGTGCTAAACTTGGCCTGCTCAAGCTTCACCCTGTGCACTGCACTAGTACCTCGCTTCGCAACAGTCTTGGCATGCAGCTCCCCATGCCATCATGTCTTTCTCACATACCGAACCAAGCCCACAGCCTTGTGCCTCGCGCTCAACTGAGTCCCACACAGCCTGCCTTCGTGTGCGTTCCGAATTACTAGCACCCGTTCATCCTTGGCCCACGTGCTGTCGTGCTCAACTGAGTCCCACGCAGCATTGGTGTTCTTCTCTCGAGGTTGTCCAGCCGTATGCACCGCGACGCGTAGTCTGGAGCCATACTTCAACCTCCCTTGGGTGCCACACGGCATCACTGCGTCGACGTCCTAGGCCCACCCTTTCAGGCCTAGGAGACACTTGCGCCCCCTCTGACAACGCAAGGCCCTGTGTGGGCGGAAGGCAACTCTCCAGCTCCTCTCCCACATAGAAGGGTAAAACAGTCATTCGGCCAGAATGGCGAGAGGACCTCAAACCCCTTGGTTTGACATACCGCAACGCCTCCTGCATCGCTAGCCCACCTTGGCTATGTCGCGTCCGTGTCGCCCCCACGTCTTCCCCTCTATGCATCCGTGTCACGACCCCGCAACGCAACCACGTCGCAAGGCCCTCTTGGCCCCCATGTCGCATGCCCTCCTAGCACCACATGTCGTGCCCCAAGCACCATGCTGCAAGCTCGAGTATTGGCCCCGTCACAAAGTGCCCCAAGATCCGGCCGACCTCGAAAGGTGAAGGTACTCCAGGTGGAGTACCCTCATCATACTCCAACATCCACATGGTGCTCCATGTGGTAACTCAAATACTGTTTTGGTGCCACATGGAGTTTTAGCAGCGTGTATAGATCAATATTTTTTAAAAATGAATTCAAAACAGAGTTTTAAAATTAAAAGTTAAATTTTGACTTTGATTCGAGGATCTAGATTTTACGACTCAAAAAATACATGGTGTAGATGTTGTTTTAGATTTTTTTTTTTTCAAAAAATAATTTGAACAACACTACTTTGCTCCACATGGCACCCAAAATATGCTTTGACTACCACGTGGGCCTCCATGTGAATGTTAGAGGACGGTGAGGGTACTCGACATGGAGTACCGTCCCGGCTCCCATATATATATATATATATATATATATATATATATATATATATATATATATATATATATATATATATATATACACACACACACACACACACACACACACACGCATGTTAGTCATATATATTTCAACATAAATGTATATCATATTCAGATTCACTTAGAAGCTCATGAATCGAATGATTCAAATCCACTTATAGACATGTTTCTTTGGGCTAACGCACGTTTCAATTTGCCACTTGAACAATTTAGGTTGATCACAGATGTTCACCACGTGGCATAATGATAATCATACTTCAACAGTGTGAGTCAGTTAAACACCATTTTGGTGTTTCAATGTCGGTCAAGAGCCACTATCCCTAGGCAATAAGGGATTTAAAGTTTAAGGGCCGTGGACGGGTTGGGTTGGGTGGTGTCCAATAAAAAAATGGCATATGCCTGACTCTTTGATAACTCGACCCAACCTAGTAAAAACCCGTTAATTTATAAATTGACCTGCCCCCCGACTTTAAAACGCCCAGGTAGGAGCTCGAGCCACCCAGGCGCTCGCCCGGACCGCCTGGGCTGGTGCCCGAGACCTGGTCCACCCGAGAAGACGCCCAGGACTAAACTGGGGCGCTCGGGGTCCCCAACCGCCTGAGCGGCCGCCTTTAAGAATACTGAGTGGGTGTGACCTCAATCATATCAAAAGGACTTGGTAACAAGGGGTTAGAGCATATAACAAATAATAAAATTAACTAACAACTAAAATAAAACTTCTATTCTTTTAACTGAAATTCTTACAGTACAATTGGATTCAAAAGTAAAATTTCTTACAGTATTACCTTAAGCTTGATTTTTCTTATCTTTTCATTACTAGATACTTGATTTCCCTTTAAAATCTGGTTCTTAATCAATGTGGTAAACGTAGATGGTGAGATTTGAACAACCACCCATCAAGCTAAATTTCATTATAATCTAGATGCAAGTAGTAAATCAGCATATAATGGTTTTTAATGTAAAGAAAACTGAAAGTAGATGCTTTACCAAACTTATAACAAATAATACGGTAAACAGGTGTCGAATCTTTAAATCCATGAGCAAGGATATTAAAACATTTATCAGGTATTTAAACAAGTATTTGAAAATTGAGTGTAAAAAGTGTAACAAAATTATGCCATAAACAATCTAATCTTTCTTTGTAAAATAATATAACTTAAATTACCGAACTGACATATATCGGTTGGGTTAACATATAGCTAAATGACGCAGGACGGTTCCCTAAACTACGTGAATGATATGATTGATTTTGCCGGAATTAAATTAGAATTAAATTAAACAATAAAGTTCACAACATATAACGAATACCTCAGGTTTTCGTAGTATTCCAGGGGAGAATCACGTATGTTTCAGGTAGGGTTCAGTCCAGGCACTAGATCCGTTAGGTTGCAGCGTAGATCGATCCTAGAGATAGAACTCGAGGTTTTCCCAGATTAGGGCGCTCACAATTCAATGATGAGATCACTGATTTTCTCTGAATATTTGGTGCGGAAGGGTTTAATAATTCTGCTGGGATCTACGGTTGTTGAATCGGGTTGATTCAATGGCTTTGGATAAAACTAGGGTTTTAGGATTTCAAAAGGGATGGTGATTGATTTAGGATTCTAAGGATCAACACGCAAGCAGAGAAGATGAAGATAGATAGATAGAATTGCGGGCTTACACCCTTGGCTTCGCACCAAACCTTCTCGGGAAGAAGACTCACTCTCCGTATAGGTTCATCTCAAGCACACAAGCAAAAGCTCTTTTCATTAATCATCAAATGACTAGTTACATTGTTCAATTTAAGGACCTTATATAGGAGTCCTTTCAATAAAAGAAAACCCTAAAACAATTAATAAATAAAAGACAAATAAACCCCTAAGACAAAATTCGAAACTAAACTTCTAAAACAACTAAAACAACCCGACACGATTTCGATCGAACGAAATTAAAAATCGTTCGATCGAAATTGAATTTCGTTCGATCGAAATTTCGATCACAATTTCGATCGATCGAAACTGAAAATCGTTCGAACGAAATTGAATTTAGATCAATCGAAATTGAAAATTGTTCGATCGAAATTTTCATATACATAAAATATCACCGTTGATATTTCGATTGATCGAATTTTAATTTTGATCAATCGATTTTTCTATGCTCCATCAATTTCCAGAATTTCATCTTTCGCCTCTTTCGCCTAGTTTTGATTTTCATTCCGCTTCTTCCGACGTTGGTACACACGAAAAGGTCCATATCTGATGTCTACAATGTCGGCATCCCCCGTCACTAAAGCTACTCACTAATACAAAGTGCTCAATGGTCATTGATCATCAATCATCAAACATTTCATTTTGAACTTACTCTTCCAATGCTGGACTAAAATCGAGTCACCTTAGGGGGTCCTACCCCATCGGGAGCCATCTAATCGATATTTGACTATCGGATAACATGTAACATATAAGTTGGCTAGCTCTACTTTTATATCCTCCATTCTTGATGCGTCAACTTTTTGGTATTCCGGTCATGAATATTGAGGAATTTTACAGTGTCTATTTATTAGTCGTACTTGTCAAATATCAAATATCATTCACTGGTTATCATATATCAATCAACGGTTATCATGTATCGATCATCCGGTATTCAATTTGAAATATCAGAATTCAGTTTTTAAAATGTATTATTATTCCATTTTGGTGAGCAGATCATGCCAGAAAACTATTTCGGTAATCAAATCATGGCATAATACTATTTCATTAATCCAATAATGTTATAATACAAGTTCAATAAACAAGTCATGTAATAAAACAATTTCGGTAATCAAAGCGTGTTATAGAAAACACTTTTATCTAGATGGATAATTAATTATGCTAATCATTATTAATTAAACTAGGTGTGATTAATTAATCGTGATTAATTAGACTAATCGTGATTATCTAACCTAAGTAAGATTAATTAGGCTAAGTATGATTATCTATCCTAAGCATTATTAGTTAGACTAAATATGCTTAACTAGCTAAACATGATTGGTTAGACCAACTAAATTTAACTTGCTTGACTAAGCCTGAGCTGGATTGGATTGTGCTTGACTTAGCCGAACCATGCCGCACTGAGCTTTTGCTCCTCCTTCTCTTCCTCGCTCTCTCAGCTTGAGGAGTGGGATGGAAGGTGACGCGGGACAGAGAGCCTAAAATGCGGAATATGATTTTTATGCAGATTTTGCCGAAATTAATTAAATTAAATCAAGTTTAATCACAAAATTATCTTTGATACCTTTAGGGTTTTGCAGAATTCAGATGGATAGATCACACGAGATCCAGGTAGGGTCCAGTTTAATGCGCAAGTACTTTTAGAGTCGATGCAAGATCGGCCCAGAGATAGGACTCTAGCTTTTCCAGGCTTAGGCGCTCGTTTTCGGTCCGATGTAGATTCACGGATTCCAAATTAGGTTGTAAAAGGGAATTAGGGTTTGTAAAAGGCTTAGGGCTGTTAGATCGGTTTATGGTTTTGGAAAGGGTGTTGGCTATGTTTGATTTAGGGTTTCAAAAGGCTCAGGGTTTTGGGATCGAAAGGAAACAATTAGGCTACGGTGTAGGGGAAGCAAACACCGATCGAGAGATAGCAAATATAATAGAGAAAATAACAATGACTTTTGGGAATCACTCCCTTGGCCTCACACCAAACTCATCTCAGGCAAAGATTACTCAAGCATAAAAGCATTCAAATAATCAATCAACTAATTAAAAAGTGTTTACAAGCCTCTCTATATAGGCCACCAATAATTAAACTTGAAATAAAAAGTCCTAATACTAGTAAAACACTAAAAGACAACTTTCCGCATAAAATTAGACAAAAAATCGCGGTAGATGTCTGGCGGTCTGCAGCAGATGTGGTGCGTATTTCTTTGTTGGCGTCTTCTGCAGCAGGCATCACTTGTATTCTGGCCGTTCTTTGTGTCTCCTTTTCCTCTTTCTCCTCTGAGCTTCCTCTACGCTTCTTCCGACGCCGGTAAAACTGATGTGGTCCAAATCCGATGTCCATATATGTGGCGTCCCCGTCAATTCTCTCGGACCAAATAGGTTTCATCACCGATGAAACGCGCTCGTGGTAGATGTCAATCAAATCGGGGTTTAAGTGGTGGACCTCATTCTCGTGGATCCAAGTGTTTTCGGACTCCAGTTTTTCGACCCATTTAATCAAGTACTTCTGGAATCCCCCGTCATGTGTAGAGACGACATGATCATTGATTATATCCTCTATTTCATCTGCTCTCTGTCTACTTGGGGAAGGAAGAGGTATAGGTTGCAAGGTTGGTTTGGGGCTGGTACTAGGAGGTGGCTGGAGTGGGTTTTCAGGAGGTGGGGTGAAACCCAAGTAAGGAACCAAGTCCTCCACATTGAACGTTGAACTAGCCCCCATACCAGGAGGAAGCTCGAGCACGTATGCATTAGGACCACTCTTAGCCAAAATTCAAAAAGGCCCAGCGCCTCGAGATTGGAGCTTCTTTGCGGATCCCGATGGGAACAACTCAAGCCTAACCCGGACCATCACATAATCACCCACATTAAATTTTTTAGAACGTCTGTGAGCATCTGCAGATAATTTATATTGATTGTTGCTTGAATTAATTTTTTGTTTAATTTCGGCATGCAAGCTATGAATATGTTGTGCAAATGCATCGACAGACTCTGACACTCTATGGGATGCAGACATGGGGATCAAATCTAATGGGGTCTTAGGCCTATGACCATGCACTACCTCAAAAGGACTTATGCCTATGGACCTATTGACAGAATTATTATATGCAAACTCAGCTGTGGGTAAGATGGTATCCCAGGTCCTAACATGATCACCAACAAGACTACGAAGGAGATTCCCAAGGCTCCTATTGGTGCTTTCGGTTTGGCCATCCGTTTGAGAGTGGTAAGCTGTTGAGAATTGGAGCAATGTGCCCATCATGTGCCAAAGGGTCTTTCAAAAATAACTCGTAAATTTAGCATCCCTATCTGACACAATGGTTTTGGGCAACCCATGAAGATGCACTATCTCCGCGAAAAACAGTTTAGCAATATGAGATGCATCGGAGGTTTTTGAACAAGGAATGAAGTGGGCCATCTTGGAAAATCGGTCCACTACGACATAGATAAAATCGTTCTTCTTAGGGGCCTTAGGAAGTCCAAGCACGAAGTCCATAGAGAGGTCTTGCCACGGTGTATGTGGCACGGGTAAAGGAGTGTACAAGCCGGTATTTTGTTTGGTCTGTTTTGACACTTGGCAAGTACGACAATGTTTGACAACCCGAGCGACATCTCTCATTAGGCTAGGCCAAAAGAACCTATCCTCTGCAAGCGCAACAATTTTATTATGCCCGAAATGTCCGACCATCCCTCCAGCATGTAACTCCCAAATGAGAAAGTCACGCAATGAAGTGCGAGGGATGCAAAGGCGATTGCCTTTGAATAAGTACCCACCTTGGATGGTGTACACGGAGTGTGTGCTGGTCGGGTTACTAAGGAGAGCAGTATACTCAACCCCAAAATCTGGGCACTCGGGGTACTCATCTTTTAACTTTTCGAACCCGACGACCTCGGTGCTCATTGTGCGCAAAGTCACCACTCGCCAACTAAGTGCATCAACGGCTCTATTTTCAGCACCGGCCTTATGCTTTAACACAAATGTGAACCCTTGAAGGTACTCAACCCACTTCGCGTGCCTTGGGTTCAACTTCTTCTGTGAAGCAAGAAAGTGTAAGGCTTCATGGTCAGAAAACAACACAAATTCCTGCGGTCTAAGGTAATGTTTCCAATACTAAAGAGATTGAACGACCGCATAGAACTCCTTGTCATAGGTGGAGTATTTTTGTTTCACCTCGTTAAGTTTTTCACTAAAATAGGCCACGGGATAACCCTCTTGGCTAAGCACTCCTATGCCTACACCCGATGCGTCGCATGTGACTTCGAAGACTTTGGAAAAGTTCGGTAAGCGCATGATGGGTGCACTACTCATTTGTTGTTTGATCTCAGCAAAAGCTTTCGTCGCTGCTTTGCCCCATTTAAAGTCCCCCTTTTTCATGCAATCAGTGATTAGGGCCATGATGGTGCTAAAACTTCTGATGAAGCGATGATAAAAAGTAGCCAAACCATGGAAGCTACGGACATCGTGTATGTTCTTAGGCTCGGGCCACTCCACAATGGCTCTAACATTTTCGGGGTTCGCGACCATTCCATTGGCTGAGATAATAAATCCCAAGAAAACAACAGAACGTTGCATGAAGGTGCATTTCTTGAGATTTGCGAACAACTTCTCGCCCTTGAGGGTTTCACAAACCAACCTAAGGTGGGTCCAGTGTTGATCCTTGTCGTAATAACTATAGATCAAGATGTCATCGAAATAAACAACAAGGAATTTGCCTAGAAACGGCCTCAACACTTGGGTCATGAGTCGCATGAAAGTACTTGGGGCGTTAGAAAGCCTAAAAGGCATGACCTTCCACTCATAAAGACCATCCTTAGTCTTAAAGGTGGTTTTCCACTCATCACCGGGTCGGATGCGGACTTGATGGTAGCCACTCTTAAGGTCTATCTTTGAAAAGATAGTAGCACCAACCATCATGTCAAGTATGTCATCGAGCCTTGGTATGGGAAACCAATACTTAACCGTAATCTTATTGATTGCACCTATCCACACACATGCGCCATGTACCATCTTTCTTAGGAGTGAGTAGGGCTGGTACGACACACGGGCTCAGACTCTCTTGGATGAACCCCTTCTGAAGGAACTCATTGACTTGTCGAGTCAACTCGGCGTGCTCAACCGGATTCAACCTATAGTGGGGCAGGTTCGGTATGGTAGATCCAGGAACTAAGTCTATTGCGTGTTGGATATCACACAGGGGAGGGAGTTCGTTTGGTAAGTCTTCAGGGAAGACATCCGTAAACTCTTTTAAAATCGGCTCAACCTCCTTGGGACACTCGCTCACCGACTCGGGAGCACTCTCTATGGTGACAACTACATACACCACACTCTTTTCTATCGATGCTTTCTCGAACTCAAAAGGGCTCACAATATTAATGGATTTAGAAGACTCGCCCTTCTTTTCGATTGTGTTGGTCGATGGTGCTTTTGGAGGCAAAGGGTGTAAAGTGATCTTTTTGCCCTTATGCATGAACGTGCATATGTTTGTTCGACCAGAAAGAGTCACATCCATGTCGTAGAGACATGGTCTTCCCAAAATGATATGACCCACATCTATCGACACCACATCACACCACAAGGTGTCCGAATAAGAGCCTAATTGAATCGGTACACGACACCTTTTCGACACGGGAATAGATGAAGAATTGATCCATGCGACTTTATAAGGTCTCGAGTGGGCTTCGGGTGTAAGCCCTAAGCGGCATACGACATGAGTTGATATTACATTAGTACAACTACCGCTATTCACGATGACCCTACAATTCTTTTCACCAAATTTGGCGTAGGTGTGGAAGATGTTCTCCCTTCGCCAGTCATCTTTTTCATCCCATTGAGGCTGCGCAAGGGCACACCTCACAACTAAAGTATAACCAATAGCATCACCCTCCTCATCACTGGGTGTGCTAACCGGTTCAAATACTTCCTCTTCAACCACTACCTCATCATCATCCTCCTCTCTCTCAATGAAGAGAGTCCTTTGGGGGTTCTTTCATAGGGCATTGGGCGGCAAAGTGTCCCATCCCATGACATTTATAGCACTTTACTTGAGAATTAACCCTTGAGGATTCTTCGACTACACCTTTTCCCTTTTCAAACCTGGAATTTGAGGGGCGGGTTGTGTAGGTTTGGGAAGAGGATTGAATCGTCCCTCACCGGATCGTTGGTTACTATATTGTGGCTCGGTTCTCTTCACCACCGTAGTTTTCAAGTATCGTTCAAGATCTTGCACAACGGCATAGCATCTTTCAAGGGTCTTTACGGGGTGAGAAATCAACTCTTTTAGCAAATTAAGTCGCAATCCGGTGCGGAATCTAAAGAGAGTGATTTCAGGGTCTTCCGATACTTTTACCCTCATCATGAACTCTTCGAATTTGGCAATGTAATCGGTCAATGGCATACCACCTTGACGTAAGTTTTGCCACTGGTCGAGGAGGTGTTAGTGGTATGATAAAGGAACATACTTCTCAGTAAGTTGTTCCTTCATGTCGTCCCAACAGGTAATGGGAGGACAACCCGCGTTCACCCTAATGCGCTCAACATTGAGCCAGAAAAGTCGAGCTTGACCAACCAACTTCATCTTAGTGAGTCTAACGCAACAGTCGTCATTCATGGCATACCAATCAAAGTGTTGGTCCATGTCGGAAAGCCAATCAAGGAATACGGTAGGGTCCATTCTTCCATCGGAAGTCGAAATCTCAACTCAGACTTCTTAAGGAGTTGAACTTCGGGGTCATAGTCATCTATACGATGATCCCTACGGTTCCGGTTATCTTGGCGACCATTACGTTCAAAGTGTGGACACTCACGCTCTTGGTGTTGATTTTCCAGCCTACTCATCGCTTCCAGTTGGTTGATTCGATCACGTAATCTATCATTACCAACTCCTAGGGATGTTTGGGCTTGCTCAATGGTATTTAGACGTGCACTAATCGCACCCAATTCTTCTCGCATAGCTCTCAGAGTATTAAGAACCTTATCCGAAGCCATAGTGATCACAAGGTCTATTAGGGTTCTAATATGGAATGCAATATGGACTCACAAAAAGAAGCAATGATAGAAAATAAATATGACAACCAAAGATGCCCTAACCTAGAAAACATAGGGCTTTGATACCAAAACTGATGCGGGACGGAGACCCTAAAATGCGGAATATGATTTTTATGCAGATTTTGCCAAAATTAATGAAATTAAATCAAGTTTAATCGCAAAATTATCTTTGATACCTTTAGGGTTTTGCAGAATTCAGATGGATAAATCACACGAGATCCAGGTAGGGTCTAGTCCAATGCGCAAGTACTTTTAGAGTCGAGGCAAGATCGGCCTGGAGACAGGACTCTAGCTTTTCCAGGCTTAGGCGCTCGTCTTCGGTCCGATGTAGATTCACGGATTCCAAATTAGGTTGTAAAAGGAAATTAGGGTTTGTAAAATGCTTATGGCTGTTAAATCGGTTTATGGTTTTGGAAAGGGTGTTGGCTATGTTTGATTTAGGGTTTCAAAAGGCTCGAGGTTTTGGGATCGAAAGGAAACAATTAGGCTACGGTGTAGGGGAAGCAAACACCGATCGAGAGATAGCAAATATAATAGAGAAAATAACAATGGCTTTTGGGAATCACTCCCTTGACCTCACACCAAACCCATCTCAGGCAAAGATTACTCAAGCATAAAAGCATTCAAATAATCAATCAACTAATTAAAAAGTGTTTACAAGCCTTTATATATAGGCCACCAATAATTAAACTTGAAATAAAAAGTCCAAATACTAGTAAAACACTAAAAGGCAACTTTCCGCATAAAATTAGAAATAATAAAAATGTATACAAGGTTATGAATTGCCTTGCATGTAACAAGGCTACCGTTTTCGTGTCTCCTTTTCCTCTTTCTCCTTCGGGCTTTCTCTACGCTTCTTACGACGCCGATAAAACTGATGTGGTCCAAATCCGATGTCCATATATGTGGCGTCCTCGTCAGAAGGGATCCCCCTTAGACCCCCAAAGTGGTTCCCCGCTTCAGCTCTTCAAATATTTTAATATTCTTCCCACCTCCTCAACATTTTAATATCATTTTCACCTCTTCAAATATTTCAATATATTTCCAACTATTCTCCACCTCATAACATTTTATTTTATTTTCACTCTTCATAATATTCTAATAGTATTTTTCTTGTCTTTTTTCATCCTCATCTACATAGTAAAAAATGCATTTTTTTTCCTTTATCCTTATTCTGATAATTTATTATGAATTTACCCTTATGCCCTTATTTTTTCTACAAATACCAAGGATGCCCCTTTTTATACTTATCTTTATCTTGAACTGTGACTCTTGACCACCGTCAAGGGCTAAGTCCTATATGACCTCTTTTGACAGTGCTCCTTAACCTCTTGCAAGAGTCAATTGCTGCCTCGCCTCCTTCGTTGTGCCCCTTGGCCATCTCCAAGGGCGAAGTGCTACATCACCTCCTCAACTGTGTTGCATCACATCCTTGACTATGTTGCATCATCTCTTTGACGTGTCCTTTGGCCATCTCCAAGGGTAAGTGTTGCATCACCTCCTTGACTGTGTTGCATTCCTCCTTGACTATGATGCATCACCTCCTTGATTGGATCTAGGGTTAGGGTGGTAATCAACTACACTTAAGTTGGGTGTATTAACTCATGTAAGATTACCATTTTGCCCTCAATCTTTCTGTGAATGGCTATTTCATTCTTTTAATAAAATTATCATTTTATCTTTATCTTTTTCTGAAAGGATCATTACGCCCTTGAATGAAAATTACCTTTATACCGAAGTCTTTTTTCAAAATGACCATTTAATCCTACAAATAATGGCTGTGGAGGGAGCCTATTCCGCTAATGATCCGGTTCTTTGTTTGGGCATTGTGTAAGGACAGAATTCTCACTAGAGACCAGCTGATTAGGCGGGGTAATGATGTCCCGAGTTCGTGTTGTTATGTGTTTTGATGGGGAGCAGTCTGCTTCTCACCTCTTCATTCATTGCCGTATGGCTAATGAGGTGGAGCCGAAGATTTTGGTATGTCTTGGTCTATGCCTCAGTCGCCTTATTTGCTGCTGCTCAGCTGAGATGCGGTGAAGCTGATGGGGGAGGGAAGGCTGGCTTGGAGGGCATCGATGTTTGCCGTCATGTGGTGTCTATGGCGAGAGAGAAATGACAGAATTTTTGAAGAGGAATCTAAACCTGTCTGTGTGGTTATAAGGTCGGTTGCGGAGCTGGTTAGGTTTTGGGTCGGGCGGGGGAGGGCTGGAGATAATTGCTGTAATTTCTTGTGGGACCCAGGTTAAGGGGGCTACGCCCTCGATCATTGTTGGGCGTTGGTTCCTTTCTCTTTGTTTTTTGCCTGCTTCTTTTTTTATTTTGTATGTCGCGATGGTATTGGATTTCAGCGCCTTGCTGGTTATTAATACAATTTTTATTACTGATAAAAAAATAAATAATGAAAGTTATTTTACTAATAAAATTTGGGTCCCTACAATCAGAGAGAATCACCCTTATTCTCATGAAGAGATTGCTTAGGATCTATATGAGAAGAGGGTTTACATCCAATCATTCTAGTGTCACAAATAAGATCAAGGGCATATTTTTTCTAGGAGAATTCCCTTTTCGAGGCCGATCAACCTCAAAGTCCTAGAAAGTACTTCAAGCTACCCAAGTCGTTTACGTTAAATATGTAATTGAACTCGCTCGTCACATGGGATATAAACGTTGAGCCATCTCCAGTAAGTATATTATCATCAATATAACAGGGAGAATGTTTAAACTAGTGTAGAATGAATGGATGATGACAATGTGATCGGAATGACAAATTTGAAAGCTCATACTAGTAACTGCACCACTAAAATGATAGAGCCAAGCTTGAGGCAACTTCTTGAAGCCGCATATAAACTTTCAAAGTCAATTTTTTTTTTTTTTTCAGACTCCCTGTGAAGTAGGAAGCCAGGCGGAAGATCCATATAGATCTCCTTAGTAAGATGCCTATGTATTAAGGCATTCTTCAGGTCCAATTGATAACGAGACCAATTTTTATTGGCTGCAAGAGAAAAGACTTGAACAAAAGTCAACCTAGACATAAGAACCAATGTGACATCATTATCAAGACCATGCATTTAAGTGAAGCCCCCATGCAACAAGTCAGGCGTTATATTATGCAATAGTACTATTTGAGTTATTCAACATCTAACTGTTTTCTTCTTTGGTGGGATGAAGTGTAGCACGAACAATACGAAGGATAGAAGCAGTATCAACTACGGAAAGAAAGGCCATGTATGATGGAGATACAACTTGGTAACACATACTTGGAAAGAGGGTAAGGTGTAATACATTTACAAACTCCCTTGTAAATAGCAATAAAAAAATCAAGGTCAAAAGTAGGAGCAGGTGGAATAACACATGAGTAGCAGGAATAGTAGGTGAAGCCCGATGAATGTAAATGACTAGAAATACTTGCTGGGTCTACCTACGAAGAGGACTGAGGCTATGACGTGGAGTGAACATGTCGTTGTTTGTGAACATAAATGATGAACATATAAAAGACAGATGGCATGGGAGCATACTCAGGATGATAAGTAGGAAAATACGGAATTGTCTCAAAGAAAGCAACCTCTATGGAGGTGAAGAAACGATGACACTAGGAATATAACATCTTTACCCCTTAGAAACACTGGAATAACCAACAAAAACACATCTAATGGCCTTATCCTCCAACCCTGTCGGTTAGGATTAGCAAATCAAGTGCATCCAGATACATATGGTTCAATAGGAAGTATAGGATCGCTAGTCACTAGGATAAAAGGTTTGATAAGTCATAATATTTTCTATGATTATAGGAAGTATGCAATTAATAAGAAAGCATGCAGTAAGCCATTTATCGATAATAGATTTTAGACATGTGCATATCACTCAACAAGGATCAGGTCACTCCAAGGAACTGAAGAAGTGATTGTTCTTATGCTCGTTTCTGTGGTGAGAAGTGTAAGGACATGGGTACTGATGATTACTGCCATGTTATGTAGATATTGAGCAAAGGAGCGAGACAAACCACCATGGTCAGATTGAAAGGCTTTAAGAGAAACACCATATTGGATACAAATTATAAAATGGGATTTTTGAAACTTCGAGAACATCTCATCTTTTGTTTTCAGAAGATAACACGTAGCATGTGTGTCTGCATTTATGAAAGTAACAAAATATTGGTAACCATTTTTTTTTTTGTGATCGGTAAAGAGAGATATATTGAAAACAGCAAGACGCTGAAGGACAATACAAATACACGATCGAAAAAACAGAGAAAAACGGAAAGGAAAAGAAACAAAAACAGGCCCAACCATGGACAGAACCAGCCCCGACCCCGCCACCCGCAAGCAAGTCAGCTCAGCCAGGATCCCATAACAGATGCTCCACATAATCTCCCACCCCCCCGCCCGCGCTCACCACCCATAACCATACAAAGTCTCTCACAGCTCTCATGATCATCCCCACCGGCCTGCTCTGTTTTTCAAAAATCCTCAAGGTTCCTCTCCCCCCATATGGACCACAACACCGCAAAGAACACGGCCATCCAATACCCCCTGCAATGATCCTCGACCACGGTAGACTTCCATATGACCCATTGACAGTAGGGAGTGGAAGGGATAACCCAGGCCATACTAAACGCCTTCAGCACAATGAACCACAATCCCCAAGCCACCTCGCAGCGCAGAAACAGATGACACGCGTTCTCCTCGGCCTTGTTACACATGACGCACCAGTTTGGGCCGGCCATCCCTCTCCTCATCAGTTGGTCATAAGTCAGGATCTTCTCGCGGAACAAAGTCCACGCAAAGAACCGGATCTTGGGAGGAATAGACTCCTTCTACAGGCTCGCACCAACGTACCGAAACAAGGGACGGCTAGTGAGCATGCAATAATAGGACCTGACGCTGAAGAGACCATTGGTGTTATGAATCCATAGCATCTGATCCAGCCCATGATTCATGAAACATAGCACTTGATCACCTCCTCATCCCGTAGGTATCTCCTAGTGACAACATCCCACCACCCTCCGAATCTGAAACGAACTCCTCAATCATACCATGCGGGTTTACGGAGATGTGATAGATATTTGGGAAGATATCTTTGAGTGGTCGCAGGTCAGCCCAAGCATCCTCCCAGAACTGGATGCGAGATCCACATCCCCAACTAAATCACAGGCCTCTGGCGAATAGATCCCAGGTGTCGCAGATACCTTTCCACCAACTAGATCCCCCTCTGACCCCCACGATATTTATCCCCCAGCTGCCGGAGGACGCCTCGTACTTCTCCACCAGCACGCGATGCCATACGTTGGATCTTTCCTCCACCTTCCCAGCTCGCCATAACCACTTTCCCAACAGAGCTACATTGATCGATTGCAGGCTGCGAATGCCCAGCCCACCACACCCCCTCGGTAGCTGGCATATGTCCCAGTTAACAAGGTGGAAGCGTTTCTCCAGACCCGATCCTTCCCATAAGAAGTCCCTTTGGATTTGTTCAAGGTGCTTGATCACCCCTTTAGGGCACTTGAACATCGACATGTAGAAAATTGGCAGCGAAGCAAGGACAGATTTAACCAGCAGCAGTCTACCACCACTACTGAGCAGCTTCCCTTTCCACGAGGATAGTCTTCTCTCAAACCTTTGCACCACCGGATCCCACGCTCTAGCTTTAAGATATCGTAGACCGAGGGGCAGCCCCAGATACATGATAGGAAACTCTTCCACAGCGCACCCAACGGTTGATGCTAAATCGTCCAATAGGCTCACATCAATCCCAATACCCGTGATAGAGGATTTGGAGAAATTTATCCTCTGACCCGACATCGCCTCATAAATAGATAAGACCTCGACCATAGTACTAAACTCCGACACATCCGCATTCCCAAACAGCATATTATCATCAGCAAATTGGAGGTGCGTTATGTACGACCCAGAGTTGCCCACCTTGATACCAGAAATTAAGCTCAGCTGTTTGGCCTGCACCATAAGTCCCGACAGCGCCTCCCCCACAATGTTAAAGAGGAACGGGGATAGGGGATCCCCTTGGCATTACCCTCTCGAGCTGGAGAAGTAGCCAACCGGAGTACCATTAACCAGAACCGAGAACCAGGCCAAAGAATAACACCCCCTCATCCATTTCCTCCACGTCGTGCCAAACCCCATTCTGTTCATCAAGTAATCCAGGCAGTCCCAGCTTACCTGATCATAGGCTTTCTCCATGTCAACCTTCCACAAGGCCGCCGGACGGCGATCCTTGTGTGCTGAGTGTATAGTCTCCTGCGCAACTACCATCAAATCAACTAATTGTCGACCCCTAACAAAAGCACACTGGTTCTCAGAAATAATCGTGGGCATCACCGGGATAAGTCTATTCACAAGAACCTTAGAGATGATCTTATACAGACAGTTCGTGAGGCTGATAGGTCTAAACTCCGAGATATCCTCCGCCCCATCCCTCTTGGGGATGAGTGTGATAAAAGTGGAGTGAAGACTCTGCCCAATGTGACCCGACGCATGGAACCCACGCAAGACTACCAGCAGATCTGCTTTAATGGTATGCCCAAAGAAGCGGAAAAATTCCATAGTGAAACCATTTGGTCCAGGTGCTTTGTTTTTTGCCCCAAAACGAACAACGCGCCACACCTCTTCCTCACTGAACGGACATTCCAAGCCCCATCGTTGCTCCGCATTGATACAGCGAAATGGGACCCCATCCAGCTGGGGGCGAGGAAAGTCGTCATCCCGATACAGCTCCTTGTAAAATGCCACAATATTCTCCTGAATCAGGCCCTGGTTCGCATAGCTCATCCCCCCCACCGAAATGGTACTGATGTAGTTCGACTTATTCCTCGCATTAGCCACGACATGGAAATATTTGGTATTGGCATCGCCCTCATGGAGCCATCTAACCTTTGCCTTTTGTTTCCAACTTATCTCCTCGGCCAAGCATACACTGTTGAATTTCGCCTTCTTTCGAAATCTGTCCTCCTGTTCAACATTCGATAACTGTTTAGTCTCTTCCAAATCGTCCAATACCTGCAACCCCGCAAGAATAGCCTCTTTCTTGATCTGCAACCTGCCATACACCTCCTTGTTCCAAACTTTGGACTTGGCTTTAACCCGCTAAAGCTTGGAGATGAAGATAAAGGTGGCGGAGCCCGCAGGCGTCGGTTCATCCCACCACCCCGGAACCAGCCCCTGAAATTCTCTATCTCGCAGCCACATATTTTCAAAGCGAAATGGGCTAGGACCAGTACCACGCTTATCACAAAGCAAAATAACAGGTCGGTGATCCGAGACGGCCCAAGCCATACATTCTAACCTCGCATCCGGGAAGGTATCCATCCATTCGACATTGCAAAGAAAGCGGTCAAGTCTACACAAAGTCGGGACAGATTGCATACTAGACCAGGTGAACTTTGCTCCGGTAAGTGGGACGCCAAGGCCTCAGCCTCACATAAAAGTATTGAAATCGATAACCGCGACATCGTGGCCCTCCCTGCTTTCTCCGAAGTTCCACCACAAGCATTAAAGTCTCCTCCCATGCAAAGAGGCAGATCCCATCTAGCCGTAATAGCCGCCAACTCAAACCAAAAGTCGTCGTTTCTAATCGTAGAGGTCCAGAATCCCAAGAACATCCATACCTTCCCCGAATCCTTGTTGCGCAGCACCACCGACGCCGAGAACAGGCCCACCTCTTCCTCCAATTTGTCAAACAGCCTACTATTCCAGGCGACGAGGATACCGCCCGACGCACCCGCGGAATTAACACCCATCCATCCCCAATGAGTACCACCTAGAACCGACCCCACCTTTCTACAATCACAGCTGCCCCATTTGGTTTCTTGGAGTGTGATAACGTAACCAACGGTCTTGATGACGCTTAACTCCAGCCCGTTTGCTCAAATCGCACAACCCCCTAACATTCCATGACAGCATCTTCATAGAAAACCGAGTCAGATCCCACCCAGAGTCCCAAGACCAGACCTAAACCCCTCCCGGACCACTCCCATCCGACATGCCCCATTGTAATCTAGCAAGCTCACGGGCACCCCTTCGCCGCCTGAACTTGTTTTGTTTACGACCGCTTAGGATGGAGCAAAAGACCTTCCGGAGATCATCGTCTGAACCTTTGAAAGACATCCCTAAATCACGTCCGACCCGAATGAGGCGATCGATGTCGGCAGCCAATCGTTGCTCCCCCTATTCCCCTTGAAATTCAAGACTAAGATTCTGATCAGAATCTTCCCCAACACTTCCACCACTACTGCTCCGTTCTTCCATTAGGAAGCCCCCCACTTCTGCCCCCAGGTTTACCCGAGTCGTGGTATCAGCCGTCCAATAAACTCCCACCTCCCATCTGTTCATGTTCCCCTCCAAATGCGAAATAGCAGAGCCAGGACTCAAAGCTCTAATTCCATTCCTCTGATCCACAGAATTCGCCCTCCCAATCCCATTTAAATCAGACTAGGTCTCGATGGGCCATAGGCTCAGACCCGTCGTAGTTGGATCAGCTGACACCCGGGCCATCAAAGCCGAGGACCCAGAGCACATCAACACCGACAACCCACACGGGTCATAAGCTACGCACCTCAGACCCGCTAGGTGGCATCCACTATCACTCTTCCACATGCATAAGATGTCGGTTTCCCCCCTCACGTGACCCCGAAGTCAACACAAACTCCATTCGACATCCCACTTCCAGAAGACTCCGAAGCTGCACCACGTGTCAGCATCCTAGCAAGTCGACGTCTGCGCCATCCTATAAAGGCTTTTCCTCTTCGGTGATAAACCCTAAGGCCCCTTTTCACACCTGCAACTTTGAGCCCGACAGAGGAGATCGAAGCTTCTATCGCCATCGGATCCCATGTACGACGACACACCTCGTACCTTTGCTCTAAAACGTCCCCATCCTCACCAGCCCCCGTACGAGGCAGGTGTACTTGGTCGACGCCGAAAAACGAGGAGATCCCCACCGTATGATAGTTTGACGGTGAAAGATCAAGGTTTGGGGCTTGGTGGGCCTGAAGCCCCGTGAAGGTGAGCATCGCCGGAGCGTCGTTAACAGCAATTGGTGGTGGCAAGCCCCGCGATAGACCCTCCGGCAGCCCAAGCTCCACCTTATCCAGTCCTTCAACACCCTCCATCCATCCATCAGCCAACCACGACATAACACTCTCCGGAACCACCTCCCCTTCTTCTAGGTCCTCCGGCACCACAAAAACCCCGAATTGATAACTATGTGGCAAACATCCACTCGTGGCCGAGGGTGAGAGGAAAGACATCAGCGCAGCCGAAGACCCTACCTCAAGATCACCGCAGAAGCCTTCACCGCTGCCCTGCAAGCCCAAAGGCAAGCCCGAGAGAGAGCATGGCCTTGGATGGAACGTTGAGACTGAGGCACTCCCCGTGGCCGATCCATCCTGCGAGGTCTATCTCGGTTGCAACATGGGCCCTGGTTCCCTGTGCCGGAGTGGTTCGATCTCCGACGAGACTTCTTCTGTGGTACCACCGAGTACATGTATGTCGGGCAACCCAGACCCCTCGGATTCTTGATGCGTCTGAGCCGGAAGGAGAATCCGCTCCACGATCTCCACTTCTACGAAGATAGTGAATTCCTGGCCATTGAGGCAAAGCTTGCACGCTTTGGGAATGTTCTCCCAATCAATGGTTCTGACCAGGACACGGGCATACCGTGTCTCCCACAAGTCCTCGGTACTTCGATCGATAAGGATGCATCCCTCACACTTATCAGCAACCCCCTGGAGGACCTCAGTGGTCAAGGCTTGGAGGGGAAGACCAAATAGTCGGATCCAAATGCCCCCCATGAAACGGTGAACCTGCAAGAGATTGGCGTCCGGCCCCCAGCAAGTACACGAGACAGGTTTGCCGTCAATGGCGGTCACCTTTTTGGCGAGGATCTCATTGGCCGTTCGGCTCGACGGACACCTCAAGAGGAATTTTGTATCGGATAAAAACGAAACCATCAGTCTGTTAAGAAGGCTCCAGTGCTGTAACCAGATGTAAATATGCCCCAACTGTAAAGAGTCCTTGACGAAATGAAAGATAAGCCAGTAGTCTTTGATGTTGTGAGCTACCGAATTAAAAGCAGAGCCATGAAATGAGAGGGGACTCCCCCCCCCCTCCCTCCCTCCCCTCCTCTAAAGCCGGAGGACAACGATGCACACTCAAGGGTCTCCCACGGGAATCAGCAATAGACCACCCTTGCGCTAAATCCCTTACCTGTTCATCATTAACGATAGCCTGATGCCACGTAGAAACTGGCCCTTGATCGTCCTGGGCACCTTTGACCAACATCCCCTGAGCTCGCTCAGAGGTGCTCCCCCTCCGATGGCACTGGGCTCTCCGTTTGAAATTAATATTCCGGCAACGAGAGCAAACCCAATCCCCCTTCCGCAAGATGATAGCGTTTTCCTTCATTCCTTCTTTTCAGTCTTGATATCTAATCTTGTCCAAGACAGCTTCTAGTAAACAGGAAACAGGGATCATACTCAGTTTCGCAATCTGAAACCATCAAGTGAAGAAATTGGGAGTATCCCGAAACACAGCAATGAACTAACTCAAAAACAGTTCATCGTTGTATGGAAGAAGAATAAGTATGTTTTGAAAGTTCACCAATTTCGCATTGAAGTTTAACAAATTAACCAAGTGTTCTAAAAGTAAGAATCATAGTGCACAGTGCATGGTAATAAAGCTAGGGGAGTGAATGGGATTAGATACCCCAGTAGTCCTAGCTGTAATCCATGGATAGTAGGCCTTGTTTGTATGGACCCATGCATCTTCCAACAAACCTTGTCTTTTTGCAACTGCTGATGCTTAAGAGGAACCAACCAACCCAAAAGTTTGCAAGCCAAAATTTCCATTTCCAGGTGACAAGGAAAGAGCTGTAAGATCCTATTGACTTAGCTGACGGCCAGGCGATAAACACCCTGATTTGGTGAATCTTTCTTGTTGTTATTATCGTTGTTGTTGTTATTTTATGTTCTGTATATTATATGTGTTGTTGCTGTTGTATTGCATTTTGAATTGCGTTCCATTTTTAGGTAGAAGATGCAGTGTCTCGTGTTGCAGAGGGAAGTCCAAATGCTGCACAGGACTTAGATTTTTCATCCTTCCGTTCTCAGTTAGGTCCTTTAGCTACAGTAAGTAATCTTATGTTTTTTTTTTAAGTTCATTGGCAATTGATATTTATCCTCACACAATCTCTTGTCAGATTCTTCTTTGCATTGATGTTGCAGCGACTTCTGCTAGGTCTGTGGGTTTGTGCAGACAGCTTCTAGACCAGGTAAGTAAATGCTTATTTGTTATTTCACATTAATATTGACGCGGGTGATGGACTCTAATCTATTGATTATAATCTCTTTCTCTCTTTGAAAAAAGGAATTCTATGCACCTCAATTGTTGATATATTACTGTTGTTACATTTGTAACTTCCATTCAATGTAGGCGCTCTTTTTACATATTTGTCTGGAATTATGATTGTTTGCATGAGAGGGTGATTTTTAACTGTTTTGTATGCAGGCTCGTGTTATGTTATCTGAGATCTATCCAGGAGGTTCTCCAAAGATAGGTTCAACTTACTGGGATCAAATTCAAGAAGTGAGCATAATTTCTGTTACAAGGCGAGTCCTTCAACGTCTTCATGATTTTTTGGAACAGGTAGGTTATTGACAGGAGAGGTTATATTAAGCCGCAATTAGAATATTTTACTCTTGTATCGGTTTTATTTTGTCGTTTTTATAAACGCACTGTTCTATCAAATTTTAACAGGGAAGTTAGAAACTTGAATATAATCAACTTGTTGTTAGAAGTTTGGAACTTCATTTATAATTGATTGATAACATTACGTATCTGGTGTGTGCATGCGCACATGCAGGGCGTGCGATCCTACACATCATCATTATTTTAATCATTACTGCCTTGACCCATCTGATTGCCGAGATGAGTGACACTATGAAACAATTACAGTTTAATTAATCTTTGGAATTGTTTGTTGAAAACGAAATAAAAAATACATATACTATTTTCTGTTAGAGTATTTTCCTTTAAAATGTCTTTTTATATTGCTTTTATTTTTTAATTAATTTGGTTCTGACATTTCAGTAATAAAGAGCTGGAGCTCTCTTTTACTATAAAATTGACCTCTGTGCCCCATTCTTACTTTTCAAGTTGCACTATTGAGTTCACTGTGAAGTTCTTAATATATCGTTTCCTGGATGCATTGTCTAAATCTTCAGGAAAAACCTCCAACTCTTCAAGCAATTCTTTCTGGAGAGATGACTAATTCTTCTTCCAAGGAGCCTAACAGACAAGGACAAAGACAACGTGCTCTAGCTATTCTGCACCAGATGATTGAAGATGCTCACAGGGGAAAGAGACAATTTTTGAGTGGTGAAATTTTGTGCAGTATTTATCATGCTTTATGGTATAAAGTATATCTTCTTAAAGCCATAATCATTCTTCTCGCCTGAAATTCCAGGGAAGCTTCATAATGTTGCAAGAGCTCTTGCTGATGAAGAAATAGATGGCAATTTCATGAAGGGGGAAGGCCTCTATTCTGATCGGAAACTCCTTTTGAGTTTTGAGAGGGATGGAGTTCTTGGCCTTGGACTCCAAGCTGTCAAACCAGCATCTCTTAGTCTTGCAACAGGAGACAATGGTGCAGAACCTGCTGGATATGATATGAAAGATTCTGGAAAACGATTACTTGGTCCCCTAAGTTCCAAGCCTGCAACATATCTTTCGGCGTTTATACTCTACATTGCAACCATTGGTGACATAGTCGATGGAATTGATACAACTCATGATTTCAACTTCTTCTTACTTGTATATGAATGGCCTAAAGATGTAAGTATTTGTTGTTATTGGGTTATTGTTATTATTATATTTATTTTAATTTATTTTTTAGTTTTAATTCTTTTATTTTGTCCCAAATTTCTTCATTTATATTTGTCGACACAGTATGCTTGAACATGGCGGTTAACTTTTGCTGAAAATTTCGTCATTAAATAAATTTGTTGTTAGCTTTGATTTCCTATATGGCATCTATTTTGCTCGTATTTTTTATAATTTATGGATAAATTTTGTGCTTGAACGGGGAGGAAATATTACATATGGCTGTTTAGTTGGTTGATATTAAAAATTAGTTAATAAGCTGTTAGAGAAATTAAGTTTGTATAGCATGTTGCCCAAATGACTTATCTGACCCATGCATTGCACTGGACACAAGGTTTATGCTCACAAAAGTTCTAAACTACTGCAATAAAGGCATGATCAAGTTTTATGTAATATTTTAGGCTATTTTATATCCATGCTCACCACATGTTGAGGCATCGACCCCATTTTGTTTTATGATCAATTTTGGATGAAATTACCCTTGGAGCATTGGCTTTTACTTCCCTTGTCCCTATTAGGATAATTTCACCCTGAAGTTAGCTAACAAGCAAGAAGGGCCTGCTATTCTACAGCATGGTTTTCGATTCTGATAAAATGGGAATCTTATGATTACTTCAAAAACACCGGAAGTTTACGCTAGGGTGACTCTTTAGCCCCTTGCCTCTTCAATATAGTTGCAGAAGACCTCGGTAAGCTCATTCGTCAATCAAACAAGCTTTATTACTTCACAGGCTTCAAGGTGGCTAGGGAAGGCCCGAATGTCACACACGTTGTCCTGTAAAATAAGGAAGAGACTACTGTATAGATGGAGGGCTAGGCAAATAAGGAACATCCTTAAAAAAGTGGCATCCATAGCAATGGGTCAAAATCTCGGTTTTCCGGTATGTACAGGTCTGGCCCCAGACTGATACACATCATTTTATCATCCGATACATTGAATGTATCGGTCGATACACTGCTGAAACATTGATCTATGTATCTGCCAAATTATCAGTCGTATCGGCCAATACTTTCAAATTTGAAAATTATCGGCCGATAATTTTCATAATTTGAAAAATCAGTGTATCTAGTACCTCGAAATTATGGGATGATAATATGTAAACATTATCCATTATTTCAAATTTTCAAATTATCGGACGATACAATCTGATGATATGGACGATACAAGGGGTAAGATACATTGGCAATATATTATACCGGAGGGGTCCGAAGCCAATACTCATCGGTTTCGGATGATATTTTGGACCATGTCCATAGCGTTAAATAAAACAACAAAACTGAGGCTCGTAGCACAAATATTCCTTAGACATAAGTCCACCATGCAGCATCGCAAACAGTTATCAAAAGATCTGTTGTAGCAAACAGGGTATTCTACACATGATTTTGTTTAGGCTGACAGCCATCACATAAAAGGGAACTCTTATAACTGGTCTAATTACAATGAAACCAAAAAGGATGGAATCCTAACGGAAAACCGATCTAAACAAACACATACTAAGGTCTGATAGATGGATGACAATGAAACTTTGAGATCCGTGAAACTCGTCGTGTAACACATTTGAGAAAAATCGAAGAAAGATGCATCAAACTGTTTTGGTTCATTAATCCAACACACTAGTCATCTTACAGACACCAAACGAATACATTTCGAAGGATCAGATCACATTGAATGGCTACCCAAAGTTTCAATTCTTAGAAACATGTGAAACTTAAGATCCGAAAGAAACCCTTTTGAAATACCTCAATGATCATTAAAATGCAACACACTCCTTAATAAAAGTTGTAGAGGAAAAATTATCAAAATCAGGTGGTTTTCTCTGCCATCTAAGGTCAAACCTTTGACCCTGCTGGCGTCAGCAATGATGCTATGGCACGTTAGGCCTGAGATATCCCGTTCTAATATCAAGTTAGAGATAAAGTAATGATTATAAGGGTAGGGTTAGGGGAGGTGAAAGAGTAAAAGGAGGAGAATAGGAAGAGTTAGAATAAGAGAGGTTATTGAGTTACATAGCCCAGATTTCTTTATTTTTAATATATATATGGAGAGCGAGAGGGAGAGTGAGTACTAGATACACCCCCGACGAATTACATAGACCATCCCAGCATGCTGTTAGTATTTTCGCTGAAGTTTACTGTCCAGGTTTTCTTAGTGATTTCATATCCAATACCATACGGTGCATACACCAAATTTTCACGTTTCCTAGAGAAGTCTGACTCCCTGAAACGTCTCCAAGAAGCACCCAGAAATTTGCCAAGCCAACTGTCACACTGCAAGAAATTCCAAGATACCAATTGTGTCCCCATACAGTAGTTTCCATTACTTACTTGGGCCCAACTTAGATCAGATCTGGGACAAACTTTTCTGTTACAAAAATTTCCCTTGACTAAAATTCATAAAGTGATACTTAATATTAGAGGATGTGTACCAAATAACAGTTGTTATTATAATTTGAAATCATGCCATTTTCACAAGGAAATTTCAGTTAATTTTTCCATATTTTGAATATACCGCTTGATCTCATTAGTCACTTTTGGCTGATTCATTAATCAAGCTTATCTCACTTTTATTAATTTTCATCCCTTGTCAATAATTGAATATAATTAAATAACGTTTCTCCCTACCAGTGTAGTTTCACATTAAATTTCATCTGGTGGGCATATCTTTGTTGTGCTCAGTGTTATTGCATATATTTAATACATTTCAATTATATATTTCCCACATATGTTTTGATGCAAAGCTCACTCTACCAATCCTAGGCCAAATCCTGTGTATGTTTTTGGTTGTTTCATCAACTTCTGGGAAAAAAGTTTTCACAACATCACCACCAATCACAATGGTCCCATCACATGGGTGTAAGTCACTTATCATGAAAGGATGTTACAGTGTGGGAAGTGAGAACGCATGCATGTAGCATCTGCATGCGACCCAATCATGCATGTTCACAAATAAAGAGGCATCTGGCCCTTGGCACTCATGGTTTTCAGTGTATGGAATTTATTATATGCCGTCATGGATATATCCACATAATATCCCTAGGCCTAGCATCGCTGTGCCTGAAGAAGCCTTAGTAGGTTGGAGTCTTTTTTTGGTTCTACTTACTTCATTCCTGCTTTGCTGGACATTTAGTGTTCAATTGTGAAAAGAAACAGTGCTACCTCTAGAATTTCTAGAAGATAATTTTGTACTTTCATTAAGTGAAAACACCTGTAACTATCCCATTTATTTATAGATAAGCGAATATTGTTGTATAATAGTTGCACCTTTCAGGTTTTAACCCGTATGGTCTTTGAGCGAGGCAGCACAGATGCAGCTGCAAAGGTAGCTGATATTATGTGTGCTGATTTTGTGCATGAAGTGATATCAGCTTGTGTACCACCAGTTTATCCTCCACGGTCTGGCCATGGTTGGGCCTGCATCCCAGTGCTACCTACCTTTTCCAAGAAATGTCTGGAGGACAAAGTTTTTTTCCAGTCTTCTAGAGAGACTAAGCCATGTTCACATCCTCAATCATCGACAACGGGAGCATCTCTTTATCCTCTTCAGCTGAACATAGTGAAGCATTTAGCTAAATTGTCCCCTGTAAGGGCTGTATTAGCTTGCGTATTTGGGAGTAGCATATTATCCAGTGGCAGTGAATCATCTGCGTTCAGTTCTTTGAATGGTCCATTGGCGCAAACACCTGATGCTGACAGGTTATTCTATGAGTTTGCCCTTGATCAATCAGAGAGGTATGCGGTTGAGAAAAGCACGTGTTTATTTAGTGTCATTTCATTTTTATCTATCTCTTAGTTATGTTATTTACTCTTGAATCTGATGATAAGGTTTCCCACTTTGAACCGATGGATACAAATGCAATCAAACCTCCATAGAGTTTCAGAGTTTGCCATAACCGATAAACATATGGCTGATGGTGACATGGCTAAAGCACAGACAAAAGTTTCTATTAAACGATTCCGTGAAGCTGACAGTGATACTGAGTCAGAAATTGAGGACACAGTTGTTGGCAGTCATATTTCTACTACTCTTTCAGATTTTAGTGCAGCTTCTGATACTAGGCAAAGTTCTCCGAAGTCTGAAAATGTTGAACTTGATCTGACGGTCTTTCTATCATTTGATTGGGAGAATGAAGAGCCATATCAAAAGGCTGTAGAGAGGTACGTATGTGTTTCCTTAATAACTTGTAAAAGTGTTGTTGTCTTTTCTTCACCATGTAAACTCAGACCTAGATCCTTGTCACTGAAATTTAATTTTTTTCCTACTTATTTAAATTAGCCGGGTATCTATTACCCTTTTGGTGGTCATCAGTTAAAAGGACTGGTCAGCCCTAGATCCTTTTTGTGGTTCAATCAAGGTTATATACATTTTTTTTAATCCACTATCATTGCATGCAACACTTTCATTATCCAGTGTCATGTGGATTAACAACATTATTTTTCCCTTAAAGAAAGTAAAAAAACTTTGAATTCCTTGGCTTCCATTTTGGATTTGTGGATAAACAAGGGTCAATATACTTTTTAACACTTACATACACGGGCTGATTTAAATATTTTTCTGAACTACCTCTGTTTAACTGGATTATTTTTCAAATCAAACCCTTTTAAAACTTAGGGTTAGTACCCTAATCAAAATTTTCTGCACTAATTGAGGTCTAAACAACCCTATTCATATTTGTCTGGATTAATCGGGATAATTAACCCTTATTTTGGTTCACTACCCTAGCCATGCCTATTTAAAAATGACCATCCCAAAGAAATAGGGCTTGCCTGGGTAGGGCAACGGGCAGATTCAGAATCGGATGGATTTACCGAGCTGTCAGGTATGCTGGTCTCCCTAGCTTTCCCCTTCCTTTCTTCTTTCTTCTTCATTTTCCATTTTCTTTTCTTTTTCTCCTTCTTCTAGGGTTGTCTTCTTCCTTCTCTCTCTCTCTCTCTCTCTCTCTCTCTCTCTCTCTCTCTCTCTCTCTCTCTCTCTTTCTGTCTCTCACAATATCTGTTGTATGTCACTATCAAAGCGGATCAGATCAGATCAAGAAGAAGCACAAAATCAAAGCTCACCTTGCATATGCTTCAATTTGTCTCTCATTTTTTCTACTTTTGTTATCCATTTTTTATAAGATAAATGCTATAACATCTTACTATGGGTTGTATTTGTGCTTCTTTAACAGATTAATTAATGAAGGAAAATTAATGGATGCTCTTGCCCTTTCTGATCGCTGTTTGCGTGATGGAGCCTCTGATCGTTTACTTCAATTAGTCATTGAATGTGGAGAGGAAAATCACTCAGTGACTTTTGGAGCACATAGCTTTTGGAGTAACAGTTGGAAGTATTGTCTGCGGTTGAAAGATAAACAACTGGCAGCTAGACTTGCCCTCAAGTATGTCAGCTTTATACGGTTTGCTATAATTATTACTATCTATGTCCGACTGAGAAAATATGACTTTGTTCCGGTTTGCTGAAGTAGTATGTCTTCTATTTTCCTTTTTTATAAGGTATCCGTATTTATGTCATCAATCAGTCAGGTTTGTCCCTGGGTTTTGGTGGTTGAACCACATTCCTAGAATTTGTTTTCTCGGGTCTTGTAACTCCCTCTCCTGATCAATGACCTTATTCGATGAAATGGAACTTTTAAAAACTTTGAAACCCCTGCCAACTTTGGTATTTAAGAAGCCCATAATTAAATATATAAGCGTCTTGAAAATTTTAATTTTGTTACTGAAGTCTTTAGTATCCCTGTTCTGGCATGCACTTTTATCTTTTTTGAAAAAAAGTTCTTCCTTCTTAAAATTCACAAATTTTAATTTCAGGTATCTGCACAGGTGGGAGCTGGATGCTGCAGTGGATGTTCTCACTATGTGCAGTTGCCACTTGCCTCAAAATAATCCAGTTAAGAATGAGGTACTTATTATAATATGTTAAATTTGATTTTTATATGTTTGTCCTCTCTTTACTCATTGTCTTGTCTTCTTATTGTTTTATTTATGTTGGTCTGTTTTGCCTTAATGACAGATTCTTTTGGGTGTAATTAGGTCCTGCAAATGAGACAAGCTTTGCAGAGGTACAGTCACATATTATGTGCAGATGATTGCTATAGCAGCTGGCAAGAGGTTTTAACTGAATTCCACCTATTTCTGATCTGAATAAGAGCATCACATTAGACTCTTCTTGGAATATTGAAATTGCTGCCAATCCATGATACGCTTTTCATGTTCCTCATATTAATGAAATCAAGATCCTCTTGATAACTGTAGACCGTTGCGTAATGCTTCTGTTTTGGTTGAAGCACTAGTAATTCTCCTTTATTTTTCAGGTTGAAGCTGAATGTAAGGAAGATCCAGAAGGTCTGGCTCTTCGACTAGCTGGAAAGGGGGCTGTTTCTGCTGCGTTGGAAGTTGCTGAAAGTGCAGGCTTATCCATAGATTTGCGAAGAGAACTGCAGGGACGCCAACTTGTGAAGCTGCTTACTGCCGACCCGCTTAATGGTGGAGGACCAGCAGAAGCTTCACGGTTTCTTTCTTCATTGCGCGACTCTGATGATGCTCTGCCTGTTGCAATGGGCGCGATGCAGCTGCTACCAAACTTGCGCTCAAAGCAACTTCTTGTATCAGATCATTCCCTCTGCATAATCTTTCCAATAATTTTTTCTAAATAATTCAATTTTTTTTATTTACCCATAAATATTACATTCCTTCTCAAAATTTTCATTCTTGATACTCTGTGAAGGTTCATTTTTTCTTGAAACGAAGAGGTGGAAATCTGTCAGATGTCGAGGTTTCCCGGCTTAACTCATGGGCTTTAGGTCTTCGCGTTCTGGCAGCTTTGCCATTGCCATGGCAGCAACGATGTTCCGCATTGCATGAACACCCTCATTTGATTCTGGAAGTTCTGTTGATGAGGAAGCAACTGCAATCTGCTTCCTTGGTACTGAATTACTTTTTAGTTCGAAAAAAGAGCAGATGTTTACCTCTAGACAAGCGTCTTTATGATAATTAAGGCATAAGGACGGCAATTTTAAAATCATGATTATATTCCAGCTTATCCGATACTAAGAAGGATAAAAGCACTTTGTGTTTTAAAAAGAACTTGCCAAAAACTTCCTCAATATGTAAAATTTAATAGAAACTACATTTTCGCAAAACATATTTACTAAATCACACCCAAAACAAATAAGCAAAATCCTAAACAAAGGTGTCCAAGACGTACCTTTAATCACCAGCAAGCAACACCAATAGTATGAGCATTAACCAAATGTGGCATACCCAAATTCACACACCGGATCAATGCACTCACTTGGAGACATCAGACTACATCACATATCCATGATCATAATTATGTCACAATTATTCCATAAAGATACACATATAAACGCAATGGAAAAACAACTATTAAAAGTACACACATAAATTTTCTTTTTCCCATCATTATGAGAGCAGTACTAAAATATAAGATAACAATCTATTATACCAAGTTATGTGCGTACTCTTTAAATTAAATAAAAAAACTGAAATCATACATAATCTATCATTAACATAAACCTGCTCATAAAAATAAATCTGAAATAAATGTCTTAAAATCCTTCCTAATGCATAAAGAAAAACCTAATCAACTAAGCTTCAAATCCTTCTTCGCTGAAATCTGGATTTCCATCAATCAAAGACGCATCTACATCATCCACTTCATGTATAGTTGTACTCCCTGGAATCACAAACAATTGGTCAGTTTATCAAGTAAACCGATATGGACCAAACATGATGAGGCTAATAAGTAAAGGTCCATAACTCGAACCAACTCGTAAAATCAATCAATAACAAAGATATAACATGTGACATAAATAATGAGTAAAGCAATAGAATGAAACTGGAACATTGCATTAAATCTAAATAAACATTTTGGCTTGGGTCTCTACCCTAGTTTCATGTGTGGTCATTTTAATTGTGCATTTAATGCTCATGAATCGGCATGCATAATTGGCATGGTTATCTCTTTCTTAATCATTATCCTAATTTTCTTTTATCCTTCGATTAGTATCTACGCTAACCTTCGCATAACTTCTCTTCAGTTAAGTAGTAAGCTTAAAAGTGAAGACCGCCTATCTCTTTAGTCTTATCATAATGTATGGATGCATAACATTTCTTACTTGTCATTCTTATTCATGTTAATTCCTTTAGTATAAAAGCCCATATGAATTCTATCGTAATCATAAAAATACTTTGCTTTCATATATCATGTCGTAAAGGTATCTTTTAACTTTTATGGATGACATGAATATATATGCATAGAAAAATTGGAAATCAATCAACCATGCAATAGCTCTTTCACTTGTTTAGGCTTAACATATCATAAACATGTAATCTTTATCGATTTCTACTTGTTTTTTGTTGTGTAAATCAAACATCCTAGGTTACATGAATTCTAAGCAATAAAAAAATAAGGATGATCATAAATAAACATTTAAGCATGATGATTAAACATAGACAATATTTGAAATGAAATAGAAATTCATTGCTTGCATCCTAGATAGATTTTGAAATTCTAGACAGATTATGAATTCTGGAATTCTGGACAGATTCTAGATTTTGGAATTCTTGACAAATTTTGGATTCTAGACAGATTCTGGAATTTTGGACATATTCTGGATTCTAGATAGATTTTGGATTCTGGTTTATGCACAGAATTTCGTGATCAATCACGTAACCCCGTGTACTATTGAAAACTCGCGATTAAGCATCAAAATTTAGCAATCTAACATAAAGAATATTCATTAAATGAAATAATCCCTAATTCCTATTTTATTTTTGTGTTATCGACATTTCTGATTAATCTCAACATGATTTCTCCATATCTCTAATCTTCGCGTAAAATTGATGTAACTCCTCTCCCTTGATCTAATCTGAAGCTCTAATTTGAAATCCGATCGCGTCGTAAGCTCCGATCGCGTTCTTCTAAGCCTTCAAACCGAAAACTCGAGGGTTTCTCTTCTAGTTCTCCTTCTTCTGCTCTAGAATTTTCCCTCTTTCTCTCTAAGGTTTTTAGGGTTATAAAAGTTCTATAAAAATTCTATAAATTAAACCCAATCTCTATTATAAGATACCTTATGGTTTCCTATTTAAAGTCTAACCCTAATTAGAACTTTCTATATGGGTCTTAATTAATTTATGGGTCATTAATATCACTAATGGGCCATACAAATAGGTCTTACTGACGGGTCTTTACTAACATAAATAATTCTAATAAGTTTTATTACTTTACTAACGGGTCTTAAAGGTCCATTAACTATTACTAGTGGCACACCAAAATTACTAACATATTAATTAAAAGTTTTAAACTATATTAATTAGATTAATTAATTATGATACGTCAATAAAATAAAATAGACATTATGTATATGTGCAATAACTAATTAAGTGTATCAAATCAATCAACGAAATCGTAATGACAATTTAAAGTAAATAATTAAAAACTAAATAAGTGAAAAATCTCAGTCGTTACACCAAACCAGGGTTCAAAACCTAATTTTCAGAACTCTTGTAGAGGTTCTTTCACTAAAATAATATAATTAATTTTGTTTTCAAAACTAAACACAGCAGCATATAAAGTAAAAGAAAATCTCGGTCACCTAGCTTCCTATTCTAATAATTGCCTGAAATTAAAAAAAAAACAAATAGAATAAATAAATCAGCCGGTTCTTGTATTCCAGATCCTATTTTTTTGAGTGATCAAGTGACAGTGACTTAAGGTCACTTGGGCTTTATTAGCCCACTTAAAGGCCCAGTGGAACTTATTTCAAACCTGTTTATTTCCCTCATACTGTTCTGGCTGATAAACAGTTCTGAAACAGAATTTTTTGTCATTTCCTAGGCATAACTTGTGCCTGCATGGGCCACATCTTAAAATTTGGGAAATAAGCATCAATGGAAAATAAGAACAATGAATGGTTGTTTGGCGGAAGTTTAGCTTTGAGTTGGTTTTATCAAATATGGTTTGAGAAATGTAGAGTCCCTCAATTCTAACTTTTGAGGTAGCTTTTGGCAAATAATCTAAGGAGATAAAGGTGTCGCTATTTTCCCTATAAAAATTATGACATGCTCTCAGTATTTACCGTGATCTTATAACCCTTCATGACGTTCATCTGCAGATCTTAAAAGAATTTCCATCTTTGATGGACAACAATCTGATTCTTACATATTCTGCCAAAGCAATTGCTGTCTGTGTTAATACACCTTCAAGAGAACAAAGAATATCAATTACAGGGTCAAGACCAAAACAGAAAACAAAAACCGGCATGCTTGCTAGGTCAAACTTTACGAACAGCCTCAGTAACTTGCAGAAAGAGGCTCGCCGAGCTTTTTCTTGGACTCCTCGTGATACTGGAAACAAGAATGCTCCAAAAGAAGTCTACCGAAAAAGAAAGAGCTCTGGATTGTCACCATCTGAAAGGGTTGTTTGGGAAGCAATGGCCGGTATCCAGGAGGATCATGTTTCAGCATACTCTGTAGATGGACAAGAACGACTTCCTTCTGTAGCCATTTCTGAAGAATGGGTACTCACAGGAGACCCAAATAAGGATCATGCAGTTCGCGTGTCTCACAAATATGAAAGTTCCCCTGATATAATACTTTTTAAGGTATGGTATGCAGGCTGTAGCCACTCTTGATGTGACTGTTGGTAGCTTAATGCTTTTTTTTTTTTAAGTATATACTGAAGTGGTGAGTACCACACTGGAACGTAGGCTGCTCAATTACAACAGAAAATGGGTAATGAACCACATAAACACAACTGATTGGAAAAGGCATGTATTCTTGTAGAGGGGGACAAGAGCTACTAACAGATACTCATGTCCATAAGTTTTTCTAGACCCGGGTTACCTGAAAAGGTGAACCCCTCCCTGTACTACGTTCCAGTCTCTTTTGAGCCAATTAAATAATTTGCAACTGGAAGATTATATGGCAAATAAAAAGTAAAGGGTTAGTATTCCTTCACTTTCTCTTTCAAGGCCTCTCTCTCTCTCTCTCTCTCTCTCTCTCTCTCTCTCTTGCTCATATGCCCACCCCTGCTCTATGCCCTGTTGCTAGATCTACTACCATCTCACGCATGGGATCCAAGATTGGAAATGAACTGAAACTAAAAATGGAACTACGCCTGGACTATCTGTTTCTCCAACTGAGGCTAGAGCTGTGACTCGATTGACATCCGCAGGCACAACATCTACAACTCAATTTGCAATTGAAACAGGAACTGTTGCTTCTCTCTCTCTCTCTCTCTCTCTCTCTATTTTTGTTCCTTATCTCTTTATTAGATGGTTAGGAACTCTAGCCGTCCTATTCTTTTACTCCCTCTTCCAATATGTGCATATTACACAGCCATTTTAGAATGCTCATCCCTGGCGGTGCCCAAATGATGTTTTCCTGAAGGACTGGATATGGCAGGGTAGGGTTTGATTTTTACTAAATGTGAAGAAAAGAATCCCTTGCAGAAATGATACATTAAACAAACTGCACACGCCTGCTCATAGAACTGGTAAGGTTTGGTTTGTAGGAAATAGAAAATCTAGTATATTGCTACTTCTCATGTTTTCGACAGTTTAGGAGAATTTGGCAGCTCCATCTATAATTATTATTCCCACACTAGTATCTATTGCATGCTTGATATTAGTAGGCTGCTCAAATTGAAATAACTGTGAGAGATGTCCCTAGTCTCAAACTTTCAGTATGTGCATAGAGAAATAATTGAAGTAGCATAGATTTCACTTAGTTTGTTTGTGCATGACACTGCAACTTTGTTGATATTAGGAGTTTTTCCATATCTCCAGGCGCTACTTTCTTTGTGTTCTGATGAGTCAGTATCTGCCAAAGGTGCGCTGGATTTATGTATGACACAGATGAATAATGTATTGAGCTCCCAGCAATTGCCTCTGAATGCGTCTATGGAAACCCTGGGCCGGGCATATCATGCAACAGAAACTTTTGTGCAGGTATCTGCTTTGTGTATTGATTTTTGTTGTTTGAACCTCGAATAACATTATTATGCACCTTCCTACATATCTGCAGGCATTGGTTTATGCTAAAGCCCAGTTGAGAAAACTTGCTGGAAGTAGTGACTTGTCAAGCTATTCTGAAAGAAATAGGGATGCTGATGATGCATCTTCTGATACTGGCGCTGGCAGCAGCAGTGTCAGTGGTCACTATACAGGCGAGCTGTATGAACTTCTATCACAAGCAGACATCTGGCTAGGACGCGCCGAGCTGCTTCAGAGTCTTCTAGGATCGGGAATTGTTGCCTCTCTTGATGATATTGCTGACAAAGAGTCATCCGCACGTCTCCGTGACAGGTTAATTGAAGAAGAACGTTACAGCATGGCTGTATACACTTGCAAAAAGTGCAAGGTAAACATTCTTATTAAGCAGGAATGTTAATAGTATATGTCAATTAGTAAGAAATCAAGATCTTTTATGAAGTTGATCAGCAGTTTCCTGAAGCTGAATCTGCTAAAATGTCACTTGATTACAGTAAAACTGAGTGATTTGCCAATTTATTGGGCTGAATACCGCTCTTTTTTTTAACTTTATGCTGATGATGTTTCATTGTTTGAATACTCCTGTTGTGTATCCATGTACCTAAGGAACTATTTAACTTTCAGATTGATGCTTTTCCTGTTTGGAATGCCTGGGGACATGCTTTAATTCGAATGGAGCGCTATACTCAAGCTCGTGTGAAATTTAAGTAAGTGCATGTAATAATAATATAAAAAACCTTCTACTCAGTTGTAGTAGATGAACAGGGTTAACCAATAATAGCACAATGAGAAAATTGGAAAAATGTATTTTGCAAGAGTAACTCTAATTTGCTCCTTATATCTTTCTCTTTTGTTGGTTCCAGGCAAGCTCTCCAATTGCATAAGGGTGATCCCACACCTGTCATCTTAGAGATCATTAATACAATGGAAGGGGGTCCTCCAGTTGATGTTGCAGCTGTCCGTTCCATGTAAGTAAGCTTTCTATTTGCTAGTAACAAATTAATGAATTCCTTTTTCATAATGAAACTAGATCTGGAAATTTCTTCTTGAACTTGGAATATTGAAATAAAGCACCGACTACAAATGTGGCTGTGGCTCAAGGTATGATACTTAAAGACGGGTATTCTAAAATATCTAAATACAATATGTGACCAAAATTATTATGTTTAACAAAGAATGAAAAAAGAAAAGTAATTCAATACCCACATAAGATTAGTTGAAGAGATCCAAGTGAATCTTAATTTTGATATTAAATATGCATATAATTCTATTGTCCTTTAAATCTTTAATTCTAAACTTCCTCTGTTTTTATGAGGGATTGGTGGCATAAGTGTTCCAGATTCTTTAGAAATGTGAGTGTGAGCGTAGTTGGATGACTGTTCTAAGAGCTAGCGCATGCCAAGTTGAATGTTTAGCGGGTTCTGAATTACCCATGCATAAATAAATAATTTATCTGCATTCACAAGCCCTCCACGTAAGATGTTGGTGTTTCTGAGTACACAGACCTGTGCTTCATTGCTGTAACTGTTTGTGCATTAAAAATCTGAGAAGCTATGAGTACACTAAGTGAATCTTCTTGTGAATTAATGTGCAGAATTGATTCCCTTGTATTTTCAACCTGCATGTAATAATTTCCTTATTTTGTAAATAGCCTTGTCATATCCTTATGAGGTTCCTGCCGTCTTTATATTTTCCTTAAAATGTTGCGTGGAAGAATGTCAGTTTCATTTTGAAAGCATGGATGCCAAAATCCTTGAATTATAGGGTATCACCCATCATAAACAACAGTCAATTGTATTATTGTGGTTATGCTGGTTTTTTGTAGTTACCAGTGGTTGTTGAAATCATGGCGGAAGTGACAAATAATTGAATGTGGTTTCAGATTAAAATAATATTGTGATGGTTAGTAAAGAGACTTCTGTCAATGCATTCACTTGACAAAAGAGGACTTTTCTCACGTTTGCTGTCCATATCCAGTTCTGATGTGATCCTTGGCATGCTTTCCCAACCATCAAATATTCAAGGTCTCCCATGTGCACTGGATGGTGAGATCAGGTCTGATACTCTGGCTAATGGAACTCCTGTTAATGCCTTCTTTTGGCAAAATAGGATTCTTTTTACATTTGTTGGCCTTATCCAGTTCTGATGTATTCTTGACGTGCTTCCCGAACTTCAATATTCAAGGTCTCCCATGTGCGCTTGATGCTTAGCTCAGGTCTGATAGTTTGGCCAATGGAGTCGCATTGCGATATGTAGGGAACTTCTCTCCTTACTTATTTATCCTTTCTCTGTATTGTCACTGGACAATTCAAGTAGATAGACGGCATTCATTGTTTGGTGCCGTCGGCCACTTTATTAACACATCTGCCAAAAAAAAAAGACCTTATAAATGTCTACTTTTTTATGTGATTTGTGAAAATAATGTCGTTTCATTATCTGAGGGAGATTTTTATTTGGGTTTTTAGTTAGTATCTACTTTATTGACATGTAAAATGCAGGGAAAACTAAATATTGGTAGGTACCAACTGGTTTAAAGTTTCTCTTTCTAATTTGAAGCAGTACCATATAATTTTCAACCATGATGTCAGGTACGATCATTTGGCAAAAAGTGCACCAACAATCTTGGATGATTCTCTTTCTGCTGATTCATACCTTAATGTTCTATATATGCCATCTACATTCCCACGTTCTGAGAGGTCCAGACGGTCACAAGATGCTTCCAATAGTCATTCTGCATCGTCTAGTTCAGAGTTTGATGATGGTCCTCGCAGCAACCTAGACAACGCTCGATATGTCGAGTGTATTAATTATCTACAAGAAGTAAGCGGAAAGTTTTCCTTTCTGACTGTGCTATAAATTCAGGCTATATCTTTTAGCATGAATTCCTTTGCAACCATGCTAACATGCAAATTGATCCGGGTTCAGTTTCAGATTCATGGAAATTTTTTCCATATTTGGTGTATGATCCTTCCTCCACATATAAGTGGACCAAAATCATGTCTATGATATTTCTCATTTTCTTCTTTAACATGTATTTGTTTCTTTCCATTTTGCAGTATGCACGTCCACAAATGCTTGGTTTTATGTTCAGACATGGCCACTATACTGATGCATGCATGCTGTTCTTTCCTCTAAATGCCATTCCTGCACCTCCTCAACCATCATTACTTGGGCCAGCGAATCCATCTTCGTCCTCTCAACGACCCGATCCTTTGGCAACTGATTATGGGACCATTGATGATTTGTGCGACCTATGCATTGGTTATGGTGCCATGGCTGTTCTAGAGAATGTAATTTCCGCGAGAAAGGAGTCTCTGTCTCAGGATGTAGCAGTGATTCATCATACAGCTGCTGCTATTTCCCGTATATGCATATATTGTGAAACTCATCGACATTTCAATTATCTTTACAAGTTTCAGGTAGATGAGCAATCTTATGATTCCATAAAATACTCATCTTTGCATTTTCTTTGTATAACACGCTCATCTTTGATGTTAGGCTTTATTACTCATCTCCTTTATGGTTGTTTTTATAAATATGACACACACCACACTACTAATGTTAATATGACTTCATGCCAATCCTAAGGGCTATGCTGAGAAGTTATATTTTGCTAATGTTTGTGAACTTTGTCCCATTGAGGTATTTGTATTCTGTTTAACCAGATATGCAGGTATATTTTTGTTCTTTTTTTAAATATTAAAAGCCATAATTAATAGGGAAATCAGTGATAGAAGAGGATAGGGAAAGTCGTATAATCAAAACCAGATTTAGTATCGCAACTCAAAATCCATGTATGCAGATCTCAGGTAGCGAGCATAGTCAGATCAGAAATTCTTTAGCTACAAAAGGTTTTCAAGGAAATGAAAAAACAAAAATAGACCATTAGCATAGACCATAAAAAACCTTTCTATTTCATTTAATTTTCCATTGACTATTGCTTACATCATACTATAGTAGACCCATAAAACAGTATTATAGCACACTTCCCAACTACATCAAATCGTCTACTAAGTTACAGTACACTCATGACTCTGCATCATCACCGGCTACCAGTTACAGATGCTGTCTTTGACACTGACTATACCTTAGCTACAATTCGTATCTTCAGCGTAGTCACATCCACACCAGAAAGCTCCGCATACGAGTAGATAGATGTATGTCTTGGTGTCATTAGGGTTAGGTATGTGGTATTAGGTTTAGGATTAGAGTTGGAGTTAGAGAAGATAGAGAGAGAAGAAGAGAAATAATGAGAATGCTTAGTGACGCTGAACAAACGCTAAAACCTTAATTATGCGATTTGGTATTAACCTTAGATTCAATTGAATAACAAAAATAGTCGAAATCACTCAACACATCACATAAATTTAATGAATTCAATAATAACAACTAGGTTAATCCAATTTTAGCACGTCACATGCATCTTTATTCCTGATCTAGAAAAACGGATCCGATGAAGGATTCGAGTTTCGATCTAGTTTAGAGCACCAAGCGACAATTATGATGTCGTCTCTTGACTCCTCTAAAGTTTGGGAAAACGGAGGCTCAAGGGAATGGACTAAACAAAAGGGAAAGATCAAAGATCCAAACTAACAATATTTTGGTTTTTTTTTTTTAATTTATCAAGGCAACAGAAAATATCACCATAAGAGAAATAGAGAAAAGATAAACAAAGAGGATAGAGGTCCAAGGCTTCACATCAAGGATTATGAGGCTTCACGCCAAGGCTTTACGTCAGCTTCGCACCAAGTCGTACGAGAAATGAAGATTCACTCCTCGAGCTTTGAAAGATTCACTCTTTTGGTTGAAAACTCTTCACAAGTCTTCTAGGGTCTATACAAAAGCAAGCTCTCAATTTTCATTCCCTATTCCTCTCCTTTTACAATGCTTATAATAACCTTTTGTAAGATGTCTCAAAACAGAAAAAACCCCAAAATATAATAATTACGTAAATACGCTAAAGTGCTTACATACAAAACAAAAAGAAATCTAGGGAAAGGAATTAAAACTTCAAAATTCGACATGTCTCGCTCGAGCGACAACCGTTGCTCGCTCGAGCGACTTATTCTAGAGAAAACTCTTGCGCTCTTCGATGTCTCGCTCAAGCGACAACCAAAGTCGCTTGGCCGAAAATTTGGCCTTATTCCTAAAGCATTCTTGTTCTTCTGAATTTTATATGTTTCTTTTCTTTCTTTTCTTCCAATTCTTTAATTCTGATGCTTTTGGTCTTGATGTCCCCATCACTTAGTGACAAGGGAAGTGTTGTCAAGCTGGGATTTATATTAGGGGATAAAATTTTCAATGATATGCCCACCCGTGCTACATGCACACCGACAATACTAACATAGCCATATTACTAAGTACTAACACTCCCCCTCAATCTTGGGCATGTATATCTATCATTCCCGGCTTGACATTAACATCCCTCAGAGTCCCTGACCCCACGGCCTTAGTCAATATATATCAGCAAGCTGCTGAGAGGAGGTGACATCAACTAGAACGAGAGGCTTGTCCCACACTTTTTCCCGGACAAACTGAATATCAACCTCGCTATGCTTAGTCCTCTCAGAAAGAAGGGAATGCAACCACAGAACCTCACATGTCCCATGGGTAATGGCTTTTTATTCAGCTTCGACACTTGACAAAATAAATAAACTAAAGAGGGATATAGAATAAAGGAGTGAGAGAGAGATATGGAAGACGATTGCACTTGCTGGGCTACATTTCTATTAGATAGGTAGTAGAGTTATAGATTAAGGGCTTTTATATAGAGCAATACAAGAAGTAAGAAAGAAAGCCTATATGATGTGGAATATTCCTAACATACTATCACCTCACATGCTTCACTATTTTTCCAATGCTTAGTGAGCACACACATGCTAACCACTATACATATATCTCACCACATATTACTATATCCAACAAATTTTGACATCACCACTTGCTTCTTACTTTTCCAAGCAACCAAGTTGCCACCCAAAATGACATAATATTCTTGCGTAGAGCCGTGATCGGTAACAAATCCAACCCAATCAGCATCGGTGTAGGAAGAGATACTCATAGGCAATAAGAGCGATATACCATTCCAAACCCCAGACTTGATCGATATATCAAAGCCAAAGGTAAACAATGATAAGATGAATGGTGAGAGAATCAATGCATAAACTGGCTCACAAGATTGGCAACAATATTAATGTCAAGTCTCGTGAGAGTGAGATAAGTCGACTGCCCAAGCAACCGATGGTACTCATGAGGATCCGGAAATAGGTCACCATCCTTTCCAAGTGGTCCATAGGAGATGTTTTCCTCTTACACCCAAGCATCCCAGTATCACGTAAAAGAATAATGACATACTTCATTTGAGAGAAAAGTATGTCTTTCTGAGATCTTGCAATTTCCAATCCAACGAAGTACTTAAGGATACCTAAATCTTTCCCCTTGATGATTCCGCCGAATTCACTCTTTACTCGTCCAATGAAGACCTGATCATCTCCAATGAGGATAATATCATCAACATAAGCAAGAACAATGGTATGGCAAGAAGTACCAGAGTGAACGAAGATTGTATTATCAGAGTGGCACCTCTGAAACCCTAGATCAATCACAACACTGCTGAAGAGGTGTAACCATGCTCTGGGTGACTGCTTCAACCCATAGATAGATTTTCGAAGGCAGCAGACATTGCCAGTCCCCCTCTTAAACAGGAAACCAGTCGATGGATCCATATAAACCTCTTCCATAAGGTCACCTTGAAGAAAATCATTTTTAATATCCAATTGATGTAGAGGCCATCTCTGCGTGGTGGCAAAGGCTAAGAGAATACAAACAGATTTCAATTTCTCTATTTAAGCAAAGGTAGTTTCGTAGTCTTTACCATGGGTTTGGTGTAATGCCCCGACGCCACGTGACAAGATATTGTCCTCTTTAGGTGGCTCCACTTGGTCCCACCAGCCGTCCCTAGTCCCACCATTAGCCCTTTCCCTTCAAGGTTTTGTTTTTAGCATGGGTCAGCCAGACACATGGTCGTCGCACCCACCCAAAATGCGTCCGCAAGTAAGAGAGGGGGCCGTTACTTATGTCCCAGGGTCAGAACAACTATTTACTCGATGTGGGACTTTACAATCTCCCCATCTAGTAATAGAGCCGTCCTCGGCTCTGATACGATTTTGTAATGCCCCGACGCCACGTGACAAGATATTGTCCTCTTTGGGTGGCTCCACTTGGTCCCACCAGCCGACCTTGGTCCCACCAGTAGCCCTTTCCCTTCAAGGTTTTGTTTTTGTGGGTCTACCGGACACATGGCCGCCGCACCCATCCAAAACGCGACTCGCAAGTAAGAGGGGGGGCCGTTACTTATGTCCTAGGGTCAGAACAACTATTTACTTGATGTGGGACTTTACAATAATGTAACGACTGAGATTTTTCGTTATTTAGTCCTTAATTATTTGCTAGATTAGTAATTATGAGTAGTTTGATTAATTAATTGTTACGCATAAATGTAATGCGTACTTTATTTTATAATGACTCATGATAATTAATTAATCAAACTGCTCATAATTACAAATCTAGCAAATAATTAAGGACTAAATAACGAAAAATCTCAGTCGTTACATTTGGTTGAACCCTTTTACAACTAGATGAGTTTTCTATTGAGATAAGGACCCGTCCAGATTGTGCTTGACTGCTAATAACCATTTGCAACAAATTTTATTCTTTCTCGGTGGAAGATGAACCATCTCCCATTATATGATTACCTTGCAGGGCTATCATTTCATCGACCATAGTGGCCCTCCATGAAGGATGATCTAGGGTTGCACGAACCATATGGGGAATGGTCAGTAGACGAAGTTTGTACAACACGTAGCTCAACGCGACTCAACTCATACATTTGGGATCAAAGCTTACTTACCGGAAGTGGCAAGAAGCGTGTAGTAGGTTGGAAACCCGAGCGTCGTCAAAATTCTAAAATTTCACTATGTTATGGTTGGAATCAAGAGCGGGAGCGAGATTCTGAAGCAGGGGGTGACACACTAAGTAGAAGATTCCTGCTACTAGGGATCGAAGAGAGATCATAAGGTCACTAGTAGTAGTCTTAGAAGCATCTGTGGCAGCAGTATGGGCAGACGAATTCGCTCTAGGTTGATTCCCCTCTGGATATGTGTAGAAGATAGCAATGATTGTTGTCATGCCCAGTAAGACCATTGTGCAACATATAATGATAGAACGACGTCCACGACTACCTCCTCTATATCACTGGTAGACATAATTGTACGACACTTCTCCTCAATAGATAGGGTACCATAAACAGTGCTCAAGGTCGGAAGAGGCGTCGTGGTGAGAATCTGAGTACTCATCTGCTTGTCGGATCAAAGAACCCCAAGAAATTTTGTAGATTTGGTCTCTCTCAAGGTGTTTACCCAGCTTGTCCCCCAACTTCTTCTTCAAACTCCGAAAGAGGTTCATAGTGACTGAAATCTTCCCACATACTGTGAAGATAACTATAATACTCCCCCATGGATGAATCCCTGCTTACACTCAACAATCATTTGCTTGATTTGAGAAATTAGTATCATGGTCCGAAGGTGCAAAAGTATCTGCCAACTTGCTCCACAGTTTGGTTGCAGAGTCGTAGAACATAAATGTTTTGTAAATGAAGTGGTCAATATGAAAGCCACCCTAGGATGATAGCATTGTCTGCATCCCATTTATTTGCATCACTAGCATTGGTTCTAGGTTGTGGGGTGGTCCTCGTAAGTAAACCCATCTTCATACATCCTTGAACATAGATGGTGATAGCCCCTTTTCCATTCCAAATAGTTGCTGGAATTTAGTTTGATCGAGGTAATACTAGTAGGAAAATTTTTGCTACATATTTTTTTAACCTTAAATCATCATGACATGAAAAAAATGGAAGAAGAAGATTTTCACCGGATGCGGGTTAGAACACTACAAGAGAAAACAGTAACCCTTCAGAAAAAATAGGGAGGGCCAACCGAAAAACAGGGACGATCAACCGTAAGGGAATCTTGTTCAGGGACAGTTGATCGAAAAATAGGACGGTCGACTGTAAGAAAAGCTTGTTATGTTACCAAGATGATGTATGGCTCGGTGGCATTAGGGCTAGGTTGGTGGTATTAGGTTTAGGGTTAGAGTTAGAGCAGATGAGAGGAGAAATAATGAGAAGGCTTCATGAGAAAGGGATCCTCACTAGCATTTATATTAAGTGACAAATTTACAATGACACCCAACTGTGTCATATGCCCACCGACAATACTAACATAACCATATTACTAACACAAGTGTCTTTTATTCTGCGAGGTGGGGGTGTGATATCGGGTGAGCTAACTAGCTCAGTAAGTGACATATCACAACTGATACATCTTTGTATTACAACAAGTTATTACAGTAATAAAAACTGTCATAATAGTAATGCATGTAATTAAAACCAATCATTGACAGTAGTAATAAAACTCATTTGATAGGAATCAGTCATCAGTTATCGTTAGTAACGTAAATGTATTCAATTAACTGAACAGGCTTATAGCTATGTCGCACGAATCCCAGGTGCTTAACAGTTATCGGTCATCCCAACCAGTTTCCCAGTTGAGGAACAATGCTATCCGCGTGGCTAGTGTGCCATACAGTCATCAGAATCTGTTTACATTCAGTCCAATGCCCCTTAGGGATTAAACGACACTCAAATTGAATCATAAAAGATCAAATTTTCGTTTTCGACGTCATCATACTGACCCAAAACAGTCGGTTTAGCATGCTTGTTTATTTATTAGTTGACATTGGAGGGTTACATTTGCAACTGATAACTTTTAAGTCTAAGATTTTCGTCCAATGTCATCACAACCATGTGAACTCTTTTTTTGTTCTTTACATTGTGATCTGAGATGAAGCAACTCTTTTGATCTGATATGCTATGCATGCTACAGTCCTTTCCCTTTTTTAGTGTTTTAAGGCTTTCAGAATTCTCATCTATCTTTATGGTGTTTCTAAAATCTAAATATGTCGTAGGTAATAAAAAAGGACGATGTTGCTGCTGGACTTTGCTGTATTCAGTTGTTCATGAATTCTTCTAATCAGGATGAAGCTATTAAACATTTGGAACATGCCAAGGTAAGTTTAACAGTTATGAGTAAGCTATTTTAAAAGCTGTCAAAAACAAGCACCCTGATTATATTTAAAGTTGAAACCAGCTTAGATAATATTGTGGTTTTATGTATCCACAGCATACTTCCTATCTGATGATTTCTGATGAACTTCATAATGGCACCAGCTATCGGTGTTACTTTTGCATTTTGCATGTGCATTTCGCACTTTTGCCTCCCATGTCACATTCAAGTAATTGGTTTGACCATGCCTACCTCTTTCTGATATGACTATAAAATGTGAGAAGAAAGTGGCCTACTATTGTGAGTTCTTTATCCTGTTTACCCCCTCCTTAGTTAGTTTTGCTATGTCACCATTATTTCATCAAACCATTTAGTATGCTCTTTGATGAATTTTTGGATGTGATCCTACGAGATGGAACCTTAACATTCACCTTCAGGCAAATGAACTTGCAGATAGAAAGGTGAACTTCCTGATGGCCTTTTATATCTGTGCTTGAGTAATTATTTATTTAGCCACAAGTCTCAAGGTCTACCCTAGTCTGCACTTCTATTTAGCCACACGTTTCATTCTGTGGTCTTTGCATGTCCCTCGTCATATAGGTTTCAGAGATTTTTCTGTACCCATTATCAATTTTAATTGATCTTAAGGTTCTCCTTAGCTTGATCTCTGTTGATTGGAGAAGTGGATTTGTTAAGGGAGTAAAATATGGAGATAAAATTGTTTACCTCCTCCATTGTGGTTCTTTTGCAACAAACTACTTCAAGTGGTTGATCCAGATGTTCCAACATACTGGGAGGTTCTAGATTCCCTAGTTCTTGTGAAAAACTTCCGTTACATATTTTATCCTAAAGAGGGAAAAATTTGCCTTTAGGGCCCGTTCTAATATGTTTGTCTTGACCCTAAAAGTATTTTTGAAGACCAAATATTAACTTGTGACATCTTAAATAAATTCTTAATTCTCCATGTTTGTTTGATGATGTATATTCGCTTCCAATCAATGTGGTTGTACCATATTTAATTCAATTGAATCTTATTTGTTGGGTGGGGTGGGGGGGGGAAGAGGACGGGAGGGAAGGGGGGGTGGGGAAAGTTAGGAATGTTGAATATCTAAAAGAGCATAAAATAATAACCTAAACACAGAGATGTAGGGATTTTGACAAAGTTAGAAATGTCGAAGATGCAAGTAAATTTCATTCAATCAGTCTTGTTTGTGGAGTTCAAAAATATTTGGCTAAAGCTCTCATTGGTATTATTAAAGAAAAGAGGGTGATGTTTATGAATCAATGGTTTTTCAGAAATGCTTGATGGAATTTTTGGTACCTAATGAAGTTATTGACTTGATACCTAAATCCAGTTGGGAGATTGCTCTAAGATTTATGTTTCAAAGGCCTCTGATTGGATCGATCGGCATTTGGTTATGTGAAATCTAGAGAGAAAAATTAGTCTTACATGGAGGAATGGATTGGACAATGTATTTCTATTATCAATATTGTGTCAGTCAATGACAGTTGGATGAGTCATTGTCTTATTTCGCAAGGTCTTAAATAAACCTTATCCACCTTAGCAGCAAAATCTTTCTACTTCATTTGAAAGGCGATCGACTCTGGATTGATAAAAGGGCTCAAACTAGTTTTAGGTTTCATTACGTGAAGCGAGTCTAGAAGGAAGAGGAAAGAGAAGAGAAGGGAGAAAGTGAAAAGATTGATATATAAAATATTGCTTAGTGTAAATGTTACCTTAGCATACCTATATTAAACATTGCTTTCGAAAAACTGACCCTGTTGTTGTCAGCATAATGTCATGCTGATGTCAAAACGAGAATGATAACAATAGCAACAAGCAAGGTAGTTAAGGCGGTGTGGCGAGGTCATGACGAAGAGGCTCGCTACACCATGGCCAAGCTATTTATTATTGTAATATTTTTTAAAATTTTATTTTATCTATTAATTAGTAGTATTTTTTTTTTAAAGATTTTTTATATAAGAAAATAAATATAGGAAGAAAAAAATTCAACTACTAAAGCATCATACTTGGATTCTACTATTGAGAATTTCATGTTCTAGGAATAAACAACTATCAATAAATACAAATCAAATATGGAGCATCAACAAATTTATAACATGGTCAGTATAAATAAATAAATATGAAATATCAATAAACATAGAATATTAAAAAATATGAAATATTAAGTACACATATGGTAGTGTCGTCAACGCTGAGATTTCGACGACGCTAGTGTTGGTAGCTGCTATGACGAGAGAGAGAGAGAGAGAGAGAGAGAGAGAGAGAAAGAAAGAAAGAAAGTTGAGGATTTTGTAACTTATAAGTTGAGGTTTTGTGACTTGTAAGTTAACTTTTGTAACTTATACATTATAAAAATATCATAACTTATAAGTATGATATGTTATTATCCAAAAAATAAAATAGCATGCATAGCGACGCCATAATGCTACTCTGCCGTGGCGACTCTATGGCGTTGTTATTTAGCTGTCATAGCTATTTGGTTATATATGGTGTTTCCCATCGCCATTCACCATTCACCATAGCGTGGCCTTGACAACCATGGCAACAAGAAACCTCGGCGAATCTGCTCTGTTACCAAATTACAATATGGATCGAGATCTGGTGATATTAGGGTTAGATCAATTTAAGGTTTAGTAAAGAAGATGAGAAGGAGAGGAGAAAAGAGGTATAGAGAGAATTAGGGTTGTGCGTTAGCTTACCCATACCCACATTAATATTTTTATCACTTAATATTTACATAATAATGACCACACACACACCATATAACTCCTATTGACACACCAACATAGTCCAATAAAAATAATTTTGTGAAGGACCACTTTGTTGGTGTGCATGATGTTATGAAGTTGGTGCATTTGTGTGTTAGCGGTGTGCTATATATTTAAGTGTGATGATCACGATGATACAGATGATGACGATCTATAACCTCTCAAATCAGTTCCAAAAAAATAAATAGGCTTCAGTTCTTGGCCAAAGAACTCATCAAACTCCAATATTCTATCCAGTAGTTGACTGAAAAATGGCATAAAAAGTCGGCATTTTGTTGAGCTAGCGTTCCCAATACTGTGCAATCAGTCAGCAGTCGAGAATACTCTACTTATGAAATGGATAAGTGGTAAACTAAGGCAAGATTGAAGATGCAATTTGCATGAGTCGGCTTTTCTTTTTAAGACAGCAAAGAGTTGTTCACTGAGCGATGCAGCTAGCCAAATCATGCTAATGGGATTCATTGTTGGGTTAAAAGTCCCCAAAGGCACCTCTTACCCAAGAGAAAGCACTTTCTAGCTTCGAACGGTCTCCCATTGTTCCGGCGTAATCTTATCGGAGACCTGGAAGTGCCCCATTAGGGTCCTGTGACTGGTCGATCTAGGCCATGGTCACACATGCACCAGTGAGGCACCCAGCAGTCTATGGTCATCCTAACCTAACTCTAATTAGGGCACATTCTGTTTGCAGTCGATTTGAAAGCTAACCATGGATAATGGATAATTTCTTTTTGAAAAGGTAAATAAAATCATCTATCACCTCCCTACAAGCCGAATATAACCCATACATCTCACAAGCCATCCGAAGGATAAAGAAGACAGGAGCTGCACATAAAGTCCCCACAAATCGTATACATCGGACGTCGGAGGGTCCATGAATCCTAGTCGAGAGAGGATTGGTTTTGGTGTTTCTACGTCTTCTTCGTTAAAGTTTTCAAGTGAGGTGTTCAATGCGCTTAAATTTAATCTTAACGACTACTGGATCATTTTGCAAACTGCTAAAGATACTATTACGACACTTCATATTTACATGTGGCTACAAACTCATTGGACGCTATTTTGATAGACCGGTGGTGTCCACCATTACAGATACTAAGTTCCTACTCAAGTGCCCTTCGGCTGAGACAGTCGATTGTATACTATCCAATAAGGCCTCCATTGATGGCAAACCTGTTTAGTGTTGCCGATGGCGCCCTGACGCTAAGGAACTATGGCTGCATAGATGGGAGAATGGAATCTAGATCCACATCTTGGGGCTCCCCCTTCACACATGGACTTAGGAAGTGCTCCGTGGGATTGGTGAGCGATGTGGAGGGTGCATCCTCATTGATCGTAGCACCGATGACCTATGGGAAACCCGGTATGCCCGAATTCTCGTTGCTACCGGAATCGTGGAGGCCATTCCCAGGACGTGCAAGATCAGCCTCAACAGCCAAATATTCCAACTCTTTGTAGAAGTGGAGCTCGTGGAGAGGATGCTCCTTCCGCAGCTACCGAATCAAATACCCGTGCGGCCCGGGGTTCCTGACATAGACGTACTCGGTCGTACCGCAGAAAAATTTGCATCGGAGATTCATAAATTCGAGGACGCGAAAGAAGGGTCTATAGGGAATACAGTGTGCGCCGCGGAGAGATGCCAGACCCCGTATTTGTCTCTCCATCGGAGGTCATCCTCGACGATGGGTTCGTCCAGTCGGGGTTCTGCGGGAAGACATGAAAGTATGCCCACACTTGATGAGGGATTGGCAGAAGGGGAGATCGACTGTAGAACTGCAAAAATATTAAACCCGAATAGTAATTGTGCCTTGCCAACTGGGACGAATGATGCTGAGCTTTCTTCAGATTCAGATCCGAAGATGGCCGAGAACAAGAATACTGATGATCGGCGGAAAACCACCGTTCCGGAGAGTCTGCTGAACCCCGTTCATAGAGATCTGCTACCGTTGTCAGCATCAACGGCTGACGGCTCACCGTACATTAGCGATGTACCTTCATTAATGTTGTCAGACCTGGTAGGTGAGCTGACATGGTTGCCTGCCTAAAAGGGCGACGAGGAAGATCGTCGATGGGATCCGATGGAATCTAAAGAGTCGTCTTGCCCAAAGAGGAAAACAGAGAACAAAGGGATAAAGAAGTTGCTTGTCTTTCATCGGAAGAGGCTTAAAACCAGAACGCATAGGAGCTCGTGCAGCAGTGGGATGACGTCACGTGGCCCCATCGACAGGTTCTCCCAGGTTACACCTGTGGACTTCAAAAACCAGTGCATGGTTTTGGATAAGCGGTTTTATAAAGTATGCAGAAAGGGGGCATGTGGTGTAGAAACACTCAAGTCTAATTTTGATATATGTGGACAAGATATTTGGGATACACGTGGAATTCACTATGCAAATGGGGGACAGCTGGTTTGGGTATCTAAATGGGCTGGTGGAACTCATACCTTGTCTATTCGATTGAGCCGCAGACCCATCATGACCCACGTTATCATTCTAATGGATCCATGGCAGTTGTTTATGATTCAGCGGGTCCACGGGACAACTAATTCTGAAGACTGGGCCAGCTCTGACGATACTGTAGGCCCTTTCTTTTGGGATGAAGCCACCAATGATGACTTCTATACCTCCTCTGAGGGGGAAACGCTGATGCATTCTCGGAATGTACATGGAGAATGGGCTCAAAGCTCCGTTGGGCTGCCTCAGCAAGCCTTATCGGTTTCCACCTCTATAGATAGGGGACTGGACGGCAGAGATCAGCTAGAAATTGCTAATGAAGTGGATCGCCTAATTTGTGTAGGGCACGACCTTGGGATGACTTTCAAGAGGCCTGAGGACGCACTCAGGGAGGTGTTCCGATCCATTATTGATAATCGACGTGATAGCACCAAGAGGAAACATAGTGTCATTTCTAGGGAACTAGCTCGATTACATTGGGGTATGTCTGACAGTAAGGGCAACGGGGGCGTTTAACACCCTCCTTTCGCACTCGGGCGGGCTTCGTGTTGTTTGATTATAAAGATGTTATCGTGGAACGTGAGAGGTATTTGTGATGGGTTTAAGCGTGCTAGTGTGAAACAAGTGATAGCGTCCATCAATCCGGCGATAATCACGCTGCAAGAAACCAAATGGGACAGTTGCGACAAGACCAAGGTTGGATTGGTGCTCGGGGGGAACCGATGGGAGTGGATAGGAGTTGATTTTGTGGGAGCCTCAGGCAGTATTCTCATTGCATGGAATTTGGGCTTGTTTGAGAAAGTGGATGATGAGGTGGGAGTATTCTCGGCTTCAGTTTTACTCCGGAACAGAGACACAGGCAAATTGTGGACATTCTTCGGGATTTACAGTCCTTCGGAGGATAGATACCAGGGTGATTTCTGGTACGAATTAGCTGCGGTCGCAGCTAAGTGGGATCACCCGCTTTGCCTGGCAGGCGATTTCAATGCCATAAGATGGTCGTATGAGAAGATGGGTGAGCAGCCGGATGTAACCGTCATGAGGGATTTTAACTCTTTTATTTCTGATTAGGAATTGTTGGACATTCCCCTAACCGGATCAAGATTTACCTGGTCCAACCTGCAGGATATCCCAACGTTATGTCGGCTCGATCGGTTCCTCTGCAGCTCAAAATGGATGGAGCTATTTCCGGCCGCAAGATTAGATGGTTTGGCCCGAGCCGTCTCTAATCACAAGCCTATTTTGCTGAGTTGTGAAGCTAGGGGGAAAGGGCCGACACCGTTTCGATATGAAAATATGTGGTTGCTTGATGAAGGATTTCGGGCAGCGGTTCCTTCATGGTGGGATGTGCCGGTCCCCTCTAGAACGGCTGCGTTCCTGTTCATTTTCAAACTCCAGCAAGTAAAGGGTCATATCAAAGCTTGGAATCACGATGAATATGGGCTGGTTCACATTGTGAAAGAGTTGTTGCTCCGGCGGTTGAAGGAAATCAACAATCTCGAGGAACAAAGGGTGCTTTCAGCCGAGGAAAAGCTTGAGAGGATGAAAATTAAACAAGAGTTCAATGAGAAGTGTAGGGCGGAAGAGGTATGCTAGAGACAAAAGTCTAAGGTTCGATGGCTAAGAGAAGGGGATCAAAACACCAAGTTCTTCCACGCAGTCGCGAATGCGTGCAACAAGATCAACTTCATGGGAAACATCGCTGTTGAGGGGGTCTTACATTCTGATCATGAGCAGATTCGGAATCACATCGTCAATTTCTATGCCAAGTTGTATACCGATGAGGGGCTTGCTCGGCCAGAGTTAGAGGGTCTCATGTTTAAGTCCATTTCTGAAGAGGAGTCTACTGATGTGGAAAAATGTTTTACTGAGGACAAGGTGTGGCGGGCAATCAAATTTGGAGGGAAGAACAAATCCCCTGGGCCCGACGGCTTCACGATGGAGTTTCATCTCTCTTTCTAGCATGTTATCAAACAAGACCTGATGGAGGTTGTCCATGAATTCCACACCACGGGGTTCATTGGCCGCTGTGTCAACTCTACCTTCATCACTCTTATTTTGAAAAAGCATGGAGCTGAGGACTTAGCTGATTTTCGTCCGATCTCTCTTACCAACTGCCTGTATAAGATAATTTCCGAAGTGCTGGCCAACAGAATCAAACCGCTAATGGGCAAGATCATTTTGGCGAATTAGGGAGCGTATGTGCATGGCAGACAATTGATTGATATAGTTGCAGTGGCGCATGAGACGATACACTCAGCTAACCACGATTGGCAGCCAGCTGCATTATGGAAGGTGAATATGGAAAAGGCTTATGACCGTATTAGCTGGGACTGCTTAGATTACATGCTTGGCAGGTTTGGGTTTGGGGCTATTTGGAGAAGTTGGATGAGGGCATGTTACTCATCGGCCTGGTTTTCGGTTTTGATCAATGGGACACCCGCGGGATATTTCAAAAGCTCTAGAGGAATACGCCAAGGAGATCCACTAGCCCCCCTATTATTCAACATGGTAGGTGAGACTGTTGCTGGACTAATTGAGTGTGCAAAGCAAAGGCATGCCATCAGAGGAATTCAAGTTGGAACGTATGGCAGAACGATCTCACACTTGCAGTATGCTGATGACACTGTTATATTTGGGATTGCGGATGTGGGAGAGTTCAAGGCCTTATCCGACATTCTCTCTGTTTATGAGGCGGTTTCGGGCCAACGGATAAATTTAAACAAGTCTACTATTACGGGTATCAAAGCCAGCGACCAACGGTTGGCGGATCTAGCAAATACCGTAGGCTGCGTGATAGATAAACTGCCCATCAAGTACTTGGGCCTTCCTCTTGGACTGAGAAAAACTGTTGTGAGAGCATGGGATCCAGTTATTCAAAGAATTGAGCAGCGGTTGTCGTCGTGGAAGGGTAAACTCCTAAGCAGTGGAGGTTGTCTTCAGCTGGTGAAATCGGTCCTCTCAAGCCTGCCCATCTTCTTTATGTCGATGTTCATTTACCCGATCGAGGTTACCAAGCGACTGGAGCAGATTCAAAGAAACTTTCTGTGGGAGGGGTCCAGTCTTGATAAACATTATCATCTGGTAAATTGGGATACGTGTCAGCTTCCTATATGTTGTGGTGGACTTGGTATCCGCAGTCTTAGGTACACCAATATTGCCCTCCTTGGGAAATGGTTCTAGCGAGCTGGATTGGATAGTGAAAGTGGTAGTCTGTGGCGTGCGGTGTTGATTGAAAAGTATGTGCAGCTAAGTGGGAATTGGGGCATTAGTACCACAGTTCAAAGAGGCACATCAGCATGGTGGAAAGGCATCTGTGGTACATGGCCTCTCTACGCGAGATGGATCCGTTTTAGTTGGGGCTGCAGAACGAGGATTCGGTTTTGGGAGGATGCTTGGGTCGGGTGTGAGCAGCTCAAAGTGATGTTCGCTAAGATTTTCGCCATATCTAATAATCAGCCGGGGATGATCAATGAGTTTGTATCAGACATGTTAGAGGGAAGAACATGGGATGTCATCACTCGTAGATTATTGAGAGAGGATGAGATGACCGAGTTTACTAGGCTATTGGCAGTGATATATGGAAGTCTACCAAACATGCACGGTGAACACATGAGGATATGGGCTCCCTCCAGAGATGGTTGTTTTAGCGTCAAATCTTACTACCGCATCCTCATGCATCGCCCGCTCATTAGATTCCATGGGGTGAGATTATGGAAAGATGGTATCCCCCCAAAAGTTAGATTCTGTGTGTACACTTCTCAAAGGAAAAAATCTTACGAAGGATTAGCTCATTCAAAGGGGTAAGGACATGACCAATCTATGCGTAATGTGGCTTCATATGGAAGAGACTGTTGAGCATCTTTTCCTCCACTGCCGGGTGACTCAAAATTTTTGAATGTCATTCTTGATTCTTTTGGCATGCTTTGGGTCACTCCGGCCACGACAATTTAGCAGTTCCTCACATGGTACTCTGTCGGATTTGAGGGACAGCTTCAGGATTACTGGCAGGTGGCATTTTACGCGGTAGTTTGGAGCGTTTGGCTGGAGAGAAATAGTCGTATCTTTGAAAATAAATGCAGACCGGATGGGATGATCATTAAATCGATCAGGGACCTAATGGTGTTCTGGGTCACTAGCAGCCCCGCCTGTGTTAGTGACGATATGACTATTTGGGATCCGGGCTAAGGGAGGGAGGGCTATTGAAGGCTTAGGTTGCTTTAGTTTGCGCTTTTCTATTTTTCCCTGTCTTTGCCTCTGTTCTTTTTTTTGCTCGTTCCTTGTATTGGTCTTTCAGCGCCTTGCTGGTTTCCAATATATTGCCCATTACCGATCATATATATATATATATATATATATATATATATATATATATATAATTGCAGGCCAAAGATCACAAAAACAACTAGCCAGCATCCATCCCAAACATATCCACATACGGTCAATATGTCACCTAAATACATACACAAACAGCGACTATGCATTCCAGTAATAGATGACTAGCATACAGCCACAAGATAGGCTCAATAGGGTTTATAAAAACCTCAAACACCTGCCTTAAAAACTATATTTATTAAGTGCCCCAAACTCCAAAACAAACCCTAATAGGCTAAATCCATGAGTCAATCATATACATCACCATATTGTAATCATATATCAACCAAGAAACATTAATCAACCTTTATTTGATCACCGACAGAACCACTATGTTATAACAGAAGTTCGGACAATTCCACAAATGGTTACAGTGCAGCCCACAAAATGTTATAAACACTAGTTCAGACAATTTCACAAACAGTTACAGACTTGCAGTGTAGCCACACAATGCGCTGCAATAATTACCAAGAACAGTCCACTGTAGTAGCCAAAAACAGACCCAAAAAACTCACAAAATAGCAGTTCCAATATCGAAAAACAGGTCAAAAAGGGGGTTCATCGGGGCTATTTATGGTGTTTGAAGGCTTAGAAAATTGCTTTAGCATATCCATCATACAGATATCATCAAACAACCAAAAGATGGCACACAGACAGCAGCCAAAACACTTCCCACAGTCACCATTGTTCAATTATAAAATTGTCATAACTTCATCAAATCACCTCAAATCCACTTGAAACCAGAAAGAATATATTCAGCAATGGAAACTGATCCAGCCTCACCTGATTTTGGATCAACACCGCCCCTTGATGTCAATGGAAAGACCCAAACACAGTGACAACTCTGTTTTCACATGATTTGAAAAATTACATGAAACTGCTGTACGCAATAACAGGTTCAATCTAACCACATTGGAAGTTGATTAGGGATGAGAAGACTCTTGAAAAATGTATTTTTATTCCAGAACAGTGAACTACTGTAGCACTACTACGTCAGCATTAGCATGATTTGGTTGGCGTCAGCAGTAGCAAGGGAAAAACCTGCTCGAATACCAAGGAGATAAGGAAAATTAAGGGTAGATTTAGGGTTATGTAAGTGATATGAGGTTTGGTAAGTAGATTATTAGTTTCTAGTTATGGGAGCAGGGTAATATTAGGTTTAGAGTTAGAGAAGATAGAAGAAGAGTGCGATGGAGAGAATCATTTAGAGAAATGTGCTTTACTAGACTTATATTATGTAGAGAGAGAGAGAGAGAGAGAAAATTACATATATACTCATAACACTTACAACATGACCATCATGGTAACTACACACAAACCAACACACTTGCATGAGCATCAAATGCTCTGCTCAGTGTTTGGTCTAGAGTTTTAAGTGCCGGTCATCTCTTTTGCGTTAGAGGTTGGCATATAGTGGATTAAGCATTTTTGGTATGGATGAAAACTTAAAATTGAGAACATATATAGCTTTATTAGCTAACTTTTTTAGCCTCAATGCTTATGTAGAAAGATTTTCATGAGAGAGAACTACAAGATCTTGGGCTTCACACAAAGCACTAGGTGATTTTGGAAATATTGAACAAATACTATTATGGACTGCAACTTTAGTGAACTGCATAGCCTAGAGGAGGGTTTAGTTAAAAATAAAAACCATCTAGTGGCACATTACCATAGATTTCAGTATGTAGTCTCTACATTACAATCAAAAGGTGGATTTGAGGATACCTCAAATAGAATTAACATAGGTTGGACGAAATTGAGACAAGCAAGCTGAGTAATGTGTTATCCAAGAGTTTCAGTTCGATTGAAGGAAGGTTTTTGTAAATACGGCCTACTATACTATACAGTGCAGAATGTTGGGCTGCAGAAAAGGTACAAGAAGATAGAGTGCAACTTGCTGAGATGCAAATGTTAAGATGGGTGAGTGGAGTAACAAGAAAGGTTTAAATTAGGAATGAGTATCTGAGATGAAATTTGAGAGTAGCACCCATATAGGAGAAAATTGGGGAATGTAATTTGAGATGGTTTGGTCATGTTCATCAAATGTCGGAAATAACTTTTGTATGAAGGATTGAGACGCTACAAGCACAATGAAGTAGGAGAAGAGGGAAAACAATGAAGAACCAGAGGGAAGCAATGAGAAGTGCCATGAAGGATTGTGGAGTTACGGAGAGCTTAACATTAAACAGAAACTAGTGGAAAAATGACTCACAAACAAATAGATGGGCTAAGGCTATGATGATGATAATGATGAGCATTGTTATTCAATAAGTATCGTCGATTTATTTAATAAGTGGTGAGTGGCTCCATGGAGAGTCCTTGATTGGCTTGGAGAGGCGATGGATATTCTTCTCTCTCTCTCTCTCTCTCTCTCTCTCTCTCTCTCTCTCTCTCTCTCTCTCTCTCTCTCTCTCTCTCTCACACACACACACACACACTATTATAGTCAAACCTCTATTATAGGCCCGGTCACGAGACAGTTTGACGCGGGACAAAGGCTAAAATCCTGATAACAACTAGAGAAAGAGGCGGAACAAAGTCGCGTGCAAAATAGCAAAATCTCGCGCGGAAGGGGGTTTAGGGTATTCAAACCTTTCATTAAAATAAAAATAAAAAGAATAAGGTAGAAATCTTCTGATTCGCTCCAAAGAGGCTTAACGGCTTCACGCCAATGGGTTTTCCGAAGCTTCACACCACAGCTGTACATCGGCTTCGCACCAAGTCGCACAAGAAACGATTGCTCACTCCTCAGGGTTTGAAGGATTCACTCCCTCGATTGAAAACTTTTCACAAGCTCTCTGGGGTTTGCACAAAAGCAACTCTCTTTCATTCAATATCAATAATCAACTCCTAATAAAGTGTTTACAATGCCTTTATATAGGCTAAGAAAACCCTAAAACAAATATTAACTAAAAGACAAATATACCCTTAAAACTAAAGTTCGAATTTAGAAGTTTAAAGCAACTAAAACTGCTCGACGTGATTTCGATCGAAATTGAAAATCGTTCGATCGAAATTCTCAGATTTTCGTCTTATTCGCAGGCCGTTTGAAAGCCCATTTATGGGTTCATTTCTTCCTTGCTGATTTCCTTCGATTGTCTCGGCCACGGTCCAAACATGCGGATCTGAATTCTCCGTCAATCTCCTCAACTTTGAAAAAAATTTCACAAGCTCTCTAGGGTTTGCACAAAAGCAACTCTCTTTCATTCAATATCAATAATCAACTCCTAATAAAGTGTTTACAATGCCTTTATATAGGCTAAGAAAACCCTAAAACGAATATTAACTAAAAGACAAATATACCCTTAAAATTAAAGTTCGAATTTAGAAGTTTAAAGCAACTACAACTGTTCGGCGCAATTTCGATCGATCGAAATCAAAAATTGTTCGATCGAAATTCTCATATTTTCGTCTTATCCGTGGGCCGTTTGAATCCCCATTTATGGGTCCATTTCTTCCTTACTGATTTCCTTCGATTGTCTCAGCCACGGTTCAAACATGCGGATCTGAATTCCCCATCACAGTTTATTGATCTTTAGGTTACTTTAAGCCTCATCAAATTTATTTTTGGAAGTTCGTATCTTTTGATGCAGCTTAGCCTTAATTTTGTTTTGTTTTGTTGAGCTCACCTCTTATGGTTGTAAATGTAGTTTTTTTTCTTTGTTTATAATAATATTTTTTACTATCGATTAGAAAGAAAAAGTTGTCTCGAACTGGCTGAGATCATGCATTCTAATGAACATAAGAGCAAACCTAAAGGCTATCCTACCTACCAAAAGTCATGGCTGCACAAGGTTTGGGCTTATAGCTTAATAGGGAGGTTGACAACATTTCAATCTTGAGGTTGCGGGTTCAATCTAACTTACCCATTAATAAAGGGTCATGTATGAACAAGGTTTTAAATCATGGTATCAGCGACAGTATTGACTAACCCTTGGATCCGATATGTATCAGTTTCAGCAATACGGCTTGAGTTTTTCTTCTTTGAAAAAATCTAGAGAAAATATTAAAATAGAAAAATAAATTCCTACAAATAAATATGATAGTTTCTTATATGCATACACATAATTAGGTACTATGGTAATTAAATAATTACTACAATGAGGTTTAATTTTGTAATTTAATCGTGAATGAGAGAATAATTTAGAGTATTGATGTTCTTAGCATATATATATTAATAATTCATAAACGATGTAGTTAAACACTTCCTATTTAATCAACCTAAAAATTACGAAATTTATGAAAAGAATGAAAAAAAAAACAATAAAAGGAGCATGAACTTTTACTAATATATGCTTGAAAATTCTGAAAATGTTGAAAGTTTTGTCTAAGTGCCCAAGATTGCGAAATTCTTCATTTTAATTCAAATCGACCTGAAAACCTTCTCAAACATCCTAGATGTATTTACTTCTATGTTAATATTTAAAGTTATTATACATCTAAAATTTTAATATGGATGTTATAAATAAAATATTTAAATAATAATAAATAAATAAATAAAACAACTTATGCTGATGCGTAGTAAGAAAAACAACTTATCCTGATACGTATAAGCAATGCCTATAAATATTAATCGATACATATAGGTATGTTGTAATAATTGAGAGATATTGATACACGTGTATGGGTATCGTCCAAGCCAAAAATTGATATGTATTGATATTGGTCGATACTTTAAACCAAGGACATGAGTTACACACATCACATATTACAATGATTTCACCAGTTATCATTCCCCCCTTGTATCACAAAAGGCACCAAATCCCAAATGGGTATACACTTGCCCACAAAGGTTTGTTGTTTGAAGCTACCAGAATACTTGTATAAGGTTAGCATACCTGTATCGACCATATAGGTATCATATAATAATTGAGAGATATTGATACACGTGTATCGGTATCGACCAGGCCAAAAATTGATATGTATTGATATTGGTCGATACTTTAAACAAAGTGCATGAGTTGCACACCAACCCTATACAACTCTGTACAGGATAAAAAAAAAAGAAGGTAGATATTTACTCAATGTTAAAATTTTCTTATATCTTTTTTCATAAAAAAGTAAAAAATAAATAAAAGTCATCACATGTTGCAAAGAATTATACTCTAAAGCCCATAAAATATATGTAACATAATTCATCTAAAATATGATATAAATATAACATAAATACACATACCTGACATGCATTCTTGTATTGCAGAAAATGCTAATGCATATCACTACTTTCCATATTAATGTCTTTATCAATATCCAGGTAGCATAGATGGTTCTTACCCCAGAATATCTACCACTGTTTTAAAAATTGGACCCAACTGAACCACTTGGACTGGTTGGAGTGGTCTAGTACAAGTACGGGAATGGTTGAACCCGGTTTGAACTGTTTTAATTTATTTTCCTATAATATTTTTTTGTTTTTTGTGAATCTATTGTCAAAGCAATTTAAATTGGACTGGACACTATGCTTGCTCAACCTCCAGTGCATGGTTTTTAAACAACGGGTCTAACATAAGTTCAATACATAAGAACTGAAAGTGTGCAACACAATATCTATCGGAAGTCAAGAGTAGGATGTTGTCATAAACTTTTGCTGAAAAGGCCAAACAAATACATAATGGATAGAAGAAAAAAGAAAGGAAAAATAAATAAATAAACTTTCAGAATTTTCAGTCTGCAGTACTCGGGTTAACAAGCGGTTAAAGAAACATAAAGAAAGGAAAAGAAAACTACCAGGAATTTAAATTTTTTATTTTGCTTTCTATTTTATAGATGGCTTACTATTTTTCTGTGAAAGTATCTCTATTTCTTGTGATATCATTGTGAAAAGGAATAAAAAAGTGCATGATCTCAAGAGATATGAGAGATATTCTGGATATGATAGTCACCAATTTCTCTAAATTTTTGAAAAAGTTGCAATTAAATTGTGAATTAATCCTCGAACATTTATTTCATGATTTAGTCATGATATTGAAAAGTGTCGATTTTTTTTATCTTTTTTTCACACATTATTTTTACTCTTGACTTAATCAATTGAAACTTAATTTTTTCACTCACTCATTTATAATCTTAAATTTTTTTCTTTTTTTTTTTGAAAAGTTAAAAACGAATTACTAGTACTCCTTTTTCTGTTTTGGTTTTTAAGTCAACATGAAAGAAAGAAAAAAACTTTCAAAAAAATATATATAGAGAGTTTGAAAAATTAGAAATCTGGATTAAAAACCCATTCTTGTTCCCAAAATTTTTTCCTTTTTTTGTTTTCTTTTCTTTTCAACTATTTCCTAACATTCACATTTTTTGTGAATTTTTACCTTGTCAAATAATTCCAAATTCTGACTTGGTGATTGTGTGAGACCTTACAAGAAATTGCGTGTTTTTTACAAGATTTGCTACACTGTTTTGGGGAAGTAGAACCTTTTTGTTTTTGGTGCTTTTATTAGTAACCTGTTTGTCACTTGTCATTCTGGTAGAACTTTTTTGGTAACTAGGTTGTTCATGAGACTTTAATGTTATATAAGGTTCCTTTCTTTTCCTTCAATCAATCATGTTGTAGGATTTATGGTTATAAGGTTTCTTCTAGTTGTTTGTTATTTTCACAGTCTAGGGAAGTCAATTCAGTTATGATTTTCTCATCTGTTTGAAGTATGGGCTCAAAGGGGCGAGCCAGATTCGGGCCAAGCTTGTGGGGCTGGCCCAACTGGCCAAACCAATCCTTGGAAATAATCAGGTAGGGTCAAGATAAAATGTTTCAGCCGAGCCCACCAGATAATTGGGCACTGGTTCGAGCCCAGGTCAGACCGGGTCTGAACTGGAACTGACCAGGCCCGAATGGGTTTAACATTTAATCAGGTCTGTTCAAGCCAGGAGCTCTCAAGCATCACTTTTGGTATATAGTAAGGGCCTGACTGGCCCTATAAAGTTGGCCAAAAAAATTAATCTGGCCGAGCAGGTGCGGTTATTAGACACGTTGCTTTACTTGGCCTGAACCCAGCTCAGCCCACTGACGCCCCTAATTTTAAGGATTGAATCAGTACTGCTTCATTCACATTGTAGTCGCCTAGACGGTATTTGATCTCTTTCTATGGCTGTTAGATTCCAAGTTTTACTGAAGCTCTTGTTGATCAGATCATATTGAATTTCTTAGGGATCATTAGAATTGATCCCATATTGTATTTATTTTTTTTCGTAATTCCAGATGGAGTATTTTTTTATATTTTTGTTTGTTTTTTCCCAGCTAATTTCCTTTTCACGTGATATAGATGCATTTCGAAGAAGGTTTATCTGCGCGGTACAGAGTAGGAGAATCCACTAAGCTTGTTTCCAAAGCTGGTCGTGGAAGGAGTGCCACTGAAGAGGGACTTGTCAAATTATCCGCTCGTGTTGCAATCCAGGTATAGATATACCTTTAGAAAGAATACATGGTCTGTTGTCTTTTATGACATGAGCTTCTCAAGAGCTGTATTATTAAATAGCCAGTTTTTTTGGCGATTTCCTAGTATGATGAATAAGTTTTGTTATTCATGATTTTCATCATTGGATATCTGCTAAAATTTAATCACTTGTGTTTCATGAGAGAGTGATCTGATCTGTAGCTTTAAGCTAATTGTTTCGATTGCATAGGTCCCCAGCTAGAGAAGCCTAATTTGTTTTCTTCTAAGTGCTCCCTCTATTGTGATATTGACTTATCTAGTAAAATTTCATATGCTGCTGTGAGAGTCTTTCCTCGTTCTTACATTGTTGAAAATTGCGTAGGTGGAGGTAGTGAGATCCTTCAATGACGCAGATGTACCACAATGGAAGCATTCCTTATTTGGAAATCCAAATGATCATGACACTTTCAGGTTCGTATTGCCATGTTTAGTATTGATAGTCGTTAGTACTTCCTAGAACTCTGTATGTTTAGTAGGGTTAGCGAGAGTAATGGCAGAATTTATAGAACTTGGGCAAAATGTTGAATTGGAGCAAGGACTTCTCATGGACAATTGCTATTTTATTTTTATTTTTTTTGAAATGGTAACAAAGTAAATATATTAAAAACGAAACAAAAAGGAAATACATACCTTGGTGGGTAGTAAGAAACTACCCAGGCAAAGAGACCCTCCCCAAAAGGCACTCACCCAGGGAGCCGAGCAGATCCGCTAAGCAAACCAACCCCCCATCACGAAGACAAAGCCCAGAAGGAGTTAAGGGTTACAACAGTCCCATAGCACAAGGAAATGCTAAAAACCGTCATTAAACTCAATCATCTTGACAGCATTCCAGCTAACCACCAAGTCTCTAATATCGCGGACGACCAACTTGAAAGGTTTAGCCTTTCATCTGAAAACTCTATTGTTCCTCTCCACCCAAATGACCCAAAAAACCTCGTACATAGTAAGAGGCCATAACACCCTCCTATGATCATCAACCCCAAATCTCCTTCCACATTTCTATCATTTGGGCCGCCCAAAAAGGAAGAACCCATTTGACATTGAAAATATAGAAGTTCTTGTACCAGATGGTTCGCAAAAATGAGCAATGCAATAGAATATGTGCAATTGATTCCCTCCCCCTCATACAGAGATGACATTTGTTGCGAATTGGTATGTTTCTTCTAACCAACTGGTCCCGAGTAAGGCTTCTCCCCCGAACCACCGCCCAAGAGAAGAATTTCACCTTGGGTGGCATTTTGACCTTCCAGAAACCAAACCACCACCTGGTAGGGTTGTGATTCCCTTCTTGATTCAGCAAATAATTGTAGAAAGATTTCATCGAGTAAACCCCCTTATTAGAATTCTTCCATATTCTCTGGTCCCTATTTATCGAGTTACCCCCCCTCCCCTAATAACCGTCATTAGATTCATGAACTCCTCCGTTTCCCAATCTCTAAGATTTCGCTGAGTCGCCACATTCCAAACCTGGTTCCGTTCTTCTGTTTCCGCAAAATTCCTTATAACAGCATCCTTAAGATCCGATAGCATATATATCGTAAGAAACGCAATTTGTAATGATTGTTCCCCTACCCATCTATCCTTCCAAAATCTAATCCGCCGACCGTCACCCCAATTGTACGTAATTTCATTCTGGAATTCATGGCGACATCCCTTCAATGCTTTCCACCACGCAGAATCTTGAGTAGAGCTGATAGTGTAGAATTCCATAAATCCTCCGAAATCTCATATTTATTCGTCACCACTTGCCACTACAGTTTGTCCCTTTCTCTTTCTTCACCAATCCTCCAGAGCCATTTGGCAAGAAGTGTTTTATTCACCAGCCGTGATCTTCTAATTCCCAATCCCCCGTCTTCCCTACTCTCACAACACTCCTCTCAATTGACAAGGTGCAACTTCTTACGGTCCCCACTTCCTTCCCATAGAAAATCTCGAACATTTTTTTCCAATTTCTTCGATATACTGACTGAAGCCAGGAAAATAGACATCATGAACATCGGAGTGGACGCGAAAGTAGCTCCCAAAACCCAAAGGGATTCCAAGGTACATAATCGGCAACTTGTCTTTCATACACCCAATTTCCATCACCACACGATCTGTATCCTCATTCGGCATGTTGATTCCCACCAGGCTAGACTTATGCAAATTGATTCTCTGACCTTGACACCCCTTCAAAGATAACCAGCAAATCAGTAATAGCTTTCACTTCCAACACCCCACGGCTTCCATTGCAAAAGGACATCGTATCATCGGCGTATTGTAGGTGAGTGATAGTCGGACCATTTTCTGCCACCTTAAACCCTGTGATCAGATTTAAGTCTTCAGCCCTCTTAAATAATTTGTGCAAGGCCTCCCCTACGTAGTTGAACAACATAGGTGACATCGGATCTCCCTGCCTTAGCCCCCTTTACTCCTAAAATACCCATGCGGAATCCCGTTGATCAGAACAGAGAATCGAACTGACGCATAGCGCCCTTTCATTCATCTCTTCCAAACCACTCCAAACCCCGTTCTGTAGAGAACATAATCAAAAAATTCCCATTGGACCCCATCGTTGGCCATTTCCATATCTATTTGAAAATCCATCCCATTTCCTTCCGCTTTTTCACAAAATCTTTTTCACAGAATTAATAGTTTCGATCGCTGCTACTGCGATTGGACATTGGAGATGAGCATACCGATGACTCCCTTGAGGTGATTAGTGAGCACTTTCACCACAATTTTGTAAGCACGCCCAGTGAGGCTGATCGGTCTGAAATCCGAGATATTGATAGCCCCTACAGACTTCGGAATTAGAGCAATGAACGTAGAATTTATGTTCTTGGCCAAGCTACCCGACGTGTGAAACTCGCCCAAAAATGCCATAAAATCAGCTCCTATAACTTCCCAGCTGGATTTATAAAATTCCATAGTGAAACCATTCGAACCCGGAGATTTGTTGTTTCCCAATTTCTCCTTAGCTTCCTTCACCTCATCCTCCTTGAACATCCTTTCAAGATCACTTGCTTTTTCCGAATCTATAGAACTGAAGGTAATACCGTTCAGTAGAGGTCTACGCACCTCCTTCGGCAAGTAAAGCTCCTTATAAAATTTCACAATCTTATTATGCACAGTAATAGGGTTCGCATACATAGTACCATTAATATTGATAGAAGAAATCTGATTGTGCTTCCTTCTCCCATTCGCCACCGAATGGAAAAATTTAGTATTCCAGTCCCCTTCCTGCAGTCAGTGCACTTTTGACTTTTGATGCCATATTTTTCCTCTAAAGCTTTTCTATTATAGGCCATCTAGAGCGCCAGCCTGATTTCTCTGTCACCCTCTGATAACGGCAAGTTTTCTTCCATTCTGTAAAAAACCACAATTTTGGCCAAAATGTTCTCCTTAATCCGAGTCGTCTTTCCAAAACTGTCTTTATTCCACAACTTTATCTTCATTTTCATATTCTTCGGTTTCCATGACCGGAGCCACCTCTGTGGGCCTCATTGCACGTGAGAACAATCGGTTTATGATCGGATAGCCCAAACTTGAACCGTCGGATCAGTCATCATATCTAAGAATTCAATTCCACATAAAAATCTGTCAAGTCTGCATAGAATGAGGTCATCTTGTCCATTCGCCCAAGTAAGCCTTCCCCCCACCATTCCTAGATCATAAAGAGAGCCTTGCGATATATACTCCATAAATAGATCTTTGGTTGTGAGATCTATTAGCCCTCTGTTTTTTTCCTCAACACTACATAGAGCATTAAAATCGACCCCAATACAAACTGGATACTCCCATTTGTTCATTATGGCACTTAATTTGAAAAAGAAATCCCTTCTTCGTCTATTTTCCGTAGGGCCATACACCGTGATGACCACCCACTGATGCCCATTCCTGCTATCCTCGATTAGAGCCACTACTAAGAAATTACCTATCTCCGAGTCCATCAGTTTGGAGATATTAGAATCCCAGGCCAACACAATTTTGCCCCCCGTTCCTGCCGCCTCTAGAGCTAACCACTCCCACGTAGTAGCACCAATGACAGATCGGACCTTAGAGTCATTCACCTCCTCCAATTGGTCTCTTGCAGCCCAATCACCCCAGGTTTCTGATCTTTTATAAAAGATTTGACCAGCGCCCTTTTGTCTTGCTCTCCCAAACCTCTCACATTCCAATTTAAAAACTTCATCAAACAAGATAAAAGTCAAATCCCACATTCCCGAACCACTAGCGCCCCCTTACGTGCTCCCGTCTGGGAAGCCCATAATCTGTGAATCTCCAGATTTCATCTTATTTCTTCTCTGTCCCTTCCACCATCGCGAATAATATAGACCCCATCTGGTTCTAGCCCGTACCTTTTTCCCTTGTTGTCGCTTCGCCTTTGACATTTGCTTCCCTCTTTCAAGAATATCGCAATAAATCTTTAGAAGACCTTTACGGTTGTCATTGAACGAAACTCCCAGAGCATCTCCCAGCCTAATCAATCTTTCCTCGTCAAGTACCATCTGATCGTCATTCGTGGACTGATTGGAATCGCCTTCTGATGAATACTACTCAATATTATCAGAATCATCCGACCCTTTTTCGTTAGAATCCTTAGCTTCTCTTTTGGTGTTTTGCACTACAGAGTCTTTTGTTTGCATTCGGACCGGCACAAAATCCCGCTACATCTGCACTCAAAACCCATAGAAACATTAGAAAAACAAGGTTTAAGCCCCGGCCCAAAAGACCCAGACTGTTTAGCTAAATCAGCATAGGACGAAAGCCCCAAACCCGGCCCATAACCATTATGGGGCACAACCACCTCAGGTCACATTACAAGGGGCCACGTGTGACGACCTAGACCCACATGCCACAATATTGTCCAGTTCTGGGCTTAGGTCCCCGCCCCGATTTTGTTTTTGGCATGGGCATTACGTTTCGCCGTCCCTACCCAAAACGTGTCATGACATGTAGTGTTTGCAATCACATATAGCCCAGGGTTAGGACTTTTCCCTATCCGATGTGAGACTATTACAATCCCTCCACCTTATAGAAGAGCCGTCCTCAGCTCTGATACCATTCTGTGACGACCTAGACCCACATGCCACAATATTGTCCAGTTCTGGGCTTAGGTCCCCACCCCGATTTTGTTTCTGGCATGGGTGTTACATTTTGCCGTCCCCACCCAAAACGCGTCATGACATGTAGTGTCCGCAATCACATATAGCCCAGGATCAGGACTTTTCCCTATCCGATGTGGGACTATTACACTACGTGTTGCAGATGGAGCCCACAAAACCCACACATCCTTCCACCCTACAGATTCACTGCTATCCGTGTTACTAACATGGGTTCCCGAGACTGCATCGCCTTGGCTTTTCACATTTCCCCAAATTCTGTCACGTGACCCTTCCATCATGTCACTGTCATCCGGTCCTTGAAGACGATTCTTCGAGATCCACGCTTTACTTCACATGCCTAACTTTGACGGTCAATGAGCCCTCACACGGCCATGCGGTACATTCAAAAGGGGATTGGGGCCTGCTCCCCCTTCCCTATCATTAATAAGTAGTTCCCTTTCATTAATTCCCACCGTCGTCCAACCAGTCATGTCCTCCCCTTTCGTACCCGCGCCCTCCATACCATTTGTTCCGCCGCCACGTGTAGCCATTTTAGAGGAAGTGATTGTGACATTCTCCTCGGTAGAAGCATCAACCCCACTTTGCCTCTTCCTGCAATAACTCCTGTCAGTCCTTACGGCTATCGATGCGGATGAGATCGGCTGTTGAATCGGAGTCATTCGATCACCTGACGCCTCCTTATAAAGGAAACCCTTATCTTTTTGTCGTTCAGTCTGTTGTTGTTGACCCTCTAGAAACGCTAAATTCCATCGGTCTATCACCTTTTTTGCCTTTCGGTTCATTTCAAGATGCCACGACGACCCGTACAAGTGGTGGGTCCCCCAACGGTGCGATCCGTTATCGCGGCTGTGTACCTGCACGGCTGGAGCCCGACCCGCATGCTCTGGAGTACTGGGAGCTCCGTCATCTTCCTGCTTTCCCATTTCCCATCACCCCCCCCCCCCCTTTCGCAAGTAACTTCCTTCAAGTCGTCGGATCGTGTATATCACCGTACCCTTTCCCTCCAGTTCGTATTTCGCAGTGATTAGCAACCGCTGCCCATTTACACCTATCCAGTTCAATCCACCACCTATACAGGCTATCGTTGACCAAGACATCTCCCCACCTCGGTATGTGGCTGGCATCGGCAGTGCGCACAGCAATCTTGGCGTAACTGATATCCTCTCCAGCAGTAGTGCTAGTATCGGCCCCGAGGAAAATCCCGCAGCACCGTCAGCCGATACCACTTACGACCTCGTTGGTCCAGGTATGGGGGGTAATCCATATATATGAAGCCATATGTCGTTTTCTTCCTTTTGAACGGAGGTTCTTTCTGTACATATCCTCCAACCTGAAGAAGCTGACCACAGAGCTCCCCCATCGAACAACGCCTGCCTTGTCCAGAATCTTTACAGCCATCGTATGCTCTTTCGAAGAAAGCAAGAATGAAAACGCCTTTTATATCTTTGAAATGCGAAGTCCCTCTTTGTAATGGTTACCAAGCATCATCAGTAAATATTTTTTAATATCCATGCAAGTAAACATGTGGTTATCTACTGAAAGGAGGACCCACCTTTCTCAATTTTTAGCTTTATTAGCCTCATAAATATCACCTGATACCGCAAAAGAGAAATTATCAAGCTTTGACTTAAGAATTCCCGCGGCCATCGGATGAACTGGATAAGGAGCTGCCTTGCTAAGTACCCCCTGACGTAAAATCTCCCTCTTTTTTGGCATAGCATATTCCCCGATCTGATCTCCGGTAGCATAGGCCCGAGGTTTAAAGAACTGGTTGGCCCTTTTGTATTTTTACCAGCAATTTGCCAACCATTGTTTAAATCTCTCGCTTGTCACTGCGAGATAACCATTTGATTAGCCAGGCCTGCCTTACCTCCATTAAAGGAGTTAACGTTAAGACAAAAATAATAACTCCCGTGCTCCAGTGGGCGTCACACCCCGAGAATGACATCGAATCCTCCTTTTGAAATTAAGATTGCCACATCCATTGCACATCCAATCACCTTTCTAGATCACCACTGGAACAACATTTTTACCTTTAGAGAGATGGGGGCCTCCTAGACCTCCCGGAATCCTCCGTCCAAATTGAACCACGCTGGAATCCTGACCATACGTCATGCTGTCGTGCCCACCAGACTTCCACGAACGCTGCACACCACCACCACTCCCATCACCCTTCGCCATGCCCACCAGACTTCCACCCATGGACAGTTGCTATTATGGACAAAATTGAATTCCTAGGGCAGATAGGTTGGGGATGTTTTTTTTCTCACATATAAAGGTCTATTGTATGCGAATCCAGATTATTATGGGCAGGATGCTGAGAAGAACATATGCAATTCATTATAAATGTGAATTTGTATGTTTGAGACATTTTCTTGTCTACATTATAGTTCTCTAAAACTTGCTTGATATTCTTATATAAAAACAGTGAGTTTTGAAAAGTAAGCAGAAAAAGGATGAAGTCAAATTGTATCATGTAAATCTTCTAGAGATATCGAATATTGGTTCTGATGCCCTATAATTTTAGGGGCAAATAAAGTCAATTTAGAATATGAATATAGGGTTAGGTGATGACGGAGGGAGAGAGAGGGAGAGAGAGAGAAGCCTAGTTAGATATTATGTCTCACTGAGAAATGGGTTCACTTTGTAATGCATTTGGCAAAGAGATGAGAGAGAGAGAGAGGAAATGGTCCGTGGGGATTTCTGCCTTGTGCTCAGGGCCGGGGATTGGTTATGTGGCCGGTGTCACAACGTCAATTTCCATCGACGATCGGTTTGCCACCGCCTCGGATGCGATGCCACGAGAGCACTGGGCAAATTGGTTTCTTCCGGAACTGAGACTCCGTCTCATTCTAGGGAAAAACAACTTTTTTTAGATGAGTCTCAGATTCGGGATATCCGGCGTGGATGGTCTGTTGTGAATAAACGTAATCGAACAATTGATTCGGCCTCTTTGGCTATCCCCCACCGACGGTCTCGTGAGTTACCGGGCGATTGTGGGCTGCTGGAGCCGGTTCTGGCGCTTCCGAGTGGTCCCGGGGTTCGAGAGCCTCCTATCTCCCCCGGGACTCTCGGAAGCGACTTTCCTCACTGCCGAAGTTTGGCAGTTAATCTCCGACATTTCTGGGTCGTTTTAAAGGCTAACCATGACATATTATCTTTACTTTCAGTACACAGATGGGTTAATTACAGATGGGAAATGAAGGTTAGACCTAAGGTATCTCTTATCTCCTCCTCTTCGTTCCTTTTGCGATTCGGGTCGGAGGAAGATGCTTCGGCTTGTTGTCTCCAAAAACGTTTCTTCATTGAGGGCTGCCCGGCGGTCTGTCGACGTTGGGAACCTTCCGTGGGTGAGACCATGGCGCTCGAGGAGGAAGGGGGAGTTTGGATAGATGTTTTCGGTCTCCAGCTCCATGCCTGGTCCCCGGAGCTGTTTCGCGGGATCGGGCGCCGATGTGGTCGCTTCATCCGGGTTGACCGACGCTCGGCGGACCTCTGGATCACCTCTCATATTCGTATCCTCGTTCGTGTCGAGAGGATCAACCGGATCCCCCGGATCATCGACGTCTTGGTTGACACCAACGCCGACTCTTCAGAGAACTTCGCCTGTGGGGGAGCGGGTTGAAGTCTTGTCTAGCTGGTCGAAGGTGGGGGCTTTGTCCTCTGACGCTGGCGTCGTGGAGACTCCAGAAATGGTGATTCATGCGTTCTCTGATCCAATCCGACATGGTGGGGCTACGCCGGAGCTCCGCCTCGAATTCTCCGATCGATCTGGGCCCACGGATCTCTACGGTCCCGCTAGCGAGGGATGGTGCTCTTCTCAGACTCACTCATTCTCTACCAGATTTGGACTCTGCGGATACTTCTGTTGTGGTGCCGACGGTCGATGTGCCGGCGGCTGATCTCGACCTTACGGTTCTTCCTACGACCCAGATTACCTCGTCTTTTGAGCCTGACAGCCTGAACCTACATCTTCAGAGGGTTGGTGAGAACTGGGGGCTGTCGGAGGGGACGGACGAAGATAGTATTTGTACCTGGGAGCCAATGCTTCTCGAGGTGGTCGGCCCTCTTCGGTCTCCTGCAACTTCTGGGGGCAAAAAGAAGCTGAGGGTTTATATTAGAAAGACGAGACGCAGCGGGGGAGCTCGGGGTGTGTGCACCTCTGCAACGAGACGCGTGGCAGTTTTGAAAGCTCAGGCGTTAGGGGCTCAACGGTGGCTGCAGTCTGGATTGTGGACGAGGCCCTTACACGGTTCTGGAGGGGGGTTGCCACGTGGCAAGTTGCGGTGGCCTTTCTCCACGGCACTTAGGAGGGACACGTGGCTCGTCTCTGGAGGCAACGTGCGTCGGGTCCTAAAGGGCTCTCTGGACCAACCGAGGGAGTTTTGCTACGGCCGGGGGGGGTGTCGGGCCGAGCTGGTCGGGCGTGTCCACCCAGAGTCCCGATGAGGTAGACTATCCTCTTCTGGAGTGGATCGACCCGGAGCCCCAATCCGTCTCCCACTTTATGGATGGAAGGACCCATCCTTCTTTCTCTGATATTAGGATGGGAAGGAGCTACGAGAGGGAGACTGAGGATTTCCCTTCGTCCGCCATTACCAGGGTGGCCGACATGGTCTCAGGGGATGGGTTTGACTAGGAAAGGTGCGGTGGTCGAGCTTTCAAATGTCGATTGTCGGAGGATCATATGTCGCTACAACTTTGTCTTGAACCCTTGAGGTGGGACTTGCAGAGGCAACTGGGAGAAATAGACCACTAATTGATATGGGCCAATCTTGGGATGTCAATTTAGATCGGTTATTACGAGCCGTCAGATTACCAAGCGGAGACGGCGAGGTGGGTCGCGGGAACTAGCACGGCTGCGATGGGATATGTTAGATGGAAGGAGGGTCGGGGGGACATAACTCTCTCTTTTGATCGGGCGGGCGATGAATTGTCTACGTTATGAGGATCTTATCTTGGAATGTAAGAGGAATATGTGACCGGCAAAAGCGAACAGGGGCTAAACAAGTCATCGCTGGGTTTAAACCGATTATTGTCACCCTCCAAGAAACCAAGTGGGGTTCCTGTGATAGGAACTGGGATTGGGTGAAGTCGATTCGGTTGGGGGCGTCGGAGGGATTACGGTTGCATCGTCAGACGGTTCTTTTGACAGGTGGATCGGAAGTTATTTCGCTACTTCGCTTTGCTCCGGACAAAGTGCATGGGAAACAATGGGTTTTTATGATTTACTGGTCCAAAGAATTGATCGGAGAGGAAGATTTTTGGCCAGAGCTACATGCTCTGGCGCAGCTTCTGGACTTCCCTCTCGTCTTAGGAGACTTCAATGCCATCCGTTGGGACTCTGAGAAGCAGGGTGGGCCTGCTAACCAAAGGGTTATGACGGATTTCAACTCCTTCATTGCGGAATGGGGCTTATACGATATTCCAATGGTGGGGGTGCAATTCACATGGTCGAATATGCAGGATTCGCCATCTCTGAGCAGATTGGATCGTTTCCTGTGCACTACGGACTGGCTTGACATCTTCCCTCAGGCCCGGCTGGAAGCTTATGCTCGGGCCATTTCGGACCATCGACCTATTGGGCTTTCTTGTGACCCTCGCGGTAAAGGTCCTTCCCCTTTCCGGTTCAAGAACATGTGGTTAAGGGATGAGTTGTTTAGGCAGAAGATTCGGGGCTGGTGGCTGGAACATATGCCCATCGGGACGGCTGCTTTCAGGTTCCTCTCCAAGCTTCGATGGCTAAAGGACAGAATCAAGAACTAGAACCGCGATGAGTACGGAAGGGTGCAAGTTAGGAAGGAAAACCTACTCTCTAAGCTGAGGGTCTTTGACAATCTCGAGGAAACCAGAAGCTTGTCGGGGGAGAAACGGGACTTCAGATTGCAGGTTAAGATGGAGTTCAGAGAGGTATGTAGGGCTGAGGAAGAGTTTTGGATGCAGAAGGCGAAGGTTCGATGGTTCCAGGAGGGAGATGCCAATACTAAGTATTTTCATGCGGTCGCTAATGCTCATAACAAGTCGAAGTATTTGGGGAACATTACGGTGGACGGGATCACCTACACTGGACATGATCAGGTGCAGGATGGTATCGTGGGTTTCTATGAGCAGTTGTATTCTGATGGCGGCCTTCCTAGGCCGGGTCTGGATGCTTTATCTTTTCCTGCTCTCTCGGAGGAGGTTAGCAGGGGGTTGGAGAGTGCCTTTACGGAGGCTGAAGTTTGGACTGCCATCAGATTCGGCGATAGAAACAAAGCACCCAGGCCAGACGGTTTTACCATGGAGTTTTTCCGCGCCTTCTGGGAGGTCATTAAGACGGATTTGATGGGTGTTTTCCGTGAGTTCCACTCGCCTGGCTATGTCAGGAGAGCCTTAAACTCCACCTTCATTACCCTCATCCCTAAGAAGGAGGGGGCTGCGAACATCTCCGACTACCGCCCTATCAGCCTGACCAATTGCCTCTATAAGATTTTATCAAGGGTGCTGGCCAACAAGATGAAAGGAGTGATGGGTTATATTATTTCCGAGCATCAAGGGGCTTTCGTCCGTGGCAGACAGATGATCGATTTAGTGGCTGTGGCCAATGAGACTGTTCACTCGGCCTTTGCTCAACGCCGACCGGCAGTGGTTTGGAAAGTAGATATGGAGAAGGCTTATGATCGGGTCAGCTGGGAGAATTTGGATTACATGCTGTACCGGATGGGGTTTGGGGCTATTTGGAGGAAATGGATGCGTGGGTGCTACTCTACACCGTGGTTTTCTTTTCTCGTGAACGGCACTGCTGCTGGGTATTTCAAGAGCTCCAGGGGCCTCAGGCAGGGGGATCCTCTCTCCCCTTTCCTTTTCAACTTGGTGGGGGAGGCTTTGTCTGGGCTGATCGGGCGTGCTAAGGACTTGGGCAGGCTTGCCGGCATCCGGGTTGGTGAGCAGGGCAGATCCATCACACACTTGCAGTATGCGGATGACACGATTTTATTTGGGACGGCTACTATGACTGAGATCTGCAACATGGCTGATGTGCTTTCGGTGTTCGCGGCAGTGACGAGACAGCGGATCAATCTTTCTAAATCTACTGTCTCTGGTATTGGAATGGATGAGGCTTCCGTGGCCCTTCTCGCTGCGGGAGTGGGCTGTGGCACCGAGAGGATGCCCATCAGGTACTTGGGCTTTCCGCTTGGGTTTAGGAAGCCTTCGAGCCGCGACTGGCTGCCGGTTGTTCGTGATTTTGAGCAATGGCTGTCTTCTGAAAGGAAGTTGTTGAGCAGTGGAGGAAGATTGATATTGGTCAAAGCGGTGCTTTCGTCGACCCCGATTTTCTTCATGTCTATGTTCAAATGTCCCGCTAAAATAATTGAAAGTCTGGAACGCATTCAAAGGGCTTTTCTTTGGGAAGGGGCTGATTCTAACAGGCGCTATCATCTGATCAATTGGGACACCTGCCAATTGCCGATTGCTTGTGGTGGGTTGGGGATTCGGAGTTTAAAAAGAGCCAACTTAGCCTTGCTTGGTAAATGGATCTGGAGAATGGGGAGGGACGAGGAAAGAGGAAGTCTATGGTGGCAGGTTCTAAGCGACAAGTATGGCCTTTCCTGGGGGAATTGGGGGATTGAGCTCTCCGCCCATAGGAGCGCCTCGCGTTGGTGGCAAGAGATTTCTCGTGTGTGGGATTTTATAGCGAAAGGTGTCCGATATAGCTGGGGATGCGGTTCCCGGATTCATTTCTGGGAGGACCGCTGGCTGGAGGTTGGGCTGCTTAAAGATATTTACCCGGATATCTTTTCCCTATCATTGAATCCGGGGGGCAGGATTGACGAGTTTGTGTCGACCATTGGTGGTAGGACTGTCTGGGATGTTGCCACCAGAAGACGCCTTAGGGACTGTGAGATGGGGTGTTATTTGGATCTTCTGAGTACGTTGTACGACACACAGCAAAACCGGTCGCAGGTGGACCAGAGGGTTTGGGTTCTGAAACGAGATGGGAAGTTTACCGTCAAATCGCTATACCATTGGATGTCGCGTCGCCCGCTTATCAGGTTCGAGGGGAGATGGCTGTGGAAAGAGCCTATTCCGCTCAAGATCCGCTTCTTTGTTTGGGCGTTGTGCATGGATAGAATTCTCACTAGGGACCAGCTGATCCGGCGGGGAAAGGATGTCCCGATCTCGTGTGTTATGTGTTTGGATGGGGAGGAGTCCGCGTCTCACCTCTTCATCCATTGTCGCATGGCCCTTGAGGTGTGGGGCGCCATTCTAAAAGTGTTTGGTATTTCCTGGTCCATGCCGCAGTCGCCTTACTCGCTGCTGCTCAGCTGGGATGCAGTGAAGCTTGTGGGGGAAGGTCAACTTGCTTGGAGGGCGTCGATTTTTGCTGCTATGTGGTGCCTATGGCGTGAGAGAAATCTAAGAATTTTTGAAGAGGTATCCAAACCTGCTGACATGGTCGTCAGGTCGGTTGCTGAGCTGGTTTCCTTTTGGGTTGGGCAGAGACAGATTGGGGACAGCTGCCATAATTTCCTATGGGACCCGGGTTAAGAGGGCCTCGGTCTGTTTGTGGACATCTTCTTTGGATGTATCTTTTACCTTTTTTTCCTTTCTTTGGTTGAATATCGTCATTGTATTGGGTTTCAGCACCTTGCTGGTTAGTAATACAATTTTCATTATCGATCAAAAAAAATATATATTATGTCTCACTAACTTGTATATTAAGTGAAATAATGCTACAAACACACACGCACCATAATATACACTCTAAACGATATGTTCTTGTATATTTTTACTACTTTCTAATTTTTTATAATCCCCAAAGTTTTTAAATCTTTCCCCAATTTACTTGACTTAAACCGAACTGACTTCCGACCAAATTATTGGCCAATCCGAATTTGGTTACTATGATTGCATTTCTCCTATTTCTGTGCAGGCGAAGATGTGAAGTTGCAGAGACACTTGCTGAAAAGAACTTTGATTTGGCTTTCCAAGTTATATACGAGTTTAATCTTCCTGGTATCAATCAAATCATGATTTCCTATTTATTTCATTTTCCAACCTTTTTTTTTCATCTGGGGGTAATTAAATCATGCACCAATATCTGGGTTAGTTCCTTCATTCCAACTAACAGGATTCCTTAGATTGTTTTAAACCTCACATTTGATATTTTGCAGCTGTTGATATCTATGCCGGTGTAGCAGCATCCCTTGCAGAGAGAAAGAAGGGTAGTCAGTTAACAGAGTTCTTGAGGAACATTAAAGGCTTAATTGAAGATGACGAATGGGACCTGGTATTATTTACTTTGCATATGATTAAATGCTATTGGTAAATTTTATTTTCACACCTGAGCTTGACAATCCCAAGTCCACTAACTCAAAGTCTAACATGACGTCATCTTTTGACACAGATTGTTCCTTTTGTTTTTAAATTATACAAAATGGATCTGCATTTGTTAATTGTTGTAACCTTTTATTTAAGTTCATGATGTTCTAACATACAAGTAAATTGTTCAGATTTTTTACTGTCTTTCCATTTGCTAAAACGGAGTGGTTTAATCTTAAGTGGGATAGTCATGAGTTATTGGCAAGAGTTAGTATATAGTATATAATAATATATATATATATATATATATATAGAGAGAGAGAGAGAGAGAGAGACACATGTTACTGATTGAAATTTGAAAATATGCACTTTTTTTTCAATGGTGTAGGTGTTGGGAGCAGCCATTAATATGTATGCCAGTAGACACAAAGAACGACCTGATCGCCTCATAGACATGCTAACTAGCAGCCACAGGTAATGAAATGATTTAATGTCAATTAGGGGGAGGAGCATATCCCCAATATATCTATCCATAATAAATCTACCCTCCACCTCTATCCAGTTAGAGCATTGTGAGTCTGACTCTATTGGGCATTCTTGTTGTGAAAAATTTTTGGAAGTACCTGATTCCCATACCCTTTCGATTCTTGATGCTTTATAACCATGTACTGCATTCGATTGAGTTCTAATGGCCCAAATAGATTTTACCCTAACAATGGTAACCAATCATAGAAGTTATTTCTGTCAAAATTATCCTAATGGTTTCTAAGTGGCAAGTCTGAATTTATATTGTTCACTGAGGCCTTTGTTATATGGTTGAGGACATATCAGTGCTAGGCACAAAATCAAAGAGTACATGAGGTGACAGACAGCTTCCCTGAGAATCTGGCACATTTATATAGGTGGATTATACTATTGAAAATATTGTAAGATAAATATTAATAAAGTACATCTTGATTAAAAGAGCTGTTCCTAAATATGAATAATAAAAAAACTAAAATGATTGAATGCTGTTTTACCTGAATCAGAATACCTTGTTTAAATCAGCTTTGACTATGCTTTTTCGTCACAGAAGATATTGTGTGGTTTTTTTTAATTTATTATTATTTATTTAACTCTACAGAAAGGTGTTGGCATGTGTTGTATGTGGTCGTCTAAAGAGTGCCTTTCAGATTGCATCTCGAAGCGGAAGTATAGCCGATGTGCAATATGTTGCCCATCAGGTTTGTCTCCATCTCGACTAACATTCTACTATAGGAGTTCATGTTATGGAGTCTCTCTTTTGCAAGAAAAATGCCAATGAATATTGATTTGTAGCTTTTAGCATACATATATTTTAGGGTATAATTGGAATAAAACTTTACCATAACCCTTTTGAGGAACTGTTGAGATCATTTCCCTACCCAAAGCATTTACTTTGGAGAAGGAACATGTTTTAATGTTATCCCTATACTCTTGTAAATTTTCTTGTTATTCCCTTCAAACTCATTTTGCACATAAACATAACTAAAGAAAATAAGAGTAGGGAGGTTGTGCCTAGTCAAAATAGAAAATCATTTAGTGCCAGAATGTGATATAATCTGAGGTCTATTATACAACCAAGTCGTGGGTTTTACCGTTTTGAGGACTTCTCAAACCGGATTAATGTGAGGCAGGGAAAGTAAAGATGGGTGAGTGGTGGCCGAAATGAATGAAGAGATACGACTGAAAAACACAAACTCAAATAGATGGGACACGGCAATGATGAGCATCATCATCATTAAGGAAATGGAAGCTTATTGTCTCTAAACTTCCCAATTAGGTTTCCTAGATTATCTCCATCTAACATTCATGCAGTCCTTGCAGCATTTTTTGGAAGATGTTCTGGGTATTTCTCAAATGTTATTCTTGCATTTTATATATGCCCTTACATGTCAATTGTTTTCGAAGAGGTAACTATCTGACATTTCACCAATGTCCATTTTTGCATGCTTCTCCTTTGGATGATTATGGTTCATAATATGCACTTTGCAAAAAAAATTATCATTTGATGGTCTACATGCATATGGTGGATTTGATGAGGATGTCTCAAATAAGATTAATGCAGGTTGGATGAAATGGAGCCAAGAAAGCAGAGTATTGTACGACCCAAGAGTTCCACTTAGATTGAAGGGACACGTTTTCATAAGACGCTTGATATACCTGCCATATTATATGATGCGAAATGTTGGGCTATGAAAAGGCAACAACAAGATAGAGAACACGTGGCCGAGATGCCTATGTTGAGATGGATGTGTAGAGTAACAAGAAAGGATAAAATTTGGAATGAGTACATAAAAGAAACTTTGCAAGTGGCACCTATAAAGGGAAAAATTATAGAATGTCCTTGAGGTGGTTTGTGCATGTTCATTGGGGACACGAAGCAGACCCTGTACAAAGGGTTGAGACGCAACAAACACAAGGAAGTAGGAGAATAGGAAGACCAATGAAAACTTGGAGGGAGCCGTGAGAAGGGATATGAAGGATTGTGAAGTTACAGAGGGCTTAGCGTTGATCAGAAACGAGTGGAGAAATAGGACTCACAAAGCCGACCCCAAATAGGCGGGATAAGGCTGTGATGATGATGATTTTCAAACATTTTCATGTCTATAAAAAGTTCATGGTCCTTGCTGCAGAATGAAATAATACATTGCTCCTTTGTGTATCTCCAAATAAATATGTGCTTCCAGTAAATGCCTTGCTGCAGAATGAAGTAATACAAGGGGCAGGAACTGTCATTGCTCCATTGGAAAACATCGTCTTCCTCCGGGTGTCTCCAAAATAAACATATGTGCTTCCAGAAAATCTCTGTCTAAGTGATTCCTTTTGAAGAAACTACAAAAGCTATGGAGACATTCTCATGTTACATTAGGAAAAAAATAAATAAATAAATTAGAATATCTGATGGAGTATTACATCCTAAGAAATAAATAAAATTTCTGTTATTGTGATTTGGATGACCAATAAAAGAAGCCACCTATAACAAGGTCTGAACAATGGTGCCATGCAATAGACGGCGCCAGGGGTTGGGGTGGGGGGGAATCCGACCTCATCATTTAACTACATAAAAAATCTCATCGTGAACTAAGGTCTGAATTTTTATAATAGTTGTGGAAATATGGAAAAGTTCAAAAGGACTTGATATGCAATGGGAGGGATAGTCAAAGGAAATTCCTCTGTGGATTGGGATAATGCGTATCGTTGAATAAGGCAGAGATCATGGCTTTTGAAAGATTAATGAAATGAACTCGACACTTAAAGAAAACTGCTTTGGCAAATTAGCCAAGAAAGAGAGGTCATTTAGCATCAAATTCTTGCAAAGAAGTATGGGTGCTTAGAAAGGAATTGAGTAACCACAGTTAGAAACAATGAATGTCGGGTTAAGTTTTTGGATGAGTGTTGTGTTAGTTGACTTCAAAGGGACTTGTTTGGTTAAGGACTCTAATGCAAGAGATGGGATTCAAGATAGTTGAACTTATGAAACTACACTCTGGCAATCAGGCAGCTACCTATATGACAAATAATCCTGTATTTCATGAAACACCTAAACACGTCAAGATACATGGTCGTTTCATTCATTCATGAGAAACTCACCATAAGGGAGCTGTCAAGACCAAGGTTTGAAAAAGTGTCAGTGGCTGTGTTGGTCACTTTTTGGACTAATATGGTATCAACCGATGCAGTTTATATATATATATATATATATATATATATATATATATATATATATATATATATATATCGCAAGTGATACCCATCTTCTAAGGGTTCACCCATCCCCCTTGGGTTTTGGGGAACAAAAAATTGGACTATTTTACCCTTCAAGTCACAAGTCAAAGTTTTCCATCTACTCCATGGACCTAGTGCATTGAAATTTTGCACATTTGACCAGCTTTACAATGGCGGATAAATACCCCTTTTAATGGTACTTGGTCTCCTTGGACAAGTTGTTGTGGCACCCAATCCCTTGGTTGGGCCTCATATATATATATAGGGAAACGGGAAAATGCGCCCGAGCGTAGAGATATCTCTACGCCAATTGATATGGGCGCGACACGTAGCACCTTTTTTGTGAAGTGATGGGTGGCATGGGACCCACTTTACTAACTAGGGTTAAACTTTTAAAATATTTTAAAAGTTATATTCCCTTTCAGCCGTCATTCTTGACTTTTTTAAAATATTTATCTTTTCTCTCCCTTCTCTCTTTTTCTAAGAAAGTGTCAGACTTACTTTTTCAGGTATATTTTACTCAAAAAATATGAGCATCCAATAGCAAAGTGCTAGCACCTCAACAGCGAAGCACCGGCACCCCGATAGCAAGGCGCTGGCACCCCGAAGCCGAGGTGTCGGCGTCTCTATATCGAGGTGTCGACGCTTCACTAAAAAAAAATGGGAGCGTCGGCTCCTCGTTTAAGGGGCGTCGGCGCCTCTATATCAAGGTGTTGGTGCTTCGATAAAAAATAAATATATAAAGCAAAGCGCCGACACCTCAATATAGAAGCGCCAGCACCTCAGGGTTGGCGCGGGGTGCCAGCACCTCACTATCAGGGTATCGGCACTTTGCTTCCAATGTGCTAGCGCTTTGCTACCGGGCGCTCACATTTTTTGAGTAAAATATATCTAAAAAAGTAACTCTAACAGTTTCTTGAAAAAGGGGAGAGAAGAAAGAAAAAAGAGACCTTAAAAAAGTTAAGAATGTTAAGAATTTAGCTTTAAAATATTTTAATAGTTACACCCATCACTCTAAAAAAGCGCTCGTCTCGTCATATATCTATTGTATATATATATATACATATAGAGAGAGAGAGAGAGGGCCGGGGATATACACTCGGGCGTAGAGATATCTCTACGCCAATTGATATGGGCACGACACGGAGCACCCTTTTTGTGAAGTGATGGGTGGCATGGGAACCACTTTACTAACTAGAGTTACACTTTTAAAATATTTTAAAGGTTACATAGCCGTCATTCTTGACTTTTTTAAAGTCTCTTTTCTCTTTCTTCTCTCCAATTTTTCAAGAAATTGCCCGAGTTACTTTTTCAGGCATATTTTACTCAAAAAATATAAGCGCCCGGTAGTGAAGCGCTAGCACCTTGGCAGCGAAGCGCTGACACTCCAATAGCGAGACGGTAGCACCCCGGTGCCGAGGTGCCAACTCCGGGGTGCAAGCGCTTCACTAAAATAAATATAGGGTGTTGGCACCTCTATATTGAGGTGCTAGCGCTTTGATAAAAAATTTAAAAAATAATAATAATAATTAATTTGCAAAGCGCTGACACCTCTATCGGAGCACCGGCCCCTCAGCACCCCTAAAAAAAAAAATCTTTCTTTTTTATCAAAGTGTCGGCACCTCGATATAGAGGCGTCGGCACCTCTAAAACGAGGCGCCGACGCCCTCTTTTTTTTTTTTTAGCAAAGCGCCAACGCCTGAGCACCGGGGTGCCAACGCGTCGCTATCGGGGTGTCTGCGCTTCGCTGCCGAAACACTAGCACTTTGCTACCAGGCACTCATATTTTTTGAGTAAAATATACCTAAAAAAGTAAGTCTGACACTTTTTTAAAAAAAGAGGAGAGAGAAAAAAGACTTTAAAAAGGCTTCTAAAAAAGTAAAAAATGACGGCTGAAAGGGAATATAAATTTTAAAATATTTTAAAAGCTTAACCCTAGTGAGTAAAGTGAGCCCCATACCACCCATCACTTCACAAAAAAAACGCTAGCCCATATCAATTGGCGTAGAGAAATCTCTACACCCAGGCACATTTTCCCCTTTCCCATATATATATATATATATATATATATATATATATATATATATATATTGGATCTTCTTTTCCATTCATGTTAGACTATGTTGTGAGGTCCTCAGGCCTTGAGCATCTCGCTCAAATGTACATATAGTAAATACACAAATAAATTATGAATGCCATGATTGTTCTGCCAAAGACAAGGCAGAAAAGTAGGGAAATGCCTTTCTAAACCACAGAAATCTAACTGGTAAGTTTATTGTCAGCTCTCATACTTTGAGTAAAGTAAGATTCCATGTACCTGAACCAGGTGTTGGAGAGCATTTTTTAAACCAAGATTCCTATCTATTTGCTTGGTTTTGTATGTTTTCCATTCTCGTGGATCATCGTATAGGCTAAATAAAATATTTGAAACCTCTAGGGGTTTGGCGAGCTGACCAGGTACCCGCCTCAGGAAGCAAGAGACCTAAGTTCGAATCCCCTATATCCGTGCTAACTCGGCATATGCTAACTTGGGCCGCGCATGTACCCCTAGGATTAGTCGGGTGCTCTAAGAGGCTTGAACGCCCAGGTTATCAAAAAAAATATACAAAAATTGGACACAAATATATAGGCGCGCCTACAAGGATAAACTTGCTAGGCAAAAGGACACTTGGATACCCATATGCATGCAGGCATGCATAACTAGATTATTGCATTTTTTATTCAACTTTGTTTAGTTGCTGGAGTGATTTTTTTAGTTTTTGGCAGAATTTTAGTTGCTGTAAAATTCGGAATTTCAATTGTAGACATGAAGGATTCATATGCATGCCACCATCTCATTGATTTAATTGTTTTGGAAAATAGTATTTTATTCATTATTTTATCTGTGTCATTTTTTTGTCATTTAGCTCCATTTTAAATACTCACATGTTTCCTTTTCTGATTTTGCAGGCATTACATGCAAATGCACTCCCTGTGCTTGATATGTGTAAACAGTGGTTGCTTCAGTACTAACTTGGAATTACTGCTGTCAATGGGCCAGGCTGCCTGCAATTCTGCCCGGAGAAGTAGGGATTTTTTTTTAGAACTCAAAAGGCGTGGCCCAGCTCGGGTTTGTATATAAATTTGTTTAAATGTCCAGTTAATTTTTGTTATGTCATAATCTTCATACTTGTTAATTGTTATATATTAGTTGTTTTGGGTTCGGCAAATTTCCTATAGCTCAATGTAAGAATAAGATGCAAATAATTAACAAAAAATTGTTAAATGATGATTAGTACCATTGGAATATTTGTGTTCCTTTAGTGCATGCACTCTTAAATGTATTTTTAACATAGATTTACTTCAAATAATTTTCAACAAAATTACGCATAAATTTTGGCCTGCAACCTGGCCCGGCCTAGGGCTGATTATATGGCAACCCAGATGGCCCTATGAGATTGACCCCGACCAGCCCTAACCTGGCCCATTGACCGCACTACTTGGTATATCATATTTATTCTTGTTTTTAAAAAAAACAGAGAAAGATGATATAGCTGTAACGACCGATCCAAATGGAAATTGAAGGTTTGGGCTGTGTCCAGGTCTGATTGGGTGACTATATCAGTGATTCAGGTCACCTGGTTTTGAAACCGTTGGAACCCTTTGCTACAAGGGAACCTGAAGTGAAAACTAATTGGATGTTTCAGATCATAAAGCCATGGGCATCCAAAAGAGTAAGCTGGTCATCTTATGATGCTAAACTGGAGAAGTTGGTTTTTTAAGTGACAGATTTCCATGGATGAGTGCAAGGGATTGGCCAGCTCTTTGTTGGGCGATAAATAGCCAAGATATTGAGTCAATCTGATGCTCCTATTCATCTGATAATGTGCAAAGTTCGGATGTTCAACAAAGTCTGCGAGCACAGAATCACAACATAAAATCCATTTTGATTGAATGGTCAAGCACGTTCCTTGGTCTGATCAGCAATTGGTGTGTACTGCGTGGGCTGCAGCTATAGGTTTAGGCACATCTTTTTTGTACCCAGTTAGCATGTAGGCCTTAAAATATATCCGACATGATCAAAACCAATGGAAAAAGAATCTGATTGCTTCAACCTTTTCAAAAGAGCTGGTATATGGTGACCGGCAGGGCCCAATCTAAACTGTGAATGGGTCATTTGGACATGTGGAAGGGTGTGACTGTGAAAGGGTCATTTGGACGTGTGGGAGGTGCCTGCCGGTGAATTGTCATTACATTTTGTCTCCTCTCACTATGTGCGTTGTTCATCTTCCCCTTTTGCATGCTCTGTGAGTGTTGGGGTGGTGCGGCACAATTACGTGCTTCAACAAAACGGTGACCACCGGCGTGGTTTTCGGCAAGGATTTTATGCCAACCTTAAATAGACGGGAAAGGCTGTGATGATGGTGGTTAGGGGTCTCAATGGCCAGGTCAGTTTGGGTTGTGCCTTAAACGGGATGATTATAATCAGGCATCTTGGAACTAGCCTATACTCGGCCTGATAACTAATTGGGCTGGGCTGGGTTATAGGGCACCCGGCAATTTCTATATAATTTATATATAGATGATCAAATGATTGGGACAGGGTCGAGTCAGGCTTAAGCAGGTTGATTTTTAATTGGGCTTTTGAGACTAGCCCATACCCAGAGCGACATACTAATTGGGCCAGGCCAGCCCATTTATATTTCAGGCCTACCGCCTACCTCCCTTAGCCCATACTTGGCCCATTTTTGGGTGGACCGGGATCAAGCCTGGTCCGTTGAGACCTGGTTCATGTGATGCGCAGAATACAAACTAAAGAACTGTTTAGTCTAATATTGCATTGAAAAAACATTTCCATCATGCCATTCAAAGTAATGACCTTTTTTAGAATTACCTGATAACCATGCATTTTAAAGACTCAACCGCTTTGGCTTGCACTACGGAGATATCTTTACTAAGCAATCATCAAGCGACCCTATCTCATTATGTGGCACGATAAAAAATTGTGCTACGTCCAAAATCAATGACCGTTCGCAATCTGGTTTGGAATGAGTCACTGTAGGGCTATCAATCAGCTCACCTGGCCCTAACCGGACCCGAAAATTTTGTCTTTTAAGTCCTTTAGCCGGGTACATATGGCCAGGCTAGGTGCCATTACCCCCGGCTAGGCCGGACAAGGTTAGAGTAATTACCTATTTTTATATACAATTTATTTTTTAATAGTGGTAATATGACTAAGATTTATATAATAGGAATAAAAAAAATGCCTCAATTAGCCAATTATACTTAGTTTATATAATTAATCGAAAGGGTAAAAAGACCCCAAAAAGGTTAAGCAGTAGCAATACGCATGTTTGCTGGTTAGACGTTACGTATAAAATAAATATATAAGAAAAAAATATTATCAAAAGAAAGAAATGACCTGCAAACCGGCAGGCTCGGCCTGGCTAGGGCAGAGTATAATAGCCCAGCCTAGGGTGGATGGAGCTAGGCTGGGCTAAGGCCAAGCATGGCCTGGCCCTGACCCAGCCCAATGACAAGATCGTTTGGAAATTCAAGGGAGTCAACCCTAATAGACTTTTAGGAGTAGAATTTTATTTAAAGGGGTCACCGTAAACCTTGAATTCGTTCTATAGATTTGAGCGTATCTTCAAACTCTTTAAAGTTGAGCGTGTTATGTCATATAATAAAAATTAGGGAGTCGGTTAGGTCATTCATTGGAGGACGGTGACCGTCCTCCAAAATCCACGTGAAGCACAAGTGGACGGTATAGATTAATATTAAAAAAAAAAATCGAAAAAAACTTTTTAAACCCACAAGTCAAAGTTTGACGGGTTTCATTGGTTCATATTTCACGGTTCAAAAAACAGACGGTGGAGATGAGTTTTCAATTTATTTTTTTTTCAAAGATGATCTAAGCAATGCACCCGAGCTCTACGTGGCACCGAAACAATATTTTGGGTGCCACATAGAGCTTCACATAGAACCTTGGAGGACGGTAACCGTCCTCCATGGGAGGACGGAGGCCTTTTCCTAAAAATTATATGCCTCAAAAATTTTAAATCATGACCTCTAAATGAGACCTCTTCAATGATATTGTTATATGACATAGTTCCCCAAAATACCAACCCTTTCTTTTACTTTTGTGCGAGTAATGGCTCCCTAGAATAAAACGGTGCCTCTATTCGCCCAAAGAGCGGAAAAGAGCGTGGAGATTCCAAGTCTATGGAACGAATTGCATGTTCCGTAGTAAAATTATAATAGGTGCCCCCGTCCCAAGAGGCGTACCAAGTAGTGGAGCACCGGTCATACATATTTCCTCATGATCTCCACTTTCACATTCAACATCTAATGGCACGAGGTTTGGAAAACGACCACTCCCTACTCCCTAGTTTGGCAATGCCAGCAGGTATCTTCTATTAATCAACTGCTGTGGCTGGGCCTCAAAAGTCAACTTTCAGGCGCCTTCAATCCGTGCTTTGACCCTGACCATATTTATTTTCGGGTCATAACTAATCTCTGACCTACTATCTATTAAAAACTCTATTTCTCATCCTCCTAAGTCCTAAGTCTTACCCATAGATTGACTAATGTGATTCACGAACGCCGCACCCTTAACGCCCATCCTAAATCTGAAGCTGGCCTTTATTGACGGATTGCCCCAAAGAAAAGAATTGATCTTTAGGGAGCGCTTAGATCAGGAACAGCTAAGAGATTGGTGGATGAGGCATGTGGGTATGGAACCCCATCTCCACACACACCCGGTGCATCTGACCTTGTTGAAACCTCTTGACTATGCTATTAGTCAAATTTCTCGCCCATCGGTTGGCAAAATTTGTTCCATCAATCCAATTCTTATGTCCACAATGTAATTTAATGTCAAAACGTGCAGAGTAGTCATCACAATTTTCAGCCTAGAGAAGTGGCAAAATTACTTCTTCTATATTTTATTGGTGACCGACTAAATCACTTCTTGTTAAGATGGGATGCACCACTAACTCTGGTAGTGAGTTTTACTACATTATCCTTCTCTTTGATCATTACTATTATAGTATTCCAAGAGTACCTTTAATTTCACTCGCCGAAATGCTTTTAATCATATAATAGAGATTATTATTCGCCCCAATCTTTCACACAATAGATCTTGATATTATGGGCATACCATCGGAGGGTCTCACCTTACTTAACTAAATAAAATAAAATAAAGGACCCGACTCTCTTGACTGTCATTTAAAAACCATTTGAATGATTTAAGTTGTAGGTGATCTGCACCGTAAGGTAACAGATCATACACGGTGTTTAGGAATATTTAAACCATCCAATTTGCGGAGTATAATATTAATAATTGTTTTCAGTTTTAATGATTTATATTAAAAGTCATCCATCAAGTGGTTTGCATTCAATTATAGGCATATTTCTTTGGACTAAGACATGTTTCAATGATAGATTACCACTTGAACAATTTAGATTGATCACATTTGAGCATCACAGTTTACAAAAGTCTAATATGACTGGGTCACCGACAAATGAAGAAAGGGCACTCACACATACATTTTTATAATTTTTACAAATAAAAATAAGGAAAATATATATGTGGCCAACTTGCCAATTATTTACCCTTTTTAAAGTCACATTCATCATCCCATGAGTCATCCACCCAGATGCTCCCGTCCTATTCATAATGTCGACAATTATCATAAATTAATAAATAAATAAATAAATCTTTAGAAAGACAAAAAAAATAATAGCCCATAACTTCAACGATTTGGGAGGCAGAAGAACAAAATCCCTCGGCTTTGCTTCGATTACCAAATTAATTAACTTAACTACTAGTTGTGTTAAAACTATAAAATAAAGAAGAATAGAAAAAGATGAACGATAGAAAGAAGAAGACATATTGCTACAATCGATTATATTGTTTACAGCTTCTTACTCTATTCACAGAGAAGAAAGTGTGCAAAGTGGATATGGTAAGTGGATAATTATCTAATAAGGTATATTCAAATACTCCCCCTCAAGTTAGAATGTGAACGTGAAAACATCCAACTTGAAAGATAAATAGTTATGCAATTACGTAATAATCACATATATTCACGATATATCTCTCAAACTCAATCTTGCTTGTTGGTGGTCATCGCTTATCTATGAAGTCCATCGTCGCATCCCGCTCATCTTAGAATCTGTCGGAGCCGGTAGCTAGATCAAGTCTGTCATGATCTCTCCCAACTACGAATCATATGACAAGTCTCTTTAAAGAGATCTTGAAAAAATAAAAATTCAAAGAAAATGTGGGAAAAGATATCCACATAGATACAAAAGGCCAGAAAAAATGTGGGAAAAGACATCTACGTAGAATATAGAAGACTAGGGAAGATATAAGAAAAGACATCCACGTAGAATATAAGGCTAAGAGAAAATATGATAGTGGAAGCAATGACAGGAATATAGCTCTGATACCATGTTAAATTATAAAATAAAGAAGAAAATAAGAAGATGATGAAAAAGAGAAGGAGAAGGAAAATGGCCACAATCGATTACATTGTTTACGATTTTGTTACTCTATTTACAGAGAAGAAAGTGTATAAATAAGATTACAAATATAACCATTAGCGATTATCTAGAAGTGAGAATGAACATGGCGAAGTGGATATGGTAAGTGGATAGTTATCTAATAAGGTATATTCCAATAAGCTATTTGCCTCCAATCTCAATCAACAATTGTTGCTTGTAGAGACAATACCGACCATGATGATCCCCCCCTTTTTTTTTTATGGTTGATGGCCCATAATTGCGCTAATCTAACAATCTAAACTGTTCAATCAACAGTTAGAACGTGGACATGTATATGGAAAGAAAATACATGCGAAAGTTTATTGATCGATGTCTATGATTGATGTCTATGATCGTTTAATCAATCGTTATCCATTCCTTTGTTATGGACCATTAGATGCACTGCCGTGTATACAACTTTTTAGGATACTTAGGATCTTAAACCATCAATCGTGATCATGGATCAAAATATCGTATAATGTCGATACATATCGAACAATACAAACCAGCATCAGAGGTCACCGGTACGGTACTTTAAAAGTATCATACCGGAGCTTCTCATACGACTTTAGAATGTACCGGACTATACATTTCAATGTATCATGGACTATATGTACTAATAGATATTAAAGTTGAGTGATACATACGGGAAAATTAATATTTTAATAAATGATCGTGATCCTAATTGGCCAGCCAAACGTCACTTAAAATATTAACATAAAAATTTAATACAATTAATTTTTTATGCCTTCTGGCCGGTAGGCTAGGTGTTCCAGTGACATTATTTCTGTAATAAAATGATTGATTTAAACAAAAAGTCAACTTAATTCTCTTTTTGTCCTTACCAACTAGAGTCTATTTTATTTTGAGTTGGCATTAGTAGCTGACCCATCCGGCCATGCGCGAGGGCCGTGCAGGAGTCAATCTGGCCATTTCAGCTTCAACATAGTCACAAAATATTTTTTAGTGCCAAATCAATTATCATCGACGCCACCACAGCCTTATCTTATCTTTTTAGGTTTTATTTTTTCTTGGTTTTTAAATTAACACTACGTTCTTTGTAATCAATAATGGCCAAATCACTGAAAGATTAAAAAAATACATTTTCAGTAACCTTCCACTGATTTGTGCACAGGCAAATCTGTGCTCTTTACGAGATTTGATCATGTTAAGTGATATATATATATATATATATATATATATATATATATATATATAGCGAGAGAGAGAGAGAGAGAGAGAGAGAGAGAAAGATTGGTCCTAGCAACACTGCCTTCGTCCGGGGATTAGGTTCTACTGCTAGTGCGAACTCTTTGTTTCATGTTTCGTCCAACTGAAGGGTCAGGTAACTTACGCGACCATCAAAGGCTGAACCACGTGAACGGTGAACCATATAAACTTGGCCATCAAAGGTTGGATTAGCTTAGACCGGGTAGATTTTGACGCGACCTGATCCAACTCCATAAATGACATATAATTTATATTTTATAGAGTTTCAGAAAAGAACTACCTCTATTTGCACCGACCAGGATAGAAACTCTAAGGGCATCAATGCCGAAAATAATTGACTGTTTTGAATTTAGTCCCAATCTCAGGGATGAGCTCATGAGCTGTAAGAAAAACACGAGAACAAGAAAAAGGAAACAAAAAATTGGGGTTGTCATGAGAAGACATAGAAGCACCCTTAAGGTCCAACAGTAACGATTCAACCGTAAGGTTCCTGATAGACTTCATGTGGCAAACATTTCAAAAACTGATTTAAAAGTCACATTTTATGTAACTTTCTGGGATCATGTGGAATAAAAACCGATCTCCATTCTCTAATTCAAAGCCGTCAATGTTGAGTTATCGTGGCTGCAATTAGTGGAACCTAAAAATCAAACGATTAAAAAATTATAAACATATTTTGTTTTACGAAAAAAAAACATTTCTGACTTTTTTTATTGAGAGAATTGTCAGTCAATCTGCAGCTGATTAATCAAACTTATCAGCGGAAGAGTCGATCATGACAGGGAAGCGAGGATTTGTGAAGGAATTGTGAGGACTTTCCAATACCCATAGGATATAATTAATTATTATATTATAATATAATCCTATTTTTTAAAACAAATACTATAGAACCTCTCTACCACCTAGCTCCTTTAGAATAAATAAAAAAATCATTCAGACTCATTAAAATAAATTATAGAAAACGCGACCCAATGTGGCTATATATCAATCAAAAGGCTCCAAATTTCTTCTCTATCAAACAGACAGTCTGTTGGTGCTATTTTTCTGGTAAGCCTGAGGATGTCTAGAACGACGACGAAATCTCCAACGTTTTTGTTGGCTCGACGAACCTCAAGTGGAGATATAAGGAACTTAGCGACGATTTCAAGCAGCATCTTGCCTGCGTTCGGAACCTCCATCGATGAAGGCTACTTGCGGCTCAAGAAATATATAATTGCGCCTTATGATCGTCGTTATAGGTGAGCTTATTTACTAATAATCAGCTTCACAAATTCATGAATAGATTGTTTGTGCTGTCAGGATGAATTGAATTCTTGGACTGTTATATATATATATATATATATTACTGTAGTAATATATATTTTATTGATTCAAAATTAAATTTATAATTGGAATAATTAGAAAACCATGCCTCAAAAATAAAATTTTTAGTAAAAAGGACTTGACCTCAAAACGTTTTAGAAAAACCGTGCTTTCACAGATTTTAGAGCTTCAGAAAACCGTGAAAGTACCATTTTTCTAAAATGTTTGAGGTCAGGTCCTTTTTGCTAAAAAGTTTGTGTTTGAGGCATTATTTTCTAAAGTGCCCTTTATAATTATATATATATATATATATTGATAATAATTCAATGACAAACTTATAAATATTATCTCCTTAAAGAAGTGTTTTTTTTGGATTTATTTCTTTACCGTAAATGTGAAAAGATATAAGTGTGACATCTCTTCAAAGTAAATATGAAAAGACACAAGTAATATCGACTTTTTTTTTTTACTGTTATCTAAAAAGACACAACCTCTAAAAAGACACAATCATAACCTTAAAAGACACAATTAAAAATACAAGACATACGAGTTCTTGGCAAGACGGGCTCTGTTGTTTTCTCAAGACAACATGGTGAACTATATGCCTCGAAACCATTATCAATACCATTTTTATCAACATTGACTCCACGAAACTCGTTGTAAAGAAATAATATACTAAATGTTTAGAGACCCTGGTTCAACCATGGAATTCGTGGAGTCCAAGTTTGCCAATTATCCAACGGTACAAACCTATTTCTTAGCCGAGTTTAACTTCTATTACAGATTGAGGGCACATAGGGCTCCAAATCTTATGCACATTTAGAAGCCTCCTCAAGTGTCACTGGACCCTGATTGTAGCCGAGTTTAACTTCTATTGCACTAAGCTTACACGAAAATGAGTATGAGCTTATGGCCTCTTATGCCCTCGTCATAATATGTAATACCGGTTATATACATTCAAACGTGCCAGTGGCATGTCCTAAAATTAAAATCTTTAATGGACCTCAAGATCCAACTGGATCACGATAAGTGGGATGTTCTTCTGTTGAGCACCTTCACCTTTCACGAGGTGAGGTCTACATGGAGCAAGGTAGTGTTATTCAGAATAGTTTTAAATAATATAATTAATTAATTAATTAATTAAAAATTACATTTGCACTGTGTTTTTTTGAGCTTTGAAATTTGACTTCCAATAAAAATTTGATTTCAAAATTTATCTTTTTGATAAATTTATTTATATTTCATACTAACTGCCCTCACTTCTCGTGGCTCCAAAACATTTTTTGGGGTGTCATCAACTCAGCATGGAGCTCGCCGTGATGAATTTTGCTTCCTTTATCTTTTTTTATTTAGGTTATTTTGCCTTTTTCAATTTACATGTAATGCCCTGTACTATTGTTCCAAGCATAGTTCAAAAACTCAGTGAGTTGAAGAGTTGAAGAGTAACTCGGCCGAGATACTCGACTCTTTCACTCATCAAGATTTTGAGTGGAGTTACAAGATTTCGGATTAAGTTGATTTCAGTAGGATGATGCAGCCTGATTCATAAACTACACCTACATATAATATTTTTGTGGAATAGAATTTTAAAAACTGTATCTTTACAAAAAGCATTAAAATTAAGTACTCATTTTTAACAACATTTTTCCTCTTCATTATATATACTTAATCCTAGTGGATGGCGCATATCGGTACATTCTATACGCGGGCACGTGAGCGCACACACACACACACACACACACACACACACACACACACATATATATATATATAGGAAAAGGGATCCGTCCTCCAACCTTTCACGTGGCACCCAAAATATTTATTCGATGTCATGTGGATCGTGGGTGTATTAGTTAGATTATCTTTGAAAAAAAAAAATTTAATTCATCTCCACCGTGTATTTTTTGAATCGTGAAATGTGGACCAATGAAAATCGTCAAACTTTGACTTGTCGGTTTAAAAAAAGAATTGAATTTTTTTTTTTAATATTGATCTAAACTGTCCACTTGTGCTCCACGTGGCACCAAAAAAGTATTTTGAATGCCACTTGAAGCTCCACATAAATATTAGAGGATGGTCAATGTCCTCCATCTAAGGACCTAACCGGCTCCCCATCCGCCACATCCGCCCGCCACATTCGCCGCACCTCCATATATTACTGTCCCTTTTAATTTAATTAGATTGTCCGCACCACACTAGAGAATGAATAAGTCAGTTAACCAACTCCAAAAGTTAGTACCATCGACAAACCGGCAATTAGCAAAGCAGCTACATGGCCTTTGCACCTTAAATGAATTTTAAGTTGCCTTCACTTTTCAGAGATAGTGGCCATGATAAGCCACATTCGCATCAAATCCTTCATCAATCTATAAGAAGTGAACCAATTTAAAGCCCATCATTGCCAGTGGCGGAATCACATACCCCCAGTGCAGGCACACGCCCCCACTAAAACCCATATATATATATATATAAGCTATCTAAAAAATATCCCTCTCTCCTGTTTCTCTCTCTCTCTCCCTATTCTCTCTCCCCCTAAACTCTTTAGTTTAAACTTTAAACCCTAAACCCCTCCCCGTCTCCCATCGCCCCAACTCCCACGACCCACGCCCTCTCTCCCGTTTCTCTCTCTCTCTCTCCCTATTCTCTCTCCCATTTCTCTCTCTCTCTCCCTATTCTCTCTCCCCCTATTCTCTCTCTCTCCGGCTCTCCCCCTATTCTCTCTCTCTCCCTATTCTCTCTCTCTGTTTCTCTCTCTCTCCCTATTCTCTCTCCCCCATTTCTCTCTCTCTCCCTATTCTCTCTCCCCCTATTCTCTCTCTCTCTCTCTCCCGTTTCTCTCTCTATCCCTATTCTCTCTCTATCCCGATTCTCTCTCCCTAAAGGCTTAAGCTCTTTAGTTTAAACCCTAAACCCCTCCTAGTCTCCCATCGCCCCAACTCCCACGCCCTCTTGCAGTCCGGCCTCCCCTCTTTTCAGCCTTTTATCTCTCTAATTCTCTAAAACCCTAAAACTCATACCATACTTTCTCTCTCTCTCTCTCTAAAAAAACTCACGTCCCTCTCTCTAAAAAACCCACGCCCTCTCTCTAAACCAGGCAACCAGCCCCTCCGGCCTCCGCCTTCCACCCTCCCTCTGTCTGTTGACTCTGTTCTCTCTGACTCTCTGGCTCTGGCTCCTGCCGGCTGCCGCCAGTCCGCCACCGCGCCACGCCGCCACGGGCTGCAAGCCTGCAACCCAGCTCCCTCGTTCACCGTAAGCTTTTGTTTTTTTTCTGATTTTAATTAATTTTGATTTACGATTTTTTATCTAGGTTTTTTATTTTTTTTTATTTTAGATAATAGCATAAATGGTATTTTTTTTTTTCTTATTATAATGATTTTCTTTATGGAATTTGCTGCTTGTTTATTATGTCATTTATGTGTAGATTTTTGCAATTGGGTTTTGATTTTTTATATATGAATCATACATTGGGCATCAGTATTTTTATTGTTATTTTGATTTTTAAAGGATTTGCTGTGATTTTGTTTGTTGTGATGGAATTTCTACGCATAAATAGCATCTGAGTTTTCTTGTTATTATTTTTACAGGATTTGGTGTGATTTTGTGAATTTATATGTATAGATGTATTATGTATAGGATTTTATGATGGTGTTCATCTAGCCTCTGGGCTTTGAATTTTATATATGAATCACAAATTGAGCAGGATTTTTTTTTTTCTTATTTGGATTTTTTTGCAAGATTTTGCTGTGATTTTGGATGTTATGATGGGCTATTTATGCATATAAATATATATTATTTTATTTTAAATGTATTATACTCATCTGAAAATTTGATTTCTATGGGTGAATGGCACATTGGGTAGAAGTTCTTTCTCGTCAACATGATTTTGTTATAGAGTTTTATGCGAATTTTCTAAGTAAATATCTCATTTCCAGATTTCTTTAGATGTATGCATCTAAGATTTTGAATTTATTTATGAATATGACATTTATGCTTCTTCTTTTTTCGTTATTAATAGAATAGCACAATGGTCATAATTTTATTTATTTATTTTGAACCAAAAAAAAATATCACAACCTTGACTTGTTATGGTGGAACCTATGTATTACTCAGATATTAATGAAAACTATAATTTATAATATAAATTAGTTTAAATTTAAATTTATTGTATAAAATTTATTTCTAATTCATTTTACGCCCCACCTAAATGAGAATCCTGGTTCCGCCACTGATCATTACCACATTTTTCAAGCATAGAATTAAGCCTATGAAACTACATTACAAATATCTCCGTTATTTTAAAATATCTCGATTAATTTCATGAGTTTTCAAACAACAGTTAGGTTTAAATAATACAAAATTCTTAAATATCACGCTATTTCAAAAATAATATAAATTCTCTGATAAATACACTACTTGTTAAAACGAGAATTAAATGCTACACGTATTTTGGTGCTGAATCTCGGGTCTTTTTGTCTCCTAACCATCTAATTTAAAAGATTACTTAAAGACTCACAAAAGCACTTAGTTTGAAAATATCCCGATTAATTGGGAGTTTTTTAACCAAAGTTTAGCTAAAGTTATAAATACAATGGATATTGTCATATAGTGGACAATTTTGTAGGCAGCTTATATGACGCAACGTGGGCCCAAGCACTACACCCAATTACGTTGCCCCACATAAGCTGCCTACAAATTTGTCTATCAAAAATTATCTATCATTTATAACTTTCCTAAATACAATATCTAATCAATATTACGATATTTTAAAATATCTTAAATCTACTATAAATACACTTGAGTTGTTAATTATTAGAGACGGAAATTAAATAATATCTATTAAAGGTTGTGTTTGGCATTGCTCTTTGAAAAAATAAAAACATGCCCTTTTAAAGATGATTGTTTTTTCCTATTTAGAAAAGGAGACTTCTTTTTATTTCCTTTCAATCATTCTCTCTCCCCACATTTTTTCGCAATAACAAAGAGATGTTGCTATTATTTTCTACTCTCTCAAAGATCAATGCCAAACACGATCAAAAGTAACTTGAAAGAGTATTCAAATAAAACTTATGAGCTCAACGACATAAGGGTTTAAAAGAAAACACCTAAATGTAAGTAAAAAGGTAGTCAAATTAATTTTCCAAGGGCTTTCAAGTTATACTCTTAATTACATGATGGTTTAAAATCAAAAACATAAATGCATCAAAAGCACTTGTTTAAAGATACAAAGCTAATCTAGGCTTTTCTTTTTATCTCAAAAGACATGCCGAGTAGCCTAGAAAAGTGTTTTGTACACAGGCACAATCTATAAAGTGCCGGTCAAATACCCTTTTTTCACAATTTTTTAGGAGCAGCTACTAACACCTGATGAATACTAAATATCCTTCCCTAATCTCACTTGAAAATCATTGACTGCTTTGAACTAGATGATGGGGATTATTTTTTTTCATCCGATCCTTATACAACGGATCTTGAGATCATGGGTGTACCATTAGACAATCACATTTTGATTCCACATACATCCCGAAAAGTGATCCGAGAATCACATTCGATGTATCCCATGATCATGTTCATTTTTGGGATATGTGACAGTGAAATCAAAATCTAACCATATAATGATATTCTCATGATCTCAAGATCTACTTGTGGCAGATTGGAAAATAAAAATGATATCCATTATTTGATTTAAAGCAGTCAACGATTTTCAAATGTAGTTAGCGAGAGGTAAGAGTATTTCTTTAGGCTTTGGCTTTAGAAGCAACCCCATTTTTTATTGGAGTAGTATATAAGCTGCGGAGGGCCAGAGCAGACATAAATTATTGTTGGACCAAATACAACCCGTTGGCCTTGGGCCCTTAAGAGGTGCATAAGGTTGGATGAGACTGCCCGTTCAATGCACCGACGTGCACCTAATATCAACTCCAGGGCCGGTTCTGAAATTTTGGGGGCTTTTAGGCCAAATTAGTAAATTAGAATTAAAATGGGGCCCTACTAAGAAAAAAAAAAGTTGGGTCATGAGCCTTTGAACAATTGACTGGCAAGGGAGCGCCATTTTAGCTAGGCTCAAAACTAGGGGCCAAGGGGGCCGCCTCGCCCGCCTATGCTCAGGGCCTGCCTTGACCAACTCTATCTGGTAATCTCAAAAATCTACGGTGCATGATTGGCCGGTGCATTGCACCGCCCAATTACCTAACTCCCAACTCACTTTCTAATTTTTTAACCTAATTTGAATTTTATACTCCTTTTTTATATTGGTCATATTTCATGATACAGATGGTGGCAAATGTTTCTAGTACTCCTCGTCATTTACTCGGCATGGGCATCTCCCTTCGAGCTAGCTTTCTCACGCGTCGCGTCTGGATCTCTCCTGGTCGTCGATTTGATTGTCGATGCATTTTTTGCAAGCGATATCGTGGTGTCTTTCTTTGTCGCCTACTTAGATAAGTCCACGTACCTGCTCGTGGATGACCCTAAGAAGATAGCCATAAGGTACTCCATTGTTTAAAACCTAGCATCCTCGGTAATGAATAAAGAGGACTCAATATATATGAAAATATTACGTGAAATCTTGTACTATTGTAGGTGAAATATATTTGTTCAGTTCACATAAAATATGGCGTAAAAGTATTATGCACATTACTCGTCTTTTTATTTTTTTACTTATGAAGGTATAACCTTGTAAAACTAAAATAATCTCATGGTTGAATGAATTAACGTAAAAATAACAAGTAAAGTGAAAAAACCTATAAAGTAGGCTCTACAGAGCGTGTTCACTTTACCGTAAAGTGAAATAATATATAAAATAAATTTTAGGCCCATATTTTATATTGAACTAAACAACCATTTTACAGCAAATTTATACTCTTTTACAAGTAAGAAATATATATACTTTTTCACTTGGGAAGTAGGTTTTACATACGAAGGCATTACCGTAAACTGAACATGCTCTATATGTCAGAGACCGACTCCTACTTTACCCTTTATCTTTTTTTAAAAAAATGATACAACTTTTTTGTAGATTACCAATGGGGAGCAATGCCTCCTTTAATTATCATAAACAGTCGAGCAGATAAACTTTATTTAGAGACACTTTGTTTTTTTTGATAAGTTATTTAGAGATACTATACTTATCAGTTACCCCCTCTTATTAACTTCTTTCGTCATTGGCCTTTATATTCTATAGGATAATTTGGAGCAGATTACTTAATTAGCACCGTGGTATGTGATTTTATCAACTATACCCTGTCAATCAAAATATTATATTAAAAAAGTATCTCTATAATATAATTCAAAGATATCAAAAACCATGCAGTCATGTAAATCTATAGAATTAATTATAACGTGTCATATCAATAGTATTGACATTGACTGTTGTGAGTCACATGAAAGAAATGTATCTTTCCAATCACATAATAAACCTTTAGATACTGGTTTTCGGATCACGTGACATACTTAATGAAAATTAGTATCAGGACTAAAAAAAAAGGTGACTCGCTCTAAATCACCGTCCAAAACCTATGCGTTTCCCATATATGAGCTCAAGAGTTTCAAAATATAAAGTTTGCATAAAGTTGCTTTGTCAATTGTCATTCTTAAAATTGCAACTAGTTGTTATTTTACAGCTTTCTCTCATTATAATTGTCAAGATTATAAGATTATAATTAACGAGGTACCTCTGTCCGGCGCCTACAAGAATATTAAAGGTGCTTACGTATGAAACTCACATAAACCCATTGATTGCTTGAAGTCAAATGATGGAGCTCGTTTTTCACCTCAATCTTTCACATAATAGATCTTAAAATTATGATTTTGTGATTAGACAGTCAATTTTTTTATTACATAAGGGCACAAATTCTAAAACATATCCTAAAGTCACATTCAAGTATGATGTGTGCTATGTGATTTTAGGGACGCTTTTTGGGGATTTTGTGCCATGTGAATTTAGGGCCGCTTTTTGGAGATCTATGTCACGTGAAATCACAAATAGACAGTCTAGTGGTGTATTCATGGTCTCACGATCCATTGTGTGGAAGATTGGAGTGAAAATGATCTCCATCATCTAATTCCAATCAATTAATGTATTTCAGTGGGCTTTAAACATAGGCGCTTTCAATAATCCTGTAGGCACGAACAGAAATGCCCTATATCAAATGCTGACTTCTATAGATATAAGAGCTCCTACACTATCTATGTCAATTTTCGGCGATGAACGGATGGGAGTTCAAGGGATATGATCTATTGAAGTAGGCATGTAGGTGATTATACATTAATCCTTGCATGCCATTGTTAAGGTACACAACAAAGTTGTGGTTCCCCATGGACGTCGCATCAACACTACCCTTTCAGTTCATTTATCGAATCCTCACCGGCAAGAAAAAAGGCGGCACAGTTTTTGGCTATCTCAATTTGCTTCGGCTATGGCGACTCCGCCGTGTTAGCCAACTTTTCACAAGGTGAGACACATTCTAATTATGTTGCGCTTGTTGCTTAACGTTTATAATGGTCATTAGCAAACGACCGACCTATATACATGTTTTACGGGGCCTCCCTTTTCCTCGCAGACTCTCTCGGTAAAGCAGAATTTACCTGCTTGCTCTTTGCTTACTCTCTGGAAAAGCAAATTAAATCCTGCTCTAGCGGGGAGCTAACAGGGAGCTATGCCAAAAACAGCTTAGATCTCTGGTGTTTTATCATCAAATCAAAGCTAAAAAGTCTTGTTGTGTAAGAGAACTTGTCAAAAATAATATTATCTTTTAAATGCTTACATGTAACCTATAGTTTTGCAGGTTGGAGAAAGACACTCGTTTCAGCTACTTTTGGACAAGATTCTGTAAACTCGTCTCGGTAAGTATGGCTATCATGGAGCCTTCCTTAAATCTAATCTACCAGTTTGCTATTTATATTTTATTTTATTTTTAAATAAACCCTACCCACTGTTGTAGTATTTTTTTTCATTTTTTATGGACAATTTCCCAGTTGTGCACCCCAACCCCTCTCAAAAAAGAAGAGTATTTCTATGACGCATATCTACCAAAAATTACCTCCGGGCCTATAACACAAGGGAAGGTTAACAATATTGCAATCTCAAGGTAAGTTCTAGTGCAGCTTACTTATAAAAATAAAAATAAAAAATAAAAAAATAAAAAAATAAAATATATCACATCACTTAGAAAGATCAAGATCATCAACATCTTTGCACTTGTGGAAATTAGTTGAAATTTTATTTTTCATCCTCCTTCGTTCGGCTATCACTATGGAGCCCACACATAAAATAAAAAATTTCCCATCTTTAAGCTTCCGGTGAAAAAAAAAAATTGAGAATCAATTGTATGCATGCACTAAAAATATGCGTAGTCCCAAAGTTCAAAAATTATTTCACCAAATATTTAGCCAAACATCTATAAATTTACATAAGACCATGTATTTTTCCCGACGAATGAAACTATACATTTTGCCTTATAAATGCATTTTTCCTTACAAAATTTCCAAATGAGGCCTTAGTAATGGATGTAATTTTCAACGTAAAAAGTTGCTAGCTGTTATTCGTAAGGGAGCCCATTACTTGCACTCGGAAAGTTGGCCCTTACACCAAATTTAAAAGAAAGACTTCCATGTTTGGCGACCTCTGCTATGTGAAAACATCATCTATGCCGTTTGATTTGACTGCTATGATTTAAAGGTATTAAGTGCAAAAGATTAACATGAAATATAATCTTCATCGTGTTATTAAATGTGGTCAATGACTATTATCTGATTTGACAGTTGACTGCAATAGATCATATGATAAGTATCGTGTTTTCTACACATCACATGTCCCTAAAATACTTATGCATTGGAGATCTATAGATCATAAACTTCAAATCACATGTCCCCAATTGTATTTCTACACATCACATGTCCCTAAAATACTAAGTCTTTCTCTAAATTTGGTATAAGGGCCAAGAATGGCTCCTTCATAATGACAGAATCACTGAGCTTTTAAATTTTATAGGTACGCCTACAAGTGGAAACGTATATCAATTTTAGCAGCGAAATGCAGTCAAAAGTTGTTACACTGGGATAAACTTTGCTTGCAGCAAAGTAGGACAGTATTTGAGTTATATATTAATAAATAAATAATTGATGAAGTGGTGTGCAGGTAACGTTGTTTGTGGTGCACTCGGCGGGGTGCTTTTACTACTGGATGGCGGTCCATTACCGGATAAGGGAGAAGACATGGATTGGAAGTCAGATAAACAATTTCAAGGAGAGAAGCATATGGCTAGGGTACACCTACTCCATGTACTGGTCCATAACCACTGTTACCACTGTCGGATATGGGGACTTGCATGCCGAAAACACTGGAGAGAAACTCTTCAACATGACCTTCATGCTCTTCAATATCGGCCTCACTGCTTATCTCATCGGAAACATGACCAATCTTGTTGTTCACGGCTCGACTCGAACCTTCGCCGTGGTAAGAATTATATATATATATATTAGAGAGAGAGAGAGAGAGACCGGGATTATGTGGTTGATTCTGATCTTATATTCACCGTTAAGAACATGATCAACAGTGTCCAATTGCATAAAGTTAGTTGGCTATCACTTTATCTCTGACTCATCAATGAAGGCCAAAATAGTTTTTTCAAAAATAAAAAAGTTGTATTTTAAAAATTACATGCCTCATTCTTGATCCACGCAAAACAAATATTGTTTTGGGTTGATCATACCATGTAGCATGCGATCTGAGGTCCAAGTGCAGCCGTCCACATTTATTGATCATGCTACGTGGCACATTTTCTTTTTATTTTATTTTTACAACTTACGGTGTTTAGTTGAAGTGAACAGTTTTTCGTTTTGAAGTGAGGATGGATTGATCATGTCACGTGTCATGGTTTCTTTTTCATTTTTTACGTTTTTTGTTTTTACAAGTTACAGACTTACAGTATTCATTTGAAGTGAACATGTCCTTTATAAAACTTTGGATACCTCTATTCGCACGAAGCAGCGAACCTAGGAGCGCCACTTATAAATGATCGCTCAACGAAATCGCCAAAGCACCATTTTCTACTTCTTCTTTTCCTTATTATTCTTTAATCTGATGACTCGCAACAATGAACACATCATCAAACTACCAACTATATCTTTAAAAAAATTTAAAATTTAAGGATGAGATATTTATTGGCATTTTTTTATATAGGACAGTGGGTGCTCACTGTCACCGAATCAGGATTTTTTTAGATTTTTTAAGTTTTTATTTTTGTAGGTTTTTCATCTTTGTTGAGAAAGAAGAGAGTGCTTCAATAATGTCGGCATTATCGTTGCGACTTCGTAGAGTTGAGAAGAAAAATGAAGAAAGGGAATAAAAAGAAAACTGGTCCCAAACTGGTTCCAAACTGAAAACCGAAGGTCATAAAACTGAAAACCGCACCGAAAACAGAAAACTGAAGGTCCCAACCCTATAAACAGAAAACTGGTCCCAAACTGAAAACCGCACCGAAAACAGAAAACCGAAGGTCCCAACCCTATAAACAGAAAACTGGTCCCAAACTGAAAACAGAAGGTCCCAAACTGCACCGAAAACTAGCATAGACCGAACCGAATTCAATTCGGTTCAATTTTTAGTTTGGGTTCATCAAAACCGATTCCCGACTCAGTAGGTTGAGTAAACCGATCTTTAAATGAACCTTAACCAATCCAAACCAGACCCGAACCGGCCAAAACCGAACCCGAACCGATGGTACACCGCACCCAGAACTGACAATACCTAACCCAGACCCGCGCCCAAAACTGACGATAGTCTATATACTAACTATAGTCAATATATAATATTATATACACTAACTTTTACTGTAAGTAACTAATTATGCATTAACTAACTAAATTTTTTTTAGCCCCAACCCGTTTCCGAACCAAACTGAACACCGAAATACGCCGACACAAAGTGACCGGACTAAACCCAAACCGACCGAACCGAACACCTAAATATTCGGTTTCGGTTCAGAAACAGATTGGGGGTTTCTGGATTTCGGTGCACCGAAACCGAAACTGATATGTTTCGGTTCGGTATCGGTTTGGGGTGTACCGCACCGAAAACCAAAAAATTCGGGTTTGGTTCGGTTCGGTACATCGAATTTGCATCCCTAGAGTTGAGGAAGAAGAAAAATAAGATGAGAGCGATTCATTGATGTCAGCGTCGTTGCGATTGTCAGAGTTAAGGTGGAGGAATATATACATGAGTGCCCACAAAATAAAAATATATAAGTGCCGTGTTCTCTAAAAGGTTCCAAAAAAAAAATCCTGTGTAATTTATGTGGGTGCTTCGAGTAAAGTGGTTGGCGTGAATACAGGTATCCTAAAACTTTTCTTTCCCCTCTCCATGCAAATGTATCCTATGAGCATAATGCACCACCTCTTTTCTTACCTCATCCCACTGCACATGCTGTTTAGTCGTCCCAGTGACAATGACAAATCAACTGGCATTCTCTTGCATGGATCATAAGCATAAGAAGCTAAGTTAAGCAAATAATATTGAAGTTCCAATATATATGTAAAACAAAATGAAATGCATAAATAAATGTTGTTGGCAGAGAGATAGCATCCATGAGATATCCAGATTTTCGAGTAAAAACAGATTACCAGAGGGGCTGAAAGAGCAGATGTTAGCGCACATGCAGCTCAAGTTCAAGACCGTTGAGCTGCAGCAAGATGAAGTACTCGCGGACCTCCCCAAGGCCATAAGGTCAAGCATCTCCCAACACCTCTTCCAAAGAACTGTTGAAGCCACCTACCTTTTCAGAGGGCTCTCTCAAGACCTCATAGTCCAGTTGGTACTTTCCGTTACCCATATGTACTTTGTTATATTATATAGCTAACGAAGACCATATATCAATGTTGCAATCATACCCAAACGCCATAACTCTAACTGACAAATCAGTACAAAACTGAAGCCGTTTTTTGGTGATTTCCTCACAGGTTTCCGAGATGAAAGCAGAGTATTTTCCACCTAAAATTGATATTATTCTACAAAATGAGATCCCTACAGACTTCTACATTCTAGTCTCCGGAGCTGTTGTATGTCTCTCTCTCTCTCTCTCTCTCTCTCTCTCTCTCTCCACGTGCAACACAATTCACAGAAAAGTGGCTGCCACAATTTCTTTTGAGATGCATGATCTAACAATGCCTATTACTGCAGGACTTGCTGACATACAAGAATGGATCCGAAAAGGTATTTCTAAGCTATTACCTTATGAGATGAATTACCTTTCAAAAGAAGTACAATATATAATTAAGTTACGAAGTCTATCTAATCAGTGAAGGATAGACTTCATAAGCAGAAAACATAACATATTAGAAGAAATTAACATAATTTGCTAAAGCAGACGAAAGGTAAAATTGTTGATACAATTAGAATCAATTCACCCCCAGAACAGAAACAAATAAGAAACGGTTAGGTGGGAAGGTAATTACCCAGTGCTTGGGTACTAGAAGGGGTAGACGGGTTAGAAACCTAACCTTCTGCTTTTCACGCACAAAGTCGCTGCTCTTCGGAAACAATTGGATAGAAAAGAGGATTAAAAACAAAGCTCAAATACAATTTGTATTGGAATAATAGATGTGAAGCATTTGTTGAAAGAGACCATGATGTACCCATTTTAGGGCATGTGGCATATTTTTTTTCACTTTAATTATTTCACGTGAATGGCCATCACTTGTACCACTCTCAGCCTTAAAAGTACGCATGACAGCACATTGGAACCATCCAATCAAAGCACGTTAATATGGACCATTGTCCATATCTGCTTAACAGTTCAAATTTAACCGCTCTGGTCGAACGTTCCAATGCGTCAATATGTATTTGGGCTGAGTTTGGTCCAAGTGGCGGCTATCTGTATGAAATCCTTGCAATGATAAATAGTGTATGCCATGTGATGGGGGGTTTCAACCACTGGATCTGCTCAATCTCCAACAATTGGCAGCGCGTCTCCATCTCGATCTTGAGATGTATCTGCACCTGGGTTTGGGTAACAATGTTGGGTGAATGTGTACCCGGAGCTGTGGGGGATATGTGGAAACCCGGAGCAGAACCAAAAAATGGGTGCTTCTCATGGAACTATCCATGTAAAATGGTCCTAGGAGTAAGTCCCTTCTGTAACTTATATAAACGACTTAGGAATATTTAAAATATAAGGAAATAAGAGCTTGCATAATAAGGATAGAGATACTAGAAGAAAATTTCTTTAAAGACATGATTGAAGACAACTAAATCAAATATACACTCTGAACTCTTATGTGTTAGATGGAATAGTGGCAATGGATACTTGAAAAAAGTAGTGTCATCCAAAGATAGATGGTGGATGATCCATCAACCATTAACTATGCTCATAAACTGTCACCCTCTTATAAACCACTTGCTTTATATATTTCTTGACAATACCTGTCTCAGATCATGACCCCACTAATTCCAAGAGCTATTCCCCCTAAGACTTTCAGAAAGCATTATCACATTTCTTCTATCACTGATTCTTCCTGAGGATCAAATTCTATAGTTCTACCCAAATAGAAGGTGGAAGCTTGACTTTCTCGTCATTAGTGACTCTTCAGTGAGGTTTTTTTTTTTTTTAATAACCTGGGTATCCAGGCCTCTTAGAGCACCCGCCTAATCCCAGGGGCACATGCGCACCCCAAATTCAGCACATGCCGGGTCAGCACAGGATATAAATCCCTAGGGTGGCCTCAAGGGGGAGAGGGGATTTGAACTCAGGTCACCTGCTTTTGGAAGCAGGTACCTGGCCAGCTCACCTAACCCCTTGAGGTTTGTCTTCAGTGAGTATTTGAATGACACAATTTTGCACTTTTATACAAATTACTAAAAAATCTCCATTATATAGTCTTAAATTATGTGTAATAGACAGCGGTGAATGAATTTTATTCTCTTTAAAAATTTTGGCTCTAGAGCAATCTGACATAATTTTTTCATATCCTCCTTAATAATTGGGTCAGTGTATGCGATCCTGTTCTTCAATAACTCTTCTACAATCCACATGTTTAAATAAACACTCAAAATATACTGAATAAATTTAACTGACAATAATAGAAGAAAACGACTCATACAACATCTTCAGTTCAATATATTGTTCAGCACTCGTACAACGCTCAAGTTACCTACAATATATATATATATATATATATATATATATATATATATCATGGATCAAAATTTCGTCCGATACCGATATGTATCGTCCAATACGTATCGGTATCGGAAGTCACCGATATGGTACATTGAATGTACCGTATCGGTCTTTTATATGTATTTAGCGGACGATACATTGAATGTATCGTCCGGTACTGTCCGATACCAATACGTATCGGTTTTGGGCTAGGACGATACGTATCGGTTTTCCGGCATTTTAATCCTTGATAGACTAACTCTTTTATATATATACGTTGATGTACGTATGTATATATATATATATATATATATATATATATATATATATATATATATATATATATATATATATATATACATACATCAACGATATATAAAGAGTTAGTTCATATGAGTGTCCACCCATCATGGGTGCATTAAAGCAGTACACACATTTGTGTGACTGCATGACAATGCGCGGACTTCCAATGCAGGGAATTCCGTGCACGTCATGCAGTCACACATATGTGAGAACTGGTTTAATGCACATGATGGGTGGACACCCATTGTAGACTAACTCTAAATAAAATGAAGTCGTCAATTAAATAAACCCTCAGTGGTGAAGAAAATCCAGATAGCAGGTAGTAGAAACTGTGGCTGATTGTCAGTGCATTAAATTAAGATATTTGTTGATATGTATATATACATATAAATGCATGAAATTATGATGTGTTGATGTTTACTGTCATATATATATATATATATATATATATATATATATATAGAGAGAGAGAGAGAGAGAGAGAGAGAGAAAATGCCCAAAAAAATGAATTTTACATTTGATAACCCGTTACAACCATAACAGATAATGACAGCACATGAAAATGACAAAGGCATGCATTGATCAAATGAAGAGCAAAACCTATATCTGACTCAATTAGGAAAGGATTTCTGACTGCCCACTAACAAACAGCTTCACGTGATATCTTCCACCATTGCCACAAACTGGAAGACATTTCACTTCGAGTTGAATGATTAGTACAAGAAAGAGAATACAGAGCTCAATAGATGGCATATGTAAGAGATAAATAATGTGGTTAGCCTGGTGGGGTGTAGCTCAACTGGAAGGTGCACTATGATGCAACCTCAAGGTTGCAGGTTCAGTCCCAGCTTAGCTACCAAAAGTAGAGGAGAAATAATATACAGAAAAGAAAAGGAGTTGATTACGAACTGGACAACATTGATAAATGTAATACACATGACACTTACCATATGACAGGACAAATATGTGGGGACTTGTAATAGCATGACAGGTGTCTTGCCACAACACTAGAGATTGGAAGAAAACCTAAATCACTTCCTGTGGTAGGCTAGTATTGGAAAATTTTGCATTTTAGTTTAGGATTTTGAAAAACAGTTCTTTTTTATATGGTAATTACTAATTAGGTCATTTGTGAAAATTTTAGAATTTATAATACAATTTGCTTCTTTTTTAAGTATTATTGGGCTTTTGAATTCATTCGTATTTTTCAGTTTCTGTCAAAATTGGGAGCTGCAGACGTGGTAGGAGAAATTGGGGTGATTTTCAATATCCCACAACCTTTTACAGTAAGAAGCAAGAGGCTTTCTCAAGTCGTTCGGATAAGTCATCAGCATTTTAAGCAGATTGTGCAACCTCATCTTGGAGAAGGAAGGATAATCATGTCCAATTTCATTCAGGTTTGGAAATCAATGAAACTCAAAACATCACTGAGAAAAAAAAAAAAAAAAAAAGGAATTTGCATTAATTCGATCTATTAAATTAGCAACTGATACCAGTTTTTTCAGCTGAAAGTGCCATGATCTCTTTGTTTAATGAATAGAAAGCATGGGTTAAAATATCGGGTTACCGATACGTATCGTCCGAGCTCCAAAACGATACGTATCGGTACCGGTCTGTATCGGACGATACATTCAATGTATCGTTCGAGTCCAATACCGATACGTATCGTCCGATACCGATAGGTATCGGACGATATTTTGATCCATGATAGAAAGTGATAGTGGATAGAACTCTTTTTAACCCAATAATCACTGGCAGTTCACAATTATTTGAGAACATGGACAGTGAAGAGTTTTGGTCTCACATATTGAAGTGTCATTTTCAAAAGAACAAGGCAGGTTTTGTCATTTTGCTTATAACTGTTTAAGAAATCCATTTTATCAAAAAACTGATTGCATCAACAAAAGCCTTTATGCGATCAAATAACTGAGATTTATCTGGATTTGCAGAATGAGATAAAAATGGAATTTTAAAAATGATTGTATTTTTTCAAACGATAAGAAGAAAATAAAAGTTCCAATAATCTCTACATACAATGTGCTGTCGCAAATTATAAACCGACTTCACCAGTCAGTTTCCAGAAAGCTGGATTACTTTGGTTATTTTATTGCCAAAAAAATTGTTTTCTTATAGCTCACCCTATAAGCCCATATTTTGTGAATAAATTTAATTTATAATACTGATGACTCTTCCATTTTCAGTACTTGAAAGGCTTGAAAGAAGAAATTCTGGAGGAATTACCATTCATAACAGAACTACTAAGTGACATGAATGATGAGGTAAGTGTCGATTTTACACCAAGCTATAATTTACAGCATGTTGGTAAGTAATAGTGTGTATGCATCTGTCTATCCACCCATCTACATATGTCTACATCCATTTATCTATCGATATGTCTGTTCGTCACTCCATATGCTTGTCTTTGTCTCTGCTTCTTGTGCGAGAGAGCAAAAATTGTTAAACTTATCTGCAAAACAGTTCAACTCTTACAAAATGAGAAAAGAGGGCTTGAACATGTTGGATTTTCAGTTTTCTGAATCTGACTGTCACAATAAAAAAAGGTGAAAACTGACCAGATAACAAAAAAAATGAACCCTCCCTTAAGCAAATGGCAAGATTCCCAACTTGTGCCTATTCTTTAAAAACCAGGTGAAGTTTGTTCGTATTTTGAAACATTGACTTGAAACCATTCCTTGTAACAACACTGCATCAAGACCCTGTTCACACATGGCAATGAGTCCCATATTCCTAATGCTCACTCATGAGCAGTTTGAGCTAGGGTATTCAACGGGTCGGGTCGACCCGCGCAACCCGATTTTTTAGCTGGGTCGAACACATAAACTTGACCCATCGTGTCGGGTCGGGCATGAAGGATCTGACCCGACCTTCTGGTCGGGTATCGGGTTCAGGGTCAGGTCGGGTGTGGTTTTTAGGATTGGGTCAGGATATACCTCTGACCTGTCGAACAGCAAAATACTTCGCCAACCCGACCCGATACATTGCCTAGTTTGAGCTTTCAGATATGACAACAATCAACATGAAAGGGTCATGTGCATTTCTGAGTTCTCACTTGGATGTGAACTGCCAAAATGATTCTAACTTCTAAGAAGCTATGTTACCCAGGTATATGGGTATGGTTATCAATATGGTCCGAGGTATCGTACATACGGATTTCCTAATTTTTGGGGAGAAAAGAAATGGCAATATATTTTCCTTTTAATACTTTATATTAAAATCATTATATACAAATGAATATATATATATCCAACATTATCCCATATTCATGTCATATTGTGATGACACAGTGCACTAAGGGGATTTAGTCCCAGTATCATCACAATGAACTGTCCCTATGACACAGATCTTGGTAATGCGGTTTGTTATAGGATTTTATAGATTCTGAATACTGGATACAGTAGCAATAACCGGCCGTCATAATTGCTTCAAGCAGCACCTCAAATCAGTCGAGGAATTACAAAATTGTGAAGCATCACCAAGCTATGACGGAGACACCAACATGGAAGGTTTGCATTCTCAAGCCTTGTCCTTCTATTTGAATAATATGCATAACCTGTTTATTTACATAGTAATTACAAAAAATTTGGAGCATCAATGCCAACATGGAATGCTTATATGCTCAACGATATTTTTATTGCTTCTGCATCTTTGCATCGCAGACAAGAAAACGTTAATGTTTTTGTTGCAGCATAATGAATATACACATCTTTCCTCAAAGTCGTCAAGAAATTATCGACAACAACATTGAGATTCCAAAAACTTCCAGATCTATGTGCTTGAATGTGAATTTTGAGGGTGTAAAACCTATAATTAATCCTTCTAGTCCCACCACCGCTGTAACTTGACTGCTCTATTTGATGATCCTCAAGTTGATGACGCTTTAAAAGCCAAAGAAGTCAAAGTTGATTGGGGAGGAAGACTTTCGTTTATTAACAAAGGTTTTCTTGCTTGAATGTTAGGCTTCAAAAAAGTGACAAGCAGATAGAGTACATGTGGTTAGGATCTGTATGTTAACATGGATGTGTGGAGTAAGAAGAAAGGATAAAATTTGAATTGGGTGGATAAGAGAAAATTTGAGAGTGGCAACTACAAAGAAAAATTTTACGGAATGACGCTTGAGATGGTTTGGACACCCATTGGAGGCTAGAAGCAGACCTGTACGAAGGGTTAAGACGCAACAAGCAGAAGCAAATAGGAGAAGAGGAGGGCCAGTGAAAGACATAGAGGGAAGCAATGAGAAGGGCCCTGAAGGATTGCGAAGTTACTAAGAGCTTAGCGCTGATCATAAACGAGTGAGGAAATAAAACTCACAAAGCCAACCCCAAATAGATGGGATAAAGGTTGGCATGGTTAGACTTGTTTTTTTCTCTTATAAAACATTACTATGTTATCTAACCATGAGAGCACGAAGTGCACATATAAACATCGTTGTAATTAAACCATCAGCTCACAGTTTTTTGGAGGGAGCATTTCTGCCCATAATAATGGAATGTCACCCAGCTTTTAGGATAAATCAGGAAACCAAGCTTAATTAAAAGTTTGACTATTTGATATTTTGGTCTTCTCTAAAGAAAAAATTAATGAATATGGTTACAGCTATAGAGGTGTGATGTAGGCACCAGATAGGCCCACTAAGAGTAGCCTCTAATTGGGGTGAATTCCTTTTAAGTCCCCCCCCCCCCCAAAAAAAATAAAAAAAAAAAGACGACAGCTGGCTTCCCTAGGAACAAATAACAATCTAATTGCCCCATTATCATGCTGAAATTTCACAAGAGTAAAAATACAATGAGAATTAAAAGAAACAAAAAGGAAAGGAGGTATGAGAAAGGATTGGTGGAATGACTGGAGCAGGTCTTGGCCAAATAATTAAGGGATTATAGTCCCAGCTTGGAGCTTTGAGAGGTGGCATATGGGATGCATGTATGGAAAGTTGGGTAGAGCATGATAACGATGAACAAGATGAGGATGAAGAATGATTTTCACCCTTATTATTGATTAGGGTTAATCACCCTTAACTAAACAAATAAATGGTAGAGTCCTAAACAACTTAAACTCAAACCTAATCACAATTCTAATCTAATAGTAAACCTAATGTAATATATGATCATCCTTATCTCCATCACCCTCCCTTAATCAGATGTTCCTTTGAAGAAGGAACGTACGATTTATTACAAAAAAGAATGAGTCCTTGATCTTCATGAAGTAATCGCTAATAAACAGTAAAAAATGCACAATCGTGCTTAATGGTTGTCACCCCTTAGCTGAGGAGTCCATCACTATTGCATCCTGTTCATCGTGGAGTCTCTTGGATCCGATGGCCACTAAAGTAGGTCTACATGATCTCTCCTATCAAAAGCAGGTTGTGTAGCTAAACTCTCATTGGAGAGGACTTGATAAAAATAAGTACGAGATTGTAAGACTAGAATATATGGATAAGGAGGTTTTGAGAGAGGTTGAATAGATGAAGAGTTTCTTGATTTAAGGAGAAAAATGCAAAATAAATGAAGACAACACTCTTTTAGATTTTTTGGGTATGCATTTGAACTCCGGGTGTATTGTAAGTGACATGTGAAAATTTTGTAACCGTAAGGAGGAATAGGCTAGGACTTGAAGGGTATTAAGGAGAAACTCAAAAGATTCGTGCTTATCATGGTGCAGTGAACCAAAAGACTAAGGCGTGGTTGACTTATTGGATAAATGGGTGACTAGTCTCTCCTCTTCCTCATCATTCTCTCTACTTTCAGCTTGTCTCTTCATTTTCATATCAAAGTCCAAACAGAGATTGGGCAAGACCTATGCCTATTCAATCATGCACCCATACCGTTCCGTTGTTTTCAAAGTCGATCTCTGTCACGTTATGAGGCACCAATAGCTCAACTGTCCACAGTGTTACACATTCTCGAGACCTAATGTGGTCTGATATAGAGAAAAAGGGGTCGAGGTTTAGGATGATGCATTATGGAGGTTTAGGATAATGGTGAATTTTTTTTTTAATGGGATGTGGAAAGAAACAATCGATGATGCAAGTGGTTTGGATTGGGTGAGAGTATCTGATGGAGATGATGATATGATGAAGTTTCTAATCCACACAGGTGAAAAGAGATGGTGGTTGTGTTGATCTATAGGCCAGGGAATCATGGTGCTCAATTTTGCAGAGGTTTGTTGGGTTGAGAAGGTAATTTATTATTATTAGTAAGTTAAGTTGTTTAGGACAGTTTTCATTACTAGCAAGGTGAATTGTGTAGGACTCTTAAACTTTTTTATATATTTTGGGGTGAATGACTAATAAAATAAAATGGGAAATATCATTAAGAAGTGTCATGAGCACAAGAGATCGCCCTTTCTCTCTAAGTGGGCACACAATAGGGTAAGAACTCTATCACTGTCCCTTTCTCTCACTGACGCTTGCGAACTTGATGTTTCAAAGTTCGATTACAAATTTTATAAACAAGTTTCCATGAAGTAGGATTGCCATGATTTTCAAATTAATATGGTGTTTTGACAGGATCAACATTTTTAACTAAGAGCAATTGGTTTGGTTTTCTCTTATCATTGGATAGATGAGCTCCATAAAATCTTTCATTTGTTCACAAGAGGTGCCTCAAAAAATTTTAAGCTCCATAAATATAAATACTATGGTTGTATTATAAGTTCCATCTTTCCATTTTGGGTAATCTATGCTTAAGAGTTGCTTTCCAAGTATTAGAGGCACCTAAATTTGAAAAGAGAAACATGTTTCTAGTCAATTTTTCCATAATACAGTAGTATATTATCTAAAAACGTATTTATGAAATTCATGTGAATGCCTTCAATATTGAAATAAAAGGAAAAATAAAGACGCAAAATGATTGTGCAGGAACACCAACAACTTCTAGTCCATGTTCAAGAAAATTACCCACGAGGGTGGTCATTCACGGGCATCATCCAGACGACGTTGATACAGTGGAATGCAATAAGTTGGGAAAACTTATCAAACTGCCCGACTCGATGGAGGAGCTTCTAAGATTGGCAGGTAGGGTGAGCTTTACAAAGTGTAAATTGCACCACAACATATTCCTCATGTAGTCTTGATTCTCCACGTATATGTAAAAACAATCTCCCGTAATTAAATATCATTGAAAGATTGGTGAAATTTGAAAATAAATGAAAGATTCTTGAAAATAACAGCCAAATTTTACACATCTTTCATTTTTCATACCATAAGCACCAATCCATAACAGTGATCACCATGTGTCGAAATCTCAGATGATACCGGTACGTATCGTTACATACCAGTATCGCTGGCCAGTGGTACATTTTATTTATCGGCGATACTGATACGTATCGTCTCGGTTTTGATGGTGGACTACTTATCGGATATCCAGGATTTTGACCAATGGTAATCACTATTATTTCAAAGTTAATCATTAAGAATCCCACATCAATCGAGATACATGACCTTCCAAACAAACCTATTCTTTTTTGAAAGAAATACTGAACCTAACCAATTCACTGTTTGAAATAAGAATGGAAGCCTTTGCCAAGAAATGATTTTTAGATAGTCATGAATCATGATTGCTTATCGATCCAAAAAAAAATATTAAAATTACTTGTTAATTTTTAATGCACTTGATTTCCTCATAAAAAATTTTGAAAACGTGATTCGATTCACTTATGACATTTACAATCAATCAATTTAAAGTTTAAACTGACTGACCAAGTGCTAAAGTTTTAACATTGTCGAATTTGGTGGATGCAGAGAAAAAGCTTGAAAAAAAAGGGAACAAAATCCTTGTTGCCAATGGCTCGCAGGTGGAAGAGTTGAATGCTTTAAGAGAGAATGATCACTTGTTTTTTTGTTAAAAAAAAGGGTAGAAAAGCACGCCCATCTGCATGATTGGTTGGTTTAAGGAACTGCTTAAAATAATATTGTAAATAAGCAATGAAATCAATACCAAACAACAAAATATAGTCATTTTCACAGGACAATTATGATCTGACTCTTCAACGTCAGTTCAGTAACAGTGGAATACGATCAATATTCAGCATCTATTCAAAAGTGATATTGGGTAATTTCTAGGGAAATCTTTCAGCATGTAAGGTGGGTCCAACCAGAGACAAAATTTTCATGTAATCTCCTAGCATACTGGAAAAAAATTCAGCAGGCAAACTACATCCAATTTCATTTTAGACAACCAGAGTCAAGTTTTTCATCTAATATCCTAGTATACTGGAATTATGGAAAATGCAGGAGGCAAACTGTTTATGGGTAATGATCTCTGCACTCTTTATGCTTTTGGGTAGGAACCGCATGTCCCTTCTTGAATAGGATAAGAAGAGAATTGTTCCAATACCTGTGTGTGCATGTGTGGAGTGGTGTGACATGGTGCACAAATGTGTGATTTCACGTGCATGTGTCGGCCACAAATGCAAGAGTGTTCAAACTTCCATTGACTGAAGGCTTAGCTTAAAATTAAAGCTTTTTTATTTTAAATTTTATTTATTATTAACCAGTTAAACATTAGTTAAAATCCCATTTCTATTAGGCGTGTATAATTGTTTTGTGTTTGTTTGAACATCACTTGAGTGCTCAGAACAAGTGCTTATTTTTCTACAGTGGGCTCCACGCCTTTGGTTTGCATCCTGAAAATTTGAAAACAGTGTTTTCACAGTTGTTATTTCTCTATAACAGAGCCTTGTTTCTTGTGATTACAGTTTCTGTTTTGTCCTTCCATTCTATGATTTTTGCATTATCATTTTGTTATTACAGACGCAGAACAGAACGTATATGATCAGATAATATTAGAGATTAAGTAGTGTTTGGGAATGTGTGGGAATGTGTCTCAACAGTGTGATATTTTAACCATGTATTACAAGAAACTGTCAGTTTCTTATATCCTAAAGATCTACTTTTCAGTAACCTTCTTGCTGACCAATCAGCATCAGGAAACTTGTGATTGGGGAAAATAAAAGGTTAAAAACAGTAATTGCTTAATGTGCCTTGGGCCAGCTAAATCCCTGAATTTAATTTCATCCATCTGTTATTTTCTTCTACTAACTATACTTTATTTTTGGGCTACTCACGCCAATAAGATTGGACCCCTTAGCAAAAATAATTCCAGGTCTTCCCTAGTCAAAACAAGAAAGTATTGCACGTAAAGGGCATTTTGGTTCAGATATATATATATATATATATATATATATATATATATATATATATATATATATATATATTGATTGACCTATATTTAAAATTTAGATAACCCCATTTCTCAAATACTTGGGATGAATACGTTTACTTGTTGATGGATATTAAAAGGAAAAAGGTACATCTATTTCTTCAAGAGAATTGCGAATTTAGATATGTCTCGATAGCCCCCATTTATCATATAATTGGAGGGGAAGCGTTAACTTCTTGATGGATATTAGGAACAAATATGTGAACACATCACATCTATTCTTTAGCATTCAATCAGCATAAAGAGAAAGAAATGAGTTTTATGACAGATTTATAATTCCATCCACATGCTCAAACCTCAGTTTTCTTCTACAAGTGTGAAACTAAAGCTTGATTTTGCTGACGGAAAATAATCAAACAGATTTGTCCCGCTAGATGTAGTTTAGCTGTTTAGCCAATTGGCCATGTATAATGATTTCCATACGAATATGGAATTTGGTGCTATTTGAAGGATTCTGGTAACTGACCCAAAATAGAAAGATAAGGCAATGATGATGATGAAGGATTCAGATCCCTAGAAAAAAGGGCGCACGGCCACTCAAGATTAATAAAAATATATCTTAATAAGTGAGTTTTTTTTTCTTTTTCCTTTCTCTTATAAGAACAAAGTTTGTTAGGAGAAAAGCAATGTACAAGGAAAGGCAAAGTGTGAAGCTTGATAAGAAAACAGAGCAGTCAATCAATAAGTCAAAGGTAGGAAATCTGAAATCAAAACCACATCTAAGAACCCCATCATTGGCAAGAAAGTGCGCCATAGAAGACACCTCATGAGGAATGTGTGGCAGAACTTGAGAGACATACAAGTGGAAGAAATTAATTGCCAAGCTGATGAGGAAAAAAACAAACAAATACAAAAACAAAGCAAACAATACACAGCACAACATGTGAATTGTAACTGAATATTGAAGTCTATCTATAGCTGGCTGAACCCTATGGAAAGAAAAACCAAGACAAGGAAAGAGAAGTTGTGTGACAATTAGTTTGTCTCAGGGGCATATTTTGTAGTTAATAATGAGTTGAGCTCTCTAGGTCAACACAAGATTATTGCCACTTTGATCTGAGTAGTAGTTTCACCTCTATGGATGTCACATTATTTAAAGATACTCCACACTTCTAATCTCCTTCTTTTACTCCACCTGTACCCTTTACTTCTGTTGTTCCTTTATGTACACCTGTGTTTCATACGGTTTCTCTTCCCAAATCTGATTTATAATTCCCTCCAAAAAACTAGCAGCTTAATCTAGAACATATTACTTGTTTAATCTAATTTAAAATTGCATCTTATTCTTATCTTCGACACCTACATGCACTTATTTGGAGATGGGCATGCTAGGAAAACATCAGCATGCAGTAGGATGAAAACTGCATCATCACATGCTTTCTTTTACTGCACCGAATCAATGATTCATGAAAGCAGTATGTGACTGAAAATCTTTATTAAAATGGCCATTGAAAACAGAATAAAAAAAGTGATGCTGAATCCACTGATAAATACACTATACAATAACTAATCGAAATTTAGTAAAGTATCAGTTACTGTTTCTCAACTTTGAAAAATGATGTGTATCTATATCTATCATGACATAAGCACTCCCTTCGAAATTTCCGCCATTAACATTTAGTGATAATCAAGGGTGCAATGAAAATTGAGTTGACTACGGAGTGATGATTAAGTATTTTAAATTAGGTATGATTTGTTTTCTTCTAAAATCAAATGAAAAAAGGATCCTCACACAAACATGCACTTACATGAAACAGCTTTGGAAATATAATAGACTCTCACCATTATGCGGAATGTACAAACATCTTTTCTGAGCGATCTATCTCATGTTCTTCCAGGCTCTTCTTTCTGCCATTTCTTTACAAATCAACAATACAATGAGGTATCTATGATAGTTTCACGTTGCTGGCAATACCTTACTGAACATTAAGATGGTTTCAGAGAAAAGACTGCCTCATTGTCTTCTATCACTATAATCCAGTCTTTCTAATATTACATATGCCGCACAATCAATCGTGGGAAATGGCTTTACCACTTCTTCAGAATCTAACATCTCAGTTCATTCATCATTTTACTTGAAACAAACTAGTAAAGTGACCAAAAATCATCTCTGAAAAAAATGAACACCCTTAACAACAAAAGGAAGAAGAAGAAGAATACAGAGATCAATTGGAAATATTGGACATTGCAGATTTTATTCAGTCAGACTGGCGTTAAGCATCTCCAACACAGAGATAGCAGCTTTCTGGAAACGTTCCCTTTCTTCTTCCAAGAATCTCTTTCTCTCGGTTTCAGACTCTTTGTACTTCTCTATCTCTTTGAAAAGTTCAGCGGAGCTTTGATCGATTTCACTGTGTTGAAGAGGTCAATGGGAGGGAAAAGTACAAAATGCATGGGAAATATCAACATAAAATACAACTACAACGAAACACAAATAAAATTTAGCATATCATAACTTCTGCAAATTAACCAAAAGGAAAGTAGAGGCCAACAAAGAGGATCATAGAGGATATCAACTAGCATTCATAAGGTGGCACTAAGAGATAACATGCAAGAATTAGATGTCCGCGTATAATGTGTAATTTGGAGAGAGAGAGAGTGAGTGAGAGAAGAGAGAAAGAGATGGCACACGCAAGCCTGAGCGCCAAGGATGGTGCTACTGCTCATGCTATATATGATTCACACGTGGAACATGCCATTAAAATACAAATCATCCATGTAGCAGCTCCTCAATTGATGGGTCAGTTCAGAAGTAAAAACAATCAGATGACCCTGACTATTGATGAGGAGACTGCAAATGAATGACCAATGATTGTGGGTGGAGTTTCATATCTTGTTTGCAAAAGAGCATTGACTAAATGATAAGATTTGTAAGACCAGCATGGTTTTTGGGTTATGTCTCATCCACACAATGCCCTTCATGCAGCTGGTTCACATCAATGATCCCCATTTGTGTAGTATAGATGACTATAGATGGACTGACTCCTGTCAATGGTGCACTGGCCCAAATGCATTACAGCCATTCAGAACACAAAATTATAAGAGATTGAGTCTGCCTGCCAGCGACATAAGGTTATGAAGGTGATGAAATGCCTTTTAGTCCATCGAACCTGGTCAAAAGCTTATTTCCACATATTTCAAAGCCGATAATAATTTGTGACAGGTTTTGACAGGTTTTGATGGCTAAAATTTGCTTATAGCCTTAACAACTTAATGGCCCCATAAATCCAATTATAATCTTGTTTCCAGTCATGTCTATATGTAGATGATATATGTAGACGAGGAAATCAAGCTGTGTATTTGAATTAACATGCACACACATTGGTTCAGGACTAACTGGCTTGTCCAATCCTCGTATGGTTGTATGTATTATAGATGACCGATATTGGGAAACACCTCACCTTATCATCCTAAGCATGTCTTCCATCCCTACTTGCACCTGATGTGATACCTCTGCATATAAATAAAAAAATTGATTAAAAACACTAAAAGAAAGAGTAGTGCATGAAGCTGAGAATAGAAGATTTTGTCCAAAACAGTATGGCCAAATCTACCACAGTTATAGCCATGGCATCAAATCTTGAATATCATTCAGGAAATATTAGTTACAAATTCATATTATTTGCATAATAACACTGTGCAGATAATCAGACCTTTGTGTTGGAACTTCAAGAATACAAATAGATTCAGAATTTTTTATATCAGAGATTTAATAACAGAGGTTATCAGAAATTTCAGAATGTGACCAGTTTTTATAATTTTACAAATTAATGTGATAGTTCTCAAAAAGTACCGATTATATGGTGAGAATGTTCATGACACCCACGCAATTTTTGAGAGAAGCTCACCAATTGGAAGATACCCATCAAATTAGTAAGCAGATGGCCCCTCTCTCTCTCTCTCTCTCTCTCTCTCTCTCTCTCTCTCTCTCTCTCTCTCTCTCTCTCTGTGTACATATGAGAAACATCTTATAGTTTCAAGGATAAATGTGACAAACTGGACATTTTGCGATAGATTCTGACGCAGGACAAAGCCCTAGACTACGTGAATGCGATGATTGACTTTTGTCGAAATTAAACTGAATTAAATTTAACAATATAACTCTCAAAATATAACGAATAGCTTAGGTGTTCGAAGTATTCCATTGGAGGATCACGTATAATTCGAGGAGGGTTCAGTCCGGGCGTCAGATCCGTTAGGTTGCAGCGCGGATCGATCCTAGAGATAGAACTCTAGATTTCCAGATTAGGGCGCTCACAGTGCAATGATGGAATCTCTGGTTTTCTGGCTATTTCGATATGGCTAGGCTTAATAGTCTGATGGAGGCTACGGTTGTTGAATCAGATCGATTCAATGGCTTAGGGAAAAGCTAGGTTTTAGGATCTCAAAAGGACGATGACTGATTTAGGGTTGTGGGATCAACACAAGCAGAGAAGATAAGACATAGATAGATAGAAGATAGATTTTGCGAGCTTCGCACCCTTGGCTGCACACCAAACCCTTCTCAGGAAGAAGAATCACTCTTCGAAGAAACTCTTCTCAAGTCTCAAAAGCAAAACGCTCATTCATTCAACAATCAATAATCAATTACATTGTTTAGCTTAAGGACCTTATATAGGAGGTCTTACAACAAAAGAAAACCCTAAAACGAATATTAAATAAAAAACAAATAAACCCCTAAAACAAAAGTTCGAAACTAAATTTCTAAAACAACTCGGCACGATTCGATCGATCGAAATTAAAAATCGATCGATCGAAATTGAAATTCGATTGATCGAAATTGAAAATCGTTCAATCGAAATTCATATATATAATATCACCGTTGACATTCGATAGATCGATCGAAATATCACTCCAGAACTTAGTGTTTCTATCGACTAAAATTTCAGAGTTCCTTCATTCTTCATCTTTCTCCAGAATTTTCATCTTTCCCTAACTCTGACTTCCATTCCGCTTCTTCCGACGTCGGTATTCACGAAACGGTCCATATCCGACGTCTACGATGTCAGCGTCCCCGTCAATTCTCCCGGATCGAAAAGGCTTCATCACCGACGAAGCGGCGTCGTGATAGCGCTCGAGCATGTCGGGGTCTAGGCGTCACACCTAGTCTTCAGCTAACCATGAGTTCTCGGAGTCCGGCTTTCCCAACCACTTGACCAAGTACTTTTGGATTCCGCCCCCATTGGTGGATATCGCCAAATCATCTAATATCCCTTCGATCTCATCTCTGCGTAGCTTGCGTGGGGAAGAGAATGGTAGGGGTTGTAGGGTGGGGCTGGTATTCGGGCTCGGGGCTGCTTAGAAGGGATTATGAAGGGATTATGAGGGGGTGCTGCTGGGGCCAAAGAAGGAACCACGACCTCAAGAGGACTCATACCTAGGGACCTATTGACTGAATTGTTGTATGCAAACTCGGCTAAAGGCAAAATAGAATCCCAAACCCTAGGGTGATCACCAACAAGAAAACGGAGAAGATTACCTAAGCTCCTATTGGTGGACTCCGTTTGGTCATCTGTTTGAGGAGATAGGCCAAAGAAAACTGGAGCATGGTACCCATCATATGCCATAAAGTTTTCCAAAAATAATTGGTAAACTTCACATCCCGATCCGACACAATCGTCTGGGGTAACCCATGTAGACGCACAACCTCCCCGAAAAATAATTTGGCTATGTGAGCCGCATCGGAGGTTTTAGAGCAGGGTATAAAGTGGGTCATCTTGGAAAAGCGGTCCACTACCACAAAAATGGAATCGTGCTTCCGTTGGGTCTTTGGAAGTCTGAGCACGAAATCCATAGAGATGTCTTGCCATGGGGTGTGCGGCACGGGTAAAGGGGTGTGCAAGCCAGTATTCTGTTTGATATGGTTCGCAACTTGGCATGTACGACACTATTTTACGACCCTAGAGACATCTCTCACAAGGCTAGGCCAATAGAACCTATCCTCAACGAGCGCACTAGTTTTATCGCGCCCAAAATGTCCGACAATCCCTCCAGCATGTAACTCTCAGATGAGGAAATCACGCAATGAAGTACGAGGGATGCACAAACGATTCCCTCTGAACAAATACCCATCCAGCAGGGTATACTTGGAGTTAATGTTGTTCAAATTTTCAAGGAAAGCAGTGTATTCTGTCCCGATATCTAGGCAATCAGGATAATCTTGCTTCAACTGCTCAAATCCGACAACCTCGGTGCTCATTGACTGCAAAGTCGCCACTCGACGACTAAGCGCATCAGCAGCCTTGTTCTCGGCACCAGCCTTATGCTTCAAGACAAATGTGAACCCTTGAAGGTACTCGACCCACTGCCTCGGGTTCAACTTTTTCAGGGAAGCAAGGAAACGTAAGGCTTTGTAGTCAGAAACAACACAAATTCCTACGATTTTGGGTCATGTTTCCAATACCACAGAGATCGGTAATGTAGATCTGAAAACTAAGTCAATTGCGTGTTGAATGCCACACATGGAGGGAGCTCATTAGGTAAGTCTTCGGGGAAGACATCAGCAAATTCATTCAGGATAGGCTCTACCTTCTTGGGGCACTCATAGACTGACTCAGAAGTACTCTCAACAGTGACGACGACATACACGACACTCTCATCTAACGATGCCCTCTCGAACTCTGAAGGGCTCACAATGTTAATGGCCTTGGATTGGCCTCCCTTCTTCTCAACTCTATTGACCGATGGTGCTTTGAGAGCCAAAGGATTAAGAGTGATTTTCTTGCCCTTGTAATTGAAAGTGCAAATGTGAGATCGAACAAAAATGGTCACATTCAAGTCATAGAGCCATGGCCTCCCTAAGATAATGTGGTCCACATCCATCGGCACCACATCGCACCATAAGGTATCTGAGTATGAACCCAACTGTATGGGTACACGACACCTCTGAGATACGGGAATGAATGAGGAGTCAACCCATGCAACTTTGTAAGGTCGCGGGTGGGCTTCAGGTGTAAGCCCTAAGCGGGTGACGGTATGTTCTGACACCACATTGGTGCAGCTTCCGCTATCCACGATTACCCTACAACTCTTTGTCCCACATGTGGCAAAGGTGCGAAAGATGTTCTCCCTTCGCCAGTCTTCCTTTTCATCCTGTTGAGGTTGTGCAAAGGCACACCTCACGACTAGAGCGCGACCCATGTCATCACCTTCCTCGTCACTAGGTGTGGCATTCGGCTCAAAGACCTCTTCCTCATAAACTCCTTCACTTTCTTCCCCCTCTCCGTCGATGAAAAGATTCCTTTGTGGGTCTCTCATAGGGCATTGGGCGGCAAAGTGTCCCAATCCTTGACATTTATAACACTTAACACACTCTTCAAGGATTCTCCAGCTACACCCTTACCTTTGTCAAACCTCACATTGGTAGATGTGGGTTGTGTGGGTTTGGCAAGCGGGTTTCCAACACTAGATCTCACTTCGCCAGTACGAAGTTGACCAGGGTGAAAATCAGATCGCCTAATCACCGTCATTTTCAAATATCGTTCAAGGTCTTGAACAACGATGTAACAATCGGCGAGAGTCTCCACTGGGTCGGAGACTAACTCTTTTTGCAAGTCAAGTCTCAATCCGGTGCGAAATCTGGATAGAGTGACTTGAGGGTCTTCGGATACCTTGGCTCTCATCATGAATTCCTCAAATTTGCCAATGTAATCCGAAATGGGCATACTACCTTGGCGCAGATTTTGCCATTGGTCGAGGAGATGATGGTAGTATGAAGAAGGAACGTACTTCTTTATAAGTTGTTCCTTCATGTCCTCCCAACGGGTAATGGAAGCACAACCCGCATTCGTTCTGATGCGTTCAACGTTGACCAAAAGAGTCGGCCTTGGCTTATGAGCTTCATTTTAGCAAGTCTAACACATCTTTCATCGCTCATGCCAAACCACTCGAAGTGTTGGTCCATATCGGATAACCAATCGAGGAAGACTTGAGGGTCTAATCTTCCATCGAAAGTTGGGAACTCTACTCAGACATTTTTGAGAAGTCTCCCTTCCGGGTCGTAGTCATCTCCATGATGATCTAACCTATGGTTCCGATTATGTTGGTAGCCATTTCGTTCAAAACGTGGACCATTACGCTCACGAGGTGGTTCGAAGTACTCATCACCCTCGTTTAACCGATTGATTCGGTCTAACAACCTCTCATTGGATGTTTCGAGAGTCCTTTGGGCTGTCTCCAAAGCAGTCATTCAATCATTGATCGATTTTAGATCAGCCCTCATGCCGTTAAGAGCCTCGGCAATCCCACTCATGTCCATGGAGATACGGTTCACCAATTGACGGGCTCTAGAATGGAATGCAAAATGAGCTGCCAATGAAGGGGACTTTTGACAAACACGTGATGTGCACACTTGGGCCAAAAAACAGAAATAATATGCGAAGAAAATTAAAGTGCAATGAATTCAATGTCACACAGTATGCCCTAACCTAAAACCTAGGGCTCTGATACCAAAACTGACGCTAGACAAAACCCTAGACTACGTGAATGCGATGATTGACTTTTGCCGAAATTAAACTAAATTAAATTAAACAATAAAACTCTCAAAATATAACAAATACCTTAGGTGTTCGTAGTATTTCATTGGAGGATCACGTATAATTCGAGCAGGGTTTAGTCCAGACGTTAGATCCGTTAGGTTGCAGCGCGGATCGATCCTAAAGATAAAACTCTAGATTTCCATATTAGGGCGCTCACAGTGCAATAATGGAATCTCTGATTTTCTGGCTATTTCGATATGGCTAGGCTTAATAGTCTGATAGAGGCTACGGTTGTTGAATCAGATCAATTCAATGGCTTAGGGAAAAGCTAGGTTTTAGGATCTCAAAAGGATGATGGCTGATTTAGGGTTGTGGGATCAACACAAGCAGAGAAGATAAGACATAGATAGATTTTGCGGGCTTCGCACCCTTGGCTTCACACCAAACCCTTCTCGGGAAGAAGAATCACTCTTCGGAGAAACTCTTCTCAAGTCTCAAAAGCAAAATGCTCATTCATTCAATAATCAATTACATAGTTTAGCTTAAGGACCTTATATAGGAGGTCTTACAACAAAAGAAAACCCTAAAACGAATATTAAATAAAAGACAAATAAACCGCTAAAACAAAAGTTCGAAACTAAACTTCTAAAACAACTCAGCACGATTTCGATCGATCAAAATTGAAAATCGATCGATTGAAATTGAAATTCGATCGATCGAAATTGAAAATCGTTCGATCGAAATTCATATATAAAATATCGTCGTTGACATTCGATCGATCGAATTTAACTTTCGATCGATCGAAATATCACTCCAGAACTTAGTGTTTCTGTCAACCGAATTCGTTCAATCGAAATGAAATTTCGATCGATTGAAATTTCAGAGTTCCTTCAGTTATTCATCTTTCTCCAGAATTTTCATCTTTCCCTAACTCTAACTTTCATTCCGCTTCTTCCGACGTCGGTATACACGAAACGGTCTATATCCGATGTCTACAATGTCGACGTCCCCGTCAGATTCTCTAATGGTGGAACCTATGGAAAGATCAAGACAGTATTTGACAAATTCCACTCTAAAATCCACACAAACTCATCATAATTACAGCTTATGAGGAAGAATTCATCCAATTTTTTACACTAAAAGCCAATAACGTGAACAAATGTTTTTATCATAGCATATTTGAAGAAAATAACCTATTTTTATTAGTTAGACACCTAAATGTAACGAACTGGAAAATTTATGAGAGATTCTCTAGTGGTGGATCCTATGGCAAGATCAAGAGAGGATTTGCCACATTTCACTCTAAGATCCACACAATCTCATCATAATTATAATTTATGAGGAAGAATTCATCTAATTTTTACAATAAAAACCAGTAACATGGACCAATGTTTCGATTATGACACTATAAATCCATGCAATTTCTCAAATTCACACAATCTCATCCTAATATTAAAACTTACGGGGAAGAATTCATCGAACTTTCTACGAACAATCTTTTCGATTATAACACTAAAAATCTATGCAATTTCACGTAGAACCAAAAGGACTGCAAGGAACTCGTCAGATCTTGAAAATTTGACAAATTTTGAGCCGAAAAAAACACAAATCTGGACAAGTTCAAACAGATTTCTAATAGAACGGATCTTCGCGCAAAATCAACCAAACGAAAAAGGGAACAGAATTCGAGCAGTAAAGTAGAAATTAAAAAGATAGTTTCTGAGAGAAGGCAATACCGTAGACGAGGGATGAGAGCTGAGACTCAGATTCGGAGAGGTGAAGCGCCTCAGAGGGAGACGAAGGAGTGGGTACTATCGCTTTCGAAGTTTCCATGGCGGGTAGGAGAATGGTTTCAGTTTGAGACCTCACCCAGTCCTTCTATTTTTATACGCTCTCGCGCGCGCGCGTTTCTAGAGCAGGGAAGGGATGTTTTGAAGGCAGATGATGCATGTAGTAACTGCTAAAGTGCGCGTAGCAGATCTACTAGTTAACGTACGCACTGTGCGTTCTATGTTATCCGACAGCTGGCAGCTGCTATTCACACCCACATTTTTCTTAGGATACAACTGTTCGCACCTACGTTTAAACTCATTGACTGCTTGAAATCAGTTCGATGGAGATCGTTTTCTACCTCTATATTCGAGACAATAGATTTTGAGACCATGAGCATACCATCAAACAATCATTCAAGTTGGCACATATCCCAAATATCTTGACCTAAAGTCTTGTGGCACACATTATACTCAAACATGATTTTAGGGCTATTTCTGTGGGATCTATCAAGGATCAAAATTTTGGGTTTCATTTCGGTTTCGGAGGGGATCGAAACCGAAATTTAGGCCGAAAATTTGAATTTCGGTCGATAATTTCAATCCCATATAAACAATGACCAAAATTTCGGTCTCATATTATCGTTTCGGTGGAGACCGAAACCGATAATTTCGGCGGAAATTTAGGTCATTTCAACCAAAAATTTTATCCTTGGGATCTATGCCACGTGGAATAATGACTGTCTGGTGATAAATCATGATCTCAAGATCCGTTGCGAGGAAGATTGGGGAGAATAACAATTTCCATCATATGTGTTCAAGCAGTCAATGGGTTTAGGTGGGTTTCATACATAGACGCCTTCAGTCATGCAGCAATCAATTGGTTGGTCGGTTCACAGTTTTTTGAACCACATAAAATCGCAAAAATAATTGATTGCTTGAAAATTCGTGAATATCTGCGTGGGCAATCTTTCACTATTGGTTTCTTCCGCTTCTTTGACTTATTGCATCTAACACTTTGAAAGTATATATATACACAGATTTTGGCATGGATGTGGCAATAAAAACCTAACAATAATAATATTATATTACCGACATATCGGGAGGGTCCTAAGCTGAATTTAAGCACCTTTTCTTTATTTTTAAAATATAAAAAATTAACACAAAAAGGCATTTTCAATATTTTATTTGATTCATATCCGACATATATCGATAATATTTGACATATTTGACCTAATACAAAATTGAGGGTATACATCACATCGGATGGGGCCTAACCCGATACATATTGGTTGACATGTATGATGTATCAGATACAGCCGATATTTAAAATAGGGATGCAGCGTGATAGGGTTTTTATAGAGAAAACTCAAAAGCAATAGAGTTATTTATAATTCGCCATAGGTCATAGGCAATTTCAAACTTTTGACAAAAGGTAATGGAGGAGAAATGCAAAAAACCTTCAAGGGTTATGGGTATAAAGGCTTTTTAAGTGTTGATGCTCCATCAATCCAAATTTTAACAGATTACGGGAACCAATTACCAAATGGTAAGATTCGAACTCAGGACTTCTGCTTCTTGAGGGGTGTTCTAGCCAAAAGAAATTAGCACATGCCTCTCATGTGATTACGTGACAAAAGGATTCAAGAGCCTTGTAGGCTGAGCAACTTATTGGTGAAGTCAAAAAAGATAAAAAAAAATTACAAAAGATTTTGCAGCTAAAAGGGGCTTGGTTCTTTTAAAATGGAGCATAACTTTTAATTGTTGCTTCTCCAGGTGTTAACCATTTTGAATAGTGGGCATCAAGGGACTGTCACATATGAGTTATGAGGCACCTTTATTAGCCACTAATGCTTGAAATTTATGAAAATTAGCTGGTTGGTGGGTAAAAGGCATTTCATAATTATAGGATGGAATAAAGAGAATCCATTTCCGATTGTGCATAAATGAAAGACATGAATTCAAGATGCTCGTACCATCTCACGAGCACGAGCTCCTTTGTTATCATCTTTTTAGAAAAAATAACATAGTGTCCCTCAAGCTTGGGGTACCGTTTTGTTGCAAAAGAGGAGTTGTTTCAAACTCACGACCTTGGAGAGTGTAAACCCAAGTCATTAACTATTGTGACAACCCACTGGTGGATGAATTTGCTATTGTTATCTTGAAAAGAGAGTCTTCGGAGTGAGTAGAGATGAGGATAGAATTGTTGAATAGGTAAATCCTACATAAAATCTTGCTATGCAAGGAGTTATCAAGGAGAAAGGGTACCTGCTAAAGCAAGTAGCAGGATGTTAGTAAAGAGGATGGGAACCTGCTAAAGCAGGTGAACTCTACTATGGTTGGGGCTAGCAGAAAGCTATGTCATACGCAGCCCTAATCTCTTACATGAAAATACTGGTTGAGGAAGTCATCATCACAACCTTATCTCATTTATTCGAAGTTGGCATTGTGAGTCACTTTTATGGATGTGGTGCTATAATAGTCTCATTGCTTATGGGCTTGAAGGTCTTGGGCTATATATAATCTGGGGACTCCTCACCTTACAAGCCGATTTTGTGAGGTTGAGTTAGGCCTATAGAATTCTTATCATGGTATCAAAGCAGGTATCTCTCTACTACAAGCCACTCAATTCAATTGTCCACGTGATTTGGCTTGGCTCAATCCCGCCAACACGTGTGGGGACAATTGACTATGAGTGGATAGGCAACGATTTTATAAGATGAGAGACAAGGCTATGAATACCCGATGTGGAACCAAAACTTCAAGGGAAAATTAGAAAAACAACCTTAGTTTGGAAATGTTTTAGCCTATTATACAAAAACCCAACGTTTTAGAAAAAAGGGGTTTCGCGCTTTTTTTAACTTCTAATTTCTGTGAGATTGAAAACCCCTTCCCACGTGGTGAGTTATGACTTTGCTAAACTACCCTTCTATAAAGGGTAGTTTAGAAATGCCATTGGAAAAGCACCCTTCCTTGCCCTTTCAAAACCAAACTAAAAAAAAAAAAAACACCTCCATTAATGGCATTCATGGCAACCATTATTTTCAAAACATCAAATCCACCTCACCCATTCTACAAAACCCATCTCAAATTCAATCTCAAATTTTCATTTCTCTTGTCAATGTTAAAGAAAATAAAGAATATGGCTCTAATTTTCATGCAATTTGATCGCACCTGATAGGGATAAGCTCGTGAATCCCATCGTTCGAGAAGATAAAAGGGAATTCAAGAGAAGGGAAGCATTTCGACCCCATAAATCATGATATCTCTGATAGATATGTAGTGGGTTCATGTTTTGAGCGATTTCGATCAGTGGGTTTTGTAGATTTGCACTTTCGAGATGGGTTTTGTAGATCTGTGCAATTTGCTAGATCAAGTAGTGGGTCCATGTTTTGAGCGATTGCGTCATCTCTCTCCTCTGAATTCTCTATTTCTGTAGACCTAACTTTAGTTGGAGAGTAGAAAAAGAAGAGAGCAGTTTCTTTGGACCGTGCAATAAATATAACATCCTCCATAAAAAAAAAAGGAGAAATTAGAGAAATAACCCTAAGAGAAGAAATTGCGCAATGTGTTGGAACGAGTGCCCTAAGAGAAGAACGAGGGTGTTTTTGGCCTTAAACTACCTTTTATAGAAGGGTAGTTTAGTAAAGTAACATTTATAGAAATTACAATCTCACAGAAATCGGAAGTTTAAAAAAAAAGGTGAAAACCTCATTTTCTGTAATGTTCGAATTGGGTATAAGAAGTTAAACTTTTGAAAATGATGGATGTTTTTTTAAAGTGCCCAAACTTTAATAGTCAAGGTCCTTGTGTGGAAGATTGGGACAAAAAATGATCTTGATCATCTGATTCAAAGTATAAATAATTTTAAGTGCTTAGTTTTTAGTGTGTTGGTGCTCTCCAAGATTCGTATAATACAATAAGTAAAGCTTTCCATAAAACAGAATCAATACAAAATTATGAAAATAGAATCGTATTTTAAGTAAGCCAGCCGAACGCTTAAAATGCATCGTTGTCTATGTATGTTATTTAAAACAGAGTTGATTAAAAATGCATACGAATCGGCAGGTTTCCAACTTGAAGTTTATATACAAGCCGGGCCCTGTTTTATTAGTTAATTTCCAAACATTAGAAGTGATCGTCCATTGCATGGGATTCGGCCATTTGGCCCTATTGCTTTTTTAGCAAAGAGTCTGACTGGGGCCTAGCCTGCTTGGATTTTGGGCTCAAATTGTAGCACGGGGTTGCAAGGTGACTTATGACTCACCCTGGTCAAGTTACCCTGAAGTCTCAAATAATACTTGACTTGGTCCAATTCAGTTATTTAGTAAATAATTTGTCTCTGCAATGGATAGTTTGCCATTAAGGGCAATAAAGTAGTCAACACGTCTGTGCGACTTTGTGACATATACGGATTTTCATGCATTGAAAGTTCGTGTGCTTCATAATGTGTACAGACTTACAAACCAATATATCGCTCATGATGGGCAAATTACCCATCAAAGATAAATTCTATTGAAAAATATATATTTTATAAAAATAAATAAATTATTGAATATAGAGCAATTTATGAACCAGATTTTGATTTATCCTACGGTAATAAAAAAGAGCACTTTATGAACCAATAATAATGGCAACAACACCGATAGCAAATGCATCATAAATCTGGTCTATAAATGTGCCCCCTCCTTTCCAAGTATGAGCCGTTTGGAAATCGGGGTCCCTAGTGTCGTAGGACCGGACAATATTATTTCGGGTGGAGTTGGATACTTGGATCGTCACCTTCATGAAATTATATGACTCCCATCATATGCGGGCCATTCAGTTGAGTGTAAAATGAAAATGACTATTAAAGTCCATTCTATGCGAAAAAGGCAGTGAAATAACGCATTTTTTAGCCCATGAGAAGGGATATAAAAGATTGTGAAGTTAAGCATTACTTGAAAACTACTTGAGACTCCAAATAATTGAGATAAAATTAATATTGTAATGACGATGATGAAAGTGATAATAAAGATAAATACAAATAAAATCATACAGAATAATAGAGAGTTAGAGATGTCAATGTCGCCACTATAAGGTATCATTTAGCCACCATATTACTTCAAAAGCAGATTTTCACAAATTTTAAGGGCTTCAAATTCTATAAAACCAAAATTTAATAGTATCCAATGTCTAACAGGCGTTTTATAGCCTAACCATGTTTCTTAGGGGATTTGATCTCATTTAATACATAATTTAGCCACTATATTACTTCAAAAGTTGATTTTCACATATTTTAAGGGCTTCAAATTCTATATAACCGAAATTTAATAGTATCCAATGTCTAAGAGGCGTTTTATAACCCAACCATGTTTCTTAGGGGCCCTGATCTCATTTAATATTTACTGCAAATCAATATATGGGGTGATGCGATCTTCGTATCCATATGATAATAACATATTGAGAATTCTAGTATTTTATGTTTGATTTGATAAAGCTTTAATTCATATTATATTACTAATGCTTTTTTTACACATTATTAAGGCCAAATTTTGGTGCTGCGCACTTTCTTGAAACGCAATATAAAATATATAAAAACTATATTCTTTACTTCCAACGCGGTGGAATTTTTCGTTATTTGTGATGGGGAGCAGAGGAGCCTCCTACAATAACTGCAATGCAAAAGCTAAATTTAAAAAGAAATAATTATTTAAATATCCAATAAAATATGGCTTTTACCTTTGTCTTGCAGATAGGTAGCAGTTATAGGCATGCTCGAACCTATGAATACAAAACATATAAATAAGTAAACACATATCACTCGTCAGGCGCAAATATTTCTTAGAAATATATACGCTCAATTTTTACTGTCAAAAGTTGACGTTTCTTAATTTTTAGGAGCTTCAGTTATGGGGTATGTTAAATCTTAAAAGAATTAGTGGGTAAAAACCTCCTGTTATGATCAACTGACGCCACATTCTTTGTTTACCCCTTTTGTTTCAAATCTTAAATACGGTTTCAGGTGGCATATGGCAATCAACCAGGTTACTCTTAGAATCACTGACTGTACATTTTGGTCTCATAGTCTTGTGGTTCATAAGGTCAGCCTAGATTTCAGCCGAAAAGTTTTGGAGCCGAAAGACTTGCAATTTGTCATAGGGAAACAACATCTACGCCATCTGATTTCAAAAATATAATTTATAAATTTTTTATGTAAAAGATTGACAAAAATATAATCTTTATCATATGATTCAATAAAGTCAAAGGTCATCGTCTAATTCCAAAATTCATTACACTGAATCCTCACAATAAGAGATCTTATATTGTGCAAACCTTTTTCACTAATAAAAATATAACTATGAACCATTGCCTTTAAATTGGAAGGTTTTGGAGGTGTGAAATATTAAGCTTTTCTTTTAAATTATGTGCTTGGCCAACATTATGTGGCGTGTAATGGCTCCCAAGCAGTTTTGGACATGATTAAGCCGCATGAACCGAGTGCAGCTGCAGACCCACGTGGCACTTCATGCACACAATTTTTTTGATATATGTAATGGATCTGTGTGTAATCTAGATTATGCACATATCCCATTTTATCCACCGTAACAATATGATTTTCAGCTAAGGGTTGTCGCAACAGTTGACGACTTGGATATGCTCTCTAAGATCGATTCTGAAACGACTCTTCTTTTACCTTAGACAGCTGTCACATAAGGTACCCAAATCATAAAATACTTGTGACATATGGTGGAGGCAAGAGGTAGGATTAGCCCAGGCTCAAACTTGGGTAAAGAAAAAACCACTAAGGCCTTCACCAAGTAGACCCATTTCTACAAAGTAGACCACGCATGGTTCAATTTTTTTATCGGAAAAATATCCACATCTCAATAGCTATAATAATCATAGTTCACTTGATGAAAGCCATTTGCCACGTGGAGGACAACGACATCTGTGCATAATCAAGATTAAATATGGGCTCGTTACTATATATCAGCTCCCAAAAACTTGTGCAACTTGTAGGGACTAACTCCCGATGGTGAACGGGTCACTTACCTTATACCAATTCAAAATCACAGTTTAATCCTTTTTAGTTTTTAGGCTGGTGTTACCAGTGACTACGACACACCACTTTATCTAAGGCTGTGTTTGATTGCATGTAATCGCAAAGTGTGTTTTGAGGCTAATATATGTTTCACTTGTAATGGTACTATGCGTATCAATCTATTGTTTGATAGCATATACAGTGAAACGCGTATTGACCTTAAATGCGTTTAAACGTTGTTTGTTAGTGTCGTCCTGTAATGTATAACTTAAATTATAAGTTATATATTGTAAGTATTTTTGCAATGGTGCTTATGATTTTGAAGAATGATTCTCTCATCTTTGATTAATCCATAAACAATGGATTCAATATACCATCAAGAGCTTGAGAGCCTTGTAAAAAATCAAGAACTGGGAGGCCATTGAACCATAAATCCGATGCTGATTAGAATTGCAGAAGCTCGTAGGAGGAAGGTGATTGAAGGCATTCGAGTATCCGACCATCTCCACTTATTTAAACCGTCATTGACAAAAAATCTTGGTTGAGATTCAACGAATGTATGCAAATCCTTTTAAATCTATTTCGTTTGTGTGTATAGACCAACATCGAAAATATAACAAATAAGGAAAAAAATGCTCATTTTTTATGCAAACATACCTTAGTTCCATTAATAAACCAATAAAATTGCAATGAGGTGATGAATCCCCAAAATCCAACAAATCCAACAACCTAACTAATTGATTGAGAATCATCATCTGGTCCCATAGTCTCCACTCATCTAAATAATTACATCAAAACACAAAAAATACAAATCGAAGGCAGGCAATCCAATAACCTAAACTCCGATCAAAGAAAAACCCCACATCCAATTCGACAAATAGATTAAAACCCATCAAAATCACAAACCTGAAAACAAAAAAAAACAAACTCGAGATTCTAACACCTAAGAGCCACAAAACTCATATTCACCTTGTCCCTTCAAGCTTGTACCACCCATTTATCATGATTCAAAAGCTAGGGTGACGGACTTACTTCAATGGGTTTTGAATCACTTTTGGCGTTCAAAGCTCGCTTAGGTGAAGGTGGAAGAGAAATATTTGGAGAGGTGTCTCAAGAGTTGATCAGCTTCCATCTTTGTTTGGAAGGAGGTCTGTCGCAGTTCCCAAAGGAAGGAAGAAGAGTCAGTCAAGTCTTTATTTGGGATGTTAGAGCCCGATAAGAAGCGAAATGTGTAGTGGATATTGCATACGAGGGGTTGGCCTCGTAGGCCCTTTTGATGACGCATAACTAAATCCGTACAAAACGCATCTAGTCAAAGTGGAAATCAAACAACGTTTTTGTGATTGACTCGTGTAATTGTCCTGCAAAATGCGTCGTCAAGCCCCATTACAAGTAATCAAACAAGCCCTAAATAATCAACGTAAGTGAGGTGTTAATAATACCGGCCATTCTTTTATGAGAGAGGGGAGAATGCGCTCAAGGTAGAGATATCTATGTGCCTTTTTGTAAAGTGATGGGTGACATGGGGCCTATTTTATTAATTATGGTTAAACTTTTAAAATATTTTAAAAGTTATATTATCTTTCAGCTATCATTTTTTATTTTCTTAGAAGTCTCTTTCCTTTTTCTCTTTCTCTATTTTTTTAAAAAAATATCAGACTTACTCTTTCAGATATATTTTATTCAAAAAATGTGGGAGCTCAAATAGCGAAGCGCTAGTACCTCGGTAGAGAAGCGCCGACACCTCGGGAGAAAAGCGTTGGCATCATTGGGGTGTCGGTGTCTCGATATCGAGGTGTCGACGCTTCACTACCGAGAAGGAAAAAAATAATAATAATAATAAAACTCGATAGCGAAGCACCGACACCTCGATATCAAGGCACCGATGCTTCTCTCCTGGGATGCTAGCGCTTCTCTATCGAGGTATCAGCATTTTGCTACTTAGGCGCCCACATTTTTTAGTAAAATACATTTGAAAATGTAAATATGAGACTATCTTGAAAAAAAGGAAGAGAAGTGAGAAAAAAAAGACTTCTAAAAGGGAAACTTACCTGACCGATCCTATCAAATACACCTTTTACGTCAGAGACCCTATATTTTCACCTTTACCCAAATCGACCAGCTTTTAGCCAAGTCATTTTCAGCTAGCACAAAAAGTCAAAAATACCCCTTCTTACATTTTTTTTCGTTCTATATTGTTTAAAATTTTAAATATTTATATTTTTCTATATTTATACGATGTGAAACATGATCTATGTCGTCTGATTTGAAGGCCACAATATAAAATTGATGGTGCCAAAGATAGACATGAAAAAAGGCAATATTGCATCTTAAAAACAAATAAATTTAAACAGTCGATGCCGACTCTTAATACAGTCGATGACAACTCTTAAAACAGTTGATGACAACTCTTAACACAGTCAGTACCGACTGTTTTAAGAGTCGACATCAACTGTTTAGACAGTTGGTATCGAACAGTCGATGTTGACTTTGTAAACAGTCGCCATCGATTGTAAAAATAAAAGATAATAATAATAATAATAAATTATATAGTCGATGGACAGTCGCCATCGATTGTGTAAACAGTCGATGTCTACTGTAAAAAAATAAATTTTTTTTTTTTTTTTTTTTATTGTTTTACAGTTGATAGCGACCGTTTATACAGTCAATGACGACTATATAAAAGGTCGATGTCACCTCTTAAAACAGTCGGTATCGACTGTATTAAGAGTCGCCATTGACTATTTCAAATTTTTTTTAATTTTTTTTTTTAAGAGACGATATCGCCTTTTTCGTATCTATCTTTGATACTATCAATTTTATATTGTGACTTTCAAATCAAACGACATAAATATCGTTTCACATCGCGTAAATATTAAAAAATATAATTATTTAAAATTTTAAACTATGTAGAATGAAAAAAAATGTAAGAAGGGATATTTCTGACATTTTGTGCTAGCTGAAAATGACTAGGCTAAAAGCTAGTCGGTTTGGGCAAAGGTAAAATTATAGGATCTCTTACATAAAAAGTGTTTCTGATAGAGTCGTTTAGATAAATTTTCCCTTCTAAGATAGTTAAGGATGGCGATTAAAAAAGAATATACTTTTTAAAATATTTTAAAACTTTAACCAAATTAGCAAAGGGAGCTTCGTACGTTACGCTGTTGTGCCCATATGAATCGGCGTTAAAGCGCCCATATCAATAGTCGCGAACATGTATATTTTCGGCCCTTTTTATCGAGAAGTTATTCGGCCATCGGCCACCGGCCGCGTCGACTTTTTACACCTGCAGTGGGGCGTGACTGGCCAGTCGTACTGAAAAACATATGGCCGTCGATGAACCGGGAAGGGTCGACGAGTATCGATTCTCCACCGTCGGATTTCTTTGGGGTGCGCGTCCTTCAAGGACACGAGTCCGTCGAAAGCTGCCGCACGAAATCATGAATGCTGAGTCACGCTAAACGACAAAAGGACTGTACTGAAAACGAAAATAAAGGCAAAGGGGGAATATAACTAGAGTTAGCTGACTAGGGGCTAACTTCTAACCATGTATTTTGTGAAGGTGAGGACGTGGCAGTTGAAAATGACCCACCGATTGATCTAGTTAACGGTTAACCGACTTCCCATAACGCCGTTTGTTGGCGAGCGGAGGAAAGTAGAAAACGAAATGACGGCCCGACGGAGGTTCGTAATTCTTCGGAACTCGGCGAGCGATAAATTGGGTTTACCTCACTTAGACCTTCGCAGGAATGATCACAATACCGCATTTGGGATTACGTAACTCCGTAAGACATTCCGTACGCAGCTCTAGTGCCAATTCCAAGGATAAAATAATCATTACAAAATAATTGGGATTTTGCTAAAAATTCTACCCTTTTAGAAACTTATTTGCATTTGACAAAATTCATTTTTTTCTTTTATTTGCATTTGCCAAAATTACATTTTTATAATTTCAAATGAATTTATTTTCTACATAATCTAATTAAACATTGAAACTTCAATTATAGAAAAGTTATTTCTTACTCGACATAATCAAATAAGAAAAGTATCATTTTTTAAGAAAATTCAATTCAGAAGAAGTGAGTATGAAATTACTAATTTAGTTCAAATAGTTGAATTCCAAATTATCCACAACAAGGCTTTAAAAGAAAAGTGATTTAAGGGCATTTACTAGTCAAAAGCTAACATCTGCACATATCACAGATCTCTGGGGTGATGAGAGATGGGCTTCAATAGCATAGTGACAAAATTTTTCGAAATTAACTGAAACAGAGATCGAGTGAAACTTTCAGTGAAATTTCAATTATTTCTCCGAATTAATGAAATTTCATCGAAATTAATAAATATTTTCTAATTTTTGTCACTTTTTAAATAATAAATAAAATTTTTATGATTGTTAAATATAATTTATATTTAATATTTTTTGTACTCCCTGAAATTTTTTCGAAACATTTTGAATTTTTCTCGAAATTTATCCGAAATGATCCCTACTAAAATGTTGTCGAAAACGAAATTTGTCACTATGTTCAATAGGCACACTACTTTTTTCTCTCGTGACATTATTTTCTGTCGCATTCCAATTATTTCTATCCGCAAACTTATAAATGAAAAAATAATTGTAAATTTCTGTAAATAAAAGTTCAAAACATATATCACTTTTCAAAATGTTGGGTGCACACAAGCTTTTTATGATCTTTTATTTTTATTAAGTTGAACAAAATAAAATTTTTTAAGCACACACCAACTTCTATTATCATTTTGAGATTGCGAAAAGATAATAGTGTTGTGCAAGCCGCAACCCTCTAATGTGTTTGGGTTAGCTCTTATAAGAGCAGAAACAATTCTTTGCCTGCTCTCTGACAAAGCAGATAAAATATGCTCTGAGATAGAGTAGGTATAGAGTAGTTTTATCACTTAAAATAGCTCTCCGTAAGAGCAAATGAGGCGAAGAGCTGTGTTATCAAATGTAAAAGTAATTTTCCATCGGAGCCAAAAAGTGAAAGAGCTACTCTTTACCCCGTAAGAATTAACCCAAACGCAACCTAATATTAATAAATTTTGCAATGTAAAGAATTACGCACCCAAGAGTTCACTTCAACCGTGAGATTATTACTTAGCATATGAATTTGATGTAAATAAAGTGGAGCCGAGCTTAATGATTTGTTTCGTCATCGTGATGATTTGTTGAGTCAAAGCATTCTACCTATCAATGGATGTACATTGTTGATTTATCAATCATTTACTACTGAGATTGCGTGGATTACAAACCAATAACAATACAGACCGTTAGACCATTATCCCAGATTTTAGGATCTTTCTAGCCCTATTTGGTAAAATTATATCCTAAAAGTACTTTTTAAGGAAAGACATTTATTTGAGTGAAAATCTTGTTTGAATTATGATGTACTAGCAGAAATATGGGTTTGATGTTTAATTTGTATTTTCGACCCTATAATTTTTGTTATTTGCAAAAACGGCTATATAGTTTCAATCTTTGTGCAAAAGGTCACTTCCAAGCCAAGCCTTTTCCACGTCAGACTATACTATATCCCTGCAATGACAACGAGCCCTAATAAGATAGTCTTTTTGATAGTAGATATAAAAAATTTACAGATAACGCAAGAATGAATATATCCGTTATATTAAAATAGCGGATAGCTAACATAAGGTAACAGTCGCTATGTTAAGATGGCGACCGCTGACATAAGGTAGTGGATCGCTATCTTAAGATAGCAACCGCTACCTTATGTCAGCGGTCATTATCTTAAGATAGTGATCCGCTAACATAAGGTAGTGTCGCTACCTTAAGATAGCAATCTGCTACCTTATGTTAGCGATCCACTCAATATTAGTGAGTAAATTAAGTATGATATTTTTTACGTTTTAATTTTTATTATTTTTTATATTTTAGGTTGAAATGGATATTTCCCTACTTTGTCATTTTGATGGTGTCCATGTCGGTAATAAAACTTACAATGGTGGATATCGAAAGATTGTCGTTATTACAGAGAAGATATCATTTAATTAATTTACGCAAAAAATGTATAATATAAGTAGGACTCAACCAGAAGAACATTCAATTACACTATCGGTTTCTTTACGCATAGGAAAGGAGTTGGTGTTTGCCGAATTGTCGGACTTCGATGATCTTTCGAACTTATTTAGAGCATATCGTATTGGTGATGGTGTGATAAATGTTTATATCGAAAATCATTGGCCACTCCCATCAAGAAAATTTTAGCGTCTTTCGAAGGAATACTGTTTGAAGAGGAGAACTTCGCTGCACTGATAATAATCGACGATGATAGAAATATGAATATAGGATTTCGCCCATACCGTAGGCCATTGGAGCAAAACTCTTTCGACATTCTAATGGGAGACGGTGATAAGGATCATGGATATTGTCATCAATTGAATCTGATGCATGATATATGTCAGATTAACTTTGAATTGATAAAAAATACATTCGATTGGAATAAGTGGGAAACGTGTTCAGGAGGCCAGTCTATTAGATCAATGGGCTTCTGAACCAATAGCTTCGGAGCCAACGGTAATCGAAGCCACAACACAAGAGTCTATCTCACCCCAATCATCCCGACCTCGGCGAACCGCTACCAAAATAACTGCAGCTCAACCAATCGTACCTCGACAGACTCAATCACAAACACGTAATAATCATCCAGTTGATGACGATGATAGTGATATTAAAAATACTGAAGCACCGTCTTCGCCCACTTCGTGTGTTGATACTAATAGGAAAATTAATCAACCTCTGGTGGACAAAAACTATGATCTTAATGACTTAGAGAGCGAGTATATGATTCGGATGATGAGGAACTGTATGAAGGAGGGTCATTAACTGTTGGTCAGGCATTCAGAAATAAAAATCCTTTCAAAAAGTTTTTAAAGAGTTTATCATGGCAAAAAAATTTCAAATTAAACCAATAAAAATCAGTCTTCTTCGAGTTACGGCGAGTGTGTTGAAGTAAAGTGTGTTTGGCAATTACATGCATCAAAATTGGTGGGTGTGGATACGTTTGTCGTAAAGACTTTTCACCCAGAACATACGTGCAGAATGTCAACTTTTGAAAGAGGACATCGCCAATGTATGACATTGTTGATAGCTTCCTTTGTGAGGGATAAGTTGTTAAAAGGTTTTGATGAAAGTCCTGCTTAATAATTTTTTATATTAAAAAAAATACAGTGTAACAGTAAGTTACTGGAAAGCATAAAGAGGAAAAGAAATGACATTGAATGATATCCGAGGTAGCTGGAAGGAGCAGTTTAAGATGTTACCGTCCTTTGTCGCTGAATTACAGCGGGTCGATCCAGACGTATAGACCGAATTGTCGCGAGCTTGATAATGCCTTTCAGACGTTCTTCGTGACATTTGGACCTTACATTATGAGATTTCATAATATTTTGCGAAGAATAATTATAGTAGATGAGACGCATTTGCGCGGATACAAAGAGGTGTTGTTAATAGTTACAGGGATAGACGGGAATAGACATTTATTCCATATAGCATTCGACGTTGTACCCAAAGAAAATAAAGATCATTGGACATGGTTCCTTGATCTATTAGGGAGTCGCATAATCGGGTGCTTTGAAGAGCATTTTTTATTAATATCAGACCGACAGAAGAGGTTGATGGAAGTTGTGTATAATATTTTTCCGAACGCCTTTCACAGCTACTGTATGCGACACCTAGCTTTGAATTTTTTTTATACATATAAGGATATAATCACCGGACTACTATTCTGGGTTACTATCCGTGTATTTTCGGAGGTAAAATTTAAAAGAATTTTATGAAAAATAGACGACAAGGCCCCCCCAAAATATATAACATGGATTAAAGATGTCGGTGACTATTTTTGGGCACGCGCATATTTTTCAGGAAAGCGTTATGATATGCTGATCACAAATATAGCTGAAAGTATTAATAGTGTATTGAAGATAGCCAGGAAGGACCGATCGTGACAATGCTAGAAATCATTCGTACAAAAGTAGCCGAATTCTACCTTCGGCGTCAGGAGAAAGGAAATAAAATGACACACGCCTTGACACCGATAGTGGAAGATCACATAACACAAAATTCAAGGTGGGCCCATCGAAAGAACGTTATTCCCTATAGTCGCGATGTATTTCAAGTTAAATGGAGTCACTCTTCCGGTGATTACGGTCGTCGGCACCCTAAGCATCCGCAGGTTACTCTCCTAGCGATGGCGACTGTGCGACACCTAAGCATCGCAGGTTACTCTCCTAGCGATGTCGATCGTGCAACACCTAAGCATCACGGGATCACTTTTCTAGTAGTGTCGGCGTGCGATTACCTAACGCCCGTCGCTAAGTCATCCTATCTCGATACCAAGCATCACGGGGCATCCTTGATCGCCATCAACCCGAGTGGTGTCTGCTATCGCGTATATGAGGTCAACTTTGGTTCCATGATCGCCGCGGTGACCTTTGCTAGAAGAGTGACCCAGGGTGAGGTTATCATGTGGCCCCGGGCCGACGTCGTGGTGCACATGGGTCAGCGACATTACGAGGGCACTCAAGGGCTACATGAAACACAGTGGTGCGTGCTAGCTGAGGGCCTGATGCGGATGTGTGCTGGTCGCGTGGGCCACACATGATGCTTAGTTTGGATAGCATGAAGAGTTGCATGCTACTCCAAGTATGTTGGTCGCGTGGGTCACACACGATACTTTGTTTGAATATCATGAAGAGTTGCATGCTACTCCAAGTGTGCTGGTTGCATGGGCCACACACGATGCTTGGCTTGGGCACTACACTCACAATGTCGATTTAGAGAAACAAATATGCACATACAGACGTTGGGCTATTCTTGGATTACCATGTTCGCATGCGATCCCTGTATTATCGCGCAGGAACATGAACAAAGAGATTCCTCAGTTTTGTGAGCATTGGTTTTGTCAGTGCTTTATTTAGGAAAACTTATAAAGAACACTTTATTTCGACCGTTGATAAGCGTCAATGGACCGTTCTAAGGGAAGACATCGAGGTTTTACTGACTTCTTATTGTGTATTATAATCATATTAAATTCAACTCTTAACCAATTGCAAGCGTATAATGGAAATTATAGTACTAGCATAGGATCTTTCCCACGAGAGAGTTTATTATCTTGTTAATTTCTAGTTAATATCTTTTATCTAAATCCCTATCTTAAAAACTTTTATTTATCTTTAAAATTTCCTAATCTACTGGAGAAATATGAATAAAAGAATGGATTATTAAACTAAAGTACATAAAAATAAATCCTAATCTTTCTTCTTCAGATTAAGGTCGTCAATCTTAATCTTTAGCTTTCGAATATTTATGAAAATAAACAGTACCGTTACACCATATTTCTAGTCTTCTAACATTGGTCGTCAATCAAGTCTAAGATCCTATCAATACAGATTTAATCTAATCAATAATCAATCATAAATTTGGTCATCAATCAAACTCTAGCAAACTGAAGATGAAAAAGAAAAAATCGTTACACTAATCTGCAAATCCTAACCTAAGTCGTAATTCAAATTAAAACTTGGAAATATTTATAAAGTAAATAAAATCTAAACTAGAAAACAAAGTAAATTATATCCTTCACCCCTCAGTCGCAGTCGTCAATTGCTCATGAGAAATTACAGATATCTACACTAATCTTCAGCACTCAATTGCAGTCGTCAATTGCTCTTGAGAAACTGCTGATATCTAATCTACTCTAATTAGTATATACTACTTTGATCGGAAGAAAATCCAACCTCATGACATCAATTGTTGCTGAAAATTTTCGATACTTATTCCTATGCCGAGCCCTCTTATTTATAGATCATAAGGGATCGATTTACAAAGATCTAGTTCTAATAAAAGAAACTACTAAAGACAAAAGTATCATAATATAACTCTAATTCCTAATTTTATCTTTCCTTACTTTCTTTAGTTGATGCGCTTCTAGAGTGTTCTTTATTAAGCAGCAACAGAGTCATTCAGATTTAGATTTTTATTAATCTTCTCAGATCCGTAGTTCATCAGACTTCTAATTGCAAGAGCCTTCTAATTCTGGATATGGCGGTGTTAAACTCTCACTTGATCAGCAACTACAATAATAGTAGGAAAGCTTCTATTTTTGAGAAATCGTAAATAACTATTTTCTTTCTTTCATAGCTTCTTTTTTGGAAAACCGTTAATCACGATTTTCTATTTTCAGTAGGCTTCCTCATAGTTGAGGATTCTCTGGATTATGCTTTATCGCCTTTCTCCTTTTGTCTCTTTTGAAGAATCATAAATTATCATTTTCTGACTTTTAGTAGCGGTAAATCGTCTTTTTCGCTTAATCATTTTTCTTATTGCTTTTTGAGTTTATTTTGATAAAGATTAACACTTAGGCTCTAATTTACTGTTTATCCTTAATATTTGTACATCAGTAACCTTTTAGTAGCAAACTAAGTCCTAGCATCACTAAGTTAAGAGTGATAAAATGATAAATTATGTGACTGATCATACCCCCCCAAACTTAAGTTTTGCTGATCCCTAGCAAACAAGGAAAAATAAAATATTTAAAACTTTTAAATTTAAATGCCACTTTCGTAGGGAGCACGATTGTATTTAGCAGATGTAACAAGCCTTTAAACCCCTAAGTGATCCCTAGTGGAGGAGTCGTAGTCTCTTAAAGCTTTTCAGTGAAGTTACCTACAAACTTCAAATATTTTTGGATTTTTTAAAAAAAATTCAGAACTAAAAATTTAAAATATAAACTAATTTTTGTATACTACTAATTATTCAGTTAGTCATTACATATTCATTATTTTAAAATATTTCAAATCGTTTATCCTTAGCTTGCCATCATCACAATTATCTTTGATCAAAACTCAATAATTTCAATTCTTGTATAGCGTGGAGTGTGTGCTATCAGTGAAAAGTTTATTCATCATAGATTTTTCTAAATTACAGTTTTTAAAAAATATTTTCATCCAAACTCTTACTTATTGGCATACTCTAAAAAATAATCAAATTTTTAGGTTCTAATGATATGATATATTCGTAATAAATTCAAAGGATAAAAGATAAAAAAGATAAATCTTATGAAAAGGATAATCAATTCTTTTCATATAATTTCTTTATTTATTCATAGTATCTATATCACATATCTCTACTAGACTCATATTTTTGTAAATCGTAAATCACAAAAGTCTTTCCTTCGGCTTGTAATAGGGCTTTGAGTTTTCAGAAGGTTTCAGAAAAAAAGATAAAGATGATTCAAAATTATTTTCAAGAGTTTAGCTCTTCCTTCTCTTATTCTATTTTTCAGCTTCAGTAAGTATCATTTTTTTGGATAATTTCTTCCCATTTCTTTTTTCTTTTTATAAATCCCATTTTTCTCCTTTTTCAGTTTGGAAGCTTTTTGCTTCTCTTTTTACAAAATCGTCTTTTACGATTTTTCATTCTTTTTCTTTTCTTTTCCCATATTTTCACACATTTCTTTCTCAATTGTACCCTTTTCAGTAGATCTCCTATTTGTTAACCCATACTCCTTTCACTCATTTTTCTATTCTTCTTTTATATTCTAAACTAAGAAATTATAATGGTTAAGGATAAAAAGTTTTGGGCAGTACATATGACTAAGAGTTTATAAAATTCTGATACAAAGAAATTTAGTCTTTAGACTTCTAATATGGGTTCAAATGGCAAAATGTTCTGAAATTTTTAGCTTTTTGGCTCTGATTTGATAAAAGATGGCCTTCGATCATTTTCACGATTTACTAATATGGATGTTTTATTACTTTGATATATTTAATAGACAGTTCTAAACAAATAAATTATTATAATCATAGAATACATTGATTCTAAGTTCAGTATTATGAGATTTCAGATAGTAGAGAAGTTCAAGAAAATTTAAGCATGAATAAAAACAGTCTCTCTTTCTCTCAGAGTAAAGAGGAATAGGCTCTATAGCTCACTAGTTATATGATTTTGAAACTATAATCTAAAATATTTTACAGTTCAGATCAATCGTACAGTTTCAAACATTCTTTGATACAATGTTCTAAAGATGCTTTACTTTGAATTGTAATTATCTTTATTTTAATTTTTGAAATACTACTATTATGATTTGCTAAGAAATTTAAATTTTTATATTTTTCATAATTTACATATAATGATTAACTAAAATTTAAATTTTTTTTTTTTTTTTAAATAATAAATTTTAAACAAAAATTAAACTAAAAAAAATAAACTAAACCAACAAAAGTTTGTATCCCCCCCAAACTAAAATAGGACAATGTCCTCATTGTGCAAAACATGGGACATACAGAAAGGGTTACCTATTTTATTTACTACTATGTTACTAATCAGGTATATAATCTATAAAAAAAAATAAAAAATCTTCCCCCCAAACTTAGGAGAAAAATACTTTCGATTTTATGGAACTAAATGTTAGAAGTTAGTAAAAAAAATTGTTAGTAATGTTAGTAACAAAATTTGTCAAAAAAAAAACTATATATATGAATTAAATATATACAAAGTATTCCAAAATTTATCAAAATCTTTCTACCTGTAAGGCTTGTGATATATCTAAAGATTTACTCACTAGGTGATGCAGGATATGGGACAATTGATTTTGAAGGTACATGTGGTGGAATTGGTAGAGCAACCAGGTTACTAATGCAATTCTCATTGGAGTCAGAGATCTCTGCAGTGCCGCAGTCAGAATCATTTTCTTGTTCAGGCTCCACTTCCTCTTCTAGTGGTACTTCTACAGGATGTGCCTCTGTTAATGCTGGATGAGGGACTCAATCTTTTCTTCTTTCTCAGCACAAATAAGCATCAAAGACTTATTTTCTTCTTGTAGTTTAACTAATTTCCCTTCAGCTATTGTGAGTTCTTGAGTCTTATCTTTCCTTAATTTATTCAAGGTCTATTCATATTCTCGATGAGCTTTTTCTCTTGCAGTTTCCACAACATTGGGGTTGTCCATAAATTCTGTCAATTGTGCGACAAGTTGTGATATTTTATCCTCATATTCCTTTTCTTTCTTTCCACCCTTGATGTGTTTCTTGCAGAATCTTATTCTCACCTTATACCTGTGTTATTTGGGTTCTAAGGACTGTTGTTTTCTCTTGAATTTTCTTGTTTGTTTCGGCTACCCAATGCACACGATACTCTGCCTTTTGTTTTATGTTCATAATCATTTCCTACTTTTCCTGTGCAGTAGGCATGTTATCTCGTAGTCTGCTTTTCAACACATATATTTCATCCATCATTCTCCTTACTACAGCTAGTAATTGGGCATTAGAAATCTACCATTGCTCTACTTCTTTTAATTTTCTTTTCAGGTCAGGTTGTTCAATCACTGGGTCTATTGAAGTAGTAGCTGGAACAGACATTTCTTGATGTAAGAGTGTGCTAAAGCTCTCTCGTGGGGCTTCAATATGTAGCCTTAATTTTGTAGCTTGAGCTGTAGTTGCTATGGTGGTGGCCTTGAAGTCAACAGAGGATGGAACTTCGATTTCCTGGTTGATTCCTCTTGTTTGAGATGTAGAAGGTGGTGCTAATACTGCATCTAATGGGGCAACTGGTCGGAAACTAATAGGGACTTGATTAAAAGTAGCCACTTCAACATTTTGGTGTTCAACTGGTGCCTGAGTTTCTTCTGTTGTTTCACTGCTTGGATGCACCGGTTCTGTTTAAGTAGGAGTTGGGTCGATTTCATGGGGCATGGTAGGTCCTGTTGGTGAGTCCAGAGCTGAGCCCTATAGATTGGCTTGATCTTCAACTGGTATTCTCTCCTCAGGTACACTCCCCCTGTCTCTGGGAAACTGCTTTTTACCCTTTCACATGGTGGAGTGGAAATATTCTCACCTTCTTCTATAACCATTACTTCAGTGGTGTCATCCATGTTGCCTGTTCTATGGCAGCCTCTATCTGTTCTGCGACTATCTCTTGCGTAGATAAAACCTCTTTTGGTTGTGCCGAAATAGGAATTTTCTTTTTATTTGTAGCACTTAACGTTCTCCTATAGGTCAGAGGTGTTAGGTTCTCATTGCTACGGGGCAATATTTTTTCCTTGGGATCAATATTGTATCCCACATTTATTAACAGATTTGTGATTAGGCCACCAAAGGATAGATATAATTTATTTGTCTGGTCCTTATTCAGAGGCAACTTCTCCCTTACTATGTTCATCACTTCCATGAGGTATGAAAGAACATCAAACCAATAGCGGTGTGCCATTAGATATAAAGCTTTTGCAAAGAGGGCCCTTCGCTAGGTCCCATGTCTCGTCGGGTGGATAGTTTTGTGAATTAAAATATCAAAGAAGTTACGGGATAAGTTCCATTCTTCTAAATCTTTAGGTAAAAAGGACTTATCATTAGGTGGCTTGCCTAACAAATCTGTGGCCATTTGAATAAATTATGACAGAATTTTAGGTAAAGGCCTAAGTATATTGGCTTCTAGAGTCCCAGTGGACAGCCCAGGTCTTTCCAAGGGTGCATTCATCACCTCAGCAACCATTACATTTGTAATTAAAATTGGAAATCCATCAATGATTGTTGATAGGGTGGGGACTGGTCCCTTGCTTCTATTGTTCATATTGGCGTAAAGTAGTCTTACCAATCTAGGGTAGACTTGGGTAACTCCCGACTCTAGAAAATAATGGAGCCCAACATCCTTAAAATATTTGATTGCCTCTCCTCCCATCTCCAATTTTTCCAAGGCATTAGCATCAACTGCAACCTCAGCTCTCACGATGTGTTGTTTTATTGAAGTAGGAAGTTTATCCGTTGTTATAGCAGAGGATGCTAGCCTTTTTCCTTTATCTAATTTGGGTCCCCTTTTTAGAGCAGACAAAGAGCCTTTTTCAGTTGTGTCTGTGGGGCCCTCTCTGATAACTACCTTTAAGGATCTGGTTTTCTTCTTGGGAGGATATGTTGCTTTTGATTTATCTTTTATGGCAACAGACCGTGCAATACAGTGAATGATTGAGGTGTTATCAGAAAGGTTACCTTCGTCTTCTTCCCCATCTTCCCTTTTTCATTTTTCCTGTTCGTTCATCATTTTTTTCTTCTGCAAAAGTTAATCAAACTTAAAAGTCAAGTATTGAATAGACAACCCATGCAAAACGCTCTTTTATTGAAAATCATACCCTTACCTTGTTAAAGATTGAAATCTTATTCTAATTTCACTCAATGAAAATGCTTGTAAGGTTCCCCAAAGATAAAACAGAAGGAAAAAGGGATTTTTATGCGAATGTATGGTTTGATTAGAGAGCAGAACGATTAAGATTATAGGGGATTCGAAAAAAGGAGAGGGAAGCTAAGAGAGGAAAAAGATAAAATCGAAAGAATTTGAAAATGAGACCGACATATTCTTCTTTTTAGAATATATGGGTCCTGTTTTCAACGATGACCTCCTAAGTCAGTCATTGCTTAAGTTAACCTAGAAACGTAAGTTGATTCTAGCTTTACTGAGCAAATAATCGCAATCGCTGCGTTTCAAACTACGAATAATCGTAAATCCACACGATTGTCCACTTCATAATATACAGTAAGTACGCATTACGATCGATCATTTTTTTGTAACAACTCAGTATCTCTCCACTTACTCTCTTTTCGTTCACTCTCATCCCTCGTTCCTAATTTCTCAGAAATAAGAAGGGTAAAGCTGAATTTTCAGAAATGGTGAAGGGTTAAAGGTTAACGTCGCTTATCAAAGAATGTATAAAGGTAAATTTTCAATAGGCTCAAAGGGGTACTAGAAAGATAAATTTATTTGAGGTGGGGCATTTTAAGCACAAACGAGCCAAAGATGGCCTTCAATCATATCCTTAAAAGATAGTAACTTTGCCTATTTGTCTTGAGTAGATATACAGTACATTCTAACATAATGATATAAATTTGATTTCATGCAAAGTCACAAGTCAAAATAAAGTGTATGAGATAATGCAAAATAAGTCGTATTCAAAGAAAACTCCGAGTTTATATATTCACTCATCAATGACGGGAAATTAGCTCTAAAGCTCACTGGTTTTAGTCTCCACTAAGAACCTAAGATTCAACATTCAAAACAGTTCATCGATTTCTAAGTCTTAGCTTGGTATCAGTGTAAAAAGTCTAAGCATGAATATCAAAATTATCCACAACATATCACATTAAGCTTCATCATCTTAGATACAAGTAATCAAAATATGACACTAGTATTCTCAAAATTAAATTCACATGCATCATCAACTAAAGTTTGAAAACAATTAAAATAATATGCATGATGACTTCAAAATTTTTTTTCTTTTTCAAATAACACAAATAAATGACGTAAAATAGTTAACCATAAACCTAAAGATGACAATGTCCTCATTGGTGAAGAAGTAGCGCACCCCAAACCTGTTTGAAAAAGTACCTCAACACAAAGGTCAGGTCCAGAGAATAATTGTATCAAATTGGAGCATTACAAAAAATATATTGAAGGGGATATGGTTACACTATTGAGGGAATTAAAAAAAACAACCTAAACTAAACAAAACAAAACAAAAAGGAAAGAAAAAACTAATAAAGCCTAAATCCTAAATCCTAAACTAAACAAGAATCCAACTCTGTTAGACATTAGTAGGCGGACCCATCCACCTCGGGTCACTGAAATTGATATTCTTAGGCACAGGGAACAATTACTCCCAAAGAGCAAGGGGAAATTGATGAGACACCGCCGATTGTAAGGATGGAGGTGGGGAGGTGAAAGTAGGAGATGAAGATGGGGGAGATGGTGACGGCATCACATCAATTATCTCGATATCAGTATTGATGCACGGTGTAGGAGATTTGGAGCGATTTACCTTTTTACGAGATGGTTCTCCCCAGTAAGGAATGATCATCGGATCGAGGTCGATGATTTCAATATTGTTTGGCACAAAAGGGACCGTCCGATGAGAGCGGCGCTCCCGCTTTTTAGCAGTCTCCTCCATCTTTGATAATCGGGCTCTGGTAAGATATAATCGTCGGGCCATAAGAAAGAATGTGCAAAGTTAATGAAAAGTGAGCCTAAAGGTGAATATAAAGGGAAAAATATAGAGTTGGAGTAGGAGTGGAAAGAGGTGTCCTGCAGAAAAGAAACAATGAAGAAAGTGGCGATGCGTGCGAGGAGTCCATATACGTGAGAAAAGTGGCAAATCAGACTTCCACTAGGAGTGCCGCCGAAAGAAAAAAACAAAAACCAAAAAAAACAGAAAGCGGTGGGGTCGATTAATCGACCCTTGAAGGTCGATGCATCGACCCTTTGGTGGTCGATTAATCGACAGTGGGGTCGATGCATCGACACCCAAAATTTTTTATTTTTATTTTATTTTATTTTTTTTTAAGCAACAGAGGGTCGATTAATCGATCCCTAAAGGTCGATGCATCGACCCTTTGGGGGTCGATTAATCGACAGAGGGGTCGATTCATCGACCTCCTACAATTTTTTTTTTTTTTTTTTTTTTTTTTTTCGCAAACAGTGGGTCGATCAATCGAGTATAACCCTCGATTAATCGACACCATCTTGGCAGAGAGTTGAAAATTTGTGAAAATTAACTTTTTAAAAGTGCGTTCCAACTACTCTAAAGGCAACCGGTAATTTGCAAAATTTTGACAATCCCACACAGATTAGAAAACACACTTTTTCATTGATAAAGACGATGATTACATGGACACTTCTGATTTGACTCCTAAAATAAACAGCCTAAACAAAAGAAAGAAAAATAACACAAAACGAAAAATCCTAATCCTAGACCAAACTAACTAATCATCGCCATCCTCCTCGGCTTGGCGGGCCCTGGCGCGCATCTCATCATAACTATCAGGCCACATGCGCTGCCCGATTTGATGGAGGAAGGAACGATCATAGTGGCTACGGCGCAGGAGTGCACCATGGTGTCGCTGCTGCTCCTCTTGTAAAGAGGTAATTTGGGCTTGGAGTGAGCCAAGCGACACACCCTCCTCGGGTCCTTGATCAGGTGCATGTTGGTCATCCTGACGGACGCGGCGACGCTGGCGTGGGGGAGCCGGTGCATCAGCATGGGCATCAGGGACATTTCCCAAGAGACGCATACTGCGGTTCCACTGGGTTGCACCATAACGATAGAATGCAAGGTCCCCGATATCATCATCCCAGAGCGAAAGCGAAGAAAATTCAGAACTTCATAACATAATGGGAAGTAGACCATCGGGGCTTCACCAGTTGTATGTTTAGTGAGTTCGTCATGGCATCGCCACATGCCATCATGAATAATCCTGGGCACGTTGATCCATGAATTGCGGTGGGCCCCATAAAGTGCTTGAACCCGATCACCGGTGCGCTCAGAAACGTGGCCACGGGGACAAAGATTGCTACTGACCACACTATCCCAAAACAAGAGCGGCCGCGGCAACGCCGATCGCCTAGTGGCGATCCCAGAAGAAAATACGCCGCGGCACATCTCGTTGATTATATCCTCCTGAGACTCGTCGAGTTCCTCTCCCAAAATGTGATTGTGAGGGCGCTCGCATGAAACATTAAAAACCTCCGCAATGGTGTGCGGAAAAATTGGTCGCGACCACCCATCAATTGTAACAGTGAAGTGGGCGGCGACTTGATTCTCGATGGAGGCGGGCACCCATGCCATATTCTGATAGAATAACCGAACAACGCGTTCGGACACTTTGATCACGGGTGGAGTGAGGAGAAAATGGGCATTGAGCACCATCGCATAGGCGAGAAGCGGCGCGAATGGCGATTGCTTGAAAAGCGCGAGATCAAAAACATATATTGAACGCCAAATTGGCGAATTACGACCACTTGGCGATCACGTGGATGACCAGCGTTGTATAAGTCTTTCTTGGTGGCGGTAAGCCATTAGTGCACTGTCGGAATGTCGGAGGCAGTCAGAAAAACAAACACAATCAAACTTGTAGTGAGACATGTAGTGAGGCTGCTCCATTTAAATAGGCGCAAAGGCGCCTCTCGGGACGGACACGATCGAAATAATCGATTAATCGGCCAAAAGTGTCGACTAATCGACTCTAATTGAAGAGGCGTCGAAGTCGACGCATGGAAAATACATAGCGTCTTTAAGTGAAAAACGCAGCGTCGGAAGTGGAAAATCGATTAATCGACGCACTTACTCGGTTAATCGACAGAAATCAAGGCAAACAAAAACCAAAAACGCACGTCCCGAAGTAAAAGTCGATTAATCGATCCATAAAGAGTCGATTAATCGACACCAAATAAAAACAAAACTGACCGATTTTTAAGACGGCACAAGTTTCAAAATGAATAGTCGATGCATCGACTCAAGGAGTCGATTAATCGACGAACGAAAAAGTCAAAATCCACAATAAATGCAGTGCCTTGAAAAAGGACGCCCCATTAAAGACTCGATTAATCGACCAAAAAGTGGTCGATTAATCGAGCCTAAATAGTCGATGCATCGACCATAGAAGTCGATGCATCGATTGATTTTTTTTTTTTTTTTAAATTTTCAAATATAGGGTCGATTAATCGAACCCTAAAGGTCGATGCATCGACCCTTTGGGGGTCGATTCATCGACCTCCTAAAATTTTTTTCTCTTTTTTTTTTTTTTTTTTTTTTTTTTTTTTTACATCGAAAAGAAATTAACCAAAAATGCAGACGGCATTGAAAAAGAAAACGATCACTATGACTGTCGATCAATCGACTACAAGGAGTCGATTAATCGAGGGGGAGGGTCGATTAATCGACATACACTGTCGATTAATCGAGGAAGAAATTTTTTTTATTTTTTTATTTTTTTATTTTTTTTATTTATTTATTATTTTTTTTAAGAAAGAAAAATGCGAAATTAATCTACAAGGTGTAAATTCATTCCGAGTCCACCAGGATCCCAAATCTTCATGAAAAAATTTCTAAGCAAGATCAGCGATTTATTTAACCGTCTCAGTATTTCTCTTTTCAAGGACGTAGTTACACCCCCATGGTGTGTCCAAGTGTCACCATTATGGTCCATTTCTACCCATGCTTGGCATTCCCAAAATCACACTTGATTCAAACCCATGAATCTTTTTTCGATTCTGTTGATTATCTATGTATTCAACGAATGGGCATGATTGAAATTCCTCTTTTTCCCTAACCGAATTCACACTCATCGAAAAAGTTATGTTTCCCTTTATCGGTGTTGTAAGGGTGTCATTTTCTTTCCTTCATCTCAATTTGATTCTCAATTCCCTCCTACATAAGTATCGTTCCATTCCATTTCCTCTTCTCCTCGCACTTGCACTACCTCAACGCTCGTTATGTCATTCTCAAGCGTAGTGACCAATTGGTCATCCTCATATTCTTGAACAAAATCAGATGAGTCCTCTTGAAGATGTTCTTTATTCTGATCGGTATCAATGAGGGACTCCTCTATTTCAACTTTCCTTTGTAAGTACTCGATCATCTGACTAACTTGAGATTGTATCCTAGAAATTCTTTGAGTATTGGTGTGCACCAAACCTTTTAAATATTCTAAGGAGTAAGAAGGATTTTGGACTGGTTCATATGAGTTTGTGTCTTGAAAGTATTGAGTTTGCTGTGAAAACTCATAAGGAAATTTGTTGGGATAAGAATTTTGATCATTGTACGGCATCATATCACACGTTAGAGGTTGATTAAAACCCCACATGTCATTAGATTGACTCTGCCAGTCATGAGTGTTCCAAACCGGATTTGGTTGGACTTGTTCAGGGTAAAAATTTGAGTTATTCAAGGGACACATAGGTGAAATGTGCATCGAATTTCCACAAATAGCACATGAGTTTAGATTGAATCCATGCATTGACATGACTTCAGCAAAATTTTATTTTATTTTATTTTATTTTATTTTTTTTATTTTATTTTTTTATTTTTTTATTTTTTTTAAAATCGATTAATCGAGTATAACTCGATCAATCGAGGCTAACTCGATGCATCGACAGTGTGGGTCGATGCATCGACCTCCAGGAAATTTTATTTTTTTTATTTTTTTTATTATTATTATTTTTTTTTAATTAAGCAGAAATACTATTTTAATCCTCGAAAATTCCTAAAATTTACTGTCTACCAAAAATTCAGATTTTCTAAATTTAATCCCCGGCAGCGGCGCCAAAAACTTGATGTGATTTTTTTAATGTATGTTTTACTCGCAAGTGCACGAATCGGTTTGTATATAATGGGTGCGAATGCGAGATCGTTCACGAGGATTAATGTTGAAATACCTAAAAGAGACAAGTAATTCTAGAAATCTATTAAGATCTAACTACCAATTTTATGATTTAAGTGGTTGGTGAGATGGTAATTAATGACTACAAACTAAAATTCAATTGATGATTCACAAATAAAAGTAAAGATGATGATAAAGATGAAGATACTAAATCCTCCCATCTTTGGTCCGTTCTTCCTATAATATAAATCTAAGGATTAACTTATGAGATACTCATTAGTAACAAACATCTTTTATGGAAGATCAATGGTCAACACCCTAATAGGTTCCATGTTGCATCCCTGCAAACAGGACTTAGATGATTTTCATTTATCTAGATGCAGGATCAAAGTGCGGCTAGACACACATGATCTCGGTTCAAATAAAAGTCATCCCCAAAGCGGGTGAAAATTCCAACAAGAATACCACTTACAAATCGAAATCAAGGGCATGGCTCGGCACACTTTATTGATTAGGGATATTTCGAGATAAAATTACCATTCTGAACCAAGATCCGAGGGCATGGCTCGGCACACCGATACATAATCATAATTAGATCCACACGAAAATACAAAGACCATAACAATGATAGGTAAAATTATCAGATCGAGATCCCGGGCATGGCTAGACACGCGATCCTTGAGTGGCGGGATTTCATCCATTCATGATAGCACAACAACCATAAATTAAAAATCTCATATTTTAATTCCTAATTTTATATTATTAAAAGTACATCCCTCGGATGGAAATCATTAGATCCCCATCCCTATAAATTTAGCCACACATATTGAAAATAAATGACATAAATAAATAAAGACGGGAAAATAACATTAATTAAAATTACCTCAAACTTCAAACGGATGATAATCTTGAGAAACGAAATAAATGCAGAAATAAACTTTGAACAAAATTTATAAACTAAATACTGAAAAATTAAAGAACAAAGCTCTCAAAAAGAAATAATAAAACTTCCTATTTCTATGAAAAATAATGGCTAAAAACTAAGAACTAAAAACTAAAACTCTAAATCTAATCTCTACTTTCTACTCCTCTACGTTTACTACTACTCCTAATTCTCTACTCTACTACTCTACCATTACTACTTTTTCCCGAAGTGTTTGAGTCTTTAAATAGATTCCGTCGCGCAAAGGTTTCCCAGGCCGAGTTTTTAGGGTCGATTAATCGACTCATGACCCTCGATGCATCGAGCCAACAATTCTTCCACAAAATCACGTTTCCAGTGTCAGAATCGTGTCAGACTGCTATTCCTGCTCGATTAATCGACCTGTAGGGTCGATGCATCGACCCCAGAAATCCGTGAAAATCAGCACTTTTTGTGGTTCAGACACTGCTTCGGTATTTCGGCCATAACTTTCGGTCCCGAACTCGGATTGAGACGATTCTTGCGCCGTTGGAAATCTGACGAAAAGATCTACAACTTTCATGTTTTGACAATTTTGTAATTCGGCCGTCTTGAAGGTCCAAATTTAGCCGCAAGTCGCACCAAGTTCTTGATTATCCGAAATTGCAGTGTTTTGGCATTATATTCAGGATTCTTGCACTGTTTTCTATACTTTGCTCATATTTACCTGAAACACTTCAAATCTAATAAATCTTATCAGATAGCCTTCATCGGACAGCTAAATATAGGTATTTAGGGGTGAAATATTCTCATTTTTCAGTACTCATCATACCCCCAAACCTACACTTTGCTAGTCCTCGAGCAAAGCAAACTAAAGAAAATAAATGCCACTTTCGTAGGGAACACGATTGCACTTAGCATGTGCAACAAGCCTTTAAACCCCTAGGTGATCCTAGTGGAGGAGTTGTGTCTCCTGAGGGTTTACAGTGAAGTTACCCACAAACTTCAATATATTTTTTGAAATTATCGATAAAATTGAGTTTTCAAAACATGATTTTGATAACATATATACCATTCAAAAACAAAAATCATTAATCAATTCAACATGCTAATTCTCAAAAACAACAATGTTATACTAATCATACTAATATCCATTCAAATTAGTCTAATGCTCAAATCGTTAGATAGCTCATCCATTCATGCCTAAACGTGAAGTGTGTGCATAACCAAACCAAAATTCATTCATCTCAGAACTAATTCAAACGGAAAACCGTTGGATCTGTTGTTTTGACTCAATCCTCACTTTAAGTATACTCTCAAAATATAAAGACATCGATAGTGGATAAATTTTCACACATATGTGAGAGGTCAATACAAAGCAAATAAAAAGGTCTCACATGATAAATGAAACACGATGCAATCAATGAACAAAAATAAATTTCATAAGAAGATACTTGTATATCCTAAGCATGTCATATCAAGTGTCATAAGTATTACATATTTACTCTCCACAAGGCAGTTACTAATGCAAGATCAGATCATGAAGGTCTTTTTAGGGTTGTAATGGGGCTCAGGAAAGGGTAAGAAAGAATTGGAAGTTGGGATTCAAAGTTTCTGAGAAATTGGAAAAGAAACACATTTTTGATTTTTCAATTTCTCTTCTTTTCTTTTCTACTCTCTCACTATTTTTCTCAATTTTTTTCTATTTTTCTCAACTCACTTTTTCTTTTGAATTTCCTTTTCTTGAAGCACCTCAGATTTTTCATTACTTTTCACAATTTTCTTTTTCTTTTTCTCTCCTTTTTTTCTTTTTATTTTTGCCATACACTCTCAGTAAACACCACAACTCAGTATCTCTCCACTTACTCTCTTTTCGTTCACTCTCATCCCTCGTTCCTAATTTCTCAGAAATAAGAAGGGTAAAGCTGAATTTTCAGAAATGGTGAAGGGTTAAAGGTTAACGTCGCTTATCAAAGAATGTATAAAGGTAAATTTTCAATAGGCTCAAAGGGTACTAGAAAGATAAATTTATTTGAGGTGGGGCATTTTAAGCACAAAGCAGGCCAACGGTGGCCTTCAATCATATCCTTAAAAGATAGTAACTTTGCCTATTTGTCTTGAGTAGATATACAGTACATTCTAACATAATGATATAAATTTGATTTCATGCAAAGTCACAAGTCAAAATAAAGTGTATGAGATAATGCAAAATAAGTCGTATTCAAAGAAAACTCCGAGTTTATATATTCACTCATCAATGACGGGAAATTAGCTCTAAAGCTCACTGGTTTTAGTCTCCACTAAGAACCTAAGATTCAACATTCAAAACAGTTCATCGATTTCTAAGTCTTAGCTTGGTATCAGTGTAAAAAGTCTAAGCATGAATATCAAAATTATCCACAACATATCACATTAAGCTTCATCATCTTAGATACAAGTAATCAAAATATGACACTAGTATTCTCAAAATTAAATTCACATGCATCATCAACTAAAGTTTGAAAACAATCGTAAAATAATATGCATGATGACTTCAAAATTTTTTTTTTTTCTTTTTTCAAATAACACAAATAAATGACGTAAAATAGTTAACCATACCCCCAAACCTAAAGATGACAATGTCCTCATTGACTGAAAGAAGTAGCGCACCCCCAAACCTGTTTGAAAAAAGTACCTCAACACAAAGATCAGGTGCAGAGAATAATTGTATCAAATTGGAGCATTACAAAAAATATATTGAAGGGGATATGGTTACACTATTGAGGGAATTAAAAAAAACAACCTAAACTAAACAAAACAAAACAAAAAGGAAAGAAAAAACTAATAAAGCCTAAATCCTAAATCCTAAACTAAACAAGAATCCAACTCTGTTAGACATTAGTAGGCGGACCCATCCACCTCGGGTCACTGAAATTGATATTCTTAGGCACAGGGAACAATTACTCCCAAAGAGCAAGGGGAAATTGATGAGACACCGCCGATTGTAAGGATGGAGGTGGGGAGGTGAAAGTAGGAGATGAAGATGGGGGAGATGGTGACGGCATCACATCAATTATCTCGATATCAGTATTGATGCTGCGGTAGGAGATTTGGGCGATTTACCTTTTACGAGATGGTTCTCCCCGATGAGAATGATCATCGGATCGAGGTCGATGATTTCAATATTGTTTTGGCACAAAAGGACCGTCCGATGAGAGCGGGCGCTCCGCTTTTAGCGATCTCCTCCATCTTTGATAATCGCTCGTAAGATATAATCGTCGACCATAAGAAAGAATGTGCAAAGTTAATGAAAAGTGAGCCTAAAGGTGAATATAAAGGAAAAATATAGAGTTGGAGTAGGAGTGGAAAGAGGTGTCTGCAGAAAAGAAACAATGAAAAGATGTGGCGACGTCGAGGGAGTCCATATCGTGAGAAAAGTGGCAAATCGGACTTAGGAGTGCCGAAAGAAAAAACAAAACCAAAAAACAGAAGCGGTGGGTCGATTAATCGACCTTGAAGGTCGATGCATCGACCCTTTGGTGGTCGATTAATCGCCAGTGGGGTCGATGCATGGACACCCAATTTTTTTTTTTTTTTAAAGCAGGGTCGATTAATCGATCCTAAAGGTCGATGCATCGACCCTTTGAATCGACATTAATCGGAGGGTCGATTCATCGACCTCCTACAAAAATTTTTTTTTTTTTTTATTTTTTCGCAAACAGTGGGTCGATCAATCGAGTATAACCCTCGATTAATCGACACCATCTTGGCAGAGAGTTGAAAATTTGTGAAAATTAACTTTTTAAAAATGCGTTCCAACTACTCTAAAGGCAACCTAATTTACAAAATTTTGACAATCCCACAGTTAGAAACACACTTTTCATTGATAAAGACGATGATTACATGGACACTTCTGATTTGACTCCTAAAATAAACAGCCTAAACAAAAGAAAGAAAAATAACACAAAACGAAAAATCCTAATCCTAGACCAAACTAACTAATCATCGCCATCCTCCTCGGCTTGGCGAGCCCTGGCGCGCATCTCATCATAACTATCAGGCCACATGCGCTGCCCGATTTGATGGAGGAAGGAACGATCATAGTGGCTACGGCGCAGGAGTGCACCATGGTGTCGCTGCTGCTCCTCTTGTAAAGAGGTAATTTGGGCTTGGAGTGAGCCAAGCGACACACCCTCCTCGGGTCCTTGATCAGGTGCATGTTGGTCATCCTGACGGACGCGGCGACGCTGGCGTGGGGGAGCCGGTGCATCAGCATGGGCATCAGGGACATTTCCCAAGAGCATATCTGCGGTTCCAGGTTGCACCATAACGATAGAATGCAAGGTCCCGATATCATCATCCGGTAGAAGCGGAAGCGAAGAAAATTACAACTTCATAACATGATGGGGGAAGTAGACCAACGGGGCTTCACCAGTTGTATGTTTAGTGAGTTCGTCATGGCATCGCCACATGCCATCATGAATGATCTTAGGCACGTTGATCCATGAATTGCGGTGGGCCCCATAAAGTGCTTGAACCCGATCAAGTGCGCTCGGAAAGCGTGGCCCCGAGGGACAAAAGATTGCTGACCACTATCCCAAAACAAAAGCGGCGGCGGCAGCGTCGCCTAGTGGCGATCGAGAAGAAAATGCCGCGGCACATCGATGATATATCCTCCACGAGACTCGTCGAGTTCCTCTCCCAAAATGTGATTGTGAGGCGCTCATGAAACATTAAAGACCTCGCAATGGTGTGCGGAAAAATTGGTCGCGACCACCCATCAATTATATAACGGTGAAGTGGGCGACTTGATTCTCGATGGGCGGGCACCCATGCCATATACGATAGAATAACCCGAACAACGCGTTCGGACACTTTGATCACCAGGTGGAGTGAGGAGAAAATGGGCATTGGAGCCATCGCGCCGTGAGAAGCAGGCGAATGGCGGTGCTTGAAAGCGCGAGATCAAAACATATTGAACATAGGTCGCGCGGGTGAAGCGACCACTTGGCTGATCACGTGGATGACGGCGAGCGTTGTACAAGTCTTTGCGGCGCGGCGGTGAAGCCATGATTGCCTTTGTCGAATGTGAGGCGGTCGGAAAAAAAACAAACTCAATGAAAAGCGTGGTGACTCCTCCATTTAAATAGGCGCAAAGGCGCCTCTCGAACGGACACACGCAAAATAATCGATTAATCGACCAAAAGTCTGATTAATCGACTCCATAAAGCGTCGGTCTGAAGCGCATGGAAAACATAGCGTCTTTAAGTGAAAAAGCATAGCGTCACGAAGTGGAAAAGTCGATTAATCGACGCACTTACTCGATTAATCGACAGAAATCAAGGCAAACAAAAACCAAAAACGCACGTCCCGAAGTAAAAGTCGATTAATCGATCCATAAAGAGTCGATTAATCGACACCAAATAAAAACAAAACTGACCGATTTTTAAGACGGCACAAGTTTCAAAATGAATAGTCGATGCATCGACTCAAGGAGTCGATTAATCGACGAACGAAAAAGTCAAAATCCACAATAAATGCAGTGCCTTGAAAAAGGACGCCCCATTAAAGACTCGATTAATCGACCAAAAAGTGGTCGATTAATCGAGCACAAAGTGGTCGATGCATCGACCATAAGGGGTCGATGCATCGATTCAGATTTTTTTTTTTTTTTTTTTTTTTTTTTTTTTTTAAATTTTCAAATATAGGGTCGATTAATCGAACCCTAAAGGTCGATGCATCGACCCTTTGGGGGTCGATTCATCGACCTCCTAAAATTTTTTTCTTTTTTTTTTTTTTTTTACATCGAAAAGAAATTAACCAAAAATGCAGACGGCATTGAAAAAGAAAACGATCACTATGACTGTCGATCAATCGACTACAAGGAGTCGATTAATCGAGGGGGAGGGTCGATTAATCGACATACACTGTCGATTAATCGAGGAAGAAATTTTTTTTATTTTTTTATTTTTTTATTTTTTTTATTTATTTATTATTTTTTTTAAGAAAGAAAAATGCGAAATTAATCTACAAGGTGTAAATTCATTCCGAGTCCACCAGGATCCCAAATCTTCATGAAAAAATTTCTAAGCAAGATCAGCGATTTATTTAACCGTCTCAGTATTTCTCTTTTCAAGGACGTAGTTACACCCCCATGGTGTGTCCAAGTGTCACCATTATGGTCCATTTCTACCCTGTACTTGGCATTCCCAAAATCACACTTCAGATTCAAACCCATGAATCTTTTTTCGGCATTCTGTTGATTATCTATGTATTCAACGAATGGGCAACAGATTTGAAATTCCTCTTTTTTCCCTAAACCGAATTCACACTCATCGAAAAAAGTTATGTTTCCCTTATCAGGTGTTGTAAGGGTGTCATTTTCTTTTTCCTTCATCTCAATTTGATTCTCAATTCCCTCCTCGACATAAGTATCGTTCCATTCCATTTCCTCTTCTCCTCGCACTTGCACTACCTCAACGCTCGTTATGTCATTCTCAAGCGTAGTGACCAATTGGTCATCCTCATATTCTTGAACAAAATCAGATGAGTCCTCTTGAAGATGTTCTTTATTCTGATCGGTATCAATGAGGGACTCCTCTATTTCAACTTTCCTTTGTAAGTACTCGATCATCTGACTAACTTGAGATTGTATCCTAGAAATTCTTTGAGTATTGGTGTGCACCAAACCTTTTAAATATTCTAAGGAGTAAGAAGGATTTTGGTGTTCATATGAGTTTGTGTCTTGAAAGTATTGAGTTCTTGTGAAAACTCATAAGGAAATTTGTTGGGATAAGAATTTTGATCATTGTACGGCATCATATCACACGTTAGAGGTTGATTATAACCCCACATGTCATTAGATTGACTCTGCCAGTCATGAGTGTTCCAAACCGGATTTGGTTGGACTTGTTCAGGTAAAAATTTGAGTTATTCAAGGGACACATAGGTGAAATGTGCATCGAATTTCCACAAATAGCACATGAGTTTAGATTGAATCCATGCATTGACATGACTTCAGCAAAATTTTATTTTATTTTATTTTATTTTATTTTTTTTATTTTATTTTTTTATTTTTTTATTTTTTTTAAAATCGATTAATCGAGTATAACTCGATCAATCGAGGCTAACTCGATGCATCGACGGTGGGTCGATGCATCACTCCGTGAAATTTTATTTTTTATTTTTTATTATTATTATTTTTTTAATTAGCGAAATACTATTTTACCCCTCGAAAATCCCTAAAATTTACTGTCCACCAAAAATTGAGATTTTCTAAATTTAATCCCCGTGGCGTAAAAACTTGATGTGATTTTTTTAATGTATGTTTTACTCAAGTGCACGAATCGGTTTGTATATAATGGAGTGAGACGAGATCGTTCCCACGAGGATTAATGTTGAAATACCTAAAAGAGACAAGTAATTCTAGAAATCTATTAAGATCTAACAGTATTCTACCAATTTTATGATTTAAGTGGTTGGTGAGATGGTAATTAATGACTACAAACTAAAATTCAATTGATGATTCACAAATAAAAGTAAAGATGATGATAAAGATGAAGATACTAAATCCTCCCATCTTTGGTCCGTTCTTCCTATAATATAAATCTAAGGATTAACTTATGAGATACTCATTAGTAACAAACATCTTTTATGGAAGATCAATGGTCAACACCCTAATAGGTTCCATGTTGCATCCCTGCAAACAGGACTTAGATGATTTTCATTTATCAAGGTCTGGGATCAAGATGGCTAGACACACATGATCTCGAGGTTCAAATAAAAGTCATCCCAAAGCGGGTGAAAATTCCAACAAGAATACCACTTACAAATATGAAATCAAGGGCATGGCTCGGCACACTTTATTCAGATTAGGGATATTTCAGATAAAATTACCATTACAGAACCAAGATCCAGGGCATGGCTCGGCACACTCGATCCCAGAACATAATCATAATTAGATCCACACAACGAAAATACAAAGACCATAACAATGATAGGGTAAAATTACCGTCACAGATCTGAGATCCCGGGCATGGCTCGGCACACGCGATCCCGGTTAGTGGCGGGGATTTCATCCATTCATGATAGCACAACAACCATAAATTAAAAATCTCATATTTTAATTCCTAATTTTATATTATTAAAAGTACATCCCTCGGATGGAAATCATTAGATCCCCATCCCTATAAATTTAGCCACACATATTGAAAATAAATGACATAAATAAATAAAGACGGGAAAATAACATTAATTAAAATTACCTCAAACTTCAAACGGATGATAATCTTGAGAAACGAAATAAATGCAGAAATAAACTTTGAACAAAATTTATAAACTAAATACTGAAAAATTAAAGAACAAAGCTCTCAAAAAGAAATAATAAAACTTCCTATTTCTATGAAAAATAATGGCTAAAAACTAAGAACTAAAAACTAAAACTCTAAATCTAATCTCTACTTTCTACTCCTCTACGTTTACTACTACTCCTAATTCTCTACTCTACTACTCTACCATTACTACTTTTTCCCGAAGTGTTTGAGTCTTTGCAAAAGGTTTCCCAGGCCGAGTTTTTAGGGTCGATTAATCGACTCATGACCCTCGATGCATCGAGCCAACAATTCTTCCACAAAATCACGTTTCCAGTGTCAGAATCGTGTCAGACTGCTATTCCTGCTCGATTAATCGACCTGTAGGGTCGATGCATCGACCCCAGAAATCCGTGAAAATCAGCACTTTTTGTGGTTCAGACACTGCTTCGGTATTTCGGCCATAACTTTCGGTCCCGAACTCGGATTGAGACGATTCTTGCGCCGTTGGAAATCTGACGAAAAGATCTACAACTTTCATGTTTTGACAATTTTGTAATTCGGCCGTCTTGAAGGTCCAAATTTAGCCGCAAGTCGCACCAAGTTCTTGATTATCCGAAATTGCAGTGTTTTGGCATTATATTCAGGATTCTTGCACTGTTTTCTATACTTGGCTCATATTTACCTGAAACACTTCAAATCTAATAAATCTTATCAGATAGCCTTCATCGGACAGCTAAATATAGGTATTTAGGGGTGAAATATTCTCATTTTTGACTCATCATACCCCAAACCTACACTTTGCTAGTCCTCGCAAAAGCAAACTAAAGAAAATAAATGCCACTTTAAGTAGGGAACACGATTGCACTTAGCATGTGCAACAAGCCTTTAAACCCCTAGGTGATCCTAGTGGAGGAGTTGTGTCTCCTGAGGGTTTACAGTGAAGTTACCCACAAACTTCAATATATTTTTTGAAATTATCGATAAAATTGAGTTTTCAAAACATGATTTTGATAACATATATACCATTCAAAAACATAAATCATTAATCAATTCAACATGCTAATTCTCAAAAACAACAATGTTATACTAATCATACTAATATCCATTCAAATTAGTCTAATGCTCAAATCGTTAGATAGCTCATCCATTCATGCCTAAACGTGAAGTGTGTGCATAACCAAACCAAAATTCATTCATCTCAGAACTAATTCAAACGGGAAACCGTTGGATACATTGTTTTGACTCAATCCTCACTTTAAGTATACTCTCAAAATATAAAGACATCGATAGTGGATAAATTTTCACACATATGTGAGAGGTCAATACAAAGCAAATAAAAAGGTCTCACATGATAAATGAAACACGATGCAATCAATGAACAAAAATAAATTTCATAAGAAGATACTTGTATATCCTAAGCATGTCATATCAAGTGTCATAAGTATTACATATTTACTCTCCACAAGGCAGTTACTAATGCAAGATCAGATCATGAAGGTCTTTTTAGGGTTGTAATGGGGCTCAGGAAAGGGTAAGAAAGAATTGGAAGTTGGGATTCAATGGTTCTGAGAAATTGGAAAAGAAACACATTTTTGATTTTTCAATTTCTCTTCTTTTCTTTTCTACTCTCTCACTATTTTTCTCAATTTTTTTCTATTTTTCTCAACTCACTTTTTCTTTTGAATTTCCTTTTCTTGAAGCACCTCAGATTTTTCATTACTTTTCACAATTTTCTTTTTCTTTTTCTCTCCTTTTTTTCTTTTTATTTTTGCCATACACTCTCAGTAAACACCACAACTCAGTATCTCTCCACTTACTCTCTTTTCGTTCACTCTCATCCCTCGTTCCTAATTTCTCAGAAATAAGAAGGGTAAAGCTGAATTTTCAGAAATGGTGAAGGGTTAAAGGTTAACGTCGCTTATCAAAGAATGTATAAAGGTAAATTTTCAATAGGCTCAAAGGGGTACTAGAAAGATAAATTTATTTGAGGTGGGGCATTTTAAGCACAAACGAGCCAAAGATGGCCTTCAATCATATCCTTAAAAGATAGTAACTTTGCCTATTTGTCTTGAGTAGATATACAGTACATTCTAACATAATGATATAAATTTGATTTCATGCAAAGTCACAAGTCAAAATAAAGTGTATGAGATAATGCAAAATAAGTCGTATTCAAAGAAAACTCCGAGTTTATATATTCACTCATCAATGACGGGAAATTAGCTCTAAAGCTCACTGGTTTTAGTCTCCACTAAGAACCTAAGATTCAACATTCAAAACAGTTCATCGATTTCTAAGTCTTAGCTTGGTATCAGTGTAAAAAGTCTAAGCATGAATATCAAAATTATCCACAACATATCACATTAAGCTTCATCATCTTAGATACAAGTAATCAAAATATGACACTAGTATTCTCAAAATTAAATTCACATGCATCATCAACTAAAGTTTGAAAACAATCGTAAAATAATATGCATGATGACTTCAAAATTTTTTTTTTTTCTTTTTTCAAATAACACAAATAAATGACGTAAAATAGTTAACCATACCCCCAAACCTAAAGATGACAATGTCCTCATTGACTGGAAGAAGTAGCACCCCCAAACTGTTTGAAAAAAGTACCTCAACACAAAGATCAAAAGAGAATAATTGTATCAAATTGGAGCATTACAAAAATATATTGAAGGGATATGGTTACACTATTGAGGGAATTAAAAAACAACCTAAACTAAACAAAACAAAACAAAAAGGAAAGAAAAAACTAATAAAGCCTAAATCCTAAATCCTAAACTAAACAAGAATCCAACTCTGTTAGACATTAGTAGGCGGACCCATCCACCTCGGGTCACTGAAATTGATATTCTTAGGCACAGGGAACAATTACTCCCAAAGAGCAAGGGGAAATTGATGAGACACCGCCGATTGTAAGGATGGAGGTGGGGAGGTGAAAGTAGGAGATGAAGATGGGGAGATGGTGGCGGCATCACATCAATTATCTCGATATCGATTGATGCCTGCAGTAGGAGATTTGGAGCGATTTACCTTTTTACGAGATGGTTCTCCCCAGTAAGGAATGATCATCGGATCGAGGTCGATGATTTCAATATTGTTTGGCACAAAAGGGACCGTCCGATGAGAGCGGCGCTCCCGCTTTTTAGCAGTCTCCTCCATCTTTGATAATCGGGCTCTGGTAAGATATAATCGTCGGGCCATAAGAAAGAATGTGCAAAGTTAATGAAAAGTGAGCCTAAAGGTGAATATAAAGGGAAAAATATAGAGTTGGAGTAGGAGTGGAAAGAGGTGTCCTGCAGAAAAGAAACAATGAAAAGATGTGGCAGTACGTCTGAGGGAGTCCATATACGTGAGAAAAGTGGCAAATCAGACTTCCACTAGGAGTGCCGCCGAAAGAAAAAAACAAAAACCAAAAAAAACAGAAAGCGGTGGGGTCGATTAATCGACCCTTGAAGGTCGATGCATCGACCCTTTGGTGGTCGATTAATCGACAGTGGGGTCGATGCATCGACACCCAAAATTTTTCTATTTTTTTTTACAACAGAGGGTCGATTAATCGATCCCTAAGGTCGATCATCGACCCTTTGGGGGTCGACATCGATGAATCGATACATCGACCTCCTACAAATTTTTTTTTTTTTTTTTTTCGCAAACAGTGGGTCGATCAATCGAGTATAACCCTCGATTAATCGACACCATCTTGGCAGAGAGTTGAAAATTTGTGAAAATTAACTTTTTAAAAGTGCGTTCCAACTACTCTAAAGGCAACCGGTAATTTGCAAAATTTTGACAATCCCACACAGATTAGAAAACACACTTTTTCATTGATAAAGACGATGATTACATGGACACTTCTGATTTGACTCCTAAAATAAACAGCCTAAACAAAAGAAAGAAAAATAACACAAAACGAAAAATCCTAATCCTAGACCAAACTAACTAATCATCGCCATCCTCCTCGGCTTGGCGGGCCCTGGCGCGCATCTCATCATAACTATCAGGCCACATGCGCTGCCCGATTTGATGGAGGAAGGAACGATCATAGTGGCTACGGCGCAGGAGTGCACCATGGTGTCGCTGCTGCTCCTCTTGTAAAGAGGTAATTTGGGCTTGGAGTGAGCCAAGCGACACACCCTCCTCGGGTCCTTGATCAGGTGCATGTTGGTCATCCTGACGGACGCGGCGACGCTGGCGTGGGGGAGCCGGTGCATCAGCATGGGCATCAGGGACATTTCCCAAGAGACGCATACTGCGGTTCCACTGGGTTGCACCATAACGATAGAATGCAAGGTCCCCGATATCATCATCCCGGTAGAACGGGAAACGAAGAAAATTCAGCAACTTCATAACATAATGGGGGAAGTAGACCAACGGGGCTTCACCAGTTGTATGTTTAGTGAGTTCGTCATGGCATCGCCACATGCCATCATGAATGATCTTAGGCACGTTGATCCATGAATTGCGGTGGGCCCCATAAAGTGCTTGAACCCGATCACCGGTGCGCTCAGAAACGTGGCCACGGGGACAAAGATTGCTACTGACCACACTATCCCAAAACAAGAGCGGCCGCGGCAACGCCGATCGCCTAGTGGCGATCCCAGAAGAAAATACGCCGCGGCACATCTCGTTGATTATATCCTCCTGAGACTCGTCGAGTTCCTCTCCCAAAATGTGATTGTGAGGGCGCTCGCATGAAACATTAAAAACCTCCGCAATGGTGTGCGGAAAAATTGGTCGCGACCACCCATCAATTGTAACAGTGAAGTGGGCGGCGACTTGATTCTCGATGGAGGCGGGCACCCATGCCATATTCTGATAGAATAACCGAACAACGCGTTCGGACACTTTGATCACGGGTGGAGTGAGGAGAAAATGGGCATTGAGCACCATCGGGCGAGAAGCGCGGCGAATGGGCGGTGCTTGAAAAGCGAGATCAAAAACATATTCGGACATAGGTCGCGAAGCGACCACTTGGCTGATCACGTGGATGACCAGCAGGGCGTTGTATAAGTCTTTGCGGCGCGGCAGAGGTCGAAGCCATTAGTGCACTGTCGGAATGTCGGAGGCAGTCAGAAAAACAAACACAATCAAACTTGTAGTGAGACATGTAGTGAGGCTGCTCCATTTAAATAGGCGCAAAGGCGCCTCTCGGGACGGACACGATCGAAATAATCGATTAATCGACCAAAAGTGTCGATTAATCGACTCTATTGAAAAGAGGCGCGTCAGAAGTCCCGACGCATGGAAAATACGCAACGTCTTTAAGTGAAAAGACGCAACGTACGGAAGTGGAAAAGTCGATTAATCGACGCACTTACTCGATTAATCGACAGAAATCAAGGCAAACAAAAACCAAAAACGCACGTCCCGAAGTAAAAGTCGATTAATCGATCCATAAAGAGTCGATTAATCGACACCAAATAAAAACAAAACTGACCGATTTTTAAGACGGCACAAGTTTCAAAATGAATAGTCGATGCATCGACTCAAGGAGTCGATTAATCGACGAACGAAAAAGTCAAAATCCACAATAAATGCAGTGCCTTGAAAAAGGACGCCCCATTAAAGACTCGATTAATCGACCAAAAAGTGGTCGATTAATCGAAAAATATCGATGCATCGACCATAAGAAGTCGATGCATCGATTGATTTTTTTTTTTTTTTAAATTTTCAAATAGGGTCGATTAATCGAACCTAAAGGTCGATACATCGACCCTTTGAAATCGATTCATCGACCTCTAAATTTTTCTCTTTTTTTTTTTTTTTTTTTTTTTTTATTTACTTACATCGAAAAGAAATTAACCAAAAATGCAGACGGCATTGAAAAAGAAAACGATCACTATGACTGTCGATCAATCGACTACAAAGTCGATTAATCGAGGTCGATTAATCGACATACACTGTCGATTAATCGAGGAAGAAATTTTTTTTATTTTTTTATTTTTTTATTTTTTTTATTTATTTATTATTTTTTTTAAGAAAGAAAAATGCGAAATTAATCTACAAGGTGTAAATTCATTCCGAGTCCACCAGGATCCCAAATCCTCATGAAAAAATTCCTAAGCAAAATCAGCGATATATTTAACCGTCTCGGTATACCTCTTGTCAAGGACGTAGTCACACCCCCATGGTGTGTCCAAGTGTCACCATTATGGTCCATTTCTACCTGCCTTGGCATTCCCAAAATCACACTTCGATTCAAACCCATGAATCTTTTTCGATTCTGTTGATTATCTATGTATTCAGCGAATGGGCATGATTGAAATTCCTCTTTTTCCCTAAACCGAATTCACACTCATCGAAAAAGTTATGTTTCCTTATCGGTGTGTTGTAAGGGTGTCATTTTCTTTTCCTTCATCTCAATTTGATTCTCAATTCCTCCTCGACATAAGTATCGTTCCATTCCATTTCCTCTTCTCCTCGTGACTTGCACTACCTCAACGCTTTCGTTATGTCATTCTCAGCGTAGTGACCAATTGGTCATCCTCATATTCTTGAACAAAATCGGATGAGTCCTCTTGAAGATGTTCTTTATTCGATCGGTATCAATGAGGGACTCCTATTTCAACTTTCCTTTGTAAGTACTCGATCATCCGACTAACTTGAGATTGTATCCTAGAAATTCTTTGAGTATTGGTGTGCACCAAACCTTTAAATATTCTAAGGAGTAAGAAGGATTTTGGACTGGTTCATATGAGTTTGTGTCTTGAAAGTATTGAGTTTGCTGTGAAAACTCATAAGGAAATTTGTTGGGATAAGAATTTTGATCATTGTACGGCATCATATCACACGTTAGAGGTTGATTAAAACCCCACATGTCATTAGATTGACTCTGCCAGTCATGAGTGTTCCAAACCGGATTTGGTTGGACTTGTTCAGGGTAAAAATTTGAGTTATTCAAGGGACACATAGGTGAAATGTGCATCGAATTTCCACAAATAGCACATGAGTTTAGATTGAATCCATGCATTGACATGACTTCAGCAAAATTTTATTTTATTTTATTTTATTTTATTTTTTTTATTTTATTTTTTTATTTTTTTATTTTTTTTAAAATCGATTAATCGAGTATAACTCGATCAATCGAGGCTAACTCGATGCATCGACAGTGTGGGTCGATGCATCGACCTCCAGGAAATTTTATTTTTTTTATTATTATTATTTTTTTTTAATTAAGCAGAAATACTATTTTAATCCTCGAAAATTCCTAAAATTTACTGTCTACCAAAAATTCAGATTTTCTAAATTTAATCCCGCATAAAAAACTTGATGTGATTTTTTTAATGTATGTTTTACTCGCAAGTGCACGAATCGGTTTGTATATAATGGGTGCGGAGTACGAGATCGTTCCCACGAGGATTAATGTTGAAATACCTAAAAGAGACAAGTAATTCTAGAAATCTATTAAGATCTAACAGTATTCTACCAATTTTATGATTTAAGTGGTTGGTGAGATGGTAATTAATGACTACAAACTAAAATTCAATTGATGATTCACAAATAAAAGTAAAGATGATGATAAAGATGAAGATACTAAATCCTCCCATCTTTGGTCCGTTCTTCCTATAATATAAATCTAAGGATTAACTTATGAGATACTCATTAGTAACAAACATCTTTTATGGAAGATCAATGGTCAACACCCTAATAGGTTCCATGTTGCATCCCTGCAAACAGGACTTAGATGATTTTCATTTATCTAGATCTGGGATCAAGGGTACGGCTAGACACACATGATCTCAGGTTCAAATAAAAGTCATCCCCAAAGCGGGTGAAAATTCCAACAAGAATACCACTTACAAATCTGAAATCAAGGGCATGGCTCGGCACACTTTATTCAGATTAGGGATATTTCAGATAAAATTACCATTACAGAACCAAGATCCAGGGCATGGCTCGGCACACTCGATCCCAGAACATAATCATAATTAGATCCACACAACGAAAATACAAAGACCATAACAATGATAGGGTAAAATTACCGTCACAGATCTGAGATCCCGGGCATGGCTCGGCACACGCGATCCCGGTTAGTGGCGGGGATTTCATCCATTCATGATAGCACAACAACCATAAATTAAAAATCTCATATTTTAATTCCTAATTTTATATTATTAAAAGTACATCCCTCGGATGGAAATCATTAGATCCCCATCCCTATAAATTTAGCCACACATATTGAAAATAAATGACATAAATAAATAAAGACGGGAAAATAACATTAATTAAAATTACCTCAAACTTCAAACGGATGATAATCTTGAGAAACGAAATAAATGCAGAAATAAACTTTGAACAAAATTTATAAACTAAATACTGAAAAATTAAAGAACAAAGCTCTCAAAAAGAAATAATAAAACTTCCTATTTCTATGAAAAATAATGGCTAAAAACTAAGAACTAAAAACTAAAACTCTAAATCTAATCTCTACTTTCTACTCCTCTACGTTTACTACTACTCCTAATTCTCTACTCTACTACTCTACCATTACTACTTTTTCCCGAAGTGTTTGAGTCTTTAAATAGATTCCGTCGCGCAAAGGTTTCCCAGGCCGAGTTTTTAGGGTCGATTAATCGACTCATGACCCTCGATGCATCGAGCCAACAATTCTTCCACAAAATCACGTTTCCAGTGTCAGAATCGTGTCAGACTGCTATTCCTGCTCGATTAATCGACCTGTAGGGTCGATGCATCGACCCCAGAAATCCGTGAAAATCAGCACTTTTTGTGGTTCAGACACTGCTTCGGTATTTCGGCCATAACTTTCGGTCCCGAACTTGGATTGAGACGATTCTTGCGCCGTTGGAAATCTGACGAAAAGATCTACAACTTTCATGTTTTGACAATTTTGTAATTCGGCCGTCTTGAAGGTCCAAATTTAGCCGCAAGTCGCACCAAGTTCTTGATTACCCGAAATTGCAGTGTTTTGGCATTATATTCAGGATTCTTGCACTGTTTTCTATACTTGGCTCATATTTACCTGAAACACTTCAAATCTAATAAATCTTATCAGATAGCCTTCATCGGACAGCTAAATATAGGTATTTAGGGGTGAAATATTCTCATTTTTCAGTACTCATCACTTGGTATTGTGGCGCAACAGGGTTCTCCGTATATGTGTGATTTTTAAAATTTTGAGGGTTTGTCGTAGGCTTATCCAGAGTATTTGGGTTGGAATTCATGAGTGCGACAATTTTCTGCTCAAGAGCTAAAACTTTTGCACTCATGTCGTCCTCAATTTTCACTTTTTCTTTATTGATTTCATAGCCCCACCTCTTACGAGTGGGATATGATGAGCAATCTCTGGGTCAGTTTGTAACAAAGTCTATTTTTGCTTTGAACTGTTGGCCAGTTTCTCAAATAAATTTCAGGTCTGCTAACCATTTTGAGCCATGAAGGTTCCTCCGCTTACGACATCGACTGTGGACTGGTTAGTCTCAGTCAATCCCTCGTAAAAACTTTGTTCTATAGACCAATTAGACACCTCGTGATGAGGGCATTTTCATAGCAAATCCTTCATCCGTTGCCAACTCTCATAAAATAATTCTCCGGGTCTTTGCTTGAAACCTTGAATCGCTTAGCGAATTTTGTTTGTTCTACTAATTGGAAAGTATTCAGCCAAACATTTAGACTGTAAGTCCTCCCAAGTGGTAATACTCCTGGCAGATAGCGAGACTAATCATGCCTTCGCCCTATCTTTAAGAGAGAAAGGAAACATACACAATCGTATAGCTTCTTTACTGGTCGTAGTCTGTAGCATTGTGCAGATTTCTATGAAGTCCCTCAAGTGCTGGTAGGGATTTTCTCTATCAAGCCTATGAAAAGTTGGTAGAGTTTGGAGTGTGTGGGGCTTGATGTCATAGTTTTGACCTTTAGCCGCCTCTGGTATAACTATACAAGACGGCTCAGTCAAAGCTATTTGGCTGAAATGTGCTTCGATTAAAAGTTCGTCAGCCATGGGTTATGAGTTTCTTGCAGAAGATCAGTTTGATGCGAATCTGCGTAAGAAAGTTCGCTCAATTTCTGGGTCGTATTCGAAAGAGTCTAGTCTTCTAGACCGGGTATAATGCATACACTAGAAAGTAAATCTTTTTATATTTAATATTTATATAATTTTTATTTTAGAAGAGCAAAGAGAGAAAATAAATCTAAGTCTCTGACTTCTGTGATCAGGAGAAGTTGGAAACTTTTAATTCACTGCTCTTAATAAACCTGCAAAAGATAAAAAAGAGATCAAATAAAAATAAAAATATGAAGAAATATAAAAAGAGAAAGATAAATATCAGTTTCTAAAAGGATAAAAATATTAGATAAAATCTTGAAAGAATTAGATAAATTCGCTTCCCCAGCAGCGGCGCCAAAAACTTGACTTGCTTCTTATTGTATATTATAATTATATTAAATTCAAGTTTTAACCTATTGCAAGCGCACAATGGAAATTATAGTACTAGCATAGGATCGTTCTCACGAGGAAGTTTATTATCTTGTTAATTCCTAGTTAATATATTTTATCCAAATCCCTATCTTAAAAACTTTTATTTATCTTTAAGATTTCTTAATGACTTGCTTCTTATTGTATATTATAATTATATTAAATTCAAGTCTTAATCTATTGCAAACGCACAATAAAAATTATAGTACTAGCATAGGATCGTTCCCACGAGGAAATTCATTATCTTATTAATTTCTATTTCTATCTTCTATCTAAATCTTTATCTTAAAATTTTTTATTTATCTTTAAGATTTCCTAATCTACTGGAGAAATATGAATAAAAGAATGAGTTATTAAACTAAAGTGCATAAAAATAAATCCTAATCCTCCTTCTTTAGATTAAGGCCGTCAATCTTAATCTTCAGCTTTTAGATATTTATGAAAATAAACAGTACTCTTACACTATATTTCTAGTCTCCTAGCATTGGTCGTCAATCAAGTCTAAGATAGAAAAGTAAAAATCGTTACACTAATATGCAAATTCTAACCTGAGTCGTCAATTCAAATTAAAACTTGGAGATGTTTACAAAGCAAATAAAATCTAAACTAGAAAGCAAAATAAAATATATTCTTTACCCCTCAGTCGTGGTCGTCAATTATTTCTGAGAAATTACAGATATTTACACTAATCTTTAGCACTCAATTACAGTCGTCAATTGCTCTTGAGAAATCTCTGATATCTAATTTACTCTAACTAGTATACACTACTTTGATCGGAAGAAAATCCAACCTCAGGCGTCAATTGATGCTGAAATTCTTCAATGTTTATTCCTATGCTGAGCCCTTTTATTTATAGATCATAAGGAATCGGTTTACAAAAATCTAATTCTAATAAAAGAAACTACTAAAAAAAAAAGTATCCTAATGTAACTCTAATTTCTAATTTTATCTTTCCTTGCTTTCTTTAGTTGGTGCATTTTTAGAGTGTTTTTTATTGAGCAGCGGCAGAGTCCTTTGGATTTAGATCTTCATCAATCTTCTCAGATCCGTAGTTCATCAGACTTTTAATTGTAAGAGTCTTCTAATTTTGGATATGGCGGTGATAGTTCTCACGTGATCAGTAACAACAACAATAGTAGGAAAACTTTTATTTTATGGAAATCGTAAATATTGATTTCTTTCTTAGTCTTTTCTGAAAAATCGTCAATCACGATTTTCTATTTAGTAGGCTTTCTCATAGTTGACGATTTTATGGATTATGTTTTATCGCTTTTCTCCTTTTGTCTCTTTTGAAAAATTATAAATTATGATTATCTGGCTTTCAGTAGCGGCAAATAGTCTTTTTCACTCAATCGTTTTTCTTATTACTTTTTGATTTTATTTTGACAAAGATTAATAGTTAGGCTCTAATTTACTGTTTATTTCTAATATCTGCACATCAGTAACTTGTTAGTAACTCGAATGGTTTCTCCCTCTGTTATAGCAACATGCTCAGACTCAGTTCCTGTTAACATATTAAGGCTTAAAATCAATGATATATCGGCCTCTTGTAGAACTACTTTGGTGTTCCTCACCTTAAACATGTTATTTTTAACTCAAAAGCTCAAAATCGCGTCATCGAAGTTTTCAATAAAGACTAATTTATCAGAAATTCTAAATAGATGACCGAAAATTGATTTATCTAGTATCCTCTTCCTCTCTTCGTTACAATGCAAGTAAAATTTTCTAACACTAATCCCTGTACACTTCCCGTAGGCTTTTAAAGGTTTCGACATCTTAAAATCAGTAAGTGAGAACTACATAGAACATAAGAATAATTAAGTAATTAAAAAATGATTGTAAAATAAATCCGCTATTATGCTGATAACATGCCGCTATCTTAGGGTAGCGTTCCGCTATCTTAAGAAAGCGTTTCGCTATCTTAAGAAAGCGTTTCGCTATCTTAGAGTAGCGGTTCGTTAACTTAAGATAACAGAATGCTACCCTAAGATAGCAGCACACTAGCGGATTGTTTGAGAATGACAGTGGATAATTAAATTTTATAAAAAGCAAAAAAAAAATATCTGAAAATTTTCTGTCGCCTTATTTTTGCTTTCTTGCCGTTCTCTCAATTTTTACAGCAGTTATAATTAAAAGTAAAAAGTAAAAAACTATAAAGAGTTTAAATATATAAAATATTCTAAAACACAAGGGTATTTTAGACATTTCAAGTTCGGTGCTGACGTGGAAACGACTTGGCTTGGAGCTGGCCTTTTGCGCAAAGATTGAAACTATGAGTCTATTTTTATAAATAAGTAAAATTATAGGGCCGAAAATATAAATTTTCCTATGAGAAGCAACCAATGTTGCTTCTCAAATATATGCTACTTTTCAATCATCAAGTCCTATGGCTTCTCAAACATAATTTTTTTTTGGGGCACTTTAGAAAAATAACCTTTAAAAACAAACGTTTTAGCAAAAAATTTCAGAACTTAAACATTTAAAAAAAAACAATACTTTCACGATTTTTTGAAGTTCTGTAATATGTGAAAGCATTGTCTTTTTAATGAGGATTTGAGATCTCACTGATCTCTGAACTTAAAAAAATCGTGAAAGCATATTTTTTTTAAAACGTTTAAGTTTTGAACGTTTTTACTAAAAAGTTAATTTTTAAAGATTGTTTTTCTAATTTTCCCATCCTTTTTTCCTATGTTGCCAAAGAAGGCCTCACGTTACCCTGAAAATTTCTTGTTTCCTAGGAGAGTAGTAGTATCTCGTCTACGATTTGAAACACACGAGTTTTAATTTGGAAAATTTACCTGATCGATCCTGGCAGATGCACCTTTTACTGCAGAGACCCTATAGTTTCACCTTTACCCAAATCGACCAGCTGGAAGCCTAGCTGACCCTAAGAATAGTAAAAAGTTCAAATTACCCACTTTCTTTAACGCACAAAAACATCATCTTCTTCCTTATTTTAATCTGCTATAGTTTCTAAAAATCAGAGGTGACGAAGGTGACGACGCCTTCTCCTTAATCCAATCTATTTCGATCTGTTATTTGGATCGATCCAAAAATACCTTTGTAAGGCGATATCGCCTCTTAAAAAAATAAAAAAATTTAAATAGTCGATACCGACTCTTAACACAAATGATGTTAATCTTAAAATAGTCGATGACTTTTAATACAATGGTCGATTGTTTTAACTGATGTCATCGTAAAAAATAAAATTTATACAAATGATGCCAATCGTTAAAAAAATAAAATAAATAAATAAAGATCAGATAAATATTGCCACATCGACAGTACACAATCGATGCCGACTATAAAAAAGAAAAAATTAATTTTTTTTTTTTTTTTTTTTTTACAGTGACTGTGTATACAGTCGCCATCGATTGTGTAAACAGTCGATGTTGATTGTTAAAACAGTCAGCATCGACTGTGTTAAGAGTCGTCATCGAGTATTTTTAGAGTCGGCATCGACTGTGTTAAGAGTCGGCATTAACTGTTTAATTTTTTTTTTCTTTTTTTTTAAAGAGGCGATATCGCCTTATAAAGGTATATCTGAGTCGATCCAAATAGCAGATCGGAATAAATTGGATTGAGGAAAAGGCGTCGTCACCTCTGTCACCTCTGATTTTTAGAAACTGTAATAGATTAAAATGAAGAAGAAGATGATGTTTTTGCTCCTTAAAGAAAGGGGGTAATTTAGACTTTTTGCTGTTCTTAAGGTCGGCTAGGCTTCCGGTAAAGGTAAAACTATAAGGTCTTTATAGTAAAAGGTAGATCTGACATGGTCGGTGAAGTAAATTTTCCTTCTAATTTCCTCGCTTGACTTAGCTAAACGGCCGCGTTAACTCCTACAAACAAACCACCGTTAAATATAGTAGAGATAGGTCAGTATTTTCAACCCCACCAGTGAGATTTGTCTCTCTTTTTTTATTTTATCTGATGATTGCCCTTTTTCTTTCTTTTTTTTGTTTTTTCGATGAGTGTCTTAAAGTTGAGAAGAGGTATAGTATTGTGTGTGACGTCTCGGGCACAATCTTTGGTCCGCGCTATAGAAATCTACCCGTGTAATCCGCTTGAATACATTTAGCATCCGATCTAATGAATTTAGGAGAGTTTGGTAAATCGCAGTTAAAACACTTATGGACAGTCACAGCCGTCCATTACCTAATCGGAAAATCGGACGGTTTGAATTGTGTTTGGCCTGAGTCATAATTAGACGATGGCCTTGTAATTGAACGATTCGTACCGGGTTTCAAGCTGCCACGTACTGCAACTGTACGGCACTTGCAACTGTACTGGACTTCGTACACGGGCCTTTCCCCAATGGATAAACTGCAGTGAGCGGACCTTTAGACCTGCATAGAATTTAAATGGCATAGAAATCTGTGCAAATCTCAAATTTCTTGACCGTAAAACTGATAGACCGCTCATTGTATCCAATGAGCCCCATAAATTTTTTTTCCAACCTATAGACATGAAGTGTCTATATTAGGGATGCAAGTTGGAACCCATATGGAACCCATAACCGAAACCGACCGAAAAATCGGTCTGTTGAGCTGGACCAAAACGGGCCCAAAACCGAAAAATCGAAACCGGTTTCCAATAGGTTCAGTATTTTGGGTGGATGAAATGAAAAATCAGTTTAGTAGGTTTGGAAAATCAACCAAAAATTGAAAAAACCAAATAAAATAGAAAACACAAAAAATAAAATTAAAATGAAGCCAAACCAAACCGATTTTTTACAGTTTGGTTGAGTTTCAACTTTTCGAAATTTAACCAAATCAAACCGAAAAGTGAAATTTACGGTTTGATTCGGTTAACCAAATCTGTACCCCTCAGTCCATGGTAACCAACGGCTCATTGCAGACCCATCCTAGACAATGAGCTGACATCTTTTGAGCTATCCAGTTTTTTCAGACTTTCAAACATCCACAGACTTCCATGCACTTCAAATTCTGTGTCCGTCTCAAGTTACCCTCACTCCACAGCTTACAAGACTCGGCTCAGTGTTTGTAATGACCCGCTACTTGGTCTATTTACTGTATTTGTACAAATTAATTTTTTTAAACAAATACAGTAATTGAATACGTATTTGACAATCATGATTATTATGAAGTGTATTTCAGAAGCCTTGCTGCTTCCCTGAAATCGCTGCATGCAAAACAAAAAGTTAGAGAGAGAGAGAGAGGGAGAGAGAGAGTGCTGGGCAAGTTTCATAAACTTGCAACATATATTGACCTCATTTGGGTCTAAACAACTTCATCTGCAATATTTATTCGAGGAAAAAAATCAGGTGGGTTTTCTATTATCTTCGTGATTCTTGTTTCATTTCGGGTTTCAGATTTCTATAGCCATTTCTCTTTGTGGTGTTATTTGATCTGAGATGTTAAGTTTGGGTTCTTAAAAATCAGGTTTTTAAATATATATATTTTTTTATTTAATGAAAAACAGTATAGTGGATAATGATTTAAGAGATCCATGTAATTTTTCTCTATTTTGTTGCTAATTTATATATGTAATGCACCATACATGGTATTGATGATTTATCATTTGGGCTGTTTACCAGTGATTTTAGAGACTTTTAAATCCATTCATGGAAGTTTCTCTTTTGATTATGTTAAAATTAGTATTTTTTCCTTTTTCTTGCAATTTTTCCATTTATATGTGTATGTTAATTTTCGATTATTATTCAAATGTTTATTTGATTCTTGATTCATCATGTTTCTCGTCTTCTTTGTCTTTAAATGTTTGATCATCAGGATCTTTCTCTGTTGATTTGTTGTCAATCCATATAATTTTCTCATCTGGGTTTTTTGGATACAACTCTCGTGCAATCTCTTATCATATTCTTATTTAAGACATTTTGATTTTATTAATCAATATAGATTTATTATTATTATTATTAGTCTTTTCCAAATTATCTATATTCTCATTCTGTTAATCTTTCCTGCAGAAAAATATCTGGTTTACTTGAAAGGGGTGGAGGTGTGAGGCAATAATGCTGAGGAAGAGGAACAGAGCAATTCAGAGAGACCAAAGCAAGGGTCATCTGATGACTGATTCTGTTTCAGATCCTTGTTTCTCATCTGATGTGTTGGTACAAAAAAGTAGAACTGGTTCATTCTTCAATGACCCTGGATTGTTTATTGGGCTGAGCACAATGAGTTTACCAGATTCTGATTCAGCTAAGAGCCCTACTTCTACACTTGATTATAGAGTATTTTCTAATCTAGGAAACCCTTTTAGGTCTCCAAAATCAGGCCTTGATGGGTCTCAAAAAAGATGGGATTGTAATAGAGTAGGACTTGTTGGTCTGGTTGATTCTCTCATTGATCAAACCAAACCTTGTGGGCAGTTTTTAGGATCTTCAAATAGCCGGAATATAATTTTTGGATCACAAATGAGGATCAACATCCCTTCTTTGGCTAATAGCTGTACGATTTCTCCGAAAAAACAGACCGAGTCTCCCTGTCTTCAATTAGGCGATTCGAATACCTTATTAGGATTAGGTGAAACCCAATTAGAGATAGATCGTCCGGATTCGGATGTGTTATTAGGATCCAGTGGAATCGAGTTAGCGGCCCAGGCAATTGGAAAAACCCAATTTCCTCCTTCAGATTTTGGTAAATCGCTGTCCCCGCCAATGGGGTTAATATACTGTAGTTCTAAGTCGAATTGTGACGATTTTTGGTCCGATACTAAGTATTCCCAAGTGGGTTCTCTTCCATTAGTTAGCGAAAGCCCAAATTTTGATGATTCTTTGGATTTGAAATCAAGTTCGGTCCCAATATCCGTTGGCTCCAGTCATGGATTAATGGCACGTCTGTCTCCCAAAGAGATTGAACTTTCTGAGGATTATACTTGTGTAATTTCTCATGGTCCAAATCCTAAAACAACTCACATTTTTGGTGATTGCATTTTGGAGAGTCACACAAATGAGTTGGTGATCGGTTGTGATAAGCAGAAAGAACAGGGAATCGGGTCACCGGAGATAGTTACATCTTTGGGAGATTGCATGACATATCCTTCAGATGATTTCTTGAGTTTTTGTTACTGTTGTAAGAAAAAATTGGAAGAGGGGAAAGACATCTACATGTACAGGTTTGTCTGAAATAATCCCCCAATTTAATGGTGTTTTCTATTCTTTCGAGTAATTTTGACCATGCTAGTTTCTTTCTCATTTAATTGAATTCTGTGTAATTCGAATAGGGAGCTCTTATTTTCTAATTATTCTTAGTGCCCAGTTTTGTCTATGTAAAATGTTATTAAGATCGATTCTTATGACTGCTTTACACAAAAAATGCCATGAAAAGAAACCATTTAAGCCGTGAGGCATAAATCTTTGAATATTTATGTAAATCATGTGTATGGCCAACACTTGTACCACTTTCAGCCCACCGTTCACCTGTATCCGAGCATTGGATCCATTAGCGCGTTGGTGGTCGATCGATAAAAAAAAGTGCATAAAGATCAGATGGTTCAAATCTCCAATGACCGTGTTTTTTGGGCAGACTGTGGCACCCAGTATGAGCTACGATGTGCCATGTGGCGTAAAATGTGTGCTTTTCATGGTCTCTTTCTATAAATGCATCTCACAAACCATTATTCCAACATTTTTTTTGTCGGCTGAAGTGGTTGCTCATATGGATAAGTTCTAAATAACAAATTGATTTTGGATGCAATTCATTCTTGTCAGTGTCCTATTGTGCATTCTTGGCATAATTAAATTGTATTGACCTGGATTTTTAACTGTAATTTGAATTATTAATTTGCAAAAGTAATATTTAGAAAGCTATTGAATGAGAGTATCTCAGTTCTTTTGTTTCATGCAGAGGTGACAAGGCATTCTGCAGCTGCAATTGCCGCATTCAAGAGATTTTAGTCGACGAGGAAATGGAGAAACCCGAAAATAATTCTCCCCGTTCTCCAAAATTGACAACCCCTGATAAAATATTCCTAACTGGAATGGATATTGCCATATAGGCAGAAAGATTGCAGTCCCAATCCCATCAAGTCCACGATCGATGAAACTACCGAGGTAAACGCCCGATCATCTGTTTACAAAAGCGCTGTCTATGTGAATTGTTAGCAGCCTGGGTGATCACTATGTACATTGTTTTGTTTACTGATTATGTTTCAACTTTCAATGTGTCTTTGGGCTATGGCAAGGCAGTCTACTTTTTTCATATTGAAGTATGGATAACGTTAGACTTTTGTCTTATAATTTTGATTAGAGAGGGTGCTATCAGCCCTCGCGTTTCCCTTTTTTTTTGGGGTGGGGAGGGGCCAAGACATAATGTGTAAGCCACTGACCCAGAAATATTATCTACTTTAAATATAAAAATAATATATGTTCTATTTGTTTATGATCTTTTGACTTTCACTTAATTGTGTGATAAAATATTATGCTTTGGTGTAACTGAAATCTCAGATATGGAAACTAAAGTTGAGGCAACAAAAATCTTATTGGCTGCAATTGTTAGGGCTTGGAGAAATTTGTTCTGCATTTAATATCATCATGAGTCTCGTGGGGTGTGAATAACGGTACCCTTTTGTTTGCCGTGAATAATCTACAAAATATTTAAAAAATTTCGAAGCGATGGAGGTGCGAAATCTTTAGTTGTGTTTCTGACAAATTGACAATCTGTGATTAGCTTCTGAACTCTATTGATGAATGATATAATCTCTTGTTTTTTAAGTACATAGTGTGAGGTTAGAGGGTCCTCTCCTGTAGAATTAAACCCCGAAAGAAGAGAATATACAAAATTAGAAATGTACTCAATAGGAGTGGCCTCGACAAAGCTTCGGCATCACCATGACCCCAGACGAAACCACCCTACAGCAAAACTGAAACTCTACTTTTACAGAAACAAACCACCATATGACCAAGGCGCTCCCCGAGAAAGAAAACCAGGTTAAGACTGAGAAAAACAGAACTCCAAAGCCTGTACAAAGCCCAAAGCTGCAAACTCAAGACACACAAAAGAAGAATACTTCTAGCCTCTCTCTTGAACCATACTTCTAGCCAATCCCTGTAGGTCCCGAACTGGCCTCCAATTTGGCAAGAGAATCAGCCACCTTGCTACCAGATCAAGGATATGATTGTAAGCAATCTCTCTCTCCTCTCTGTTTTCAGTAACTTTATCAAAGATCGGTAAGTATCTCCACGGAATAACGGAAGTACCCCTTCAACCATCTGATGACCACTTCTAGTTTCCTCCGACGAACTAATAAGCTACTCGCCAGTTCAAAAGTAGTCGTATGCCGAAATCCGTAGCCATCAATTCCACGTCATTGTTTGTACACCAACATATGCTGAAATAATGGTGATAATAGGCTGTAGACGCTTACACATCCAAACTCACTTTCACGTCTGTTGAGATGTAAATCATATTCCAAAAGCAAGCCAGACAGATATCTCGATTATCCTACTCATAAGGCTCTCCCATGGTCCTCTTTACTTTCCATGCATTCATAATTTGAGCACTTTTAGATTGTTCTTCAGGAACTTGTTATTTAAGAACCATATATCTGTTTTTTTTTTTTTGATAACAAGAAAGAACCATATTTCAATGTTGTCACTTTGGGACCATATGTAATATGTTGGCGAAAACGGGAATAATGGAAAAGTAAATGACACCGGTGAAAATAGGAAGAGTGGAAAAGAAAATGACAAAAATCAAAATCCAATACAGTGATGAAATTCAAGGCTTGAGAAATGTTACTATCTTTAAACCAATATTTGCCTCCACAACTTTGACAAAAGGTCAGTTCATTTTAAGGTAATCCCTTCTCCTTTAATATCCACTTGTATTAAAATACCTTTTTTTTACTTATAAAAAAGTACATAATTGGTGTAAAATAGTTGTTGACTTCATCTTTAAAAGAGTATAAAATCTAATTTTATGGGCTACTATTCATTTTACACTGAAGAAAACACTCCAATAAAACTGTAACTTCACCCCAACTCTCCCGGTCTGCATACATTGACCACCTCTAAATTAGACGAAAGTGATCATTTTTTGTGTCAATATTTCACACAACGGATCTTGAGATCATAGATATTTCATTAGACAATCAATTCTTTATTTCATGTGACACACATTCCAATCAGTGACCCTAAAATCATGTTGCATATAATCATGCTCAAACAGAACTTTAGGGTTACTTTTTGGGATGTTTGCCACGTGGAATAAAAAGTGATTGTACGATGGTTCACCCATGATCTAAAGAGTCATTGTGTGGAAAGTTGGCACAAGAAACAATCTCCATCGTCTCATTCCAAGGAGGTCAATGTATGTCGGCTTAAAGCAATGAGTTGAGGCTGCAATTTCATTCGCCGGAAACAAAGGTACCTATTTACTTTTAGTTGGTACATTTTAAAGTCCGAATATAAAGTGATCATTGCAGATTTTACCTACAAGAATTGAAAATTTCGAGCTATAGCCTCGTAAGTGAAAAAAATTGCAAGTAGTATTTGAGGCACAAAACACACTACAAAAAATAAGATTATTAAATTGCCGCTATTAACCAAAACACTGTTATTAGTACTCTCACAAGCAGCTTAGTGGCAGTTTTTAGTTGCCGCTAATAATCTTATTTTTTTGTAGTGTATCGAAATGAACAAACTAAATTGCATTTTTTAATAGTAAAATGAGGTGATTACTCATACTATTCACCCCTTATGGTTATTTTGGATCAATTGGATTAGTGTCTATGTGTAGGTCTTTGTACCCATCTCTTTATATTAGAGGCTTTAAGCCTTAATAGAAATTAAGGTTTTGAATATAAATCTTTTTATGGTATCAAAGTGGGTTCTTCTTGAAACTTTGATCATCTACATCTGATGGCCATTGATGTCCTAAAAGTTACCTTCATTGCAAATTCCTTCCTACCTCTCCTCTCTTCACCATGGCGATCGATGATGTAAATATCAACAATTTCATATCTAATCTATCTTTAATCACTATTCGTCTCGATGATTGGAAATATCTTCTATGGAAACGATAGTTTCGCATCGTTCTCATAGCTCATCGGATCTTAAATACATTGATGACACACTCATCATACCCGAAGAAGAAGTGAAGGCAGAAGGATCCCTCTAATATGTTAATTCCAAATGTTGTAGTTGATTTGTGATTAACAAAGTCTTAGCTGCATCATTGCTATAGTTAGCGAATCGGTTCTTCCCTATTTTCTTGAAACCGACTTTGCACGGAAAGCTTGACGTCTTCTTGAACGTCGTTATACTCTAATATCCTGTAGCTTAAATCCGATTTACAACAAATTAAAAAGAATTCAACTTTCATGAATCTAAATCTTCTTACCGAACGTGCCCAAAGTGATTACCAACAGATTACCGGCAAGCAGGTTCCAAGATACAATAAATTGGATTTGTATTCTTGTAAGGACTTGATAACAAAGCAATTTTGAAAATAAGTAAAACAATGGAATTTGTCTCTTTAATTAGATAATAAAGAAGTGTCTAATTAGATACCCTTCAAAAGAGGTACATGACCTTTCCCTCAAAGGGGTATACTCATGGATCAAAATTTCGTCCAATACCGATACGTATCGGTATCAGTAGTGAACGATATGGTACATTGAATATGCCGTATCGTTAATATATATGTATATAGCCGGATGATACATTGAATGTATCGTCCGGTACTGTCTGATACTGATATGTACCGGTTTTGAGCTCGGACGATACGTATTGATTTTCCGGCATTTTGATATGTGGGTATACTTTCCTTCAAAAGCGGTATGACCTTTCACAGAAAGGGATACTAAGCACTTGGTCAACTATTTGATAAAAAAAAATAAAAAATAAAAAATTTCCAGCAATAATCTCCATTAAATCAAAACATTTATGAATCAACATATATCTTGAAAGTATCTTCCTTGTAGGATCTCTCTTTGCCCGAGTTTTAATCAGCAACATGTTATTTGAGAATTGATTTGAATCAAAGTGGACTTTGGTACCATGCCAAATCTCCAATAAATCACTGACGGTCATTGATGTCTTAAAAGTTACCTTCACTGCAAATTTCTTCCTACCTCTCCTCTTTTCACCATGGTGATTGATAATGTTAAATATCAATAATTTTATCTCTAATCTATCTTATTTGATCACTATTTGTCTCGATGATTGAAACTATCTTCTATGGAAACGATTGTTTCGCACCGCTCTCATAGCTCATCAGATCTTAAAATACATTGATGACATAATCATCATACCCGAAGAAGTGAAGGCAGAAGGATGCCTCTGATATGTTAATTCCAAATGATGTAGTTGATTTGTGACTAACAAATTCTTAGCTGCATCATTGCTATAGTTAGCGAATCGATTCTTCCCTATCTTCTTGAATCCGGCTTTGCACGAAAAGTTTGACGTCTTCTTGAACGTCGTTATACTCTAATATCCTGTAGCTTAAATCCGATTTACAACAAATTAAAAAGAATTCAATTCCCATAAATCTAAATCTTCTTATTGAACGTGCCCAAAGTGATCACCAACAGATTACCAGCAAACTGGTTCCAAGATACAATAAATTGGATTTGTATTCTTGCAAGGACTTGATCACAAAGCAATTTTGAAAATAAGTAAAACATTGGAATTCGTCTCTTTAAATAGATAATAAAGAAGTGTCTAATTCAAGGATCAAAATTTCGGGTTTCGTTCCTCCGAAACCGAAATTTTAGACCGAAATTTTGGCCGATAATTTGATCGAAAACTTCAATTTCATATATTTTATGATCGAAATTTCAGTAATTTAGGCCGAAATTTTGATCCTTGGTCTAATTAGATACCCTTCAAAAGAGGTGCATGACCTTTCCGTCAAAGGGGTATACTTTCCCTCAAAAGTGACATGACCTTTCAAACAAAGGGATACTAAGCACTTGGTCAACTATTTGACCCAAACAAAAAAAAATACTTTAAAATTTTCCAACAATAATCTCCACTAAATCATAACAGTTATAAATCAAAATATATCTTGAAAGTATCTTCCTTGTAGGAGCACTCTACCTGCCTGACTTTTAATCAGCAACTTGTTATTTGAGAATTGATTTGAATCAAAGTGGACTCTGGTACCATGCCAAATCTCCAATAAATCGCTTCTTAGCAGTTTTCTGCTTAATTATCGTATTAGGACATGTAAGGAGATGTAAGGAATGTCAATCGGTCGGTTAGGGTCGGGCAAAAATTATGGGTGCCCAGCGGGTAAAGGGAATATGCACAACCCGTCCCGATGATGCACCCTGACCTGACTAATGGGTCAAGGGTGTATGCCCGACTCAACTAAAAAGCCCGACCCAAATATACCAGATCTTGGGAGTCAACCAGACCAAAATGTTGGGTCCAATGCAACACGCCCTACGCAACCCAGTAGGTCAAGTTTATGTGCCTGACCAGTAAAAACTTCAGGTTAGGCGGGTTGGGTATCGGATCAACCTGACCCTTTGACAGCCCTAGAGATGTAGCCTGCCGAACATCGAATAAGCTTAAATGGTTGCTACCATGGTATTCGTTGGCTCCTGAAATTTTGAAGATGGCAGAAGCAAGATATGAGCTTGTTTGTGGGATCAAGCATTTCCATGAATCCAATGGAGCAAAATCATATACGCACGTAGTCCTCCATAAGGAAGACTAATATAGTATTATGGGGCAATGGTTGGAAAATTAAGAAAGCCAAGATTCTCCTATTACCAAAGGCGGTGAATGGGGTAGTATTGGAAATTCGATTCTACCTAGTAAAATCGATGGTAAATACTCATCATTAGTTTCAAAAAATTGCTAGTGAGCACCCGTTGTCATATTTACAATCTTTTCTCTTTATATTTTTTTAGGATTAAAAAAAAATATTATGAGTTGAAATCGGATTTTATTTTAGAAAAAGAAAAAGAAAAAAAAACAAAAAAAGTAGGTTTCAAGACAGTTTTTATTAATTAAATGGTATCCTCGACCACAGTGGGAGCGCTAAACCACTGCGCTATGCGGTCGTGCCTGTTACAACACTAACAAATAATTAATTATACTGGAAAAGTAGAAATTAGTAGGGATAAAATAAAGTGAAGACGCGCATTCACAAGTTTTTTGCGTGCACGAAAATATCTTGCCGTGAGAGCGATAAGCCAAAACTCTAATGGTTCTTTTCCCAGCCGCCAGTAGCGCTTGTAGCGAATCTAAGCCTTCCAGGTGGCAAATCAGCGTTGAAGCTATATACTGAAAGCCACAAGATATGGATCGAGATTCGAGAATAATAGGTTAACCGATGGGGATTTAGAGAAAGCGCCAACAGCTCTTTAAAACCACGAACTATTAAATGTTCAATTTTTTATTTCAAACGAAACAGACACCCGAAAAGTTAGCTCTAAAATTATATGATACACATCACACTCATACATAAATTTAAGACATTTTGAGATCTATGAATTAGGTTTCACGTGCTTATAATGCTGAGTGCTTTGAATCAAAATAAGATCATTTTCGTCCTAATCGTCGACACAAGGGATCTTAAGATCATAATCTACCATTAGCTGGTCAGATTTAGTTTTAGGTGATACACATCTCCAAAAGTGATCTAAGAATCACGTTTGATATACACTTATGATCATATTCTTTTTTTGAGATGTATGCCACATAACATGAAAATCTGACCATCTTGATGTTGAGGCCATAATCTCAAAATCTGTGGGGATGAAGATTGAGACGAAAAATGATATCCGCCATTTGGTTCAAAATAGTCAAAATACTAAGCACTTGGAACGCAAGTTGATAAGGAAGAAACTCAGGTTGTAAAATGATAGAGAATATTTAAGATTATAATAAAGATAGATGTCATATAATGTGTATCTTATATTTTAGGCATGATGAAAATTGATTACGATTTTTATATATTTTTAAAAATATTTTAAAGCTGTCTATTTTATAATTAAAGATCTCTTGAGATCTTAATTATGTGTATTCACCTTTATTTAAAGAGGCCTTCCTTCCTAATAAAAATAAGAAGAAAGTCCTCTTTAAATAGAGATGAATACAATCAATTAAGATCTCAAGAGATCTTTAATTATTTAAAATAATTTCTAAAATATTTAAAAATCCTAATCAATCTTCAACATGTTTAAAATTCAACATGTTTAAAAGATAAGATACACATCATATAATGTGTATCTCTCTTATGAAGTGACAAATTTCTTCAAAAATCTATGAAATTTCTTTGAAATTTACTGAAATAGGAGTTGGCTGAAACTTTCGGTGAAATTTCGATGATTTCTCCGAAATCACTGAAATTAATAAATCTTTTCTAATTTTTATAATTTTTTAAATAATAAATAAAATTTTATAATTTAATATTTTTTATACTCTCTGAAATTTTCTCAAAACTTTTTGAATTTTTTTTTTAATTTATCCAATATAAACCAAAATGCCCCTACAGAAATGTTGCCGAAAATAAAATTTATCGCTATGCTTATAATCTTAAATATTGTCACTTAATAAATATACAACTACCTTTTAGAAATACTACCGACGTGACAAAAAAGACCCCCCCTTCTCGCATTATAATAGTATAGTAAGGATGATGTCAATTTCTTTTTATGATCACTGATCAACGTTGCACATGCCCAAACCAATGTGTCCGCAATCTATCTTATCTCACGTGTAACGCAACGATCAATCTCTGCACCCAAGACCAAAGTCTCACTTCTCTTTGGGTACCTCTATTTCGTGTCCACGCAATTTCTGAGGGCGTCGACCATCGCCCTAAACCACATGGATTGCTTTAAATCAGACTATCCAAAACGTTTATCCCTTCAATCTTCTACACATGGATCTTGAGACTATGATTGTATCATTAGACGGTCTGTTTTTACTTCCACATCATACATATCTTCAAAAAATCTCGTTTGACTGTGCTATGTGTCATGTGAAATTTCGTCTCGTGTGCAAGTAGGTGGTTTCTCTTTTGAAAATTTGTGTCATATGAAATAAAAAATCAGACCGTTTAATGATATGTTTATGGTCTCAAGATCTATCGTGTAAAAGATTGGGATGAAAAATGATCTAAATCGTTTAATTCAAAGCAATCAATGCGTTTAAATGGGATTCAAATGTAGGAGCCCTAGGAGACTGCAAGGGCTCCAATGTAGGTACCCTTTCTCTTTTTGCATTTTTCTTTCGTGAAACTTTTTTATTAATACAACAAATTTTAAATTTAAAAATAGCGTATATGCTTTATAGCAGCATTACATGCGTTGCCTCATGACAACTTTTGGACTTTGGTCATGAAGTTCACTTGGTATTAAAATCGTTTGCATACAAGGGATCCTCACTTTCATATGTTATTATAGGTTTTACACCAACCAGGTCGCTCGAGCAACCGGGGCTCGATTCAAAAGATTTTTCTTGGGTTCAAGTCGCTCAAGCGACTTCGGTTGTCACTCGAGCGACCGGAGACATTAGTTATGTGCTGACTTTAGTATTTGACAAGTTTCTCTTGGAAAAAAAGTAGACTTTGTATCTTTTATATAAAGATAATGCTCTTGGCCAAATAATAGAGTTGAGATATATGGAAAACCTATCTCAGGTTTTTGAAAGAAAGCTTTGAGAGGCAATGTATTGAAAAATTGTTTAGAGATTGAATATTCGATTGAAGTACTTCTTGTGTCAGAATCGTTACTATATTCCAGCAGATCTCTTCTCTGTTCTTTGAAGGACATCATCCTTGGTTTACCAATAGTTTTACTGTTGAAAATCGTCTTTGATCTTGTTTGTGAGTGCATTAGAGAAAAGAGAGTGTATGCGTTATAAACATTCATATATAATACATATATTTCCGTAGACGTAGCCCTCTCGAGGGTTCAATAGAGTGGGTCAAATTCTTAACATTAAATCATCTATACACGCAATAAGCTGGTTCAAATCTCAAGTTCGTTGCCCGATGTAAAGACCCACTACAAGGATTTGGTGGGTCGGAGATTGCTTCGAGAAACGATCACCATTGTTAGTCAAATGGGTGCCATCAACGGCTAATACAGGTTTTAAAATGTACATGATTGCCGTTCACTTTAGAGGTGGTGTTTGAAGCCTGAAGATGTTTTTTTAATGGTCTTCAACCCAACAACTCTTTGCATAGGGTGCCATATTTAATCACTTTCTGACCCATTTCAATCCATCTTGGGAAAGAGTCAGTTCCCTATAGAATGACATGGAATTGTGACCGAAAATAATTCATATTTTATTAAAAATATTTGTACTTTCACTTCTCTCACGCTTAGTTTTTTTTTTTTCTCTAATGGTCATATTAGGGTACCTTTATTTGCACCCTCCGAATCTTCAAGGGCACCTATGATGAAAACTATTGACTGCCTTGAATCAGACGATGGAGACAATTTTTCGTCCCAATCTTCCACGGAATGGATTGGAAGATCAAGGCATACAATTAGACAATCAATTCTTGATTCCACTGATGCATCCCAAAATTGATCTGAAATCACATTTGAGTGTGACACGTGCCACATGCCCACATGATTCTGTTATCACTTTTTTAAGATGTGTGCCAAGTGAAATTAAAAACTGACCGTCTAATGGTATGCCCATGATCTCAAGATCCACCGAGAAAACGATAGGGATGAAATAGATTTCCATTTTCTGATTTAAAGCAGTCAACGATTTTTAGTGTAGGTGCCCTCAAAGATTCAGTAGGTTCCAATAAAAGTACCGTATTCTATTTTACTAAACAAAACAATCTAGGAATAGGATGTAGAATAGTCTCCTCCAGAAAGTGAGACTGTTCTATTGAAAACAGCAAGAGAAATTATAAAGAAACTAAAACAAACAGAAACGATAAAATTAAAACAACCACAAAAACACACTGACGCAACAAGATAGCTGAATCCCCTCATTGGGCCGCTTTAGAGAAACCAAAAAAAACAACAACTACCTCTCCACATATATACACTACGAAGAGAGGAGGCACAGTTATATTTCGTACTTTCCTTCATGGTCTCCCCCTCATCATAAATCATTAAAAGACGAGTGAACGAGCAAAAGATAGGAAACGATCAATGCGAGCAATTGGATGCAGTTGTCCCCATCTGTTTAGTGTTGTAAGACTTGCAATTGAGGCATTTCTGAGCGACAACATGAAACTGAACTTCCGACTTTGCTCCACAGTCATTGCATAGGATCGACACCTGTCATATTTTTCCAGCCACATCATCATCATCATCATCATTCAATTCAAGATTAATTTTTTTGGTCATATAAACTCGTCATTGTTCAAATTTATAGGTTAAAGATTTATATATTCCAATTTTTTTATTTTTTGAAAAAAAATAGGTTCTAAATGCCAGAGAAAAAAACGCTTATTGACATTTATAGTAGATAAAATTTTCTGAAAATCTTTTGGCTTTTTTTCTTCAAAATTTTAAATATTTTTAATAAACTATATGAAATGGTGGTAAATAGTAAATAAGATTTGTTGGCCGGTTGGACCGTGGTCTAAGAGGGTTGGTTGGGCTTGATTCAGGCCCCGGCCCAGACATTTTAGATAACCAAGTTGGGTCTAAGATAGCTCGACATCCTCACCTCTTGATAGTTGATACTCTTAGAAACAATGTAGCCGTATTTTTCATAATTTAGTTAAGTAAATCGAATATAAATGAAAACATGTCACTTGGAGATGTTCTAAATATAAGGTGGCGGTAAGATCTGCATTACTAGATGATGCATAGTGTTAGATTATTAAAAAGTGAAGAGAGTACACGTGATTAAGATGCAAATGCTAATGGTAAATACGTGGAGCTACAAGGATAGAATTAGGAATGACTTCAGACGAGTTGTTTTGACACAAACATCAGGAAATAATAGAAGCAAAGATCAATAGAGACTTGGGCGGAAGTAGAGAGAGGACAAATTGAAAGATTGCAGAGACGAGTTTCGGTCTAAACAGAGAGAAGTACAAAAAATAGGACTACGGTTAAACGTATCAGCCAATTCCGGTATATACTGAGGTTTGACATGTAGATAGCGGCATAGTTGTAAAACTCAGTGAGTCGACGAGTTCGCTCGGCCGAGTTTCTCGAATCGCTGTGATTTCGAGTAATGTTCGAGCCGAGTCAAGATTTTGCTAGGATGATGCAATCAGGGTTCAGACACTACGCTTATATAACATATTTTCATGGGCTAAGGTGTTAAAAACCCTATCGTTTGTAGTAGTATTAAACTACCCATTTTATCAACATACCTTTCCATCATTTTCCTTGTAACATATTTTTCTAATTTTTATAAGATAAATATATTTCAAAATATATACTAAATTACCGTGTCGGATTAAGTCGAGTTTATCCTGAGTCTTCGATTTAATTCGATCAACTGAATTTCAAGTCGAGTTTTCGCGTTTTAAAACCAAGGGAGATACTAATAGATGTATATCAATGTCTTTCTTGTATTAACCAATACCTACACATATCGAGTATTAACATGTCAATTTGTTTAAAATGATGACAATGGATTTCTTGAACCCATTGACAAGAGACTTCAACATTTCTTGTATTAGTACATTGGCACATGCTCTGGTATCGTTCTCATTTCTGTTCATGAAATAAACAGTTTTCATATTAAGTAAAAGCACAGGTTGCATAATAAAAGTTATAGTTATATGCCATTGAATATTATAACCTATGAATGTCGTATAAATCACCTATGAATTATACATCAACTCATTATCATGCTCAATCCTCAGTTCATAATTACATTTTTGTAATAGTAGTATGTAATAAAAATACGAGTACCTTTAAATCCACCCACCGAATCTTTCAGTTCACCCACGCTGAAACACATTGACTGCGTTGAATCAAACGATGGGGCATCGTCTATCCTCCCAATCTTTCACACAATAGATCTTGAGATCGTGGGCATAACATTAGACGGTCAGTGTTTTATTTCACGTGACAAACATCTCAGAAAAGTGACCTTAACATCACGTGCACGCTCAAAATTGATTTTAAGGTCACTTTTTTGGGTGTGTACCATATGAAATAATTCTCCGACCATCTGATGGTACGCACATGATCTCAAGATCCATTGTGTGATTCAATTCGGTCAAAGTGTTTCAGCGTGGGTGAACTCAAAGATTTGGTGGGTGGATTTAAAGGTACTCTAAAAAATACTCACTATTCTAAATTATTCATTTATTTATAATAAAATTAAAAATTAAATCTTATTAGTGATTATTGTTGGAGATGTTATTTCTATTGTATGGGTGTATAATAAGTAACTTTAGGTGTGTAGTAAATAACTTTGGGTGTATGTGTAGTTAAGTGAATTTTAAGTTGTACAATTCACTTAACTCGGGAACCATGTAATACGTGAACATGCTAAGATGATATAAATAATATTTTGCATTGGGATTTGAGTGACTTTTGACACAACCCTAATTTCTCTCAGCTTCTTCTTCTTCCTCTACTCGACCCTTATTTTAACTTGGTATCAAAGCAGTGAATCGATCAATACCACGTCAAATGTTACCGCTACTGACGTCACCAGAAATTTGCTGACTTCAGCCATCACCGGGACTCTACCGGAATCGATCGAAACCACCAGGAACTTGGTCGGTTTTTTATTCGGAGTATCTTTTCCTTTTGCACCATCTTCATCTGAATCTGAAAACTAGAACTCAAAGAGAGTTGCAGTGAACTTAGATCTCTTGCAGATCTGATGTGAGGCGTCGAAACCTGTTCAAAACGTTATTTCGATTCCTTTGTTGATATGCTGTAATGTTTTTGGAGGTTGTAGATCTGCCAGAAATTGAAATCAATGTCGCCGGAGTTGTTGTTTCTCGTCGGGACTATCAAATCTCGCCGAAAATCTTCGAATATGCATCGAAATTGGTTGGAAACCTTCTAATGTTGCCGGAACACTTTGGAGACTCGCCGGAATGCCTATTTCGAATAAGATCTATGGGATAAACCCTATTCATTGAGTTTTTTAATGTGTTTTTTATCTAGATTTCATCCATTATTGTTGCGTGGTTACCATTTCGACTACCGGCATGAGTTATTTGCTTGAGATTTGACATGATTGTGGCGTTATGTGTTGGTTAAATTGGTGAAGTTGAACCACTCTTTGGGGTTGCGTGATGCATTTTTGAATGCTGTTTTGGGATTAGTCAGTGAACTGTGTAGGTATTCTCTCTATTTGGAAGCTGTGGGTCTTCTATTTTTTGAATTATTTTGATCTCGGTATCTCTTAATCATGGACGAGAATAAATCCGGAATTATTGGTGGGGGAGATATTTCTCATAACTTACAAATTACTACGAATAAATTGAATGAGGCCAATTATCTTTCATGGTCACGATCTGCTACTATGTACTTAGGGATGAAGAAAAAATTGAGTTACATTTATAGGACTATCCCAAAACCCAAAGAAGATGACCCCAAGTACGTTGATTGGGAAAGTGACAATTTAACTGTCATGACATGACTGCTACACTCAATGCAACCAGACATTAGTGCTTCTTCTATGTATGTCATTGATGCTAAACAATTATGAGAGGCTGTGAGGGATGCGTTCTCGTGTAAACAAAACCTCGCAAAAATGTTTCAAGTTAGTGACAAAATTAACACTATGAAGAGCAAGGTGATAAGACTATTGGAGAGTACTACACTCAAATGAGGAGTTTGCAAGATAAATTAGCCTAGTATCAAGAAGAAGAATTGTGCAGCTTGTGTGCCAGCAAGGCTAGTAAAAATACTGGAAGGAGAGTTTTTGACTTCCTAAAAGGGGTTAGACCTGAATATGAGAATGTAAAATCAAACATTCTCGGTAGAGAGGAGTGCCCTCCACTTGGTACTGTGGATGCCCTCCTCCAGCACGAGGAGAGCAGACAACAGTTTATACAAATTCCTGATGGTGATGTATCTGAGAGATATGTCCTACCATCCTTCACTTCTTTTGGTCGTGGTGAAGGCAAATTTAGTAGTAGAGGTGATGGTCGTGAAGGTCGTGGGGGCCTCTCCCGTGAAGAAAGAGAAAAATTATTGTGTTCTTATTGCAGCAAGAAGGGTCATACTAGAGAAAGATGTTGGGAATTATATGGGACACCGAAATTCTTTCAAGGTCGTGTATCCCAGTCCTCCACTGAGGAAACTTTTAATCCAGTTGGTGGTCAAAGTATCTCTACTGCTTCAGCTCCATCTGATTTCCAGAGCTTACAAAGAGAGTTTCAAAATCTCTAAGGCCGCCTTCAGCGCATGACGGTAACACAAAGACAAACATCTTCCTCCAACATAGCTGAGTCAGGTACCTATGGGTCTGCACATGTAACCTCCTCCTCTCAGTCCCCAAGAGTCATCAATTCCGGAGCTACGGATCATATATCTGGTATGACAGATTTATTTTTATCTGTGTCTAGTCTTTCTGATTCTATACATATTCGCATTGCTGATGGATCCCTTATTCCTGTAAAGGGCAAAGGGAGTGTTCAATTAGGCACCTTGTCTCTTGATTCTACTCTTTTGATTCCTAACATGCCTATAAATTTATTATATGTCAGTAAAATTACCAATTCCTTACATTGTAGTGTGACATTCTTTCCGTCATATTGTGTTTTCCAGGACCTGAAATCGGAGAAGATCCTTGGTCATGGTACTGAAGAGAAGGGACTCTACCTCTTTCAATGTTTACGTGGTGCAACTCCTCTTGCAGCTATGGTGGTTTTTGTTGATGAAGTAAGATTATAGCACTCCCACTATGGCCATTCTCATATTAGTCGTTTGAAACTTTTATTTCTAGAAAAATTTCATGGATTTGATAGTAGTTTGTTTAAGTGTGAGACTTGTCAATTCTCTAAACATGTTCGCAATTATTATCCCTTGAGTGGTAGTAAATGTGTTATTCCTTTTGAAGTTATTCACTCTGATGTGTGGGGGCCTTCCCCTGTTACTTCTTTGAATGGTTATCGTTACTTTGTTACTTTTATTGATGAATGCACAAGACTCACTATGCTCTTTCTTATGCGCACCAAAGACGAAGTTGCCTCTATTTTTCCTATGTTTCATAGACTAGTTAGCACACAATTTCATGAGCATGTTAATGTTCTTCGATCGGATAATAGTGGGGAATATTCCTCTCACGTTTTCCAGTCTTATCTTCTCTCATGGAATTGTGTGGCAAACTACCTGTTCTTATACACCCTAACAGAATGGGGTTGCTGAAAGGAAAAATAAGCATTTACTTGAGATTGATATGAAAGTTCCTAAACATCTCTGAGGTGAAGCTGTCCTCACCGCTGCTTACCTCATCAATCGAATGCCTACACATTTTCTGGAAGGACATTCTCCCTTCCAACTTGTGTCTCCTCATCAACCTCTGTTCTTGGTGCCACCATGTATCTTTGGTTCCTTGTGTTTTACACATATTCCCAATATTAAACTTGATCCCAAGGCTACTAAGTGTATTTTTATTGGGTATCCCTCTTCTCAGAAAGGATACAAGTACTTTGACCCTCTCACTCGTCGTGTGATAGTCACCATGTATGTCACATTCTTTGAGGGCACTCTTTTTTCCAGTCCTCTAAGTCCTCTTCAAGGAGAAACAACTTAAAAATGAAGAGTACTCTGAGATGTTTAGAGCTTTACCTATGGGAGAGGGAGATGATGGAGATTGTGACACGGTGCATGATGATGTTGAACTACAGAAAAAGTGAACCCACCTTTGATAAATATGGAAAGGGAAAGATGTATGTGCGAATAAATAAGCAAAGCATCGTTGATGTCACTGCGCATGAGAATGTAGATGAGTCACCTTCTTAGCCCGACCAGGATCTCTTATCCGAAAAGGGTCCTCTTATTTCTGACCTTCATCTACCCATTGCTCACAGAAAACTTCCTAGATCATGTACTCGTCATCCCATCAATGTGTCATATCACAACCTCTCATCATCTCATTATGGTTTTATTTGTTCTCTTGATTCTATCACCCTTCCTGCTATTATTTCTGATGGCTTATTGCGGCCAAAATGGAAGGATGCTATGATGCAAGAGATGAAAGCTTTGGAACAGAATCAAACTTGAAAAATTGTTGAACTCCCAGAAGGAAAGAGAGTTGTTGGCTGCAAATGGGTGTATACAGTTAAGTATAGACCTGATGGTACTGTTAAAAGATATAAAGCAAGGTATGTAGCAAAGGGGTACACTCAAACACAAGGAGTTGATTATCATGACACCTTTGCACCTGTAGCCAAGTCCAACACAATCAGAGTATTGTTATCTCTGGCTGCCCACAAAGATTGGCCACTCTCTCAACTTGACATGAAGAATGCATTTCTTCATGGTGATCTCAACGAAGAAGTACATGGACCTTCCTCCTGGGTTTTGTAAAAGAAGGGGAGAAGGAAAAAGTGTGTAGATTTAAGAAATCAATCTATGGATTAAAACAATCCTCAAGAGGCCTGATTTCAAAAATTTAGTGATGCTATTATGAGATTCGGGTACCGAAGAAGTCACCATGGTCATACTCTATTTGTAAAAAGGGAAATCAAAATGATTGCTATACTAGTTTATGTTGATGATATCATCATTACTGGGGCTGATAGTCATGAGATTCTTAAACTAAATGAGTATTTGAGCAGAGTTTGAAATTAAAGACTTTGGAAGCTTGAAATATTTTCTTGGCATTGAAGTGGCGAGATCTAAGAAGGGCATCTCATTATCCCAGCGAAAGTATACCATAGACCTCCTTCATGATATAGGTTTTTTGGGGTGTAGGCCTGTTGTGACCCCTATTGAACAAAATCACCGATTAAATGGTGAAGAAGGTGATCTTCTCAAGGATCCACGTACATATAAGAAATTAGTTGATAAGCTGATTTATCTAACCATGACCCGTCCGGATATTGCTTATGCAGTAAGTGTGGTGAGTCAATATATGCACTCACCAAGGACAGTGCATTTGGAGGTTGTTCACAGGATCCTAAGGTATTTGAAAGGAAGTCCCGGCAAAGGGCTTCTCTAAAAAAATCGTGGTCATTTAGATGTAGAGATATTTACTGATGCCGATTGGGCCGGGTCTCTGGATGATAGGAGATCAACTACTGGATATTGCACCTTCTTGGGAGTAATTTGCTCACATGAAAATTTAAGAAGCAACATGTATCAAACTCCAGTGCCGAGGGGGAGTATCGTGCTATCTCCCAAGGTGCGAGAGAAAGCATGTGGCTTAAACTCATCTTGTCAGATTTGGGAGTTGTTGTAACCTCCCCAATTATCTTGTGTGGTGACAATGAAGTCACCCATTATATTGCAGAGAATCCTGTCTTTCATAAAAGAATAAAACACATTGAGGTGGACTGTCACTATATTCGTGAGAAGGTCGAGTCCAAAGAAATTAGTATTCCTCAAGTTAGAACTGAGGATCAACTTGTCGATATCTTGACTAAAGGTGTAGGTGGCAAGAGACTTTATGACATCTCCTTCAAGTTGGGTATGATCGACATCTATCCTCCAACTTGAGGGGGAGTGTTAAAGATGTTATTTCTATTGTATGGGTGTGTAGTAACTTTGGGTGTGTGTAGTTAAGTGAATTTTAAGTTGTACAATTCACTTAACTCGGGAACCATATAATACGTGAACATGCTAAGATGATATAAATAACATTTTGTTTTAGGATTTGAGTGACTTTTGACTTAACCCTAATTTCTCCCAACTTCTTCTTCCTCTGCTCAACCCTAATTTTAACTATTATTTATATGTATATATATAAAGGGAGTCATTACTTGCACACGCTTTTCAAGTGATTGCACCGACTTAATAAAAATTGGTCCTTGCACTGTTGCACATGCTTATTCTGATTGCACATAGAATTAAACGAACATTGCACCTTAATTAAATTTTGTATTGGTCTACATCTCTCTCCATCTCTCTCTAAACCTCTCTCTCGCTCCACGCTCTCTCTTTCCAGGCCTCTCTTTCTCTCTCTCCACGGCTCTCTCTCTAAACCTCTCTCTCTCTCTCTCTCCACGTTCTCCCTCTTTCTCTATCTTTCTCTAGCTTTACACGGTGATTAGGGTTTTCTATTCCAGGTGCAACCACTAGGGTAACTTAGTCATTTAAAAAATAAAGATAGTATCAACTTTTTTACTAATATGGGGCAACCACTTGAAAACCGTGTGCAATTAATGACTCCCATATATAAATAGTGCCTATTTATATGCATGCATATATAAAAATATCATATTTAAGAATTTTTTCCCCTCATCTAGATTGTTTTTTCAAAGAAGGAAAACTTCATACTATATCTCCAACACCCATACATATTGGTCCCGAGGGTTAGCCGAAACCGCCACTGATATTGTGTTTTCAAATCTTGAATAAGACTCACAAAGCCTGATCCTGAATAAATGGGACAAGGCAATGATAAGATGTACAAGAGTGCTGGGCTGTTTTAATAATGTAGACATCATGAATCATATGATCAGATGATACAAACCCTCCACGTTATAATGCATAAGAGTAAATTTGTCAATCAATTAGATTTTTGTATTGTAAGTTGTAACCCATCAATATGGTGAACTGTTGTGGATGGTCTAAATCATTGTGTTCATGAACGGCAAAGATACCCCAAGTACCATCCTCCATATTCAGTTTCAGTATTTTTTTCCGGGTTAATAGCTTCAGTAAATTATACCTTCTCTTTGAAGTAAAAGCTATACTAGTATCTTGTCAACAGAATGCATGAGATATCTGATGCCCCAATACATATACCCTTTCACATTTTCTCCCAGTTTGGATTGTATATTGATATAAAGTATATAATAAGTAAATTCTGGGAATTTGTATTGTAGAACATACTGTATCCATCTTCACATATATCAAAGAATAGATACAGTGAAACAAAGTTGATTATTTCTAAATCTGAGTTAACAAAGATCTCTAACACACTTTTCAGCTCATCTTGTTTTTTTTTAGTTCATCATATTTTCAAATTTTCTTAGAAATGTGGAACGAAAACTAAAGGTATTAGCTTCTTTAATTTCTTATCGTTGATACGGAACTACTCATTGTGTTTTCTTCAAATGTTATCCACCTAAAACCAAGGTGAGTAAAACCTTATTACATGCCCAGACCTTTTGTTTGTTACACATAAAAAAATTTCAATATTACTTATTTAATTTGTGTAATTTGTTTGGATGTATGTAACTGTGTATTTTATTTATTTTGTGGTTTTGTACATATTTTATTGGACATGACTCTCTTGACCGTCATTTCAATACCAAAATGGTGTTTAAATGATCTTACAATCAATGATTTAAGATGTGGGTGATCTGTACCATCAAAAGTGATAGATCACAGATTGAAGTGCAACAGGCCCAACAATGGTGGTTTATGGAGATTTAAAATTCCAATTTGTTGATGTCAACTGTTGTTTTTAGCTTTAATGGCTGATATTAAAGTTCATCAATTGGATGGTTCATATTCACTTACAGGCAGGTTTCTTTGGGCTGAGATATGTTTCAATGATGGATTGACACAATTAGATTGGTCACAGATGTGAGCCACATGGCATAATGATAAATCACAATTCAATGGTGTGAAATAAAAAGCCTAATTTTAATGGTGTACGATCATTTAAGCACCATTTTGGTGTTTAAATGTCGGTCAGGAGCCATTATCCCTATTTTATTTTATATTTTTTACTTCTTTGTTTTCATTTATCTAACAATATATTTCATTTTGTTTGTGGTTTTGTAGATATTTTACATCAGTTGAGACTTTGAGGTTTTGCACTTTGAAGTTTAAAGGATGTTGTCCTCTAACACTGACAAAAGAATTCATTTAAGATATATATATATATATATATATATATATATATATATAGAGAGAGAGAGAGAGAGAGAGAGAGAGAGAGAGAGAGAGAGACCAGTTTGTTGCTATAGGATTCAGGCATCGGCGTAGCTGCAATCTCCAGATCAAGTTTCTCCCATACTTTTGACATGTCACACACAGACTTGGAACAAAGCGGGCAAGCATATCTGAAATCACATTTTTAACAAAGCAAAATTTCTCAAATCCCAAAGCTTAATCCGACTGATATAACGGAAATAGTAAAGAATAAGATATGGAAGACTTACTGCAAGTGTTGCTGCATCTCCTTCAAGCAGTTCATGTGGATAGTGTGTCCACATTGCAAGACGGTGACACCATTTGTGGACTCAAACAGAAACTACAAATCAGCAAAACGACATTTTGAGATATAATAGAAATATCTTTAATCGTAACCCTTGAGGGTATAAAGTAGAAAACTCAATTTCTTCCTTTAAAAAGAAAAAGGAGAGCCAAAATCTCACCTCAAAGCATACAGGGCAGTCATGATGCATTGCTCCTTCCACACAAGGATGGCTGTTCTTTAGTAGAACCGAGTAACAGCAACCTTTATTTGAGAAAAACAAAATACTCATAATCCATCAATTGTTGGTGAAAAAAATAGTAGAAAAGCAACATTTGTACACATTTGGTCACCGAACTTAGGATATCATATATCATATAACAAAGATAGCTATTATCTACTCTATTCTATGAACTACTATTTATATGAATTATAAGATCTTGCATGGTAAAGAAATTGGTCATGAAAGCAGCCAGTTGCATGAAAAAAATAAAAATAAATAAAATAACCTTAATAGTGACAGCAAAAGTACTAACTTAAGCAGTGTTCTAAAGCATAACTAAAAAACCAAATATTTTGAGAATGGGTTAGTTGGCCATCACTGGCTTCAATAGTATTATAGATCATCATTTTTATTTAACAAATACAGAGCTCGCGAAATAGTCCACATACAGAAGGAGAAATAGAGTAAAAAATAGCATTATATCATTGACATATACAGAAGGAGAAATAGAGTAAAAAATAGCATTATATCATTGACATACCGCACTTGAAGCAATGGAAGAAATTTTCGCGCCCACCAATTCTGTATGCAAAAAAGGGTACAATGTTACAATGACCAAGAAAATCCAGGTTCAACAATCAGAGGAAGCCAATATTAATTGAATCTAACTGCACAAAACATTGAAATTCCATTACAAACCTGCAAATTCCACAGCCATTGCAATGGTACTGTTTCTTCGATGTCTGCAAATTGGAAAAACAAGCACACATGAAGAAATATGGATAGCAGAAACAATTCAGCCTTCCATACAGGATGAAACCATAAATAAACAATTATTATGACAGAAAGATTCTGGACAAGATTTGACTACTCACATCGTCATCAAACAACTTGCATGTCTCGCAGAAGTAACTCCCCATACACACACCACAACTGATGCATACCTGTCGAGCCTGATGCCGACATACAATTAACAGAAGAGAAAAATCCAAAATTTGTACAATACAGAAAATGGATTTGGAAGGTTTATGCTTTAAACACAAATCACAATAAAACTAAGATTAATGAACATTTAAAAAGAAAAAATCCTAAGACATTTCAAACTTTTCTATAATTTTGTGTTTCATTTACTGGAAATATGTACATTGCACAGCCCCATATTTTTGCAAGATGGTTTGAGATGTATTAAAGAAATTTCAGCGGTTTTGACAGTAAATAAACAGTTAATTTCATTTTTAAGGGGACTGGTATTGGCACTTCCAAAAAACATAAGAAGGGGGTGTACTTCTTAATGAATAAACCAAGGCAGTAAGCGCACTTCTTCAGGAAAAATTAAAACTTCTAATGGCACTCCATTGCTTCTTCCCCACCTGTCAAAATACTAGCTTGTGTAGTTGAACAGATGACTTGATTTTGCAAGCTTGACATGGTGCTTTCACTGCTCTAATTACCTGAATTAATTTTCATATGGCATCTCTCTTTACAAACTCCAACTGGTTTGTATTTGAGGACGACAAAGTCACTAAAGAATTGTTAAAGGGCTCTATTGCTTCATCACCTGCCACAGAGGAGACTGCTCCCATCAGCAATAACATATGTGGTGATTTCATTCCAGGAGATGCTGTATTAGTCGACACTGAGCCGCCTTTGCAAGCACCCAAACCAGGGTCTCAGAAGAGCTGGGAATTGGAGTTTCAGACAATGGCCCAACAAAAGATAAAAAAGAAATGGGTCAAATGGAGAGAATGGGAAAAATCACAGGAATGGGTCAAATGGAGAGAAACATCCTTTTTTAATTTTCTTTCTTTATTTATTTAAATTACTTTTGGAGCTAATTTTATCACTTTATTTAGCTGAGAAAAGAAGGGCGTGCAAAAGCTGAGTTTTTGTGCGAGCCCAAGAAAATCTTTCGGTTCTTTTTTCATTGATTAGAGCCCATAGTAGATAATGGAATGTGTCTGGAAAATTCCTTAATTGAAGTGCTGCTAGCTTTATTTTAAAGTGGCAATAGCCGTGCCCTTTTTATCAGCACAACAATAAAGAGTTTATTGCATGATTTGCATCTAAATAGCTAAAGGCCATTATGGGTATTTTCTCAAAGTATAAGGTTTGTCACCATCTTCTAAGAAGAGATAAGATCTTTTCAGATGAAATCCAAATATCTCCAGGGATTTTCAGCATTATTAGATAACCCAGTGCCTCAGATCTCGATCTGGGAGTCTGATCCCCAGATGAAACCAAGACTCTTTGAACATAGTTTAAAACGTTAATTTTCTAATATATATCATCCATGCTTGTTTATGATACCAAGATGAGATGATCTGCTTTATCGGAGACAGAACTATGTCACAGACATTACAATAAACAAAAAGCCTGTATATCCTGATAAGCGCCTATATGTGACATGTAATTATATATTATCCAAGACTGAGAAGCAATACGTCTTAACCCGAGATGTATTGCTTCACGTGACATCTAAAAACATGCTACGTAATATAAGCTATTAGTGAACATGATTTAGTTACAGCTGTTGAAGAGCAACGTCTAAATGGGATTGAACCAAGCCTGAAATCACTTTGACTTTAATTGGACCTATAAGCCCAGCTCAAGACTTGCTCGTTTACTAATTTGGCCCACAATATCAGCACTGAGCCCAAGCCAACATGTATAAACAAACTAGGCCTGACAGCTTTGGGCTGGACTCAGGATTTTACGCCCGAGTGCCCAATTGGGCCAGAATAACCCAGACAGCCCATAGAGGGCCCGGCATCCAGCCTTGTCCATTGACACCCCTAGATCTTATGCATGATCAAGTCATAATTTGGAATACATACCTCCTGCTCAGTGCCACATAATGAACATGTAACCTGAAAGTGAGGAATAAAAAGTCACAATGGGAAAAGTTTTTGCAATTTGGTAAAATCAAAAAGAATCTGGTCACTTGTCAGGAAAACCTTGAAGGATGAGAACGTACCTGCTGCACTTGATGACGTGGAAGGTCATGCCGGTGCATTCTTCCAACAGCAATACTGTTCTGTCAACCAAAATACAATTTGGTTTTTGAAAAATTAGCTATTTAACCCAGAAAGTATGAACAAATCTCAGTGCCAAACAAATAATCAATTCCACACGTAAAATAACAGACTTCAAAAAACATCACTATTGATGGAAAACTCAAATACTTCTACTTTAAAGCAACATTTTATTGTATTCTTATAAGTAATAAATGAAAAAACTGCCATTGAACTCATAAAACTGCTTGACAAATAATCAAGCTTCACAGGGAATAAGCAATATAGCTTTGACTTCCAGGCTGTTACATATTATCAAAATTAACCATAGATGAAAAGGTCAAATACTTTTATTTTTAAGACATATTGGTGCATTATTTTCTTGAACTCGAGTTTCTTGACAAGTAATCAAGCTTCTCAAGAAATAGGCAATATAGCTTTGAGCCCAGGCAATTACATAACTATCAAAAGATTCTATAATGATGACATCCATCTACAAGAGACAGATGAAACACCTATATATTCCTTAATTTTCTCTCTTATTGGTAATCGATCGTATATTTATTAGTGAAAATGCATATAGAGGAATCCACACATTAGGGCTGACAACGGATTAGGCTGGTCCGACCCCACTGGGCCAGGCTCTATTCTGTGAAGCCTGGCTTAACCTGGCTTGTATAAAATATATTAGGATGCATCTAGATATCTTATATGTTAAGAGAGAAATTTACTAAGGCAATAAAAAGTACGTCTGGTTTAATCGAGTAGCTTAGAACTTCAATCCAAGAATGGAAAATTCAGAAACTGTTAGGCAGCAACCAAGCAACGAACAAAATTATGTCTCACATCAGCAAGTCCCTTCATTTTTGTTGAAAAAAGTAAGTTTGTTGGAGGTAATAGCCCCGCTGATTACAATTTCTTTGACCTAACCCTGTAGTGTCTCAACAGTCACCAGATAACACCAAGTTGTTTTCTCTCTATCCATATATTTCACATCATGGCCAGTGGCACTAACTTCCATAACCAAATTCACCGGTTTCCCAATCTTCCTGAACACACTACTATCCATTTCCGGCCAGATCGCCCAAAAACCGCATATAGCGTGATTTTCCAAAAGTCCCCTTTTATCCCTTCGAACTTCATTTCACTTCACAGTCGTAACCCCTGCCCACAATCATTTGGCCAGACCCAGGCAAAATAAAAAATAATAAGAACCATACTCCAGATCGTACAAGAGAAATCGCAGTGCAGTAGTATGTGGTTAATGTCTTCCTTAAAGTGAATCATGATCAATTAGACTCGTGTGTGCCGATTTAGACAAGATTACACAATTAGAATCATGATCAAACTATAAATATAATCATCTCTTACTTGTCTAATCTAATCCTGAATATTTTCTAATAGTAGTTCCCACTGCTAGGTACACAATAATTTGCTTAAGCAACACCAAATGAGGTTTATCTTTCTTATTTGACCATGATTCTCAGAGCCATCCCCAAAACAAACAGCCCAAAACCACGGATGGAGAGCCCTCCCCCAGCAGAAGGATTACTGGGCGCCCAAAACACTGCATAAAGCGTGATTTTCCAAAATTCCCCTTTTATCCCTTCGAATTTCATTCGACTTCACAGTTGCAACCTCTGCCCACGATCATTTGGACAGACCCACGCGACATAAAAAATAATAAGCACCATACTCCATATCTTTCGATAGAGATCACAGTGCAGTAGTATGTGGTTAATGTCTTCCTTAAAGTGAAATTTTTTCACTAAACTTGTGTGCGCCTATTTATAGACGAGATTAAACAATTAAAATCATGATCAAATTATAAATCTAATCATGTCTTGATGGCCTAATCTAATCCTAGATATTTTCTAATAGTAGTTCCCAATGCTAGGTACACAAAAATCTGTACAAGCAACACCAAATGACATCTATCTTTCTTATTTGACCATGTAAACACTGAACCTCTCATTGAGATGTCCATCAACCCACATGTAGACCCAATCAGCAAGTCTCCTCATACCATAGGTTATTCTCCATGTGGGTTGGAGGGGCCCACAATAGCAACAATTCCCCTTATACCAGATGACCATTATGATAGTCCCATCCTTGCTCCTAATTATGTCACCAAAACCACTCAGTCCCACATTACCAATCAAGTAACGACCAAATTGTCATTTTAAAGGCCCCAATGGAGGCAGAAGCAAAGCTTCATCTGGACATATCTTTGACCCACTGCTCACTATTACGATGGTCCGATCTTTAATTATCCTATTCCTCCCTTTTGATATATCCAACAAAATTAAAAGTTACTGCCCAATGTATGATGCATTTTTTGTCATCATCCTCGACCACATACCAAAGACTTGAAGGAAGAAATGTCAAATTCAGTAAGCCACTTTACAATGTACAAAAATGCTCCACAAATTCTTTATTCTCACAACACATAATGCATGTCCAGGAGAAGCGTTGGCATTAGAGATGAATTACCATGAAATTGTTATCACAAGCTGAGCTCCAACCAAAAGCGAGTGCACAAGAGAAAACCAGAGTACTCCACAATCCAATCTAGTGACAATCAATGACCACTTACAAACAAAGGGATAGAAAGATTTCACCAAGAAAGCATTGCAAGAATCCCATCCATACCATTTTATCCAATTTGAACACCAAAACCTAAACACCCCAAACCTACCCAATAAACAGATGTTCCATAAAACAATGCCTCTTTTCCAGTCTAAGACATCCCTCGCCAACACATCCTTGGAATACACAAAATCTCCAAACTCCTTAATCCTTGCATCCTTTTCTACAAGAGATGATTATTTTCCAGAATCGAGAAGCTAGCCCACAAAGAAGATAAAACTTTGGGTGAAAAAGTGACAAATTAAGATATAAGAGAGATTTCATCAAATGTGACAATTGACAAGTATTTTGAGAAGGATCTCCTATTGCACCCACTGAAACTCTAAGAGCACCCACCTTGCACTACTACTGCATGCACCGGTGCAAGGTGGGTGCTCTTAGAGTTTCAGTGGGTGCAAATACAGCTATCCTTTAGAAAGTACATTAGATAATTCCATGCATTACAAATTTTTGGAAATCAAAGAAAAAATAAATGAATTGAGCATTCTATGGATATTTGAACATTCGGCTCACCACCTTTGCCTCATTATGACAATGCCGACAATCAAAAATCTCATTGCAGCACGGAGCTCTAATGCGGCACCTCCGACGATAATGTGAACAACTGCCAAAGAAAAAGTTAGGCAGTAATAAAATGATAAAGCATGGAAGTTTACAGCATAAAAACAACTGAAATGACATACCCATACTGCATAAATCCTCTTTCTAGACTCTCTCGGGTGCGCATACTGATACTTGTTTCTACAGCAAGCATGTACTCACCAAGAGACCACTGAGAGCATGAGTCATTATCCTTGTTGATCAACTCCTGAAGTTTTTCTGGTTCACCACATCCAAGTGATTTAAAGCTATCACTGGAAGCCTCCATTTATTACCTGATCTTTGGCTGCAGTGATAACTACCCCGAGATCACCACTAGAATTAATACACCTGCACGTATCAACACATTTAGCGCAAAGTTCTAAACATGAAAAGCATGCAGTTGCCTGATCAAACCAGGCAAACACCGCATGACATTGCTGCTTTCTTGTATATTGCTGCAGACCAAATCAAATCAGCAAAGCATATAATCCAAGTAATGCTGAACAGCTCCATTCAGTAAAACTCCAAGAGATGGAATCATCAGAATAACCAGAGGTATATGATCCCTGTATAATAGTTATAATGGCACTGGAGCACTCCTGAATCTCCAGCAGTGAATAGTAACCAACAATCGCCTGAAGCAATCCGAAAACCAAATCGAACTAAAAGTGCACCGGCAACAGATTCGCCCCAAAGTCTGGTAAAAGCAATACATCACAACATCAAGCACGGACGAAGAAGGAAAACATTTAAATAAACAATAAAAGTTCAAAAGATTGGAGAAGAATACTGTTGTGTCTTTCTATTAAGACCATCCAATATGTAGCGAGTCTACCTCAGTTGCTGTTCTGCTCGTCATCTTTGGCAAAATCTTCTTTGACCACTGAACCTTAATCATATACCTAACTTTCAATGTCACCCAGATGCCAGGGTGCTATTCTTCGATCAGAAGGTTTACTTCAACAAGCATTTATTCAACATCTTTTTCCTAGCTGGATTGCTTAATAGGACAATCCATCTGTATTCTTAGAAAGCTATCTAATTAATCCTAAGTAGCTATTCAAGAATTATTAGCATCCTGAACCTTAGTTGCACGAAGCGGCAGGAAGCGTGTAGAAGGTTGGAAGCGGGAGCGTCATTAAAAGCTTAAAATTGAATAGTTTTGTGGTTGGAAGCGGGAGCGAGATTCCGAAGACGAAGCGGCACGCTAAGTAAAAGGTTCCTGCTACTAGGTCCTGAACTCCACAGCCCGTGATGGATAAACCTGCACGAGAAGTCTTCTACTTTGTACTACTGTTTTCCTTCAGTAATAAAAATGATTGAGAAGAATAAAGTAATGACAGAAGTTCTTTAATCATCCTGATCTTGCTGTGATATATTGCCTTCATCGATTTACTTCAAACAAGCATTTCTTTCAACATCTTTTTCCTAGCTGGATAAATTAACAGGACAATCCATCTGTAATCTGAGAAAGCTATAAGCTATCTAACAAATCCTAATTAACTAATCAAGAATTATCAGCATCCTGAACTCCGCAGCCCGTGATGGATAAACCTGCACGAGAAGTCTTGTGCTTTGAACAACTGTTTGCCTTTAATAATAAAGAAGATTCAGAAGAATAAGTGTGGTAATGACAGAAGTCCTTTAATCATCATGATCTTGCTGAGAGGTATGTGATCTCAGCCATTGCTACTGTCAAACTGAGTAGTATTGATGGATTCTTATAATGGAAATTTACAGGTGCGAATCATGCAGGACATTATGTTTGTTTCCTTCTCAATGAGAGTCATAAATATTTAAAATCTTCATTAACACAACTCTGAAGTCAGTTTGGATTATTGCTGATTCTTGAATTACAAAGGTGGGCACTGCCTGTGAACCATGCGATATAAGAGGTGCACTATAGGGAACGTTGTCTAAGCTAACTCTGATACCTGAGTGTTGTTTTTCATAATTGTACTTATTGCCAAATTATAACTTCAAACTGAATTTAAGTAGTAATTACTCTATGAAGGACTACTAGTCCTGAACTCGATCACTCACTCAAGATATTTGTTATGAAATAAGTAATTAAGAAGAGAAAAATACAATTATCAATCAACCTGCATAAACACCCAACAAGAATATTGATCTTATTGACATTGGACTAGCTGTTCCTTTGATATTCATTGACATTCTTTGAAGGAAAGAACAAATGTAATCAGTTCAAGGAGAAAGAAGTACTAATACAACCAGGGTTACCCAATTCAATGTACCCTCCCCTGAACGTGAACTGGTTCAAATCGAACTTGTCCGTGGTTCAGTTTGCTCCGGTTCACTCAAAGTGAGTGAACTGGCCGGTTCACACTGTCTGCTGTACATTTTTTCCAAAAAGAAATTGATTGGGTAGATTCGAACCCAGAGAAGCTGTCATCACAGTGTGAGGCGTGACCAACTGCTCGCTTCACGTTCTACTGTCATTTGAGGGCATAACTACCAATAAGAAAATAAGTATGTTAATATAATATTTAAAATAAACTCATCCTACCCTAGGGAACTGGGTTTTGTGGTTAGTGACGAACCCCGAACCCAAACCTGAACTGAGCAAACAAACGAGCCAGGTAACATTGGTTCAAACTACTAGCACTCACAAGCCTAAAGGCAAATTTTGGAAAGAAGCTTGATTTAAATGTCTTTCCTTCATAATCCTCATTATAGTAAACAACGAATATTCCGTCTAATAGCATTAAAACCTCACCGTATGACTCTCTAAGAACATTGCCTGGACCGAAATGAAACAGGAAGTAAGTATGTCACAACATTCTCTGGGGTTTGGACAAGTACTGACATGCTGTACAAATTTTGGTAGGAATATGTATTTAATTGTATATACTGAGGGAGAAATAGATAAAAAAAAATTCAAAGGGAAATCAAGTCGTGCATAGGGTACTTCATAAATGTGTAACATTAGCTGTACCGATTTCAACGGACTCAATGTCCTAAGTTGCAAAGACTCGCTGTTTTACCATAAATTCACAGTTATGTAACCATATCTGCAATCAAAACTTTGTTCCTTTAAATCTCAGTCTAAACACCTAAAGCATCAACTCATTACCATTTTACAGTTTCTACATTCTACCTAATAACCAAAAAAATTGTATACGTAACGCGTTCTGAAGGGCCATAATAAACATCACATATATAAACCATCATGTTTCAGCGAACAATTAATCTAATTTAACTTAAAAGAAACCTCAAAAGTAAATCAAACTCAACCTCTCAAATAGACGAATCTCCCAAAATGTAATATCAAACTCAACCTCCACTATTTCTTCAATCGAATTAACATAAGCAAATACAACTAATTCTACTAACGAGTAATCTCAGTGTAGAAATGTAACAACCCAGATTTTTTTAATTTTATTTAATGGTGTTAGATGATGTTTTACACTATGCACGGTGTTAGTGCTCCACACTGGAACCTACTGTATTTTAGAAAACCTTATTTAACTTGCGTAACTTTCTTCTTCTTTTCTTATTCTAATCTTTTGAGAAACCCTAGTTGTCTCTTATTATTCTCTTCTTTTAAGAAACCTTAGCTGTCACAACCTCCTCTTCTTCTCAATCAAATTTTCTCCAAAACTCCCTCCAATCTTCTCAAAACTTTTGTGTGTTCTTCCACACTAAATATTACAATAACTATCACGACATGTTTCTTGCGACAAGATCGAGGAATGAGGAAGGAGAAGACGAAAGCTTGGAATGCGCTAGGGCATGGATCTTTTCAACCTAATCGTCGTAGATCTATTATTCACGCTTCAAGCGATGGGTACCATCAATCCATCTTATTTTTCTTAGATCCCGTCGCGTAGGATGCGTTCGATCGCGCATCAACGAGTTTAAAATCTTATTTAAACCTTAAAATCTCATAAATTAATAGATCTATATATTTAATATTATACTTTCCCTCAAAAGTTATTTATTTTGCATATCTAAATATTTTATATTTGTCTTTCAATTTATTGATTTTCGTAGTTTGATTTGCTATGAAAATCTTCCCCAGTTTGGCCATCGCTTATATTTCTTTCTCTTTTTATATATATAAAAATTGTTGTATAAAAGAAGTATATGGCTAATCTTAATTATAACTTCATTTTATTTATTTCGAATCCGTGAGATTGATGCGATAATGAACCCATAAGACCTTGTATGAAAGACACTGATTATTGCCATGAAATAGGATCTGATAACACATTTTAAAAGAGTTGGTAGATAGAAATCGATGCAAAAAAGTATTGAGAATGCACTATCATGAAGTTTCGGGTCCAAACTCGTGGCCACGAACTCGAACTCGTGACCATTGATGTATCTTGGTATTTTGGTCATAACTTTTTACTCCAACCTCGGATTGACGCGAATCTTGCGACATTGGAAAGAAGACTTCGAGCTTCCAACTTTGTGTGAAATAGACATTTCACGAATCCGAAGTTTTAGAGGTCAAAATAAAGCAGCAAGTCGGGATCAATTTTAGATAATCCAAGACTACATAAATTTAATGCTATTTTTTATTTTCATGACAAAAAATTCCTATGTATATTATATCTTAAATAAGGTCTTTTGATCGATTGGTATGATGAATCTCAACTTATAAATTGTAATATCCTTCAATTTAATTATCCAATTATTATATATATATATATATATATATATATATATATATCAATTTTATCGCTTCAAAGTGATCTTCGCGATAACATGGGGACTTGAAAATTCGATACCCTCGTGAGATTGAATTCTAACCTTCATGTTCTCGTTTTTAGCACAATAATGACTACCATACTCTATATTTCTATTAGGATGCTATATAAGTATATACGTACCAACGTACTGTAATATTAAATCTAAAATTTTCTATTATTTAAATAATGTTATGCATTAATCTTGATTATGGTGGACGAGTTACAGATAAGTTAGGTCATATAGTGAGAAAGTAAGATCATGTCTACGCTTCGGTGTGGTGATTCGCTGAGATGGTATCGAAGCAAGGAATACATCGTATTCACATGCACAACTCATAGTAGTATGAGATATCATGACGAGTGTTGTGAGTGTGGATTCAGTGTAACCTCGTATACGGTGACATATGCAGTGACCCTATCACCCCCGAGTTTTAATATGATAGGATAAAATAAGAGTTAAGATATGAGATTCGACCCTTAGACCTTAGTTGTAGTAATGTTTCTTTTACGGTCACGTGGAACTCGGAATGTAGGCGTCCATGTACGGATGCAACACCTCTATGATAGTATGGGCTGCCACACGAAGTACATCCAGGTTATACAGAACATGTTCCTTGGGAAACATGATTTAGTGAAGTTACTGCATTATAACTCGTCCTAGATGTAAGTTGTAAGATTATGATAAGTATGAGTAAGGTAAGATAAGATACCAGTATGATAATAAGACACCGCTGTATAGGCTAACATAAGATTAAGAACTTTAGTCTATACATGTCGTTCCTTACGTAGCCACTGTAAGGGTCACAACATCTTACGGCCAATACAGGTCTCTGAGAAGACAGTATGAGTATGTTATGAGTTACGATTGGCCAAAATTTCTCATAGGCTGAATGAGATGTACGAGTATGTTATAGAGTTATAATGGTAAGCTATTATGGTGACCCTCACATGATAGGCTCGAACAACGACTCTGGCACATGTCGCATAAGATTTACGAGTATGTAGGTACACCAATGTGATGTACAGACGCATGTAACGGAATAATAAGTTATGTTGCATTTATGATATGATACAAACTCTACGATATGTAGAAAATTACTATTTCATTCCTTTATTCTTTTATATTATTGTATTATTAGTATCACTCACGTGATGCACCCACAATGCACCTGAGTAGTGTAGGGTGGATTGATGGTGTATCCACTGAGTTTACGTGACTAAGTAAACTCATCCCACAAAAAACTAATAGCTGTAGGTGATTATATCGACAGAATGAACGCTGACTATTCTGATCCTTTTGGCACTGACTTCATTGATCCGACAGACACAAAGTATCAGGAGCCTTGGGAGGGCGACATGGCAGGTTATCAGGAGGACATTGATGTTTACCTCTATCCTAGTGCCGACTATTGATAGTAATAGTTTCGGCACTGAGATTAGTTTCTTATAGTTATTGTTTATTTATAATCTTGTACATTTTATTTATGTCTGATCTTTACTTCCTCATCGATTATTAGATATTTCATTGATTTTTATCACATTTATTCATTATTTATGGATGTCTATTTATTTCATTCTTTTATTGTTGTTATTGTTGGGTTCACAAATTTTGTGGAACCGTATCAGCGCGAGAACTCTGATTATGTGTATATCAGATTAGCGAATCCGGGATGCGTGCGGGTTACAATTTGGAATTCTAGGCCCTCGGGATGGGATAGAATTTCGGGTCGTGACAAGGAATTTCCATTTACATGCACCGATACATATAACCGAACCGATAATCAAATTTCAACTCAAAGGAAAAACACAATGCAAGTATCAAGACACAGAGTTCACAAAAAAAACAATAAATCAAGGCAAACGAAGCAGCAAACATATATCAAACCTCAGTTCTCAAGGAAAGCCTAACAATCAAATATTCAATGTTCGTATTATCCATATCTCTCTAAAACACTTAAATAGCAATATTTTTAATTCCCAATACAAATATCAATTCTACAAGCTTATACCACAAATTGAAAACCTTAACCAAAGTCATTCTAGAAGAAAACTTTCAAAATTAACCTAAGCTTGCCGTTAAGATCTTCAGATCTATGAACAGTTGTTTTAATACACCAAAATTCTCACATTTTTTCGAAATAACCAAAATTCTCAGATTTTTAAGCTTCGATACAAAAATCTGTCCAGATCTACAAATTTTTCAAGAAAGATATACCTAAATCAAAGTGTTTTTAAAGAGAAGAAAAATAAAACGGGTCACTGTAATCTGAAATATAGGCAAAGAAACTGTGTAACATCAAACGAACTTCGTTATGAAGAGTGACGGAGTCACCGATCCGAGAAGAAAATGGAAGAAAAATCAACGAGCTCTGTTACAATTGAATTCCCCTATCGCCTTCGCTTCTTTCGTTTACGCAAACTATCGGATCATCGAAAATAGTAATTTATCGAGAGAAATTCCAGAGAGTTCGCACGTCGTAGGGAGTGGGGCCCGGACCGTTTTAGGTCGGCCTTTGTTGCAGTGTCGGTTTATTCGGATTTAGGAGCGTTTGATTGCCCCTAAGCCATCAACGTGGAAGCCCTATCTGACACCTAAGGCTTCTTAATTCTCTTACATGTATTTGGTCAAATAATTAGACTTTTAAGTAGTGGTTTGACTGTCCCATTATAGGCGTAATAAGGGTAAAAACGCGTAATTTATAACTTACCTACGGACATTTTGTAAGTTCCCTAAGACGGGCCAAAATTTCGGTTTTTGGAGGGGACCGAAACCCAAAATTTAGACCAAAATTTTAGCCGAAAACCGATAATTTAGCTAAAATTTTGACTAAAATTTTAAATCCCATACAAAATATGGCCAAATTTTCGGTCCAAATTAATATTTGGATGAGACTCGAAATCAATAATTTAAACCAAAATTTCGATATTTTGACTAAAATTTTGATCCTTGTTCCCTAATATGGGATTTTATTTGATTTTGAGAATGTCATTTGGCACAGAGGGCCAGGGAGTAAAAGTGGGGATTAGAATTAGGACTTCTTTCTTCCATGACCATAAGAAAAGCGAATACTAGTTGAGCTATTATTCAATGGGTTAAGATTTTGTATTCACAATTTCCTTCATCTAAGAGAAACAACAGTTACTAATTATCATGTAAGGGTTAAAAAGACCATTTTACGCTTAGCGCAAAGGACAAAATGCACCTGAGGCAAATATCACATATTGTCCGTTCCTTTATAAATTAATAAAAAAATATTATTTATCCCAAAAAAAGGCTCGAGTGAATAGATGAAGATCGATTAATCGATCTGAAGACGCTCGATTCAATCTTTTCAAACTTGAATCGAGCTTCTTAAGACCGATTTGATGCACTAGGCTACCTTTAGCTTATTCATTCATCGGGCTTCTCCAAACCACGTTCGAAAATCGAGCTCTTACTCAGACTTTTCCGTCCGAAGCAATTTATGGAAGCCAGATTTATTTTTAAGGAAAAAGGAAGAAGAAGAAACAGTTATTGGGCTTCTGAAGTCAAAGTCGACCTTTTGAAGACCAAATTGGGGTTTTGAAATTAGAATCAGGCTTTTGAAGCCTGATCTAGTTTTATGTCTTTAATACTTTTTTGATAAATCAATTGGAAGCTTGATGAAGGTGGGCTTTTGGTTTCAGGTTGGACATCAATCAGTCCCTTTGAACCCGATCAGTCGATTAATCGGACTGATCGAACGCAATCGATATCGTTCAGTCCTTAATCATTCTCTAGCAACACAGTTTAAAAATAGATCTCTAAAAGGGCGATTCAATCTTTTAAATAATATATAACAATATTTTAAACAGGCCCATGTAATATTGAAAAAAGCACTCAACAACAATCATTGATTACTTTAAATCGGAAGATAGAGATCGTATATCGCTCCAATCTTCCACATCAGAGAATTTGATGCCATGAACATGCCATTAGACGATCTATTTTTGTCCCGACCCGCAATTCTATCCTATCTCGAGGGTCTAGAATTCTGAGTTATGACCCACACATATCCCAGATATGCTAAGCGAATATACACCTAATCAGAGTTCTCGCATAATAATGATTCCACAAAATCCGTGAAATCCAATAATTATGGAGAATTATAAATACAATCATAGATACTGAATAAGTGTGATAAAATCACAATCCACTAATAAAATGTAAATCCAGTAAGAGACAAATCCGATAAAATAAACTATAAAATCTATAATACTAGTATCAATAGAACTCAATACCCAGTCCACAATGATCAATAACCGACACTCGAATCAAGATCAGCACCGTAGTCCTCCTGATAACCGATAGCGTCGCCCTCCAAAGGCTCTTAGTACTCAACGCCCGCGGGAGCAATGAAATCAGTGTCGGCAAGATCTAGATGGCTCGCGACTACTCCACCAGCGTAATCACCTGCAACTGTTAAATTATCATGGGATGAGTTTACCCAGTCACGTAAACTCAGTGGATACACCACCAATCCACCCCATACTACTCAGGTGTATTATGGGTGCATTAAGTGAGTGATAAACATAATATCTCAAAGCAGATATCAAAAGAAAGATAAAATCATATGCATATCGTAAAACTCGTATCATAAATATGAGACCATGATCTAAACACTCATATCCTAACGTACCTTATCATATCTCATAACATATCATACCATGTCTTATTATTATTCTTACACATACATTTATACATCGCATGAGCGTAACTAACATACTCGTGAAATCCTAAACGACCTGTGCCAGAGTCGCTGCTCGAGCTACTATGGGAGGGTCAACATAACATACCACTATATCATAACGCCCTCGTGTCATACTCATACTCCACCACCCAGCCAATGGGGAGACATAATGGCTAAAGTCACTCATAATATATTCATACTCATAATCTCTCCCAGAGATCTGTCTTGGCTGAAAGACGTTGTTGCCCTTACGGTGGCTACGCAAGGAACGGTACGTACAGAGACTTAAGTTCTTTATATTTTGATGTCCTACACAGCGATGTATTATTATTGTATTCGTATTATAACTTATCTTATCTCATACTTATATCTTATCATACTCTTATACTTAATCCTATGACAAATTATAGTGAGACAGCCTTCCTAATTCACGCTTCCCAAGAAAAAAGTTCTGTAGTAACCTGAATGTACTTCGTGTGGTAATTATGACTACCATGGAGGTGTTGCATCCGTACATGGATGTCAATATTTTAAGTTTCACGTGACCGTAGAAGAAACTTCACCACACCTAAGGCCCAAAGTCTGATTCTTGTATCATATCTCATATCTTATCCTCTCGTATTAAAACTCGGGGTGATAGGATCACCGTGTATGCCACCGTATACGAAGTTACACTGAATTCGTACTCACCTGACTCATCATGGGTCCCATTTCACCATGAGTTGTAAGGCATGTGAATACGGTGTATTCCTCGCTTCGATATGATCTCACTGAGTCACCACACCTAAGCGTAGGCATGATCTCATACACTGTCGTACATATGTCCTAACTTACTCATAACTCATATAATGTAATTCAGATAGAAATATAAAAAGTCAGACGTACAAAAAGATTTATATTAGATTATCTTATATTTATATATATATATATATATATATATATATATTTATTTACACACATTTCAATACAACATAGAATAAGATAATTATAAGTGTATTATCGATAACGGGAAGGTCGGGATTTGATGTTCATGAGGTATTAAATTTCTAACACTTCGTGTTATCGAAGAGGTCGCGTTGAAGTGATAAATTGATATATATATATATATATATAATTAGATAATTAAATTAAATGGTATTTATAATTATTAAGTTATGATTTATCATGATCATCGATCGAAAGTCCTTAAGATATAATATGCACGGAAACTTTGGTTATGAGAATTGGAAAATAACACTAAATTCGAATAGCCTTGAGTCATTCAAAATTGAACCCAAATTGTTACTCTATTTTGACCTTTAAAATGTCAGATTCGTGAAATGGCTATTTCACAGAAAGTTGTAAAGCTCGCTGTCTTTTTTTTAATGTCACAAGAATCACAGTAATCCAAAGTCAGAGTAAAAAGATATGATCAAAATACCAGAATAGGTGCATCAATGGTCGTGAGCTCGGGTTCGTGGATGCGAATTTGAATTCGTAGTCTTGAGTTCGGACCCAAAACTTCAAGATGGTACAATCTATTATTCTTTTAAATAAAATAAATATATATTTTAATTTTTGAACTTAATTAATTTTAAATAAATAATAATATAAATTTGTAACAATAATATATATTATTATAGTCTTAGTAGAAGGATAAATTTCTAACTATATAGATTTGGAAATAAACAATATCAATATGATATTATGCCAATTAAGTCAATCTATCAAATTTATAAATATTAGAGTTTAATTAATTTTATAAATATAAAAGATGAAGTAAACATATTAGATATGTAGACCTAATAGTAAAATATTAATAGCTTAAACAAAAGGGATTCTTGAAAAGAAAAGAGAAATAACATATAATCCCAATTTACAGTTCATGCAATTTTAATAGAACAATAAAATATTAAACATGCAGATTTATTATACTTAAAGATATTCATGTTTAATTAGTATGTAGATTTAAAAGGAAGTAGACATATTAAATATACATACCTAATAGAGGGTAAAATATTAATAGCCCAAATAAAAGGGTTCTTGAAAAGAAAAGAGAAATAACATATAAACCCAATTTACAGAATATACAACTTTCAAGGGAAAGCATATATTAAACATGTAGGTCTATTAATTTATGAGATATTTGGGTTTAAATAAGATTTTTAAACCCGTCAATGCGCGATCGAACGCATCCTGCGCGACGGGATCTGAGAAGAACAAGACTGATTGATGGGTACCCACCTCTTGAAGCGTGAACGGAAGATCAACGACGATTCTGGTTGAAAAGGTCGATGCCCAGGGCGTCGGTTCTTCTAAGTCTTCAAAGAGAATGATTTTTTATTATAGAAAGTAGAGAGTTTTTAAAGTTTTATTTATAATGGTATAAAATTTTAGGTTAACTCTAATTAACACTTTCGTAGAAGATTTAATAAAATAGGAGATTTTTACACAGAATAAGAATTCATACGGATAGCTTGAGAAAAGGTTTCGTTCCAATGCTTTGTATAAGCATCGAAACAATTCGTGTTTCTCTCCCGAAATTACAGTTATACCCTTTGACTTGCTTGATCGCTTAAAATGGGCGTAACTTTTTATATTCTTGTCAGAAGTCGTCAAATTATATATCGTTGGAATTGTATCAACAAGCACTTTGCAATGAGTCTAATTTTGATATATGAAAAATTAGAATTTTTTTCTATTTTAAAGGGTGGGTTTCAATTCCGATGTGGAGCGTTATCACGGAGTTACTCTTTAGCGACGTGAACTCTCGTGCGACAACTAGCTTTTCTCGATCTAGCTCAGCCTACTCGTATTTCAAACCTGCACGTTAGGTTAGAAACTATGCAGATTCCCGAATGCAACACATATAGCTATACGCAGTAATAGTCCGAGGGGCAGCCCCACTTAGAGTTTAGGTCCGCACCATGAGGGTGGTCGCTCCTGTCGCGTCGTGCGCTGGAGCCATCATGTTGGTGGTCCACGACCACCCTCATGGTGCGGACCTAAACTCTAAGTGGGGCTGCCCCTCTTACTATCATACGCGTTCCGTAGGGGATCACTTAGGCCAGCGACACGTCACGTGGCTGTTAGATCTTTTCCCCATATATATGGTTTAAACATCAATAGTGCCTAAATGGCAGGAGGACCTCAAACGTATTGGTTTGACATACCGCAACACCCTCCCGCATCGCTAGGCCAACTTGGCTCAGTCGCGTCCGCATCACGTGCCCTGCTGGCACTGCATTACGACCAACTGCCACCATGTCGCGTGCCCTCCTGGCCCACGACCGAAGCTCTTGGAGTATCAATGGCGAAGCCCTCATGGCTTGGTGATGCTCTGACGATGCTCCAGCTTCAACCCACCAATGCCTGACGCACTAGTGGCACAAGTGGCCCTGCGGCTGGCTCGGATGGCCACGCCGCGAGCCCACGTCACAGTTAGCACAGTGCATAGTGTGATACATCATCTAATACCGTTAAAATAAAGTCTAAAAATTCGGGTTGTTACAATTTTCGATTCCATATGGCACATATTCCAAAAAGTACCCTAAAGTCATTATTGATCGTGATGTTTTCCACATGATTTAAGGGCCACGTTTTTGTGATCTATGTCATTTGAAATTGAAAACTAATATTTTGATGCTATGTTCATGGCCCCAATATCCCTTGTCCAGGAGATTGGAGCAAAACATGATCTTTGTCTTTCGGATTAAAGTAATTAATGATTTTTGGCATGGTCCCCAATATCCCTTGTTCAGAAGATTGGGGGAAAACATGATCTTTATCTTTTGAATTAAAGTAATCAATGATTTTTGACATGGGCGCTTTTCAAGATTACGTGGGCATGTATAAAGGTTACCTTATTATATAATGGAGTGGTAAAAAGAAGAGAGAAATTCTTATTTTAGGCATTTGGATGAGGGATATTGCAAAATGTCCCTTATGTAACATCAGTCTCAACCATGGTCCAAAATATCAATCGATAACTGAAATTATCGGCCAACATGTATCGGTTTTGGCCATGCCAGAAACGAAAAACCCGGAAATATTAACCGAAATGTACCAACCTTCAAATTATCAGTCAATAATTTATTGATTTTCAAATTATTGAAATCCTCAAATTATCGGCCAAAATTTCTATCGATAATTCAAATTTTCAGTTTCAGCCAAGGCCAATATTTTGATCCTTGGTCTCAACAGTTTTACAAGGCACAACTCCCAAAGATCTTTACATCATGACCTTCAAATTAGACAACTTAGATGGTATTCCACAAGGCACAACTCCCAAAAAATTAAACCAATATTTAGGTTGTATTTGGCATAGCTTTTTGCTTGTTCCCTACCAAAGCATGATTTATCTACTTTAGTAGTTTCCCTTTTTCTTTGCATACTTGCTTTAGGAGGTCCCCCTTCTCCTTGCTAACTCTCTGTATAGCAGGATTTGCCTCCAGTAGTTTTCTTTCTATTCGCTGATCACTCTTTGCCATAATAGATTTTATTTGCTCTGACAAGGAGTTAGCAGAGAGGTAACTGCTAGAGAAGGTACTTGCTAAAGCAAATATATCCTACTCTAGTAAGAGAGTTGACAAGAGCTATACCAAACACGGATCTTTCTTTTTAAACTACTTGTAATAGCAAAAATTTCATGTGAAGGAAGTCTCTCCCTTCATCAAGGTACACTTTTAACCATCCATATGGACTGAGCATGTGTTCTATAAACGGTAGAGAGGGTCTTCTACCAATTACAAAAGTGACAAATTTTTCTAAAATTCTTCAAAATTTATACGGAATTCATCGAAATAGATGTCGGGCAAAACTTTTAGCAAAATTTAAGTGATTTCTCTTAAATCACCCAAATTAACAGATTTCTTAATCAATTTTTAAATAATAAATAATTTTTTTATAAATATTATATATACTTTTTGTACTCTCCGAAGTTTTCCCAAAATTTCAAAAATTTCCAAAAAATTATCTGAAATGACTGCTTATAGAAATGTTGATTTTGAGTTGGTATTAGTTGCCAATGATTGCATCAAGGGCAATGCAGGGGTCAGTCTCCCACATTTAGAATTACACTGATGTTAATGGGCACCAAATAAGTGAATAATAAGAAGCATATTTCTCTAATACGTGTGCTCAAACATAATTGTTCGCTTCCCATGGATTAAACAGTTTGGTACAAGGAGAATGACCCCACCTGTGCACAATGGTGCATGGATCAATACCTAATACCAAATAGGGGTGCAGATTTGGTTAACTGAATCAAACCGAAACCGAAGCTGTTTTCAATTCAGCTCAATTAAATATTAAAAACTCGAAATAGAAGCCGAATCGAAAGAGAAAAAAACCGATTAGGTTTGCAGTTCAATTTTTTTATTTTTTTCATTTTTTTTATTTTTTATTTTTATTTTGGGTCAGTTTTCTAAACCTATGCAACCCATTTTTTATTTTACCCACCCAAAACTGAAACTGAACCGAATTTTGGGTCTCTTACGGTCCGAATCAACGGACCGATTTTCGGTTCAAAACTTGCATTCCTAATACCAAGCCAATGTTTTATATTTCTATCAATTGGATGACAGGAGGTATTCTGTAGCCGACCTGGTGCACCTAGGGTGTTGCATAGGTCAATCTACCTTCACCCATGTTGAGTTTAAAGCAGTTTTGGCATGGAAAGATTGACTCCTTAGCGCTTTGGTTTCGCACCTAATATCAATCCTTCAAAACACACCCCCACTATCAACCATAAACACCAGTTCACGAGGAGGAATACGGTAGTATGTTTCGGTAATCACTTTCAATCATGAATCAAAATATCGTCCGATATCAATACGTATCGAACAATACGTATCGGTTTTGGATTTGAACGATACGATACATTGGGTTTTTATCGCCCCTCTTAAAAAACAGTCAAATTATCGTTCAATGTATCGTTCGTATCGGACAGTAATTTCAAATTATCGATTTCGTTGTTTTTTATTTATTTTTATTTTTTTTGGAAAAAATCGGAAAGTATCATTCGGAACCGATACATATCGTCTGGTACGTATCGATTTTGGGGCTGGAAAATATGTATCGAAAATCCGAGATTTTGATCTATGCTTTCAACCATAAATACCGGCCCACGAGGAGGAATACGGTAATACGTTTCGGCTTTTGCCTCTATTACAAAACAGTGTCATGCACTACGTCACTATGGGATCATCTAAGGGCATCTTTAGCAAATAGAGATAAATTTGGATAGTAAAAATCACTCGAGCAAATACTCTATTTTAAGCACTCTTTTTATTTAATATTTATTTTTATTTTTATTTTATTATATTTTATTACTCAAATGAGAGATAAACAAAAGATAGAGAAAAATTTTTATACTAGATATAACATTTTATTGGTTTATCTTTGATACATTAATAGCTAAATTTAACTGTTATTGTAGCAAGAAGTTATTTTGGCTCGTTGAAGCTGACTTTAGAGTTTGTCGAAATTTGTCCCCGTGGCACCACAATGCGTGTCAAAAATATGGGTCCCAATTTGTATTCATCAAAAACTCGTCACGTGGTCCTATTTTGGCATTATTGCTACGCATCCAACCAGTTGTTGAGGGGTCTAAATATTAGATGACATTTGCATAGATCTTTTTAATCCTGTTTTCAAAATTTAGAAAAATATCTAAATTTTAATTAGTTGAGACAAGCATTTACCGTCATCATCGGGATAAGGTTTGAGATTATTATTATTGTTATTATTATTATCATCATCATTATGAGGTGGGTGACTATGCGCACCGATAGAGAAAAATCTCTATACTTATTGTCCGTTTGGCCATCATGGAGCTTCTGGCAATCGTCCTGGCTATTTATACAGGGTTGATCAGATCGAATCTCACAAAAAAATAATTGGTTTTTATAAATTTTTCACCGTTAAAAATGTGATCAAAATTGGGAGAAATCAGTATACCAAATTTTTTAGCATTACCATATACTTAACGTATCAAACAAAGGCATAAAAGTTCAAAATTTTAATATTTTAAAAAAATTATATGTCACATGCATGATCAACCCAAAATTATTTTGGGTTGATCATGTCACATGGCATGTGATATGGCGATCGGGCGCATGGGTCATCCTATGCGCCCGGGCGCATACTCCCCTTTGCCTATTATTTTTATTTATTATTTTTTTAAAACTTTTTTTTTATAACTTAGGTATTTGGGCCTCTTAGAGTACCCGCCTTATCCTAGGGGCACATGCGCACCCCAAATTCAGTACATGTCGGATCAGCACAAGATATAAATCTCTAAGGTGGCCTCAAGGGGGGAGGGGATTCGAACTCAAGTCTCCTGCTTTTAGAAGCAGGTATCTGGCAAGTTCACCTAACCCCTTGAGGTTCCCCTTTGCCTATTATTATTAGTATAATTATTTATTAATAGAGGCCCGAGACTATGCACCTATGTGTAAAGATAATAATAGAGGTCTCTGACTATGCGCCCGACTGTAAAGAAATCTCTACATCCATTGTCAGTTGGCTATCATATGATGTCCATCACGAGGATTAGGTGTCAAGCCAACTTAGGCAAGGTCAATGATCTTATTCAAAATAAAATAATTATTATTTTTATGACTTTTCCACCGTTAACAATATGGTCAAAGTTAGAAAAAATCAATGCACCAAAATTTTGGAGCATTACCTTTTCTTTACCTCATAAAACAAAGGGCAAAAAAGTTATTATTATTTTTATTTTCAAATTACATTTCCCATGGCTGATCATCAACCCAAATACGGGAATTGTTTTGAACTGATCATGCCACATGACATGTGAAAATGCGGCCGGGCCTATGGTTCATCCTGTGTGCCCAGGCGCATTCTCCTCTATGCCTCATTATTATTAGTTAATAGGGCTTTTTACGAAACAAGGCACTGTACCATTTTTTATCACCAAAAAATCAAACGTCATTTTTTCTTTCGAAACAGTGCCCCCACATACTTGAAATGGGCAACCATATATATCATCCCACGTAGAGCACTAATCAATTTTAATAAATAATCACAATGTTGTCCTTGCCAACAAATTCATATTTTTTGTTTGACTTTTTTTTACTTTTTTTATATTAGGCATTCGACATGTGCATTAAGAATGCGTACAAATACAGGCCTATAATAAGCCATATGGTGCGTATTTTCATAATTAATTTTGTTTTGACCTTTTTATAATAAAAGTATCAATAGGGCGCATTTTTACGCTTTTCTCAAAGTATTATATATATATATATATATATATATATATATATATATATATATATATATATATATATATATTGTTGCTACAATGGCACTAGGAATTGCTTCTTTTCATCTTCTGCTCCTTCAACTCATTGCATAAGGGTTGTTTTAAGTCTCCATTTGACGTGCCCAAATGTTAAAGTGACACTTACATTGTATCCTATAGTCATTTTAACCAGCACTAGATGCATTTTAGGCCTTGTTTGATAACATAGAAATATAATTTCATTGTGGAAATGAAATTTAGTTTCCAATTGTTATTGTTTGATTGCTATTTAAGGAGATGGAAATGAAATTGAGTCACCCGCATGAAAATTGAATTTCCATACACCAAATTATTTTAGGAGGAAACCATTTCAACCATTTAAATGGCTGAAATTGAGTTTCCTACTAACAAAATAATAAGTTTTTGTCATTGCAAATCTAAAGTTACTTGTAAAAAACTTAAAAACAAAAAAATTATTTTTTAACTATTAAAAAGTAATTTCAATTTCTATAATCATCATATCGGTACGATCACTATGACCACCACATTATCTACATCATACTTTTTTCAACTAATATTTAACTTTGGTCAAAGTTTGAATTTTAATCAAACTTTAATTGGATTTATAAGTTATATAAAGTTTTGACTTTTGATCAAACTTTAACTACTGAAACATGATAATAAGTTGTAAGTTAGTAATATATTATCAAAATTTTAAGTGTCAAAGGTTGATTTAAGGTCAAACTTTGACTTTTAATTAAAATTTATTTTTTATTAAACTTAAACTCCAATAATTTGATGGCAAAACAAGAATACTGTCGTGTTGATGTATAATTTGATACTAGATTTTCAATTGTATTAGTCAATAGTTTGACCTTTAGTCAAACTTTAACTTTTGATCAAACTTTGACTTTTACACAAATTTTACTTTTAGTCAAACTCGAAACTTACTTATAGATAGAGTCTACTACTACATAAATTTATATCGTATCAGTATAATTTTTTTGGGTCAAAGTTTGACTTTTGGTTAAAGTTCGATTTTCTATAAAATATTTTAAATTTTTATTTGTGAAATATTATAATTAAAAATATCTATCATTATTTTAATTTAGAACTTGAAAATATATTGTCTCATTTTTATTGGTCAAAGTTTGATTTTATTCAAATTTTGACTTTAGTCAAAAGTTGAGAAGTGTATCTTGACAGTAGATAGTAATTATTACTATTGTTATTTATATTTTGGTAATGTAAATTTTAATCAGTCAAAGTTTGATATTTGGTCAAACTTTGACTTTTAAACACAATTTAATTTTTTTGAACTTCTGTATCTCCAATGAGATTATCATTTTTTTAATTTATTACTTTCTAGTACATTATAAAATTATATTTGATTTTTTTTATATTTGGTCAAAGTTTGACTTTTTTTAAAGTTGATATTTAATCAAAGGTTTTACTAGTGTAACCTAGCGATGGATACGAATACTGTTATGTTAATTTGTAGGTTGTCGGTAGATTGTCGAATTTTTTATTGATCAAAGTTTTAAAAATTAGTCAAAGTTTGACTTTTTTTAAAAATTGATTTTTCTTTCAAGGTTAAAATTTTAATTTTTTTTCAATATATAATACATACTAGCATTTACTATATAACTTTGTATTTTAATTTTAAAATTTTTTATTAATCAAAGTTTTACATTTGATCAAAGTTTGACTTTTATTAAAAATGGATATTTGATTAAATTTTGACTAGTGTAACCTAAGGATATATATGAATATTGTTATATTAATTTGTAGTTTGACTTTTATAACTTGTTGGTACATTGCAAAATTTTCTCTTGATCAAAGTTGAAATTTTGGTCAAAGTTTGACTTTTATAAAAATTTAATTTCATTTCAACGTATAAACTTACATTAGATACTAGTATTTATAACTTTATTATTTAGCTTTACATATTTTTTTTATCAAAATTTTGAGTTTGGTTAAAGTTTGGCTTTTTATTTGAGTTTGACATTTCAAACTTTGACTTATATAACTTAGTAATAAATAGTGATTACAATTATATTAATTTGCAATCTAATAGAATATCATTAAGAAAATTATTGGTTAATATTTGATTTTAATTATGATTTTAATAATAAATGATCCAAACTTAAAAATTAATTTGCAAAGATACTAAGCAAACAAGAGAAATCAATTTCCAATGAAATTCATTTCTCAAACACACTAATCAAACAGTGAAAAATCTATTTCTAGAGGAAATCATTTCCTAAGAATCAACTAAAAAATTGATTTCATTTCCTCTTTGGAGTTTCATTGCTATTAAACAGGGCCTTAATGACATGAAGTTTTACTTCTAAATTTCTAATCGCTCCGTCGTAGTTCAATCTATGGCAAAATAATACAGAGTTTGGCACTATTTTGTAATTTTCAACTAAAATTACACTAATTGATCACACAAAACACTGTATGCAATGTTCTAAATCTTGGAAATACGGATGTATCGGATGAGTCCGACATGCAAGACGCTGCACACGGGGTGAAACGACAAATTATGCTCAAAATGATCTTACACTATTAACATATAGGTTTTGATCTTGCACCATTAAAATACGCTTCACTGTCATGTCACGTGCACATATTTGTGATCAATTTAAAGTCTAAATAGTCCAAGTGACTGTCCTTTATTGGAATATTTTAGTTGAAGAAAATCACACCGATAAAAAGATGCAAGTTGTTGATTGATGAGATACTTTTAAGACAATCCGATTTGTGTGCAAGTGACTAAACATTATAAGAAAATCATTTAGCTAAAAAATTGTGCTTATTTAAGGGTTTGAAGTTTAAACTATTTGATCTAAGAAGTTTCATATTAAAGTAGCTGCAATTGGTGGAACAAATCCTTTAGCGGATATAATTGTTCAGGCTTACATAAAGGTCACAAGATGTTCTGCCACAACTTAGAGCACTACAAAATGTGTGCCACATTGAAACTATACCACTTAAAAGTGGGTAATATCCTAGGCAGAAGGTGAGGAGAGTTAATTGATATCCCAGTACCGAAAATTTTGTTGAGGTAATTAGTTTTCTATTGTAACCAAATTATCTTATTATGTCTCCTAATCACTGAACTTAGACTCCTAAAGAAACCGTAACCAAATCAAATTTTTTCTTTCATTATATGTCATATATTTCTCTAGCTAAATTCATAAATGACTGTTGAGTTTGCTTTGAGAAGATGAAAAAAGATTCATCGCTATTAAATATATTTTGTAGCATTTTTTGTGAAAGTTCTAAGGACCTATGCTTGATATGAACAATAAAAAACAATACATCGTTTACACTTAGAAGCTTTAAATTTCTCTATTGTAATATTGTTCTTTATGTATTCTTCTCTATTGATATTTATACATTCTTCTCCAATGAACGCCAATGATCCCTACAGAAAACAGATCCCATGTTACATCTTATAATCTCCAAGTTTACTTTTAAATGAGAATAGACTAGGTTATGAGGAAGATAAGATGATGGTCTTTTTTAAAATAAATATTTTTTTTTCTTAACCCATTAGGCAAAGAGAGGAGAGGTATGACATTAAAACAAATAATCTCTTGCCTAGGCGCATCATGATACATTTGTCAAAAGTTCAACACAGTTTTATACAGAACCTAGATAAGTTAAGGTGTTGAGCACATATAGTCAATACATTAACTTATATGAAAATTAATCGTTTTAAAAAACAAAACTCCGAGTTGACAGACTTGAAAAGCGGATAATCATCCATTTTAATTTAAAAATTAACCCACACTATCTCGAAGCCCTTAACAAACACTCAAGTTAAAGAACACTACCAGTGAAGAACTATGGCCACACATACTATTCTATCTTACTAAATTTACACTGGGCAATCCATGATCACAAACTAGCATCATTAATAAATCGTTCATGCTTTATACCCAAAAGGTATGTTTTGATATATATTGTTGGCTCTCCACATATGACTCCAATCACCAAAATATCATAAGATTTATCAATGTGGTGCCTAATTACATCTAATCCAAGCAAATCTAGACAAAACAAGGTATAACTTCCCCCACTTTGCCATATAATACAATCTCATATAGATGCCTAGAATATAATCACATATAATATGATTGGTGTATATTGTGTATTTTGTTGACCTTTTGAGTTGAGTACATTTCATGCAAAAGAATTAGGTTGCGTATGGCATTGCTCTTTGGTAGCCTCTGCCATAGCAGAGCTCACCTGCTTTAGCAGGTTCCCATCCTCTTTGTTAACATCATGCTATCTGTTTTAGTAGGTACCCCTTCTCCTTGATAACTCTTTGCATAACAAGATTTTATGTATGATTTATCTGTTTAACAGTTCTACCCTCCTCTCTACTCACTTCTTATCAGAGCTGATTTTATTTGCTCTGATAAGGAATTAGTAGAGAGCAAGGAGGTTGCTGCTAGTGTAGGTAAATCCTCATTTACAAGAAATTAGAAAAGAAAATGAGAATCAACTAAAGCGACTGAACTCTGCCACAGCAAGGGCTACCAAAGAATAATGCCATATGCAATTATGCTGTCGGGGTGGATTAAAAGGAGTGAAAGGGTAATACATCGTGACCTGATGACCTGACCTGATGACATACCCTGGTCAACGGTATATGCCCAATCCAACCTGAAAACCAACTTGACTTGATGCCTGAATCAAAAACTCGACCCGACCCGATTGCAAACCCCTTTTATTTATTTCATATATATAATATTGGGTCGTGTCAACCAGAATAGACCCCAACTTTATCCAAAGGTTGGATAGGAAGCTTCATGCCCAATTCGACCCAATGGGTCAAGTTCAGGTGCATGACCCGATAAAAAACCCGAGTTGGGTGGGACAAGTATTTGGCCGACTTGACCCGTTGACAGCACTGTTGACAAGCATCTTGTTTTGCAGTTTTAGTCAAGGGAGCTGGTATTTGGAGCTGAAGATTTGCTCTGGGCAGCTTCGGGTTTCCGAGAAAATTGTTGACCATATTAAATTAGACAATGGAGATCATTTTCAATTTCCATCTTCCACACAGAATAGAACTTGCGATCAATGCCCACTTGTAAGACAATTAGTCACTATTGGAGATGGGTGCGACATGAAATGAACAGCTGACTATATGTGCGTGGACATGATATTAAAATCTGTGTGGAGAATTGAACAACAAACTATCATAATCTGTAGTTTTAACCATGGAAACCTTAGGATACACAGCACGGATCAAAATTTCGGCCAAAATTATCGATTTCAGTCCCCACCGAAACGATACTATAGGACCGAAATTTCAGACATTTTTGTATAGGCACTACCAAAAAACAGATTATTAACAAAAAAACTATTAAAGACTAATAGCAGCAAGGGCGTTAGCAGCAGTTTTTTGTTAATAGTAACATTTTTTGGCTGCCTTCGAGGGTAACATTATTGGCACCCGTTAAACTATTTAAGAACACACATTTCCACCCTAAAAAATCATTGATAGCCTTGAATCAGACGAGAGAGATCACTTTTCGCCCCAATCTTCTAGAAAATAGATCTTGAAATCATGATTCACTTATCAAACAAGATCTTGATAACATATGGATCACATCCCCAAACGAAACCGTGATCATAGACTTCCCCATCAAACAATCACTTTTGGGGATGCATGACACATTTTACCGTCTGAAAGATGTGCCATGATCGCAAGATCTATTTTGTGGAAGATTAGGATGAAAAATGATCTCCATCATCTTTTTCAAAGGCAGTCAACGATTTTTTAGGATGGAAATGCGTGTGTTATTCACATATTTAATGGATATAAATAACGCTACCCAATCTTCAATTGCAAATATCCGAACCCTCTATAGAATAGTAATAAAAAGGGTACCTATATTTGCACCAACCAAAACTCTAAAAGTACATATCTAGCGTCATTTATAGATAATTTTGACAGGGGGGGCAGATAGGTGATTTTAGAGTTTTGGCGGGTGAAGATAGAGCTTCCCAAACAAAAACAAAAGGCAAAAACATATTTTTTAAAAAAATGATCGCTTGCCAATCAAAAACAGTAATTCCAGCTAAGTTAGATGTAAATTATTTCTACAAAACCTCTTCTGGTAAGAGCACAACATACAAACTTTGTATGACGCTTTTGTCGCCCCAGTAGAAATACACCGAGCAACCTTCCCTAATTTAGATGCAAATTATTTCTGCAAAACCTCTTCTTGTAAGAGCACAACATACAAACTTTGTATGACGCGTTTGTCGCCCCAATAGAAATACACTCTCATGGTCTCATTAATTCACTGGTGGGTCGTATTTCGGCAAACGATCATGGCCTTCCCTTGGTTAGGGCCGAGAGGTCAGCAACAGCCTCTCCAACCGTCAGATAGACGCAGTTTGATCCGAAGCGCTCCAAGGCTTCCGATCGGTGGAGCTTTTCCATTACATCTCCCACAGGATTAGCTAGAACGAGCTGCAAAATAGAAATCCCCAGAAATTAGTACAAACATTAAGCAATGGCCAGGATTTCGCTGGAAAAGAATTGGCCTTGGATGGTGAATTAAGTTTTTTTACCTGAAGTGATCTTTTCTCCAGCGTCTTCTTCAGTTCGATTAGAGTGTCAAGGCCACTTGTGTCTATGGCTGTTACAGCTGGAACAAAAAGGTACTTGTTAAAAATAGAGCACTATCAAATGGGTCAGGTCTGCCGGCTTACTGACCCACCTAACTCAGTTTTGTTACTGGGTTGGGCACATAAGCTTGACATGTCGGTTTGGTTCGGGCATGAATCAGCACATGGACAATTGAATAGGGTGACGTAGAATGGAGAAATACCAGCTTTGATACCATGTTGAATTCCATGGGCCTAACTCAACCTCACAAAACCGGCTTGTGACTTATAAGGTGAGGAGTGCCCAAATTATATATAGCCCAAGACCTCCAAGCCCACAGGCAATGTGGAAGTATTCTAACATACTCAAAGGTTGGGTAGGCAATTGGGCACATAAACTTGACTCATAGGGTCCGGGAAAGTAAAATATTAGGTCCGGTCATGTTGACAGATGGCAGCGAGATGGATGGGTGTGTGCCAGTGCTCCATTTGCACCCCCAGGGGTCCCTGCCCACTTCCCGCAAGAGCGGCTGGAGAGTTGCTAAACACACCCTAATTGTCAAGGAAGAGTTCGCACTGAGCTGTTGGCTCCTTGTAAACAAATTTCTAAGATTATTAGTTTAAGGTCCATTTATTCCAATATTTCTATCAAAAGTTTGCTTGGGTAGACGGCATTCCTAAGTATCTATAGAAGTATGCATTTGACCAGAGACGCCAGTAAAACCCTATCATTAGCTTTAATTTATTAATAAATTTGAGAATTCATCTCAAAATTAATTGGCTATGAGTGGAGGGACCCAAGACCTTATAAGGGAAGAGACAAGGCTATGAATACCCATGCTGTCGGATTAAACTTCAACACCTATTTTTGTGAGAAAATCCCTCCCTAGGACTCTCACTGGATCGGGGTTTCGCAATAATTCAGACAGGTTCAAATTCAGAAAATCTGGCAAAATTCCACAAGTTCGGAAAATATATATTGGGAGAAAGTAAATAATCAAAATAAGATTAAAATGTTTAAAGAATTTAGAAATTACTAAAAGTCACGATTTGTTAAAAAAAAATTGTATATTACTCATGAATTATTCTCGATTGCTCAAATTTTTAAACAACACACCAATTTTTAAAAAATTCACCCATACGTGATTAAGTTGTTGAACCTCAAATTCCCCAATTATTCATAAATTATTTCTTTTTCCAAAAAAATATTTGGTGACTATGCTTCCCATAACTTACCCGCCAAGTCCAAAACTATGCACTTGATGGTATTCTCCTTTGCTGTTTGGACCCGATCCTCCTCATCCCGCACCAATTTTAATATCCTGCAAGTAAACCATTAATTAATTTAGTAAAAAATAAGAAGTAAAATAACTAATTTCAAATACAGTGTTTGTGATGCATAATCATTGGCAATCTAGGCATTGTACACGTGTCAATCATTGGGGTGGTAAAGGGATATGCTCGGGCTTAGACTACTGGCAAATCAGAAAAAAAGGCGCAGCTCATGGCTTGACCCATCATCAAGATGGTATTAAGGCTAAATTCAATCTCTATCATCTGATCATCAGGTTCCAAACAATCCACATTACGGTACTATTTGGGTGCACAATCGCGAAAAATCTAAAATAATAAATCATATGAAATATTTTTGTAAACTTCTCTTTTCCAGTTCATGGTGTTTTTCGCAAATCTACGGTGGGTGAATTTTTCATTTTACAACATATTCTTAGATCGGGAAACTCCACCATTGCTGTTCCCAAGCCCAAATGAGAAAGGAGGATTAGAGTTATGTTGACAGCCAACCATAGAAAATCTCGTTAGATCTCGATGACGAGATAATATTTGATGATGATGATAATGATGATTAGATAGGGAATTATATTGTGCATGCCGCTTGCCAAGGCATGCTAATATCCGTCGGGCATTGGCTAGTCTCTGCTTTGATCTTTTCTGGGTGCCCTTCTAATGAGCACCTTGCTCATCTGAGATTCTTCCCCTTTTAGAAGAATTTGTGATTCATTGGGAGGGACGCGTGCCCTTGTAATTGACCGAATTTAAGAGGTTTCAGTCTTTTTTTTTTATGTTTGGTTCACAGCTGCTAGGGGTGTAATTTCGGGTACCATAGACAATCTAAACTGAAAATTTTGATTTTCAGTTCGGTTGAGGAGGAACCTATTTTTGTTTTCCAAAAAATTGAACCGAAACTGAAAAAAATCAGTTTTTTCTGTTTGGTTTTGAGTTTTATTATTATTTTAAAATTTTAAGCTATTTCTTTTTGTTTTCTGATACATTAAACCACCAGGGGATGCCACAGTTGGTAGGGACTTTGGTTTGTTACCAACAGGTCATGGAATCGAGTGTTGGCATCTCCCTTCTGCGATAACAGGATGCCTCGTAAGGTGTGTAAATCGTGAAATACTCGTTACACAGTGGGGGCGAGGGCATCCCTTAAGGATTATTCCAAGCGTAAGCTTGGATTACCCTAAGTTTTCAAAAAAATAATAATAATACAGTGATACTACCTAATCTGTTTTCAGTTTTGGCCACCCAAAACGAAACTGTACCGAACCAGAATTGATTTGGATTGGTTTGTTCGAATCGGTTTCTGGGTTGGCTCAGACCGCTTCAGTTTGCTCGATTTTTGGGTCGGATTTAAGTTTCAGGTCAAAACTTATAGGCTCCCATCTCCAAAGTCAAACCCTGAAACCCACACAGATTTTTAGAGGAATGCAATGCATGTGTGGGAATTTTTGACCTTGCATACGGCCAGAGATTGATTGGTCAGTGAGGCACAAGGATCGTATGTAAGTCGTTGAGGAAATGCTAACCTCTCTTGGAGATAAGTTGAATTTGTGAAGTAGATGGGAGACTCGATGCCTACAACAAGAAACGAAGAAACCCGACACGCATCTCTGTAGTGGCCGATATTTTTGTAGATTTGGGTCCCCGGAATATTCCCAAGAATCACTGTATTTGGTCTCGTCACATGTAAGATAATCTTGAATACAGAGATTCCTACCTGAAATATAGGCAAAACCATTAGAATTTAGAAGTTTAAATTTAGTATTATTAAGAAACAGGCCATAAAAAAAGTAGCTCATATTGTGAGCTATTCTAAGCTAAGAAAAAGGAAATGATTGAGAGAATTAAACCATCTGATCAATGCACCCTGATATGGACAGTTGGGCTTATTATCAACCACCGATATTAAAGTGCACTGACATGATGGTTGGATGGATGGTTGTGATTACTTTTGCTGCTCTTAGGATGGATATCCCTTTTAAATTGATCAAAGATGCTTTCCGGTGGCATATAAGCATGGTTTTAAATTTTGGGCATATCCAATATGTATCAGCTGATTAGTATCAAGTTAACTCCCATCCAAAACAATATTATCCCCTTATTTTCTACTGGGTCAAACTAGTCAAATATCAGGTCAGGGTCATATCGGCTTGGGACCCGGCCGATATGCCTGACCCATATGTATCTGAATTAAATCCCTACATATGAGTGGCATTCATGGCTTTGTTTAAATGTTATAACTTGTAACCATCCTAATCTCCAACTCTCTAAAGTTCAACCTTGGAATGAGCAATTTTACATTAATTTATAATGACACCAACAACTCATTACTGGAGAGAGAGAGAGAGAAGTAATTAAGTGTTTACCGCAATGGAAAGGCCCATCGGAACAGATAGGAAGAGAACACCAAAGAAGGCTGTTGCGCAGGCCAAGAAATCGAGCTTGTCGACCTTCCACAAGCGAAAACCAGCACCAAAATCGATGAGCCCGATCACGGCCGTTATGATAATCGCAGCTAAGATAACGTTAGGTGTATAGTAGAAGAGAGGCATAAGAAATAGCAGAGTCACGAGCACAGTGGCTGCCATTACTATGTTCGACACCGCAGTTTTTGATCCGGCATTGTAGTTTACTGCCGATCTAGAAAATGACCCTGTAAAAAACAGAGAAAAAGAAACCGATCAGCGTGGGAGGCTCCATAGCTTTGTAGGTCTCCGTCAATTAAGCATTCATTAAAACAATAAAAGAGAGAGTACGCATTTGACCAATTTAGCAATAGTTATTAGCCTTTCTCTACAATCCCTGTTTCCCGTGCTAAAATTGTTGACCTCTTTGAATCTTAGGGTGAAGACCATTTTTCGTCACAATCTTTTATACTAAGATATTGGTTTCATATAGCACACATCCCAAAAAATAAACATGAACATTGTTTCATGGTAATCCCATGCTATATTAACATTATATTTGGGATGTTTGGTGCAACACTGAATCAACATTTCAACATATGATGTAATCCCATGATTTTCCATCATCTGATTCAAACCACTGATCAGTTTTACACATAAAACCATTGAACATATGCCATCAGGGACCTTGCGACATTCATAGACTTTAAGAGGCTATGCATTAGCCTCCGGGTCAACGAGGCAAGGATGTTGTGTGCTCGTGGGCTTTCTGTGCACAAAAGCCAAACTCTTGCGCACTATTTGGCATTTGTTTTTTTTTTTTTTCCAAAAAGCACTTTTTAGGGTAAAATTTGATCCAAGCAACCCTTTCTATCTAAGGACTTGGTCAAACACACCAATTTCAGCTAGAGTTGGCCAGCTCCCTAGGTGAAAACTGCTTCTCATCCAAAATTTACCCTTAAAAAGCGCTGTGGAAGCAGGTTTGCCAAACAAGGCCTTATCGTTTTGGGCTAAATAGCATCTAGTATTTTCAATAGGTGTCTGGTCAATTGATCAATGGTCCTGATAGACTATTTTCTAGAAAAGGAAGACCCGCAGTAAACATCAGCTGGGTCTATCTAGTTAGTGTCGTTCAATCGCTCTTCTACGAATCCAATCGGCATAAACAGATGTCAATAGTCATCAAGTCGGTGTTCGGCAACAATTCAGGAAGGTTAAATTTTTTAGAAAATCTGGCAAAGTTTGGCAGGTGCGGTTTATTAACAGTATTGTGAATTATTTGCAAATTTTGTGATTTTTTCAAAAAATATATGAATTTTCAAAAACTTCACAAATAATTTGTGATTAATTGGCAGAACCTAAAAGGCTAAAATTTGTGAATTTTGCCCCAATTCGGAGAATTTGGTGGCCATGGTCTGCAGCTGCGAGGTGAGTTAAACATTAAAATTAGAAAGTTCACCTGTAGTTACGTAGCACGAAGTGCAGGAGCCAACCATGTTCATCAACCCGATCGCTATCATTTCTTTGTTTCCATCAACCTGGTAGTTTTTCAGAGAAGCAAATGTCCTTCCCACCGCAATTCCTTCCTGCCATATCAGCGTTTCAAATCATAATAAAATTAGAGCGCAGAGAAAATAGATCCAAAGGCAGCGTTGTAATGCTGCACTGGATGACATGCTAGCTATCTGGCAGGATAAATCCAAAACAACACCTGTTTTTAGTTGAACTGTCATGTGATATAAAAAAAAATTATTCTTTTCTTTTGTTAGAAAAAAAAAAAAAACTTTCTTGACCTTTGTTTGATGGGTCAAAGTTAAGATGAGGGCTCACAAATTTGGTACACTGATTTTGTGGACCATTGACCCCATTTTAATAGTGGACTACATTGAAAGAATAGTCCCTGGCCTCATAAAATAAATGAAAATTATAACCGGAGACAGTTTTGGATAGACAATTGTGCAGACAGCTTAAGGGGTACGGCATGGCTGGCTGCAGTGCTTGGGGCCTCACTGTGCGTGCAGCCAGTCACATCACACCACATAAGAAATTATCTATCAAATATTATCCACTATATTGTTGGATAAGTGGTAAATGTGGGTAATTACTAAGATTGTGGGTATAGTAGTGGGTAAGTGTTAAATGTGGGTAGTTACTAAGATTGTGGGTAGAATAGTGGGTAAGTGCTAAGTGTATGGTAGTTATGTTTAAGTCTATATAAGGATCATCTTGTATGTGTTTTAGGCAAGTGAATAGAAAGAAAGTTTGCTTCTTCATTTATTTAGTTTCTCTTTTCTCTATTTCTATCAGTGGTATCAGAGACAAGTTTGAGTTTCGAGGAGAGAAAAAGTGAAATTGATGGCTTCCGAAAGTTTTGTATAGCCAGCCGTTCCACGCTTTGATGGTCACTATGACCATTGGAGCATGCTCATGGAGAACTTCTTGAGGTCCAAAGAATATTGGACGGTTGTTGTTTCTGGAGTAGCAGAACCAGCAGAAGGTGTTGTGCTGACAGATGCACAAAGAATAGTTAAAAGATCTTAAAGCAAAGAATTATCTCTTCCAAGCAATTGATCGTTCAATCTTGGAAACTATTCTTTGCAAAGACACGACTAAGCATATTTGGGACTCCATGAAGAAGAAGTACCAAGGTACGGCGAGGGCTAAGAGACAACAGCTTCAAGCACTTCATTCGGAATTCGAAATACTTCGAATGAAGTCAGGTGAATCAGTTACAAACTATTTTTCAAGAACGATGACAATCGTTAACAAGATGCGGATCCATGGCGACAAGACAGAGGATGTTCTCATTGTTGAGAAGATTCTTCGATCCTTGACACCAAAATTTAATTTTGTTGTCTGTGCTATAGAAGAAGCTAATGATGTTGGTTTACTATCAATTGATGAATTACAAAGTTCTTTGTTGGTTCATGAGCAAAAACTTAATTAGACGGAAAAAGAAGAACAAACATTGAAGGCCTTTTCAGAAAATCACTCTACACCTAGTAGAGTTGATAGAGGACGAGGAAGAGGCAGAGGTTGAGGTAGAGGAGGCAGATACAACAATGATCGTGGGAACCAACAACAAAATCATCATCATCAAGAAAGTCAATTTCAAGGAAGAGGCAGAGGACGTGGAGGCCACTACTCAACAACTTATAGATCAAAGTCAGCAGACAAGTCAAATATTGAATGTTTCAGATGTCACAGGTATGGCCATTATAAATCAGAATGTCTAACTGATTTGAACAAGCATAGTGGAGATCAAACTAACTTTGCAGAAAAGGAAGAAGATGTGTCTCTGTTGATGCTGTGTCACGTGAAGGAAGAATCTCAACAAAACATGTGGTATTTAGACACTGGTTGTAGCAATCACATGTGTGGAGAGAAGGATGCATTTTCTGACATGGATGAATCATTTCACAGTTCTGTTAAGTTTGGTGACAACTCTACAATTTCAGTTATGGGAAAAGGAAAGGTAACAATCCAAACCAAAGAAAATTCCACCCACACTATCGCTAATGTTTTTCTTGTGCCGGATTTAAAGACCAACTTGCTTAGTGTGAGTCAGTTACAAGAAAAGGGATACGAGATCTCTATAAAAAATGGAGTATGTCAGATTAAAGATGCAAAGTTGGGCTTAATTGCTCAAGTTCACATGACGGCGAATCGTATGTTCCCACTTTATCTCCACAACATCGCTCATTCGTGTTTCTCTGCAAAATTAAAAGATGAGGCATGGCTATGGCATTTTCGCTATGGGCATCTGAATTTTGGCGGACTAAAAACACTACAACAAAAGAACATGGTGACGGGACTTCCTCAAATTACAGCTTCTTCGCAAGTTTGTGAAGAATGTGTTGTTAGCAAACAACACCGTACTCAATTCCCACAAGGACAATCTTGGAGAGCGAAGAAAGCATTGGAGCTCGTTCATTCCGACATTTGTGGGCCAATAACGCCACATTCTAATGGAGGTAAAAGATATATAATTACTTTCATTGATGATTATAGTCGCAAGATATGGGCTTATTTTTTGCAAGAAAAATCTGAAGCCTTTGTAGCTTTTAAAAGATATAAAGCATTTGTTGAAAAAGAAGTTGGCAACCAAATAAAAGTTCTTCGCACTGATCGTGGTGGAGAATACAACTCACATGAATTTGTAATTTTTTGTGAGAACCATGGAATCAAGAGGCATCTTACAGCAGCTTATACACCCCAACAGAATGGCGTATGCGAGAGGAAAAATCGCACTATTATGAATATGGTACGAAGTCTTTTAACAACAAGTGGCATTCAAAAAAGTTTCTGGCCTGAAGCAGTTAATTGGAGCATTCATATATTGAACAAAAGTCCCACACTTGCTGTTAAAAATATGACACCGGAGGAAGCATGGAGCGGAAGGAAACTTGCTGTAGATCATTTCCGGATATTTGGATATCTTGCCTATGCCCATATACCAGATGAGAAGAGGAGGAAGCTAGATAATAAGGAAGAAAAATGTATTTTTCTTGGTGTTAGTGATAAGTCAAAAGCTTATAAACTATACAATCCTAGCACCATGAAAATTGTCATCAGTCGTGATGTTGTATTTGATGAAAAAAACACCTGGTCATGGAATCAAAATGACGTTAAAGAAAATATTCCAGCAGATTTCGATGATGATGAGAAAGGGCAGCAGCCTATGGAGAATGAGCAAGAAGAGGAAATCACTCAAAATGTTCCAACTGATCAAAGCCCACTTGCAGTTGAATCACAAAGGCATCAACGTGTTCGAAGAAGACCAGCATGGATGACTAATTATGATGTAATCGGAGTTGACCAAGGTGATGATTTACTTACACATTTTACTTTATTTTCAGATTGTGATCCTACCATTTTTGAAGTGGCTGTCAAAGAACCAAAATGGAGAAAGGCTATGAATGCTGAAATTATAGCCATTGAACGAAATGATACATGAGAGTTATGTGATCTTCCAAAAGGGCAGAAGACAATTGGTGTAAAGTGGGTTTACAAGACAAAGTTGAAAGAAAATGGTGAAGTTGGCAAGCACAAGGCACGCCTGGTAGCTAAGGGCTACAAGCAGAAGTTTGGTGTTGATTATAAAGAAGTCTTTGCTCTGGTTGCAAGGCATGATACAATCAGAGTGGTAATTGCTATGGCAGCTCAAAATTCATGGCCTATCTTCCAGTTGGACGTGAAATCAGCATTCCTCCACGGAGATTTGAAAGAAGAGGTATTTATCGATCAACCTCCTGGTTATGTAAAAGTTGGCAATGAGCATAAAGTGTATAAGTTAAAGAAAGCTCTATATGGATTAAAACAAGCTCCACAGGCTTGGTATAATCGTATAGAAACCTATTTTTTGAAGTAAGGATTTCAAAAATGTCCTTACGAACATACACTTTTTATAAAGATTGAAGATGAGGGGAAAATGCTTATTGTCTGCTTATATGTAGATGATTTAATCTACACTGGAAATAATACAGCCATGTTTGGTAGTTTTAAGAAATCCATGATGGCTGAATTTGAGATGTCTGATCTTGGCATGATGCATTACTTTCTCGGCATTGAAGTGGTGCAGTCTTTTACTGAAATTTTTATTTCTCAAAAGAAGTATGTGCAAGAAATCTTGGACAGTTTTCAGATGAAGGATTGTAATCCTGTAAATACTCCATCTGAATTTGGTATGAAGCTAAACAAAGATAATGGAGGAAAGAAGGTTGACGACACTCTTTACAAACAAATAGTGGGGAGTTTAATGTATTTGACGGCAACAAGACCTGATATAATGTATGCTGTAAGTGTGATTAGCAGGTACATGGAATGTCCTACAGAGATTCATCTCTTGGCTGCAAAACGAATTTTTCGATACTTGCAAGGTACTAAGGAATTTGGCTTGTTCTACAAAAATAGAGAACAGTCAGATCTGTTTGGTTTCACAGATAGCGATTATGCAGGAGATTTAGATGATCGAAAAAGCACATCTGGATATGTTTTCAAGATGGGGACAGGAGCTGTTTCATGGTCATCAAAGAAGCAATCTATTGTCACATTATCATCCACTGAAACTGAATTTGTTGCTGTAACAGCTTGTGCTTGTCAAGCTATTTGGCTAAAGAAAATCCTTAAAGAGCTGCATTTCAAGGAGGATCGACCTACTCAGATTTATTGTGACAACAATTCAGCAATAAAGCTTTCAAAAAACCCAGTTTTACATGGTCGAAGCAAACATATAGATGTGAAGTATCATTTCTTGAGGGATCTCACGAATCATGGAGTCATTAATCTTATTTACTGCAGAAGTGAAGACCAGATCGCTGATATTCTAACCAAACCTCTCAAGCTTCCTGCATTTCAGAAGCTCAGGAAGCTACTCGGTGTTTGTACTTCAAATGTTTAGTTTCAAAGTTTAACTCTTATGAAACTAGATGTTATGTCTGGAACATCAGTTTAAGGGAGGGATTGTTGGATAAGTGGTAAATGTGGGTAGTTACTAAGATTGTGGGTATAGTAGTGGGTAAATGTTAAATGTGGGTAGTTACTAAGATTGTGGGTAGAATAGTGGGTAAGTGCTAAGTGTATGGTAGTTATGTTTAAGTCTATATAAGGATCATCTTGTATGTGTTTTAGGCAAGTGAATAGAAAGAAAGTTTGCTTCTTCATTTATTTAGTTTCTCTTTTCTCTCCTTCTATCATGTATAATACTGTCCGTAAATAAATATATTCTTGGAGGATAATAAATAAAGAGGGTTGGTTATTTTATTATTTTAGAATATAAATAAGGAGGGTGTTAGTGGCATTATACTTTTTTCTTTCCACATGCATAAAATTAAAGTACTGTTGTCCAAACAACAAAAGTCGGTGTGTGAATTGTGATTAGAAATCTTTTATTTTATTTAATAAAAAAAATAAGAAAAACAAATGTGCACCGAAAAGCTGCTATGACCATAGTGACAAATTTTACCGAAATTCGGTGAAGTTCGGCAAAATTTCTAGAAATTTGCCGAAAAGGGGTCGAACGAAAATTTTGGGAAATTTTCGATATTTTTCAATAATTTCGGTAATCCGGTATTTTTCGGTAAAATTTTGATATTTTTTAATTTTATTTTAAATATGTTAGTAATTTAGTATATATTTTAATAATTTAAAAAAAAAACATTAAATATACTTTTTTGTATATTTTTAATCCCTGAAACTTTCCCATTTTTTTATGAAAGGTATCGAAATTAATCGGAAATGTACCCAATGGACCCCCACCGAAAAATTACCGAAAACGAAATTTGTCACTATGGGTATGACACACTTTTTGAAAAGGGTGCTTAGCGAAAAGAGGATTCATGTTATAAAAGTTTGGCACTAATATACTACTTCGAAAATTTTTGCGTAATCAGGACTGCACGGATTTTTTGGGTTCAAAATTTTGAGTAAGTACGGATTTCAAACTAGTTTTCACGGATTTCAAGGACACCGGAATAGGATGTATCATGATTATGCAAAACTTTTTCGTTTCGGTATATTAATGCAAAACTTTATATTCCCAATCCTATTTTGGTAATTATGCCTTTTGAAAAGTAATACATGCTACTCATATTTATTAGCCACAACAAAACAAAAGTTAATATTATTAACTTTTCATAATTGATGTGCGGAAAGCAGACCTTTAAATAAATATTTGATAATTAGCAGAGAGAAAAGAAGTAAAATGTTCTGAATTGAGCCGACTTACAGTGAGAGACAAGATCCCAGTTATAATTCCTGTTTTGATGGCGAGACCTAAATAAGGGCCATGAAAATAAGTCATGTTTGATGAAGGTGGATTAAGGCCTTGTTGCAAACGCCCAATCTGTTTAATGAGAAGTTTGATTGAACAACAAAAGTCAGAACTACTATATTTTCTTGAAAGAAACAGATCTATTTGAGCAATAAATAATCTGTTCTTACTATTTGAATTCCATGGTGCTGAGCTTTAAAAATGAAGACCACAAGTGTGGAGAGAAATACAGAGGTTAATGGTGCCGCTGCTGAAACCCAGAAGTGCTTTCGATTCCTCATGCTCTGCACAAGAAATAGTTATTTTTACCATCATTAGGAAAGAAAAAGAACAGAAGGTCTTTCTAGATGAGCTCGATTTATCTATCCTCCCCGACATCACAAGATTGTCAAGCCTTAGTTGGATACACTATCCTACAGAAAGGTGATTTTCAGGTATTTCTAGGTGCTCTTAAATCCATTCGAGTCAGCTTTTGATAGGGTTGATGTGGAAAAGGTTTTTCATATGGGAGCCATTACTTGCACACGCTTTGTAAGTGTTTGCACGAGGTTGAAGAAAGACTTCGCATTTTAAAAACATGTGACATGTGAAAATGTAACCTAGGTCGTCTGATTTAAAGTTCATGACCTATAAATCCTTAGTGGATAAGATTAGAGCTAAACACGATTTTTATCATATGATCTATTGTTGTCAATCATTGAATCAAATAATAGCCTTTGACTAGATTTAATCACATGATGAAGATTATATTTCATGCCAATCTTATCCGCTAAGGATCCATAGATCATGAATATTAACTCAGACGGCCCAGATTGTGTTTTTACATGTCACAAGTCTCTAAAATACAGTCTTTTTTTTTTTTATTTCGATGCAATCACTTAAAAAGCAAGTGCAAGTAATGGCCCAATATTCTATACCTCAAACATAAGAAAAGGGGTTTTATCGGGTCGGGTGTTAGGCACCGGTTCAGGTCTGGTCCACTTGTGTACACCTACAGGTCGGGACATTTGCATATTTGCTATCGGGCGGTATAAAATTTGACCTGACCCAACACATTAACAAACCTAAAGAAATCCCGCCAATTGCCAACAAGAAGTAGGATTGAAACTTAGAACCGAGGGCATAGCCACATAGAAGGGTGTGGGGGCTCAAGCCCCCATTTATCTCTACAGTTTCCATTAAGTATGGTTCTTATATAACATTTGTTTGTATATAAGGTCCCAAATATATGATATAGAAGCCGTCAAATCGGCTCAATGTCACGGGGGCGCACTTCTGCAACCTCAGTCTCGTGCGGCACCTAACGCATGCTGCGCTAAGTCAGCCTACTTCTCTCGAATGAGGCACGCAATGCGGATTCCCAGATGCTACGAGAGGGGGAAGGCTTGTCCTACTCAAGCTTCACCTCAACCTCTACGTTCGGACTTCGCCCTGCGAAGCAATGCAGCAGGTTAAAGCCGACAATGACGATTGTTAAGGCAACAAGCAACGATGATCGTTAAGGCAACATGCGACGATGATAGATATAGCGATAGGCAGCGACGGGCATACATCGAGCCCCCTTTGGGCTAAAACCCGCACCTCGAAGGTGGTTGGAAACCACTAACGCGATGGCCCTAGTACACGATGTAGTTAGGACGACCACGCACCAAGCGTGGCCCGGATGCACGTACAATAAGCCCACGAGGCTAGTGCACGTATAGGGTCGGGGGATCCCAATTCAAGTCCCCCTATATAAGGGTAAAATAGTAATCCAGGCGAAATAGCAGGAGGACCTCAAACCCCTTGGTTTGACATACTTTACTATCCATACCGCAACGCTAGCCTAGCTGACCATGTCGCGCCCGTGTCGCTCCCAAGTCTTCACCCTCCATCCCAACGTGTCGCGACGCCATCGTGGCTCATGCCCAGTATACACGGCGCCGCCCTCATGGCCTTGATGCGCCAGTGATGCTCAAAATATGGAGAGGAAAAATGGCCCTACGGCTGGCCCGGATGGCCACGCCGCGTGCCCCCCATCACATCCTCCTCCACTCAAACTCTTCAACGTCCTCGTTGACGCGAAGGCACGCATTCTGAAGTTCAATACTTTATGTCACCTGTCACGGTTCCTCGACAGCTCCCTGCCTTTACCCTATGTAGCAAAACTATACATAACAAAAACTACACATCTCAAAATCTGTACAAAGTTGGTGTCTAAGTCTTCCCACGGCCCACACCAACAAGACCGCGGTGAAATACTCTCTCAGCAGTTAATTAATCGGAGCGCCCCTATTCTAATGACGGGCTCCTCATCATCAACTTTTTTCTTTCCTTTTTCTGTGACTAATGCGTTCAAGGCAGTTTTCTCTGGACAATCTCGCACCAGATGTGGCCCATTACACAGGAAGCGGCCCTTCATGCTTGGCCTTTCATCTCTCTTCTTTTCATACCTACTGCCTTTGTCCTGACCAAATCGCACATGCGCTATATCATTTTGCTTCTTTGCCTGCTTGTCGACATTGTCGGTGAACGCCTTGGTTGCCCTCTCTTTTTCATTGCGATGTTCAATTAGCCGCTCCGCAGCAGCCAAATTCTCATCCAGGGTCTTCAACACTCTATGAGTTAATTCCCGTTGCGCCCATGGCGCCAGGCCATCTATAAAGTAGAAGACGCAATCCTTCTCACTCATTTCGTCAATGTCTAACATCAGGCTAGTAAAAGTCTTAATGTACTCGTGCAACGGTCTCGTATGGTTCAACGTCGATAATGCCTTTTGTGCTAACCATCCGACGTTGGTAGGTAGAAATTGAGCCCGCAACTCTTTTTTCAGATAGGCCCAAGAATCAACAGTTCCATTCTCCATACGCACCTCTGACACACGGTGCCTCCACCATAACTTGGCATCACCAACCAAGTATCTCGATGCAATTCTTAACTAAACTTTAGCATCGAGGTCCCCCAACGATTCGAGGTATTCCTCCATGTCCCATATAAAGTTCTCGAGGTCCTTCGCTTCGCGAGAGCCCTTGAACGTCTCTGGCTCGGGGAACTTAAATCGAGGTGTCGGCGTCCCTGCTAGCACCCAACTGGCATTGCCAGGATGAGCTTTTTCAGCATGCTCATCTCGTCACGTACCTCTTCTAACGTGACCTTTATCTCTCGTACCTCTGCTGCCAATTGCTCTACGGTCTCAGCCACATCGGCATTGATTCTCTCATGCCTATTCAGTCGTTCCCCATGTAATGTCATTACCGATACTACTGATTCAAACTGATCTGACTGAGCTTCCAAACTATCTAACCGTTCCCTTGTTGATCGTTCCCTTGTTCATCATCTTGCATCCTCGCTGGTCCCTTCCATCTCAGCCATCACAGTGGCTCTGATACCAAATGTCACGGGGGCGCACTTCTGCAACCTCAGTCACGTGCAGCACCTACCGCACGCTGCGCTAAGTCAGCCTACTTCTTCCAAATGAGGCACGCGATGCAGATTCCCAGATGCTACGAAGGGAGGGAAGACTTGTCCTACTCAAGCTTCACCTCAACCTCTACATTCGGACTTCGCCCTGCGAAGCAATGTAGCAAGTTAGAGCCAGCAATGACGATTATTAAGACAACAGGCAACGATAATCGTTAAGGTAACGTGCGACGATGATAGATATAGCGATAGACAGCGACGAGCATACATCGAACCCCCTTTGGGCTAAAACCTGTACCTCGAAGGTGGTTGGAAACCACCAACGCGATGGCCCTAATACACGATGAAACTAGGACGACCACGCACCAAGCATGGCCCGAATGCACGCACATAAGCCCACGAGGCTAGTGCACGTGTAGGGTTGGGGGATCCCAATTCAAGTCCCCCTATATAAGGGTAAAATAGTAATTCAGGCGAAATGGCGGGAGGACCTCAAACCCCTTGGTTTGACATACTTTACTATTCACACCACAACGCCCCGTAACGCTAGCCCAGCTGACCATGTCGCGTCTGTGTCGCGACCGTGTCGCGCCCAAGTCTTCACCCTCTATTCCAACGTATTGCGGCGCCATCGTGGCTCATGTCCAGTACACACAGCGCCGCCCTCATGGCCTTGACGCGCCAATAATGCTCAAAATATAAAGAGAAAAAATTGCCCTACGATTGACCCGGATGTCCACGCCATGTGCCCCCCCGCCATATCAAGCCCCCATTTAATTCTAAAGTTTTTATTAAGTATGATTCTCATACAACCTTTATTTATAAATAAGGCATTAAGCCCCCAAATCTAATGATGTAGAAGCTTTTAAATTAATAGTAAAATAATTACTAATATTATAATTATCATTTGTAACTCCCACCGATAAAAATTTCTGGGTACGCTCTGGTTCTTGAGGCGTAGATATGGCCTACCCCTTTGGTTTTGAAGTACTAGCGTTCATTTCTTAGTTTTGAATTTATTTTCAATATCACAAGAGATTATTAATAGGATAGATTTGGAAGTGGAACGTACAATATGCCTTGCAACCAGTAGAAAAGACAAGAAACATAAGCCCATGAGAATGGTTTCCCAAGACCACTGTATACAAAAAATAAAAAATAAAATATAAAATATTAGTACCATTGTCAATAGAAAAACTCTTTTCACATCATCTAAATCAGTCTAAACTGAAATCCACACTAATCTACCTAACCTTTTACCTCTTTTTTGTGATTGAAAACAGAGAGCATCACAGGCAAAAATCCCATCTTATTAGTAAAGTGAACAATCCCAAGTAACCCTTTCAGCTGTTGCAGAGACACGATGATTGCGGCGCCAGCCATGAATCCAGTAAGAGTTGCTTTAGATAGGAAATCAACAATGAAACCCAACCTGCAAATCACATCAATTGGAAAATAAATAAATTAGTTACCCATAATATTAGGAGAATTCCTTAAAGTAATGATAACAGGGAAAAAATATCAAGAGACATCCACAATCAACTGGCTAGCATATATTCTTATATACAACAAAAAAAAAAAAAACACTTGTGCATAGTCACCGAGTCAGGGTTAGGCAATAGTTCTGCAATGTTAAAATTTGAAAAAATCTGGCAAGTTTTGGGAAAAATTCGGAGAAAAATAGGAAACAAAATCGAAAAATAAGATTAAAAAGTATAAAAAAAAAATTTAAGATATATTAAAGTGATGGCTTATTGATTTTTTTGTTCAATTATTGAGAATTATTCATGAATTATTCGTAAAATTTGCAAATATTTTAAAAATACACGAATTTTTCTTAAGTTCAGAAATAATGCTTGATTAATTCATAAAACTTGAAATCCGTAAATTGTTCATGATTCTTTCAAATATTCGGAGAATCTGGTGACAATGCACTTGTCCATTAATGAGACAACTAAATGGCCGAACTTAGAAGAAATAAATAATAATAATAATACATACCCATAAGGTTTTTTATAAAGAAAAATATAACTACTATTCTCATGAATCATAAATGATAGCACAAAGGTATTAAAATCGGAATCGGTATGGGTTTATTTAAAAAAGAAAAAAGAAAAAGAAAAGCCACGTTTGGGCCGAAATCAAGACGTAGTGGCTGATACCGAATACATATCGGCCTATACGATATTTGATACCTGAGTTGGGATACCAATATGCATCGATTTGCCAAAAAACAGATATATATCGGTTTTGGCCAACTTTTTATACCTTCGATAGAAGTATAATAGTCACATTCGCTGAGTATTCACTCCATAATGGCTTATTTGATCCAACCGTACTATACGATCCTTTATTTGATCCAATCGTACCATACAATCCTTCAAAAGGTATTCTAAGTGAGTCAGTTGAACTCCTCGGTATTCTTTCCCTTAAATCAAAATTCAAGTGAAGCACTAGCTTCAATTACTTTCCTTTCAATCAAAATTCAAGGGAAGCATTTGCTTCAATTATCTACTGAGAATAATACTTATTCCAACCCATACCAACCCCCACCACCAAAAAAACAAGGTTTGATTTTTTAAATTTGAAAAAAAGTTTATTCTTCTTGCAAATTATAATTCAGAAGTGATTACCTTAGAAACCCTAGGGATGCCTGAAAAACACCAGCAAATAAGGTAGCTGTGAAAGCCAATTGAAGATAGAGAACTGGATCCTTGACAGGAGAAACACTATCTTGTAGCATAGATCCCATAACTAGAGATGCTATTGAAACCGGACCGACTGCGAGATCTCTAGAACTCCCAAGAACAGAATATACCAGTGGTGGCACAAAACTTGAATCTGTACAAACACATTCAAAGCAAAACGTGAATTGCAGGGTGCATTTGGATGGCATTTCAAGTGATTTCAAGTCAATTAGATCGCAGAGCGTTCAAAATCTTTTTTTATCGCGCTTTTAAATAGAAATGGTGGTAGTGTTGTTTTTTTTGTTAAATGAGTATATTTTTTTTTTTAACCTATGCCACATGAAGCACCACCTAAGCCATCTAATTTAAAAAACATGAGTTATAGAACTATAATGTCAAATATTGACACGAAACATTCGACAAGGTCAATCATTGAATCAGATGATTTGTTGAATTTGATCCTTGAAATTGCGTTTTGTACTAATATTTGACACCAAAAGTCTTTACATAATGTCTTTCAAATCAAAAAGCTTAGATTGTTTTCCAATTTGTACACATCTCAAAAGCTTACCAATCCTCATTTTTAAACAATGTGCAACTATACAAATCTCGCGTGCAAGAAGTCACTCTCTTTGTTTCTTTTAAGACCCAAAACAATATTATCCATTAACATGGCTTGTGCATCCAAACACAATCTAATAGAAGCTATTGTTGTTAAATATGACTCTGTGCTATGCACTTACATAGCCCGATAATGGGAGGCAAACCTGCCAGCTTTGCGTAGCTAATTCCCTGCAGGAGAAAGGGAAAATAATTAAATAATAATAAGGCCGCCTACTGTGTTTTATTTCATAATTCTTTCAGTAGAATTTAATTAAATGGTATATGGTGTACGGCCCATGCACTGCGTGGGTCTATCTGCTCATATGCATGATCAAAGCTTGGGGACCCATATATTTTTAGGGGAGCTAAATCTAGGAAAGTACAGATAGACGCAGCTTGACCTCCGTAGCGCACGGCCAGCGTACCTAATAGCAGCTCAAATCTATTAAGGGTGAATCGCATGCATGGGTCAAAATCTCGGCCAAAATTTTAAAATTTCGGTCGAGATTATTCAATTTTGGCTTAAGCTGAGCCGATAATTTAATAATTGGCGCCACCCCTCTGGAAAATTAAAATTATCCGCCGAAATTTAAAATTATCGACTGATAATCGATAATTTGGGAAATTAAATTATCGGCCAATAATTTGAATTTATTGGTCGATGATTACAAAATATAGGCCGAGACCACAGTTTTTGCAATTTGAATATTTTTTAAGGGTGTTAAAACCCAATTTTTGAAAAAAAAAAGAAAAAAGCCGGATTTAGCCATTTTCTCGCCGCAAACTCGCCAGATTTTTTCTTTACTTTTTTCTTCTTCTTTTCTTCTTCTTCACTCTCTCCTTCGCCTCTTTGGAGACAACATATATGTTGCATACAAATTCTTGGAGCTTTTTAAGGCAAAAAAAACAAAGAGAGTAGATGGGGAATATGGCCGTATGGGTGTTAAGAGATTGGTGACGGATGAACTAGTATCCGATAGAGTAACCGGCTGAGGCGGTTGCTTGCAAGCCTTGGTGTACAGCTGGAGAACATTAAATTCATTTTGGCAACTCTATTTGTGCCCACCTATTTAGTGTCTTAGACCTCTTGAAAATTGTTGATTGCGTCAGATCAGATGGAGGTTGTATTTCGCGCCAATCTTCCACGTAATAGATCTTAAGATCATGACTCACATATCAAACGGCCAATTTTTTATTCCATATTTTACAGCTCCCCAAAATATGGCCGTAAATCAGGACAGACATCACATTCAAACATGATTTTTATGGCCATTTTTTGAGAATAGGTGATACATGTAATTAAAAAATGGCCATCAAATTTATGCTTCATTATATCAAGATCTATTTTGTGAAAATAGAAAGGTACCAACTCTCTTGACCGTCATTTAAATGGTATTTAAATGATCTTATACCATCAATGGTTTAAGATGTGAGTGAAATAGATCAGAGATTTAAGTGCAACATGCCCAAAAATATTGTTTAGGGAGGTTTAAACCATCCACTTGTTGACTATAATATCAACCGTTGTTTTTTAATTAATAGTTGATATTAAAGTTTGTCAATCGGATGGTTCACATGAACCATGTCTACCCTAATTACTGTGTATACACAAAAATAGAAAGGGACTGACTCTCATAATCGTCATTTAAGTGGTGTTTAAATGATCTTACACCATCAATGATTTAAGATGTGAGTGATCAGAACAGTCAAAGGGATCATAAATTTAAGTGCAACGTACCGACAAATAGTATTTAGAGAGATTTAAACCATCCGCTTGTTAACTATTATATCAACCATTGTTTTTTAATTTTAATGGATGATAATAAAATTCATCAATCGGATGGTTCACATCCACTTATCAACATGTTTCATCGAGCTGAGACACTTAGCAACCCACCATTAGTGTTTTTATTGGATAAAAAAATACAACTATCAGATGGGCAGAATAATTATTTTAAAATATCACTAGTATATTTGTTGGTGCGCAGCCAAACACCTAAGACTAATTTATTAGCCTCACTAGTGTAAATATATGTTATAATAATATTAAAGAGTTAAAAAAAAAATTTAATAAATAAAATACGACAAAGTTCGGTAAAGTTCGGAGCATATTTTCAAAAAAATCCAAAATTTACCGATAATTTGACTAAAATTTGACCAATTTATGATTCGGGTCGTGAACGAAACCGAAACTGAAATCGAGATTTTAATCCATGATCGCATGTCTCCACTCTCTAGTGTGTTTCTTGTGCATACAATTTCAGTTAACTTGAAGCAAAATAAAATCTATTTCCAACACCGGAAGAGGCACTTAAAAGGCAAGATATTATCTGGTAGAGTGAGGGTATTATCAAACACTTAGATATTGATTTCACGTGAAACACATCTTGAACCTAAATATGATGATAAGGGCCTACCATCAAAAGTGATTCTCGAGTCACTTTTTGGGATGTATGGAACATGGAATCAATATCAGGGCCATGATGTCAAGATCAAAGGCAATTTTGAGTTCATGTTAGTGTCTAAAGTGGTACTTTACGAATGAGAAAACAAGTTGTTTGATGCACTTTTCTCAAAGGCGTTAATCCGCTTTTCATTGGACGAGTAGGAGTTGTCGCTTACGAGGCTTACGAGGCTAGCCCTCACAAGCCTTCCTAGCGATGTGTTTAAGTCTAATGGGAGATAAAGAAGCCCCCATCCCAACAAATTACAAATAGACTCAGCCGACTAAAATCTCAAATGTTTAAATATAAGCTTTTGCAGAAAAAAAGTAAGTTTTCTGAAAAGGGTTGACTCCACGAATAACAGGGCTCCTAAAATCTGTCAAAATAGTTATTTGACTGGAAGCAACTACCATAAATAGACGAGCAGGCCATGATGAAGATGCTCCTATTGGTAGTGATAATGATGATTTTGTGCAACGTAAATATCAATTCATTTGTTTTACATTTTAAAAATTACCTAAAGGGCTCTTCTATTTGCACCTATGAAATATTTGAGGTGATGTATGCCAAAAACATTGACTGCGGATCGCTCCAATCTTTTATGCAATTGATCTTAACATCATCCACATACCATCAAACAGTCCGTTTTGCGTTTCATGTGGCCTGAAAATTATACTTGAGTGTAATATGTGTCATTTGATTTTATGATCACTTTTTGAAAATATGTGCCACATAAAATAAAAATTAATTAAATCATAGTCTCTAAGATCCATTGAATAAAATAATTTCTATTCTTCAAAACACTCAATTCCTATTGACATGGGTGATGCAGTGGATGCGAACTCTTCTAGTAAACTAATAATTGGGAGCTTGAACATTACTTGCTATTAGCCGTGATGGTCTCAGCCAAATCTTGGGCAGCAGCTAAGCAGGCTAGACCCCGAATTGTAATTAACATTGCTAAGCATCCCATCCCTGTCTCAATATTAGACTATTTTCTCACAAACTATGATATTTGCAGCCAAAAATTCTTTCATTGCAGCTTGGAGTTTTCACCCTTAAAATTGTTGACGGCCTTGAAATGGTGATCCTTTTTCTTCCTTAGTTTCCACAAGTCTTTCCTAGTTTTCACAAAATAAATCTTGATATTATGGCCACTATCAGATGTACTGTCGTAGTTGATACTATATCGTAACACTCCCAAAAGTGACCCTAATCATAAGTGCACCATTGAGTTCAGTTCTCGGGTTACTTTTGAAAAAATGTTCCACATGAAATTAATATATGACGTCTCATAAGGGTGCCATCATCTCAAGATCTATTCTAGAAAGAGTGAGACTAAAATCTATCTCCCCCATCTAATTCAGGGCAGTCACAGGTTTAATGGTAGAAATCCGAGGCTGGATAGACCGAAACCTCTTATGCCAATAGGCAATACTAGTGCTCTTTCTTTGCCATTTTGAACGATTTTGATTTTATTTTAAAAAGAAATGCCACGTGTACAAAATTTTCTGAGTTAATGATGTGCCACATGCACGGACTTCTTTGAAGTGAGACACTTGTATTGAGTCATAAACCGTACACGTGTTACTATTTACTACCCACTTTAGTTGGTTTCACCAAATTTATTTTCTAAAAATCCCAAAATAAGGTTAAAAAAACGAATTTTCTGTTCTTCATATAACCATCACTAAAGTTACAGGGTATAAACTCACAGAAATCACGGTTTCTGCAAACAGGACCGATTTTTAATAAACATGGATTAGACTGTTCACCGATTCAATGATAAAACACCAAAAAAATGGTTTTTTTTTCCTCGGAAAAAATAAAAAATAAAAAATGATTTTTCGCTTAAATTGGACGCTTGAAGGTGCCATTTCCATGAGACAATTTTTGGCCTGCCAACCAAATAACCCACAGTAACTGTTAATTCTCTCCCTTTTTATGTTGCATGTTTCAACCTGCATAAAAATTGAATTTTTTCTCACTCACCTGTGGGATAGCCAAACTTGCAATGGTGAGCCCAGAGATGACATCAGATTTCAGAAGCTTTAGACTATATTCTGGCCCCCACTGAAAGATTGGGAAGAAATAATGAACAATGAAGACGAGCTTTCTGAAAAATGTGTGGTTTTTCAACTGGGTAAAAGGGTTGTCTGGGAAGAAAATCTCTGAGAGGCTTTGTTTCAGAGATTGGAAGGTTGTTTTGTTTGGTGGCAAGCAGACTTTGTGCATCTCTAAAGGTTGTACTACTGTTGCTGAGAAAGGGAAAGCTGTTTCAAGGTCGTTAATCTGTGAGAAGTCTTCTACCCTATTAGACCCCATGTCTGAAAATATCAGTAACCAAATCTGCAACGGGTTGAATGAAAGAGGAGTTGGTTGTTTCAATTTATAGAGAAAGAGAGAGAGAGAGAGCGAGGACCTGGGCAGTTACCAAACTGAGAGAAGTGGGGAAAATGAGGGAGTATTGCTAAGCACTGAGAACGGTGCATCGGCTATATTTTTTTTTGATAGAGCAGCGTCAGGGAGCACGGTGCATCGGCTATATCGTTTTTGATAGTGGTGAGGGATAATTTTATTTTCTTTATACTGCCATTTGGCTTAGACAACCTCGAGAATCGAGGAGTAGGCAATCGTACGCATATGACGGTTGACATATAAAGATAAGGGTAGAAAAAAATATAGAAGACGAGTATCGAACCCATCGGGGCTATTGCCTTTTAGGTGGAGAGAGATATCTAATGAAAACCAACCCACACTTTATAAAGACGAGGATGGAATCCAACCCACAATCTATTCCCTCATATTGGAAAGAGCGTACCAACGGGATCTACTTGAGGCCCTGTAAGTGGTTGAAAACTTTGTGAGTGGGCCATATTCCAAGAAACAATTAATCATACATATAACCATCAGGCTGGTTGATTTTTCGGTGTCTTTGAATAACTTTCTCACCCCATCTCCTCTAGTTAGCATGCAATCAGTGTCTTTGAATAAGATGATGGAGATTATTTTTCATCCCATTCTTTTACCCAATGAAATTATGAGCCTACTATAACATGGCACACACCTCAAAAGATGACCACTAAAATCATGCTTGAGTGTGATGTGTGTCACATAATTTTAAAGTCACGTCTTTTTATGTGTGCCAAGTATAATAAAAGCTGACCCTCTAAAGAGAGGCCCATGATCTATAGATCTATTATGGGGAAGATAAGATTGAAAAATAATCTCCATCATCTAATTCAAAGGCGATCAATACAAAAGCAGTCTTTTAGGATGAGAATAACAGTACCTTTCTTATATCCCACTCAGATAATGCAAATCAATTTCCACAGCTAAAAAAGTACTTACTTGCAACATTAGATTTGTTCTTTGCAACTGGGGTTATAAGTGCAAAAACTGTTAATCGCCTTGAAGAGGTCATTTTTAGTCTCAATCTTCCACACGATATATCTTGAGATCATAAGACTATCATCAGATAGTCAAATGTTGATTTCACGTGAAACGCATTATAAAAAGTGACCTATGAATCAGGTGTGCTTGATCACATTCACTTTTTGAGATATGTCTCATATAAAATTTAAATCTATCCGTTTGATGGTACTTTCATGATCTCAAGTAGTTCCATTGAATGAGTTTGGGCCTAATTTTTATAATAAAAAATAAATGGGGTAACGAAAAGCCTAAGAGCCCTAACAATTGTTGGCCTTCGACTAGAGATTGACCTGTGCACAGCGTAGGTGCAGTGATCAGGCTTCTAATAGCCATCCCTACCCATAGGGTGAGTTTCACAAGTGTTCACACTTCAGAGTCTCTCCCTAATCATTGATTGGACAGTTTGTTGCACATTACATCAATCCTGACCATCCAATCAAGCGAGCCAACTTGGATGAGTTTAGGCTGTAAATGGTATTCATATTTATGGCAACTCAAACCTCTTTTTGGTATCAGGTAAGAAGACCTTATTACTCATTCAAAAGTAAACTTTTCACTGTTTTTCGAACTCATAATACCTGTGTATATCCTGAGGCTTGCCCCTACGACAAAAGAAGATTGACTTGTATGGAACTGCTGCTGCTAATCGGATGGTTGGGTACCTAATATTAACTCTTTGAAACTTTATCGTAAAAGGGTTCACTCTTAAAAAGGAAGCTTGCAGTGGACGGTTACAAAGTGTTCCTAGTCTCTCTCGGTTTGTACAGTTTGTTGCGCCTTACATCAAACCTTGGGATGTGCTAAACCCTCAAAGAGAGAAGGTTCACGGCCTGTTTGGGTTATTGGGTAGCCAAATTCTTCCAAAAGCTGTGCCCAAACAGGCAGTCAGGCGAAAATGAGAAAAAATTTATTTTAAAAAATGTGTTTAAAGCTTCGTAATTTTTTTAAAAATAGGACTATTTTTTAAAAAAAGGTGCTTCCGTTTCATGAAGAAAAAGCATTTGAAACGAGTTTTAAAAAATAAAAAAACGGGAGATTCTGGCAACTATGCCCATAAAAACAGTTTTTATCATTAAAAAAAAAGGGGAGATTTTAGTTACTATGCCATAAAAACAGGAAGAGAAATAAATAAATGGTATCATTATTTGCAATCAAATATTCTTTACTCACAACTAGAGTGTTTTTCTCAGGTGAGAACCCCTTGAATTATATGACGGAGATTATTTTATCCTTCTCATAAAAATTTTGAGATCATGACACACCTATCAGATGGTTAGATGTGGATTCCACGTGGCACGCATCTCCAAAAGACACTGTGATCATGGGCATATCATGATTAAGGGGTTCCCAGTATACTATTTTAGATGTTTGTCACGTGGAATTAATATCTGAATGTCTGATAGGTTCATCATAGACTCAAGATCTATTGTGTGACAGATTGCGACGAAAAACAATCTCCATCGTGTGATTCAAGGCAATCAGTGGTTCTCACATGAAAAAACTCGTAGTTGTGAATAAAGAATATTTGGTTGCAAATAATTGTACTCAAAAATTGAAAAATAAAATGTAAGTATATATCTCTTACCTTCACAATATTTACATTTGCCTATGTGCGGGACTGTGCAACCGGGTGTAGCTTTGAGGGTCAAAAAAATATAAAATAATAGTAAGTAATAACGCTTAGAGGGCTGCACCCAGACCATTTGGGCACTATGTGGCACCAATCACAAGGATTGGGTGCCAAGGCCTAGCGGCACCAATCACAAGGATTGGGTGCCAAGGCCTAGCCAGGAATTTTTGTTTGTGGGGGCTACAAATGATAAATATAATGTTAATAATTATTTTACCATCGAGTTAGAGGCTTCTACATCATAGATTTGGGGGCTTAATGGCTTATATACAAACAAAGAACCATTCTTAATAGAAACTCTACAATTAAATCGAGGCTTGAGCCGATTTGGGGGCTTCAACATCATAGATTTGGGGCCTTATATACAAACAAATGTCATATAAGAACCATACTTAATAGAAACTGTAGAGTTAAATGGGGACTTGAGCCCCCACACCCTTCTATGTGGTTACGCTAGTGCCAGGTGCCACGGTAACTCGAATCACATCAATTAGGCCTTGCTCAAAAAATTTGGGCTCTTTCTTATACATATCCACTGTTAAAAATGTTGTGAAAAGTTGATAAAATCAGTACACAAAATAACTTTTTTTTTAATTATTATAAAAGATCACGTGCCACATGGTTGATCAACCCAAAACATGTGTCATTTTGGGTTAATCATGTCATATCGGCCGATACCAATATTGATACCAACACAAATACCGATAATGTATCAAGGCCGGTACATATTGATTGGCTGAAAAATCGATACATATCACCGATATGTATCCGTATTGACCGATATTTGATACCCTAACCAGCACCAAATGCCGTAAGTCTTATTTAAGTGGCCCAAACAAGCATGCTGTTCCAGGATGATGCCCAATCCGCACCTAAGTACCTAACCAAATCAAAGTTTACATGATTTTCAGGCATCACAAAGAATAATCCCAAAATCCGTTTTTAAAACTATTTGAATTGAATTTCTGCCATCCATCCAAATTAGAATTGGGCCCACCACATCCGGTGCCAAACAAAATATTTGTAATATTAGGTGTTGCTTAAACCATGTAAAAATATTTTTAATGGTCCACTAACTCTTATCAAATCGGCTTTTAAAGAGAATTGCAAGCCATAAAGCCTTTAAAGATTCTTGCACGTTGCGGGCACAACAATAATATCACCTCTCTAAATTAGTGCGTCGACCCTTGATATCTGCTCATAAAATATTGTCGAAAGCAAAGTTTAAAATTTCGGTTTCCGTCCCAACTGAAATCCAAAATTTCGTTTTTTGATGAGATCCAAAATTTCAGCCGATCATGCTCGAAACGGAAATTTTGATCCTTGTGACAATTGGAAACTATGCAACGGTGGCAGGCCAAAAAAGTTAGGAGCTGACAGTTCATGAAATGAGTTACCATTAGCTACTCCACCCATGTGTCAAGGGTGGTGCAGGGGCCAATCTCCTGCCAAACTGGTCAAACTTGAGAGATGCATACTAATGAGCACTCAATTCAGTGAAGAACACTTTTGACCTTTTCACAGATTTAGTGCTCAAATATTCGTGTTGATTTTGCACAGTTTATAGAGGGAGATCAACCAGCGTGGCATCTTTCCTGCACGGACACCTTGTAAATCCCAGCTACCACAAATTCACCTTCAACCGAATGGTGTTAGGAGGGCTTCAGCGTGATACTTAAAACTTGTATTAATGGTGGTGAGTCTACTATCTACGAGTAATTTCGCATAGCTTATTAGGAGGATTGCTTGGTTCCATCCCTAACACACCTAATGTCTACTTTTATCACAAGTAAACTTGCAGGTTTGATGCCGACATTATTCTAGAATGCTTGACGAATTAGTTCACTTTAATTAATTTATAATAAAAATAGTAATTAATTTGCTTTCCCACTTTATTATCAGCTTGGCTGCCCCTTGGAACAACCTGTGACTTCTTTTGACACAGAACTTTTCTTTTTCTTCTGTATGATTTGCTTTTAATACACTTTAAACTTTTTCGCTGTCTATTATAATAGCAAAATAATAATAAATGCCGGTTGAGCAATAGTTCAACCGGTATTCTCTTCCCTTGTGAAAACAATAGGTATTGGGTTCTAATCCCACGCATGCTCCTGCCCATTGTGCAGGTCTCCTCTCAATGTGTTGCATGCGCTCACAATTGCTCCTCTCGGCGGTCCATGCAGTATGGCATCTTTAAAAAAAAAAAAAAAAAAAAAAAAGGTAGGGGTATTTGCAACCGAAATTGGTTTTCTACAACTTGGACTTTTCCATATGAAAATTAGTGATTTCAATGAATCAAACGATATATATTATTTTTCAATGCAATCTTCCACATAACTGATCTATAGATCATGGATCAGCTATCAAACAGTCGAATGTTAATTATAGTACACCTTCCTCAAAATAATTTGAGAACCCCTTCTCCTAGTATGTTATGGTCGCAGCCAATTTGGGGATGTGTGTCATATGGAACTCACGTCTAGTCGTCTAATAGTAGAGTCATGATCTAAAGATCAGTTATGTGAAAGATTTGGTCGAAAAGGAATTTGCGTTATCTGATTCATGTAGTCAATGGTTTTCACATCCAAAGTCCAAGTTGCAGTGGCCGAATCTTCGGTCGCGTATTCCGGTACCAAACAAAAAGAAAAATTAAAAATACTTCAATTGAAATGAGAAATTTTAGAGTAGTACTTAAAAGAAGTTAAGCCTTTTCGCTTTTTGTTTTAAAATATTATTATGTGGTGCAATCCTATATTATTTTCTCTTATCCCATTCGGAAGGATATCATCCTTATAATTATCCATGAATGTTTATGTCTTTAGCATGACCACTTGATGAAATGTGGAGGGAAGTACGGTAAATGGCCAATACTATTGGAAGGATTCCTCTTTGGCTGATAGGTACTGTAACTGGTATTCCTGTGATCGGTTCGGTGGGTATTTTCTTTTACGGTACATATTTTGGATTGGGCTCATCCCTATAGTAACCAGATGAATTGGATTGTAGACACGAAAAAGTCAGGACTCAACAGGACCTTATCACTCGAGCATGCATCATTTTATTTTTTTTATAGGTTAGAGGAAATTTTTATGGGCTTTGTGCATTTACTCTTTAGATATGTCTTATTTGCACTTCGGCCCTAGTGTTTTACCTATTTACATTGTTGCCCTTATATTTATATTTCTTTTACATGTTATCCCCTTCCGTGATGGATTCTCTGACAAAATAACCTGAGTGGTTTGAATCAACTGATGGAGATTGCTTTTCACCCTAATCCTACACTTAGATGATCAAATATTGATGTCAAATTGCACACAACTTGAAGAGTGATCCCAAAACTACATCTTATGTACACTGACGATCATCATGTGAAATTAAAATCTAGTTGCTTGATGGCGGGCTTCTAATCTCCAAGTTCACTGAGTGGAAGATTAAGGTGAAAAACGATCTCCATCTTCTTAGCTCAAGCAATCAAATATTAGTTTTTTGATAGTTAACACCTGATACATCACTCTAGGGGTTAATGTGAAAGGAAACACAAGCCTTACAATTCAGTCTTTGACTTTGCAAGGATTAAGTCATATTTTAGACTTAAAATTCGGCTGTGGTTACTAGCACACCACTATGTATTACAGCTCTTAAGCAATGTAAAAATTTGTTGACTGCTTTGATGTTGATTGTGGAGATCGTTTTTCGTCTCAATCTTCCACACACTATATCTACCATCATGGGCCTAACATTAGACGGTTAGACGTTGACTTCACATTGCACAGATCCCAAAAAGTGAGCGTGAATCATATGTTGAATGAGGTTTAATCCCAACCATCGATGTCAATCGATTGAGGTTGAAAAATCAATCGATTGAGGTTGGGAAGTCAATTGATTGACTGTTGGGCGGATCTAGATCCGCAGGTTTAATTTTTGGAAGATTGCTTTAGCCAAATATTCCATATGTGGTTTGGAGCTTATTTGGAAGAGTTTTGAATACTTGCAAGTTTTAGGAGATTTGTGAGTTATGTTTCCAAAAAGGGTTTTGTGGCTATTTGCAGAAAGTTCCTCTAGGGATCCAGAGAGAGCTTGGTGAGAGTTTTCATGAGAAAAAATTGGTGAAGACTACTATTGAAGAATAGCTTGGGGATTGAAGATTCGATTGAAGCCGTTCTTGTATCAGAATCGTGATTATATTCCGGCATGTCTCTTCTCTGTTTTAAAGGATTGCGTCCATGGTTTAACAATGGATTTGTTGTTGAAGATCGTGTTAGATCTTGATTGAGTTTGCATTAGGGAGAAGAGAGTGTGTGTATTATAAGCATTCATAAAATAGTGCATATACTCCCATGGACGTAGCCCTCGATTGGGTGAATCACGTAAATCTTTGTGTTGTGTGTGTGATTATTTTTTGCCTGAATCTTCTTATTTTTTCGCATTCATCGCGATAGGGAGTTCATAGTGTGGGTAGAATTTCTAACAATTAGTATCAAAGTGAAGTTTATGCTACAATGGTGATGAAGGTATCGAATGCACGATTCGAGGTAGATAAGTTTTCTGGGAAGAAAAACTTCGTTTTGTGGCAAGTCAAGGTCACAAATCTCCTTGTCCAACAAAGCATTGATGATGCCCTACTTAGAAAAAAATAGGAAAGAAGGCAGAGATGTCCGATGAAGAGTGAAACTCTATTGATAAGAGGGTCGTAAGCACTATCCAATTGTGTTTGTCCGATGAAATTCTGTATAACAATCTTTACAAGAAGACGACCGTGGATCTGTGAAAGAAGATGGAATCTCTTTACATAACAAAGCCATTGTCCAACAGACTATTCATGAAGAAGTAACTCTACACCCTTCGTATGAAGATTGGTACGCGTATTCATAACTATTTCAATTCGTTTAATAAAATAGTTAGTGAACTATTGAGCATTGAGGTGAAACTTGAAGAAGAAGATTTAATACTTGTTTTACTCACCTCATTGCCACCATCTTATGAGCACCTTATTATCATATTAATTTATGGTAAAGATACTATTGTCGTCGAAAAAGTGACTGCTGCACTTCTTTCCAACGAATTGAGAAAATAATCTGAATCTAACTTCGAAGGGATTAGTCTCTTGAGCGAAAGGGGTCAGAATCATGATCGTAAAAGAGACATATCCAGAGGGGATAATAAATCAACGAGAGGAAACAGAAGATCCAAATCTAGGAGTGACATAAAGGATATTATATGTTACTTCTTTAAGCAATCTGGACATATTCACAAATATTACAAGTAGAGATTGAATAATAATAAGGGTGATGAAGGGACTTCGCAACAGGCTAGTGTTGCTAAGTCAAATTTCGGTGAAGACCTATTATGTGCATTATTAAGCTCCAGTCAGTTTGATGATAGATGGATCCTAGATTCAGAGGCATCGTATCGCATGCGTCCGTACAGGGGTTAGTTTGACCAGTATAAGGTAGCCAATGGTGGGATGATTTTGATGGGGAATGACAGTGTATGTGAGCCAGTGGGTATCGGTTTGATCAGAATCAAGATGTTTGATGATCGTGTTCGCACTCTTACTAAGGTCAGGCATATGTCTGATCTGAAGAAAAATCTGATCTTGTTAGGGGCATTGGATGAGATAGGATGTCAAGTTATTTTAGAATCCGATAAACTAATGGTTGTACGTGATACTATGACCTTGATGAAAGGTGAAAAGATGAGGAATCTGTATATTTTAGTAGGCAACATAATCAGTGGCAGTGGTGTTACAGCTGCAAAAGATTCCAAAGACTTCTCAGATTTGTGGCACAAAAGGCTTGGTCACATGACTGAACGTGGGCTGACAGAGCTCATAAAAAATAATGTAATTTCTTATATTCAAACTTATAAACTGAATTTTTGTGAAGATTGTATTTTCAGGAAATATAAGAAAGTTAGTTTCTCCGCTAAAAAACACACTTCAAATGGGCTGATTGATTACATACATTCAGATGCATGGGGACCGGCTAAAGTCACTTTAGTAGGTGGAGCCAACTACTTTATATCATGTATAGATGACTACTCGAGAAAAGTTTGAGTGTATCTGATTAAAAATAAGTTTGACGTATTTCAGAAATTTATACAGTGGCAGAGTATGATTGAAAAGCAGATAGATAGAAACGTGAAGATTCTCAGATCAGATAATGGTGGGAAATACTTGTCATCAGAGTTCAAAGCTTATTGTAAAAATCAATGGATTGTTAAGCACTTAACAGTTTCTAAAAATCCTCAGCAAAATGGTGTAGCAGAGAGGATGAACAAAACACTATTAGAAAAAGCACGGTGTATGTTGAACCATTCTAGCTTGAGTCATGGGTTCTGGACAGAGGCAGTGAACATGGCATGTTACTTGGTCAACCGGTCACTTTCAGCGACATTGAATTCAAAAATTGCAGATGAGGTTTGGAATGGAAGACACGAAAATTACTCTCACGTAAGGGTATTTGGATGTGTGGCTTATGCATTACTTCAGAGAAGTAAATGATCCAAGTTAGATCCAAAATTCAAAAAGTGTGTCATGATTGGCTATGATGAAGGAGTCAAGGGTTATCGTTTGTGAGATACTCAATCTCACAAAGTGATAGTTGAAAGAGATGTTACTTCAACGAAAATTAATTTCTAATGAAAAAGGCAAAAGGCAAACCTCAGTTATCTGATGAACATCAAGTACAAGTTGATGTTGAGAGGCATGAGCAAGATGAAAAAAATAATAAAGACTCTGAGATAGAGTATGATGGCACAATTTCTCAAGACTTATAGTCTCAGGTACCGGTTCAGACTACCTTGAGATGGTCAAAGAGGATGAAGAAATATCCTGAAAAGTTTAAGGATATGATTCTTTTAACACTTGCACTTATCACAAAGAATGAGAAACCAAGCTCAATTCCAGAAGCTCGGGTGGATATAGATACAGTAAAGTAGAAATTAAAGATGGAAGAAGAATGATAGTCACTTTTGAAGAATAAGACTTGGGATCTCATGAAACTTCCCAAAGGGAAGAGAGTCATTGGTTGTAAATGGGTCTTTCGAAAAAAAAAAGGTGATAAGAGTGGAACTCTAAAGTTTAAGACAAGGCTAGTTGCAAAGGGGTTTTGTCAGAAAGAGGGTATTGATTATAATGAGATATTCTCTCCGATTGCGAAACACACATTGATTCGCATGTTGTTGGCAGTAGTTGCTCAGAAAGATCTCGAATTAGAACAGATGGATGTGAAAACAACTTTTCTCCATGGAGGTCTTTAAGAAGAAATTTATATGAGACAGCCAGAAGGATTTGAAGCAGAAGGGCCAGAATTACTTGTTTTGAGATTAAAGAAATCCTTGTATGGTCTCAAGTAGGCACCAGGCAATGGTACAAGAAGCTTGATTCATATATGCTGGGCATAGGGTATCACAAGAGACAGTATGGTAAAGGGGAGAAAATCTTTCTAATTTTCTATGTAGATGATATGCTGATAGCAGCAAGAAGTAAGGTTGAAATCAATAAGCTGAAGCAATCATTGAGTCAAAAGTTTGAGATGAATGATCTTGGTTCTGCAAATAAGATCCTAGGTATGAAAATCACGAGGGATCGTGAGAAGAAGAGGCTTTGACTAACTCAAAGGACCTTTATCCAAAAGCTCCTTGATAAATATAATATGAGTGATGCCAAGCCTGTATCAACTCCTCTAGCAGAGCACTTTAAATTCACAAAGAAGATGAGTCTGTCCACACATGATGAAAGGAAATACATAAAAAATATTTCGTGTGCAAATGTCGTTGGCAGTTTGATGTATGCCATGGTGAGTACACGTTCAGATTTAGCACAGACCTCGAGTGCTGTTTACAAGTATATGTCAAATCCGGATAAGGAACATTGGCTTGCAGTGAAATAGATGTTGAGATATCTGAAAAGTACAGTTGAACATTGATTGATGTTTGAAGGTGGAGATACAAGCAAGTTGGATCTCTACGAGTATGTCGATTCCGACTATGCTGGTGATCTTGATAGAAAAAGGTCTACCACGGGATACGTGTTTGTCTTAACAAGTGGAGCGAGTAGTTGGAGGTTTATGCTCCAAGGGATAGTTGCGTTGTCAACTACAGAGGCCGAGTATATAGTGGCTACAAAAGCGGCTAAGGAAGCCTCATGGCTTAAAGGTTTGATCAGTAAATTTGGTGAGGTTGATGAGAGCGCCGATATCTTCTGTGACAGTCAGAGTATCATTCACCTAGCAAAGAACCAGGTCTTTCATGTTATAACAAAACATATAGATATTCGATATTATTTTATTAGGAATATGATAGAAGATGGAGAGATTGCGATTGAGAAGATCGATACGAAAGAGAACGCAGCGGACATGTTGACCAAGCCGGTTACGCAAAATAAGCTTAGGCATTGCCTAAACTTGATTAACACTTATCGAAGATGTTGATGCCCATTGGGGCAATGACGTGATTGGAAATGAAACCTTGGTGCAGATTGTTGAATAAGGTTTAATCCCAACCATCGGTGTCAATCGATTGAGGTTGAAAAATCAATCGATTGAGGTTGGAAAGTCAATCGATTGACTGTTGGGCGGATCCAGATCCGCAGGTTTGATTTTTGAAAGATTTTTTTAGCCAATATTCCATAATGTGGTTTGGCGCTTATTTGAAAGGGTTTTGAATACTTGTAAGTTTTAGGAGATTTATGAGTTATGTTTTCAAAAAGGGTTTTGTGGCTATTTGCAGAAGTTCCCCTAGGGATCCAGAGAGACCTTGGTGAGAGTTTTCATGGGAGAAAACTGGTAAAGACTATTATTGAAGAATAGCTTGGGGATTGAAGATCCGATTGAACCAGTTATTGTGTCGGAATCGTGATTATATTCCGACAAATCTCTTCTCTGTTTGAAAAACTACGTCTTTGGTTTAACAACAGATTTATTGTTGAAGATAGTGTTAGATCTTGATTGAGTTTGCACTAGAGAGAAGAGAGTGTGTGTGTTGTAAACATTAATAAGATAGTGCATATACTCTCGTGGACGTAGCCTTGATTGGGTGAATCACATAAATCTTTGTGTATTATTTTTTGTCAGAATCTTCTTATTTTTCCGCATTCATCGCGATAGGGAGTTCGTAGTGAAGGTAGAATTTCTAACATCATATATAATAGTATGTCATGATCACTTTTGTGATGTGTGTCACGTAAAATCAACATCTTATCATGTGATGGTAGGTTTATGAAGATGAAGTCAAGATCTATTGTATGGAAGATTGAGATGAAAAACGATCTCCATCGTCTGATTCAAAGCAGTCACCTATTTTTATTTTGCTGAAGTGACATGGTTGTCAAATAAGTTAGTGTGACAGTAATAACAGCCGAAAATTATCTAATAAGGACGAGATAATTTTCACCTTAAAATTAACTAAACAGTAAGGCGAGATAGAGAAGCGCTTTCTTTACATGGATAAATGGACGGAGCCATCCATTACAGACAACCATAGGGCCCCTTTTTTAAATTGTTTTATGCCTTGAGCCACATTTTTGTGCAATCTAGGTCAATCAAAGTTCTATCCCATCTATTTAGCTCAGTCAAAGTTGAGAAATCGTATTACTTGGGTGCAAGTTTTGTACCAAAAATCGAAATCGATTGAAAAATAGGGACACTGAACTGGACTGAAACCGATCAGTAACTTGAAAAAAAAAATCAAACCGATTTCCAATCTATTCGGTTTCGATAAATCAAAACTGAAAATGTGTTCGATAGGCATAGTGACAAATTTCTTTTTCGGGAATTTTTCGGTGGGAGATCCTTCCGGTATATTTTGGATTAATTTTGATACCTTTCGGAAAAATTTCGAGAAAGTTTCTGGGATTGAAATTATATATTTAATATTTTAAAAAAAATTACCAAAAAAATATCAAAATTTACCAAAAAATACCAAAAACCGAAATTTTCGTCAGCGAAATTTGTCACTATGTCAGTAAGTTTAAAAAATTGATGCGAAAAAACTGAAAACAATTGAAAAAATGATTAAAAAAAAAAAAAAAAAAACAAATCGTAACCTATCCAAACCGATTGTTTCAGTTAGATTTAGATTTGGGCTGAATAAAAGGAAAACTGAAATTTTCGGCTTCCGTTTGTTTAATCGAATATGCACTCCTATATAGAAATAGAGTGGCCCCAAAAATTAACCATCAACATTGTATTATAGAAGTGGGTACCTTTATTTGTACTTACGAATTTTGAAAAACGCCCATGTCAGAAACCATTGACTACTTTGAATAGATGATGGAAATCCTACCAATGGATGATCATAATTTGATTCCAAGGGGCACATATCCCAAAAAGTGATTGAAAAACCAATTGGGCATACACCATGTGCCCAAATCTAATGTTTTGCTCACTTTTTGAGATGTTTGTCATATGAAATTAGAAATTGATCGTTTGATGAGACACCCGTGATCTAAAGATCCAAGGATGACAATTGATCTCCATCATACAGTTCAAAGTAATTAATCGACGATTTTTGGTGTGGGTGGTGCTTTTCAAGATTGTGTAGGCACAAGTGTACCTATTAAAGTCAACATATGCTGCTCTACTCGTCTCATATTTGCATGAAGGGGGTGGTTCTAATCAATATTAGAGTGCAGTTTTGCTTCTGGGAGAGGCTGGCTAGAGAATCAGGTAAAAAGACAGGTACAAATATGGGTACCTATTAAAAGATGTTAATAAATTTTATTTTATTTTTTTTAAGTTGTAGCAAAAGATGATACTTTTTCGAAGAAAGTCGAATATTTAATCATAGTGGCCCCTAAAAAGTGATCGCTTCGCCGCGTTTGGACCGCATCCATACAAATACTTAGATCAGTTTCATCTTAAATTTGAGTGAAACCAAAAAGTGAGTCAAGGTCATTACAGCCTAATCTCATCGATTTGGAGGGACTTTGGTAACGTCCAACAGATTGAATTATAATTTGAATTACAAAAGTGATTCAACCAATTTTAAAAGGGAGTCATTATTTGCACACGCTTTTTAAGTGATTGTATTGAATTGGACAGAATTTAAAAGAAAGACTTGCAAGTTTGGCAATCTCTATTACGTAAAAACATCATGTAAGTCGTTTGATTTGAAGGTCATGATTTAAAGATATTAATTGCAAAAGATTAGAACAAAATATAATTTTTAACATTTGATTAAGTATAGTCAAAAGGCTATTATATAATTCAGCAATTGACTGCAATAGATTATATGACAAGTATCATGTTTTGCTCAAATTTTATGTGCCAGAGATCTATTGATGATAAACTTCAAATCAGATAGCCTATATTGCAGTTTTATATTTCACATGTCCCTAAAATACTATGCTTTTTTTTATATTCGGTGCAATCACTTGAAAACGTGTGCAAATAATGGCTCCCATTTTAAAATCATTGGGTCACAAACAAATGAAGATAAAAGTCAAGATTCCCTTGTATCCAATGATCTCAAAATCGATTAAACAATTTTTAAGAGTTCAACCAGTTAGACCTGCCAAACCTATATATCTAAAAGTTTAGTTAAAATGTTGAAGCGATGGACTGCTGTAAATTCGAGAAATGCCCAACAAATAAAGAGGAAGAGACCAAAAGAGGAACAAAACAATCTCTTTCCATCTTCAGAAAGTTACACGCGGCGAGCAGTCGAAGCTATTCGATTTGGAGGAAGTGTTCGCTCACGCTAAGAATCATAATATATGCGGCTATAAAAAGGCTAGAAATTGGTGGGACCAGATTCTCCATTTGAATACACCAAGATGCTTGAGTATTAGGTGCTCCGGCAATCTACAACCTCCCCTGGCAAACAAAGGTCACGGATTCAAAGATTCCACGTGGCACAGCCCTAAAATTAGAGTTGAAATAAGATCCTGGCCATCGAATCTCGTCATATAAATTTACAGAGGAAGCGATGGCTCACATTTTAAGATTCATAACTTGTCTATATCCGACTATCACTGTCATCTAGTTTGGTGTAGGGGTTAGTTGTGCCCCATGAAGTATATTGTCGGCCACTTAGATTTCCGGAGCACCGTGTGTAGTGCTTGTTCTTAAGTATCTAATACAAAACTCAAAATGGAAAGAGTTTGGCCTTTTTGTTTTTAAGGCTTAGAGCCAATGTTAGCCTCACACCTACAGGCTACAGCTCATGTACCGTTCATATATATGGCTCCTATAATTTCTAAAATGTACCTATATAAGCGTCCGTCCGACGGAATCTTGTTAGGCACTTATACAAAAAATTATTAATTGCTTTGAATAAAACGATAGAGATCATGTTTCGCTTCAATCTTTTATAAAAAGGATCTTAATTCTTGAAGCCATAAAGGTACAATCAAACAGTTACTTTTTTATTTTACGTGGCACAGATCCATAGAATGTGGCCCTAAAGTCACATTTGAGGGTGATATGTGTCATGCGATTTTAGGGTGACTTTTTTGGGATTTGTGTCATGTGAAATTGATTGTCTGATGATAAGTTCATGGCCTTAAGACCCTTTTATGGAAAAGGGAAGCAAAACATAATCTCCATCTGATTTAAGGCAATCTAAAAAGGGCTCGTATGGTGGTATCCGATTTGTTACCAATCTACATGAGAACACTTCTTGGACATGTGCCACTACTGTTCTTGAAGTGTGTCAGGTGATGCTAATATTATGTTCAAAACTCTGAAAAATGTATTTAAAAAACACATCTCTAATGTTTGTTTCATAGTAGTCAAATGCCTTAAAAAACACATCTCTAATGGCTGCATTTCTTTTATCCTAAGGCTGCGTTTGGATAGCTTCATTTGGGTTTAAAATCCTATATTTGAAACTCTTAATTCCAAATCCACTATTTGGCTACATACGGTTGGAGAAGGATATGGATTTGGTGTGTCATTTGAAATGTACCCACTGTTTTAAAATTTGGAATTTCAAATAACTACTTTCACCCTTTTTTCTCTTGTATTTAGAGTCGTGTGTGCGCGAGACTCTTGCCTTTTTTTCCTTGCCTCTCTACTACACTCTCTCCCTTCGTTCTCTTTCTCTCTCTAGATCTCCCTTCCACACTCTCCCTTCCTTCTCTCTCTAGATCTCTCTTGTTCTCCTCTTTCTCTATCTCGTTCTCTCTCCCTAGATCTCTTCCTGTTTCTCTCTCCCCTCATTCTCTCTCGAGATTTCTCTATCCCTTCATTTTCTCTCTCTAGATCTCTCTTATTCTCCTCTTTCTCTGACTTGTTCTCTCTCTCTAGATCTCTCCCTATTTCTCTCTCCCATCGTTCTCTCTCTTCGCTCATTCTCTCTCTCTCTGTTTCTCTCTCTAAATTTGCAACCCAAGTCCATAAACTGTTAACTCTAGTTAAGAAATCGAAAAATGTGTAATTAACGACGAGGGCAATGTATTGTAATGCATTATCTCGTTGGCTGTGATATATATACTCTCTCTTTCTCTCTCTCTCTCTCTCTCTCTCTATATATATATATATATATAGAGAGAGTATAATATAGTATTCAAAAAGATTTGAGCCGTTGATTTTATTCTCTCTCCAAATGGTATTCATTAAAGATGCTCATCAGTAAAAGGATCGAAGATGCTGAGTAGATCCAGAATATATGCTTATTCAATGTAGTTATGCTTATTCAATGTAGTTTGGTGGCTACTTGTTGGGGACGACCAAACGACCACATGTCACTTGGAGAGTGGTTAAAATTGCTACACAGGGTTGGCAGCTTTGACGACATGCTGGGGCCCGCCTGATAGCTGCTAGGGATGCAAGTTTGGTGTATCGAGCCGAACCCAAACTTTTCGGTGTTCGGTTCGGTACACCCCGAATTGAAACCGAACCAAAACCCATAGGGTTCGGTTTGGTTCGGTTCAGTTTGCTTTTTTTTTTTCCTAATACCGAAACAGAAACTGATTCAGATCGGTTCGGTGTAGGTAAAATACCTACTTTTTTCTTTTTTTTTTTATATTTTTCGGTTTTTTTTTATTCTTTCATTTTTTTCGGTTTACTCGAACCTACCCCCTCGGTTTTCGGTTTCTAGCCACCAAAACCGAAACCGAACCGAATTGGGGTTTGATTCGGTTCAGTTTGATTTGTGTCGAGTATCAGTGCGCTTCTGTCCGATTCAGGACCCTCAATTTTCGATTCGGTTTCGATGTTCGGTTCAAAACATGCATCCCTAATAGCTGTTGTGGTTCATTAATTTTTGTATTGAGGTATTGAGGTTGACTCCCTCACAAATGGGTGGAGATAAGACTCATACCGTCACCCTTTCAAGCCACTTGTTGTCATGCCGGTATGTTATAGAACAATCCAATTCATCCATGTGGGAGAAGGATAAAGGCAATCTGATAGTACTAAGTATCTGGTGACTTGGTACCCCAATACTTGGTGAGCCAAATATAAATTCATTGTTTAAACATCCAAACAAGAGATTGACAAATCTAAATATTTCAAATTCTAGCATTGAAATACTTAGATTTGAAATGCTTGGATTTGAAATTCTCAAATTCATGTACTCGTTTCCAAACGCAGCCTAAAGGAATTTGACCTCTTTATGTTGCTTGCTGATTTTTTTTCATCTTTTTATTTTTTTAAAAGAACATTCGATCAACTACATCTTCGCGTTAATTGCATGGCACCCCTCATGAGAAATAGTGTCATGCGTTCAAAATCAATGACACCTTCACTTTTAGCTAGATTAGGTTGCTTATTCTATATTTCTTTATACAATTTTTTTTATATTATAGATAACTTAGGTTATACCAAACATACGCTTTGTCAAATTCCTAAGAGATGTCCTCACACAATCGTGCTACGAATTTTTCACGATTTATGCACCTTACATGATGTCTTGTTATCACGAAAGAAGAGTTACTACTTGAACTCATTAGTCATGACATTGCGGAGCATCCCAACTCGTCACTGTGACAACCCCCTTGTGCGTCTATACTCTATAGAGAAATACAAAGAGAGAGAGTGCTTTCTGCAGATCTTTTTAAAAGTTGACTTCCACATAAATTAGGCTTACAGAAATCAGGGATGCGCACAATAATAGACCTGGACATATATATATATATATATATATATATATATATATGTGTGTGTATATGTGTGTGTGTGCACAGATTTTGATGCTCCTTAAAGTCTGCGTTTCTCTCAACTCACTGCACAGCTGAGACAAATTCATTATATACCGCACGCTGTTTGATCCAGTCAATAACGTGGCAGAGATAGAGAGTCAAATTTTGAAAAAATTAATGTTTAACTATTTGTATCTTACGATTTAAGGAGCAATTTTGTAATTTTCAAGCCGGTTTCACGGTTTTCTGGCAGTTTTGACCGCATTTGAGAAAAAAACCTCCACAAACTGTTTCGTACCCAACCGGACCGGAAACCATTGCGCTTCAACAGGTTCAACGGTCGGGTTCTTAAAGCACTAGTATTTTTTATGAATCTTAAAGCACTAAAGCATTGGTATTGCTTCAACATAATTATTCCCCCACCCCAAAATGGATCAGATGTTGACAGTCACATCGTGATCTCATGATATCTACCAAGATTTGGTGCAGGCAGAGTCAACACCCAGTCCTCATCGTCGACTAGAAAGTATTCCATGTGTCAACGCCTAGGGATAGAGGCAATGGTTAGGGAAGATTTGGTATTGGTGCTCGGGCATGACCACTAAGGATGGTACTCGTGCCATCTATGCGAGAACCATAGCATCAATACACATCAATTTGGATCATCGGAAAAGAAGGTCCCAGTGTTGATCAGACAATCCTACTCTTCCAATCAAGCGCTTACAAGATCCAACAAAAATGAGCAATGGTTCTCATTTAACATGACAAAGTAAGTTGACAAATAGTTAGGAACATAATTTAAAAACCAATAAGTATCATCCGATGCGTTTCGGTTTCAGAGGTCACTGGCCGATATATTAAATATATCAGCGCACATATATTGGTTTGTAGGGCAATGCAAGCATGTGACCTTGAGGGTTGCTACAGGTTGAAGCCCTTGACTGATAAATATCAATGTATCATCATCATAAACTCATGCGTCTCGATTTTGAAGCTTGCCGATACATACCGGAAAACCTTGATTTTGAATCTCCTTAAGGATCTTTTGATTGATCCGAGGGTCATGTCAAATGTGTGGTATACACTCAGCATAGCCACATAGAAGGGTGGGAGGGCTCAAGCCCCCATTTTACTTTAGAGTTTCTATTAAATATGGTTCTTATATAACCTTTGTTTGTATATAAACCCTGAAATCTATGATGTAGAAGGCTTCCATTTAACTCTAGAGTTTTTATTAAGTACGATTCTTATATAACCTTTGTTTGTATATAAGTTTTCAAATCGATGATAAAATAACTATTAACATTATATTTATCATTTGTAGCTCCCACCAACAAAATTTTTTGGCTACGCCCCTGGTGGTATCATGGATCAAAATATCAGAATCTCGATACGTATCGTCGAGAACTCCATGACGATACGTATCGTGTATCGTCCGTTTTGATACAATTTTATTTATTTATTTTCAAAAAAAATCTCAAAAATCAATTATCGGACGATACGGACGATAATTTAAATGTATCGTCCGATAATTTGACCAAATGGAGTCCCTGTCAATTTGTCAAATTATCGGACGATACATTCAAATTATCGTCTGTATTGAAAGATACATTCAAATTATTGTCTGTATCGGACGATAATTTGAATGTATCGTCCAATAATTTAGGCAAATGGGTCCCTGTCAATCTACCAAATTATTGGATGATATATTCAAATTATCGCCCGATAATTTTCACCGTATCGTTTGATAAATATGTGATTTTCTAAGGTACCCGATAAAAAAGGTATTTATCGTATCGTTTATGTCCAAAATCGATACATATCGTCCGATGCATATGGTGGTATAGATGATCTGAGCACCGTCCTCATTGATCAGGCCCAAGTGGCAAGGGAATATTCCATGGGACATTCCAGTTGATTTAAAGAATGTGGTGCACTTAAGCCATGTGCATCCGAAGATTCAATCATTACGCATTTCGAAGATGAAGTCAACTTTGGGCGGCTTGAAAGATAAATATTGACCACAGTGTCTGAATGGATGTATACTTGCTATAGATGATTGGCGTGGTTTTCGGAGATGAAAGTGGTTGGGCCACTAAGGAGGGTTAGATTTTATTGGAAGAATATAGGTATTATGGTGCGTAGTACAATTGAAGATGGTGGTCCCCTCATCTTTACTCACCAATTGGTGATGCCTGCACCAAGATTATGACGGTCCAACAAGTTAATAATGTATCATATTTTACTAATCAGACTGGCAAAGCTATATATACTAAGGAACTTTTTGTTGATGGTCTATGATCATAGTAACATGCACTGATTGCTGTTAAAACGGCATATGACTGGATCTTTACAACTAGATTGTGGTTTGATCCCTCCAATTGTAACCAAGTGGCATAAGTGTAGCGATACAATTCAACAAAGTAGTAGAACCTGCCATAGTCCCAAAGATCAGTCATTAGCAGATATGAGCCATCCAGCTACTCACTACATATGGACCCTTTTGAGTACGTCTTCAATGATTTATAATATTAAAATATAACAATCAAGGGGTACCTTAGTTTTCCTAGGCTTTTTTGGTAAGTTGACATAGTGGGCCGTAGTTTTCATAGGCTTTTTAGGTTAGTTGACATGTAGGATCAAAGTTTCAGGTTTTATTTTGGTTTTGGTTTCGGAAGAGACCGAAACAGAAATTTTGGCTGGCAATTTAAATTTCAGCTAAAAATTTTAACCCCATACAAAATCTGATCAAAATTTCGGCTGAAATTTTGATCCTTCGTTGACATAGTGGGGTCTCAATAGGTTATTCTCGACGTAAGACTTTTCTCATTGTTATGGATACTGGTTTGTCAAACACCTAGTGACAAATTTCATTTTTAGCAACATTTCGGTAGGGGGTCATTTCGGTTCATTTCAGATAAATTTTGATAAAAATTTGAAAAGTTTAGAAAAAATTTTGGGGAATACAAAAAATATTAAATATAAATTATATTTAAACTTCATAAAAAATTTATTTATTAAAAAATGATAAAATTTATAAAATATTTATTAATTTCGACAAAATTTCATTAATTTTGCCGAAATTAATGAATTTCGGAGAAATCATCAAAATTTCGCCGAAAGTTTCGCTCGACCCTTGTTTCGGTAAATTTCAAAGAAATTTCGGAGATATTTATGACCATGATCAAACAATGTTGAAATGTTGTTAGCTCATTTTTATTGTCTATCCTTTCTTCTCCTTGTTGGAAAGATCTTCCTTTTCCCTTCTTACGAAAATCTTTGGATATTGAATTTAATTATGAGTTTCATATTTATCTTCCTTCCTTGGACGGGAGAGAAAGACCTTATTAACTTAGGGTTTTGGTTACCTATAATTAAAAACATAAGAGTTTTGGTTAGGTCCAATTGGTTGAACCCCTAAAGAGGGTTCAACAAATTTTAAAACCCTAAGATGCATCGAAATCTTGACTTTAACTTTGATAACTAGAAATCCTAAGTTTAGATCTCTTGCATCAACGGAATCAAAATCAGTTGATCCCCATTTAGGGTTCAACTTGTTGGACCAGACAAAAACTAGTAACAGAAACAAGAGCATGGTGTATGGTGAATTGTTGCATACAGAGGCAACCTATAGGCACAGTGACAAGTGGGCAAGTCGGGAGGGAAATTGTGAGGGGAAAACTTAGAAAAAACCAGTAAAACTGGGAAAAAACTAAGAGAAAAATCGAAAATTACTAAAAAAATATATGAGAAATAGTTCTAGACTAGCATTACGTATTTAGGAAAATATACGAACTATATTAAATACTAAAAGATGATATCAAGTCATTATTTATGTATCCATAAACACAAATGCACATAAGGAGATAAATTGTAAACCATGTTTAATATACACTCCAATAGGATATCAAATGCTCTCGATTTTTGTGAAAAAATTAAGGGCAATGTCCCATCTTAGATTGTGACACTTGGTACAAACATGAATGTAAAAGTGATTTGCCTTTAATGAAAGCTTAATACTCTTTATGGACATGATAAAATACTTATGAATAATTTTGTAAGTTTTAGCCATTGATTCATATTAAAAGTTGATGAGAGCAAATACTTGCACACAAGATTTGTGCAGTCACATACAATTTAAAAAGACTTGATAATTTTGAGAAGTCACTATGTGAGAAATGCAAAAAAATAATAGTTAATGACTATCATTTTTTAAAATAACGACAATCTTTAATTGTCGAGCGGACTGTCATAAAAAATGCAACGATTTTTTCAAATGATTATCTTTTTTTCTCAACAATCACAGTCATCGACTGTCAAACATTAACGATAATTTTTATCAATCGTGTTAAATGTCATTTTCTTAAAAAATTATGGCATCTTTAATTTTAAAGAACATATTTTCATGGTAGTTTCCCTGTTCAAACAATGACAAGTTTAAAAAGTAGAGATATGACTACAATTTTAAACAGTCGTTTTTTTTTTTTTCCTTGTTTTTTGGTTTTTTAAAATTATTTAAATTTCATGATACGATGATTGTATACTGCCATTTATTGAAATATTCATCTGGAAAAAAAATTAATAGATAATCATCCAAATTCCCAAATTCTCAAATCATAATAAATTTCAGATATTTAAATAAATAGATGGAGCATTCATCATTCTTCCAACTTTCAATTTTCACATAATCATAAAAGCATTATTAAAAAAAAAAAAAAAACTATTAATCATCCATGAAATTTTGGGGTTATTGATAATATAAGAAGAGAAAATATGCACACACAACTATAAATAAATACAGACGATTTTAACGTGAAAAATCCTTTCACAGGTAAAAACCACGGGATCTATCTCAGATCTAAGGCAAATAATCCACTCTGAAAATAATTTATTACAGTGCTTTTAAGAGTGAAATCCTCTATCACTCTTCTTCACCAACATTGACCGCATCTCGCGATCATCCCTTCCATAGTGACAGTGCTATCGCCTTCAACCGTCGTCTCTCACGATGGTCTGTTCGATTCACACGAGCCAATAACAAAATTGAAACTATCAAGATCACTGAGACAAATGAGAAACTCTGAAGAGAATTTTTAACATGAAGACCTTTCCCCCAAAAGTCTTACATTCTAAATCACATATCCTTTTTATACTATCAGGGAAAGGATGTCTTTGACTAAGGATGTCCTTGACTAAGGATGTCCTTGATCAATGATGTCCTTGAGACACTAACTTCCCATTACCGTCGAAATCGCCGGAACCGTTGGAACACGAACGTTCTTGAATCACTCACAGATGTCCATGAATCCATTCACGGACGTCCGCCCATCCGAATCACTGAATCTACTTGGCATATAGGAGCACTTATAAATTTGATCATGATTTTGACAAAATTTCTAATAATCTAAATCCACCATTTGACGATATATTACAAATGAAGTCCGAATGAGGTTACACCTAAGAGTAATTATATAAAATCGAGAAACCCTTTTGGCCAAGTAATTATATCACCAAGTGTAATATCTCCTAATTTCTCTTCACTTACATACAATTCTACATGAATATCATAAATGCCATCCACTATGATGCTATATGATTATGTTTATATTGTAATCTCTCTATTCACATATCCCAATGCAATAACTTTTTTCTTAGACTTTTTTAATATATATGCAGCCCGTGGATGATTAGGTCACATGTGAATTGAAAATAAGGAAAAAAAAAAGGAAAGAAGGCCCCAAGATTCAAATTTGAATCGAAGAACAATCAGAATCTGACATAAATGTCACTAAAGAAAGAATTTTGCCAGATCATGCATTGTATTTTTCCTCAAGGCCTTGCATACCCTATGCACGTCATTAAATTATTTTATAAGTATATCAAACTTCGATTCAATAATTTCACGTGCTCTGTTCTTCCACTGAGCAATCTCTTTAGAAAACTCCGTCGCAATCTCCCTAGAAGACTCCATTGCTTGAATAGCGGTCTTAGATACACTTCGACCCATACCCTGGACACAATCTTTTCCATCACGGCCACAAACCTAAGCAACAAAATTTTAGATGTCTCAATTTTGGTTGTTTTATGACTTATTATTGCGAACATAAATTCACATAATGCAATTCTAGAACCCAAATGAATAATTTTGTTTGGCTAATACTGGGCCGATGCACCCAATACCCCTTTTTATATTACGAAACAAACTACACTTCAGTGGTATAAGATAAAGTCTAATATAATGACATATGATCATTTAAACACCATTTTGGTGTTTAAATGTCTGATAGGATCGAGTCCACTGAAATGAAAATGTCAGTTATATTGATGAACTAATTCGGCTCAAGTATTTCAGACCTCATTCATATTCCTTACTCCCTATATGTTAGAATAGCACCAAGATGATAGGGAAATACTATGATTACAGGTTGGAGTAAACTTTCACTAATTGGCCTAAAAAATCTTTTTGTTTCAATTAATTGGTATGAACTAGGCTAAAGCACGCCAAACACACTTCAATTCCTGGCAAACTTCTATCGGGCAAAAGTCATCAGCCATTTTACCTTATCCAAATGCATAACACATTTTAAACATTGATTGAACCATTAGGAAAATGACACAATTAATGTATAAAATATGCGTCGTCCAAACGCCCCATAAAAGTCCTGATGCACATAAGATTGGGCTTTAACTTGATGCACAACAGTATAAATTATAGGGCCGCAAATTGGTCAAGTTAGGTTAAAAATACCAGTCCAAACCAATTTATGATTTGGCCTCAATCTGAACCCGACCCAATTCAATTAGTTGCTAATTGGATTCAGTTGAGTCAATTTGGGCCAAATTGGGTTCTACTATAGGGTATGTGTAGAGTCAGGTGGGTCCTAGCCAATAATTCTGGACCTAAATCCGAACTAACAAAACTTTGGACCTAGAAGAATCCATGGTGAGTTGGGTTGCCCAACCCGTCGGGCCAGCCAGCTATTTGCAGCCTTAACATAGTATTCTAAAATCTAATATAAGATGAACATAAAAGTGGGTGACACAATCAAATAAATAAAACAAAGATGGGTAGCAGTTGAAAGAAACAATTAGAAATCTTTTCTTTAGTGAAGCCAATTGTCAACAGCACAGCATCTATTTAGGCATTGTCATTAAACTGTTAAGTGAACAGACCTTGTCACCGAATGGCTGGTGAAGAGACTGTTTGGGTATTGCAGGATTCACAGGGGCTGCATTGTTACTCAATCATGTGAAAAGTGATTTCAATTCTATCATGGCATCCATTACAATGGATTTACAAAGGATAATGAGCCCATAATAGCTCATGACCAACATTTGAATACTAGAATGGTGATTAAATGATTTTATACTATTAAAGTTGAACTTTAATGGCCATTTGGCGGATATATGTGATGAATCTAAATTATTCAAGTGGCAATCTATCATTGCAACATGTCTCAGCCTAAAGAAACATGCTTATGGCTATAAGTATACATGAACTATCGGATTGATAAACTTTAATATCAGCCATTAAAACTGAAAATAATGGTTGATATTAAAATACAGATCATACAGTTTAAATTATAAAGCCCACCGATGCCACAATTATTTCACAAATGTAATGGTCTCAAGTGGGGTTCTGAATGGGCAGGATTAGGGTTGGGCTGGGGTTCAACTTGGCCCTAATCTACTAGGGCCGATTTTCCAAAATTTTCGACCCTAACCTGGGTTGCGATGTACTCAGCCCAAGCCCGACCCCTACAAGGCGGGGCTAGGCTTGGGCGTCTTTTCGAGTTTTATTCGACTTTTTTTTTTCTAATAAAATTTGATTGTACTATTTTTTTCTAATAAAATTTAGTTGGACTTGGACTATTATTTTTCTAATAAAAGTTTGAAGAAGGTTAAAATTTTAATTAAATAATTATATTAATATTATAGAGGCTCAAGTAGATGCTTTTATTCAAATATTTCATTTTAGTTTGTTGCACAATGATTATAACCGACACCGATAAATCTCAAGGCATTTAAGTATATATATATATATATATTCGGGTCGGGTGTGGGCTGGGTGTTGCAATACTCAACCTCAGCCCATCCCAAATTTATTTGGGTTGCAACATGTTTAGCCCGATCTAGATATCGGGCCGATTTTGTTCGATAGAAAGTACCACTTTTCCGGGCTGGTCCGACCCATTGAGAGCCCAGTCTTAAGATCCATCATCATCATAGTCATTCACCCAATGGATCCTATCATTGTTAGTTTTTTTTTTTCATGTCGCACATATATCAAAGAAGTGAATGCAAAACAAGTTGCATACATCACAATCAAACATAATTTTAGAATCACTTTTTGGGATATATGCTACATGAAAATAAATATTGACTATTTACTACTAAATCCGCAATCTAAAGATCCATTGTGTAAGAGATTGTGGTGCAAGCTAATCTCGGTCTTCTCATTCAAAGTAGTTGGACGATTAATTCAATAGGCACAAAATTTTGGCAGGCACAGATGGAGGTACTCATAGGTATAAATATATTGGCAAGGATCAAAATTTCGGCCAAAATGATCAAAATTATCGATTTCACTCCCCACCGAAACGATAATATGGGACCAAAATTTTGGTCATTATTTGTATGGAGTTGAAATGATCGGAATTCAAATTTTTGGCCGAAATTTCAGTTCAAAATTTCGGTCCCCTTTGAAACTGAAATGAAACTTGAAATTTTGATCTTGTATACCGGTGACGATCCAAATACTCTGGCTAATATTTTAAATCTCGACTTCAAAAAACCCTTTTCATCCTCTCGTGGCCCGACACAATATTTTAATGGGTTAGGTACATGAAATAGGCTTGTCGAGTCCGATCTGGCATATGACACCCAGCCTGCCTTCAGGTCGGGTCGGGTCGGGCATGTGATATCCGACCTACCCTTCACCGACCTGACTATAGTATAAAATTATGGGTTTTTATCGGGTCGGGTCGGGTTTGACATTCGTAATTTCTTCTAGGCAACCAAAATTTTAACCCAACCCATTACAGCCCCAGACCTTTGAAAATAGAAAGCAGAACACCACTTGCTTTCCCGCCAACCCAAAACCTTTATTAGTTATTTTTGGTTTCTACTATTCACACGCCTCTCTCTTCTCTCTCTCAATGGAAACCCTAAACCTGAAATCGAATCTGGTACTGATACTCGACTACGGCTCTCAATACACCCACCTCATAACCCGTCGCATCCGAAAGCTCTCCGTTTTCTCCCTCTGCATCTCCGGCACTTCCCCTCTCAAATCGATAACCGACCTCAAACCCCGAGTCGTCATCCTCTCTGGTGGGCCCCACTCCGTCCACTCCTCCGAATCTCCCCCTTGCTTCCCAGACGGCTTCTTAGACTATGCCCTGCAGAACGGGGTTTACGTGTTGGGTATCTGCTATGGCCTCCAGCTCATTGTTCAGAAGCTCGGCGGAGAAGTTAGGGTTGGGGAGAAACAGGAGTATGGGAGGATGGAGATCTTTGTTGAGAGAGAGAGCGGGTTGTTTCGATTGAAAACGGGTGGAGCGAGGCAGACGGTTTGGATGAGCCATGGGGATGAGGTGGCTGTGCTGCCTGATGGGTTCTCGGTCGTCGCAAGGAGCACGCAGGGTTCGGTTGCAGCGATTGAGAGTTCTTCGAGTAGGCTTTATGGGTTGCAGTATCATCCAGAGGTATATTATTTGATTCTACGTGTTTTTTTATTTTTATTTTTTTGGATTCGAATTATATTAGAAAAAAAAAATGAATTTATGATCTTGAATTAAGCTTCGTTTAGTATGGCTTCTTTTGGACAGACACATTTTTTTGCCAAAAAGCACCATAAAATAAAAAAGTTTACAATGATATTTAGAGGGAAAATCACACGAGAAGTTGCAACTGTTATAATTTTAAAAAAACTTTGATAACCACCTAGACAAGTCTCATATTACAAGCAGGGCCGGCCCTGACATTTTGGGGGCCCAAGGCGAGTTCTTAGAATAGGGCCCCTGTTTCATATTACTTTATAATAATAAAAAATTCGCCCCAATTATTTTTTGACAAATAAAATAATACTCATATTCTATTTTACTATATATAATTTGAAAATATAACTAAAAATTTAATACAAGTAAATATTAAAAGAAAATGCAATACTCATAAATGCAATTCTAAAAAGATTCATTTAAATATTTTTCTTCTCACATTTTTAGCGGCAAAGTCACTTATTAAAGTTGTATAGTCAATCTTATCCACCATATCATTTTCAATGAATAACATAACTAATCGATTTAATCTTTTTTGTGACATTGTTGACTGAAGATATGATTTGGTCAACTTCAATTTGGAAAAACTTCTTTCACTAGAGGCAACTGTAACTGGTATAGTCAACAGTATCCTATAAGCAATCCAAACATTTGGGTAATAACTATCCATTTGCTTTAAATAGTTTAACACTTCAATCGGTGTTTTCATTTTTTTGGCAAAGTATCTTTTAAGACTTTCAATTTTGAAGATAAATCTTGCCCATCAATATCAATATGTTCTTCATGTTTGAGAACATGTTCAAAATTTACGTAAAAAGTTTTCAAACATTCTTCAGTGACCGAACCTAACTTCTTCAAATCAAACAAAAGTCCAAAATGTTGCTTATATGTTTTAAACTGTTCAAACCTATACTCAATTGATGAAAGACCTTGATCAATAATATAAGTGAAGTAATTAATTCTGAAAGATTCTTCAGCTGACTTCGACACTTTTTCACTTGCATCCTCAACAAACTGTCTCTTTCTTTTAGCAATGCATTTTTCATGAAATATAGGCTCGATCCCTATTTGAGTCGCAACTTTCTTAGCTTCAGTTAGGGCCTCCGCGAACTACTTTTTATATACCTTTTAAAATAGGTAATGAGTCCTTCTAACTGTTGGATAGCAATATTAATATTCATACTTTCTTGTTGAAGAAAAATTTGCCAACATTATTCACAACAAACAATACATTGTGCCAAATAATCATAGCTACTAAGAACTCATAACTATCAAGTTCAGTTGTTGCGAGGGATTGTGTTTCACTAGAACTTTTGCCGACATTTTCACAAGTAGACTCTGCCAGGATAAGTAGAGCATCTATTATTTCTGAAGCTTGATACCTTATTGCTTTAACACTTTGAACACGACTCTCCTAACGTGTTTGTGATAGTCCCTTAATTGTAAAACCTTTTACATTATCCGTTAAAATTTGCCACCGCTTTGTAAAAGATGAAAAGAGTATGTATATACGTTGCACTATCCCGAAAAATGTTAAAACTTTAGAACAAAAGTTCGCCATGTCAGAAAGTGTAAGGTTTAGACTATGACAACCACATGACATGTAAAATGCTCTAAGATTACCTTTGTGTTTGCCTTTCATATTGAATCCATTATCATATCCATGGATCAAAATATCGTCTGATACCGATACGTATCGGTATCGGAGGTGGACGATACGGTACATTAAATGTACATCAAGACGCCCATTTATAGGAAAGAATAACGGACGATACATTGAATGTATCGTCGGATATATCGTTTCGAAGACGCATCTTTCGCCCGGACGATACGTACCGGAAAACCGGCATTTTTATCCTTGATCATATCTTTGTCTTCTTATATCATCAATATTGTGTTAATGAGTCTTCAAAACTTCTAGAAGAACATTAAAAAACCCATGTCCAGAAGTATTATTGACTTTCAAGAATTCTAGAAAGAACTCTGTCACCTGTATTTGACTTGGTAACTCATCAACACATCTTATAACAAGAGACATTTGCTGTACATGACTAATATCTTGAGTGCAATCAAGTATTATCGAATAGTATTTCACTGCTTTGATTTTTTGAATAATTGTACTTTTGATCGTATCCTTCGTCATTTGTATCAACTCATTCCGAATTTTGTGATTTAGATAATGATAATGGATTTCTTCTATTTTGGACATGTTGAAGGTGCTCTTGCATTATTGGATCAAATTCGGCTATCATTTCAACTGTACCCAAAAAGATTTCATTCCTCTCTTGATAAATTTTTTCATTTTCCTCTTGGAATGCTATATTTTTGGATGCAAGAGTCTTTACGATGGAAACAATCTTTATTAATACATGTCTCTAATGCTCTTTCTCTTTTTTTATTTTTTCTTGGCTCTCTTGATCAATTGTTTCATTCTTTCCCAATCTCAAACTCAACTCAATCCATTTGCTCATGCTTGTAATATGCTCGTTAGTCTTTTCATGGCTTTTCAATCTTTTGCTTATATTTTTGCAATCATTGAATCCTTCTTTAGCCAATCAGTGAAAAATAACTTGCAACTGAAAAAATAAGCTATTTAGCTAGTATATGAGTATACTAACTATTTCTTATCTTATTTTTCTCCATTTGCTAATTGTCGCATGTAATAGGAAGACGAAAACTTCCTATCATAATTATTTCTTGAAAAATTCTCATTTTTATCTCTCAAAGGACCCTTTTCTACTAAGAAGTCTCTAAGACTCTGTTTGACATTGTTCATATTGTTCGGATCATATACATTTAAAGGCCAACATTTGTTATTATCAATCTCATTCTCATTCTCTCATTTATATTTTCTTCTTCACCCTTATCTTCCCCTTCATTCATCAAATCTTGGCCTTCATGTTCTTCATTATTGTCATATTTTTCCTTATTGTTCTAGTTTTCGAGCTCTGTATGTTTACTATTTCCAAAAAATTTGTAAATGGCTCATTGAGACTAAATAAAATTTTCTTTCTTTTGCTTCTTCCTTCTTTTCTCAGCTCCAGAAGGATAACTTCTATTAGACATGATTTGAGTGCGGTGTTTCCCAACTACAAACATGAGTTTTACACAAGGATAAGTTGCTAATACCATATATATAACGATTCATTCGAAGAAAAAAAGATTCATTTATCAAAGAAACATCCATGCCTATCATTTAATTATCAACATAATAAATAAATTTATAAATAAAAATAAGGGCACTAATTGGCTCCTCAAACATCCATTTCTCAAAGAAACATCCATCTCACTTGTAGCTCATTTGTAAAATGTCACATTCAACTAAAGAATAAAAAATTAAGGGCACTGATTGGCTGGACACTTTCTCAATCAACAAAGTTAGGGAGGAGCCAAATTTGCCCATATGACACCTTTAACTTGCCATGTCTACCTAGGTAAGATTTATATGAAATATTTAGTAGCTCTAAACGACCCACACGTTCTTTGAGCGAAAACTAACATGCTCCATGATAAATAAAAACATCTTTAGCACCGTCAAACATGCAAGCATTAGTCACTAATTTAGCTCGATTCCCAGTGTCCCTGTTCCCGTGTGTCAGTGTGTGTAAGTATATATGTGCATCAAACTATAAGTGAAACTTCATCATTGCTATTAATGTCTATGTCAGATTGTGTAAGAAATTCCAGAAGAAAATGTTGAAGGAAGCTATTTATCATACGTCTTCTCTTCTTGAATCAAATAGCCTTTAAACAATTTTATGAGGCAATGTCGATCCCAATCCCGGACGAGAAAAGAGGGGGTTGGCGTCATGTTCAGAAATGGTTGTAAAAAGACATCGTTAATTCTCTAAAAGCCGACTCCAAATAGATGGGATAAGGCTATGATGATGATGATGATGATGATGATGATGATGAAGAAACTATAAATCTAACAAAAGGTCCTAGATTGATCCTAATACCTATTGTCTTTTATAGAACCTACAGAATAAGGTTCACTAGATTTATACATGTACCAATCCAATAGACTAGTTAGTATTTGGTCATATCTTCACTTGTTAAATAAAAATCAATAGAACAAGACTCACTTCATGCAGATCAATTTATACATATGACCATTTGAGTGGTCAAATCTTCATGGATATTTTGATCTGAACTCATGTGGAAAAAGGATTTTCCTAATCCCCTTAAAAAATATTGATTGGGTTGGATTAGATGATGGAGATCATGTTTCACCTCGATCTTCCACACAACGGATCTTAAGACCATATCTCTCACCTATCAGATGGTTGTTTTTATTTCACATGTCACATCCCCAAAACATGGCCCTAAAACCACGTTTGAGCGTGATGTGTGCCATTGCACACAAGGTACACTTCTTGGGGATATGTCATATGTGACATGTGGAATAAAAAACTGATTGTCTGATAGGTGGTATATGGTTTCAAGATCCCTTGTGTGGAAGATCGGGTTAAAAAAATCTCCATCGAAGTTTTATGGGGTTACAAACGTGGGCACTTTCAGAGAATGCGTGGGTGCAAACAATCAAACAAACCTTTAAAGAAAACAATTAACTATTGTGATGAAAATGATGGAAATCTAAACAATTTTAGCTCGAAAAGATAAAAACTACCTTCGATTTAGCGCGATCCTCCGATTTTTTTTTATCGGTAATCCATCGAAATTTTAGCTCAAATCGAATTGCATGATCCGAGTATTCGACAAATCTGATTTGTTGAAAATCTATAAAAAAAAATTAAAATACAATCAATATTTTAGCAATTAAAATCCTAAATTTAATAAAAATAAAACCTTAAATCGAAAGAAAATGTGATATGAAATCCTAAATCAATTAAGGAAAGCCTAAATCTAGTGACTAGTGAGAGAGATAAGAAGAAGAATAAAAAATCTAAATCTGTTGAGTACAAGAAGAATAAGAAAGGGGGCTTACTGGACGGTCACCAACGGGAGTGCTCAGGCGAGGGAAGCAAGGAGGGCATCGACCGTCGGGTTCAGCGGCTTCAGCCGTTTAGGAAGGTCGGACCACTGTGGTCGGTGGTTCTGTGGAGTCTAGAGAGAGAGAGAGAGAGAGAGAGAGAGAGAGAGAGAGAGAGAGAGGAGAAATGGGTAAACAAATTTGGGGGTCCTTTATATAATTTTTTAAAAACCTACCTTTAATAGGCTAATCTGATTTGGGGACCCCTAAAAATCGGGGGCCCAAGGCAGCCGCATGGCTGACCTTGGTCCAGGGCTGGCCCTGATTACAAGAGGCATTCAGTTTGGTGAACCTGGAAAAGTTGGTGGAAAGTGCATTTTTCACAACTTATTGCGGTGAAACACGCATACATTTTATGCAAGAAAATGTGCATATTAGGAGTGATATTTTTCTAAAATTTTACTTGTAAAAAGCATAGTGACAAATTTCGTTTTCGGTAATTTTTCGGTGAGGGGTCCTTTCGGATTAATTTCGATACCTTTTGGAAAAAATTCGAGAAAGGTTCGGGAATTAAAAAAAAATATAAAAAATATATAATATATATTTTTTTAAATGACTACAATATATACTAAAGTACTAACATATTAAAAAGAAAATAAATTTAAACATAAAAAAAAAAAAAATCGAAATTTCTGAAATTTTGCTGAAAAATACCGAAATTACTGAAATTTTCGTTTGACCCCCTTTTTGGCGAATTTCGTGAAATTTTGCCAAATTTCGGTGAAATTTGTCACTATGGTAAAAAGCCCTTTACGCGAGAAAAATGATGTGACAAAGTGAACACCTTCTTAATTTAAGAGACTGAATGAGCACTGTGTTTAAATGGATAGGTCCATGACCATCCACTTTTATGCCACATGGGCATATCTTTGATCAATCCAAGCAGTTTTGGCACGTTGCTGCCAAAAAATATACCTATCAAAGTGTTGAAACCATTGGATTGGCGCAATTTTATATCAACGGTTAAAAGAATATTCACAGCCGACTATATTAGAGTGCCTGAATCAGGCGATTTAAATCTTCCAATCCATGCAATTATTTGGCCCAGGGTAGCTCCCAATATGGGCTTCACTCTGATGACTTTGATTGGGCAAAATGTGTGCCACATGGCCTGCAAATGGGGTGGTCATGGCCCAATCTGTAAGTTTGATGGTCAAAATATTGCATTAGATTTTTAATTTAATATCTTTAATGTCGGGCTACCATATTTCATTACTTTAATATTTTTTAAGCAAAACAGGCAACATTTTACACACATTTGCAATCTATGCGACTTTTGCGACTAATTTTATTTATTTGTTTTGTGCTTGGTGGTTGTTCTTCGAAACTAAAGCTATGTTGTTATTGTTCTTGAGGTTGTTAATGGGTGGACTGATATATATATATATATATATATATATATATATATATATATATATATATATATATATATATATATATATATATATATATATATATATTACTATTAAAAAAAATTATATTTAAAGCTGATGGCAGTAGGATATTATTTTTTGTAATTGTCGTGAATTTGCTCATGGGGTGGATTGATACGTATATTTTCACGACACATTATGTATAGGTGACACATTCTCCGCAAGGAATGGAAACTTTGCAGCATTTCCTTTTCAATATATGTGGAATAACTGCTGATTGGAATATGCAAGATGTACTCGAAGAAGAAATTAAAGTAATTAAGGACATGGTGGGTACTGAAGCTCATGTCATTTGTGCGTTGTCTGGTGGTGTAGATTCCACAGTTGCAGCCACCCTTGTTCACAGAGCGATTGGGGATAGGCTTCATTGCATATTTGTCGATAATGGGTTATTGAGGTGAGATGAGATTCCATTTATGTTATTGATCGTAAGATGATCAAATGTGTGGCTCCATTTTGTTCTCGGTGTCTTCTTCCATTTTGTTCTCGGTGTCTTCTTTGTTGGGATGATAATAATGTATGTTTTATAGGTATAAGGAGCAAGAACGCGTGATGTCAACCTTTGAAAGTGACCTGCATTTACCTGTTACTTGTGTTGATGCGACAGATCAATTTCTTAGTAAGCTTAAGGGCGTAGTAGACCCTGAGAGTAAAAGGAAAATTATTGGTAGAGAATTTATAAACACCTTTGATAATTTTGCCCAAGATTTAGAGAAAAAATTAGGAAGAAAACCTAATTTCCTGGTACAAGGAACTTTGTATCCGGATGTGATCGAATCATGTCCACCACCAGGAAGTGGAGGAACTCATTCTCACACAATCAAGAGCCATCATAACGTCGGTGGGCTCCCCAAGGTCATGAAATTGAAGCTCATTGAACCGCTTAAGCTTCTATTTAAGGATGAGGTTTGACATCTTAACTCTTCACCACGAGCATATGGAAAAAGGATATATTTTTGTTTCGGCCTGAGCCGATATTGATACTACTATTAGTGTCGGTATTGACCAGTATTTGTTGGTATGTATCGATGATACATGATTTGGTAACTGATGATAGGAGTCGGTATCAGCTAGGGATGCAAGCTTTGACTCAAAAACCCGAAACTGAACCGGAACGATCCGAACCGAACTGATCCGGTTCGGTTTCGGTTTTAGCTGTTGAAACCCGACCCGAGTAGGTAGGATGTGTAAACCGAAAATCCAAAAAAACGAAATCCCTTAAAAAAAATAAAAAGCAGTAAAAAATCTGCACTGAACCAAAACTGGACCGTAAAAAACTGAAAGTTTCGGGTTTTGGTTTCAGAAAATAAAGAAGACCTGAACTAAAAACCGGAAATTTCGGTTTCAGTAAACCAAACTTGCATCCCTAGTATCAGCTGATACTGTCATTTTTTGTCCATTGACCAATGAGTTTGGTATCTCTTGGTATCAGCCAGTATTTTAACGCTATTGGCAAACCTTGCTTGCATGTATTTCAGTCACCTTAGCTTCTAGAGGTAATATATTTTCTGAGGTGTCAATTCATTTAGTGTTCTTTGGTGGCGTCTTGGTAGGTACGACAAATGGGAAGCATCTTGAATGTTCCTGAAGCATTTCTTAAGCGCCACCCTTTCCCTGGACCTGGCCTTGCTGTACGAGTCTTGGGTGATGTTACCCAAGGAAATGCCTTGGAAATTCTTCGCCAGGTTTGGTTGGTTTACTTTTATGAAGTGAAGCATAAGTTCATACTGTTACTCATATGTATGTCTGTCGATTATGTTACCCAAGGAAATGCCTTGGAAATTCTTCGCCAGGTTTGGTTGGTTTACTTTTATCGAGTGAAGCATAAGTTCATTCTGTTACTCATATTTATGTCTGTCGATTATGTTTCCAGGTTGACGAAATCTTCATTCAGTCGATCAAGGATGCTGGACTTTACGATTCCATCTGGCAAGCTTTTGCAGTGTTTTTGCCAATAAGGTCAGTTGGTGTTCAAGGCGACAAGAGAACCCATTCTCACGTTGTTGCTCTAAGAGCTGTTACAAGTGAGGATGGAATGACTGCAGACTGGTGAGCTTTGTATTCTCTGTATTTGAAATGCTGGACCTTTATCCTTATATATAAATGATCATATGACTCGAGTCACTTGCGACTCGAGTTGTGAGACCGTTCATGTCGTGTGCGGTCAATGTTTGACTGCGACATGGACGGCTCATGTAGCGACTCGAAATCTCACAACCTCTTATTGTAAGATCTTAGGCCATACCTTCGTATATCATGAACCACAAAATAAAATTATGAGGCACAAGGGCGCCTTATGCAGCGGAAGAGAAAATTTTCAATAAGCATAAATGATTCGAAATAAAGCAAATTCTGATAATTTCTTATTCCAATTATAAAATCCAACGTAATTAAAAGCTTAAAACATTTTTAATAAAGCTACTAGCCAATCAATGTCCAACTCATTTGAAACCAATAATATTATAAAAGAAATAAATAGCTAGGCTTCGAAGCCTTCATCGCCATCCATCTCAGGCTCGTAAGCACCACGTGCAGTCTCATCACCATAGGCCCATACATTATCCTCAGTTGCACCTGTCTCATCTGGCTACCCACTTCAACAAGGGGTATAAGTTTAACTTGTATGGACCAGACATACAATACATTAAAACATAATATATCAATTATGGCAATGTAAACGTTTCTATAATTCATCAATGTGTGCTTGTGGCATGCATAATCCCAATAAGCTGAAAGAAATTGAACATAACATGAATATCAATGTCGCATGAGTGTATCTTTTCTTTTAAGTTCATTAATTATCCATTAATTATCCGTCCCTCTCAAGACGTTGACTTTTAGACTCCGTCCCTCTCAAGACGTTGGGTCTAATGCTGTCATTATTCATGATTAGTTAGACTTCGTCCCTCTCAAGATGTTGAGTCTAATGCTGTCATTATTCATGATCTGTGAGACTCCGTCCCTTTCAAGACGTTGGGTCTAATGCTTCTTATTCTTGTTTAGTTTGACTCCGTCCCTTTTAAGACATTGGGTCTAATGCTTCTTATTCTTGTTTAGCTAGACTCCGTCCCTCTCAAGACGTTGGGTCTAATGCTTATTATTATTCAATCTTCGTTAGACTCCGTCTCTCTCAAGACCCATATTCGTTAGACTCCGTCTCTCTCAAGACTCATATTCGTTAGACTCTGTCTCTCTCAAGACCCATGTTCATTAGACTCCGTCCCTCTCAAGACGTTGGGTTTAATCAAACACGGTGATGGCTTAACATTTCATCTTATTCATGTGCCTTAATCATGCAATTCCTGGATTATCATAAAACATTGAAGTGCATGCGAATATAATCATGGGTTTTTTGTAAATATCCCCTTGAGTTATGTTGATATTACAAATAACCCCCCCAGTTATAGCTATTTGCTTTAAACCCCCTGAGTTAGCATTTTGGTGTTTATAAAACACCCTCTTTAATGGATGCTACTTTAAATGGTTAACCAACTGTTAAAGAATATCCTAAATACCATATTTATCCTTTTTAAAATTAAATTACTAAATTGCCACCCTCTACACTTGGTAAGAGTAATTTTAAATCCACCCCTCCACTTACAAAAAAGAATAGTTTTAAATCCACCCACCAAATATTTGAGTTCACCCACGCTGAAAAACATTGACTGCATTGAATCGGACAATGGAGATCGTTTATTGTCCCAACCTTTTACACGATGGATCTTGAGATCACGGTGGCACTATTAGACGGTTGACTGCATTGAATTGGACGATGGAGATCATTTATCGTCCTAACCTTTCACACGATGTATCTTGAGATCACGGTGGCACCATCAGACAGTTGACTGCATTGAATTGGACAATGGAGGTCGTTTATCGTCCCAACCATTCACACAATGGATCTTGAGATCATGGTGGCACCATCGGATGGTTGATTGCATTGAATCGGATGATGGAGATTGTTTATCGTCCCAACCTTTCACATGATGGATCTTGAGATCATGGTGGCACCATCAGATGGTTGATTTTTTATTTCATGTGGTACACACCTAAAAAAATGACCTTAAAATTCATTTTAACCGTATACGTGATGTTAAGGTCACTTTTCTGAGATGTGTGCCACGAAATAAAACACTGATCGTCTAATGGTATGCCTAAACGATCTCCATCATCTTATTCAATGCAATCAATGTGTTTTAGCGTGGGTGAACTCAAAGATTCGGTGGATGGAAGCAGACGCGATTAGGCAATCTAATTCCTAAAAATGGGTCTTGAATCATATAGGAAATTGGAGGGACGAGTATTTTGAGTGGAGCGCGTAGATTGAAGGTTTTCTTTTCAAGAATAATTGCATCGTTTGCCACAAATCTTCCATTGGTTGAGTATACGTCTAAATGTTGGCATGCTTTAATGGGGGAATCACCCATCTGATGAGTCTTGAATCTGATGGGTGAATGAAGGGTTTTTTAGAAGAGTACCTTTAAATCCACCCACTGAATCTTTAAGTTCACCCACGCTGAAACACGTTGATTGAATTGAATCGAACGATGGAGATCATTTATCCTCCCAATCTTTCACATGATGGATCTTGAGATCATGATCTTACCATTAGACGGTCAGTGTTTTATTTCACGTGGCACACATCTCAGAAAAGTGACCTTAACATCACGTGCATGCTTAAAATTGATATTAAGGTCACTTTTAGGGGTGTGTACCACATGAAATAAAAAGTCGACCGTCTGATGGTACACCCATGATCTAAAGATTGATCTCATGAAATATTGGGACGATAAAAAATCTCCATCGTTTGATTCAATGCAGTCGATGTTTTTCAGCGTGGGTGAACACAAAGATTTTGTGGGTGGATTTAAAGGTACTCCTTTTAGAATAGTGGTAAATTATAATGGAATGACTTGTAAATAAAGGTGAATGAAGGGCCTTTTAGAATGGTGATAAACTTTAATAGCATGACTTGTAAATATAGATGAATGAAGGGCCTTTTAGAATGGTGGCATTTTTAAAATATTGGTTTCATTAAGGGCAAAATAGACTTTCCGCCCATAAACTCACGGCTAGTTAACAGCAGGGGGTTATATGAAACAGAAACACAAAAGTAGGGGCTGCAGAATAAATACTCATAACTCAGGGGTTTCTTATAATATTGGCATAACACAGGGGGGTATATGCAAAAAACCCTATATTCATTGAGTGTTGACATTAACATTTAATCAAACTTTCGTAAAAAGAATTGAAAAAGAAACTTGACTGCCCAGAATCGATCAATTGATATCCCTGCTCGATCGATCAATTTCATTCCGTGAATTTACAACTCAAATATCATTCAGACTCGATCGATATCTAGAATTGATCGATTGATTCCAACCAGAGAGCATACTATAAAGTATTGATTAGAAATCGATCGATCAATTTCCAAACTCGTTCGATCGATTTCAACCAGTGAGCATATCATTAATTATCATCCAAAATCAATCGATCGATTTAGACCCGTGAGCATGTCATTAATTATCATCCAAAATCGGTCGATCGATTACCAAACCTCGATCGATCAATTTAAACCTGTGAGCATGCTGTGTGTTATCGTCTAAAATCGATCAATCGATCTACCAGGTCCATCGATCGATTTCGATCATTGAGCATTCTGTGAATTTTTCTCAAATAGCATGGTGAGATTTTTAACCCGATCTCCTTTTAGCCAAAACAATATTAAAAAGCACCATTCATAAAATGCATCACATCTAATCAAATCATTCATTATTTATGCAATAAAAAACCCTATTTACCATGAAAGTCACATTTAATTCAATATCTAAGTTTTAAGGGAAAGCATGGTTTCTCCATTCCTAGATCGATCTTATCTCCGCCTGACGATGGCTCTTGAAGGAAGCAAAGGCCGCTTGAGAATATCAGCAAACGTTTCGCCGATCTTTCAAAAGAAAAGTTCTAGAAAAGGAGGATCTAGAGTCTCTTCTCTAAGGTCTCTTACAAGAAGCACCTCTATTATTAAGAAGAACTCTCAATGAGATTATGATTTAGGGTTTTCCCCGTAACGCACCTTTATAACCAATTTAGGGAAGCATCCGGTGTTATGTTGACACAACAAAGAATAATATATGGGCATTTATCTCAAGGTCCAAAATAAAGGTTTAAAACCCACATACTAAGGTTCGATCCTCTGACCTCTTGTCTCAAACTCAAACTTTTATCTAGTAGGCTACCATATAACTAGTGTCAATTAATGACAGAAATAAATATAAAAGTTTGAAAAACCAAAACATTTATATTTAGTTAAAACGTTTTGAAAAATTAAGGCATGCGGTGAATACGCTGTTAGACACATATAAATAATTTAGGTGTATCAAAGACATGAAATTTAAATAACCACACATATATATATATATATATATATATATATATATATATATATATATATATATATATATATATATATATGCAAAATTAAAAGTTATGTATGTTATCCAAAGATAGCTACATGTCATGTCCCGCACACAACACCAGATCTTTCCCCACTCTACTTGTATCATAATCAATGTATATACGGTTTATTCGGTATTATAGATAGTAAAGAGGTATATGGGAGGCTCTAAGGAAGACTCTAGAAACCTAGAGAAAGAACCTAGGAAGAGTGTAGAACAAGGGAAGGATGGAGAAGTTTCTAGAGAAAACTCTAGAACATTCCCAACCGTTGGATGAATGACACGTGGAACAATCTTACATCGTCTAATGTACACTTTGTAACCTATAAATAAAGTAGAGGGCCTCATTTACAAGGCACCTCGACAGCATTTGTGAGTTCAATGCAAAGAGTTCTTTGTATTTCCTCTCTTGAGTTTTCTTTTCTCTCTCAAGTTCTTTGTGGGATTTCGGTAGATAGGCTGATCTTGCGACACTAGGGAGTGTTTAGATGCAAGAGCCGCACAGATAGTCGAGGCGCGACATTAAGTCCGTGATAGTTGGTATTAGAGCCACGTCGGTTTATGAGAAAATCACGTTGGTTTGAGGAAGATCAATCGGAGTAGGAAGTCACCATGTCATCCAAAATTGTGCAAGAGGGAGGACTCGACAACGAGGGCGGCAAGCCGAGGAGGGAGAGATCTCGTGACTTGGTCGCTAACTTTGACACACGGCTAGCTAGGGTGGAGCTAGCCATCGCCGACGGGAACGATCAGATTGAGGAAGTAGGCCAAAACATCTTAGCTCTAGAGACGAGATTCGAGAAACTACTTGGGGAGATGCAAAGCCAACACAAGCTCCATAAGGAAAGGGAGGCACGCGAGAACTTCGAGACTAAGGTATGAGATGCCATTAATGCTATTTATGCACAACTAGATGAAATTAGGGGTGATTGTGCCTTATGCAGGAAAGTTGTGGCCGGTGGTGCGATCACGACTTGGGATGCCCCAAGGGTAAAGGCACCTGAGCCCAAAACATTCAGCGGATCTAGAAATGCTAGGGAGATTGATAACTTTTTATGGCACTTGGAACAATATTTCAAGGCCATCTCCCTAGCCGACGAGAGCCAAAAGGTGTAAGCTGCCACACTCTACCTCAACGATACAGCCATGCTGTGGTGGAGGTGGATATTGAATAAGGCACTTGCACCATCGACACTTGGGAGGATTTTAAGAAGGAATTAAAGAAACATGACGGGGGACGTTAAGATCGAGAGCCTTGGAGTTGAGCCGCAACATAATTTTTTCAGCTTCAAAGGAGAAGAAAGCACAACCCCCTCGGGTCATTGATGAACAGTGACTGACTTTCGTGAATAGTGACGGACGTCTGTGTCCGATGATGATATCGTGATTTTGAACCCCATCGTTCAGAGTCACGGACGTCGGGCACTACAAACGTCTGTATGAGGAAATTTCTAATTTTGCAAAATTTTTCTTTTTCAGTTTTTTATTATTATTAGGACTCTTTATTTCAAATTTTACTTTAGTGGCCTATATAAGGAGGCTTGTAAATACTTTTTAATTAGTTTATTGAATATTTTGAATGCATTATTGTTTGAATATTTTTCTTTCCGAGATGGGTTTGGTGTGAGGCCAAGCGTGTGATTCCCAAAGCTATTTTTTTATCTTCTCTATTATCTATCTCTGTTTTCTCTTAATCTTTTACCTAAATTTGATCCCATATTCCAAAAGCCCTAATTCAATCGAACCCTAAATCCATCAAACCATAAACCTATTCCAAACCATAAGCCTATTACAAAGCCATAAATCGATTACGAGCCCTAAACCAATTCCGCAACCCTAGTGAGAGCTCGTGAATCTACATCGAATCGAAGACGAACGCCCAAGCTTGGAAAAGCTAGAGTTCTATCTCTAGGTCCGATCCCGCCACAAATCTAATAGGACTCGCGCATCGGACTGAACCCTAGCCGGGTCTTGCGTGATCTACCCATCAAAATTCTTCAAACCTTAAGGTATCGAGTTAATTTTGAGATTAAGCTTGATTTAATTTTATTTAATTTCGGCAAATCTTCATCAAATCATTGTTCACACATTTTAGGGTTAACGTTCCGTGTCAGTTTTGGTATCAGAGCCCTAGGTTTTCTTGGTTATGGCATATTCTGGGACATTTTAATTTTATGAATTTTGTGCCTTCATTGGTGTGCACGTCATGTGTTTGTTAAAATTCCTCAATTGTTGTGTGGTCCAAAAAATTGTGTTTAAGTTGTGTTTGTGTCAAACATCATGTATGAGTTACTTACAAGTCACCATGAATTCCTTATCCGTCATGAAAGGGTGCTAGCTGAATGAGGGAACTACTACACTCCAAATTTTTGGCAAAGTGCCAAAAATCGTGATGAGATTAGAGTTTGGGGATATTGTCATCATCATGAACCTGAGTAGGATCCTACTGAGAAGTTTCTAAAATCTATTCGGAATGAGATCCCAGATTGAGGGTACGACGGACCCTAAAACCTTTGTGGAGTGGTTATCTAATATGGAGGAGTACTTTGACTGGTATGATGTACCAGATGAGTACAAAATTAAGCTAGCAATAACAAAGTTTAAGGGTAATGTCGAATTTTTTTGGATTCATATAAAACTCCGTATTGAGTTTCGTTGGATTAAACCCATTCCATATGGGATGATATGAAGGTGATACTTATTGAAAAGTATGTTCCTTTGACACATCGTCACCTTCTACGCTGTTTTGAGAACCAAGAAAAATAAGTGTCCTGATTGTCTTAAGTGTCAAGGGTTCGGACACTTTGCTTACCAATGCCTCATAAAATTTCCCACTCCGAATTTATTGATTAAAAGAGAGTCCTAAGGAATAAAAAAAAAAGAAAATGGAAGAAATCGTGTATGACCCTCGTACCGTGATGAGTGAAGAGGAGATGGAAGATGTTAACGAAAGTCTACTTTGTGTTGAAAAGACTTCTATTTCCCTTATGAATAGTGATGTCGGGTCGAGTACACATGAGTCCATCGAACTGGCTACACAAAAACCATTAGTGTCAATTGAATAAAGTGCCCCAGAGTCTTTGGTTTTGGTTGACACGAGTTAATCGAGCCAAGTGTACATGAGCCATTAGTGTCCCTTGATTCGATCACACATGAGGTGATAAAGCCCACAGAGTCAGTTGTGCCTAAGTCGTTAGCGTCGCATGCACATGAGCGTACCGAGTCCATAGATACACATACACATCATAGTCTTGAGTTGCATACTGCTTCACATTTCGAATCGTATTGTGAGTCAAGTTTTGAGTCTCATTCTGCATTGTATGCCGAAATTAAACAGAAGATTAATTCAAACAACAATCACTACAAATTATCTACTGATACTTCGACTACCGAGAGTACATGGGCCAGTCATGAAAGAGTTTGCTGCTTGCGTTTTCGTATTCCCGATCGATATCACGATCACACTTCATCGGGGAAGAATTCTTTTGGGTTTCGGGATCATAATCATGCGTCACCAGGAGCTGCGATTGTTTGGGCTAGTTGCAAAAACTTCCACCAATCGGGCCTCAATACACTTTATCAATACAACATGTGTATTTTATCGGTGATGAAACATTTTGAGTCGGAGAGAATGACGGGGGACGTCAAGATCGAGAGCCTTGGAGTTGGGCTGCAATAGAATTTTTAGCTTCAAGGGAGAAAAGAAAGCAAAAAAAAAACCGTCATTGACAAACAGTAACAGACGTCTGTGAAGAGTGTTCGTGAATGACGGACATCTGTGATTTTGAACCCCCACTGTCCGTAGGTCACGGACGTTGGTGGGGCACTACGGACGTCCGTGAGCGTCGCGACGAGATTTTCTAATTTTTCGAAAATTTTCTTTTTTAATCTTTTATTATTATTAAGACTCTTTATTTCGAATTTTACTTTGGTGGCCTATATAAGGAGGCTTGTAAATATTTTTAATTAGTTTATTGAATATTTTGAATGCACTATTGCTTGAATATTCTTCTTCCCGAGATGAGTTTGGTGTGAGGCCAAGGGAGTGATTCCCAAAGCTAGTTTTTAATCTTTTCTATTATCTATCTCTGTTTTCTCTTAATCTTTTATCTAAATTTGATTCCATATTCCAAAAGCCTTAATTCAATCGAACCCTAAATCCATCAAACCATAAACCTATTCCAAACTATAAGCCTATTACAAAGCCATAAATCGATTATGAGCCCTAAACCAATCCGCAACCTAGTGAGAACCTGTGAATCTACATCGGATCGAAGACGAACGCCCAAGACTGGTAAGCTAGAGTTCTATCTCTAGGCCCAATCTCGCCACAAATCTAACGGGACTTGCGCATCGGACTGGACCCTAGCCGGATCTCGCGTGATCTACCCATCAAAATTCTTCAAACCCTAAGGTATCGAGTTAATTTTGAGATTAAGCTTGATTTAATTTTATTTAATTTCGGCAAATCTTCATCAAATCATTGTTCACGCATTTTAGGGTTACTGTCCCTCGTCAAAACAATTCTATCCCAAGAACGTCGACTACTTGGCCCAAAAGAGTTTGAAGCGATTGTGGCATACAGGATCAATCTGGGACTACGTAAAAGAATTCTCCACACTAATGCTCGAGATCCCGGATATGCCGGAGAAGGGCCTCTTCTTCAATTTCATTGATGGACTACAACCATGGGCGGAGCAGGAGTTGCGACGCAGAGGTGTCCAAGACCTTGCCTCGGCTATGGCAGCCACAGAGTCCCTTGTCGAATTCAAGAGGTCTGAGACATCGAAAAAGCTGCCCCCCCAAGGGTAACTATGGTAGAGGTGGGGGAAACAAGCCCTCGTATTCAAGGGAGGATGCTGGCAAGACAGTGCATGAGATGTCGAGAAATGATAAGTCAAAGTACGACAACACTAAGACTCTCGACTTGAAGTGCTTCTTGTGCGACAGGCCACACATGGCGAGGGATTGCTCGAAGAGAGGAGCCCTCACAACCCTTGCCTCTCAGTTGGAAGAGAAGGGACGAAGCAGAAGACACTACGATGGGGTCTTTGCGACTCTTAAATGTTGTTAAAATGCAATTTGAGGCCCCAAAGCAACGTGAAAACTCAAATCTCACGAACAAAAGGCTCATGTATGTTGAGGTTAACCATAAATGGAAAGACCACACGTGCTATGGTGGACGCGGGTGCCACTCACAACTTTGTCTCGGTGGAGGAGGCAAATCGGTTGGACGTATAGGCGACCAAAGAGCAAGGGTGGCTCAAGGCTGTCAACTCGGAGGCAAAACCGATTCACAATACGACACAAGGAGTGGTGCTAACCGTTGGAGAGTGGAAAGGAACTGTAGACCTATCAGTAGTCCCAATGGATGATTTCCAAGGAGTGTTGGGGATGAAGTTCCTCAACAAAGTAAAGGCGGTGCCTATGCCTTTCGTGAACACTGTCTGCATCATGGAGGAAAGCGCTCCATGCATGGTTCCTGCGGTAAGAGGAACCAAGGCGATTGCGAAACTACGTTGGCCCTACAATTAGCGAAGGGTGTAAAGAAGGGTGACATAACATTTATAGTGACCCTCTCGCAGAAGGATGACGACACAGTGGACCAAGTACCGAAGGAGGTGGAGAAGGTGCTAGACCAATATCAAGATGTAAGGCCTCCAGAGCTGCCCAAAAAACTACCACCTTGCTAGACCAATATCAAGATGTAAGGCCTCCAGAGCTGCCCAAGAAACTACCTCCTAGGAGGGAGGTGGACCACAAGATCGAGTTGGAACCTGGAGCAAAACCACTTTGCCAAAGCACCTTATCACATGGCACCACCGGAGTTGGAAGAGTGGAGGCGGCAACACAAAGACTTGTCGGATGTTGGCTACATCCAGCCATCGAAGGCCCCCTATGGTGCACCAGTGTTGTTACAAAAGAAACATGATGGCTCGTTACGGCTATGCATCGACTACAAGGCTCTCAACAAGGTCACAATAAAAAGCAAGTACCCTATACCACTCATAGCCGACCTCTTTGATCAGTTAGGAGGAGCCCCCTACTCAAAGCTTGACCTGAGATCATAATACTATCAGGTCCACATGGCGGAAGGGGATGAATGCGTGACCAGGTATGAACCATATGAGTTCCTTGTAATGCCCTTCAATCTCACCAATGCTCCAACAACATTTTGCACTCTCATGAACAAGATATTCCATCCCTACCTTGATCGGTTTGTTGTGGTGTATCTTGACAATATCGTCATATATAGTGAGACATTGGAGGAACACGTAGAACACTTGAGGAAGGTGTTCCAACTACTACGAGAGAATGACTTATACGTCAAGAAAGAAAAGTGTTCCTTCGCACAATCAGAAGTGATGTTCTTGGGGCATAGGATCTGCGATGGCAAGCTAAGCATGGATAGTAGCAAGGTAAGAGCCATCCAAGAATGGGAACCGCCTACGAAGGTAACCGAATTTAGATCCTTCCTAGGCTTGGTGAATTAGTATCGAAGGATCATCCAGGGGCACTCAAGGAAGGCACCACCCCTCACCAATTTACTGAAAAAGAACACTCCATGGCGTGGACAGAAAAATGCCAACGTGTCTTCGAGAGTTTGAAGAAGGCAATCATGGAGGAGCCTGTCTTAAGCTTACCAGATCCGGGTAAGCCTTCTGAAGTCCAAACGGATGCCTCAGACTTCGCTATAAGGGGTGTCTTAGTACAAAATGGGTACCCACTGACCTACGAACGTCGGAAACTCAACGACACCGAGAGACGCTACACCACCCAAGAAAAAGAAATGACCGCGGTGGTGCATTGCTTGCGGACTTGGAGACACTACCTCCTAGCATCCAAGTTCACGGGAAAGACGGATAACGTTGTCACTAGCTACTTCCAGTCCCAGAAGAAGTTAAGCCCCAAGCAAGCTAGATGATAAGACTTCTTGGCGGAGTTCGAATACAAGTCAGGAAGGACTAATCTGGTGGCCGATGCGCTGTTTAGGAAAGGCGAGTTGGCAGCATTGAAGGAAGAAGAGTTGGCTACGATTAGTCGATTCCAAGGCACACTCCTAGATCATATCAAGGAAGGGTTGAAGGAAGACCCCTTAGCGAAGAGCTTACTAGAAATAGCGCGCGCAGGACACACCAAGCGATTTTGGGAGGATGACGAGTTACTTTACACCAAAGGAGGGAGACTCTACGTTCCTAAATGGGGCAATCTAAGGAAGGAACTCATCAAGGAGTGCCACGATATTCGGTGGGCTGGCCACCCTGGCCAACATCGCACTCCTCGAATCTGCGTATTATTGACCTCAGATGAAAAGCGATGTCGACCTATGTAAAGACTTGTTTTGCGTGCTAACAAGACAAGATTGAGCAACAACAACCAGGGGGATTATTGGAACCCCTACCCATCCCTACGAAACCCTGGGAGAGCGTATCCATGGATTTCATCAATGCCTTACCCAAATCAGAGGGATGCAGATCTATCATGGTAGTGCTAGACCGATTCTCAAAGTATGGCACCTTCATCGCAGCACCAACGGATTGCACTGTCGAAGAAGCTGCACGTCTATTCCTCAAAAATGTGGTGAAACTTTGGGGTGTACCACTGACTACCATTAGTGATTGAGATCCTCGGTTCACAAGGAGGTTTTGGACCTAGTTGTTCAAACTATTGGGGTAAGACTTACAATTCTCTACAAATTTCCACCTCCAATCGGACAGACAAACAGAGCGCGTCAACGCTCTAGTGGAGTTATATCTACGACACTTTATGAGTGCCAACCAGAGAGATTGGATGAAGTTGCTGGATGCCGCCCAATTCTCATATAACTTGCAAAGGAGTGAGCCCACACATAACAACCCATTTGAATGTCACAAGGCAACAACGACTCACTCCACACACCGTCGTGACGAGGTGCACAGGAAAGAGCCCAGCGGCCTACCATTTTGCAAAAGGGTGGCAAGAAAAGGCAGACATGGCCAAGGCACATCTTGAGAAAGCCACCAAAAGGATGAAGTGGGCAGACAGGAAGAGGTGGCCTGTCGAGTACCAAGTAGGTGACTTGGTAATGATCAAGCTCATACCCCAACAATTCAAGATCTTTCGGAAAGTACATAAGGGGTTGGTGCGCAAATATGAAGGCCCCTTCCCAATCACTAAAAAGGTAGGCAAGGTGTCCTACCAAGTTTGACTACTCGAGAAGTTGAAAATCCATTTGGTCTTTCATGCCAGCAACTTGAACCCATACCATGAAGACACGGAGGATCCAAGCCGGGGCATCTCCAAATGAGCCCCAACCACCGTAACAACTTCATTTGAGAAGGAAGTCGAAAGCATTCTCATTGATAGAACAATTCGACGTCGAAGCGTTCGTCCCTACAAGGAGTACCACGTAAAATGGAAAGGGCTACCAGACAACGAGGCTAGTTGGGAGCATGCTGACACACTATGGCAGTTTGAGGAGCAAATACGACGATTCAAAGGAGAGGATGCAACGAGGACGTCGCCAACATAGGTGGGGGAGAGTGTCACGCCCCGCACACAACACCAAATCTTTCCCCACTCTACTTGTACCATAATCAATGTATATACGGTTTATACGATATTGTATATAGTAGAGAGGTATATGGGAGGCACTAAGGAAAACTCTAGAAACCTAGAGAAAGAACCTTGGAAGAGTGTAGGACAAGGGAAGGATGGAGAAGTTTCTAGAGAAAACTCTAGAACACTCCCAACCGATGGATGAATGATACATGGACCAATCTTACACCGTCCAATGTACACTTTGTAGCCTATAAATAGGGTAGAGGGCCTCATTTGCAAGGCACCTCAACAATTGTAAGAATTTGTGAGTTCAATACAAAGAGTTCTTTGGAATCCCTCTCTTGAGTTCTCCTTTCTCTCTTAAGTTCTTTGTGGGTTTTTGGTAGATAGGCTGATCTTGCGACGCTAAGGAGCGTTTAGGTGTAAGAGCCTCACGGATAGTCGAGGCGCGACATTTAAGTCCGTGACATATAGATGCAAATCTTTTGGATTCCTTTACCCTGAAAGACATTGCAGTTTCTTAACGTAAATGGTAGCATGGTACTATGTTATGTTTGCTGCTTGCATGAAAATTTCGCCTTTATTATTTAAATAAACAAATAAATCATTAAGCAAGTTGGCGATGCTGTGCAGATTACCAAAATTTTATCAACTTATACTCAACATGATTTATGTCTTGATCCCAAGGTTCAAAATTTCTTTTTTGCCGAAACCACTGAACTTTTGGTCCAAAATTTCGATTTCGGTCCCCACCGAAACCGAAATCCAAATTTTCGGATTTTTTGTATGGGATCCAAAATTTCGGATTTTGTTCAAAATTTCGAATTTCGGTTTCGGTCATGCCCGAAACCGAAATTTAACTCGAAATTTTGATCCTTGCTTGATCCTAAAAAAAAATTACTATTTTTAATGAAGGTTTTGCTTATCATTTTTGGATCACATACTGGATATATAGATGTTTGGTGTAGTGTGATATGATATCGGATTCATATCGGCATAACTAGGTCAAAATCTAAAAAATAAAAAAAAGCATATATATATATATATATTAATGTTTATATTTTGTAGGATGCATAAGACGTTTGTATGTTTACATGCATCCTAGTTAGAGCATTCAATGCTACATGACTAGTAACATAGCACAGTACCCCATTACGATGGAAGACTCTGATACGTGTCAGTGTCGGAGTCAGCAACTCAAGTAAATAATCCCGGTTCCTCTGGCATTATTTATAGTCACAATCTTCTACTTGTAAGATATTGCAGTGACTTATTTAAGACAATGCTAAACAATGTATAATAGCTTTCATTTACTTCAGAGAAACTAGTGATGGAAGATGGGGGTTTAGTGTCAAAGTCAGGTTTAACATTTGGTATTAGAGTTCTATACGTATACCACCAATGGTCATATTTATCGATTAATGCCAAAAGTGTTTCTTTTTTCTTGCCGATAAATGTCTATGATACTAAGCATTATCGTCGATACGTTCTGATATCAGTGGATACAGGTCGATACTAGAAGGTATCAACTGATACCTAGGAGATACTCTGGGCCGATAGTATCAATGAAACCATATTCACTGATACATTTTGGTAATACCTGATGATAGCAAGTAGCAGCTGATAGCTGCCAATACCAAGTAGTATGAATATGTCTATGATGAACGGACAGCTCATTGCAGACAGTGAACTAAACGCACATCCTTGAGCCGTGCGGTGCATAAACCTTGAGACTGTATGGATATTCATGCTCCTTGTAGTCCATGCACTTTTCAAAGTCCATGCACTTCTCATTGTTGCCCTGAAATGCGGGTCAGTTTCATATTGGTAAAACTAATCTGCATCCTTTTCTTAACTTTTCCTATTCGTCATTGAATCTTAAATTTTTTATGTTGCTTCATTGTAATAAGAGTAACCTTTACTAAGGAAAAAAAGAAGCTTTCTTTTCCCATCAGAGTATGGCTAATGCATTCTATGCATTACTAATTTCTTTCTTATTTCCTGTTCTTCATTTCCAACTCTTCAGGTACAATTTTGAGCACAAGTTCCTCGATGATGTGTCTCGGAAAATATGCAACAGTGTTCGAGGTGTTAACCGAGTTGTCCAAGATATTACATCAAAGCCCCCGTCGACAGTGGAATGGGAATGATGTCAGATTTGCAGTGCTTTGTCGACTGTGTTGCTGAGTAACTGAAATCTGACTCACCTACTATAAGGAAACCTTCACAGTTCAAAACTACTAAGTCCCTGATTGGTCAATTCCAGATCAAGTGGTCGGAAACGAAATCAGTAGCGAGAGAATTAGCAAGATCAGAGACTTGATGCATGTTGGGCTGTGCTTCTTGTTCTTGTAGCGCGAAGCAGGTATTATCGTTTGGACGGGAAAATTGGCAAAATTTGAAACTTATCCTTTGTTAAATTTAGTTAAGATAGATTATTCTCCTACATGGCTAGTTGTCAGTTCTATAACCCTTTGTAATTCAGCGGAGCCTATTGTAATACTCCAATTTCATCCCGAAATTTTCTATATTTTAACTTTTTATAGCTAATGCGATTGAAGACAAATTATTAAAACTTTATTCCATTAGGGGTTCACATTTTGGCCTATTAATGGGAATAGAGGATCACACTCTTTCTCACTTCCAACTCACCTGAAACCTTGTATATTCCGCTGTGCTTGTTGATTAGCTACAATTACCTTCTGCAAATATTGATATGTAGAAATTGAGTGGCATGCTCAAGCTGTTAAATTTGATGGCCTTGCTCTCAAAGCCATGGTTTCAGTTTCAGCTTACCCAGCAAAATAGGGGAATTTGTGAACCTTTATCAACGTACTACACATCTGTCATTGACCAAAATTCCTTTACATGATTCGTATCAAAGGTCTTTGGTGTTTACAATTGAATTATGAGCATGGCCATATTTGTAAGCATTCTTTTCGTCAATTTAAGAAGATTAAGCTTATGTGGGGCTGTTACATTCTTATGCTCTTAATTTCTTGATATAGTACTTGTTCAATTTTTATTTTATTTCACTTTGGCTGTTGGTTTCCTGATCTTACGAATTTATTTAAATACACTTATTCCAAGAATGACACTAATTAGTAGGAATTTTTTATCCATCAGTTTTTAGTAGCTGATTCAGTTGTATATCTCCTTCATTTCATTGTGGGGTTTTCAACTGATTCCATGTTTACTAGCCTGTCTTAATGATTAAGGGTGAGTAATCGGAGTCGTTTGTTTTCTGAAGGGGAGCGAGCACACACTCGTTGCAGTCTTGTGATCCTACAAAAAATGCGATCCTACACATCTACTAGCCTTGAGATTTGTGCAATTGTGTTTTTTCATGTGATCTGAGACTAGTAGGTTCTACATTTTACCCAACCACAATTGAGCTCATGAATTTTTAAAAGCACATAATGCAAGGTCATCTTGGCATATAAATCGATAAAAAATAGATAAATGATTTGAATAGGAGCTGCTTGTTCCTGGTTTTAAGAATGTTATTTGAGCACATTTCCAATACAATTAAATGATCGTTCTCGAATTGGATTCACCTGGAGATGAGTTTTCTATTAAAATTAAGTTTAAAATTCGATGCACATTTTACTCAAGAAGGTCATGAGTTTGGCCTGACCACCATCTATCTAGATCGGTCTTTTATAATCTTTAAAACAGACTTAGGCTGTGTTTGGGAACAAGCATTCACATTTGAGAATTTCAAATCCAAGCATTTCAAATTTAGGCGTTTCAAATTCAGAATTTGAAATATTTGGATTTGCAAATCTCTTGTTTGGATGTTTAAGCATTACATTAAGATTTGGCCCAAGAATTTATAGATACTTCATTTGGTTATTATTTTTTTATAAAAATAATTTATATTTCATTGGTTTCCTTCATTCTATGTAGAGGTGAAAATTCTATGAGCTGAACTAAAATCGAAATTGAAAATTTTGATTTCGGTGCCAGTTCATCTAAAATCGAACCAAAACCGAAATGTTTTGAGTTCGGTTAACCGAACTCTCCACCCCCTGAATCGAAATAGAATCGATCTATTTTCGGATTTTTTTGAATATATATATATATTGGTTTTTTAGCTTATGGCCGGTTTTCATTTTATTGAAAATTGATTTCTCTTGTTTGATAACATGGAAGTGTAATTACATTGGTGAAATAAAAATTGTGTTATAAAATCAAAGTTTAACTAAATGTCAAACTTTGATCACAGATAAAAATTTTCATTATCAAAATACAAATAATACAATAATAAACATTATCTACTGTTAAGATATACTTCTCAAATTTTGACTAAAGCCAAATTTGAATTAAAAGTCAAACTTTGACTAATAAAAATGGGACAATGTATTTTAAAGTTATAAGTTAAACAATGATATATATTTTTAATTATAGTATTCTACTAATTACAATTTATAACTTTTTATAGAAAATCGAACTTTAAAAAAGTCAAATTTTGATTAAGAAAAAATTATATTGAAACAATATAAATTTATGTAGTTGTAGACTCTATCTATAAGTAGGTTTTGAGTTTGACTCGAAATAAATTTTGTGTAAAAGTCAAAGTTTAACCTTTTAGTCAAGCTTTGACTAATAAAAATGAGGCAATATATTTTAAAGTTAAAAATTAAACAATGATACATATTTTTAATTATAGTATTCTACTAATTAAAATTTATAATTTTTTATAGAAAATTAAACTTTGACATAAAGCCAAACTTTGATCAAGGAAAAATTTGCACTTATACGATATAAATTTATGTGGTAGTAGACTCTATCTATAAGCATGTTTCAAATTTGACTCAAAATAAATTGTGTAAAAGTCAAACTTTGACCACTAAAAATGAGGCCATGTATTTTAAATTTATAAATTAAATAATGAGAGATATTTTTAATTATAGTAATCTACTAATTAAAATTTATAACTTTTTTTTAAAAAAAGTGAATTGTGACAAGAAGTCAAACTTTGACTAAGGAAAATTGCACTGACACGGTATAAATTTATGCAATAGTAGACTCTATCTATAAGCAGGTTTTGAGTTTGACTAAAAATAAATTGTGTAAAAGTCAAAGTTTGATCAAAAGTCAAAGTGTGACTAATAAAATTGAGATTCTAGTATCACATTATAGATCTACATAAATTTTTTTGCTATTAAATTGTAAGAGTCAATATAATAAAAAGTAAAATTTTAATTAAAAAAATAAAGTTTGACCTTAAAGTCAACCTTTGACCCTTGGTTGGAATGCCACATACCCAACCAGATCAGTCAAACTTAAAAATACTTGGCTCAGGTGGATCGAGTATCAGGTCGAACCGTACCTATGAAAGCAATGGATAATAACTTTTTATTCACAAAACACGACTAATTATATGATGGTGTAAGATTTGGATTTTCAAATAACGCCTCGGAGGTGTTATTTACAAATCCACTTTTTTACATACAGACATAGATTTCTAAATTCCGATGGATTTATCAAATCTAAATCCAAACACAAAAATGTGGAATCAAACGGTGGATTTGGATTTATGAGATCCAAATCCAAATCCCTAAATCCAAATCCATGTTCCGAAACGTAGCCTTAATGAAATTTGAGTATGCAGCTCTGCTGTATGTGTGAATGCACCGCAGCTTTGGCTCTTTTTTTTTAGAAGCTTACTGATCACGTGTCATCTATAACCCTTTTAGGAAATAGATGCAAAACATCCTGCAATTTATTGTCCAGTCCAGGTGAGACTGCCCAATTTGTTTATAAGATGAAATCAGATTTAACATAAAATCTACTTATTGTCTAAGCCCGGTGGAGAAAAAACAAATGAAAATGGCTTGGTTTTATAGGCAAGCGAATTCCAATCCTGGATGCATAAATCTTACATCTACTTGAAGGGGTGGTGCCTGATCTTTCCAAGTACCCTGTGACAATGCTGATATATCTTTATCCTCTAGGTTTATGAATTTGAGAAGGAAAGTTCATTAGGTTTTGAGACACAAAAATGTTTCTCTACTCCCCTGTCGAGTGGCTAGTGTTTAGAGGAAACCGTAGTGACCAAGTTTAGGTACGGGACTAAAACGGCTCCCAATTTATAAGAAAAAATGGTAAATTTTTGTAATTTGGGAAAAAAAATCAGGATAATTATGAAACTTTAAAAAATAGTTGTTGTCACCAAATGTAAACAAGAAAAAATGGGTTTAAAATGAGTTTTTGTGGAAAAAACACAGGAAATTTTTTGAATTTTTTTTTTCCGAAGTTGTTTTCATTTTTTTCAAAAATCTGCATTTTAAACCATTTTTTTCCCCGAAAAGAACGCATGTTTGGTCACTATCCACAAATTAACGTCGAGTGTTGGTTTTTTCCGAAGTTGTTTTCATTTTTTTCAAAAATCTGCATTCAAAACCATTTTAAACCATTTGTTTCCCCGAAAAGAACGCATGTTTAGAGGAAACCTCAGGCGTTCTAGTGGTTGAAATCCACAAATTAACGTCGAAATCCGTGCAAGCAACATCCAGACCGTGAAGCTAAAAGCTATTAATTCAATTTCTTAAAAGCTGAATGAAAGAGATTGGTTTTATTCGCGCCATTTAATATAAGGTCTAATGGGGTGGCATCATAACATTGGCAAGCTCTTGAATAGCCTTTAACTGCGAAAACTGATTTTTGCATGTTTCAGGCCTCCGAAAAATTGTGAAAGTAAGCGTTTGAACAAATCCTTTGGCTGAATGTTATTCTTGTTTCTAGAGCCTTACAATGCTGGTGAGGAAATATATATATATATATATATATATATATATATATATATAGTTAGGGGCAGTTTGACGCTCCCCATGTGGCATACATCCTTTGTTTATGATGTCATACAGCATAAATAATTTGGACGTGCCTTAAATACCCTAAAGAGTACGAGAGTTTAGGAGTAACACTTCGGAGATAAATCTCACAAAACAAAACACTCATATTGAGTGATATATAGGAGAATAAATCACACCCAACAACTTTTACCTAATTAATATAAGGGAGGAAACAAATATAAAGTTTAGAATTCACAACCTCAAGGCTTATAAAGGAGGGAGGATACTAACTGAGCTACCACTCAATTGGTATGTGACATTCATCTTTATTACTGTTGTAATTAGTGAAGGCGTGTAACAATTACATTTGAGTTTTTATAAGGACCAAACTGCCCTTATATTTTCAAAATGTTAAGTGTAAGAATTATCGCTTCGACCGTCTAGATTATGCACTTCGTAAATCATTGATGGTGTATGATCATTTTAACACCATTTTGGTGTTTAAATGAGGGTGAGAAAAGACAGGTCCTTGAAACAAAGGGACAATGGCTCCTGGCTAACATTTAAACACCAATTTGGTGTTTAAACTATGTCCAAACTAACTTCTCGTGAGCTCTGCAAAATATCATGCGCCTATTGTCCTTAGGGCTTGTTCGGAGTGGAACTCAGCTAGAAAAGCTCATTTTGTAAGTAACGTTCAAGATTTGTTTTTCGAGTTTTTTATTTGGAAAAGCTCAAATTCTGAGTGTGTGCTTGGAGGAGTGGTCTCATCAAATCAAAAGCACTAAAACAGTCCAACCAAAATAAATTGTAAACTTTCTTGTACTCTGACCTCTAAACTTGAGGCACAGCCGAACGGATTTTAGACTACTCAAAATCTGAGTTTTGCCCAAAAAAAAGCTAGGAATTAAAGTAACTTAGATTTTGGGCAAATCTGAGGCTATGTTTGGCGTTGTCCTTTGGAGGCAAGTAGCGGCTCTATGCTCTGGCGCAAAGCAATGAGACTATGTTTAGTTGTAAGTGCTCTTAGCTTTTTCGGAGAGTGAAAGAACTGAATTTGAGTATCTTCAAAAGAACAATTTAAACCTGTTCCTTTAAGTGGACTGCTCTTTGCCTCCAAAACGTAATCCCATGCACAACCTGAGTTTACTCATGTTACTCCTGAACAAGCCGAATGATGGAGATCGTTTCTCATTCTAATCTTTTACAAAATTGATCCTGAGATCACGGTAATATCATCAAACGGCCAACTTTTGATTCCACATGACACAATCCCAAAAAGTGACTTATGAGCATTGTGTGTGTACCTGGTCTTTGGGTCATTTTTTTGTAATGCGTGTTACGTGGAATAAAACTAGCCGTATGATAATATGATCATGCTCTCAAGATCAGTTGTGTGAAAGATTGCAGCGAATAGAGATTTCCGTCATATGATTGAAAACAATCAATGATTATTTATTTATTTATTTGAGAAACAAAACAATTAATGATTTTCAATTGTACTATTAGATGCAATCTTCGATCCACTGGATCATTACATCGATTGGGTCGTTGGCATCAAGTTTCATTCTTTGATGGTAAACAATATACTCAATTTCTGATCTGTTTCAATTTAGATTGGGAATGGACTGCTTGCCCAAATTTTGTCCCTCCGGCCCTCATCTTATCGTATAAGAGTGTTTGAATTCTTTGAAAAGCTGACCATTGCATATTTTTTAGTGGGAGCTGCTGTAAATGTCAATATTTGATAAAATTTAGTTACCAAAAAGCCCTTCTAAGTAATTCATCCACCTTCATTTCTGCCCATATTTAACTTTAAAGGAATTAACAGGGTGTCACCGACGTCAGGAGAGAGCCGAGCCCCACTATCTATCTTTTAGAGGCACAATATGTGAATGTCAGCTTTTGATGGAAAGCCTAATTTGAATATGCATCAGCAAACCTGACCATATTTGATCTCGATGCAAAGAAGAAAAAAAGAAATAATGGGGCGTCACTTTGCATCCTAACATAACCTAACTTATGTAGGAGCCTTCTATTCTAGTTGAGTCAACGCTCTGGAGCTCAGGGATGAGATCACCCGATGTAAACATGTGACAGCCAACTTTTGATGGGAATATTTTGTAAGTAAAAGATCTTTGTAAGCTGTACATCTTACGTCGTTGGTGAGAGCCAATCTCTCGAATCTCGATAATATATTAAAAGTGTTGGTTTATTATTTTTATAACTAACATGTTGTAAACTAAGAGATGTGTAAGATATAGGTTTTTACTAGCCCCAGTCATAGTAGAGTTCACTTGCTTTAGGAGGTTCCTATCTTCTTTGCTAATATTATGCTACTTGCTTTAGCAGATATCCCTTCTCCATGATAACTTCTTGCATAGCAAGATTTTATTCAAGATTTATCTGTTCAGCAGTTCTACCCTCCTCTCTACTCACTCCTTGTCAGAGCAAGTTTTATTTGATCTGATAGGGAGTTAGTAGAGAGCAGGGAGGTTGTTACTAGAGCAGGTAAATCTTCCTTTGCAGTGAGTTAGAAAAGAGAATAAGAACCAACTAAAACATGTGAACTCTACTCTGACAAGGGCTAGCAGCAAGGATAAAAAAATCGGATTTCGTTTCAGTTTTGGTGGGGACTGAAACCGAAATTCCGGCCGAAATCTTCCCCACCATACATTAAAATCGAAAATATTGAGTTTTCGTTTCGGTTTCGGTGGGGACCAAAACCGAAACATTTCAGCTGAAATTTTGAACCATGGCTATTAGAGAACTATGCCATACACAACTGTACAACTGATGCTTCCATGCACAAATCATCTGCCATCAACGTAGCTTAATTGGAAGGTTGACATATTACCACCTTGAGGTTGCAGGATCAATAATATGTTGTCCATAATTTTTATTTTCCATTGACTTCATAGAGCATGTGAAATAGTTGACGAATGGAGTATAGTTGTATTATGTGTCAGCTATAAACTTACTTTATATTATACACATCTTTTGATTTTAGGATTAGTAGAAGCTCACCATATGGTTGAGATAATACCCTCACCATTCCACTTTCTAGGCCAGAGGGTGATTTTTTTAATAATAATATTATTATTTTATCAATCCATTCAATAGGAAAAACAAGCTTGCTAAGGATCAAGGCATTCAATTCCCTTTAATATAGACTATTATTTATATTTAATGTGGGGACTGTGTTGGAGACTTGGAGTGTTTGGATTGAATGGCTTAAAGCCTCTTATGGGCATAATTTTCAGGTTAAGTTTACATGACATTCTACCTTGTGGATGAATTTGAGTGGTGAAGAACATATACCATAGGGTGAGGGCGTTTCTCTACCATATATATAAGTAAGAAATGTGGTTCTCTGTTTTCTGTAATGGCGAATATGATCTGTAAACTGATCTTAATTCATTGAGAGACCGACTCCAATGACCATTTTACATAGATATATTGCTACAGAAAGCTCCCATTTAGACCAAGTGGCATACACTTTTAATTTTCATATATTGTTAAGAATTTGCGTAGTTTTGATGGCTCAAATGCCCTATTTGAGGCCCTTGCAGCTCCCATATGAGCTAATATTTTGACGACTTGGCTAATTTTAATGCTTTGAATTGCTCGTAATATATGCCATATAGGCTTGTGGCCTAAAATTGGTGCTAGTTCTAACACCAATCTTTTCTTTAATCTTTGTTTATGTAAGAAAAGTAAAAGCGCTACAACATATATAAATGGGAGAGAATAATTGCATTTCAAAAACTTACTCTTACATACCATTTAAACAAACCCATGCTATTTTTAGACCCGTGACACGTTTCAACATCATCTAACCTATCTGAATTAAAGGTTATGATCTAAAGATCTTGGTGCAAAAGATTGACACGAAACATGACCTCTATATCATTTAATTCAACGCAATCAAATGCTTAGATAAATTAACGGTTGAGTGTGTTGAAACAGATGATAGAGATCGCATGTCATGCCAATCTTTTGTACCAAAGATATTTTGATCATGGCTTTCAAATCAGACAACTTAAATGGTGTTGAAACATGACATGGTTCCAAAAATATCAAATCTCTATTTAAAATGGGCCCCAAGACTAGGGTTTGAAATGCAACTATTTCTCTCCTATATAAATCTTTATTTATATCTAAAAATTTATTCCAACCATCTTTTGACTAATCTTTTTAAGAAATGTTCAAACCCCACCTTAATTTTATAAACACCTATGGCGCAACCATTGATGTACCAAAAATGGCATGTCCAAGACTCGAAGGGATGCAACATCCTATTGGTTAAAATATTTCCGAAGGCTTTATCAGTGCACCATGACCAGCTTAATTTTATTGTATGATTTGTTTATTACAGATAATCAAGTACTCTTTGAGAGAGGAAAAGCGTCTCTGTTCCTTAATATTTTTCTTACACTTTATATAACAAGAGGGGAGCTTCAAAGTTCAAAATGGTAGTGTAGTTTCTGGTAGATCGTTAGTGCAATCATTGGCGGACGCAGAATTTTCCTAAAGGGGGGTCAGTAGGTAGTCGATAGTTTCGATGTAAATTTTTTTTCCAAATTAGTCGCATACGATTATACAGTCAATTTTGATTTCATGTGGCACACATCTAAAATCGCATGGAAGACCTCTTGCTCAAACATGATTTGGGGTCACTTTTTGGGATGTGTGTCACCTGAAAGAAAAAATTGACTGTCTGATGATACGCCTACGATCTCAAGATCCATTGTATTGAAAATTGGGATGGAAAATGCTCTCCATCGTCTAATTCAAAATAGTCAATGCATTATGCATAAATAGAGGAGATGGGGCGAGGTTACAATTTCACAATGTGTAAATAATGGTACTCAGCGGTAAAACTCTTTAGGTACCTCTGTTCGCTCTCACGCACTTTCTAAGAGCGCATACGTTCGAAACTCTCTAAAACTCTAACTACTTCAAATCAGACGATAGAGATTGTTTTTCGCCCCAATCTTTCACACGATAGATCTTGAGACCATGAACGTACAATCAGACAGTCTATTTTTCATTCCACGTTGTACAAATCCCCAAAAAATACTGCTTAAACGTGATGTATGCCATGTGAAATTTTGTCTCATGTGCAAATAGTTGCTCTCTACTTTTGGGGATTTGTACCACATGGAATAAAAATAGACCGTCTGATGGTACATTCATGGTCTCAAGATCCATCGTGTGGAAGATTGGAATGAAAAATAATTTAGATCGTCTAATTCTAAGCAACCAACAAGTTTAAGGGTGTTTCAAACATAGGTGCCCTAAGATATTGCTTGAGCGCGAAAAGAGGTACCCAACTCTTTATAATAGGTGGGTTAGGAGAGAGATATTTTTTTGTAGGTATGAGAAGACAGAGCGAGAAAAGATGCATCGCATTTTAAATGGGTACCTACTATTATTAGCAACCGTATGATGTGTAATTAAAACTATAGCTGCAAATAAGGGGAAGCAAATAAGGATTTCTCTTATGATTTTATTAGATTATATTACGCCTAGTTCTCTCTTCTAGCTTTATCATATTAAATTAACGGAACGGATATTTGCAACCAAGATTTGGTCTCAATAACCAATGGTTCCAATCTTAGCATGTTGTCTATCTTGAATCAGACGATAAAGATTATTTTTTATCCCAATCTTCCACAAAATAGATCTAGAGATCATGACCAACCTATCAAACAGTTAAAAGCTTGGGGGGTCCTTTAAATAGCTATATGCATGGCCCTATTCCATGGCCCTTAAGGCTTTTTAAGATTTCTTTAAAACTTTGGGGGGGGGCCGGTGACCCCCCACCATTATACATAGATACGCCCCTGAGTGTAACACGCTTTTTTGAACGAGGTCGCACCTTTCCTTTTGATCGATCCCGGGTTTTGGAGGGTTGTGTGGTTTCTCACTACTTTTCTTGGTTTCTCACTACTTTTCTCTCTTTTTAGATGCATGTAACGGTCTGATCATTGTGGTCGAGTTAAAAATAAATTTCTCTGTCAAGGATTAAAAAAAAAAGAAAAAAAGGCATATCTCATATTATAAGGGTTTACTGTATTATTTGAATGGGTAAGCGGGTAACAAGTTAACAACATACTTTTTTTTTTTTCTTTGGGATGAAAAGTAACAACATGCTTTATTTAGTTTGACTTGTTAAACTTTTGACATTTCGACCTTACAACAAGAAATCTTTGAAAACACTAACTACCCATGTGGGCAAAAGCCTAACTACGCTTTATTCCTTAATTAGATTACTTGAACTGTGCAAATAGAATAGGACTTAAATGGGAAAAGTCATTTCCCGTTCTCTCTCTCTCTCTATTAAGTCATCTCCCATTCTTAAACTAGAAATATTAGTAAACTTTTGGAGATAGGGAAATGACAGAAATGACCTCAACAAAGACCTTCTACTTGAACCACTTTTTCCAATTTCCTCCATGAAGAAATGTCAAACATTTCACATAATTGCTTCACATAAAATGAAAGAAACGGATAAGAGGGGAACGTAGGGATGAGATTACATTTTATTTTGCACCCAACTTTTAGCGTTTAAATGATCTTACACTATCAATGATTTAAGATGTGGGTGATCCATACGGTTAACGCTATAGATCATAGATTAATGTATAACAGACTCAAACATGATGTTTTTTGGGAGATTTAAACTATTCGATCTATGAACTATAAATAATATCAACTGTTATTTTTAATTTTAATGTTTGATCTTAAAGTTCATCAATCGGATGGTTCCCATCTACTCATAGGCATGTTTCTTTGGGTGAAGACACACTTGAATAATAGATTACCACATGATTTAATGATAAATCACACTTTAGTGGTGTGAGATAAAAAGTCTAATTTTAATGATGTAAGATCATTTAAATACCATTTTAGTGTTTAAATGTTGGCGAGAAGTCATTATCCCTATATTTTTATATAAGAAGCATGCCACACAATGATAAAGAAAACGAGTTGGTATTAGGTACCCAACCTGAGTGCTTAATTTCATGGTACTTGGCAACTATCATACAAAACTATCATGCACACGTTGTGTTATGTAATGCTCGTGATATTAAGATTTGTGGTGCGAAGATTGGATTGAAAGATGATCTTGATCGTATGATTCAAAGCACTTAAAGGCCGTCTAAAATTATTAGTATGTTGGATTTACTGGATAATTGCTAATTTTAGATGACTTTTGATTTCTTTGATTCAAATCTTGGAAATTATTTTTCACAAGTCTTTTGCAACAAAGATCATTAGATTATGACATATTGATTATACAACAAACATGAATCCACATGAAACCAAGGATCTAAATTTCGGTTTCGGACATGACCGAAATTGATGATTTGGACCAAAATTTCGGCCGAAACCGAAATTTTGGGTCCCATACAAAAATGACCGAAATTTCGGTCCAAATTATTGTTTTAGTGGGGACCAAAACTGATAATTTGGACCGAAATTTCGGTCATTTCGGCCAAAATTTTGATCCTTGCGTGAAACACATATCAAAAGGTGACTTGAGTACCAACTCGTTGGCACTTGGGCACCCGACGGTTTGTTAGATTATTTTAATGGGGTAAATGGGTAATTATATATTTATGTACTTTATTTAGTTTGACTTGGTAAAATTTGTAATTTGGACCTTAGGTTAAAATTTTGGAAAATCGATACGTATCGTCCAACCAGAAAATTGATACGTATCGGACGATATGAAATTTTAAATTTTTGTATGAGAGGCACCGATACGGTACCTTGAATGTACCGTATCAATGAGGTCCAAATCGAACGATATTTTGACCCATAATTTAGACCTTACATCAAAAGTATTTGAAAACACTAACCACTCGTGTGGGAAAAGTCTAACTAGGATTTGTTCCTTAATCAAATCATTCGAAGTCTGTTGATAGAAAAGGACAGATAGGAAGTGCTATAGATTCTTAAAGATATGTTATCACCATCCGCTCTTTGATGCATCCACTCTATCTCCTTTAATTTCCCTTTTGATTTAAATGAGGACATGATCTTTGGTCTTCTTGTCTAGCGTTTAAAAACTGGGATTTAGCCTCATTTTATCCACTTGGTCCCTCAAAACGAAAAAAATGGACCCTGTTTGATTAGCAACCAATGGTTTAAAAAAGGAATAGTAAAACAAAGTTCATTCCTCAGTGTTGATTGCAATGAGAAGAACGATTATTCTTATACTTAAAAAGGACACTAATATATGGTAGACATCAAACAACAGATCATTCATCAGAGGTCAGGCCATCCTCTTGCATCGCACCACACGTAAGCAATCTGTTACTGGTCTGTTATTTGAGGTTGGCTCATTATAATCTTTCATTTAAAAAACTCAGGAATGAATAAACCATAAGAGGATGGGTGCCACTTTGGCAATTTGGTGCCATGTGGCACTGAACTAGTGGCTTGATCGCTGGTAAAGAGGATTACTTCATTTAAATATACCAGTAGATTCAATGAATACGAACAAAAGAAAAAGAAGCTTAATTTAGAGAAGTGGGAGATATAATTAGGATTATGGGAAAAAGGTGTGTAATCGGTGAAATGCTTGTGGCACCGTGGTGGCGAGGCCATCCCTCATGGATTAGTCCCACTATAAGCTTGGTATAGCCTAAGGTAGAAAATGAAAAAAGGAAAAGATATTAATCCTTTGGTCTCACCAAATGCAACTTCCCCTTCTCGCATTATGACGGTAAAGGTCTTCTCATAAATTTGAGGCAAAAATAACCCAATTCATGGGAAGGAGCTCAAATTTCACACAATACCCAATAATAGATTAGCTTTAAAGGCATCCACCGAATTTTGTTGGGCACTTATGATAAAAATTATTGATTATTTTAAATCTACGATAAAGATCATTTTTCGCTCCAATCTTTCACACAAGAAATCTTGAGATCATGAAAAACCTATCAGATGATCGATTTTTTATTACACATGGCACAGATCTTCAAAACATCGCCCTAATATCACATGTCACACATCACGCTCATATGTAACTTTAGAGCTACATTTTTGGATATGTGCCATGTGTAATAAAAAACTAACCGTCTAATAAGTTCCCCATGATCTCAAGATCTCTTGTGTGGAATATTGGAGCGAAAATTGATCTCCATCATCTGATTAACAGTGATCAATAGTTTTTAGCCTAGGTGTCCAATAAGATTCGGTGGGTGCCTTTAAATCTACCCAAAAATTAAATGAAAATTATAAACAAAAATCAGACTTCACTCATACCATAAGATTAATCTATCCCACCAATCCTGTCAAAAGCTGATCGACTTCTACATTTATCGACCTCCCAAACGATATATAAAAATCAGTTTTTGACATTACCGGTTGCTTCAGAAGTTTATAATCTTATGATGTCGGTGGGAAGAGTCGAACCTAAAAACAAGATTGCAGAAGATGGAAAAAGTCATCTCCCATTCTTAAACTAGAAATATAATTGGTAAACTTTTGGAGATAAGAAAATGACAGAGATGAGCCCAACAAGGACCTTCAACTTGATCATCTCAACAACTTGCTCCAATTTCATCCCTGAAGAAATGTCAAACATTTCACATCATGGATCCACATGAATGAAAGGGCCAGATACCCCACTATTAACATGGAGATGACGTTATTTGATTTTTTTTTAATATAAAATGTATGCCCACCATAAAACGAGTTGGTATTAGGTGTTGTTTGACGGCCATGATCTCAAGATCCGTGGTGTCAAAGATTAGATTAAAAGATCAATCTTCATTGTTTTATTTAAAGTAGTTTAACTCTATCTAAAATTATTGATATGTTAGATTTTATTATGTCCGATTCCTTTCGGATGACTTTTATTTTCTATGCAATCTTTTGCATACATAATGATTCCACCTAACAAACATATAAAAAAGTGACCGAGTACCGAATCATTGGCGCTCGGGCGGCTTACCTAAATTAATTCGTAAACGGAAAAAGGAAAAAAGAAAAAAAAAAAAACCAAAAGCCCTAGCGATAGGGATATACAGTGTTTGGATTTGGGACTAATGTGAGCTTGCTGATTGGTTGGGTTAACACTCTCATCATCCTACTGTTTTTAGGCCACAAAAATGTTTTATTTAATTATTTATGCATATATTATCAATACAAATATCATAAAGGTGCCTTTATTTTCATCCCACGATTCTTCCTTCTCAACTTGGATTTCACGTGCTTAAACAATTGACTGTTTTGAATCGGAGGATGGAAATATTCATCTTTCATCTCAATCTTCGACACCATAGATCTTGAGATCTCGAGTCTACCATCAGAAGATCGGATTTTAATTCCACATGGTTTACATCCTGGAAGGTTCTCTTAGAATCACATTTGATGTCTGCCATGGTTAGGTTCATTTTTTGTTATGTGTGCCTTGGGGAATCAAATATGACTGTCTGACAGTAGGTTCATGATCTCATATATTTTGTCAAAGATTGAGACAAAAAATGACCTCCATTCTCTAATTCAAAACAGTCAACGATTTAAGCAAATGAAACCAATATTGAGAAGCAAGAATCTTGAGCTGTAAATAAAGTACCTATCATAAAACATGTTACTTTATGTTGGAGATATGCCCCTAAAAAATTTTGAACCTTTCAATAGCCTGTTATTTGTTCCTAACATGATGTATGATGAAGTTCTTCAAGTAGATGGTTCAAAATAAAAATAAAAATTCTGGGTCGATGTTATGAACTAAATGCGGCTTATTAGTGCAACGGTGAAGGGGTGATCTCTACAACTACAAGAAGGTGAAGATAGACAATCTCTTAGATTTTATATCGAGCCAAGATATGAATAAATAAACATAAAGCCGTGGGTGCGCGCTGGGGCCATAAATTCTATAAAGAGAAGTGTAGGAAGTGAGAAAGGTGCAAAAGGCCACCTGTCCATAAAATAATTTAGCAAGTGCAGTTTGAATTCTAAGGTTTTCATTGGGTCCAATTTTTTAATGGCCACGAGAATTTGGGGCATACTCATGCTTTAAAGAGAATGACTCTACCCACCACATGCATCAATAAATGGGATGCATATTCGTCCAGTTTTGCCCAGCTTGTTTTGCAAGTAGGGTCTAACATAATTTGAAATATTAGATTTGGAAAATTTACACTTTCAGTCTTATAAGTTTGCGTATTTGTAAAATCGGTCCTATAGTTTCAATCTTTATATAACAAGTCAGTTCCAAGCCAAGTCGATTTCACGTTTATGTTATATATATGCTTATTTTCTTTTTTTATGACTTTTTCTTGTATTGCAATTTTCAGATGCGATTACAGTTGGTATAGCCCAGTGAACTGTAATCGGCTAGGTAAGATATAGACTACATTTTTTTCGTAAGATATCGACTACATTAATTTTTTAAGATACAGTTGGTAGCCCAGCATCGATTCTTAAGATATCAACCGTTATCTTATAATAGCGAGCGATATCTTAAGGTAGCGGCAGAAATCTTAAGATAGCGGCGCTATCTTACGATCCAGGCCACTAATTTATGGTATGGGCCGCTATCATAAGATAGCGTCGATACTATAAGTTAGTGGCCGCTAACATAGGATATTAGACGCTATCATAAGATATCGGACGCTACCATAAGATAGCGCCGATATTATAAGTTAGCGGCCGATATTATAAGATAGCGTCCGCTACCTTAAGATGTCGGCCACTATCATATGATATCGGGCTGCCAACATTTATACCGCTAAGTTAAGTATGACACCTTTAATCAATCAATTTCTATTTTTTAAATATTATAGGTTAAAATTGATGTTCTCCTTTTTAGCCATTTTGATTTCGTCCGTGTGGGTGATAATACTTACAACGGAGGACATAAGAGGATTGTCACTATCACGGAGAACATATCATTTGATTAGTTTATGTAGAAAATGTACAAGATTAGTAGGACTCGACCGGAAGAATATTCTATTACACTAACGGTTTCATTACGCATAGGGATTGAGCTGGTGTTTGCCAAATTGTCTGACTCCGATGATCTTACAAACTTATTCGTATTGGTAATGGTGTGATAAATACTTATATCGAAAAATCATTAGTCCCTCCCGTAATAGAAATTTTATCGTCATTAGAAGTATTTCAACTGTTCCAGAAAATAAACGAATATCATAAAAAATGTGAAGAAAACGTCAGATTAGTAGATAATGATAGTGTGAAACTAGAATATTTGATTGAAAATCAAGAAGTATGATTTAAAGAGGAGAACATCACTGCACCGATGACAATCGACGATGATAGAAATATAAATATAGGATTTCGCCTCTACCGTAGGCCTCTGGAGCAATGACAGCCGACGATGATAGAAATATAAATATAGGATTTCGCCTCTACCGTAGGCCTCTGGAGCAAACCTCTTCTGACATTCCAATGAGAGAAGGCGATGAAGATCAAAGATATTATTCTCAAATGAATCCGATGCATGATACATCTCAGCTCAACTTCGAATCGATAAATAATATATTTGACTGGAATCATTGGGAAACGTTTTTAGGAGGCCTTAGTTCATATCAATGACCTTCTAAACTAATAGCTTCCGGGCCAACGATAATTAAGCCTTCAACAGAATAGCCTCTCGTACCCCAAACATTCCCACCTCGGCCAACCTCAACCCAAACAACTGCACCTCAACCAAACTTACATCGATGGACTCAATCTCAATCACATAATAATCATCCAGTCGATGACGGTGATAGTGATCTTGAAAATAATGAAGCACCGATGTCACCCACTTCGCGTGTTGATACTTATAGGAGAATTGACCAATATCTGGTGGACGAAGACTGCCAGCTTAATGACTCGGAAGAAGAGTATATGGATTCGAATGATGAGGAACTGTATGAAGGGAGACCAATTACTATTAGTCAGGAGTTTAGAAATAAAAAATTCTTTCAAAAAGCTCTTAAAGAGTTTACAATGACAAATAATTTTTAAATTAAACTAATAAAAATCAGTTATCTTCGAGTTACGACGAGGTGTATTGAAGTAGGATGTGTTTGGCGAATACATGCATCGAAATTGGTAGGTGTGGACACGTTTGCTGTAAAAACTTTTCGCCTGGAATATACATGTAGAAGGCCAGCTTTCGAAAGTTGACATCGCCAATGTACGATATCGTGGATTGGTTCATTCGTGAGGGATAAGTTAAAGAGCTTTGACGAGACTCCTGCTTCAATAATTTTTATATTGAAAAAAAATACGGTATAACAGTAGGTTACTGGAAAGCATAAAGAGGAAAAAAAATGACGTTGAATGACATTCAAGGTAGCTGGAACGAACAATTTAAGATGTTACCGTTATATGTCGTCGATTTTTATATAACAAGATAGCTAGAACTGTTTTTATTTAATATAACAAGGTCGTTGCTGACATGGAACCGGCTTAGCTTGGAGTTGACTTGTTATATAAAAATTAAAATTATGAAATTATTTATGCAAATACACAAATTATAGGACCGAAAGTATAAATTTACCATTAGATTTTATAATTGGCTCATATGGTCCGGATACCAATACCAAGACGTCTCGCATCTTGGTGAGATGTCTCAGTGATACAGCATACGACGTGAAACCAAAATAGCCTTGTAAATGATTTTATACCATTATATATAACAGGTGTTTGCTTTTACATCATTAAATTGCTTCACTTATGCCGCATAGCAAATATTTGTGATCCATTTAAACATTGCACGTGGTTGGCCATAATTGAAACATATCCCACTTGAATCACATATTCACACCTATAAAGCCAATGCGTACCATGCAATCAATGATCTCAAATATTAGCCGTTAGCGGATATTAGAGTAAGGTATAAAAAATCGGCTGATACTAATATGTATCGGTAACTCGTATTGGATATTCGATACCGTATCAGCCGATGCATCTTGGTTTCGACTGATACATTCAATTTTTTTTTTTTTTTTTTTTTTAAATGCCGATACATATCGGTATCGGCCGAGTCATATAGGCCTCGGGCAAACTAATACCGGAGACCGATACCTATTTTGATACCTTGTATTAGAGTGCATAGATTTGAACACACCATAATAACTATTCACGAGATCATCACACCATGATAACTGTTCATGAGATCATCACACCATGAATATAGTGAGAAAAATAGTGTCACTTGTACAAAAGTGTTAATTAATACACTTTCAATGGCGTTTTAGCCTAAAATCATATATTAAATTAAATTTAAAACCCTAAAACTATGTACAACGTCTCAGAGTGAAACTCATCTCGCTAACCTTCGAGACGCATTGCTCGAGACAACTCGTCTCGGGTCAAATTTAAAACCATGGCTCCCAAAGGGTCGGGTCGGGCCATTAGCTACCCAATGGGTATATGCCGAAATGATTTGGCTCGATGGTGCATCTGATCTAGTCTGATCCGGGAGGTCAAGTGTATACGCTTGCCCTACCCGAAAACTCAACTCTGCTTGATAAAAAAACCCTTCTTTTCTTAAATCTTAAATTATATATATATATATATATATATATATATATATATATCAAAGATTGGGTTGAGTTTAGTCAAAACGGGCTAATTTTTACTCGAGCCAAATTAACTCAACCCAAAAGTTTGGTCGGATGACTCATTCTTAAGCCGCGGGTCAAATTTATATGCCCAACTTACTAAAAAGTTCAGGCTAGGCAGGTCAGATGGACCCGACCTATTGACAACTCTATTTGCCAGTCACCCATATCCTTGACTAATCCACATTTTCAAATGGTTAAATATATAGGATGAACTTCAGTTGCCCAAAGAATATATATATATATATATATATATATATATATATATATATATATATATATATATATATGAGCCAAACCCCTTGTGAGATATGAACTACTCTATCAGAGATCCTAGATAGAAGGTTAGAATCCTTTTAATGCGCACCAATTTTAGGCTAGGATGGGTTCACATTTGCACCTTGAACGGGGTGAATCCTTATTCTAGATGTATGGGCTTTCGTAATTTTCCTAACATAATTGGGAGGAGATGTATACCTGGACATTGATCCCCAGTTACACATCCTTATGTTTTAAAAGAAAAAATTACTTTTTAAGCTAGTTTGCCTCTTGAAGCAAGGCCCGTTTTCATTTTGTATATTAAAACTTTGCTCTTTTTTTAACAACATTTTAATAATGGATTAAACACTTGTCTTTTTTTTTTATGATACATTGGGCAAATTGTGGTGGCATTCAATCCTTTAATTGGATGCATGTAGAGACCAACTGGTTCAAAGACACGGATGAAATGTGAGTGCAAGCACATATCCCGATGCGCGTATGCAGATGAAAATAAGGATAGATAATGTATATTGCTCAAAAACAAGAAGGATTCATCTTTTATCTTCTGACCCACAATTATAATTAGCAACATTTGTTATAGTGACAAATTTTATTTTCATTAACATTTGTGATCGGGGTCATTTCAGTTTATTTCGGATAAATTGTGAGAAATATTTGAAAATAATTTAGGATAGTACAAAAATAATATTTAATATTTATAAAAAAATCTTATTTATTATTTAAAAGTAACCGAAATTTAAAGAAGAATCACTGGTTTAGATACAATTAAATTTGTCACTATGACATCTGCGCCTCTCATTTTTTCGATTTTTTTATTTTTTATTTTTTATTTTTGTCTACTTGTTCAAAACTTACGATGACGACGGAAGAATTACTACTATGTGGAGTAAAAATGTATTTATCTACTTTATATAGTAAATATGGCTGTGGCGACACGTTAGGGAAACATTTAGTGCTGCCGACGCTTTAAAGTAGATGACAGCAGGTAGTTTGAGTAGGGCAATCTGTCTCCACAAATAAAAAGCAAACTTGCAGTTTCCCTGTCAGGGATGGTTTAGCGGTTCTGCAGAGGTAGCAAAATCTTTGGATTCACGGGCCATCACCCCAGAAAAAACAAAAAAAATGCCACGTGGCATCTCATCGTGAGGCGGAAACTCGATTTCATTTTGAGTCAGTTTTCGTGTCTTTTAAATACCTATAAATGACTAATATTGGGACGCCTCTCCACTCACAGGCTCCCCGGTAAGTTTTGTTAGATTTGATTGAAACCTTTATATAGAAAACCGTTTGAAGTTATGCTATCGAGAATATTTTTTATCCCAATCTCTACGGTACGGTTAATCAGTCTTTGAGCACCTTTAAATCTACTAATCAAATCTTTAAATTTATATTTTAAAAAGTGATTTTAAAATTAATTTTAAAAGTGACTTATCAAATCTTTGGATTCATACTAACCAAATTTTTTATTTCATGTGATACATACTTTAAAAAGTGACTTTAAAATCAATTTTAAAAGTGCACCTAACGTGGTGATTAAGTTTAAAAGGATAGATTAAAAATATAATTGAAAATTTCAAAGATTAATAGTCTTTTTATCTCAAGAACCAATTGTGTGAGATTCCCTCGTCGGTTCACGCAACTAAAAAACAGTGTTCCATAAACTAACAAAAATAGATAAGATGATTTTACCAAAAAAAGTTTAACATTTGATGTGATTCCTGCACATCTTCACATGATATGACATGAAGTAGTTGAGCCGTCATAGAGCCTTATGGATTGTGGAATCTTCCCCACCGACAATTATATCTTTTAACATTTAGTCTAAAGTTGACTTTCACAAGTTTACAAGGCTACTGATAGGCTAGTTGATCTAATGATGCAGGCGACCCCGCCCCATTAATCCCGCATAAAGTTGTTAGCACATTAGGCGACGCATTTGGTACGACGATCAAGGAACGTGGGTATGTTTCAAGCTTCCTTAGGCTGTATTTGAGTTAGCTCTTATAAGAATAAAAGCAATTTTTTTTTTCAGTTCTATATTAGAGTAAATAAAATTTGCTTTAAAATAAGATAGGCATAGAACAGTTTTATTATTTAAATGAGGCCAAAAATTATATTACTAAATATAAAAATAATTTTTGGTCGGAAACAAAAAGTGAAAAAACTACACTTTGCCCCAAAAGAGCTAATCCAAAAGAGGAGGGTACATTTGTTGCAGTAGCAATATTATTTGCAACCAGTTATTCTTACTTTATGTGGCGGACATCCAAAGAAAAATGTGGCACATGATCTCTAAAATCTATTGTGTAAAAGATTTGAGGCAAAAGCTGGTCCATCGTTTTCATTCAAGGTAAATAATAAACAATTTTTATAGTGCAAGCCCTGTTGCAAAGAGAGAATGGCTGTTGGCAAATAAAAGTACTTTTTATTTAAACAGTAGCCTGTAAAACCCAACTATTCCAGTACGATTAATAAATTCTTATCAAGTCTTGAGGTATTCAGAAGCATAGTGACAAATTTTCCTGAAATTTTTACTGAAACAGGGTAGGGCAAAACTTTCGGCTAAATTTCGAAGATTTCTCCAAAATCACTGAAATTTCATTAATTTCGACAAAATGAATGAAATTTCACCGAAATTAATAAATCTTTTCTAATTTTTTTTTATTTTTTTAAATAATAAATAAAATTTTTATGAAATTTAAATATAATTTATATTTAATATTTTTTGTACTCCCTAAAATTTTTCCATAATTTTTTCGAAACTTTTCAAAATTTATCCGAAATGACCCTGTACCGAAATGTTCCCCGAAAATGAAATTTGTCACTACATTCACAAGAGACACTTGACTTAAAATAAAGACTTGAATTTGTGCAATAGGAAAGACCATCTAAGTCATCTGATTCAAAGATCATTGAGACTAAATTTTTTTAACAAAATATGATCTCTATCATATAATTGAATACATTCGAAGGTCATCATTTGATTCTATGGTTAATTATGACGAATCTGATAATTCAATGTCATTTATCGTATCAATTTTTACTACAAAGATCGTGACATAATGATCTTCAAATTAGACGGCTTAGATGAGTATTCGACTTGACACCTATCTGAAAAACAACAAAATCTTTCTTTTTAACCATATGCCACAAGGCCCACATTATAAATCACCTGTGCAAGTTGTAGCTTCCTTCAACAAATTAAAATTTAGAAGAGACCCTGTTGGGTTGAAGGGTAAGGAAGTATGAGCATTGAGAAGTAAGTCACGAGAAAGACCATTGAAGTAGATAGTTTAGAGCTGCACAAGGACAATGTCGAGAACCAACAAGGGTTGGCGCAATGTCTAGGACCACACCTCGATAAGCAGATTTATCCCTAAGGCCCTATTTGATAGCAATGAAATTCCAAAGTAGAAATGAAATCAATTTCTTAGTTGATTTCCTAAGAAATGATTTCCTCTAGAAATGGATTTTCTACTATTTGATTAGTGTGCTTGAGAAATGAATTTCATTGAAAATTCAATTTTCTTGTTTGATTAGTATCTTTAAAAATGAATTTTTAAATTTTGATCATTTATTATTAAAGTAAAATTTTAACTAATAATTTTTTTAATGACATTCTATTATGCTACAAATTGATATCACCATAATCACTATTTATTACAAAGTTACATAAGTTAAAGTTTGAAAAGTCAAACTCAAATCAAAAGTTAAATTTTGACCAAACTTAAAATTTTGATAAATATATATATATATATATATATATATAAAGCTAAATAATAAAGTTGTAAATTCTAGTATCTACTGTAAGTTTATACGTTGAAATGAAATTAAATTTCTATAAAAATCAAACTTTGACTAAAATTTTAATTTTGACCAAAAGAAAATTTTGCAATGTACCAACAAATTATAAAAGTCTAATCGTAAATTAATATAACAATATTCATATATATCTTTAGGTTACACTAGTCAAAAATTGATCAAATATTTACTTTTAATAAAAGTCAAACTTTGACTAAACGTAAAACTTTGATTAATAAAATTTTTTAAGACTAAAGTATAAAATTATATAGTAAATGCTAGTATGTATTATATATTGAAACAAAATTAAAATTTTAAACTTAAAAGAAAATTTATTTTTTTTAAAAACTCAAACTTTGACTAAACTTTTTAACTTTGACCAATAAAAAATTCGATAATCTACTGCCAACTTGCAAATTAACATAACATTATTTGTATCCATCGCTAGGTTCCACTAGTAAAAATTTTGACTAAATATCAACCTTTTAAAAAGTCAAACTTTGACCAAATATTAAAAAAAAAAGTAAAATAAAATTTGATAATGTACTAGAAAGTAATAATTTAAAAAAATGATAATCTCATTAGGGATACACAAGTTCAAAAAAATCAAATTATGTTAAAAAGTCAAGGTTTAACCAAATATCAAACTTTATCTGATTCAAATTTATATTACCAAAATATAAATAACAATAGTAATTATTACTATCTACTGTCAAGATACACTTCTCAACTTTGTACTAAAGTCAATATTTGAATAAAAGTCAAACTTTGACCAATAAAAATGAAGCAATGTATTTTCAAATTATAAATGAAAATAATGATAGATATTTTTATTATAATATTTCACTAATAAAAATTTATAACATTTTATGAAAAATCGAACTTTAACCAAAAGCCAAACTTTGACCAAGAAAAAATTGTATTGATACGATATAAATTTATATAGTAGTAGACTCTATCTATAAGCAGGTTTCAAGTTTGACTAAAAATAAAATTTATATAAAAGTCAAAATTTGACTAAATGTCAAACTATTGACTAATACAATTGAGAATCTAGTATCAAATTATACATCAATACGACAGTATCATTTTTTCGTCATTAAATTATTAGAGTCTAAGTTTAATAAAAAATAAATTTTAATTAAAAGTCAAAGTTTGACCTTAAGTCAACCTTTGACCCTTAAAAATTTGATGATATATTACTAACTTACAACTTATTATCACGTTTCAGTAGTCAAAGTTTCATCAAAAGTTAACTTTATTTAGCTTATGAATCCAATTAAAATTTGATTAAAATTTAAATTTTGACCAAAGTCAAATATTAGCTGAAAAGAGTATGATCTAGATAATGTAATAATCATAGCGATCGTACTAGTATGATGGTCATAGAAATTGAAGTTAATTTTTAATAATTAATTTTTTTTTATTTTTATTTTGCTTTAAAGTTTTTTACAAATAACTTTAGATTTTTAATAACAAAACATTATTATTTTGTTAATAGAAAACTCAATTTTAATCACTTGAAGGGTTGAAATGATTTCCTCCTAAAATGATTTGGTGCATGGAAATTCAATTTTCATGCGAGACGACTTAATTTCATTTTCATCTCCTTAAATATCTATCAAACAACAATAATTGGAAACTAAGTTTCATTTTCACAATGTAATTATATTTTCCATGTTATCAAATAAGGCCTCAGGTACAAGGAGATTTAGTCAAGGTGCTCTAAGAGGCCTTATACCCATTATATAAGGGAAAACAACGAGGTGGAGAAATAAAACTCATTGACCCATTATAAGGGAAAACAACGAGATGATTGAGAGGTAAATCATCAAATTAAATCCGCTGCTGCAAAGAAATCAAAGCTGCTAAATTCAGATTAAATCGGCTACCGCATCGAACCTAACTCAATTTACCAGCCAAGTAACCATTAGTGCCCTCATGGTTACTAAATTCTCAGACTAGAAGAGTCACAAAATAAAATGCAATTTACGCAAATTTTGTAATTAAATCACCTTTTTTTTCCATATATTGCAACTGATTTATATTTTTATTTTTTAACACTTATTCTTTTTTTAAGATTTTCATTTTTTTTCCCAACTTGTTTCTTAACTTCCTGATGTTTTACCAAATTTTGCAATTAACTCACAATTTGTGATTGTCCTGTAAGCTGGTAGGTTCTTTTTTTCCTCTTCAGGTGAGGTTCAAAGAAATAAGGAGTTTTCTTAAGAGGGGAAAGCCATCTGGCCTCTTTTCCTTTGAATATTAGCTTTCTACTTGCGTAAGATACTAAAAAATTGGCAGTTGGAAATTGGAATACAAAGGCAGATTGACCCCTCAGGCACCTTGCCCATTTTAAATGCTTCCAATTTTGTTGAGTTCCTTGATTAAGGCATATTCTTCTCTAGGTTCACAAACCTTTTTGTTTTGGAAGGTACGACAGCTTAAAAATTAGATATCTAAACTGCAAAGGATCAAAATCTCTGGGAGGACCATGCTTCCATAGACAGATTGGCTGTTCATAATTCACACAACATACACTCAAGAATCAAGATAATTAAAAATAATAATAAAGAAGACGCCCATGTCATGTAAATTATGAACCTTCACACCAGATAGACTTCAACCCCATACAAAACATATGATTATAAAGTCTACCACTACTGAGCGACATGGCTCGCAAGGCGTACAACATGTGGATGGACCCTGAGATGCACATAGACCTCCATGTATTTTTAGCCCACTGACCCCAAAGTAATCTTTCCCGTGGACAGTTTCGGGGTATCAGTTAGGACCTTAACAAATCAAAAGTTCCGGGCCCCTCTAAAGAAGGGTACCAGAATGAAAGCCGCCAAACAGTAGGCTGCTGTTGATTATCAGAAGGGATGACCTAAATAAAAGGGCTCCAAAGGTTTAAGGGAGTGAAATCCACAACAAAGTGGGCCTCCATAGTGAGTTGCCGCAGTCGTCAGCTGCGGAGGTTGGAGATATGTTACGCCTCCAGAGTGAGTTGCCACACTCGTCAGCTGAGGAGCTTGGTGATATGTTATGAGCCCAACGTAATAAGGGAATTAATTTTCCACTCCACTAACATCTAAGCATTTTTTTAGAGTATGGATAAGACCTCACCATCAACACGTGTCTCGACATCAATGTTACACATGATTCCCATGCCCTGCAATGGATGTAGGATTGGTATAGCAGCTCTAATACTAATTAAGAGATAATGACTTGCGGTCTAATTATTAATTTCCAACGTGTAGAAACATTATCAAATATCAATCAACAATCCCAGTCTTCAAATCTTTTATTCAAATGTAAACATCAGAACAGATGGATTCCCCATGAAGGAGGAAACCTCACATCCCCATCCAACTTTCACTTTTCAAGCACAAGATTAAGACGATAAAAAAGAACGTATAACAAATACATCACAGCTCAGAAACCACAAACCACACAATAAATCAGAAGCATAAAAACCCATGTACAGAGAGAGAGAGAGAGAGAGAGAGAGAGAGAGAGAGAGAGAGAGAACAAAATCATGCCCAAACCACACAACAAGGGAATATGAAAAAGGAATTGAAACAAACTCTGAGAAGTAATGAAACTTGATAAGTAATCGTGATCATATACTATTAATGAGGAAGAAAAGAACAAAGTATGCTAAAAGAGATAATACCACAGCACCTGCTTATCCTTCGTGAATCTCATGCTATACACTACATTTCCCTGCACCTACGCGCGCTCTTGCTCTCTCTTTTTTCTTTCTTTTTTTTCTCTCATTCTCAACAACCATTTTATTCACAACTCAGATATCCATAATTGAAATAAATATGGAGAGACCTTCTCCTCTCCCTTTCACTCTCGTCTTTTCTCCGTCTCTTCATCACCGTTTACAGTTCCTCTAATACACAATCTGGTTACAAATCCGCTGGTTCCCAATGAGAACGATGGCGACGGACAAGTACACCCAAGAAATTGACAGAGAAGGGAGAAAAGAACAGAACCCATTGGAATCCGAAATAAATGATATATAATTCATAATTCCTTTTTGTCATATGGAGGGTACGAGGAAAATTCTCAAAAGAATCATCAATACAGGGGAGGCGGAGGAGGAGAAGCATATGAAACCCCAAAGATGGGCGGTAATGGGCCCTCATATACAGGGGAAGGTGGTGGCGGGCTCTCATAAACAGGTGGCGGCGGAGGTGATGAATAAGAAGGTAGTGGCGGAGATGGAGATGGTGATGGTGGTGGCAAGTATTGAACAGGTGGTGGTGGGTATTCTTCACATGGTGGAGGAGGTGGCGGTGGTTCTATGCATGGGGGAGGCGGTGGAGGCGAATTAGGTGGTGGGGGTGGAGAATACATAGGTGGCGGTGGTGGTGAAGGGTAGTAAGGAGGTGGGGGCGAGTGAGGTGGCGGTGGAGGAGAATGCGGTGGTGGGGAGAATGAGGTGGCAGGGAGGCAGAATGCGGTGGTGGTGGAGAAGGAGGGGGGGGAGGTGAGAGAGGCGGCGGTGGTGAATTATAGTGGTAAGGACTTGGGGGCGGTGGTGGAGATTGTAATGGAGGTGGAGGTGGTGGTGAATTTGGTGGAGGCAGGGGGTCGAACACAGTAGATAGGTGCCGGGGGCGGTGACACCGGAGAAACTGATGGTGGAGGTGGCGGTGGCGGTGGCGGGGAGGGTGGAGGGGGCGAAGGCGGTGGTGGTGGTGGTGGAGGAGGCGAAGGCGGTGGTGGTGATGGTGGAGGCGGCGAAGGCGGTGGTGGTGATGGTGGAGGCGGCGAAGGTGGTGGTGGTGATGGTGGAGGCGGCGAAGGTGGTGGTGGTGATGGGGATGGCGGTGGTGGTGGTGGTGGTGGTGAAAGTGATGGAGGAGGAGGTGAAGGCGGCGGCGGTGATGGTGATGGAGGAGGTGGAGATGGTGGTGGTGGAGAAGGCGATGGTGGCGGTAGAGAAGGTGATGGGGGCGGTGGAGGAGGCGAGGGTGGAGGTGGAGATGGAGGGGTGTAAACCGGTGGAGTTGGTATGGGTACCGGCGGAGGTGGGAAAACTGGGGGTGGAGAGGGTGGTGGAGGAGCAGGGAGAGAAGGAACAAAAGGAAGGCATCTGAAAGAATCACAGTCGATTGGACGAGACAAAAACGACTTACATTGCCTCTGAGATCTCTGCGCAGGCCTGCCCGGTAAACAGTTTCTCCGGTCCTCGAAGTCGGGCACGTTCAGGCACACAGGAGGCTCACCAGTGAAGAAATTGTAGGAGAACGTGAAATTCTGTAGCTCAGGTAGAGAACAAATGCTATCCGGTATATCGCCGGAAAGCATGTTGTGTGCAACATTCAGCTGTTCTAAGTTTTGCATATCTCCGATGCTCTCCGGCAAGGGTCCAACGAGCTCGTTGAAACTCACATCTAACACCGTCAGATTCTTCAGAAGCCCGATCTCCTCCGGCACACAAGATCTGAAGCCATTGTTCATCAAAATGATCTCGTTTAGGGTTCGAGACATGTTCCCCAAGCTCGACGGGACGCAGCCATGGAACTTGTTGTTCGCCAGAACAATGACGGAAACCGGCGAGTTGCCGATATTATCCGGCAGATCGAAGACAAACCTGTTGTGATTGATGAAAATGGCGTCGAGATCTTTATCAAAGAGCTCGCTCGGCACATTTCCTTCAAACTCGTTAAACCTTAGATCCAAAAATTTTAACGAAGGTAACCGTAGAACAACCTCCGGAAACTTCCCGGCGAATCGATTATTGCTAAGATCTAGCTCGTATAGCAGCTTCAGATCCACAAACTTGTGTGGAACAGTTCCGCAGAACCGATTTGAATTGATATGAAACAATGCGAGATCCACAAGTAACCCTAATTCCTCCGGCAAGTACCCGGCGATGTCACCGTGGTTGAGATCTATACCGGCGACGACTCTGACCGTCAGATCGTCGAGGGACGGTGAGCAGTAGACGCCTTCGTAGTCACAGACATTAGATCCGACCCAGTTTGCGGTCAGATTCAACGGATCTGAGAGAATCGCTTCTTTCCACGCTTGCAATGCAATGTAGGCGTTTCTAAGCCTCGGATTTTCGAAGGAAAGAGATGGATCTACGGAGACGTTTTCTCCTCTATCTCCAAACTCGTCTCTATAATACAATAGCTGTCTTTGTCTAATGAATCTTGCCTCTGCATCTGTAAGTCCATTGCTAGAGATTGAAAACTCAACGAAAGAGTAGATAGGAGGTAGAGAAATCAAGAATAGAAAGAGAATCAAATGCAGTTTCTTCATCTCATTTGCAGAGAGGAGAGAGAAAACAAAACAAAAGAGAGGTGAAGAGAGGAAAGAGAGAAAGGAAAGGAAAGGAAAGGCGTTGTTAGGGTTGAGGAGAGAGAGAGAGATGAGGATGGGTTTTTTCTAGGGTTATGGGGATGTGTAAGATACCATCAAAGACAGCTAAAGCACAGCTCAAAGCCCACAAGATTCTTTCTTCGCCTTATTATCCTTTCCCTCTCTCTCCCTCTCTTTCTCTCTCTCTCTTTACTTCGACCGGTTCTGTTCTCTTTCTCTCTCTCTTTCTTTTATTTGAACCGCGTTCTCACCCAACCTATAACTCAACAAGCAATGAGAGCTTAAAACTTAAAAGCCTTAAATAAATATAATAAAAAATAAATATAATATAATTAAATGTTATGGACTAACGGGGGGGTCGAAGTCGGAACCGAGCGGCAGCATAACTGCTGGTTCGAAACCGATGCCGTTTTTTCCTCAACTTATCGCTAAATTTGGTATTTCTCGCGAGAATTATCGGGACTGTTGATAACGTACGTTTTGTAGGATTTGTTCTCCGCTATTTTTAGTGAATAATAACCCATTAACTAACTGTTAGTTTGGGTTTTTATTCCATTTTCACTTTAAGATTTTTACGGTATTTTGTTGATATTTTGATTTATATGACTTTTTCGGGCTATATAGGTACTAAGTCTCCATTATATCTCACTACATCTTAAACCGTCTGATGGAAGCCAAGGGTGTCTGATCCATTCAGTGAGGGTTTGTTGCAATTGATGCAAGGCAATTAAAGCAAATTTTCTTTACTTTTTACCCTTACTGAAGGGTTAAAACCACGTTTTTTTATTGAGTAAGAGTTAGTCTACGCTGGGTATTCACCCTAAGGAGCAAACTTTCAGCTGAAATTTCAGCCGAAATTTTGGTCCAAAATTTTGGTTTTGTCCCCTCCAAAACCGAAATAATACTTGAAATTTTGATCCTTAATTTACCCACATGTGTGTGTGCAACTTGCACAGAATTTCATGTGCCGGAAGTCTGCCTATATCACCCAATTACATGTGTGGACAGTCATTGTAGATTAAGTCTTTTATATAAAATTTCAAAATTATTCATTAATTATGTTTTATTATACAATAGAGATTTTTTTTGTTTAATCTTTCATACAATTAGCCTTGATATTAAGATCCGTTGTGTGAAAAATATGATTTAAATTGATTCATATCATTTGATTCTATTCAGTCAATTGTTTATGATATATGTGCCATCAAAGATTAAGTTGATGTAAACAAAGGTACCCATTTAGAGGGGACAAAGATGCTCTGAAATCTACCACCTACTCTCCGAGATTGAATGGTACAGATGCTTTCGCATCTCGTTTCCCTCTACTGATAAAAAAAATTAATTATAAAAACAAAGTGTCAATGTGTCATCCGTAATCGCCGTTAATTATATATATTATGGCAAGTAGGAGTTGGGTCCACAAGTCGCACAAATCGCAGCGTCATCCATGCATTGGCAATGGCCAATGGCATCGACTACGGCCGTTCATGTATGAATGATGATGTGATGGTCGTTTTTAAGTCGGTGGGTCCAATTCTCTTAACACGAAAGCGACATCATTCAAGCATGTGAGTGGGCCCACGTGTCACGTCCTACACGGCTGGATCGTCGGCGCCAAGCTTTTGTTGCGCACCGCGTCCCCGTGACTGCCTCTCCCGCCCGCGTACCGGCATCAAATTCTCACGTTATCGCTGATGCACCCTAATTAAATTATAATGTACTGCGCCGCTCGTCCACGAGATTTACCCACATCACTAAAGCAACTATTGACCGTCCGATCAAAAGCCATGAGAGCAACAATTTAACTTGTTTGCTGTGGCTCATACACCTTCAGCCTTCTCAAACGTACAGTTTAGATCGATAATTGTTAAGGGTAACTCTATTCGGGACTTCCACTTTTCTAGTTAACGCCAACGCTTTTTATTATTTTTGATATTTGTGAGTATTCAGGTCAGCTTGCACGTATTACAGGACCCTAGACCAAACGAACGAGTAATACTCTAGTGGCTTTGAGGGGATTCAAATTGGTGAAGCAAAAAATAAGGCTTGACCAATTGAGCTACCCCTCTAAATTTTGACTGTTTTAAATCAAATGATCCTATTTATTTTTCACTCCAATCTTCGACATAATATATCTTGAGACCATCAACATGCCTTCAGACGATTAACAAATGATTTTACATGTCATAGATCCCAAAAACATGGTCCTAAAACAATTATAGCAAATAATAAACCTGATGTGGCCATAGTCACAAAAATTACTACAATTTTGAAAAATTAGCGAATAATTTACAAATTTAAGGTCCCCCTAATTATTTGCAGTTTTTTAGAAAATTTTCCTGATCACAAAAATTTGTGAATAATCCTCGAATAATTCGTGAATTTTTCAAAAAAATGTGAGACACTAATTTTTAATTTAAAAAAAAAAATTTAATCTTTTTATTTTTAATTTTTAATTTTTCTCACCGATTTTTCCATTGAATATTCCCCTGAACTTCTCATATTTGCCGGATTTTTTCAAATTTTAATATTGTCGAACTATTTCCGAACCCCGATTTGGTGACTAAGGCTCTGGCAAAGAGTAAACAGAGAGCAATTTTAATCACTTAAAACAACTCCCCACTAGAGCAAATGAGGCAATGAACTGTGTTATCAAATATGAAAGCAATTATCTGTCAGAGCTAAAGAGCAAAAGAGCTGCTCTTTATTGTGAAAGAGCTAATCCAAACACGAAATGTTGCAATATGAAGGAGGCCAAACTACAGTCGTTTGTTCCTTCCTTTGTACCACCTGCTTATTAAAATGATCCATTTTCCTTTGCTAACAAAACATGCGAAATTTTTTGACTAAACCGCATGTATCATGAGATTTTCATATGCCGAGACACTATCAAAAGTAAGGATTTAATCAAGTCTATCAAGTCAGGCCAAAATTTTGGATACCCATTGGAAAATTGCTTATGCATAATCTGATCTGATCCGATGGTGTCCCCAAAGGTTCAAGAGTATATATCTGACCTCGCTCGAGACCCAACCCGACCAAATGCCTGATCTGATGATCTACAGACCAGAATTTTCCTTGACCAGACCTCTTAGTGGAGTTGACCCTTGGTCAGTTCGGATGTCTCATGGCCACTACAACTTGGCATAGTCAAATTATGTGCCCGACTCAGTAAAAACTCTAGGTTGGGCAGGTCAGGTATCAGGTTGACTCGATCTATTGACAACCCTAGTTAAATTCGTTCTATTGACAACCCTAGTTAAATTCGTTCTATTGACAACCCTAGTTAAATTATAACATTGTTAATTGACATAGTAACATTTCTACGTAGGATTAATAGAACTATAATTTAATTATAACCTTACTTTACCAAAGTAGTGTTTGTATGATCTTATAATGTTACCTATATATTCAATTGAAAATATGCTTTAATATCATGCGACATGGCATATAATTGTCAACTTGTCATTAGTTTAAATGGTCTAGATAGCAGTTTATAGGGCAATGTCCAGGTCCATACGTCATTTGTATTTTCAATAAAGAAACCTTGGAAATGGCAAATCTGCTAGGTCAATTTTGTCATTACATATCTCTAACTTGTAGAATTTAAATCACGTGAGCTGACCAGTGGTGCTTATATTTTTTATTATTACTGACTTTGGTTAAAAACTATTTTTTCTAATATCATGGAAGGCAATATTTAAGAAATACTAATCAAACACTAGAACTTCAACCTCGGGAAGTCATTTCCGATACACATAATGAAACCCGAGAAAATCATTTTAGAGTGGAAGTCAATTCTCAAGAAATTGGCATTAAATTATAAATTCACTTTCAAAATTTAAATTTTGAGACCGTAAAGTTGGTTTGTCAACTATCTGCTTTAGGACCAGGATATGTCAAATGCAGCCCGAACCACTCAGGCTGCCTTCTCAGTCCTAGGCTAGGCTTGGCAAGGCTAGGACCCAGCTGCAGGACAAATTTTATTTATGTATAATTTCTTAAAACACTTATTGATAATAAATCCCTATAAAATATAGATTTAAGAGCGCAAGTACTACGATAATACTTTTATATTTCAATGTTGATTTCATAGCTACTCTTTGTTTATCATGTGCTTTTTTTTCTTTTGTGGTAAAATCATAAAAATTTGACGAAGCCAAACAAATTAGTTATATATTGATAAAAATTAGACATTTAAATATCGATTGATTGGTAGCTCGATTAGTGTTCTCCCTCCTCTGTGAGGTTTGAGGTTGTGGTTCTAAACTCTATGTTTACTTCTTATGTTATGTTAATAAGGTGAGGGTTGTTGAATGAGATTTATTTCCTTATGCATCACTCAATATAAATGCTTTGTTGTGAGATTTATTTCAAGTGCTGCTCTTGAGTTGTCATGTTGTCTATGTCATATAATATCATAGAAAGATAAAAAAATTGACATTTAAATAAGGGAGCCATTACTTGCACATACTTATTAAGTGATTGCACCAAGGTTAAAGAAAAACTTTGTATTTTAGGACATGTGAAAATACAATTTAGGCCGTATGATTTAAAGTTTATGATCTATAGATCCTTAGAGGATAAGATTAGAGCAAAACACGATATTTATCATATGATCTATTGTTATTAATCATTGGATCAAATAATAGCCTTTAATTATATTTAATTACATGATAAAAATTATATTTTATGTCAATCTTATCCACTAAGGATCTATAGATCATGAACTTTAACTCAGACGATCTAGATTGTATTTTCATATGTCACATGTCCCTAAAATATAAAGTATTTTTTAAAATTAGTTCGGTCACGTAAAAAGCAAGTGTAAGTAATGGCTCCCTTTAAATAAATATATGTACTCGAGTGGGGCCTGACTTTTTGAGTTTTATTGCGGCCCTCTGGAGGCCTGGCGAGATTTATAAGGCAAAAAGCTATACCTTTCGGGTCATAGTAAGGTAAGGTCTGGGTCGGGTTGTGGGCCATCCCGGCCCATTAACAGCCCTCGCTCAAGTAGCAAAGAAATTCGAATGCTAGAATCCGTCTTTGACTCGCGGCATGACGCCTGATGGCCCACGCGGACTCCCCCACGTCACCGTAGCTTTTAGAAGGGATCATCCTGGTTGCCACTTGGGCTCCTAATCTAAGTTGAATCTGACAAAAGACAGCCGTCATGACAGCTGTATTCACAATAATCGGCCACGTGTCAAGCATACAACGCGTCAATATTTCCGCGTAGTTCTACAGGAATACCCTCTCCGCGCTACGAGACAGGGAAGAGGAGCAAATAAGGACCCACTCGCCAGCGTGAAGACTGCTTGCTTCCGGTTGACCAAAGAACGTGCAGAGCAATACTGAGGCGCGTACGAGTGGAGCTGACCGCCACGTGTCAGGAAGCTACATCTTACTTTTGCATGTGCTCTCCTGTACCATCTTATCTAATAAAGCACAACCGAAAGCTTCTAAAGGAGGGAAATTTTTAAAGAAAAGACGTTGGTTTAATTCAACTGGCCAACCGAAAATAAATATTAATAGGGCTCATCCAATTTCTAAACTAAATTGTCAAAATGCCCTCCCTAATATACTTGTAGACCACAGGCATCAACTTTGACAAGAGACCAAAATGTCCCTACGGTTAAGTATCCAATCGAGACGCTTACCCACCTAAGGGGTTCAGAATTTTATCTTGGGCTATATAAGTTGAAGAATTTGATCTTGGGGGCTATATAAGTTTAGAATTTGAATAATTGGCTCGGAGAGCTTGACCCTTGAACGGCCCATTGTGCATGGACCTAAAATACTATCTCTTCAGTCAAAGGTCAAAAACATTATTTTACTGATTTACATGCTCATAAAAGCCTACGCAAATTTTGACCTTAGACCAATTTTGTTGAGTGAAAATGAGCAATTCCTTACACTTAGTGCATATCCTTTGCACATTGTATAAATTTAAAGTGATTTGACTCTCTTCATCTTAGGCCCAGGTGAAACCCACATCATCTCACTTTTAAATCCTCATTATGTCAAGCAGTGCCTGACCCGAGTTTACTGTCATGTTAGGTCAGGTCGGGTCAACTAAAAAGTCAAGTTGGGTGAGGTAAAAATTGGGCTGGGTCAACCCGATTTCGATCTAATGTCTTACTTATAAAATGCAGGATAATAAAGGGGTTTTTACTAGGTTATAAAATGTAAGATAGTAAAGGGCTTTTTACGAGGTCAGATCGGGCTTTGTTTGGTATCAGGTCAGGTTGAATATCATATATGCTATTTTCTCATGGGCCAGCTAAAATTAGACTCATTAACTGCTCTATTCCATAGAATCAAATCAAAGCACTCTAATAGGAACTCTACGTTACATATGAACAAGACAAAATATATTGAACTTTTTATTTTTGCTTTTGATTTTGAACATCTCGTAACTCTGACGGTCATACTTGTTGGCCTAATTCATCATCATATTATGTTTAAAAAATAGCCCAAACAAAAAAAAATGTCACATGAGTTTTATCATAGGGGTAATTAAGGTGAGCCTCCATTAATCTCAAATTTAATAAAAAAGAGCATTTTCTCCAATTCCGTCAGTCCCTACGGCGGAAATGGCTGAGGGAACTAACCTAGTTTCCAAATTCTAACTTCTGATAACTAATACTACCAAAATGGAAAAAATGGCCGTGTACAGTGTTCTGGTATCTCTTTGGGGTGATAGTGGAAACGCTAAAGCCTTGTTTGAGAGTCAAGAAAATACATTTTCTTGAGGATTTTTTGCCAAAAGTAGGTTTCCGAGCATTTTCTGAGCTTTGTCTGTACTCGAGAGTTTTCTTGATCTGTGTGTTTTCGGAGAGCTTTCTTCAGAAAGCGACATCTAGTTTATTGAGTTTTTCTCTCAGGAAACCTCATTTTTTGAGGTGGTAATACTACACAATGAAGTATACAAAATGAGGTATATTGGTAGAAGTGTTACTGTCACACCTCTTTAGCCTCTAAAATGTGTTATGCTTGTGCTTAGCTTGTTCACACTTAAAGTCATGGATTCTCATTCTAAATTTAACTTGTATTGTGAGGTCGACCCATGGTCAAACTAGTGCACAACACATAGTAGACTCATGCAGATCTCCTTACTCTTAAAATTCATGCGCATCCCAAGGTCCACCAGGTGCTGACCAGATCGTAGACCATCTTAATTTATGTTATGATGTAAATTTTTAAATATGTACGGTACTGATTTATTGGGGCATGAAGATAGCTTGAATCTAATATCAATCATCTTCAGGATTAGATGGTGTTAGACGCACTAGCACTAGTTCATTTATTTTCATAGAGACAGAAAAGGTAAATGGACGTAGAGGCACATACCTTTAACCCTAGAGATCCACAATGGTAAACTTATGGGTTGGGCCAGCATATCAGTGCCTATCATTTATTTTTGCCCAAAAGCCAGCCCAGTCTGCTACGGTAAAAATTCAGACCTCAAAAATTGGCGTGGGCTAGCCTAGGGCCTCTAGTTAATCACGCAAGTAAGCTTTTGAGGGAAAACCCGTTAGACTAGTTGGCATCATGAATGAGACATCCAACTCAAGTCAATTAAGAGATTGGGTCGGGTGGGGTGAAAATCAGGTCGTACAAAGACAATGCGACCTAAGCCGATATTTTATATGTAAAAAATACGAAAAATAGGTAGAAGTGTTATCGGGTCGGTTTTCATACTAAACCGAAATCGAACTGATAACTATCGGTTTTCAAGTAAGTTCCCATCGGTATACACGTTTAAGAAAAGATTTTGAGAATCTGACCAACCAAAGTCTTAAACACATTACCGATTTAAAATATATAAATTTTGACGATTATCTGATTAATATAATCGCTTTGATGAGGTCATAAATACGTACGACTATAGAGTAAAAGAACACAATGCACTTTCTTAAACTTTCTTGAAAAAGTATAGAACACAAAAAAACATCAATTTTTTTAAGAAAATAAGTTTATAAGTACAATTACTCAGAAAATAACTTTTCTTAAAAAATAAATTTATAGATAAAAACAAAAACTAATCATTTTTCTCATAAAATGAATTTTTTTTGACAGAGTGCCGAACGAGCCGTAATGGAGGTAAACGAGTAGGTGAAAACGCGTGAAACAGGTAACTAAAGCAAACGGTCCACTTAATAAATGTCGACCGGCCACGGAAACTTGGGGTTACTTTCGGACTTTTACAAGCCTTGAGAAATCCGTCGTCTGTGTGTCCCACGACTCCCACCAGCTCGTGTCGTGCTGGAGAATGAGTTGCGACACTCGGATCAAGAGATCGATCCACGTGTCACCCCATCCTAATTTTCACCTTTTACCACCTTAACTCTCTTCCGATGCCCTCCATCACCATCATTGCTAAATGGAAAATATGATCATGGCCACTATAGGCATGCGCCCGGAATATTTATCTACTTGGATCCAACGGTTTAGATTTAGAGAAGAATAATTCACCTTCAATCACGGGATTCGTTTCAGAATATAAAATAAACGAATAAAAGTCCTCCTTTTGATATTATATAAATAAATAATTATTCCTTGCGAGGTTATATATATATATATATATATATATTAATAAGCAGTTCCTATAAAATAAAATAAGCAGTTGAACCTTCCCGATTCCCCCAATCCTATAACGTAAAATCACCAGCCGTGTAAAAAGCATATAATATTTTGCATTATATGCACCCATTAGCTACAACAAATTCAGGCGACTCGCGTAAAACGATGAAGAATCACAAACAGAATCAGTCACACATGCGTTATACAAGATAACCCGAATTACTCTCCAAGCGCATATATATATATATATATATAGAGAGAGAGAGAGAGAGAGAAATATCATGTCAATTTAATTAACCCTTTTAATTCTATTATATATACTTTTACATTTTTCTACTACGGGATTTTGGGAAGTGTTCCTACCACACCTAAAAATGTTACACCCATTTTCTCTTTTATATATAGCTGATGGTGCCTAACTTGTCTGTTAAATTTAAAACAAAAAAAAAGCATAACTGAGGGCAGGGATAGGTACATGATGGTTATAAGGGAAGGCTGTCAATGTATCGGGTCAACCGCTCGACCCAATTTTTAAACTGAGTTGGCCACAAATACTTGAGCCATCAGATCGGATTGGGAATGACGCATCTGATCGTACATTGGGGTTGCAAAAATGGGGTTGGGTCGGCTAGGTTAATTGCTGTTTTATTAATTGGTGTGTAGGGAGGTTGATCTGTTTCAAGCATTTTCATTAAGTTGTGTTGGTGCAATCTTTTTGGTGTGGTAATAACCTTTTTTATTTAATTTTTAAAAAAAAAATTAAAATTAGGATTAAAATGAAATTTTTTATTAAAAATGTCAGCACGTAAGGACTCCTCTAATCATTGAATGAGGTTGTTTATTTAGGGTGAGGTTCGTTGTCGTGCGAATCTTCACAAACTACCAAACGAAAATGCCAGCTCACTCGCAATCGCAGACAATAAAATAAAATAAAATAGAAAATCCTTTCTAAACCTGTTTAATTTAGTTTTTACAATTATTTATGTGCCAATATTCTTTGAACATGGCCTTGGGGTTCTAATTTCTAATCACTAAACCATGAAAAAGAGCAGCTCAGCAACAAGAAGCCGAAAACATGTACAACATATAATATATATAATATTAAAAAAAGAATGAATGGGGGAGCTGAACTTCCATCCTTACTAGCAAATTATTTTATCCCTATCAAATGGTGTACACTAAGATGCTTCCACGTTTTATACCAATCAAACAATCAAAGCCATTGAATTTTGAAGATGATATAAAATTCTCGATCTCAAAACCACTAGTCTTGGCAACCTGCAGCTCTTTTTCTCCTTCTCTCTTTCTAAAGTCTAATTTCAATTAACCTGATGAATGCAAGGGAAAAATAAAAACCTGGTAAACTGAAATGAGGTATGTGAAAGCGTGAGACAACCAAATTATATTATAATATCTCCGTCTGATTCACGATTGAGCAGGTGATGGGACATGGGGCCAATATATTCCACCACCTGAATTTTTTGTATGCTCGGCATCTCACAAGTCACAACCCATCAATGTCGCAGTGAATTCGCATGGCAAAGTCATATTTTATATGCCAGTCAAATAGAGGTGATAGTGAAATAATTTGGAAAGTTTGCATTAGGGTTGTTAATGGGCTGGGTCAAGACCCAGCCATGCTTGGACCTAGGCTGGGCCAACATGTACTCAGCCCTAAGCCAGGCCAGACCAGGTTGCAGACCATTTCTTTATTTTTAATTTTACGCATAACCCATATGATTAGTCATATAGGTCTCGTTCGGGTGATCCTGAGCTTTTCCCAAAAGAACTTGGAATCCTATCAGCTCAAAATCTGCGATTTTGAGATTACTTAAATTCCTTGCTCTTCTGAGATGTTTTCTTAAGTTTAGTCAAACTCCTGATTTTCTGAGCTTTTCCTCGAAAAACTTAAATTCCCTTGTTCTTAAGGTTTCAGGATTATTTTGCCTTTAGAGTTTCGAGAAAAACTCTCAAACACACAAAAAGGCTCAGAAAAGCTTATAGAAAACACCACTTTCTGAGTAAAAAAACTTAGGTTTGTAGCATTTCCAGACTCTCGAGTGAGCCCATAGGGTGTGACTGACGGTATTTATTTAAATACCCTTAGAATAATCAGTTGGAAAATAATTTGAGGGTATTTTAATAATCCTATAATATAAATAACAGTTACATAAATATTATTTAAAAATAAATTACATATAAAAATAGATAACACGAGTTGGGTTGCGCCAGACTACAAACTATTTGGAAGTGGAGCTAACCCGGCTACTAGCACCGAACAAAGACCCATGTACCAGTCTAGGCTGGGGTACTTAAAAACCACAGAATTTCCAGGCAGGGTTGCTGGCCAACCGGGCCAAGTGATAGCCTTAGGTGGCATTAGGTGCCTTAGCTGTGCACCAATGGCAAGAATATGGTCAATATCCCTCCGCTAACCTTGGGAGATGCACAAAATTTTTGTAACGCCAGTGTCTTCCCCTGCCACCTTTTGACTGTTTTGCGCACCCATAAATGGCCGTGCATCTCCCAAGGTTTTTTCTATGGAAGGATATTGACCTGGTGCACACATCAAGCACCTAATACCAACTCTTTTTTGCCAAGGGCTGCCAACTGGATGGGAATGATGGGACAACAGGGAATAAGATCTACACAGCATAAAAGAATGATTTTTCATCCACAAGCAGAACGGGTCAAAAGTGGCATAGGGCATATTGGGAATGGTGCAGCCGTAGGTAAAAAGAAAAGAAACTAAATAAATTCTTGAAGAATAATTATGGCACCATAAGCAGAGGGTGATCACCTGTATAACTGCTAAAAACCGGCTGCCTTGCTGGACCTAATGACGTGGAGCAAGCACTGCCAGCGCAGTAAAAAAAGATAAAAAGTCAGGATTTACAGGTGGTATACTCCAAAATTATTACTAATTAAAACAAATTAAACATGCAAAAGAAATGTGAAATCAAGTTTCACAACTTCTACACATACAAAAACTAGTATGCAAACAAAAATAGCATCAAATATCAGCAGGGATTTTGTAGCTTTATCATGATAGATGGACATTTTGCTAAAGCTATGATACTCCTGTCGTGTAAAAAAAGGACAATGGTTTACCAAAATATCAATTTCTCATGATAAATGTCCATAATGGTGAAAGAGCAGGTAACTGCCATTTATGAGCATGCAAACCAATGACAGTTCACTTTTGGCCTTTCACTGATTTGGGGCTCAGAAATGACAGCACATTTACAGAGTCTGTCGGTTGGAGATTGACCCGAGTGCCACCGCTGGTTGGGTACCTTTTACCTCTCTGATTTAACAGTTTGAACCGCCTGATGAGTGTTACAATCCTTCAAAACAAAAAAAATGATTTCTACCCACAGCTTTTGTGCAAGCACTAGTCATTAATCCTGTTAACCCTGAAATCAGCTACATTTAGTTCAACATAATCACAATAACATATATGCATATAATTGGGACTAGTTGCAATTCAGAGAGACCCAGGGGTACAATTACTGATAAAAAAATCAGGTGTCCTGAAGTTTAACGCCCTAAAGCGACGACATAATGTGCATTGTTGTTGGTACATAAAAGGGCATCTTAGTCAAAAAAATAAGCTTTAGGGGTTTATTAATTCTACAGAACATGGAGACAAAGGTTGACCAACATTCACCATCTTCTGACTAAATATCCTATGACTAACATTAGCCAACTTCGTTTGATTAACATTCAGGTTTTTTTTAGTGTATCACTTCATAAATAATAACAATGACCAAGTATAAAAGTGAGGTGGTGCTTGAGTCAATCTCAAACCCCCAACCATTGTGTTCATGATGATATTTTCGAGCGTCAAACCAGTGAAAGGTCAAAAGTGAACCATCACTGATTTGCATGTTCATAAGTACTGTGTGACTCCTGAATCCCGAGGTTCGACCATTTGAACAAAAGGAGATTGACGGGAGTGCCGCTGCTGGCGCTTGGGCTGGTTACAGAATACCAGCTCTAATAACAATAGCCAAAGTGGTAACAACAATATAGCATTGGTGGTAATAATGCAGAAAATAATAATAATAAAAAACAATAATAATGGGGGAATGATATCATCAGGCACAACAGATATAAATACAAACAGGTGTGAATTGATGGATGTTTTGGACTGAGATCTGCAGGCAAAAAGCCAATAAGGACGCCATCGCTCACACCTTCTGTTGGCAGTCATGCTGGAGCCCACCAATCAGGTCACACCTGATATACACTTATATTATAAGTGCTGATAATATCATTACCCAATAATAATAATAATAATAACAACAACAATAATAACATAGCTCTAAAACAATACATAATAATTATCATAAGAGAAAAGGGCATATACATTCGTGTGCAGCCGAAAAACACTGCACACGGATGCTAGATCATGTGCCATGTGGCATGTGGTCGTGAATTGCACCACATCCTCTAAGGGTTCAACAGTCCCTCTAGGGTTTTAGAAAAAATGGACTTTTTGGCCCTTCATTTCACGGGTGATTCCACCAAAAAATTTTGCATTGAAAATTCACTTTTTACCACAAAATCATTGGTGTAAAAATAATTTTATTGTTTTTGGCAGTAAGTGATTGACCTTGTGTATGTGCATGTGGCACCCAATCCTTGGATTGGGTGCCATGTCGCACCCAACTCTCCTAAGTGCAGCCGATTCAGTTGCCCTTGGATGCATAACCCAAGATCTCTTATTATAATAGAAGAAAAATGTAAAATGTTTCAGAGAAAAATCAATTAATCACCCGAGACAAAATTTGGATTTTACACTTGCCCAACCAATTGCTTTTAGCCTGACGGAGTTCCTTCATTATTCGTACCCCACTCTTCGTCGGCCTCGTTACTGTTAACGAGGACGGCACCATCAGTAGAGTCATCGGCATCAACTTCAACAGACTCTTCTTGACCCTCTTCTTCTTCTTCTGTCTCTTCTACCATCTGTAAAAAAATTAATTGTTTAAGCTAACAGTTTAGAATTACAAAAAAGAAAGGTTAAAAAAAAAGATCCCCATTGATGGAACAAAGGAAAAAAAGACAGAAACTGGAAAGGAATAGCTTTGTAGGGCTGTAGTGAGGATTATTTTAAGCAGCTCAGGTAAGACCGCGCCATGAATTTCTTTTTCTTTACCCTTGGAGATTATTCTTTATTTATTTATTTATTTATTTTCCATTTTATCTCTTTCCTTACCTTTTGAAATCTACTTAGTTTTTCTTTCACCATAAAAAATAAACCATTACTAAGAAAAAAGGAAAAGAAATTGGAAGGGCATACTGAATGATTGGAGGGCTAGAGCAAGGTTTGTTTCAGGAAAATGCCCTCATTTAAATAAGTGCATACATATTTAAATGCCCTCGTTTAAATATTACGCTGGGGCTATGCACAACAGAATTGCTTTGCCAAAGCCTTGAGCTTTCACATTAATGAGATGAGGGATTCACATAAAGGATAAATTCAGTAATATGCAAGCGAAAAGGATTCAAAAGTCATACTTGAAGATTTAGATATACTATTATGTCGAATGGTTAAACATTAAAAAAAAAGGCATAGGAGTTCAAAAACTGTTCTGGTAGATAATTTTTTCCAACCCAATTGCTCATTTGCAACGTACAAAAAGCAATTGGGAAAATAGGAGAAATTATATTATCCATGTTGGTCATATCGATTCTTTAGAGGAACGGATTGATTCTAACCTGCGATCTATGTAAGGTTTGCATACCCCATTACCTACAGTCATCACTTTGCAGCATCTGTGGCTGCTGGATAAGGTTATGAAACACAGAAAGAATGAGGGTGCTCAGAGGCCAATGGTTGTTCAAGCTGGTGACTGGATTTGTCAAGTTACAGTAACATTAATTTTGGCAAGACACTGGAATGGCATCAGTGAGGATGCTCTGATATTTCGCAAATGGTAAGGTCATTAGAAATGAGAAGGATTGGAGGAAGGTGTTTCATGTAGGGCCTAGCCAATGCTATCTAAGTATCAGGCGAAAAATGTTCAAAATGGATGGAATATTGCTGGGAGAGATTTTCGTCATATGGAGGTCCCACCTAAGTAGACAGGGGATGGGAACTCCCATGCAAGTGGTTCTAGTTCCAGGACCACCTCCAAATGATGGGGTCATCCCACAAGATAAGGCAGAGGAAAAAAAATGCAAAGAAAAAAATAAAGAAAAGAAGTAACGACGCCCACAGCCCACTGTGAACAGTACTACAGCGTGCTGTGAACAGTGCCATAGCACGCCGTGGATAACTCCGTCCAGCGACGAGAATTTTTTTCTTTTGCAAAAACTTACCTCTTTAGTCTTTTATTGTTTCAGGACTCTTTATTTCAAGTTAATTAATGGTTGCCTATATAAAAGCATTGTAAGCACTTTATTAATAAGTTGATTGATTATTGAATGAAAAGAGAGTTGCTTTTGTGCAAACCCTAAAAAGCTTGAGAAGAGTTTTCAACCGAGGGAGTGAATCCTTCAAACCTTGAGGAGTGAGCAATCGTTTCTCGTGCAACTTTGTGCGAAGCCGACGTACAGCCGTGGTGTGATGCTTCGGAAAACCCTTGGTGTAAAGCCTTGGAATCTATCCATTTATTTTATCTTTTCTCGAATTATTGTCAGGTAATATCTTTCTTTAATTCCATTGATAAAAATAAAAAAAATCCCAAATTGTTCCCCTTTTACTGAATTATTTTAAGTCTTATTTCATTTAAAATCCCCGAGGAGTCAAGACACGATATTGCAATTATTGCTTGATGCTATAAACTAGAACGAAACTCGAGTTCCCTCATCAGAGCCGTTTTTCTAGATCGGGAGATCTTCGTGTATGCGAACGCTAAAATGGATTAATCTAATTGTTTTATTGAATTCATTGAATTAATTTTACGTGTTGAATGATTTCAAATATTTTCGCTATTCAATTTATTCTAAAGTTAATCCCAAACTCACATAATTAGGGTTTTTAGTGTTTGTCCTGCGTCAGTTTTGGTATCAAAGCACAGTTTTGGTCTCCGTGTTCATATAGGTTTTAGGATTTATTTCTTTCCATTTCAGATTTATCTTATATCATCTAATTTTGTATAATTCCGTCATGGATACTAGTAGCTTAGAAGCCATTATTAGAGATCTTTCATCTAAGTGACCGCTAGTCAAACTTGGATGGATGAGCACATCGCTGATCAGCAAGCCAGGTATGAGGCTTTAGACGTATTGAGGAAATCAATGAGCTCATCGCTGAGAATCACATTAGAGTCAACCCCAACGATCGTAGGAGGGAGGGTCCTCGTCGTCGTGAAATTCAAATCAGTCAAGACGATAAAGTCATGAAATCGGTGAAAATGGATGCCCCTACTTTTGACAGGAAAAGACAACCCAAGGTCTTTCTCGATGGGTCACCGGCATGGAAAACTATTTCGGGTGGTATGCCATGCCCGAAGAGCGCAAGGTCAGATTTTCCAAAGTCAAGCAAGACTTTATTGGTTGGGAGTAGAGGGTCGCAGGCAAATCCAGGGTCTTCATCCTATTTTCACGTAAGCTAAAATGAAAGTCCAAACGCACGAAAAATACGTTGTTGTATCATATGATGAACGTATTCTTGATCAGTGGCAGTCATTGCATCAAGGAGATTCCCCAGTTACAAAGTACATCGATCGGTTTAAGGACCTGATGACCCAGGCCGATGTAGATGAAGCAGTAAACGTTACCCCCTCCCGATTCCAAATGGGTCTTCGACTAGAGTAACAGAGGGAACTCAATCCTTATCCCGTTGCGGATCTCGAAGAATGTTTTGCTAGGGTTGAAGAATTAGAACGGTATCTCGACACCCCCAGTAATGGCCGATCTAAGTCTTTCAAACTTGAGTATCAATCTAATCCTATAGAAAAGGGAAATAATGCCTCTAGTCAATTTTCAAAATCCGTGATTGTTTAGATTGACAAAGGAAAGGGACCAATGATCGAGAGTTCTAGGCATGCTCTACAATAATGTTATAAGTGTCAAGGCTTTGGTCACTTTGCATCCCAATGTCCCAGTAAGGCCAAACCTTGATTGTTCAGGAGCATGCCGAGAAAGAGGGCAACGAGTTACATGAAGTATAAGAACCGTGTGACACACCAAGTGATGAGGAAGGCGAAATTCCGGTCAAAATCGTGACAGTTCCTATTACCAAGGACTGTGTTGGTAGTGTGTCCATACCAAATGAGTCATTAGAGTTGGTAGGGGCTTATCATCATTCTGATTTGCATGAGATTAGTAGTCTGAATTTATTGAACAATGGAAATACACATGATCGTACTAACACATTGAATATAGTTAATGAATTTGATACTAACGGTTTTGTGTTAATTCCTTATATTCGCGTGCATGTGGAATCTTTTCCAATCTTAGAAAAGGGTAATGATGGAGGTCTAGATCTTCCTCTAGACAAGGGCAATCATCCAATAGTAGTCATAATAAATCTTACGCCTATTCTAGATCCAACAACCCCACTAGTTGATCCCTTCCTTGTTGAGCAACCAATTGAACCACACCCATTTACCAAGTTCAAATCTCGTACCTTACCTGTGCAATATGAGAAATGGTCGAATGAGAAGATCATAAACTTTCCAAACTTCCATGCCATTGAAGGTAAAAATCAGGATTATCTCACATGGAAAGGTAAGCCAAGAGTGGAGCTTCCGAAGTGTGACATCCGTGGGTTCTCTAACTCATCGAAGATGAGTTTTTTCCACCCGGGGAGTATTGATGGGGACATCCCACAAGATAAGACGGAGGAAAAAAGCGCAAAGAGAAAGCATGAGAAAAAGAAAGAAAAGATAATGCCACAACGCATCGTGAATACAAGCCACGGTAGCGTTAATGGACAACTCCGTCGAGCGACGAGAATTTCGTTTTTTGCGAAAAATTACCTTTTTAGTCTTTTATTGTTTTAGGACTCTTTATTTCGAGGTAATTAATGGTTGCCTATATAAAAGCATTGTAAGCTCTTTATTAATAAGTTGATTGATTATTGAATGAAAAGAGAGTTGCTTTTGTGCAAACACTAGAAAGTTTGAGAAGAGTTTTCAACTGCGGGAGTGAATCCTTCAAACCTTGAAGAGTGAGCAATTGTTTCTTGTGCGACTTAGTGTGAAGCCGACGTACAGCCGTGGTGTGAAGCTTCGGAAAACTCTTGGTTTGAAGCCTTGGAATCTATCCCTTTATTTTATCTTTTCTTGAATTATTGTCAAGAATATCTTTCTTTAATTTTGTTGATAAAAATCAAAAGAATCCCAAATTATTCCCCTTTTACTGAATTATTTTAAGCCTTATTTCATTTAAAATCCCCGAAGAGTCAAAAGACGATACTGTAATTATCGCTTGCTGCCCTAAACTAGAACGAAACTCGAGTTCCCTCATCGGAGGCATTTTTCTAGATCGGGAGATCTTCGTGCATGCGAACACTAAAATGGATTAATCAAACTGTTTTATTGAATTCATTGAATTAATTTTACGTGTTGAATGATTTCAAATATTTCCACTATTCAATTCATTCTAAAGTTAACCCCAAACTTGCATAATTAAGGTTTTTGGTGTTTGTCCCGCGTCACCAAACCTCCTGAGACGGATGTTCTGTTTCAAGGGGCCCTTGGATGATTATAGAGACCCACCGATGGGGCTGAGGAAGCATGATCATGATTGTGGATGTTTTCCAGTTTCCCTACAATTGAGGTTGCGGATAACACGTTTTGTTTACTGACAAATTTACTTCCAAAAAGTGTGGATTGTTGGCACATTCACTGAGTTCATTCCAAAAAAATATTTTCTGCAAATGTGGGCAATCTCAGTGCGGGGAAGAAAGAATGATCGGCTGATTTCCATAGTCAATAATTACAAAATCCTACTTTGGTTTACATCTGAAGACTACATATGCGGTGGCTTCAAAAGGAGTTTACATTTGATGAAAAAAGATCCATTGCAGTCCATGGAGCACCGTGGATGGGGATTGCAAGGTCCAAAAATAGGGTACAGGTGTGGGTACGGATTTCGGTTTGTTGTTCCACTTCTGGACTAGGGAATTGAAGAGTAGAAATAGTCAAAGCTGAAAAATCTTAAGGCCATCGATCGGCGTATACCAAGCTTGGATAAGATGAGGTATGCCAGAATCCTGGTTTCAACGGACCACCGGGGAACGATTATGAGGTGGGGAGAAGTGGTGGTTAATTGTGCTATGCACCTCGAGGTAGAAAGGGTGGCAGCAATATGGATGGTTCGATTTGTAGTGCCAAATTATGTTGGGGTTGGACTCGGTTTGGTTGTCCAGATGATATGGCCCACAAGGACCACAATTCATTTGAGGTAAACTGTGTGAAAGTCAGCGACATCGTGGCATGTTGGTATGAGCAACATAATGGGAGATTTGTCGAAAATGGGACGGGTTGGGTGAGGCTGACTCAACCTTGGCGGATTTGGGTCTATATGGGTTTCAAAATGGCACTGTCTCCAAGACAAACGGTGGACCAGACCGTAGCTAGATGGCCTCTCCTTCCCATCTATTTGCCAGGATGAACGAGATGTTTTGGAAAGGCCGTTGTCGGAAACAGAAATTTGGGATGTTATTAAGTGGAGTGGGACGAATAAATCGCTGGTTTCAACATGGAATTTTTCATTTGCTTCTGGCCCGGCCTAAAATTCGACATCCTCAATTTTTTCAAGGAATTCCACTCTAGGCGGTAATTGGCACCTAAACTTGACTTTCATCACCTTGATCCCAAAGAAAGAGGGTGCATTTGATATTCGAGACTTCCGTCCAATTAGCCTCATCAACTGCCTTTACAAAATTCTAGCGAAGGTGCTTGCTAATTGCCTTAAGCTGGTTTTGAGTTATATTATTTCTGAGACGCAAGGGGCTTTCATTAAGGGTCATCAGCTCATGGATATGGCGGTCATTACTCACGAGGTTGTCCACTCGGCTTCCTCTGCTCATGCGTTGTTTTTTTTTTGGAAAGTTGACATGGAAAAGGTGTATGATCGGGTTAACTGGGAATGTCTTGATTGCATGCTGAAGTGTTTTGGTTTTGGAGATATCTGGAGAAAGTGGATGAGAGCATGTCACCTCGTCTTGGTTCTCGGTGATTGTAAATGGCACGCTTGCCGGATATTTCAAAAGTTCGCGGGGCCTGAGACAGGGTGATCCCTTATCTCCTCTACTCTTCAATCTGGATGGGGAAGCTTTGGGGGACCCTCATCAATAGATCCCATGCTCTGAATCGGATCTCAGCTATTTCTGTAGGCAACAACGACTACGCTGTAACCCATCTACAATACGATGATGACACTATTTTCTTTGGTAAAGTGGATCCTGAGGAAGTATCAGCCTCTGCCAATATTCTAACAGTTTACGAAGTAGTAATCGAGCAAATGGTCAACCTGCTGAAATCCAATATCTCCGACATAAATTTGGATCATGGGGCTGCTGACATTTTAGCCATCAGGGCTATGTGTGTTGCCTCTCCCTCCCCATCCCATATCTGGGCCTTCCTCTGGGGACCGGGAGGTTGTCATCCAGAGATTCTAGGGCGGCTAGAACTTTTGAACTCGGTTCTCTCCAGCCTACTGATCTTTTTCATGTCCATTTTCAAACGTCCGATGGCGATCATTCATGCCCTTGAGAAGATTGAGAGGAATTTTCTATGGGAAGGCGCTAGTTTGGAAAAAAAATACCACTTGGTGGCTTGGGAGGTGTGCCAACTGCCAAAATGTTTGACTTGGAATTAAGAATCTCCACCTAACCAACATAGCGCTTCTTGGCAAATGGTTATGGACCAAAATAACTTATGGAGTGTAACGGACCAAAATAGCTTATGGAGGTCAATTCTCGTCCAAAAGTATGGCAGTTTGTCGGGATCCTAGGGGATTAATATCAACCGAACCAGGAATGTCTCAACTTGGTGGAAAGATGTTAGCTTGATATGAAGAGATTTGAGATTTCTCAAGATGGGTCCGGTACAGCTGGGGTGACGGCTCTCGGATCTCCTTTTGGGAAGATCCTTGGTTATTCTTATACCTGCTCAGATCGATGTTTCCTTCGATATTCAATGTATCGGTGGCCCCTCATGGCTTGATCACGGATCTCCTATCTACCAATAGTGTTTCTCCCGTTTGGGAGGTTACCACTAGGAGGGCTTTGAGGGAGGATGAGGTGGACCACTACCTTTTGTTGATGGTAGCACTATATAACTCTTCCTCGAACCGCCAACGCCGTGATTTGAGAATTTGGTTGGCCAACAAAAATGGCAATTTCTCGGTCAAGTCTTTCTACCGTGCCCTCACGTGTAGGCCGCTAATTAGAGTGGAAAGGCTCTTCATCTGGAAGGTCCTGATTCCCCCCAAAGTTCGAATTTTCATTTGGACAGCTGTGAGAGGGCGCATCTTGACGATGGATCAACTAAACACTTGGGGCAAACGAAACAGATGCTCAATGTGCCTTCTTATGGAAGAATCTATTTCCTACTTGTTTATACATTGTGGGGTTGCTACTAAGATATGTGGCACGATCCTAAAGTATTTCGATCTCAGCTGGGTCGTCCCGGAGAACCTGTCTGATTTTCTGATCTCATGGAATGGGTTAAGATGGAACAGACCGCAAAGAGCTTTTTGGAGGATAGGGGCTTACGGGGGCTTATGGACCATTTGGCTTGAAAGAAATGCTTGAGTTTTCAATCGCAAGCATCTGCCCATGGGCATCATCCTAAGTCAAATTAAAGACCTGTTGTGTCACTGGACCTTGTTGGATAAATATGGGGGGCAGGGTATAGGAAACCTGTGCCTGTGACTCGCTTCATTTTTCTCCCCCAGCACTGGGGGAAAGGGGGCTGACCTTTGCTAGGTTGGCTGTCTCATCTGGCTGCCTTCCTTTGCGGGCTGGCCTTTCGGCTCTGTTTCCTTTGGTTTTTTGTTGCCTCTGTTTTTTAGCGATTTTTTGGTTGTCTAGTATTCTTCCAGCTTCTCACTAGTTTTTTATGAAATGGAATCTCTATTTACCGATTTAAAAATAAAAAAAATAAAAAAAATGACACCGTCAAATCTTTCTACCAGATGCTGGCTAGTCGTCCCCTATGTCGGTATGAGTAGGCCGTCAAATCTTTCTATCAGATGCTGGCTGGTCGTCCCCTATGTCGGTATGAGTGGGCCGTCAAATCTTTCTACCAAATGCTGGTTGGTCGTCCCCTATGTCGGTGTGAGTGGGCAATGCTTTGGAAAGCCCCGGTTCCTCCCAAAGCGAGGTTCTTTGCGTGGACGGTTTTCAGGGGTCGTATTCTCACCGTCGATCAATTAATCCGAAGAGGTAAGGTTTTGCCAAAATTGTCGTATTCTCACCACAATCACCGTCTAAACTCTAAGGAATTGGCTTCGCATTTATTCCTCCACTGTCAGGTTGTGCACCAGATTTGGGGATCGATCCTTAGTTTGTTTGATATGGTTTGGGTTTCCCCCGGAAGCCATCACAAGCCTCCTCTCTTCCTGGTTGGGCATTAAGTTAGGCGGTCATGCTGGGGTGTACTGGAGTGTTGCTGTTTTTGCGGTCTTGTAGGGCATCTGGTTAGAATGTAATGCCTGTATTTTTTGCAAGATTCGCTGTCCGATTGGGATGATCCTCAAAGTGATTGTGGACCTCATGTGCTCCTGAGTTGTGTTGATCAAGGGTGGGGCTGTTTTTAAGTCCGGAAAGTTTTGATCAAAGGTAGATGCCACGGGCCCCCTTGCCTTCTCAGTTTTTGTTGTGTGGGAGGGATTTCGGTTGAGTGGTCTTGCATTTGGTTTTTTTCGGCTTTGTTGTTTTTTCTGTTCGTTCGGTGGTTTCCACCGTCGCTTTGTAAGGTTTCCAGCTCCTCGCTAGCTTTTATCTATTTATTTAGCACGCCTTTACCGATTAAAAAAATAAAAATGGCAAGCCAGTAAATGGCAAGGAGAGTGATGGCGATTTCCGGCAGCCGGAGAATGTGGGGAGTCTAGCGGATCTAGCAACACTTGATTGTGTTAGAGATGTGACGGCCGAGATTCTTTTTTCGGAGACCGAGACCGCTGAGTCCTTGTGCAATCGTATCAAGGGCAGTGGCTTGAATTTTGAGTTTTTTGTGGGCAAAAAGCAGTGAGATTTATAATGAGTAGGAAGGCGTTTGCGAAGATCCTATGGTTACTGAGGCAACATGGATTTTGGTCAGGACACATGGTGAGCATCATGACGTGGCCCCTATACCAAGACTGCCGATGTTGGAGCAGGTCCCTTTTTAGTTTGGGGGAGGAAAATGGCCATAATGCCCATTGTCCCTCCAAAATGTGGCAGGAGAGAAGTGTCTAAAGTTGGTGGGGCTCTTGCAGTTGGGGGAGACAGGCACATTAGGGTTGTAATCCAAGAAGGATTAATGTGGCCCACTTGAACGGGTCGGATCCTTTTGGGGCCCATGGGTATGCTGAGACCCCTATCGCCAGAAAAGAGGTATTCTCATTGAGAATTTAGACACAGGTGCTGGGCGGTCACCTGAAGGTGAATGAGGGATGCTTGAGGAAGGCTCTTTGCATTCGTGTGTGGATGTGATGGCCAGTTGCTGTGATGGAGGTGCGTCTATATCTGAGTTCCATGGAAGAAGTGGGGACTTGGAGAGGAGTGGCATGGTGTGAGAGGTCCCGTATTGAGGTTAGTTTGAGCAGTAATTGATTGTCATCGGTTCCAGAGGTTTTGCAGAGGTTAAGTAATGAGTTTGAGGCCGGGATTGAGAACGTTCGGGACTTGTAAAGGATGGGTTTCCAGGGAAGCTCAGAAGTTATTTTCCAAAAGGGGTTATGGACCGAACTGCCAGTAGAAAAGACAATATACATATTGAAGATCAGAGGGATGGAAAAGAAGTGCATCATGAGCAGGCTCTGATATCGAGGTTAGACCACTAAGAACTGTTGAGATTGGGAGACCACTAAGAACTGTTGAGATTGGGAGACCACTAAGAACTGTTGAGATTGAGGAAATGGCAAAAAAATAGAGGATGATGTGGTTTTCGTAATCGAACTGTATCAATTGAAAGTAATGGTTCTTTGTCTAAGGGTGGGCGTTTGGTGGAGTGCAGCACTGGCAATAGGATGGTGGAAAATATTATTGAATTTGGCAAAGAACAGGGAATGGCCTTTTGATGGATGGTGCTTTGAAAGCAATGATTGCTCTTATTGAGAATTAAAGGGGGGGAAACACCGGGGGGAAAGGTGACAGGGAGTCTAGATCTTACCAACCTCGATTAGGGTCTGTCTTATAAGGTGGGACAGTCAAGTAGGAAAGAGCTTGCTGGTCTATTGGTGTTGATGCATATTTTGTCTTGGAATGTAAGGGGTTGTTTATGTGACCTTAATAAGAGGGCATTCCTGACGGTTGTTGGGGCGAGGCTTAATCATAAGGTGGTGACTTTTCAAAGAACCTAAGTGGACATCCTCAGAATTGAGTAGAACCAGGACTGTGTTCGGAGGAAATCATTGGGAGTGGGGGTGAACCCTTTGGGGCGAGTTTTCATCCTAAGGTGGTGACTTTTCAAGAGCCTAAGTGGACTTCCTCAGAATCGAGTAGAATCAGGACTGTGTTGGAGGAAATCATTGGGAGTGGGTGACCCTCCAGAGGGCCTCTGGGAGAAACCTTGTGGTATGGGACTCTTTATTCTTTATTGTTAGTGTTTGGCCTTAGAGGTGGGCGCTTTTCTATTTCCATTCTCTTTCAGTCTAAAGAGGATTGAGCCAAGTGGGCTTTAATGGGTGTCTATGGTCCCAATGAGGATGCTCTTAGAAGTGGGTGTGTGAGTGAGACCCTTGATTCCATAGGGGCTTCTGGGAGAATCTTTGTGGAGGGGGACCTTTTATTGTTAGTGTTTGAACCTGGAGGTTGGTGTTTTTCTATTTTCCTTCTCTTTCAGTCGAAACAGGAAGGAGCAAGTAGGCTTTCAAGGGTGTCTATGGTCCTAATGAGGATGCTCTTAGAGGCGGATGGGTGGGTTTGGGTGTGGGTGTGGGTGTGGGGAGGAGGTTATACTTGGTCTAAAGATGCACGAAGTGACGATGCTTTGTCATTTGGATCAAATTTTTTGTTCCTCTTTGTGGGAAGACTTATTTCCTAATGTTTTGAGGAAAGCTTTAGCGAAACCAATTTCCGATCAAACCCCCATTTTCTTAAGGGCACGTCGAGAGGAAGGGGATCGTCACCCTTTTGATTTGAGAATGTGGTTGCAGAGTGAGGGACTTAAAGAACTTCGTAGCGCTTGGTGGAGAGAGGGCATCGTTAGTGGAATTATGAAGTTTTTTTCAGATTAAAACTTAAGAGTCTCAAGGATAAGACTAAAACATGAAACAACAAGAATTTTAAGTTGGTGGGGAAAGTTAAGGAAATGCTTCCTGAAGAGAATCGTAGGCTTGAATTGGAAGAGAGACCTCCTTCATTAGTTCAGACTGAACTTAGGGTTGAGCTAAAGTTTAGATATAATAGTAAATATCTTGATGAGGAAATTGTGTGGAGGCAGTAGTGCAAAGCTAACTGGCTTAAAGTTGAGGATAATAAAACGAAATATTTCCGTTCTATTGCTAGCACAAGGAACAAGGTCAATTCCAACAAAAATATTGTGGTTGATGGGGTGAGGATTGAGGATTGTGATGAGGTGGGGAATGAGATGGTGCAGTTTTATGAAGAGTTGTATAGGGACGAGGGATGTTGTCGTCCTACAATTGATGGTATTCATTTTGATTGCATCTCTAAGATTGATAGAGGGGTCTTGAAAGAAGTTTTGAGGAGGCTGAAATGAAGAGAGATTTTTCAAGTCAGGTTAGCTCATGGGCTAGATGGGTATGCTATGGAATTTTTTCCTTCATTTCTTCTAGGATGATTAGATGGCCTTTTTTTGAATTCCATGAATGTAGTCACTCGGGGAGAATGATGAACTCAACCTTTGTCCCGCATTCCGAAAAAGGAGGGGCTGAGGTATTGGCTATGAGTAGTGTAAAAGGTATTGGCTACGATGTTTGCTTAAAGACTTCAGGGAGCCATCGTTTCTCCCTCCCTAGGTGCTTTGTTGTTGGCCGACAAAGGCTTGCCTCGGTTGCTGCTTGTGAGGCTAGTGACTCTCATCATTAGAGTAAGAAGTAAGGGATTGAAAGCAAAGTGGATATGGAAAAATCATATGACTGAGTGGATTGGGGTTTTCTTAATTACATGCTATAAAAAGGGCGCTTTGGGGAGGAACGGAAGAGTTGAATGTGAGCTTGTCATTCCATTGCTTCGTTCTCAATCTTGGTGAATGGCTCCCCATAAGGGTATGTCAAAAGTTCGAGAGGGCTCAGGCAGGGGTATCCCTTTCTCTGTTTCTCTTCAACATGCTGAGTGAGGCTCTTAGCTGCTTATAGCATAGTCTCTTGGGGTGATTTATTTTCGGGGCTCGAGGCTTCTAGACATGGTCCTACTATTATTAGGACAGTTTTGAGAATCTATGAGGCAATCTAAGTCAGCTGATTAATCTCCACAAAACTAGAATCTTAGGGCTGAATGTGGAAGCAGATGTTCTGAATGTTTTGGCAGGGGAGTTGGTTTGTTTGGTTGATTCCTTGCGGACTACGTACTTGGACTTTCTCTGCGTAAGAAAACCTAGTGCCGGCTTGTAGGAGCCGATTTTTTAGAGAGTGGAGAAAAGATTAGGGTCTGTAAAAGGTTATGTTCTTTCAGTGGGAGAAGATTGGTGTTGATCAAAGCCACCTTCACTAACCTTCTGGTCTATGATTCAGTGCCCCATGGAGATCATTGCTAGATTGGAGCAAATTGAAAGATATTTCTTGTGGGAGGGAAGGGGAGAGGAAACGCGATACCATCATATCAAATTGGGAGGTGTATCATTTTGTGAAAGATGAGGGGGGTTCTTGGCTTTCATAAGTATGGAAAAAACAAAGACCTGGACAAGTGGCTTTAGAGGATTGGGATTACAAGAGGTAAGGGTAACCTTTGGGTGCAAGTATGGGAGCTGCAATAAAGATTGGGGAAAAAAAAAGGAAGTATAGAGCCTCTTCTTGGTGGAGAGGTGTCTGTTCAGTTAAGGCGGACTTCAATCAGTGCATCAAATTTTATTGGGGATTGGGGAACAAGATTTGGTTCTGAAACTGTTTGGATTGGGAACTGCTGCCTAAGAGACTGCTTTAGGGACATCTATAGGATTGGGTGAATCCAAGGGAATTGATTGCTGAGAAGGTATAATCTTGTTGAAGATGAGGTCGTCAGAGATTTGCAAATGCACATAATCCTACGGGACTGTGAATTGATATTGCTACTTGAGATCTTGGATCCCATTGGAAAATTTGCACACCTACTGCTAGGAGTACAGACATCAAGGTGCGGATCCTCGACAATAAAGGGCTTTTCTCGATGAGCTCTTTCTACAGTTTTCTTGTTCGATAATTGTCGTCATAATTGGGTGGGTGGTGTGGAAGGGGTGTGCTCGTCCAAGGGTCAGATTTTTTGGCTGGACCCTTGCTTGAGGCTGGATGCTCAAGATTGATCCATTGATTAAGAGAGGGAAGAAGACTAGTAACATGTGTATGATGTGTATGGTGGAGTCGAAGTTGGCGGATCACTTGTTTATCCATTATTGGTTTGCTGGGGACTTGTGTAATAGGGTGCTTAAGGTTTTTGGGGTTAGTTGGATCTTTCCTAGAACATGCGATACTTTGGCTTATTGGGACAATGGGGTTTCTAATCATGTTCTTATTCTCTTATCATAAAAATATATCAATGACATGTTGTAACGAACCAAATTGTAAATATTATCATATATTTATCTCATACATACTCTCCTATATTATTTATTGAAATTGAATATCGTATGACAGATTACTGGGATGCCATCGGCACCAAAAGGCACTTCAAAAGCATGATTACCTTACAATCCAATTAGGCTCCCATGTGGCTTTCGACCCAATTTAAAATTTTAAAATTTCTAATTTTAATAAATAAAAATCTCATATGTTGTAAAAGCATGGAATACCTCATGGCCCGAATCTCCATTTTCAAGGGGTGCTTCATCCTCTTCGTCAACATGCATTCTTTTGAAGGCTTCCACAAGATTGATGTTTGATTTCTCGGCATGGCTTAAATAGTCCTCAGCAGGAGGATAACTACCCCTGTTTCAGATATAAAACTAATCAATTCATATATTCCACATACAGGTTAACATGGCACATTATACACATTATATGATAGAAAGATCAGCTGCCAATTTGCAGTAATCAGTGATTAAATAAAAGAAAAAAGTGCCTACAAACTCAGTGAGAACGAACGTTTTGCAAAAAATATTGTTCCTTTCTAATTAGTCAGTGACATATAAATGACACTCCCATATACTCTAGGGTCAAATAAATTTATATTATCCAGGGACATGCAGGATACAGGCTATACAGTGCAGAGATGTTGTACATACACCTTCTCAAAAATACTTTTTGAGGGCATGGTAAGAGCCTCATTTAAACTGTGGTCAAAGGTTGTTACAGCATTGTGGCGAGGGCATGCAGCCTATGCCCACTACACTATAGCCTCGCCATGGAGAGTGTTTTTTGTGTTATTTTTTAATTGTTTATATATTATTATTTTTTTATTTCTCATTTTTCTATTTTTAAATCTATCATAGAGAAAGAAAAACTTTTTATAATTTTATAATTGATATTATTCAAAAGTCAATCATAATATTCAAAAGTATTAAAATAAATATATAATTAAAAAAAAAAATGAACAATCAAGTATGTCTATGAGTCTAGTATATTCTAAATTCTAAACCCTGCTAGAGTGTTGATCAGTTGATCTTCTTTTAACTTACAAAGACTTAAAAGATTTTTTAGAGCTTATAAGCCCTTGAAAATTAATATAAAGGCTTAAAAGCCCTTTAAATATTTATAAAAATAAAAATAATAATATCTTTACAAGGCCGGAAACAAAGTTGAATCTTTGCTAGCTGTTTAGTTTTAACCAGAGCTTATAAGCCCTAAAAGTCTTTAACTAATAAATGTTATTTCATTGCTATTTGAATCTTTGCTAGCTATTTAGTTTTTATGACTAAATCGGTCATCATATGGAATAGTGTTTGCCAAGGAGAGGTTATAGTGAGAGCTTTAACTACACTGTATCTGATAGCAAGAATTGTTCATTTCTTAAAAGGTCAATACGGAAACTAACGTTTATTGGGCTACATAATCATTTCTAAAAGTGCAAGTGTTTCAAGCATGGATCAAAATATCGTCCAATATTGGACTCGAACGATACATTCAATGTATCGTCCGATACAGACCGGTACCGATACGTATCCTCCGATACGTATCGTCCGATACGTATCGTTTTGGAGCTCGGACGATACGTATCGGTAACCCGATATTTTAACCCATGGTTTCAAGTCAATTTATCTATTGGAATCCTGGATGGCCACAAGCATTTTTTGAGATATAAGATTAATATTTTAAGAAACCAGAATGGTAAATTTAGCATTGAAAATCCAAGTCAAAATCCCTCAAATGTTTATTCTGTTTGACATGCGAATTAGGAACGCAGTGCAAGATGGCGAGAGGAATGCTGCCACTACAGAGCCCGAAACAAAGTTAGATAAGGGCAGGAACCAGTCCAGAAATCATGTATTTTAGGACAAAAAATCTGTGGTAATGGGCATAAATTTGGGGCTGGAGAGGTTCAGACTTAAGAGGGTATGAAGGGGAGTAAACTGGGTTTCAAACTGGGCCAGAAAACGAGTCGATGAGCCTATTTTTTGGGTCTCCAAAAAGGGTCATGAGAGTCCAGAATGCAGATTTTTCCTGTCCCTGAAAATATGGATATCGAGGTTATCTTTTTCTTATTTTGGTCTTACTTAAAGAGTCCTACAAAATAGGAGGCGCACGATGACTATATTGGAGGCAGCGAAATCTGTAATCGTTTATAATTTTCGCGAGTCTAGAGTCCCTAGAAAATGAGAAGTTAAGTTAATCTTATTTACAATCTTTATTTACTACTTAGTGTCCAAGTTTAGTAGGATGTCTACTTAGAATGGAAATAACAAGCTTTCTGTTCTTTATTTTCATAAATGTAAACAGCCGAGAAAAATAGGATTGGCGTGGGATTTTTCGTAATGAGATTTCTTTTGAGAAAGCTGATTGAGAGTTTTGACTCTTTTTAAGTTTTTTTCGCTGCCATGACTTTAAGTCCCCAGACCTGCTGATCTCAAAGTTTCTTGAACCCTTATGTTGCTGTGGAAAATCAATCTTTGTAGATTGATTAAGGTTCCTGGAAATCCGGGATCTAATAACTGTATCTATTTTTCTTATTTTTGCTCTATTCTCAATCTGTGGTATTGTTGTTTTCTCCATACCATGTTACAAACTGCTGTAATGGTTCAGATTAGAAGCATCCTGCTAAATATAAAATATTACTGTTTTCATAAGGGTGAATGTGATTGTGTTTAACACAGAAAATCCATAATACTGTGAAATTAAGAGCAGTTTGACTGTCTTTTTACACCTATAAACTGATTTCCTAGTGAGTTATCATCCACTTCAGTTTAGTAATTGTGATATACGGTCTGCGTTAATTGGCATCGAAGCAAAATTTTTCTGTTGGAAGAGCGGAGATTAGTGATAAGATATTACTAAGGATCAAATCTACATTGATCTCACAACTAGATCGATTGAAGCACGAGTTTCAAAGAGTTCTTAGAAGATGGATCATCATATACATGTCCGCAAAGCTGAACCGAGGATCGTGGAGAGATTGGATAGGTATATGTTGATGGGAGGTCGTTGATCATCAATACCCAGTACCAACACAGGATTCCGAAAAAGCCGATCGAAGTGGTCAAACCTCGACGTACAAAGGTGACGTGCATGCATCTAAAGCCGTCATTCCTGTGGCGGAATTCGAGGATGAAGGTTCGACTGAAGAAAGGGCCTAATCAAAAGATATGAGCGAAAATTAACAGCCGGATTTTAATTTGATAAAAAATAACGGTCAAATCTCAATAAAAAGTAGTTGAATAGTTTGATCAAGATAAAGAAACTGTAAAAGTCTCAGATCAATCAAGGGTTCGATAATTTTTTTAACAGTGAGGAGACTTTCGGTCTCCATCACGGCAAAGATCAACAATTCGATGAGAGGTTGGATCATGGACAAGTGAAGGATATTCATCTTGTTGGAGATCAATGGTCCGATGACAATCTTGAGGATGGAAAGGTGGTGTCTGATGGAGATCTTGACCATATCCAAGATATATACTGGTCAAATCAAGTAATCTTCAACTATCAATGATGGGATGGCAGTTTGTATCGAAGCTACCTTAAGAAGTGTGTATGAATCACAAATGGAAATTCACCGGATTCAGATTTTTCTCCACTATGAGAATATGACGCATTCACGCACAAGCCAAATCCAAAAGGAAAGAAGGAAAAGACTGGAGATAAAGCATGGAGAAGAAGGAAGACTATCACGGAAGAATATGCTGTTAAAAAGAATTGGAAATGGCGGAACATAGACAAATGCGAGGAGTACGAGAAGGGAAACTCACCGTAAGCTGAGTTCTCTCCAACCCGGGGTAGGATGATGCAGTGAAAGATGGTGAGAACATTGTTGCCATTATAGAGCCTGTGACAAAGCTGGATAAAAAGCAGGACCCAGTCCAGAAATTCACGTTATTTTACCAAAATGTGTTAATGGGCCTAAATTTGGGACTGGACAGGTACAAATGTAGACGGCCTTAAGGAAACTAAATTGGCTTATAAACTGGGCCTAAGAAGAGGAGTCGATGGGCCTATATTTCAAGTCTCTAAGAAGGATCATGAGAGTCCAGAATTCAAAGTTTTCTAATCCTTATGGAGATCTCGGTGGTCATATTAGTATTTTGGTCTTACTTTAAGAGTCCTAACACATGTTGATTAGTTTTGGAGGCTGCAAAATTTGTTATCTTTTATTATTTTCTAGAGTCTAAAGTCCCTAGAAAATAGGAAGTTAAGGCTAGTGTTACTGTCACACAACTTAAAACAATTACTTATTAAACATCATTTATTTCCATTTGCACACTAAATAGTATAAAAAAATTAAAAACCTTTTCCTTGCCCGATGCGAATAATTTTGCAAGAGGGAATGACCATGTCCAGCTGATTGAAGGAACTACTATGAAAACCTTCCTACAGAGCATTATATTGAAATGAAGGAACTACTATGAAAACCTTCCTAGAGAGCATTATATTGAAATGAAGGAACTACTATGAAAACCATCCCGGAGATTGTAAAATAAGGATTAGTTGTCGATTAATAATGATTAGTTGTTGAGTTGTTTCAACAACAAAAAGTTTGAGGAACCCTAAATTGATGAAGAAAGATCAAGGGCTTGACTTTCTATAGGTGAAGCATGAGGCATTTAAAGTGGTAGAGACGTCCCTCATAAAGTGAGCGGGTAGCAGAGGCGTCTCTCGCAGAGCTTCTCGAAATCAATGAAGAGAGAGAAAGAGAGAGAGCGAGAGAGATATATAGAGAGAGAGAAACAGAAGAGGAAACAAACCTAGATGATTGACACAGATCTTGGAAGTCTTAGATTACCACATAAACAAGCTAAGCTTCATTGATTCCTTGTGTTTAAGAAGCTTCACAGTCCAGACACCACGCTTCCTCCATTGATTCCCCTCCTTATCGAATCGAAAATGCTTTGGATTTCTATACAAAAGAGAGAATTAAATTACACAAAACGAGACGTGATAAAAAAATCAAGGAGATGTGATTCTCTGTTTTGTATAGAGAATCAATGGAAGGGAATTCTACATTCAGATAGAGGAGAACGTATTGTTCTTCTCGCCTGCAGTGACGGCGACCTCGTCGAGCCTGGCGATGGGTGACTTGATCTCTGATGTCTTCTTCTCCGGCAATGGTTTTTGACGGATCTTCATCGTCACAACGGTCAGGATCGGCTGTGTGTGTGTGTGTGGTGGTGGTGGGGGGGGGGGAGATAGAGAGAAAGAGGAGTTAGAGAGCTTAGTGGACGTGGTGCTTTGGTAGAAACAGGGATAAGTAGTTGTTAGCAACGCTAGTGTAGGGGAAATTTTTTAAGTGAGGTGGTTCCACCATAAAGAGGAGTGGTTGTAACACAAATCAAAGTTACTCTTATTTACTGGTCTTTATTTACTAATTAGAGTCCAAGTTTAGTAGGATATCTAGTTAGAAAGGAAATAGGAAGTTTTCATTTCTTTATGTAAATAGCAGAGAATAAGATCCAGATTGACGTAGGATTTTTCTTAACGAGATTTCTTTTGAGAAAGTTGATCAATAGTTTTGACTCTTAAGTTTTTTTTTGGCTGCAGTGACTTTTTAAGTCCCAAGACCTGCTGATCTCGAGGGTCCTTGCAGATTTGAGCCCTTATGCTGCTGTGGAAAATCAATCTTTTTAAATTGATTAAGGTTGTTAGAAGTTCAGGATCTTATTACTGTTAACCTATTTCGGCTCTATTCTCAATCGATGGATTGCTGCTATCTCCATAGCAAGGAACAAAGTGCTGCCGTGGTTCAGATTAGAAGCATCCTGCTGAACATAAAAGATTACTGTTTTCATAAGGGTGAATGTGATCGTGCTAAACGCAGAAAACCTGAACCTAATACTGTGAAATTAAGGACAGTTTGACTGTTTTGACACTTTTAAACTGATCTTCAAGTGAGTTTTTATCCACTTAACTTAATTTTAATAATTATGAGCTACGATTGGCATTAATCAGTCTTGGCATTCATCTTTAGGGACATGGAGTACATTGAAAAAGGAGGGCATTTTATGATCTTAGTGTTCAGCTTGCAGCCGTCAAGGACACAAGCATTGCTAATGCAGAATGTTAATGTCTAATACAAGTGATTGTCCCTGAGGTACATAGTTTAAAATTCTTAAACATTCATGCCATCACAACATTGGTGGGTCCCCAAGACCGACACATCTCGTGTATCGCTAAGATGATGTTGAATTGACTCGGATCATCCCGTGTGAATTTAAAAAAAAATCGTTAAAGTTTGAAAATAACAAAAAGTCATATATGTTATCTATATAAATTAATAACCTAACATGGATATGTTTAATATGAATTTGAAGTATATTAATCACATATCATTATGCCATTATATAATTTAGTTTATAAAAATATAATAAATGTGTTATTTAACTAATGTAGGGAGCTAACGCGTGACATTAAATTTGGAACTAGTCTCCTAAATATTTAATTAATAGCTCAACTCAATATGCCCTAATCTTTTAGTAAAAATTTGAGATTATAAAATTATTTAAAAAAATATTAAATAATATTTCTTTTTCAAGGAACTCTCACAGAAATTATTTTAAAAAATATTAAATAATATTTCTTTTTCAAGGAACTCTCACAGAAAATAGACTTCCACTATATGTATCTATTTAGCATTGATGTGTAGTATTTATGTTGTAAAATTAATAATCCCCAAATTTTTTGTTAAAATATTTAACTAAATATTAAAACCCACGAATAATAAGTTTATCCATAGATGATCGTTGATCTAAAGCCTATACAGTGGATAGATTACACTTCTATAAAACCAACTCTATAATTACAACAACTTTTCCTTTTCCAACTTATGTTTGTTTAATGGAAGCAATTCCCTATGTAACCAACATGAAAATCACTACACTTATGAAAACAAATGAAAAAAAAAAGGAACTAAGCAGGAGCATGTGCTAATATGCCTAACAACTGAAAATCTTGTAAATTCTTCGTAAGGGCCTAAGATTTCCAAAATTTTCATTGTATTTCTAATTAACATGTAATCTTTTTTTCTTTTAAAGAATAAATCAACATGAAACCAGGTTTAACCATTAGTATTTCACATTAGTGCTAGTTCAAATCACATAAATGATTAATGAAACATAGGAAATTGCATAGCAATGCAAGAGCTTAGGGAGGACCATCCCCGGGTTTGTCAATTGCTGAATTACTTAAGGCATGAATGATGTGAAAAAACAAAAAAACTAAATAAGCCACAAAAAATAAGAAGAACGAAAAAGAGGGCAGTGACAGTTGAAACAAATTAGAAGTACCTAGCCTGTGCAAGATTAGACTCAACAGCTAGAGCAACCTGCAAATCCTCAAACAAATTTGGGTACTCTTCAGGGTCCGCCAGAGACTCTGCAGCTTTTTGGTTGACCTTTAAATGAAACATATGACCACTCCAAATCAAGAAGGACCCAAAATTTTTCGTTCTTCATTTAATTGTAGCAGACAGAAAAAAAAGGACAAAAAAGAAGAAAGAGATAAGATGATACTTATGAAAGGAAAAGAGATAGCAGCATTTACAAAACGAGAAGAAATCATCTTTGTGCCATCTGGCACGCACTCATGATATTAAATAAAAAACAAGGCAAGTGACCTTATTGAGGTCGTTTCTCCACATTGCTACTATCTCAGACACCTTGCTTGGAAGATAAGACCGTGCCATCAAAGCAGCCTCAGGAATCCGATTGCTGTAAAGGAAACCAGCAGTAGTTAGAAAAGTATAAAGGGAAAACTAAAATCCATTGTTTTTTGTTTAGGGTGCAGAGATATAAAGGATAAGGAAGCTTACCTCTCTACCAACAGCTGGAGGCAATCCTCCAACTTTCCTAGCATGAATAGACAAAGGAAGGCGACATTGTTCTTCCCCTGCTCTTTTGCAAGAGCTGCAAGTTTTGATATTCCTTCAGCATCTCCAAGAGCAGAGTAGAGAAGCAACAAACCACTCAAGTCCATTGCATGTACTAAACATTCTTCAGCCATTTCTAACTGCATCAAGAAAATGCATTCTAAGCCAAAGCTCTTCGATATCCCTCAAAGAACGGAAATTTCAATGAATTTTCATATTTGAAAATGATTTATCTAATGAATATATTTCAGTAGAAAAAGAAATACTGTAGCAAAAAACAAGGAGTATATCTAAGACCCTGCAAAAATGCTTGTCTAGAATAGTACTGGACTAGGATAATCTACTGGTATGTTCAGAAATACGCATGATATATGGAACAATATTTATATTACCAGTTCCCTCTAGTCAGTTTAATCAAGGATCAGTTCAAATCCAATGGCTTTGATACAATGATATTGACCATGGGTCAAAATTTCGGAAAACCGATACGTATCGTCCAGCTCCAAAACCGATACATGCCGGACGATACGTATCGGTTCCGGACGATACATTGGTATGTATCGTCCAGTATTTTGTTATTGTATATGGGAGGCACCGGTACGGTACCTTGAATATACCGTACCGGTGACCTCCAAAACCGATACATATCGGACGAGATTTTGACCCATGATATTGACACCTTCTAAATTGACTGAATTAATCTTAATTTCCACCATTTCAGAATAGCCTTCTGCATCTCTGGACGAGAGTAAAGCTAGAATTTCATCAAGTCTCCAAGAAGATAAGAATATTCCAGAATGTTATAGAATTGGAAATGCAGAATCTGTACATTTAGCACTTTCAAAGAAAATGCAGGGAAATTTACAAGGTGACAAGATACCTTTCCAGTACAAGTTATTTGCTTGATTAAAAATGATTTTGCGTGGAATCCATTCAAAAACATGGAGATACCTTTCCAGTAGACATAGCTAATTCTCCCAATTGCTTCCATTTTGATTCACTTTGTGCTTCAATAGCAATTGCCTACAAAGATAAAATTTCTGTCCTCAAACAAGAAACAAGTGACTACAAGAGCAAGTACATTCTGGAGAGCAAGAAAAGGAAGCTCAAGCAATGTTCAGTCCTGTTACTGCCAGATAACCTTTACTCATGTTTTCAACCAACAGAAATTACCATTGCAATATCTAGTTTCCCAAGCTGTATGGCTAGATCAAATCTGTAATTAGGATCTGTAGCTACTTCAAGTGCATCTTCCAGCATACCACGGGATTCCAAGAAACGAGCCACACTGGCAAGTAAAACTCAATTTTCACAATGCACCAGGTTAAAAAAAAAAAAGCTTCAGAAAAGTATGAGTTTGCATGCAACAAATAAGAATCATAAGTTCAGGATAAAGACAAACAGGAAATGTAGAACACATTAGGGAAATGCTAAAGCCATAGTATACTTGAATGGTTACTAGGCCATCATAAAAAAAAAAAAACAATACCTTATGAAGCAGATTATCCTAGGCACCCACTTGATTTTAAATATTGCATGGAAATTACAGGTTGTGAAGTGTTTCAAATATAATACAATACAGGAAAATAGAAATAAGTCACTTCAAAAGTGATAGATGCTAATTGGTCCAATTTTCTATATCAAGTATATTGAAGCAAGGACATTGGCTCATACACGGTGCGTAGGAGGCGCAAGAAATAAGAGTGCCAAGGTCTCCCACAACACTTTCGAAGGGCAATTGAAGACTCATGTGCACGTGTGTACCATGCTAGAAGACCCCACTTCGTCAAGATGTGCACATGGAGAACCAAAGAAGGCAGAATTGAAGGAAGCCGTGAAGAGAAGGTCACGGTCGACCATAATGGGACTCCATTCTGCTTTCTGGAAAATAGATGTCTCCAATTCACAGTCCACCATGGGGCATTTCACAGTCGACCGCAATGATGGCCACGGTTGACCGTGAGCCACGATAGGATCAACCGCAAGTTATGTTTACGGCAGAATTTAAGTGTGACGCAGGACGGTTCCCTAAACTATGTGAATGATATGATTGATTTTGCCGGAATTAAATTAGAATTAAATTAAACAATAAAATTCACAAAATATAACGAATACCTCAGGTTTTCGTAGTATTCCAGGGGAGAATCACATATGCTTAAGGTAGGGTTCAGTCCAGGCGCTAGATCCGTTAGGTTGCAGCGTAGATCGATCCTAGATATAGAACTCTAGGTTTTCCCATATTAGGGCGCTCACAATTCAATGATGAGATCACTGATTTTCTCTTAATATTTGGTGCGGAAGGGTTTAATAATTCTGCTGGGATCTACGGTTGTTGAATCGGGTTGACTCAATGGCTTAGGATAAAACTAGGGTTTTAGGATTTCAAAAGGGATGGTGATTGATTTAGGATTGTAAGGATCAACACACAAGCAGAGAAGATGAAGATAAATAGATAAAATTGCGGGCTTCACACCCTTGGCTTCGCACCAAACCCTTCTCGGGAAGAAGGATCACTCTCCGTATAGAATAGGCTCATCTCAAGCACACAAGCAAAAGCTCTTTTCATTAATCATCAAATAACTAGTTACATTGTTCAATTTAAGGACCTTATATAGGAGTCCTTTCAATAAAAGAAAACCCTAAAATAATTAATAAATAAAAGAAAATACTCCCTCAAAACAGAAGTTCGAAATTAAACTCCTAAATTAACTAAACAACTCGACATGATTTCGATCGATCTAAATTGAATTTCGTTCGATCGAAATTTCGATTTTCAATTTCAATCGCAATTTCGATCGATCGAAACTGAAAATCGTTCGATCGAAATTCAATTTCGATCAATCGATTTTTTCTGTGCTCCTTCAATTTCCAGAATTTCATCTTTCGCTTAGTTTTGATTTCCATTCCGCTTCTTCCGACGTCAGTATACACGAAACGATCCATATCCAATACCTACGATGTCGGCGTCCCCGTCAATTCTCCCGAGCCGAAAAGGCTTCATCACTGATGAAGCGGCGTCATGATAGCGCTCGAGTATGTCAGGGTCCAAACGTCGCACTTCATCTTCAGCTAACCATGAGTTCTCAGAGTCCGGCTTTCCCAACCACTTGGCCAAGTACTTTTGAATTCCACCCCCATGGGTGGATATCACCAAATCATCTAATATTCCTTCAATCTCATCTCTGCGCTGCTTGCGTGGGGAAGGGAAGGGTAGGGGTTGTAGGGTGGGGCTGGTATTCAGGCTCGGGACTGCTTGGAAGGGGTTGTGAGGGGGTGGGGCTGGAGCCAAAGAAGGAACCAGGTCCTCCACATTGAATGTAGAGCTGACCCCTATATCCGGTGGAAGTTCGAGAACATATGCATTAGGTCCGCTCCTTGCAACAATTCTAAAAGGCTCAGTGCCACAGGCTTGAAGTTTTTTGCGGCTCCCAATGGGAACCGCTTAGGCTTAACCCGAACTATGACATAATCTCCAACCTGAAATTCTTTGAAGCGCCTATGTGCATCGGCAAATATTTTGTACTGTTCATTGCTTGCATTAATTCTTTTTCTAATTTCGGCATGCAATTCATGTATATGATGTGCAAATGAATCGGCTGACTCGGAAACTCTATGGGATGCTGACATGGGAACAAGATCAATTGGTGTTCTAGGCCTATGACCAAGGACGACCTCAAAAGGACTCACACCTAGGGACTTATTGACTGAATTGTTGTATGCAAACTCGGCTAAAGGCAAAATAGAATCTCAAGTCCTAGGGTGATCACCAACAAGACAACGGAGAAGATTACCTAAGCTCCTATCAGTGGACTCCGTTTGGCCATCTGTTTGAGGATGATAGGCCGACGAAAATTGGAGAATGGTACCCATCATATGTCATAAGGTCTTCCAAAAATAACTGGTAAATTTCACATCGCGATCCGACACAATCGTCTGGGGTAAACCATGTAGACGCACAACCTTCCCGAAAAATAATTTGGCTATGTGAGCCGCATTAGAGGTTTTAAAACAGACTACGAAGTGGGCCATCTTGGAAAAGCGCACTACCACAAAAATGGAATCGTGCTTCCGTTGAGTCTTTGGAAGTCCAAGCACGAAATCCATAGAGACGTCTTGCCACGGGGTGTGCGACACGGGTAAAGGGGTGTATAAGCCGGTATTTTGTTTGATATGCTTCACAACTTGGCATGTACGACACTGTTTCACGACCCTAGAGACATCTCTCACAAAGCTAGGCCAATAGAACCTATCCTCAACAAGTGCACTGATTTTATCGCGCCCAAAATGTCTGGCAATCCCCCCAGCATATAACTCCCAGATGAGGAAATCACGTAATGAAGTACGAGGGATGCACAAACGATTGCCTTTGAACAAATACCCATCCAACAGGGTATACTCGAAGTTAATGTTGTTCGGATTCTCAAGGAAAGCAGTGTATTCTGCCCCGAAATCTGGGCAATCAGGATAATCTTGTTTCAACTGCTCAAATCCGACGACCTCGGTGCTCATAGACTGCAAAGTCGCCACTCGACGACTAAGCGCATCAGCAGCCTTGTTTTCGGCACCAGCCTTATGCTTCAAAACAAATGTGAACCCTTGGAGGTACTCGACCCACTTCGCGTGCCTCGAGTTCAACTTTTTCTGGGAAGCAAGGAAGCGTAAGGCCTCGTGGTCAGAAAACAACACAAATTCCTGCGGTCTCAGGTAATATTTCCAATACCACAGAGATCGGACGACCGCATAAAACTCCTTGTCATAGGTGGAGTATTTCTACTTTGCCTCATTGAGTTTCTTACTAAAATAGGCCACGGGGTGACCTTCTTGGCTTAGCACTCCGCCTATGCTTACACCCGATGCGTCACATGCTACTTCGAAGACTTTAGATAAGTCTGGTAGGTGCATGACGGGTGCAGTAACCATTTTCTCTTTTATCTCGGCAAAGGCTCTCGTCGCTGCTTTGCTCCACAGGAACTCCCCTTTTCTCATGCAATCGGTAATGGGAGCCATGATGGTGCTAAAATTCCGGATTAAGCGACGATAAAACGTAGCCAAACCGTGGAAGCTACGGACTCCATGAATATTCTCGGGTTCGGACCACTCCACAATGGCCTTAACCTTCGTAGGGTCCGCAACCATCCCATCTACCGAGACAATGAATCCCAAGAATACAATAGAGTGCTGCATGAAGGTGCACTTCTTGAGATTCACGTAAAGCCTTTCTCCCCTCAAGGTTTCGCAAACCAACCTCAGGTGGATAATGTGTTGCTCCTTGTCTGTACTGTAAATCAGAATGTCATCAAAGTATACGACAAGGAACTTGCCAAGGAATGGCCTCAACACTTGGGTCATGAGCCTCATAAATGTACTCGGGGCATTGGAAAGCCCAAAAGGCATAACCATTCACTCATAAAGACCGTCTTTGGTCTTGAAGGCGGTTTTCCATTCATCGCCAGGGCAAATACGAACCTGATGGTAACCACTTTAAGGTCTATCTTGGAAAAGATAGTGGCTCCAACCATCATGTCTAGCATGTCATCAAGCCGCGGTATGGGAAACCGATATTTAACAATGATCTTATTAATCGCACGGCTATCCACACACATGCGCCATGTACCATCTTTCTTAGGCGTGAGTAATGCTGGTACGGCACACAAGCTCAGACTCTCCTGTATGAACCCCTTTTGAAGGAGCTCACTGACTTGCCGAGTCAACTTGGCGTGCTCAAATCGGATTCAAACTGTAGTGGGGCAGGTTCGGTAATGTCGATCCGGGAACTAAGTCAATTGCGTGTTGAATGTCACGCATGGGAGGGAGCTCATTGGGTAAGTCTTTGGGGAAGACGACCGCAAATTCTTTCAGGATGAACTCTACCTCCTTGGGTTAACACTCTCATCTTTTTATGCTCTTTCGAACTCTGAAGGGGTCACAATGTTGATGGCCTTGGATTGGCCTCCCTTCTTCTCAACTCTATTACTGATGGTGCTTTGGGAGCCAAAGGGTTAAGAGTGATTTTCTTGCCCTTGTAATTGAACGTACAAATGTTAGATCGCCCAAAAATGGTCACGTTCAAATTATAGAGCCATGGGCTCCCTAAGAAAATGTGGCCCACATCCATCAGCACCACATCGCACCATATAGTGTTAGAGTATGAACCCAACTGTATAGGTACACGACACCTTTGAGATACGGGAATGGATGAGGAGTCAACCCATGCGACTTTGTAAGGTCTCGGGTGGGCTACAGGTGCAAGCCCTAAGCGAGTGACAGTATGTTCTGACACCAAATTGGTGCAGCTTTCGCTATCCACGATAACCCTACAACTCTTTGTCCCACATGTGGCAAAGGTGTGGAAGATGTTCTCCCTTCGCCAATCCTCCTTTTCATCTCGTTGAGGTTGTGCAAAGGCACACCTCACAACTAGAGCACGACGCATGTCATCACCTTCCTCGTCACTAGGTGTAACATTCGGCTCAAAGACTTCTTCCTCATAAACTCCTTCATTTTCATCTCCCTCTCCGTCGATGAAGAGATTCTTTTGTGGGTCCCCTGTGGGGCACTGGGCAGCAAAGTGACTCAATCTTTGACATTTATAGCATTTGACATGAGACCCACTCTTCGAAGATTCTCCGGCTACACCCTTACCTTTGTCAAACCTCACATTGGTAGATGTGGGTTGCGTGAGTTTGGCAAGGGAGTTTCCAGCACTAGATTTCACTTCACCGGTACGAAATCTGGATAGAGTGACTTGAGGGTCTTCGGATACCTTGGCTCTCATCATGAACTCTTCAAATTTGTCAATGTAATCAGATACGGGCATACTACCTTAGCGCCAATTTTGCCATTGGTCAAGGAGACGATGGTAGTATGAAGAAGGAACATACTTCTCTGTAAGTCGTTCCTTCATGTCCTCCCAATAGGTAATTGGAGTACAACCCGCATTCATTCTGATGCGTTCAACGTTGACCCAAAAGAGTCGAGCTTAGCCTATGAGCTTCATTTTAGCAAGTCTAACACACCTCTCATCGCTCATGCCAAACCACTCGAAGTGCTGGTCCATATCGGATAACCAATCGAGGAAGACCTGAGGGTCTAATCTTCCATCGAAAGTTGGGAGCTCAACTCAGACATTTTTGAAGAGTCTCCCTTCCAAGTCGTAGTCATCTCCATGATAATCTAACCTATGGTTCCGGTTCCGATTAAGTTGGTAGTCGTTTCGTTCAAATCGAGGACTATTACGCTCACGGGATGGTTCAAAGTACTCATCACCCTCGTCTAACCGATTGACTCGGTCTAACAACCTCTCATTGGATGTTTCGAGAGTCCTTTGGACCGTCTCCAAGGCAGTCATTCGATCATTGATCGATTTTAGATCAGCCCTCATGCCGTTAAGAGCTTCGGCAATCCCACTCATGTCCATAGTGATATAGTTCACTAATTGACGGGCTCTAGAATGAAATGAGAGATAAACACTTTGGCCAAAACTGAAATAATATGTGATGAAAATTAAAGTGCAATGAATGCAATATCACACAGTATGCCCTAACCTAGAAACCTAGGGCTCTGATACCAAAACTGTCGCAGGACGGTTCCCTAAACTACGTGAATGATATGATTGATTTTGCCGGAATTAAATTAGAATTAAATTAAACAATAAAATTTACAAAATATAACGAATACCTCAGATTTTCGTAGTATTCCAGGGGAGAATCACGTATGCTTCAGGTAGGGTTCAGTTCAAGCGCTAGATCCGTTAGGTTGCAACATAGATCGATCCTAGAGATAGAACTCTAGGTTTTCCCAGATTAGGGCGCTCACAATTCAATGATGGGATCATTGATTTTCTCTTAATATTTGGTGCGGAAGGGTTTAATAATTCTGCTGGGATCTACGGTTGTTGAATCAGGTTGATTCAATGGCTTAGGATAAAACTAGGGTTTTAGGATTTCAAAAGGGATGATGATTGATTTAGGATTGTAAGGATCAACACACAAGCAGAGAAGACGAAGATAGATAGAATTACGGGCTTTAAACCCGCAAGGGTAGCTCAGTTGGTAAGGCCATGGGTTTGCTCCCCATAGGTCGCCAGTTCGAGTCCCCATAGGGTCACTGGAGTATTACCCGGTCGTTAGCTCCAGGGCCCCGTGGATTAGTCGAGTCGTGAAGCTAGCTTACGAAGGATCAAAATCTGTTTTTTCGATCGTATCGTCATAAAACCGTCACGTGACGGACGACACGACGGTTCCGGACGATACTCTCCGATTTTTCCCCCCAAAAAAAAAAAAAACAAACAAAAAAAAAACATTAAAACCGATAATTTGAAATTATCGGACGATAATTTCAAATTATCGTCCGATACGAACGATACATTGAACGATAATTTGACTGTTTTTTCAGGGGGGCGATAAAAACCCATTGTATCGTATCGGTGAGGTCCAAAACCGATACGTATCGGTATCGGACGATATTTTGATCCATGGCCCGGACACCACGGCTATCAAAAAAAAAAAAAGAATTGCGGGCTTTACACCCTTGACTTCGCATCAAACCCTTCTCGGGAAGAAGAATCACTCTCCGTATAGGCTCATCTCAAGCACACAAGCAAAAGCTCTTTTCATTAATCATCAAATAACTAGTTACATTGTTTAATTTAAGGACCTTATATAAGAGTCCTTTCAATAAAAGAAACCCCTAAAACAATTAATAAATAAAAGATAAATAAATCCTCAAAATAGAAGTTCGAAATTAAACTCCTAAATTAACTAAACAACCCGACACGATTTCGATCGAGCGAAATTGAAAATCGTTCGATCGGAATTTCGATTTTCAATTTTGATCGCAATTTCGATCAAGCGAAATTGAAAATCGTTCGATCGGAATTTCGATTTTCAATTTTGATCGCAATTTCGATCGATCGAAACTGAAAATCGTTCGATCGAAATTCAATTTCGATCAATCGATTTTTTCTGTGCTCCTTCAATTTCCAGAATTTCATCTTTCGCCTAGTTTTGATTTCCATTCCGCTTCTTCCGACGTCGGTATACACGAAACGGTTCATATCCAATGTCTACGATGTCGGCGTCCCCGTCAAAGTCACACGTACATCATTTTTTTTCAAAATTTTGTATTTAGGTCCTTTTACGGGTATAATAGTCTTGTAAGTCGGAGTTAAGTTAGGGTTTTATTTCAGTCCTATAAATAGATGTACTGGGATTTTGTTTTTAGATAATGATGACTATTGTAAATGAAACATTTATGTTTGAAGGAGTTTCTTTCAACTTGAAAAGTGATTCTTCGTTTCCCGAGATAGGTTTCATGTAAGGCCAAGGTTTTCCTTTATCTTCTATTGATAGATTGATGCAAGGTAATATCCTATTTTCATTGCTATTTAAAGCCTAAGAAAAACCCCTTTTTCATCAATGTCTCCACTATTGCTGGATTTTTTTTTTTAGAATTCATCTTGATAATGTCCTAGCCATTGTTTCAACCCAACCAATTTCCTCTAATTAATTGTACTCCTCTTTTCAGTGCTAAATCCTTCAAACCCTAGAGAGGAGTCAAGAGACATCACTTTTGATTGTCTGTTGGTGCCATAAACTAGAGTAAAAATCATGTTCTCTCATTAGAACCCTATTTTCAAATTTTGAAAGGGACGGCGATGCAGATTGGACAATAAATTGAACTGCAATTAATTCTCTGGATGATTTTCTTTAAAGGTTTTTTGTGTTATGGCATACGTTTCATATTTATATTCCTAAAACCCAAATTTAATTTCAGATTGCATATTTAGCATTTTAGTGTTTGATCTTGCATCAAGCACAAAAAACAAGAAAGAGTTTGGAACAATATACAATATATTCATGAGAAAGCAAGATCCAACAAGGCTACAAGTATCATTTTTGTTAACTTAGTCAAAAAACAGATGGAGAAGGAGAAGAAAAGGCCCTACACTCATAATAGCCACTATCATGGTTTGCAGCATTGATCAACACCAATACACATCATATGTATCAATTTTCGGCATGTTTGATACTGATACACACATATATAGTAGGTACCCCCAGGTATTAGCCAATCCCTATCGGAATCGTCGATACATTTGATAGAAATCATTTTAATTTTCATATATTTATATTGCTAAAAAGGTGAATAATTTAAAATTACACCTCCCTATTAAAAACTGTGGGGTTATAACTATTATATCAAATCTTAAGATAAATTTTGAACATAAGAGCATGGTTAAGTATTGGCTAACATCAATCAAGGAGGTGATGTAGCACAATCAAGAAGGTAATGCAACACTTGACCCATAGAGATGGCAAATGACACAATTAAGGAGGTGATGCAGAACTGTTAAGGAAGTGATGCAAGCATGCGATACAGTCAAGGAGGTAATGCAGTACTTGGCCCTTGAAGATGGGGAATGAGAGCTATCAAACATATAATACATGACAGCCCTTGAAAGCGGTCAAGGGGCACTATCAAAGAAGTAATACAGGACATGACCCTTAGAGGTGGTTGAGGGGCATAGTTGGTATTCTTAAAATAGTTAAGGGTAAAATAGTAAGTTCATCCTAGGGATAAGGAAAAAAGGGCATATATGGCATGTTCAAAAAGGATTAGGAAAATTAGTAATTTACCATAAAGATAAGCTTGAAAGATAAAGACAAAAAATATTATGATAAATAGAGGTAGTAAATATATTTAAAATTTTGGGGTGACGGAAAATTGATAAATTTGGGTATCCATCTCAAAACCAATTGGCTATGAGTGGAGGGGCCCAGGACATAATAAAGGGAGAGACAAGGCTATGATTTACCTGATGTGGGATTAAACTTCAACACACACTCGCACGTGTTGGCTGGACTGAGCCAAATTACGTGGACAATTGAACTATGTGGAGTGGAGAAAGGCCTGCTCTGATACCATGATAAATTCGGGTATCCATCTCAAAACCAATTCGTTATGAGTGGAGGGGCCCAGGATATAATGAAAGAAGAGACAAGGCTATGTGACCGGGACGCCGACATCGTAGACATCGGATATGGGCCTTTTCGCGTGTATCGACGTTGGAAGAAGCGGAATGAAAATCAAAACTAGGCGAAAAGGGAATTCTGGAAATGTAGAGGACGGGTACAAACCGCGAGGAAAACATTGTCAAGCGAGCCCTCGCTCGAGCGGGCTACAGTGACGGAAAATTTTCGTTTTCATTTTTTTTTACCTTTTTAGTCTTTTATTATTTTAGGACTCTTTTAATTGCGAGTTTTATATCGTTTAGGGTTTTCTTAGCCTATATAAAGGTGTTGTAAACACTCTATTAAGGAGATTATTGATTATGAATGAAAAGAGCTTTTGCTTATGTGTGCTTGAGATGAGCCTCTACGAAGAGTGAATCTTCTTCCCGAGAAGGTTTGGTGAGAAGCCAAGGGTGTGAAGCCTACAATTCTATCTACCTCTTTTATCTTTGTTTGTGTGATTCTACAACCCTAAATCGACCATCTTCTTGTGAAATCCTAAACCCTAAATTTCTCAAAATCCTTGAATCGATCCGATTCAACAACCGTAGAGCCCAGCAGAGTTATTAAACCTTCTGCACCCGATATTCAGAGAAAATCAGTGATCCCATCATTGAATCGTGAGCGCCCTAATCTGGAAAAACCTAGAGTTCTATCTCTAGGATCGATCTGCGCTGCAACCTAACGGATCTAGCGCCTGGACTGAACCCTGCCTGAATTATACGTGATTCTCCTAAGGAATACTACGAAACCCTGAGATATTCGTTATATTTTGCAAGTTTCATTGTTTAATTTAATTCCAATTTAATTTCGGTAAAATCAATCATATCATTCACGTAGTTTAGGGTATCGTCCTGCGTCAGTTTTGGTATCAGAGCCCTAGGTCCTAGGTTAGGGCATATTGTGTGACATTGCATTCATTGCACTTTATTTTCATCACATTATTTCTGTTTTGGCCAAAGTATTCATCTTCCATTCCATTCTAGAACCCGTCAGTAGTGACCCGTATCACCATGGACATGAGTGGGATTACCGAAGCTCTTAACGGCATGAGGGCTGACCTAAAATCGATCAACGATCGAATGACTGTCTTAGAGGCAGCCCAAAGGACTCTCGAAACATCCAATGAGAGGTTGTTAGACCGAGTCAATCGGTTAGACGAGGGTGATGAGTACTTTGAACCACACCGTGAGCGAAATGGTCCTCGATTTGAACGAAACGGCTACCAACATAATCGGAACCGGAATCATAGGTTTGATCATCATGGAGATGACTACGAACCGGAAGAGAGACTCCTCAAAAATGTCCGAGTTGAGTTCCCGACTTTCGATGGAAGACTAGACCCTCAGGTCTTCCTCGATTGGTTATCCGATATGGACCAGCACTTCGAGTGGTTTGGCATGAGCGATGAAAGATGTGTTAGACTTGCTAAAATGAAGCTCATAGGCCAAGCCCGACTCTTTTGGGTCAATGTTGAACGCATCAGAACGAATGCGGGTTGTACTCCCATTAACCGTTGGGAGGATATGAAGGAACGACTTACAGAGAAGTACGTCTCTTCTTCATACTACCATCGTCTCCTTGACCAATGGCAAAATCTGCGCTAAGATAGTATGCCCGTATCGGATTACATTGGCAAATTTGAAGAGTTCATGATGAGAGCCAAGGTATCCGAAGACCCTCAAGTCACTCTATCCAGATTTCGTACCGAATTGAGACTTGACTTGCAAAAAGAGTTAGTCTCCCACCTTGTTGAGACTCGTAGGAGTGTTACGCAAGTCGTTCAAGATCTTGAGCGATATTTAAAAATAATGATGACTAGGCGATCGGTTTCCACCGGTCAATTAGGCCGTGAAGTGAAATCTAGTCTTTGGAAACCCGCGTAAACCCAAACCCATATCTACCAATGTGAGGTTTGACAAAAGTAAGGGTGTAGGAGAATCCTCAAGAGTGGGTCTCATGTCAAATGCTATAAATGTCAAGGATTTAATGCCCAACGAGAGACCCACAAAGGAAACTCTTCATTGACGGAGAAGGAGAAGAAAGTGAAGGAGCTTATGAGAAAGAGGTCTTTGAGCCGAATGCCACACCTAGTGACGAAGAAGGTGATGACATGGGTCGTGCTCTAGTTGTGAGGTATGCCTTTGCATAGCCTCAACGGGATGAAAAGGAGGATTGGCGAAGGGAGAACATCTTCCACACCTTTGCCACATGTGGGACAAAGAGTTGTAGGGTTATTGTGGATAGTGGAAGCTGCACCAATGTGGTGTCAGAGCATACCGTCACCCACTTAGGGCTTACACCTGAAGCCCACCCAAGGCCTTACAGAGTCGCATGGGTTGACTCCTCATCCATTCCCGTATCTCAGAGGTGTCGTGTACCCATACAGTTGGGTTCATATTCTGACACCTTATGGTGCGATGTGGTGCCGATGGATGTGGGCCACATTATCTTAGGGAGGCCATGGCTCTATGATTTGAACGTGACTATTTTTGGGCGATCTAACGTTTGTGCGTTCAATTACAAGGGCAAGAAAATCACTCTTAACCCTTTGGCTCCCAAAGCACCATCAGTCAACAGAGTTGAGAAGAAGGGAGGTCAATCCAAGGCCATCAATATTGTGACCCCTTCAAAGTTTGAGAGAGCGTCAAAAGATGAGAGTGTCGTGTATGTCGTTGTTACTATTGAGAGTACTTCTGAGTCAGTCTGTGAGTACCCCGAGGAGGTAGAGCCCATCTTGGATGAATTTGCGGATGTCTTCCCCGAAGATTTACCTAATGAGCTCCCTCCCATGCATGACATTCAACACGCAATTGACTTAGTTCCCAGATCGACATTACCGAACCTGCCCCACTACAGGTTGAATCCGATTGAGCATGCCGAGTTGACTCGGCAAGTCAGTGAGCTCTTACAAAAGGGGTTCATAAAAGAGAGTTCGAGTGCAGGTATCAAAGATTACTCACGCCTAAGAAAGATGGTACATGGCGCATGTGTGTGGATAGCCGAGCGATTAATAAGATCACTGTTAAATATCGGTTTCCCATACCGCGGCTCGATGACATGCTTGACATGATGGTTGGAGCCACTATCTTTTCCAAGATAGACCTTAAAAGTGGCTACCATCAGGTGCGTATTCGCCCTGGCGATGAATGGAAAACCGCCTTCAAGACCAAAGACGGTCTTTATGAGTGGATGGTCATGCCTTTTGGGCTTTCTAATGCCCCGAGCACATTTATGCGGCTCATGACCCAAGTGCTGAGGCCATTCCTTGTCGTATACTTTAATGACATCCTGATTTACAGTTCAGACAAGGAGCAACACATTATCCACTTGAAGTTGGTTTGCAAGACCTTGAGGGGAGAGAGGTTGTACACGAATCTCAAGAAGTGCACATTCATGCAACACTCTGTTGTATTCTTGGGATTCATTGTCTCGGTAGACGAGATAGTTGCGGACCCTACGAAGGTTAAGGCCATTGTGGAGTGGCCCAAACCTCGAAATATTCATGAAGTCCGTAGCTTCCACGGTTTGGCCACGTTTTACTGTCGCTTCATCTGAAATTTTAGCACCATCATGGCTCCCATTACCGATTACATGAGAAAAGGGGAGTTCCTGTGGAGCAAAGCCGCGACGAGAGCCTTTACAAAAGAGAAAATGGTTACTGCACCCGTCATGCGCTTACCAGACTTTCCAAAGTCTTCGAAGTAGCATGTGACGCATCAGGTGTAGGCATAGGCGGAGTGCTGAGCCAAGAAGGCCATCCTGTGGCCTATTTTAGTGAGAAACTCAATGAGGCTAAGCAGAAATACTCCACCTATGACAAGGAGTTTTATGCGGTCGTCCGATCTCTATGGTATTGGAAACATTACCTGAGACCGCAGGAATTTGTGTTATTTTCTGACCACGAAGCCTTACATTTCCTTGCTTCCCAGAAAAAATTGAACCCGAGGCACGCGAAGTGGGTCGAGTAACTTCAAGGGTTTACATTTGTTTTGAAGCATAAGGCTGGTGCCGAGAACAAGGCTGCTGATGCGCTTAGTCGTCGAGGTATGACTTTGCAGTCTATGAGCACCGAGGTCATCGGATTTGAGCAGTTGAAGCAAGATTATCCTGATTGCCCAGATTTCGGGCAGAATACACTACTTTCCTTGAAAATTCGAACAACAATAACTCCGAATATACCCTGCTGGATGGGTATTTGTTCAAAGGGAATCGTTTGTGCATCCCTCGCACTTCATTGAGTGACTTCCTCATCTGGGAGTTACATGCCGGAGGGATTGTTGGACATTTTGGGCGCGATAAAACCAGTGTGCTTGTTGAGGATAGGTTCTATTGGCCTAGCCTTATGAGAGATGTCTCTAGGGTCGTGAAACAGTGTCGTACATGCCAAGTTGCGAAACATATCAAACAAAATACCGGCTTGTACACCCCTTTACCCGTCTGACACCCCGTGGCAAGGCGTCTCTATGGATTTCGTGCTTGGGCTTCCAAAGACTCAGCGAAGCACGATTCCATTTTTGTGGTAGTGGACCGCTTTTCAAGATGGCCCACTTCATACTTTTAAAACCTCCGGCGGCTCACATAGCCAAATTATTTTCGGGAGGTTGTGCGCCTACATGGTTTACCCTGCATTGTGTGTCGGACCGAGATGTGAGATTTACCAGTTACTTCTGGAAAACTTTATGGCACATGATGGGTACCATGCTCCAATTTTCGTCGACCTATCATCCTCAAACAGATGGCCAAACAGAGTCCACCAATAAGAGCTTAGGTAATCTTCTCCGTTGTCTTGTTGATGATCACCCTAGGACTTGGGATTCTATTTTGCCTGTATATAACAATTCAGTCAATAGGTCCCTAGGTATGAGTCCTTTTGAGGTCGTCCTTGGTCATAGGCCTAGAACACCAATTGATCTAATTCCCATGCCTGCATCCCATCGCGTTTCTGAGTCAGCCGATTCATTTGCACAGCATATACATGAGTTGCATGCCGAAATTAGAAAAAGAATTAATGCTAGCAATGAACAATACAAAATATCTGCGGATGCGCATAGGCGCTTCAAGGAATTTTAGGTTGGAGATTACGTCATGGTTCGGGTTCGGCCTGAGCGGTTCCCATTGGGAGCCGCAAAGAAACTTCAAGCACGTGGCGCTGGGCCTTTTAGAATTGTGGCAAGGAGTGGTCCTAATGCATATGTTCTCGAGCTTCCACCTGATATGGGGGTCAGCTCTACATTCAATGTGGAGGACCTGGTTCCTTCATTGGCCCCAGCCCCACCCCCTCACAACCCCTTCCAAGCAGCCCCGAGCCCCAAATTCAACCCCTACCCTTCCCTTCCCTACACAAGCAACGCAGAGATGAGATCGAAGGGATACTAGATGATATGGCGATATCCACCCATGACGGTGGAATTCAAAAGTACTTGGTCAAGTGGTTGGGAAAGCCGGACTCCGAGAACTCATGGTTAGCTGAAGACAAAGTGCGACATTTGGACCCCGACATGCTCGAGAACTATCACGACGCTACTTCATCGGTGATGAAGCCTTTTCGGCCCGGGAGAATTGACGGGGATGCCGACATCGTAGACATCGGATATGAGCCTTTTCGCGTGTACCGACGTCGGAAGAAGCGGAATGGAAATCAAAACTAGGCGAAAAGGGAATTCTGGAAATGTAGAGGACGGGTACAAACCGCGAGGAAAACATTGTCAAGTGAGCCATCGCTCGAGCGGTTATAATCCTCGCTCGAGCGGGCTACAGTGACGGAAAATTTTTGTTTTTCATTTTTTTTACCTTTTTAGGACTCTTTTAATTGCGAGTTTTATATCGTTTAGGGTTTTCTTAGCCTATATAAAGGCATTGTAAACACTCTATTAAGGAGATTATTGATTATGAATGAAAAGAGCTTTTGCTTATGTGTGCTTGAGATGAGCCTCTACGAAGAGTGAATCTTCTTTCCGAGAAGGGTTTGGTGCGAAGCCAAAGGTGTGAAGCCTACAATTCTATCTACCTCTTTTATCTTTGTTTGCGTGATTCTACAACCCTAAATCGACCATCTTCTTGTGAAATCCTAAACCCTAAATTTCTCTAAATCCTTGAATCGATCCGATTCAACAACCGTAGAGCCCAGCAAAGTTATTAAACCTTCCGCACCCGATATTCAGAGAAAATCAGTGATCCCATCATTGAATCGTGAGCGCCCTAATTTGGAAAAACCTAGAGTTCTATCTCTAGGATCGATCTGCGCTGTAACCTAACAGATCTAGCACCTGGACTGAACCTTGCATGAATTATACGTGATTCTCCCAAGGAATACTACGAAACCCTGAGGTATTCGTTATATTTTGCAAGTTTCATTGTTTAATTTAATTCCAATTTAATTTCGGCAAAATCAATCATATCATTCACGTAGTTTAAGGTATCGTCCTGCGTCACTATGATTTACCCGATGTGGGACTAAACTTCAACAAAAAAAATATTAATTTCTTTGAAAAGGTGGGTGAATAGAGGCCTTAAAGGTTGGGTCAAGCTCCATCAGATGCGGTCCAGTCCAGCTTAGGCTTGAACATGCAAGTTAAATTTTGTTTAGTCTAGCCAATCATGTTTAGCCCAGTTAAGCATACCTAGGCTAGATAATCATGTTTAGCCCAATTAATCATGCTCGGCCTATTTGATCACGATTAGTCTAATTAATCACGCATCATCATAAAACTGTTTTTGAATAGTTTTATAAGATGATTTAATCACCGAAACAGCTCTATAACATGATGTGATTACCGAAATAGTTTTATAATATAATTTAATTATCAAAATAGTTTTATAACATAATTTAATTATCAAAATAGTTTTATAACATGACTTCATCACCAAAATAGTTCTATAACATGATTTGATTACTGAAGCCATTTTATCACATGATTTAACTACCAAAATAGTTTCATAACATGATTTAATCACCGAAATAGTTTTATAACATGATTTGAGTACCTAAAACCATTTTATCACATGATTTAACTACCAAAATAATTTTATGACATGATCTAGTTACCGAAATGGTATAATCATGTTATAATTATGGAATTCCGATATTTGAAATTTAATACCGGGTGGCTGATCTATGATAACCGCTATCTGATATTTGACAAGTAAGAATAATAAATCGATATTGTAAAGTTTCTCAATATTCATGATCTGAATATAAAAAAGTTGATGCACCAAAAATAGTGGATTAAATGTATAGTTGGTCAGCGTATATGTTACATATTATATGTTATATGTAATCTGATAGTCAGACATTGATTGGATGGATCCCTACCGATGGGGAGGTAGGACCCCTAAAGTGACTCGGTTTTTGGACCCATATTAGAGAGAATCGGTTCAAAATGATGTGTTTGATAATTGATGACCGTTGAGCACTTGATATCCGTGCTTGTAGCTACGTGGTAGCTTTAGCTACATGTTAACCCAAATGCTATATGTAGGTTCGGTACTGTGAGTATAGTATTTTATAAAGAAAGATTGTTTATGACAGAATTCTTCTACGCACTTATACATGATTTTCATACGCCTGTTAAGATACTTGATATAACACTTGTTATCCCAATTCCTATGCATGTACAAGTGATGCATGTTTCTAAGAATATTATTTTTACAATTTTGATCATGGATTTACATATTTGGCATTGGTTTACCATATTATTTGATAAAAAAACTCACATAATTTAGCATGCTGGGTTGTTATTCAAAAACTCACATAATTTTTATCACCATAGACTAAGGATTGAAATCAGCCGAATTCAAGTATTAAAACAAAAGAAAGGAAAAGCATAGGCAACTAATATTACTAAGGTAAGTAGTTATTCTGGCTCCAGTTGTTCTTTAAAGGCTTGATTAATGAAATATAAAATGGTCTTAAATTTTAATTCTTCACTATTTGTTTATAAGTTCTAACGCCATGTTGTCAGGTCCTCTGACATGATTGAGTTCACACCCTAAAGTCTACGTGCGTAGATCTTGGGCATGACATAACCTAGAAAAAATATTAAAGGAAGGCTCAAGGAATATGATAAGATAAAAATCTCCCGATTATCTATTTTCTTTGAGTTGTATTTTGCTTTGGGATAATACTATAGCAAGAATTAGGCCAGATACTAGAATGCTTTTTTTTAATTGGTGACATGTGGAACTTACCTATTGTGATGCTCCTTGGGAATTGAAGGTAAGACTTCATTTGCCCTGTCCAGATCACCACGCATCACAAGAGTTTTATACTCAATCAAGCTGATAAGTAATGTGTATCCCATGACGCTGCAAGGGGGGGAAAAAAATATTAGCCATAGGAATAAAATTGGGAATGACAGCACTATCCAGAGCCAGAGCTGAATCCCCACTCACTTGAACTCTTTGTCTATGAGATACACACGACTTTGATTGGCAAGATAGCCTAATAAATACATAGGCCGGTCAAGGTGGAACATGGTGGTCACCTGCAATCACCAAAACAAGTATCCACATGATTGCATGTCATCAATGAAATTTTACAAGGCAGAGTTTGGCAATTCCAAGATGAGAACAATTTATCTTAACACAACTTAGATATGGACATCTTTAGGTGTCGAATAGGACAATAAGTATTGGGAACAACATCCAGAATAATGCAATACACCAAGACATGAGTACAGAAACACTATACTATTGAAATATATATATCAATGTATACACATTAGGTAATATAGATATAAATTATGTATGTATACAACAGGAAAAGAGAAAAGAAATCAAGGTTTGTCAGTTTTCCCCTACTTTCCTTTTGGAAATCTAGCATCATTGTTACAAAGAATTTATCTAATATACCTCGCCACCGACACAGTAGTTAAGTCGCCAAGAAGAGTTATTATAGATGAAACAGTCCCCAACCCATATTCCAGTTCGGACTCGCTCATTAGTTTCATGGAGAAGCTCAAATGCATCCTTAACACCCTCATCCACTGGCTTTCCACTGTCTAAATGAGAGGACACGATGTCTCTCTGTCAAATAAGAAACCATATTCAGTTCTAAATGGTAATAAACAATATAATTTTCTAAATTGTGCACCCCCGTTATACAGATAGCTAATAAAAGCTATGCAAAATTCATTCAGAATGATATGAAATTAGAAAGCATAATTTGTCAGCATTCTTACATTGTACTGTAGGATGTAGAATGATGTATCACTAGCAATTGCCACTAGATCACCACTATCAGCCCAATAAAGATTCTGAAATAGTCCAAACAACAAATGGATAATCAACTACAGGATCGGTTAAAAATGAAAATGTAGTAACCAAGCTGTTTGGGTAAAAATTATGACTCACCTTGACAGTAACATCAATTCGGCGAATCAGTCTGCACTCAGCCCAATCATAAAAGCAAATAAAATCATTTGAGCACATTGCCAATAAGGTTCCCCCAAATATATGCTCGGCACAGAATGTTGGTCTTATACTTTTCTTTTCCTGAAAGTTGCCTATATGTTAAATCCCATCCTACTTTCCAAAAGGTTTTCTGCCTTTCACTACTGGTTGCAATACATGACTGCAAAAAAATCTAAATATTATGATGCCACAACATACACATATTTATTCTTCTGTGTGTGTGTTTTTTTCTTTGGGGCGGGGGGAGAGCGGGGGTGACAGTATTAGAGAAAATATATCTGCAAGCATTATAGCACTAATAAAGAGGCGTTTACCATGAGAATTACCGGAAAGCATTTTACAGTGATAGCATAGCAGACAATGATATCATGATACACATGTTTATATTAAAACCGGGCTAGGGCTATGTTTGGCATTTTATGAAACGTCCAAATAGATGTCAAGATTAGCTATCAGAGCAGGATTGATAAAATCAAAGATTATCCAAACCTGTAGTAGCACATCAAATCTATAGGGTACGTTTGGCCAAATATAAGCGCCGAGGTTCCATAGAGATCAGATCCTCTGAGAAATTGCATGACGACATGAGCAACAGAGGATATTGAATGAGTTGGGGGACAATCACAGCAAAACAGCCACCGCGCGAAGTGATTCACATACAATGTTGAATTAATATTTCTTATGAAGAAGATTCTACTAGTTCAGGTCCAGTTGGGCAGAAAATTTGGTTGCCCGACCCTACCTAAACCTCGACCCAAGAAAAAGACCTGACCCAACCAGTTCAAATTCCACTAAATCCCATAATCCCTTCATATAATACCTAAAATATTGGGTTGATCTGATCGATCCCGTTCAAAATCACTTAAAAACCCTCTAATCCCTTTATATTATATATAAAATTATCAGATTGACCCGACCAGATTTTTCCCCAACCAAACCCGACCTGACCCGAAATGTCACCTTTATGTGCTTGACCCGGTTAAAAAACTGGGTCGGGTATCGGGTCGACCCGACCATTTGACAGCCCTACTTCTCAGGGACCACAAGAGTGGTCTCCCTCAATCCATTATGCAAGTTATTTAAGGACATCAATTTTGATGACGGTTGAGGGAGAAGCTTTAAGCTTTTCTTTGAGAGCTTTATTTAAAGAGATTCCTCCATTGTCATTAGATGAAGAAAAAAAAAAAAGCCTCCCTAGGCATAGTGGTTCAATGAGAACTTTGGCATTCTCGAAGTTGATATTTTCAAAGAGGCCTTTGACATTCTTGAATTTGGGGTGGCTTTCTACATTATTTATAACAGAATTGTCTCTCATTGTTTAAAAAAGAAATGATTAGGGCAAGTCTAACTACATCTTAGTCAGAAATTCGACTCGGAAGGCACCCCTACATGGTTAAGAAGAAAGCAAACCGAAAGCAAGGCACATAGATCAACAGGCTCCTGTTGATGAAATTTTCCAGTCGCTATATACCAAGATGCAAATTGGGCATCCAGTAGATCACATTAATTGAGAATACAGATACCTAAAAGAAGAGTTCAACCTACAGTACATTGGAATCCATCTTGGTAGGAGGTCCAGAGAAGGCAAATATATTTACCCTTTTCATCATGTATCACTCTGCTGACCTCAAATAGATGGATGATGATCATGGATCACTCTGCCAAAACCCCCTCCTGGATTCCCCAGAGCTATCCCTTTGAAATTGAACCTAACGCCCCAGCTTTTTACACCCTCCAATAGGATCCATAATCTTTATCATGTAAAGCCAATTCCGAAGAAAACACAATGGATATACCATGCGTTCTCAAATTCTCCTCTAGCCAACATCCATCAAACATGATATTTTGATCCATAGGCAAAACTCACAGTACGCATTCTACAGTTGTTTGTTTGTTTCCACGAAATTTATAATACAAAGACCAAGTAAACGTTTCATGAAAACAGCCCTCCTCTAGAGCACGGCTCTGCACCCCAAACTGCAGTGAGTCCTCAATTTTAAGCAGCATGACTCAGATAATCCTAAATAACTGAAGTACAATATTCCATATCACGCTCATTGAAGGATAATATAAGAAAGGTAGAAAACTAGCACATTGTTTCGACTCCCTCCGTTCACATAAGGCAACTATAGATTGGAATTCCACAGTCCCGCATACTGTGGTCTCAAAGAAGTAAGAACTTCATTTAGAAAGGCCATCAAACAAACAAACAACAGCCTAGGCAGGACCAGGTCGACCAAACCCTTTACCAAATGAAATTGACTGATTCAACAAAACCGTAGAATAATTTAACTGATAATTGCTGGATGGCCATTGTCCTCCAACAATTACATTCGCCGACTTGGCTTGGCAACAGGTATACAGAACTTCTCCAATAAGGCTAATAGATATTAAAAATATTTATTAAAAAAAAAAAATTATCTTCTCATAATGCAACTGTATTCCAGTCCCAGAACTTGGGCTTGGTCCCTCTAGCACAAAGGAAGGTTGACAATATTGCAACCTCTAGGTTGGAGGTCGAGAGCTTACCCATAAAAAATAAAAAATAAAAGAACTTCATTTAGAAAGACCATCTAACAAACAAACTACAGCCCTAGGTAGGACCAAGTCGACCAAACCCTACCAAACAGATTTGACTGACTCGACGAAACCGTAGAATAATTAAACTGATATTTTCTAGATGGCCATTGTCCTCCAATAATCACATTCTCCGACTTGGCATGGCAATAGGTATATATATCGTCCCCAATAAGGCCAATAGATATTAAAAATAAAATATAAATTCAAAAAAGCTTTATCTTCTATAAATGCGGTACAAGTGGATGGCACCAATCAATCATTCTGGTTATCCTCTCAAAGCAATTGTTCACCAAATAACTTTGTGAATCCCAACAATGAATGTGTTTAATGAATGAAGAAATGCTATCTCGTCCCATATCGAATCTGGAACCTTGGTTCTTCCCAGAATTTGTGCTGCTTTCTGATGCATATAAGGTTAACCCACGGACCATACCAATCAAATTACTTCTTTTCAATTTTCATGAAAATGAAAACATTAAAAATGAAAACATTAGTGAAAATAAAAACATCAATGGAAATAAAAAAAGGGATTTTCGTATCTCATCTAATCAAAAAGAATATCTTGATCAGAATCACGAAGAAAAAGAACTGTTGGGTCAAGAAGATCGTGGATCAGATCCACGAAACCAACAAAAGGATATTGAAGAAGATTACACAGGATCAGACATTAAAAAACGTAGAAGTAGAAAGAAAAAGCTCTCCAAGAGCAACGAGGAAGTGGAACTAGATTTTTTCCTGAAAAGATATTTGTTTTTTCAATTGAGGTGGGATTATTCTTTGGATCAAAGAATAATAAATAATATCAAGATATATTGTCTCCTGCTTAGACTGATAAATCCAAATGAAAACACCCACACCACATGTCAACCCAAAATCTGATTCTTGAAACGATCCAACTCTAAATCATATCCCCTTTCTAAGCTTACGCTCCAATGGGCTAACTAAATGCCAAACCCACAAGCCGAAATCTTGATTCCAATCCACCAACAAACCTAGATAACCCTATTTCACATCCATGCCCTATCCACCTTCCCCGCCTTCCATAGCCACTTTGCGAGTAGCATATTATTAACCATGCTTAAATTCCTAATCATGTTTACAAACCAATGTCACGGGATTTAGTGGTTCCCTCTGTTCGGATTTGGGTTCGTTACTGTGGTTCGCTACGGGTAGGATGAGTTTTGAGTTATGTTAGTGGTGCATATAAATATTGATTGTATATTAAAGAAAAACTTGTTCTCTTTCCAAAAAGTAGCTGGAGCTGAGTTGGTTGGGGGTATGATTTCCAAGAAGGTGGTAAGAGGTTTACCTACTTTATATATGATTATATTCTTTAGTAAAAGTAGGAGTTCAAAGATTAGTGCAAAGTTGAAGATGTGCACTAGAGACAAAAATCCAAAGTTCGGTGGCTGCGAGAGGGGGATCATAATACAAGTTATTTCCATGCGGTGGCGAATGCACGGAACAAATCCAATTTCATGAGCAGTATCGTGGTCAACGGGGTTTCATTACTTTGAGCTGGAGCAGATCCGGCACAAAGTGGTGAATTACTACTCTAATTTATACACGGACGATGGTTTGATCCGGTAGGTACTGGATGGGCTATCTTTCAACTCCATCTCAGAGGCTGAGAGTACTGACATGGAGAAAGCGTTCAGCAAAGAAAAAGTATGGAGGGCAATCAGGTGCGGAGGGAAAAACAAATCCCCGGGCCCGGACGGCTTCACGCTGGAATTCTATCGTGCTTTTTGGCCGATTCTGAAATCGGATATGATGGATATTTTTGGCGAGTTCCATGCCAATGGTTTCATTGGTCGTTGTCTAAATTCTACATTCATAACTTCGATCCCGAAAAAAAAGTGGGGCTGAGGACATATCTGACTTTAGGCAGATTAGTCTCCTCAACTACCTGTACAAAATTATTTCCAAAGTTCTTGCCAACAAAATCAAACCGGTTATGGGTAAGATCATTTTGGATAACCAGGGAGCTTTTGTTCAGGGAAGACAATTGATCAATCTGGTCGCGGTTGCTCATGGGGTGATACATTCTGCTCATCTATCAAGCCAACCTACAGCCTTATGGAAGGTGGATATGGAGAAAGCCTATGACCGAGTCAGCTGGGACCACCTTGACTATATGCTTCGCAGATTTGGGTTCGGGATGATCTAGAGGAAATGGATGCATACCTGCTCTTCTTTGGTATGGTTTTCGGTCCTAATCAATGACACACTAGTCGGGTACTTCAATAGCTCAAGAGGCCTCCGCCAGGGAGACCCGCTGTCCACTTTCCTTTTCAACATGGTGGGCGAAGCCCTGGCTGGCCTTATAGCGCCAGCAAAGTAGATTCAGCTTATATCGGGGATTTTGGTGGGATCTCAGGGTCGGGTTATCTCGCACCTACAATATGCTGATGATACTATTTTATTTGGGCATGCTGATGTGAAAGAGTTTAGTAATCTAACTGACATCCTTGCTGTTTATGAGGTTGTTTCAGGTCAACGGGTTAACCTTCACAAATCTGCCATCGCGAGAATTGACACTAGGGAACAACAAATGAACGTATTATCGACTACTGCCAATTGTCCTATTGAGAAGCTTCCTATAAAGTATTTGGGGATGCCTCTGGGGATCAAAAAATTATTTGAGCGGGCTTGGGATCCAGTAGTTCAGCGGTTCGAACAGCGGTTGTCTACGTGGAAAGGTAAATTGTTAAGCAGCGGGGGTCGACTTCTTTTAGTTAAATTTGTGCTCTCTAGCATGCCTATATTCTTCATGTCAATGTTCCTTTGCCCGGTAGGGGTTATCCACCGCCTTGAGAAAATTCAAAATAACTTTCTTTGGGAAGGCGCGGGTCTAGGCAAACGTTACCACCTGGTGAACTGGGAGACCTGCCAGCTCCCAATGTCTTGCGGTGGTCTGGGTATTCGAAGTATCAAGGGATCTAATGTTGCCCTCCTAGGGAAATGGTTCTGGCGCGCTGGTTTGGAGAGTGAAAGAGGAAGTCTCTGGAGAGTGGTGTTGGCTGAGAAATATGGGCAGACAAGCGAGAATTGGGGAATCAATACTTCCATACACAGAGGTACTTCGGCTTGGTGGAAGGCCATTTGCGGAACTTGGTCCTCGTATGTTAAATGGATTAGGTTCAAGTGGGGTTGTGACTCGGATTCAGTTTTGGGATGATACATGGGTGGATGAGGTATGTCTTAAAGTGGCATTTCCTGACATCTATGCCATTTCCACCAACCAGAGGGGGGAGGATCAGTGATTTTGTCTCATAATACAGTAGTGGTAGGTTATGGGAGGTCTCCACCCGTAGATCTCTAAGGAGCGCGGAGATGGCCTCCTTTACCAAACTGTTGTCCTTGATTTATAATATCTTCCAGAATGGGTAGCGTCAAGACCAGAGGTTTTGGGTTTCAAGCAAAGACGACAGCTTCAGTGTGAAGACGTATTATCAGATGCTCACACGTCGTCCGCTTATCAAATTTCAAGGAGCTAAGTTGTGGAAAGTGGGTATCCCTCCTAAGGTTAGATTCTTTGCTTGGACATTGCTTAAAGGGAAAGTCCTAACCATCGATCAATTCATCTGTCGGGGAAAGGAGATTCCCAATATTTGCGTAATGTGCCACCAACAGGAAGAGTCAGCTGTGCACCTGCTTCTCCACTGTCAGACGGCCTACAAGGTTTGGGGAGCGATTCTCAGTTTTTTTGGCATGACCTAGGTTAACCCTTCTACCACTTCCCAACAATTCCTAGCTTGGACTTCGGACAGGTTTGAGGGTCAGTTTCAGGACTACAGGAGGGTAGCGTTCTTCGCAGTCTGTTGGAGTTTATGGCTAGAAAGGAATGAAAGAACCTTTGAAAATAAGCCGCGTCCGGTGGGGATGATTATCAAGTCTATCAGGGACTGTATGTATCTGTGGGTCTCCAGCCAAAGTGAGGCTGATGGGGAAGAGGATGCTCCTTGGGATCCGGGTTAGGTTTTAGTGGTTTCTGTCCTTGTGGCTGCGCCATGCGCTTTTTTGTTTTCTGTTGCTGCTTTTTGTGTCGGTGTTTTATTTTCAGCGCCTTGCTGATTATTAATACAATACTTTTTGCCGATTTATATATATATATATATATATATATATATATATATATATATATATATATATATATATATATATATATATATATATATATATATATATGTGTGTGTGTGTGTGTGTGTGTGTGTGTGTGTGTGTGTGTGTGTGTGATTATATTAAAATTTATTTCCTTAGTCTGGTTCGCCTCTTAGTAGCGAACCGAACAGTGAGCCGTTTTGCATGAAACCAGTTTGTGGTTTGGTAACACTTTTAGCAAGCCCGGTAAACCTGTTACAAACAGTCTCAAACATCACTAAATGGTTCCTCTTTGTTCTTTTGTCTACTTTGTTGTTCTATAGGGACCACTTTCAAAGCAAACCAAGATTATCTCAAGCACCAATCGAGCGACAGAGAATAAATTTAATTCATCAAAAGTGCAGCCTTTAAGAGACTAATACGTTGGTGTGTCAAACTCTACAAGGTACGGCCCATTTCTGAGAGGAAATCTTGTTACTTGGAAAAGCAATAAGCACAATGTGGTCTCAAACTCCATTGCAAAGGCTGAATACAGGGATATATCACAAGGAGCTCGAGAAAGAATGTGATTGGGATTCATACTTTCAGACCTTGGAATCCAAGTTCATCTCCCTATGACCTTCAATGGGGACAATAAGGCGGCCCTTCACATTGCAGAGCATTCAGTTTTTCATCAAAGAATCAAAACATATTGAAGTGCATGCCACTACATAAGGAGAAGGTAGAATCTCAAGAGTTCTGCACACCTCAAGTTGCCTCTGAAGACCACCTTGCAGAGGTACTCACAAATGCAGTTGGAAGAATTAGCCTAAGAGATACTGCTTCCAAGCTGGGCATGATTAACATCTATGCACAAACTTGAGGGTGAGTGTTAGAATACATGTATTAGATTAGTTGGTGTGTCATAGGTAAGTAGGTTTACTTACTATTTTCTCTTTTTTCCATTGTCCAGATAGACGTGGGACATTGTACTTTGTATATAAGCTACTAATATAGTGGTGTGGGCAAGAAACCATAAATTGACTTTCGAAATCTACAAACGTTCCCTCTCTCCCCTTAAAGCAAGAAGCCAGTGGAGGACCCATATAAATACCCTCTGAGAGATGCCATGAAGAAAAGCATTCCTTACATCTAGCTGATGAAGGGGCCAATTCTGATTGGTCGTAATAGACATGACAACCCAGACAGAAGTCGACTTGGTTCACAAGAGCAAAGATGACATCATAATCAATATCATAGGTCTCTTTGAATCCACGAGCAACCAAACGAGCCTTATATCAAGCAACATTACCATCGAGATAATGCTTCACTCCAAATACTCATTTACATCCCCCATTTTCCTTCTTTAAAGGTAGGGGAATCATGTCTTATGTATGATTACTCTCAAGGTTATCCACTTCTTCCATCATAGCAGCTTTCCAAGAAGGATGAGAAAGTGCAACATGAACAGTACAGGGTATAGTAACAGTATACACAGCAGAAAGAAAAGTCTTGAACGAAGAAGAAACAACATGATAACAAACATACTTGGAAAGGGGTAAGGAGCAACACATGAATGAGCCCCCTTACGAAGAGCAATCAATAAATCAAGAGCACATGTAGAAGATGGTGGAATAACTAGGGAACCAGGAGAAACTATAACTTGAAGTACATGTGTAGAACTCCCCATAGGATCTACTTGGGCAGAAATTGAGGTGGTGGCATGATCGAGGAGGGCTCATGCTGATATTTGCGTACATAAATGTGTACCGACCTTTTTTGTTGCAAAGGAGGCCAAACAGGAGTGGGAGAAGCAACAGTAGTAGGACGATGAGTAGAAGCAAATGTAAGCAAAATAGTATGATCATTAGTAGTAGGTAAAGGACAAACATCAATAATAGTTAAAGTGATAGGAGCAGCAAAGACAAATCCAGACTCAGAATGGGGACAAAAATAGGGAACGTGCTAAAAAAAAGTAGCATCACATGAGATAGTAAGTTAGAAATAGTATGTTTGAAAGAACACCTTCGTAGGGCCTTTGAAATCAATGATTTGGGTTCTCTAAAGTACTTTCTACGTATTGAGGTGGCGAGGTCCAAGAAAGGATTGCATTGTCGCAGAGAAAATATACTCTGCATCTACTTCATGATACTGGATTGTTGGGGGCTTGGGGTACAAGCCTGCTGCGAATTCTATAGAGCAGAGTCATTTGTTGAATGGGGAGGTTGGTGAACCTTTCAAGGATCCTAGAAGTTATCAAAGATTAGTTGGAAAACTAATCTACCTCACCATGACTCGTCATGATAAAGCCTATGCAGTAAGTGTCGTGTGTCAGTTTAGGCACTCACCCCTGTATGTTCATCTTGATGCAGTTTATAGGATACTCAGATATTTGAAAGAGAGTCCTGGCAGAGGACTCTTGTATAATAATCATGGCCACTTGGATATTGAGATATTTACAAATGCGGATTAGGCGGGATCTTTAAATGATAGTAGATCTACCACTAGGTATTATACATTCCTTGGAGGGAATTTGGTGACATGGAAGTCGAAGAAACAACATGTGGTATCCAACTCTAGTGCAGAGGGAGAGTATAGAGCTATATCTCAAGGAGCCCGCGAGGGTATGTGGTTGAAACATATCCTATTTGATTTAGGAGTTCATGTTATTTTGTCTATGATCCTATATGGTGATAATGAGGCTGCACATCATATCGCAAAGAATTCAATCTATCATGTAAGAACAAAGCATATCGAAGTTGACTGTCATTTCATCTGAGAGAAGGTTGAATCAAAGGAGATCGTCATACCCCAAATTCGTCCTCAAGATCATCTGGCCAACATTTTCGCTAAAGGTGTTAGCGGAAAGAGACTATTTGACATCACCTCCAAGTTGGACATGGTCGATATACATGCTCCAACTAGAGAGGAATTGTTGGTGTGTCCTTAGTATTGTGTTCTTAGTGTGTGTGTGGGTGTGTGTTTGTGTGACAAAGAGAGAGAGAGAGAGAGAGAGAGAGAGAGAGTTACTCAATGTAAATGTGGGTGTGTTTAGATAGATTATGGGTATCAATAACAATATTGTACATAATATAAATATCAATGACATGTGGGTATGAGGTTTCTTCCTCAACCCCTAATTTTTCCTCTCTTCCTCTTCTTCTTCCTCTCTCCTCTCTTCTCCACCTAACCTAACCCTAGCTTAATTAACTAGAGTTAATTAAGTACAGAGAGAGAGAGAGAGGGAGTTCTTCTCAAAAGACAATACCTTCTCTTAGTGGGAGAATCACTCCCATCAATTCTACCTTGGGTACCCTCCCGATCGACTGTCTTTCCCTTTCAAAATGTTGGTACTGGCTTGCCTTGCTTGCTTTATAAATATTCAAAAGAAGACGTAAGATGATACCTTAAAAAAGAGAACTATGTTCATTCCCAGGAGCTCAATCAGTAGCAGTTGTACAGGTCAACTGGCATTTCATGTTGTCGGTCATGCAGATAGTTGTTTGTGTAGCTATCATGAATTCCTTTGAAGCTGGTTGGAAGTCTCCATCTAGCTAAGTAAGGGCTAAGGGTGAAACGGCCCTAGAACTAGATTCAGGCGAGCGACTTGACAGACACAAAGAGTAATTGCTCTTCCATGTTGCCATTCAAATTCATTGAAAGCTGAAAAAGGCCAAGGCAAGGAATGGAGCTGTAAGACAACCAAACTGCTTATCAAGGCAGCCTGCCTTATTTATCAATCCCTACACGACTCGGGGAAGTTGAAAATTGCAGCAGCGAAAGGAAGGCTGGCAACTGAGTATTATTAAGACATGAGCTTAGGTGACAGAGAAATTGTAAAAAGTCCTTTCATAGAGATAGGTGGAAGAGTTGGTCTATTCTGATTAATTGGAAACACATTTGTCAAACTAGAAGATTCAATGGTATTGGTAAAGGAAGATTGAGATAGAAAATTTTGGGCATTCAAGGCAATGGCTACAAAGAGTTGGCTCAAAACTGGATGATCTTTGGACTAAGGTCGTTAAAGAACAGTATGAATACAGGGAAAAAAGACAAGTGTGTAAGTACACAGGCAGAGGAAGAGGGTCATATATTGTAAGATTGAACCATTGTTCTCCAACGGTCTTATATATAGGGCAGCATTAGATGATAGATTCCTGTGTTGGACTCATATTTGGGTGGCTGAGATACCATTTTGTAGGTTGTTTCCTAAAACATATTAAGGTCAATTTGAACAAAGAAACATTTGCAGGGGATTATTTTGGAGCGAAGGGGAATAAAATGGTATGGCTTCCTAGATTTGTAGAGGCATTATGGAGAAGGATCTTGAATCACTTTTGGATCTATTAGATTAATTTATGGCTAGGAAACAGTGCATGATAGGAGTTCACCATTAGAGTCTTGTGTCCTCGTTTAGAAAAAGAATTTTAAAAAAATTCCATTGGTTCTCATCTTCTCTTTGAAAACGGTTAAAAACTAGGGCTGTCAACAGGCTGAGATGTCCCTTCAGGCTGTCGGATCGAACCATCCACAAACCAGATCAGGGCTAAATATTCATGTCCGACGGGCCAGGCTCAATCCTGAAAATCAGACCCAATTAATTTTAGGTCAGGCCTAGGCCCAAATATTTTACAATCTTGACTTGAAGCTGGACCTGAGCTCATCACCCCATCTGGTAAAACGATTTCCAACAGTCTTCGACGATCACTGAATATTCGATTCTTCCTTCAACTTGGAATTCATTCAAAAGAACTCTGAAACTTTTCATATAAAAACATATGGATTCATGTCTTAATTAATTGTTTGATTCATACGTATATAGGATCATCTTTTATGTCTTTCAGCAATTTCGATAGAAGGATTCCTCTACAAGTTGAATGAAGAATCCAACATTCAGTGAACTCCATTTGTTAGAACAGCTTCAATTGACTCTCGGCAAGCTGCTGACTTCACTAATGACGGGGGACGCCAAGATCGAGAACATTGGATTTGGGCCGCAGCGAATTTTTCAGCTTTAGAAAGGCCTAAAGGAAGACACAAAAGAATGCTCAGTCGATCAATCGATCCCAGGCTTCGATCAATCGACTGCGGCCAACAGGATTTGAATTTTGGCGGCATTCTATTTTCAAATATATATATATATATATATATATATATATATATATATATATATATATATATATATATATATATATATATATATATATATATATATATAAGCCTTGGATCACAAATCAATCGATCGATCAACAATGGTACTCGATCGATCGAATATATATATATATATATATATATATATATATATATATATATATACTCGATTGATCGAATCTTCGTGAAATAGAACACCGCCAAAGTTCGAAAATGGTTTTTAGGGGCATACTTGTCCTTTTTGGATATTTGTTTTCGGGTTTTATTTTCTTTTGTGAGGCCTCCTATATAAGGTCTCTCAATAAACATTGTAATTAGTTTTGATTATTGAATGAAAGAGCTTTTGCTTTTGGAACTTGAGATAAGTTTCTTCGAAGAGTGAATTTTTTTCCCGAAAAGGGTTTGGTGTAAAGCCAATGGTGCGAAGCCCACAATCTATCTTTATCTCTTTGATTTATCTTTCACTGCTTTTATTTTGTTTCCCATAAACCCTAACTCAGCCATTACTCTTTCACTATTCCAAAATCAAAACCCTAGCTTTTGTCTGAACCGTTGAATCGACCCGAGTCAATACACTGTGAACCTCACTTTAACCATAATCCATTCCGCATCAAAACCCCGGAGAAAACCAACGATCCCATCATTGAACTACGAGTGCCCAAATCTGGAAGCGGCTAGAGTTCTATCTCTAGGATCTTCCTTCCGCGAGGCTAATGGATCTAGCGCACGAACTGGACCCTACCCAAACCTACACTATCTTCTATGAGGAAAACCATGAACCTTAAGGTATTACAATTATGTATTGATTTTTGCTTGATTAATTTAATTTAATTTCGGCAAAACATTCATTTCATATTCATTCACGCAGTTTAGGATTCGTCCCGCATCAGCTAAGTTATAAAGACCCAACTTTGCGTCGATTTATTTGATCCCTCGCTCAAGCTCAAACGATCGATTTCGGGCCTAGGAGCAAGGATCCTCAATATCGCTAGCTTCTTTGTTTAATAACCTTTTTTATCAGATTTAGGCAGCTGGTTCCACTAGTCATGTCTTCAAGCTGAAGGCCAAGAAAAAAGTAGACGCCAGAAGAGCCAAAAGCCAAATGTCGTATAGTAAAGACAAGATACACTTAAATCGGCCAAGCTTTCAAGCCCAACTAAAAATTGAGATAGTTCAATCCCCGCCCATTGACTGCCCTAAGCATAGTTGATAAGAGCCCGGGGTCAAACTCATATTAGAGTGCATGAGGTTCCATATTGAAGGCTGTGTCCTAGACGAACAGATAATGGTGGGCCTTGTTCATTGCAATAGGATTGGGACATCACTTTCCCTTCTAAGAGTCAGAGGCATACGTATGGAGAGTGTGCCTTAACTAGATCGTGACTAATTATAAGTTGAAGAGAAGTTTCAACTTACTAAGTGCTGCATTATGTGTAGATGATAGGAAGAATTCACTAGCCTATTGATTTATTCGCTGACTACTGCTTTTGGGAATTGGAAGCTAGAAAGAAAATCATCAGATGAACTGATGAAGACTAGGAAGGTGTAACCGTGTAATTAAACTTCACGGTACTTCTTGATGCAACCCAAGGTGTGTGGGAATTGGAGACACTGTAGATATGATAAAGGTGATTAGTTGGAAGCGTCTTGGGACCAATTAGGTGATTGTTTGGAAGACATGATAAAAGATGAGACTCCTTAGCTAGAGAGGATTAATGGAATGTCCCTTTGTATATGCAATGTGTTACCTCTTCCATAAGTTGTACATTTTCTTTCATCTTGCAACTTTATCTTCGGAACAGTTGTTAGCTACAATTTACACTTATATAGACATTTCATATTTAGATAAACAATTTATGACTGACACTTTACAGTGTGCTGTATAGAAAGCACTTCTAGACCATGTGACACATCTTTTAAGGGATCCAAGTCATCAAAGCAATAGCTCCAATGGGGTGCTACCTTGGGCCAAAAATTACACCCATTGGAGATTTGAACCATCCGATCTATGCACTCTAATATGGCTTGTTGTAGCATATTTCTTTAGCGGTCCATATTAAAGCGGACAGAGCAGATGGTTGCAATCCTCTCATAAGAGTGATTCTTTGATTGAGACATGAGCAATGATGGGCCCTAAGTTGGACTACCTGGATAGATCAAACATGCGCACTACGTGGGGCAAATCTGGGCTGTCCGGGCCCAAGAGTCGGTGCCTTCATATTTATCTACATGATACTTGCATTTTTTTACTGCATGACCTCAGGTGGTTTGAAGGAAAAAAAAATAAAAAATTAGCATACTGCTACAAAAAATTGATTATTATAAATAAGCCTGACTGATAATGGGCTGTCAAGAAAAGGGTGGATACTGCTCATATTAGTAATGGCTCAGAATGCAGGAGCCCAAACTGCAGGTTCCCTCTTTACAAAATTTGGTCACTTTATGCTTGACATCTTGGAAAAGATAGGTGAGCCAGGGAACCACAAAAAAAAAAAAAGGACTTCCGACAAAACACTAGATGACCCTTTGCAAGGCAGATCTTTCCTTACAGAAATAAGATTAAAAGAAAAGATAGCACCCAAACCTGGAAGTTTTTACTGAAAATCTTAATCTTTGATGTACTTTCTCTAACTGCATATTCTCCTTCTGATGACCAGACAAATTCCAATGCAGAACCAAAGGATCTATTTCTCCATGCCAAAGCAGTATATATAATGTATTCTCCATCCCCGCAAACAACAACAAACCTCCCATTGGGGTTGTGTTTCAAGCTCTGAAAACAAAGAAGAGGAATAAAAAAATAAGAACAATTGAATCAATTTGGTGTTAACGACTGAATGTCAAAGAACCATTGAGCAACCGTTCTTATTAGCATTTAGATCGAAAACAAATGACAAAAATGAGGAGAAAATAAGACAGGATATTTCGTCGTCACACAACTCAACATATGATCTTTGCGGAATGGTCGCTAAAACAACCCATTATCTGCCTACCAGAAGTACTTCTAAGACCTAATGCCATGTATTTTCTTACATTGTGTAAAGCAAGACTTTTGCGTCAATGGCTAAAATTTCCATTTGCAAAACAATATGACCAAAAAAGAAGGATTTACAAAATAATAATTTAAAAATAAACCTGAAAACTTTACTAGTCAACAGTTGTCGATCCATTGGATTCTTCTAGATCATTAACTGAAGTGATTCCAGTCATCTCTCACAAAATGAAATTTTTGTCTGGAATCATTTTTTTGGAATATTCAATGAAGGTTAATCTCTTGTAAACTTCAATTTTCTTCTATAGAAAGTTCCTAGGTTAAACAATTCCATACCCAATTTCTTGCATCTGAGCCAATTCAACGTTAGAAGGAAATCCGATTCACTTATTGCAAGCATAGAACTCCAAGGCATAGCTGCCAGACCAGATGGGAACAAGAAACATATTTACTTCCGCAGGGAAACAGATTTCCCACTAAAAGTGCTAAGCCCCATAAACTTCCAAACTCAAATTTCTTCTCTATAGATATTTTGAAATCCCCACTGCCCAAAGAGGAAACCAGAGCATGGATGGGTTCAAGCATAGTTTCAATGGGAGTCGTAAGGGTAACCCTGTTCTGGCTGGGGTCGGTTAGGTTTTCCAGGATGAGAATGACAAGGAGATCCTTTCATACTTGATCAATAAGAGTGTCGAGTGTTGGTGCAAATAAGTCAGTGAAACAAGCAACTGAGCTAAAAAAGGACTGTGCCCAGATCAGTTTACAAAAATTCATAACTTCTCTATAAATCAAATTGAGATGATTCCTTGGTGAAAAGTAATCGTTCGAAGAATATGTACATTCTAGGAAAATTAGTCCGCACACTATTTGGAACTATAAGGCTACCTATATTCGAAAAAAGTCCATGCTAGAATGGTAACAGTAACAATGGAGAGTAGTGCATCAAAATTTTTGGAGCAATTAAACAAAATTTTGGAGAGAGAGAGAGATAGCACCAGAAAATTTAAGATCTTCCATTGACAAAAATAACTGTTCCAAAGTGTACAACTCAAAGGCTACCGATGCATATAACTGCTGAAACTGAAACGGACAAGCAAGTGGCACATATAGATGCAAATAACTATGATATAATCCCTGCATCGTGAACCCGGAGATTGGAGTCAAGGATTTAAGGTGACAAACCGTTGCATAGCAACAAAAGGATCAGGAAGAGTCAAATGACAATGTGCACGCCAAAGGCATATATGAAGGTTAAGAGTTCAGTCTCAAGAATAGTAGAGACTTCCTCAATCTCTTACAAACTCAATCACCCTCCATAGACAACGGGGACATTTCATGTTCTTCATGAGAGATTAAAGAGCCCCAAGCTAGCCATCATTGAAGTAATCACATCGAATAAATGCGAGAGAATGCCAAGAGATATACAAATATCTATTTAAATATGATACATGCATTCCCAAATATTTCTAGAATTCTCAAGCCAAATTCATCTTTAAGGCTATCAAAGTGATATTTGTAGCATCAATAAACAAAGGGTATGAGATGATTTCCATTAGGCATTCATGTACATGAGTTTAAGGAGTGCATGTGCATGGAAAAAATATATATAATATGTACATTAATGAATAAAGAAAACTTGGGAAAAAAAACTTAACACTTTAAAAGAAAAAGAAAAATCTTGAAAAAATAAACCTTATACGTAATTAGGTATAATTAAGTGATGGACATAGGATAAACAGTCCAAAATCAATTCATGTATTTAGGAAACCCATTTTATTCCTTTTGATCAGTTGGTATGGCCCTGTAATTTTATTAGGCCCAACTCAAGAATATACAAACTGTTCTGTCTAGTCTAGAAGTCCCTCTGATCCAAGGATTTGCATAATTAAGTGAAGCTTGAAATTAATTGATTACATAGGAATTTTTCTCTGCTTTTATAACACCAAGTGCAACGAGTTAGGGCCCTTAGACACAGCCATTCATCTATGAAAGTTTTCAATTCCTTTCTCTAAGGGGAGACTTCCGATGATGGCCAATCATTATGTCTTATGCGTTGGGAAACTGATGCAAACTAGGTATCAGTCCCTAACTCTCAGTAACATATAAAGTCTCAACAGTCCCTAATTATTAAAAAACAAACCTATTTAAACTCCTAAATTAACTAGGACTCTAATAACCCAACATAGTAACTCACTTAACACTAAAATCCCTATTATAATTTAGGCAATGTTTTAAATAGCGCACAGCATAGCGTTCGACCCCTCGCCTAGTGAAGCGTAAGCCTCAAGGTATGTGGTGTAAGCTTCATGATTTTTTTCTAATATTTAATTTTTATAAATATAGATAAATTTAAAAAATAGGAACAAAGTAAATAAAAAAAATTATTAAAAAAAAAAAAGAAAAAATTATAACAAAATGGGAAAAAATTTATATGAATAACATTTCATAAGTAGAACATGACAAATAAGTTACAGCATATGCTACAGGTTCTACTCCTAACGAAAATAAGCTTTGAAGTCCATAGGTTTTAAAATGTAGTGGTCGTTTTGTAAATGAAAAAAAAATAACTAATATATTGTAGCATGCGCTCCACAGTTATAGTGTATGCTATATAGACTGTAGCGAACTGTGACAGGGCAAACGGCATGGCGCGGCCAGCTGTGGGGCCTCTCGCATCCTGGTGTCGTGGGCACGCGATGTGGTGCCGTGAGGCACGCAACATCTTGGTGCCATGGGCACGTGATGTAGTGCCATGAGGGCACACGGCATCCTGGTGTCGGGGGCACGCGATGTGGTGCCAAGAGGGTACACGACATCTTGGTGCCAGAGGGCATATGACCTTGTGGCGTGATGCGGTTGCGACAAGGCTGCGTCATGGTAGCACTGGGGAAAGATGTGCAGGACAATGGGGGTGTTGGGGTGAAGATGACACTGTGTGCCATGGGCAGAGGACGTGTGCCATGGTGGTATGTCAAACCAACGCCTTTGAGGTCCTCCCATCCCTTCCCCTATGTTGGTAGCATTGGGGAAAGATGTGCAGGACAATGGGGGTGTTGGGGTGAAGATGACACTGTGTGCCATGGGCAGAGGACGTGTGCCATGGTGGTATGTCAAACCAACGCCTTTGAGGTCCTCCCATCCCTTCCCCTATGTTGGTGTTTAACCCTTATATAGGGGAACATGAGCTTAGCAACTTGGATGCGTCGCTAGCCATGGTGTGTCCCCCACCCAACATGTATGATAGCCTTATGGGCTTGAATCGTGCATCCGGGCCTTGCTTGGCGCTTGGTCGCTCTAGTCGCGTCTTGTGTACTAGGCCCATCGAGGAGTGGTTTCCAACTATCCTTGCAGTGCGGGTCCACTCCGTAGGGAGGCCGGCCATATACTCGGAGGAAGCGACGTGGGACTCTGTGGAGCACGTCGGCATGAGGAATAAGGATGCGACGTGGGACTCTGTGGAGCACGTCAGCATGAGGAAGCGACGTGGGACTCTGTGGTGCACGTCGGCATGAGGAATAAGGATGCAACGTGGGACTCTGTGGAGCACGTCGGCATGAGGCATGAAGAGGTGACGTGGGACTCTGTGGAGCACGTCAAAAAATGAGAAAGCTACGTGGGACTCGGTTGAGCACGTTGGAAAAAAGGGTCCAAATGTAACGTGTGTTGGTAACGAGGGCCACACACAAGAGTGGGATAGGCTGACTTAGCATCGGACGCTAAGTGTCGCATGCGGTTTCACTGCGGAAAAAGTGACCCCGTGACAGTATGCTACAGTCAAGCTACATAGGCTAAAAGCTATATGGGTGTGCTACACAGCGTTTAGGGTGTGCTACACCACGAGGCGCATAGCGCATAGCGTAGACTATTTAAAACATTGATTTTAGGACTCTAAATAGTTTAAATAAAAGAACATGGAATCTAAGTGATTACGTGACTGCAACACCAACACTGTCTCACCCCAACACTGCCTATAACTACATGATTTCTGGATTGTTTCAACCCCCATTCAATCCCTGTTTTAGCCTTCAAAACAGCTCCAAACTGCTCTAACATCTTTCCATGTGTCATCCTCCCTGGGTCAGAGAAGACTCAGCTCTATCGAAGCAATTTCCACATACAATTTGGAGTAGTATTTGTTCCGCTACATCTCTTGCTAGCCTTCGGCCCTTCAATCGTCAATCGCTTGCCATTGAACTCTCAATGCTGCAAATTTAAAAGATTCTTACTCTCCCCTTTGTTAGGTTTTAGCTAAGAACCCTCTTTCGCTGGTAGGAGTGTGATCTTCTTGTCGTCCATGATGAAAATGTATGTATTCTTTGCACTCCATCACTATCAAATTGTCGTGGCTTTCCCGATAAAAAATGAACGCGTCCACATGAACAACACCACACCACACATCATCTTGGTACTCTTTTCCAACAGAGAAAGAGACCAAGCATCGCGTGGAAACGTGAATCTCTCCACCCTTCATGAACGATTGGACCTTATATGATTTGGATAGAACTTTTCTTTTAGCTTCAACGTATTTCAACCATCTTCCTTGAGACAATGCTCCCTTCGCTAAATCCATCAATGATAATCATGCATATTCAGCCATGTGAAATGCACTCTGTAAGAAAAAGATTAGACTGTAGCCATATCTTCCATCAATAGGCTTCAAAGCAATGAGTAGAACCTTCTCAATGAGAAAATTCCCTCCATTGGTATCAGGTTCTACTACGATTTCATCACTCGCCTTTTCACTATCTTCCTTGCAATCCGGCTCTTCTTCTTTCGCCCTGTCGTCGTGATCCTCTTCTTAGTCTAGGGTCACTTGTCTCTTAGGACACTCATAGGGTCGATGCCCTACTTCTTTCCTCCAAAAGCATAGGATCGATGTCTACTTCATCACACCGAAAGCTTTTAATCTCCCCTTGCTTCACTTGAGTTTTCCTTTGAAGCACCATCGAAAGATCATCTCTACCTCCTCCTAATAAGCACTTGAGTGATTTATGTTTGAGAATGGGGCCTCTGTCATGCCATGCTTCCAATTTAGTTCTCAATTAAGTATTTCTTCTGCCTTGGGTGCACAAGAATAAGCATTGTCAACCCTCCATAAATCGTGAATGGAGATTTGACAATTTTGGCTCGCAACAATAAACCATCGTCGACCCATTGACATATCATCCATTCCATTGATCTTCTGTCTCATGCAACTTGGCTCGCGTCGTAAGGAGTTGGAATTCTTTCATGTATTCCATGATGCACTTATCACGTAGTCATCGATTTTGACAATGTTCATAGCTGTTTTTAGCATAGCTAGCCGGAAAAAATCAACGCAAAGATGGGACTTCATCTTCTCCCATGTGGATATTTTCTCTCTCCAATGCCAAAGTCGTTACACTTAGAAGTCCTTCCACCATGCTGGAGCAAATCCAAAAAAAATCTGCCACAAACTTCACCCTATAATGATCCAGTACCTCCTTTAATTTGAAGACATTATCAACTTTATTCAACCACTAGATAAATTCCTTCGGGTTCAAGCTTTCATGAAATTCCAACATGTTTACCTGGATCCCATAATTATTCCCTCGATCACAGTCACAATAGTTTTCCCCTTCAAAGCCAAATCTAGCCGGAAATTTTCGTTGGTGATGGTGATGTCTTCCTTTGCCTGTATCATCCCCCATATGATCACCTTCAACCTCCAAAGTTCCAACGCTCATGTGTAAAAGCAGCCATAATTCTTCCTCTGGGTTCAAGCTTTCGTGAAATTCCAACATGTTTACCTAGATCTGATAATTATTCCCTCGATCACAGTCATGATGGTTTTCCCCTTCAAAGACAAATCTAGCCAGAAATCTTCGCGGTGACGGTGATGGCTTCCTTTGTTTGTCTCATCCCCCATATGATCCTTCAACCTCCAAAGTTCCAATGCTCATGCGTAAAAGCATCCATCCTTCACTTCCTCCATCAATTCTTCCACCTTATCTATAAGTTGGTTCAACGTCAAAGCTTGTTTTGGAGGCATCTCGGTCACTTTCCAAGGAAAAACCCACTATGATACCAAATAATGTAGACCGTAGCCCACAAACACTTATAGATCGAATAATAGCGCCGAAAAATTATTAAGAACAGCAAATAGCAGGATTAAGGAGGTTAAAACCTGCCTTGGGTTATACCGGAAGGGCCAGCTCAATTGATGAATTTGTGGAGGGAAGCGGAGGTGGACGGGCTCTGGAAGGAGCTGTGGCCTGTGACGGTTTATGCGCTGTTCTGGGCCATCTGGATCGAGAGAAATAGTTGTCTTTAGAAGAAGGGCTAAGCCGCTTGGGATGGTTATTTGTGATATCCGGGACTTGGCAGTTAGCTGGAATGCCATAAAGAAGTCTGACTTCGAGGAAGGGTTGCAGCATTTCCTGCTGCTCTGGGACTGCTGTGCCGGTTGAATCTCTGGTGGGGGTCTTGCGGTGGTGCCTCTTGGGGGTTTCGCTTCTTCACGGCCTTGCTCGGGTTCCCGCGAGAGTCTTTTGGGGGGCTTTCTGTTGGGGTAGTGTCTTACTACCCACCAAGGTATGTCTTTCCCTTCTTTTTAATATAATAGTTTTGTTACCGCTTCAAAAAAAAAACCTGCCTCAGGAGAAAAATATAGTGTGTAAAAAACAGTCCACAGCAGTGATAAAAACAGTAAATCTTGTTAAAGATCTGCATGAAAATACAGCCTCTAACACACAATACAACAGGAACTATTCTGAATATTAAATAGACTTAGAACTGCAGATTCTAGGAGATAAAACAGTGAACAAGTACCTACAATAGCAGTGTTTATAGTTCCGAAAATATGTATTTCTACTTTATGGATCTCGACAGCAGCAGCTCCAAGAATCACCCAGTCACAGAATACTAAATTCAGAGTACCAGAAGACTTGAATATCCAGAAAGTAGCATAAGTACATTAGACTAAAAAGTCACGAGAACAGCAACTTGAAACTCAGCAGTTTTGGCCCCTCAAATTTTTTCCAAATCTTGTTTTCTTCTTACCAGTTAAACGAACAGTCCAAAATAGTCTTCCAAATAATAGAATATAGGGTTCAGATTAGCACCAAATATATTCAGATTAACTGCATAAAAACACAATGTGTAAAAACAGTTCTAAAAAAAGAACATAAGATTTATTTATTTAAATTTTTATTGCCACCTTTTTTTTTTATCAGTAACGAAAACTATATTGAAAAACAGCAAAGTGCTGACATTACAATACAAAAGAGAGATCAAAAAAAGGAAGAAAAAGAAAAAACACAGACACCAGGAACACACACAGCCTAGCTTCCTGGCCCCAACTTAGCCCGGGTCCCATAGTAAGGCCTCCTCGTCCAGCGCCGAAACCCTTCTGGCGACCCAGAACCACATGAGGTCCCTGACCGACTTCATAATCATCTCCACCGGTCTGCTTTTTCCCTCAAAAATCCTAGTGTTCCTCTCACACCATATACGCCAGAATACAGCGTAAGGGGCTACCCTCCAGTATTCCCCAAGCTGACCCTCCATGTGCACACCCGACCAAATCAGAAACTGCAGGTATGGGTTTGCCGGTGTAACCCAGCTCATCCTAAAGGATTTTAACACAATGCTCCATATTTCCTGCCACCTCGCAATGAATCAGTAGGTGCGCAGCAGTCTCCTCCCCACTGCTGCACATAACGCAACAATTAGGAATGTCCATCCCCCTACAGATCAACAGGTCCATTGTAAGAATTTTCTCTTTGAAGAGGGTCCAGATGAAGAACTTAATTTTCGGAGGGATGCTAGCCTTCCACAACTTGGCGCCTTGAAACCTGACCAACGGTCTTCTAGAAATCATTCTATAATAGGATTGACGCTGAAAATACTGTCCCTGCACGGGGCCCAACTGATCAGGTCATGACCCTGGTTGTGTCGTTGAGCCTCATACAACTTCTGGATCAATGCTGAGAACGACGCAACCTCCTCGTCCCGCAGCAGCCTTCTAGTGGTCACCTCCCACCCTATGCCCCCTTGGTGTTCCAAAACAAACTCCCCGATCATCCCTGCTGGTTCGTTGATATGGCGTAAATGTCGGGGAAGGACTCTTTGAGCGGCCAGCCATCCACCCAAGAGTCATCCCAAAAACGAATCCAAGTGCCACAGCCCCATCTGAACTGCAGCCCCCTATTAAACACAGGCCAAGTGCTGGAAATACTTTTCCACCACGCGGACGTCCGTCTATCAGTCGATGTGTGAATGCCCCAATTACCAATGGATAACCCGTACTTCTCGCACAACACCTCCTGCCAAAGATGGTCCCTCTCTTCCGGTCTTCCCACTCGCCAGAACCATTTCCCAAGGAGCGCGATGTTCGTTTGCCTCAAACTACGAATGCTCAGTCCTCCGCAACTGACTGGCAGTTGACACGTATCCTAGTTCACCAGGTGATATTTCATGTTCACACCCGAGCCCTCCCACAGGAAATTCCGTTGAATCTGCTCCAGCCTGTTAACGACTGCCACCGGGCATTTAAACATAGACATAAAATATCGACAACAAAGAAAGGACAGCTTTAACAAGGACAAGGCGACCACCACTGCTCAGCAGCTTCCTTTTCCACGGGGACAACCTCTTCGCGCACCGTTGCAATAAGGCTCCCAATCCCGCGCCGAAGGTAGACGAAGCCCGAGCGGTAGACCTAGGTACTTAATTGGCAGTTTCTCAGATGTGCAATTCACCGTTTGAGCCAGCGAAGATAACAAAAGATCATCAGTCCCAATACCAGTTATAATAGATTTGGAAAGGTTGATATGCCGCCCAGAGACGGCCTCGTACACAGCCAACACGTCACAAAGAGCTCTACATTCCCCGAACTCAGCCTTACCGAAAAATAGTGTGTCATCCGCGTACTGAAGATGAGATATGGATCTGCCAAGGCTTCCCACTTGTTGAACACCGGATAGGCGATGGATACTTCTCGCCCGCCCAATCAGACCCGACGACGCTTCGGCCACGATGTTGAAGAGAAAGGGGGATAAGGGGTTACCCTGCTGGATCCCTTGGGAGTTTTTGAAATACCCCGCAGGTGTGCCGTTAATAAGGACCGAAAATCAGGCAGAGGCAATGCAGCCTCGTATCCATCTTCTCCATCTGGTGCCGAAACCCAACCTACTAAGCATATAATCCAGAAAGTCCCAATTTACACAATCATACGCTTTCTCCATGTCAACCTTCCAAAGGATGGCCGGTCTGCGATCAATATGCGCTGAATGGATCGTCTCTTGGGCCACCACAACGAAATCGACAAGCTGTCTACCCCTTACGAACGCTCCTTGATTTGCGGAGATAATTTTGCTCATAACCGGTATGAGCCGATTGGCAAGGACTTTGGAAATAATCTTGTATAGGCAGTTGATGAGACATATTGGACGGAAGGCGGCGATATCTTCAGCACCGTCTTTCTTGGGTATGAGGGTGATAAAAGTAGAATTCATACTCCAACCAATGAAGCCCGACGCATGGAATTCATGGAAGACCTCTATCAAATCAGGCTTAATACTCGGACAGAAAAAATGGAAGAATTCCATGGGGATACAGTCTGGTCCCGGCGCCTTATTCCTGGCCCCATATTTGACCACCCGCCAGATCTCATCCTCGGTGAACTGTCATTCCATCTTCATGCGATCCTCCTCCGATATAGCCTGAAACGACAGCCCATCCAGTTCAGGCCGTGTCAGCCCGTCATCAGTAAATAGTTGTTTGTAGAACTCGACGATCTTATCCCGGACCTGCTCCTGATCCGAATACAGCAACCCGTCCACCACAATGCTACCCACATAGTTCGTCTTGTTGCGTGCGTTGGCCACTGCATGGAAGTATTTGGTATTGGCATCGCCCTCTTTGACCATCTGACTTTGGCCTTTTGTCTCCAGCTCACTTCTTCAGCCATGCAAACGTTATTAAACTGTAATTTTTTTAGGAATCTTTCATCTCTTTCAACCGTAGTCAGAATTCTGCTCTCCTCCAAGTTGTCCAGCTCCTGCAACCGGCATAGTAACTTGTCCTTAGTACCTTGATCCGATCCAAAAACCTCCCTATTCCACACCTTTATTCTCTCCTTAACCCTGCGCAATTTGGAAATGAATCTGTAGACCGCCGTCCCCCGGGGAGTCGGTTCAGCCCAGCACTCTCGAACCAGTTCCGGAAACCTTTCATCCATCAACCACATGTTCTCGAACCTGAACGGCGACGGCCCTTTCGTCCTCGAATCGCATGTAAGGACTAACGGGCGGTGATCGGATACTACACGAGGTAAACATTCAAGCCTTGCTCCCGGAAATAAATCTAACCACTCCATATTACATAAGAACATGTCCAGTTTGCTTAAGGAGGGGTTCTCTTGCATACTAGACCACATGAATCTCGCCCCGGTAAGCGGAACATCCATCAGAGACCAGTCGGATATGAATGAATTGAAATCACGCATCACAGTGAGGTCCGGCTGCCCACGCTGCTTCTCATACCCCCAGCGAATGGCATTGAAGTCTCCCCCGAGGCAAAGGGAAGGTCCCACCTAGCAGCGAGAGACGCCAATTTGAACCTAGGGGTGTTATTGGGTCGGTTTTGGGGCAAAATCGAAACCGAACCGATAACTATCGGTTTCTATTTTATGAAACCAAAACCAAACCGATAAGGTTCAAAACCAAAACTGAACCGATAGTTATCGGTTCGGTCGGTTTTCGGTTTCTAAACCTCAATTTTTATTTTTATTTTATTAGGAAGCCATTGTCAATTCATAAAGGTCAGATCACTGAAGACTCTGTAGGTTGTTGCCTATATTGCTAATTTGCTATTAACCATCCAAAAGTAGGTGATTGATCAAATGGCTAAGAACATTTCCAAGAAATTAATGCACCAATTGGACAGTTCAGATTGATGGGTATTTTCTATATAATTTTATTTTAAATAAAAAATGACAAACATATCAGTAGAGAACAATTCAGGAAACCAAAATCTCAAATGCAAAACCCTAAAACCCAATTCAACACAAATACAAACTACAAAGGGAGTCCTAAGAAACCCAAAATCACAAATTAAAATACACTATACAGAAATCACAATTAAACAAAATGGGGTCTTAAAACCCCATAAATACACATCCTTTAAACCCATTACCACTCCCCAAAGCCTATAACTTAAATAGTTCTTGCAACAATATAAAAACACATGAGAATATAAGATTTCAAAGGGGAGAAACAGACTTCTTTGTTTGCAACCTAAGTTTTGTATGCACTATGCACTTATGCAGCCGGGTAGCACCACTATCGGTTTCTTATCGGTTCGGTTTCGATTTTTTAACGTTAAAATCGAAACCGAACCGATAACTATCGGTTTCTATTTTTCAAAACCGAAACCGAACCGATATGTCCCAAAACCGAAACCGAACCGAAATTCAGGTCAGTTTTGGTCGATTTGGTCGGTTCAGGTCGGTTTCTGCACAGCCCAATTCGAACCAGAAATCCTCACGGTCTCTGTCAACCGATGGCCCATAGATGCAAGCAAACATCCACGCAATCTCGGAGTCCTTGTTTCGTAACACCACCGCACCCGCGAACACTCCCACCTCTTCGTCGATCTTTTCAAACAACCTCGAGTCCCACGCTACCAAAATACCGCCTGAGGCGCCAATGGAATCAACCCCATCCAATCCCAACGGCTACCTCCAAGCACTGCTCCGACTTTCTTCCTGTCACAGTTGCCCCATTTGGTTTCTTGCAGGGTAATAACCGCGGGCTTTAGCGTAGCGATCACCTGCTTCACCCCGGCCCGTTTGCTCCCTTCACAAATACCCCTTACATTCCATGATAGCATCTTCATGCCCAACTCCGATACATCCCGCCCTAACCTCGGAAGGCCGAAACCTAGGCCCCCCCGGCCCCCCTCCCATCTGTCATTCCCCACTGTAGCCGCGCCAGCTCCCGTGATCGGCCCCAACGTTTCCTTTTGGTCTCCTGGCGCTTGGCCAAGATGGATTGGAAAACCTCGCGTAGATCTCCATCTGTCCCCTAAACGATAAACCAAGTTCACGCCCAACATAGATCAGGTGATCAATCTCGGCCGCGTCCGCACCCACCATATCAGACTCCACATCTATACCCATCGGTAAAATTTCCATGACTGTGCAAGTTCGGAGCTAACTCATGGCGTAGGTTACCATAGCTCCTCACAGATCGAGAACACGAGTTCCTCGGGTTCTGCTCAGTCGTCGAAGCCGCAATAGAGGTTCGTGAGGTGGAATACGGACCACGGCTACCGACCGGTAGTTCCTCACCCCCACCAGCCTCCCGATCCAAGCTCAAATCCTTCTCCGTAGACGACGAAGATAGAACACGATGCAGGCCAAAGTCAGAAGCCCCCTGGGTGGATCCTGTACCACACGAGGTCCAAGAAGGTTTCCCAGTATAACTACCTAGGTTTTGACCCAAGCCCAACACCTGGTGGCCTACAGCGACCCGGAAATCCCAAAAACCCGACACAAAATCACTCAAAAGCGACCAGGATCAAGCCAGATGCCGACCCACCCAGTCCCCGCCTCCAGCTGTCCTCCGCACGGGAGAAGTGTTGACCTGGCAAACCATGTGTCCACAAAGCTAACCTCCACCAGCCACTCCTTTAACTTAACAATAGCCACGTCATCCACAGTAGCAGCCACCTCACCCGACCAACTCTGCACTAAGTCAACCCGCTGCCAAAAATGAGAGTACTCAGCGTGTACCTAAAGCCCATGTGTTGATCTCCCAGCATCTCTCGAGCCCCGAAGACGTTTAAAAACCTTTCCTCTTCGATGAAACACCTTAAAACCCTTTTTTGAATCAGGGTTCCTTTTGCAGCAGGGGGAAACACCGACTTCCATCTCCATCAGATCCCAGGTACGGTGCCAAACTTCGTCCTTCCTCACCGTCAGCCCCGGCGTTTCACCAACCACCTCCGGCTACAGACGTACGGAGATAGCGGAGCTATACGGCAACTTCGGAACCGTACCATTCATCGAAGGTGAGCGGAAAAACTCACCGCTACTCGAAAGATCCCAGAACGTCGCCTGAGTTTCTAGGATGTAAGGATTAGCCGGTGATCGATTCAAATCTGTGGACGGTTTCCACCAGCCCGCAACATCTCCTCGTCGCTAAGGAGCAAGGCATCTTCAACGATCTCCCCCTCTTCCACCATCGTTCTAGGGCAATGAGCACCCCCATCCAGAACGCAGCAACCAGACCCCCCCCCCCCCGCGTCGAGGACGACCTCCGGTGTACACCTGGGCCCAGCGGATCCGGGGTCGTGCTCCCCTCCGAGCATCTCACTATCGCCCGGCCGGTCCGATATTCCCCGTCCCTTTTTGGTTCGATCTTCGCCGTGGATTCTTCTGCGGCACTTACGAGTTTGTCTATTCCGGTGTCCCGGGTCCATGTGGCTTCATCATGCGGTTGCTGCGGGACGAGCACCCGCTCCACGAGTGACATTTCTATGAAGACTCGGAATTTTTGGCCACTGAGGCAGATGTCGCATGATCGCGGTATATGTTCCCAGGAGGCCACGACGATCAAAATACAAGCATCAGAGGTGTCCCAAAGGTTGGCAGAGCTCCGTGTGACGGGGCCAATACTCGAGCTTGCGGCATGGTGCGCGTGGCACGGCATGTGGTGCCAGGAGGGCACGCGACATGGGGCCATGTTGGCCTTGCGACGTGGTCGTGCTGCGAGGATGCGACACGGTCGCATGAGGGTATGACGCGGAGCGTCACGGTCGCGACACGGACGCGACATAGCCAAGGTGGGCTAGCGATGCATGAGGCGTTGCGGTATGTCAAACCAATAGGTTTGAGGTTATCCTGCCATTCTGGCTGAATGACTGTTTTACCCTTATATAGGGAAGGAGCTAGAGAGCTATTCCCACACACGGGCCTTGCGTTGCGGAGGGCGCAAGTGTCTCTAGGCCCGAAAGGGTGGGCCTAGGGCGTCGGCAGCGATGCGTGTGGAACGAGGGAGGTTGATGTATGGCTCCGGACTCACGTCATGGTGCATACTGGGCAACCTCACGAGACAACACCAAAGGCTGCGTGGGACTCGATTGAGCACGACATGTGGGCTAAGGGGCGTCGTGTGCTAGTAATTGAACGCACACGAAGGCAAGCTGCGTGGGACTCGGTTGAGCACGCTGGCGAGGCACAAGGTCAGGCTTGGTTCGGCGGTGGCGAGGTACTAGTGCAAAGTGCAGGTGAAGCAAGCGAGGCCAAGTTAAGCGCGGCGGTGCAGATTGGCGTGTCGTAAGGGACACGATGAGCCGAGTGGTAGGCCGTGAAAGCGAGGCAACCATGTTGGGAGGAGTTCCGCCTCTAAGCGGGTGGTATCGGTGATGTGAGATGGGTTGGCCGTTGCGTGGTAGCGAAGCCGCTGGTTGAAAGCGTCGAAGGGCGCCCTCGCGACGATTGTTATCGGTAGGCTGACCTAGCGAAGCGTCGTTAGGTGCCGCACGGACCGAGGTTGCGGAAGTGCGACGACCGTGACATCCGGTCGTGAGGATGGACCAACCACAATGGCCCCAATCGCCTGAGGACTTGAGTCCAAGCATGAATCGAGTCCACGGACCAATCAAACCCCCTTCCCACCAGAAGTCCCCCGTTAGGATCCCACGCTGACACTCCACCCGTGCCCCGTCAATCAAAAGCTTTTTGTTCAAGCGTGGCACCGTGTGATATTTAGTGTTAGTGATAATAGAAACTATAGGTCTATTGGTGTATCCCCAGGAATTTTGAATCCATCTATGTAAATAATATAACGATAAAGTATCTTTGATTGTGTATAAGATAACCCAGTATAGTTTCTGATTTTTTGCCATAGAATCAAACTGAGGGGAACTAAAATCAACCAGGGCACCTCCCAAATCAGGGGAGTGACGGGGAGGACCAACTGGGGGAGCCGGTGGTCCCACCCACCGTTCCCTCATTCGTTCGGGCCTGCGAGCTCTCGCCGCCTCGGCGTACAAGGGACCGTGGCGCCAAAGGATTGGAAATTTTTTTACACCCGCGATTGACCAACCGTCATGTAGATCCCGTAGCTGGTTCCCATTCAGGATCGTTTGGTGATTGAAGATCCCTTTGGGAGGAGGGTCGTCAGCCATGGGTCAAAATATCGTCCGATACTGATACGTATCGGTTTTGGACCTCACCGATACATTCAAGGTACCGTATCATTGCCTCCCATACAAAAATTCAAAATACCAGATGATACATTGGAATGTATCGTCCGATACATATCGGTTTTGGGTCTGAACGATACGTATCGTTTTTCCGAAATTTTAACCCACGTCGTCAGCCGACTTGACCATCTTACCTTCCCCTCTGGTTAAAACACACCCAGCACGATGGTAAATCAGCCGCCGCCGGAAATTCAAATTACGGCAATCGTCACAGAACCAGTCTCCCGCCCTTAGCACCAGGGGAGGATTAGCCACCATTCTAAAAACCTTATTGTCACCTTTTTATTACTGTAAAAAAGAACATACAACTACCTTGTTACAACATCATACGTAAAAAAGGGCGGGGGGGGGGGGGGGGGGGGATTGTGAGGTACACCAATAAGAAGCATGATCTTTGCATCCCATGGATAAGGAATCAACATACTTGAGGGTAACGTTTACAGACTCCTTCACAGCCAAAGGCAATCTTTATTTTTATGTTATTCTAAACATAAGATTTATTTATTTAACTTTTTATTGTCACCTTTTTATTACTGTAAAAAGAGCATACAACTACCTTGTTACAACATTATGCGTAAAAAAGGGTGGGGGGGGGATGTGAGTACACCAATAAGAAGCATGTTCTTATAGCTGAGGAATTTGCATCCCATAGATAAGGAATCAACTTACTTGAGAGTAAAGATCACAGTTTCCCAACTCCTTCACAGCCAAAGGCAACCCTAAACCATAAACAACATATTTTTTATGTTGTTCTAAACATAGGATTTATTTATTTAACTTTTTATCGTCACCTTTTTATTACCGTAAAAAGAACATACAACTACCTTGTTACAACATTATGTGTAAAAAAAGACCAAGGCAGGTAAAAATTGTGAGTACACCAATATGAAGCACGATCTTATAGCTGAGAAATTTGCATCCCATAGATAAGAAATTAACATACTTGAGGGTAAAGATCACAGCTTCCCAACTCCTTCACAGCCAAAGGCAATCTTTCTCCATCAGTAACCTGAGAAGGTAAACGTCCAATGTGCCACGTGAAGATCAGCAAGCAGATTTGCACTTTCAAGTTTAAGGGTATCATGTCATGCAACAACAATAACAGTCAGTGCAACTAATGTGACTTTACCTCAAAATCTGATCCCACAGTCTTGATGTTGACGGTTTGAATTTCATTATGCTTAGCCCATATGATTTTCCCACTGCTATCCATACTAGCAACTGGTTCTTCTCGACCAATTTTTATCATAATGCTCCCTTCATCATATCCAATCACAACCCTGTATAAGAATAAAGCCCCAGACTCTTACTAAGAAAGTGTACAACAACCTTGTAAAATTCTGTCTTTTAAACTTCTTAGGACACCTCAACTTCAACCCCATAAATGCAATAACGAAAACAAAAATAAAAATATGCATATGAAAGGTTAAATTATATGCTGTTCCTGTTCGCAACATAAGCTGTCTGCATGCTGCAGAAAAATGGAACTGATAATTTGGGACCTGTTGTACATCCGTGAGTAAAGCCATAAGAATAAGAGCCGAAAAAATTCTCCTATATTTCAAATTCATGAGAAAGGAAAGAGCATTAAGAAAAAAAAAAGATGGCGACGCTTACCGCCGTGAACCTTTCATATATCCAATAGCCCACACTCGTTCAAGACCATAATTCAAAGTGTTCTCGAGCCTGTAAATTAATGAACACAACAAAGAAACCAGATCAAACTGGGAGTTATCAAATATATTGACTACATAACTAGCAGAGCTCCTTTTGTAATTAGCAATGTATATTTGTTGCATCCTCATCTGGGGTTGCTTCTATGTAACTAGTGCTGCAACAAGAAGTGCATAGTAATAGAGAAAATATATGAACTTAGAACCATCTTTCCTATATGAAATAAAAGAATATGAAGCAGAACATAAAGTTTCTTACCAGCAAACAAAATAATGGGGCAGAGCTCATGTTTTAATTAGCACTATTTGCAATGTACTCGTCTGAAATTGCTTTCATAAAACTAGTACTGCAACAAGAAGTGGTTAGTCATAGGGCATGGTATGACCTTAAAACCATCTTTGCTTTATGGAAGAAAAGAATCTGTCGGAAGCAGGACACAAAGTTCCTTGTCAAGTACCATTAAGAGCCGGGATTAGTGTCCCATTCAGACAACAATAATCCAAGCCAATAGGAACGAGTAGACCACAGAGGATGGATTAATGGGGTGTGACAGCCATGGGTCAAAATTTAGGTTTTCCGATACGTATTGTCCACCCTCAAAACAAAGACGATGTGTATCATTATCGCCGATACATTGAATGTATCGGCAATACAATGAAAAAAAACAATGGTACAGACCAGCGATATAAACGATACGGATTGTGTACCGCTGGCCACCAATACCAGTACGTATCAGACGATACGCACCGGTATCGTCCAAGATTTTGACCCATGGTGACCGCCATAAACAGATAGAGCTATGACTGCCTTCAGTCCATGACGATATTTTTTAGCAACCCAAGTCATCAAAGCAGTAGTTCATATCAAGGGTGGGTCAAAATAGCAGTTTCGTTTTCGGTTCCGGACATGACCGAAACCGAAAATTTGAACTGAAATTTTCGCCAAAATTTTGAATTCTGGCCGATAATTTCCCCTCCATATATATTTGGACCGAAATTTCGGTGCAAGTTATTGTTTCGGTGGGGACCGAAACCGAAACGATTCAGCCGATAACTTGAGTTATCGGCCGAAATTTTGAACCCTGGTTCATATACTGAACTGACATGGGCTCAAACTATCAGATCTATGCACTCGCATATGCTTGTTGCCTATATTTTTTCAATGTTCAATATTAAAGTGCACCAATTAGTGGGGTTGAATCCTCTCATAAGCATGATTCTTTCGCTGAGACGTGCCAGTGATGAACTGCTAGTTGGATTCACTGTATTGGTCAAAGAAGTGTGCCACATGGCCTAAAAGTGCCATGGCTTTATCTGTGTACAATCATTCAGGAGAGTTGCTCCCACGTAAAATATGTCTAGTCATACTAAGCACTACAAAAAGTGAAATAGTTGTCATGTGTAACTTCCCTAGAAAAAACCTACACTGTCATAAATTAGGATGCATGATGAACCAACAACCGGCAGATCAATAATCTGAGGCATAAGACCATTATCACTTGATTTAAGCTCCACAATGATGCCGACAGAAAAATCCATGTTAACAATATATATATATATATATATATATATATATATATATATATATATATATATATATATATATATATATATATTGCAAAAAAAAATCGTTTAGCTGTTCATCGTAAGGTTGGGAAATAAAAAGGGCAGAAGACTGCTCAGGAAGAAGAATGAATATCCATGCATACAAATGATCCCAGATAGAAAACCGAATAATCTGACAGAGGCTCTAAGCAGAGTGACAAATATGAAAGTAATTGCCACATAGAATGCTCATTAGAAAGAAAGAAAATTGCATAAAGCATCTCTAGGTGGCAAATAGTCATGCCATTAGTAGAACATCAACTGAGAAGAAGCTAGTATGCAAAAAGAATATGTATGTGGAGACTAAGTTGAGTGCATCACAAAGCTGTCAGACTGGACCAGATCACAAGTTGAAACAGTCTAATATGGATATGGATTGAAACTTGATGAAGAAAGAAACAACAAAATTAGTGAATTATCATCAGCATTCTACAACTTACTATGATGATGCACAACTTACTCATCTTTGTAACAAACGATATAGGACTTTAGGAAATAAATGAGAAGAACAGATCATCACAAATGAGAGGCTCTGCCAAAAGATTCTATTGCACACTAGTTGTTCTATAAGTAATTCGATTGCATTCTCCATAATCCAAGCTCCAGACAAAAAAATCCGAAACATATTTGAAAAGACAAATTAAAAAACAAATCCTAAAAATGCGCTTTCAAACTAAACATTTAGCTTCGAAGTCACAAATAATAAGTTGCAATGAGAAAAACAGCCAGATCTCGTTGAAGGATGAACGAATCTAAAAGAAGTTATGGTTCACATATAAAAGGGTGCATGCCATATGCAAAATGACTAATCCTAATTGGAAATAGGGGAGAACTTAATATTGTCATCCAGATGTGCTAGTATGAACAACTTCCATATCATAAAAGCTTTGGTTTCAGTCAACTAATGAATAACACTCAAAAAGAATAACTAAGGTAAAAAGAGGCAGAACTTACCTATATGTGGTCGAATGCCAAATGCGAACAGTCCCATCCTCAGAACCTGTAATTATTATAGGAAGTTCGGGATGGAAACAAACTGCAGAAACATTGTGTGTATGGCCTTCAAGTGTCTGAACGCAGCTTTTGGTTTGGTAGTCCCAGACCTTTTTCACGAAATTTATCAACAGAAAGATGTCAGAATCAAAATTACAAATAACCCAGAATTTCTCAAGGAAGAGAAGCAAAGAGGCAGACCTTAGCTGTATGGTCATCAGAACCTGTGATCAAATATGGCCTATCACCACCAGTAAAGTAATCAACACAATTAACACCTTTCAAATGGGCATCCAATGTAAAATTTGGGTCAGGAGAACCAAGATTCCAAATCTGAAGCGTTCGCATTTAAGAGAAATATCACATCATCAAATCCATTAAAGATATATGTCATGAATAATGAAACAAAAACTGCAGCTCACAACAAACTAAGGAGTAAGGACAAACAATCTCTGTCAAACCTTTATCGTACGATCAAGGGAAGCACTTGCAAAAGTGTTGGTGTCTTTCGGATTGAAAGTAACTTGCATGACATAGTGTGAATGGCCCTCGAAAATCTGAGTACACATCCAACCCTTCTCCCAATCCCAGAGCTTTATAACCATGTCATCAGATGAAGACAACACGTATGGTAGGGTTGGATGGACAGCCACACACCTAATGTAATCCGTGTGCGCTTCAAACACTTTAACCTTATCCATTGTATTATAATTGTAAACACGGACATACATATCATCTGCCCCAGCTACTACCCACTGTTTGCGTGCTATAAATTTTGCTGATCGCACTGCAAATTAAGATGTATACTTTAAAATGTATAATCAACCTTGAAAAGAACAGATAATTCTTCACTGAAAATAGATCTAGTACCTGGTAATTCAGTGACCTCAAAAGACTTAGCTATAGTCTGAAGCAAAATCACCAAATTTTCAATTAGTTATCTCCGTGAAAAGCAAAGAAAAGAAAATGAGATGATGGTTGACAAAAAAAGAAACTCCCGAAGTCTCACATGGTAACTCTGAAACAGCATATACAAATTCTTGATTGTTAGAATGGTGAGTACATAAAAGAAAATTAGGATTTGATTACACTAATATTTCTTTCATGAATGAGGAACAACTGAATACTTCCAGTGGCATGGTGATGCAGGACAGGAACCCTAAAATGCGTGTTTATGATTTTATGCGATTTTGCCGAAATTAAATAAAATTAAATCAAGTTTAATCTCAAAGTTATCTTAAATACCTTAGGGTTCAGAGAATTCAGGTTGGTAGATCACGCGAGATCCAATTAGGGTCCAGTCCGATGCGCAAGTACTATTAGATTTGAGGTGAGATCGGCCTAGAGATAGAACTCTAGCTTTTTCCAGGCTTGGGCGTTCGTCTTCGATCCGACGTAGATTCGCAGGCTCTAACTAGGGCTTTGGAAATAGGTGTATGATTTTGTAATGGGCTTATGGTTTGATTTATGCCTTAAAAAAGGGATTTGGGCTCTGTTTGATTTGGGATTCGGAAAGGGATTTATGGTTTTAGGGATCAAGAAATCAATAGGTTAAGATGTAGGAGAAACCAGCAGGGATCAATAAGGCAAAAGATTCAAAGAAGACAGTGATAGAAAATAGAGAAAATAACAATGGCTTTTGGGAATCACTCCCTTGGCCTCACACCAAACCCATCTCAGGCAAAGAATATTCAAGCATAAAAGCATTCAAAATATTCAATAATTAATTAAAAAGTCTTTACAAGCCTCAATATATAGGCCAGGAATAATTAAAATTCGAAATAAAGAGTTATAATATAAATAAAACACAAAAAGGTAAATTTTCGCAAAAAAAACTCAAAATCCGGAAAACCCGTCACGACGTCTACGGACAGATAGGGGGCAAAATCACGGACGTCCGTCACTGTTCATCACGGCCTGTCACTGTTCACGGGCATCCATCACTGTTCATCGTGAACAATAATTTTTTATTTTTTTTCTTAACGTTCCTCGTCATTCTCCTCCACTCAAAATATTTCATCACCAATGAAACACGCATGTTGTACTCGGACTCGGGCTCCCTCTCCTCTTCTTTCGTCGCCGGTAAAAACGATGTGGTCTGAATCCAATGTCCATGTATGTGGCGTCCCCGTCAATTCCCCTGGACCAAAAAGGTTTCATCACCGATAAAACGCGCTCGTGGTAGATGTCTAGCAGGTCGGGGTTCAAGCGACGAACTTCATTCTCGTGGACCCAAGTGTTTTCGAACTCCAGTTTGCCGACCCATTTAACCAAGTACTTCTAGAATCCCCCGTCATGTGTAGAGACGGCATGATCGTTGATTATATCCTCTATCTCATATGATCTCTGTCTGCTTGGGGAAGGAAGAGGTATAGGTTGCAAGGTTGGATTGGGGTTGAGGCTAAGAAGTGGCTGGAGTGGATTTTCAGGAGGTGGGGTGAAGCCCAAATAAGGAACCAAGTCCTTCACATTGACTGTTGAACTAACCCCCGTGCCTGGAGGAAGCTCGAGCACATATGCATTAGGACCACTCTTAGCCAAAATTCTAAAAGGCCCAGCGCCTCGGGATTGGAGCTTCTTTGCGGATTCCGATGGGAATCGCTCAGGCCTAACCCAGACCATCACATAATCACCCATGTGAAATTCTTTATAACGCCTGTGAGCATCTGCAGATAATTTATATTCATTGTTGCTTGAATTAATATTCTGTTTAATTTCGACATGCAACCTATGAATATGTTGTGCAAATGAATCGGCAGACTCTGACACTCTATGGGATGCAAACATGGGGATCAAATCTAATGGGGTCCTAGGCCTATGACCATACACTACCTCAAAAGGACTCGTGCCTATGGACCTATTGACAGAATTATTATAGGCAAACTCAGCTGTAGGTAAGATGGTATCCCAAGTCCTAACATGATCACCGACAAGACTACGAAGGAGATTCCCAAGGCTCCTATTGGTGCTTTCGGTTTGGTCATCCGTTTGAGGGTGGTAAGCTGTCGAGAATTGGAGCAATGTGCCCATCATGTGCCAAAGGGTCTTCCAAAAATAACTAGTAAATTTAACATCCCTATCAGACACAATGGTTTTGGGCAACCCATGAAGACGCACTACCTCCGCAAAAAATAATTTAGCAATATGAGATGCATCGGAGGTTTTGGAACAAGGAATGAAGTGGGTCATTTTGAAAAATCGGTCCACTACGACAAAAATGGAATCGTGCTTCCTAGGGGGTCTTAGGAAGTCCAAGCACGAAATCCATAGAGAGGTCTTGCCACGATGTGTGTGCCACGGGTAAAGGAGTGTACAAGCCAGTATTTTGTTTGGTCTGTTTTGACACTTGGCAAGTATAGCAATGTTTGACAACCCGAGCAACATCTCTCATTAGGCTAGGCCAAAAGAACCTATCCTCTACGAGCGCAACAGTTTTATTGCGCCCGAAATATCCGGCCATCCCTCCAGCATGTCACTCATAAATGAGAAAGTCACGCAGTGAGCTGGTCGGGTTACTAAGGAGAGCAGTGTACTCAACCCCAAAATCTGGGCACTCGGGGTACTCATCCTTTAACTGTTCAAACCCGACGACCTCGGTCCTCATTGTGCGCAAAGTCACCACTCGCCGACTAAGTGCATCAGCGGCCCTATTTTCAGCACCAGCCTTATGCTTTAACACGAATGTGAACCCTTGAAGGTACTCAACTCACTTCGCGTGACATGGGTTCAACTTCTTCTGTGAAGCAAGAAAGCGTAAGGCTTCATGGTCAAAGAACAACACAAATTCATGCGGTCTAAGGTAATGCTTCCAATACCAAAGAGATCGAACGACCGCATAGAACTCTTTGTCATAGGTGGAGTAGTTTTGCTTCGCCTCGTTAAGTTTTTCACTAAAATAGGCCATAGGGTGAACCTCTTGGCTAAGCACTCCTCCTTGCCTACACCCGATGCGTCGCATGCGACTTCGAAGACTTTGGAAAAGTCCGGTAAGCGCATGACGGGTGCACTACTCATTTGTTGTTTGATCTCAGCAAAGGCTTTCGTCGCTGCTTTGCCCCATTTAAAGTCCCCCTTTTTCATGCAATCAGTAATTGGGGCCATAATGGTACTAAAGCTTCCGATGAAGCGACGATAAAAAGTAGCCAAGCCATGGAAGCTACGGACATCGTGTATGTTTATAGGCTCAGGCCACTCCACAATGGCTCTAACCTTTTCGGGGTCCACGACCATTCCATCGGCCGAGATAATAAATCCCAAGAAAACAACATAATGTTGCATGAAGGTGCATTTCTTGAGATTTGCAAACAACTTCTCGCCCTTGAGGGTCTCACAAACTAACCTAAGGTGGTTCAAGTGTTGATCGTTGTTATGACTATAGATCAAAATGTCATCGAAATAAACAACAAGGAATTTGCGTAGAAACAGCCTCAACACTTGGGCCATGAGTCGCATGAAAGTGCTCGGGGCTTTAGAAAGCCCAAAAGGCATGACCATCCACTCATAAAGACCATCTTTAGTTTTAAAGGCGGTTTTCCACTCATCACCGAGGCAGATGCGGACTTGATGGTAGCCACTCTTAAGGTCGATCTTTGAAAAGATAGTGGCACCAACCATCATGTCAAGCATGTCATTGAGCCTTGGTATGGGAAATCGATACTTAACGGTAATCTTGTTGATTGCACGGCTATCCACACACATGCACCATGTACCATCTTTCTTGGGAGTGAGTAGGGCAGGTACGGCACAAGGGCTCAGACTCTCTTGGATGAACCCCTTCTGAAGGAGTTCATTGACTTGCCGAGTCAACTCGGTGTGCTCAACCGGATTCAACCTGTAGTGGGGCAGGTTCGGTAAGGTAGATCCGGGAACCAAGTCAATTGCGTGTTGGATATCACGCAGAGGAGGGAGTTCGTTTGGTAAGTCTTCAGGGAAGACATCCATAAACTCTTAAAATCGGCTCAACCTCCTGGGACACTCGCTCACCGACTCAGGAGCACTCTCTACGATGACAACTACGTACACCACTCTCTTCTATCGATGTTTTTTCGAACTCAGAAGGGCTCACAATATTAATGAATTTAGAAGACTCGCCCTTCTGTTCGACGGTGTTGGTCGATGGTGTTTTGGGAGGCAAAGGGAGTAAAGTAATCTTTTTGCCCTTATGCATGAACGTGCATATGTTTGATCGACCAGAAAGAGTCACGTCCATGTCATAGAGCCACAGCCTTCCCAAAATGATGTGGCCCACATCCATCGACACTACATCACACCATAAGGTGTCCGAATAAGAACCTAACTGAATCGGTACACGACACATTTTCGACACGGGAATGGATGAAGAATTGGCCCATGCGACTTTATAAGGTCTCGGGTAGGCTTCGGGTGTAAGCCCTAAGCGACGTACGGCATGAGTTGATATAACATTAGTGCAACTACCGCTATCCACGATGACCCTACAATTCTTTTCACCAAATCTGACGTAGGTGTGGAAGATGTTCTCCCTTCGCCAGTCATCCTTTTCATCCCGTTGAGGTTGTGTAAGGGCACACCTCACAACTAAAGCATGACCAATAGCATCACCCTCGTCATCACTGGGTGTGCTAACCGGTTCAAATACTTCCTCTTCAACCACTACCTCATCATCATCCTCCTCTCCATGGGTCAAAATATCGTTCGATACCGATACGTATCGGACGATACGTATCATTATTGGACTAGGACGATACGATACATTCAATGTATTATATCGTCCTGTTTATATGGGAAGCCCCGAACGATACATTCAATGTATCGTCCGGTACATTGAATTTCCGATACGTATCGTCCGATACGTATCGTTTTGGAGCTCGGACGATTCGTATCAGTAGAGCGAAATTTTAACCCATGCTCCTCTCCCTCAATGAAGAGTCCTCTGGGGTTCTTTCGTAGGGCATTGGGAGGCAAAGTGTCCCATCCCATGACATTTATAGCACTTTACTTGAGAGTTAACCCTGGAGGAGTCTCCAACTACACTTTTTCCCTTTTCAAACCTCGAATTGGCAGGGGCAGGTTGTGTAGGTTTGGAAGGAGGATTGAATCGTCCCTCACCGGATCGTTGACTATTATAATATGGCTCAGTCCTCTTCACCATCGTAGTTTTCAAGTACTGTTCAAGATCTTGCACAACAGCATAGCATCTTTCAAGAGTTTCTACGAGGTGAGAAATCAATTCTTTAAATCGTATGCGGAACCTAGAGAGTGATTTCAGGGTCTTCAGATACTTTTGCCCTCATCATGAACTCTTCAAATTTGGCAATGTAATCGGTCACGGGCATACCACCTTGACGTAAATTTTGCCACTGGTCGAGAAAGCGTTGGTGGTATGATAAAGGAACATACTTCTTAGTAAGTTGTTCCTTCATGTTGTTCCAACGGGTAATGGGAGGACAACCCGCATTCATCCTGACGCGATCGACATTGAGCCAGAAAAGTCGAGCTTGACCAACCAACTTCATCTTAGCGAGTCTAACACAACGGTCGTCATTCATGGCATACCAATCAAAGTGTTGGTCCATGTCAGAAAGCCAATCGAGGAAGACAGTAGGGTCCAGTCTTCCATCGAAAGTCGGAATCTCAACTCGGACGTTCTTAAGGAGTTGAACTTCGAGGTCATAGTCATCTCTACGATGATCCCTACAGTTCCGATTGTCTCGGCGACCATTACGTTCTAAGTGAGGACATTCACGCTCTTGGTGCTGATTTTCCAGCCCACCCATCGCTTCCAGTTGGTTGATTCGATCACGTACTCTATCATTACCAACTCCTAGGGATGTTTGGGCTTGCTCTATGGTACTCAAACGTGCACTAATCGCACCCAATTCTTCTCGCATACCGTTAAGGGCATTGAGAATCGCTCTCGAGTCCATGGTGATCACAAGGTCTATTAGGGTTCTAATATGGAATGCAATATGGACCCACAAAACAATGCAATAAAATAAATATGACAAGCAAAGATGCCCTAACCTAGAAAACCTAGGGCTCTGATACAAAAACTGACGCGGGACAGGAACCTTAAAATGCGTGTTTATGATTTTATGCTATTTTGCCGAAATTAAATAAAATTAAATCAAGCTTAATCTCAAAACTATCTTAAATACCTTAGGGTTCAGAGAATTCGGGTTGGTAGATCACGCGAGATCCAGTTAGGGTCCAGTCCAATGCGCAAGTACTATTAGATTTGAGGTGAGATCTGCCTAGAGATAGAACTCTAGCTTTTTCCAGGCTTGGGCGTTCGTCTTCGATCCGACGTAGATTCACAAGCTCTAACTAGGGCTTTGGAAATAGGTGTATGATTTTGTAATGGGCTTATGGTTTGATTTATGGCTTAGAAAAGGGATTTGGGCTCTGTTTGATTTGGGATTCAGAAAGGGATTTATGGTTTTAGGGATCAAGAAATCAATAGGTTAAGATGTAGGAGAAACCAACAGGGATCAATAAGGCAAAAGATTCAAAGAAGTCAGTGATAGATAATATAGAAAATAACAATGGCTTTTGGGAATCACTCCCTTGGCCTCACACCAAACCCATCTCAGGCAAAGAATATCCAAGCATAAAAGCATTCAAAATATTCAATAATTAATTAAAAAGTCTTTACAAGCCTCAATATATAGGCCACCAATAATTAAAATTCGAAATAAAGAATTCTAATAGAAATAAAATACAAAAATAAGTTTTCGCAAAAAAAACTCAAAATCCGGAAAGCCCGTCACGATGTCCATGGACGTCCGTAGTGCCCCACGGACGTCCGTGAGCTACGGGCAGATAGGGGGCAAAATCTCGGACGTCCGTCATTGTTTCACGGACGTCCGTCACTATTCATCACGGACATCCGTCACCGTTCATCGTGAACAATAATTTTATTTTTATTTTTTTTTCTTGACGTTCCCCGTCACATGGAAAGTTAAATAAATAAATAAAGGTGTCAGGAAGCCAGGAAGGACCCTGATTAACACAAACACAATGCCTAGAAGGAGCATAACATAAAATCAGCCAAATGTTGGCAAGAAAAAAAATCCAGGTGGTGACAGAAATAGCACTAATGAGAAAAGACTAATCAAGATGCCCATTCCCAATCTGAAATAAATAAAGATACTTAAGATCCTCGAATCCGAGTCATTTCAGATTTACTCAAGATTCCATTGACATGGACAATGAGATTTGAGGAAAATAACAACAAGCAGTGAACAAATAGACACGGGTGTATACTCTAAAAGAACTTCGAAAGAAAGTAGGAAATGCTGCCCATTAACACTTCTTATGTGATGGCTGCTTCAAACCATAGAGAGATGGAAGAGGCCTTTAAAAAGAATGCATATGTGCGTCCCTATGAAGTTAACCAAGAATAAAAGAAACAAACAAAGGAGAAAATCATGCACAATAATTCAATCATAGTATATTTCTTGCAGGGAGCCAAAAATATTATTGAAAGAATTTTAAAAATAAAATAAAGAAATTCTTTCTGACATTTATCAAGTCAAAAGGACATGTCTGTCCAACAGATCGTGACAATTTCCAGGCCGACTACATGCGCATCAAGTGCAGTGGCTTGGAAGCAAGCTACCTTGACCGTCTTACGGAGTTCTACATAATCTACTGATCAAAGGCTGTAGGAGCGGACTGCTATAAATATTAAGAGTACCATCGCATACCGTTCAACCATTGATCAAGAAATTTGCCATTGTCGAGAATAGAAAGTACATTACCCATTTCATTTGCCTCAGAACTGATGAAAGGGCTTTTCTAATTAGGGAAATTTTCAGTAAGAGGTTTACGAGCAAGGGAACAAATCAATGTGTGTTACCTCTACCGTCCTATAGTGCTTGAAAGCATATGTATATAATTTTGACTTTAAGTAATTAAATCTTAAAATTAGAGAAATTTAAAACATCATTTTGACTTTAAGTAATTAAATCTTAAAATTTATTTCTTTAAACATTAGAAAGAGCTTTATAGTCTGCATTAATTTGGACAATAGTCGGATTAATACACTTGCTGTGGCTTACGGTTGTAGATGGGACCAACTACCTTCGGCCTATTTCGGCCATCTCCTTTGTGTTGGGAAGCCGGTAAAAAGGCTTCAGGAATTAGTCATTGCATGTTTTGAAAGGAGCTTTGCCTCTTGGAAAGGGAGCCTTCTCTCCTTGGGAGGCAGGCAAGAGAACATTGGTGGAGTCTACTTTATTGAATTTATCAGTATTATATGTCAATGTTTCTTTTCTAACTAGCATTATCACTCATCTTGAAAAGCTAGAGAGGAACTTTATGTAGAATGGCAGCGAACAAGGCAAAAAATACCGCCTTATGCACTAGGATGTGATTCAATAGCTTAACAGTATGGTGGTGTGGGTATTCAAAGTTTGACGAAGATGATTGTGGTGCTTCTTGGCAAATGGTTGTGGAGTCTAGGGGAAGAGGAGAGTTCATTATGTATCCAAGTGTTGGCAGTGGAATATAAGTTGGGAATGGGTGGATGGAAGTCTACGATGGAATGACAGGTAGAGTGTCTGGAATGTGAAGAACGCTGTGTCATGTGGGAGCCTTATTCTTTGAGTGATTAGGTTTCTGGTGGGGGATGGTTTCCATGTCTGTTTTTGGTAAGTTCACATTTGGGAATATCTTTGGAGTGGTATCTCTTCTTTCATGGTCAATTTTTTTGGCCTTTAACTCTTTATCATCTTATCGCTCCAAAATGGGTTATTGTTTCAAATATCTTGGTTAAAACAGGTCCAATTTGGGTTTGGGACGTGTGCCTTCCTTGGAATTTGTGGGAGGAAATATCGTCACCCTCTCCACTCTCTTAGGTACGCTAAAATCAGTGCTTGTCCTCCCTTCTAAGGTCAATAAGTGTATTTGGTAGTGTGAGTCTAATGGGTGTTTCTCACAAAGGGCCTTTTATGATTTTGTGTAGGCAACCCCTCGTGAAGGCTCGGTGGGTCTCATTATGGAATATTTCGGCACCTCCTAGGGTCCTCGACCTTTGGTGGTTGGCAGCAACAGATAATATACTAACCATTGACCGTCTAACAAACTGGGGCCACTCCTTTGCTTACAGAAGCATCATGTGCTCAAAGAATCAATAAATCGCATGGTATCAAAACTCTTTATCAGTTATTTGGCTGCCTAAATAAATGAAAAGACTTGGTATTCGTCTCGGTGGAAATTTGGGAGATGGATCTTTTATTTAGACTTTTCCCATTCAAATCATAGGTCAAATATTGTTGTTCGCAGCCCAAACTTCGTGCATTGAATTTCTTCCAACTTTGACATAAATAAGTAATATTCAACGGTGGAAAAGCACCTTTTTTTATTTTTTAGATGGTACTTAATCCAACTTGGGTAAGTTGTCGTGGCACCGATTCTCAGGTTGGGTGCCACATGGCGCCCAGCTGGATCGAAGGTAGCGCCCAATCGCTACCCTAGTGGGTAGCGTGTATACATAACACACCCCCCCCCCCAACCCCCACCCGCGCGCCCCAATTCAAATCCACCGTGTAGACATTGTAGAATAGTACTCTTAAGTAGATTTGTTCCCCTCCTCAAATCCTATGTTACTCTTGTTCAATTTTATATCTTCTAGCTGATTAGATTGTGATGGGTTTTGAGGAGCCTGATCAGCTTGGCAAGAGGGAGGGGGGAAGGGGGGGCTCTTGAGTAACTTGGCATCCCTGCTAAAGTCATTCATAGCCTACTTCAAGCTAAGAGTTGATGCAATTTCCAGTTCCTGATATGGCTTGCACCTTAAGTTTGAACATACTAGGGCATCCTTACTTAATCAAACAGATCTGTTGATATCGATTACGCTTTGGTCAAGCTTCTTGCAAAAGAAACAAGATTCCACTCCATTCATTCACAGCCCCATATAGTATCGACACTACTTTGGGTGTGACATCTGATAGATAAGTTTGAGATCATCACATAATTCGTTACTATAATTGTAAGGAAAGTTTGGACCAGCGGCGGAGGAAGGATTTTCTTACAAGGGGGGCAAGTTATGGTCCACAAAGAAAATGAGTTAGTATTAGTTAAGCGGCACAAGCGCCAGGTGACTTGGTACGCGGGGACTTTTTTGGCATAGGTGTAGGGATGCAAGTTTTGACCCAAAACCCTAACCAGACCCGAAAACCGGCCAAACTGAACCGGACCGAAACCAATTAAAAACCAAATTCCGGTTTGGTTCGTCTTTGGGTGGCAGAAACCAAATATTGATAAATAGGACTAGAAAACTGGAAAAAAATGGTTTAAAAAATGAAAACAAAAAAAAAAAAAACCCCGAAATCGAACCAGTTTTTTCCTGTTTCGGCTCGGTCTAGGTGTGAGAAATTGAAAAAAAAAAAAATGAACCAATTCGTTTCAATTTCAGTTCGATTCATTTCGATTTCGGTTCAGTAGACCGAATTTGCATCCCTAGATAGATGCCATGTGAAATTAACATGTGTACCATGTGATAGTTGCACCATGATCTAAAAATCTTTGGTGTAAAAGATTGGGACAGAAAACGATCTTCATTTTTCAATTAAAAGTTATCACACAACCTCTAAAATTAATGGCTACATGTAAATCCAATGTACCATTAATTTTAGATGGCGTTTGACCATTGAATTAGATGATGGAGATCGTTTTCGTTCCAATCTCTGACAAAATAAATTTTGATATCATGGGCGTCAAATCATATGGAACACATGATGGTTCCACATAGCAAAAAGTGACCTGAGTACCAAGAGCATCTGCACTCAAGTCGAGTATCTAAAACTAGCTCAAATGTATTGGGGAGGGGGGCATACGGTAAGTTAAATGCCTTTAACTAAGTGGTCTGTGTTATAGCCTCTCTAGGCTATTACATTTGGTTTTACCCCCACCCAAAAATAATAATAATAATAATAATAATAATAATAAGGGAGCTACAACTTGCACACGAGATTTATATTGTGGCATATTGGGTAGGCAGAAAGACTTGAGATTTTTGGGACATGTGCCTCTGATTTGAAAGCCATGATGTAAACACTTTGATGGCAAAGATTGGCACGAAACACTATCTCTACCATCTGAAAGACAGTCAACCATTAAATCAGATGATAGGTTTTACTGTGTTGAACCAGATGATAAGGATGGTGTTTCGTGCCAATATTTGGCATCAAAGATCTTTACATCACATCCTTCAAATCAGGCGGCTTAGATGGTGCTCCACAGGGCATAGACCCCAAAAATACACGGTACAAATCTTGTGTGCAAGTTTTAACTCCATAATAATAATAAGGGTACCTCTGTTCGCGACTACCAAATTATGAGGGTTCCTAGACTGCAGACTGGTTGACTGCGCTGAAACGGACAGTGGAGATTGATTTTCATCCCAATCCTCCACACATTGATCTTGACACCATGGCGTTCCATCAGACCGTCAGTTTTGTATTCCACTTGGCACAGCTCCCAATAAGTGATCCTAAAATCATGTTGGAGTGTGATGTGTCCCACATGATTTTTGAGTCACTTTTCGGGGATTTGTGCCACGAGGAATATAAAACTCCCGATCTGATTGAACACCTATGGTGTCAAGATCAATCGTGTGGAAGATTGGGATGAAAATCGATCTCCATTGTCCATTTCAACGCAGTCAGCGGGTCTACAGTGTAGGCGCCCTCAGTAATTGGGTAGGCACAAACAGTGGTACCCTAATAATAATAATAAAATCAAATAACCCCTACCTGGCTCCCCTACTAGTTTGGACACATAGCTACACAATGTAAAAGGAAGCATCCATGCAACTATTGTAAAGAACAAAGACATGTAATTACAGTGTAATTGGAAGCATTCATGCATTATTGTAAAGAAGAATAACATGTAATTAGCCAAATACAAAAACAAAATCCACATAATTGGGCAACTAGGAATCAGGCAATGGTTGTATCCTCAAACTCGACTCCTCCTTCCGACACCACTGATATTATCTAGGCATCTATTCCTACTACTAACACCATTCAAGCTGCCATGTTTCTTGAAGCTATACAATAGATTGTCCATAGTCCATTCAAGTTCTCTCCCGCAACAGTATGACTAATTCTTCTTCTTTATCTTCATGGCTAGTTGATTTGAGCGCCTCTAAGTCTCTAACCACATGATGGGTAACACAACTTTTAGAGAAAGTCCATCAATATGTAGGTGATAGGCATGGTCATATTGCAAATGGCAGTACCTTGTCGATTTCAGTTGTTGGATCCATTACCATTTACTGTTTGAGTGATATATCTCTCACCATCTCTAATGTTTGTCTTCTTTGTTCCTTCGATATTTGTTAATTTGATATCTATGGTCAACGAGTTGCAAATAATTGGATTGTTTTCATTTTATCCATTACCATTCACCGTTCAAGTAATAAATCCCTAAACCTCTCTAATTTCTTCTTTGTTCCTTCATTATGTGTTAATTTAATTTTGTGGGACAACTGGTTGAAAATAATTGCAGTGTTTTATTTTATCCTTTTGGTGGTTATGTGCAGGACCTGTGGTGAGGGAGGGGGATTGGGAGGAGCCATAGAGAAGGACGCCTTTCCTTTTTGGATTTGGTTGCACTGGAAATGCTCATTCATGCTTTCTAGCTCCTGTTTCTAAAATTATGAAACAAAATAGTTTATGAAGAATATGGCATTATCATCTTGGTCATCCCCGTTACGATAAGACTTTGAATACATTTGATTCGAGTAGGACAAATCTGGCTTGAAGCTATCTAACTAAATGTTCAATGTGATGATTGTTTTCTTGTTAAGGCATGAGTTCTACTGTTTCCATTCTGTACTATTTCATATGTTCAATTTGAACACATTCACATAGTTGGCCGGGTCCTACATCCATTGCTTCAAACGTTGCAGTTGAAAATTTATTTTCTTCATTGATGATGACAGTCAACTCACATGGTTTTACTTCTTCCGAAAGAAGAAGCATTTTTCTAGTTTTCACACTATTTATTGTGGTTAAACAATCTATGCATATTCTTCGCTCGAACTAAGGACGAGAATACAAGTCCTACGCTTTTCAATAATTCATATTGGAGGAAAGGGATGATACATCAACGATCATCTCCACGCATACCTCAACAAAATGGCATAGCTGAACAAAAAATTTGGCATATTCTAGAAACTGTCAAGTCTCTTATTATTCATTCCCATGTTCCTTAAATGGTTTGGGTTAAGCGCAGTCATTACATCCATGTATTTAATTTATCATCTCCCTACACATATCCTTGAAAATATCTCATCATATGAAAAATGGGAATGGAGGAAGGCTAGTGTTGGTCAAATCGGTCCTATCATCGATGCCCATTTTTGACATGTCTATGTTTCATTGTCCGAGAGGAGTCATCAACCGCCTTGAACAAATTCAGAGGAACTTCTTGTGGGAGGGGTGGGGTATGGACAAACGGTATCACCTTGTTAATTGGGAGACTTATCAATTGCCCTTACGCAATGGGGGCCTTGGTATCCGCAGCATGCTATGGACTAATATTGCTTTGTTCGGAAAGTGGTTTTGGCGGGCAAGGAGGGAGGAGAGGGAGAGTCTTTGGCGGGTGGTGTTGGTGGAGAAGCGAACCCCTCTGACGTAGGCCTCCCATGTTTTGCATATGCCCTTCCACCAAGGGCAGTCCTTTGGAGATTGAGGTATCAGTCATGTGGTGCACAGAGGAACATCCCCTTGGTAGAAGGGCATATGCAAAACGTGGGAGGCCTACGTCAGAGGGGTTCGCTTTAGGTGGGGTTGTGGAAACCGCGTTCACTTCTGGGAGGATGTATGGTTGGAGAGTGGGCCCCTCGCTGCGTCTTTCCCGGACATTGATGCCATTGCTGTGAATCCCCGGGGTAGGATCAGTGAGTTTGTCTCGGATTCGGAGGGGGGTACAGTGTTCTTACGCTCTATGAGGCTAGGCGGCATCATAGCAGGCAGGATCAGAGGGCTTGGGCTCCGAATAAAGATGGAATTTTCACGGTTAAGTCCTTTTATAGGATGCTCACGAGGCGTCCATTGACCACATTTCAAGGGGCTGATTTGTGGAGGGAAGTCGTTCCTCTAAAAGTTAAGTTCTTTGCGTGGACGTTATTCAAAGGAAGAATCCTAACGTTGGACCAGTTGATTTGAAGGGGGAAGGAGATCCAAAACTATTGCGTCATGTGTAATAAGGGGGAGGAGACTGCCCCTCATCTGCTGATTCATTGTGACGTGGCGCAGGAGATTTTGAGCATTGTTCTAAAGTCCTTCGGTATGAGGTGGGTGATGCCGGAGAAGCCGTATTCTCTGTACCTGATCTGGGCTGCCACTAAATTGGAGGGTCCTCTTAGGGATTATTGGGATACAGTCACGCTCGCGGTCTTTTGGGGCTTATGGTGTGAGAGGAATTTATGCATTTGCGAACGTAAATGTCAGCCGGTGGGGATGATCATGAAGTCCATAACAGAGCTGATGTGGAGTTGGGTTACTGTTGGAGGGCCTGCTACTCAAGAGGGGTCTTTCCTTTGGGACCTGGGCTAAGTTCGGTGCTGTAGGACTGGCACTCATGCTGTTTTCAGGGTGCTATGGTCTTCTGTTCTGATTATTGTGTATTTTTCTGTTCTGTTTTTGGTCTTCTATTTGTATTGGTTTTTCAGCATCTTGCTACGCATCAATATATTTCCTTTACTGATAAAAAAAAAATGGCCTAACTGTGTTCCTGATTATTCTCAACTACATGTGTATGGATGTAAATGTAAATGTATTGTATTGTATTGTTACCCTCTATAGAGGGAGATAAACTCACATATACATTGACTGTGTTTTTGCTACATACAATGAGCATCAAAAGGTTTTTTGATGCTTTGATGTATGTGGGAATAGTCGCTTTGTGTATATAGAAATGTTTTATTTGATAATGGGTCATCATCATCTTCAATGTAAATGTGTTCTACTATAAATCTTTTGCTAACGGGTCATCATCATCTGCATTCTCTGTTCTTTTGGATTTTTCGAATGCTAAGATTGGCATTGAAGCTGATTTTCCTAACTATAATCCAACTGTTACTGATATTGATTCTCCTCATAGCTCTCGGCCAGTGTCATCTTCATTGCCTCCACTAAAGAGGACAAAGGAACATCGTCTCTCGGCCTTTTCCTCTTTCTCCCTTGCCCTCAAGTTCAACACTCGATTATCAGGGTTTCTTCTTGTTATAATATCTGGTTATAAGCAAGCCACTCAACATAAATATCAGCAAGATGTCATGAAAGAAGAGTTGGATACTCGAGGCTAACCACACTAGGGTTGATCCCTTGTCCAGAGAACTTCTCTCATTGGAAGCATATGGGTATCTACAATGAAGCATAAAGTTAATGAAACTTTAGAGTTTAGACCATTACAAGGCCCGTTTATTTGCTCTAGGTTACAAGCAAGAATATGGTATTTTCTGTGATGAGCAAGGCTCGAAATCTTGATTTTCCGGTACGTATCAACCAGCTCTAAAACTGATATATGTATATGTATATATATATATATATATATATATATATCAGATGATAAGTATTGGTATTGGACGATACATTGGTAAGTATCCGTTGATACATACCAATATATATGGATCGATAGATTCGAATGTATCAACTCGGTAGCATAAAAAACCGACACTTATCAAACAATACATACCGGTATCAGACGATATTTTGAACCATGATGATGAGACGTTTTCACATGTAGCCAAAATGACTCATATTTGTAGTCCCATAAAGAAGTGGTTTATATGGTACAGTCAGCGGGATATTATAATCATCATCCCACTTATTTATTCAAACTTTGCCAGGCATTATATGGACTCAAACAAGCTCTACGGGCTTGGTTTGGAAACTTTAGTATTTAGAGTTTCTCCCTAGCAGAAGTGATCACCCTTTTAGTATTTAGTTCTTCTTCTTATATATGTGAACGATCTTCTTGTCACTTGCAGTGATCAAGATGGCATTAGTAAACTTCATTAGGGTTTGATGCATCATTTTTGAATGACCAATCGTTGCCCTCTATTATACTCCCTTGGCTTGGAGGTCTCTAAGATCTCATATATATATATATATATATATATATATATATATATATATATATATATATATATATATATATATATATATATATATATATATATATATAAAATTTATTTACACACACTCCAGATCTTATTTCCTTGGGAACTAGTGGGCCTCTCTAACAATAAAGTTGTGGATACTAAATACCCCACTTAAGTTGAATGTAATATATTCAAAACCTAATGTAAATCCAATCTCGAAGCCCACTCTTTATTGTGAAATAGTTGGTAGTCTTGTCTATCTTACTTTGACGAGAGCAGCTATTGCACATGCAGTAGATATTGTCAGTCAACTTATGGTTGATCCTTGTCAGCTTCATCTTACAGTAGCTCATCAGATTATTCATTACCTTAGGGGGTCTTCAGATCAGGCTCTATTTATCCTTCTTCATCCCCTCTAGAGCTTTGAGTCTACGTTGATGTTAATCAAGAAGGATATCAACATACTCACAGCATTAAGGCTTGGGCCTGTAGCACAATGGAAGGTTGACAATATTGCAACCTCAAGGTTGTAGGTTCGAGCCCAGAAAAACAAAGATACTCGGAATTCTATTGGTTGATGTTGCCTATTTTTCAGCTCTCTCATCTCCTGGAAATCCAAGAAGCAAGATACAGTCTCCAAGAGTTCAAGTCTACAATCAAATCTAAATATTGATTGATTTCCATTGCTTATAGTGGGGAACTTTGGTTACGTGACCAATTGGGTGATATGGTTGTTTCATTTCCTGACCCTACACAGCTTTATGGTGATAGCGAAAGTGCCATAAAAATCACACATCTCTATTTTCACAAGGGGATCATGCATATTGAGATAGACTAACATTACATTCGAGAAAATTTTGATAAGGATCTCATATCCCTTCCACACATCTCTTCTTAGCTTCGATTGGTTGATCACTTTACTAAAGCACCGACACCTTCTTGGCATCATTTTTCAGATAGCAAACTTATGCTTGTTAATAACCAGCATTATTTTGGAGGGCGTGTGAAGAGAAGTAGGGACTCTCATACACAGCCACTTTTACACTATCCTTTCTTCATTGTAGTTACATCATTTTCCTTTGTAATTAAAGGTATTATCCCTACAACTGTATATGATTGTATATATAAGAAAGGACAAAGTTGTAACAATAAAAATAGTACGAACAAAATAATAAAGACCCTTGTGAAGTGAGAGGCATGATTCTCAAGTTAAGCCATCATCAGGTTTTGCCATTTCAGGGGATCTCATTGTTTTTGTTAGGATTTTGACGCGGGACGGTAACCCTAAAATGCGTGAATATGATTTTGATGCGGATTTGCCGAAATTAACTCAATACCTTCGGGTTCGTAGAATTTCGATGGGTAAATCACGCGAGATCCGAATAGGGTGTCCAATCCGATACGCAAGTCCCGTTAGATTTGAGGCGGGATCGGGCCTAGAGATAGGACTCTAGCTTTTCCAGGCTTGGGCTTTCATCTTCGATTCGATATAGATTCACGGGTTCGAACTAGGGTTGCAGAATTGGTTAGGTTTGATGGCTCGTATGAAAACTAGGGTTGGATGGAAATAGGTTTTGGGTTTTGGATTATGGATTCAATATGGGTAATGGATTAACAGAGAAAATATAGAGCAAAGACAATAATAGATCAAAGAGAATAGATGGGAATCACTCCCTTGGTCTCACACCAAACTCATCTCAGGCAAAGAATACTCGAGCAATAATGCATTCAAATATTCAATCAACTCCATTAAAAAGTGTTTACAAACCTTTATATATAGGCCACCAATAATTACATTCGAAATAAAAAATCTTAATGCTAATAAAACACTAAAAAGGCAAATTTCAGCATAAAAATATAAATTTATTGGCTGACTAGTGGGTATAAATGGCAGTACTGGCTTACTGCGGACAACGCGTTGCGGCATTGTGACAACACGTTGTTGTGACAGCGCACTACATTCGAAATAAAAAATTCTAATACTAATAAAACACTAAAAAGGTAAATTTCAGCATAAAAATATAAATTTCGTGCTTGAAGTTGGAGTCGACGGCGCGCTATTAAGCTGTGACTGCGCGCTACGGCGGCTATGACAGCGCGCTACGGCGCTGTGACAACGCGTTGCGGTGTTGTGACAACATGTTGTTGTGACAGCACACTGCGGCGCTGTTCTCCTGGTGGTTTCAGTCTTATTTTCTCCCTTGAAACTATGATACCCACGCTTCCTCTACGCTTCTTCCAACGCTAAAAATCTGTTGTGGCTCCAAATCCAAAACTCCTGAACTTGGCGTTCCTCGTCATTCTCCTCCACTCAAAATGCTTCATCACCGATGAAACACGCACATGGTACTGACCAGGTGTATCGAAATTCGCACGGTGCAACTCCTTGCAACTAGCACAAACAATCTCAGCCCCTGGTGACGTATGATCCACATCTCGGATGATTGTAACGGGACGCACACGGTAAACTTCTCCTTGATGAACCTGATAACCCAGCTCGCCAACCCACTCTACCAAATATTTTTAAAGATTTTCATCAACTCTCCTGGACCCGAAGGAATTCATCCTTGATGAAATGTAATCGAGATATCGGTCGGGAATATAGGAACTCCGACGATGAACTCTCTCATGATTGGTCCATGCACCCTCGGTAGTCGACTTACTAACACTTTGCACCTCATAAACCAGAATCACTCTGCCGCAGGTGAATGCCGCAAGATCATCTAAAATTTCCTCAATTACCTCTTTTCTCTGCTTGTTGGGGAAGAGAAGGGGTATCGGCTGCAAACTTGGGAGGGAATTGGGGTTATGAGATGGCTGGAAAGGATTTTCAGGAGGTGGGGTTGAGCTCAGAGTAGGATCACCCACCTTATATTCTTTGAAACGCCTGTGATTATCAACAAATAATTCGTATTGATTGTAGCTTGAATTAATCTTCTGTTTAATTTCGGCATGCAATGTAGAATGAGACTCAAAAGTCGACTCACAATAAGACTCGGAATGTAAAGGGGTATGCAACTCGGGACTATGATGTGCATGCGACTCACTTGTAGTGGGCACTGTTGACACTAGTGACTCGTGTGATCAAATCAAATGACACTAATGGCTCGGGTGCACTCGGCTTGACCAAAACCAAAGACTCTGGCGTACTCGATTCAATTGACACTAATGGTTTTTGTGTACCCAGTTTGATGAACTTATGTGTACTCGACCCAACATCACTATTAACAAGGAAAATAAAAGTCTTTTCAACACAAACTAGACTTTCGTCAGCTTCTTCCATCTCCTCTTCACTTATCATGGTTCTAGGGTCATACACTTCCTCTTCTACTTTCATATTTTTCGCCTCCTTAGAACTTTCACTTTCAGTTGATAAATTCGGAGTGGAAAGTTTAATGGAGCACTGGTAAGCAAAGTGTCCGAACCCTTAACACTTAAGGCAATCAGGACACTTATCTGTCTTGGTTTTCAAACCCCGTAGGAGGTGACGGTGTGTGAAAGGAACATATTGTTCGATAAGTTCCACCTTCATGTCCTCCCATGTGGAGATGACTTTATTCCGAAGAGACTCAGTGCGACGTTCTATGTGAGTCCAAAAAATTTGGCATTACCCTTCAACTTTGTCTTCACTAACCTAACTTTATACTCATTCGGTACGTCATACCAATCAAAATACTCTTCCACACTAGACAATCACTCCACGAAGGTTATAGGGTTCGTCGTACCCTCAAAATCTAAAACCTCATTCCGAATAGATTTCATAAACCTATCGGCAGGATCGTGCTCGGGTTCACGATGATGAGGGTATCCCTTAACTCTAGTCTCATCACGACTGTTGAGACTTTGCCAAGAATTTGGTGTGTAGCAGCTCCTATTGTTAATTGCACACATTTGGGCTTTGATGTCCCTAAGCGCATCGACACTCTCGCTCATGCTCATGGTGAACGCGGCTTACTAACACAGGTGCTAAATGACATGCAAACATGCACCACAATAAATGAGGAATTTTGTCAAACAGTAGACATGCATACTTTGAACACGAATGCGATAAAATGCAATGAAAATTGAAATATCACACAATACGCCCTAACCTAAAAAAATCTAAGGCTCTGATACCAAAACTGACGCGAGACGATAACCCTAAAATGCGTGAATATGATTTGATGCGGATTTGCCGAAATTAAATAGATTAAAACAAATTTAATCTCAAAATTAACTCGATACCTTCGGGTTCGTAGAATTCCGGTGGATAAATCACACGAGATCCGAATAGGGTGTCCAATCCGATGCACAAGTCCTGTTAGATTTGAGGCGGGATTGAGCCTAGAGATAGGACTCTAGCTTTTTCAAGCTTGGGCCTTCGTTTTCGATCCGATGTAGATTCACGGGTTCGAACTAGGGTTATAGAATTGGTTAGGTTTGATGGCTCGTATGAAAACTAGGGTTTTGATGGAAATAGGTTTTGGGTTTTGGATTATGGATTCAATATGGGTAATGGATTAATAGAGAAAATATAGAGCAAAGACAATAATAGATCAAGGAGAATAGATGGGAATCACTCCCTTGGTCTCACACCAAACCCATCTCAGGCAAAGAATACTCAAGCAATAATGCATTCAAATATTCAATCAACTCCCTTAAAAAGTGTTTACAAGTTTTTATATATAGGCCACCAATAATTAAATTTGAAATAAAGAATCCTAATACTAATAAAACACTAAAAAGATAAATTTCAACATAAAAATAGAAATTTTGTGCATGGCAATGTGTTATGGCGGTCAGTGATAAAGTGACGCTTGCTATGGCAACGTGTTATGGCAATGACATCCACGCGCTACATCATACTTATTCTCCTGGCGGTTTCAGTCTCCTTTTCTCCCTTAAAGCTACGGTATCCGGGCTTCCTCTCCGCTTCTTCCAACGCCGGAAATCTGTTGTGGCTCCAAATTCAAGGCTCCTGAACTTGGCGTTCCCCGTCAGATTTGATAGCTAAAGTCTTTTGTGAATTGTGATACTTATTCAGATCCTGACATACATGATTATATAACATAAAATTTGATATTATCACAAACTTTATAGACCTTAAGTACTTGTTACTTCAAATATATGGTAAACCATCGGAAAGTTGTACGATTTTAAACTAAAATTTTTGCTCCTTTTTCCAATACCTCAATGAATTCTTAAAATGGAAGCAATACAGGTCACTAAATCAAAATAAAACACCAAAACATCAACAAGCTTGAATAAGAACAAAAATTTCACACGCTATGAGTGAGATTAACTAGATAATTTTCCTCAGGAAAAACACAACTCAAAAATGAAACATGTAATTCATTATTTTCAAAAAAATATAAACAGTAAAATAATGTAAGTTCAAATGAGAAAAATAAGTTGCAAACTTTCCAAGTGATAGATCAGCATGCAAAATAAAACCTACATAAATAAATTGTAAGCAAGAAAAATGGAAAGACAATGAAGACAACATCGAACAATAGTACAAATACCTGTGATTGATAGTTCCAGATGCAGACACTCCCAGAATAAAGACTTGCAAGAATCCTACAGAAATGAGTTCAATGCAGATCACACTTTTGAAACTTTTTTTTTTTTAATTAAAAAGAAAAAATGAGACAAAGATTCAGATACTGTGCTATTGTGCACCTCCACATATAACCCATGCCCTTAACAAGGATTAAAATTTCATCAAATCTGATACAAAATGCATTCTTCCTATCCCTGATATGAACTTGTATAGTTATGAGAAGATCAAAAATACTTTTGTTTTCTTCACATTGAAGCAAAAAAAAATCTGTTTCAGATGATATGTCTTTACTTGTAAACTGGGCGAGATAATGCAGAAATTTATTACAGAGATTATAAAAGGAGTAAAAAAAATCAACAAAAATAGCTGAAATTAAATTTAGTGATGCATAATTCACTAAGATTAGCTATAAATGCATGTAATTACCATGGTTCAGTAGGATGCAGATCCACGGATTTCACTCGCTCTGATCTTTGTGCGAGTTTTTTCTGATCCAAAGAATATATTAAGAAATTTAATTAAAAGGTCGATTAAAAAGTCTGACAGCAAAATATCATCAACTTATATCAATCTGAAAACAGTACCTTGATTTCGAGTCTAAGAGGCTGTTAGCATCACCGCAAATGCACCAAAAAATTTAGGGGGAAAACACATACACAAAGACATTGATCAGTATTTGATTAGAACCTAGATCTAAAAGAATTCAAAACCCTAACAGAACCTAGCTCAATCATTCACTGTAAGAACCAAAAAAATACTCAATTTCGAAAGATATCGAATTCAAGCATATAAAGCACCTAATGTGCTGCATTCATTGAATCAAATACTATTCACATCAGATCCAAGCTATATGCAAGAGACTAGTGTTCCAGAAATGAAACAGTGAGATAAACCCTACCATTTTTTCTGCTGAAACAACGATCAGAGCGATGCGAGGCGAAAATGTTGAGACAAATCTGAGATCGAGAATTGAAACCCTAGTAATCTAGGGTTACGACTTACGATGATCGAAATTCGAGGAAGAGGTTACCAGAAATAAGATTAGCGAGCTTTCGGTCGCTGAAAATACTCGAAAAGAAAAGAGACGATGGCAAAATGTTTTCCTTTCGAAAGTGGAGGGGTTGGTTCGTAAATAAGAAATATTGAGATTTCAGATCACGGAAATTTATGAGCAAAGAAAATCGTGAAAATAAGCTTTCAACGAAAGTTCCCAAACCGCCTTTCTCACGGTTTGGCGGAGAACAACTGCCAACTATAATGGTGAGGTATAACAGTAGAACCCGTGGGGCTGCTAGTAACTCCCGCCAAACGCTGAATTCTCCTTTTAAGCCCTGTTTGATAGGAATGAAAATAAAATTAATTTTTTAATTAGTTGATTTATTAAGAAATGATTTAATCTAGAAATAGATTTTTCACTGTTTGATTATTGTGTTTGAGAAATGAATTTTATTAAAAATTAATTTCTCTTATTTGATTAATATCTTTATAAATAAATTATTAAGTTTTGATCATTTATTATTAAAATTATAATTAAAATTAAATATTAATTAATAAATTTTTTAATAATATTTTATTACATTGGAAATTAATATCATTGTAATCACTATTTATTACTAAGTTATATAAGTTAAAGTTTGAAAAGTCGAACTCAAATAAAAAGCTAAATTTTAACTAAACTTAAAATTTTGATAAAAAAAAATATGTAAAACTAAATAATAAAATTATAAATGCTAGTATCTAATGTAAGTTTATACGTTGAAATAAAATTAAATTTTTATAAAAGTCAAACTTTGACCAAAATTTCAACTTTAATTAAGAGAAAATTTTGTAATATACCAACAAATTATAAAAGTCCAACTGCAAATTAATATTACAATATTCATATATATCATTAGGTTACACTAATTAAAATTTGATCAAATATCCACTTTTAATAAAAGTCAAACTTTGACCAAATGTAAAACTTTGATTAATAAAAAAATTTAACACTAAAATACAAAGTTATATAATAAATGCTAATATGTATTATATATTGAAACAAAATTAAAATTTTAAACTTAAAAGAAAATTTAATTTTTAAAAAAATTCAAACTTTGACTAATTTTTTAAACTTTGATCAATAAAAAATTCGACAATCTACCGGCAACCTACAAATTAACATAACAGTATTCGTATCCATCGCTAGGTTACACTAGTAAAAACTTTGACTAAATATCAACTTTTTAAAAAGTCAAACTTTGACCAATATATAAAAAAAAGAATAATAAAATTTCATAATGTACTAGAAAGTAATAAATTTAAAAAATGATAACCTCATTGGAGATACAGGAGTTTAAAAAAATTAAATTGTGTTTAAAAGTCAAAGTTTGACCAAATATCAAACTTTGACTGATTAAAATTTGCATTACCAAAATATAAATAACAATAGTAATAATTTTTATCTACTATTAAAATACACTTCTCAACTTTTCACTAAAGTCAAAATTTGAATACAGTCAAACTTCGACTAAAAGTCAAACTTTGACCAACAAAAATGAGGCAATATATTTTGGGTTTTTTGCATATAACCCCCCGTGTTATACTAATATTATAAGAACCCCCTGAGTTATGGATATTTATTCTGTAGCCCCTACTTTTGTATTTCTGTTTCATATAACCCCCTACCGTTAACTAGTCGTGAGTTTATGAACGAAAAGCCTATTTTGCCCTTAATGAAATCAATATTTTAAACATACCACCATTCTAAAAGGCCCTTCATTCATCTATATTTACAAGTCAATTCATTAAAGTTTATCACCATTCTAAAAGGCCCTTCATTCACCTTTATTTACAAGTCATGTCATTATAATTTACCACTATTCTAAAAGGAGTACCTTAAAATCCACCCACAAAATCTTTGAGTTCACCTAAGCTGAAACACATCGACTGCATTGAATCAAGCAATGGAGATTTTTTATCGTCCCAATCTTTCATGAGATCGATCTTTAGATCATGGGTATACCATCAGACGGTTGACTTTTTATTTTAAGCATGCACGTGATTAAGGTCACTTTTCTGAGATGTGTGCCACGTGAAATAAAACGCTGATCGTCTGATGGTACGATCATGATCTCAAGATCCATCCTGTGAAAGATTGGGAGGATAAATGATCTCCATCGTTCGATTCAATTCAATCAACGTGTTTCAACGTGGGTGAACTTAAAAATTCAGTAGGTGGATTTAAAGGTACTCTTCTAAAAGGTCCTTCATTCACCCATTAAAGCATGCAAACATTTGGACGAATACTCAACCAATTGAGGATTTGTGGCAAACGATGCAATTATTCTTGAAAAGAAAACCTTCAATCTATGTGTTCTATTCAAAATACTCGTCCCTCCAATTTCCTATATGATTCAAGACCCATTTTTAGGAATTGGATTGCCTAACCGTGTCTGCTTCCATCCACCGAATCTTTGAGTTCACCCACGCTAAAACACATTGATTGCATTGAATAAGACGATGGAGATCGTTTAGGCATACAATTAGACGATTAGTGTTTTATTTCGTAGCACACATCTTATAAAAGTGACCTTAACATCACATATACGGTTAAAATTATTTTTAAGGTCATTTTTTTAAGTGTTTATCACATGAAATAAAAAATCAACCATTTGATGGTGCCACCATGATCTCAAGATCCATCGTGTGAAAGGTTGGGACGATAAACAATCTCCATCATCCGATTTAATGCAATCAACAGTCTGATGGTGCCACCATGATCTCAAGATCCATCGTGTGAATGGTTGGGACGATAAACGACCTCCATCATCCAATTCAATGCAGTCAACTGTCTGATGATGCCACCATGATCTCAAGATACATCGTGTGAAAGGTTGGGACTATAAATGATTTCTATCGTCCGATTCAATGCAATCAACTGTCGAATAGTGCCACCGTGATTTCAAGATCCATCGTGTGAAAAGTTGGGACGATAAACGATCTCCATCATCCGATTCAATGCAGGCAATGTTTTTCAGCGTGAGTGAACTCAAATATTTGGTGGGTGGATTTAAAACTATTCTTTTTTGTAAGTGGAGGGGTGGATTTAAAATTACTCTTACCACATGTAAGAGGGTGGCAATTTAGTAATTTAATTAAAAAAAGGATAAATATGATATTTACGCTATTTTTTAATGGCTGGTTAACCATTTAAAGTAGCATCTGTTAAAGAGGGTGTTTTATAAATACCAAATTGCTAACTCAGGGGGTTTAAAGCAAATAGCTATAATTGGGGGGGTTATTTGTAATATCAACATAACTCAGGGAGATATTTGCAAAAAACTCATATATTTTCAAGTTATAAATTAAAATAATGATAGATATTTTTAATTATAATATTTCACTAATAAAAATTTAAAACATTTTATAGAAAATTGAACTTTGACCAAAAGTCAAACTTTGACAAAAAAAAATTATACTGATACGATATAAATTTATGTAGTAATAGACTCTATCTATAAGTACGTTTCGAGTTTAACTAAAAATAAAATTTGTGTAAAAGTCAAAGTTTTACTAAAAGGTTAAACTATTGACTAATACAATTGAAATCTAGTATCAAATTATACATCAACATGACAGTATTCTTTTTTTGTCATCAAATTATTGAAGTTTAAGTTTAATAAAAAATAAAATTTAATTAAAAGTCAAAGTTTGACCTTAAGTCAACCTTTGACTCCTAAAAATTTGATAATATATTACTAACTTACAACTTATTATCATGTTTCAGTAGTTAAAGTTTGATCAAAAGTCAAAACTTTATATAACTTATAAATCCAATTAAAATTTGATTAAACTTCAAACTTTGATCAAAGTCAAATATTAGTTGAAAAAAGTGTGATGTAGATAATGTAGTAGTCATAGTGATCGTGCCGGTATGATGATCATAGAAATTGAAGTTACTTTTTAATAGTCAAAAAATAATTTTTTTTGTTTTTAAGTTTTTTACAAGTTACTTTAAATTTGCAGTGACAAAAACTTATTATTTTGTTAGTAGGAAACTCAATTTCATCAATTTAAATAGTTGAAATGGTTTCCTTCTAAAATGATTTGGTGTATGGAAATTTAATTTTCATGCGGGATAACTCAATTTCATTTTCATCTCCTTAAATAACTATCAAACAACAACGATTGAAAACTAAATTTTATTTTCACCATGAAATTACATTTCTATGTTATCAAACAAAGCCTAAATTAAGTCACCGCCTTTGAATCACACAATGGAGATATTATTTTTATGCAATCTTTGACCCACAATATCCTCGATTGAGCCCTTGACATCAAGCGTGCACACTTGATTTAAAAAAGTAATGCCAGATGTAATGAGGCCACTGGGGAAAAAATATGATGAAATAAGTAATTACCCCTTATTCTGCTATTAATTACTCAATTTAACAATGCATTAGTTGGAGGCCACCGACGCCCACACAAATCCAGGTGATCACGAAATCAGTTAATGATGGCTTCTTTTACATTTTGACCCTACCAAGAGGTTGCCTTCGCTGCGTAGCCAAGACACCGTGTGTGCGGGGGAATTGGATATTGGGATGCAAACAGAGTTCAAAAGCTCCAATATCTGTGCACATCTCATAGCCCGTGCCACACGCAAACGCATGGTCAGACTAGTGCATAAAAAATTAGCCTGAATTCACTTTAGTTGGCTAACCAGTCTGCGCGAATCAATTCTTAGTTTGTGTTGGTTGGAATGAATCTGGTAACTAATAGTCATGAAACAGTAAGTTGTATAGCATCTCATCATTTTCTTTGATGGTTCCTGTTTCTTTGAACCAATTATCATTGTTTTTTTTTTCTAAACTAGGGTGCAAAACGAAGGGTTTATGTATTTATTTATTTATTTGAAGCTCTCCTTTTTTGAGGAAATTTATATTGGAGAGTAGAAAAAACTTTCTTGCTTCCCCTGCTTCGGGTATGCTGCAAAACAGTGAAAAAAATGAGTAAAGGCAGGGTTCTCTTACAGAATACCGTACATTCTCTTACTCCCATTCGGTGGCTGTTTGCTGCCTGCTTCATCAATCAAAACAGTTCAAAAATATATATTTTGAACAGTGGCTCAGATGCCATCTGATTTCTGTACAAGTGATCGTGCACGTTGATCCCACATCCTTACAATTTATTTCTATCTTAAATATAGGGATGCAAGTTCGGTGTATTGAACCAAACCGATTCCAAATTTTCGGTTCGATTCAACCTGAATCGAAACCAAATCGAAATGAATCGGTTTCGGTTCGGTAATATTTATCTTTTTTGAAACCGAAACCAAACCAAACAAAATTAATTAGTTTCGGTTCGGTTCGGTAATATTAAATTTGAAAAAAAAACTGAAACGGAAATATTTCAGCTTTTACGGTTCAGTTCAGTTTCCATATTTTTACTATTTTTAATGTATTTTCTTAACTTTTTTGGTTTTCTCATTATACCCCCTACGGTTCTCCCCAAACTGAACCGGAATGGAATTGCTTCAGTTCAGTTGGTCTGGCCGATTCTGTTCGCTCGGTTTTTGGTTCGATTTCGGAATTCAGGTCAAAGCTTGCATCCCTACTTAAATACAAGTAGTGCTTAGTATCATTTTCATTGTAGCGTTAGTATTAGATGAGCAGGCCAATCTGCAGGTGCTCTTCGTATACAGATCACCTTTTGTGATGCATGCGATTATAGTAATCGTTGCCATCTGATCAGTGCACTATAATCTAAATATTTTTTGGCCCCTTCGAAAACGGATGATGGAGTTTTTCTTTCATCCTAATATTTCACGAAGTAGATCTTGAGATAATCGGCCTACCATCAGACGATTAGATGTTGATTCCACCTTGCCCGCATGCCAAAATATGAACATGAACCATGTTTTTATGGCACATCGTGATAACGCTTACGTTTTTGGATTTTGAGACCATGCATGTACCATCCCACTGTCTATTTTTTATTCCACCATGAATCCTCATAAATAGAGAGCAACGACTTGCACACAAGACGAGATCCTGAATCGCACAAATCACGCTTAAAAAGGGGTGCAAATTCGGTTAACCGAAATTTCGGTTTCTACAACATTGAACCCTAACCGAAACATTTCAGTTAACCGAACTTTTCAACCCCCCAAACCAAAACCGAAACCGAATAGGAAAAAAACCGGTTCAGTTTTTCTTCATTTTTTTTTTTTCACTCTTCAATTTTTTATTGATTTTCTCACCCTACCAGACCGGGTTTTGGTTTTTGGGTACTAGAACTGAAACCAAACTGAGCCAAATCGGTTTGGTTTGGTGTCAATTTTCAATTATTTTCGGTCCGGTTTGGATGGCCCAATTTTTTATTTTGTTGCACCCCTATGCTCAAATGGCATTTTTTGGGGGATATGTATCCCGTGGGATAAAAAACAGACCGTCTACTGGTACTTTCATAGTCTCAAGATCCATCGAGGGGTGAAAAACGATCTTCGTTGTGTGATATGAAGCAATCAATGGGTATCATGAGGTTTCAAACGTAGGTTTATGGCACCCTCATAGATTGTGTGGGTGCAAACAGAGATACCGTACGGCTGTAAGGTTATTTGTTGCATTGGAAAAAGGGAGCTAATACTTGACACAAGATTTGTAGTGTGGCACATGGGTATAAAGAACTACTTGTTCTTTTGGAGACTTGTGCCACAGGTACACAATATAAACCGTCTGATTTGATGATCATGATGTAAAGATCTCTGATGCCAACGATTGCTACAAAACTATCATCTGATATAACACAGTCAGCCTACCATCTGATTTAATGATTGACTATGTTAAATTAGATGGTAGAGATGGCATTTTATACCAAAAGGTCTATATTAAAGTGCTATGATTGGACGGCATAAACCTCTGATGATCGTGCGTATTGTGATAAGAGTGGGATGGTGAGGGTATTTTCTCAACTGAATGCCGAAATGATTGAGTGGGATGATGAGGGTATTTTCTCAACTGAATGCCGAAATGATTTGAATGCATATGGGGGCAAGTAACCACAGAAGCAGGTATGTTTTTTTTTAGGGGAATCAGGTTTTCTCAACCATGATTCAGAGGAAACCATCAAGTTTAATAACGGATAACTTGAAATTTATAATTCAGAATGCTTGTACTATAATAACCAATCGAGCGATTTAGATGTATGCGCTTATAGAAATCATCACATCAAAATATAGGTAGCTTAGATCCACGAAGTTAGTTGGATATTGAAATAGCCTCGTGAAGTTAGTGAAATCCCGAAACAATGCAGTATTACAGAAAAGTATACCTCTTGTTTATGGCATAAGCGGAGGCTCTTTTAGAGATCTTCTCTCCAAAGAGTGCTGGCAGAAAGTCTGGAGCTCCTCTTAAAAATCCACGAATTGACTTGATAGTTGTGCATTACTAATTCTTCCATTTGTCTTGAAACAATAAAGGGAGATGAGCATGCTATTGATTCCCTTATATCTAATAATCCCTGTTGAAGATAATTTATCAATAAAGAGTAGAAGGTAGAGACAAATGATCAACGAAACCAGACATTATTCAACATGGAATTCCCACCTTAGATTTACGAAAATGTTGAATGAACACTTATCAATAAAAGCAGAAACCTTGTTAGCTTCCACCCTGACACTACTGCAAGTATTCATATGAGCATTTTCAACGATCTTCAGCAATAAAGATGCATCGTTCAAAATGGAATGAAGGTTGTCAAACAATTTCTGCAAAGTGAAGTAAGATGTTACTACTGCTTCCATCTCTAACTTCAAACAGGATAACACCATAAGCGACTTTCACGAAGCATTTTAGGGGGGGAAAGTTACCTTTTGTTGCCACAGGCATTATTCATGTCATGTTGATTAGGGCTGACAGAAAACCCAGTACCTGTTCCATGATCTGCATTGGCAGAATTTGTCAGGTATGTTTGCTGGGAGAAAGTACTACAACAAACAAGGGAGCTACAAGTACCTAAATCTTGTAATGAAGATGTGAGCCTTCTCAAATTTCTCAGCTGCTCTGTATACCCATAAGCAATATACTGTTGGTCCTGTTGTATTAATAATAAGATGGTCGGCGAAAGAGGATGGCCTTTTGACCTACAAAAAAAAAATGAAATCATATGCAATGAGTTTTCTTTATTTTAATTTTTGGCTAGCCTAGAACTGAGCCCACAACCATGGTTCAACTAGGGATGTCAATGGACCGGTCACGTTCAAGCCAGGCTTTATCAGAGGTCAGATTTTTATCGGGCTTGAAAACCAGGCTTGAACCTGACCCGGCAAGTAATTGTGGTCGGCCAGGTTTGAGAGGGTTTAATTAAGTTAGATAGAGCCCACCCGGGTTTAGAGCTGGTTTTTCAGGTTTGGACCGGTTTTGGGGCTGTGTTTCAGGTTCACGCCCGGCCAGCCCATTTATGAAACCTATAACAAGGGCCTAACGGGCTGCAATGATTAAGCTCAAACCCAGTCATTTACGAAATCAGACCCAGTCCAGTTATTAACCGGGCCAGGAAACTTGGCCTGAGCCTGGCTCGAACTGGGCTAGGCTGCAGGCTAACACAGCCCATTGACAGCCCTGGTCGAAAGTCGAAGCACCAAGACATAAGCAAACATGGCAATCTCACTGTTAAACAGCATGTGCTCCCTCTATTGAATCATGTTATGTCAATGAACGTAACAAAAGGAATTTACCTGTTCCAAAGTAAAATCTTTAGGGAAACTTACGCAAATAACGCCGTAGAATGGCTAGGAAGGTGACGGGGAAACCGACATCGTAGATATCGGATATGGACCTTTTCGCGTGTACCGACGTCGGAAAAAGCGGAATGGAAATCAAAACTAGGCGAAAAGGAAGTTATAGAAATGAAGAGGGCGGGTACAAACTGCGAGGAGAATAGTGTCAAGCGAGCCCTCGCTCGAGTGACTACTTAAGCTCGCTCGAGCGGTTATAATCCTCGCTCGAGCGAGCTACAGTGACGGAAAATTTTCGTTTTTTATTTTTTTTACCTTTTTAGTTTTTTATTATTTTAGGACTCTTTTAATTGCGAGTTTTATATTGTTTAGGGTTTTCTTAGCCTATATAAAGACATTGTAAACACTCTATTGAAAATTGATTATTGAATGAAAAGAGCGTTTGCTTGTGTGTACTTGAGATCAGCCTCTACGAAGAGTGATTCTTCTTCCCGAGAAGGGTTTGGTGTGAAGCCAAGGGTGTGAAGCCTACAATTCTATCTATCTATCTCTTTTATCTTTGATTGTGTGATTCTACAACCCTAAATCGACCATCTTCTTGTGAAATCCTAAACCCTAAATTTCTCTAAATCGTTGAATCGATCCGATTCAACAACCGTAGAGCCCAACAAAGTTATTAAACCTTCTGCGCCTGATATTCAGAGAAAATCAATGATCCCATCATTGAATCGTGAGAGCCCTAATCTGGAAAAACCTAGAGTTCTAGCTCTAGAATCGATTCTACCGCAACTTAATCTGGATCTAGCGCTTCTTGATTCTCCCATGGAATACTACGAAAACCTGAGGTATTCGTTATATTTTGCAAGTTTTATTGTTTAATTTAATTCCAATTTAATTTCGGCAAAATCAATCATATCATTCAAGTAGTTTAGGGTACCGTCCTGCGTCAGTTTTGGTATCAAAGCCCTAGGCTCTAAGTTAGGGCATATTGTGTGTCATTTTAATTTTCATTGCATTTTATCTCATTTGTGTTCAAAAGTATACACGTCTACTGTTTGACAAAATTCCTCATCCATTGTGGTTCATGTTTGCATGGCATTTAGCATTCGTGTTAGTAAGCCGTGTTCACCATGAGCATGAGCGAGATTGTTGATGCCCTTAGGGACATCAAAGCCCAAATGTGTGCAATTAATAATAGGGGCCGCTACACATCAAATTATGGGCAAAATCTCAAAAGTTGTGACGAGACTAGAGTTAGGGGATACCATTACCATTGTGAACCTAAGTACGACCCTGCCGAGAGGTTTCTAAAATCTATTCGGAATGAGGTTCCAAATTTTGAGGGTACGGCAAATCCTAAAACCTTTGTAGAGTGGTTGTCTAGTGTGGAAGAGTATTTTGATTGGTATGGCGTACTGAATGAGTACAAAGTCAAGTTAGTGAAAACAAAGTTGGAGGGTAGTGCCAAAACCTATTGGACCAATGCTGAGCTTCTAAGCGACTTAGCTAATCGTAAGCCCATCACACAATGGGAAGACATGAGGGAGCGACTTATCGAGAATTATGTTCCTCTCACACACCGTCATCTTTTACGATTTTTAAAATCAAAGACAGACAAGTGTCCTAATTGCTCCAAGTGTCACGGATTTGGACATTTTGCTTACCAATGCTCCACAGAACTTTCCACTCCGAATTTATTGATTAAAAGGGAGAGTTCTAAGGAGCAGAAAAATTTGAGAGTAGAAGAGGTGTATAACCCTTGTACCGTGATGAGTGAAGAGGAGATCGAAGAAGCTGAAGAGAGTCTAGTTTGTGTCAAGGGGGCTTCTGATTTCCTTGTGAGTAGTAATATTGAGTCACCCACGCACGATTCGACCGAGTCACCTACGCACGATTTGTTAGAGCCTGTTGTGCACAAGTCCTTGTTGGTGGTAGAGTCAATAGTACTTGAGTCGGTTACATGTGAGTCATTCATGTCGCATACACGTGAGAGTATTGAGTCCATAGACACGCATGCACATCATAGTCTCAAGTTACATACTTTTATACATTCCAAGTCTTATTGTAAGTCATCTTTTGAGTCTCATTCTGCATTGCATGCCGAAATTAAGCTTGAAATTAATTTATGCAATGAAACCCTCAATCGATGTAGTTACCTAAGGCTTTGATGGAATTTCAATTGAATGATCATGCAATGGATTGGGTCAGGCCTAAATGATTCCCATCGGGAGTCATAAAGGATCTTCAGGCCCACAGCGCTAGACCTTTTGGAATTGTGGCAAGGAATGGACCTAGTGCGTACAATCTTGAACTTCCTCCAGATATCGGGGTCAGTTCTACGTTCACATGTGGAGGACCTAGTTCCTTCTTTGAGCTCATTACCTCCTTTGCCCGTTCCAAACAACCCCCAGTTACAACCCCATCCCAACTTTATAGCCAATACCACTTCCTTACCCAAGCAAGCAAAGGAAAGAGATAATTGAGGAAATTTGGGATAGTCTTGTGGCATTCAACTGCGGTAGAAAACTTCTGGTTTACGAGATACAGAGGGTTAGCGAGTCGACTACCGAGAGTGTATGGGCCAATCATGAGAGAATGCATCGCTTGAGTTTCCGTATTCCCGGTCGATATCACGATCACACTTCATCGGGGACGAACTCCTTCGGGTCCGAGAGAGTTGATGCGAAACTTCAAAAATATTTGGTAGAGTGGCTTGGCGAGCCGGGTCATTGGGCTTGTCATGGAGAGGTTTACTGGGTACGTCCCTCTACTATGAACCGAGATGATGCTCATACGTCACCGAGTGTCAGGATTCATATCATGCGTGTTTCATCGGTGATGAAACATTTTGAGTCGGGGAGAATTGACTGGAGCGCCGACATCGTAGACATCGGATATGGACCTTTTCGCGTGTACCGACGTCGGAAGAAGCGGAATGGAAATCAAAACTAGGCGAAAAGAGAGTTCTGGAAATGAGGAGAACAGTGTCAAGCGAGCCCTCGCTCGAGCGACCACTTAAGCTCGTTAGAGCGAGCCCTCGCTCGAACAGTTATAATCCTTGCTCGAGCGAGCTACAATGACGAAAATTTTTCGTTTTTCATTTTTTTTTACCTTTTTAGTCTTTTATTATTTTAGGACTCTTTTAATTGCGAGTTTTATATCATTTAAGGTTTTCTTAGCCTATATAAAGACATTGTAAACACTCTATTGAAAATTGACTATTGATTATTGAATGAAAAGAGCGTTTGCTTGTGTGTGCTTGAGATGAGCCTCTACGAAGAGTGATTCTTCTTCTCGAGAAGGGTTTGGTGCAAAGCCAAGGGTGTGAAGCCTACAATTCTATCTATCTATCTCTTTTATCTTTAATTGCGTGATTCTACAACCCTAAATCGACCATCTTCTTGTAAAATCCTAAACCCTAAATTTCTCTAAATCCTTGAATCGATCTGATTCAACAACCGTAAAGCCCAGCAGAGTTATTAAACCTTCCGCACCTGATATTCAGAGAAAATCAGTGGTCCCATCATTGAATCGTGAGCGCCCTAATCTGGAAAAACCTAGAGTTCTATCTCTAGGATCGATCTGCGCTGCAACCTAACGGATCTAGCACTCGAACTGGACCCTGCCTGAATTATGCGTGATTCTCCCAAGGAATACTGCGAAAACCTGAGGTATTCATTATATTTTGCAATTTTTATTGTTTAATTTAATTCCAATTTAATTTCGGCAAAATTAATCATATCATTCACGTAGTTTAGGGTATCATCCAACGTCAGAAGGGTAATATTAACATTCCCTGTATACGTCCTGTCCGGTTGTAGCAGTAAATGCTTCACATCATATGATGGCTGAAGAAACCAACTACTTAATTGGTTGGATTTAAGCTTTGCCTACAGTAGGCAAATATTCAGACACCAGAACAAGCATCATCAGTCCCAATTGTAGGGATTGTAGAGATCTCAAAACAGAATGAAGAACTCTGAAATATCCGTTAATAGGCTGTGAAAATACCAAAATCCACTGTAAAAAAAAACAAAGAAAAGAAAGGAAAAGAAAAAGAAGTAAAGATCCAAGGAGTTCTTAACCATGATACCCTCAGTGGCATTTTTCCCATTGGATTTCAAGCTTCAAAATCAAATGCATACCTTGGCAAGTTTTTCAATTGTAATCCATCCTTCCTGAAACATATATATATGGAAGCAGTAATGCTAGGTTAGCCACCTAGTGTTGAACCCTATGCAAGTGCCATTTGGATGCCACGTGTCACCTAATCCGAAGATGCAGTGCCGAGTAGAGGTGCAAAGTCAAATCCAGGTTAGGGGTGTACCAGACCCGACCCACTTGGAATCGGGGCGGATCCGGGCAAGTCACATTAAAAAATTATGGACCCATTTCGGTTACGGGTCTAGATCAAACCATATCCAAACCCGACCCAACAAAAAATGGGTCAGGTCCTAATTGGGTTTGTGACCGGGTCCCCTTATATGATTTTTTTTTGTCATAAGAATGTACCCATTTCAAGAAAATAGTAATCCAATGAACCAATGAACAAAGAGTCACTTATGAAGCTTCTTTTAGCGATTGGGTCCAACAAAAGCTAATTTTCAATGATTTTAAGGACGTGAAGTATGTGAAAGTCAACTTTCAACTGAATTCAATGACTAATTGATTAACTTTTGAGATTTGATGAAAAAGTTTCCCTTTAGCATGCCGATTTTAAATTGAGTTACCTTTAGGCGGGGTTTTGTGGATCTATCATTTATCACTTGCTAACTATATACTTGTTCTAATTATGTTGTTTCTTATTTTAACTATATAATTTGTATTTCATAACAATCCCAAAAAATCAGCACCAAAATATAAGAAAAGAAAATATTATATTTTAATCCGGGTCTTGACCGTTTGGGTTTGTGTCTAAAATTTAAAGACCCGACCCAATTCTAAGTTGGGTCCAGGTCGGGCCAGGTCTTTATTGACAAACACGAGACCCAAACTTAAATTGAGTCCAATTTTTTGAGTCCGGGTTGGGTCCAAGTCAACCCGACCCATTTGCACCCCTAGTGCCGAGGCAACATGCACAAGATTGATCACATCCATCACCAAAAAAAAAATTGAAAAAACTTCTTATCCACCGTCCAAAATGTGGTCAAAATTGGAAAAAATCAATGCACCAAGTATGCCGGGTGGAACCCAATATTTGACCACTTATATATATATATATATATATATATATATATATGAAACCTAGAGGATAGAAATTGGCTGACGAGATTTGCAACATATGCAAAGGTATCAAATTTATTTTAAACCTTTGAATGTTACTTATTGGAAAGCAAAACAAAGAGGAGAATGGAGATACACAAATTCTGTAATGTTGATGTGCACATGATAGTAAGAAAATTCTTAAGGGACGAAATGCTTAACCTTTGCTACTCTTAAAGCTTGCATATGGGAAATCAAATCCAGATGTCACCCCAGAGTGCAGGTCTCGCAGAGCAGAATATCAACCTTATTTCAACAATCACCATACCATAATAACCTAAACCAACAAAAGCACCTTAAGGTTTCAGCCAGGTCTTGACCTGATGTGGTGCTCATTGGTATCTGTCCCCATGTTCTGAGCCTTACACCTCTCGAAGCGAGTAGAGCTTTTTGCCTGAGACGCGCTTGCTTAACCCTTCACCTGCATTCTCGCTGTGGGACTGGAGATCAATCCTCCATACAATATCCTTGTATGCACCTGAGGCACGAATGCTTGAGCCGGCAGTATGCTCTTTACTCTTAAAAAAACACTTTTTTATCGTTAAGTTGGGCTCGAACCTGGAACCTTGAGGTTGCAATATTGTCAACCATCGATTGCTCTACAGGACCAAGCCCCTTAAAAAAACACTTTTAAGTAAATTAAGAATGAAGAGCTTCCTTTATTTCAGTGCTGGTCAGTGCTTGAGACAGGCTGGAGCAGGCCACTATTAGATAGGTCTTCCAAGCCCTTAAGGTCCTGTTGCATGCGGGTAGCATGTAAAATAGCATGATCAAGAACAATTGGATCATCTGGAAGGTTTTGCAGAAGACTAAGTAATGCCTGCCGATAAGTTTGGGTCGCTAACGATGGTCTTGCAACTTGACGACTTCTACATACAATGCCGACTTTGATCACATGCTTACAAAGATTGCCTGACCTCGACCACATGCAATCACAAAGTGAAAATTCTGAACCAGGATTCCATACTGTAAATGCCAGGCTCCTGTCAGATTGAGAAATAACTTTTACGAGACGGAGGTCTCCCTCATCCAATATCACATCAGTATCTGGAATAAGCAATGCCCGCCGCCACGAATTAGTTGAAAAAGGCTCGTCTCTTAGATTCCTGAGGAAACCGCTTTCTTCAGTATACTGATGGAACCAACACAGGGCATGAAATTCGGTAGTCAACGTGTGGACCAGCCAGTCAACTCTTAGCCAGACCCAGGAACCAACATGCAAGTCATTGAAAAGTTTGGATTTCAACCTTAAGTGATAGGATTCAATTGCAGCGTGCAGCTCTTGATTTGCCAGGGGGAGAGTCCTCATAGCACTGATCCACATCTCTGCGAGACAAAGAAAGTGTAAATACAGAACTATATGAACAAAGGCCTTGTATAACAAACAAGAATTCAAAGATCATGGAGTTACCTATCCTCGGTAGCCATTGATCCTTGAAATAATCCATAAATGTGCATTGATCAACAAATATTTGCATAAAATCTTCAATCACATCGATGGTATTTGGGCCATTCCTAGTGCAGTATAAAATGCGGCCTAGATGTTTAAACATTTCTCTTTGCACATCAAAATTGCAGCAATTCTTTAACAAGCTTCTTATCCAAGCTCGGCGCACGCCCCAAAGACATAATAGGACTCGGCACTGGAAGCTATCCCTGTATGTCCAGCTATGGTTTCAGTACCTATATTTTCAAATCCAAACCATATTTTAAAAAAAGAGCCATATTGACAGAGTACCTGATAACAGATATCTCGAAAGATGGATCATCTATTAAGAAGGCGCTTGGTCTCCATCTAGGGTCCTTTGTTCGAATTCTTTCTGCAAGGGATCCCATCCATCTATGAATATCTTGATTACCAAAACTTGATGTAATAACCCATGCAACAGGAATTGCATTTTGGCAAGCGTCAAAAACTAATAACGTACACAAAGGGTACTGCCAACGGAGAAAGAAAAAAACAACAGGATCAATTATCCAGGAAAAGACTCATTGTTCAAAAAACAAATAAAGAAAAAACAGCAGGGTACTTTCATTTACCACAAGATTCTTTCAGCTCAATCGAGTTTCACGTGCTTAAAACGTTGACTACTGTGAATTAGATGATGGAGATCGTTTTGCGCCCCAATCTTTGACATAATAGATCTTGAGATCATGGGCTTACCATCAGATGGTAAGATTTGGATTCCACGTGGCACACATCCTCAAAACTGAACATGATCATGGCATACATCAAACGTGGTTCTCGGATCGCCTTTCGGAATGTGTACCACGTGTAATCAAAATATGACTGTCTGATGATAGGACCATGATCTCAAGATCTATTGTCGAAGATTGGGGCAAAACACGATCTCCATCGTCTGATTCAAAGCAATCAACGATTTAAGAATGTGAAACCCAGGTTGAGAAGGAAGAATATTGGGCTGAAAATAAAGGTAGCCAAAAACAGTACCAATTATCATGTAAAAGATTCGATATTCAAAAACCAATCTGACAAAAATAAGGAGCTAGTATATGGTAACCGACCAATGCATAATCTAGATTATGGACAGATACATTTTTGTACATATGGGAGTACTTATTCATCAAGTGGTGATACCCGATGCAAAGCAGCCAACACATAGATCAACAGTGGTGAATATTGTTTCGCAAAAGCATCCCTATCATGTGATTAAGAGCAGTCAAACGCCATAAAAATGAACGGCTATCTCCATAAATATTTTAGTCCTTCATTTTTATGGTGTTTGACAATTTAAATCACATGACAGGGATTTTTTTTATTAAAACTTCAGCACAGTTGATCGATGCTTGGCTGCTTTGCTTCAGCTGGAACCACTTGATGAAAAAGCAGTTCCATGCATATCCGTCCATAAACTAAATTATGGATGGGTCAGTTACCATATACCAGCTCCAAAAATAAGTTCATATACCTTGAGCTTGTTCAAGCCAAAAGTTGAATGAGAAGCTATGGAACTGTTATGTCCAAAACGAAGCATCTGCTGCAACTGCCACTCTGTCTGTATGCCCAAAATAAATGATTCCGTAGAAGACACATCATGGAAGAAAAGAACATGCTTTTGGTGGCGTTGCACCCACATCCTTATGCTATAGGCATCATTTTCATGCAGTTCATATGTTGAATGACGAATAACCCTTTCCATGTTGCGGACATCATTACGAGTGAGAAAATCGTCACGGTTGGCGGGCCCACCGTGTCTCTCCACTTCTTCAAGGTGGTGTTGGATAATGGTGTCCAAAGGAATCTCTAAGTAAAGCATAGACATTATTCTTTGTCGGAGTTCCTCCGAAATCCGAGGAGCATACATAGCTCGAGTTCCTACAGCTTCCCTATCTAGTAACCCATGACATGGCGCCCCAGTCTTATCGACGTGATTTCGCTGGTTATAGATAATGAGTGCAAGGAGAGGACGGGTGTATAAGCGCTTCACGGTAAAATGACAAAGGCAGCCCCTCATCATGTGCCGCCTTCCGGGCCTACTACCCTTACCCGTTGACGGCTTATTGTTTGAACTATCTCCAACACCATGCTCATTGTCCCGATAGTCTTCGGGGCCATAAGAACACCAATATCTACATAATGCATGAACAATTGACTTAAATTACATTCAAGAAGAACAAGATATTTGAAGAAGAATCGGTTACTTAAAGGCATACAGCGTGTATTCGAGATATCCATCAACCCTTGGCTTGCTAACACTTCCTTCAGACCGCTTTCTTCTAGATTCAATACGAAAACTTGCAGGGCATTCTGTATTAGTGGATTCGCCTTTTACAAAATCATCCACTCTGCAAAAGGGAATGAGAGCAATATCATCGCCACCTTGGCGACCTCCATCCACTTTTACCCAGTTTATATGAGCTGCAGAAAATTCAGCACAGGGAGGATCCTGTACTGGAAGATTAAGAATGTCCTCCATCCTCGGCATCTACAATGTAATAACAATAACAATATAATAATAATTACAGCGCGAACACAACATTTCCTGGGTATTGACATAATTTAACAGTTGTTCAATTTAATATGAAACATCATGCACGATTTCCACTGACTCACTAATTATTTCTACCCATTACTTAAACATCGGTCGTGACAAAGATTTTCTATGCCATAACCCATTACATTGATACCAGCAATAATTATTTGGCCAGCAATCCAGATTGTAGGATCATACAGATAGAAATTGCAAAGAGAAAAAGGATGTTATCCGGAAATGCCAAATAAATAATGTACCAGAAAGTAGCAGCCAGTGCTGAAAATTTTCTTCACTTAAATTTTTCTCAATGGTTTTACCAATGAACTCCCTAATGAATAAAGACCAAACAAAAAGCAACTACTTCCACTCTACTTCTAAACTTTGGGGCCAGGTTTTCTTGCTTTTAGCGGGTTACATACAGTTACAAAAGGTCCTACTCTTTTATATCATCTTTTACAGCACAGCCACTGCAGGGAATCCAATTCTGTTTGTTTGATGAGGTTCCAGTTCTCAGGGAGAAACTAGCCATGGTGATTTTCTCATGTTTTCTAGTACATATTTCAAATATCTTCTACTCAATCTTTTTGTACATTCTCTATTTTTTCTAATTTTATTTTTAGTTACAATTTGATTTCCTTATGTTTGTTAGTTACATTTTCATTACAACTTCCAATTGTGGCAACTATGAGTACAATAAGCAATTTCCCATTCTAGACCAAAACAAGAATACGGATTAAGTAGTAAACACTAAATTCAACTCCCACACTTACTCTGGGTGTGTAAAAGATATATGTGTGTGTGTGTGTATATATATATATATATATATATAGAGAGAGAGAGAGAGATAGAGAGAGAGAGAATTGCAAGCATGACTGATTATAAACTTCAGCTAGAGAAAAGAACTGGACTTTAAAAGCTCTACTTTTTAGCTACAGGATCTAGGACACCAATTTTCCAGTATCCCTGCTTCAAAATGTGCCATATTCAAGCATACTAGCGCTACAATACAAACACATCGCCAATATCAGAACCTTAGCTAGCTCTTTGATAACTCAATTTTAGATACAAACAATAAAAAATTAAGTCAACGATTAAAAAAAGCAAGCAACTTCACTAGATTGAATTGATAATCCTAAAATTTTAAAAATAAAAGGACTTAATTACTTCTGAATCTACGAACTCAGAGTCAAGAATAAAGACACAAGCTGCAGCTTGTGAATATAAAGGAAATAAATTCTCCTCAATCATAATGAATAATAATTAAGGGCACTGTCTCAATATACTATATAGGAGCCATTGCTTGGTGCGATGGTAAAACGTTTGGGCTGTCAAGCGTGAGAACACGGGTTCGAGTCCAGAGAGCAGACACTTTGTGCGTAAAAGCCTTCTGAATCTCAGAACTCACAAGTCAAGAATAAAGACACAAGCTCCAGCTTGTGAATATAAAGGGAATAAATTCTCCCCAGTCATAATGAATAATAATTAGGGACACTGTCTCAATATACTACATAGGGGCCATTGCTTGGTGCGATGGTAAAAGGTTTGGGCTGTCAAGCGTGAGAGTGCGGGTTTGAGTCCAGAGAGCAGCCACTTCGTGCGTAAAAGCCAAAGGTTAGGTCAGAATCCTGTCCACCCCTCCCAGCACCCTGTAATTACAGGAGCAGCACTGGGTAGTGGCCTTTCCTCACTCATCATCTACACTGGAGAACAGGAAAGTTTCTTGTGCTTGATACCAATTCAGAACAATTGTCAAATGTCCCCACAATCTATAGGCAACCTCTTGAATCTCTCACAACCCAAAATTTGCATGAAAGTTGCACTGATCTGACTGTCATAACTCATACCAATCCAATCAATTCCATTCTTTTGAATTGTCAATAAAATCGTGAAAAATATTTCAGAAATAAGTCCAATGATCAGCTTGTTAGGAACATCCAATAGGTACAAAGTGTGGACTGTGACCAGCCCACGATTGATGTGTGACAGCATGCTAGCAGGAAACATATACCATCTTTGTTTATTGGCTAGCAAACAAACACTCGGTAGCTCCTAAGATTTGTGCATATGATCATGCAATAATTATTTTTTTAAAAAAATTATAAACGGAAAACATACCTATGCTTCTAATCTATAGAAAGGCGAAGAGGATTCAAGACTCTTGTAATAAAATTGTTATTCACCAAAACTAAGGCTACGGTTGAATATTTTCAAGGAAAAGGGTGGAAATGAATTTAAGGATCCCACAGATTCCAACCCTGCTGGAATCGACAGGAATTCATCGTTTGTGGGTGATTGGATTGTATAATAACAAGTGGAAAAGGAAAAGGGAGTACAATTGTTGGTGTAGATGGCATAGACCAAACCAGAAACAACCAAGGAGTGGAGAAAGCTTATAGAGAGATCGAATGAGAGAGAAGGAGAGAGAGAGAGAGACCGAAGGAGGGAGAGAGAGAGACTGAAGGAGGGAGAGAGAAATAGAGAGAAAGAACGAACGAGAGAGCTATCGGGGGAGAGCGAGAGAGAGAGAGAGAGAGAGAGAGAGAGAAATTGGAGCGAGAGAGATACGTAGGGAGGGAAAATTTTGGGAGGAGAGAGAAAGATTTGGAGAGTGGCTTGCTGTAAGAGTCTCACCCACTCGTGATTCCTTTCCGATGAAATCCTCCTATCTTAAGCGGATTTGACGGTTTCCGAAGCGGCGGAAACGATCTCATTTTCCTTTCCACTTCTTGTGTCTTAATTTTATTGCCAAACATGGGATTTTATCCTATTTCCTTTCCTTTCCACCCAATTCCTTTCCTTTCGTTGTGTCCAACAGACCCTAAAAGTACAAAACAATCCTTCCATAAGTTGCTCCAAAACACTCACATTGCAATTGGTTGACATAGAAAACTTACTTAGAAATACTTCATGATGCCAAACACTCACATTGCAAGTGGTTGGCATAAAATACTTAAAAGAAAGAATAGGTTACGTTTGCAAGAAACAAAAGAGGCTTCAAGGAAGCAAGGAACACAGAGTAGAATGTCATAGGTGGAAAACTTGTGACTCAAAGTTCTTCAATAACTAACTCCTGAATGGGAATTACCAACAAAAAGGGAAATTTATGATCATTAAAGGCATAGTAATGGGCTCCTCTCTCTTAACCATCAACAGGAAAAACACAGTCTAAGCTACTATCTTGAAAATCCAAGTTTTTTTGTTTTTTAATGTAACCCATAAAAACTAAATCTCAAAACTATACTCATGTATAACTCGATTTTCAATGTGTTAGGTGGGTTCCAGGACATTGTTATTTTCTGTTGATAAATCAGGTTTACTTTCCAAGCAGGCAGTTTGGTCAGATAATTTGATTCAGCAACTGCAAACTAGGGTTGAGTTCGAGTCAACTTGTGGGGGCGTCCTACCATTAAGTATGCTACAGCAATGATCATTGGGTGCGGTGCTCCAGCCCAGATTGCTTTTGAAAGGGAATAAGAACAAAAGGTAATGAGGAACACAACAAAAAGCCTCATACTTGAACATAAGTACAAACTACACGGCTTAATAATATGAGGAACTAAAACACACTATATCTAGACAATCCATTTTAGAGTCATAGTTTCCTAATTCACGAGACACTTTAGTTTTGGTTTCTTTTTCTAGTTAGCAATCTTAGATCATACCGTAGTCAATAGAAAAATAACTAAAATTCCTTCTTTTTTATATTAGTATCCATATCAATCAAACGCAAGAGAAAAGACCTACAGTCAATCTAAGGAAGGGAAATATCTGGCTTAAACATAAAGAAGTTGTATCTATCCCATCCTTATCAAGGGAGTCGACAAATCATTGTGAAGCGGACGCCAACATCAAAAGAAGCCAGTCAGAAGTTAATTTTGGTAGCCTAGGAGAGTGTGGAGTCGCCCAAGCGACCAGAACTCTCATAGCCAAGAGTTACATGTCGCCCAAGCGACCAAGGAAGGAGTTACAAGTGGGGATCTCGCCCAAGCGAGATTCACTTGGATTCTCGCCCAGACGTGTTCCATTCTAGCCCAAGCGAGAATCCAAGTTGTGTTAAGTGACAAAATGTCGCTTAACACCCCCTTTCGTCATCTTTCATATTCCTTCTTTTAGTCTTTTCTTCCCAATGTAATTTTCTACTTTTGGGCATTTTAGTATTTTGTCATTTTAGGTTTTCTTTTTCCACTTAGTACTTGCTACAGAAGGTGCTTATGTAACCCAAATTGGAGAGATTGGTTCATTTTAAGAAAAGTGTAAACACTTTGAGCTTGTGAGAAACATTAATGGAGAGTGAGTCTTCTTCCCCATGTGGGTTTGGTGTGAGGCCAAGGGTGTGATGCCCATGTGTCATCTTTGATATTCCCTCTACCTCTTTCTTCTATTTACTTACTATTTCTTTGCAATTATCCCCATATCTTGTTTGCCCAAATCCCCAAATCTCTAAATCTAGAGCAACCTTGATGCCCTTCTTTGTGGATCGACTCCAATCTTAGCCCGTCGATCCATGACCGTTGTTGGGCACGAGATTGACCGATTCCTAGTAAGGATCTAACAATTCTACATTGATCAGTGAACGCCCCAACCTAGAGGATGCTAGAGTTCTATCTCTAGGATTGCACCTTCAACAAATCTAAACGGATCTCACAGGCCAGATTGAACCCTAATTAAACCAAACATGGTTACCTAAGCGAAAACCCACGAAACTATAAGGTGTTTCTTTAATTTGGGTTTTATTGCTTAATTAATTAGTTTAATTTCGGTAATTATCATCTCATATTCATTTAGGGTCATTGTCCCAAGTTAATTTTGGTATCAAAGCTTTAGGTGGTAGGTTAGGGCATTTTGTGTGTTCATTTGTGGGCTCATTTGTGTTTGTTAAAATTACTCACTTGTTGTGTAGTTCACATTTGTGTGTTCATCTTGTGTTTATTAAAATTGCTCACTTGTTGTGTGGTTCACATTTGTGTGCTCATCTTGTATTTGTTAAAATTACTCAATTGTTGTGTGATTCATAGTGTGTGTTCATTTTAGATCTCGTGTTTGAGTTGTGTGTTTGTGTCGATCATTATGCATGATCCTATTGCGCGTCAACGTGATAACCGTCTTAAAAGGAAACTAACCGAACAAAACCGTCACAATAGGGAACTATCGTCAGATTTCAGATAGTCAGGATGAACATAGAGTTGGGAGATACCCACAATACTGTGAGCCCGAGTACGATCTGGATGAGAAGTTCCTAAATCTATTCGGGAAGAGGTTTGAAATTTTGACGGGGGGATGAACCATAAAACCTTTGCTGAGTGGATGTCTAACATCGAAGAGTATTTTGATTTGTATGGTGTGTTAGAAGAGTGTACGGTTAGACTAGCCAAAATGAGGTTGGTGAACCATGCTAAAATCTATTGGGATGGTGTGGAGTACTGATACAAGTCACTTTGAATTACACCCATCACAAGATGGGAGGAAATGAACAAGCGGTTTATCAAAAAGTATGTTCCTCTCACGCACCGCCACCTCCTATGGTGTTCGGAGACCAAAATGGATAAGTGTCATGATTTTCGCAAGTTTGAGTCTAGGAGCACCTACATCAAAGAGAGCTCTAATTCGGGGATTCAACCATCGAAACCTATGAGTACTCTTCCAACTCCCAAAATGAACGGGAGGGGAGCGATTAATGAGGGTTCCAAAACTAGTGGTCATTACAAGTGTTATAAGTGCCAAGGACTTGAGCACTTTGCTTATCAATTCCCCACAAAATCTCCCACCCCAAATTTATTGATTAAAAAAGAGAGTTCTACGGAGCCGAAAAATTTGAAAGTGGAAGAAAATATGTATGACCCTAGTATAGTTGTGAGTAAGAGGAGATAGAAGTCGAAGCAAGTCTAAGTTGTACTGAAGTGACTTCTATTTCCGTCAAGGGTAATGCCACTGTTGTGTGAATCCCACATGAATCACTCGAATCGTATACACATGAGCTAATCGAGTCACCCACACGAGTCATTGGTGTCCATAGAGTCGGTTGTGCACGAGTCGTCATTGTTAATCGAAACGAGTGCACATGAGTCACTAGAGTTGATAGAGTCCACTACACGTGAGGTCGTTCGTATCCCGTGCACAAGAGAGCATAGAGTCTATTGATGTATGTGCACATCATAGTCTTGTGTCACATTCCGCATTGCATGCCAAAATTATGCCTATAATTAACTTGTGCAATAAAAATTCTAAATTATTGACGGATTTGCCAACGAGCTTCAAGGAATTCCATTTAAGTGTCCATGAGATGGTTCGGGTTAGGCCTGAACGATCCCCATTGGGGATCACGAAGAAGTCCTAAACCAGCATTGTCGAATCTTTTAGGATTGTGGCAAGGAGTGGACATAAAGCATATGTGCTTGAGCTACATTAAAGTATGGGAGTTAGCTCAACACTCAATGTGGAAGAACAAGTTCCTTATCTAGGCTCAACCCCACTTCCTAGAAAACGTCATTTCCTTGTGCACCAATCCCGATCCCACAACCCTATCTTTTCCTCCTCCGAGCAAGATGAAAAGCGAGGTCACAGAGAAGATCTCGGATGATCTTGTGGCATTCACCCACGACGGAGAGTTTTCGATTTATGAGATAAAGAGGGTTAGTAAGCCGACTTCCGAGAGTGATATCATGAGAGTTTGCTGCTTGAGTTCCTATATTTCCGACATATATCTCAATCACACTTCATTGGTGATGAAGTCTTTTGGGTCCAGGAGAATTGGTGGAAAGCTTCAAAAATATTGGGTAGTGGGATGGCAAGCATGATTCCAAAATTTCTTGGGCTCGTCAAGAAGAGGTTTACCGTGTGCTTCCCGATACAATCGACCGATGCCTTGAGCTAGTTTCATCGGTGATGAAACATTTTTTGTCTAGGAGAATTGGCGGGGATTCCAACATCAAAAGCCAAAAGGAAACAAACAAGAAGCTAGAAGGATTTAAAGGAGTTAAAAGTTAACTATGGTTGCCCGAGCAAGATGGATGTAGCCCAAGCGACCATAACTCTCAAATTCAAGTGAAGGGGGTCGCCCAAGCGACCAGAGACCAGCAAAAAATCAAATGGGCATCTCGCCCAAGCGAGATTCACTTGGGTTCTCGCCCAGGAAAGAATCCAGGTTGCTTAAAGTGATGGGGTGGATTTGACGGGATTGCCTCTTTCGTCCTTTTACTTTATTCCTTTCTTTTGTCCTTTTACTACAATTGTAATTTTGCTTTCGAGTCAATTTAGTACTTTACCATTTTAGGGTTTTTATCTTTTGCACCTACTATATAAGATCCTTTATGTAAGTCAAATGGGATTCATTATTTGTAGATTTTACAAAAGTGTAAACACTTTGAGCTTGTGAGAAGCATTAATGTAGAGTGATTCTTCTTCTTCCCCATGTGGGTTTGGTGTGAGGCCAAGGGTATGATGCCTATGTTTATCTTTAATCTTCTCTTTACCGCTTTCTTCTCTTTGCTTTTATTTCTTTTAATTATTCCCCATATCTTGTTTGCCCAAATCCCCACATCCCTAAATCTCCTATGATACTATGTGCGAGTTTCATTGGAGATGAAACCTTTTAGGTCCAAGGGTATTGACTGAGACGCCAACATCAAAAGAAGCCAGTCAGAAGTTAATTCTGGTTGCCTTGGCGAGTGTGAAGTCGCACAAGTGATCATAACTCTCATAGCCAAGAGTTACAGGTCGCCCAACCGACCAGGGAAGGAGTTAGTCCAAGTGGGGATCTCACCCAAACGAGATTCACTTGGATTCTCACCCAGGCAAGTTCCATTCTTGCCCAGGCGAGAATCCAAGTTGTGTTATGTGACGAAATGTCACTTAAGACCCCCTTTCGTCATCTTTCATATTCCTTCTTTTGTCTTTTCTTCCCCATGTAATTTTCTACTTTTAGGCATTTTAGTATTTTGCCACTTTAGGTTTTCTTTTCCCTTTTTAGTACTTACTATATAAGGTCCTTCTGTAACCCAAATTGGGGAGATTGGTTCAGTTTAAGAAAAGTGTAAAAATTTTGAGCTTATGAGAAGCTCTAATGGAGAGTGAGTGTTCTTCCTCATGTGGGTTTGGTGTGAGGCTAAGGGCGTGATGGCCATGTGTTATCTTTGATCTCTTTTTTACCTCTTTCTTCTATTTACTTGCTATTTCTTTGCAATTAATCGTCATATCTTGTTTGCCCAAATCCCTAAATCTAGAGCGACCTTGATGCTCATCCTTGTGGACCGACTCCAATCTTAGCCCGTCAATCCATGACCGTTGTTGGGCTCGAGATTGCCCGATTTTAGACCAATTGATTGATTCAATTCAAAGCCCTAGCAACGATCTAACGATTCCATATCGATCAACAAGCAAATTCCCCAACCTAGAGGATGCTAGAGTTTTATTTCTAGGATCGCACCTTCTACAAATCTAAACGAATCTCGCACGTCGGATTAAACCTAATCGAACCAAAATGGTTACCTAAGTGGAAACCCACGAAACCCTAAGGTATCGCTTTAATTTGGGTTTATTGCTTAGTTTATTAGTTTAATTTCAGCAATTATCATCTCATATTCATTTTAGGGTCGTTGTCCCGTGTCCCATTAGCATCACTCTTTTGAGAGTATTGGAATCCTTTTTATGTCATAAATTCTGTTATGAAGAGGGCAATTCTTCTAACATCAGCAGATAGCCTTTGGGGGGCTCAATCGCTTTCCATCGAGACTTGCCACTATCATGGATGAATTTGGCACCCATTTACTGATTCATCTATTTTTTTTATCTTATTTTACAATTTACATGCTCCACATCATTAGACTCAGTTATAAACTATATGGTATCTAATTATACTACAATTAAACTATATAAAATTCTATAGAACATAGATTATATAGACCTTATGAACACTCCATATTTGTAAATTATTACATACAATAGATAGTGTTCTTTTCTTTTGCATTACATTTAAGCATCATACTGATTACATTTAGAGTCTTCAACTATTATATACATATATAAGTCATAGTACATGTTGACTATGACTCCTTGAGAATTTCAGGCAACTATACAGGAATTTTGGTGCAAGTCTTTCAAAGGCGTTGATTAATGCTAGGAGAGAAATATGAAAATTAGATTTATAGAAGAATTTACTTCAATTCAGTCCAGATGGCAGATTCAAGGAAACAAGACTCCCTCTGAGTACAATTGAGAACATTGCTCATATGGATTCAAAGCCAATAGACAACTATGTGTCCACCATTTAAATGCTTTATATACACACCGGAGAATAAAAAGAAAACACTGAAGACATGAGAACCATCAAAAGAGACAAACACTTGCAGGCACCATCAATTTACCTAAAGTAATATGCACGCACACAGAAGAACAGTAACTATAACCTTGATTTAACAAACCAATGCAGTAGCAGTAGCACACTTCCAAGTTTTAACCCACATGAATTGCTAACAATTGCATATTCTCTATAAAAAGCATGATTTTTAAGTTCTACCCAGAGCAGAACGTTTCAGACAATCCATCTTGAGTTTTGAGCAAGGATGAAACTAATTGTTTAGATGTTTCCATCAGGCAAGACCAGCCTATATATACTTATCTTCACATACATATTGCTGGATATTTATTTCTCACCCGTAATGATAGGTTGTCTCTTTTGTCGCCATGAAAGAAAGATATCACAAAACAGAAAACTAAACCATGATAAAAGGTAATTTACACGCAGAAGAAGAGTAAGTTATCGGGTAAAGTTTTACACTTAAAAATGAAGTTGAGGACATACGGATGGCACCGAATTTAGGGTGAACAAGTAAATAAAACAACCTATCGTGCAAGAAAAAATAGTGGAATAATAATCCAAGTAACTACGCTTGCACTGTACTGGACTTGGATGTCTGACTTCTGTAGGTGAGGGATCCTAGAAGCATCATTCACAAATTTAGCACCTAACAAAACAAATAAACCAAAACCTAATAGCTATGGTTTCAACAAGAATAAAGGCTATTACCTATCAAATAAGAACACTTGATATTTTCAAAAAACAATTGTTGTGTCTGACATAGTTACCAAAATTGGGAGGCGGGGAACAGTACAAGATGTTGGTAAAAGGATGGGTATATAGTATCCAAAAAGAGTTTCTGATATGTTTTTTTTTATTAGGCCATTATTTTGCAAGGAAACATTATGAATACACAGTGTTTCCAATATCACAAATTATTCAACAAGATTTATAAGATCAAGTATACATGAGATCACAACACCAATCTGTTTATATTACATACAGTGCTTTGATATTTCATGTGGTATAACAATTCTACAGATATATATATATATATATATATATATATATATATATATATATATATATATATATATATATATATATATATAAAAGCAAATTTGACGTCTACAGTTTGGTTCGCCATTTTTCGTTAAAGACCAAAAACACCTTTCACTAGCTTTTTTTCATTTGCTTTCAATAGTTTTGTTGTTAAGTCATTATGAAAAGTAGAGGGGCAAGAACCGGACCTTCCTAGGTATGTAGGTTCTCATTATTATCCCTATAACAATTTGGAATATTTTCAACCTGCGCTGTGGAGGACATGCACTAAAGGGTTTTTTTGGTAAATGCATCCTACCCATTAGATTGCTGATGTTAATCATCCACACAGTGCTTCTTCTCCACCGACTCCAACTTCCAGCCCCTCTTCTGGACAAAGGTATAGTTATGGAGTGTAGGGTTAAACGATATCCTGCGCCTCCTCTTCCGTGTTCGTACGATATGTACACAGTGTACTGATTGCATGATCAACAGCGCTTATGATCTTCACTGTTCATCTTCCAGCGACTAACTTGTTTGAGAAGTCAAAATTTTGGTTATTTGTTTGGTATGTATTGTTTCTTTGAAATGTAAAGAAGGGTTTTTCTTCTTTCAGGATTTCATAGATCAGTGTTTGGTTATGGCATTTTTTGTTATTATATCCGTGTAAAAGAGGTTTTTTCAATCTAAGAATGGGTTTTGTGCCTCAGTTTGTTTATATGTCATCAAGATCACAATGAGGAATGATTAAGAGATGGGGAAAAAGGGGAACTGGTTTGTTGCAGTAAAAAGAGCTCTTAGCTCTGAATCGAAGGAGAAGAATGACCAGGTTAAAATTTTTAATTTGTTTTGTCTGCTTCACAAATTTGCTGTGTTAAATATATTGTTCATTGAATCTTTGATTTCTCTTGATTAGAAAACCAGTAAATCACAGAAGAAATGGGGTTTTGGAAGATCGAAACAGTCAGATCCCTGTTCATCATCAGCGGTAACTGTCGCGGCACCTCCTCTTCCCTTTGAGGAGGTGAAACTGACTGAGGAGGAACATGAGCAAAGCAAGCATGATTATTCGGTGGCACGTGCAGCTGCTGCTGCTGCCGCTGAGGCCGCTGTTACTGCTGCTCAAGCCGCTGTGGAGATTGTTCGGCTTACAGCTCCGCCTCAGTTTCCGGGAAAATCAAGAGAAGAACTTGCTGCAATTAGGATTCAAACAGCATTTGTTGAATGATTTTGTTGTTATTTATCATCTGTATTTTCTACTGTTATTTCTACCCTAAGTTACTAAGTATCAAAATTATCTTTTAATGTGTTGGGCCCTATTGTCAAGGATCACTGATCAATTGCCTAAAATCACTAAATCGATGAGGGAAGTTCCGCGATGCTGGTGATCAAGGTATCAATATAGGTATTGGGTATCGGCCCATCTTGGACCGATATATATATATATATATATATATATATATATATATATATATATATATATATATATATATATATATATTGGCCAATACGGATACGGTATTGCTGATACCATATATATTGATTTTTTTTAAGTAAAGAAAAATCGAAGAAAAAAATTTGTATCGGTCAGTATTGGCCGGTACTAACCGTCCTCTGTCCGATACCCATACTGATACCGATAACAACCCGATACCTGTAATGGGGTGGTATCAGTATTGGTTCTTGACGAAACCATATGTATCGGTGTCGGCCGAGTTGAGGTTTTTAGAGAAAGCACATGATTCTGAGTGGTCGGATTCCAAAATCTGAGCATTTCCACTGTTTGGATACAAATTGAGTCTAGGTAAAATGTTCTCCAAAATCTGTCGTTTTCCTCATTTTGTGTACAAGGGGAACCTCGGATTTACGTATTCTGAGCTCTTAGAAAATAATTATAAGGCATCTAACATGCAGCTCTTTCCTACAAAATTTCCTTCGCCCAGTAGGCTTCCATTAACACAACTTTTGCATCCCTTTCTCTCTAACTCTTCAGCAAGTTTGTCATCTCCGAGTCCTCTGCAAACATTACAACTGGAAAACGCTCTCTCTCTCTCGAAGGGCTCGTTTGGGTGTTTCTTAGGGTTTTGGATGTACACAATATCTAAGGAGGCATGGATCTTTGTGATTAATGTAGATGTAGATGTGTGACAATCTTTCTAAAGTAGCCATGAGTTCCTGTTGTTTCACATGATATATGTTGTTTTCCATAGGATATAGGGTATACCCGGTTTCACAAATGTGAAACATTTTCCAGTACATGGCTATTCTTTTGTCTTCTCACATGGTTTAGAGAGATGTAAGATCAACAAAAGACACGAGGCCTCTTAACTGTAAAATATTAAGCTATTAGTTGGCTTACTTGACTTGGCAGAAAAAAAAATGTGGTAGCCATCTTCTGCTACATCAAACAAGGAGAGTATAAATTCAAGACTCTTTAATCTTGTATCTATTTTTTATTTTTTAGATGGTCATCTTCCTTTTCCTTCTATTTTTCAATCCTATTTTTGAGGTTTCTTATTTATTTCGTGAACATGCAGATAGAAACACCCGTAATCAAGAATCGCAAACTGTTGAATGGGACATTGATAAAAATCATGCGGTCGAATTGGGATCCAAACACAGGAAAGAGTGAGATTGGAAATTTATTTGCAAAGGTGAAATATGTATTATGATTTATAGGAAACACCCGTAATCAAGAATCGCAAGCTGCTAAATGGGACATCGATAAAAATCATGCGGACGCATTGGGACCCAAACACATGAAAGAGTGACATTGAAATTTTATTTGTAAAGGTGAAATATGCATTATGATTTATAAATATATAGAGAATTCTTCTTTATTCAATATATCTCTTGTTTTGTGATTTTTTCAGTTATATATATATATATGATATGGTCATTAGTTTTTAGTAGCAGAAGAATATTAATAAATTGGTTGATACTCTGAAGCATCAAAAAATATTTTCAAGTTAAAAGTTGGGATAGTTTTATCTTGCAAGGTCAATATGTCCGAGGATGGCCAAGGTAGGTGTTCTGATGAGTTTTAGTTGATGAAGTTTATCTGTTGGAATGTGCGAGGGCTTGGACTCGCGGATAAAAGGGCGTTGGTCAAAGCGTTTTTGGGTATCCATAAACCTGAGATCATTGGTCAGCAGGAAACAAAGTGGGGGGTGGAGGAGGAAACGGTTATCAAATCGGTCCTGCCGAGAGGTTCCTGGGAGTGGAGGATGATGGAAGCTGAGGGTACTAGAGGAGGGATCCTTCTAGCGTGGGATACGAACTGTTACAGGGTCAAGGACTCGGAGATTGGGATTTTCTCGGTGGCGGTGCATCTTCAGGATTGTAGAAATGGGAAGGAGTGGGTGGCGATTTCTGTCTACGGGCTGAACAATAACAAACGCCGAGAGGATTTCTTTTTCGAGCTTAGCGCAATGTGCGGTAAATGGGACCTCCTGGTCTGTATTGGAGGGGATTTCAATGCCATGCTCTGCGAGGACGATAAAAATAGGGGAAACATTGATACTACTGCTAGAGATATGTTTGCGGAGTACTTATCCCAATGTGGCTGATCAACTTGGGACTGGTAGGGGCAGATTCACTTGGTCCAATGGACAGGACGATCCTACGATGTGCAGACTAGATCGTTTTCTTTGTGGGGGGGATCTACTGCAAGAGATGTTGGAGCTTTTGGTCAGGATCGAAACTAGCACGATATCTGATCATAAACCGATCATTCTGTTCGACGAAGGGTACCAAAGAGGGAGAGAAAAGCCAGGTCCTTTCCGATTTAATAATGCATGGCTGCTGAAAGAGGGCTTTAAGGAGAACATTCACGACTGGTGGACGGCTGACTCGGTTGTGGGATCCCCGGCTTTTATCTTCACGACTAAACTAAAAAATTTGAAAAGCAAAATCAAGGAATGGAACAAAGGGATGTTTGGAAAAGCTGCGGAAGAAAGACAAAGAGTCATGGCGGAGATTGCAGCTATTGACAAGGCTGAAGAGTTAGCCCCGTTAGCTGATCATGATAAAGAAATCAGGACGAAGCTAAAAGCTGAGTGGAATCGGCAGATCCTGGAAGATGAAAGGGCGTGGAGGCAAAAAGCGAACGCTCACTGGCTGAGGTAAGGCGACGGGAATAACAAATTCTTCCACTTAGTTGCCAATGGAAGAAGGAAAAGGAACTATATTTCGTCCATTCAGATAGACGGAGAGGTGGTCTCGGATCCTGCGCTGATTCCGAACAAGATTGTCAATTTCTATGAACAACTGTACTCGTTTGAGGATATCCAACGTCCGAGTATGGACGGGATCCCTTTTCAACACATCAGCATTGACCAAGCTACGGATTTGGAAACATTGTTTGAAGAAGAAGAGGTAAAGAGTGCTATCAAGAGTATGGGACTGAACAAGTCTCCAAGGCTGGACGGGTTCACAGCGTAATTTTTCGGCAGCTGTTGGGAGACCATCAGAGTGGACTTCATGGTCATGATCCTTGAGTTTCACGGCACAGGGAAAGTCGTAAAGAGCCTTAATTCATCCTTTTTGGCGCTGATCCAAAAACGGGAAGGGGTTACGGCCCTTTCCGATTATCGTCCCATAAGCCTAATCGAATGTGCCTACAAGATCATCGCTAAAGTGAAAGGGGCCTTCATCCCGGGAAGACAGCTCATGGACATCATTGTCGCGGTGGCCGAAACTTTTCATTCAGCTAAAAAACGGAGAGACAAAGGATGGATTTTCAAGATTGATATGGAAAAGGCATATGATAGAGTTCAATGGCGCTTTTTGGACTACGTGCTTACGAGGATGGGGTTTGGCGACAAGTAGAGAAAATGGATGAGAGGGTGTTACGCGTCAGTTCGGATATCGGTTTTAATTAATGGGGCCCCGTATGGCTATTTCAGAACTAACCAGGGTCTGTGACAAGGGGACCCGCTGTCCCCCACGTTGTTCAACTGCGTGGGGGAGGCGCTTCATAATCTCTTCAAAAGGGCAGAAGAGATAAATCTGATCAAAGGTTTCAACATTGCAGAACATGGTCCATCTATCATGCACCTTCAATACGCGGACGATATGCTGGTTTTTTGTAACGGCAGGAATGGGGATACGGAACTCAGGCACACGGCTGATATTCTGGTAATTTTTGAAGTTGTTTCGGGGCAACGGATAAACCTCCACAAATCTAGTTCATCCGGAATAAATGTGCATCAGCAGGTCACTGACGGGGCTGCGAGAAGGTTGGGTTGCGAGATAGCCAATTTCCCTATCACTTTTCTGGGGATCCCGCTAGGGATAGGGAGAAATAGAAGTCGAATTTGGGAAACCATGATACATAGATTCCAAAGGAGATTGGCGACTTGGAAGAGTAAAATGCTTAGCTACGGGGGAAGGTTAACTTTGATTAAATCCACTTTTGCTTCTATTTCAATATTCATGCTATCTTACCTTAAGGCGCCGGCTGGAGTTACCAAGAGACTTGGAAAATTTGTGAGGGACTTTTTGTGGGAAGGGGTGGGGGACCGAAAGAGGATTCACCTAATCAGATGGGAAGATTGCTGTGAGGTCATGGAGTTTGGGGGGCTCGGAATCCGGAACATGAATTTGGTGAATACAGCTTTGCTTGCAAAATGGAAATGGAGATTGGGGGAGGACAATGAAGCGAATAATCTGTGGCACCAAATTGTGATAGCCAAATACAGGATTGATAACGGAGAAGAGATGAGAACCAGCCAGGGTTCAAGTTGGTGGAAAGCCATTAATAGTACCACACAAGACATTATCGATGGAACTAGATTCAGCTGGGGGGACGGTCAGAAAATCAAGTTCTGGAAGGACGTGTGGCTGGGAGAACAACCTCTGTTCCGGAGGCTTCCAACAAAATACAATCTCTCCCCTCATAAGGAGGCGGTTATCCGATCGTTTGTGGTCAACACAGATGGAACTGCAAGATGGAATCTGCAACTGCGGCGACAAGTGAGGGACTAGGAAGAAGAAGAATTGAACAACCTCTACTTACTTCTGGGGGAGGCGACTCCCAACATTAATAGCAGGGATATCAGGTTATGGAGACTGACAGGGACGCCACACACATGGACATTGGATTCGGACCGCATCATTTCTACCGGCATAGAAAGAAGCAGTGTTATGGAAGTCAAAGCTAGGGAAAGATGGAAATTCTGGAGAAAGAGGATGAGGAAGAACTTTAGGAACTGCGAAATTTTAATTTGAAATTTCGATCGATCGAATGTCGACGGCGATTTTCATAGACCTATGAATTTCGATCGATTGAATTCGCGCCGATTTTTGTTTAGTCGTTTTAGAAGTCTAATTTCGAACTTTTTTTTAAAGGGTTTAATGTCTTTTATTTAATATTCGTTTTAGGGTTTTCTTTTATTGTAAGACCTCCTATATAAGGTCATTAACCTAAGCAATGTAGTTAGTTGATTGAATATTGAATGCTTTTATGCTTGAATATTTTCTGCCTGATATGGGTTTGGTGTGAGGCCAAGGGAGTGATTCCCAAAAGTCATTGTTATTTTCTCTATTATATTTGTTATCTAAATCTCTGCGTGCTTCTCTAAACCATAGCCTAAATCCTTCCTTGTGATCCCCGAAACCCTAAACTTGTTTTGAAGCCTAAACCACACAAAGCCAACACCCGTTCCAAAACCATAAACCGATCTAAACCCATAAGCCCTTTACAAACCATAAATCCCTTTTGCAACCCAATTTGGAATCCGTGAATCTACATCGGATCGAAGACGAGCGCCTAAGCATGGAAAAGCTAGAGTCCTATCTCTAGGCCGATCTCACCTCGACTCTAAAAGTATTTGCGCATCGGACTGGACCCTACCTGGATCTCGTGTGATCTACCCATCTGAATTCTGCTAACCCTAAAGGTATCAAAGATAATTTTGCGATTAAACTTTATTTAATTTCATTAACTTCGGCCAAATCTGCATAAAAATCATATTCTGCATTTTAGGGTCGTTGTCTCGCATCAGTTTTGGTATCAGAGCCCTAGGTTTTCTAGGTTAGGGCATCTTTGCTTGTCATATTTATTTTATTGCATTGTTTTCTTTTGTGAGTCCATATTGCATTCCATATTAGAACCTTAATAGACTTTGTGATCACCATGGCTTCGGATGAGGTTCTTAATACTCTTAGAGCTATGCGAAAAGAATTGGGTGCAATTAACGCACATCTGAATACCATTGAGCAAGCCCAAACATCCCTAGGAGTTGGTAATGATAGATTACATGATCGAATCAACCAACTGGAAGCGATGGGTGGGCTGAAAAATCAACAACAAGAGCGTGAGTGCCCTCACTTTGAACGTAATGGTCGCCAAAACAATCGAAACCGTAGGGATCATCGTAGAGATGACTATGACCCCGAAGTTTAACTCCTTAAGAATGTCCGAGTTGAGATTCCGACTTTCGATGGAAGAATGGACCCTACCGTCTTCCTCGATTGGCTTTCCGACATGGACCAACACTTTGATTGGCATGCCATGAATGACGACCGTTGCGTTAAACTTGGTAAAATGAAGTTGGTTGGTCAAGCTCGACTTTTCTGGCTCAATGTTGAGCGCATTAGGGTGAACGCGGGTTGTCCTCTCATTACCCGTTGGGACGATATGAAGGAACAACTTACTGAGAAGTATGTTCCTTTATCATACCACCAATGCCTCCTCGACCAGTGGTAAAAGTTACATCAAGGTGGTATGCCCGTGACCGATTACATTACCAAATTCGAAGAGTTCATGATGAGGGTAAAAGTATCGGAAGACCCTGAAATCACTCTCTAGATTCTGCACCGAATTACGACTTGACTTGCAAAAAGAGTTGATTTCTCACCCCGTAGAAACTCTTGAAAGATGCTATGCCGTTGTGCAAGATCTCGAACGGTATTTGAAAACTACAGTAGTGAAGAGAACCGAGCCACAATATAATAACCAACGAGCCGGTGAGGGACGATTCAATCCTCCTCCCAAACCTACACAACCTGCCCCTACCAATTCTAGGTTTGAAAAGGGAAAAGGGAAAAGGTGTAGTCGGAGAATCCTCAAGGGTTAATTTTCAAGTAAAATGATATAAATGTCAAGGAATGGGACACTTTGCCGCCCAATGCCCTACGAAAGAACCCCAAAGGACTCTCTTCATTGAGGGAGAGGAGGAGGATGATGAGGTAGTGGTTAAAGAGGAAGTATTTGAACCAGTTAGCACACCCAGTGATGAAGAGGGTGATGCTATTGGTCATGCTTTAGTTGTGAGGTGTGCCGTTGCACAGCCTCAACGGGATAAAAAGGATGACTGGCGAAAGGAGAACATCTTCCACACCTTTGCCAGATTTTGTGAAAAGAATTACAGGGTCATCGCGGATAGCAGTAGTTGTACCAACGCAATATCCACTCATGCAGTACGCCACTTAGAGTTTATACCTGAAGCCCACCCGAGACCTTATAAAGTCGCATGGGTCAATTCTTCATCTATTCCCGTGTCAAAAAGGTGTCGTGTACCGATTCAGTTAGGCTCTTATTCGAACACCTTATGGTGTGATGTGGTGTCGATGGACATGGGCCATATCATTTTGGGAAGGCTGTGGCTCTACGACATGACTCTTTCTAGTCGTTCAAATATATGCACGTTCATGCATAAGGGCAAAAAGATCACTTTACACCCTTTGCCTCCCAAGCCACCATCGACCAACACCGTCGAAAAGAAGGGTGAGTCTTCTAAATCCATTAATATTGTGTGCCATTCTGAGTTCAAGAAAGCATCGATAGAAGAGAGTGTGGTGTACGTAGTTGTCACCGTAGAGAGTGCTCCCGAGTCGGTGAGCGAGTATCCCAAGGAGGTTAAGCCGATTTTAAAAGCGTTTACAGATGTCTTCCCTGAAGACTTACCAAAAGAACTCCCTCCGCTGCGTGATATCCAACACGCAATAGACTTGGTTCCTGGATCTACCTTACCGAACCTGCCCCACTATAGGTTGAATCCGGTTGAGCACGCCAAGTTGACTCGGCAAGTCAATGAGCTCCTTCAGAAGGGGTTCATCCAAGAGAGTTTGAGCCCGTGTGCCGTACCTACCCTACTCACTCCTAAGAAAGATGGTACGTGGCGCATGTGTGTGGATAGCCGTGCAATCAATAAGATTACGGTTAAGTATCGGTTTTTCATACCAAGGCTTGATGACATGTTTGACATGATGGTTGGTGCCACTATCTTTTCAAAGATAGACCTTAAGAGTGGTTACCATCATGTCCGCATCCGCCCCGGTGATGAGTGGAAAACCGCCTTTAAGACTAAGGATGGTCTTTATGAATGGATGGTCATGCCTTTTGGACTTTCCAATGCCCCGAGTACTTTCATGCGACTCATGACCCAAGTATTGAGGTCGTTTCTAGGCAAATTCCTTGTTGTTTATTTCGATGACATCTTGATCTATAGTCACGACAAGGATCAACACTTGACCCACCTTAGGCTGGTTTGTGAGACCCATAAGAAGTTGTTTACTTGATCTCAAGAAGTGCACTTTCATGCAACCTATACATTTGTCTTTTGGGATTCATTATCTCGCCAATGCAATGGTATGTGCGAACCACGAAAAGGTTAAAGCTATTGTGGGTAACGGATCTAAGAACATACACGATGTCGTCCGTAGCTTTCATGGTTTCAGCTACTTTCGGCTTCATGTAGCTTTAAAGACCATTATGATCCCAATTTGATTGCATGAAAAAGGACTTTAAATGGGGCGGCGTGATAAAAGCCTTTGTTGAGATCAAACAATGAATGAATAACCGCCATGCGATTGCTGACTTTCTAAAGTCTTTGAAATCGCATACACGCATCGGTGTAAAGAGGGTTAAGCCAAGAGGCTCACCTGACATGGCCTATTTTAAAGTGAGAAGAACTTAACGATGAGCAAAAATACTCCACCTATAATGAGGTTCAATGCGGTCGTTCGATCTCTTTGGTATTGGAAACATTACCTTGGACCGCAGGAAGTTGTGTTGTTTTACCATGAAGCCTTATGCTTTCGCTTTCACAAGAAGTTGAACCCAAGCCACACAGTGGGTTGAATACCTTGAGGGTTTACATTCGTGTTAAAGCATAAAGGGTGCTGAAAAATAGGTGATGCACTTACACGCAGGTGGTGACTTCTGTATAATGAGCACCAAGGTCGTCGAGGTTCGAAAAAGTTAAAGGATGAGCACACCGAGTGCCTGCATTTTTGGGGTTGAGTACATCGCCTCCTTAGTAACTGTAACACACACTGTGTACACCATCCAGATGGGTAATTACTTATTCAAAACAGCAACCTTTGCATCCTCTTACTTTCAACATTGACTTTCTCATTTGGGAGTTGTCAGGATGGCGGACATTTCCTATGTAATAAATTGCACTCATAGAGGATAGGTTCTTTTGACCTAGCCTAATGAGAGATGTCGCTCGGGTTGTCAAACATTATTGTACTTGCCAAGTGTTAAAACAAATCAAACAAAATACCGGCTTGTACACTCTTTTACCTGTGCCACACACACCGTGGCAAGACCTCTCTATGGATTTCGTGCTTGGACTTCCTAAGACCCCTAGGAAGCACGACTCCATCTATGTCGTAGTGGACCGGTTTTCCAAAATGGCTCACTTCATTCCTTGTTCCAAAACCTCCGATGCATCTCATATTGCTAAACTATTTTTCACGAAGGTAGTGCGTCTTCAGAGGTTGCCCAAAACCATCATGTCTGATAGGGATGTTAAATTTACGAGTTATTTTTAGAAGACCCTTTGGCACATGATGGGCACATTGCTCTAATTCTCAACAGCTTACCACCCTCAAACAGATGGCCAAACCGAAAGCACCAATAGGAGCCTTGGGAATCTCAAGCCGTAGTCTTGATCTTGTTCAATCATGTTAGGCCTGAAATTTCATCTTACCCATGTTGAGTTTATGTAATAATGGTACATCGATAGTCCAGGAGGCATGAGTCCTTTTGAGGTAGTGCATGGTCATAGGCCTAGGACCCCATTAGACTTGATCCTCATGTCTGCATCCCATAGTGCCAGAGTATGCCGATGCATTTGCACAACATATTCATAACTTGCATGTCGAAATTAAACAAAAAATTAATTCAAGCAACAATCAATATAAATTATCTGCAGATGCTCACAGGCGTTCTAAAGAATTTCACGTGGGTGATTATGTGATGGTCCGAGTTAGGCCTGAGCGGTTCCCTTCGGGATTCGCAAAGAAGCTCCAATCTCGAGGCGCTGGGCCTTTTAGAATTTTGGCTAAGAGTGATCTTATTGCACATGTGCTCGAGCTTCCTCAAGGTACGGGGGTTAGTTCCACGTTCAATGTAGCGGACTTGGTTCCTTACTTGGGTTTCACCTCACCTCCTGAAAACCCATTCCAACCACCTCCTAGTCCCAGCCCCAATCCAACCTTGCAACCTATACTTCTTCCTGCCCCAAGCAGATAGAGATCAGATGAGATAGAGGATATAATCAACGATCATGCCGTCTCTACACATGACGGGGGATTCCAGAAATACTTGGTTAATGGGTCGGCAAACCAGATCCGAGAACACTTTGGTCCATGAGAATGAGGTTCGTCGCTTGAACCCCGGCCTGCTAGACATCTACCACGAGCGTGTTTCATCGGTGATGAAACCTTTTTGGTTCAAGGGAATTGACGGGGATGCCACATACATAGACATTAGATTCGGACCGCATCGTTTCTACCAGCGTAGAAAGAAGCAACGTTATGGAAGTCAAAGCTAGAGAAAGATGGAAATTCTAGAGAAAGAGGATGAGGAAGAACTTTAGGAACTGCGAAATTTCGATTTGAAATTTTGATCAATCGAATTTCAATTTCGATCGATCGAAATTCGAAATTCGAAATTCGATCGAATGTCGACGGCGATTTTCATAGACCTATGAATTTCGATCGATCGATTTTCAAATTAGATCGATCGAATTTCAATTTCGATTAATCGAATTTCAATTTCGATCGATCAAATTCGCGCCGAGTTTTGTTTTGTCGTTTTAAAAGTCTAATTTCGAACTTTTGTTTAAAGGGTTTAATTGTCATTTATTTAATATTCGTTTTAGGGTTTTCTTTTATTGTAAGACCTCCTATATAAGGTCATTAACTTAAACAATGTAGTCAGTTGATTGAATATTGAATGCTTTTATGCTTGAATATTTTCTGCCTGAGATGGGTTTAGTGTAAGGCCAAGGGAGTGATTCCCAAAAGCCATTGTTATTTTCTCTATTATATTTGCCATCTAAATCTCTGCGTGCTTCTCTAAACCATAGCCTAAATCCTTCCTCGTGATCCCCGAAAGCCTAAACTTGTTTTGAAGCCTAAACCACACAAGCCAACACCCGTTCCAAAACCATAAACCGATCTAAACCCATAAGCCCTTTACAAATCTCTGCGTGCTTCTCTAAACCATAGCCTAAATCCTTCCTTGTGATCCCCTAAACTTGTTTTGAAGCCTAAACCACACAAGCCAACACCCGTTCCAAAACCATAAACCGATCTAAACCCATAAGCCCTTTACAAACCATAAATCCCTTTTGCATTTAATTTGGAACTGTGAATCTACATCGAGATCAAGATTTAGCGCTGCTAAGCCCGAAAGCTAGGAGTCTCATCTCTAGCCGATCTTCACACTAAAAGTACTTTCAAGATTTGGACTACTACCTCGATCTCAGATGATCTACCCATCCTCATTTCGCTAACCCTAAAGGTATCAAAGATAATTTTGCAATTAAACTTGATTTAATTTCATTAATTTCGGCCAAATCTGCATAAAATCATATTCCGCATTTTAGGGTCATTGTGCCGTGTCAAAGACCCTCAACGAAAAGGAACTTCACAATTAAATCTTTCTATAACATGCTCAAAGCAAAATCCAGAGGTACGAAATGTAGAAGGGGATGGAGCGATTTCTAGAAAATGAAGATGTATACCGAAGATCGTGTTCTTTCATGATTTGGTAACCAAGAAGAGAATCTCATTAGGACCACTGCATGCTGAAGGCATCCCGGTTATTGATAAATGTATGATGTGCATGAGGGGGAAAGAGTCGATCGAGCACATCTTTTTGCATTGTACCTTCGCAAATAGGATCTGGCACAAGATTTTCAAGATTTTCAAGGTGGACTGGGTTACCCTGCGATGGTCGAGACAGATGATGGAAATATGGCAGGAGATGACTTTTGACGATGCGAGAAAGGAGTTATGGCTTCTAACGGTTTACGCGATTTTTTGGGCCATTTGGTTGGAAAGGAATGTAATTTTCGACGGGCCGAAACTCATACTTGGTGAGACACCAGATCTGATGGGTGGAAGGCTACCAAGGTCGAAAAGTTTACTGAGGGGCTGGGGCACTTCTTATCTATTTGGGAGGATCATGATCATGCGGTGTCGAGGCCGAAGTGGGGATTCTCTAGATGTATGGCGTACCTGCCTGACTTGAGAGAGAGGTTTGTTTGGGTTTTCGGCTTTTCTGCGGGTGCTTTGTTTGGGTAGCCCCTCACTACCCACCATGGTGCGCTGCTCTTGCTCTTTTGGTTTGTAGTTTGTTCTGTTTTTTCTTTATATACATATTGCTTTGTTACCGTCTCAAAATATATATATATATATATATATATATATATATATATATATATATATATGTCCGAGGATGGGAAGAACAAGGGGATGATATTGATTCGTCAAGTTAAAGACCCAGGAATTAATAAATGGAGCTATGGAGAACCTTAATGGTTCCATGATTAACAAGAACTTCGATCCCTCGTCATTGATTCACTTACCCTCTCCAGGTACACCAGTTCTCTCTCTCTCTCTCTCTCTCTCTCTCTCTCTCTCTCTCTCTCTCTCTCTCTTTAAAATTTTTTATTAAGCTAAGCAAGGTGTTCTACATCTATATCTACCAATGGGGGCTTGGGCCTGTAGCACAATGAATGGTTGACAACATCGCAACTTCAAGGTTGCAGGTTCGAGCCCAGCTTACCTATCAAAAAATTAAAAAGAAGAGAGGAAGGGGAAAGAGGGTCGAGGGTTGAAAAGTCATATTTTCTATTTTTTTTCCTTTTGACGTAATTGGAAATCGTGTATCTCCTTTTTCTTAGTGTTTCTTGATACTCCTTATGCTGAACCTTAATTTCATTTAGATCATTTTCAACTCCAGTTGCTCTTATTTGTTGGTGTTAATCTGTTAAACGAAAGTGCTCATGTTAAAACATCTAGATTGTTCTGAATCCGGTATGCTTTATGTTCTGGTTCTATTGGTGTCATACCATACCATCTCATTTAAATGATTATCCTTATTTTCTTTCTTTGATTATTATCAACAGCATCAACTATGTTTTTACCGTTAAAAGACCAGAGTCTTTGGCATGGATTGTGACCTATACTATTAATGTTTATGGGAATTCAGTTCTGAAAATGATTTAGCATTTTATGTTAAACTTACAGGAATCATGTCTATGAGCAACATGGGGGTCCTAAATCAATTGAGTTGAAGGAGGTTGGTCCTCGATTTGAGTTGCGGCTTTATCAGGTGAATAACTGATCCTACCAATGGAATCTTCCTTTCTGAAATTTTCTTTTATGTCGACATTCTATACGTTCACAAGAAAATAAAATTAGGCAGTCAACTGTGAAACAATGCACATATGAGTTCATGCACTCATCGAATGCAACACTCCGTTGTTGTATATAAACTGTTGATGTATATAGTAATTTCTATAACCTCATTATTTGTTGAGAACATAGAAAGAGAAGATTTCCGTGGAACTTAAAAAAAAAAGTTTTTGGTGTCGTACAGTTATCATGGAGAGGGATCATTCATGAGAAAGTAAGCATGTTCGGGGATGTTGGTTTCTTCTGGAGATATTATTCCTCTGGGTTTATTGTCTTATTCAACATTCTCAGCCTTTAGCTTCATTGCTTTCTTAGGTGGCAAAGTTGGGATTGGAAGCCCCTTCTTTGAGTCTCCTTACCACCATTTAGACTTTCAATAGTGATGTGCAGCCTTGGTTATGCATTTATCTCAAGTTTTTTATCATCGTTTTACAAGTTCCTATGATGGGAGCGATCTATTATAACAAGTTCATACCAACCTCAAATACTTATTCTAACTGTTAGTTTGAGAATCTCTATCTCTGAGTTTCCTGGACAATCAGGCTCTTAATATGCATTTGGTAAAGATTGGGGAACTTCTGCTCTAGAAGCTGATTTTATTAGATTGCTATGGGTTAACCCAGTGTTGTGGCCTAAAACTCACTTGGCTTTGCCAGAAGTCCTCATCTCTAAAAGCCCGGCTCATGAGGCATACTTCTTGCAGTAGGGAATCTCCCGCTCACCTAGCTCTTGTAATGCCAAGACAGAGACAGCTGTGACGACAGGGACAGAAGCATTCTTTACTTAATCACCGGGGGATTTAGTGGGGAACATTTAGATAGATTCTTTTTTATGTGTTTGAATTTAATGTAGTTTTTTCCTTCGCAGGAAGTGCATTTGAATTGAGTTTGTTCCATTGCCTTGGGTTGAAATAAATTTCAGTAGTTGTGTTTTGTTCAAGCTTGAGAGTTAATTAAGTAATTACTTGATAGAAAGCTATACAATTTTCAGGGTATTTAGGTAGCTTTGAAGAGTTTTTGGGTATTATTATGGTAATAAAAATTCAAATTGTTTGATCATCTCATAATCCATCATCGGATTTCTGAGAGGGTTTTCAACATATTCCTGAGCTGATTTAGTAGGAATAATATGCACCTAGGATGATCGGAGAGCTTCTTTGTGGGTAGTTTATGGGCCAGTTGTGTCAAAAGGTTGTGTTCGCTGGAAACTTAACACCGTAGTGAGCACTTACTTTAAGGGTCGAATGGTCTCTTGGGCAATCGCTTGCAGAACACTTTGTGATGTGGGGCTGCCAGCATTAAATGATATTGGATGACGGTTGCACACCGTCCAGATTGAGTCATCAAGGAGCTAATTGTTAACTGGACTGATCATGTCTTTCAATGCAATGAAGTTGAACATTGGCAACTTGTGCCCATGCCGGCTTGACTTGATGTTGAGGCAATCAGGGGTTCATGCTGCGTATGAGGGTCAAATCCGGTTATCATTGAGGGTTATTCTTCTTTCATTGTTGGGTGCTTATAAAAAACAGGTAGATCTCCATGGTGGGATTTTAGTCACTGTTGGGTGCTTATAAGAAATATGCGCTTTTAGTCACTGTTCCATTTCTTTGTCACATGCTGAGAGAGCAAACTCTTTCCAAAGTGGTTGTCAATGCTCATAGTAATGCGTTGTATCATCCTCATCTTGATTTATGTGACTAGCCGCATGGTAGGCCTTTTTACGCTTCCTCCTTTAAGAACTTAAGTCACTACTCATTACAAAATGTAAAGGGATTTTATGGAAGAGAGTGTAATAAGATTCACAATCTATAATTTTTGCCTTCCTTTATTTTGAAAAGGTTTATATGCGATAACTGTTCGGTTTATAGATCCTTTTTACCTCATTATATCACCATGGCACAATAGTTATATCTATAAGATGAAAAGAGTGGTAAATATGGGTCTGGGATTGGTAATGTGGCCATAAACCAATATGGATGTCAAAACATATTTACATTTTGATATGTTGAAAGCCTGAAACACAAGTTTATTTGTATATAGATAAAACAATTATATTCCAATCAGCAGTGGGCCATCGACTGCATCGTCCAGCAGTGGGGCATCCGAGGGTCCGAGCCACCAATTTCTATGGGAAGTCAACTGTAAACAATCAGGGCCTCAAAATCCTCTCATCCAGTTTTTATGGATTTTGTTGGCTCAAATGATTTACTGCCTAGATGATGCAGCTATGGATAGTCAACTTCTACTATTGTCCTTAAAAGTCCATTGAGCAACTTGGTGGCATAGCATTTGACTGCAAATCTTCATACTCTTGAGTTTTGACGCATCATTCTTTGCCTTTTCTCATAACAAAGTGCAAGTTTAGAGTGGATTTGTATGTTTTCTTACAGAACTTTTGACTTTCCTTTCCCTTCATTTCCAGATCAAATTAGGGACCGTGGATAAGAGCGAAGCCCAGAACGAGTGGGTCATCAGACCATACACTACCAAGAAAAAGAAGTTTCTTGGAGATTGACAAAGCTCAATTATCTCAAGTTGTCCAATGCTCTCTTTATTTATCTTTTATCTCCTAGATAGGAAATTTTTTCCTGTTGTATCTACTAGAAAGTTTGATTTTGTTGTCGAAGCCATGATGATTGTTTTTGTATTCCTCTCATCATACTCAATGTTTGGTAATTTGAATTAGTTAAACTAAATCTGATTCATTGGATATGAACTGTAGCCAATACCAAAATTAAAATAGATAAGTCGTTTCCATGGTAATGTAATCTCAGATTAGTCTTTTCTTAAATTTACCCTAATGTTTTGGCAACTGAACTTTTAATTATAGAAATCTTACATGTGAGTTTCACCTGCTTGAGAATGAAATGAGTTAATATTAGGTATAAGCTGGCCAGCGCTAAGTGATTTGGTTCTTAGCTCACTTTTCGGGAATGTACCACGTGGAATCATCATGTGTGTCGTTTGATAGGTGGTGTGCCATGATCTAAAATCTTGGGTGCAAAAGCTTGTGTGATGAAAGATTTTCATCATCTTATTAGAAAGAGTCAAATGCGATTTAAAATTAGTGTTTTGCACCAAAAGGACCCGTATTTTAATCGCCAAAAAGGTAGGATTATTTTTTATATGATGAAAATGTCTCACAATATGGGTCCACACGATCCATATTGTGAAATGAAAACCAGCTTCGATGGGCCATGTGATTTTAGGGCGACTTTTTTGGATTTGTGCGACATGGAATGAAAAACTGATCCTGATGAAGGGGTGCAAACGGGTCGGGTTTAGAGTCAACTTGAACCCAACCTGTTAAACTATTTCCTAGACAAGTTCAATCATTTAAAGGTCTTAATGTCCACGTGCCTTTTTACTAGTATATATATATAAGGTTTTCAAAGGGCTGCGACAGGGCGATCCTTTATCCCCTCTACTATTTAACTGTGTATGAGGAGCTCTTCATAATCTCTTCAAAAGGGCCGAGAAGACTAACATGATAAAGGGGTTCAAGACGGCCGAGTCTAAACCTTCGATCTCTCACCTTCAGTATGCGGATGATACTTTGGTATTTTGTAATGGTAGCAACGGAGATAGGGAGCTCAAGGTAACTACGGATATCTTAACAATCTTTAAAGGCGTATCGGGTCAGAGAATAAATCTTCACAAATCCAGTTTATCGGGTATTAACATGCTCCCGGAACAGACTGATAGGGTCGCTAGGGATGCTCGGTGCAACACCGAATCATTCCCTATTACCTATTTAGGGTTCCCTTTGGGTTTTGCAAGGAGCAGGGTCCGCATATGGGATACGATGGTTCAGAGGTTCCAAAAGAGACTCGCTACTTTTGCGTTCATATCGGTATTCATGATGTCCCTTCTTCGCGCTCCCGCTTGTATCACAAAGAAACTGGAGAAAATCATCAGGGACTTTCTATGGGAAGGAGCAGGGGACCATAAAAAGATCCATCTAGTCAGATGGGAACAGTGTTGCGAGACGAGAGAATACGGGGGGTTGGGAATCAAAAAACTCAAGTTAGTGAATAAAGCGCTTTTAGCCAAGTGGCTATGGAGGACAGGAGAGGAGGATGAGAGAAACAAACTTTGGTGGCAAATTGTCACCACAAATATGGTTCCCCTGATGATGATACGCCCAACCCCAATCATAGATCAGCCTGGTGGAAGGCTATAAAAGGATGTACGTAGGAAATTAAGGAAGGTACTAAATTCAGCAAGGGAAATGGCCGAAGAATTTGATTCTCGAAGGATGTTTGGGCAGGAGATCAACCTCTCCATCAGAGTTTCCCAACAATATTTATGCTATCCGATCCAAAGAAGCAGTTATCCGAAATTTTGTTCACTTTTCCGATGGAAACCTAGAATGGAACATCCCCTTAAGACGTCATCTGGGGGAATTGGAAAGCGAGGAGTACCAAAACCTTTTGAGAGTTTTGGGGGGAATTACTCCCAATCCGGCAAATTCAGACATGAGGTTATGGAAATTCTCTGCCAAAGGAAAGTTCACGGACAAATCATTCTATAATCTGTTGAAATCTCTGGACAGAGGCCTTACAGAGACTAGGAAATGGTCTGGTTTTTGGAGGATTAGGATGCCGCCAAAGATAAAGTTATTCGCTTGGCTGGTGTCCCGAGGGAAAATTCTTACTCAGGACCAATTGATCAGAAGGAACATCCCAGTTCGTAACAAATGTATGCTCTGCATGAGGGGGAGAGAATCGGTGACACACATCTTCCTTCATTGTACTTATGCTCGGTCCATTTGGTACAAATTTTTTAAGATTTTCAAGGTGGAGTGGGTTCTTTCTTATTGGCCTACTCACTTAATGGAAATATGAAAAAAGATAAAGTTGGAAGACCCAAGGAAAGATCTATGGCCACTAACAGTGTACGCAGTTTTTTGGGCTATCTAGGTGGAAAGAAACAACAGAATTTTCAAGCGTAATGCTAAATCATTCTCGTTGGTTATTCAGGACATCAGAGATCTGGTGGTTAGTTGGAACACTAGCAAGATGGTAGCGTTCAATGAAGGGCTTCAGCATTTTCTTAAGCTCTGGGAGGACTGCTGCTCTTAGAGGTGTCGGATCAACCGGTTGGTGATGGGGGGTTTTGCTTTGCTCTTTTCGACCTGTCTTTCAGGCCCATGGGGTGAGTTTTAGTTTCGGGGCTCTAGTTTTTTTTTCGCTTTGTACCAAGGTATGCCTTTCTTTCCTTTGTTTTTTAATATAACATTTGTTACCGGCTCAAAAAAAAAATATTACATAAGGTTTTCTTTAAAACTCTTATATATCCATAAGTTTACATTGCATACAATGCTTTGATATTTTATGTGATATAACAATTTAACAAAAAATAATAAATAGATAAATCCATAAGTTTTTCTTTAAAACTCTTAAGTATCCCTATAAAAGGATATTCAGGGACAGTTAATAAAAAAATATTAAGTTTCCCCTTCTTACATGGATCTCTCTTCTTTGTTTCTTCTTGTGCAATCCTCTTCTAAGACACTAATAAATATATGTATATATAAAGACACCCCTCAGAAAACTGATAGTTTGGACTTTATGTATTACCATTATATTTAACTCTTACAAATAGAGTTCTAAATATAAATAAAGTTTTAAATATACATGGTTACCTAGAAACTATATGGAGAATTGGATAGTACTTACATATACATAAAATTTACTCCTTTACATACAATTTTAGTCAAACTCTATTTTTCAACAATTCCCTACACATGAGAAGTTTTAATCTTTGGAAATTTCCTTTTTGAAATTCATAAACAAGCTTCATGAAATAAAGGACTGATATTCATAGGGAATATGAATCGGGTTTAAAAAAAAACCGGAAAACAGGTTCTTCTAATTAATTTTAAGGAATGGGATTCCTTTCTGGGAAGCAGATTCTGTCCAATAACGGGTATAATTTGCCAGTGGGACAGGTAAAAAAAAATTCCAAAAAACAAGTTTCCTAGTAACTATGTCTCTGAACACCTTGTATCTTTGATGGGCGTCTGCTAATTATGCCCATAGTAGCCATGTCGAATGTCCGGCACAATTGTCCCCTTATCTAACTTAAATATGCTAATGCTAGATTCCACTATCTAGCCACTTGCTAAAATTCAACTTCTCTCTATAAATAAAAGTCCAAAAATTTGGTAGCATATCTAATGGAAAATTACTTATGAAATATTAAATATTCAGGTAAATTTGCTAATCATACAAAAAATTTAAAATAAAATTAAAAAACCAGTATATACCTTTGACTCATTGCCCTTCATGCCTCTCTGTAATTACCCCAAAGCCCTTTTGGGTTGGAAGCAAGTTAAATCAATAGCCAGCTATGACAGCAAAAAACATCAAAGCCAATACATATGAAGAGTTTAGCAAAGAGAACCAAGAACACGAGCTGATCAATCTCACTCAGAGGAGGAAGCATTGAATAGTAAGCCATTAAACGATAAAAAGAAGCTAATTTGCCCAAATGAAAAACAAAATCTATGTATAATCGACATAAAAATTGATTGGGGAGAAAAATTACAGAAAGAGCAACAAATCAAAAATGCAATGCGGAAAATTTGATTGGGGAGAAAAAATATGAAAGATTTAAAATAATACTACCTCTTGATTTGTAGCTTTAATTGGTCGCCTGAAAAAAACAGGTTTGGGATTTTACAAAGTGCTGTTCTGCTAGTTTTGAGGCTCCGTCCACCAATTTGGTTACATGGGTCGACCAGAACCGACGACTCAGAACTATTCTGGCCAATAGGGCATCGTTCCGGTGTTTTCATACTTTTCCTAACAAAAGCTCCGGTTCCTGACACGTCAGTTTCCTGCAAATTTCTCACTAACTCATATTTCTGACTTTTCTTTTAAGTGTGTTGTTTTAGTCCTCATAAATGTTATGATTAGGGACTTTTCCCATAAATAAAGGATTTCATTTGTTCTTTTAATTTTTTCATAAAAATATAGAATCAATCTAATTTAGAGACATTGTCTAATCATAGTACATCCAATACCGTACCATATATATTCGAAGGTCATTTTTTATTGATGCATAATCCATAAGGGATTGAATACTTTCGTTGGTGCAATTGTTTAAAATTGATTCCTACAACTACACTACTTTATATAAATAAGTGAAGTACATTCTTCATTAACCCATTGTTACGGGGTCACTCTTCCAAGAGTGTCAACCCATGCGGCACCTAACACTCGATGCGCTAAGTCAGTCTATCTCTGATACTAACTATCACGGGAGCGTCCTTCGACGCACCATCAACTTGCGCGGTATTTCGCTACCGCATATAACAAAGCCAACCAATCTCTTCATCAGCTCTGATACCATCTGCCTACAAGATGAGAACTCCCCCTCGTGATTACCTCTGTTTCACAACCTACCATCCGATGTATCATACCCCTTATAACACACTCGATTGCACCAATGTGTCTCGTGCTACCGTGCTCAACTGAGTCTCACGCAGTCTGCCTTCGTGTGCGTTCTGAATTATTAGCACACGTCCATACTTTGCCCACATACTGTCGTGCTCAATTGAGTCTCACGCAGCTCTCGTGAAGTTGCCCAGTCGTATGCACCGCGACGCATAGCTCGGATTATACTTCAACCTCACCTTGGGTGCCACACGGCATTACTCCTAGGCCCACCCTTCCAGGCCTAGAAGACACTTGCGCCTCCTCTGGCAACGCAAGGCCTCATGTGGGTGGAAGACATTCTCCAACACCTCTCCCACATAGATGGTCCAAACACTATCTATGGATAAACAACTAAAGGACCTCAAACACATTGGTTTGACATACTCTCATGGCACACGTCTTCTGTCCGTGGCATACAGTGTCAAGTCCCAACCATCACGCTCGTGACTCCCCGCATCGTCTTTCCCTACGACTGTGTCGCAACCACCGCGACACGACCACATCGTGAGGCCCTCCTGGCCCCATATTGCGTGTCCTTCTTGCACCACATGTCGTGTCGTCCCGACACCAAGATATCGCGTGCCCTCTTGGCACCACTTCGCGTGCCCAAGCACTAAGTCGCCACTGCCTCTACGCTGAATACAAGCGCCCCGAGTGGCGCGACGGATGACCCGAGTAGCCACGTTGCGTACTTCCGTCACACCACGCCATTTAAAAGCGACTTAATTGAAATGTCAATTACAAAATCTCGTACTTACTAGTAGTTGATTTTTTTCCTGATTGACGATCAATGAGCGAATGAACACATTGGCTGGCTTGATTATTAAAATATGATTTTTCTAAACAAACTTTTTCAAACACCATATGAAAATAATTATGGGCGTTCATCAAACATGAACATGATCATGAGATACTCAGATTTTGATTCCATGTGGCGCACATCTACAAAATGAATATGATCATAGGTGTGACAGCCCGAATTTCGGCACCCCGAAACCCGTGCCATCAGCACGATCCTCCAGACCATGCCCCAAAACTGTGCACGGAACATTGGTATATCAAGCACACATTAAATAATTAAAGCAATTAATCTCATAAAATGGAAACAGTTAATATGTCCAACTGGCATACGCAAAAGACAATTCTACACTCATGCCATTGCATGAACAGAGAACCGACCCGAACCATCGGTGATAAACAGATCACCCCAGATGGTTCGCCAAAAGAATAATTCAATTTAATTACATGTTTATCAAGAATAAAGGCTTGATATATCAAGCCGTACAACTAGCTCTCAAAAACTACTCCCTGTCAAAGTACATAGCAGAGTCACCTAGAAAAAGTCCTCGGGTGGAGGCTCCAACTCGTCTCCAGGCATGTAATTTGAATCACCCGGATCCACGTCTCCCGAAGCCTCTACAGCTGCTATCAATGGGCCTGCGACGTATAGTCTAAAGGGTGAGCTACATCCTGGCTCAATAGGGAACAAACACAATGAACATATAAGTTAAAACTCACATATATTCCATGATACTCTAAGCATGATGTGTCTATGCTTTTGAAAGAAAACAGTTTAAATCTGATGAATTTGCATTCAAGTTTTCTGATAGTTAGGATGTCTTACTTTACTGTTGATTTATCATGAATGACACTGAACATGCCTAAAGCAAAACTTAAATCTTCAACTTAAGTAATCCTTGAGCAATATAGCATCGAGCCCCGATGAGATAGCCTTCATCGTCATCTAATTAGACAGTTGTAAAAATGTATTCCCTGGGAATACGACACAAGCCCCTTTCTCACTAAGCGGCGGGGTTAAATATCACACAACATCCTTGGGATTCTGAATAAACCTCCGTCTTGGTGTACGAATTAAATGCCTGCAGGTCCTGAATATCCCCGGCGTCGACCGTGGGTATCCCGCCACGTCGATGGGTATCCCGCCACATTGGTGGGGTATCCTATCAAACCTCAAATAACAAAAATAACATGTACTTTACATATAGTTGTTCACCGTGTAACTGTATTATCTTATATCAGTTAGGCCTCAACAGTAATTATTCAATCCTATGTATACATCCCTGGGATGTACCGCATCACACCTGATGCCTTTATTACTTTCTCATCCCCTGGGGATATCTCAATCTCATTAGATTACTTATTCTGAATTACTTGCATCACACTGATGCCTTTTTCACATTCTTGGTGTCACACACGCACCCATTTTCACAAAGCTTTTCATGGTTAAAACAACTTCAAATTTGATGATTATATCACTACATACATGCTCTTGAAAATAAAGTACATGTTGAAGGTGTTCCCTACCTCAAGTCTCTAATGGTCCAAGCATCAAGGTTTCACGCGGCTCCTTGTGCTCGCTTTCACATGTACCACCTATGGTACATCATAACACATGTAATACATCACTAAAGATGTAATGAAGAAGGTCCTAGACCCTCCATGAATCTCAAAGAAATGTTATAAAGTTATGCAAAACTGTCAAAGTCGATTCAATTCGATTAATCGATTCCCAAAATTGATTAATCGAAACCCAAATCGATTAATCGATTCCCAAAATCGATTAATCGAGGTCTCTAATATAATAAGGTCAATTCTCAAATCGAGTGATCGAAATTCTGAAATCGATTAGTCGATCCCAAATCAATTAATCGAAAATCGAAATCGATTAATCGATTTCCCAACTCGATTAGTCGATTTCTCCAGGTCTTTTTTCTCTAGCCACTAGAGATGCTCAGTCGATTAGTCGATTTTCAAATCGACTAATCGAAATCTAAATCGATTAATCGAAAGCACTTTCGATTAATCGAAATCGGGCTTACCTGACTTTTAAACTTATGGGCCAAAATCGATTAATCAAACTCCAATTTCGATTAATCGATTTGACCAGATTCAGCCCCCTTTCGGACTGTTCTTCCAAATCTTTCTCCTTTCTTTTTCTATGCCTTTAATCTACCCTTCTAAGCATATTTGACTGAATTGATCATCATAAATCTATGCATTTAATGCTAACAAAATTTACCTCCAATCAAATCTCAAATTGATTGAATCTCAAGGTCGGAATGGCTAGGGTTCCAGCTTTGGCTATAACGGATCCATTTCTCTCGTCGAATCCGACTTTTGTTGTCCAATCTCCCTTCCAACAAGCCACAATAACTCTCTTGCATTAACTAGCTCCTCCCTCTCTCTCTCTCTCTCTATCTTCTTTACTCTCTTTAATAATCTAATAAATGACTTTAGGGTTCTTTAACCCTTACATCCCTACTCTCTTTGTGTTGAGCACATACACCTAGATAGGTGTATGTGACTCCAGATTTACACTACACTCCACCTACATGCCTCATATTCACATCATATTCGTTCATCACTTCTTAAGTCAAATAGTGAACTCCTTCTTGGTCAAACTTATGACCAGTCAAGCACGGATCCCGAGGTCAAAGTCAAACGATAAATTTTTTTTTCGGGATGTTACAATAGGCGCATATCAAAATAACTTGATCATTGGATCACTTTTTAGGAGTTGTACCACATATAAAAAAAGTTTGACTTTCTGATGATCTGGCCATGATCTCAAGATCTATTGTGTCGAAGATTGGGATGAAGCAATCTCCACCATTTGATACAAATCAATCAAATGATTTAACCACATGAAAATATGGGTTGAGAATGATGAATTTTGGTTTAAAATAAATATACCTTATTTCTTTTATCCTCGCATAAAAAAGACTAGGTTGGTGTTTCTAGCAAACCACATTATGGTACAGTAATCTCACTTAAACAAAGGAAAAATCCATTGATTGCTTTAAATTGGACGATACAGATCGTTTCTTACTCCAATATTCCATATGATAGATCTTGAGATCATAATCCTACCATTCAATGGTCTGAAGTTGATTCCATGTGGCACACATCCCCAAAAGTGAGCATGAACCTCATACCATCAAACATCATTCACATTCACTTTTTGGAATGTGTGCCAACTGAAAATCAACATTTCGTCGTTTGATAGCAGACCTAAGATCTCAGGATCACTTGTGTGGAACATTTGGACCAAAACTAATCTCCATTGTAAGATTTGAAGTAGTCAATGGTTTTTCCCTTTGTTTTAATGACGTGGCTGTAACATACAGTGATTGTGTAGTAATACCAGCTTTTTAATAATGAGATAAAAAAGGTTAACGATTGGTAGACCCTTCTAAAAAGGAGGGGATGATTAAGTGTTTTTCCTGCGACAAATTATACTCCGCTTGGCATTGATTATGAGCATTTTTGGCTATTTTAGTCGAATATATAAAAGCGTCTGACACACAAAAAGTGGTGTAATTTATGTGGGTCCCATCGTCTTTACCGAACACAAGAAAACCTCATGAATGGCTTAAAAATTGCACTTTCTGAGTTACATTCTCAAATTCCAACCAAATCTGGCTAAACAAACGAGGACTAGGGCAATGGTCAAGTCCTACCAGTTGAACCATATATTGGGAAATTTTGACTACATGTAATCATATAAAAATGGGAACTATGAAAGTCAATAATTCCTTCATCCAATGGTTGGAAAATTGGTTGAACCTGATATTTGGTTCAACCACTTCGATCGACCATTGCCTCTAATGAGTATCCCAATTTTTTTAAGGAAACTTTCATTCACATGCCATCTATTAATTGAAAAGCCCACACTTAATAAAAGTGCGTGCTAGTATTCACGGCCCACCACACGGCCGTACATTTGTAAGTGGGTACTTTCAATAAATAGGTGGACACCGCAAATGGGATACTAGAATAGTTCTAGTGTGAACCCACTCACTTTTGGTGTATGAGAGTGATAAGGTACCGCATATATAATCATATAAGAGGCTACACTGAATTCGCATTCACCCTATTCGTTATAATATCCCATACCACTATAAGTTGTAGGACATGTGAATACGATATATTTATCGCTTTAATACCATCTCAGTTAATCACTACGCCCGAACGTATGTATAATTTCATGCACGTGTATACATATGACCTAACATCTCCATAACTCGTACAACAAAACTAAAATGGAAGCATAAAACTATCTCACTTACATAATCGATTTACATTAATATTTCATTATAATTACACACACACACACACACATATATATATATATATATATATATACATAACACACCAATAAAAATATAGAATATGATAGTTATTATTATGAAATTAAGAACGTGGAGGTTATAGTTCGATTTTCACAAGGGCATTGAATTTTTAATTCTTCATATTATCGAAGAGGTTGCGTTAAAGCTATAAAATTGATATATATATATATATATATATATATATATATATATATATATATATATATACATAACACACCAATAAAAATATAGAATATGATAGTTATTATTATGAAATTAAGAATGTGGAGGTTATAGTTCGATTTTCATAAGGACATTAAATTTTTAACTCTTCATATTATCGAAGAGGTTGCGTTAAAGCTATAAAATTGATATATATATATATATATATATATATATATATATATATATATATATATATATATATAATTAGATAATTAAATTGAATGATATTTACAATTTATAAATTGTGATTTATTTTGATAATCGATTGAAAGACGTTAAATAAGATATGATATACACATGAATTTTGGTCATAAAAATTAAAAAATAATATTAAATTAGTGTAATTTTGGGTCATTCAAAACTGATCATGACTTGCCGCTCTATTTTAATAAACCATCATGAGAGAAAAAGTTGACTACTCGTACACTTTGATCGTGTGATGTGCAAAAACTTCCATACATGGAAAATCCGTGCACACCATAGGGTCAAGTGGACATGGAGTTCACTCCCCCGCCCCCATGATGGTCGGACCACCCATCACAGGCAAACTCCTAGGGACTAGACCAACTGCCAGCTTCGGAAACCCTATGCTATATAAAGAAAAAATAAAGCTTAGTGAACCCTTATGTGCATTTGGTCCTTGGTTTTATATTCTACATTTGCTTCCTCTATTTGTATTAATAAAAATGGGTGAAGTGTTGCTTGCAAGTGCACTTTTAAGGCTGTTGATGCCATCATTAAAAAAAAAAAAAAAAAAAAAAAGAAAAAAAGAAAAAAGAAGAATAATAAAATAAAATAATAATAATAATAATAATAAGAAAAAAAAAGACCAGTCTTTTACATTTGAACATATTCCGATAGTGGTATCAGTGGCTGAGGCACGCTTAAGTCCTCCAAAGGCCCTTTTCAAGTTTTAATCATTTGAAGGCTGAAAGCTCATTTCTGCAGCAAGCATGTTTTCACTAGTAATTATGCGATTAGCCTGTTACTACCTCATGCAGGACTCTTAGAAGTTGATAGTCACGACTATCAGTGACCCTCAGTTCGCAATTATCAGGTTTAGTGGCTAATAGCTTGATAAGCTGTTAATAACTTGAAAGCGCCAGCGGCGCACGTTAGCTAGAAACCCTAACAGACATGGAAAGTTTAAAACGAGATAAGATAAACTGGTATATATATATAGTGAATAAATAAATAAATCTGTGTATAGGGGGCATTTCTATTGTTGCCCAAACCCCCAAAGAGTGGAAAAATAACAAACCGAACCCTCAACATTTATTTCTCTCTCATCGCAGAAGCCTCTGCTGTCCTTTGTCTACTCTCCTCCATCCTAAATTAGGGTATTTTTCTTCATCTCTGCCTCCATTTTACAGTGTTTATATATAACTCATAGATGTATTGCGCTTTGCTTTTGGTTTTTTTTTTTCCTTTGAGAATACTTTTGGGTTTCTGTTAATTTGATTTCTTGTTATTTATTTGATACATATTGTTAAGCTTTTTTCATATATTTGGCACAAAACCCATGTCGATTCACTAAGTTCTAACCCTAATATTTGTGTTCTGTGTTCTATGTTCTAAGTTCTAACCCTAATGTTTTGTGGTTATGGAGGTTTTGTTTAAATAAAAATTGTACCATTTATAAATGTTTTATTTTTATTTTATTTTATTTTATGGACTACCTCTTATAATTCTTGATTGCGTGGTGATTAGGAGTGTATATGCGTATAAATGATCTTGACCGTTCAATTAAATGGCCACATCTTCGATAGGAAATAGGCCAGGATTTGCACCAATTATTCGTCAATGGTCTTTTCTTGTAGAGATTTGCTTTTAGAGACGAGGCACTCTCATCTTGGATCTTTGACTGTGCTAGCGTAATATAACAGTATATATTATTCTTATTCTAATTATTATTTAGATAACCTATTTGGCAAAATGTTTGGCAAGTTGATGGTAAGAAGTCATGGCAGAGATTTATGTATATTTATTATTATTTTTATTGTAAATGATATAATTTCAGATTTCGTGTAGTTATCATTTGTAAGTGGAGTATATGGGTTTTAGAATGATAATAAGTGATTTTGTTTATTATTATTATTATTATTTTTTCCGCGGTGGGGGGGGGGGGGGAGAGAATCAAATCGGGTTTTGCTCATTTTTAAACTTTATTGGAATTGAGAGGTGACATGAATGTTTGGCACTCTTCTATTTCAATATGATGCTACACATGTGTGTCTGTATGTATTTATGTGTGCATCAGTTGGAAAGTAGTTAAACTTTCAGTCATGAATAAATTTACCCCTCGTTTGACTTTTCTCATGTATCCAAAATTTACTTTTGTCACATATGCATTTTTTATGTTGAATTTTATATTGCGTTAAGGAGAAATTTTTATATATTTGTATATAGCCACTGTATGGAAAATAAATTTGGATCTTATTATTAGAATGCATCGAGTAATTTTACCCACTCTTCTGAAGACAGGGTTGGTGTTGGTTAAATTTTATTTTTGCATTTTGGAAATCCGTATTTGGGAGAACCGGCTGGTCACCTCTTATCTTAAATGTCTAAAGTGTTTTTAATGATTTTTTATCCCTTATCACATTTGTACTCCAGTTGCAGCTTCTCACATGAACGTTCATCTCTCTCTCTCTCTCTCTATATATATATATATATATATATATATATATATATATATATATATATATATATATATATATATATATATATAGTTGAATACTTTGCCATAGAGATTCCAATGAAGCATTCATCTGTTTTTGTTACACTACTTTCTTATAAAATACCAAAGCATTTTGAGATTCTTTAGTAAATACAAGTTTTTTGATGATAAAGATGGTCCTTTCATTTTATTTGGTATTAGCCATGTTTGATAAATAGTTAAATATGCCTTTGTATGTTGACATGACACAGCTTATAACTGCAAGGACAAATGGCATCTTCTTCACCAGCCTAACAACAGCTACTCTATAGTGACATTTTCTTTTTTGAATTTTTGGTGGCGGATTGAAAAAGCTAAAGGGGAAATTGTGAAAGTTTGAATATTGTTGGAGTTACCCAAATGTTTGAATCTCACTGGTGTACGGAGAAAAATTTCAATGGTGGTATTGGAAAATCTTTTGGAGGTCTAGAGACTTGTAGATGTCAAAATTTGAATCTCATGTTTCGTACAATCTGTAATAGGGTGGGCTGTGGGGGCTAGAAGATTGATGATATCAATCAACTAAAAAGCTTGTAGCATTATTGAACATCTTTCTTCCCCACTTAGGAAGGAATGACTCAAAGATCTAGACGAGGGTTGGAGAATTTGAACGATAAGATATGTTGTTTTTAATAAGTCTATGGTGGCCATTGGCTCACCAAAGAAGCGATATTGGAAGCTTGGTCGATAGTGGGATTAGGAAAGTTGATAAGATATATTTGTCTTGGGCAAGGGTCAAAATCTCGGGTATTCGATACGTATCGTCCGAGCTCCAAACCAATACATATCGGAACAATAACTTACCGGTATGTAAAATGGACGATACGGCATTTGAATGTACCGTATCGTCCTGGTCCAATACCGATATGTATTGGTATCGGGCGAAATTTGGACCCATGATCCTGGGTACCTATTGTGGGAGACCTTACTTCGGGAAGGATTTAAGCTCAGGCATATGAAGTTTGGGATTTAAAGAGGGGTTCGAAGTGTTAGTGTTGCCGTATAGACCTTACTTATAACAATAGGGGGTTGGCACAATGGCCAGTAGGGCTCTCAATGGGCCAGGCCAGCCTTGATTTTGGCCTGCACCCAGCTCGAAAAAAGTGGTATTTTTTTATTAAGCAAACCCGGCCCAGTATACGGCCAGGCTAAGCATGTTGCAACCCGGATAAACCCGGGCCGGGCTTGGGTTGAGTGTTGCAACATCCGGCCTGCACCCGGCCTGGATGTTATAAATATATATATATATATATATATATATATATATATATATATATATATATAATTATAATTTTTTTTATATAGTTAAATATGATTTGCTTAAATGCCCTAAGTTTAAACAGTTGAACGGTTTAAACTTGGGGCATTTAAGTCAAAAGCGCAATAACCTTGTGCATATATTTTTTGGTTGGACAAATTGGATTACTTAATTTATTTTCAAGCAACCGTTGCATAGGATTTTAGCTACATAACTTGAATGGCCTGTTAATAAATTTTTAAGCAATCGTTGTCCGTTATAACCATTGTGCAACAAATTAAAATAAAATATTTGAATAAAATCATGTACCTGAGCCTTTATAATGGTAATATAATTATTTAATTAAAATTTTAACCTTCTTCAAACTTTTATTAGAAGAAAAAACAACCCAACCCAATTTTACTAGAAAAAATAGCCCAACCAAATTTCATTAAAAAAAAAACAGTCAGAAAAAAGCCCGGAAAAACACCCAAGCCTAGCTCGGGCAGATAGGGGGCTGGGCTTGGGCTAAGTACATCGTAGCTCGGGTTAGGGCCGGGCTAAAAAAATTGGGAACCCGGCCCGGGTAGGTTAGGGCCGGATTGAACCCAACCCGACCCTAATCCGGCCCATTGAGAGCCCTAGTGGCCAGGATCACACCTCAAGAAGCGGTCCTAAGTTTGAATCCTCTTAGAGCACCCGGCTAAGTTCCCGGGTACGTGAAATACCCGCACATCACATATACCGATCTTGAGGGATAAATTTGAGCATCTTTCTTCCCAACTTACCTAGGAATGACCCAAAGATCTAAATGAGGGTTGGCGAATTTGAGGGATAAGATACGTTGTTCTTAATAGGTCTATTATGGCCATTGACCCACCAAAGAAACGATATCAAAAGCTTGGTTGATAGTGAGATTTTGATGAGATATATTTGTCGTTGGTAGCTATTGTGAGAAACCTTACTTTAGGAAGGATTCAAGCTCAGGCATATGAAGTTCGGGATTTAAAGAGGGGTTCGAAGTGTTAGTGTTGTCGTATAGACTGTACTTATAGCCAACAAGGGGTTGGCACAATGGTCAGGACCATGCCTCAAGAAGTAAAGGTACAGAGTTCGAATCTCACCCTTTGTTTGCCACTCGCATGAATTTATCCCTACTGACCGGTATATGTGATGTGCGGGCGTTGCACGTACCCAGGGACTTAGTCAGGTTCTCTAAAAGGTTGGATACCCTGTTATAAAAAACAAATATAATATGTAGTCTGTCATATTGAGTATTGGGTGTGTATGCATATTTTCCCTAATTAATATAAAAAGCTAGTGATGCGCATTACCTCTCTAAGCTTTGAGGGATAAGAATGTTGTTCTTAACAAGTATAATTTTGGCCATTGACCCATCAAAGAAGCGATATCAAAAGCTTGGTCGATAGTGGGAAACCCAACTTCGGGAAGGATTCAAGCTCAAGAATATGAAGTTCGGGATTTAAAGAGGGGTTCAAAGTGTTAGTGTTGCCATATAGACTTTACTTATAATATTTAGTGTCATGTTGAATGTTGGATGTGTATGCATATTTTTCCTCATTAGTATGAAGCTAGTGATCGACATTTCCTCTCTAAGCTATTCAAGCCTCGTCTCTCTCCTTCTCTAGCCCTATCCCTAACCCTAAATCTTCTTTTTCTTCTCTTCTAAACCCAATCTCTTTAACATAATATCGTCCCTTACTTCTTGGTATCAGAGTCTTATCCGTTGCACCACATTATCTATACTGATGTCGGTACGATTTAAACGTAGACCACCAATCAGCTTGAGACCCCTATCACCTAAATCATTTTTTGTCAGGAGGATCATCTTTTCCTCTTGAACCATAGGCATTTGAGCAACTTGTGATGCATTTTCGAAATGGATCGTTTTTGGTTGAGTTCTCGATTTTCAAGGTACCAGACCTTTCGAAGCTTCGAGGAGCCTGCTGATGCACTGTGTTTGGAGCATTTTCCTCCGTAGTCACTTTTGATGTGGTTGAGATCTCGTGGGGGTATGCTACATGGTTCTTGCATTTTTGAAGGGATCTGTGATGCGAACATCAGACCCTTCAAAGTGTATCAAAGGGGAAAGAAGCGATCGAAAAGATATGTGCTTCATGTAGTACTTTGAATGGGTAGTTAAAGGCTCCATATGTGCATGCACACCATCATATAAGACCCCACATTGGGAAGATGTGCCCATGAGATGATTTGGACCATTGGATTGCCACTTTCCACCATTGGATCTTCATAATTTTTCCTTTCACCCGTTGGATCTACATCGTTCTTCATTCCCTTCACTGGATCTCGTTTTCCTACATCTTCATTGTTAATCACGTGATGGACCTTTGGTAGATACATTTGGATGTGGTGGACTTTTATTTTGATCTATTAGTTTCGATAGGATACGTTTATTTTATTTTTAGTGTTTTACATCAGGTTATAGGAGTCGTGTACACACATGTGGAATGAATTACTTAATAATTGAAATGAACATGATGATGAGGTAATGTATCACTAATGAATTTATGATTCATAAATGATACTTCTATATCTACAAAGTTACAGCAGAAAATGCATACATTAATACAAATCTTTGATTGCAACAATGTTTCCTTTCCAATTTGTGTTTTGGTCAATAAATGCTTATCTATTCAACTTTTTAAATCCACTAGATCTATGAATTCAAATGTGAGGAAAAAAAAAGGCGCATACGCATATACAAATTAATACCTAAGAACCCAAGATTTTAAAAAACATTCATTTTAATTCAACTCATTGCTAAACATCTTAGATTGATTAACTTTCATGTTAAATTTTTTTAGCTATTATAGATTTAAGAATTAAGAATTATTTTAATATTTTGATGCGAAACCTAATATACCACTAATATGGATCTAAATGCTATCCTATCAGTGAAAAATTAGGAAAGATATATCAAATATATCTTGATACGTATCGTCCGATCCTATGGGATACCGATACACGTGTATCTGTTGTCGCGATCAGAAATCAATGCGTATCGACCAGGTTCTTAACATCATGGTAACTCGGGGCTGGAGAGGGCTATAATTTTTGGAAATCAAATTGATACTTAACAAGGAGGCACATTCACGGGCTCGAGGAATATGTTTGTTGAGCTAAGATGAGGAGAGGGAAAGGTTGACGAAAGAATTCCAAGATGTGGTTAGGAGGAATATTATTTGAGACAAAAATTGAGGGTGCAGCAAATTGCTCAAAGAAAGAGAACCCCCCCCCCTCTCCTTTTTCCATGAAATGGTTAATGTTAGGAGAGACAGTTTGTATCAATCAGATTGTCTTGAATATGATTTTACTTGAGAAGCGAGGAGATTATTAGATATTTTATAAATCTCTTCTCTAAAGCAAAGTTACCAAGTCAGAATTCAGGAAAAACTCACAAAAAAATGGCATTTGGCAATTTTTTTAAAATAGAAAATTATTGTTAGTGACACTGGTAATAAATTGGAAAAAAACAGGTCCTACTGATAAAATTGCAATTACGATGCAAAAATCCAGTTTTACTGAATTTTTTTTTGAAAATATTGCGATTTAATCGCATTGCCTACCTTTTATAAATAACAATTGATTAAAACACGATCACAATTTTGGCAAGACTATCTTAAAGAAGGTTCTAAAATATCGATTTGAGTGATGTTGCTTTAGATACTATCATATGATAGGGTGGATTGGTTGGAAAAGGAATTAAGAGGAATGTTTTGGGAGGGGGGTGTCTTTAAGGGATTACATAGTATTGTTCTTCCTTATTTCCTACAGGCCACATTCTTTTCTCTTAAAGCAGACTGGAGGTAAAAGATTTTTAGCCGGTAAGTCTTAGTCTGTATAAAATTGTAGCAGAAAGTTATTCTAGTAGATTGTGGGAGATTTTGAGTTTGTTTATTTCTCCTCAACAAGGTACTTTTGTTAAAGGATGACAGATCTGATACCAAGTGCTTATTTCTCATGAATGTGTGGATGTAACTTGTAAGAGTGTAAGAGAGGGGGAGCTGAATTTAGTTTGTAAAGTGAACCTAGAGAAAGTTTACGACCATGTGGATAGGAACTGTTCTAGAGTGGTTTATGAGGGTTCGGGGATAGATGGAGAAGATGATAAAGGATGCTGTTTGGAATTTAATTTTTTATAATATGGTGAATGGACTACCACATGGTTTTATTTTATATTTTATTTTAAGAATACTAGGGGCTTTACTAAAGAGATCCATTTTCCCCATTCCTTTTTATTGTTGCAACTGAAGCTTTGAGAAGAGAGATGGTGAAGGTTGAAAGTTTGGGTATAATTGGAGGTTTAAGGTTGGATATCTCACTTACAGTTTAATTGAGGGTCCGATATTACTTTATAATGCCTTAAGGTCACAAGTTCCATCCAAACTTGCACATAAAAAAAGATATTACGTTATATTACCATCAGAAAAATGTGAGGATCTTGAAGGGTATTTTTCGTCGTTTTGGGGTATCAGGTCTAAGCTTGAACTTGAACAAGAGCTCGGTGGTGGGGAACTGGGAATTGCAGTGGAGAACTTGGTGTTACATGAGATAGCCAGAATAATGGGTTGTAGAGGGGAGGGCTTTCCAATTCACTATTTGGGGTTATCAGTAGGTTTCTAGTTGTCATACAAACCTATTTGGGATTCTATTGCGGAGATATTTGAGCTATGTGAAAAGGGAGATATCTTTTCCTTTGGAGGAAGGGGTTGTAGAATAGCACTCATTAAAACCACTCTAGCTTTCTTCCAATTTAGTATATGCTCATTTTATGAATCTTGGTTTTGGTTGCCAGGGCATTGGAATAGCTATAAAGGGACTTCCTTTGGGAAGGAAGAGGATAGAGATATTGTTCTCATCTCTTAAGATTGGATGGAGGTGGGAAAATCTAAAAGGGGGGAAGTTCTTGGTATTGGATGGTTGCAGGAGAAAACTCTTCACTCCTAGGGAAGTAGTTATGGAGGTATGGGAGGAACAAGATGCTTATTAACAAAAAGTAATTGTAACATTCATGGGATGAGGGTTTTGAAATATTAGGGAGGTCCAAAGAGGTGGAAAGTCGGGAGAGGGGGGTAAAATTTCTAATTCCAAGTGCTTTTTTTTTCCTAAGCAGATTTAATTATAGGATTGGGCATGGGTCTAAAAATATTTGTGGTTGGGAGAGTCTGGACTAAAGGGGTGTTCAATAATGAGGAACAGTAATAGGGCGGTCTGGACTAAACAGGTGTTCTTAATGAGGATCAGTATAGGATTGGGGATTGGTTTAAAATTAGACTTTCAGAAGATTTGAGATTGAGAATGAGTCATTGTTTTGTCTTGTCAATCCAAATTTGTGTCGGGATCGGGTGGCCCGTGTTAAAAGGGTATTCGCTAATGAGTGTTTTGAATGGAGGGGAAAGCCCGTTTTGTGGTCCTCATGTCTTGATGAGGTCTATATGTCAAGAACTGGGAATGGCAATGGAGTTTGGAAATGGGAAGTCAATGGTTGTTTTACTACCAACTCCTTTTATAGGCACATCGCTATTGTTTCAATTGATCCTTTCCATAGGATTATATGGTCTTCCCGAGCAGGCCTTTTATTTGGTAGGTAACATTGACGAAGCTACCATAAAGGCTATGATCATAGAATGGAAGAGTTAATTGAAGATATGACCTTAAACCTTTGTGTACTGACTCTTAGTTGAATTATTTGGGATAAAAAAGTGAAAGAAATCATTTTGTCTACTACTAGTGGCTAAGTTGGTGTATAACCAAATCACACCCCTATTGATACAACTGTAGAGATAAGTATTCTAAGAATATGGCTCAACCACCAATGGTTAACGATGTAAGGTGATTTTGCAAGAATAGGCAATATTGAGATGACCATTTTACTAAATGATGCAGAGGGGTAATGACATTGATCCGCAACAAGCTCAACGAACTCTTGAAATAGTGGAAGCTAAATTGAGTGAGTTGAAGGCAAGAAATAAGCAATTGAGGGTGACTCCATTCTTAGATGAGCAAGATATAAGTTGAGGCTAACTCGTTATTTTATAAGAGTTGATGCATCAAAATAACCAAAAGAAGTTTTGTTTATGCACTATATCATATTTTTATTTTCCAATTAGATACAATCATTTGTAATCTATTGCACTGAACAAAAAAAAGCAACTACGCTAGTGGGAGGAGTTTGGTTTGCAGCGTTACTTAGGCACTTCTACTTTTGAGATTTTTCCCGTGCCGACACTTGGTAACACTTGGACCCTCCTCAATACAACATGATACTTCTAGACATGTATGAAAATACCACATAATACCATCAAAATGTTCCCTTTTTTGACACGATAAAATGAATCGTCGTTTTATAAAAAAAAAGTGTGTAAAGTTTAGTAACTTATAAAATAAAAAAGCATGGGTCCTTAAAAATGATTTGTATAATATAGTATACTTTAGTTAGGTTCATGACATACATTATCTATCTTTTCATTGCATATCTCAATTGGCTCTCTAAGAGTTCCCTTCAAATTTTCTATATATACGTTCTTATTTTTTTCCCTTCAAATTTTCATTATTCTTAAGGCTGTGCCGCCGTATTGGAATCTTTAGAACTTGGCATGCCAAGCATCTATGGCACCACCGTGCCACGGGATGGAACTTCAACTCTTTTTTGAAGCTTTCCTTGGTTAGCCATCTCTAATAGGTTCCTCACTATTGACAATCTTTAATAGGTCCCTCACTATTAATTAAACTTTCAAATGCCTAATTAATGGACAATGTGTAAGAAGGAAGATATGGTGGGCCATCTTTATGCATTTTCCAATTGCTAGTTATTTTTGTGGGATTCGTGGCAATATATATATATTAGTGTAGTGGGCTGTTCCAAGTCTGGTCAAGGATATGTTGGTGGGGTGGAGATGTAGACTGTTTGGCCATGGAAGTTAGATTATTTTTGCATTTACTCTCTTATGCTCTTATTTGGAGTGTTTGGAGGAGCATAATTGTCGAGTCTTTGAGAGAAGCAAAATCAGTGGGTTTTCTATTTCCTTCTTTTCTTCCTTATATTGTTAAATCATCTCACGACTTTGATCGAGAGGACCTAAGATTGTGAATTGTGTGGATGCAGTCACCGAGTGGAATAGTCAAGGTAAACTTTGATGATAGTTTGTTGGCTATTTTGGTACCAATAGGAACGAGGAGGGGTGTCTTTCACAAAGATGATACCTGAAGTTTATTTGGCCTATTCCATGCCATCAATAAATGATTATAACAAGCTGAACCTTAGAACTGTGTTTAAAAGGTTAAAACTTTTCAAGGGAAATAGAGAGGGACTTTTTCTTACTCTTGGATGAAGCACATGATTTGATTGAAGGGGGATGTTGGACTCTGTTAACCATCTTAAGAGGGGGGCCAATGAGGTAGTAGATGCTCTTGCGAGGGAAGGAGTCTTTAGGAGGGATCTTTATGTGTAGGGATTTTTTTACCTATTCCTACATGCTAAGGATCTTCTTTGCTGTTTGCATGGGTTTCCATTGGTGAGATGGATCACCATTATTATACGAATATCCTTGATATATTTTTTTTGGTATTTGTTTTAGGTTTTAATAAATTATTAGGCATTAATAGGGCATCTACTAAATAGAGAGATAGTTGCGACTAGCAGAACATTTTGGTGACATAAACACCACTATCTATTAATGTCGGTGATGGGAGTCAATCCCTATTGTCAATCTTCAAAGAAATAAAATAAAAATTTGGAAGCACTGCTCCTTTGGTTGGTTTGCTAAATCATCAACCACAGAATTGGTTTCATGATTAAATTCGTAGCTGTTTCATGATTAAATTCGTAGCTGTTTCATGGTACCCATCTTCAAAAAACAAATAATTAATTTCCTTCAAAATATTTATGTGGCTTTGACTGCATTCAGATGCGTAAATGGTCTAAGACTGACTCTCCGTACTGGCATCAGAGGATAATCAAGCCTACTGACGCCTATTCAAGGCAGACTTTCTATCCAAAGTTGACTTTTGCATTTGTCAGGAACCCTGACAGATGTGAATGTCAGCTTTTGATAGGATTCTGTCTCAAAAGGTGTATGGTGGACTTTTTCTATCTCCTGATGTCGGTAAGGCCCTATTAATTGATATAGATTTTCATTTCCTTTTTTTATTTTCGTGCTTGTAAATCTTACTTGAAAAGGTGTAAGGTACTTGTACATTCCTCGCTTGTTTGCTCGTTTTTTTTCATTGTGTTCCATATATTTGATTGGTGATTGCATCTAAGGTGGTGATTGTGATGATATTTTAATGTATTATTTATTTAGTATTTTCTATTTTGTGCAGGTGCGTAGATCTCATTCTACAGCCCTAAATCAGTTAACACAGAGTAAGTTCTTCAATTTCGTTTGTGCTTTTGGTTATAAATGGGGGATGCAGAAAACACTGTTCCTCCTTCTAAGAAGAGAGTTGCCGAGAGGGAGATTTCTCGAGATAACCCCGGTCTAGATGATGATGATGCTCCGGAACTAGAGTCTGGGACGTTTCAGAGAGCCAGCGAGGAAGTTTTAGCATCTAGAAGGATTGTTAAGGTACGCCGCCATCAACCACCTGTATCAACTACCTCTTCCAATCCTTTTACTGGGATTCGCTTGGTTCCTCTTACTGATTCCGGTGTTGATACCCTCCAGCCTCAACAAGTTGGTGATAAAGCGATATCAGAAGAGATAGGTAATAAAGATACTAAAGGGAAAATTGATGAAGGTAAGGAAACTGAAAAAAGAGTTGTGAGTACTACAAATGAGCCAAAAGAAACAGATGATGTCAGTAAGGAGTTCGAAAATGAAAGGGATTTATTGGCAGGTGAAGCTACCGATAAGGATAAAAACGATTCTGCTGAAGAAGAAAACATGCTTAAGGTTAAGGAAGTTGATAAAGAATCGGAGGCTGGAGAAGAAGAAACTGTTCCTGTTAAGGAAAGCAACAGCCATCACAATACAACTGGGTCCCCTGCTCCTTTGAGTTCATTTCAACAACTATCTAGCAGTCAAAATGCTTTCACTGGAATTGCAGGAACTGGGTTTTCAAGTTCATCATTTTCTTTTGGGCTGATTAAAGATGGACCTTCGTTCGGTGCAGGTTCATCTTTCCCGTCCTTCGGTGCCGGGAACTCTAACAATGGGAGTTCACTGCAGCTTTTTGGCACTTCCACTTTAGATGTGACTAAAACTGAGGGAAGTGGTGTGCCGGCTATGCAGGAGGTGCCTGTTGAGACAGGAGAAGAGAATGAGAAGGTGGTTTTTACAGCTGATGCTGTATTGTTTGAGTATCTAGATGGAGGGTGGAAGGAACGAGGGAAGGGAGAACTCAAAGTGAATATCTCTACTGCAGGTGCGGGAAGAGCCAGGCTTGTAATGAGGGCTAGAGGTAACTATAGGCTGATTTTAAATGCATGCCTTTACCCAGATATGAAGCTTACGAATATGGATAAAAGAGGCGTCACTTTTGCTTGTGTGAATAGTGCCGGCGGAGAAAAGGATGGGCTCTCCACGTTTGCTTTAAAATTCAAGGATGGTTTGATCGTAGATGAGTTTCGTGGAGCTGTAACGGCACACAAAGGGAAAAAGGCGACTGCTCTGAAGACTCCTGAGAATTCTCCTAAGGCTTCTGATGACTAAACCGATAGATTTTTGTGAAAGATCAATTTGCTCTTGAATCACTTTGGGTAATTGCTGCTGGAGTTCTTTCTGGTCTAGTTTAGTTTGTAAGTCTTACTATGTGGTTGAGATCTAAACTATAGCATCGTGTCCCAACTCCATGCCTTTTATCTTCAATATAATCCTTGAAAGAATATTCAATCTTTTTTTTGCTTGAATCAGAGCTAGGACTTAAAAGCTATATTTTTTGTGTTGGAATCTAGTGGCCTGTCAGTTGCCAGTTTTGTTTTTGTTGTTGGTCCTGAGTTACTTTATTTGGAGCTGCAAAAAAGCAGATGAATGTGGAATATCATTCTCTGGATTATTCTGAAATACAGTTCCAATGATAAAAGTTTGTATTTACGTCTCTGTCTAATGGGCTTGTGCTTTTGGCTAATTAAACATTTAACATCACTTAATTTCAAATCATTGAAATTGGGGCCGGTTGATATGAGTAGGGAGGTAGCAATGGAACAATGTTCATGCATAATGTATCAAATATTTTAGAGTGAACCCAAAATTATACATAACTATTTTTTTATTGCTCTCTCGGTGTGCCATTTGTTGCAGAAATAGGTGTAACATAAGCTGCAAAATGATTAGGTCACATCTCATTGGCCTCAGGTGGAAATCAGAATGATGGTTGATATTTTGGATAGTCGTATATGTTTATATTAACATTTCGAGTAGTTTAATCGTTATTTTCATTGATCGCCAGTTACTGGCACTTCTACCTTGCTGCCTTTTGTCATCTTAACTTTTACTTAATATGTCGGTGTCAAAGTAGAGAATCCTCAAGCCGTTATCCCGAAAGAATACTTCTTTTCAAGACTCAGATCGACACTGCTCATTTCCTGTTCACTTATCTCTGGAAAAGACCTGGGCTGCCTATCACGGGGTTGCACTTTCGCAACCTCACTTCCGTGCTGCACTTAACGCCCGTTGCGCTAAGTCAGCCTACTTTTGATACTAATAGTCGCGGGGCGTCCTTCGACGTGCTATCAACCCGCGTGGTGTTTCGCTACCGCGTGCAACGAAGCCAATCCATCTACACATCAGCTCTGATGCCACCCGCCTAGAGGACGGGAACTCTCCCAACGTGCGTATCAGTTTCATACACGCTTATCGTCTAGGTGGAGTACCCTCATCATATTCTAACAATTATATCAAGGCCTACATGGCAGTAAAAGCACATTTTGGGTGGCACCTACTCTTATTTAAATCACTTTTGAGAAGGAAAAATCTAAAACAACTCTATCATGCATTTGTTGGGTCTTATAGATCCTTGAATCATAATCAAAATTTGACTTTTAATTTTAAAATTAAAACTCAGTTTCAAATTTATTTTTTTAAAATTGATCTATACAAGTTGCTGAAATTCCATGTGGCATCAAAATAATATTTGAGTGACCAAACAGACTTTCATGTGAATGTTGGAGTATGATGAGAGTACTACACTAGAGTACCATTATATATAATGGGTAATGTTCCTTTGACTCACTGTGGTGACTCAAGACTTGAGATCATACATGTCATAGGTCAATGTTGACCGTGATGACTTGAACGGTGCTGCAATTCGAGTCATGCTTAACCAAGCACGAGATCATATATATATATATATATATATATATATATATATATAGGAAGCTGGTTAGGTCCTCCAATGGAGGACGGTCACCGTCCTCTAAGATTCTCATGGAGCTCCACGTGGCATCCAAAACACTGTTTGGGTGCCATGTGGAGCACAAGTGGACAGTATAGATCAATATTAAAAAAAGAAAATTTGAAAAAAACTTTTTAAGCCTACAAGTCAAAGTTTGACTGGTTTCATTGATTCACATTTCATGGTTCAAAAAACACACGGTGGAGATGGGTTTTCAAATTTTTTTTTACAAAGATGATCTAAGCAATGCACCCGAGCTCCACGTGGCATCGAAACAATATGTTGGCTGCCACGTGGAAGCTTGGAGGACGGTGACCGTCCTCCCATGGAGGACGGAGGCCTTTTCCATATATATATATATAGGTGTTGGGGAGAATACATCCGGGTGCACGGGAGGATGACCTATCCGTCCAGTGGCCAGATCACACACCATGTGGCCTGATCAACCCAAAACAAATTCCGTTTTGGGTTGATCAACCATGTGATGTGATTTTAAAAAACTAACATTTTTTTTACTTCTTTGTCCTCCATTTGGTGGGTCAAAGATAAGGTAACGCCCCAAAACTTGTGCATTGATTTATCCTAAGTTATCCTCGCGATGGATGCCACATGATGGCCAACTGATAATGGGTGTAGAGATTTCTTTACACTCATCGTCTGGCTGTAGATCACGTGGCATATGACACGTGATCAATTGAGTCACATCCATAGTCTAAGGGTTTAACAATCTATTAGTGGGTTTTAATAAAAAAAGGAAATTCCTTTTTCAGATCATTTTGTCTTTCAAATCAAACATCAAACTTTCCATCTGCCAAACAAACCTGTGATTTTCATTTGACAAGCTTTTTAACAGTGGATGAAAACATTTAATTAATTATTTATTTTGTACGGTGACTGATCTACTCTGGGCAACTTGCCTTGGAACACGATCTTCGGGTTGGGCGGGCGGTGTGCCAGCCTGTTCCCAGAAGCAGACCATTGAATGTTATAAAATCATGTGCAACCTTAGAATGGCGGGCCAACCTCAGGAGTTGTGCAAAGTGGTCCGTATGCCTCCATAAGTGGATCTTTCTTCCGTACAATGAACTATGTCCAGTACGAGTTTATAGCCAAAGGGCTCTCAATGGACTTAGCTGGCCCAAATTTTTGTCCAGATCCAATCGGAAAATGCAAGTTTTTCGAGTGTTTAGTCCCGGCTCAAAATCTGGACCAGATCCAGCCAGTTTAAACCTCGGCCGGGCTTGGACTAGATATCCCTACACCTGGTTAGGGTGAGGGTCAAGCTGAGTTTTATCCTAACCCAGCCCAGCAGGGCATGGCCAGGCCAGATTTCACCGTAACCCGGCCCATTGAGAGCCTTACAGAGCCACTGGGTAAACATGACCATTGCGTGTTGCGGCCTAATCACCAATGCATTTTGTGAATGGGCCCGGTTAGGTATGGGCCAAGGTCAATCTCAGCTTGGCCCTAGGCGACCCGGGCTGCCATGCCCTAATCCATCGGGTCAAAAATTTATTTTTGTATAATTTTTCTTAAACCATTTATAATAAGTCTATATTAAAAATAGCCTTAAGAGGGCAGGCACTATGGGAACACTCCAATATTTCAATGGTACAAACCACGTAACATCATCTAATAGGAACTCTGTTGATCATTTGCTTCTTATTGTTTTATTGTCAACTATATGAAACTAGGTAATGTTAAATAAATAATATATAGGCAGATTTTGATCATAGGCAAATTTTATTTTTGACAACATTTTGGTAGGGGGCCATTTGGGTTCATTTCGGAGATAAATTTTGAGAAAAATTCCAAAAATTTTCGGAAACTTTGGAGAAGTACAAAAAATATTAAATATAAATTATATTTAAACTTCATAAAAAATGATAAAAATTAGAAAAAATTTATTAATTTTGGTAATTTTTTTTTAAAATTAATGAAATTTAAGCAATTTCGGAGAAAACATTGAAATTTCGCCGAAAGTTTCGCCCAACCCCTGTTTCAGTAAATTTCGAAGAAATTTGTCACTATGATTATAATATAACAAACATTAATCATTAAAATAGATGTAAAGAAAATTAAATAAATATATACTTCTGGATGTGAAATTCGAAAATCGCTCTCGAGGATTGAATGCCATCCGATCAGTGCAAGTTTGGTAGATTAAATATGGACCATTTTCTATATAAGTTAGTATTGGCAAGGGGGTAGGATGTGTGCCGTGTGTGGCATTGACCTTGCGAGGATTTCATGAGCATGGAGATCTGCATCGTTTCTCAAGATCTATGCTTCTCAAGGTGTGCAGGGGCTACGCTGATCGGGCACCTAATACCAACTCCTAGGTATACACCTTTTAACTCTCCATTTGCCCACTTACGTCCCATCAAGGTGATTCCTAGCGGCATGGACGGCTGGGATGACATTGTATGTGCTGTGCGCTAAAGCACCATGGAAGGTGCTTGGCCCGACCACCCTACTTATATTGAGTAACCTATTGGGTGAGACATGGGCACCAGCTTTGAATCATACGATAGAGATTGTTTTTCGTCCCAATCTTCCACACTAGGGATGTTGAGATCACGGGTATCATCAGATGATCAATATTTTATTTCACGGCACTTATCCCCAAGAATAACTCAACAATCATGTATGAGCTTGATGTATACTCTTATTTTATTTCCAACACAAATATGGTACATATAAGCTTGACTTTCTCGAAACTCAAGGCGGATTACTTTAATTTAATAGGTGTCGTGATTTGTGAAAGCCGAATATTCATGAGAATCCTACGGCTGACAGAGGAGTCAAAATAATAACAAGATGAGAGGGGAAGGAGTGCAGAACTTCTAAGGGGCTCGATGGTAAACGTGCAAAAAGATCAAAAGCTGACTAAAAGCTAAAATAGCCGGGAAGAGTTCACCCTTTAATTACTTTATTTAGATCTATCGACAAATGAGTCTTCCCCTTTTGCTAGGAAAGAAATAAGGAATCTTCTTTAAGTGCTTTCCCTAGGCTGTGTTTATTAAAAATTATACATGGAATCAAACTTGAGTTATATAAAATTTATAATCCCCTACAGGTAGACGGTTAATACTAGTGTTACCAGTGAACATAGAGTCACAAAACACGGCGTTTTTGTGAAAAAAAAAGGCATATAAAAGGTATTCTTTTCAAGAGACATATGAAAAGTCATTTTATACAAGAAAAATATATAAAACATGTATTTTTAGTTAAAAATCCGCTTTATATATTTTTTCCATATAAAACGCATTTTAAACTAAAATAAAGTTTGATCAAATAATTTTTTATATTTTTTCCTCTATTTTTCCTTTGTTGTGCTTTTCATTTTGCCCCTTTTTATTGTATGATAAGAGGTGAAATTGAATCAAATCACGTGGATAGGAAATGGGTGACGTGAAAGAAAGAACGGCTTTGATAACATAATAAGAAATCCAACTGGCCTAACTCAATCTCACAAAATCAACTTATAAGGTGAGGTTTGCCCAAGAAAAGCCAGCCCATAACGATTGTGGGACAAATTTAACATTATCCTTGCCATTTTTGCCAATTTTTTCTGAAATTTTCTCTTGTCGTTTTATTTCCTTACTCTTTATTTTTGTTACGATACTACTGACAAGAATCTGTTCATTTAACTTTTTTTATAAAGTATGGGAGTAATTTTGTTGTTTTACTTAGCTAGATTAGGCTATAATGGGCTTTGTTACGATACTACTGACAAGAATCTCTTCATTTAACTTTTTTTATGAAGTATGGGAGTAATTTTGTTGTTTTACTTAGCTAGATTAGGCTATAATGGGGGGATACTATTAGCTATAATGGTACCTCTATCTCTGTCCGCCAATGGTTTATGGCTGTGATGATCTGGAGTCTGGACCGTCCATTGAATTGGGTACATCTTGGATGTGTCATTGCCCAGGAAAAGTAAATATCTGTCATTGAACTCTTGTGCTGACTATTGTAACGTATTCTTTTGGCACTTAAAAAACATTTAATTGGATGGTTGTAGTTATATGATCAATGTGATTTTTAGCCCATAGTCCAACTAAGAGGTGATCCACTGATCAGACGTTCTAGATTGCATCAAGTGGGCAGGTATTAGGTTGACGTGCCGTGCCATCATTTCCGGTGCCGGTTCATCAATCTTGAGCAGGTATTAGGTGCATAGTAATGAAGTCGGAATTTGGGGAAAATTTGGCTAAGGTGAAAAAATGAAAAAAGAAATTGTGAAAAAATTATAAAAAGGTAATAAAAATCAACATTTTGAAAAATTTGATGTTTTGGAGACCTGTGCCTGTGTCATGTGGAACATCGGCTAAGTCGTGGATTTGAAGGCAATTATGTAAAAATCTCTAGTGACAAAGATTGGAAAGAAACACGATCATTATAATCTGATTTGACATAGTCGACCGTTAGATCCGATGATAGGCTTTGACTGTGTTGAAACTGATGATAGAGATCATGTTTTGTGTAAATCTTTAGTATTAGAAATCCGTACATCATCGCCTTCAAATTAGACTACAAAAAATAAGACTAACAGCGGCAGTAAAAAACTGTTGCTATAAACAAAAAACTACAGCTAATACCTTTGTGGCTAATAGTCTTAATAGCTTTTTTGTTAATAGCGGCCAAAAATTGCCACTAATAGTCTTATTTTTTATAGTGCGGCTTAAATGATGTTCCATGATCTCAAGATCGAAACACAAACTCTATCCTCTCATCCGTGGCAATCATTAGTTTCAAAGGGGTTTGGGATGTGAGCGCTTTCAGATAATGTGTTGGCCCAAACAAAGGTACCCTTATTAGATTCATCCAAAGAATTATATCAATGAATGGTCTCTACAATCTGATCACGTGCCTATAAAAGTGTTCACATGAAACCTTCTCACCAGATGTTTGGAATCCTTCGACTGAGATGCAGAGTTGTGCACGGAGAAACCTGGGCAAAGACATGTACCATATTCGCAGTATCCTTGCACCACAAGTCGAGCAAAGCCTGGCCCGTCCACATAAAGAACCTCTAAAGAACATGGAAAACCATATTCTCCACTATCATGTAACCATGTATCACCCGGAGTGCCTGTTACAAAGATGCTGCCGGAGCAATTTTTTAAAGGGTAGACGGCATTGAATTAGAGTATGGAGATAGTGTTTCGCCTTAATCTTTCATACAAGGGATCTTGATATCAGGAGCGTATCATCAAATGGTCAGTTTTTTACTTTTACATGACACACCACCTCCAAACAACATAATCTAAAAATTAGGTTTGAGCCGTGATTTTTTTTTTTTATCACTTTTTAGGGTATGTGCCACGTGGAATAGAAAGTTGACCGTCTCTGATGGTACACTCATGACCTCAATATCTCTAGTGTGGAACATTAGAGCAAAAAGTGATCTCTATTGTCTGTTTCAAAGCAGTCAATATGTTTTTTTGGGACAAGTGCCTTTCTGAGTTTCGATGGGTGTTAATAAGCTACCCTTTTTGAAAATCTAGGCTTTTTAGAGGTGGTATAGACTATAGACAGACCAGATGACCAGGCACAATGCACGTCTCAAAGTCCATGCAGCGCATGGATCACACACTTTGCGTCAGTGATCAGGTCAATCACTCTACGCTAGCTCTTTTCTAAATAAGAATTAGGCCTCGTTCGGGTGTTTCCTGATTTTTCCCAGAAAAGCTCAGATTTTGCTCAGATTTTGGACACTCAGATTCCTGACAGATTCTTAGCAAACTCAGATTCCTGGTTTTCACCATATGCGTTCTTTAACCACTCAGATTCCTGACAGATTCTTACAAAACTCAAAATCCTTTGTTCTTAAACCACTCAGATTCCTCTAAGAAAATCCTCAGAATAGCTTCAATCAGTGGTTATACTACGACCGTAGAAACGTGATCTTAATCATCGATTTATGTGCCGTACTCGAATTTCTCTCAAAATTTACGGGCAACCAATCGAGATGGGGCTGAACATATTTGACGGAGTCTTTTTTCGAATTTGATTTAATTACTATTAAATCCAAAAAGAATAAAAAATACCCATGAAGATAAACGTCCCCAAGAACCAGAACATCAATCTGCAAAAACCCAAATGACAAAACAAAAAAGGAGGCACTAAAATTCACGAAAAAAAAAAAAACTTGCATTCAAAATAAGATAGCTCTAAGCCAAATAAAATATCCGTAAACAAATAAACATAAAAAAGCCAAACACTCATTTAAGAAACGAGATCTATGCCGTCAGATTTGAAGACTATAATATAAAATCGATAATTCTAAAGATAGATCGATATGAGAAAAAGGGGATATCGACTCTGTACACAGTCGGTACCGATCATTTTAAGAGTCGTCATCGATTCTGTACAAAGTCGTCATTGGCTCTATACAGAGTCGCCATCGATTATATTAAAAAAAATAAAAAATTATGTAATCGCGTCGATTTCATTCTTGAGAATTATCGATTACATAAAAATTTTTTTTTTTAATTAATTAATTAATTAATTATTATTATTATTATTATTTTTTTATGTAATCGGATCCGATTACATCTTGAGTCGTCATCGATTACATAAAAAAAAAAAAAAAATTTTTTTTTTATGTAATCGATAACGATTCGCATCAATCGATAACGATTCTGCATCAGATTTTCCAACGAAGAACCGGTGGCCTTCGATTCAAATGAAGTACATTTGAATCAGAAGCTCGTAACCAGGCCGCCTCACCTGGATTGATCGATGGTTTAAATCAACTCCAATCGTAGCCATGTGAATGCACCGCAAAGGGAATCGGAGGCGAGATGGAGGTGTGTTTTTGAATCGAGGCTGGCCCCTACCTATCGCCATGGATGGTTGGGGAAGACGATGCAGTAGCTTCAAAGAAGCTACTGCGTAGCTGGGGAGGACACATAGTTTTGATCAGCTGCATAGATGGATGAGGAGTATACTTCACCAACCCAGATTCTGAGCTCAGAATCTGAGCTAATCCGAGAGGTTTGGTCGGACGACCAAACGTCGTTTTCACTCAGAAAACACTCAGATTCCCGCTTCCCAAAATTGGCTCTCGAACGTGGGCTTTGCTCAGATCTTGCAAAAAAACTCAGAATCTGCCCAGATTCTGAGTATTTTGGGTTACCGAACGAGGCCTTAGTTTGTAATTAGCCTTTTGAAGCGTGCAGTGAGTGGATTATGATGCCCAAAATTTAGCCAGCATAAAATCTTTAAATATCTCAAAGTCCCATGATCTCAAAATGCACCATGTGAAAGATAGAGACTGAAAAACAATCTTCGATATCTGATTCAAAGCGATCAATGCATACTGGTCAGAGGAGATGAGGCGAGATTATGATTTTACAATGTATGAATAATGATACGATTATGAGGTGAGATTACATCTAAGTCGTCTGATATAAAGGCCATGATCTAAAGATGACGATGCCAAAGAATGGTGCAAAACTCAATCTCTCTTATATGATTTAATACAGTCAACTATTGAATTGGATAATGGCTTTGGAGTGCATTGATCAGTCATATGATAAAGAATATGTTTGGTGCAAATCTTTTTCACTCTTGATCTTTAGATCATGGCCTTCAAATCAAGTGGCTTACATGGTTGGGCTACATTTAAGTCGTCTGATTTGAAGGTCATGATTTAAAGATCCATTATGCAAAAGCGTGGCACAAAACTCAATCTCTACCGTATGATTCTACACAATCAAATGTTGAATTAAATATGGCTTTTGAACGTATTGAATACTATGATGAAAATAATATTTGGTGCCAATCTATTTCACCTAAGATCTTTAGATCACGAGCTTAAAATCAAATGGATTAGATGAAGTTTTAACATAACACAAGTTTCACATAATAATTGACGTAATATCTTACACCATGATGTCACTTTTGGGGATGTGTACGACATGGAATCAACACTTAGCCGTATGATAGTTGGGTCATGATCTCAAGATTTATTGTAGATTTTTAGCAGACTCAGATTTCCAATTTTTTTCAGATGCGTTCTTAAGTCACTCAGACTCCCGACTTTTTAAAGATGCGTTCTTAAGTCACTCTGATTCCTGATTTTTTCCCAAATTACTCAGAATTCTATTGTTCTTAAGTTATCTCAAAAAAGCTCAAAATTGGAAGAATTGTTAGTTATGTTTGGACCGTAGACACATTATCGAGTCATTGGTATATGAGGCGAACTCAGATTTGGTCAAAATTTTAATGGTTCTCCATCCATGCAAGATTCAACATATTGGGTAGTGTTTTTTTTCGTAATACGACTTCTAGAAAGACGATACCAAATACTTTAGATACATTTATGCATAACTAATATAAAGTCATGAAGATGAAGGGAAATGAGCACACTTAAGGCCCTGTTTGATAGCAATGAAACTCTAAAGAGGAAATGAAATCAATTTCTTAATTGATTTCCTCTATAAATGAATTTTTCACTGTTTGATTGGTGTGTTTGAGAAATGATTTTCATTAGAAATTAATTTATCTTGTTTGATTAGTCTCTTTGAAAATGAATTTGAAAATGAGTTTTTAAGTTTAGATTATATATTTTCTACTTTTATGAAAGTAGAAGTTAGTTTGAACAAATACTTAGTGAGAAAAGAAGAAATTTTTTTTAAGAAAAATACCTAACTTATCACTTCGTGTTGCATAGTTATCGATTGACTTTTTTATTATTATTAAAATCATAATTAAAGTAAAAAATTAACCAATAACTTTTTTAATGATATTCTATTACGTTACAAATTAATACCATAGCAATCACTATTTTTTTTTTTGAAAAGATATAGTAATCACTATTTATTACCAAGTTAGATAAGTGAGAGTTTTTAAAGTTAAACTCAAATAAAAGCCAAACTTTGATCAAACTTAAAATTTTGATAAATAAAAATATGTAAAGCTAAATAACAAAGTTGTAAATGCTAGTATCTAATATAAGTTTACATGTTGAAATGAATTTAAATTTTTATAAAAGTCAAACTTTGATCAAAATTTTAACTTTGACCAAATTTTTTTTTTGTAATGTATCAACAAGTTACAAAAGTTCAACTGCAAATTAACGTAACAATATTTATGTACATCGTTAGATTACATTAGTCAAAATTTGATTATATATTCACTTTTAATAAAAGTCAAAGTTTGACCAAACGTAAAACTTTGATCAATAAAAAAATTTAAGACAAAAGTACGAAGTTATATAGTAATGCTAGTATGTAATATAAGGTTATATGTTGAAAGAAAATTCAAAATTTTAACTTGAAAGAAAATTTAATTTTTTTAAAAAGTCAAACTTTGACTAATAAAAAATTCAGCAATCTACTGCCAACCTATAAATTAATATAACAATATTTGTATCCATCGCTATGTTACACTTGTACAAAATTTGACTAAATATCAACTTTAAAAAAATTAAACTTTGACCAAATGTAAAAAAAAGTAAAATAAAATTTGATAATATATTACAAAGTGATAAATTAAAAATGATAATCTCATTGGGACTACAGAAGTTTAAAAAAATCAAATTGTGTTACAAAGTCAAAGTTTGACCAAATATCAAACTTTGACTGATAAAAATTTACATTACTAAAATACAAATAACAACAGTAATAATCACTATTTACTGTCAAGATACATTTTTTTAATTGTAACTAAAGTCAAAATTTGAATAAAAGTTAAACTTTGACTAATAGAAATGAGGCAATTTACTTGCAAGTTACAAATTTAAATAATGATAGATATTTTTAATTATAATATTCTACTAATTAAAAATTATAATATTTTATAGAAAATCGAACTTTGATCAAGAAAAAATTACAATAATACGGTATAAATTTATGTAGTAGTAGACTCCATCTATAAGCAGGTTTCGAGTTTGACTGAAAATAAATTTGGTGTAAAAGTCAAATTTTGACAAAAAGTTAAAGTTTGACTAAAGGTCAAACTATTGAATAATACGATTGAGAATCTAGTATTAAATTATACATCAACACACCAGTGTGTTTTTCGCCATCAAATTAGAGGAGTCAAAGTTTAATAAAAAGTAAAATTTTAATTAAAAGTCAAAGTTTGACCTTAAAGTCAATGTTTGACCCTTAAAAATTTGATAATATATTACTAATTTACAACTTATTATTATGTTTTAGTAGTAAAAGTTTGATCAAAAGTTAAAACTTTATATAGCTTATAAATCCAATTTAAGTTGGATTAAAATTTAAACTTTGACTAAAATCAAATATTAACTGAAAAGAGTATGATGTAGATAATGTGGTAGTCATAGTGATCGTGCTGGTATGATGGTCATAGAAATGGAAGTTACTTTTAAGAGTCAAAAGATAATTTTTTGTGCTTTTAGATTTTTTACAAGTCACTTTGGATTTGCAATGACAAAAAATTATTATTTAGTTAGTGGGAAACTCAATTTCAGCCACTTGAAATGTTGAAATGGTTTCCTCCTAAAATGATTTAGTATATGGAAATTCAATTTCCATGCTATCAAACAACAACAATTGAAAACTAAATTTTATTTTCACCTATAAAATTACATTTCCATGTTATCTAACAAGGCCTAAAGCATACTAATATATTTTTATTTTTAGTAGAAATAAAATTACATATTCGATTTAGCCATAGTAACAAAATTGACCTAATTTTTTCTTAAAAAAAAAAAAAATTCAATATGTTGAGAAAAAAATAAATTATGTGCGCAACATAACATGTTTCTTTGCGCTGAAATACGTTTCAATGATAGATTACTTAAAGACAAGACCTTTTTTTTATTTAATAATTTTGACGCATTTTCTAGAATACATATGCACTATTAAAATTATATATGTATTAAAAAAATATTCATTTTTATATCTTAGTAAATTGCTCTAGTGGTTGATTTAGTGTTTTGGTTCTAGGATCAATGTAGTTGAGTATCATTATTTGCAATCCAAATTCTATCAAAATTATGATGATTGCAATGAAGGAATTCTCCATAATGGATAATTGAGGGAAATAATTTCCTCTCTTCTCCTTTTATAATCTTAAACATAAGGTAAGGGTATTTGCAACCAAAGATTTGGTCTACTGAAGTGATGGCTTCATTGCTAACACCATTGATTGCCTTGAAATAAACAATGGAGATTATTTTTCCTCCCAATCTTTGCCAAATTGATATTCAGACCATGACAAACATATTAGACGATCATATGTTGATTATATATAGAACACATTCGACCTGAGATCTCTACTTATATAACGCTCATGATCTTGGCCACTTTAGGGATATGTGCCAGGTGGGATCAACATCTGATTGTTTGATATGCGGACCATGATCTCTAGATCTATTTTGCCGAAGATTGGGATAAAAAATAATCTCCATGGTTTGATTCAAGGCAGTCAACAATGTAAAAAAAACTTCAATGAGTATTAAAAATAGTGGCTGTCAGGTACTGGAACAAAAAAGAGAAGTAGGTGGGACCCATCGAAACTCACGAATACACGATTTAGGCAGAAAAACTTTGATTTGGCATAAAATCTGAGAAAAAACTCAAATTCTGGGCAGATTGAGACTCTTGAACGAGCTCTTAGGATTCCTCCATTTTCCGTGTATCTATTGTTTGAAGCACACCCTGAGTGGTAAGCCCAAGGTAAAAAATTTGCACCCATGGTTCTAATTCTAGGGGCATATTTGTCATTTCTTTCATGAAAAGCTTTGAGGGCTTGCTTGATAGCAAGGAAAATGACTTATTTATTCTTTAAATGAGCTTAAAATTTACTTTTCAACATTTTTTGAATTTTGTCAATTGTTGAAAGCTCGAATTTTGCATAAAATCTGAGAAAAAACTCAAATTTTGGGTAGATTGAGACTCTCGAATGAGCCCTTAGGATTCCTCCATTTTCCCTGTATCTATTGTTTGAAGCACACCCTGAGTGGTAAGCCCAAGGTAAAAAATTTGCACACATGGTTCTAATTCTAGGGGCATATTTGTCATTTTCTTTTATGAAAAACTTGAGGGCTTGTTTGGTAGCAAGGAAAATAATTTATTTATTTTTTAAATGAGCTTAAAATTTACTTTTCACCATTTTTTGAACTTTCGCAGCTCACTACAAAAAATAAGGCTATTAGCGGCAATTTTTTGTAGCAAAAACTAGGGTTTTTTGCAAATACCCTCCTGAGTTATGTTGATATTATAAATAATCCCTCAGTTATAGCTATTTGCTCTGAACCCCCTAGTTAACATTTTAGTGTTCATAAAACATCTTCTTTAATGGATGCAACTTTAAATGGTTAACCAGCCGTTAAAGAATAGCCTAAATACCATATTTATCTTTTTTTAATTAAATTATTAAATTGTCACCCTCTACACGTGGTTAGAGTTGGCGTCCCTCCACTTACAAAAAAGAGTAGTTTTAAATCCACCCACCAAATCTTTGAGTTCACCCACACTGAAAAATATTGACTGCATTGAATCGGACGATGGAGATCGTTTATCATCCCAACCTTTCACACGATGGATCTTAAGATCACAAAGGCACTATTAGACGGTTGACTGCATTGAATCCAACGATGGAGATCATTTATCGTCCCAACCTTTCACACGATGTATCTTGAGATTATGGTGGCACCATCAGACAATTGACTGTATTGAATTGGATGATAGAGGTCGTTTATCGTCCCAACCTTTAACACGATGGATCTTGAGATCATGGTGGCACATCAGATGGTTGACTGCATTGAATCGGACGATGGAGATCGTTTATCGTCCCAACCTTTCACATGATGGATCTGGAGATCATGGTGGCACCATCAGACGGTTGGTTTTTTATTTCATGTGGTACACACCCAAAAAAATGACCTTAAAATTAATTTTAACCGTGTACGTGATATTAAGGTCACTTTTCTGAGATGTGTGCCACGAAATAAAACACTGATCGTCTAATGGTATGCCTAAACAATCTCCATCGTCTGATTCAATGCAATCAATGTGTTTTAGCGTGGGTGAACTCAAAGATTCGGTGGATGGAAGCAGATGCGATTAAGCAATCCAATTCCTAAAATAAAATAAAAAGATAATTTTTTTTATAGAGAATGATAATATGAAGCACTACATCATTATTATATAATGATTACCATTATACCAACAATGATATGATAGTGAATTCGATCAATTGTATAACCAGTGATTCATCAAATAGTAGCAATCAATCGAATTTAGAATTTTTCTAATTCATAACTGGGCCTCAAAGCTCGGGTTCTGTGGGGTAGACTAAAAGGTTCGATGGACACGATATTTTATATACAATCTAGGAAATAAGGGGGTTTTGAACCGGATCGGATCAGATGAAGTAGAGGCTCGAGTCTGGTCAACTGTCAAAATTTTGGCCTGTCCGACCCATTGACAACCTAGTCTTCACTGATTTTTAGGGTCTTGATAGTTGAAGGAGCAAGTTTTTGACACAATAGACTCTTCATAAGCTTGATAATCTCTTGATGTCGATGATGCCGATGATGACCCAACAATGAAAATACCCAATCTGCATTATGAGTTATGACGTCACTTTTAGTAAACTTTACTTGGATACAACAAAGCTGGAGGATAAATCGATAAAATCGGCCTTATTTGACAACCCGGTTCTAAGGATCGGCCAATACTGAGAAAAAATTTGTATCGGTAAGTATCGGCCAATACCAATTGATCTTTCATTTGATGGGTCTTGAATTATATAGGAAATTTGAGGGACGGATATTTTGAGTGGAACATGTAAATTGAAGGTTTCCTTTTAAAGAATAATTACATCGTTTGCCACAAATCCTCCATTGGTTGAGTATTCGTCCAAACATTGGCATACTTTAACAGGGAATTACCCATCTGATGAGTCTTGAATGTGATGGGTGAATGAAGGGCCTTTTAGAAGAGTACTTTTAAATCTATCCACTGAATCTTTAAGTTCACCCACACTGAAACACGTTGATTGAATTGAATCGAATGATGGAGATCATTTATCCTCCTAGTCTTTCACACGATGGATCTTGAGATCATGATCGTACCATCAGACGGTCAGTGTTTTATTTCACGTGACACACATTTCAGAAAAGTGACATTAACATCACGTGTATGCTTAAAATTGATATTAAGGTCACTTTTATGAGTGTGTATCACATGAAATAAAAAATAGACCGTCTGATGGTACACTTATGATCTAAAGATCGATCTCATGAAAGATTGGGACGATAAACAATCTCCATCGTTTGATTCAATGCAGTCGATGTGTTTCAGCGTAGGTGAACTAAAAGATTTTGTGGGTGAATTTAAAGGTACTCCTTTTAGAATAGTGGTAAATTATAATGGCATGACTTGTCCATAAAGGTGAATGAAGGGTCTTTTAGAATGGTGATAAACTTTAATGGCATGACTTGTAAATATAGATGAATGAAAGGCCTTTTAGAATAGTGGTATTTTTAAAATATTGGTTTCATTAAGGGTAAAATAGACTTTCTGTCCATAAACTCACGGCTAGTTAACAGTAGGGGGGTTATATAAAATAGAAACACAAAAGTAGGGGCTGCAGAATAAATACTCATAACTCAGGGGATTTCTTATAATATTACCATAACACAGGGGGATATATGCAAAAAACCCTAAAAAACTGTGGCTCAAGTTTGTGGCCACTAATAGTCTTATTTTTTGTAGTGACTGTTGTGAGGCTCACAAGCCCACGCATAAAATGCAATGGGCATTGTCTTTTGTAACGCAATGTGGCTAGCACTAGTGCAGCCTGTTACGTCGCGCCACATAACCTATCTGCAAAATTGTCTATAAAAAATTGTTCACCATTTATAATTTTCCAAGTGCAATTCTCTTCAAAGCATGAAACAAACTTTAATTTTAGTGAAATTTTTATAGATAATCAATTTTACGCGTACACTAGAAATATGCTTGGGTCCAAAAATTTCACTCTCCAAAATTCAAACTATATCAAACAAAGTTAAATTTATTTTTAGGGAATGTTTTGCCAAATAACATCTAGAGATTTTACTAGATCCTACAAATATGTTTTTCCTATAAATAAAAATAATGAATATGTATCTTTTCCCGACATGTATTTTTCATTATAAATTCCCAAAATTTTCAATGGTCAAACAAAATCATACAATCATTAGATAAAGATAAATGACCAATTAGAGCTATTCAATTTTAAGCTTAACTGAATCGGCTGTCCATATAAAACCAGTCACAAAAATTGTTGAGTTTTTAAAAAATTGATAAATTATTTGTGATTTTGTGCCTAGAATAAATAATGGATCATTCATGATGTCTTTCATTTTTTTCCGAAAATTTGCAAACTTGGCATTAATTTTGCGACTTTTTAAATAAATCATCACTTTTGAATAACTTTCAATTATTTTCATATTTTAAATCTTATTATTTATTATTTAATTTTTTTTCTTGAATTTTGCCCGAACTTGCGGAAACTTTCTGGATGCTTACCTTTCCCGAATTATTTCCGAACCCAGACTTTGTGACTACGTAACAGATAACACTACGACCAGCTACGAAGGGACACCTGATATTTACTTGTTTGGTAATTTTATATTTTGTTACCTTCTACGATACGATGCTACCAGAAGCCAAAAGCATACGGCGGGAGAAGAAAGAAAAGCAAGTAAAACTCTTCACAGGAGAAAAAGGAGCAAAGAAAAACAACTCTCTCTCTCTCCGCCATTAAAGCCGAATCTTCTTTCGCACTGAACCAGAGCTCAACAGTCGCAGGTTAGTTCTAAATCTATGAATAAGTTCTTATTATTCTTGCATTTTGAATGACATAATGGAAATTAAGGATGCAAATCTATCATGATTGCAATGTGATCGTAGGCAATGCTCGGCATTTTCTTCTAGGAAATTGACTTTTTTCACCTATTTAAGGTTTTTTGAGATTGGGATTTCTTGTAGGAAACAATCTTAATTAGATAAAAGGTTTTTGGCTTATAAAATTAAGGTTGGTTCATACTAGCCTTCATTTAGAAATTATATAATCAGTGGATCTTTATGGGTTTCTCCGTATTGATTTATCATAATTATCTGATTATTACTGGCAGAAATGTAAGATTTCCTTCTCGTCAAATTTATGCTGTTTAAAATGCTTCTTCTACCATCATTCTCTGATTTCCAAACAAAATATTTCGTTAGATATTTTGGTAGTTTTAGTTGGAAATATGTGAAATGTTGATCCAAAATAATACAGGAATTGGTTTGAGATATGAGAAATATTGTTGTATTTAAACTAATATTTGCCCTCACCACTTAGACAAAGTGGTCACCAACAGGTTATCGGTAAATTGGTTCCAGGTTATAATGAATCGGCTACGTATTCTTGTGAAGGATTTGACGAATTCAATTACGCTATCCGAACACTAAATATTGCAAGAATGTTCTAATCAAGACCTTTAAAAACAGAATCTAAGAGAAATGAGGCTCTAATATAGTTATTTTAAAAATAATGATTGTAGATTTCTTAAATAGAAATCAAATGGTATACTAATGCATTATTTTCCTATGAAAATGTACAACAGGCATCCCTTCAAAAAAGACACACCACTTTGAAAAAACCTTTCATTGGAAAAGACACCGCTCTGAAAATACACCTCAATTAAAAAGACACATAACTATGATAGGACACACCTCTTGAAAAAGACAAGTTTAAACGACTTTTAAATATCCAACAATCTCCTACTATTTAAAAGTTTTAAATAGTTGAATTTTTATTTCAGTGGAAATAACTTAAAGTTTGTCAAGGTCTTTAGTAAAATTAAGTCTTGAACTAATGATCTTATATGACAAATCGGAAATAATTCACACACATTTTATATATTTAGTGTTCAATTGATTAGCACATTTAGGCCATATACTAATACCCTGATTTTCATAAGTGTTTATAAGATAAAGTTATGTCTCACTGAAGGCGGTTCTACCCTCACACTTATATATGTAGACATATAAGAGATGCCCCTGTAACTTTAACATTTCAATACATTGTGTTATAGCATCTATTAAGAGCAATATTCAACCACCCCTTATCCATTACAGGTAAAATACTACCCTTCATGAGATATTTATGAGAATTTAATTCTTATTAATATAGTGTCCCCTTTGTCCATCACGGATTTACGATTTGTTCTTCCATTTAAACTTAAACATTGACCAAATAAATATTAAGTAGGGTTCTCATTGTAAGTGACTGTTTGGGTGAATGACTTTAAATTCATCCCGAATTTTCTTTTAGACTAATACTTTTCATAATTACTCATAATTATAATTATCAACACATAAAGTATTTTTTCAAGCAGAAAATAATTTAGAAGTTATGACTTAGTGCTTATTAATACGTCTACGAATGAAGCTTAAAGTCATTTCATTTCTCTATCTATTTCCATTCAGGCAACACATTCAATGAAATTCATAGGTGTTCTTTAAAATCTTTTTTGAGATCACGACTCTGATTTAGATTTTTAAATCTAAATCCATTATCTTTTTAAGATAATTCAACTCAAATAATTTCATCATCTCCAAATCTCCTACCAATCTTTACAACTCGATATTGTCAAAAGATTAAATTTAATCAATCAATCATGGACATCACTACTAAACCCATTACGTGGCTACTCAATTGCTATTGTTCTCTTATGGCGAAACAATCGTAACATAGCAATGATAAGTTGATCTTGAAAATCTATTATTAGCAACTTGAATATCATAATAATTATAGAGCAATTTGATCAATTACACTCAATCATGACCATCCAATCAATATATGATTGTGTTTAATCCATTTTGGTCATTTGCCAATAAACTAAACTCAAGTGGTCGTGACTTTTATCTTGAGAATACTCAATCACAACCATTCGATCAAGATAACTAAGAAAAAATGATCAAGTGACCATCGTCGTAGATCATATGTACTTATGATCTGACGAGTTTTAATGGGTATCGAAAACCTTCTCAATAAGGCTCTCCAAAAAGACACCCAAAAATTGAAATAAAGTAGGCGAGAACCATGTAATACTCACTCATTACCCAAAATAACCCCACACGAAAATAACGTGAAAATAAAAGTGTCCAAAATTATGTGACATAATAACGTCAAAATCACACTTAGGTTTAGTGTCACTCTTCATTTACAGTTGACCCACCAAAAAAAATTTTTGCCCAAGTTAATAAAAGTTTTTCACTTTAAATGGTTGGTTGAAACACTTTGGTAGTGATTTTGTCACACCTATTAAAATTTCCCACATTCTAACATGTGGGTGCCAATGGGTGCATTAAACCAGCCACTTAGTGCCATTAAACCCACCCATTAAAAAAAAAGAGGGTAAAATTGACATATCTCTTAAACATGTCGTTACCCAAAGAAGCACCTCTCCATATCCTCCAAATAGTTCAAGGCATCAATAAAATAAACTTCAATGTAGTTGTTTTAAAAATAATAATTTTAGGTTTCTTAAATAGAAATCAAGTAGTGTGCTAATGCATCATTTTCTTATAAAAGGATGCAATAAACATCCCTTCAAAAATAACACCACTTTAGTAAGACACTATTTTAGAAATACACCTCAATTGAAGGAAACGAGAAGTTTAAACAACTTTTAAATATCAACAGTTTTATTTATAAATCAAAATGAAAAATATCTGGAAGAAAATGGCGGCTTTAAATCATTGGTCCCAGCGATAAAGGCTGTAGCAGTGGAATATGTAATAAATATGTCGTAAAAAAAGAGTGGAACTTAGCAAACAAGAAACGACTCTTTACTTATTAGATCTATCATACATGTAAACACGCTTCCTTATCATCTCTTCGTATCGACTAGGGAGTATGGTAAATTCTGTTAATGCAGAATCCCACTAGTTCCTTTTTCCTTCTTTCTTTGTTTTGTTTTTTCAGATTTTTTTTTTCTGTACTTTAAATCATATGCCATAGATAGTTCTCTTAGGGCTTAATCCGATCTATATGATGGCCTTGTGAAGCGCACGACTTCAAACTGTGGCACGCCTGCAGCATCAATGACATGTCACCAACCTTGGTGAGCAGGCTGGACGTTAGCTTATCTAGAGATAATATGATAAGAATAGGGCTTCAAATGTGCCTCATGTTTTTAGGAAGGCTGCTATGGGCACACCCATTTTTCTTCCCACTCACAAAAAGAAAGCAGTAAAATTTTTTTTATGACAACACTTTTTGATAAGTAATATCTTTTGGACACCGTGATGGAAAATTTATTATCATTAGTTTCTTTATTTATTGGTGTGCCACTAGAAATGGTGTGCCAAAAAAGATAGTGTGCGCATAGCAGCCTCTTATTTTTTCCTTTTCCAACTTTGGAGGTTATGCGAGTATAGTAGTCTTCCTACACTGCCATTGGATTTGACTACATTTGATTAATTAATGCTATTAATTAACAACCTGGTTAGTCTTTATATAACATTTGGGATAACGCTTGTAACTCTCTGAGTGGGAATTGGTAAATCTTCCTATCCCATTATGATTAAATCAAGGATCAAAATTTTGGATTTTATTTCGGTTTTGGAAGGGATCGAAACCAAAATTTTAGATTGAAATTTTCAACCTCATACAAAATTGACCAAAATTTTGGTGGGAACCGAAACTAATAATTTTGACTGAAATTTCGGTCATTTCGGTCGAAGTTTTGATCCTTGGTTGCATGTCAAGTAGATTCATCATGTGTGACGTCTAATATTTGCATCATAGGTGCATCATCATAAAAAAATTTAATGCAAAAAGTTAAGATGAAAAATGATTTCTACTTCTGAGTCAAACCCCGGAGGAAATGCATTTTAAAATCAATAGCTATCATGTAAATCCAACCTTTTTATTAATTTTAGATGGATTTTAAGTGGTTTGAATCAGAAAATGGAAATCACCTTTTGACCCAACCTTTTGCTTTTATCTTGAGGGTCAAATCTCATCGAACACACATGGTGGTTTCACATGGCACGCTTTTCAAAAACATGACTCGAGTTTAACAAGTGTGGTCTGTTGGGTTTGATAGGCATACCAACACTTAAACGAAATGTATGTTTGAATATAGGGCCCGACTGCTCTCCTGACCGTCTTTTAAGCACTGTTTAAATAATCTTACATCCAATAGCTTAAGATGTTGGTGGTCTGTACCGTCAAAGTGAGACGTCATTTTTTGAAGTGTGAGATTTAAACCATCCGATCTATGGATTATAAAATCAATCGTTGTTTATAATTTTAATGGTTGATATTAAAATTTATTAATATGATAATTCACATTCACTTATAGAAATACTTCTTTGATAAGAGATACGATTCAATGATGGATTGCCTCTTTGACCATTTAAATTAGTCATAATGAGCACCACATGATCTAGTGACAAATCACATTTTAATGGTGTGAGATAAAAATATAATTTTAATGGTTACATTTTGGTGTTTAAATATCGGTCACGAGCCACTATAGCTTATTGTGTTTTGTATGCGGACCCCAATAGATGGAATAAAGTTATGATGATGATATATTCTGTAATATTGTATGATGCATGTTTCGTAATGTAAAATGCACAAGTATGCATGCATGCATGTATGGACAAACATGCATACATAACACGCATCTATTAGCATTTGAGGCGCAAATTTTCCTTTATGAGCATTTCAAACATTGGAATTATGACGTGAACAAACCTACAAGGAATATGAAAGTAAATTCAATCAGATTTATGTGCCTACGACAATGGTTATAACATTCTTTAAGTTTTCCCTTCAAACTCTCAAAAGTTTAAAACTTATTTTTTTATTAAAAGAGAAGTATTTCTTACTTTAGTCCCGAGATATAAATTAATGAGTCGAGCTACTATTTACTATCGGTAGCTCTAAATGCGCCCACACATTCTATGGAAGCGCCTACATCAGAACCCCCTGTAAAATTATTGATTGCATCATATCAAATGATAGAGATCGTTTCACCCAGATCTTTCACGCAAGGGATCTTGACATCATGTCGCACTTGTACTTATCGGACGGTAAGTTTTTTATTTCACGTGTTACAAATCCATAAAATATAATCTGAAATTACGTTTGAGCATGATGTGTGACATTGCACACAAAGGGCATTTTTAGAAATTTGTGACATGTGGAATAAAAAATTGACCGTCTGATAGGTGCCACATGATCTCAAGATCCATTGTGTGGAAGATCGGGGTGAAACACATTCTCAATCAACAGATACGAAGCAATTAACGATTTTTAAAGGGTTGCACACATGGGCGCGAACATAGGTACCCTTTATTATATATCATTTCGATTACTTATGAAAAGTCAAAAGCATTTGTTACGGCCAATATGAGCTAGAGTTATGTGATTATATCCCACGAGGCCACAACTAGAGCGAGAGGATCATTACCCTCACTAAAGATTTAATTTATATATAATGACTTATAATTATGAATTTTCAAAATTATAAAATCGGGAATAACAAATTTCAATAGAAGACATCCAATCAAAGAGGTATTGGCCCAGATGATACCCTCCCTCCAATGTGAGGGAGTAGGTCGTGGGTTCGATTCTCGTCTTCTACTGTTTCCACCGTTGTCTTATAATGTATAGGTTTAGGTTCTATGAGTTAACCCTCCCCACTATAATTTGTGTTCCCTCTCCTTGCTCCAAAAAAAAATAAAAGACATCCAAAATAGCGAAAGCAGGAAGACTTCCGTGGAGAATCATGGGTAGATTTATGTTAACTCCCAGGTTAACTAGAATGAATAGAACCCACATACCCTCATGAGCTCCCTGATACAAGCGTCCCACCAAAGTACCAACAAACCTCTAAGTCGTCGTGCATTGCACGCACCTACTACTTAGTTGGTTAGTTCTAACTTCCATAGAAAGAAAAAACAGTTAGATTTACCACTTTTGCAGTTATAACAAAAAAAATTGCCAAAATTTGTTTCTAGCGTATGATACAATCCTACTACCTCTATAAATTTATTTCCACTTTTTGCCAACATACACTTTGTATCAATTAGATCTTGCTAAACTAATTATACCGAGTTTTTTTTTGCAGGTTCTTCTTTCAATTTCTCATATAAATCTTTATAATAGGAGCATACCGTTTCAGGAAGATGGAAGGGCGAAAGCTAAAAATGCTTGGGATGCAAGGGGAGGTGGCATCTGATCTCTCTTTCTTCCTAATAGCAATGGTGAATTTGGTTTGTTATGAAAAGTAGCTTGCGTGAAGAAATGGAGAGTAGGAGCAGTAGTAGCAGCAGCAGCAGCAGTGAGAGATGCGATGAATTAAAGGAGTCTTGTTGTATTCAGCTGTGCTCAGGGCCCAGCCCATGGCTGGCTAGGTATGCTTATGGGCTAATATTTCTGCTCACCAATTTATTGGCGTGGACGGTTCGCGACTACGGTGTAAACCTATTATTGGAGTTACACAGTATGTGATTCCTTCTCTTTTGCTTTGGCTATGGCTTTGGTTTAGGGACAGTATATATATATTTTTAAAATAATTAAATTAAATAAATGGTGCTGCCACTGCCACCAAGGGAAAAATATATATCTACTTCGACAATACGAATCATGATTACCACGGATTCAAGTCCTACTTGCAATAGTGGATATCATGATGTGGAGTCGCCAATTCACTATATAAATAACACAAGATTAACTCTTCTTATAATATTTAGTTCAATGGCAGCATCATGTATCTAATCTAACTAGATTTTCTGTCTAAATTGGCTATTATGCTTTCAAAAAAGTTATGTGTTCTCTTGTTTATTGATTTGCACAATTTCTAATAGAGAATGACTATGATGACATGCCCTCTTATATGCCATGTGGCTTACATTTTTATCAATTTATGGAAACTACTTAGTAACTCATCATTGACACATTTTATCCAAAGAGATGATTATTGATTTACACTAATATCAACTATTGAAAAATATGCAAAATTTTCAGATCCAAGGTAGTTCCCAATGTCAGCTACCACATTGGCAACTTGAATTAAGCAAATTTTTTATCACATGACCTAAAAATGAGGTGATTATAATCAAATCTATAAGTTGGTGGTCATATTTTATTAATCCTTTCTAATATTATTTTGGTACAATAACAGCCATATTCTATTAGTCAACTCTTCTTAGTCACAATATTTTATGGCAAATGAGTCGTTCACGGATCACATGGCTGGACGGTCTACCCTCACCCGCACCACTTGTGCGAAGGAACTCACTCTCAATATTGTGGCAAATGAGTCGTTCACGGATCACATGGCTGGACAGTCTACCCTCGCCCGCACCACTTGTGCGAAGGAACTCACTCTCTCACCTTAAGGTTATTAGACTCTTTTTGACCCTTCCAACTTCTAATCCAGCCATGGATATCAGGGTCTCCAAAAAATCTATGCTTCATAAGTTTTAGTAAGCATAGGATGCAAATGATGCCTCACTAATTCTTACCATAACAGTTGGCAGCAAGGTTGGAGCGACATAGAGCAGTGTGGAGCTGAAGCCCCATTTAACTCGTAAAATTTTATTGAGCCACATAGAGTAGTGTGGGGCTAACATTTGAACACGTCAAAATGTGTAGGATATGTTCCTTATGCAGTTTTCTTTTATGCATAAGCCTCAAAACTTATAATAAAATAACTATTAATATACGTCTACCATCACTGGCCACCAGCAGAAGAAAATAACTATTATGTCTCATTTGCTACTACCGCATCAAGGGCAATAGTTGGTTCCAATCAGGTTTGAATCAGATTTCGAGTTCAAAAGTACTTGTGGCCTTCAAAAATAGGAGAATCTTGATTGCAAGTCATCCCAAAAAGTGGAAAACATAAAAATCAAGATTCTCCCATATTCAAGGGATGTAGATGCGGTTGAGCTGCTCTGTGTCCACCTTGCCATGTGTAACGGTTGCCCTGGCCCCTGACTGAATCTTTCCAAATGAGTTAAAATTTACACTTACAACTTTTAAGTTAAAAGTCTATTGCTAGTGCTCCGGTCATCTGCGCATGGCATGCAAGCCGTGCACCATAGCCCTGAAACGCTAGTGAACTTAAAGAACATGGAGATCCGGGTGAGTTATACAGTCCACATGGCTGGGTGCCGGTGATCTTGTTGGTTCCCCAAGGGTTTGGGATTGCTTTTAGGAGCCAAAGAGCAGCTCTCTGCCTCTGGTGCTTTTAGCTCTTTTGAAAAGTGATAGAGTTGAATTTGGGTTTCTTTAAAAGAGCAATTTAAAGGTGCTCTTTTACTTTGGCTACTCTTTGCGTCCAAAGAGCAATCCCAAACCCAGCGTAAGACTCTTTCCAAATTATGTGTTCCAATCGTCTAATGGTTGTAGTTTTTGTGATGGTGCAGGACTCCAAGGATGCAAAGGCGGTCCCGATTGTTTGGGTACGGAAGGCGTGCTCCGTGTGAGCCTTGGCTGCTTCGTATCCCTTTCCAACATTAGCTCCCTAGTCCCTTCACCATCTCCTTCTTGTCAAAAGCTGGCATCTACAGATGTCAAGCTTCTCCTTCTTGTCAAAAGCTGGCATCTACAGATGTCAAGCTTCCTAGAACGGTTGACTGCCTTAAATCAGACTATAGAGATCATTTTTCATCACAATCTTCTTGCACGATAAATCTTGAGATCATGGTGCCGTGCACCTATCACAGTCACATTTTTATTCCACGTGATGCACATCCCCAAAAGTGATGGTCTGATAGGTACACCCATGATCACGGTCACCCTTTGTCTTGTGTGCCACATGGAATCAACATATGATTCTCTAATAGGGGTAACATGATCTCCATTGTCTTATTCAAGGTAGTCAACAGAGTTTTAAGATAGAAGAGCGTGTACTCTTCACAAGAAAAACCGGTGCAAATAATGCCACCCAAATGAAAAATACTTCCTATATAAAAAGAATTAAATTTCGGAAAATAAAATAAAAATGAAAAATAATTTAATAAATTTTGAATTTAATAGATCATTATATGTAAAATTGTAGATCTAAAATATATAATATAATAATACTGACGTTACAACAGCTGCAAGGATGAAGTGCTGGTGATCTTGTTTGAACGACTTGAACAGGGCTCTGAGTCTTGTAAGCGACTTTTGAATCTGATAAAAAACTAATAAAAATTAATAAAAAAATAAACTACCATGTAGGCCGCGTTTGATCGAACCGGAGCGAATGGAACCACAAACCAGTTCTAAGTTTGCAGGATTACCTAGCAAATAAGGTAATCCTGATGTGGACAACCCCTTTTTTAGCGAGGGACTACTCGCACAAAATATTTGTTTTGCGCATAGTTTAACAGGAAGACTTTTTTATTTCTTTTTTACTTGTGTCACATGAAACACCATCTAAGTCATCTGATTTGAAGGCTACGATCAACCGTGAACCACGACCCATGCACCTTCACAAGTGAAAACTACTTTAGAACTTTGATTCTCTCTCTCTCTCTCTCTCTCTCTCTCTCTCTCTATATATATATATATATATATATATATATATATATAATAAAAAAAGACTTTAGGAAGGACTGACTCAGTGGCTTGATATTCTTAGTGAAGTCTAACATTTGGTAGGATTTTCCTATCAAAAGTTGCTTCTAAACTAGTCTATTTTCAAGTAGCTTTTGATGAGAGAATCCTTATAAAAAGTCGACCTTCACATATTTTCAAGTATATAGGTATTTCTAAGCTATTTAATATTAGATAATTAGACAGAGGCCAGTTTTTCTAGGTTTTTTGTCACGTGTAATCATCATGTGTGTCATCTAACATGTGAACCATGATTTAGAAATCTTTATTGTAAAAGAGTGAGACGAAAAATGATCTCCATCGACTGATCCAAAGCAGTAAAAAACCAATCCAAAATTAACAGTATGTTAGATTTACATGATAGTCATTAATTTTAGAAGGCGTGTTACTCCTTTGAATCAGATAATGAAGATGATTTTTGGTGCTCGGCCCACTAACTGTATAGTAACTCCTACGTGCCACCTCTATTAATAGTGATGACGTCCCCATGAATCCTGTTATAAGAACGGCATTATAAGTTGAGAAATAGTTTTTAAAATGTACTATTTCCTTATAAAAAAAATATGTAATATTTCTTTCACGAGTCACTTTAATTTTGAGTCAGATATTTTATTTCACGATGTTTCTTTCGACGGTTGGTACCGCAAAGTTGGGAGATGGTCGAAATTTGTGGCATTCTGGATGGTGGTCTGCCAAGTTTCTCATGTGGCTTGCTATGATTTCCACTCCTTTCTTAGTCCCCTCAACAGTTATTCAAATCTACGGTCAGTTACTTTACCTTGCTTTTCATTTTTTGTTGTATCTTTTTTTCCAAGTATATTAAGCTCCAAAGATGATTTGGTTAGTTACTTCTTAATGCTAATTCGCCAATCCAACTACCATTTTGCAGGATATATAGCACATATAGGCGCCGGGTATGAATTCTTTGAAACCACCCTAAAAGCTTATTATTGTAAAGGAATGGGTACATGGAAATGTGATTCTCTTCTGTATCATGGGATTTAGGCAGAAGAAAAGGAGTTGGTATTAGATACTCAAGCATTCGGGTCATTTTCCATCAGCCAAATCCCCCCTAATGTCAAAAATATACTTTCACTGATTTGTGTGCTTATAGATAGTTGTGCACCTACCAATGGTTGACCAGTTTGGCAGGAGATTGACCTGCAGCCGGCAGGGTGCCTAATATGCAAATCAAAGAAAAAAAATTAAACAAAGGGGTTGTATATATCTTTAACAATGAGGAGAGATCAAGCTCAAATTTTATTAATAACCAATGTGGGACTAAACATATTTACATAGACAACTGTAACATTACCTTATTTAAAGCAAATGGTTGCTAATGACAATAAAATGGGACTATTAATGGAGCTTTTCAGAGGCATCATCCCTTATGAAAGACCTTTGGGCCACAAGTTTCTGTCATAAGCTGACTGCCATGGATTTTGGGAGCCTTGAGTATGTGGACATTATTCTAGGCGGCCAAAGGCGCTATGTAGCCTTCATAACTTAGTGTTAGTTCTGAAGATAAGATTGTGTTTTCCAAAGGCGCTATGTAGCCTTCATAACTTGGTCTCTTTTTAATCCTTCTGTAAATTCTTTACAGGGTCTTCCTACTGATTCAACTCATTAGTGTAATCAGGTTCATAACTTGGCTAAATGATTGCGTGCGGTCGGAGAAGTACGCCGAGAGATGGTACGACCTTCCTCCCAATAATACGTGAATTTGCTTCAGATAAAGTTCAAACAGAGCACATAGTAATGTAGGATAGAAATCAATAAAAAAAAAAAAAAAAAAAAGTAATGTAGGATAAAAAGTCAGTAGGTTCTAAGTTCAAGAAATCTGATTTTGCAATTCTGCCATAGCAAAATTTCTTGGTAGTTGATACTATACGGCAGAGTTTCGCAAAAAGTTAACAATTCTTCGTACTCAGTATTGAAGAAACTTAAAATGTTACATCTTGGCAATGACTTTTCTATATTTTATTACGAAGATAAGTCTATTATTTAACAAACAAAGGTTCCTTTGCAACTGACAACAGTTATATTGCTTGAATTGTAGCCGCATTCACGTAACGTTCATCTCAGTTTCGGCATATGTTGGTTCTATAATGGGGATCATATTGATGTACATATGGTATGCACCTAAGGCATCGTGCGGGCTTAACATATTCTTCATCACCGTCACACTGATTCTCCTTCATCTAATGATCGGTGTCTCAATCCATTCGAAAGTAAGTCACATGTGTATTCCACATTCTGTGCAATGCTGCAGTTAAATCTAGTTTTAGAGAGTTGCTACTTCCACACCATAATTTACTCATTACACAATCTTTAAAAGAGGCTTGTATTAATCAATTGGTTTGGGGATAGTATTAGCTAGTGCGTCGCTGATAATTTCGTTAATTAGTGTAAGACGTATTTTTTTCATATTCATATTTTGAGTGCATGTAGAAATAATTTGTGTGATGAGAAGTTTCATCAATTGATGCGCAACAAAATAAATGTTGGTGTGAAAATAGCAGGTCTTTTTTTTAATCCTCACTCTGAATTTAGTTATTCCAATGGAATAGGTTAACGGGGGTTTCTTGACACCAGGGCTAATGGGGCTGTATAGTGTATTCATCTGTTGGTGTGCTATCAGGAGGTACCACCCTATCTTAGTGTCTCTATTAGTATTATACAAATATAAAATATTGGATTTTTACATTGTTTTTGTTGTGACCTTTTTACTGTTATGGAGCTAACCGTGCACAACATATGATTTTGTATATTGTATCCAATTATAAGTTTGATTTTATGTTCTTCATGGCGACAGTGAACCAGCAACAGAGATTTGCAACAAGAAAGCAGAAGCTGCAGCAAGTGCAGATTGGCTTACCATCATTGTAAGATTTCAAAGTTCTACTAGATTAAGAATTGTGAACATAGGAAAATACAGAAGTTTGTTGTGCGGAAGCACCCAAATATACTACAATTCAAACTGTGAACACAAGCGATAATGCAAAAGAGAGAGAGAGAACAATAAACAAGATCCATCACATAAGAGACAACGATATAGGTGGTTCGGAAATATTGCCTGTGTTCATGGGAAACAATGAGCAGTTTTATTGATTAAAAGGTTTATTCCTTCAATTCAAGGGACACCTAATTTGACTAATTTTGAGTTCAGAGTATTTTTTGTCATCTTGCCTAGAGTAGGAATTTTGTACTTGACACCATAGTCACCAAATCCTGGTTCTTGAATAAGTGGGCAAGAGGAATTTTCATAAAAGTTCACTGAAGAATCGGAAAGTTAAGGAAAAAAATGGATATTCTTAAAAAAAGTCGCAATTTATTGAAAGTTATGATTTAATAGCAAAATTTGTGATTTTTTTAAAAAGACGAGATTATTTTGGGACTTATACGGTAAACCAATATTTCATGATTCAATCATGACTTTTTCAAAAAGCTGGCGATTGCGGAGACTATGGTTGAAATTAGATGATATGCCCATCAATCCATTCATCTGTTTTGTCTGATCATTTACCTCATTTGTGAGCAGAGCTTCGTTGTCGCGCTACTTGCAATAGCCATAGCAACATTTGCAACAGGGATAGATTCCAAATCATTTCAGGTGCGACACTCGCATTCTACATTGTTTTTTTAAGATCTGCTACTTACACATCATAATTTACTACACACCATTTTAAAAAGAGGCTTGTATTACTTGGCGTGCTCATAGTATTAGCTGGTGTGTCATTGATAATTTCATTAACTGGTGTGCAAACGATTTTTTCAAGAATTAGTATGCACATAGAAACAATAGATGAATATTAGTATTTTCAATAATTGGTGAGCTATAAGTAAATTGTGGTGTGGCAGTGACAGCTCTCTTTTCTGTTGGCCACTATAGTTTCAATGTAATGTGTCTAACAACAACGCATGCAGCTCAAGACAGAATTACAATTGGAAGATGATGTTCCATATGGATATGGCTTCTTCCATTTTGTGTTTGCCACAGGGGTCATGTATTTTGCCATGCTATTGATCGGGTGGAATGTTCATCACACAATGCAAAAGTAAGTGTCACCATTTGATTGATTTAAATATTGTGCAAAAGGACATGATCCCTTGCTTAAAACTAGACAATTGTCCCCTTTTTTGTAGAGAGCACTTTTATTTTATATCCTAATTTCCTTATCAACCATATGCACCAGAAGCTATCTGCTCATATTTTAGCCTTCATACTTCTTAGATATCACTTAAAATAAGAAGATTTATAATTGTTAAATAGCATTATGGTAAAGATTTTGTTGTTACATGCAATGTTGTTTTGTTTAGAATTGAAAGATTTTAAAGAGTACAAGAGTGCCAAATACGGAATTTATGCCAATTTTTCTGCTTTAGATTCTAATTTCCTTATGAAGCATATGCACCATAAGCTATCTGCTCATGTTGTAGCCTCATATTCTTGATTACACGTTAATAAAAGAGTTTTATCTTTGTTAAATTTATTGGTTGTTTGAAATTGAAAGAATTTAGAGTCCAAGAGTGCCACCGAGGAAAATTGAGTCTTTTTTTCATATAAATAAAATCCAATTTTATTGGATATAAAATTACAAGAAGGCTAGGGAAATACATCACCCTCAAGCTAACTGGCATAAGACCACCCCGCAGAAGCTTTGGATAGAGAGGTCCACAAGAGAACGTAATCCCTAATGGATCCAAGAAGGACTAGAAGAGGATAGGGGACCCGCTGGAAAACTCTGTTGCTTCTTTCAAACCAGAGTTCAGAATATAGGAGGCTAACGATTGAACTCCACTCTGTCATTACTGGCCCAGAGATTTTTGGTGAGAAGGTCTTTGCAGCTGAGTGGAAGACACCTGCTGATTTATTTATTTTTATCAGTAAAAGTATCTTCATTCAAAATGAAAAGATGGTACAAGTGGCGACCCGCTAACCAGAGAGGTTCTGGGAAGCGACCGACCAAAGAAGGAAACTAGAAACAAAATGAAGACAAAAAAATCAAACAAGCCAGATCCCAGAGAAGCTCAGTCCGGGTCCAGAAGATCATCCCAGTTTCGAAGGATCGAGGAGCACGAGTGTTCCTGGAACTCCAGAAGCAATAGAGGCCAGCGTAAAGACAGATCCCAAATGGCTGACGAAACAGAGTTAAGAGGTTTACGTTGTCGGCGGAACACCCACTGATGTTGAAATGGTCCCTGAAGAAAGTCCAGATGGAAGTCACAACAGAGCAGTGGAGAAGGAGATGGACAACTGATTGGTCTTGGTGCAAGCACATGGGGCAGCGGTTGGGGATAGCCATCCCCCGACGTCTCAGATTATCCGTGGTAAGAATCCTACTGCAGGCTACACACCAGTTGAAGATAAGAACTCTGTAGGGGAGACGAGTTCGCCAAATTTTATCCAAGGTTAGCCTATCAGGGTCTCCTGATGATGCTTGTGTAGAGAGGCTTGACCATAAAGCTTTTGGAGCTGGGAGAGTTTCCAGAAATGGCTATCGGCGGAAGGGCTGGGAAGGGTTGCATTGAACAGAATACCCAAAAGTTCAAAGTAGCAGTTGGTTTCCTCGTCATGAAGTCTTCGAAGATGAGTTTTCAACAGGGAGAAATATCCCAGTATGAACAGTAGTTGGGACCTTTGCCTCCTTGAAGGCAACAAGGTGTTGTTAATCAAGAAGAATCCAAGGGAGAGGAAATAGGCAGGAAAGTTACACACATAACTAAGGCTCCCTTTTGGACAGCACTTAAAATGTAGGTTACCGTCGTGTTTGCACGAACCCGAAACATGGATTGCAGATTACCATTTTGACATTTTATGCTAAAATAGGGAAATTTACCTGACCGGCCCTGTCAGATACGCCTTTTACGTCAGAAGCCCTATAGTTTCACTTTTACCCAGACAAACCAGCTTCAAGCTTAGCCGACCCTAAGGAGAGTAAAAGGTCCAAATTACCCCCTTCTAAGACCTTCTTTAACAAACAAAGCATCGTCTTCTTCCTCATTTTAACCTGCAAAAAAGTTAGAGGTGTAAAACCCTAGACGGAGTGTCCTTACTTAGTCTGATCTGCTCCGATCTGCTATTTCGAAGAAGAAAACAGAGGCTTGGAAGAAGAAGGCCCTGAACTTTGTCCTTGCGACTAGAGGTATCCTACTTAACCCCATTTTCAGTTTATTAGTGTTATGTAGTGATGCAGTATCTCTTAGAAGAAGAAGGCCCTGCATTTCGTCATCGGCTCCATATACATCCGATATCGATATCACATACAATCGATATCGATTGTGTATAGAGTCGATTACGACTCTATTTGAAATCGATATCGATTATATATACAATCGATATCGATTGTTTATACAATCGATATCGATTATATATACAATCGATATCGATTTCAAATAGAGTCGATGCCGATTGTATATAGAGTCGATATCGATTGTATAAACAATCGATATCAATTTCAATTACAGACGAAATCGAATGTATTTGCAATCGACTAAGAGTTATAGCCTTTTCTCTTTTTATTTCATCGCCTTATGACCCTTCCTTCTCATTCTTAAGCAGATCGGACGTGAGGATTCCTCTTCTTTGTCACTATGATGGCCTTCTTGTAAACGATGATGGCTTGTATGAAGGTGGCCGGCGGAGGCTTATTAACATTTCAATTGAAATTTCTTATGAACAATCCATAAGGCGAATGTCCGCCGGGCTTTATAAGGCGATGAACAGCTTCAACAAAGTTTCATATGAAGATAGTGAATACGTCAGAAGTTGCCGACATTTTGGACTCGATGATTTGGCTACATTATTTAGTTTTTATAAATCCGAGTGGACGTTATAAAAGTATTCATCATTAAGAACCGTCATCCTTCCGATTGAAGTTGAACAAGTAAATCTCTGGATGATTTTGTGTCTCATTCATTTCAGCCATGTAAGTTTGAGGATGAAATTGTATACGATACCGTCTCCGTTAGGCGATAGAGTTATATTGTGGCGAACGATGGCGGAGGAAAGCAACATTTGATTTAAACGATGTCGATTGAATCGTATGATGACCCAAGAAAATACATGCATGGGTCACAACAATGTAGTCAATGGTTAGACTATACTTGAGAGGGTGGTGGATACCAACGATTTCACCATATCTTCCCGGTGGATGGACAATTTGGTTTACTCAAAACTTATGTTCTACCATGCCATCGATGGAAATTACCGAGTAACTCAACCCCATGTCCATACATATGAGCACCCTTCGTGAAGGGCCTCAGCCAACCACGCCATTATCCATTCTTGAAGGATCCGGTCAATCACATCGAACCCCTTCGGTGAAGGATCTAGTCAACCACCCGAGAACACCGCCATGAATGAAGATACCTTAGAAGAAGAATATGAAGGCGAACCGATGGGTTTATCAAAGAGGACCCGAAAATTTTGTGAGAGATATTGACAATCCCCTAGTAGACGGAGATTACGAATGTCGAGACATCGCATTCCTCATGAAGAGGTGGAAACCTAATATCTGAATTGGACGTTTAAAATTGGAGAGATCTTCCAGACAAACAAACATTTCAAAGAGCATTGAAAGAACACGCTTGAGAAAACTTTCAAATTCGCCTTTGAGGACCGCTTAGTTATCGAGTGATACCGATGCTACGAACCCGATTGTTCGTGCGTAATACATGCTTCTAAATTGATGGCTCGATTCTTTCCAAATCAAGACATTCAATAGTACTCACACATGCGAGCCGCTAAGATCGGACCGCACGTCACCGTAATGCAACAATCTCCTTCAGAGCGTAATTATGTACGGGATAAACTTATGGAAGGATTCGACTACACACCGGCGTCGATAATGTTTGATATTGCAAAAGCTTATAATGTGCAAATATCATATGTAAAAGCTTGGTGGGGAAAAGAGCTTGCCCTTAATGATATTAGAGGTAGTTGGCAAGGACAATTTGTTGATCTACCGCGCCACGTGAAGGAGATGAAGAGGGTAGATCCTAATGTAAACATCCTTTCAACTTACTCTTGACGGTAAGTTTCAAAGATTTTTTTGGGGTTTTGGCCCATGCATCGAAAGCTACTGCAATACAATTCGTCGCATGTTGCTTGTAGACGGCGCACACATACGAAGACGTTTCGAAGGGATCCTACTTATCGACTCTGCGCAAGACGGTAATGGTCATATATTACCGTTAGCATTTGCCGTGGTCGAGTTAGAAGAAGAGGATACGTGATGTGGTTTCTTGAACGGGTAGGTGCGTCAGGATCGGTGGGTTTAACGAGATCTCGTAATTATCACGACTGTCGAAGGGTTTAATAAATGCGGTGAAACGATCTTCCTAACGATATCACAACTATCGCATGCGTATATGACACAAAATTTGCACAAGTATCCCAGAACAATGTGAAGGGTCTATGGTGATGGCCGCGTGCATATTCGAAGAGAGAATTTGATTATTTTATCAACGAAATGAAGAAAGATCCTCACGATTCTCGTGTCAGAATATATTTTGAAAATAGATCCAAAGCATTGGGCACGCGACATATGGAAGAAGGCGATTTAGTCCCACGACTACGAATATTGCCGAAAGTTTAAAATAAATGCTAAAGATAGCTCGAGAGACCAATTATTGACTTAATCGTAACTACTAGAGAGAAAGTCGATCATTTTCAAAAATGCAGAGATATCTGATAAATGGACCACCCTTCTCTGCCCGAAACCAGATGCTCACATGAAGAAGGTGTTGCAATGGGCCGGTAGAAAGAGAGCTCAACCAAACGGGCGCAATCAATTCCAAGTCAATTCCGAAATTGCATTCATCACGTCGACTTGGAATACAAGACACAGAGTTGCGCCATGGCACATTCATGGCTTGCCTTGCTCCCATGCCGTATGCCATCAATCGAAGAAGTTACGATTACCATAAATTTTGTGAGAACTGGTTTTCACCGCTTGCTTTAGACAAACATATGATTTGAGCAATGGGTTCCCACCCTCGATAAAAGTCAATGGGAGTTCCAAGCAGAGCAACTCCCTGAAAATATGAAAGTGAGACCACCCTATTATTGCCGAAAGCAAGCCGGCCGTCCGAGGAAGAGAAGGATAAGGTCTAAGGGCGAGGTTAGGGCACTACAGTGTAGCAGGTGCAACGAATATGGTCACAACCGCAGAAGCTGCAAGGCAGTGGGACCGATGGGCTAACATTTTAATAATGATAGATTGAATGTAAATGAGAAATTCAGAATCCATATTTTTTTACACTCTATTATAGTCGTTACTGATGTATCATAGAGTCGTCATCGATTGTATAACTAATCGATATCGATTCTATATAGAGTCGCCATCGACTATGTATAACGTCGATATCGATTCATTTAAGAATCGGCATCGATTATGAATATCGTCAATGACGACGACATATATAGTCGATATCGATTATTTATACAATCGACGACGATTACATACAGAGTCGAAAGCGATTACATACAGAGTCGTCACCGATTATTTATATAGTCGATGACGACTATATATGTAGTCGCTAATGGATGCTATTCTACTTTTTAACTACAAGTACATAAAAATAGTGCCATTATATTCAAAATAATTCAATTTTCAATTACAACAATATTTCAATGCAACCACACTATTACAAAATATTCAAATACAACCACACTCATCGCCGCCCCCTCCTTTTTGTCTTCCTTCACAAGATTCGCCCATCGCTGTATGTAGCCGATGTATGGCCAATTTCTGCCTGATCCTCTCTATATATCCGATTGTCTTCCCCATCATAAAGTATTCGACATACTTCACAACAAACACTCCGCAATCACAGGAGTTGGTCTGTCGGGGGACGGCTTTGATCCGGCAGTCAGTAGATGGCCAAGGATAGTTCTTCTTTATTAGCGCAGAGGAGTCACCGTACAAATATAAGATCACGGGAAGGTATTGTGTCTGTTTCGAAATAATAGAGAGGAGTGTCAGATATGTTAAGCTAACAATGATAAAAGATATGCTAAGCAAAATATCTTACCAGCGCCTGCAATTGGGCCACATATCTTTCCTTAGAGGGCCTATTAAATATAGGGTCGACGATCATTATCGATCGTTCGACTACCTTTACGATCATAGCGCCCGATAGTGGTTGTTCAGAATGTATTGGCATAAATATCTACAAAAAAGTAATATAATCTCAAAGGGTAGGATAGAAAAAATTAAAAAGAATAATTATAAAGAGGATAAAAGCATACTATGTTGCATTCGTGAGCCCACAGATCCCGAAGCTCATTGTAGAAGAAAGTTTCCATCAGCCTCTTCCCCCCGGTCTCTCTTTGTTTATAAAGCCCACTTGAACTTGAACCTCGATCATCGTACAATTTTCAAAAGCAAAACTTGTTGAAATCTCTCGATTCATAGCCCATGTCCATTAGGAAGTTTTTGACATTTTTCTCAGGATGAATTTTATCATCAATAACTTTCAAATGTCTCATGTAGGCGCCCATAACCTGAAACCAATACAGTTAGATTAAAATATGCAGTAAGAGTTTAATACATAATCGTTAGCGACTCTGTATATCATCGATATCGATTCCTTTTAGAGTTGGTAACGATTATTTAAGTCGTCGAAATAGTTGTCGACTCTCTAATGAATCGATATCGATGATGTACAGAGTCGCTAACGATTACATAGGCCATCGCTAGCGACTCTACAAGCCATCGATACCGATTCCATGAGCCATCGATAACGATTACATAAGCCATCGATACAGATTTTGCCTACAGTATATTAAAATATACACTTACAAAGTTATCCAGGAACTGGGTTTCCGCCAGACATCTGAAGGATTGCACCACCAGCTTGTACTTGCCGACAGTGCTAACATATTCTCTGCATAAAAAATGACCAACTTAACTAATCTTCACGATAAATATATAATAATAAAGTTAAGTATTCAGGGTAATTCTACTTACTCGTCCTCCTTCACAGGCTTGTTCCATATGTCTAGCATATATTTTTTCTCCGCTGTTAGCTCAGCAGGAGCATCTTCATCAGTAGACCCAGGACCAGCGGTAATGATTGCCACCGGTCCAGGCTCAGCAGTTGGTCCTTCGCTGGCCTTCGCGGTGGGCTTCTTTTCAACCGCTACCCTTCGCTGGGCCTTAGGTTTGATGGAAATTATTTTGCTGGCTTTCGCTTGCCTAGGTCTTAAGCGAAGCTCAGCTTGTTGGTGAGGCAATTGGGAAGAGGTTTCCTCTTCACCGGCAGACCCTCGATTAGTCTCAGTCGCTTGTCGCCAGCCTTCACCTTTTCAACGGAGGAGGAGGAACCATGCGCAGGGCGATGGTTCCTCATCAAGACCTTCTTCGTTATCAGCTCCTCTATAGCCACATCCTGTACATCGTAATAATGATGTAAAATAAGAATTAATTTTTAGTCCACATTTTAAAAGAAAAAATCGATTTTAAATATAATCGCTATCGATTATATATATAGTCGCTATCGATTATATATATAGTCGCTATCGATTATATATATAGTCGCGATCGATCATATATATAGTCGCTATCGATTATATATATAGTCGCTATCTATTTTATATATGGTCGTTATCGATTATATAGATAACGAAAATTGAATATTAAAACTAGATTTCAACATATACCTTAGGTCTCGCCCAATAAATTTTCAAGGAGATCTTTATTTATTTACCGCCCTTTTCTGACTAAAGAGTTGTAGTGATTTAACTTCTGCCACTCCGCATCCCTTGAATTCAGCCTCTCATTGAAGGAGTTGCAGAGTTTCTCTAAAGAAGCGCAACGTTTAGCCAGGGCCTTATTCTCTCCCTCCAAATCGCTCACTCTTTGGGTGAGCTTCAAGTTATCCAGCGTCAAATGATCGACCCTCCTCAACAAAGAATCATTGGAGGTGGACGCTTCAGCTATCTTTCACGCCAGCTCTCCTTGGCGGCCCCCCTAGTACTTGGCCGACCCCCACCCACTAGCACGGGGCCCTTTTTCGAGAGGGGTTCTTCTTCAGACGTCGATGCGTCATCCCATTCTTCCTCTCCCTCTCCAAGATTATCGACCGGAATGTAATTTCTTTTCTTCTTCGGCCGAATCTCTTCCACAGCTTTCTTGATCGGTTCTTTCCTCTTCCCCCCAACCTCCTTTTGAACCCGTAGATATTCTCTTACCACGGGTATCTCTAATTCAAAGCCCTGAGGCATGAGGGGAGCGCGAACCTTTTGAAAGAAAATGAAACAACAGAATAAAATGATCGTTATATATATAATAAATCACTCTCGATTGTGTAAAGAATCGCTATCGATTCCTTACCTTAACAAATCACTATCGATTAGATAATGAATCGTTATCGATTACTTATTAAGTCGTTATCGACTCTGTACGTAATCGCTATCGATTCGTAAATGAATCGGTAGCGATTCTGTAATGAATCGGTAGTGATTCTGTAATGAATCGAGTTGCTTTTTTTGAATAGACCTCATACCTTCATTGCCTAACATCCTCGCATGAGTGTAACCTTTGATCCTGGATCGCCTACCGTCCACCATTTCAGAAGGGAAAGGGTCCTTGAGGCCTAGCTGGGATGGCGATATATCGGGCAGGATCTCATAAGCCCACCATTGAAGTACACATATGCATCCATATGTGTTGTACGTCTTCAGGGCTTTATCCATCTCGGCGGTTTTTCTATTCGCCGCGCCCTTTATTATATACTCCATCAAGTCCAGGTAGGCGAAAGCGGACACGAGTTCGGTTGAAGGCCTCCACATCATCGATGAGGTCGATGTAGTCTTCAAATTTGATGGTGGGAACCGGGAAGAGAAATATGCACAACACAAAATGTATAGGGACAACTTTAAAAAGTCCTCATCACTTTCCGCTCTATAAATTACAGCATCTATATGAGACCGGAGAATTTTTCCGGGAGGCGTTCCACGAAAGTATTTGTTTCTAATGGTTTGTTCTACCGATGGTTTACCGGATGGGGTATCCTTTTCTGGGCCAACTACGGCAAGGCCCAGTATCAATGCAATGTCTATCTTCCGAAGATAGACATCTGTCTTCCCAATTCGAAAATGGTTTTTATCAACCCAAAATGTCAGCACCGAATCCACGACATCAGAAAGAAATCCCACACCTTTCGGGATTTGAAATATTCTACCAAAAACTGAATCTCTCAGTAACTTCTTCCGATCTGGAGTAGCACTTTCGTAGAGATTCGAAACGGCACTGGGAGAACACTTGGCAACAGCTCGGTGTACAACCATCTTGTGATCTTTTGAAATGAACTGTAATAAAAACGAAAGGACTCAACACCATACTAACAAGGATAGTTAAAAATGTTGATGAAATGTATATATAAAACCCGTATCGATTACATCTAGAGTCGGTATCGATTACATAGGTAATCGATACCGACTCTAGATGTAATCGAGATAGAGTCTATATATAATCGAAACCGACTCTATATGTAATCGATATCGAGTCTATATGTAATCGATATAGACTCAAAAGATTTCATGAAGTCGCCATTGAATCAAAATGTTTCATTTACTTGCAAAATTTTCAATTACATTCATAATAGTTCAATTAAAATTAAAAGTAAAAGGAAAATCTTGCAAGTCTACATATATAATCGATAACGATTACATATGTAAGCGCTTAACGACTCTATATGTAATCGATATCGACATCCGAAATCGCCAACGACTCAATATATATTAAATAACCTCAAAATGTTTATTTATATAGAAATTACTTGATTCTTGACTCTTAAGTTTCTTTTCTTTCTTTTGTTCTATTTCTTTTCTTCCTTCTTCTTTACCTACATCGATTATCTCTATAATCGATATCGTTCTATATGTAATCGCTATCGACTCTAAACGTAATCGATCTCGATTATGAAATCGCTATCAATTAAATATAAATCTACATTGATCTCAAAATGTTTAATTTACCTGTGTAAATTTCCTTATTTACATAGAAAATATTTAATTTACGGACTCAAAAGAATTCATGAAGTCGCCATTGCATCAAAAGTTGTTTCATTTACTTCAAAATATTTGAATTACATTCAAATTTTTTCATTTATAATTAAAAAAAAAAGTTAGGAAGAAGGATGAAGAGCGGTGGTGGATGCGGTGGAGGCCGTGGTTCCGCTTCTTTTTTTTCTTTTCTTCCTTCTTCTTTTCTTTTCTTCCTTCTCTTCTTCTTCTTTTCTTCCTTCACCAAAATCTCCATTACTTCATCGTATTCGTCCACGTGAACCGCAGAGGATCCGTTCGTGGTGGTGGTGGGTCCTCCCATACGTGATAGAACTTTATTGGGTTATAGAAGGTTTTTCTTCGTCGACATTGGGAAAAATATTGCTAGGGATGATAAGTGGTTTGCTAAGGTCGAACTAAACTCAGATTTAAAGCTCCTAGATTGTGGAATACGAATCGTTGTATTAAATTTTCTCATTCTTCCAACCTAACTTGCCATAATGGTTTTACAAAAGGGTAGTTGGCAATAAATTGAACGTCGGCTGAGATAAATATAAAACCTCGTATGATTTATTATGGCATCGAGGGTAATAACTATAGGAAATTATTTCAAATGATGGGTATTAATTATATTCATAGAGAGTCGATATCGATTTGTTATAGATTCATCCACAGTTTATATAGTCGATTACGACTACATATATAATCTTTATCGACTCTAAAGGTAATCGAGAACGTTTTCCCATATGTAATCGGTAACGATTACATATATAATCGATATCGACTACATATGTAGTCGTAATCGATTACATATGTAATCGTTACCGATTACATATGGGAAAACCTAAAAAAAATATGTCAAAATATGCAACAAAGAGAGGAGAAATAAAAAATCTATAGCGATGGAAGCTAATTTTAATTCTAACTTACAGATTTGGTAGCTTGAAGGTTATAGTTTTGAACGCGATCGTCCACGAAGCGTCAACGACTCTCCACCGACTTCGAACGAAAAAGTAAATTCAAAACAGTAAATGATTTGAAACGACGACGGCTATTTATTACTGTGGGGGTAGTTTGGGTATTTCCTACAGGCGTGCCTCAGCTCGGCGCGCAGCTGGTTTGTCTGGGTAAAAGTGAAACTATAGGGCTTCTGACGTAAAAGGCGTATCTGACAGGGCCGGTCAGGTAAATTTCCCGCTAAAATATCAACAGCGCAAAAGTAACTTTTACTTACTTTCTATATAACCATGTTTTGCAAAAACAACTTTTGCAAGCTGAACTTGCTACTAGAAGATTTCTCTTGGTTTTTTCTGCTACAAAGGAATGGATCTAGTATCACCATTGTGAATTGAAATAACAGTGTTGATTTACTAATGGAGATGATATTATGTAGGTTTTTATTCCTTTTATGTAATTTCTAGCAGATTATTGAATTGGAAGTAGCAAAGGTGCTAACCATAAGAATTTAATTCCATGGGGTGTATGGCACTAGGAACTAGGAGAAGGGGAAGGCCAAAAAGGACTTTTTTAAGTAGTGACAAGTGTAATGAAGGGTTGAGGGAGTGATAGAGAATTTAACCCAAATCAGGAGTGGAAAATTAAGATTACCATAAATCGACGGGAGAAGGTGACGACAATGATGACGATGATGATGATGAGGCAGATCCGCACAGAACTTCTATTTCCCTATAAATCAGTGTTTGCCTTTTAAAAATATATTAAAGATATATTTTTGTATCGAACTTCAGATCTAATTCTTACCTCAAAGAAAAAAATGGGGGCAGTGAATTTTATTTGTTTTCTTTATAATTCTAATCGCAGTTCTGTTGCTACTGATATCTTTGTAGATGGACAATAGATGTGGGATGGACCAGTACTTGGGTCAGAGTTGTGAATGAATGCCTAGCAGCCTTTGTTTATGGTAAGCACTTGTTCACAAAAACAACATTAAATTTACTTTCCAGGTTTCTGAAGCCCAATTTTCCGTTACCTGAAAAGTGTAAAAAGGTCATAGAATTTCGCCGCGATCCCAATTATTCATGGATACTAGACTTATGACTGTTATTGTTAATATTTTTGCAGTATGGTTGCTGGTTGCCCCCCTTGTTTGGAAGAACAGATTGGGAGCTGAATCTACCTAAAATGTTGAAATATATCTTAATTCTTTCTTCTTTCGCCCTCGTTCATCTGATGTACAGTAGAGGAAATTCTATAAATAGCAGTTATAACCTCCATCCAATCTGTTCGGGATCTATGCTTGGCTGATAGAGATAAAAGGTGCCGGGGCATTTCGGACAGTTAGGCCAGTGCAAAGGTTTATATAAGGGTTTCAGCTCCTTTTTTCTCTTTAATGTCTACCTCTTTATCTGAATGCCAAAATGGAGATCTGAAGATTGTGTACATTGGACTTGGAAGTTAGTATAAAGATTGAAGATGTGTGTAAATGACTAAATCTGTAAAAGATCTCAAGACTTCATTGAATCTATTCATTAAAAAGAAAAAGAAAGAAAGATTACTTCGAAGCTGAATTCAATATTTTACGGAATTCGAATTTGGCTGTGTCAAGAATTTTTTTGAGAATGGGGAATCCGGCCTCTTAGAGCACCTGACTAAGTTCCTAGGTATGTGCAACACCTGCAGCACCTCACATGTACCAGTCAGTAGGGATAAATCCCTACAAGTGGCCAAGAAGGGGTGGGAATCGAACTCATAACCTCCGCTTCTTGAGGCTATGTCAAGAATTCCTCAGTTTATGTCTTGATTTATCGTTTAAATAAGACTTAGTTTCTAAATCATTCAAACCACTTGAAGTTTGAGCTGTAAGAAAATTATGTTCTCAGAGTTGGTACTAATGGTATGCACGCAGATTATATCATTTACTAGGACTTTTGAGTATCTTGAATTTTTTTTATTTTTTTTATTTTGATATCACAACCATGTTTGTCATCAGAGCGAGAATGGGCCTTTGACCTGGGCACCTTCATTTACAACCCAAGATTCTAGTTTCTAACCCACATTTCATGTGCTTAAACACTTCACTGCTTTGAATGGGATGATGGAGATCACTTTTTGTCCCAATCTTTGAGACAGTTATAGATCTTGACATCATGGGCCTACCATCAAAAGGTCAGATTTTAAAACAAGTTGCACACATCCTAAAAACTGAACATGATCAAAGGTGTGTGCCACTTGGAATCAAAATATAATCCTATGATGATAGGAACATGATTTCAAGATATACTCTGTCAGAGATTGGGATGAAAAATGATCTCCATCATCCCATTCAAAACAAAAACAGCCGAAGGTTTAAATGAAGGAAGAATCTTGGATTGTAAATGAAGGTACCCCTTCGAGCTGAACAATTCTTCCACTCGTTAGGCCGACTTATCCCAGCAACATATACTTACAAATGTTTATTCTCCTGCAGCCTATTTGAAGGGAATTAGGTGCATGACCCGTGCACAAAGAACGGTGCATGGATCAATCACCTTGCTAAACTGGTCAAACCTTGGGAGAGCACAGATTTTTATGAGCATGCAAATTAATGAAACTACACTGCCTTCCACTGATTTGGCACTGAACAGTATCCGTGTGTACCTCCAAATGTTGGCCAAGGACCCTTGTTGCATGGCAGAACACCTAATCCCAACTGACTCTTCAAAAGCCATTTTTCAAAAACTAGAGTTGGTATTAGATACTCCACTCGAGCACCATCTGACTTAGGTTCTCAAGTTACTTTTTGGACGTGTGTGATGTGATTTGAAGATCATGAACAAAAAGATCTACAGTATAGAGATTGGGAAAAAAAAACTTGTAATTCAAAGCTGTCAATGCATTTTAAAAATTAATAGCTATCATCTAAATCTCTAACACCATAGATTAGATCTTCAAAAAGCGTTGACTATTTTTGTCCCAACATTTGACCCTATAGGGCCTTAGATCATGGCCACCAAATCAAATAGAACGCATGATTAAATCACATGCCATGTATCCCAAAAAGTGGCCCATGATGTGTTTGGCTCAGCTCTCTATTAGCTCCCTGCGGGGGTAAGGTTTACCTACCTTAGCGCGTTCCCTTTCTCTGTGCTAAACCCTTGCTACCTGCTTTAGCAGATCCCCCCTCTCCTTGCTAATTTCCTACACAACAAGATTTACTTGCTCCAATAGTTCCTCCCTTGCTCTCTGCTCACTCCTTACTAGAGCAGATTTTATTTGCTCTAGCAAGAGTTAACAGAGAGAAGGGAGATACCAGCTAGAGCAGGTAAGTAATGCTTTACAAAGAGTTAGCAAGGAGAAAGGAGGCATGCAAAAGCAAGTATATCTTCCTCAGCAGAGAGCTATGCCAAAAACAGCCTTGGTGCTTGGGCGGGTACCTAAAAGATGTGGTGATGATGCCTACTATCATCTATAAACTATATGCAGCAGTGATTTATGCGAATCCAGAACACCACATCAATCAGTCAGCAGCCAATCCCAAAATTGCACCGGCAATGCAATTAAACTTCTTTTCTTTTCTTTTCTCTTTTGACAAATAAAAAACAGAGAACAATATGATCCAAGTCTGGCCCTTTTGACACCCCTAGTTAGAACGTCATGAAAAATCAACGCAGGTGCTGTTTTATTACATCTATTGCTAGCACCTACAGAACCTTATTTTCAAGTATTAATTATGGCACCTGCTCTGTAGAGGCAAAGAGGAGCCCACATAAAAGGGCAGATTTAAATAGAACCAAATTCAGCTCGTTTACCCTCCAAAGGAGCTAACATCTATTGCTAGCACCTACAGAACCTTATTTTCAAGTATTAATTATGGCACCTGCTTTGTAGAGGCAAAGAGGAGCCCACATAAAAGGGCAGATTTAAATAGAACCAAATTCAGCTCTTTTACCCTCCAAAGGAGCTAAGAGCACTTACAATCAAACACAGTCCCATACTAAAATGCTCTGCAACTGCACCTGCACCTAGGGCTCTCAATGGGCCAAGCCAGCCCGGAAAATAATATATTTTCTTAAGCCAACCCGGCCCAGGGCTAAGCATGTGGTGACCCAAATTGATCCAGGCCGGGCTTGGGTTGTATGTTCCAACACCCGGCCCACATAAAAAAAAATAATAATAAATAAAATATATATTATATATGTATATATTTAAATGTATTAAGTTAAAAATATTTTACTTAAAAGCCTAAAAATGCACTTGCAAAGTTGCAATCGCCAATCACCAAAATACACATGCAAATTTTCACCTTCTTCAAACTTTTATAAAAAAAAATTAGTAAAAATTGATTGGGAAAAGACATCAAAAAGTTTATAAAATCTGTTTACAAAAAATATTAATTTCAATTTTTTTTTAAACCAAATTTTATTCAAAATAAAATAGCACGGAAAAAAGTCCAAGCCCTGCCCGGCCCGCTATGGGCCGGGCTGGGACTGAGTACATCGCAGTCCGGGTTAGGGCCGGGCTATAAAAATTAAAAACCCGGCCTGGGTAGGGCTGGGTCGGATTGAACCCTAACCCGGCCCATTGAGAGCCAAAACTGCACCAGAGCAGAGAGCTTCTCTTTGCTTCCAAAGAGCAATCCCAAACACAGCCTAAGAGTCTTTCAGCCCCACCAATCCTGTCAAAATCTAACGTCTATATATGTCAGAGCCCCCACAAATCCATGAAATAGCCTTTGACCAGATCTAGTGGCTTAAAAGGCCATTCGTAAGCTTAATTATGTCTATACATCAACCCAATAATCTCCAAACCATAAAAAGCATGGACCCATCATCAATCTTGTTTCCTCAATACAACAATGTCCACCAACTAATATAATACTTTTACACAAGTGTTTTGCGGACCCAATTAAATAATCACGATTACATGATAGAAGCCCAACAAAAAAAAGAAGCAATCTGACCAAAAATTACAAAGCCTACAGCAGAGAAAACAGAAGACAAAAAGACCAATGCAAAACAATACAAACCCTAAAGTGGGGAAGGCAGGCAATACATACACAATACCAATGATATAAGATTTACACCAAACCGAGAATGACCTGAAGAATGCTTTGATCCCCTTGGAGGGAAGCCACCAGCCGCCAACCCTCCCAACCCCAATGCCCTCTCTCCATCATACAATTTTTTTGTATCTCTTCACACGAACTTTACATCATGACCATGTCCAATCCTAAAATATGATGACAAAAATTCCTGTGCACTTCAGTGGATCACTTCCCTTGATCCTCGCTATAAACCAGAGACACCAGTCAAACTTTTTTGTAAACAGATAAGGATGATCCTGACACTAAAATTGCACCCAAAATCCTGTTTCCGGTGTCTATCCGAAAGGGTTTCCTCCTAGAGAGGAGAAAGAATTAGGAGTAGCTGGCTGAGAGTATCTGCCAGCTGGCTGATCCATGCTTATTGCGCCAAAAGCAGCTCCTGCACTTCCAAAGCCTCCTCCAATTCCTTGACTGCAGTAGTACCGCCCACATTAAAAAAAAAGGGTTTAAACAAATGGTTGACTTTTGAGTCTAAAAGGTGCAAGAACCAGTACAAACCATGGCTTTGAAAGACTCGGGCATAGAATTTTCAATATCTACAAAAAAGAATTGCTGCTTTATCAAGAAAACAGATGACTTTTGAGTCAAACAGGTGCAAGAACCACTCCAAGCCATGGCTTTGAAATACCCGGGTATAGAACTTTCAGTATCTATAAAAATGGGCTGCTGTTTTATCAAGGAAAGGGGCAACTGCCTTAGAAGTTAGGACTATCTAAAAGAGAAGGAATAAGTGCTCGAGTATGTACCCTGAAAATCAGTCAATGTATAGTTGACTAAGGTTAACTTTCTTAAATAATATGTTCTTCCAATTTATAGCCGTTTGTGTGCATTAACGTAAATTGTGTATCATTTATGTGTGGTTTGGGTCTCATTTGAGAGACTGTCCTCATCAAACATTGGGAGGTCTATGTGGTTTCTCTGAAGAGAAATCGAATTGCATTTCTCGGGTAGACCTAACTTGTAGTTATATGTAAACCTGTAATTATCCATAGGTTGGGATTGAGTCAAGACGGCTCATCCATGTGTCATGGCTATTCTTTGAGGAGTGCACTATTCTAGAATGACGTAGAGTTGTCCAGCTCCATGAGGAGCCTGCCATCATTGCCAACATAAGCGTGAGCAACTTCAGAATTCATTGGACGGACTGCCACACTCAATACCTTGAGAACTCACAACCACTGTAGACATGAGTGAATGACTTTATTTCATTAAGTCCTTAGACCTAAGATTTCCAAAGGAGCATTTTTGGGATGGTGTGATGAGCTTTGATTCACCAACAATTGATGTTGTTGCGCTAGTTAATATATCTGTGTCTTGGGTTCACTCGTTCAATCCTGATGATACCTAAAGAAATCAAGATTCATCTGATTCCTAATGTGTATGGACCATCTTTAAGTCATTAAATTAATTTGATGCTTAAATCTATGTCTGGTTGTCTCTTAAGATTAGGGCTGTCAATTGGCCCGGTCGGCCCACAACCTGGGCCGGGCCCGGAAAAACCGGGCTTTTTAGTGTCTAAGCCCGGCCCATAACCTGGGCTTTTTAGTGTCTATTTTATATATATATATATATATATATATATATATATATATATATATATATATATAAAATAGGATTACTAAAATACCCTCAGATTAAATGTCTTTGTACACAAATATGAGGGTATTTTAGTAAATACCCTACAAGTTGAAGGCCAATTAGCCCAATTCGATTGGCAGCCCTAGCACCCACCACAGACTCATATAAATATTCTCTTTGTAGTACCCTAACTTTATAAATTTATAGCTAACTTTTTTTCAAAAAAAGTTTAGAAAAAATAAAAGAGTTTCCAAATGAAACAAATAAGTATATATAAAAATATTTAAAAGAAAAAATAGCCCGCAACCCAGCCTGGCCCAGCCCCCCTTAGGGCCAGGCTAGGGCTGAGTACTTGTTGGCCTGCCTTAGGGCCGGGCTAGGGCTGACCCCTTGGCAGCCCGGCCGAGGGCCAGGCTCGGGCTAACCATGGCCCAGCCATAGCCCGGTTCACTGACAGCCCTACTTACAATGTTTTTGAGTCATTAGGTTTCGATTCAATGGTGAAAGATTAGCAATTTAAGCACCATGATAGATAGTGAGTATTGTCTACGATGTTCATGAAGGAATCGTTGAAATTAAAGCCGACTTTAGAGGGTGTTTTATGTGTTTTTTCACGTAATAATAGAGGACTAAAGATGTTATGAGGCATGCTTCTCACTCCTATCCTAATTGTAGGCTCTCATTTATTGCACGAAAATTGAGGTGGCCAAAAGAGAGACCCATAATCTCTTTTCTCTAGTTTGTATACGAGAAAAGGGCATTAAGAAAGTTTACTGACAGAGATCAAGGAAATAGAAAGTTTCTGTCGATTCAATCATCACCAGGATCTTTGTAAAGTTTTCCTAACTGCTTTAATAAAAGTTGTTTATGTTTGGAAAATCGATCTTAAAGGTATACGGATAAGATCTAGGGATTTAATTTTGTTCTTGAAACCTGGATTTGTAAAATACATGTCAATAATAACATAATTGTTCAAAAATGACGGCATTTTTTATCATTAGTAAGATACAAAGACAGCCTTCACCATTTCTAGCAGAAGGGGTAAGTCTTTCCAATGGAGAAATCTCAGTTATCTCAGTGATGTAGCGAAAAATGAGTCAGTAAACAATGTAAAATAAATACTATTTCTAGTGTATTCAAACTATTTATTTGCATAGTGGAAGTATTGAGAGATACCCTAATCTCAGGAGCAAAATTTCTAGTAAAAATTAAACAAGACAAACTCCTTGTTCATGTTCCTATTCGCACAAGCCAGCCTGAGTTGTTTGAGGTTAGGACAAGAAACAACTTTGATTGTAATTTGTGGCTAAAACACTTCTGCCTTCTCAGTTTTAAAAGTGGCCAAACATTGTTTAATAGTAGGTAGCATTCTCTTTGACAAGAGACCAATGTCAACTATGATTTATTGGTACACACTAATGCACCCTAGTAAGAAAAGTGTACATGAGAAATTGCTATTTAAATAGCTTATGTGATCTAAGAACTGTGAGCAGACCAAGCTGTAGAATATCCAAACCCTAATACTTACGCTTCGGCACGAGGTGCACTTCATTTCTGTTCATAATGTTCCTGACTTTCATAAACATGGCGTCTAAAATATCATTAGTGTTGGGGCATATGGCATGCAGTCTAACAATTGATTTTAGATCTAGTTTATTAGGCTTGGACCATCAACACTAGGAAATCCAACCTTAGTATGAAAGCTAGAGACAACTTCACAAAATAAAATATTTGTGGAATTAACACTAGCAGGGCAGGGCACATCGTAAAGAGTTGGTTTGATTATGTACATTCCCCAACAGAATCATATATTTATTGGAAGATATGCAACAATAATCTCATAGTGAGTTGGAGATAAGTTCAACATCATGAGAAAAAGAGCAAGTTCACCAGAATACCATTTGCAAATATTAAAAATCAAACACTTAGATACTTTTAAATTTGAAAGAAATGAACAGAAATCCAAATTTTTATCCAAACTTCGATGAAATACAAACCACTCATTTTCAAAAAGGTTCCAAACTTAGAACTAACATGCAAAAATACAATGTGTTTTGGTCATTCAGGAAATTTATTTTTTTTTTCGGGGAAACTTGAGGATGTGATTAGCTCAATGGTAACTTGGAAAAAAAAATAGATATGAAGATGAAATAAACAAGTAGGCTTACCCAAAGTGTGGCGTGTTAATTTGTGCTTGTTGCGGCGTGTATGTACCTGAAATTCATTGAACCAGAATTCATCTCCTGACAAACTAATAGTACATCAACCAAAAAGGAGAAAGAAAGAAACAAGAGGGCCACTGTTTTTTATTATTATTGAAGTTACAAATTATCAAAGAAGACTAGAATGTAATTTTACTTGGAGGCACTGGAGATGTATAAGATGGTGGTTGGGGGGACATCCATTGTGGGGAAGGGGTACCAAAGCTAGCACTGCGCAATAGACCTGGAGAAGATGTTACTACATTTGGTAGCGCTCCTTGCAAAGATGTCATAGATGGGAACTGCATCGCAAGAAATAAAGATTTCGCAAATTAAATAGAAAAAATCCATTTGCTTATTGGTACAATTCATCCATATCCATAAAATCTTTACGGGGTAAAAAAAGATATATATATATATATATATATATATATATATATATATATAAAATAATAATTCATGCATAAACTTATGGAATACAGAAATAGCACTATAGCCACAATGAATTGTTGCATGATAAGCTGAAAAAAAAAACAAGCGAGTTGGGGCCAAGAACCTCAATAAATCCAGTCAATTGGAAAAAGTTGAGTGAACCCAAACAACTTGGTGGCTGAGGGATGCAAAGATCAAGAGAATGAACTTTACCTCTTTTGGAGAATTTAGTTTGGTTGGACCTTTTTTTCGTCTTTGGGCAATTGGGATGCAATTATTTAAGGTAAATATGAGTATATGGATTGTATGTCAACCGCTAGAGATATGGGCCCCGGAAGGTTGCTAAATATCCATGAGGTTGAAGCATAGATCAAAATATCGTCCGATACCGATACGTATCGGTTTTGGATCTCACTGATACGATACAATGGGTTTTTATCGCCCCCCTGAAAAAACAGTCAAATTATTGTTCAATGTATCGTTCGTATCGGACGATAATTTGAAATTATCGTCCGATAATTTCAAATTATCGGTTTTAATGTTGTTGTTGTTTGTTTTTTTTTTTTTTTTGGGAAAAAATCGGAGAGTATCGTCCGGAACTGATACGTATCGGTTTTGGGGTTGGACGATACGTATCGAAAAAACGAGATTTTGATCTTTGGGTTGAAGAACCGCCGCTATTGAGGTCTATCAGGTACATAGGTGGGAACAGGGAATACAGTCCGTTCTAGAAATACTTTTGGGTGGATGAAGTACGTTTGCACTTATCTTCTTTTTTTAATCAGCAACGAAAGAAATGCATTAGAGTACATACTTTAGCGGGTGGGTAGTAAGGCAGTACCCTAGAGCAAAAAAAAATAATAATAAAAAAATAACAAAAAGCTGGCCTGCTCAAAACCCTGATAGCATGACAGCAAAGGGGTCACAGATAGCACCAAAGGCCAGGAAGATAGGGGAGAAGAGAGGCCTAAGGAGGAACCAATGAGGAGTCCCAGTCCACTAAGAAAGAAGAATGTTTGCACTTGTATTTCTCCAGGTTATTTAGGGTGGCTTCTAAAAAATGTGTTTCGTAGTGATTATTTTAATACTTATGAAGTAATGTCAGACTCTTGGGTATTTGTTGTCCTTTCGAAATCTTCAAGAAATTCAGAGTCTTTATCCGGGCTACTGGGTGTTTGGAGTATCATTATTTAGCAAGGGATGGTCTTTTTGGAAGAAACACACATGTGCAGACACTGTTGAGTTCTATGTTGGAATTGGGTTGAATCAAAGACATACTTTGAGTCTTTATTTGTTTACATTAGCTATGAATGAACCGACAATAGGAATAGACTCTAGCACGCAATGGACCCAAGGAGGTTGAGCCGATCCTAAAAGAATTTACAGATGTCTTCCTTGAAGACTTACCAAACGAACTCCCTCCCCTACGTGATATCCAACACACAATGGACTTAGTTCTCGGATCTACCTTACTGAACCTGCCCCACTACAGGTTGAATCCAGTTGAGCACACCAAATTGACTCGGCAGGTCAATGAGTTCCTTCAGAACGGGTTCATCCAAGAGAATATGAGTCCGCGCGTCGTACCTGCCCTACTCACTCCTAAGAAAGATGGTACGTAGCGCATGTGTGTGGATAGCCGTGCAATCAATAAGATTACGGTTAAATATCGGTTTCTCATATCAAGGCTCGATGACATGCTAGATATGATGGTTGGTGTCACTATCTTTTCTAAGATAGACCTCAAGAGTGGCTACCATCAAGTCCGAATCCGCCCCGGTGATGAGTGAAAAACTGCCTTTAAGACTAAGGATGGTCTTTATGAGTGGACAGTCATGCCTTTTGGACTTTCTAACGCCCCGAGTACTTTCATGAGACTCATGACACAAGTGTTAAGGCCATTTCTAGGTAAATTTCTTGTGTATTTCGATGACATCTTGATTTATAGTCATGACAAGGATTAGCACTTGAACCACCTTAGGTTGGTTTGTGAGACCCTAAAGGGCGAGAAGTTGTTTGCAAATCTCAAGAAGTGCACCTTCATGCAACATTCCGTTATCTTCTTGGGATTCATTATCTCGGCCGATGGTATGGTCGTGGACCCTGAAAAGGTTAAAGCCATTATGGAGTGGCCCGAACCTAAGAACATACACGATGTTCACAGCTTCCATGGTTTGGCTACTTTTGATCGTCGCTTCATCAAAAGCTTTAGCACCATCATGGCCCCAATTACTGATTGCATGAAAAAGGGAAACTTTAAATGAGGCAAAGCCATGACGAAAGCCTTTGCCGAGATCAAATAGCGGATTAGTGCACCCGTCATGCATTTGTCGGACTTTTCCAAAGTCCTTGAAGTTGCATGCGACGCATCGAGTGTAGGCATAGGAGTGCTTAGCCAAGAGGGTCATCCAGTGGCCTATTTTAGTGAAAAACTTAATAAGGTAAAACAAAAATACTCCACTTATGACAAGGAGTTCTATGCAGTCGTCCGATCTCTTTGGTATTGGAAACATTACCTTAGACCGCAGGAATTTTTGTTGTTCTCTAACCATGAAGCCTTATGCTACCTTGCTTCACAAAAAAAGTTGAACCCAAGACACGCGAAGTGGGTCGAGTACCTTCAAGGGCTCACATTCGTATTACAGCATAAGGTCGGTACTGAAAACAGGGTTGCGATGCACTTGGTCGTCGGGTGGCGACTTTGCACTCTATGGGCACCGAGGTCGTCGGGTTCGAATGACTAAAGGATGAGTACCCCGATTACCCAGATTTTAGGGTAGAGTACACTGCTCTCCTTAATGACCCGACCAGCACACACTCTGCGTACACCATCCAGGATGGGTACTTATTCAAAGGCAATCATCTCTGCGTCCCTCACACTTCATTGCGTGACTTTCTCATTTGAGAGTTACATGCTGGAGGGATGGCCGAACATTTCGGGCGTAATAAGACCATTGCACTCATTGAGGATAGGTTCTTTTGGCCTAGCCTAATGAGAGATGTCGTCCAGGTTGTTAAACATTGTCGTATTTGCCAAGTGTCTAAACAGAGCAAACAAAATACCGGCTTGTACACCCCGTTACCCGTGCCACACACACCATGGCAAGACCTCTCAATGGACTTCGTGCTTGGACTTCTTAAAACTCCGAGAAAGCACGATTCCATCTTTGTTGTAGTGGACCGATTTTTCAAGATGGCCCACTTCATACCGTGTTTTAAGACCTCCGACGCATCTCACATTGCTAAATTGTTCTTCGCGAAAGTATTACGTCTTCATGGGTCGCCCAAAACCATTGTCTAATAGGGATGTCAAGTTCACTAGCTATTTTTTGAAGACCCTTTGGCACATGATGGGCACAATGCTTCAATTCTCAATGGCTTATCACCCTCAAACGGATGGCCAAACTGAGAGTACCAATAGGAGTTTGGGAAATCTCCTTCGTCGTCATGTTAAGAACGGTGATCATGTTAGGACGGTGATCATGTTAGGACCTGGGATACCATTTTGCTCACAGTTGAGTTTGCTTATAATAATTTTGTCAATAGGTCCATAAGCATGAGTCCTTTTGAGGTAGTACATGGTCATAAGCCTAGGACACCACTAGATTTGATCTCCATGTCTGCATCCCATAGAGTGTCAGAGTCTGGCAATGCATTTGTACAACACATTTATAACTTGCATGCCGAAATTAGACAAGATTAATTTAAGCAACAGTCAATATAAGTTATTTGCAGATGCTCACAGACGTTTTAAAGAATAACACGTGAGTGATTATGTGATGGTCTGGGTTAGGCCTAAGTGGTTCCCATAGAGATCCGCAAAGAAGCTCCAATCCCGAGGCGCTAGACCTTTTAGAATTTTGGTTTAAGAGTGGTCCTAATGCATACGTGCTTGAGCTTCCTCTAGGTACGGGGATTAGTTCAACGTTCAATATGAAGGACTTGGCTCCTTACTTGGGTTTTACCCCACCTCCTGAAAACCCACTCCCGCCACCTCATAGCCCCAGCTCCAACCCAACCTTGCAGCTCGTACCTCTTCGTACTCCAAGCAAACAGAGAAAAGATGAGATAGAGGATATAATAAATGATCATGTCGTCTCTACACATAACGGGGGATTCCAGAAGTACTTGGTTAAATGGGTTGGCAAACTAAAGTCCAAAAACACTTGGATCCACGAGAATGAAGTTCGTTATTTAAACCCGACTTGATCGACATCTACTACGAGCGTGTTTCATCGGTGATGAAACCTTTTTGTGGTCCAGGGGAATTGACGGGGACGCCGAGTACGTGGACATCGATTTTGGATCACATCGTTTCTACCGGCGTCGAAAGAAACGAAGAGGGAACCCAAGTACCTCAACTTCAAGGGAGAAACGAAGACGAGTACCTCAGCTTCAAGGGAGAAACGAAGACAAAGGACAGCATCAGGCGACGGACGTCCATAGATTCAGCACGGGCATCCGGATTTTGTGCACCTCATTGTTTTGGTGCACGGACGTCCATAGTGCCCCACGGACAACCGTGGTTCTGTGTCTGTAGGTCACGGACGTCCGTGGTCACTAGGACAGACGTCCGTGGACATCGTACCGCCAGCGACGAAATTTTTTTATTTTTGCGAAAATTACCTTTTTCAGTCTTTTATAATTATTAGGACTCTTTATTTCGAATTTTACTTTGGTAGCCTATATAAGGAGGCTTGTAAATACTTTTTAATTGATAATTGAATATTTTGAATGTATTATTGCTTGAATATTCTTCTTCCCGAGATGGGCTTGGTGTGAGACCAAGGGAATGATTCCCAAAGGTATCTTCTTATCTTTTCCATTCCCTAACTTCCCTATTATCTTCATCTAATCCATCTACCTTTTCTAAACCCAAATCTATTAGTTTCTTCTATCCCAAAACCATAAGCCTCTTTTGAAACCATAAATCAATCATAGTCATAAACCTAAACTAAACCATAAGCCTATTACAAAACCATAAACCTATTTCCACAGCCCTACTTTGAGCCCATGAATCTACAACGAATCGATGATGAACACCCAAGTCTGGAAAAGCTAGAGTTCTATCTCTAAGCCCAATCTCACCTCAAATCTAACGGGACTTGCGCATCGGATTGGACCCGACTTGAATCTAGCGTGATTTACCTATCGGATTTCTAAATCCCTAAGGCATCGAGTTAATTTTGAGATTAAACTTGATTTAATTTTATTTAATTTCGAAAATTCTTCATCAAATCATTGTTCACGCATTTTAGGGTTACCGACCCGCGTCAGTAAGGCAGGAGAGAAACAAAGTTCATACAGGAAAAAACCAAAGTCAAAGTAGCTCAAACATGCCAAGATCCATAGCCCTATATTCAGCCTCAAAGCTAGACTTAGATATGCAGGTTTGCTTTTTACTCTTCCATGTGACCATATTACCTCCAAGAAAGGTAAATAATCAGAGGTAGAACAGAGATCAGTAGAACCGGCAGAACCAACATTAATGTACCCCACCCAATGTGAAGGTGGCCATAAATAGAATACATGATTCCACGGCCAAGAAAAAAAACTCAGATAATGCGGGATCTAATTAAACAACATCAGGATTCAAAGCCCTGGGAGCATGCATAAACTGACTAACACTCAAGGAGTAAACCAGATAAGGACAAATCATGAAATAGATAACTTGTCCAACAAGTCGTTGATACCATGGATCAAAATGCCAGAAAATCGGTACGTATCGTCCGAGCCCAAAACCGGTACGTATCGGACAATACGTATCAGTATCGGACAGTACCAGACGATACATTGAATGTATCATTCAGTACTTTACATACATTTAACCGATACAGTACATTCAATGTACCGTATCGGTGACCTCCGATACCGATACGTATCTGTATCGGACGAAATTTTGATCCATGGTTGATACCTGCCAGAATCAGGAAGAAGATCCTCCTCTTCAGCTTGAAGAGAGTGATCAGGGTCCAGAATCTCCAAAGAGGCCTTGCACATCCAACCAATATCAAGTTAAATTTTGAATGATTTTGCAAAGAACCAAACTTGAGTGGAAAAAAGCTGGTCTTTGTTGAATGGTCAAGTTATATAGGAAAAAGTGATGTAAATGGGAGAGCGTCTACCAACCAAACCCACAAAGGCTACATTTTTTCCACCCAGTTGCCAAACCAAAAATAAAACCTATATCAAATAGTTTGGCATCAGGATAACATTAAGCAATGTCGGTATAACCCACTTCAAAACAGAAATAATAAAATTAGATTAAAAATGTATGAATATATTTTAATGTGTTTCTTCCTTCAACAATTGCCAGACCATCACTCTACAATCCAGAAAATAGTTGAAACAATCATTCTAACTAAAATACTGACATATAATAAAATAATTATACATGACTAACACAACAGGTCTTTTTTATGATTGATTTATTATTGTCCCTTACTCCGCAAATAACAATGAGCTTCATCTCATTTAGGTTTTGGAAAGGTCTCAGTTTCGGAGAAAGATTTTTTCAGTATAAACTATATTTCTTCAAACATGTCCAACTAATAAACAAGAAAAAAAGAAACCAATCAAAGAGAGAAAGAAAGGGAGAAACCAAACAAATCGAAATTATTATACTATTGTAGAATACTGAAAGAAATTGTCTTTTTTTCTTGGAAAAGGGGATGGAAGGTATCACTTGGAAGTTTCTAAAATGTTAGGCACAAAATTTGGTCACATTCTTCAAGGCATTTGATATTCAAACAATGTCCCTATGTTTACCAGTAAGTTTTTAAGATAGGGTTTGAGCTTGTCAACAACATATTGGCATAAAATAAAAAACAAGAAACAACAATTTCCATACCAAACAAGATTTATATTTTAGAGTACCTTTAAATCTAACAGCACGTGCAAGCTCAAAATTGATTTTAAGGTCACTTTTTTGGGTGTGTACCAATCAAATAAAAATCAACTTGTCTACTAGTACGCAGTCAATGTGTTTCAGCGTGGGTGAATTCAAAGATTCGGTGGGTGGATTTAAAGGTACTCTATATTTTATTATAAGGGAGCACCAAGTTCTTTTTTTTTAAGTTAGTTAAGCTGGGATTGAAGCTGCATCCACAAGGTAGAGTCATCGTGCACCATCCAGTGGGAATACCCATTTCCGGAGGCCACAAATAGCCCCCAATACTTGCATCTGTAAAGGGTAATCTATGATTCTACAATCATAAAGGAACATAAAAAAGAAAGGATAATATTCCCATACGTATTAGAATGATAAAAATTTGGTTTTTCAAACCCTGAATAAAATAACCCTTCCCAGCTGATGAGGGAAGAATGCTTTTACATAAGACTTTTTATTAGTTTTCGAGCCTTGGAAAAGCAAGAGTAATTGCAAGTGTTGTTTGTGACCAAGGGCCACTGTTTATTGATCTTTGGACTCATGTAAGTGGCATCATCGTATGGTGGTTTCTGTAACTACATGATTGGGGAAATCCTTTTAATGATTCTTGCCTTTATAGGCCATATGTATTGCAGTTCATGGGATGCATATAAGGCAGCTTTCATAAGTACACAAGATAGACGGAAACTTCCTTTTCTTTGCATGAAAAACATCCCTCAATGAGACATGCATCAAGAGCTGTAAAACTTTTTCTCTCTCTAGCACATGTGGTACCAGTTGTGTCAAAGAGAATTTTTCTATTGATAAAAGATGGACTTTCATTGAAGAATTAAAACTTCATCTAGGGTCACAGGGTGAGTGAGGAGCTCCGCAGGTCTAGAAGAACTGCAAAGCTATTACATACAATTATGGGGCATCGGTTGCCTCATTTGCAGTACAAAATAGATCAGGCCAAAATATGCCAGTTGAAGTATCTTGTTGTGACTATATCTAGTTGCTTTCAGAAGAATTTTAACAAGGCAACATGATGTACATTCACTTCTACGGAGAACCTACGTGGCATTATGCTACCGAATGCGAACTCACAAAAGAGAGTAGTCTCTACTGCAGAGTAAACACATGATCACAGTGTTCAATTGAAAAATGCTTTTAATTATCTTTACTTATTATAGATCAAGTATAATAAGTAAAGTCGGCCGTGAATGAAGGATTGAGACGTTACAAGCACAAAGGAAATAGGAGAAGAGGAAGACCAAGGGAAGCAGTGAGAAGAAACAGGAAGGATTGCAAAGTTAAGGAGATCTCGGCGCTGATCAGAAATGAGTGGAGAAATACAACTCGCAAAGCTGGCTCCAAATGGATGGGATAAGGCAAAAGATGATGATTGTACGCATGGAAGCCAATGCCACAAGAGCGTCAGTGCCCTTCAACATCAATAATGCTTTATTAATCTACCCACAAATAATGGCTTGTGCAACATAGAACATGAGACATCCAAATTATAAGCCTTTAAGGCTTGCTCTGAGTTTCCTCACAGTGAAGACACCTTTGTAGGTATCATAACCTGATGCCTATAGAACCCTATTCACAAACTCAATTCACATTTCATTTTAGCCTTCTCTTTTTCAAGAAAGTCAAAACAGCCACCCAAAGTTTAGCGAAGCCCAGAATATTCATCTTTGCAATGAAAACTGCCCAAGAAGGTTTCCAAATCATTCTTTAACTATTCCTCTTCAGAGAGAACAGATTCAGAGTAACCAAAAACAATAAACTAAATACCAACTCAAAGAATTTAGAATAAATTATTTTTGCATACCGTAGGGGCACGAACTAAAGTTGGATCATTGTTGAGATCAAATGGATTTATGGATTTTGATGGATGTGGAATAGTTGGCATCATCTGCAACAGAAGAAATCATACTTAGAAGTTATTGTCAATAGCATTTAGTAATCAAATGTGAGCAGATAATCTAAACCTCTTAAGGCAACACAAAGACATAATGGTACTTGATATACCACTGCAGTAGGATAGTGCATCATGCCAAATCCCATGACCTGTGGAGGACCAGTTTGCCAACCAGGAACTGATACAGGGGCAGGTGAATAAAGTGCAGTAAAAATGTCCTGCAATACACACATATTAGCTAATTTTAAAAAGCATATGAAATGAGACCAGAGACAACCATATAAGAACACTTACCTCTGGAAGTTCTTTTCTTCCAATAGGTTTTGCCACACCAGGGGGAGGTTGTGACAAAACTCCAGTGCTTGTTTCTTGTTCTGGCTTTGATGCAGCTTGAGAGTGTTGTCCAGTTGGAGCGGCCAAAGGGCCTTGTACATTAGATGCAAGTGATGAATTCCATGGCTGTGAAGAACAATGTACGACAGATAACAATGTAAACTACTAAATCTATAATGTAACAAAACAGAAAACAGAGACTGCTAGCAGGCATGAATTACCTGATTGTTTGGAGCTCCAGCAACTAGTGGGCTGAACTGTGAAACAGTAGAATGACTATCAGCAGCTGCAAATAAAGAAGGCTGTTGATGCTGCTGCATGATCGGCCACTGACCACCTTGAGTACCTTTACCAAAGGAATCTACTGGCAAAGTTGGCATGTTGCCGACAGGTGCAACTGTTGGAGCTGACAATTCTAATAGTGATTCCAATGTGGTTGTATTTGAAGGAGCCTGAGGCGCTTTTTCCTGTTTACCCAGATCAAAAGATGCCCAGTTTGCACCATCAATGGATGGAGTTGTTGATGGTTGCGGAACAGATTGACCTGTAATCGAGGGATGTTGTTCTGTAGGAACAGGAGGTTCAGGATCTGCATTAAAATCAATCAAGCTTCCTGAATTTACCCTCTTCAGTTCCACTGTATTCCCATCAGCCGAGCCCATGCTACTGGAAGATGTCGTCCTCTGCGATGAAAACCCTTCTAAGGATTAGTATGCAACTTATTTTAGAAATTACACATCCATATAAGCTTCCAAATCCAGAAAGTAATTTAATATAATTCAAATTGCAACAGTCTATGCGACACCAGTAAGGTATTTTCAAGATTTCGTCCTGTCTATAGCCACATCCCAAAAAATAAAATCAAAAATGTACAGAATTATATGATACCAAGAGCCCCTTATTCAAACAGACGCTCTGGAAACTTACTCTTAAGAACCAAGATCTTAGAATAAGTTGTCAATAGAAGTTAATATAATTCAAGTTGTAACAGTCTATGCGACACCAGTAAGGTATTTTCAAGATTTCATCCTGTCTATAGCCACATCCCAAAAAATAAAATAAAAAATGTACAGAATTATATGATACCAAGAGCTCCTTATTCAAACAGACGCTCTGGAAACTTACTCTTAAGAACCAAGATCTTAGAATAAGTTGTCAATAGAAGTTATCCATAGACCCAGCTCTTGCTGAAACACAACCTACAGAGTTCCTCAAGTCATCTACTACTATAAAAGGAAACTCAAGATGATTAAGAAAAAAACCTCTCCCCCATCATAATCCAAACCTCTATAAGTATCTTATCCATCTGGTCCTCTCATTTTTTTTAGCTAAGGCTAATAGAGGTTTGAATAATGATAGGGGAGAGTTTTTTTTTTTTTAGCCAAGGCTAATTTTACTTTTGCTTCAAATGTTTTGCTAATCAGCCCTTGATTTGGTTCTTCTTCTTACTCGACTTCCATCACATATTCCATATTTTAACGAGTCCTCAAAATTTATTTTTCATCTATTCTTTATCTCATCATCTTTCACCAGAACCATTATTAGTATGGCAACAAACCCAATTCAAAGAGTAGGCATCCACCGTAATCCCCAGAACTAAGAGTACTGACATTACAACCCCTTTTAACCAATTTCCATCAAGCAATATTATCCAAACAGAAAAACTTGAATGATTAGCTGCTAAACAGATCAAATCTGAATTGTAAACAAGCAATGGAAGATGTCTGATGTTTGCAGTTTTTACTAGAGCCAACATATGGCCCGTCAATAAACAAAGGGAAATAATCTCAATACATTTCATTCAAAATGGCCCGTGCGATGGCAACTGCTATCCACCCAAAGTGATAGGCCATGGGTTCGAGTCCGGGAATCAGCCTCTCCAAAATGGGGGGAAGGCTGCCTACCATCTACCTCTCCCAGACCAAGTGCGGGCCTTCTGCACTGGGTATGGCCTTTTATTTCATTTGAAATGGTACAATAATATATATGTGATATTGATTCATATCCATGTCATGATTCCATGGTGTCTATATGTTGTCCAACAAAAGCTATTATTAATTGGACAGGTCATGCACCACATACAGTGCATGGGTCACCAAAATTGAACACATGGCATATATCTTCACAAATCTGAGTTGTTTAATTGGCAGACCACCATCTAAACAGGACTGAGCCCAAACATCATGCTCATCAGAGAATTCAAACGAGCCGGTCACAGCACTTTTGATCATTTAATCTAGATGCTGTCCATGCCTGCTTTCTCTGCTCATTTGAAGTTTCTTAACTTCCTATAAGCTTTTGATCATATAATAGAGATTGTTCAGTGATGCAATTTTTGGGCTAAATCTGTTCTAGACAATGGCCACTGTACACAATTGAAGAAGATGAATGCCATGGATACCTAGTTGATGACCTGTGCACCACAGCTGGTGCATAGTCCCATCCACACAATAGCAGCTCCTTCAACAAAGGAGCTTTGACATCAAGCGAATAAACATTTAGTATCATCACCGCTCATCTCACCCTAACAATTGTACACTCTAACATGCTATGAAACAATATCAAATAAGAACTGCACGCATTCTCTCCGCATAACAGTTTCAAATTGCAGTTCTGAAGAAGTCCCACCTGTGTTGTATGTACAGAACCATCCACAAGCTTGCCAGCAGTTGACTTAGGAGGGTCACCTATCCGAAGAGGTGGGGCATCGGCCCCCAATATATCTCTAACAGGGCGAACCACTGGGGGACTTGATGAGTCCAGGTCCTTTTGATGGTTTGGTGACCTCCCCTCTGACTTGGATGCTCCATCAGGAAACTTTCTGTCTTCAAATTTTTTATTCTGGCTTCCATTTCTAAATCTGTCATCTCGAAGCCTGTCATCTACCACCTCAAAGCGCGCAGGACTTTTCCTATAATCACCATACCTTTGAGTTTCTTGCTCATATCCTGGACTTCTTCTCTCATCACTGTATCTATAATTTCTGTCCTCACTTCTTCCGCCAGGACTAGATCGATCACTGTAACGCCGTTCATAAGTATCTTCGTATGGCGGACTTCGAGAACCACCACGAATTGCTTCTGTCCTCTTGTTATCAGTAGCATCCTCCCTGTCAGCCTGAACAATTGATAGAAGAAATAATTTTAACAAATGAAGACAGCTTCAACTAGGAAAAGGTCCAAGAAAACCTTAGAAAAATGCCAGTGCATTAATGAGAAGCAAACTTTTTAATTTTGTAATTGAGAGCAATTTGGCATACCATCTTCACCCTTGGGGGTCTGTCAGTACTTCTCTCTCCAGTGTATCTTCTATCCACATAGACATGCTTAATGAAATCCCTGAGTCTGTCAACATTACTACAAGCAAACATTTGGATCAGAATTTCACCTATTGATAAAATACATAAGCGCAACATAGATTTGGCGGTAACCTGCTATCAGGTATAGAATGACGTTGCGGATCCCATTCTTTGAAATAAACTTCTCTTGCACGCTGAATAAATGAGAGAATGGCATAGTTCAATAACATGTGTGAGGGAAGTTTGTTATGGATGTTATCAGATTGAAGGAGTAGCACTCTAAGCATCTGCAGAAAGTTTATTCATGTATACCTCATTTCCCCCTCCTTGCAGAGCAGTAACTTCTTGGGAAGTGAATTTAGCCATAGATACTGATTTCACACGGTGGGTAAACTCCCGGCTAAAAATGTTTCAAAAAAACAATATAAGTCAGCACAAATAATAGTTTCTAAGAAGAAAGTGCACTTTAAATTCTTCGGGAGCTAATTGCAAAATGAAATTAACCATTTTTATTAGAATTCCCCGAACAAAAGAATCTGAAATTTCATAATTTCACAGAGATATCCATGATGATGTCATGCACCATGTATGAGGGAAGCCTTTTAGATTCTAGAATATGAAAAAGATAATAAAAACAATGAACAGAAAAGACAACAGCCACAAAGAGATATCATCAATACTTACTGTATCCCACTGCAGGTTGTGCAAACAAATGTCCAGAAGTTTGTACACACATATTGTGGTCCCTGGTTGACAGGAAAAAGTTAGTCAGGAATTTTCTACCAAATACCATCCTTCATCAACGAAAATGACACTAGCTACAGAACTCTATTCCACAACCACATAATCCCAAACAATGAACTAAACAGTGTCGTCAAAACTGCAAGTCAAACAATTCTGCTGTCTTCAAAACTAGAAGCGGTTGAATACATACAACCGCCAACAGAATAAAATGAAAGAAAAAATAAAAAAAGACCAAAAAAATCCTAGTAAATAATAATGTTGTTGTTTATAATTCAGTTTCCGCAACATTTCCACTTTTTTGTAAAGCTTATAATAATTTTGCAACCGAAAAACATCTACCAGCAAAATCTAGTTCACAAATATCAAACAAGTTGTTTTACAAAATTTTAAAAAAAATTGAGAAATATATATATCATAAACTGCAGAATGGGAAATGGTCTGGTACCCTCCTCAAGTCAGCTATAAAAACAAGGGATAGAAGTAGGAAGCGGCAAACAAATTAAGAATGCATTCTGTAGAAACAACCAGCTATCCCCACAGATCATCGAGGTAGAAATTAGCAAGGTTATACAATCTTAAACATAATCAGCAGCCCACATACGCATTCATAATTTCAGCTAAAAGCCAACAATCAAGAACCACTCCACCAAGGGCTTGGGCCTGTAGCACAATGGAAGGTTTATAATATAGCAACGTCAAGGTCGCAGGTTCGAGCAGCTTACCTATCAAAGAAAAAGGAACCACTCCACCATTTCTTAAATGGATCCCACATATTTCCTTTACAATGAAATCACATACAATGAAAAAGTAATACAATTGAACCTCAGTTACTCTTGCTTGCTAACAATGATTTTCAAGTAATAGAGTTGATGCGGGACAAACGCTACAACCCTAATTATGCAAGTTTGGGATTACCCACAAATTAAATTGAATAAAGGAAATAATCAAATTCACCCAAACACATAAAATAAATTTAATAAATTCAATAAAGCAACTAGGTTAATTCAATTTAGCGTTCACATGCATCTATATTTCTCAATCTAGAAAAACGGATCCGATGAAGGATTCGGGTTTCACTCTAGTTTAGGGTACCAAGCGATAGTGACGGCATCGTCTCTTGATTCCACTTGGGTTTGAAAATAACGGCTCAAGGGATTAGATTTAACAAGAGGGATAGATCAAAGATAAACTAATAATATTTTGGGGTTTTGGAATTTATCAAAGCCAAAAAAAAAAAGATATTACCAAAGAAAAGATAGAATAAGAGGATAGAGGTCCAAGGCTTCACACCAAGGATTTCCGAGGCTTCACACCAAGTCGCACGAGAAATGAATAAACACTCCTCAAGTTTCGAAAGATTCGCTCCTTCGATCGAAAACTCTCCACAAGTTCTCTAGGGTTTGCACAAAAGCAACTCTCAAATTTTCATTAATCAAAAAACTAATTATAATGTTTATTTAGAGACCTTATATAAGAGGCCTCCCTAAAAAAAATAAAACCCTAAAACAAATACTAAAAAAAGACAAGTGCCCTTAAAAACCTAAATTTCATCAAAATTTGCACTGTAGCTCGATCAATTGAGATACTGTAGCATTGTAGCTCGATCAATCAAGTTACTGTAGCAACTTTCAATTTTTCGAATTTGAATCGCTTTTCTATCGATCGATCGATTGAATGGTTGATCAATCGACTAGGCATTGCTCCAGCACACTAATTATGTTCCTTTAAGCTTGGTTCTGATTTTCGCTCTGGCTCCTTTTCCGCTTCTTTGGTAGTTGGACAATTTCTCGGCCCGTATCCAATGGCCTTGATCTTGATGTCCCCATCAATTCTTCCCGGGTGGGAAAAACTCATCTCAGATGAGTTAGGGAACCCATGGATGGGCACACTTCGGGAGCTCCATTCGTGGCTTACCTTTCCACGCTGTGAGATACTCGTGATGTTTACTTGTATTGGCATTGAAGCTTGGAAATTCTATAACCTCCTCATTTGACATTTTCTCATATTGCACAAGTAAGGTACGGGATACAAACTGGGTAAATGGGTGTGTTCGATTGGTTGCTCAATAAGGAAGGGATCAACGGGTATGGTTGTTGGATCTAGAATAGGCGTAAGATCTAATATTGCAACTATTGGATGGTCGCCCTTGTCTAAAAGAAGATCTAGACCTCCATCATTACTCCTTTTCAAGATTGGAAAAGATTCCACATGCTCAGGACTATCAGAAATTAACACAAAACTATTAGTATCAAATTCATTAAACATATTCAACGTGTTAGTGCGATCAAGCATATTTCCAATGTTCAATAAATTCTTATTGTTAATTCCATATGATTTAGAATGAGAATATGCTTCTACGACCTCTAATGACTCACTTGGTACAGACACACTATCAGCACTGCCTCCGATAATAGGAACTGTCCTAATGCAACCTACGGTTTTTACCGGAACTTCACCTTCGTCATCACTTGGTGTGTCACACGATTCGTACACTTCTTCGGATAACTCATTGCTCTCTTTCTCGGCATGCTCTTGAATAATCAAGTTTGACCTTTACTAGGACATTGGGATGCAAAGTGACCAAAACCTTAACACTTATAACATTGTTGCGGAGCACATCTAGAACTCTCAATCATTGGTCCCTTTCCTTTGTCAATCTGAGGAATCACGGATTTTGAAGATTGACTAAAGGGCATTATTTCCCTTTTCTATAGGATTTGATTGATACTCAAGTTTGTAAGACTTAGATCGGCCATTACTGGGGGTGTCGAGATACCGTTCTAATTCTTCAACCCTAGCAAAACATTCCTCGAGATCTGCAACGGGATAAGGAATGAGTTCCCACTATAACTTTGGTCGAAGACCCATTTGGAATCGGGAGAGGGTAACTTTCGCAAGCTCATCTGCATCGGCTTAGGCATCAGGTCTTCAAACCGATCGATGTACTCTGTGACAGGGGAATTTCCTTGATGCAATGGCTGCCACTAATCAAGAATACGTTCATCATAGGATACGAGAACGTATTTTTCATGCAATTGGACTTTCATTTCAGTCTACGTGGAAATAACACGAAGACCCTAGATTTGCCTACGACGCTCTACTCCCAACCAATAAAGTCTAGCTTGACCCATAAGCTTCACTTTGGCGAATCTGACCTTGTGTTCTTCGGACATGGCATACCACTCGAAGTAATTTTCCATACTGGTGACCAATTTGAGAAAGACCTTGGGTTGTCTTTTCCCATCAAAAGTAGGGGTATCCATTTTCACCAATTTCATGACTTTATCGTCTTGACTTAGTTGAATTTCACGACGACGAGGACCCTCCCTCCTACGGCCGTTGGGGTTGACTCTGGTGTGATTCTCAATGATGAGTTCATTGATCTCTTCAAATCAGGTTTCTAAAGCCTCATGTCAGGCTTGTTGATCAGCAATGAGCTCATCCATCCGGGTTTGACTAGGGGTCACTTTAGATGCAAGACTAGATGGTGTAAGACAAAGTATACGAAAATAAAATGAACCCTAAAATCTATTAGAGATCCCTGTTAAGGTTCCGACTTAATCGATCAATCGGTAGTGTTAGTCGATCGATCGACTGTCGCGGAGAACCCTAAACTAAAAACTGTGCTTTGATACCAAAACTGATGTGGGACAAACGCTAAAACCCTAATTATGCAAGTTTGGGATTGACCACAAATTAAATTGAATAAAGGAAATAATCAAATTCACCCAAACACATAAAATAAATTTAATAAATTCAATAAAGCAACTAGGTCAATTCAATTTAGCGTTCACATGCAACTATATTTCCCGATCTAGAAAAACGGATCCGATGAAGGATTCGGGGTTTCGCTCTAGTTTAGGGTACCAAGCGACAATGACGGCGTCGTCTTTTGATTCTACTCGGGTTTGAAAATAACGGCTCAAGGGATTAGATTTAACAAAATGATAGATCAAAGATAAACTAATATTATTTGGGGTTTCGGAATTTATCAAAGCAAAAAAAAAATATTACCGGAGAAAAGATAGAATAAGAGGATAGAGGTCCAAGGCTTCACACCAAGGATTTCCGAGGCTTCACACCAAGGCTGCACATCGGTTTCACACAAAGTCGAACGAGAAACGAATAAACACTCCTCAAGTTTCGAAAGATTCGCTCCTTCGATCGAAAACTCTTCACAAGTTCTCTAGGGCTTGCACAAAAGCAACTCTCAAATTTTCATTAATCAAAAAACTAATTACAATGTTTATTTAAAGACCTTATATAGGAGGCCTCCCTAAAGAAAATAAAACCCTAAAACAAATACTAAAAAAAAAAAAGTATTCCCTCAAAACCCAAATTTCGTTAAAATTCGCACTGTAGCTCGATCAATCGAGTTACTATAACAACTTTCAGTTTTTCGAATTTGAATCGCTTTTCTTCGATCTATCAATTGAATGGTCGATCAATCGACTGGGCATTGCTCCAACACACTAATTCTGTTCCTTTAAGCCTAGTCCTGATTTTCGCTCCGGCTCCTTTTCCACTTCCTTGGCTGTTGGACAATTTCTCGGCTCGTATCCAATGGCCTTGATCTTGATGTCCCCATCAAGAGTCCCTCGATTGTAGTACAAGTGTACTGCTAGGTAAAATTTTAATAGATAAAAGCTACTAAACCCTAATTTTGGAATGTCTCCCTTCAGCACTGTGATTAGAAAGTATTTGGTTAAAGTACTAGGATTTTATTGGCTTGATCAAAGGTTGGTGCAGCTCATTTGAAATGGATGGTTTGAAAGGATTCAAGTCTGCAGCTACACTTGACGGTCTAAAACGTAAAATCATTGACTGGTATATGGAAACATTTGGCAAAGTGATGTGAGGAAAGATTTCTATATTGCAAGATATTATGAAACTTGATTCTTTGAAAGAGAATGGTTCTTCACCTCAAAAACAAGAGAGATGCTATATAAAGGGTTTGAAGAGTAGTAGGGCTTGAGGAGACTATTCAAAGGGAAAATTCGTTGGTTTGTTTGCTTCGAAAAGGGAATCAAAGCACAAAACCTCTTTTTCTGATGATAAATGGCAGTGAGTGCAACCATTAAAGGGTAGAATATGTTCATAGTCCTCTTTACCCCACCCCACCCCCCCTCCCTCCATCAACGATCCTCCAAAGTCCAGACTAATTTTAAGAGCCTAAGCTTTGTTTGGGTTAGCTCTTCGGGCAAAATAGTCGCTCTCTGCTCCGCGAGGAACTGTTGAGGCTCAAGTGCTTGCTTGGTTAAGGTCGGCTCTCAACCCTGGCGTAGAGCCAAAGAATAGATTTTGGCAGTTTTTAAAAGAGGAGATTAAAGTTGTACTCTTTTAAAAACTCAATTGCAGAAGAGTTTTTTACAGAAGAAAAAAATTTCACGGGGATGCTATTAGCCACGGATTTTTCTTGTAATACCAACTCTACCCTCTTAAAAAAAACTATACGTTGAATACTATTCATATCCACTCTCTCTCTCTCTCTCTCTCTCTCTCTCTCTCCAAAAGTAAAATGATCATTATCTATATTATCTAAAACTAGCATTGATTCATGTGGCTTTTTATACATCAATAAAAGATTGATATTAAGTGCAAGTGAATATTGTGTTTCTTTTGAATGAATGAGGTACAATGTTATAAATCATTAGCTTACAAGTTACAACCAACAATAACTTCCTGGTCATTTTGGTCAATTAACTACAATATGCTATCCAGGAGTTGTTTTTAACAAACGATAACTTTTGTGAGTAGCTCTAAAATAACTCTTTGAACATTGTTACCAAACAACAAATCATGTAAGAGAACTCTCCAAAAGACCACTCCTGACATACCTGCTCTCACAGCAGCTGCTCTTAGCTCCAGGGAGCTAACCCAAACAAAGCCTAGAGACATAATCCTTTAAATCTTTTATCTCTCTGACTGGAAGCTTAATATTTTTACACTTGTCAAATATATATAATGTTGGTCATTAGAAACTTTTTTATTTGACTTCATCATTTTCGAAACAAAACAGTATTTTCTTTTCCAAATCTAAATATTGCATGTCTCTTCATGAGAATCTCGACTTTCTCAAGTTAAACTTTAGAGCAATAAATTTAAAGCTTCAATCTGCATTCATAGCCAAGCATAAATGATAAAATAACATGGTCGATTCCATCTGTCATTGACCACCCTATAGAATCATTTTTTTCACCGTATTACAAATTCCCTAATTTATTTATTTTTCCTTGAGAAGCATTTCCTTAATTCCATCTGTTGTCAATAACCCTTCAATTTTTAGTTCAATCTCAGACAACAAATAATTTGTATCATTCGGTTAACGATCCCCATTCAGAAAACCGATACGTATCGTCCAGCTCCAAAACCGATACATATCGGACAATACATTGGTATGTATCATCCAGTATTTTGTTATTTTATATGGGAGGCACCGGCACAGTACCTTGAATATACCGTACCGGTGACCTCCAAAACCGATACGTATCAGACAATACATATCGGTTCCGGATGATATTTTGACCTATGGATCCCATATTACAAAATAGATAGGGCTCTAGAATCAGCTTATAACATTTATGAGGATCACAAATAATGAATATCAAAATAGTTATAGACTTATAGCTCCTCTCATAGGCAATCACAGATAATGCATATCCAAATAGTTATTAATCCTCTCATGGAATTGATTCAATTTTGGCCAAAATATAATAACAACTCAAAGTAAAAGACATAACAAGTGTCCTCCTCTACGAGTAGGCACATATACACAAGATTACTTTAATGAAAAATCTTCCTTTTAATTGAAGTTCCAAAGTTTTATGTGTTCTACTCGTAATCACCTCCTTTCCATCAACAATTAGCCGTAAAATAAGTTTATTTACACAATTACAAGTAAATACTATGATGAAAGGCCAATATGCTTGTGCATTATTGTAGATGTATTGCACCTAACAATAAAAAAAACAACATGAAGCAATTGATTCCAAACAATACAATGCAATGATCAAGAAAAAGTAAAGAGAAAAATCATACAAGACTGTTACAATTGATGCATCTCCGATTCCCAGGTAGTTTCAAGAGACCGCGAATAATCTTCTCGTTCTTCTCGTCTTCCTTCATACGATTTGCCATTTTCGAAGATCCCCACTACTATATATACCACCATACCAGCCACAAACATCAAATTCAGAAAATTAACGCCGGATCATCAACCAAATAAGAAATTCAAGTGTGAAACCCTAAAAATTAGGCAATTTGCATCGAAATTGATATTTGAAACAACAGATCCGGGGATTTGATGCGTCGAGATAAGCTTATAAACGAGTCTGAATCAAAGATAAGCCTAGCAAACCCTAAAAGATTTCTAAATAGTATAACGAGATGGGGAACTGACCTAAATCGTCTGCGATGGAGGAGCTCGTCTGGTGAAACCCTAGCTACTGATGAAAAAATCCAGCAGACGATGGGCGACGATCTATAGAGCAAGATCTATTGCCTTTTCCAAGAGAGAGAAGAGAGGAGAGAGATGAGAGATTCCTTCATTTACCCAATGGTCAAACACAGGAAACGTCGCCGGTTTAACCGGTGGGCCGACCGGTTTTTGCCGGTCCGGACATAGAATTTATCAATGGTACCAAACTGGCCTTTTGGATTTTGCCCGTAAAGCGTGGGGACAGATCATACGAATTTAATGCAATCCGCACCGACATCATAAGATTACCAAGCTCATGAATACCGTCTCAGCCGCTGAAAGTGATCATATCAAATGATAGGCACAAACTATTAGGGTCCCTGACAGTCGTGGAAATCAGATTTTGACATAAACAATGAGTAACAGCTCTTCATAAATTAGATAATTTTCTATTATTATTAACATTCAATTTTATATATATATATATATATATATATATATATATATATATATATAAATGCCAACTGGGTTTAATGTAAGAGTTATTATTAGATGTCTAGCCCTAGCACAATACATCGTGATGGAGTCATGATCATAGGGCAAAAAAATTTCTATAGGTTCGTAGAGGCAGAGGAATCAAGCCAATTACAGATTATGTAAACCTCTTATAAATGCAATTTATATATATTAACTGAAAAGCATAAATCACACACCTGTCAAAAGAAAATACACACCTGTCAAAAGAAAATAAACTCGCTGTGTGTTTGAAAAGATGATTAAATAGACGTCACTCTCATCAGAAGATAGCCTCATTATTGGCTTATAATTGTATTTCATTAATCAGACATTTAAAAAAAATGGTATTAATAGATTTATTATGTTTACACTTCTAAGCAGGTACACTTAATTCTTAAGCGCATAGTATACTTTATAGGAGACTAACCCTCATTTCTCAGGTCTTCCACATTGTTATTTCTGATTTGTCCTGAATTTAATATAAATTCTATCTTTTATAAAATAAATAAATAATAATAATAATAAATAAATAAAAGTATTTTTTATTAAAAAAATGATTTACAATAAAAGGTAGAGGATTATTCTATTAACATAGGGGAGAGGGCGGTGGCACCCTAGATGTGCATGATGTTTAATGATATTGATGGAAGGGCTATACCTTTTTTAGAGGGCTATCAATCCTTCAATTAATGAAACTAATTAAGAGTAGGTGATAAATTCTTCTAACATGTCATTTTTGTGACAATTTTCGCTACTTTAGAATTGAGTTTATATTATGTATACTACATGAATACTTACACTCTTGGGGCTTGTTTGACTCCACATAAGAGGGAACGTGTTTTATGTATCATCACTTAATAGATATGCGTTTGGCCTGTATTGATACTACACGTTATAGATGCTTGTTTGACTGTCCAAACTATGAAACTCGTATTATCCTGATACGCATTTTTTAGTTGTTTGATTGTAAATAATCATAACACCAACTTATATATCATTGAACACCACAAACCTCCACCCTCAACTTGTTTACCTTTTGATCGCATATGGACCAACAATCGGAATTCCCCCAAACTTAGTGAGTTTTTAATCATTATCGTCTTAGACAATTTGAACGGTTTAGAACTCATTTAGAAGGTATTTAGAACTCATTTTAAAAATTTTACATAATCCATAATTTTTTTCAGTAAGAGCATATAGGGAATCTCCTCAAACAAGAAGTAAATCTTGATTTTTCATCAGATGCCAGCATTGCTCAAATAATGGAGCAGTCCTAAAAGGTTATTAACCAATCAATTCACAAAAAATGAATCGATCTCAAGCTCAATTTCTGTATTTTCCCCTAATTTGCATACACGGAATGTGCCGGTAGAGAGGGCGTCAGCGACATTCGTCCAACATGCTTCCATAATAGCACTTTATCGACCAGGAATCGGCGGCAACTGAACGGTCGTCGTCCAATACAAGATCAGTGGTGCTCAGAACGCGCGTGTGGGAGATCTCTGAATCTTTCGGCGGCCATCGGATACCAGTCATCGGAGTAGGAGTAGAAGCAGAAGCCTTGAGCACGGTAGATGGGCTGTTTAGGGTTTCAGTTGGAGGAAAGACGAGAGGAGAGAGAAGAAAGCGTTGGCAAAGAACGAGTTGAGAGAAGGGCAAAGATTGGGCTTTAACTTTTTTGAGAAGTTTGAGCTCGTCACTATGCGAAACGCGTAGTGTTTAAGGCTTACGAAGGTCTATGCTTGCATCCATTTTCGAAGACGCATAGTGGAATCCATACGCTACGCGTATAGTCAAAAGTGCAATCAAACAACCACAAAATGTTTGACTGTCGTAAAGGGCCTCCAAAACGCGTCTGGTTGTACCATTACATGCAATCAAACACGCCCTTGGTATTGTCACTTTTTGGTGTATTGTCTATGTGCAGCCATCATGTGTTCTATTTGATTTGACAATCATTATCTGAAAATTTATGGTGAAAAAGCTTAGGTTGAGAGGCAGTTTTCTATCGTCTAGTTGAAAGTGGTCAAAGATATTCTAAAATTATTGTTCTATTCGAGTTAATTTTTTATTAGTGTTTAATTGCTTTGGATTGTGTAATGGAGATGATTTTTTTCATCCAAATCTTTGGCATTAAGGGCATGTTTGGATAAAAACACGAGAAGTATGGGAAAGTAAAATAATATTCCTATATTTTCTCATGGATACTTAAGTTATAGGAAACCATGGGATTTTTTTGTTTCCTTCTGTTTTTTTGTTGTTTGGATAACCACATTGCTAGGCCGGGAAACGCAGGATTAATCAAATCCCGTGTTTAGATACATATGTACGAAATCGTAGGAATACTCTATGTTTCGATACATATCCAAGAAAATGCATGATTAACCATATCCTGTGTGTTTGGATCAAAATCTGACCGTTTGATGGTATTGAAGATTGGGCGAAAAAAAAATCTCTATTATTTGATTTAAAGAAGTCAATAGTATAAACAAATAAAACCCAGTTTTCAAAGAAAAAATATTGAGTTGTAAATATAAGTACCCCTATTGCCAAGAGAAAAAAGAGTGAGATGCGATAATAGGATATATAAAAGGGTAATTTCATTTACAACCTAAGATTATGCCTTATCAACCCGGATTTCACGTGCTTAAATTATTAACTAGTTTAAATCAGACGATGAATATCATTTTTCACCCCAATCTTCCTCACGATAAATCTTAAGATCATGGCGTGCATATCAGACGGTCAGATGTTGATTCCAATGGTGGACTCCCCTAAAAGCGAAGGTCAACTCCTTTTCCCATAATCTAGGTCACTTTTGGGGATATGTGTCATATAGAATCAAGATCTAATCGTTTGATAGGGGCGCCATAATCTTTAGATCATGAGGAAGATTGAAACAAAAAATAATCTTCATCGTCTGATTCAAATCAGTCAATGGTTTTCGACTGTGAAAAAAATTATGTGGTATTACTAATAAATGGGTGAGAAAAATTGTAACCTTATCTTTTCTTCTCCACTCCTCTTATCTTTTAAAGGTCTCGGCAAATTGAAATGTCGAGTGATACCCTCGAACTCTTCACTCGAAAATGAGCGAAAAAATTGTATTTTACATTCTGACCCTTAAGTCGTTTCCAAATAGCGGAAAACTATGAAAAATAGAATTTGAATCTAAGTATTCCTCTGTTTTCTGCATATCCAAACACGCTTGAAAGGATCTAAAGATCACGATGTGCCTATCAGACGACACACATGGTGATTCCATTAACATATATCTAAAAAATCGAATCGAGTATCAAGTTACTTGGTACTCGAGTGGCTTGCTTAATAGTAGCTAATTTATAAATATTGATTTTTTTTAGATTTTTAATAGCAGATGATGGAAAAACTTAGGTTTTAAAAATGATGGCATTAGGTGAATGAAAGTAGGGGATTTGGAAGTGTGGAGGTATGAGAGGGAGATGGGCTAGGGTTTCACCTTAGGAAAATTAGAGATCCCCAAATGAGGGGGCGGGGGTCTCTATTTATAGGGAAGAGGGTGATTAGTGGCTCCTAATTGAGTTTAGGGCTCTAATGGTGGCTTAAAATTAGGTAATGGGTTCATCTAAGGATTTGGGGATTTTTAGAGTTTGGAGAAGATGACTTTGGGTTTTAATGGTGGATGATAAGGTAGCCACTTAAATGATAAAATGATGATTCTAATGGCTTATGAGGGTCTAAAGGTAGTGGGAACCCTAACTCCAAAGTATGGGATAGTCCACAAGTCAAAAACCCAACGTAGAAAACTCCAAATCTCGAATTTTACAGGTTTTGAAGACATGCATGCATATTATGCACGCATGCTTTAAATCCCCAAAATCCAAATGAGAAGTTCAGGGTCCATGCTAGAGCTATTATGGAGAAAAAAGTTTTTTAGTCATGCGTGCATACTATGCACGCATGAGCAAATTTGCTCATGTGTGCATATTATGCATGCATGAGTTAAATTTACTCATGCCCAATGGATGTATCAATTCGAGCTACCCCAAAACGATATTTGGGGTCTTTCTCTAAGGTTTTTTTTAAGTCTTCCTAAGGGTATCTAAGGTTTCAAGGGTACGAGGGATGCTTTCGGAAGCTTGTATCATCATGAACTAGAGTGCTCAACTTCATACAATATTGAAAGGATTAGACCAAATTTGAGTGTCTACAACTTGATTCTTAGGTGATAGTAATCCAAACCAAAAGAAAATCCTAGCTACACCCATCAATTCAATCACTAAACCACGACATGAAAGTTGTGTGTCATGTGAACCATAAGATGTGAGTAGGCTTAACATTTCTCAGAGTCCGTAGGCTTAATATTTCTCAAAGTCCACAAGATGCGCAACTTGGATGCTACGTGTCAGGTTCATGATTGTATAGTTGTCCAATTTGAAATAATATTTTGATTCTCTTACTTTGTTTTCATTTCGTCGTAAGATAAATCTAAATCTCTTAGCTTGAATAACACTAACCACCTATCCCAACAAATAAATTTCCCATTGTTAAACTAGTATTTAATGAAATGCCCATACAAAATGCAAATTAAAATTCATGATCGAAAATAGCAAAACTATCCCATGATTATCCCATGACATAGATAATACCCACATGATATGGTGCATGTGGTGATCATGCTAGTCAATGTTGTAAATACAATGGTTTGCACCAACTGAATGTTAGGCCATAAAATAGTCATGTCCATAGTCAAATTAACGTGAGGTCGATTGAGGGCACAAACCCCTCCTGAGTTTAAAAAATCTTTTATATATATATATATATAGGGAAATTTTGTTAAATTATTTTCTTAAAAGGAAAAAATAATATTTTCAATAGAAAACTCATCTCCTTCGAAATAATGTTATATAATTTGAATCAATATTTTTAAAGAGTCGGTATTAGGTAAACATGTGTGCCATATTTTGTCACGTCGTCGAATCAATTTCTGTAATGTATGTGTGCCACTTTGAATTATCATGTGTGTTGTCTAATGTGTGCTTCATTTATCTATATATATATATATATATATATATATATATATATATATATATATATATATAAGATTTTTTAAACTCGGGAGGGGTTTGTGACCTCAATCAACCTCACGTGAATTTGACTATGGACATGACTATTTGATGGCCTAACATTCTGTTTGTGACAGCCCGGATTTCGGCACCCCGAAACCCGTGCCATCAGCACGATCATCTTGACCGTGCCCCTTAACTATGCACGGAACACTGGTATATCAAGCATAAAAAGAAATAAGAACAACTTGCGGAATTTAAATCTAATTAGAAATACTTTTCAAAAGACAGTTCTACCCTCATGCCTCTACATGAAGGGAGAACCGATCCGAACCATCGATGATATAAATCATCACAGATGGTTCGCCCCAAAGGAATAATCCAAACTCTACACATATACATGTTTTCACAAAATAAAGGCTTGACATACCAAGCCGTACAATCTCTACTCAAAACTCCTCAAAGTAGCACAACGGAGTCCTCTAGAAGAAGTCCTCTGGAGGTGGCTCCAACTCCTCGCCGGCAGCAAAGTCCGACTCGCCGGGATCAGCGTCCCCTGAAACCTCGGCAGCTGCTACTAATGGACCTGCGACGTATAGTCTATAGGGTGAGCTACATCCTAGCTCAATAGGGAACAAACACTGCTGAACATATAAGTTATAACTCACATATATTCTATGATATGCCATGCATGATGTGACTATGCAGTTGTTGATAAAACAGTTAAAAGCATTCGTTTTACTGTTGATTTCTTATGTTTTCATTTACTCATGAATAATGCTGAAAAGGCCTAAAGCAAAACTTAAACTTTCAACTTAAGTAATCCCGAGCAATATAGCATCGAGCCCCATGAGCTACCCTTCATCGTCATCTATATAGACAGCTTTAATGTATTCCCGAATACCATATAGTACCCAAGCCCCTTTCCACGGGATTGGTGGGGTTTCACTTATCTCAATCAACACCCACGGGTGTGCTTACTATGTCGGATAAGCCTCCGACCGGCCTACGGTTTCCCGCCAGACGTCCACGGATATCCTGCCGTGTCAGTCGTGGATATCCCGCCACGTCGGTGGGGTAACCTAAGGAACCTCAAATAACAAAAATATCGGTGCCTTACATATAGTTATTCACCGTGTAAGTGTGCTATCTTATATCAGTTAGGCCCTATCAAACATGATTCAATCTGTGGATACATCCCTGGGATGTATCCATTAACTTGCATCACACCTGATGCTCTTATCTCTTTACTTCTTCATCCCCTGGGGATGGCTCATTCGTTTTCTCTTATGAATGTCACACACACACACTTTTCACAATTCTTTGAGCAGTAAAAATAATTGAATTGAAATTTATATCACTACATACATGCTCTTGTAAAATAAAGTACATGTTCAAGGTGTTCCCTACCTCAAGTCTTCACTTGTTCAATGCATCAAGGTCCCACGTGGCTCCTCGTGCACTAGCTTACACGTACCACCTATGGTACCACATAACAGGTAAAACACATCACAAGGGATGTAATAAAGAAGGTATAAGATCCTCCAAGAATCTTAAAGTCAAACCTAAAAGTCAACAAAATTTATCCCAGTCGATTAATCGAAATCCCAAATCGATTAATCGAACCTGGTTCGATTAATCGATTTCCAAAATCGATTAATCGAAGGTCAATATCGATTAATCGAAGTAATTTCGATTAATCGAAATTCTCCTTTTCGCAAAGTAAACTCACTGTTGAAACGATTGAGTTTGTTCGATTAATCGAATCGATTTGATTAATGAAATCTTCTTCGCAAAGAACACTTACTATTGACGATTCGAGTTTCCATTCGATTAATCGAATTACATTTGATTAATCAATTCTTCGTAAAAGTACACCTCTTGTTGACGATCGACATTCGATTAATCGAATCCAGTTTCGATTAATCGAATTTCTTCTTTTCGCAAGGTACACCTACTGTTCGAACAGTTGAATTTCACAAGTCGATTAATCGATCCCAAATCGATTAATCGAAAACTCAAATCGATTAATCGAAATCCCATTTCGATTAGTCGATTTTTCCTTAAATCATTTCCTCCAACCCTTGGGGTCCACTTTGAGAGTTCCCGATTAATCGATTTTCAAATCGACATCGAAATCAATTCGATTAATCGAAATCCAACTCGATTAATCGAAATCGTGTCTTCTGACCTTTCAACTTCCTGGCCAATTTCGATTAATCGAAACCCAATTTCGATTAATCGAAATTGTCAGGTTCAGCCCCTTTTCGAGCTGTTCTTCCCAATCTTTTCCCATACTTTTTCCTCTATTTTTCTAAACCATTATCCTATGATTTAACCCACATTTAACCACAACTTAACCCCTATGATCTATGCATCTTATTTACAAGAATTTACCTTGGATAGATCTCAAGTTGATTTCTATCGATAGTTGGAAGGCTAGGGTTTCTAGCTTTGGCTCGATCCCTTGCCGAATCCGGCCTCCTTAATGCTTGACTCCTTCTTCCAAGCTTGCAATAACTCTTCTCTCCTCCTCTCTCTCTCTCTTCTTTACTTCTCTCAACCACAAAAACATGAAAGTTAGGGTTTTCACCCTTTTATCTTATTTCTTTTCTATGTGGAACACATACACACCCCTCGGTGTATGTTACTCTACACACTCTATCTCTCCATTCTTCTACCTTTGGTTCACACATCACATCCGCTCTTCTCACTTTAAGTTCATCTTTGAACTATCTTATGGTCAAACCTAAGACCAATCGCACGGATCCCGAGGTCATAGTTTAACGTGATTTTTTTTAGGCTATTACATCCTCCCCACCTTGGGAATTTTCGCCCTCGAAAATAACCCAAGGTCTCTCTCTCCCACACGCTCGGTGAGGTAGTCCAATTTAGTCGACGCACTCAAGTAGTCACACATTCACACTTATAAACATGGAAGTAAAGTTGTAACAACAAAGAGAAACAATTACACAAAAGTTGAATTTCTATTAATATAGTAAAATTTTACAAGGCGCCATATGAGTTGGCGTACAAGATATCGTCTATACAAAACATGGTGATACAAAAAAAAAAATACAAATAAAACTCATGCAGGGCCCCTCGCTAGGCTCAGGTCAGTTGACGTGGGTCTGCAGGCTGGCTCTGGCTGCGGTGGAAGGGTCTCTGTCGGAGTAGATGTGGATGTGGAGGAACTCAGTGGTGGGATGGAAGATCGGTCCTCTATGGAAGGCGTGCGTCCGCCGTCCACTCTTCTTCAGGGCCAACATATCCATGTAGGTGTGGGGGTAGATGAACTGGAGGTGTGAAACATGAGGAAATCAATCCTCCTGTTCATCCTCTCATTATTCGTCCATTCGGCCACAACACGTCCTCTATGGTAGGGCGGATGGAGGGCAAGGCTGGTAGGATGAGGTGGGAGTCGCGGGCGCTGAGTGTGTGCAGTGGTGTCGGCGTGGTGGTGTGGGAGGGAACCCTCTCCATGGATGGCTCTGGCAGGTGTGCCCCACCCTAGTGGGGTGGTGGCGGTGCTCGCTGGGCCGGGGGGCTGGGAGCGGGACCCGAGCCGGTAGGGTCCGCTTCATCAGTTGTAGAAGCTACGGTCCATGAAGACTTTGTGAATGTCTTCACGCGATCCGTAGCCCTCACCTCGTGAGGTGAGATAGTGTAGGAGGGATCGTTGGAGTAGCACTCCAACATGCTTGAGATGAGCCGAGCATACGGCATCTTCTCCTTGGGCCGCATGTTGCCCTTCATCAGTTTAGTCTTGATGTACCGCATCCCCTCAAGGATGACCTTGGTAGCATCAAACCATCGGCCACAGAAGGCCGCGTAAAGTGCATGTTGCACTTTGTCCACGCTCCCGTGGCGCATCGGGTAAAGGTTGCATTTGATTATGGAGTCGAGCATCCACATGTAGGGTGGAAGATCAACCCTCTTGATGGAAATGCCCGACCCCTTCTTGCCATTTGTCATGAGGGTCATGACTTCCTCAAATCGGGGGTCTTCCACAAAGGGTGGAAATAGGGTAGTCTCGGGGGTGAACTCGAGGTAGCACTCGAGCACCTCGTGAATGTGACGCCGAGTGATCGTGTAGAGACGACCCTCGATCTTGGTGATGATGCAGTCGTCGGTAGGGCCATTGGTTAGCCCTTGGTAGAATAATCTCACCAATCTAGGGTAGTTGGAACTCCGTATTGGTTTGAGAAGATTGCCGAGGGCATTGTTTATGTAGTTTTGAGCCCATTGGGTCTCGCCTACATCGGGATCGGTGAAAAGGGTAGGGTCGATGGTATATTCGACCTCAAAGGTCTTGGCCGCCACCACTGCTTGGTTGCTCCACGTTGGTGGGTGGTGGTGGCATGGGGTGGATAAGACTACAGAGATGCGCCACGAACCGGAGGTGGTCTCCGATTCGACGGTGCCTGAGTCCTCACCGGCGATGGGGTAGGTGGTGGTGGTGCGGTTTCACGCCTAACCGCAACTTCGAGGTTGCCTTCTTCGAAGATAAACGGGTTTTGGGCGGCATGTTCACTAAACTAGGGTTTATCTAGCTTGAATTGAAGAAAAAACGAAATCTAGGGTTTACCTAAGGTTTCGGAGGCTAATGGCGATTTGACGCGAATCGTGGAAACCCAAACCCTAGAGCACTCGGTTGGTTGGAGAAGAAGGAGAAGATGAAACGCCCAAAAAATCCCAAGCCAAATGATTTCGAATGGGGAATGAAATCCCCAAATCTATTTATATAGATTAATCGAAATTCTATTTGATTAATCAAATTTTAAAACTAGGTTAAGCCGCGTAAAATCGATTAATCGATTTCCCAAATCGATTAATCGAAAATAAAATTCGATTAATCGAAAATATTTCGATTAATCGAAATCGTGTTTGTTTAAAACATTAAAATTTTGAGCTCACTGGCGCGTGCCAGACGATTAATCGAAATTCATTTCGATTAATCGAAATCTCAAAATCGATTAATCGAACTTAGTTTCGATTAATCGAAATCGTGCAAAAACTTCAAAAATTTTCCAAAATTTCTTAAGTATTCGATTAATCGAAATCCCATTTCGATTTATCGAAATTTCTTTCTATGCATTTTCTAACTCAACTTTTCATTTCCAGTCACTGGCACATGCCAGTCGACTAATCGAACAAGATCGATTAATCGAAATTCCAAATCGATTAATCGATTTGAAATTCGATTAATCGATTTTGCCCAATTTCTGCAGAATTTCAATCTCTTGTTTTTTTTACTATTTTGACAATTCATGATGATTGGATCAAAATTTCCATTGAAATACAAGTATAGTGGAGATTTCACAACACGTTTGTGGTTTACATTGCATTCTCACGCCGTTGGAAACAAGGTGGTATTGTTCTTTCATATCGGCCTCTCGTTCCCCAAGTAGCCTCTTCTTTAGGATGATTGTTCCATCGAACAAGCACTAAGGGAATTACTTTAGTGCTAAGATTTGTTCTTTCCGATCCAAGATCTCCACTTGGTTCCTCTATCATGCTCATGTCCTCACACATCTCTATAGGTTGCTTCCCTAACACATGAGACGGATCATTCACGTACTTTCGAACATCGATATGTGGAAGACATTATGTACTCGATCGAATAGCGGTGGTAAACTAATGCGATATGCAACTTCACCTATTCCCAAAATTTCAAATGGTCCAACATAACGTGGACTTAACTTCCCTCTTGCCAAATCGCATTACACCTTTCATAGGTGACACCTTCACAAACACATGCTCGCCCACTTTGTAGTCAACACTAGTCCGCTTCACATCGGGCGTAACTTTTTCGTCTACTACTGTCTGTCTTCAACCTTTCTCGATAATTGACGACGGTAGCATTATCTTCAAGTAGCTTTGGTCCTAATACAAATTTCTCACTGTTTCTTCCCGGTTGAGAGGTGACTTGCATCGTCGTCCATATAGAGCTTCATATGGTGCCATGCCAATGCTCGCTTGAAACCGTTATTATATGCCAACTCGAGCATCAGAGATACTCATCCCAAAGATCCTTGCATATCAAGCATGCAAGCTCGAGCATGTCTTCTATCACTTGATTCACCCGCCTGTCATCCATCGGTTTGAGGATGGAAAGCGAACTAAAGTCTAGTCGGCGTTCCCATTCCTTCTTGAAATTTCTTCCAAAACTTGGACGATACTGGATCACGATCTCAAACTATCGCTTGGAATACCATGTAATCTTACAATCTCTTTCATATATAGGTCCGCTAATCTTCCCGCCAGATATCGTAGTATTGTATGGCAAAAAGTGCGCTGATTTGGTCAATCGGTCTACGACGACCCAAATAGCATTATGTCTCTTGGCAGTACGAGGTAATCCAACAATGAAATCCATTGAGATCGATTCCCACTTCCATTCTGGTATTGGTAAAGGTTGCAATAGTCCCGCAGGATGTCTATGATCAACCTTCACTTGTTGACAAGTCAAACATCGTGACACATACTCGGCCACGCCTTGTTTGATCCTTCCACCAATAATTCTTTTTCAAATCTTGGTACATTTTGGTGCTACTGTGGTGGATAGCATAATTTGACTTATGAGCCTCATCCAGAATTGTTCGTCTTAGATCGGTATTATCCGGGATGCATAGACGGCCTTTAAACAACAAAGAACCATCTGCTTTTATTGAGAAGTCCGAACTGATGCCTTCACTCACGTCTTGACGAATCTTTGTTAATCCGGATCTTTCATCGTAGCTCGTGGATATGTTCAAATATCACGGCTTCTTGAGATGTTAGCCAAAAGGATCCGTGTCCTTTGACTCAATGTTCGTGATCATAGCATGCCGTCTTCCAATAGTTTCCATCGGTGCATACCCAAAATCAATGAAGCTAATTGAATGAACCTTTCGACTCAATGCATCTACCACTACATTCGCCTTGAGGGATGGTATTGTATAGAGCAATCGTAGTCCTTGAGGAATTCCATCCATCTCTTGCCTCATATTGAGCTCCTTCAGGTGAACAGATATCGAGGCTCTTATGATCGGGTGAAAATTTCAAAAGTCTCACCATACAAGTAATGTCTCCAAATCTTAAAAATGACCGCCGGCCCCAAGTCATGAGTCGGGTAATTTTTCTCGTGTTCTTTCAGCTGTCTTGATCCGTAAGCTATCACCTTCTTGTGTTGGTTGAGCACACAACCAAGGCCATTGTATGACGCGTCGCTGTACACTGCGTATCCTCCACTGCCTGAAGGAATTGCCAACACTGGAGCTGAAGTGAGTCTCGTTTTGAGTTCTTGAAAACTCTTCTCGCATGCCTCACTCCACTCAAACCTTGAATCTTTTCGTGTCAGCTTTGTGAGAGGTCCCGATATCTTTGAAAACCCTCAACTAAACGTCGATAATAGCCTCGCTAAGCCAAAACTTCGACATCGCCAACCGCCTTTTGGTTGTTCCCAATTAACTATCGCTTCTATCTTTGCCGGATCTACTGTGACACCATGCTTTGAGACGACATGTCCCAATAACCTAACTTCTTCCAACCAAAATTCACACTTACTGAGCTTGGCGTACAATTGGTGTTCACGTAGCGTCTGTAGAGAAATCCTCAAATGTTCTTCGTGTTCCGTCTTGGATTTGGAGTATATCAGTATATCATCAACAAATACTACAACGCAGAGTCCAAGTGTGGTTTAAACACTCGGTTCATCAGATCCATAAACGACGCCGGAGCATTCGTCAATCCAAACGGCATCACAAGGAATTCATAGTGTCCATACCGTGTCCAAAAAGCTGTCTTCTGAATGTCCTCAGCCTTGACTCAAGAATCGATGATACCCAGATCTCAGTCTATCTTGAAAAATACTTTGCACCTTGCGCTTGGTCGAATAGATCGTCAATTCTAGGCAAAGGGTATCGGTTCTTCACGGTGAGTTTGTTCAATTGTCGATAGTCAATGCATAGTCTCATTGACCCATCCTTCTTCTTGACAAACAAACCCGGTGCTCCCCATGGAGACACACTTGGTCTAACAAACCCCTTGTCCATAAGTTCTTGTAGTTGTTCCTTCAACTCCTTTAACTCAGCGGGAGCCATTCTATAAGGTGCTTTCGAAATAGGCTCCGTTCCTGGTGCTAAGTCAATGGCGAATTCTACTTCTCTTCCGAGGTAATCCAGCAATTCTTCCGAAACACGCCAACAAGTCTCGCATAATTGCTATCTCGTAAATGACGTTTCTTTCCTCCTTGTCCTCCTTTAAGAAAGCTAAGTATATCGCTTTGATCCCTTTCGATCATTTTCTCGGCCCTTCTTCTTTGAGATCACAAGTACGATGACTCCTTGAAACCGAAATGATCTTCTTGTGTTGGGTCCGAAATGACTACCTTGTTCTTGCAATCAATGGTCGCACAATCTTTGCGCCAACGGTCCATGCCAAGGATCACATCAAACCCTTGCATGTCTAACATACCAACTTTGCCTCCAATTCATGCACTTCTAAGTCTTGAACCCCTACGATGATGGATTTGCAAGCTAACTCCGTGTCTACTAACTCTCCTCGGAATAGACACGAGATAGGGCCGAAATCCAACGTCAGGAACGATCTTCATCTTCTTAGCAAAGCGTGGAGTAGCGAATGAGTGGGTAGACCCGGGGTTTATCAACACTCGAGCGTCATGTCTAAATACACTTCCCCCCTCATACATAGTTAAAATACCTATCATATTTATACACATACATACGGAAATTTACGATTCTAAATGCTCTCACAGTTGATATTAAAAGAACCTACACTATTCCTAATGCATGCACCTTTTTCCATCTAAAATTCTTTATGAAACGGAAATTTTCTTTAATAAAATAAAATTTCTCACCTTGGATGACGTCGTGCACATTCCACCTTCTGACGGTGCGTTGCATAAACTCTCCCCTAACAATCGGCTTCCTTGCTTGAATGGGTGGTAGTCAATGCTGAAAGCCGTCTTTGCCCTTATCCGTCTCGGGGCAATCCTTGATCAACTGGCCCACCTTGCCACATCGGAAACAACCTCTAGATCCGATTTTGCAGTCTACAGTCCTATGCGGCTTGCCACATCTGGCACACGTCTCTCGAGGTCACGGAAGATGCGATGCGAGAACCACAATGTGATAGTGGCACCGATGAACATGGCGGGGCTCTCATAGCGAATAGGTCTCCCAGCGCAAGTAATGGAAACCTCTGTTGGTGTTGTTGTTCTTTGTTGCGGTCTTCCAAAACCTCCCTGGCTGCGGTCTCGATTTTCGACCCAGAACCTCGGCTTTTTATTCACGGTTCAGTAGTTCCCCATCCTTCCGTGTTCAAGTCCTCCTCTCTGTTGCTCTCTCTGTCTATATCTGTTTGTTCTCCTCTTCAACCAATGCTTTGCTCATGACCTCTTCATAGGTCCTCGGTTGAAATGGACTCGCCTCCCTAACCTCGGGCTTCAAACCTTGCTGAAACCTCTTGGTTCATCACTTGAGCGACGTGTCCGGAGCAAAAGCAAGTCGAGAAACTCTACCCCGTATTCTCTCACGGTCATTCTCCTTGTACTAACTGCAAAATTGTATCTCTAATTGGTTCCTCACCACTCGGAAATATTGTTTGTTGAACTCCTCAACAAATTCCTCCCAAGTCAAGGCAACTCGGGGTCTCCCAGGCAGGAGTCCTTATCACGGACTTCCACCAAGGCCCACCTCCCCATCCAACATGTAAGCCCCATCTTACACTCTCGTCTTCCGTGCAAGTTAGCACGCTAAAGACTTCCTCCATCTCCACCAGCCAATTCTCAGCGGCCATTGTGTCTGCCTGCCCAGAAAATGAAGGAGGTCTCATCCTTCTAAACTCTGTAAAAGATGAGGGCACAGGCAACGCAGTCCCATGTGGTGTAGGTGGTCACGTTTCTTGACGATGAGCCGCAAAGGATGTCTTGTTGTGCCATGGCAGCCATAGTCTCCATAGTGTGCATCATCCTTGTCGCTCCTCTCTATCTTCTTGCCTTTCTCTCAATCTTTCTTGCTCTCTTAGATCTTGATCTCGATGATCTCGATCCTCTTCCCTCGTTACCTCTAAAGGCACTCTGTTGGTAGGAGAGATGTAACCATCTCCACTACGTAAACTCCTTTGATGGCCTCCTTGGTGGCCTCTCCCTCTAGTGACATTTGCGTTTGCATTTGAAACTAAGTTTTGTAGAAGCCCCTATGATCACGAAAGAATCCTTGTCGAAATTGCTAAAAGAAAATGGCTTTGATAAATGGGATGTTCAAACCCGTGCCATCGACGATCATCTTGACCGTGCCCCTTAACTATGCAGAACACCGGTATATCAAGCATAAAAAGAAATAAGAACAACTTGAATTTAAATCTAATTAGAAATACTTTTCAAAGCAGTTCTACCCTCATGCCTCTACATGAAGGAGAACGATCCAACCATCGATGATATAAATCATCACGGATGGTTCGCCCCAAAGGAATAATCCAAACTCTACACATATACATGTTTTCACAAAATAAAGGCTTGACATACCAAGCCGCATAATCTCTACTCAAAACTCCTCAAAGTAGCACAACGGAGTCCTCTAGAAGAAGTCCTCCTGAGGTGGCTCCAACTCCTCGCCGGCAAAGAAAGTCCGATCACGGGATCCCCTCAAACCACCGGCAATGCTACTAATGGACTGCGACGATAGTCTATAGGGTGAGCTACATCCTAGCTCAATAGGGAACAAACACCGAACATATAAGTTATAACTCACATATATTCTATGATATGCCATGCATGATGTGACTATGCTTGTTGATAAAAGCAGTTAAAAGCATCGCTTATCGTTGATTTCTTATGTTTTCATTTACTCATGAATAAAAAAGGCCTAAAGCAAAACTTAAACTTTCAACTTAAGTAATCCCCGAGCAATATAGCATCGAGCCCGATGAGCTACCCTTCATCGTCATCTATATAGATAGCTTTTAATGTATTCCCGAATACCATATAGTACCCAAGCCCCTTTCCTCGGGATTGGTGGCGGGTTTCACTTATCTCAATCAACACCCCTGGGTGTGCTTACTATGTACGGATAAGCCTCCGACCGCCTACGGTTTCGCCACAGATCGGTCACTTGGATATCCCGCCGTGTCGGGCCGTGGATATCCCGCCACGCCGGTGGGTAACCTAAGGAACCTCAAATAACAAAAAATATCGGTGCCTTACATATAGTTATTCACCGTAAGTGTGCTATCTTATATCGCTTAGGCCCTATCAAACATGATTCAATCTGGATACATCCTGGATGTATCCATTAACTTGCATCACACGATGCTCTTATCTCTTTACTTCTTCATCCCACGGGATGGCTCATTCGTTTTTCTCTTATGAATGTCACACACACACTTTTCACATTTCTTTAAGCAATAAAAATAATTGAATTGAAATTTATATCACTACATACATGCTCTTGTAAAATAAAGTACATGTTCAAGGTGTTCCCTACCTCAAGTCTTCACTTGTTCAATGCATCAAGGTCCCACGTGGCTCCTCGTGCACTAGCTTACACGTACCACCTATGGTACCACATAACAGGTAAAACACATCACAAGGGATGTAATAAAGAAGGTATAAGATCCTCCAAGAATCTTAAAGTCAAACCTAAAAGTCAACAAAATTTATCCCAGTCGATTAATCGAAATCCCAAATCGATTAATCGAACCTGGTTCGATTAATCGATTTCCAAAATCGATTAATCGAAGGTCAATATCGATTAATCGAAGTAATTTCGATTAATCGAAATTCTCCTTTTCGCAAAGTAAACTCACTGTTCGAACAGTCGAGTTTCCGTTCGATTAATCGAATCCAGTTTCGATTAATCGAAATCTTCTTTTCGCAAAGAACACTTACTATTCGAACAGTTCGAGTTTCCATTCGATTAATCGAATTCTGTTTCGATTAATCGAATTCTTCGTCAAAAGTACACCGCTCGGTCAGCGAAGCTCATTCGATTAATCGAATTCAGTTTCGATTAATCGAATTCTTCTGTTCGCAAAGTTCTCTTACAATTCGAACAGTTCGAGTTTCACAAGTCGATTAATCGATCCCAAATCGATTAATCGAAAACTAAAATCGATTAATCGAAATCCCATTTCGATTAGTCGATTTTTCCTTAAATCATTTCCTCCAACCCTTGGGGTCCACTGGAGGTTCCCAGTCGATTAATCGATTTTCAAATCGATTAATCGAAATCCAAATTCGATTAATCGAAATCCAACTCGATTAATCGAAATCGTGTCTTCTGACCTTTCAACTTCCTGGCCAATTTCGATTAATCGAAACCCAATTTCGATTAATCGAAATTGTCGTTCAAATTTCTTCAGTTCTTCCCAATCTTTTCCCATACTTTTTCCTCTATTTTTCTAAACCATTATCCTATGATTTAACCCACATTTAACCACAACTTAACCCCTATGATCTATGCATCTTATTTACAAGAATTTACCTTGGATAGATCTCAAGTTGATTTCTATCGATAGTTGGAAGGCTAGGGTTTCTAGCTTTGGCTCTAACGGATCCCTTGCGTCGAATCCGGCCTCCTTAATGCTTGACTCCTTCTTCCAAACAGTTGCAATAACTCTTCTCTCCTCCTCTCTCTTTCTCTCTCTTCTTTACTTCTCTCAACCACAAAAACATGAAAGTTAGGGTTTTCACCCTTTTTATCTTATTTCTTTTCTCGGTGTGGAACACATACACACCCCTCGGTGTATGTTACTCTACACACTCCTCTATCTCTCCATTCTTCTACACTGGTTCACACATCACATCCGCTCATCTCACTTTAAGTTCATCTTTGAACTATCTTATGGTCAAACCTAAGACCAATCGGGCACGGATCCCGAGGTCATAGTTTAACGTGATTTTTTTTTTAGGGCTATTACACTGTTGGTGCAAACCGTTGTATCTACAACATTGACTAGCATGATCACCACATGCACCACATCATGTGGGTATTATCTATGTCATGGGATAGTTTTGTTATTTTCGATCATGAATTTTAATTTGCATTTTGTATGGGCATTTCATTAAATACTAGTTTAACAATGGGAAATTTATTTGTTGGGATAGGTGGTTAGTGTTATTCAAGCTAAGAGATTTAGATTTATCTTACAACGAAATGAAAACAAAGTAAGAGAATCAAAATATTATTTCAAATTGGACAACTATACAATCATGAACCTGACACGTAGCATGCAAGTTGCGCATCTTGTGGACTTTGAGAAATATTAAGCCTACGGACTCTGAGAAATGTTAAGCCTACTCACATCTTATGGTTCACATGGCACACAACTTTCATGTCGTGGTTTAGTGATTGAATTGATGGGTGTAGCTAGGATTTTTTTTTGGTTTGGACTACTATCACCTAAGAATCAAGTTGTAGACACTTAATTTGGTCTGATCCTTTCAATACTGTATTAAGTTGAGCACTCTAGTTCATGATGATACAAGTTTCTGAAAGCATCCCTCTTTGAAACCCTAGATACCCTTAGGAAGACTTAAAAAAACCTTAGAGAAAGACCCCCAATTCTCGAATGATCCCAAAGTCAACCAATGGAGGGCCCCCAAAAAAATTGCATTTTGCGTATTCATGATATTGTGCGGCCCTCAACAATGAACGAACTTTCGATTACCATAATTTTTTATAGAAACGTTCGATTGATTAATTTAATATATCATTTTGGGGTAGCTCGAAACGATACATCCATTGGGCATGAGTAAATTTAACTCATGCATGCATAATATGCACGCATGAGCAAATTTTCTCATGCATGCATAGTATGCACGCATGACCAAAAAACTTTTTTCTCTATAATAGCTCTAGCACGGGCCTTGAACTTCTCATTTGGATTTTGGGGATTTAAAGCATGCATGCATATTATGCACGCATGCCTTAAAAACATGTAAAATTCGAGATTTTGAGTTTCCTAGGTTGGGTTTTTGACTTGTGGACTATCCCATACTTTGGGGTTACGGTTCCTACTACCTTTAGACCCTCATAAGCCATTAGAATTGTCAATTTGTCATTTAAGTGACTACCCTATCATTCACCATTAAAACCCAAAGTCATCTTCTCCAAACCCCCGCAATCCCCAAATCCTTAGATGAATCCATTACCTACATTTAAGCCACCATTAGAGACCTAAACTCAATTAGGAGCCACTAATCACCCTCTTCTCTATAAATAGAGACTCCCACCCCCTCATTTGGAGATCTCTAATTTTCCTAAGGTGAAACCCTAGCCCATCTCCCTCTCATACCTCTACACTTTCAAATCCCCTACTTTCAAGCCTTTAGCAAAGTTAGATTCCCATTTTACTTTTCGAAGGTTGCCGGAGTAGTTCAACACGAAGTTCCGACAATGGTGCTACAAAAGCTTGAGAGTCCATCTCCAGCTCTCCTCTCCTCCCCTCTTCTCTAATTTTATTTTTTTACTTTTCCTTTATCCTAAGATTTAAGTCATTACGCCATTGAAATTTTGGGTAGTGCGGAGAGCTTAATAGGATCCGAGCGCCTTCAGGGAAGGTGATGTGCAACCTATTTTCTCTTTTTATTTTTATACTTTGGCCATAGTAGAGACCACTTACGAGTGACCCGATTAGGTGTCTAACATCTTCTTAATCTGTAACTGAAGTCCTTGCCTAGAAGCTTTGGCGTAGACTGACAATCTGGAGTCAAATCTAGCATTTCGGTGCATATGATATTGATTTAGGTATCCCTAGACACCAAAAGCTCCGGGTGATGACTCCTTATTTTATCCCATCGTCGCGATAGGTCCACGAGATCCATGGTTGCACACAAGTGCACCATAGATTTAGGCTCAAATAAATCTATGTAAGGGCTCTTACACCATATAGTTGGGATTTGCACATAAGAATATGTTATATAAGAAGTCTATCATATAAAATTTTCAAAGTTATATGTGGCTATAACCCTATACTTCTATACCTGGCTATGCCTCTGAATGAATTGGTCAATCTATACTAGCTCCTTTCAATTTGAACAAGGTACATGTGTCATGTGCCGACTGTGATATAGAGTCATTTATTATGGTTTACTTTGCAACACTTACGTTGTTAATTGTGGCAAATAATGTATATAGTACATCATACCGATAATAACATGAAGATTTTATGTGGGCCTTGAGTGTATGATGCATGTAAGAAATTTCGCGTGTCAATGCATTTGTTGGGCACTTGACATCAATTCAATTAAATTGTCTAGTTGGTGAGATAAAATATAGACGAAAGTCTAATCCAAAATTCACACTTATTAGATGATTCTAATCATCTAAAGCAACCCATTTTTTTAAAAACTCAATATGATGTTTAGCCATATATTATGTAGTCGTGTATTTTGAAGGATCTTTTAGGCTCTTAGTCAAATAGTAGAAATCGTTCAACGACATGATCTTTGGGCTGTCTAACTGAAACAATGACCATTATCTGACTATGACATAAGAGTCATTTATTTTGGTTTACTTTGCAGTACTTATATTGTTAATTGTGACAACGAATGTACATAGTACATCACATTGATAATAATATGAAGATTTATGTGGGCCTTGAATGCATGATGCATGTAAAAAATTTCATGTGCTAGTGGATGGGTCGGGCACCTAACATCAACTTAATTAAGTTGTCTAATTGGAGAGATAAAATATAGACAAAAGTCTAACCGAAAATTCACGCTTATTAGATGATTCTAATCATCTAAAGCAACACTTTTTTAAAAAAACTCAATATGTTGTTTAGCCATATATTGGATAACCGTGTATTTTGAAAGGCCTTTTAGGCTCTTAGTCAAATAGTATAAATTATTCAATGACATGATCTTTGGGTTGTCTAATTGAAACTATAGCCATAATCCAACTATGATATAAGAGTCATTTATTTTAATTTACTTTGCAACACCTACATCGTTCATTGAGGCAAGGAATGTACATAGTGATGCATCACACCAATAATAACATGAAGATTTATGTGGGCCTTGAGTGCATGATACATGTAAGAAATTTCACGTGCTAGTACATGGGCCGGGTACCTAACATCAACTCAATAAAGTTCTCTAGCTGGCGAGATAAAATACAGACGAGAGTCTAACCCAAAATTCATGCTTATTAGATGATTCTAATCATCTAAAGCAACATTTTTTTTACTCTATGTTGTTTAGTCATATATTGTGTAGCAATGTATTTTGAAGGATCTTTTAAGCTCTTAGTCAAATAGTAGAAATCGTTTAAGGCATAATATTTGAGCTATCTAATTGAAATTATGGCCGTGCATATCACATGTTAAAAATTTGAGGAAAATATATTTTGCTTGCATGAGTCACAATTTTATATACATTTAACCATTTTTTTGTCAATTATGAACAAACTTGGAACATGTGTCCATAGTTTAGAATATATTTAACTCAAAGATCGTGCTAACGACTTATTACTATCATATGCCCACAAACCTTCTAATAGACAACTACGTGGTACATGACCAACAATACATACTAAGGTACAAAAAATATTTTAACCATGTAGACAAAATTGACACGTACGAAATTTGAATTGCATTCTGTCGATATGTTGCCCCACCATTTGTACTTCTGAATTTATGAACTATAAAATCAATTGTGTTGCATAAATATAAAATTTTGTACACATGGCGCACCTTGTTCATCGATTGAGATATCCAGGTGTTGACATTTATAAAATTCATGCATGTCAAAGGTTCCTCACCATCTTGTCAAATCAGTTTTCATACCTCAATGTGGATCATTGTCAATATATTATTTTGTCATTCATTTGAAGGTATTTATATATTTAAATTGTTGAATGAAATGATTCAATATAATATAAGTTTTGACTATGTGCACCACATTTTATATAATTGATTGAAAGGATTCCAAGTGTTTTAATCTATATAGGAACCTCTTGTATTCTATATACCATAAATTGCACTAGACGTCATGGTAATCGTCATTGAACTATCATATACATCAATTGAACTCTGTGTAACCTATTTCTCCAGTCCTTTTTTAGGTCAATTTTGTTACTTAATAATATTTTTTATGTCCATTCTTTTTATTTCTCTCAAATCTTTGAGTTTTGACTATGATGCGCGATCCATCTACTGGTCCACGAACTTTGTGTAATATACAACCTGAGATGCATGCGGACATCAAAAATTTCAATGTCTATACACATTCAGATTTCTCGTTGGACCCGATTTAAACTCGATGACCTGTTGGAGCCATACACTATATACAAACTTACTGTTTTCTAGTATTCCCTTGCATTTACTTCACTATAATTATATTTCAGCAATACTTTGTATAACAATATTTTAAATTTGTAATAGATATGTCCAAACCAACTTAAATGAGATATCTTAATTCTATAACTAATAAAGTACAGTAGAAAGACATGCGATCGTCTGATATTCCTGTTGAGGATTATTGGACATGCATTTCTGATGTGTAAATTAAGTTGTACTCGCAGGTGCACGAATCGTGATGTAGTTAATGGGTGCAGAGTACGAGATCGTTCCCACGAGGATTGGTTAGAAAATTTAAAAGGGAAATAGTAACCATTAACCAAAAGAATTTTCACAGATCTATCATAGTATTTTCTAAAATAAAAATTTAAGAACTTGGAAAATGAGATAAACACTAACCACTAATTGAAATTTAAACAGATTATGAAAGGTAAGGATTGGGATACTAAATCCTCCCATCGTAGGTTTATCATTTGTGTAATACAGATCTGTAGATTGAGATGTGAGATCTTTAACAGATATCTAAAAAGAAATACCGCCCCAAACACACACGTGAGTTCTAAAGTATAAATCTGAAATCATGAAGATGTATGATTAACATTTCATGAGTGTATGATTAACACTCACACCTCAGACAATACCCAGAACCCAATCTCTAGGTAATTTCTAAAGTACGATCTAAGATTAAGGAGATGTATGATTAACACCCTATGAGTGTGTGATTAACACTCACACCTCAGATGACAGTAAAGCTTCACCCCGAGATGGGTAATAATTAGGATAAAATCATTATTGCAGATCTGAAATCATAGGGCATGATTAGCTCCAAAATCTCAGATTGAAATCAGATTTTACCATTTTTAATAACAACATTAGGACCTTTAAAAGCATCTGACATCTCAATCACAGATTTGTATTAATATAAATGACTCCCTCGGATGGGGTTCATTAGATCCTCATCCCTAATAAAACTAGCCACACATAATTGAAATGAATAACTTAATAAATACACAAATTGAAAACGATATTAAAATACCATAAGGAATGATCCACAAAAATCCACGAAAGCTTTAATCTAACCCGGTACAATCCTTCTTCAAATGCCGAAATTAAAATTAATCTAGAACCTAAAACTAATAAATGAAAAGAACAATGTTTAAAAATAAAAGGCTCCCCAAAGGGAGATATTTCTAACCCTAATTCTAATTCTCCCTTATATAGGGTCTAATTTCGAAATCCTACTTTTTCCCCCAATTTTGAGCTTTAAAAATATAAAGATTCGGTCCAAAGTCGATTGATCGAGGGTTTAGATCGATCGATCGACCTTCCCAGATTTTCGTGAAACTCGGCCCAACTCTTCAACAGATATAGCCTTAGTATTTTGGTCATAATTGTTTATCCAGAAGTCGAATTGAGGCGATTCTTACGGCGTTGGAAAGAAGACGACGAGCTCTACAACTTTAGTGTTTTAACCATTTTATGAATCCGATGTTTTAAAGGTCAAAATTAAGCTCCAAGTCGAGATAAGTTCTGGATGATCCAAGGTAGCACGAATTTGACGTTATATTCTGAACTTTTGGGTTATTTTATGCTCAACACATCTTCAGACCTGTAAATCACTAAAACTATATAAAACATATTAAATAGCTTTCATCGGGTAGCTAAATGTAGGTCTTTAAGGGTGAAATATCATCATATTTCACTGCACATCAATTTCCATTTTGAAGCCCTCAATGGTAAACATCATAAAAACTAAGGAGCATATTTGTTTACTTTCTTTAATATCAATACAACAATGTATAAAATGTATAGGCTGACAACTCATATAATATTCAAAATGATAAATTTGACAACTATAAGCTAAAAGAATGTGTGTTATTTTTATAATATAATTATTATTACATTTTTGTTAAAAAAACTCTTGTACTTTGAAATTACAAAAGTAGCTCTAATCTCACATTAAATTTAGAAGATTTTGAAATTCATTTCTTATTTCGTTATTGGCTACAATGTATTGGGCATGCCAATGGTAGACTTGATACAATCTATATATAAAAGTTTGATGCTATATATAGAACAAGTAAAAAAAAGGAGAGATCAATAAAAAATTAGAGGGAAAGATTATGGAATCAACACCCAAACGTATATACATGGAGAAATAGAACTCTCAAAGTTGGCTCTGAGCTGTTGGACAAAGCAATTATGTTGATGTTTTTATCAGATTGATAATGTGTTGGACTAAACGAACTGCCCAACCCGCCATGAGCTGGACATGAGTTAATATACTCGTCAGGTTGGCACATGACTTAAAATTAGACATGTTCAATAAATGATCCGAACTTGGATTATTGTTTAAAGTTTGACCTAACATTATATATATATATATATATATATATATATATATATATATATATATATATATATATATATATATATATATATATATATATATATATATATATATATATAGTGTGCTATGAGGCTATGAGAAAAATTTTCAAGTAGAAAACACAAGAAGTAATCATTTAGGCCACATGACACATCTTTTGTGCAATCCAACTCATTAAAAGTCATAACCCATATTGGGAGGTATTATGGACCACAAATTTACAGTCATTGGTGTGGATAGTTGTATAAAATTTTCAATAGTGAATATTAAATGATTTAACTATTTTAATAACCAAATAAATATATCTTAACATAATTATTTATTTTAAAAATATTATGATTTCTCTCTTATAAATTTTGAATCAATTTACTTTCGGAAGCGTATTTAGATTTTGCAAGTAGATTTTATTTTCAATGATTTCAAATACATAAATTTGGAAATTGGTGTATTTAAAAATCTTCTGTTTAGTTGTCATGTAAAAGTTAAGGATTTATAGATGATGACGACAACATGGTGCGTATACTAGCTCATGCAACAACGATGGCCATTGTGAAATAAGAAAGAGTGACTTGGGATTGTATAGGTCGCACAATCAGTCATAACATCCTGAACTTTTTTCAGATGTTCACTCATTGTCAATGGAGTCATTTTCTTCGGGCAAGTCTTACCATTATTTGGAGTCCATGATAGATTAAGTATGTTGATGAGAGCATTCCGAGTCTACCCCTTGTCATATTTTTTTGTTACAAGATAAACGAATATATTTATAAGTATGGCAATAGAAATGTGACAAGTAAAAATGAACCTCATTGTTTCTATGCAGTACATTTTATATGCAAGTTCTATTCAATTATGTTATAATCTATAACACTGTTTGATTATCATTCAGTATTATTTACTATAATTATAAGTTCAATATGCTATTTGAAATATGATTGAAATGTTGTTGTTTGCTTTCAAATAGTCAAGATTTTAGAACCACTCTTAAGTAATTACATGAATACCTATGTTAGCTTGCTACAAATTCTGTGTATTGATATAACTTATGCTCCTTATAAACAAAATACATATAAATTTCAATGATAACATATAAGAGTGAGTGAGACTGTTATAAATTATACATATGTCAACGAATATCCATATATAAGTTGCAAGGATTGTAGTTATTGAGGTAAAATATCATTTATGACGACGTCAGTCAAAGACAGACTATCGAGGACAGTATTACAGAAGCATCAATCGAGAATGCAACTATTGGATCGATAGAAGAAATATAAATTCGCTCTTTAACAATTCATAAAGTATGAGAAAAAAAATTTATAATCGTTACATGTACAATTTTCATTCATTATTTCCTTTGTTTGAGATTAGTTATGAAGGCTAGAGAATTGATTATAATACTTATTGTTTTGATAAATAGACTACTGGTGAATAGATTTTATTTCTGTTATATTATACAATAAATTTTATACTTGGTGATAGAGATTTGTGGACGATGGTGAATGAACGAAATTTAGTTGAATGTTGTTATTTTAAGATTGAATGTGTGACAATTACAATTCGAGGTTTAGGTTGTGGGAATATACCAGCCTGACTCAACTTGACAGTGCACTCTTACCGCACAAATCGTAGGTGCGTGTTTGACTCAACCCAAAAAATCAGGTTAGACCGACGTGATCCAAAATACCCTAAGACCCTCTAAACTCATTATACTATTTATGAATGATATCGGGTAAACCCTAAATCCTAAACCTTTGAGTTGATTCAACTTGAAGATTGGGTGAAATAACTCACAAATGATTGATTCTGTAAATATGTCCATCTCTAAGGGTCTCAAGGAGCAGAAAAACACAATCTATGGAGCACTAAGAGTTTTGACTTTGTCGCCTGTATTTTTAGGTTATCATCACCAATAAAGCACATGATAGGAAATCCTGGTATTCTTTTCCCACATCTACATTTCTACAAAAAAAGATCATGAGAGGAGATGGTGTTGCCTTCCCCAACTTCCTATGGGATTGGAAGACTTTGGTATGACTCGAGAATTAAACTACCCTGACAAAATTTTTTGTTTAGTCTCACTCTGAATGAGGAATACTTAAAAGACTCAATGACGAATCTATTATTTATCCAACCAAACTTTTCATATTGCGCATTACATAAAAAACTCATGAGTCACAAATTTTGCATAGGGCTTTTTACAAAATGGCGCCTTGCGCCTTTTTTTATCACCAAAACAACTCGTGCGATATTTTGTTCCGAGATGGCGCTCCAGTGTAGTTTAAATATGTAATTACAATATTACCAAAGTCCTAATTTAACTCCAATCAAATTATTACAACCACCAAAAAAATGTCAAAAAATAAATTACACAAATTTGTTTGTTGCCATTTGGCGGCGATGGAGATATGAAATTTATCACTTGCATTATCGACAAGTACGTATGCATGTGAACCGATTCAAGTTAAACTATAGAAAAGATTAGAGTTTTTTAAAAATAATTCTTTTTGCAGGGAAGAAGATGAGTTGCATAGATGCCAGAGAAGCGGGTATTTAGGGCTTTGAAAGCTAAAGATTGAGTTGGTTGTTAGATCAGAGCATTAGATACAAACAAGTGTTCGACCTTGAAGAGGGAGGAGGGGAGTGAAGGAAGAGGGATTTCGGGGATCTTTTCCGAGGGAGGAGGAGAACGATTTTAGACTCTTACTGTAGGGGCTATGCCGTAAATTGCTTATTTAAAAAAATATGTAATCACGTAAATGCGGCCCATATTGAGGGTGCATGGGCGCTAATTGATAATAAAAAAAAAAATTTCACCGAAATGGTGATACAAATAATTTTGGGGCAATATTTTTCTCTTTTGGCATATATGGGGAATGATGAACATATTATATAGGATGTGCCAATTCTGCACTTGTTTGACTATGTGCACTGCACGGGTTCTCTACTAATATATAAAATTCTTCATATTGTTGGACGGGTTTTATTAGTTGAATTAAGTATACGGTTTAACCAGTTTTATAACCATTAGATTTTAAAAGGATGTTCACTCGATATGAAAGTCAAAATTTTTCTCTGGTTGCAACACTGGATGAACCTCGTATATGGTTCAACAAGTTGGACCTGACCATTGCCCTTGAGCTTAAAAAATTTATCTTTTTTGAGTTGTCCATGTAGGCCTGCCCAATGGGTATGTAACTATATTTCAGTGCAGATGACGCATCCACTGGCCCGTCTACCTAACGCCGACTACTTACATTTCAGTTCGCCAACTGCCCTAAATTTAGGGATAATTCTCTAATTTAGCGTCACACGATGAATTCGACTCCAACTCCATAACTCCTCTGTTTTCTCCTTTTTGGGCAATGGCATCTCTGCTACAATTGAAAGATAGATTCTATAAAAAATTCCCTCTATATTTGGCGGAAAAGTCAGATTTATTTCAGCAATCATATATGCAATTTTGCCCTATAACGAAATCCAGAATCCCCAATTAGTCCGTTGTCGGCAAAATCAAGGAATCTAGGGTTTCTCTTTTTTTGTTTTTTGGTTCTAGTCGGTCATAGGGTTGTGAATCTTGAGAAAGTTGTGTACTTACGTGAAGATTTCGGTGGAAGATCTGTGAATTTGTGTCAGGGTTAGGGTTTTGAGACGAACTGATGGCTGTGGAAGGCGAAGACGCAGAGTATGAAAGTGATCCCGAGGAAACGTTGCTGCCCTTGGCGATGCGAAGGAGAGAAGCGAGCGATGATGAAGATGGAGAGGGCGATGAGAGAGAGAAGCCAGTGAGAGTAGATCCGAGGGGTGGGATTGGATCTGATGAAGAATCAGACGGGCAGGGTGGAGCGCCGGGTTACGAAGACGAGGAATCAGAGATAGAAGAAGAGGAAGAAGAGATTGAAGAAGAGGACTTTGAGGAAAGAGTTAGTGGAGGAGAGGATGGTGCCCGAGAAGTTGAAATTCCGGCAGTTCTGCCGGAATCTGGTGGAGATTTAGAGGGGTTTCCTGAGACAAATCAAGGGGAAGAGGAGAAGAAGGAGAGCGAACCATTCGCGGTGCCTACTGCTGGTGCTTTCTACATGCACGATGATCGGTTTAGAGATAATGGCGGTGGCGGAGGGCGTGGTGGTCGACAAAGGTATTAGCTTTCTTATTTATTTGTTGAATTAGTAGTAAAATTGTCCTTTCGATTTTCCCCTCCCTGGTTGTTTGGTTCGTTGGTTATATTTTTGAGACAATATTTATGTGAAAAAGAATGACTTAATGTTTTTTATTTTTATTTTATTTTTTTTTCGTGTTCTTAATTATTCGACAAGTTTAACTCTGATTTCCAGAAATTTGCCCCTTTTAAACAATTTCACTTTGGCTGTAGGTACTTTCACATAATGTGGACTTTGGCAATGCCTGGATTTTTATTTTTTATTTTTTATTTTTGGGGAGGTTCTCGTGTTTGGAATCGATGTGTTAATGTTTATATATTTGTGTTTTTTTGCGATAAAGGATGGATTTTTTTTTTTTTTAAAGTTATAAGAAATAAAAGAACAAACTACGCCAATAAGAAAAAGGAAAATTATAGGAGGGGAGGAATTATATAGCAGACTTATGAATATGGTATATGACTGCCCTTTCTAGATAAAGGGGACCCCATAAATTTTGATTTCTATAAGCTATAACTATAAGTTTTATATCCTCGTTCTCTCCTAAAATATTGTTTTAATTTTATTCCTAGTGCATAGGCATGAATTGATTGACACTTAGTCTCCCTATTCTAGTTTAATTTTGTCAGTCATCTGCCAGTGTTTCTTTCTTTAGTATTTATTATTTTTTAAACAATACTTATTTGTACTAATTTCTTCTTGACTTAGGGAGTCTACCACATCTTTAGATTCCTGCAATATATCTGTTAAAAATAAATTAATTTAACCTAGCTATCTAACATTTCTATACGTGAGTGACGAGGAACGTCAAGAAAAAAAAAATGATAAATAAAATTTTTACTGTTCACGATGAACAGTGACGGATGTCCGTGATGAACAGTGACGGACGTCCGTGAAACACTGACGGACGCCCGTGATTTTGCCCCCTATCGGTCCGTAGGTCACGAACGTCCGTGGGGCACTACAGACGTCCGTGGACATCGTAACGGGACTTCTAATTTCGAGTTTTTTGTTGCAAAAACTTTCATTTTTAGTGTTTTATTTCTATTAGAACTATTTATTTCGAGTTTAATTATTGGTGACCTATATATTGAAGCTTGTAAAGATTTTTTATTTAGTTATTGAATATTTTGAATGTTTTATGCTTGAGTATTCTTTGCCTGAGATGGGTTTGGTGTGAGGCCAAGGGAGTGATTCTCAAAGCCATTGTTATCTTCTCTGTTCTATCTGTTGTTTCTCGATCTGTGGCTGTTTTTTAAAACCTTAGCCTAATTGTTTCCTTGCTTTCCCAAAACCTAAACCCTTTTGAAACCCTAAATCAAACATAGCCAACACCCTTTTCCGAACCATAAACCGATCCGAAAACCATAAACCATAAGCCCATTACAAAACCATACACCTATTTCCAAAGCCCTAGTTAGAGCCTGCGAATCTACGTCGGATCGAAGACGAACGCCTAAGCCTGGAAAAAGCTAGAGTTCTATCTCTAGGCCGATCTCATCTCAAATCTAATAGTACTTGCGCATCAGACTGGACCTTAACTGGATCTCGCGTGATCTACCAACCTGAATTCTTTGAACCCTAAGGTATTTAAGATAGTTTTGAGATTAAGCTTGATTTAATTTTATTTAATTTCGGCAAAATCGCATAAAATCATAATCACGCATTTTAGGGTTCCCGTCCCACGTCAGTGAGAAATTCTGATTTTTAGGCTGACCCCAGATAGATGGGGCAGGGCATTGATAATGACAATGGTGAGGTTGATTGATTTATTTATTTATAATTTTTTCCTTGTAAAAAATCTAAACTAAAAAGTACAACAAAGGTAAAGAATGCTATACAAATTTCCTAAGTTTAACCTCATATTTTTGCAACAAGGAATGGGGTTTGATCTATCCAGGAGAAACTAAAGTTAAAAGCGAGAGGATTTAGTGTCAAATTAGGAAAGGGGTGTGCAAACTGTGGACTCATTAATCTTTGTTCAATAGTTTGATTTTTTTTGGTTCAGAGTAGCTTAAAAGTAATCCTATGCACAGTTGACTCAATCTCAACCATAAATATCCATTTAATAGAATGATAATCAATTCTGGTTTTTACTAAAATGCCTGAAATACACTAATTATTGCCACAACAGCACTAAGCCCTGTTTGTGATGTAACTCACTTTACATCAAAATCATGCGATGTTGATCTTGTTGGAAATCCAACTCAACTGACATTCCAAATATACAAGTGTTTTGTGATGGTTCAACATCCTTTATGACCAACATGAATAGATCCTTTCCCAACAATAGGAACAGGGGATCCATGAACAATACGAACAATACAAGGATGAGAAAAAGCTGATATAGAACGAAACTGTGAGGATATACCACACACATGGTCCGTCTCCCCTAAATCAACGATCCATGGCGAATGTGCAGATGATGTAACATGAGTGAGTCCTACGATACATAATCAGCCACATGGGAGTGAGAGGAGGATGCCTGAGAGCTTGAAACACATTGTAGTTTACCCCATTACTCTTTCTGTATGATGGTGACTGATGCAGATGCAGTAGGCCAATTGGAGTCGTTGGTGGTTGAGTGGCAACGGTAGGTTCATCATCAACAACGGACGATAGTGTGAGATTTTTCTGAAACTCGGGACATTTGACTAAATCCCAACAAGTTTCCTTTAAGTGTCCCTTCCTGCTATAATGAAAGCACCACATTTGTTCTTTTTTTCATGGATCAGGTTACTACAACCACAACTGTGCCCCACTGATGCACCTCCACCATGGCAAAAATTTGAGAATGAGGGAAGAGTTGAACACTCAAGAGCCTGGAGAGACACATCCATTGGTTTCATCCTCCTCTCTTCATGCTAAAGAAGAGAGAATACCGCCCCCAACAGTGATAGCTCCTTCCTTCCAATAATACTGGCACTAGCATACTCATATCCGATGTTCACACCCCTTAACAAATAAAAAATCATCTTCTTCTCCAACTCACCTCTTTGAATGGTCATACATTCACCACACTGCAAGTTACTGGCACAGGTAGTCGCCTAACTCAACACACATATCCGTCAACTGAGCATAATAATCACCAATGATTTTTCTCCTTCGCGAGCTCTACTGATTTTATCAGTCAACGCAAATGCCTTCACATAATTTCATTTATGAAAATAGGCTTCACTTAACCACAACTCTCTAGCTAACGTAGGATGCATGAAGGTGTAGCAATCACATCATCACGATTATATTATCACACCTCTAGTCCACATATTTCTCTTCTGTAGGTGCACACTTAAGGGATGGTACCGTTCACATGTTCTAATTGACGCCTCAAACCCAAAATAATTTTTTAGACCTAGACCATGACAGGTAATTAGTGCTATCAAACTTGACAGTTGTAATGCGTCCGGAGGTACTGTCATTACTGCTACTACCAATCTTGGTCTTGTCCATTCCTGAGATGCCTCAACAATGCACAATGTTACTGTTGATAAATCCAGACAACCACCAAAAGAAAAAAAAGCAGGATAGAGGTTGCAATACTACAGCCAATGAAACTACAAACCACCACAAGCTTCAGGTACAATAACTGTACCATTGATTCATTAAAGAATCCATCAAAGATATAGTTCATTGACTTCATTCAACACAAGATTTCATACTGTTTCCAACCCGAGCAAACAAGTATCGATTTAGCACAAAAATAGGCTCTCAGAATTTCAATAGAAGAAAAGTATATATATACTATGGAGAGTTGGAGACAAACCAGACAAGTGTCAGGTTCTCTTAGAGAAAACAACTATACTCTCTCAAATCTTGTACAAACTCAGCGAGACCCCAACCAAATGAAAGATATTTGAGTTCTGATCCAATCCCATGCAACTCACCCAGCCTGTCAATCTCATAGAAGCCAGAAACACATAAAACTGTGAATCTGGACAAAAATGAGAGAAAGAAAGAAACATTTGAAACTTGCACTAAAAAATCTCAAGCATAAAAAAACCAGATTTCATGGCATCAAAAACCGATTCAGCTCCTTGTTGGCTCTGCCCCTTTAGAGGTTCATTTCCTTGAAATCCCTGAAACTGACGATTCAAAAGAAACCCTTCAAACACATTATCTATGCGTCAAATCCAAAATCCCTGGATTAAAATTACCCACCTCATTAATCCAATCAAATCTTGGTATTCTTGTTCTCATATGACGCCAATTCTTTGATTGTGCTGATGTCAGCATGATGCCATGTGGACATTAAGGGTCGAATCAGGCCTGAAGGAACCTGCTCTGATATCTAATTAAGCTTGAAGCATTGTAGATCAGGGTTTGATGGAGTTAGTGGTATGATTTAGAGGAGGAGAGGGAAAAAGCTGGATAGAGGAAAAGAAATTAGGGTTCTGAGCTTAGCTTATTCATTAAAATTTTCTAGTGAGAAACTCGTGCAATGCACGGGGACAAAGAAAGAAATACAAGGTTTTGTAAAAAATTGAAAGAATTTGGTTGAATTAGACCGACCAGGCATGACTTGATCCCTTGACAACCCTACCTTCATGAATATTATAGATGGATAATATATTTGCTAAAGCAGCACACATGATTTGGACCCTTAGTTTAACAATCTTGTTAAATATTAGAACCCCAAAAATTCAACGTTCTAGTAAAAAAACTGAGAGTAAAACTTATAAGAAAAGTAATTCACCCATTTTTAGTTACACACTTCTATAGAAAGAAAAACTAATATTATTAGGTCACAATAAACAAAAATATTCCTGCAAATTATGTAAGTAATGTTATCTATTTACATGTAGCATGTGATAGAGTAATTTGGTTTTAAAACTAGAATGTGAGGAGAAAAAGAGAACTATATAAAATAATGAAGAAGGTAATCTTATAAGAAATGATTTTTTTTACTTATTTTTTAGCTTCAACTTAAACAAAAAATATTAAGTTAAATTTGGTAGTTTGGAGGGTTGATTGTTTAGAGCATAACAATAATTTGTTTTATATGGACCATATTTACTTTAATAGCCTTACATTATATGAGACCAAAAGTTTTCCATGTTGTGGGCTATCATGTAGATATGACTGGGTGATCAGACAAAAAATTAGTTTGTTGGCCACCGTGGCCACTAATCAAGAGCATACAAATTGATGGGCCCAAACGGGAAAAAAGTTGTCAGAAGTGTTATGATTGGATGGTTGTTTGTATGATAGTATCATTTGGACATTTCAGAGTTGAAAATTGGTGTCAACATGTACAACATCGTGCCTAATACCAATACTAGCATATATGCAAATTCCTAATGGATGAAAAGTGACGCGGGACAACGACCCTAAAATGCGGAATATGATTTAATAAAGATTTTACCGAAATTAAATAAATTAATTCAAGTTTAATTGTAAAATTATCTTTGATACCTTAGGGTTGCAGAATTCTGATGGGTAGATCACAACAGATCCAGATAGGGTCCAGTCCGATGCGCAAGTACTTTAGAGTCGAGGCGAGATCGGCCTAGAGATAATACTCTAGCTTTTCTAGGATTAGGCTATCGTCTTCTGTCCGATGTAGATTCGCGGATTCCAAATTGGGTTCTGAAAGGGATTTACGGTTTGTAAAGGCCTATGGCTTTTAGATCGGTTTATGATTTTGGAAAAGGTATTGGCTTTGTGTGGTTTAGGGTTTCAAAAGGGTTTAGGGTTTTGGGGATTATAAGGAAGAAATTAGGCTATGGTTTAGAGAAGCACGCAAAGATTTAGAGATATCAAATATAAGCAAACCACGCAAATCAACAACAACAATAAGAAAAATATAGGGGAATCACTCCCTTGGTCTCACACCAAACCCATCTCAGGCAAAGATTACTCAAGCATAAAAGCATTCAATAATCAATCAACTAATTACATTGTTCACTTAAGGACCTTATATAAGAGTCCTTTCAATAAAAGAAAACCCTAAAACGAATATTAAATAAAGACAAATAAACCCTTGAAACAAAAGTTCGAAACTCAACTCCTAAAACAACTAAAATAACTCGGCACGATTTCAATCGATCGAAATTGAAAATCGATCGATCGAAATTTATGTCTATGAATATCGCCTTCGACATTCGATCGATCAAAATTCAAATTCGATCGATCGAAATTTCAAATCGAAATTTCGCAATTCCTAAAGTTCTTCCTCATCCTCTTTCTCCAGAATTTTCATCTTTCTCTAGCTTTGACTTCCATTACGCTGCTTCTTTCTATGTCGGTAGAAACGATGCGGTCTGAATCCAATGTCCATGTATATGGCGTCCCTATCAAAAAGTTTAATGATGCCCTATGCATGACGATGTAAAGTTCGCTGTATGGGTCAATCTCTCTACGCCAAAATGGTGAACCCAAGAGATAAATTTAATAGACGCTCTATGCATGACGGCGTAAGGTGGTGCATGGTTCAATCTCTCCATGCCAAAATGGTGAAACCGCACAAGATGCAATGCATTAAAACAAAAATATAGTGAAGATTGAAGAGTCACTTGGAGTGATTTGGAAAGCGTTTGAAGGGAAATGTGTTATTTCATATAAAGCGCCTTTAATGCATAGATAATTAATCTCCTAATTCTCCTCCTATCAGCGTTCCCAGATTCTCCCACTCTCATTAAATCGCCATTATATAGTGAGATTGGTAGTTTGGTACTCTAAATGGCATTGAAAACAATGAGATGGACACTGAACGACAACAACCAAGAGGGTGAGGTTTGTCTATGGTGGGCCTATGGGATATCACGACTTCATCTTGTCCTTCAACACAATCAATGTTCTCATGCATTAATCTGTTGAATGTTTTCATAGATGAATAGACTTCAAGTGACAAACGAGTTTCTATTGTCTTTGCTTGGGAAGATCTCTGGCAATTTTGATCAAATTCTCAGTGTTGCCGATTTGAGTACAAGTCGATATTTATCTTTAATGACTTGATAATTTACTTTTAGAATTTTCTTTTTCCTCAGAGAAAAGGAAGATATTTGAATAGATTAAAGAATCTAACATGTGAAGTATGAAGATTGTTATTCTCTTTATTTTCTTTTTCTTCAAAGTTCAAACAGAGAAAAAAAGGGCATAAGTGTAGTTTTGGGAGTGGACGCTTTCTCTTACATTTTCTTATAAACTTAGTTTGTATTAGTGATGGGGACATCTCGCGGTACAAAACAGATAGCAATCGCACGTTGAAGGCCAAAGCTTCGAAGCCCAATTTAGCTTGCCGAGGAGCATGTGGCGATCAGTATATGCGTGAAAAAAAAAGAGCAGAGTAAGGAGAGAGGAGGCGTAAAAGGCTCTTAGAGGCGAAAATAGTGTCCAAATTCGATCCATCGAATCTCAATCTCAATCGATCGAGTTGGAGCAGAGAACAACTTCTACGATCACCGTGGTCGATCGAACAAATCCTAATGTCGATCGATCGATCAAAGGCTTTAGTTTGGGTCCAAATTTTGGACAAAATTTTGATTTTTTTAGTTTTAGTTAAATTGAAACTTTCTAATTTCGTTTTAGGGTTTTATTTGTAAAGAATGATTTAGAAAGTTGATGATTAATGAAATTTATGAGTTTTGCTTTGTCCGAATTCTAGATAACTTGAGATGAGCTTTAATTAGAAGAGTGATTCTTCTCCTGCGTGCGGTTTGGTGTGAGGCCAATTATCTTCTTTGGACTGATTCCTTAGATCTTCTATCTTTTATGTGTATCTTTTTCTTATTGTCAGGTAATTTTTCTAGTTTGTTTCTTCTATTAAAACCCATACAATACAATTTTCTTTTCTCTCAAATATTGTTGCTGGGATTTTGTTTTCTAATTCCCAACGTTAATTCGTGAATTCCCTTTAAACGTTTAAAACCCTTCGGGCCTTTAAATGATTCAAACCCTAACAAGGAATCAAGAGACAACATCGAGATTGTCGCTTGGTGCCCTAAACTAGATCAAAACTAAAGTCTATCTTTAGACCTATTTTCTAGATCAGGAAAGTTCATATGCCGACGGACGCTAAATCGAATCAATTAAATTACCCTAATAAAGTTATTAAATATTTTATATATTTTGGGATTAATATCTCCACTGCCCAATTAAATCTTAAATTGATATCAAAATTGCATAACTAGGGTTTTAGCGTTTGTCCTGCATCAATTAGGTACGCAACCTGCGTGCCTAAAGGGGTGTACAAATATTGTCATATTATTAGTTTGTATTAGGTACAAACCTACATTCTGAAAAGGGTGTACAATCTCCATCCATCGGTCAAACCTTGAGTGTTGTCAGAATATATGAGTTTGCAAATTGGCGAGTAATGGCTTACCATTTATTGATGATTGAAAATATCTATGCATAATATGGGAACGTTGATGTATGAAGATTTATTAGTGGATCCTTCTCGGTACATGTGTTGGGCACCTATTCCTACTCTTTGGAAGAGAAAGAAATAGAGTTGCATTGGTTGGGTCGGCTGTCTTTTTAAGAGGAAAATCTCTAAACCAGCCTTAACCGCAAAGAGATTATAGGGTTGCGACCTTCACGTGTGATATCTTTTAGGGATAAAATTCTCAAAAATCTGGCCAGAAAATCTTCAAAATCTCTGGTGTAGCCACGTAAAGCCTTTTATGCTTTACTTTATTATATATAGATATGGACTCTAAATCATATAATGCACAGCGTAAGCACAAAGACTATAAAATAAAGATCTAAACATGTGCACAACAATACTAGTGATACATTAACTATTAGACCCACTGACCAAAAAGGGAAAGAAACTAAAAAACTGTTCAACTCAAGGCTTGTCAAAATAAGGTGTGTGTTGATATTTAACTTTCATATGTTGGGCCAAGTGGGTTAAGCTTCGTCCTGGCCCAATCTTCAATTTTTCACATTGCATATATTTATGTTACATTTCTTATACGTGGTTAAATATGTTGTGCAACTTACAATATCCATTAGAATGCCTTCTTTCTTTTCACTCTTATAATTGGCTATCTTTATCACCCATTCCATGTTAGTCAAAGTTTCGCACCTTGGGCACTCCTCACACCGTCACTCTGAGGTGTAGTACTAGGACCTTGAGGAACCTTTGAGGTCAGGTACCATTACATGCAATTGAAGCGCACTGTCACGGGGTAACTTTTTTCGACGCCCATGCGGCGCCTCGCTGTCGTTACAGCGAGGCAAGCCTAACTCAGATACCAGTTTTTCACGAAGCATAACCTAATACTGGTTATCACGCTCGTGCAACATCTCATTGCCGCGTACAGCGAGACCAACTTATCCAACCATTACTCTGATACCACCCGCCTAGAGGACGGGAATTCTCGCGTCATGGTTGCCTTCACTCAAGGCAAACCCTCTCAATGCATCGTGTCTACCCGCGACACGCATGCTAGCACCTCAGTGACATATGACTTGCCTAGCTTCACCCCGTGTAGTGCATTAGTCCCTCGCTTCAGACAGTGGCATGCATCTTTTCATGCCATTCAAGCCAACCATCGTGTGTGGCCCACGCGACCAGCACACTTGGAGTAGCATGCAACTCTTCATGCTATCCAAACTAAGCATCGTGTGTGACCCACGTGACCAGCACACTTATGCATCAGGCCCTCAGCTAGTGCGCGCCACTGCGTCCCACATAGCCCTTGAGTGCCCTCGTGAGGTCACCGACCCATGTGCACCGCGACGCCGACACGGGGCCACATGGTAACCTCACCCCAGGTGACACATGGCATCGCCGCAACGCCGTATTGCTGCAGCGATGTTCTAGGCCCACCCCTAACCTAGAAAGCCCATTCGCTCATCCCGCAACGCAGGGCCCCATGTGTGGGAGAATAGCTCCACAACTCCCTCCCCCCTATATAAGGGTAAAACAGTCATTCAGCCAAAATGGCAGGAGAACCTCAAACCTATTGGTTTGACATACTGCAACGCCCTCCGCATCGCTAGCCCAGCTTGGCCCAGTCGCGTCGGTGTCGCGACCCCGTCTTACCCACATGCGACTGTGTAGCGTCCTCCCAACGCGACCACGTCGCCAGGCCCTCTTGGCCCCATGTCGCGTGCCCTCCTGGCACCACACGTTGTGCCCCAAGCACCGTGCTGCAAGCTCGAGTATTGGCCCCATCACACAGTGCCATCCTCTAAGTCCACACGTCTTGTGAGGTCAAGCATCAGCGTCACTTGCGACCGTGTCGCGAGGCCCTCATGGCCTCATGTCGCGTGCCCTCATTGCATCGCATCACGTCCGAGTCGTGACTGTGTCTCGTATCCACTCGACACCATATCGAGTCTGTCATTGACGTGCCCTCTTGGCACTGCATCGCTTGTTGTACAAGCCAGATGTCGTGTGCCCTCTTGGCACCACATCGCGTGCCGTCCTAGCACCGCCTCACGTGCCTTATAGCACTCGATCGTTGCGTGCCCCTATGCAGAGCACCGCATCATGTGCCTTATGACACCAGGACGTCGCATGCTCTCTTGGCACCACGTCGCGTACTCCTACGCGGAGCACCGCATTCCAAGCCCTTCACGCGTCTAGTCACCATACTAGATCGCAGCTTAGTTCGGGTGACCATCGCATCATGCATAAGAGACCCATGCACGCGTCGCAGGGCCACGTGCCTTTGCGCACGCGCTACACAGCTAGCTACTAGGTCCGCTGGCCTTTTTGCTAACTAAGTGTCAAGCTCCAAGGTCGTCATGCCTTCATGCTGGCGCACAGATTAATGAGGCCGTCACAGCACGCCTCAGGAATGAGGTGTACCTCACCACTATTTTTTTTTTTTTGAGATGATGTCACCACTAATTCTTAAACCTTAGTTACTTGCACATGTAAAATAGACAAACCCCAAGTCGTTGCTTATTGTTTGCAGTTTCTAAAATCTTAGCTTTCTTTTACAATAATATCTGAAGGATCCCAACAAAAATTGGTTCATTTGCCACACTCTAATGCAGTCCAGAAAGAACTGATAGGTGAATTGTACGGTGGATTTCATTATGCATGGACTTTAAGGGGACTTGAATGACAGATCTCGCTAGCATTTAGGCTGAATTTATGTTCTATTCAGATCAATAACCTTACATGTTGCTGCTAGTAGTATGATTCTCGCTTAGGGTGGGAGATGTCCCAAGTTCAATTCTCGGAATGCCTGCATTATATTTTCCTTAAAGATCTAAAAAAAATGTTGCAGCTATATGTTGGACAGTTTTTTGTTTCATGTGGCCCTACTTGTAACTTTCTTCCCTATATGCTTTGTAGCTCCTTTGCATTTTCTTAATAATATTCTCCGTTATCTATAAATAAAAGCCCCAACATAAAGTTAAGGGTGTTTCACGTATAAAATTACTGTCTCATACATCATTTGTCCCCAATCTGAATCAAAGTTTTCAAAGGAACGATTCACTATGAATAAATACAATATGTTTGTTGTAATCTTTTATCCCCTTGTTTTTGCATTGCTTGGTGTGTTTTTGTGAAAAAAATTCAATTTGGATTCCCACTTTTCATGCGATTGGGGATCTAATTTGTCAAATACATTAGATTGAAGATTTGAAGGTGTGCATAACAAAGTGTTTTGGTGGAGGTATTCTGTTAACTTGTGTTTTTCACTTCTCAGATTTATTCCTTACTGTAATGTAAGTATTCGTAGAAAAATTGTCCAATAGTGAGAGAAATGATCGAACGAAACCTAGTAGGATTCACATGATGCAAATTTTGTGGCAAGAAACAAAAGAAGTTGCAAACTTAAACATAGATGGCACAGTCGTTTGTTAATATATAATTTTTGTTATTCTATTAGTAACTAAGTGGTTAGTATCTAAATTTCAAAAACTTCAGAAGTTATAAGATGACATGCTTGTGCCAAACATGGATGGAATCATCAAATATGTATAAAATGAATGCAATATTTGTCCAACCTATGTTCATATACACACTTGATGTTTTAGATTTCAGGGCATGGTGATTGTGTAACATGACTAATTGTGGGATGGGCCACCTTTCGGTCTTAGTTCACCTTTGACATGACCTATACCCGCCTTATCCTTTCTTTTTTTTAGAGCACCACTGATGCGGAATCAAAGTTTATACGCTGAGACCGTGGCCGATAAAGAGGAGAAAGCGAAAGTGAAAGTGAACCTGTGAATGGGTTTTTAAAAGGCCGTTAAAAAAGGGTTGAAGATCCGTGTTCACTTTATTTTAGCGATCTTGTCTAGGTTTAGTTTCCTTTTTTGTTAAGAGTCTTTATTTTGCAATTTGATTTAGGATTAGTTTCTTTATTTGAGATATTTAGTGGTCAGACGCATATATGTGACACGTGACCATTAATTTTGTCTCTTTTAGTGCAGCCGTTGGAAAAGCTATCACAACTCTTTCAATACATGTCAAAATTGCCCGATTTTTGTCTTTGTTGGAAATTACTTCGATAAGCTTTCAAACAATACTAATTTTGTGTCAATCGGACATCGTTTGACCCTTCAAAAGTGGTTGTGTAATAAAAAGGGATTAGTGGTGAAATTAATTATAACTTATATTTTAGAAAGTTTTAATGGTTAATTAGGAGTTTTATTTTTTGTAGTATTCTTAGGGTTTCTTTGCTTTATAAAGCATTGTAATCTCTTATGAGAAAAAGTTTTAATGAATGGAAATTTGAGAGTTTTTGCATGCGCAAATTTTGAAAGAGAGATTCTTTCGTTTGAAAACTTGTGATGAGTTTTCGTCTTTGAAGAGTGATTCTTCAAATCCGTTGGTGCGAAGCCGACAAGCCTCTGTGGAGCGAGTCCGAAGATCTTTTACCTCTAATTCTTCTTTTATTTTTGTTTTATTTGAAGATCAAGAACATTAAATTTTATCGTGCGAGATTTTACGCTACTTTAGGGTTAGTGTCCGTTTCCGTCCTGCATCAACCACGTTAAAGTTTGCGACTCTAATCAGTTTTTGTATTTCATTCAGGCGCACTCCTGGTGGACGGAAGTTGTGGGAATCAAAAGATACCCGAGCTTGGGTGCATGATAGATTTGAAGAGATGAATTTGCAAGAGGTTCATTACAATGAGGTAAAGTCTTTCACAGCCTTATTCCAAACACCTATAGGATCATATCATCCACATTTATATTACAAAACGCTTTTGCCATTTACTCTCTTTTCTCAGGAAAGGGCTTCTAGAGGTCGTTTTAGAGGTGGTTGTGGGAAAAACCGGGTTATGGATCGGGGTTATGTTAGGGGAAACAAGTCTAAAGCTTATGATGATAGTAACAATCAAAATCGTGCTCCAAAAGTTATAAGAGGGAGAGGGCCTAGAAGGTATCAACCACCTGTGAAGAATAACAATGAGTTCCCGGGAGCTCAAAACAAAAAGTGAGCAATATTTTTTTTGTCCTTCATTTCTCTTAGACCTTATCAGTAAATTGTTAATTCCCTCTGTTATTCCCACAGATCTGGAAAATCTCTTGAGCCAACATCGAATACCAGTTTAGGGACAGCAGCTTCACAAAATTCAAATCCACAACCTGGCGTGGTTCTCCCTCGTAAACACGTTTTCGCCTCCAGCCTGAGCTCTGCCTCACCTCCATTTTATCCCTCTGTGTCATCCAGTCAAGAGATCTCCATAGCTCACAAGAGAGAGGCACTGACACAAGCTGGAATTACAAGCAGGAACCTTCCTCCTGTGATGAGGGAGGAAAATATATCTGCATCACAATCCACTGCATTACTTCGAGGAAAAACCATTATTGATCCTAATAACCAGGATAGGGTTTATATGGATGATTCTATTCGTTCAATTTCTGGTAAACCATTGATCAATCTGCAGCTGCAGCCTTCTGGATCTTCTTCCACAATCATCACAACTCAATCTCCTCATACCAGGGTTCAAGTGAGAGGTTTAGCTAGCTCTGGACAGCTTAACCATCAGCAAACCTCATCTCTTAACCAAGTCAACAGGGGTTCTGTACAAACACAACAAAGGCCCGTTCAACCGGCTTTGCGGGCTTCCCATCAGCAGTTGGGTCAGCGCCCTGGTAATGGAACTCAGCCTTCTTCTCCACGTCTAGCTCCATCAGTCGATTCATCTGAAGTTGGAGAGATTGATTCTTCACCTGTATCGAGTAAATCCAAGACTGCTTTGGTTGGAAAGGGAAAAACAAATATTCAAGGGAGTGGAAGGGGATCTTTTATGTACAATGGGGCCCAGGTTATTGGAGCCAACGGGGCTATGGGTGTTACTCATGGTGATCAAAACTTTCCCGGAACTCCAGCACTATTGCCAGGTAAACATCTTTTAAAAACTATTTATTCGCTCGTCTGTGACATTTTGTGATCTGTTTTTATGGGAACTTCTGGAAACTTGTACCGGGAAGTTGTTTGGCAGTTGTTTTCTATGATGTTATCTTTTAAAAGTGTCCGAATCCGGATTAAATAGTGAAATGCTTATGGAGTTTTGTTTGGTTGCAAGCTCAGTCAAAATTGTTGTTTGAGATTTATATGTTGTATATGTGGATCTGCAGTTATGCAATTTGCAGGTCAGAATCATGGCGGCCTTGGGCTTCCTGCAGTTGGCATGGCACTTCCTGGATATGTTGCCCAACAACAACTTGGTTTTGGAAACAATGAAATGACTTGGTATGTTAGTTTGTTCATTCTTTGTCTGTTTATTTATTTATTTGTAATGATTTTTTGTACTTAAAATTGTTGAGTTTCTCACCCAAGAGTAAGATGCATGCTTGATTCACATTCATTAACGTTCTTTCCATCTTGCAGGGTTCCAGTTTTAGCAGGGGCTGCTGGAGCTTTAGGAGCAACATATTGTTCACCCTATATTGCTGTTGATGGTAGTTATTATACTCGCCCATCAGGACAGTCATCTTCTAATGTTTCCAGGTAGGCAGTATTCTATCAGCAATTTGACCAATTCTTACTATCTATTAATTATGGCCTCAATAGGTTCCAAGGGTTGTACTTTCAAATTTGTGAATAACCTCATTTTTGAGTTCTCATGCAGCAGGGAAACGACCACAAATAAACCTAGCAATGGATTGAAGCCCGCACAAAGATCTGGTAAAGCACTTATTTGAATTTATTGGCAATTGGCTATTAAGTTTCTGAACTAAAATACATGTTTTTTTTACTAGCAGTTCTTTATTTCTCCATTTTACTAGCACGATATTGAAAATTTACGTGCTTTGGGTTTTGACTTTTGATATTCTTATCTTCAGAGCTTGTAAATGAGGAATATGGGCAGCGACAAAACAAGCCTCGCAGGTGAGTTAACATTATGTTTAGCTTAAAGTTAACTTGATTAATTTTTGACATTACGTTTGTATTTGTTGATAACATTCCTTTCTGTACAACTTTTTCCCTTCTCCTTTGGTAAATGAAATCCTATTTAACTTCAAATCTTTTTGCAGATACTCAGAGATGAACTTTGGCCAGTGAAATACATACATAAGATTTGAGTATATTTGAATAAGCAGCTGAAGGGTCAGTGTGCTCTTTCTGCTGCTTATAATACATTTCTAGATTTGGTCATTGTTGTTGTCTCAGTTCTGTTAATGTGTTAAATGCAGCAGGCCTTCTTCTCGCCCCTTTGTGACCTCCAGCTTTTGTTTGGAGCACTTTGGGCATTTTAATGCCCCAAGATATGATAGGTAAATGTTCTGTTTAGCTTATAAGAGTGCTTTTGTCTTGGTGATCAGCTGAAAATCTTAAATAAATTTTGAGCATGTGCTGACTTGTTATGATCCCCATGTTATGATTCCCATATTTAGAGGAGTGGGTGGCATGAATGGGCTTACTCCTTACATATTTGAGGCAAGGTCCCTTTCATTATAGTCCATGCTCAGTATGGTATGCCTTCCAGTTTGGAATATCACATATAGATTCATTAATATTATATAGATTAGTTCCTACCCAAGGAAAGGCGTATTTGTTTCCTAGATTTGGCAGAAAGAACTTAAGACTTTTTTTTCATTGGCATGTACTAGACAAAATGAATCATTCATCCACTCATCCCCCATTTGATTACGAAGCCTAGTCTTCACAGTATGCATTGCATAAAATGCTCTCTCAACAATAGCAGTGGCAACTGGAAGAATTAATGCCACTGAACTTAAAGTCTTTTCAATAGTTCAGAGACTTCCAAGTTTGATTATTGAAGTCGTCTTCTGATTTAATATTCCTTAAATACTTATATCTTAGTGGTCATCCTGATTGAGGGCCTTCTATAGCACTATATACCATTTTTTTTGTTAAACTGCTTATAATGCTGTTTATTAGGATCATATGGAAAAAATATGCTTATGTTGTCTTACAACTCTGTTTACAAAATTTTGAGTTGTACTATGAGGTGAGAATGATCATTTTTACGTGAACCCGAATCAACTCATATCTATTCTATGAAGGACTTTCCTGCTAAATATTTTTATTTCTTTTAAATAATTGAATGACTCAACAACATATTAATTACAGAGACCTTTTTATTTTAAGGATCCCATGGATAATCTATTGTTTACAACCAAATTGTTGTCAAGCGTATTCAGGTGTTACACTATGTTTTTTTTTAAATATTTATATTTTTAATTTTTTGGTTAGCAATGGGGATTTTATTACCACAAAGCATATTATATATATATATATATATAGACACATGCGCGCGCATGCACACACACACACTAAAATACAGCCCTTTGCAAGAAACAGGGATCCAGAAACCCCTAAAACACTGCCGTAAAAAGCAACATAGCAGCAGCATAAATAACAGAGAGATAGGTCATGTAGAGTTCCCTTGGAAACTAGCTCTTGTCGCTGTTGGATACCATGTGCAGAGAACCCAGGGGAAAAAAATTACCGGTCACATATGGCCTGAGTTACCTACTCCACGATACGCTTTCTACCGGCAAATATTTGTTCATTTCTTTCTCTCCAAATCCAACAAAACACTACAGTTGGAGCCAGCTTCCGTAGAACTTTTCCTTGAGGCTTGAATGGTTCATTACTCCAATTCGCCAGCGATTCTTTAGCATACAATGGTAAGCTGCTGCACACTCCAAATTTTATGAGGACATCAGCCCAAACCAACCTATCAAACTACCTGTGAGAATCATAAGATGTTCCACGGATTCTGTTGCTCTATTACACATTACACAGCTATTCAGAAGCTTCATCCATTTTATCAACTTATCCCCTTCAAGATTCTACCCCAAGCTGCACACCAGCTGAAGAAAGAATCATGGAGGGAGCCCGACTTCTCTTTATACCAATCCAGTGCTGCTCAATGACTCAGGAACTCATGGAAGGCCTTCACTGGCTGTAAACATCCCTTTTTATCCATCTGCCACTACTTGACTTCATCCACATTTCTGTACAGTCACCATAGAAAGCAGCCAAAACAAATTTAGCAAGAGCCTCATTTTCACTATTCCTTTAATTCTTTCTTATCTGAATGTTCCATGCTGTGGCACCAGTAATCCACTCTACACAGTTCTGAAATGTGGCCTCTTTATTGACAAGAAGCTAAAATATTGAATGGAAACTGCATCTGTCCGACCAGAAAATTTCCCCATCTCCTGTCCCACATTTTCCAACCCAGGTATTGAGGGAAAAAACCATTTAACTTACTGGAACCCTCCACCAAACAGAAGCAGCAATTAAGCTTGAATTGCTGATATGCATCAGATCATGCCCAAATTTTGGACGGCGAATATTCATCGGATCATGCCCAAGTTTTTCGGGTGGCCCTTGATCGTCCCTAGGCAAGTTGCCATAGCCCGTTGAACCCGACCCCTCGAATGGATACCACATGGACCCCAACCGATTCTAACCCAGCACCCTGCAGTGGAATTGAATCCATAGTCCCGGGCCTCTCTCTCTCTCTCTCTCGCTTTATATATATATATATGGGTAATGTTCCTCTGACCCAAGTCACAGCGTGACTCTAGCATCTAGCAGCAACGGCCCAGGTTTGGACTCTGAGAAAGCATCTCACTGCTGTGCCACATGGTGCTGCTAACCCCTAGGGTTCACCTCTCCCTATTGTGTGTTTAGAAAAAAAATAGTAAAAATGAAAAAAGGTGGCCTTGATCTAATTGTGTGAAAATGATTGGTGACCTGATTTTTCAGTTCACTATTCATTTTTTTAAGGCATTGACCACAGTTGATTATGGTGATTAAAATGTTTATTTATGTATTTTAAAAATGGTTTCGATCGACCTTGCGCACATCCACAGGACACCCAACTGGCACAATCCCAGTGTTTAAACCTAGGACACTGTCCCAGGCTCTGATCTTTCAACCAGTATATTTTAGTACTGGACCCACACATTATTATAACCTTGGAGTATATACATTGTTTTCTTTAACTATTGGCTGAAAATTAGGTGTATCACATTAGATTATATCTTATTTCCTGGTACTATCCCAGTCTATTTGCAGAAGTGGAGGATAGATTACATTTTTTCTTACTCATCTTATCATGGATTATAAATTCCTTCGCATCATTTTGACTTATACCCTTTTCTGGCTCGTTGCTATTTCAGCTATATAACGCCTTGCTCATGCTGTGATCGAACTGAGAAGAGCATTGCAGCTGGACAGGTGGCAGTTTCTTACTTAAACTGTGGTAAAATCCCATCTTCAATGATTTTTGTCAAGATATATTGAACCTATGATACTTAAATTGCTCTTACACCATGCGAATGGTGACCTGGTTGATTGCCCATTTGATCTGGTCCAATTTGGTGAAATTGGGGTGGAATGGCTTAAAACATAAAACATAAAACCCACGACCTTTACTTTCAAATGCCTTAATGGCTTAGTTGCTTTACCAAGTATCTCAATAGCTTCTTGTGGTTTTTTATGTTAATATTGAAAGTTATATCTCTATTCATTTGTAACCTTACCAAAATAAAAGTGATAATAAATAATAAAAAAATAGACATTCAAAACTCATCCTACCTCTAGCGAATTGGGTTAGCATAGAAGTAGCGAATTCCAAATTATGACTTGCAGTAACATAGTATTGAACTCTCTCTTGATATATCTCATAGTTTTGATGAACTTTCAGGTTGTATAGGCTTGTGGTTTTCTTGAAGCTTGTGAGAAATGGAAGCGGGCATCTTCTGTTAAAGCAAACAAAATGGAAAAGAAAAAAATTACTGAGAGATGTAGTTTTTGCATAGGCTAAGTTCTCTTTCGTTTTTCCTGTTCATTTTTGTGGCCTTTGGGGTGGTTATTTATGGGGTTTGTTGAAAAGGATGTATGTGATTGATTGATGCAAATCTTTATGCTTCTCTGTTTGGGTTTTAAGCTGAAACGATTGATTGCATAAATTTATTGTGTTTTATGGTACTTCTCAGGTTTGTATTTGGTGCTCAGACAACTAGTGGTGCTAGTGTGATTTATATTGAGTTTTTATTTTTATCCTGAGATGGTCTCCAACTACTCCATATTTACCTGATAGGGTCCCAAGACTCCCAACGTTTTACTTATTACAGAGACTGCTCAGTCGGTCTCGTGTGGGACTGACCGGTCCCGGACCCTGAACTTTTTTGTTTCTTTTTAAAACTAAGCAGACAGGGCCCAAATATTTTACTGCTGAAGTTCAATTTAAGTGGAAAAATGGATTAGATGAAAATGCCCTTAGGTACTATATGAGACCAATGAGTCGGTCTCGTGTGGGACCGATCGACCCCATAAATCGATCAATTATATGACACCGATCCACTTTAGACTGATCGGTCCTATATGAGACCAATCATACGGTCTCATAGTAGACTGATCAGTCTCATATGAGACTGATCGATTGGGTATAATATGGGATTGGTGGATCAGTCTCATATAGGAATTAAGGGATTTTTTTGTCTACTCTATTTGTTTTTAGCATAAATTGAATTTCAACATATATCAAATATTTAGCTCCTATTTGTTTAGATAAATTAAAAAACAAAAAAGTTGAGGCTGTGGGAACCTATAGGTAATAAGCGAAACGTTGGACCCTGTCAGGCAAAAAGTATTAAGTTGTGGACTCTGTTAGGTAATCTGCCCTTAATATTGTACTCATGAAATATGAGCTATCGACCTAAAAGTTGCAGTTGCACTAATGAGATGATCCTGACAGCCTGATCATGAGCTTGCCAAGAACCTGACAGATGTTATACATGTACAATTATAACGCTCCTAAGATACGCACTTGTCCTCTTTTAGGCTGTGTTTGGGTTAGCTCTTATAAAAGTAGAAGCAGCTTTCTATTTGTTGCTTGTCAGAGCGGATAAAATCTACTCTGGCATAAAACAGAGCAGTTTTATTATTTAAAACAGCTCTCCGCCAGAGCAAATAGGGCGAGGAATTGTGTTACCAATTATGAAAGGAGTTTTTTATCGGAGCCAAAACGCAAAAGAATTGCTCTTTGCCCTGAAAGAGCTAACTCAAACGCAGCCTTAATAACTGTGGCTCAATATAAGTGGTTACACTGACGTGCATTGCTGGGCCCGTGCTTTTGAATTGCGCCACATCAGTAGTCCATTGAATGGTCTGTCATATAACATTGTCTTTAATCTTTAGAGTTGTTTTTAAGCACAAAAGGGTGAATGATCATCATATTTTGCAACATTGAAGTAGACTTTGCTGTTATGCCACTTGGTACACATCTTTTATTGAAATGGAGTACGTGGCAGTCCATCCTTGGAACAAGCCCAAGCCATAAAATTACACCTATAATTGGAGGTTAAAGCTATTCCCACCCATTTTCGGAGTAAGCACCACACCGTTTTTCACACACTAAAATCATTGACTAATTTAAATCAATGGAGATTGTTTTTCGTTTCAATCTTTCGCATAATAGATCTTAAAATCATGGTGTGCCTAACAGACAATCAGATGTTGATTCTACATGGCACACGTTCGTAAAAGTGAAGGTCAACTCCTTTGCCCATGAGCTAGCTCACTTTTGAGGATGTGTGCTATGCGGAATCATATGCTGTTTTACAAATTCAAATTGCGTAAGTGGTAGAGTATCATAAGAAATTACGAACCTCACTCTACCTAAAAAATATGTAACAAAACCTAACTAATGTGATCATCATATGGTTCAATTTTTTTGATGGGCAGGTTGAACAACATTCATAGATGTTTAGTGGATGGCTTGAAGTGGTCCAAAAAAGTTTGCCATTGCCTACCAAGGGTGATGGGTGAGGGAGTTGTCTTTACAAGAACAGTGAGCTCAAGCTTGTTAAAAGACTTTTTACCTATCAATTTTATTGAAAGCTGACTTTCTTAATGTTAGGTTCTCTTGAAATCTGTGAGAGTCAGTTATTGACAAGTTTTAATACCTAAAAGTTCACTAAGCGGCTGTTTAGATACAGGGAATACATGATAAAATGTGGTATGGTGAAGTGTTTTACCATGAATTCAATTATTTGGGTGTTTTTAAGAGTGGTAAATGTATTACCCTCATTTACCACAAAACACAAAAATACATTACGACCACTCCCTTGAGAATAGAGGAGAAACATAGTATTCTTTACATCATATTCCTCCAAGTTAGGAATACGTGATAAAATATGTAAAAAATCAATAAGTTTACCATGTTTTATCAGGTCCTATCTAAATAGACCCTAACAATAAAGCTAGCATAAAGCAAGTAAACCGATCGCTGGCACACTGAGATGTGTGCAGATCTTCTTTAAATCTGCACTCATCTGCAGGTCAACCTAGCTCACAGCTCACACACCAAGGCAGACACGGGTTCCAGCGTACTGGGTAATAATGATAGGCGTACTGGGTAATAATGATAGGCTTGACAACAGTCAATCCCCACGGTTCATTGGAGACATCGAGGTAGGGAACATTATAGATGTAGACATAAGATAAATTTGTTGAGGACAAAGTGAAAGCAGCTGTGACACGATGTTAGTGATTATACCGACTTGCATTAATTGAGTCCCACCGCAATCACAGTCAATTGCGTTACACCACATAAGCCGCATGCACTTTATTTGCATAAAATCTCTCCTCTATGTGACTAAGTCCGGCGAGCTACTCCTTAGCATCTGTGCTTTATTTAATTTTGGTGGACTTGTTTATGTTTATTTTGGATAAATTTTGAAAAGAAATTACAAAAAGTTTAGAAAATTAAGTAAAAATAAATATAATTTTATAATTTTTTTTATTAATTTAATTAAAATTAACATAATTTCATAAATTTCGGCAAAATATCTAACCGAAACTTTTGACCCTTGTTTGGAATAATTCCGGCCAAATTTTGGAGAAATTTGTGAGTACGCATGCTCTCTAAATTTTTAGATGTCAACTCATAAACACGTGCACATCTTGATAAATAATTGATTAATGGGCTCAAGCGTAGGTGGGGTCCACCCTACCCCCGAATAGTGGGTAAGTTCAGTTTTGCCGGTGTTCACTGGCTAACGGCTAATCTCGTGATGTCTGTCGGTGACGAAAGATAATCTTATTAAACAGTATTGCTATACTCACGTGACATGAAACGTGGCATCTAAACACGCATACACGTATGCATTTTTTAGTGCTCAACTCTCTCAATAACACTAATGCCATAGAGGAGTCACAAGGTAAGAATGAGTAGTAGGCATCAGGTGCACGGAAACACAGGCCCGTTTTCAAACGCAGGAGTCATTTGTGCACTGCAGAAACAGTCAAAAGGTCAACTTTCACAGAATTAGAAGCCTCTAAATGTCTGGAAATCTCCCAAGGGTCAACTGCTTTAGCGGTGTACCATTGAGCCATATGCAGCTGGGTGATACATGGCACACGACAATAATAGCTTGTCGACGTGTATGGGAATGGGATCATGGGAGGGAGTGGGCGGGAAAATTATAGTGATAAACACTCAGAACCGCCTGATCAAGAGTAGGTGAGATTTTTTTTAATAGATAAGCATGAGATTTGAACTCAGATGTGATTTTCATATTAACCTTTTCGGTAAACAGGAGCTCACCTTAGGCCTAAGATAAAAGCTCTCCTGGTCCACTTCTTGTAAGTTGGATCCTATGGCCAATCCAAATTGTCTTAGTGGCTAAACAGTGTAGGACAACCACCCATCAAAAAAATTATGATAATGGGAGGGTTCAAATTATTCGTTTTAGGAAGTTTAACATGGATTGTTGTTCATATGTAACTTAGGGTTCATGTTGAAGTGCTCGGATTCAATGGCAAGTTCCTCCAACGGGCAAAATTTTTGGGTTGCACAAAACAAAGTCTACATGCTGTTATGCTAAATGGACGACTTGGATCCATAAAAATTGTGTCACATGACCCTAGATTGCTTAAAAGTGATTTACAGTTAATTAGGCCTTAGGTCAGGAGAGTCGATTCCTAAACATTTTTGTTCATCTCACTTTGGTCATATGGGATCACTTCCAAGATTCAAAATTATTTGAATGCGCTTATTCAATAAGCACTGTATATGTTTTTGCAATGGTTTTTTCTTTGAATAAAGTAACATGGAGGAGACATACGAAGGTTCCCTACTGAGGCACTTTTGGGGATTTGCCAGTGACCCTTTCTTTATTAGTTGGTCACATGGGGATAAGCTAATAGGGTTGACCAATTTTGAGATTTTCCTTTTAGGCAACTGGGTCTCTTTAGATTTATACTGAGCTGTTGGCCACGTGAGAAATGGGTCATGGTTCTTTTATTTATTGTTCATCTGAGTTTTCTCTTTATCAAGTTGGTGGTTGTAGAGAAGTTGAGCTCTGCTCTCCAGTCTCCATTAATCCCCCTAGCTGTGAGATTTTGCAAGAGAGTTGGTCAAATGGGGAAGCTGGCTTTTGCAAGAGAGTTGTTGGGCTTCTTTTGTTTTTCTACTGGTTCAAACTCATCTTGCGTTTACTTAAGTTCATTGGGAACCCAAGAAAGCATGGAAAAGAAGACATTGTTTAATAGTGAAGGAAGCCAGGGGGAGAGGTTTGGTGATCTTGTTGGTGGAGACCAGACATTGGTTTTTAAGTTAAAGCCTAAGGTGGTGCATTATTTCCAATTCTATTGTACTTTGTTTCTGTGAGATGAAATTGGAGGACACACTGATTAGATCTTTGTTTGCACCTCATTTAATTTGACACCTTAGTGTGTTTTCAAATTCAAAATTTCAGTTTTTTTATCCGTTTCGGCCAGCTCCAGAACTGATACATATAGGACAATACGCTTTGGTTTTAGCTGATAAATTGCCATGTATCAGCCGACACATTCAATATATTCGGTGACCTCTGAAACTGATATATATTGATTTCGTCTGAAATTTTGAACCATGGTCTGTTTCATAGCCTTCCCCATTAGCAATTCATATCATGTTCAAAAGTTGAGAGAGGTGGCTTGATTAAATTCTTTTGTTTGTCATTTTCTTTTTTTAATTTTTTATTTGTTGTGTAGATGGTGGTTTTGAAGGTATCCATGCATTGTAATGGATGTGTAAGGAAAGTTGAGAAGCACATCTCAAAGATGGAAGGTAAGGTTTCCCTTCTTACTCTATACTTTTTATTTTATTTTTATTTATTGTTATTATTATTTTATATAGTTAACATTGGATAGAGCATATTGGCTTCAACGTTGCTGCACATTGGTCCTTATAGTTGAGCTAAATTAATCATTAATGCTTTCCTTAAAATTTGAGAGAATATTAGGCATTGTTTGGTATTGCTCTTTGGAGGTAAAGAGCAGCTCTCGGCATTGGTGCAGAGCACTTTAATATAGGATTATGTTCGATTTTAAATATTCCTAGCTCTTTTGGAGAGTGAAAGAACTGTAGTTGGGCTAGCTCCTCAAAAGAGCAATTTAAATATGCTCTTTGCCTCCAAGTAGCAATCCCAGACACAACCTTAATGTAATCTCTCTGCTCCATTACACGAGGCATGAGCCCCATTTTTAGTCCAAGGGAAACCGTTATTTAATCAATCAAAGTCACAAGTGGTAATAGCTTGTATATTGAGCTCAAGTGGGCTTAATAATATACTTGTTGCAATTATTAAAAAGTAATAATTTCAACCATTGACCTATGCAATCCTAAGGACAGCTGTGCACACTTTTTCCATAGTAAAATGTTAAAATGCAGGAGTCACGTAATTTCAATACTCTCGTAGGCATGGTTAGTTGGCTGAGAGTTGGCTGAGATGTGCTATTAATGAGCTAGCTGCTTCGAGACTAGTTGGACTGATAAAAGATGTATGCCACCTGCAATAAAAGTGGGCAGTCATAGCACTAAATAGGCGATAGAGATCCTTTGAGAAATGACATAATTTCTCAATGGCACTAAGTGATTTTAGGGTCATATGCGAGCGGGATTGTTGATTTCATGGACTTCCGCATCCACCCATGATTGGAGGGCACTTATTGTAGACCAAACTCATATATATATATATATATATATATATATATATATATAGAAAAGTGAGGTATTCTTGGTGGAGTACCCTCACCTTATTCTAAGACTGCGTATGGCATAATTTTTTGTTAACCCTTGTTATAGCGGAGTTCACTTGCTTTAGCAGGTTCCCACCTTCTTTGCAAACATCCCGCTACCTGCTTTAGCAATTAGCATGTACCCTTTCTCCTTGAAAACTATTTGCATAGCAAAATTTATGCAAGATTTATCTGTTCAATAGTTTTACCTCACTCTTTGCCAGAGTATATTTTATTTGCTCTGATAGGGAGTTAGTAGAGAACAGATAGGTTGCGGCTAGAGCAAATAAATCCTCCTTTATAGGGTGTTAGAAAAGAGAATAAGAACTAACTAAAGTAGGTGAACTTTATTGTGGCAGGGGCTAGCAGAGAGTTATGCTATACGCAGCCCAAGTCTCCAACATTCACATAAAGGCCCACGTGGCCACCCAAATACAGTTTTGGTGCCACATGGAGCGTCAACAACAGCCTGTATAAATCCATTTAAAAAACTGAATTCAAAACTAAGTTGTAAAATTAAAAATTAAATTTTGACTGTGATTCAAGAATTTAGATTTTATGACCCAAAAAATACACAGTGGAGATGCTGTTTTAGATTTTCTTTTTCAGAAACGATCTAAACAACGCTACCTTGCTTCACATGACATCCAAAATATGCTTTGACTGCCACACGGACCTCCATGTGAATGTTGGAGTACAGTACGGTGAGGATACTCCACCTGGAGTACCTTCCCGGCTCCCCTATATATATATGGAACTCCGCATGACACCACATTGACAAAAGGACATTGTATAAATAATTTAAAAGAAATTGAAAACTCATCTACATAAAAAAAAGTAAAAAATTATTATAATTAACGCATTAATCTTCAAACAATATTTACTACAAGGTGAAATTAGATTACATTTTTTCTCTTTTGGGAAGTTGATCTCTACATTGTTCCCTTAGTGCATGTGGCGCCAAAATAGGATTTTGAATGTCATGTAAAGAGACATGGTAAAACATGTCATTTTTCCTGTGACATAGAACCATTGTATGTGGCCTTTTATCATGAGATTGTGATTTGTGGTTACAAGACTAAATGTGACACCATTAACTCACTCTCTCCCTCTCTCATTTATGTAGGTGTGACATCCATTAAAGTGGATCTGGAGAGAAAGAAGGTAACTGTGATGGGAAACATTTCTCCTTTCGAAGTGTTGGAGAGGGTTTCCAAAGTTAAAACTGCAGAGATTTGGACCCCTATTTGATTCACAAAATAGTAATAGACGAAAAAAGATTAATGGATTCCGGCGTCATGGGATTATTAAGCTTATGAAAAACGTTTTACACCATCAATTCTGTTTAAAGTTGACAATCACAGATGTAAGAAATCTCCAAAGCGTATGGAAAAGTAACTTGTAATGAAGCTAGGTTTGTATGCTTTTATTGTGCATATTGTATTTTTAGCCCAATGTGTGGTGTGAAATATTTATGCAAGATGGTTTGGAGGCTAACCCTTGGACTTTATAGACGATGCTTTTTTTTTTTCTTTTTTTTTTTTTTTCCTCTTTATAGATGAGTAATTTTGGCATGCTTGTCCTAATCAATCAGACACCTCTAAACATCTAATATAACAAAATCCATGCCTCGCGATAAATAAATAATTTTTATTTTTTTCAAGTATTTTAAAATTATTATTTAATATGAGAGTTCTAAATGAGGTCGAAGGTTCCAGCCCAACTTACCCATAAAAAATGGGACTGACTCTCTTATCAGTCATTTCAACACCAATTTAGTTTTTAAATGATCACACACCTTTACTGGTTGAGTATGTGGGTAATCCACACTATCAAAGTACTAGATCATATATCAAAGGGTATTGGGTCCAAATATAAAGCTTTTTGAGCGATTTGAATCGTCTGATCTGTTGACTATAATATCTACCATTGTTTCGAGTTTGAATGATATCAAAATTCATCAATCGGATGGTTTATATGGACTTATAGGCATGCATTTTTGGGCTAAGATATGCTACAATGATGGATTGCCACCTGGACAATTTAGATTGGCCAAAATATACGCCACATGACATAATGATAAATCACACTTCAATGGTGTAAGATAAAATTATAAATTTAATGGTGCTAGATCATTTAAACACCACATGTTTTTAAACATGGGCCAAGAGCCATTTGATCGTAAATCCAAGGACTCTCAAAAGTCTTTTAAGTCAGATTCCACTTATGGTTTACATTCTTATTAATGATTGGATGAAAGTAGAGTTTCTCAGATTTTAGAGTTGAATATTCTATTTGTTCACCCTTAAAATCTATGAAAGTCAACTTCTCACTATGAGTACCTTTAAATCTACCCACTAAATCTTTGAGGTCACCCACAATAAAATCTGCATTGAATCAGATAGTGGAGATCGTTTATCGTCTCAATCTTTCACACAATGAATCTTGAGATTATGGGCATATCATCAGACGGTCATTTTTTTATTTCATGTGATACACACTCAAGACTTTAAAATCAATTTTGAGCTTATATGTAATGTTAAGGTCACTTTTCTTAAATGTGTGCCACTTGAAATAAAATAATGACCGGGGGTGAACTCAAAGATTGCAAAGAATTTAAAGGTACTTTCACTATATATTATCGATAAAAGTTGCATGCTCAGGCTTAAAACTTTCAATAAACGCTTTCGGTAAGGTTGCAAAGAATTCACGTGCCATACAAAACGAAGCTCCAACGGTTGGCCTATATCCTAAAAGAATTCAGAGAAATATTTGACTTTTTGACTAAAATGGATTACATGATATGAAGATCACTACCGTCGAAGATAAGGATGAAAAATGATCTCTATCATAGCATAGTCACAAATTTCTCCGAAATTCTCCGAAATTTCTTCGAACTTTACCGAAACAGGGGTCGGGCAAAACTTTCGGTGAAATTTCTATAATTTCTTCGAAATCGTTGAAATTTCATTAATTTTGGCGAAATTAATGAAATTTTGTTGAAATAAATAAATCTTTTCTAATTTTTGTCATTTTTTAAATAATAAATAAAAATTTTGTGAAGTTTAAATATAATTTATATTAAATTTTTATTCTCCCTGAGATAGTCCCAAAACTTTTCAAATTTTTCTCAAAATTTATTCAAAATGACCCCCTTCCGAAATGTTGCCGAAAACAAAATTTGTCACTATGCATCAGAGGATTCAAACCAATCAATTATGTTAAGGCGTTTAGAATCACTGAAGATGAAAAGCTTGTCTTAAGGTCCTTTTACACTTCTTAAGAATTTACAATATTTTAACTTGGTTTGACTTCAATTCGATTGGTTGTGAAAAAAGTTAAACTAGAGGTTCACTGTTGGAAAAGACGAAACTATCATAGCCAATCTTGAAAATTTCCTTTGAAATAAATGCGAGGATACCTTATAAGTGTAATAAAGTAAAGTAATAATTAATGGCTCCTCACTGACATTAAACACCATATAGTATTTAAATGATCTTATGCCATTGATCTTAGACTTCATCTCACACCATTAAAGTATTATTTCTCATTATGTTATGTGGCACACTTCTATGATCAATTTAAATTGTCTAAGTCGGCAATCTACAATTGGAATATGGCTAGGCCCAATGAAACATGCCGATAAGTGGATGTGAACCATCCGATTGATGAACTTTAATATCAGTCATTAAAACAAAAAGCAACCATTGATATTATAATCCACAGATTGGATGGTTTAAATAATATACCTAATATATCATTTTTGGACCTGTTGTCTCTCAATCTGCGATCTATCACTTTGACAGTTCGGATCACCCACATCTTAAGCAGTTGATCATGTTGTAAGATTATTTAAACACCATTGTAGTGTTTAAGCTTTAAATGACAGTTGGGATAGTTAGTCTGTGAAGTAAAATAGTATAAAAGTAAGTATAAAAAAGGCATGATATATAAATGATGGGATTAAGACATGGGTATTCCACACGGACAAAGTGATAGATCATAAGTGAGCCAAAAAATTCAAAATTTTGAGAGATTTTAACCCTCCGATCTTGACACTCTAAAACGATCCATTGTGTTTAGTTTTAATGGCTGATATTCAATTTTGCTAATCGTAAGGTTCATGTTCACTTATGGGCATGATTCTTTCACTAAAACATTTTTTAATGATGGATTGCAGCCTTAGCAATTTAGATTGTTCATAAATCTATGCCACATGACATACTATTAAATCACACTTTAATTGTGTGAGATAAAAAATTTTTATCTTATCATTGAAGGGTGATTTATCATTATACCATTGACACACATCTATGATCAATCTAATTTTTATCTTTTATGTTTTTGATAACTTGAGTATCCGGGCCTCTTAGAGACCCGCCTAATCTCATGGGCACATGCGCACTCCAAATTCAATACATGCCGGATCAGCTTAGGATATAAGACCCTAGGATGGCCTCAAGAGGGGAGGGAATTCGAACTCGAGTCTCTTGCTTTTGGAAGTAGGTACATAACTAGCTCACCTAACCCAAAGATATCTCCGCCAAAAGATCATAATTATAAGTGGGATGTAAGCCATCTGATTGATAAACTTTAATATCAGACATCAAAATTAATAACAATTGTTGATATTAGAGTGGGCAGATAGGATGATTCAAATCTCAAAAAGGTGTGATCTTTGGACCCATAGACCTTTCCATTGAAGATATATAATGATGGTATGAATTTATAAGATCATAAGCCAAGAAATGGTGAAAGATCGATCAACACCAGATGGTGTTTAGAGACGGTCGGGAGAGTTGGTCTTGTAAAAAATATATATGGAGCCGAGACAAACTAAGTTTAGGGAACCCGACTATATATTAGTCGAGCTTTAGAAAACGGCTCAACTCGACTCACAAGCCGAGCTTAATAGAGGTCAAGCTCTCATTTTTTTTTCAGCGGGCAAAGCCTTTGAGCTGGTTCCAGATCGTTTCCAGCTTTAACTTCTCAACGTACTTGGCAACAAGTCTGCCACTTGTCAAAAAAATCCAGAGGTTTCAGAGTCAAAAACCAAACCTCATCGACTTCTGATTTCTAACTTACGTACATCTATAAAACAGATTTAAAGAAACTTCCCTGAAAAAAAACAAGATTTGAAGAAAAAAAATGGCACAAAAGCCACAAGGCCTTGTGGTTCTCGGCACCACTTTCCTCTTCCTCTTTTTGCGGCTCTCTTCTTCTTCAGACGTATCTGAAGACCCTAACACTAACCCTAGTTCAGCACACAACGAGCTGAAAAAGAACGGGTTTCCGATAGGATTGCTCCCCACGGACGTCTTGGAGTACTCTCTGAATCACACATCTGGCGATTTCGCTGTAAATTTCGGAGATTCGTGTAAAATTACGCTGCCTCCAGATAATTATCTGGCCTTGTATGGAAAGAAGGTGACCGGGAAGCTTCTAGAAGGTCGGATTTCGGATTTGGATGGGATACGGGTTAGGGCTTTTTTCAAGTGGTGGTCGATCACTGGAATCCAATCGAAGGGTGAGAATCTCGTCTTCGAGGTCGGGATGGTGACCGCAAAGTACCCCTCTAAGAATTTTATCGAGAGCCCTGAGTGCGAGGGGCGACGAGCTTCGTCGTAAGGTTTCTATATATTAAGGTCTGTTAGGGTTGGTAGAGCTTTTATTAAAATATTTTATATTTTTTGGTTTGTTTATTTGATCTGATTGATGTAATGTTCTTTGGTTTTATTTGGATGGGTTCCTTGATGGTTAAAGTTCTGATGATTTTGTGCTGTTTTAAATTTTCATTAATTAGAAATATATTTATTATTCTCTATAGGATTGGTATTTGGTAGGGCTTTTTTTTAAAAAAAAAAGAAAAAGTAAAAAAATTGAATGGGTGGATGCTATGATGATTCTTATTGTTTGACCTGATTGATGTCATGTTCTTTAGTTTTGTTTTGATTGGTTCTGATGATTTAGTGTTTCTTATTTTATTTTTCAGTGTTAGAAATAAATATATTATTCTTTATGGGGTTGGTAGGGCTTTTTTCTTTTAATAAAAAAATGGATTGGGTGAATGCTTTGATGATTCTTATCTTTGACCTGATTGATGTCATGTTCTTTACTTTTATTTTGGTTGGTTCCTTGATGGTTATGGGTTTGTCTTCTTTTTGTTATTCTTTTTGGTGGGGCCATTTATGTTAGCCTTTTCCCCTTCCTATTCTTTTTTTTTGGATTGGAACTCTTCAGTATTAATAGTGCTATTTTTTTATGAGCTACCTTTATAGTCTGATTTGGTCTTGACTTGTATGAAGTTCGGTTGGTGATATGATTCTCTGGTGGCAGGTTCCGTTTTCTTTTGGTAAGTTTGGTTGATGTTACATGATTATGAAGATTTTAGGCAATTACTTGATTGAATTCTTAAGCTTGAAACCATGGATCAAAATTTCGGCCGAAACGTTTCGGTTTCTAGCATGCCCGAAACCGAAATCCAAAATTTTGGTAATTTTGGGGGCGGGGGATTTCGGTTTCGGACATGCCCGAAACCAAAATTCAACCCGATATTTTGATCCTTGCTTGTAACCGATTCGAATTCTTATGTTGTAGTGGTTAGGGAATATTTACTATTTGTTTTCCTGGAATACTAGCGCATCAATTGCTTATGGATCCAAAATGTCTTTCCTGTAAGAACTAACTTATATATAAGGGAAACTGATAATTGAGAGCATAGGTCTAGTATCTCAATTGAGTCTATAAGACGTGCTGGCATAATAGACTATTGAAGAACCTAGAAAAAGCAATAGAAATAGAATCAAATGGATGATGAAGAGTCTTTTACATGATAAATTATATGAAGATATCTTCATGGATCAGCTCAAAAGGTTTGTAGTTTTAAAATGTGCAAATCGTACATTTATTTTATTATTATTATTTTTTTTTATTGGTAAAGGAAAAATATATTAGAAAGCCAGCGAGAAGTTGGGAAAATACAGGTAGAACAAAAAAACCAAAGAAAAAAGCAAAAAAAACCGAAAAACACCAAACATCAGCCTCCCCTCAGTAGGGGAAAGCCCAAGACAGACCAGCCCCGGCTATCCAAACTCGAAACAATTCAGGAGGGTCACCAGTTCCCATCTTGTCTAAACTGATCCAGAGACACATCAAATCTAGGGTATCCTTCAAAATCAGGCCCACCGGACGGCGCCTCCTTCGGAAGATTCGAGTGTTCCTCTCTAGCCAAATGTTCTAAAGAACCGCAAAAAAATTCGCCTTCCAAAACGCCAGCCGCTGGCCCTCCAACTGGGCACCAAACCAGGACAAAAATGAGATGGGATGTCGCTAGAGGGCACCCACACCATTTCGAAGGATCTCAAAATAACAACCTAGATCTCCACTGCTACCCAACACTCAAGGAAGATGTGAGAGGCCAATTCTTCCGCTTGCAAACACATAACACACCTATTTGGCATGCCCTTTCCCCGCGCAATCAATTGGTCGACAGGCAAGATCCTAACTCTCATCACCGTCCATGCGAAGAATCTAACTTTGAGGGGTCCCAGAGCCTTCCACAGGGTCGTCCATTCTATTGTAACAAGAGGTCTGAAGGACAACATACGGTAGAAAGAGCGGACCAAAAAGCTCCCACTTGCACTAGGAAGCCAAAATCTACAGTCACTCTGCAGCCTATTCCTCTTTACTTTATGTGCCCAATCCTGAAGCTTGAGAAAAGGATGCACCTCATTGTTCTTTAGGAACCTCCGAGTTAAAATGTTCCACGCTGTCCATCCCCCGTGCTCCTGAGAGATCTTGTCCACAAAACAACTAGGGGAAGCAACAATCCTATAGATACTAGGAAAGGAGTCGCATAGAGGTCTTAAGTTAATCCACAGGTCTAGCCAGAACCTAATGCGCGTGCCATTCCCCCAGCTGAACTAAACCCATTTGACAAAGTCCTGCCAGACTGAACAAACTCCCTTCCACCAAGCTGTAGCATTTCTGGTCCCATTCACCCGAATACCCCATTCGCCACTACTCCAGCCATACTCATGAGATAGAACTTGAACCACAGGCTGTTATTTTCTTCGTCCAAGCTAGCTCTCCACAACCATTTACCTAACAGGGCTTTGTTGACATTGCAAAGGTTGCGGATACCCAGCCCCCGACCTATCGAGCTCGAACTCTTCCCATAAAAAGTTTCGTTGAATTTGTTCTATCTTGTCAATCACCGCTATCGGGCATTTGAACATCAAGAAATAAAAAATCGGGAGACTAGCTAGCACCGATTTAACAAGGGTCAACCGACCACCATTGCTCAATAACTTGCCCTTCCAAGTAGCCAACCGGACCTCACATCTCCTGATCACAGGGTCCCACTCCGCCGCCGAGGGACGACCCACCCCAAGAGGGAGCCCCAATTAAGTAATAGGCAACGACTGGGAAGAGTTGTCCATGTCAGCTACCTGAGACAATAGTCGAGAGCATTGTTGTCAAATGGCTTAAGCAATGCTAAGCGATTTGACTCCATTTTGCTTAAGCGAATCGCTTAATCGCTTAAGCCATGGCATACTCTTTTTTTTCAAAAAATAAAATAAATAAATAAAAATTAACAATAAGTATTCAAGTCTCTAGAAGGGAAAAATAGACATTCTTGCATTTAAAAAAGAAATTTTGCATACTAATATTCAAAACTATAATTTTAATTTTGATACTGAGTACTAGCAATGTACTCTACACATTCATTTCTAACCCATTGTGGTACATCTCCTCTATTATCACTAGCATTGCCGTCGTCATCGAAATCATCTTCTTCTACACTCTTCTTCCTCTATTTCGTCTTCGTCCAATTTCACTAGTATGAAATCTATATCATCTGGTTGTCTATCCTCTTCTATTATTTCATCTTCTTCATCAATATGCATGCCTTGACTGCTACTACCTCTACCAAACAGTTCGCCTCCTCCTATCAGTGGGTGTCTGACCAAGAGCCGCTTGTGACGAGGGCATGCGATGCGGTCATCCGAGTAAGCCGTAGGGCCATTTTTCTTCTCCGTGTTAGTGCATCTTAAGTGTCTCACAAGCCATGAGGGCTGCACCGAGTGTGTTGGTCGTGGGCCACGAGGGTGTCGTGACACAATGGTATGAAGGGTTGAGACATGGGCGCGATATGGTAGTGTGGGGGTCGATGCGGCGCATTGCGGGCGTATTGGTGCAGAGGATGTGTCATGTGGGCAGTATGTCAAACCAATACGTTTGAGGTTCTTCTGTTATTTCCCCATGACTGTTGTTTTACCCTTATATAGGAGGACATGAGCTGGAGTCCCCGACCCAACATGTGCACTAGCCTTGTGGGCTTGAGTGCATGCATCCGGGCCTTGCTTGGTTCTTGATCGCTCTGGTTACGTCGTGTACTAGGGCCATCGTGTTTGGGGTGGTTTTCAGGCATCCCTGCGGTGCGGGTCTACCCCTAAAGCGGGGCTGTCCCTCTAATTGTTGCTGCCTATCACATTCTTAGTTGCCTTCGGGAATCCGTAAAAGACTTCTCTAACCTGCTGTGTTGCTTCTCAGGGTTGTGAGTTGAATTAGGCTGATTTAGCGCATCGGGTGTTAGGTGCTGCACTAGCTGACACTGCTCGACGAGTGATCCCGTGACAGTTGGTATTAGAGCTAAGTTAAGATGGCTGAGGCGGAAGGAACAAGTGAAGATACGAGACGTCGTTCGACAAGGGAACGGTTAGAGGATCTGGAAGCTCAGACGGAATAGTTGGATTCAGTGGTGGCAGTTGTAACATCCTAAGGGGACGACTGAATAGGCATAAGAGAAGCTATGTCGCCTTAACTGAGACTGTAGAGCAGTTGTCTGCAGAAGTGCAGGAGATAAAAGTCACGTTGGAGGAGATGCGTGACGCCATGGGCGTGTTGAAGAAGCTCATCCTCATAATGCCGGTAGGGATGCCGATACCCCGATTCAAGTTCCCATAGCCAGAAACATTTAAGGGCTCTCGCGAGGCGAAAGGCCTCGAGAACTTTATTTAGGACGTAGAGGAATACCTTGAATCTTTGGGGGACCTCGATGGGAAAGTCAAGCTGAGGATTGCATCGAGATACTTGGTTGAAGATGCCAAGTTGTGGTGGAGGCATCGTGTGCCAGAGGCACGTTTGGAGAATGGGGTAGAGTTGATTCTTGGGCCAATTTGAAGGAGCTGCGGGCTCAATTTCTACCTACCAACATCGGATGGACAGCACGAAAGGCATTGTCAACGTTGAAACACACAAGACCATTGCACGAGTATATCAAGACCTTCACGAGCCTGATGCTAGACATTGATGATATGAGCGAGAAGGATCGGGTCTTCTACTTCATTGACGGCTTGGCGCCATGGGCGCAACATGAGTTGACTCGTAGAGGACTGACCAACCTGGATGTGACGTTGGCTGCTGCCGAGCAGCTAACCGAGCATCGCCAAGAGCGAGATAAGGCGGACCAGGCGCCCATAGACGATGTTGGCAAGTAGGTGAGGAAGTCGAATGAGTATGGGTATGAGCAGTTCAGTCAGGAGGGGTAGATATGAAAGGAAGAGAGAGGACAGGCCGAGGACGAAGAGTTGCTTCTTGTGTGGTGGGCCGCATCTAGTGCGGGAGTGCCCACAGAAGGTCGCTCTGAACGCGAGGATCGCAGAGAAGGCGAAGAGTAAAGAGAAGGAAGTTGATGAGGAGGAGGTTGTTCCTAGGGTAGGGGCGATTCGGCTGATCAACTGTTGAGGAGTGGGACACCTCGGTCTTGTTGGCGTGGGCCGTGGGAAGACTTAGAGACCAATCTTGTACAGAGTTTGAAGTATACCGTTTTGTGTATAGCTTTGCTACTCGAGGTAATGGCAAAAGTTGCTGAGGGACGAGAGCAACGTAGTTTGCTTGTTTATAGTTTTGCTACCCAAGAGAAGGTATGGGTGCCAAGAGACGGTTGTAGTGGGAGTGTTTTGCAAATGCAACTTAGAGTGAAAGCTTCAGGAGCCGAGAGACCAGAGAGCAACATTGCTTAGTTTGAGAATGTTATAGGGGTGAAGGCAGGGGGGTTGTTGAGGGACCATGGCAGTGGACAGAAATTGCGAGCTACGTTGAACCAGAGAAGGCTCAGTGGCTTATGCCGAGTGCGTGTAGTGAAGGCTGAGTTCGGAGACTGAAGCATGTGGGGGAGGGCAGATTCTAGATATAGAAGTGTCTTCGCGTCAGCGAGGACGCTGACGATTTTGAGTGGGGGAAGATGTGACGGGGGACATGCGGCGAGGCCATTTGGGTCAGTCGTAGGGCAATTTTTCTTCTCCACGTCAGTGCATCTTAAGTGCCTCACAAGCCATGAGGGCTGCGCCGAGTGTGTTGGTCGTGGGCCACGAGGGTGTCGCAACACAATGGTATGAAGGGTTGAGACATGGGCGCGACAAGATTGCGACACGGTCGTGTGGGGGTCGATGCGAGGCATTGCGGGCGTATTGGTGCGAAGGATGTGTGCCATGTGGGCAGTATGCCAAACCAATACGTTTGAGGTTCTTCTATTATTTCCCCATAACTGCTGTTTTACCCTTATATAGGGGGACATGAGCTGGAGTCCCCCGACCCAACACGTGCACCGGGCCTTGCTTGGTGCTTGGTCGCTCTAGTTATGTCGTGTACTAGGGCCATAGTGTTTGGGGTGGTTTTCAGCCACCATCGCGGTGTGGGTCTACCCCCAAAGCGGGGCTGCCCCTCTAATTGTCGCTGCCTATCGCATTCTTAGTTGCCTTCGGGAATCCACATAAGACTTCTCTAACCTGCTGCGTTACTTCGCAGGGTTGTGAGTTGAATTAGGCTAACTTAGCACATCAGGCGTTAGGCCCCGCACGGGCTGACACTGCCGGACGAGTGACCCCGTGACACATTGCTTCAACTCGGACCCATGTCAAATCTTCCCCATAAAAGACGGGCTCATCTGAAGGATCAACCATCCATGGATGGTCAGCAAGCACATCATCCACATAGATGGGATCATAGAACCCCGGTTTCTATCGCATTGCAAGGAATCATTCTCTTAATTTTTTATTGTACTGCACGAACACCAAGTCATTGAGCTTCTGTTGCTCAAGTCAATTCCTTTTCTTTGTGTGGATCTGTTAAACATGAGGAGTAAGACTATTAAAAACCTTGCAATTTAATTAAAATATTCATGGATTGAGTTTAATTGTTTAAGACTTCAATTACCATCTCAAAAGAACTCTAATTCCGCTGACATCTGGAAGCGGCACAAGTAAGGTCAAGTATCCTAATGGCCAGTTTTTTCAAAATAGGATCCTTTGTTATCGGATCTACCCCATAAGCTGCCCACCAGTCGGCTGTAGATTAAAGAGAATTATTAGAAGTTAGAACTACTAGAGTAGAAATAAAATACATTAATTAGTTTGAACTTTAGAGACTTTTAAAGTTTATACTTGAAATTTTTGTACTTCTATGTCAGATAACTATGTCCCTTTCAAAAAATCCTTCCGCCTTCTTGTAACGGTCCAACTGATGACTTATTCTATCTTGTTCACCTCTATCAGGGACCATCCTTTCTAAGCAATCAAGAAAGCCAACCGTGTGAGTGGCATCCGCTTCATCTCGATCCGGGTGTGCAAAGTAAACCGCCGGATTAAAAATGAAGGCGGTCGAATATAGTGGAGATGTCATTTGACTTCCCACCTCTTGTTGATTATATCCAACACCGGTTGATATAATCTTGACTTGAATTGATTTATTTTTTCTTGGGCACCCTCCATAAAACTATATATATATATCCCATTGGTGGTTTCTCATCACCATCCACCAATCGGAACACCTCTACGATTGGTTGGGAGTCACGTAGGCTTTGTGCAATACTAGTCCAAAATTAGTTTTGGAGCAATGTTTGTGCAACTTGTTTACCATCAGCTTTCTTTGACCAAGGTCCATTGTTCCAAGTGGCCGATGTTATAAAACTTCTAAGCTCATTTTTTTTCACATACAAACTTTGTAAAGTTAAAAATGCGGTTGCAAATCGGGTCACGGCGGGGCGTAATAAATTACCTCCTATTGCTTTTCGCATTCTTTAAAGTAGAAACACATGTTTGTACATAAAAACAACTATCCTCCTAGCTTTAACAATTGTTTTAATATGTAGTTTGCGTATATCCTATAGGATTAGGTCTAAACAATGGGTTGCACATGATGTCCAATATAGTTGATGTTGCTTCTCCATAAGGAGGCGACCGGCGGCTACGTAGGATGCCGCATTGTCCGTTACAACTTGGACAACGTATTCGGGTCCTATTTCCTCGATAGTCTTATCCAAAAGTGTAAATAAATATTCGGCCGTGTGAGAATGGGTCGATGCATCTACTGATTTTAGGAACATAATTCCGGTAGGACAATTTGCCAAGAAGTTGATCAATGTCTGACCGGTTCTATCCATCCATCCATCGACCATCAATGTGCAACCGTATATTTTCCATGCATCATTGGATTCAACTAATATATTACTAGTCACTCTCACCTCTTCTTTGAGGCAAGTTTCCCGGATTTCATGGTAGGAAGGGGGTTTAAGTCTGGGCCCAAATTGCCCAAGAGCTTCAATCATCACTTTGAAGCTCTTTAGCTTAACAGTATTGAAAGTAATGTCAACTTGGTAAAACCACTTAGCCACATATTGGATTGTGGTGGGTCTATCCTTACCCTTAAATCGGTTCTCTAGTGTTGTTTGGGCGAGTCCTTTACCCTGCCTTTGATTAACCACATCCTTCGGATGTGGTCGATACCACCCTTCTAGTGTACCACGACCACGTGCTTTTTTCGATGGTGATTGTGGAGGTCGTCTACTTTGGGCCGTTGATGGTATAGATCTATCATCTTTATAATCATCATGATCACCTTCCATATAGCCTTCTAAAACAATATCTTGATTATGTTTTTTCCTAGAACGTTTCTCTATTTACTCCATTATTTCCTTTCGGATTTCTAGAGTAGTTTTCTACAAGCCCTAGCATTTGCTCTAGCTCCATGAGCAAGATGTTGTTTATGACGGCTTATGCCACTCATGCTCTCATAATCACATAAGGTACAAACTATGGTTGCTTTCTCGATAGGACTCTTATACCGCCCATATTTCCAACCCGGATCATTTGATTTATGTCTTAGATGATCCGGGGTTGAAGATGTAGACATAATTAATTGGTGAATGATGTTAGAAAGTAGGAACTAGGAAAAGAAAATTAGAGATTTAAAACAATAATAATAAAACTCAAACCTCTCAAAAGGCTTGTTTGCTTGATCCGGGTCACTTAATTGATAGAAGATTAGAATTATAAGCTTTCTTCACTCTTGAATATTGATCCTTGATCCTTGATCTTTCCCTTTGAGGCTTTGTAACACACTAACACTAATATTACTAAGTTTACAACAATTTAATTCACTAAAAAAAAGATTACAAAGCATAAAATAAATAAAAAAGTAGATAGGTAAGATGGGAGGAGATTGAAAGTAAAGAATGAAGATTAGAGAGGATGTTTAAGCTAAAATAGTTGTGTGAGGAGTAGAAGACCCAACCCACCCTTTTATAGAGGCAATAGGACCTCAAAAACTAAAATAAAAATTATTTAAAGTGCTCCAACGGTCATAAATATGACCGTTGGGGCATTATGCGATCGCATACTTTTGTATGCGATCACGTAGTGTGAAAATCGCATAAGCCATGATGGCTTATGCGATTTTGTAGCTTAGGATCGCTTAAGCGATTGCTTATGACAACAATGGTCGAGAGTCAACCCCAATCTCAAATACCGAGAACTTGAGGAGATTAATCCTTTTGCCCGAAACCGCCTCGAAAATTACAAGCACTTCCGCCAACGATCTAATCTCAGCGTGATCAGCCTTACAAAAGAGCATAATATCATCCGCATACTGAAGATGGGTCAGAGTCTGATCCTGACCTCCCACATGAATTCTCGAGATGGTGTTAAGCCACTTAGCTTGTGATAAAAAGCCCTTGGCGCTTTCCCTACCATCGTAAACAGCAGGGGTGACAAGGGATTCCCTGGTCTAAGACCTCTCAAACTTTTGAAGTAGCTAGCCGGAGAACCATTAACTAGGACCGAAAACCAAGCCGAAGAGACACAGGCCCTAATCCACCCCCTCCAAGTCTCGCCGAACCCAGACCGCTGCAGCATATAATCCAAGCAATCCCAACTAACCCTATCATACGCCTTCTTCATATCAACTTTCAAAACCACCTTGGGGACCTTATTTTGATGGGCATTATGTATCACTTCATGCACCACATCCACCATACCATAGAAACCAACAATGTGCTATTTAATTTCATCTTGATCCGAAAAGACTACCCCATCAACCTATAGCTCCCAGAGGATCTTCCTCTTACTCTTCACATTGGCCACCGAGTGAAAATACTTGGTACTATTATCCCTCACCTTCAACCAGTGAACCTTAGCCTTTTGCTTCCAGTAGACCTCTTATTCGAAACACTTATCATTGAGCTCCTTTTGAACATTGACCCTCTCCTCCTCGAAATCGGACAAGCCCCCTGCCTCTTCGAGATCGTCCAACTCCTTCAACCTATCAAGCAGGAGTTGTTTGGAGACATGGACCAAACCAAAAACTTCTCTATTTCAACTTTTAATTTTGCCTTTGATGTACCTCAGCTTAGTGATAAATCTAAATGCAGCCGAGCTATTAGGAGACAACCCGAGCCAACACGGAACAAGAGCCCGAAAATCCTCATTGCGCAGCCACTTGTTTTCAAATCTGAAGGGTGAAGGGCCTTTGCCAGTCGAAGCACACTCTAAAACTAACGGTCAATGATCAGACACCGCCCTCGCCAAACCATGAAGGGCAGCGTTAGGAAACACTTCTATTGTTTGTATTTATATCACTTACTTACAAAATATTGGTGACACACCCATTTACACACATGCACCTATTAATATAAAGAGAAAAACAATAATACTCACACGCACACGCCAACTTAACTAGCTACACCCCCAATGAGTCTACACATACACATCACTAACTCTAATATATCATTACCAACAGATTTCACTAAGCTAATCACATCATATAGAGATAATATTAAATAAGTTTAATCACTTTGAATGCATTCTAGCTAGTGCACTTTCCAACGCTAGTGTTTAATTAACCCTTAAAAATGATCTAGTCTATCTCAACTAGGATATGCTACAGTCATCACTCATCAGTAACCTTATGTATGTTATGAGTTACAGAAGACCAATTATTTCTCATGCAACTGGGAAATTAGTAAGTACAATAGGAATTTAGTAATTGAAGTTGGGAATGCATTATATATGGTTTCACGGTATTCGAATAAGGTTAGGTTTGATGTTCGGTACGAGAGTTTTATTATTGTTATAGAAGGATACAATTTGGAACTCGAATTTTGATGACTTGAAATCCACAAGTAGATTTATCCTAACTCCCTTGGGATTGTAGTTGCATGAAAATTGAACAATCAATCAGTCTTCTATTTCTAGAGCCATGATGGAATAAGTGCTTATTGCTTTAGCGGAAATACACGATGAGGTGGAATGGTTCAGGAATCTATATTTGATATACCATAGGAATGAAACATGTTTCAAAAATATCTGTGTGATTATACAATTGCAATAGGTTGAGCCAAAAACAAGCTATAATGGGAAATCCAAACTATTTTTTGAAGCACAATTATGTGAGACAATTACTTGGAGATGGAGTAATTATTATAAAATTTGTGAGGTTTAGCGTAATTTTGTTGGATTCCTTAACAAAAGGTCTTGTTGGAGAATTAGTGCATAAAACAGTGAGGGTGATGGAATGTAACCTAATGTAAAACCTTATTATTGTTTTGGAGATCCCAACCCTTTGTTTATTACTTTATTGTGAAATGAAAGCTATTTTGAGTGGGTGGATGAAAGCATGGAGAGACTATCATTCTCTAAACTCATTTTGGTACTCTTGTAATGATATGAAGGATGTGTTTTATCTTATTCTTAGTCTAGCTACTATAGTTGGATGTAGATTCTTACAGTTACAAGTGCACTTGTGATAGACTTGCTTATACGGCTATCTAAGCGTGTAAGTGTGACTGTTTCTAATGATATTTGAGCTTTATTCTCTTAAACAGTCGAGAAGTAAGATAAAATACATGGCTGTTAACGTGTGTGTGCGTACTCATGGAATTAGGATAGCACACGCCTGTAAACATCATGTTGTTTTGTCTGTGTGTGTGTGCATACGTGCGAGCTTAGTCTCTTGAGCATTTATGAAGTTGGAATAAAACACATGGTTGTCAACGTGTTGCCCTTATCAAGAATACAAGATAAACTTGGAAATAGTTGTGTGTGTGTGTGTGTATGCATGTGTGTAAGCGCGCACTCACAATTCGTTAGCCAATGGACAATGACATGTATATGTGCATAACGCCCTCTCATCTCTATTTGATTTTTTATTGCATTTAAACCTGTGCTCTCGTCTAGGCACATGGAGTTGATTGACTGATTGATTGCATTCCTTCTATAGCGAGGTTTGACGGATCTTGATCATTAATTATAATTAATAATAACATAGGATTAATTATAATTAATAATAACATAGGTTAAGGTCTTAAGGTTTAAGATTAGGGTTGGAGAGAGAGAGAGAGAGAGAGATGAGATAAGAAATGTCTTAATTAGGTCCTAGCCTTTGTTGATACCTTGAGATGAATTATAAGTATACCCCTACTATATATTGAACCTAATATATTACTATGCGCACACCTATACCCATCAATCATATACCAACAGCCCTCCTCAAGTTGGAGCATAGATGGCATGCATGCCCATCTTGAAGGAAATTTCCTGAAGAAGAGAAGACCCGACAGCATTAGAAAATATCTTCTAGCTGCCGAGAGGAGGATACATTGATTAGTTTCAAAGTATGATCCCAAACCTTCTCCCTAACAAAGTAAATATTACTTCAATATGCTTTGTTCGCTCATGCAAACAAAATCAGAAGCAATCTTTTCAGTTGCGTCATTATCACAATGGATATGCATGAGGCCATTGATTGGAAATCCAAGCTCAGATATAAGAGAATGAAGTCATAGAAGCTCATATACTCAATGAGCAATAGTACAATACTCGGCCTCGACACAAGTTTTGCTAACTGGCTGTTTTTTGTCTCTGAAGTACGACTGCTCCCAATAAAGACAGTACCTTGGTGTAAAGCGATGATTAGTAACCGAACCAGCCCAATCTGCATCAGTGTACCTTGTGATATGAAGATGTCCATGACGATGAAATATGAGTCCACGACGAGGTTGGCCCAATATCTAATAATATGGTGGACATCAGCAAGATGCAGAGTGCGAGGAGAATGCATGAATTGACCAACTAGGCTAACTGCAAAAGTGAAATCTGGTCGTGTCAAGGTAAAATAAATCACAAGTCGATACCCTTGAGGGTCAAATAAGTTAATTTGTGTGAAATCAAATTAGGGTTAGGGTTAGGTAAGAAGAAGAAGAATCAGGGAAGAGATGCTTGCTTAGCATTCTTCCTAAGGCATATTGTTGTTTATATACTTCATCTCTACGTCACTCATCTCAAGGTACACGAACTAAGGTAAAAGGTGTAAGTTACTAAACTTACACCACACACACACACGCAATGAACACTAACTACACTCCCACAAATGTAAATATAACTACATCAGCAACAAGATGGAAAATCACCCTCTCTCTCATGAAGAGACTACTTGGGATCCATAGGAGAGGAAGTGGGCTTGTAGCCAAGCATGCCAGTATCACTTAGAAGATCTAGAGCATACTTCCTCTAAGGGAGAAAGATACCTGTCATACCTTTCATTGAGCGGGCTACCTCCAAGCCAAGAAAATACGTCAGATTGGCTATGTCCTTCACCTCAAACGTATGACTCAGCTCATTCTCTACATGAGTTATGAAGGAAGATTCGTCTTCAATGGGAACACTATCATCCACATATGCTAGCAAGATAGTAGGACCATCAAGACCGAAAGGATAAAAAATCATGTGCTCTGAGTGGCATCTCTGAAATCCTATACCAATAACTACTTTACTAAACCGATGGAACCATGCACGAGATGCCTGCTTCAAATTGTATAAAGGCTTCCTGAGCCTTCATACTTCCCCATTTGCTTCTTTAAGTAGGAAGGTGGGGGACCCATATAAATCTCCTCCGAAAGATCCTGATGAAGAAACATATTTTTCACATCTAATCGATACAATTATGATTTGCTACAATTGAGATGATAACTTGAACTGAAGTCAGCTTAGCCATTACAGGAAACATGGAATCATAATAAATCCCATGTGTTTGAGCGTACCCACGAGCTACTTTGCTGGCCCTATATCGAGCAACATTGCCATCGGGATTATCCTTTACGGAAAATGCCCCCTTGCATGGAACACTCTTATTCCCTGAAGGAAGTGGTATCTGTTAATCACTGAAAAATATCATTTTTCACCTCCTAACCTAGCCCTTACTAGACCTTAGAGCTGTTTAATAGTTGCTTTTTGAGTGTTGTTTTGTAGTTAGCAATAATCCGAAGTGAAGTGCAGAAATCCATGTAGCAAAAGCCAAAAGGAGGGAGATTTGAGTCAACAACTGATTAATGCATGACAGAGTGTTGTAGCAGACTGTCCAGCAGCAGCAAGGGTTCAAAAAATGAAGATTGAGTAGTTAAAGTTCCTGTTGAGCAGTTGGCTGGTGTTGTTTGTATGGACCTGGAGCAGTTCTCTCATCCTGTCGGGCTGCTGAAGTAGATCTCTCGAGCAGTTTGTGACGGCCTCATTAATCTGTGCGCCAGCACGAAGGCACGACGACCTTAGAACTGGGCACTTAGCCAGCAAGAAGGCAAGCGGACCTTGGAAACTAGCCGTGTAGCATGCATGGGCGCAGAGGCAGGTAGCCCTGCGATGCGTGCATGAGTCCCTGATGCATGATGCGATGGTGACCCGAACTAAGCTACAATCTAGTATGGTGACTAGATGTGTGAAGGCTTAGAAAGGGCACGTAATGCGGTGCTCCGCGTATGAGCACGCGACGTGGTGCCAAGGGGGCACGCGACGTCATGGTGCCATAAGGCACGTAATGCGGTGCTCACAGATGAGCACGCGACGTGGTGCCAAGAGGGCACGCGACGTCTTTGTGCTATAAGGCATGTAGTGCGGTGTTCCGGGTTGGGGCACGCGACGTGGTGCCAAGAGGGCACGCGACGTCCAAGTGCTAAGGCACATGAGGCGGTGCCATGGTGGCACGTGATGTGGTGTCAAGAGGACATGCGACATCTAGCTTGTATGGCAAGCGATGCGGTGCCAAGAGTGCACGCGATGCGGTGCTAAGAGGGCACGCGGCATCTAGGTGCAATGACGGACCCGACATGGTGTCAAGTTAACGCGCGACACAGTCACGACTTAGACGTGATGCGGTGCCATGAGGGCACGTGACATGAGGCCATGAGGGCCTTGCAACATGGTCGCGACACGGACGCGACATGGTCGCGATGCAGTGCTATGTTGGACATGAGGCCATGAGGGCCTCGTGACGTAGTCGCGATGCGGACGCGACACGAACGTGACACGGTCGTAAGAGACGCTGATGCGTGACCTAGCAAGCCATGTGGGCTTGGAGGATGGCACTGGGTGCCACGGTCAGAGGATCGTGTGCCATGTTTAATGGCAAGACACCACCTTTGCAGGTGTGTGCCACGGGCAGGAGATCGTGTGCCATGGGGGTATGACAAACCAATAGGTTTGAGGGTTTTCTGCTATTTTGCCTAAGTTGGTCTTTAGACCATATATAGGGGGAATGGAGCTATTCTCCCACACATGGGGCCTTGCGTTGCGGGATGAGCGCATGCGCTTTCTAGGTTAGGGGTGGGCCTAGAACATCGCTGCAGCAATGCGGCGCTGCGGCGATGCCATGTGTCACCTGGGGTGAGGCTACCATGTGGCCCCGTGCCTGCGTCGCTGTGCACATGGGTCGGTGGCCTCACTGGGGCTCTCAAGGGCTATGTGGGACGCAGTAGCGCACACTAGCTGAGGGCCTGGAGCAGAAGTGTGCTGGTCGTGCTGGCCTCACACGATGCTTGGTTTGGAGAGCATGAAGAGCCGCATGCTACTCCTAGGGTGCTGGTCGCGTGGACCACACACGTTGGTTGGCTTGGATGGCATGAAGAGAGGCATGCCTTTGTCTAAAGCGAGGAACTAGTGCACTGCACAGGGTGAAGCTGGACAAGCCAAGGGGCACTGAGGTGCTGGCATGTGTGTCGCGAGTAGACACAATGCATTGAGTGGACTTGCCTCGAGTGAAGGCAATCACGACGCGGGAGTTCCCGTCCTCTAGGCGGGTGGTATCAGAGTGATGGTAGGATATGAGGTCTCACTGTGTGCGGCAGTGAGATGTGGCACAGGCGTGATAACCAATGTTAGGTTATGCCTTGTGACAAACTGGTATCTGAGTTAGGCTGGCCTCGCTGTAGCGGCAGCGAGGCGCCGCACGGGTGTCGAAAAAAAGTTACCCCGTGACAAGTTGCTGAAGCTGCAGAACCTATCGAGTGGTTCATGGATGAAACAAGTAGCTTGTCGAGCAGTTTAGAAGGTTGAAAACCATCCTGTCGAGTTGTTGCACCAACCTCTCGAGTTTGACAACCTGAAGCAAACTAACCTCTCGAGCAGTCCAATTCAACCACTCGAGCTGAAGTACTGAAGGATTAGAACCACTCGAGTGGTTCCTTGCACCTGAGAGGTATCCTATCGAGCTGTTATGTGCAGAGAAGAACCTAGCGAGATCCTGTCGAGCTGATGTTTGCACCACTCAAGTTACATTTTTGAAGGCCACTGACCTCTCGAGATTCATTCCTGAAGCCTTCATCCTGTCGAGAACCTCTTGAGGGTGATATTTTGAGGCTCAAACCACTCGAGGCACAGGTTCAAGCATGTGTCTGTCAGCTTTGGAGGGCATTTCGGAAATTCATCAGCACAGAGGATACCTGAACTAGCTGCCCCACGTGTGCACAACTGTTCTAACAAACTTGGGGCAGTACTTGGATGAAATGCAGCCACCTCAACAGATCTTATAACTGATTTGATTCTCCTCTTCTCTGGTTGACCAAGGCAGATCAAGTTCACGTAGGAATTCTATAAATAGAGGGGAATAAACCAGATCTGGACATCCAGAGATTTAGGAAGTATTTGAATTGTTTCTCGCCTTTTTCTTCTTGCTCTTTTTCTTCTTCTTCTCTCCTTAGCCCAGCATGGCTGGCTAAATCTCTGTAACAGCTAGGGTTAGTTGATTTGTAATCTGATTTGTGAGAGCATTGTATGAGGTGTGGAATGTGCAGAGATTGCAGATCTGAGGGTAATTTGTTGTAAGCTGTTTTTAGATCAATGAATTACTAATTTTAATGATCATTTAATTTGTAGATCTAATGATTTGTTATTGTATTTCTATAGATTCTATGCTCCTATGGATGCATGAGCTTTTGTAGCCTGGCAGCCATAGCATTTGCAGTGGTTTTACTGTTTCATTTCTTTCCCTCGTGACTGGATTATATCCATGGGATACTCTGTGACCATTTGAGTGGACAAAGTATAGCCCTAAGACTAGTCCATATCTCAGGGCAGATTTGGATCCTTCTACCTTGCATTTGTGCTTTTGTAGCCAAATGAAGGATTGTTGCAGATCCACCTTCTACTTTGTTTTGCAAATCAGTTTTATAGTGAAAACTATCTCCTAGCTGTTCATTCTTCACATTTGAATTTTATTTTATCACATCATCTGTTCTCTTCCTCAAATCTCTTTTCTTTCATCTCTGATCTAGCTTTTAAATCTGTTTTTACTTAGATCTAGTCTATTTCTGTTTTTAGTTTACCACAAAACTCCATTTCATTTTCCTGTTTTCCTTAGTTTTAAGTTAGAATAGGAATAGGATTGTCAGATCTGTAGCAGATCTGGAGATCTACTACTTGTTAGATCACAAGTCTCTATGGGACGAACTCTTACTCATTTAAAACTTGCTACAACAGGCACTGATCTTGCAAGACTGTGTATAATTGCTGATGTTTGGTACTGTTTTATTCTATTTTTGTGCACAGTAGTTATAAATCAACAGTATCATGCCCCAAATATAATCCACTCTCCCCAAAATTCATTTCCTCTATCATAGCAGCTACTATGCAGGACAAGAAAGCATTGACCGTACGGGGTATAGTCAAGGATTAACAGTAGAGAGAGGTCTTATAAGAAGAAGATACAATCTGACAACACACATACTTGGCAAGAGAGTAAGGAGTAACACATGAACGAACCCCTTACGAAGAGTAATAGTAAATTAAGAACAGATATATTCATGGATGGAAGAGCAAGAGTAGTAGGTGAAGCAATAGGAAAATGCAACCTGCACATAGGGCTAAGGGTGTGGCCTGATTGAGGAGGGGCACATGCTGATGTTTGCGAGCATAGGTGCAAAACTGCTTTTGTTGCTGTTAAGGAGGCTGAACAGGTGAGGGAGCATCAACAGTGGAAGTAGGTGTTGAAGAACTTGAATCAACAGGTAGAGGAAGAGGAGAGACAACACTGATAGGTGTAGGGATAGAAGCTGACATAGACTTATGAGGAGAAAAATGGGGTACATTCTCAAAAAAAGTAACACCAATCATCATCATCATCACAACCTTCTCTCATAAAAAAGGTAACACCCATAGAAGTAAAAGGTTGACAAGAGTTGGGGTAACATCTATATTCCTTAGATGGACTAGAATAACCAACAAAGAAACAACAAATGGATCGATCATCTAACTTCTGACATGTAAGACGGTGTTCCTGGACGAAGTAAGTGCACCCAAAGACATGAGGCTCAATAAGGGACATGGAATCTCGAGGAATTAGAGTCAGAAAAGGAGTATGCACACCTAAAATCTTAGAAGGGTAGCTATTAATTAAGAAACATGTAATAAGTGAAGTCATGGACCAATAGGTTTAGGCATACCATAACCCTCAATAAAGAATTGAGTAATGCCAGGAAGATGTCTATGTTTACGTTCTGCAAACATAGACATCCAAGAGATAAAGAGATGAGAGCTGATGAACAATACCATGCTCATGTAGATTGCGAACACAAAAATGAGCGGTACTCACCTCCATTATCTGAACAAAAGGTCTTAATAAGAACCCCATATTGAGTCTGAATCATGGAGTGAAAGTTCTGAAATTTAGGTCTTCAGACTTCCAAGAGATAAAACCCAAGTAGCAAGGTTTAATCATCAATGAAAACTACATAATACCGAAAGCCATCAAGGGAGGTAATGGAGATGGATCCCATACATTAGAATGGATGAATTCAAAAGGAGATGAACACCTATGCATTCTGAAAGGATAATCTTTTCTAACTTGTTTTGAAAGATTACAAACATCATATTGGAATTGAATTGACTTGCAAATGGTTTTAAAGAAGGAATTAAAGTGTCCAAAGTCTGAAAACCAATATGCCCCAATTTGGCACGCCATAAGGAAAGAGTATCAGGGCTATCCACAATCGGAAATGAAAAAGTAGGAGAGATTTCAAGGACAGAATCAGCAACAACAGCAATAGGACACTCATTAACTAAATAGTGGAGTCCTCTCTCAACTCACGTACCAACAGTTCTTTTGGTAGCAATATCCTGGACAATACAATTAGAAGATAAAAAGTAATAGAAGAATTCAGTTGTTTAGAAAGACTACTAATTGAAAGAAGATTAGTAGACAGACGAGGAACATGAGATAATGAAAGTGCAGAAGATCCAGTAATGATTCCTACATCCATAACAGGTGTAGAAGAACCATCAGCATGGCTAACTTGAGTAGATGAGGATGGAGGAGAGTATAATGAGTAGTCCTTTGAGTCACTGGTCATATAATGTGTAGCTTCGGAGTCAATAACCCAGCAGGAGCAGGAAGAAGATGGAGATGCAGTGGTAGCTAGCATAAGCAGAAGTATCAGATAGTGGTGTACAATAGCAGGGCAACCTAGTGAATCAATCTGGAAATCATTCTAATTCGCAAAAGCACCATCGTAGGGAAATCAATCTGGCATTATGGAAATCATTCCATAATCATGATTTATACCAGAGTCCATACCCAGTTGCTGATGGGCACTCATCATGGAGTGGAATAAATGTCACGCCTTGATCAATCCAAGCTGCATTAACAAACCAAACCGAAAAACTTTTTCTAATCAATTCTAGAAGATGGTCCAGAATTGGGGCTGAGTTATCTATCCCTTCTTAAAAATCCAATTGTGTGATTCCATTCCATCCTAATAATAGTTCAGAAAAGGCAACATACACCCTTATTTCAAGTTTACTAGTACACAACAAACCGAAAAAGGCATCAAGATATAACAATGACCACCAGCCCTGTTTAGTGAAAGATATCAGTAATCATCCCTACAACGACATCTACAATGTGTAGTTATAGAACACAATCCAAATACCATTCAAATATGAAATTTGATAGCTCAGGTCATGGAAAAAAATCACCAATCTCATCATTGTCATCCCTATCACCTAACGCTTAGTCCTATCCGATGTTCCTAAAGTCGGCGGGCGGGTTCGTGCAGTTGGGGTTTTCGGGCTGATCGGTGCCTGGGCGGGCGATCAACATATTTATGTGGTCAACATATTTATGTGTGTGTGTGTGTGTGTGTATATATATATATACATAAGAAGATGCCAAGAAAAAAAAATCTGAAAATGAAGAAAAAGAAAAGAAATTTCAGAAAAAAAAAGAAATGCTAGAAATGAAAATCTGAGGAAGAAAAAAAAAATTTGAGGAAGAAGAAAAAAAAATTGAGGAAGAAGAAAGGAAAAAAAAATAAAAATCACCTCGTCGTCGTTGTCGCTCGAGGCTCATCGCCGGAGGGTTATCGTCGGGGAGTCGTCGCCGGAGGGCCGCAGCCACCCGAGGAGTGGAAAGGGACAAGGGGTTTAGGGCAAGAGTGGCTTTGGGGTTGAGGGGTTCTATTGGGTTTTGGGGTTATAGTTTTTAATCTAAGGCTAATTTTATTTGCAACCCTTTTTCTTGTGAAGTTATTTTCACCCTACAACTTAAGGTGGGCTATTTACATTATCTGCACCCGATGTATAACTTAGGGTTGCATTAATTACACCCAAGAAGGATTATTTGCTTATTTGCCCCCAATTTCTAACTTAGGGTGGCATTAATTGCACCCAAGAACACCCACATTTTTCTTAGGTACCTCTGTTTGCGCCCACGTCAGAGACAACTTAAAAACCATTGATTTCTTTGAATCAAATGATGCCAAATCTCCCACACACTAGATCTTGAGATCATGGCGCGCCCATCATACGATCAGTACTTGGAAAATAAGAAGATGCGGGAAAAAAAAAAGAACTACAGAGAAGAAGAAAAAAGAAATGCTAGAAATGAAAATCTGAGGAAGAAAAAAAAAATCTAGGAAGAAGAAAAAAAAATATGAGGAAGAAGGGAAAAAAAAAAAAAAAAGCTCACCTCGTCGTTGCTGTCACCCGAGGGTCATTGCCGGAGGGTTATCGTCGGCGAGTCGTCGCCGGAGGGCCGCAGCCGCTCGAGGAGTTGAAAGAGACAAGGGGTATAGGGCAAGAGTGGCTTTGGGGTTGAGGGGTTCTATCAGGTTTTGGGGTTATATTTTTTAATTTAGTCTAGTTTTATTTGCAACCCTTTTTCTTGTGAAGTTATCTGCACCCTACAACTTAAGGTGGGCTATTTGCGTTATTTGCACCCAATGTATAACTTAGGGTTGTATTAATTGCACCCAAGAAGGATTATTTGCTTATTTGCCCCCAATTTCTAACTTAGGGTGGCGTTAATTGCACCAAAGAAATCCACATTTTTCTTAGGTACCTCTGTTTGCGCCCATGTCAGAGACAACTTGAAAACCATTGATTTCTTTGAATAAAATGATATCAAATCTCCCACACACTAGATCTTGAGATCATGGCGCGCCAATCATACGATTAGTACTTGATTTCATGCGTCAAAGATCCCCAAAGCGTGGCCCTTGAATCATACACATCACGCTCAAACGTGATTACGTAAATTTAGGGCCATTTTCTAGGAATCTATGACACATGGAATAAAAAACTGACCGTCTGATAGATGTACCATGATCTCAAGATCTATTGTGTGGAATATCGGGGTGAAACACGACCTCCGTCATCTGATTTGACGCCATCGATGGTCTTCATATGTCACATGTCCCTAAAATACCAAGTCTCTCTTTAAAGTCGGTGCAAGGGCCAACTTTTCGAGTGCAAGGGCCCTTTTAAAATTTGTCAAATAATGGCTCCCGGGAAAAAAAAATTAAATTATTATTTTTTTTAAATTTTAAAAAACAATGGGGACTGGGGCGGGGCGGCTTGGGCGGGCGCCCCAAGTCAAGTCCGCCCCAGCCTAAATCGAGGCGCCAGGAGACCCGAACCGCCCGGGCGGCTGCCCCAGCCGATTTTCAGAACATTGGTCCTATCTATTCGGAGTCGGCTTTGCGAGTCCAATTTCTCCACTCAATTCTGTTTAGGGCTAAACTCACCATCACAACACAATTCTTCATGTTGCTTCTCTTTACTTGCCTCCAAGTCTTTGTTCCTCCTATTTGTCTCCTAGTTCCTTGTGCTTGTATCGTAGCAATCCTTCACACATGGGCATTTTCAGGGCTCCAATCCTTCGCACATGGGCATTTTCAGGGCTCCAGTGGACTTGTCCAAACCATCTCCAATGACATTATTTAATTTTCTATTTTACCAGGGCTATCTCTAAACTTCCTCTTATATACTCATTTTAATTACTTTGCACATCCACCTCATCCTATACTTCTCGGTCACATGTACTCTGTCATCTTGCTTCATTGTAAACCAACATCGTCCGCCATATAAAAATGCAAGTCGTTTTGCTGTCTTGTAAAAGCATCTCATCAATTGCAGTGGCGCTCTTTGATTGCACGGAAAATTACTTGCCTATCTCCACCCATCCACCCCCCCACCCCTTTTTTATCCCGTTTCAGATAGCCTCTTCAAACTCACCACGTAGTTGTATAGCAGAACACAATTACCAAAATGTAATTGTGAAAGAGTTCTATTTTTACGAAATCATCTAAGCCACTATCCTGTTTCACCAAAGTTGCACTCGATATATTTTGTCTGTGTTACTAATTTGTAAAGAGGGCTGCCATGCGCACCACACTTTTTCTTCCCGCACAGACAAAAACAAAACTAAGTGGTATGCGGCTAGCAAAAGTAGTTGTGCTCTTAGAAAAAATTTATTCAATTTAATCAAAAGTAAAAAAAATAAATTAAAGAAAAGGACTGGATGGTATATCTATTCTGTCAATAATTAACTTTCATAGCTTTTCAAGAACCCTGACTTCTGGAGATGCATCTTTTGATAGGATTCATAGTGTAAAAGCGTTTTAAGAAGCTTGATGATCTTTTGATCCCAGTGATGCTAATCTGTTTTTATAGTATCTTTTTCACCTGTTCTTTTCCTCATCTTCTTTCATGACCATTTGATCTTCATCTTTAACCTACCTTACTCGATCAAGGTCTCTACTTTCTAGTTTCCATTTTATCATCTTAGCAAGTTTGTAGCTAACTAATGACATTCTGTATATTTCATGTAGTTATATAACAATGCCATATGAAGAATTCATGTTATTGCAAAACAATGTAGACATAAATAAAATTAGCTGTTTCCATGTATCATCTCTTTATGTTTCTGGCATGTTTGAGCCCCCCATAACTCTCATGAATGATACCCATATCATTTTCATTTACAATATATGAGGCCTGTAGCCTGCCTGGGTAAACACATTTGTGCAACATAGGCTTCTGTTAATAGCATTACCATTCCTTGACTGAGGTTTTTACTTTCCTCTGACCCAGTTTCATAAAGTTCCGGACTTCTGGTGTGCCTTAAACACAAGAACTTCTCCATATTTCAATACAGAAAGTGCTTAAACTCTTGTTCTTTTGAATTCGTACAAAACATTTTGTCTGTTACAGTCTTGTATCTTCTTGTTAATACAATTGAGACCGTCAACATTGTAATAATCTACTAAGAATCATGGATAGTGTCTTAACAATTTCCGTGTTACAAAGAGTCATCTAAATGTTTTTATCAGTGTTACCTAGGCACTTCTACTTGGGATTTTGCCGTGCCGACACTTGGCATGGTGGCACTTGGACACTCGTCAACACAGCATGATAAAATGACCAGTTGTTTTATGAAAGAACATTGTGTAAAGTTTAGTAACTTATTAAAAAAAAAGCTTGGGTCCTTAAATACAATTTGTATAATATATTATACTTTAAATTAAGTTCATGGCATATATTTTGTATCTTTTCATTGCATACCTCAATTGGCTCTGCAAGATTTTCCTTCCATTTTTTTTTCCTATATACGTTCGTTTTTTTTTTTTAAAATTCTTTTTCTTAAGGCCGTGCCCCGTATTGGAATTTTAGAAATTGGCATGCGAAACATCTATGACACCTTGACACTTGGCACCCATGCCATTTGTCTAGGTAACACCAGTTTTAATGGTCTCATTGCAGCATTCCATGTTTCCTGCAGGACTCCCCTTGCTTCCAGTGATGTGGACTAGATAGGATTTATGCTTCAAGGTACCAGACTTCAGTTCTCATGAATACTATCCAAATAATTGCAGTCAGATCTGTCTATTTGTTTTATTGTATATATACCATGTACGTAGCCTTAAATCATATCAGTCATGCTTTCTTCTTATTGAACTTCAAACCTGTAATCTGCTGGATTGAAATAACTAGACAGCATATTTTCGTACTGTCAGGTGTTTGTCGTGCTCTGCCTTCGAATACGAATCGAATGGCTGTCTTGGTATTTTCTTGATGCACCAACTCGAGTGTTCTGTTCTCTCCTAAGCTGAGCAGCAGAAAAATATCAAACCATTGGTACTATTAACTTGCTTCACAAACAAACTGTGAACTGATTTATCAAACTTATTATTATATATTTAGGTGATATATCTCTGCAGTGTGGGGTTATCCCCACTTGGAGAAATGTGCTGCACGCTTCGCCCGCCCATTGGACTTGGCAGCATATTAGCCATGAGCTAGTATTAGGTTTGCACCCAGGTCAATCTCCCTTTTGCCATATGGTAAGGCCTTTGGTGCCACTATGCTATTTATGAGCACACAAATCCATGAGAGTATGCTAAAAAATATCACTGCATTTTTTTAACGCCGTAGCCTGTTGACGCAGGACGGTTCCCTAAACTATATGAATGATATGATTGATTTTGCCGGAATTAAATTAGAATTAAATTAAACAATAAAATTGACAAAATATAACGAATACCTCAGGTTTTCGTAGTATTCCATGGGAGAATCATGTATGCTTTAGATAGGGTTTAGTTTAGGCGCTAGATCCGTTAGGTTGCAGCGTAGATCGATCCTAAAGATAAAACTCTAGATTTTCCATGATTAGGGTGCTCGCGACTCAATGATGGGATCATTGGTTTCCTCTGAGTATTTTGTGCGGAAGGTTTAATAACTCAGTTGGGATCTATGGTTGTTTAATCGGATCGATTCAAGGATTCAGGGACAATTAGGGTTTAGGATTTCAAAAGGGATGATGGCTGAATTAAGGTGGTAGGATCACACAAGCAAAGATAATAAGAGATAGAAGATAGATTTGCAGGCTTCATACCCTTGGCTTCGCACCAAACCCTTCTCGGGAAGAAAAATCACTCTCCGTATAGGCTCATCTCAAGCACACAAGCAAAAACTCTTTTCATTAATCATCAACTAATTACATTGTTCACTTAAGGATCTTATATAGGAGTCCTTTCAATAAAAGAAAACCCTAAAATAATTAATAAATAGAAGACAAACAAACCCTCAAAACAGAAGTTCGAAATTAAACTTCTAAATTAACTAAACAACCCGGCGTGATTTCGATCGATCGATCGAAATTTCATAATTCTATGAAAAATTGTCGTCGACATTCGATCGATCGAATTCACATTTCGATCGATCAAATATATGATTCGACTAGTCGAAATATCACTCCAGAATTCTATAACTCTGTCGATGCCATTCGATCGATCGAAATGGGACTTCGATATCGAATATATGATTCGACCAGTCGAAATATCACTCCAGAATTCTGTAACTCTGTCGATGTCATTTGATCGATCGAAATGGGGCTTTGATCGTTCGAAACTTCAATTCGATCGATCGAATTGGCTGATTCCTCTAATTTTCTTCTTTCGCCAATTTTCACCTCATTCGCTTATTTTTTATTTCCATTCCGCTTCTTCCGACGTCGGTACACGCAAAAAGGTCCATATCCGATGTCGGCGTCCCCGTCAATTCTCCCCGACTCAAAATGTTTCATCACCGATGAAATACGCATGAAGTGAATCCTGGCACTCGGTGATGTATGAGCGCCATCTCGGTCCATCGTAGAGGGACGTACCCGGTAACCCAGCTCACCTTGACGAGCCCAATAACCCAGCTCTCCTTGACGAGCCTAATAACCCGGCTCATCAAGCCACTCTACCAAATACTTTTGAAGTTTCACATTGACTCGCTCGGACCTGAAGGAATTCATCTCCGATGAAGTGTAATCCCGATATCGACCGGGAATACGATAATTCAAGCGACGAACTCTCTCATGATTGGCCCATGCACTCTCGAAAGTCGACTCACCAACCCTCTGTATCTCGTAAACCAGAAATTTTCTGTCGCAGGTGAATGCCACAAGACTATCCCAAATTTTCTCCATTATCTCTTGTTTCTGCCTGCATGGATAGGAAAGTGGTATTGGTTGCAAAGTTGGGATGGGATCATGAACAAGAGGCGGTCGGAAAGGATTGCAAGGTAGTGGAGTTGAGCCCAGAGAAGGAACTAGGTCTTCCACATTGAACGTAGAGCTGACCCCTATATCCAGTGTAAGCTCGAGAACATATGCAGTAGGTCCGCTCCTTGCCACAATTCTAAAAGGTCCAGCGCCGTGGGCCTGGAGATCCTTTACGACTCCCGATGGGAATCATTTAGGCCTAACCCGAACCATCACATAATCATTCAATTGAAATTCCATAAAAGCTTTAGGTAAATCCATCGATATTTTGAGAGCTTCATTGCATAAATTAATTTCAAATTTAATTTCGGCATGCAATGTAGAATGAGACTCAAAAGATGACTCACGATAAGACTTAGAATGCATAGCAGTACGCAACTTGAGACTATGATATGCACGTGTATCAATGGACTCAATACTCTCATGTGCATGCAACGCTAATGACTCACATGTAGCGGCCTGTATCAGCACTGGTAGCTCATGTGCAGTGGACTCGACCAACACTAGTGACACATGTGTGATCAAATCAAGGGACACTAATGACTCTTGTGGACTCGATTCAACAAATTTCAATGACTCATGGGTAAGTGAGTTGATTGGTTCGTGTGTGCTCGGTTGGACCAACTTTAAAGATTCTAGTGCACACGACTCTACCGCCCACAAGGACTTGTGCACAACTGGTTCTACGGGCTCTAACAAATTATACGTAGGTGACTCGATCGAATCGTGCGAGGGTGACTCAACATTACTGCTCACAAGGGAATCAGGAGCCCTTTTGATACAAATTAGACTCTCTTTAGCTTCCTCGATCTCCTCTTCACTCATCACGGTTCTAAGGTCATACACTTCCTCTTCTATTTTCATATTTTTCGGCTCCTTAAAACTCTCCCGTTTAATTAATAAATTCGGAGTGAAAAATTGTGTGGAGCATTGGTAAGCAAAGTGTCTGAACCCTTGACACTTAAAACAATCAGGACACTTGTCTGTCTTGGTTTTAAAATTCGTAAAAGATGACGATGTGTGAGAGGAACATAATTCTCAATAAGTCGCTCCCTCATGTCTTCCTATTGTGTGATGGGCTTATGATGAGCTAAGTCGCGTAGAAGCTCAGCATTAGTCCAATAGGTTTTGGCACTACCCTCCAACTTTGTTTTCACTAACCTAACTTTGTACTTATTCGGTACGCCATACCAATCAAAATTCTCTTCCACACTAGATAACCATTTCACGAAGGTTTTGGGGTTTAGTCATCCCTCAAAACATGGAATTTCATCCCGAATAGATTTTAGAAACTTTTCGGCGAAATTGTACTTGGGTTCACACTGATGAGGGTATCCCCTAACTCTAGTCTCATCATGACTTTTGGGACTTTGCCAAGATTTTGGTGTATAGCGATTTTCTCGTTCAGCTAGCATCCTTTCATGACGGGTAACGAATTTATAGTGACGTGCAAGTGACTCATTCATGATGTTTGTCACAAACACAACTCAGACACAATTCTATGAGCCACACAACAGTTGAGGAATTTTAACAAACACATGACGTGCACACAAATGAAGACACAAATGACATGACATCAAAGACATCGAAATGGCATGCACATGTAAACTCAAAATGAATAAGGACTTTTGTCGAACACAAGACGCGCGCAATAATGAATACAAATGATATAAGATTCCATTGAATTAAAATGGCATGCATATATGAACCAACAATGAATGAGGACTTTTATCAAACACTAGATGTGCACAAATAAAAACTGAAATAAGATGCAATGAAAATTAAAATGCTATGGAATTAAATGTCACACCAATATGCCCTAACCTAGAACCTAGGGCTCTGATACCAAAACTGACGCAGGACGGTGCCCTAAACTACGTGAATGATATGATTGATTTTGCCAGAATTAAATTAGAATTAAATTAAACAATAAAATTCACAAAATATAACGAATACCTCAGGTTTTCGTAGTATTCCATGAGAGAATCACATATGCTTCAGGTAGGGTTCAGTCCAGGCGCTAGATTCGTTAGGTTGCAACGTAGATCGATCCTAGAGATAGAACTCTAGGTTTTCCCAGATTAGGGCGCTCACGATTCAATGATGGGATCACTGGTTTCCTCTAAGTATTTGGTGCGGAAGGTTTAAAATTCAGTTGGGATCTACGGTTGTTGAATCGGATCGATTCAAGGATTTAAGGACAATTAGGTTTAGGATTTCAAAAGGGATGATGGCTGAATTAAGGTGGTAGGATCACACAAGCAAAGATAATAAGAGATAGATAAGTAGATAGAAGATAGATTTGCAGGCTTCACACCCTTGACTTCGCACCAAACCCTTCTCGGGAAGAAGAATCACTCTCCGTATAGGTTCATCTCAAGCACACAAGCAAAAGCTCTTTTCATTAATCATCAACTAATTACATTGTTCACTTAAGGACCTTATATAGGAGTCCTTTCAATAAAAGAAAACCCTAAAACAATTAATAAATAAAAGACAAATAAACCCTCAAAACATAAGTGTGAAATTAAACTCCTAAATTAACTAAACAACCCGGCGCGATTTCGATCGATCAATTTGAAATTTCGATCGATCGAAATTTCATAATTCTATGAAAAATCGCCGTCGACATTCGATCGGTCAAATTCACATTTCAATTGATCGAAATATTCGATCGATTGAAATATCACTCCAGAATTTTGTAACTCTGTCGATGCCATTCGATCGATCAAAATGGGACTTCGATCAATCGAAACTTCAATTCTGCTCTCCTAAATATAGTTTATTCCATAAATGTTCACTGATTGAGCCACGTGGTATATGGGTTTGAGCAATTCTGCTCATTAAGAAAGTTCTTATATTGAACTAAAGTACTCTCGAAAGTCATGCTTATTGGAGGATTTGAATCATCTGATCTATGCATTTGAAAACGGAACGGTTAAAATTAAAGTACAGCAATCAGATGATTCTAATCCTCTAAGAGGCCTGATTTATTTGGGTGAGACCTATAAATGACGTGCTTCTAGTTGCCCTACTTGGTTTGAGCAAACATGCGTACAATGTGGCTTGGCTTTTAAGTATGTGGTCATGGGCTAATTTGTTTAAAGGCAGTCACCCCAGTCACCTCGAAATAATATGTAATCGCAAAAATCTTTAAAAATTATAAAATAAAATAAAAAAAATTAGAGAAAATATTTTGAGATTTGTGATTCCAAAAATTTGTGAATCACTGATTTGGGATGTTTCACAAATTAGGGAAAATATTTTGAGATCATTTTTTTTTCCAAGGTTGTTTTTAACTTTTTCTAAGGTCCATGACTAATCATCTAGATCAGATTGTTGCATTCACTGTAACAGGAATTGATTTTGAGCAGAGTCTAACCGAAATCATCAAAAGATTTTTTTGGTGCATTTGGTTAATTAAATGTTTGACAATTGGTGAACTTAATTTTTTTATTATTATGGCCAAAATTTTCCACGAGTTTGCAAAGAATTGATTCAATTTAACCATGAGCAAGTACTTATGCATCGTCTTGAAAGAAAGATAAATTTGGGCTTCCTTTTCAAAACTAATTGGCAATGAGTGGAGGCATCTATGATGTTATAATGGAGAGACAAGGCTCTAATTTATCCAATGTGAGATTAAGCTGGCAGGATTGAGCTAAATCATGTGAACAATTAAATTAGGTGACATGAAGTGGAGAAGGACCTACTCTGATACCATGATAAATTTGTGCATCCAACTCAAGTAATTGGCAATGAGTCAAAGTTCCCAGGATATTATTAAGGAGAGACAATGCTACAATTTACCTAATGTGGGACTAAAATTTAACAAGATATAAGAAGTACTACGAAATTTAGTACTTCTTCCATATGAAATTGTTTTCATAGATCAATGATAGACCTGTTTGCAAATCAAATAGATGTAATAATAAAAAGATTCTCGCTTCCCAACGAAGCCCTAAGGCTGTATTTGGCATTGCTCTTTGGGAGAGTAGAAAGAGCAGCAGTTGCTCTTTGTTATTACAAAAAAATGTGAGGGGAGAGAGAATGATTAGAAGGAGATAAAAGGGAAGGTGCTCTTTAAAACATAAAAAACAACCGTCTTTTCATGCTCTTTTAGAGAGGGATGTTTCTCACGTTTCAAAGAGCAACTACCTTTTTTTTCTTCCTTTAATCCTTCTCTTTCCCTATCAACAATAAAGAGTAGTAGCTGCTCTTTTCTACTATTCCAAAGAGCAATGTCAAGCATAGCCTAAACCTTCTTATCTGTCGGGGACGTCTCTACTCCAAAGTCATATTGGAAGTGTCCAAAACTTATGTTTCGAACAAAATTTGAAACCATGTTTTGAAGATGCCATCTACGTCTAACACCCCATTCTAGCGCGTAGTTAGGATTTTCTTCTGGTGAGAGCTAGCAATAGTTAACAAATGTTTAGAAATAAGAACTTTGCACCACAAGTGTGGCGCACGGGCTGTTTATCTAATAGGCTAAGAACAAGCCGTTCGCTGTTTGGTGCTATGTTAGCATCAGAAAATGACCCTCGCTTGGATGGGCATGTAAATGGCAGTGATTAATAAAGATACTCTGGAGCGAGCGAGAGAGAGAGAGAGAGAGAGAGAGAGAGAGAGAGAGAGAGAGAGAGAGAGAGATTCCTCAGTTAAGAAGAGAAAACGGCCAGTAACTGAGTATTGTTGCCCCATCACCATCAATCAAGTAAGAGAGCTGTCTTATTGAAAAAATGGGTTGTGGTTAGGTACCTTAATACCTGACCAGGTTCTAGTTAGGTTCCTTATACCTGACCCGAGTGATGGCACTGTGGCTAATCTGCCTCCCAACAATCTGGGGACTATGAACAGGTAGGGGTTTAATTCGGTTAAATTAACTGAAACTGAAATTCTGTCGGTTCACCTAAAATTGAACCCGAATCGAAAAGCTTTGGTTTAAATTTCGGTTCACCGAACTTCCCACCCCCCTAAACCAAAACCAAACCGAACCAATCCAGTTTCGGTTGGTTCAGTCTTTCAATTTTTTCCAAATTTTTTTTCTTTTTTAAAGTATTGTTTTTTTGAGTTTTAGGGTCAATTTTTCCCCCTATCTTGCCGATTTTCGGTACCAAAACCAAACCAGGCCGGATCGGTTCGGTATCAATTTCAATTTAGGATGCTCAATTTTCGGTTTTAATTTACACCCGTATGAATAATATTGTTGAGCCCTAAAATAATGAAAATTAAAGCCCGGTAGATAGCTTTGAAACACACAATAAAGATTTTTTCCTGTTCTATGCTTCTATACCACCTTATCAACTAATGCCTAATTTTTTCCTGTCCTATGTTACCAAAAACTGGATCCTCATGCACTTATTATTTATGGGATGGATGGTTGCTTTGTAGCCAGAAATGAAGGATAGATGGAGTACTCATGTGCACTCCAATCATGGGTCTAGTTTTTTCCTCTATTATATTATATAATGTGCTAAGTTATTTTATTTTTAAATTATAATTTTTTCTTTCCCGATGGCTAATCCGAGCCTTTTAGAGCAACTAACTAAGTTTTTAAGGACATGTAAAGCCAGCACATCACACATACCGAGTAGCAACAAATCCCTGATCGAGTCGCTAAGAGGGGTGAGATTCGAAGTCAGGACCTCCGCTTCTTGATCAAGGCGTTGCACTAGTCATTATGTAAATTGTAAAATTTTAAAATTCTTTTGTCAGTCAATTTTCTTCCCTTTATTTAATTATTGTTCATTTAATATCTTAACCTAAACTAACTACTAATATGGCCTGACCAAGTATTTTAATATGAGTTGATAGCCGTAAAGTAAGATTGTGACGCTTTGATTGGTGTTTTTTACACAAAGTTGGCAGTGGCAGATTGACCCAAGCACCGTTAGTGGTGCTCAGGTCTGGTATTTAATACCTTCTAATATTTTACTCTACCATCTACTGAGCTACCCCTTTGGGTTGACTTCCCTTGACAGTTGTCTGCATGCACAGTGGTGTTATTAGCAGTTGATGTTAGGTGCACCGGCCTGTGGACCACCAGTGGTGACAGGTCATAAATATTGTACACGTGCCATGTGTCTTTATAAGACAGAGATGTCCAAGTGGCAAGAGTTTGTATGACGTAGACGGGTCTTGTACGGCTGCCAGTATAGTGCCAATCTTGGTTGACAGAGATTTCCGGCCTCCTTGGAGTCGTGCTGATCTACTTTTGATCACATAGGTTGGATCTCATCCTTTCATTACCTTCATGCAATTGCACCATCGGGCTAGGAGCATATTGTCACCAAGTCGGGATTTGGTACGATTAAAATTCAAAAAAATCCAATAAAATTCGGCAAATTCAAGATACTTGGAGAAAATAGTAAATAAATAAAAGAAGATTTGAAATTATACAAATTTAAAAGATATTAAAATTTGTCATTTACTCGTTATTTTTTCAAAAATTTATAAATTGCTCAACAAAATTTTCAAAAAATCAAAGATTTTGATGACTAGGGCCAGGAGAGAAGAGACATGGGACTTGTAAAGAGTGGACTAATTCTTGATAGAGAGCCATTATTTGCACATGTTTTTCAAGGGATTGCACCGAATTAGAAAAAAGGTGTCACGACCCGAAATTCTACCCCATCTCGAGGGCCTAGAATTTCGAGTTATGACCCGCACATATCTCGGATATGCTAAGCGGACATACACCTAATCAGAGTTCTCGCGCAATAATGGTTCCACGAAATCCGTGAAAGCCAACACATAAAGGTGGAAATAAAAGCAGCCATAAATAATGAATAAATGCGATAGAATCAACAAGTCTATCAATAAAACATAATTCGAAATTGGAGACAAATCCGATAAAGGAAATCATAAAATTAATGATAATAATAGGGATCCAATCTACTACCAAGTCTGCAGCGATCAATATCCAGCACTCGGATCGAAATCAGCACCGTAGCCCTCCTGGTAGTCAACACTCGTGGGATCAATGAAATCAGCGTTAGCCGGATCTGGATGACCGACGTTTACTCCACTAGCGTAATCACCTGCAACTGTTAGATTATCGTGGGATGAGTTTACTCACCACGAATCAAGTGGGATACACCACCAATCCACCGCATGCTACTCAGGTGCATTGTGGGTGCATCGTGTGAGTGATAAATATAATATGTCAAAGCAGAATGCAAAGAATGACAAAATCACATGCATATTATAAAGCTCATATCATAAATGCAAGACTATGATCTGAACACTCATATCCTAACGCACCTTACCATATCTCATAACATATCCTACCATGTCTTATTATTATTCTCGCACATACGTCAGACATCGCATGAGCGTAATTAACATACTCGTGAAATCCTAAACGACTGCGTGAGTCAGCCGAGCTATCATGGGAGGGTCAACATAGTATCATACCACCATATTATAACGCCTCGTGTCATACTCATACTCCACCATCCACCAATGGGAGACATAATGGCCAAACTCACTCATAACATACTCATACTCATAATCTCTCCCAGATCCGTCTTGACCGAAAGACGTTGTTGCCCTTTACGCATGGCTACGCAAGGAACGCACGTCAGAGACTTAAGTTCTTTATCTTTCGCCTACACAAATGATGTCTTATTATCGCACTCAGATTAACTTATCTTATCTCATACTCATATCTTATCATATTTTTATACTTAATCCTAGGACAAACTATAGTGAGGCAACTTTTCTAATTTACGCTTCCCAAGAAAAAGGTTCCAGAGTAACTGGATGTACTTCGTGACAAATATACTATCATAGAGGTTACATCCGTACATGGACGCCAATATTTCGAAGTTTCACGTGATCGTAGAAGAAACTTCACCACGTACCAAAGCCTATAATCGAACCTCATAACTTAACTCATAACTCATACTATCATCTTTGACTCGGGGTGATTGGGTGTCAGATATGCCACCGTATACTAGATTACATCAATTTACACTCACCCGACTCAATGGGTCCCATTCCACCATGAGTTGTAAGGCATGTGAATACGGTGTATTTCTCGCTTCGATACCATCTCAGCGAATCACCACGCCCAAGCATAGGCATGATCTCATACACTCTCGTACTCATGATCTAACATATCCCTAACTCATATAAATTGATTAAGTTGCAAATACAAAAGCATCACACATACAGAACGGTTTACACTTAGATTTGGATTATGTTTATATTTATATTTATTTACATAATATACCAATATAATTATATAATAGGGTTATAAGTGTAATTTCGATAATCGTAAAGGTCAGAGTTCGATTTCATAGAGGCATCGAAGTTCTAACACTTTGTGTTATCGAAGTGGTCGCATTGAAGCGATAAAAGCGAGACTTTTATATATTATTATTTATCATTATTAAATGCCCAAATTAAATATTATTATTTTTAAAGTTAAGTACATCACGACCATCGATCGCAAAGTGCAAGTGCACTAAATTTTTTGGTCGTAAAAGTGAAATTTTGGTGTGAATCAGGTCGTCTATTCGGATGAGAATCGATCGATTGAAAAAAATGAAAATCGATAGATCAGATTTAATAAGGTGTAAGTTGTCGTTTGGCTCATGATTGATTGGTCGATTTTAATAGGTCAATCCATCGATAAGAAGGAAACTAATTGGGCTCTGACATGGGATACTACTACTCATATATCTTATAAGATAATTTTATAATATTAAAATAAGGTAGTAACCAAGTACATTTATTTTATACGATAATAAAATATAAGTATATAATATTTATTAATTTTATATTACTATCTAAAATCACTTTCTTTTTAAATATATCATAATATATTGTAAAAGATATTTTAATTAATTTAATACCATCCTATGAAATGAAATCAGATGGGCTGATCTAAATCAGATGGGCCAAAGTCCAACATCGAATGGGTCAAAGTCCAACATCAGATGGGTCACGATCCACGTCAGATGGGTCACGGTCCAACATCAGATTGGTCACGATCCACGTCAGATGGGTCACGGTCCAACATCAGATGGGTCACGATCCACGTCAGATGGGTCAAGATCCAACATCAGATGGGTCAAAGTCCGACATCAGATGGGTGACGGACCAACACTAGATGGGTCGCAGTCCAACATCAGATGGGTCACGGTCCAACATAAGATGGGTCACAGACCTCCAACATCAGAATCCCACGTGGCAACCTAAGTATGAAGTTGTCTAACGCTTAAGTTGCTTATTTAGTGCTAACTCATCCTCTCTATCGACCATATATATATATATATATATATATTACCTCCCATGGGAGAAAATTCAAACTCCATCGTTGGGCATTATAAGGTGATCCAAATGGTTCTAGTTTTAGAGTCAATACTCAATTGAGACCTCATGATATTAATAATAATATTACTTATTAAAATTTGATCACGCCTACATGATTTATATCGTTTGAAAATTATAGCCTTGGGAAATAATTATATATGTATATATTTTTTTGTTTTGATAAGTAACCGCAAGATTTATTGTTGCTTGCTAATATAAATGTAGTCACTTCTTGATTTTTATTGTATAGAGTCTTATGTTAAAATAATCTATGTAATATCTCTTTCCTTAAAACAAAGTCTTAGATACTACATGGGACCTTTTATGTAAATGGACTTGGAAATATGTTTAAAATAGGTCATGGGTCTATATATATATAAAATGCTTAGCTTCTAGAAAATAAAAAATAATATAAAACTATTAAAGAAATTATAGGTTTAAATCATGGTTGCGTAGATTTTAGTTTGAACTCGATTCACGATTTTATAATGTCCATAAAATGTCTTTTACTAGAAGGATGATGGAATAGAGTATTAATCATTTGTGTTATTTTTAATTATTAAAATAACAAAGTATAAAAAAAATAATAACATTAACAATTAGGAAAATAATTATGACTAAATTACAAGCAATCACATCTAGGGCAAAATCAATAAAATTAGACTATAAGCAATCACATTTAGGGCAAAATAAATAGGACTAGAATATAAGCAATCACATCTAGGGCAAAATCAATAAGATTAGATTATAAGCAATCATATTTAAGGCAAAATAAATAGGACTAGATTATAAGCAATCACATCTAGGGCAAAATCAATAAGATTAGATTATAAGCAATCATATTTATGCTAACCACTTTACTCATTTTAAAATAATATTATAAAGAGTGAAATAAAGTTTATTTTATTTAGTCCGTCGATACGCGATCGAACGTATCCTACGCGACAGGATCTGAGAAGAATGAGATAGATGGATGGGTACCCACCTCTTAAAGCGTGGACCATGATGACGATTATTAGGCGAGAGATATCGGCGTCCACACGATGCTCCGTTCATTATTCCTCCGCCTTCTTCCACCACGATTTGACGGCAGAAAAATACTACAGTGTTCTTTGTGGAAGAATACACAAGAAATTTAAAAGAGATTTGAGTGTTTTTAAAGAAGGGTGGCCAGAGAAGAAGATGGAGTGACGGCATAATAATGATTTAGGGTTCTCCGTAACTTTCTTATTTATAATATATGGGCATTAATTCAGTGCTAAGCGGTCGCACCAAATAAGGGTGTATAGGCTTTTAATCCAAAGTTTAAAATAAAGGTTTAAAACTCACGTAGCAAGGTTTGATCCTTAGACCTCTTATCTATATCCAAAGCCTTTCAACCACTAGGCTACAACACAACTTGTATCAAATAAAGACAATTTTAAATATAATACCTCTTTAAAATCAAAATGTGTATTTTCTCAACTAGGGTAGGTTCTGGTGTAGAGCACTAACACCATGCAAGGTATAAAGCACAATCTAACACCAATAAAAGAAAGTTCAAAAATTCGGGTTGTTACAAAAGGACTTCGCATTTTAGGGACATATGATTTGTAAAACTGTAATATAAGTTGTCATATAATTTATTGTTGTCAACTGTTGAATTATATAATAACCTTTGACTCCATTTATCTGATCGTGCATGCACTTAATTATTGAAAGTTAAAAAAAAAAAAAAAATCTAACCATCCATATTAGAGTGGACAGACTAGACGAATCATACCCAGCAATAACTGATTTTGCAGTCCTTCACTCCCAAAATAAGCTACCACTTGATAGCTGGGACATATCAAAAGATGTACCAAGTGGCATGATCTTTTCCTATGATGACTTGGATGGCAGTTGAGATTGGAGTTTTGATTGTCATCTACACTTGTTTATTGGCATCCTAGAGACCTAGAATTATATTTTGTGACAACTCATACTCACATGCTACAATATTATCTGATTCTAAGCTTATATGTAGTGTCTGCAATCAAATATAACCCAGATCGAGTTAGGACTTAATTACAATCCCCCTACCTTATAGAAGAGTCGTCCTCAACTCTGATACCATTCTGTGACGATTCAGACCCACATGCCATAATATTATCTGATTCTTGGCTTAAGTCCCCGCCCAATTTTGTTTCTGACATGGGCTTAAGTCCCAACCCAAAATGCGTCATGATATATATAGTCCAGGGTTAGAACTTTTCCCTATCCGATGTGAGACTATTACATATTCATTTTCTTCGCTTTTTATGATTTATACAATAAATTATACGATATTTTCCCACCGAGTATAAATGAACAAAAGAAATGATGAAATCAAAGTTTTAAAAAAAAACCTCACTACTACAATGGATCATCGCCATTTTTTTTTTTTTTTATAGGTAAGTTAGGTTCGAACCTGGGACATTAAGGTTGCAATATTTGTTAACTTTCCGTTCTACTACAATGGATCATCCTTGATCGCTCTGAGTTCCCCTGCTTTACTTCCGGGGCATAAGTCGATTTTAAAGGTCATGGGGTTTTTAAAAAAGAATTTAACACTAGGTTAGGATGAAATTAATACCTGAGTTTGATATCTTGCTTGGTTTTATCTAACTATGACAAGGTTTGACCAATTTGGTGGAGGAAGATCGATGCCTTTACAGTCCAAAAATGAAGAGATCATCTTCATTAGATCTAAATATCTCAACAGATGTCTCATTAACCCATAAAATTTTGATAAGAGTCAAATATTAATTAGATAAACTCAATCTCTATTTCTCACCTAGTATCACAAATATCTAGGCCGTCCAATAGTTTGGCCATCTATAAGAGGAGCTATAGCCTAAAAACAAAATGATCGGAAGCTCCTATATCATCTACATGTAGCAGTTGTATAATATATTATTTGGCAACTAATTAGATCAGTAAGACTAAGTTTGACGCAAAGGACAAACTAAGGTATCAAAAGCGGTAATAGTCTCGAATATCGGTTTATCCGAGGCTTATACGAATCGGCCAATACTGATCATATCAGCCAATTTTACTAAAAAAAAAAGAAAAAAAGGAAACTAAAATCTCATTTTCGATCGATACGTCTTGGCGACACCAATATGAGATACCGATACATATTGGTTTGGCCGAAAAGTGATACGTATCGCTGATATGTATCAGTATCGGCCGATTTTTAATATCTTGGGACAAACTGTCTCATTAAATATTATAATAAGTATTTGGTCCTGTTTTATTTTTAGAGAGAAGATTTTATTTGTAATTAACTATATATATATATATTTTTTTGTTATAGGTAAGTTGGGCTCAACTCTTCATCGCAAATTTCAGATAATGAGAGTTCTTAATCACCAAAAAAATTCTTTTATTTTTTCTCTCCTAACCATTTAGCAATACGCCAATGATAAAATACAACAGTTACATTTACGTCGACAATTTTTTGGAGAAGTGCTATAAATAGGGTCATGACGGCCCAATTTTACGCCACATAGCACATACTTTTGATCAATCTAATTATTCAAATTAGACTGCATAGATCGTATTGTTTATTCACGGGAATAGGATTTGTATCATGAGTCAAAATATCGGGTATCGGATACGTATCGTTCGAACTCAAAACTGATACATATCGGACGATATGTATCGGAATAGTAAAATATCGGACGATATATTAAATGTATCGTTCGGGTATATGCATACAAAATAACGATATGATATATTGAATGTACCATATCGTCTCAGTCCAAAATCGATGCGCATCGTCCAATACGTATCGTCCAATACGTATTGGTATCGGACGAAATTTTGACCCATGATCTGTATGATATATAAATATGTTTAAGGGTCGGACTCTCTTGACCATCATTTAAACCCCCAAAATGGTGTTTTTAAAATGATCTTACACCATCTATAATTTAAGATGTGAGTATTCTATACCATCAAAGTGATAAATCATAAATTAAAGTACAACAAGCCCACAAATCCGATATGTAGACTTTAATATCAACCGTCACTTTCAGTTTTAATGGCTGATATTAAAGCTCATCGGTTAGATGGTTCACATCCAGTTATAAGCAAGGTAACAAAATTGGTATCGGACTCGGGTATTGGTCCTTGAAGGACTGATACAACTCTGCTAAATATCAATATGTATCGGCTTTTTTTTTTTTTTAAATAAGAAAAAGAAAAAAGAAAATATAGGTATCAGCCGATACCGAATACATATAATAAAGCTAACTTTAATAGTGTAGGACTATACTTCAATGGTGTGAGATTGAAATTCTAACTTCAATAGTATAAAGATCATTTAAACACTATTTTGGTGATTAAATGTTGATCACGAGCCATTATCAATCTAACTGTTTAAGTTCATTGACACATGTTATGAACAATTGTCCATATTAGACTTCATAGATCCTACGGTTCAAAAATCCTCTGATGAGCATTATTTTTTAGCCTACTTAAGTTAAACATGTGAACTGATTTGATGGATGACTTTTTTTTTCTTTTTTTTTTTTTATTGATGAAAAGTTTGATGGATGACTTGGATCGCTCAAAACATGTGTCATTGCTGGAACATATATACACGGACATGGCAGATAAAAAACCGTAGCGGCTATTATATACCGAAATGTCCTGTTTGGGCAATTTTGTTAATTATATATCAACTATGTATTTATTTTAATCTAAAATAAATAAGGATACCTTAATATCGGCTATAGAATACGTATCGATATGGGATCCACTGATACGCCTGATGTGTATCGGTTTAAATCTTTGGTCTCATGTTTCATGGCACTATCTATAATAGATGGGTCACACAACCATTGTAACCAAGGTATGATTCAGCAATCATTTGGTGGGTGTGTGTCAATTCAGTTTGATTGGGATAAATTTTGGAAAATTTTAAGGATTAATTATAAAGTAATAATAAATTATTAAAATATATAAAAATATATATTAATCGATTAAAATTTTTAAATAATAAACTAAGTGTATTATATAGTTGATAAGTATAACGATTTACAAGAAACAATACGAAATATAATTAGAGCATTAATACAATGATGAAAATTTATATTTATTTATCAAATTAAAAAAATAATAATAAAGAAAAATTATAAGAATTGATGAATCAAGTGAATATTCCACCAAAAGTTTGCAAACCACCTATGGGGAGATTATTTTTAAAAATTTTGATTAATCTAGAGAGTTTTGTGTCTGAGGACGCAACTTTTATCCTATATCAAACCATATGTTAATCTGACCGTCCAAAAATTGAACTTGTTATCCACAGTAGAGCTCTCAATGGGCAGGATTAGGGCCGGGCCAAACCTACTCGGGCCGGGTTCCTAAAATTTTCAACCCAACCCGGGCCAAACCTACTTAGGCTTGGGTGTTTTTCCGATTGTTTTTTTTTTTTAATAAAATTTAATTGGACTATTTTTTCTAATAAAATTTGGTTGGACTTTATTTTTTTTTTCTAATAAAAGTTTGAAGAATATTAAATAATTATATTAACATTATAGAGGCTCAGGTATATGTTTTTATTCAAATATTTCATTTTAGTTTGTTATACAATGATTATAATGGACAATGGTTGCACAATGATTATATTATTTTTTTATAACCTGAGTATTCAGACCTCTTAAAGCACCCGCCTAATCCTAGGGGCACATGCGCACCCCAAATTCAGCACATGCCGGGTCAGCACAAGATATAAAATCCCAAGAGGCGGGGGGGGATTCGAACTCAGGTCTCCTGCTTTTGGAAGCATGTACCTGGCCAGCTCACCTAACCCCTTGAGGTTGTTGCACAATGATTATAACGGACAACGATTAATCTCAAGGCATTTTAAGTAAATTATATTTTAATTAAAAGAAATTTTTTTTTTTATAACTTTAAAATGATATATATATATATAGGGCATTTAAGTAAATTATATTTAATTTAAAAAAAAATTATAACTTTAAAAGGATAATAATAATAATAATAATATATATATATATATATATATATATATATATATATATATATATATATATATAATATCTGTGTTGGGTGTTGGAACACTCAACCCAAGCCCGGCCCAGATTGATCTAGTTGTAACATGTTTAGCTCACCTAACCCCTTGAGGTTGTTGCACAATGATTATAATGGACAACGATTAATCTCAGGGCATTTTAAGTAAATTATATTTAATTAAAAGATTTTTTTTTTTTTTTACTTTAAAAGGATATATATATATATAAAATATTCGGGCCGGGTGTTGGAACACTCAACCCAAGCCCGGCCCGGATTGATCTGATTGTAACATGTTTAGTTCACCTAACCCCTTGAGGTTGTTGCATGATGAGTATAACGGACAACGATTATTCTTAGGGCATTTTAAGTAAATTATATTTAATTGAAAGAAATTTTTTTTGTTCATAACTTTAAAAGGATAGTAATAATATATATAATATTCGGGCCGGGTGTTGGAACACTCAACCCAAGCTCGGCCTGGATTGATCCGGGTTGTAACATGTTTAGCCTGGTCAGGATATCGAGCTGAGTTTTTATTTTTATTTTTTAGAAAATACTAGACCGAGTTTGCTTGATAGAAAATACCACTTTTTCTGGGTCGGGTGCGGGCGAAAATCCGGGCTAGCCCGGCCCATTGAGAGCCCTAGTCCACAGTCATCCAGTTAAAAACTTTATTTTATTTTATTATTTTTTGAGAAAAGCAAAAGATTCATTGAAAATTTTCACTAAGTACAATATGCGTAAGAGAGGGATGGATCACCCCTTCCCAGATACAATCATCATTAAAGTTTAAACCAATGTTAGCAAGCGCATCCGCAATCATATTCGCGTCTCTTTTCACATGTTGGCAAATAAGAGAAGTAAATGAGTGCATCTCTATTTTGATTTTTTGGATAAAGTAGCCCATAGCTGATTTGTTTTTCAAAGAATCATTGAGGCTTGAAATAACACCAACAACATCTCCTTCAAGGATAATATGATCAAAGCCTTTATTTTTTGCCAATATGAACCCCTTCAAGAGCAGCTATAAGTTTGCCATGTTCAGCTGTGGTAATATCACGTTTTCTCCCCGCTAAAGACGTGTTATTACGTTTATGTTTGAATCACGAACAATGACCCGGTATCCAAGCTCTTTAGTGTGAGCGCACCAAGCAACATCAACATTTAGGTGATTGCCATTTAGTTATCGTCGGTTTTAAATTATTATTTTTATTGGCTTTTTTCATTTGCTTCCAAAATTCACGCACATAGTTCTTTGCATACCCGGCTATATTCATCGGATCAGGCTTTCCAATATTATTATGTATGACAACATTTCTATTGGTCTAAATGGCCCAAGCTGTTGCAAGGAAAAAATTGAGGTATTCTTCTCCATGTGTTTTAAGAAAATCTTTCATTCATTGGATAAACACGCAACTTTGATGTATATGGATCCTTCCTCTTAATGGGCTCAAGAACCAAACCATTGCAACAATATCACAATCTTGAATTGAGTGATCGATATCTTCATATTCAACCCCACATATTTCACACCTCTGATCATTTAGTAACTTCTTGTTGAATAAGTTAGTAGCATTTTTATTTTATTTGGAATACGGCATCTCCAGATGACCATCCAAATATTTTGTTCAGTTGAATTACTAGATGAAACTTGGCTGGTTGATGCATGATAGACGTTTCAGACCGAAAATCTGCCATTGGAAGTGTAAGCTCATGCCTTAATATCAGGTGAATCCCAACCACAGATGGGGATTTTATAAATCTCGACTGCATTGTCCGCAAGAAAAGTATTTTAAATAAGATCTTTATTCCATATGCATTTCTGATGGTCTATTAGTTGATCAACAGTGGATAGATTAGTTTGCGGATTCGGAAAAATAATTTTGAAAGTATTTGCTCGTGGTACTTATCTGTCATCCCAGATTTTGATGTTTGATTCACTACTCATACGCCAAATGAGGCCTTGATCAAAGATATTTTGTGCAGTCAAGAGACTTTTCCATGTGAATAGAAGCTTTTTTCCAATAGGGGCCTGCATAAATGAACATTCAAGAAAATATTTAGCTTTTAGAAACTTTGAAAAATATTTAGCTTTTACAAACTTGGTTAACAACCTAATTTTAACACACCGAAATATATGATGAAATCTGTCCTCCCAGATTTTGATAAATGATCCACTGCCCACACACCAAATGAGGCCTCAATCAAGGGAATACGGTTAAGAGACCTCTCCATGTGAATGAAGACTGTTTTATTAGGGGCATGTATAAATTAACGTTGTGAAAAATGTTTAGCTTTTAAAGACTTGGTTAAAAACTTAATTTTAACACTCCGAAATATATGATGAAATCCTTTCAAAAAAAAAAATATGATGAAATCGGACGCTAACTGAATCTTCATCCAATGACCAAACTACCCTCGTCAATTCCTTATTTCCTCGAACCGTGGCTTCTCTTCACGCGTCGTCTAATAGTTTGACTAACCAGGGTTGGAAACGTCCATATCCTTTTTATTCCACTTGGATCGTTTCGTCTCTTTCTCTCTCTCTAACCAACGAAACCAATGTGGTCACATCCCAATGTGACTCATTCTCATCTATATATCTCCCCTATTTTTTAATTTATTTTTTTAAAATTAATTATTTTTCTATTTTTATTTTATCAACACGCTAGGAACAACAGGATTCCTATGTGATTTCGCAAACCCCTCTTTTCTCTTTTGTTATTAGGGTTTCTTCTGTTCGGTCGGAACCCTCGATTCTCTCCTTCATTGCATTCTTCAAGGTATATAAATATATTTATCGTAGATCTATGTCATGTAATTCCATTTATATTTTTTTGTTGCAGATTTTTTAGTTGTTTGGCGGTTTTCAAATTGTATGTTTTGTCCTTAACAGTTCAGATCTGTTAGTTTACTTTATTTGTAACCTAATCTCCTTTTTATAAAAAAAAATCTCCTTTTTATTTTCGTAATGCGTGTGTTATGCAATATTATATATATATATATATATATATTAATCTTTTTGTTTTTATAATTTAGTTTTTGATTTGCTGCATTTCATTTATTTGTGAATTTGTAATTAATCTTGTGTGATTTTATTGATTTAGGTTCTCCCAGTATTCGTTTTTATTGATATCTTTGATTGTATAGGACGAATATTGTTTATTTAGTCTTCACAAAAATACCGGAAAATGATGTGCAATTTGTGCTGTGTATGGATTTTGTATATGTTTTTATGCAGGAGTTTTCGTGTATTTGGATTGTATATTACGTAAAACTGAGATCCGTAGAATGAAATGAATGGTCAGATAAATACATGAGGAAGTTACATGGCACTGCTAGTGTAACATTGTTTGATTACATGTTAGGATCATATTATGGTGACGTTTATACTCTTAACGGAAAAGATTGACTCTATTCGCCTACATCAATAGATGGAACCCATACTCATGCACTTGTTTTACTATGCAGCACACAACCTTGACCAATCCACATCATCCAAGTGGTTAGACATCACGTGAACTTCACTCAGCACTATCCAATCCTAGCACTTCAATATGGACCCTACCTTACGTATGAATAATCGCCTGTATTAAAGTGCCCGGATTGAATCATTATATTCCTCTGATGGGCACAATTTTTAGGCTAACATCAGCTCACGTGATGATTTGCATCTTGGGTGACTTAGATTAGTCAAGGACGTGTGACACATGGAAAAACAAGGGCAAAAATTACCATTCCATCTCTTGATTCCCCTTTAATCCAAAACAATAAATGCCGTGGTTAACCTACCAATCTATGAAAATAATAGGTGTTTCACATTTCTCCCTTATTAACTTAGGAACATTTTAAATTCAGCATGGTCCTCGCTGCCTGTATGCAAGTTTGAAAACGGAACTAGGTGAGGCCAGGCAGCAGACCCTCCCCTAGGAGTTGTGGGGTTGGGTTGGGGGTGGGTGTGGGGTAGGCTAGAAGAGGCTTAGGCAGAGCCTAGGTGGCGAGGCCTAGTAATGTTACAATTTTTTTTGAAAAAAAAATTACTTATGATGTAATTTGTAGAGGATGTATAATAAATGTATATATGTGAAAAATAATAGATAATAATAATAATGTGATTATATACTCAATCAATAGTAACCGTTATGTAAAATTGTAGGCAATAACTAAAAACTAGCAAGCAATGATAAACAAACTAAAAAGATGAAAAATAATAACAAATACATTATTTATTTTGAAAACATAATATTTTAGAGTTTTTTGATTTTAAGGACATATATTGATCAATAATAATCATTAAGTTAATTTGGTACAATTAAAAATTTTATGGAGAAAATTCCAAGATAGTGATTTGATCCAATTTCGTTTTGATTGGTTTATAAAAGATTGAAAAAAAATAAGATTCTTAAGCGATTGGTCTTTTATGAGTAAAGATTTATATCATCATCAAAGTTCAAACTACATAGGATAATATTTGATGAAAGATGTGGTTATTGATTTTTTTTGTTTTTAAATGATCAATCTACAAAGCTTGTGAGTAGTATTTGCTTTCTCATTTACTCCCATGGCAACAGCCTTAGTTAGTCCCACCTAAATGCCCTCCTAGAAATTTGGTATGTCTCCTTATGACACCCACACCCAAGGCAGGCAAAGTGTAAGCATGCTATGCCCTGGAGCTTTTGACAGCAAAGCCTGTGTGTAAAATGTGACCATGGCTTTGAATTTCAGCTATGGGTTTCATCTTGGCTGTTCTTGAACCTAAGATGAACTTAATTTAAAATATTGTTACTGGAGTTCATCTCATCAGTTTCCAACACTGTTACATATCGTTTTGGTATTTCCCGATATGAATTTTGTATTGGTTATACCATTGGGAAATAATCCCCATATTGGTTTGTATCATCTGATCACCATCATCACCACCATCACCATCTTCACAGCCTTGTCCCTTCTATTTGGGGTCTGCTTTGTGAGTCCTATTTTTTCACTCTTTTCTGATCAACGCTAAGCTCTCTCTAAGTTCGCAATCCTTCGTGTCCATACTAACCGCTTCCCTCCAGGTATTCACTGGTCTTCCTTTCTCCTACTGCATTGTGCTTGTAGTGGCCCAATTCTTTGCACATTGTTTGCTTCTAGTCTCCGATGAACATGTCAAAACCACCTCAAGCGACATTCCGTAATTTTTTTTCTTTTCTTTATAAGTACGACGCTCGAAGTTTATCCTTTCTTGTTACTCCACATATCCATCTCAACATATGCATCTCAGCCACATGTACTCTATCATCTGATACAAACCTATATATATATATATATATATATATATATATATATATATATATATCGTATAAACAGGCTTTGATATCGAGACATATCGGCGATATTTTTAGATAATGCGTGAGATTTTGAATTGTGGAGGCAGCCCGTATCAAGCAAAACAAAGGTCCTTTTAATCCTATATTGGTTTGTCTTGCCCGAATGTATTGTCTACCTATCGTCTCGCTGATGCTTGAATCAAGAGACATTTCATCCAAGACGTCTAGTTTTAGGTGAAATTTAAACTGTAATGAGACGTTTCACCCGCTTAATTTTTTTTTCCTTTTAATTTATTGCCAAGTTGGACACATTTGATTATGAAAGTAAAATCTTGGTGGATTTTTTTATTAACAATATTATTTATATACTATTTAATTGTTTTAGAGTATTTAAATTTATTTGTCTAAATGTTTCTATATGACTACAATTTATGCTTACTACCCTTTATGTGATAATATAACTTTCAAAGTTAATTATTTTCATATAACATACAAACTTGTATGGTAAAGCCAAATATTCATTCAATAATTGTATAATCTGTTGTGTAGTCACTTAAATAATCTTATTATAAAAAATATATATAAATTGTAGGCTGTACAATGAAAAATTTTATTCTTGAGAATTTCGTTGTAAGATATTCTATTTAAAGATTTAAATTGTTTAATTATTCTTAGGTTAATATTGCGAAAATCATGAATAAAAACATAAAATACAATCATTGAAGAATACAAAGAATGCCTTTTTATATATATATATATATATATATATATATATATATAGGAAAAGGGTTGCATGCCCAACGATCCATGTGGCACCTAAAACACTGTTTTAGTGCCATGTGGAGTTTGGATGCATTGTTTAGATCAATTCTATAAAAAGAATTAAAAAAAAAATAAAAGTCAAACATTGCTTGATTTCAATGGCTTAGATATCAAGGCTAAAAAAACACGGTGGAGATGGGTTTTGATATATATATATATATATATATATATATATATATATATATATATTTCAAGGATGATCTAAACAAAACAACCTTGCTCAGGGTTTTGGACCATTGGGGAACCTAACCGCTGTCCATATATAGGGTGCAACTGAAAATGATGGACATGGATGCTGTTTCACGTGGCATGTGATCGCAAGTTACACCAGATCTTCTAAGGGTTCGCCGCTCTCTCTTAAGGTTTTTAAAAAAATGGACTTTTTTGCTCATGGGTCAAAGATAGGGGTATTCCACCCAAAAATTTTGCCCTTGAAAATTTTCACCTTTGACCACAAAATCAATGGTGTGAATTTCACCTTGGATGGTTAGTAATCGAATTTATGTATGGGCATGCGGCTCCCAATTGGTGGATTGGGTGGCACATGGCACCCAACTGCTCTGAGTGCAGCCTATTTGGTTGCACTCACACCCGTATGCATATCCCTAGGCCCCTCTCTCTCTCTATATATATATATATTATATTAGGTATATGCATTTTTATAATAATAGTGCTTTCTTGCATGAATCTAGTAACTTCTCATGCCATTTTTGTGAGAAAAATAAAATTACGATTTATTTTATCATGAGATATTGAAAATTTGAATATGAGAGATATTATTGTTTTGCTTGCTATATTGCAAGATCTTGTGAGAAATCTGGTTTTCCTCTCAAGATTCATTGCTTACAACTTCATAATCTCCATTTTGTATGCCTTAAATCTTGTGAATGTCTAAAATATCAAAACACAAAATGACGCGGGACAACATGCTAAAACACTAATATGCGAATTTGGGATTAACTTTAGAATGCATTGAATGGCGGAAATATTCAAAATCATGCAACACATAAAATTAATTCAATGAAATTAATAAAACAATTAAATTAATCTATTTTAGCGTTTGCATACATGAGAATTTTCCGATCTAGAAAAATGGCTCCGATGAAGGAACTCGAGTTTCGCTGTAGTTTAGGACATCAATCGACAATTGCAATATCGTCTCTTGACTCATCGGGGGTTTTAATTGAAATAAGGCTTAAAATAATTCAATAAAAGGGGAACAATTTGGGATTTTAATTTTTATCAACGAAATTAAAGAAGATAATACTTGACAACAACTAGAGAAAAGATAAAATAAAGGGATAGATTCCAAGGCTTCACGCCAAGGGTTTTCCGAAGCTTAACACCACGGCTGTACGTCGGCTTCGCACCAAGTCGCACGAGAAACGATTGCTCACTCCTCAAGGTTTGAAGGATTCATTCTCTTGGTTGAAAACTCTTCATAAGTTCTCTAGGGTTTGCACAAAAGCAACTCTCTTGTCATTCAATAATCAATCAACTAATTAATAAAGTGTTTACAATGCCTTTATATAGGCTAAGAAAATCCTAAACAACCTAAAACTCACAATAAAAGAGTCCTAAAATAATAAAAGACAAATTATAATTTTCGTAACAAAAATAGAACTTCCGTGTAAATTAAAATTTGGGTGGAGTCGTCCCTTTCGTATTTGTGGACGATGTTATAGTACTATTCACGGTATTTGTGGGGACATGTCTTGTGGGGCCAATACTCGAGTTTGCAGCATGGTGCGTTTGGCACGACATGTGGTGTCAGGAGGGCACGCGACATGGGGCCAAGTGGACCTGGCGACGTGGTCACGTTGCGAGGACGCGACACGGTCGCATGGGGGTAGGACGCGGTCGCGACATGGTCGCGACACGGACGCGACATAGCCAAGGTGGGCTAGCGATGCAAGAGGCGTTGCGGTATGTCAAACCAAGGGGTTTGAGGTTCTCCTGCCATTCTAGCTGAATGACTGTTTTACCCTTATATAGGGGAAGGGAGCTTGAGAGTTATTCCCCCGTGTGCGGGCCTTGCGTTGCCAGAGGGGGCGCAAGTGTCTCCTAGGCCTGAAAGGGTGGGCCTAGGACGTCGACGCAGCGATGCCGTGTGGCACCCAAGGGAGGTTGAAGTATGGCTTCGGACTACGCGTCGTGGTGCATACGGCTGGGCAACCTTGTGAGAACACCAGAGCGCTGCGTGGGAGTCAGTTGAGCACGTCAGCACGTGGGCCAAGGATAAATGGTGCTAGTAATTTGGAATGCATACGAAGGCCAGCTGCGTGGGACTCGGTTGAGCACGCGAGCGCGATGCACAAGGCTGTGAGCTTGGTTTGGTATGTGAGCACGACATGGTGGCATGGGAAGCTGCATGCCAAGATTGTTGCGAGCGAGGTACTAGTGCAGTGCACAGGGTGAAGCTTGAGCAGGCCAAGTTTAGCACAGTGGTGCAGATGGCGTGTCGTAAGGGGCACAATACAGTTGGATGGTAGGCCGTGAAACAGAGGCAACCATGTTGGGGGAGTTCCCGTCCTCTAGGCGGGTGGTATCAGAGCTGATGTGTAGATGGGTTGGCTTCGCTGCATGCGGTAGCAAAGCACCGCGCGGGTTGAAAGCGCGTCGAAGGACGCTCCTGCGACAGTTGGTATCAGGAGTAGGCTGACCTAGCGAAGCGTGCGTTAGGTGCCGCACGGGACTGAGGTTGCGGAAGTGCGACCCCGTGACAGTGCTGTCGGACAACGTGCTGTTGTGGCTTATTTTCTGCATTTTCTTTTGGTTTCCTCTTTATGCTTTCATCTGCCTTGTTTTATTGGATGTCCCCATCAATACTCCCCGGGTGGGAAAAACTCATCTTCGATGAGTTAGGGAACCCATAGATGCCATACTTCGGAAGCTCAACTCTTGGTTTACCTTTCCACGTTGTGAGATACTTCTGATTCTTGCCTTCATTGGCATGGAAGTCTGAAAATTCTATAACCTTCTCAATCGACCCTTTCTCATATTGGACAGGTAAGGTACGGGATAGAAACTGGGTAAATGGGTGTGGTTTGATTGGGTGCTCAAGAAGGAATGGATCAAAGGGCGGGGTTGTGGGATCTAGAATAGGCGTAAGATCCGTTACGACAACTATCAGATGGCTGCCCTTGTCTAAAAGAAGATCTAGACCTCCATCATTATCCTTTTCTGAGAATGGAAAAAATTTCACATGCTCGCGAATATCAAGAATTAACACAAAACCGTTAGTATCAAATTCATTAAATATATTCAATGTGTTGGTATGATCATTCGTATTTTCGATGCTCAATAAATTCAGACTGTTAATCCCATGCAAATCAGAATGATGATATGCTCCTACCAACTCTAATGACTCACTTGAGATGGACACACTATTAACACCGTCCTCGGTAATAGGAACTGTCCTAATGCAACCTACGGCTTTGACCGGAATTTCAGCTTCATCATCACTTGGTGTTTCACGCGGTTCATACACTTCTTCGTGTAACTCGTCGTTCTCTTTCTCGGCATGCTCCTAAATAATCAAGGTTTGGCCCTTACTGGGACATTGGGATGCAAAGTGACCAAAACTTTGACACTTATAACATTATTGTGGAGCACGCCTAGAACTCTCGATCATTGGTCCCTTTCCTTTGTCAATCCGAGGAGTCACGGATTTTATGAATTGACTAGAGGCAGTACTTCCCTTTTCTGTAGGATTAGATTGATATTTAAATTTGGAGGACTTAGATCGGTCATTATTAGGGGTGTCGAGATACCTTTCTAATTCTTCTACCCTAGCGAAACATTCCTCGAGATCCACAACGGGATAAGGAATGAGTTCCCTCTGTAACTCTGGGCGAAGACCCATTCGGAATCGGGAGAGGATAACTTTTGCTGGCTCATCGACATCGGCCTGGGTCATCAGGTCTTCAAACCGATCGATGTACTCTGTGACTGGAGAATCTCTTTGATGCAATAACTGCCACTGATCAAGAATACGTTTATCATATGATACGGGAACGTATTTTTCGTGCAGCTGGACTTTTATCTCAGCCCACGTGGAAATAGGACGAAGACCCTAGATTTGCCTACGACGGTCTACTCCCAACCAATAAAGTTTAGCTTGACCTATAAGCTTTACTTTGACAAATTTGACCTTGCGTTCTTCGGACATGGCATACCACTCGAAGTAGTTTTCCATGCTGGCGACCCACTCAAGAAAGACTTTGGGTTGTCTTTTCCTGTCAAAAGTAGGGGCATCCATTTTCACTGATTTCATGACTTTATCGTCCAGATTGGTTTGGACCTCACGTCGGGGAGGAACATCTCTCCTACGGTCACAGTTGTTGACTCTATTGTGATTCTCAACGATGAGCTCATTGATCTCTTCGAAACGGGTCTCTAAACCCTCATGTTGGGCTTGTTGATCAGCGATGTGCTAATCCATTTGGGTTTGACTAGCGGTTACTTTAGATGTAAGATCTCTAATCATGGCTTTTAAGCTACTGGTATCCATGACGGAGTTATGCAAATATTAGATGGTGTAAGCCAAAGTATACTAAAATTAAGTGAACCCTAAAATCTATATGATACAGACAACCCTAAACTAAGACTGTGCTTTTGATATGGACAACCCTAAACTAAGACTGTGCTTTGATACCAAAACTAACGCGGGACGACACGCTAAAACACTAATATGCGAATTTGGGATTAACTTTAGAATGCATTGAATAGCGGAAATATTCAAAATCATGCAACACATAAAATTAATTCAATGATATTAATAAAACAATTAGATTAATTGATTTTAGTGTTCGCATGCGTGAGAATTTTCTGATCTAGAAAAACGGCTCCGATGAGGGAACTCGAGTTTCGCTCTCGTTTAGGGCATCAATCGACAATCGCAATATCGTCTCTTGACTCTTCGGGGATTTTAATTGAAATAAGGCTTAAAATAATTCAATAAAAGAGCAAGATTGGGTAGGATATTCAGGTGGGTGCATTGTTTATGAAAAAATGATAAAACATAACTAGTTGCTTTTATAACTTCTTACATAAGTGGGTGCTTTTAGTATGTCAGTGCTTTCAGTATCCAATAGGTATTGAGGGTGAAATTTAAAGGAAACAAAAAGTGATGGAGAAGGTGCTTGTGCTCCGGGCTGGTGATTAGATTTGTGGACTTTGTCATAATGTAAATTTCCGTCGGCGGGCTATTTGTCATCGATATGGATGTCGGGCCAGCCGGGCTTTGGGGAAAGATGTTGCATCGGCCGATAATAACTATCAGAAAATGGCGTCTGGGAAACAGAAGATCTTGAGTGAGGCTCAATGCCGGGATATTGCTCGTGGTTGGTCGGTGGTCACCAGGAAGAACTGGTCAGTGTCGATGGCCCCGGTTGCCGGTCTCCGCCCCAACCTGTCGTTTGCGGATGCGGTTCGTTCATGCGGGGAGAAATCTGCGCCAACGAGGGCCCTCTTCGTTGATGACCCTCTCTCGGATGTCCTTCACCTTCAAGTTACACAACTGCGGGCTCTGGAGACTAATCTAAGACACTTCTGGGTCGTTATTCATACAAATACGGATTGCTTAGCTTTGTTGAATGTACATCGTTGGGTGAATTACAATTGGGATTTTGAAAAGAGACCTAAACTATCTACAATTTCTACATCCATGTTCCTACTACAGTTCGGGTTTGAGGAGGGTGCTTTGGAGCTCCTTGGCAAAACGAGGATTTTCATTGACGGGTGCCCGGTCGCTTGTCGGCACTGGGAGCCATCGGTGAGCGAAGTTCGTGTTCCGGTGGAGGAGGAAGGGGTTTGGGTGCATATCTTTGGGCTACCACTCCATGCGTGGTCCCCGGAGGTGCTATTGGAGATTGGGAACCGATGTGGCCGGTTCATCCGGGTTGACCGACGGTCCGCGGATCTCTGGAACACGTCGCACGCTCGGATCCTCGTTGCGGTCTATTCTGTCGCTGCCATCCCGCGTCTCATCAAACTGCGGATTGGCGGCCTTTGCTATCAGCTCGTGGTAGAGCTCGAGAGGGTCGAGCGGGCGGTCTTCGACTATCAGTCTTTCCAAGCTATGCCGGGGTTCGATTCCGTGGGTCTGTGCATAGTCGGTGATCCGGTAGTAGAGGTTCAGCCGGTTCGGGATCCAATCTGACATGGAGGGACTACGCTGGATGGGGTACTGACGAGATGCTCGCAGCCGTGCTCTCCCACGCACACCTCGAATGGGAGGGGAGGCCTCCGCCCTCCGACGAATACGTCGGTTCCCGCTGCGGGGGCTCATACTCGACTCGTCAGACTCACTCATCCCTCGCTGTTTGGGGATCGGGAGGATGGGGTCGCTCTTGCGGTACCGGAGGTGGCTGTGGTGACGGAGTGGCGACCTCCGACCAGATCTACGGCTCAGATGGATGCGTACGAGGATGTCGAAAAGGTACGCCTGCACCGATAAAGATTAGGTGAGATCAGAGGTCTGGCGGCGGAGACGGAGGCCCTCGGAGAGCGTACCTGGGATCCTATGGTACATGAGCTCGACGCCTTCCTGATGCGGAGTCCTTTGCCTGTCAAACAGAAACCTTGTAGGGTTTATCGACGAAGGAGAAAAGGTGGGTTGGTACCTCGGGATGCGGTGGGGTATCGATGGCCGACACGTCGATGCTCTTTCGAAGGTTCCCGAATCGCTCCGACTTCCTTACTAATGGAACTCTGTAGAACCCGCGACCTTTATATGGGGATGTGGATGGCTTTGCAATCCCGATCGGTGACACGTGGAGCGATGATGTGGCACGTGGGGGACTTAAGTGCCTATCGACCTGAGTTGGAGCTTGACGGGTCTCGTCTGGCCTTTTTGCCCACGGGGTGCTCTTACTGGCGGGAACCGGGTCTGGTACAAGCTCTTGGATCTCCAACTCAGGACGCTGGGGGGTTTGGGCAAACGGGGGTGTGCTGCCGGGTTGGTGAGGACCCGGTTTCTCCCTTAATACTTAATACAGGGGAGACTCGGGGGGACCATAAGCAGAGGAGAGCTACTTTCCAAGGAAGGGGGACACACATCCTCAGGATCGGCGGGCGCGAAGGGGCCTTGGCGGGTGAGTTGGGAGATGCTGCGGCCATGGCTGATTTGCATGAAACTTCGGATCAGGCGGGGGATGGGCTCGCTGTTGAGTCCCGACCCCCCAGAGATTGCCGACCACTGCCATTGTCTTCTCAAGAGGTGTTTGGAGCTGCTGATGGGTTGCCCATGGGGATAAACTAGAAGTTGATAGATTGATTGATGTGGGTCGAAGCCTCGGCATGTCTTTCGATGGATCGCCCGACGAGCTACGGGCGGTGTTTGGCTCGGTTGTCTCTACTCGTCAGGTAGCCAAACGCAAGCGACGGGGTGGATCCAAAGAGCTCGCACGACTGCAATGGGGGATGTCGGATGGGACAACGGTTGGGGATCTGTAAGAAGGGACCGGATGGGCGGGCTACACGGATGATGATCATGAAGATGCTTACATGGAATGTGGGGTTAAGTAGGTCATCATGGCTAAGTTTGAGGTGGTCACTACGAGACGGCGGTGGGGTTGCTGCACTCAGGCGAAGGTTACGTCCATCCTTGGCAGGGTTGGATGGGAGTGGGTTGGGGCGGACTCCGTTGGTTCCTCGGGGGGCATTTTGGTTGCTTGGCAAACCAGGATGTTTGATAAAGTCGAGGACGAGGTGGGACCGCATTTGGCCCCTTGCTCGTATTACGCAATAAGGCGACAGGGTCTCATTGGTTTTTTGCTGGTATCTATGGGCCATCTTTGGATTCCGAACGGCGCGACTTCTGGTTTGAATTGGCGCACGATGGTCTCGGAATTATCCTATCTGCCTAGGAGGGGATTTTAATGCGATCAGGTGGGAGTTTGAGAAGAGGGGTGGTATGCCTAATGCGAGAGTGATGCGGGACTTTAACACATTCATTTTTGATTGGGGGCTAATGGATCTCCCGCTCTCAGGGGCTCGCTTCACGTGGTCGAATCAACGGGAGAACCCGTCGCTTTCCAGATTGGACAGATTCCTTGTATTTGCGGAATGGATTCAATTGTTCCCGGGGGCGAGATTGGATGCTCTTGCTTGGCCGATCTCCGACCACCGCCCGTTGTTGTGCACGTCGGTTTCAAGTGGGCGGGGGCCGATCCCGTTTCGGTTTGAGAACATGTGGCTGTTGGAGGAGTCCTTTCGCGAACATGTTACGATGTGGTGGCGGGAGAGGACTTACACGGGAACTGCTGCATACCGATTTCTCTCCAAGCTTCGTCATTTGAAGGAGAAGATTAAGGAATGGAATCGAACGGTGTTTGGCAAGGTGCAGGCCCGGAAGGATGTCCTGCTAGGGAGGTTGAAAACTTTCGACGATCTAGAAGAAGAAAGAGAGCTACGTGGGGAGGAAAGGGAGGAACGGCTGGGACTGAAGATGGAGTTTGATAGTGTCTGTAGGTCCGAGCACATCTGCTGGATGCAAAAAGCCAAAGTTAAGTGGCTAAAGGAGGGGGATGCGAACACTAAGTATTTTCATATTGTCGCGAATGCTAACTTTCAGTCTAAGGTTTTGAGGAGGATTGTGGTGAATGGGGATACGGCTGAGGGGGAGGAACAAGTCCGCGAGAAGGTGGTTGAGTTCTATAGATCGCTATACACTGATGATGGTTTCACGCGTCCTCAACTGGAGGGGGTGCCGTTTCAGTCTATCTCGGTAGCGGAAAGAGAGGTGCTGGAACAGAACTTTACGGTGGAAAAAGTGTGGCGTGCTGTCCGATTGGGGGGACGAAATAAGGCACCGGGCCCGGATGGGTTCACGATGGAGTTCTTCCGGGTTTTCTGGGATCTCATCAAGGCGGAGCTGATGGAGATTATGGCTGATTTTCACACTGATGGCTTCATCGGGAGGGCGCTTGGATCCACTTTCATCTCCCTCATCCCAAAGCGAGAGGGGGCTGATGACATCTCCGACTTTCGGCCCATTAGTTTGACGAACTGCATCTATAGAATCATGGCTCGGGTGCTGGCAAACAGACTCAAACCTCTAATGGGAACTCTTATTTCGGGAAACCAAGGGGCCTTTGTGAAGGGAAGACAGTTGGTCGATCTGGTTGCTGTGGCAAACGAAACTATCCACTCTGCTCATCTTCAGCGATACCCCGCGGCAGTTTGGAAAGTGGATATGGAAAAGGCATATGACCGGGTCAGCTGGTCGGCGCTGGATTACATGCTTGGAAGGATGGGATTTGGTGATCATTGGCGAACTTGGATGCGGGGCTGTTACTCCTCCGCGTGGTTTTCGATTCTGATCAATGGTACCCCAGCTGGTTACTTCAAAAGTTCTAGGGGCATACGCCAGGGGGATCCTCTATCACCCTTCCTCTTTAATGTGGTGAGTGAGATACTATCCCGATTGCTCCACCAGGCTAGGGAGCGGCAACTTATTTCGGGGATCCGGGTGGGAGTGCACGGCAGCTATATTACTCACCTACAGTATGCGGATGACACGATCCTCTTTGGGAAGGCTAACGACACGGAGTTCCAGGCGCTCGGGGATGTTCTTCAGGTATATGAGGCCATCTCGGGCCAGCGCACTAACCTTCTTAAATCCTCCGTTACGGGCATTGGTGTCGGTCAGGAGGAGTTGGCAAATTATGTGGGATGCCCCATCACACCAATGCCTATTACCTATCTCGGGCTCCCTTTGGGCATCAGAAAATTATTGGGTCGTGATTGACAATCGGTCGTCCATCGGTTTGAGCAACGGCTGCCCACCTGGAGAGGGAAACTTATGAGCAGTGCTGGCAGACTGGTTCTCATCAAGGCGGTTTTAGCTTCTTTACCCATTTTCTATATGTCGATGTTTCACCGCCTTTAAGAATGTGATACACAAGCTTGAGAGGATCCAACGATCCTTTTGTGGGGAGGATCGGTTTGGGCTTTAAATGTCATCTCATTCGATGGGAGGTCTGCCAGCTGCCTGTCGCATGTGGGGGGTTGGGTATTCGCTGCCTCAGGCGGACCAACATGGCGCTGCTGGGAAAATGGTTCTGGAGAGCAGGTACGGATGATGACAGAGATGGGCTGTGGCGGAGGGTACTGGTTGGAAAATATGGGCATGCCGGCGGATCGGGGAATATGCCCGAGGGCGAAGTGGCGATCGGCAGTGGAAAGGGTCGTCTTGGGTTTGGTCTAACTTTCGAAGAGGACTGACCTTCAAATGGGGATGCGGTACCAGAATTCGGTTTTGGGATGACGTCTGGTTAACATCCTACAATCTGAAATCCGCGTTTCCGGCTATCTATGCTCTCTTGCCCAACCAGGGGGGAATGATTCACCAATTTGTCACCACTGAAAATGGGGCTGTGGTCTGGAATATTAATACGTGGAGATCTCTGAATGACCGTGAGACGGTTGAATTCGCCTGCCTTCTTCAGCTACTGTACGCGCAGCAGCAGACGCAACGGGGAGTGGATCAAAGGGTGTGGGCTCCGGGTACTAATGGTGAATTCACGGTGAAAAGCCTGTACAATATCGAGACTCGTCGTCCGCTGGTGCTCTTCGAGGGGCGCTGGCTGTGGAAGGCTCTTGTCCCCTACAAGGTCAGATTCTTCGTGTGGACCGTATGTAAGGAGAAAGTTCTCACACGGGATCAGCTGAGGAGGAGGGGGATGGATGTTGCGACGACCTGCGTCATGTGCGGTTCGGGGGAGGAGACTGCGGCGCACCTTTTCCTTCACTGTGGTATAGCCACCTCCATCCGAATGTCAGAATCGACTATCGGCCTGAGTTGGGCTATGATAATGACCCTTACCAAAGACTCATCGAAATGGGCCCCGCGGGGATATGCAACATGTCACCGCAAAACTAGGTGTGCTATTTTCATGGTTTTTGGTGCATCTGGCTGGAGCGAAACGCCAGAATATTTGAGTCTACTAACAAACCTATGGGTCTCATTGTCAAATCCATTATGGACCTGGTCGGCTTTTGGGGAAGGGATGGTACTAGGGGAAGGGAACATGATTTTAATGGCTGGGATCCAGGCTGAGGGGTGGTCTCCTGCTGTATTTTTTCTTCTCTCCTTTTTGCTTTTCTCCTCTTTCTCTTTATCGCCCTTGCGGGTTTCTTTTATCAGTTTTTCTGATTGTATTGGGTTCTCAGCGCCTTGCTGTGTTTCAATATATGACTTTTTACTGATAAAAAAAAAAAATTCAATAAAAGGGGAACAATTTGGAATTTTGATTTTTATCAACGGAATTAAAGAAAGATAATACCTGACAACAACTAAAGAAAAGATAAAATAAAGGGATAGATTCAAAGGCTTCACACCAAGGGTTTTCCGAAGCTTAACACCACGGCTGTACGTCGGCTTCGCACCAAGTCGCACGAGAAACGATTGCTCACTCCTCAAGGTTTGAAGGATTCACTCGTGTCGGACGATCATCGATATCGGGTCGGACGATACGGTACATTCAATGTACCGTATCGTCCAATTGTATGGCGGATACCGATACATATCGTTTTGGAGCTCGGACGATACGTATCGGTAACCCGAGATTTTGATCCATGATTCACTCCCTCGGTTGAAAACTCTTCATGAGCTCTCTAGGGTTTGCACAAAAGCAACTATCTTTTCATTCAATAATCAATCAACTAATTAATAAAGTGTTTACAATGCCTTTATATAGGCTAAGAAAACCTTAAACAACTTAAAACTCGCAATAAAAGAGTCCTAAAATAATAAAAGACTAAAATCACAATTTTCGTAACAAAAATAGAACTTCCCGCAAGTCGGTCGCTAGGTGAAGTCGTCCACGGTGCGCTGTGAGACTGTTCACGGCGCGCTGTGGGACAACGTGTGTGGTACTATTCACAGCGCGCTGTGGGACAGTGTGCTGTGGGACAACATGGTATTGCACTCTTCACAACGCCCTGTGGGACAACGTGTTGTTGTGTCTTCTTTTCTGCCTTCTCTTTTGGTTTCCTCTTTATACTTTCATCTACCTTGTTTTGTTGGATGTCCCCATCACAAAACCAGTTATAAATTTGGAACTATCAAGAACCATTACCTTGCATACATTATATACCACTCGAGACTTGACTACATTGATTGTGTCCATGTTTGACATCAATGCATATTTGTGCTTATTATATGTATATGCACAACGACATATGAGTTTTGGATTATGAACACACTTTAGTCTTGTAAACGCAGGTCATATATATTTTATAGGATTCTCGTGAGTTTATTCCTAGGATCTCTTTTTAATAATAATTATTAGAGTGAAGGTTGTGCCTTGGACAACTAGGTTTTAACCAATCCAGTAAAGAAACAAAAAAAACGACAACTATGGTTAATACCTTAAATCTAGTTGAAATTTCTTACATGTTTGGTATAGTTACTAAGTCAATTCTTTTTATTTGTTTTCCTTGTTTCCATATTAACCACCTTCAAGTGTTCATCAGAATTCAGACCATGTAGGATTAGACTACAATGTTTTTATTGGTTTATATGTTGAGAGGGTGGAATTATTGTGTTGTGAGTGGGGGTGGCGAGTTACATTTGGGCTTCGTCAATTTATTTAATAAAATTTTCTTTATAACAAAAAATCATTGTTATAGGAACGATGCGTGGGATCGTTCTCTTGACATGAGAGGAATGGATTCAGATGAAAAATTACTTGCTAAAGGTATGGATTTACTTTCACTTACGTTTGTTTCATTTGGGTAAAATGCTGTTCTTTATCTCGGTGAATTCACCTTCAGGTATTAATATTTCCATTCAATTGATTTGAATAGTTTGTACTCCTATTAATGTACCGAGATGTATCTGTATTTCTCAGTCCTTGCTTTTATACTTGTGATCTATAAGTTTGATATAATGAGGAGAAATGTAGGCAAAAATAGATATCACTTCTGGTGGAATTGGTATCCTATATGACAAGGGATTTGTTTTTCATACTTTGCCTTTAAGTCGGGGGTATTTTCATAGAACAGAACCTGGTAAATGCCTAAACCATATTTGCATTAAATGTGCCTGTAGTATGCCCTAATGTCGTTGCTTTGACCTACAGATTTAGAAGTTCATGACTTATTTATGCCTCTAGGAATTTTTCTATTATTCATGTACTCTATTTGTAGAAAATCATCTTGGGAACGTTTGGAGGCATGCCCCACTTTTTGTAAAATCCATCACGATTGCTCCCCAATGTTCTCTCTTGTTACCTTTTAATTTCATGATTTTCTTCATAGCATTGTGTCAATTAGTTCTATGTGTTTTCTGGTGCAGCCATCCTCTTTAAAAGGCTATTCCTGAGGCCAGGCAATGAAAATTTGCCTTGAGGACCAGGCTTCATGTGTCTATTGGGGCCTAGGCCCCAGGGTACATGAGGTGTAGGCTTTGTATAACTCATTGTTTTTTTTTGGGTGATCAACTTAAAGCCCTATTTTCATTAATTAATACGAAGATGCAACAGACCGAGGAGGCGCAGTGAGAATCTATGCCAGAAGAAAAAAAAAGCATAACAAATGTACAAACACAACAAAAAGACAAAATACATAACACTAACAACTGTAGAAAGCAGCGTCATAATGACAAAAAAGAAGGGAGAAAGCACCAAACCATGTGTCATAAAAGAGCATTTGTAAGTTCTTTGTTTTTTGTAATGTTATATAAAATACTTTGATGTGTTTAGGGCTTTAAATGCAAATAGAACGGAGAAAGCTTTAGTTATTTCAAAAAACCTTCTTGAGAGAGAAATCCTTAACTACAGAGGTAAAATCGAGTGTTTGTTCGCTCGTGATCAAAATTTTGATTCTAATGAAGCATATCATCGAATACCGGTTTGAAGCTGTATTGTCTTCTCTTTCAACCTTCTGCTGTTTGTCACACCAGTAAGAGCTCTTTTCTATGGGAGTTTGTTTATAGATATGGAGTATGAATTATGGTCATATGGTGTTCGAAAGATTGATTTTGAAGTTTTCAATGTCCTTTTTTAAATTTTAAACTCAAATTTAATTTATATTGACATTTGAGCATTTGTAAGTTCTTTGTTTTTTGTAATGTTATATAAAATACTTTGATGTGTTTAGGGCTTTAAATGCAAAGAGAACGGAGAAAGCTTTAGTTATTTCAAAAAACCTTCTTGAGAGAGAAATCCTTAACTACAGAGGTAAAATCGAGTGTTTGTTTGCTCGTGATCAAAATTTTGATTCTAATGAAGCATATCATCGAATACCGGTTTGAAGCTGTATTGTCTTCTCTTTCATCCTTCTGCTGTTTGTCACACCAGTAAGAGCTCTTTTCTATGGGAGTTTGTTTATAGATATGGAGTATGAATTATGGTCATATGGTGTTCGAAAGATTGATTTTGAAGTTTTCAATGTCCTTTTTTAAATTTTAAACTCAAATTTAATTTATATTGACATTTGAGAATTTGAACAATTTGGAAGTAGCAAAGAACAATTTACATGTGCAATATTCTGAACTATATGGTTGATTTTTGTATCTGTATTATATTGGAATAACTTGAAACTTTACATGAATAAAAGATTGTTGATGATAACTGACATAATAGCACGCATATGACATTTAAACTTATGTTAGAAGCTTTCCGACTTCAGTGCTCGGATTCTCTTGGTTTGGTGTACTTTGAAACTCTTAATAGCGAGCTGCAACTGGCACATGAGATTTATAACGTTGCACACAAGTAAAAAAGAAAGGCTTCTCATTTTGGGACCTGTGCCACGTAGAACACGATCTAAGCCGTCCGATTTGAAGGCCATGATGTAAAGATCTTTGGCGCCACAAATTGGCACGAAACACGATCTCTATCATCTGATTCAATACAGTCAAAGACCATCATCTGATTCAATGGTTGACTGTTTTGAATCAGATGATTGAGATTGTGTTTCTTTCTAATCTTTAGCATCAAATATCTTTACATCCTGTCTGTCAAATCAGACGGCTTAGATGATATTCCTCGCGGCACAGGTCCCAAAAATACCAAGTCTTTCTTCTTAGTCTATGTGCAACGGTTTAAATCTCGTGTGCAAGTTGTAGCTCCCCTCTTAATAATTTACTGTGTATTTTGTGCATTTTCTCTGTTCTTTTACTTCTTTCAGTGGTATGAGTTTTTTAAATTAATCAATTTTGTGGCATGCATTTAATTGTACTTATTGTTCTGGGTTTTTTTTTTTCCTTGCAGTTTTTGGCTCACACACTCTTTCTTCTAGAGCCCTAAGTTTACCAGAGAAAAATGGACATGTACATGTTGCTTCAGAAGGTCAAGAAACCATCCAAGAGTATCTGAGGTCCTGTCCAAACAAGGAACTGATTCGGGCATATTTTGATAAAGAAAGAAAGAACTCAGGCTCATCAAAATCTAAAATGACTGAACAACCAGTCAAAGCAAGTGCCAAAGGATGCAAGAACCAGGAGCCGAGAAAAACTTCAGGCCAGTGTGCATTTACCAATAACCAGGCTCCTTCTAAGAAGCAACAGAGGAAGGGGGAAAATCCTGTTCGATTTCCCTCAGCTTCAAAATTGTTGTCAGATGTTGGGTGTCCTACTACTTGGATTTGTAAGAATTCTGCATGTAGGGCTGTTTTAACCTCGGAAGACTCGTTTTGCAAGAGATGCTCGTGTTGCATTTGTCACTTATTTGATGACAACAAGGATCCTAGTCTTTGGCTATTTTGTACATCAGAAACTGGAGAGCGGGATTCGTGTGGGCTATCATGCCACATTGAGTGTGCACTCCAACGTAAAAAAGTTGGGGTTGTCAATCTTGGGCAATTGATGCAGCTAGATGGGAGTTATTGTTGTGCATCTTGTGGCAAAGTCTCGGGGATAATTGGGTGAGCAAACAGTTGAATTTTGTGTTATGGATTGTTGATAATGCTGCTAGTTAAAATTGCTTTTTTCTTTCAATTGGCGGCTAGCTGTCTTATACTTGTGCCATGATATAAACATAAAGGTAAATGGTATTATTATAATATGAACTCTGTACAATGACAAATGTGTGCATATCAGTCATAGATACAAGGTTCAAAACACATCATACACCCTGTGAAATCAAATTACAGGAAAATGACAATTAGGTCTGTTTTGATCTTTTTGGTCCAAATGGCCCCTAACTTGTTTCATTTAACTGGCTGGAAAGCCCTATTTTCAACTTTCGTCTTTCTTAGGACCCTCCCATTCCCCATTTTCAAATTTCGCCTTTATTATAACCTTGCAACCCATGCCTATTAGGAGTAGGTTTTTCTTCTGACATCGTTTCCTAGGGGTGTCAATGGGCCAAGGTTTTGGCTAGGCCAGGCCAGTATCAACCTGGACCTGGCCCAACGGGCATTTTGCTTGTCCATACCTGATTACAATTGAAATGGTTTGGGATATATTTTAAAGCCTGAGCATAGCACGTTTCACCTTACCCTCATGCACTTCACGGGGCTCCCGCATCCTCTAAGGGTTCAGCTAATCTTCTCGGGCTTTAGAATTTTTTTTTTTTTTGGGGACTTTTCCCCCCTTCAAATCACAGGTCAAGCTTAGTGGTTAGCGCCCCAAACATGGTGCACTAAAAAATTTCAACTTTGACCCAAGATTCAAAGAGAAGATCACTCTTTTTACTCCACTCCCCCCCCCCCTCCCCCCCTCCCACACGCATAATGATGCAGTACGGGCTATAAAAATAATTAGGTTGGTGGACTCACTCACAATAAGAATAGGGACTCACTCACCTAGATTAGGGAATCACTCACTCTATAATGGAAGCTTCAAGCTCTCAACATAGGAATTCAAATATTCTTCTTCTTTTTACATTCACCAAATGCCTAATTTATAGAAATGAGCTTACGACCATTAACTAGATAATTAAAAACCAACCTATTTCCTAAGTGACTTTTCAACTCCCATTATATCCTTTAGAATTATCATGTGACACTTCAACTCCCAACACTAACTACTAATTAGACTTCATAATCACCAATGGCCAAAAACCCACAAAACATTAAATGTATGCCACATAGGCATGCAATGTGGATGGTTAAATTGTGTCAAATTTTTGTGCCACACGGATGCACCAAATGGGCAAGACATATTGCATCATTCTCCTCTCCTTCGAAAGAGCTCGTCCTTGAGTTTTCATTAACACCATAGTCCAGTTTTCTAACGGTTTCTATCACAATAGAGAACTAGAGATTAGATTTCAGATCTTATTTTTAAAATTTAATTTTATAAATTGATCTATGCAATGCCCCCTCGGTTGGTGAGACACCAAAATAGGTTTTTGAGAGCCACATGGTAGATTTTTAGATGCTCAGTCCATGGCCAGCATATGGTCCACCAAACCAAATGACAAATTTCATATATATATATATGTGTGTGTGTGTGTGTGTGTGTGTGTGTGTGAGTGTGTGTGCGTGTGTTCGCGCAGATACATTTGATAATTCACCATCATCATAGCCTTATCCCATCTATTTGGGGTTCACTTTGCAAGCCCCTTTTCACAACTTTTTTTTTGTTCAACTTGAAGGTCTTCGTAACTCCACAATCCTTCATATCACTTCTCACTGCTTCCTTTCAGGTCTTCACAAGTCTTCCTTTTCTCCTACTTCCTCGTGCTCGTAAAGTCTCAATCCTTCATATAAGATTTGTTTTTGACCTTTTATGATCAGGTCCAAACCATCTCGAACGATACTTTTTTGTAATTTTCTTCTCTCTAGGTATCACTCAAATTTCCTCTTAACTGGTTCCCAATTTTACTCTTTTAGTTACTCCACTCATCCATCTTAACATACACATCTTAACCCCATGCACTATATTTTCTTGTTGCTTTTTCGTAGCCCCCAATATTTTGCACCATATAGTATGCCAGGTATTACAATTGTATTATAAAAATGTCCCTTCAATTGAAGTGGAACTCTTGGATTACACAATACCTTGTTCACCTATCTCCATGCCGTTTAGCCTATATTGATTCTATTTGAGATGTCCTCTTAAAATTGACCATTTGATTTTAGAGTAAAGCCTAAATATCAAAATCTATGGCAATGCGTACTAAATTTTCTAATGGGCAATGGTAAACTCATCCACTTCATAGTAAGGTTAGCATTGTTGTTAGACAATAATATCCTTAGGGTATTTTTGTAAAATTACTTAGGGCAATTAAGTAAAGTTGAACTAGATAATAAATGAGGTGTCCTCATTTATTGCAACTACTTACTCCTAGTTTATCATCCAATTCAATTTATTAAAGTGTCCCTAGTAATTTTACAAAATATCCTTTAATACAGATATTATTGTCTAAGGATAATGCTAATCTCACAATGAAGTGGGCGAGGTTTGCATTGCCCTTTTTTAATTTTAACTAATCCTCCAAGTTATCACGTTTTAGTTGCACTCCCTCTTGACGGCCTTTCCCCGTAATTCCATCTTCTCATTTACTTGTTTCCTTGAATATCTATTGTTCATGTCGGAGTTGGTGCAACCCAACTCCGACATGGAATTCATTTGTCTCTTTACACATAGTTCTTACTCTAGTTATTGCCCTTTCCTACATGTCTCCGACAAGCTTTTCTTGATGCATTTCTTTCGTAGATTATTAGTCCCAACACTCTATTATAAGCCTTTGTCAAATCAATAAAAATCATATGTAAGTTTTTGCCTCTCTCCCTAAACTTCTTAATAAGACGCCTCAATAAGAAAATGATCTCATTTATTGATCTTCTACAAACAAGTCCAAACTGGTTCTCTGATTCATTTGATTCTTGTCTTAGCCGTTGTCCCACTATTCCGACTCATAAGTTTAATGCTTTGCCAGTTGGCACAATTTTGGTTGTATCCTTTGTTCTTATAAAAATATAGTGCTGTCCATCCATTCCCCAGGCATTTTCCTCTCTGATACGTTTAGTTATTCTATTAGCCATTGTTGCACTATTCTCTCTCTAAGTTCATAGTCCGACTCTTTAACTTATAAGTTTAATGCCTCAACAGTTGACACAATTTTGGATCTCATCTTTCTTCTTATAAAAAGGACCATAATGCTCTTCCTCCATTCCTTAGGTTTTTTCCTCGTTTTTAATCTTGTTGAACAATTTAGTCAACTAAATCAGTCCCTTCCCTCACACTAACTTCTATAAGTATGTCATCTGGTCTTAATGTTTCTTTTTCCCCTTCCATCTTTGCTAAGAATGCTTTTACTTCAACTTCTAAAGCTTTATTTATCATCTATTGGTTTGGTTCCTCTTTTTGATGTACTTCCCTTGTATATTCCATATTTAATAAATGTTTAAAATATTCTTGTCATATTTTTTTATTATCTCATCTTCTTTACCAAGATCTTTTCATCTTTGTCTCTACTGCAACACCTTACCTGGTTGAGATCTTTAGGTTTTTTGTCTCTATTCTCAACAAGGTTTTAGATTTCTTTCTCTCTTCTTGTTCCCAACCTGGTTTACAGATTGACATATGCTTCATACTTAACCTTACTCACGACTTTCTTAGCTTCTCTGCTAGTGTGATTACATCTTTCAAGATCTTTTATATTTCTTGTTTTTTTGTCATTCCTTAAAACATTTCATTATCTCAGCTATCAACATTCAAGCCAATGCGTTCCACCACCATGTTTTTTTCGTGTGTCCTTTTTTATTCCTTTAGACTCCCCATGTTTTTTTTCGTGTATCCCTTTTTTCCTTTAGCAACTTGTTCAAGACACTGCTATTTGTTCCAAAATTCTATTTGGATCCTTTCCACAATTCCACACTTCATGTATCACTTATTTTTCCTTTAAAAAGTTATTGATCTTTTATTTTTAGGTTGTTATATTCTCTCACAATTTTCTTTTTAGGTAATCCTTTGTTATATTGTTAGTGATCTAACTCTTTTATTGGTAACAAAAATATACTAAAAAAGAAAGAAGGTACAAAAGCAAGACTCGAAACAGACAACACATGAGCAACGAGAAGCTGCCACAGATCCCAAAAGAAGCCCAGCCTGAAGAGGCAGTCCGAAAACAAACTTGGATTGCCATCTACTAGCGGAAGGAAAACTACCAATCTATGTTATGTCGTAAGACTCTCCTTGGATGACATTACGTTCCCTGCAGTTTACCTACTCTTTTTTGCTTTGTAGTTATTTGAGCTCTATTCGCTCCACTCTTGAAAGTTATGAGATGCTCTCTTTTCTTAAAAAATGTATTTGCTATAGCCAGGTTGAAAGCCTCTCCAAAATCAATGATTGCTTCTCTCATCTCATTCCTTTCACCAAAGTAATATCCTCTGTCTCTTATGCTTCCTACCCTCCCTACATGTCCATTAAAGTCTCTACCAATCACTTTACTTTTCACTATTGGGTATGCCTACTACATGAAAATTAACTTGTACACTAAATGCAATTAATCTTACGAAATGGGTATATGCATATTCATTTGACCGTATTTTGAGCACTTGACATGCTGACACCCATATAAAATAGTATATAAATATTTGTTGAAAAGTGAAAATAAGAAGGATCAGTAAACTTTTGCCCAAGAATCATATTGGCACATGGTTAAAACATGGTTTGAGATAGACTAACAGACACTTTCTCTGCATGACGAATTTTAGAAGGTGGATTGGTGTATCTTTACATGAATTTGGGGCTGTTCTTGTTAAATTATATTGTAGCTACAAATTCCACCTAATATCGATGATGAGTTCTCTTTGGACTGATTTTACTGCACTCGGAGTATTTCCTGCAGAAGTTGGAAAAAGCAACTGGCAATAGCTAAGGATGCTCGACGTGTGGATGTTCTCTGCTATCGCATATCGTTGAGTTATAGGCTCCTGGAAGGGACGTCCAGATTTGAAGAACTGCATGAGTTCGTAAAAGATGCTAAGGGCAAGCTTGAAACCGAGGTGGGTCCAGTGAATGGGTTTTCGGCTAAGATGGCCCGAGGCATTGTGAGCAGGCTCTCAGTTGCTGGTGACGTTCAGAAACTCTGTTCTCTTGCCATTGAGAAGGCTGATGCATGGCTTAGCTCAACTTCTAATGCTAACCCAAGTCATCGAGGTGATCATTAACAATTCACCCCTTTGATTTATGATGTTGTATATGGTAACTGACCCTTTCCCAATCTAGATTGTGAATGGGTCACTGATTTTGGACATGTATCACTATTTTTTATCAAGTGTGCCACATGATGGAAAGGATCAGATATGAAGATCTGGCAGGTCGAAGATTGTCTCAAAAAAACATCTCCATTGTTTGATTCTTAGCAGTCAAACACCTTTAAAATGAATGGCTAAAATCGATTTTGGAGATTTAGATCGTCACTGTTCATTTAAAAGCGCTTGACCACTTTGAATCACACGATGGAGATTTGTATGGTAACTATGCAAATTTGTATACAATCTTGAACAGTAAAGATCTATAGATTGTGGTCTCCGCATCACTTGCCATGCGTCCAGCAAAGTGACCCGTTCATAAGCTAGATTCAAAATGGGTCGGTTATCCTATACCCGCTCTTGATTTATAGATTCCAAAATTTGCAGTCAAGAATAAACTTGTTTCTTCGTTTCTGTTGCAGAGGATTCACGTCCTGCTGCTTGCAGGTTCCAATTTGAAGACGTGGCATCTTCTTCTCTTGTCATTGTGCTGAAAGAACCATGTTCTCCATCAGCCAATAACATTAAAGGCTATAAACTTTGGTATTGCAAGAGCCGAGAAGAGAAACACCAGAAGGATCCGATATGTGCCTTTCCGAGATCCCAACGAAGGATCCTAATATCGAACCTTCAGCCATGCACAGAGTATACGTTTCGGATAATCTCGTATTCTGATATGGGAGACTTTGGTCATTCTGAATCAAAGTGTTTTACCAAGAGTGTGGAGATAATCCACAAAAATACCGACTCTGCAGTAGCCACGGATTGTAAGAATGACAACTTGGGAGTAGAAGGAAGCTCGTCCAGTGCTAAGAGGGATCCTAAAGTCGCAACCGTTGAATCTTCTTCTAGCTTCAAAGTTCGAGATCTTGGAAGGATCCTGCGTCTAGCATGGGCACAAGAACAAGGCTGCTTTGATGGGCTTTGCAACTGTGACCTAGAGGAATGCTGTGACGGTAGTGGTGTGATGAAGCACGAAACTGTTGAAGAAGATCAACCACCATTTGTTTCACGCAATCTAGATCTAAATGTTGTCTCGGTACCGGACCTTAATGCAGAACTAACTCCACCTGATTCCAGAAACGAAGATATTGGGTGCACTTCTGATCATGTTACAGATGCTGAAATCGATATTGTTTCTCGTGGAACAGAGAAGAACGGCCGGTCGAGATCAAACGGCAGCGGTGATTCTCAGACTGGGACAATCTGGCCGATTCGAGGAGTCCCTGCTGTAGAATCTAGAACCGAGTTATGCAGGAAGAGGGATCGTAGTTCAAATGAAGAGGCATATGATTGCGATAGTACTCTGATTAATGGTTCACCATTGAGATTCTCTGGTAGGCCTGGCCGATTGGACGGGTCCTATGAGCACTGTGTCAAGCTTATCCGGTCATTGGAATGCAACGGCCACATTAAACAGGAGTTCCGGATGAAGTTTCTCACTTGGTTTAGCTTGAGATCTACCGAGCAGGAGCGTAGGGTGGTGAACACATTTATTAAAACTCTGGCTGACGATCCAAGTAGCTTGGCAGGGCAGCTTGTTGATTCATTTTTGGATATTGTGTCCAGCAAGAGACCTCGCAATGGTTTCTGCAGTAAGCTGTGGCACTGAAGCGCTTGAAATCAGGGTTTATTTCGTATTTTTTCTACTTTGTTAGCTTTGAAAATTTATTTCATAGTAGCAATTTTTCTCTGGAGGCAGTTTATGTGACCATTTTCAGGACCGTGTGTGTAGATTTATTGGCGCAAATGCTCAGCTTGGGGTTTTGAGTGCTGCCTGCAGAGTCGCATTCTGACTATCATTCATGTGGGGGGCCTTGCACAGGAAATTTTTGCGTCAAAGAAGGCCCTCCTCTTTCGATTCAAAGCTTTCCATTGATATTTTTGAAGCACATATTATTTTGATCCTGGAGAAATCAGGTCCGTTGATTTTTATCTTGTCTTCGTTGAAGATGGGTGGACAATAGATGGTTCCTTATTTACAAATTTATATGGTCCCAGTGCTCATTGTCTTTGTTTGGGATCCTATGCGAAATTACCGATCTTCCAAATTGTAATTTGAAAAGTTAATCAAAGGGATCAATTGATTTCTTGTTGGGGAAATTACAAAACCACCATGCATTCTGAAATGGACTAAGTATTCTCAAACCTGATTTTAAGGTCGTCTTTTCGGGATGTATGCCACTTGAAATGAAAAACTGACCGTTTGATGGTACGCCCATGATCTCAAGATCCATTGGGTAGAAGATTGGAACGCAATATGATCTGTATTGTCTAATTCAATATGATCTCCATTGTCTAATTCAAAGCTGTCAATGGGCTTTCAGCTTCGGTAAGTGTATTTAAATGTACTCTTTGACAAATTGTTATCAGGGCATGTTTGGCTTCTCCCAACAAAACAGCTTACCCTCAAAATGCCAATGAAAAAAAGTCACTATTTTCTACTTTTTGCATGCTTGTCGAAATCCTTAACCCTAAACCGTCTATCCTATGAATTCCAAATCGATACTACTAGCTCATTAAAATTGATGCTATCTCAGCATTTTTTGTGGGGCCAATATGAAAAGAATGTTTAGAACGTGCATGTTTTTTTTAATACAAGGTATTCAGGATACCGTTTGTTTTTTTTTTCTTGTTAAATTTTCCTTTCTTGTTTCTTTTGCACATAGTGACCAAGTTATGCTAAGTTCAGCAACTTCTAGAAAAAAATGGTAAACATTCAGGAAATTGAAAAGAAAATTACAAAAGGATATTAAAAACAATTGGAAAAAAAGAGAAAAAGTCGGAATGTTTTATTTGCAAAAGTTATAGAAAAAAATGGTAAACATTCAGGAAATTGAAAAGAAAATTACAAAAGGATATTAAAAACAATTGGAAAAAAATTGAAAAAAAGAGAAAAAGTCGGAATGTTTTATTTGCAAAAGTTACCATTTTTCAAAATGTTGCAACTTAAAATAGATTTAATTATCAACTGAAAGTTGTGATTAAAATGACTATTTTCACGAGATAATGGCAGGGAAACAAAACTTGTAAGGTGGGGCCGTGTCAGTGGTATAGTATATGGCCGACTCATCATTATCATAGCCTTGTCTCATCCATTTGGAGTCTGCTTTGCGAGTCTTATTTCTCATTTCTCTGCTCTTTCTGAACCGAAGCTCCTTGGGTTACTACTGTTAGATAATACCTTGGATTGTGAGAAGCTCCTTGGGTTACTACCGGTTGATAATACCTTGGGTTGTCAGATGTCTAGTGATTTGGACTTGGTAGAGGCGGATATAAAGTGTGCTTCATTTAGGTTAAAAAACAATTAAAAGGTATTAGAAAAATTAAAGGAAAATATTTTGTTGTTGGATTACTATTTTTGTGATTTGCACTGTATTAATATAATAGTAGCGTCAGCTGTGATGGGTCAGCCAATAATTATGTTCCTCTGTGTGGATGTATGCTGGATCTCATCTTAAATCAAGAGTTTTTATAAACCTTAAAGAAAAATCAGAAAAATTCTATTTACTGATGGATCTTTGTGTTTTTATGTGCACTTTGATTTATTTGTTGAGGGTACCAATAATTGTGTGTATTTACACCGGAGTGAATAATGATCTATTTATGGATGGATCTCAGTTATGGTTTCAAACCTTGCTAATCTAACTGATTCATTATTTTATTATTATTATTATTATTATTATTATTATTACTATTATTATTATTTTTCTTTTAAGTATTTAAAAAATATTATTTCATATTAATTATGCAATTTTTATATATTAATTTAGTTTTTTAATTTTTTCTTGGTTTTTCTTTCCATTTTTATTTATAAATAATTTAAATTCACTTTAGGATAGGTCTTCCCTTAACAAAATGTCTTGGAGATTTTAGATTTTAATTCATTCTTCTAAGTTTATACCTAATGATCATAGAATAAGGAATAATGGGGCGTGAGAGGTAAGACTTAAGAGTCTCCATCAAGGATCAAAAATTCGGATTTCGTTTTGGTTTCGGACTGGATTGAAACCGAAATTTTGGGCCAAAATTTCGGCCAAAAACTATACTGGGGACCAAAAATATCCGAAATTATAGGTTTTCATTTCGGTTTTGGTCTCGAAACCGAAACATTCTGGCTGAAATCTTCCGATTTGAAGATTTCGGCTGAAATTTTGAACCATGGTCTCCATTCATATAGAGCTGCAAATCAGTTGGGTTGACCCGACCCGTCATATCTCGGGTTGCAAATCTCTACTCGTTTATTAAAGAGAAAAGTACTAAATAACGCCTCAAAAATAATTTTATCACAAAATCGGTAGCTTTTTTTTTTAATTATAAAAGGGCGCCCCATACGGGTTAAAACGGGCGAGAAACGCCCGTTTTAGATGCACGAGGGTTGTGCCTATCTTCTGAGGGAGGAAATTGCGCCTTGTTTTCTCCGGCAATCTTTCTTCTTCTCCGGCGATATGATAAGAGGGTTTTGAAAAGAAGCCATGGAGAGAGCGTGGAGAGGGTTCTTCTTCTCCGGTGATCGTTCTTCTTCTCCGATAATCTGAGAAGAGGGTTTTGAAAAGAAGCCATGAAGATGATAGAGAGATTGGAGAAGGGTTCTTCTCCGGCGATTGTTCTTCTGCTCTGGCGATTTGAGAAGAGGGTTTTGAGGGATCTGAGATCCAATTTTTGAGTTGGTGAGAGAGAGAGAGTGAGGGTTCTTGCCCCTTGTTTTCTTAGGCGATCGTTCTTCTTCTCCGGCGATCTGAGAAGAGGGTTTTGAAAAGAAGCCATGGAGGAGAGAGTTCTTCTTCTCCAGCGATCTGAGATAGACAGACAATAAATTTTTGAACTGATGCCCCAAGGCCCCCAACACAAGAACTTTAATAATACATATATTTTGTGAGATTATTTAGTAATTTATTTTGTGAGATTATTTAGTAATTTATTAGTTGTATTTTTTTATTGGCTATATGAGAAGAAGCCATCAAAACCCGAGTTCGTTTGCTGCGATCAGATGATACCAATCGCAGGTGGTCTGTTCTCAGTTCGCCAGAGAAGAAGGGTAAAAATATCAAAAGTTAGATGATACCAACCGCAGACGATTTGTTCTTAGATCGCCGGAGAAGAAGGGTAAAAATGTCAAAAGTTAGATGATACCAACCGCAGGCATCGCATGGGCGCTATATAGGTTTAAACGGAGGCGGGCTGCTCAAATGCTGCTTGGGGCGCTCGACAGTAATAATGTAGCGCTCAGGATTTTTTGGTAATAAGATAAGGCACAAGCCTCTTTTTAGTACAAAGCCCTTTATTAAATGGGTCAGGAACCAAGATTGAGTTTTTCCCGAACTTGATCCAACTTGATCGACTCTATACGCTTTATCCTAACCAAACGTACCTCAGTCTGAACTGAGTTTTTGCTAACCAAGTTGGGTTGGGGTTAGGGTTCAGGTTGAAACCTGTTTAAATGCAGAGAGCATTAATTCTCAAACAAACTGTTTATACTGGTTGTGTTAAGTGAGTACCCACTAATTTACATATATTATATATAAAATGGGTGTCACCCGCTCGAGTCATGCATGACTCGAGAGTGACTCAAGTCAGGTAATCATTACTTATATAAAATTTATAGCTTATTTCATGCATCACCTTTTGGAGCTACCTGAAACGAAATCTCTAAAAAATACCCACATTATCGACCAAGCAAATTATTGGCCGATAATTTGCTTGGTTGATAATTTGGGTTTTAATATATATATATATATATATATATATATATATATATATATATTTGGGCACCAAAATTTCAGCCAGGTCTTCAAAATTTTGATTTTGGTCATGCCCGAAATTTCAAAATTTTGATCAAATTTTTGATTTTGGTCATGCCCGGAACTGATATTTGATCCTTAGCTTATTTTTCTCATTTTGTAGTACTTTTATTAAAAACTCATCCTACTGCCAGCTAATTGGGATCGCTTGGGTCTAAGAGTTAGGAGCCCGTATTCGAACCGGGCCAACCAGCGCATCACGTAACGTTGTTGTAGACTAACTCACTCTAAAAAACATTCCATACGAGTTTGTGTAGCGTTGCATGGTTTTTTGGGGTCCTTAAGATTTGTGTTTTTTCCTCTTCAACAGCTTTGGACTTCCTTTTAGATGGATTGGTCATACTTTGAGGCACGTGTTGCTTACGTTGAATGATCTAAGATCGTGAGATAACTATAATATGCTTGATATATAAAATGTGAGATGGTTATGGCCGCACATTATGTTAGATCATAGATACTGAAGATGTTATAACCATTTTGCACATCTACAACATATATATAATCATTATGTTCAAAACCCGTTGACTGCTTGAAATCATACAATAGAGATCGTTTTTCTCTCTGATTGCCAACACAATGGATCTTGAGACCATAAGCTTACCATCATACGATCTATTTTTTATTTCATGTGACACATATCCCCCCAAAATGACCCTACATCTCTTTTGAGCGCGATGTGTGCTATGTGGTTTTAGGGATCTATGCCACATGAAATAAACAACTGAACGTTTAATGGTATCATGGTCTCAAGATTCAACAGGATCAAAGCCCATCATTTGATTCTATGATTGTCTGATGAGTCAATTGGTAGAGATAATGTTAGTTACCAAATTTTGGTACCTCATGGCCTTTATATCAGACAAGTTAGATGATGTTCCATGTGGCACAAGGAACATCATCTATGTGGCACTTGAAAAAACGTGTGCGCAAGAAATGGCTCCTTAATAAAATGTTGGTGATATATCTTTGTCCTAATCTTTTAGATTAAATATCTTTAGATTATGACAAATCTGTTAAAAGGTTTCCACTTTTTGTGCCATATAATGATTCTATGAGGTACAAAAGTGAGATGATTACCACGTCACCTGCTACTCGGGCCACTTACCTGATGCTAATTCAACGACTAAACGTAGCCGTTGGAACGATCAAAAGGGAAGTAATAGTTTACGAATTTAACCTTTGATGCTAAAATGTCTCAAATATCCCTGGAAAATGAATTTATTAACAAGTGCCTCGCGCTTAAAGAATACATGAAAGATTCCTTTTGATATTGAAATTTGAGGTTATAAACCTCGCCAACTCATCTCTCTCTCTCTCTGCAAAAATGCAACTCCTTCACTCTCTTTCTTCTCCAAATCTCCCTTTTCCTATCTCAAAATCACATTCAAATGGAGGTAGATTTCCTTCATTTCTTCTTCTCCTTCTTCTTCTCACTATTTATATAAAATGCAGTGTGATATATTTTGCATAAATATGCCGCCATTCTGTGTAGGAGGAACTCTTTCACCGAAGAAATCATATTTTCTTTCAGAAATTAATCGTTCGGTGGTACCCAAAAAAACCCAAGAAAAATTTATCCGGTGTCCAGGAAACTGGTCGATTTCGAGCCCGGTGTCCACCAGAGCTGCTTCCGTTGAAGGTAATTAATTGAATCTTTTCATATTGATATGCAAATTGAAATAAATAAATTTCTAATATTTACGGTAGCTGATTTTGGGTGTTTGATATGCCTGAGCATAGTACTTAAGAGTGTGGTAAATTGAAATCAATCATGGCCAACTTAAATATTTTCTAATTTTATTTGAATTCTCCTTGTGGATAGAGAGTGTAGGTGAACTTTTTTAGGAGTCAAGAATAAAATATGAGATCTTGAAAGCTTCCTCCTTCAGCAGAGGAGTTCATTTCACTATTTCTGTAATTTTGGATTAAACAAGCTATCACCATGTATCACTGGTTTAAGGCGTCGACTATTAAGTTGACAAAATTGGTAAAACAAAAATAAATTATTTTCAACTCAAGATTCTTCCGTTTCAACCCGGGTTTCACGCGCTTAAACCGTTGACTGCTTTGAATCAGAAGATGGAGATCATTTTTTGTTTTCAATCTTTGATACAATAGATTCCGAGTTCATGGTCCTCCCATTGGACGGCCAGATTTTGATTCCGCATGGCACACATCCTGCAAAGTGATCCGAGAGCCACTTTTGATGTACGCCCATGATTTTGTTCATTTATTGGGATGTGTGCCTTGTGAAATCAAAACTTGACCACCTGATGGTAGGCCCATGATCTCAAGATCTATTGCATTGAGGATTGGGACAAAAGACGATTTCCATCATCTGATTCAAAGCAGTCAACGGTTTAAGCACCTGAAGGGGTTGAGAAAGAAAAATCTTGCGTTGGAAAAAAAGAGTCAGGAGAGTGTTGATTGCAACTTGACAAATCAAGTGCATGACATTGCTTCTTATACTTGGCACACTGAGTCAATTTATGGGAGGGGCTGGTATTGGGTACCTAACCCAAGTTCACTGCTGGCAACAGGGTCAATCTCCTTTTGTTCAAATGGTCAAGCTTCAGGAGCCGCACTGCTCTTTATGAGCATGAAAACAAGTGGAAGTTCACATTTTACCTTCCACTGATTTGGTGCTCAAAATTATCAATGCTCAAAATTATCAAAATTACCTTCCACTAATGTTTTCAGTTTGAGATTGACGCAAGTGGCATTGGCGCTCGGGACGATTATCTTATACTAAGTCTTTATGCGGGAGAGGGGACTAGAGTTTTTATTGCTGCAAGGGTTCATAGCATGATAGCTCAGATCACTCCAACAATTGGCTAGTGTTTCTACCAACTCTATTCTCTCAAAATAAGCAACATTATAACTAGACACACCCGAAATTGGTTATTTAGGATTCATTGTGTGTGAATATCCACACATGATTTTTATATGTGCAAATACAGATGGATTTTGTGGCCTTTATGGAAATTTTAGGTAGTTTGGGGAGTATACCTTGATTCCATTATTCATGTTAGTTAAATCATGTTAATTTAGTGAGCGTTTGCAGAAGTCTAAATTGATCTCTGCAGATAAAATTTACAGGTAGATTATGAGCCAATTTTAGATCAAGGTTTTCAGGGGGAACTACAATTTTCAAAAGAGAAACCATAAATAATTCGAAAAATGCATAATTGACCTGTAAAACTTTCATGCATGTTAACATTGGAAGTTATCTTTTATCACTTTTCATAGTTTACTTTGAGTATATTGTTGTTAGTTGTTACTTCTGTGGGCTTCTGAATTCAATCTGTTTGCATGGTGGGATATAAGTTTCATTTCGAAAAATAATTTTTATCATTAAAATTACGTGGTATTTTAGAAAAGATCATGAAGAATCTGAAAATATTTAAATTAGATGGGTGGACTAGTTGTTTGAGTTTAAATAGTCAACATTGACTTCCAAAAGGCTTCTTATTCTTTTGCAGTCTTTTCGTTACTAATTCCCTGAAGAATGTATCATTGAGGATAAGATGAATCACTAAAATAATTAACATGTGCTAGTATCTGATGACTTTTCTTCGTAATTTTTGATAAGTTTGACAATAATGAGTTTATTGCTCAGTTGTAATTTTGGAAGTGGGAAAATTAAAAGTATTAATTTGTATGAAGCTTTTTTATTTCTAATCCTGGTCGTTTTTCGTCCTTTTTTTTCTTGTTATTCTATTTGTTCTATTTTGTTAGTGTGTTCATCTTTCTCGTAATTCTAAACTTACCTATTTTTTGTAGCTGGCACATCCACAATATCAGAAAATGTGACAGAGAAAGATGTGCTGACAGCGTTGTCCCAAATCATTGATCCAGATTTTGGGACTGATATTGTCTCATGTGGATTTGTGAAGGATCTCCACATTGATGAACCCTTGGGAGAGGTGATTAAGAACATTAAGGCAATCCTTCCTTCATATACATTTTAGAAGTGGATCGTTATTAAAAACTTCTATGTTTTCTTATTTCAGGTTTCATTTCGGTTGGAGCTCACAACACCAGCATGTCCAATCAAGGACATGGTAAATAAATAAAAAACTACCATTGTTTGATGGAGAACTGCTCTATGTTTTAACTGGCAGAAAAAAATCTCCTCATTGTAAAAGTTGGTCCTCATTGTAAAAGATCGTGGAGGAATATTCCAATTACTTGTACCTAAAATGTCTGGTCAAATTGGTTATTTGCTGGAAACATTTACTTTTATGCTAAGAAACTTCCTTTCTCACAAGTCAAAACTGAATAGTAAATACAAAATGCTATGTATCATGTTACTTGATTTTAACCCATGTAAATAATGAGCTGGATGTATAGCTGATCGGGCACTGGACTTGCTCGTGAAATAAAAATTATCTGAAACCAGTTGCTACTCATCCATCGTTAGTCAATCCATAATATAGATTTCTACGATCTGGGTTTCCTATTGCAAGTGAAAGACTTGTATTTTAAGGTTGCTGTTTAATAGAAATCCGTTATGTTTTGTACTGTTTGCATTACCATATATTCCATGGTTTGTCAAATCATAAATCTGAAAACTGCTCCATTTATTTGTCATTGTTTATTCTATTGTAGATAAATCATGAGATCAATCAACTATGCGAGCATAAATTATGATATGGAAAATCCTTAAATGTGGCATGCAATGAGTTTGCCTATATTTCTTACTATTTAGTATAAACCTGGAATTTTTCTGTCATTAGTAAATTCTTCTATTAATCATATGATTTTTCTTAACCTTTCTAGCTCAGATGAACTCAAAAACAATTTCTTCTACACATTCTCTTTTTTTTTTTTAATTTTTTGCATTTCTTACCAGTTTGAACAGAAGGCAAATGAGGTGGTGGCAATGCTTTCATGGGTTAGAAAAGTCAATGTGAAAATGTCAGCCCAACCCGCAAAGCCTGTTTTTGCAGGGCTACTTCCCAAGGGGTTACAAACTATTTCGAATATCATCGCAGTGTCAAGTTGCAAGGTAGAGCCATTTCTATTGTATTATATGACCTCATTTGACTCTAGAGTCAACTCTTTGTAATATTGTTTGTTACGCATATTATTGGTTTATCATTTTTGTGTTTTCAACATCTAAATTGTAGTAGTAATTACTATTAGTTTTTTTATCGATAACTTTAGAAGTTCTTATTGAAATGCCATTAGGTCTATGGATTGTAGAAATAAAAACCTTACAATAGTAATATATAAACAAACTAAAATAGAAGATTACCCATTTAGAGTTTATGAGAGAGAGAGAGAGAGAGAGAGAGAGAGAGAGAGAGAGAGAGAGAGAGAGAGAGAGAGAGAGAGAGAGCACAAAAGGACTACATTGTTGCTATTCCAACATATTTTGAGTTACATAGAGACCCTTTAGATAGAGGGCTACATGGAGACCAATTAAATTTTTACTGAATGTGGGACTAAAACCCATTATGCACACACCCTCATACTCGTGTATCCGGTGTTGTTCACTAACATGTATTTCACCATATATTACATCTCTAACATGGATCTGGTCCTAGAATGTGTTTTCAGCACATTTACATGTTTGACTTTGTAAAAGGTGTATAATATTCCTACCGGTGTTCTGCTCTGATTACATGGTTTTGGTTTTACTGTTGAGTTATCTGGAAACCGTTTCCCCTCACATATAGCTACATTTTTTGCTTTTTGTTTCCCACATTCATTTCACTCATTTGGGTAGCTATACGTACATGTAATGTAAAATGAGATGTTTCCTGCAATCATTTCTTGTTCTGCGATTACAGAGTAAAGTAAAGAAGCAAAATGGTATATTGACAGGGTTGTAATTATTATTTGTGCACACTAGGGCAGTATTGTCGATGACGATGATGATGAGAGGAAGTATTGAATTGATGGTAGTTATTTCCATGTGCCAATAGTTGTAAAATCCTCATGAAGAGTTACAAGCATCATCATCTTCTTCACCGTCATCATCCTTATAGCCTTATCCCATCTATTTGGGATCTGCTTTGCGAGTCCTATTTTTCCACTCGTTTCTGTTCAATGCTATGCTCTTTGTCGCTCATTTTTGTCACTTCTCATTGCTTCCCTCTAGGTCTTCAGTGATCTTCCTCTTCTCCGATTTTCCTTATTCTTGTAAAGGTTCGATCAGTCATACAAGCACTGTTTTAGACCTCTGATGGACATGTCCAAACCATCTCAAACAACATTCCATAATTTGCGCCTTTATATTTGCCACTCTCAAATTTTCTCTTATGTAACCATTCTTTAATTTATCTTTTTTTTTTTTTTTTTAATAACATGGGCGTCTGGGTGTAGCGACCCTGATTTTTCATTAACGTTGAGTCGTTGACTTTTGATGATAATATGATTATTTTGACCGGTTTGACCTTAGTCAAACTTTCGACGTCTGTGGCGTGGCCTTTGGCCCACATATTTAAAATGGGGTGAATGCATCCAAACACGGTCGTAACCCAAATTCGAACCCGATGAATTAACTCAAAATCCTAACCTTAATCTAACCCAAGCCCGAATTTCGAAGAGGACCAAGACCCTATCTATGGCTTGTGGTTTTTATATAAAAAATAATAAAAAATAATAATATAATAAACAGAAACAATTTGTTTGTGTGCTGTTAGATATGGGTGCTATGATGGATTGGTATTGGCACCCATCCCAAACTACACTAACCCCTAGTAATGCCCAACACCCAATAGTATGGTGTTGGATGGGGTGGAGCACCAAACTTTATATGGGTGCTCCACACCCTATTATTACCCACACAAGAACAAAAGAAAAAAAAAGAGAGAGATTTGAATTGGATTCGGGTACCAAAGCTAGCACCCGAATCCCAAGTTTTTTTGGTTTCCTTGTTGTTATTATTCTATTGCCTTTTTTATCTTTATTGTGTTGCCTTTTATTATTTAAATATTTGTTGACTTTTCAAATAAAGCCACTTTCCTTCCAATCCACGTCTCTCTCTCTCTCTATGTAAGTAAGGTGACTTTCCAACTTGCTATTCTTCTCTGTCTCTCTCTCTATAGAATACTATATATTAAAACTCAAGCGCAACAAATCTCATGTCCCCTCTTTAAAAGGTAGCAAAATCCTTATTGGACTCTTGTTTTAATTAGTCGAACGTCCCCACTCTCTTCCTTATCTCAATCATATAAGAACTTTCTCTCGGGCATCCCCTCAAAACGTCTCTCGCTCTCGTTTCTTTCTACAACTCTTTCTTTCTCTTCTAAAAAGAGATCCACGCAGCCACACCGAACGCCCATCCTCCCTCTTTTTCTCTCCCTCTATATATATTTCTCTCAAGGTCTCTCTCTCTTTTTCTAATAACATCACGGCATCACCATTGTTGCTGTACCCTTCTTCTCTCGTGCAATTAAGCACCACATCGACCCACCGTCGAAGTCGTATCACCGGACACCACTACTAACAATTTTCCTTGCGACGTTAGGACCCGAGGTAGGGGATTTTCAATGAACAATTATGTTTTAAACTTTGAATCATAGACTTTAATGATGAATTTGAACCGAATCTATGAACATTGAAATTGATTTCGAACTTATTGGATCTTGCTGCATTGAACATATGACACTATTCTGAATATTGAACCTTTTGAAACTCTGAAAGTTACTTAAATCTTATTGCATATGAATAATTGAAACATTTTGAACTTTGAATCAGGGAATCTTTGAACACCGGACCCTTGAATTTTGAATCTAGATTAGAATGGGAATTATTTCATGAACCATGAACATTGTACCTATGTATTAGAACTTTGCATGTGATTTAAAGAGATTCATTTGAACCGAATCTTGTGCTTCGACACTTTTGAACCGTTTCAACGGCCCATTGAATTACACAAGTGTCCCTCATAACGTAGGGGCTTGAGCAATTAGAAAATTGTTCATTGAACGATGATGGTTAAGAGGGGATTCCCATCGGTTATTGGAGACTCTAGTGTTATATTTGCGCTAGTGATATTTAAGTTATATTTTTAAGTCATCATGAATTAAGAATGCATCTGAAATTTGATAATGAAACAATTTAATGAATACTCACATGAAACCTAAGAAACGATGCTATCGAATCTCATATGGAACTAGAACGCAGAATATGTGCTTTTGAACCCATGATATTTTATGAATTCTGTTTTTGTCATTTAATTGCTTTTGAATTTGTCATCGAACTATGCATTGATTCGATAAGATGCGATTTGACCTTGAACTTTCTCTACTGAGCTTAGAGTGTTAGCTCACCCAGACACTATGTGTCACAGGCATAGGAGTAGCTCCAGATATCGAATTAGAAGAAGATCCCAACTTTGTACCGAAAGACGAAGCAGATCTTCCACCTGAGGAGTTTTATCCCTAGATCCTTTTGGAGACTTGGACTTGTTATAGATTAGATGAACTTCTTGAGATAATTAAGATTATTTTAGATGTTGTGTGCCACTGTTTATGTGATGAATGGCCGTCAATGGTGGTTTTACTTATAATTTTTGCACTTTTGTTGTGGACATTAATGCAAATTGATTTAGTTATGGATATATCTACATTCAATTTATTTATGATAGCTTGCTCACTAATCGATACCAAAGAATTTCTATAATTAGATTATGAATTATGATTTAGTGATCTGGAATTTCTATATGTTTCGGGTTGGGAATTTCGGGTCGTTACACTGGGCCTCTTAGAGCATCTCCAAGGGACACATCAAATGCCACGTGGCAAGTCAAACGATTACATTTGAAGAGTCCCTCACTCTTCAAACACTTCCAACAACATCTTCAATACTGACTAGGCTTTGAGAGTCTCCATGGCTATTCAACATTGACCAGCCACTTTTGGCAAAATATTAAAATAATATTTTTTTAAAAGTTTTTTTTTTACAACATATTTTGGTTTGTAACCCAACCCTATTTGAAACTTTGACCTACTCGGTTTGGACGGTCTGTGATCGTTTTTCTTCCAATTTTTTCCTAATGGATCTTACGAACATGATTAATGTATCAAATGATTAAATTTATTTTTTACATGATATAAATCTAAAAAAAGTGATGTGTTTCGGTAATAGTCATCATTTTTCCTCTAAAATATGATTTAAAATAGAAATTTCAAGAGTTGGTTGAAGAGTTCATTGGAGATGCACAAAACAACCCAATCTCTTCAACTCCCCCTCACTCTTCAAACAAAGTCACATTAACATCTCCAACAATAACTTTTGAAGAGTGCGCCCTTGGAGATGCTCTTAGAGTACCCGACTAATCCCAGGGGCACATGTGCACCCCAAGTTAGCACATACCGGCTCAGCACGGGATATAATTTCCTAGGGTGGTCTCAAGGGGGAGATTCGAACTCAGGTCACTCGCTTCTTGAGGCGGTTACTTAGCCAGTTCGCCAAACCCCTTGAGGTTCATTCTTTAATTTATTCTTTCTTATTTCTCCGTTCATCTATCTTAACATATGCAACTATCAATTAAATTTTGTACACCACAAGATGCCTCAGAGGACAAACTTGCCGATATTCTCATCAAAGCTCCTGTGCGAATTAGGTTTCGTTACATTATTTCCAAGATGGGCATGATAGATATCTATTTACCAACTTGAGAGTGAGTGCTGGTATATCACGGGTACTTTTATGGTGTGTCGGGAGTAAGTTTAGTTTTACATATGTAGATGCTATTGATGTATGTGGGATTCTATTGTATCCTAAAATTAGTATTAATAATACGTGGGAGTGAGGAAACTAACAACGATAGTTTCAGATTCTCCTCCTCCTTCTACGTAACACTAACCCTAATCTACCAATGCTAACCTCTTTACAATCTTAATTGTATTTTTCCCTCAATTGAGCATAAGGGACGCTGGTCTTTCATGTCATATAAACTCATTAGGTTGGTTGGCCGTAATATCTTTACCAGATCTATTTTGCGTCTGGGTAGTTACCAGCACTAATTTCAGCTGGGAGGCTACTGCTGCAAAGTAATATTGCTCTAGAAATTTAGGACACGTTCCCTGTGTAACCTCCGCGATTAAGGTTTTACAGCCCTTGCATCTAGGCTGTTAATGACCTTCCTAAAAGCATGCAGCTTGGGCTTGGCTGTTGAAGGCATATAAATCATGATTTCTTAACAGTGGAGGCTGTTGCTAGGTGTCAAAATTAATACTCACACTGTAAAAGCTCAAAAACTAGACAAACGTTGCTAATACAAGTTATTTATAAGTTATCTTGATCTAGAATGGTTGAAACTCTTAAGATATTTTTTTCTCCATTTGAAACTAGCAATGCAACAAGGAATAAGTGAAAAAGAAAACTGTCCACTTATCTTTTTTATGTGACCAGACTTTGCCAATACGACTTGGGCAAGTAATATGCCAACTCACCCAGTACATGTAAATATCCATTATCCCTAATATTTAGTTAAAAATCGCTCAGTTGGTCCAGAGGACCGAGATCTGCACCCGGCTGATTCTCTTTCACCGCATTCCCACGGAGGCAAACTTAATTGCTGAGTCGCTCCTTGAGAATAATATGATTACAGCATCAATTGTATTCAGAAATTTCTTCCCTTTTGATTAATTGAGTTGCTTGCTGGCCAACGAAAAAACGAACCAAATTATCCAATACAAGGTCACAAGTTAATTTCCACTTGGCAGATTGAAAAAACTGATGCAATTTAATTATAGGAGTCATATGAGATTATTTTTGTTATCTTTTGAAGCTCATCTTTAAATTTTATTGCTGCATCATATAGAACCATCTATCGAGAATTATTCACTAAGCAATAATGGCATCATTTCCCACTATTCATTTCAGTTGCAATCATTCTAATCCGTGCAGGGAGGAGTTGGAAAATCTACCGTAGCAGTAAACCTTGCATATACTTTAGCTGGAATGGGTGCCCGGGTTGGAATATTTGATGCGGATATTTATGGTCCCAGTTTACCGACAATGGTCTCCCCTGAAAACCAGATGTTAGAAATGGTATATCACATATATTATAATTAATGTGTTTTGTTGAAGATTTATGATACTGACTTAAAAGGAGCTCTTTAGAATCCAGAGACGAAAACTATCCTGCCAACTGAGTACCTGGGTGTCAAATTGGTATCTTTTGGATTTGCTGGACAAGGACGTGCAATAATGCGTGGTCCAATGGTTTCCGGTGTTATCGATCAACTACTCACTACTACCGAGTGGTATGCGCTACTCGACCATTCCATTCAAATGATTCATATCTTGTATAAGATTTGTTATTTTGGTTATATAGTAGCCATTATGAGTTAAAATAATGGTTTTCAAAATTCATATCGGGGCTACATATCTGTTTTAGCCTAATCCATTACCGATACTTGGTATTGGTCAATAATATCGGAGTCATCACTGATACTGAATTTTTTATCTTTGGTTAAAATTAGTGGTATTTATGATTTCAACTAAATGTTTTTGAGAACTATATAACTATTTTTATTTGTGTAGACTGCATTTGATCTACCTTTGTTAGGCTTGATAACAATGGTTTGCCTAAATACGTTATATTCTTGATTTATCTGTTTAAAGCTCATCATGCTTCGTGATCTTTGTCTTTTGTATTTTTTTATCATGTACACTTGCTTCGTCTACTGGTAGTTAATGCACACTTTCTCAATTTTTTGCACCGATGAGGATTAGAAAAGTGTGGAAAAGTACTTTGAATGGTCGTAGTTACCAGGACACCACTTAAGTTTCACAGATGCTCATGTTTCCATGCATTTAGGCAACTACTATTATGTTGTAAAATGACATGTTTCTTGTATTGCTTTGCACATTTGTTTCGGAGTGACAACTATGCAAATGGGCTTTGGGCATTACAGAACGTTACGAAGATTTTTTATTTTTTAATTAATTTTTCTATGGATTGTGAAAACTCTATAATTATACCTGAGAAATTGAGATTTGGTTCATTGCTTGTGTCATTTGTCAGTAGTTTTGGAAATGGTTGAACCTCCTAACTTCATATTCAAAATGTGAGTGAATTTTGCAAGGGTGAGGATCAATCCGAGCTTACCCATCAGAAAAAAGAAAAAACTGTAACCCTGGGAGTTTTTTCCATTTCCAATTTTATATTTGAGCTTTAAATTTGAGGGAATCTTAATCAGGCCAAGTTTTATTTTTCTTTTTTATATTTGAAAAACATAATGAATTTGATGTTTGAACTTTAAATTTGAGGGAATCTCTCTTTACCTTCGAGTCCAGCTAGGTGCAGTAGAAGGTTGTCCATTAAACCTTTCCTCACTGAAAATTTTGATGACAGATATTTGAGTTTTAAGTTTGCAATAAGCTCTATGTTAAGTTTCTTTAGTTCATTTTTTATTCTTCAATCAGGGTTGTATGGAAGATTTTAGACTAGTTCTCTCATGACAAGCCTCAGTTTAAGGGTCTTCTTTTTTCCGTCGTCTTCTTTAATTTTACTCTAAATTTTCCCTTGTATCACTCCACAGCTTATAAAATTTTTATTTTCACCGAGCAATTTTTTTTTAATTGCCTTTTTAATTTTACTGAAAATAGAAATAAGGAGAACACGGTCAGACCTGCAGTGTTATCTGAGTTCTGAAACACTGGTCAAAGAATTTCAAAGCAATATAGGGTAAGTTTTCAAATTGCAGAGGAAAACATGGTTGCAGAGGAAAGCAATATGGGGTAAGTTTTCAAAGCAATATGGGGTAAGAATTTCAAAGCAATATGGAAAACATGGTCATAATGATGATCCCTATCCATGTTACTGGATCAAAGTCCTGTTATTCTTTGAATATCCTGCCGTGGACTAGTAAGGTGCACAAATTTTCCAGATTCGTAGAAGATTAACTTTTTATTTTCTGCATTACTCCAGAGAATCCGCAGTCCAAATTTGTTAGATTATTATGTTTGAAGTCCAAATTAGCTATCTTCCTCTCAACTTCAGTGAATACGCATGCTATTCAATTTCGTTGAAGTTGTTTTTGTAGAGCCCGTTTCAACCTATATTCGAGCAAGCCTAACTAAAATTAGTCTAAAATTCCCAATTATTGAGCAAAAATCTAATAAATGAAATTGATGTTTGAATTCCAGAAGCATCACATTCAATGGATAAATGATCTGATTCATTGTAAAAAAATCGATCCACCCACCCTAGTCTGGGGTCTATATGCTTGATATGTTTCAAACCCTAGAATGGGCACATTGCAGATCTGGCTTTAACTAATTTTGTGCCCACATCCATATTTATTCCTGATTCCAATGACATATACAAAGGCATGCGTGGAGAGATTGTTGCCAGCCATATAATCCATAAATTTATCTCTTCAATTCCAAGGAATTCCTGGATATGGGGAAATAGTGGCCAGCCTCCTGGCTGGTGCTGCACAAACGCATGCATGCATCATCAATCACAAAAAATGTAGGCTATGTAACACAAGTTTTTAGAGTATACCCTATTACTCTTATTAATATTTCTTCTTCTCCCATATATAGTCAGCTGTGTGGATGTCGATGATTTCCATGCATTGATCACAAAAAGTTATGAGCTGGATAAAATTGTTAATCATAAATTATGCCTGCTGCTATTGCCACACGAACTTTTGCTATGTGCACACTGGAAAAGTAGGTTTTCTTTGAGTTTGGTGTGCACATAGAAAAATTTTGTGTGGCTATTGCAGCCCTCTAAATTATTCATTGTTACATTTTATCTGATTCACATACAGTTCTTTGCTCTGATTCTTGTGATCAGGAAGGGTATTGTTTTTAGTCAGTATTTTTAACAATTTTAAATATTTGTAGGACTTGTAGCTTAAAAAAATTGTTTAACCTAAACGATTTCAGAATTCATTTCAACATCAATTTTTTTTGCATGATAAGTGCATTCAAAACATTTGTAGCATGTCTCATTAATTCCTCCATTAATATGCAATATCAATAGGCTAGGCTTCTATCGGCTATCAGTTTAGGCCTTGAATACATAATGATCATTTTCCCTTTGGACACCTTAATCCACAGATTTTGTGATCCTGATTGTTGAACCGTACAGGGGAGAGCTAGATTACCTTGTTATCGATATGCCCCCTGGAACTGGTGACATTCAGCTTACTTTGTGCCAGGTGTCACTTTTCGTACCATCATTTTCTTGAACTTACCAAATAATGAAACTAAACTCCCATTCAATGGTTCAAGATTTATCTTAAACTTGACTCAGATAAGTTCAAATTTCCAGGTAGTTCCATTAACTGCAGCTGTGATTGTTACCACCCCTCAGAAGTTAGCATTCATTGATGTTGCAAAAGGTGTTCGTATGTTTTCAAAGCTTAAGGTGTGTTTCCTCTACCTTCCCATGTTGAAGACTAGGGAAAGAGACCGACTCTGCTGACAATGTTTAAACAGATAAGGTCATGATCGTCTACTCATATTCCACGTGGTGCACATCTTTGATTAATCCAAGCAGTTCACTTGTAAGCTCATCATTGGCACGTGTCTCATCCAAAAAATATGTCCATCAAAGCAGCAAAACCATCCAATCCGTGCACTTTGATATCAGCAGTTAAAAATATAAGCAGAACTGTTTATATTTGAGTGCACAGATAGAGGGTCAAGTCTCCCAATCGGTGTATTTTTCTGGCCCAATGTAGGTCCGAGCTACATTTTTTATGACTTGGATTGCCCAACACTTGTGTCACTTGGCCTATTAGTGGGATGTCATGGCCAATCTGTTGCAATGCACAGCACTTACCATTCCCTAGCAATGCCTAGGATATTTCATTTTTTTTTTTACATTGGTGCACTACCCTTATATTTTCAACAGTGAAAATTCATCCCACCACAATTTCCCAAAATATTATTGATATTTATTTCTAATCGACATATTGTTTGTGCGATTTGTTTTGTGGAATTTGCTTTATTTTGCAGGTTCCATGTATTGCAGTAGTTGAAAACATGTGCCACTTTGATGCCGATGGGAAACGCTACTACCCATTTGGTAAAGGTTCAGGCCATCAGGCATGCTGCTGAACCCGAGTTCACAAGTTTCTACTTTCAGTAACATTGTTGATGGGAGATTCTTATGATTTGGTCCATGGTCTATACAGGTCGTCCAACAGTTCGGAATCCCTCATCTCTTTGATCTCCCCATCAGACCAACTGTATGTACTGCTGAAAACTATAAGCTTTTCTTCCTATCCCAATTGCCATGAAAATTTCTACTGAATATATTTGTTTGCTGTTATTATGTGTTTTGACTTCTTTTACATCATAACTATTTACTTCTATTCTTCCTACACATGCACTTACCCCCTCCAAATCGATATATATATATATATATATATATATATATATATATATATATATATATAGAGAGAGAGAGAGAGAGAGAGAGAGAGAGAGAGAGAGAGAGAGAGAGAAATGCATCCGGATGCAGGCCAAATCAAATGCCACGTGGCATGATCAACCCAAAATAGCACCCGTTTTGGGTTGATCAGCCATGTTGCATGCGATTTAAAAAAAATATTTCTTTTTTGACCTCCATTTGATGGATCAAAGATAAGGCGACGCCCCACAACTTTGGTGCATTGATTTTATCAATCTTTGGCCACATTTTCAATGGTATATATGCATCGGTTCGGGCCTAAATTTTTTGTGCGATACCTGATCTATGTTATCCTAGTTGCCTTAGCATCCGATCCTCCTGATGGTTGCCGGGTGGTGCCCAGATGGTCTGGGTGCAGCCCTCAAGGCTACTTCCGGGTGCTTAGTCTTGGGCCTCATGTAATATATATATATATATATATATATATATATATATATATATATATATAAACTAGTACGTATCGTCCAACTCCAAAACCGATACGTACCGGACTATACGTATCGGTTACGTATCGGTTCCGGATGATACATACTGGTATTTTCCCTTCGTCACTTGAAGCTGGGGGCCTCATTGGACGATAATTTGAAATTATCGGACGATAAATTGGATGATACAGATGATAAATTGAATGATAATTTAATTGTTTATAAGGGGCCCTGAGAAATACCTAGTTTACTGTATCGTCTAGGTCCAAATCCGATATGTATCGGACGATATGTATCGGTATCGGATGATATTTTGATCCATGATATATATATATATATATATATATATATATATATATATATATATATATATATATATGTGTGAGTGTGTGTGTGTGTGTAAATTTTTCTTCCTCGCTCTAAACTTTTTGTTAGTAGCCTCTATAACAACTGAAGCCATTTTCTTATTGAGGTTACGGATGAAAAAGTTGAGAGAGGAAGAAAAGTTCACATGTATTTTTTAGCGATTTGGAGAAGGCCTATGATATGGTTCCGGGAGAGATAATTGAATAAGTTCTAAGGAGTAAATACATTTTTAATGGATATAATGAGAATATTCAAGACATTTATGAAGTTCTAGTGTAAGAACTATGCATGGAGAGAAATTGAGTTATTTGTCAGAGTTTGAGCTGCATAGGGTTTGTTTGAATCCTTATGTGGTTGCATTGGTTATAGATCAATTGACAACAAAAATACAAGATAAGATTTCATGGTTTATGTTGTTTGACGATGATGTGCCTATTTGTCAGACAAGGAGACAAGTAAATGATAAGTTGGAACTTTTGATAAAGTCCTTAAAATTATGGGGTTTAAAAATTAGGTAAACAAAGACAAAATACATGGATTGTCACAATGATTTGGTCGAAATAGAAAACAAGTTAGTGCTGCAACGTTATAGACTTTGTTATTTGGGCTTTACAACTAGATGGGGGGTTTGAGGATGATATCTGAACCAAATCAATGCAGGGTGAGGGAAGTGGAGACATGCAAATTGTGTGTTTTGGGATCATCAAGTGCCACTTTGATTCAAGGGGCGTTTTCATAAAATGATGCTAAGACGTGCATTACTCTATGGTATGAATGTTGTGTCCATGGTGTTGGTATGCAATTTTCAGGAACCCTCTCGGATTCGAAATGTGCTCCAAGTTGGTCACTCGGTACTCAGTTTGTAAGAGGGTGAAGGTAAACTAGCAACAAACTGACTTGCTTAGTCTAAAGGTTAGGCAACAAACAGACTTGCCAAACCGAACGTTAATAACAAATAGACTTATTAATGTTCAAATAAGGGGTTATGTAGCACACAAACCTGCAAAAACGACGTTAGTGATAATAGACTCACTAACGAATAAAGTATCCCGCAAAAAAAGTATTAGTCGCAAATAGACCTACTAACAAATATGTGATCGCCACCCACGGATATTTATCGACACCATAGAGCGTCACTGATCGCGAGGTTTAGGTGGGGGATTGTGGATTGGACTCCTATACTAAACACCGGCATGCCAATTTTAGTAGCTAGAGTTGCCTAATTTTAGCTAATTCGGAAATCGAACCTAAAAGTTCTAAACTAAAAGGGGTGTGTTAGCCCTTTATGCGCGGGAGGATCGAACCCGTTCCCAAGTACCCTCCATTGGCTCCCTTCGGAAAATTGGTTTAAATGCTATGATGTTTTGAAATATGCAAGAGTGGTGTGGACCTAATTGGATCCGGGGTTAAGAATTTAGAAAGGGTATTCTAAGGGAAAGGCTCTAGAGTTATCCTTATCTCCCTTTGGAAGATGCGAGAAGCGAAGTAGAAGGGCCAACCCAAATTAGAACGCTTACTTGATGAAATTTCTAAACCCGAACGTTTAGAGTTCAAACTTTTCCAATTCAGAATTTCAGAGCTACCCTCGAAGATTCCAAAGAGAATAAGGATATGAATGTTGTTTAGAAAGAGAGGGGTAGGGGCCTATTTATAGTATCAGGCTAATTATACGCTAGAAATCTAGCGTATAATTAGGAATTATACGCCTCTAAACGAGTCTATAATTGAATTATACGCTAGAATTCTAGCGTATAATTAGAAAGTTTGCTAGGAACTCGGCTCCACGAGCTAATCCTAGTCGAACTTTAAGCCGGCTTCCCAAGGGATTCAGGTGAATTATACGTTGGGGATCTAGTGTAGAATTCAATTATACGCATTAAAACATGCGTATAATTGCTGACTCAACCACATTGGGCTTTGTGTCGGCGCAAATATACGTTGGTTGTATAATTCAATTATACGCATGAATATATGCGTATAATTGGGGTCATATCTGGAATTATACGCATGATCTCATGCGTATAATTACCGAAAGAAGATGATTTTAGGTCCAATAAAGGATGGCTTTTTTCGGAGCCTCATGTGCGGTTTGTGTGTTTAAAACTTTACATATATTCTCGAAAGGTCAAAAATGGGGTGTCTACAGATGCCCCTCTTTGCCGCATTCTTGCGAAGTAAGACTGCGTCGAAGAAAGTAGGCACCTAGTCAATTTTCCTCTGTGGGAGAGATCCGGTAGAGGCGGCCTTTTGTCTCTTATAGAAATCATAAATACAGACTCAGAGAGCTGACATGAAGTACCGACTTTCTTAACTATCTGCACGGAAATGTAAACATGATCAATCGAAGGCTTGTTGTAGCAATCGAGGGGTTCTTTCCGCTGCCATGAGTGCTGATTGCGATCAGACGAGGGGATTATACAGTTGTCGAAGCACTAGTGGCGTAAGCGAAAGTCAAAATAGAAGTAACAAAGAGGTGATTGACTGGTGGCGAAGGCCGTTTAGGTCATATTGGTACCACGTACGTCGCTACTCACACTAACGACGTTCGAGGGGTCTCTTTCAGTAAATATTTATGATTTCTTAGAGTAGAATATACTTAATATTTCGTTCATGAAGGAAAGAGAAAAGAAGGATGTATGCAATTTTGAAAATTTTGGGTTTTAACTTAAATCAATTTGGTAAAATCAGAAAACAAGGCTTTCGAGATGTTACTTGATGGTCCTGTTAGGGTGGGATTTGTGGACCCGACCTTCTTTTACGGTATCAAAATAACATTCGGTGTGCCAATTTACTACGTTCATGTCGCCGTAGACCACGATGATGGTCGCTTATGGGAGGACTACAAAGATCATATGCACGATTATGAACGAGTATTGAAAATTACTTAAAATGTTAAAATAAGGAAAATAAAAGTTAATCTTTGAAAAATAATAGAAAGGAGGGCAAATACTTACTTGAATGGGTGTAGAGATTCGTGCGCAAGCGAACTTTTGGCTTAGGATAGAATGACAAATATTTTTCGATGAGGGGTTGATAACGACTCTTAGTCTTCCTTGTCATGAAGCCCAAAAATTAGAAAAAAAGTGGATTGCTCATTTGGAGATCAAGGGGCTTTTCTGCTACCGTGGAGCTATTACAACCATTCGGGGGGACAATGCTGCAGTCGAAGCACAGGTGGTGCAACCAGAGTGACAAAAGAGGATAATATTAGGGTAAAAAGGGCGTCGGAAGATATTAAGCGACATCAAGAATGAGTGCTTCATGATGCAACTTGAAAAAAAAGAGTGTTCTTTGAGGAATATTCGACTGTTCTCTTGAAAAAATATTTTTTACGTTGTATTTAGGAGTAGTTCTGCAATATCATTCTCGATAAGAGGGGCTACGTGTTATGGGTGTAGTAGAAGAGAGTGAGAAAGAGAAAGAGATGCGTACAATTTTTATTTATCTATTTATTATTATTATTATTTCTATTTTAAATTGACTTATTAAAGAGGCTGTCTTTGTTCATAAAGATTTTATTATTATATATATTTAAATTTTTTATCATCATTATTATTATTTTTTATCTTTTATTTTGTTTAATTAGCACACAATTAGCTCTTTTCTTGTTATCACGATTATTATTATTATTTATTTTTAATTTTAATTTTATTTTACTATTATTTTTTGTTTTTATTATTTATTTATTTTTTGAAAGAAATAATGGTTGAAAATAAATTATGTGAAAATAAATAATTTTATTATTATTATATTATGTTTATTATATTTTTTTGAAAGAAATAAAGGGTTAAAACAAAATATTTGAAAATAAATATAAAAAAATGCCCCACTTTGGCAATAAGGGTCTATGAGTTAGAAAACACCTCGTTTGATGGTGATTAGTTTTCTTAATTGTGGACGTTAGAATTACTTTCTCTTTTTTTTTTTATAACCTACTGATGCCAAAATCACGAGTGTTGATGGAACCTTCACATTTTCATTTTTGCATGCTTGATTCATCGATTCCAATGGCTAAAAGAGTCTGTGTGAGGTTCAGTATATTCTAAGTCTTGAAAAGATCTCTTGATCCACTGATCCCTTCAATCAACTTCCCGAAAAAGAGAAGGCGGTCAATGGGCCAAACAATTCTTTAAATATTTTCGAAAATAAGGACCTACGACTGCCTAGATACTTTGTGATGACTACGGGGATGGTAGATGCAGTGAATTAGCCTTGTCTTGATCGTGGGTACATGATAATCATTACTTTTAAGGATAGTATCTTTATGGATACACGACATTCCGGAGGTTCGAAAGTTCTTCCCCATCCTGGTTAACCAAACGATATTTGTTACTTGGGTCTGCAGCCAAAATAACATGGGGCTCTTCCCAATTGTGTTTTAGTTTCGCATCGGGTGAGGCGGTTGTCTTAGCACTAGTTCCCCAACTTCGATTTTTTGTTCAAATATAATTCTCTATTAAGTTCTGACTTTTATCCTTGGATAAACGTGAGCATAATATATGGGTTCTTGGATGGTCATTTGATTGAATTACTAGTCTTCATTTATTCTGTATATAAGCTCATAGACTCCTACGCCGTTGGGTAAAAAATAAAAATAATTTTTATTTTATTTTAAGTATATATATATATATATATATATATATATATATATATATATATATATATATATATATATAGGATACAGTGTCAGCTCCCTAAGAAGGGACTGACTCAGAAGGTCCAATTAGTGGGACCTATTGAACGGAGTGACCGCCCATTCATGACTTGATGACTTCTTTCGGGGCCCTCATCACCCTCAATTTGATAGATTAGGGATGAGAGAGAGAATATCTTTAGGTTTCTAATTTGGGTGACATAAGATTCATTAAGTAGATATGAAGTCTTTTGATTTCTTTTTTCGATGAATCTTTTATGATTGGAGCCTCCTCTAACTTATCAGGAGGGATCTTCTTTAGTTTTCCAATGGATTGAAGCATCCTATGAAGTTGAAATATGAGACACGGTCCTTCCCATGAGGGTTTATGTGTTACTATCTCTTTTGATTTTGAAAGTAATTGAAAAATGTTTCAGGATTGTGTTGTTCTATTGGAACTGATTTTATATTATAATGGCAGGAATGCGCAAGTTGCTGTTGAGACTGAGAGTTTGTCTGCTGATGAAGTTGAAAAGGAGTCCACTGGGAGGGAGAATGATGATGACTTCGTAGAGGCAGCGACATGGTAAAACAAAAGCAAAACAGAAAGAAAAGACAAGAAAGTGTAGACTAAGATAGACTCTCCCTTGGCATAGAAAATTCTAGTTCTTTTCGATTTTCCTTGTCTGAATTGATACAAGCATTAGGTTTATCGTGAGGATGTTTCAAAGTTTCGTTTATAATTTATGGAGGATGTTCAGCGCTAGAGGTTTGACATTGAGATATCGTTGCCGGTTGGACTTCCACAAAAATTTTGATCGTGAGATCCATAGAAACTTGAACTCAGGAATCAGAAGTAATCTCAGTCATAACATTAATTTATGTTTTTCTTGGGGTTAGACTTGAGAATTTGGCAATATATCGACTTGGATATCAATTGAAATTTGAGGATTTGAATTTTTTAAAGACTGGTTCGATTTCCAGAGGAGTGATAGGTTTATGGATTGGTTTATCAACAGATTCAGTGGATGGTTTAGAGATAGGTTCGATAATGGGTTCAGGTTCAAGGATTAGTTTTGGAGCTGGTGAGGCGATACGTCCGGTAATGGATTCAGCTTTGGAGGTTGGTTCTGGAGTGGGTGGGGCGATTGGTTTAGGGATATATTTGGTAATGGGTTCAGGTTCTGAAGTTGGTTCCGAAATGGGCGCGAAGATTGGTTCAAGAGTTGGTTCAGGAGAGAGAAGACGGGTTGTTTCAGAAATAGACTCGGTTATAGGTTTAGGTTCAAAGGTTAGTTCTGAAATTAGTGGAACAATTGGTTCGGGTATAGATGGCTTTGAAATATGTTGATGTGTTGGTTCAAGAATTACTTCAGAAGCTGGTGGGTGAGTCTGTTTAGGGATTGGTTGCAAAGTAGGTTTAGGTATTGGCTCAGGGAACGAGAAAATTGACTCACTGGTAGATAAGTTATTGAGTTTGGAGGTAGATTGGGTTCGGGGATAAGCTCAATGATTTTGGGGATAGGTTGCGTTGGTTCAAGAATAAGCTTATTGATCTTGGAGATAGGTTCAACACGAAGAGTGACTTTAGGCTTAATGGTATAGGGGACAAGGTTTGCCGGTTGTGAGCGGAAAGTATGGATGTGTCTTGAAGGAGGTTTAATTTTGTGGATTAGGCTAGCTAGGTGGACTGGGGCAGGAGTGAATGAGTCTACGATATTGAACGTAAGTTGAGGGTTTGATTGAGTACGATCAAGTAAAGAGTTATAGAAGATAGGGTTAGTTTGTATGGTTGTTCTATTGACTGCTCGAACATCACTCCAATTAATTTGATTACGATCGTTCATCTCAGAGATGATGTCCCGTAGAGGGTATCACTCTTCAAGGGTGTGCCCGACATACCTATGGAATTTGTAAAATTTTGAATAATTTAGGTGTGGAGGCCATAGTCTAGGTTTCTTGGGTGGAAACTTAAGGAGGTTTTTGCTGGATAGGACTTCGAAGATGTTGGAGATGGTGTCTAGAAATGGTGGGTAATTGGCTCTCCTAGGTTGGTATCCTATGTTGATTATGGTTTGTTGGTTTATTTTTGGATGAGGAGGTATATCACAGAGATTTATGGGCCGAGTTTGCACCTGGTGTGGATTTTGAATGATGATTTGGGGCTGATTTGGGTAAAAGTTTTGGTCTTGGTTGGGGTATTGGTTTTGATTCTGGTTAGGGTATGGATGTTGGCTCCGGTTAGGGTATTGGTTTGGGTATCGATTTGGATTTTGGTCATTCTGATTCCTTGGGCGAAAGTTCTCGTTTCCTTGGCTTTTTCCCTGATTTGTAATAATATTGATTTGCTCAGAGCCTAAGGTCTTCTTTATGGCCTTTGTTTTAGGGAGAGGAGGCTCCCTTAGATGTTAGTACAGAAAAGTTGAAGTCCCCATTCTTAATGCAACGTTGTATGCGCAAAGCACGTAAATAGAGATTAGAGAAGTTAGGGGAGTCACTTAGAATAAGAGAACCCCGAAGAGGCTCTCGGACATTATCGATTACGACATCTGCTATGTCCTCTTTCATTTGACTCTATGGCTGGGCAGCGAGCCTTCTTCAACAACCAACAAAGGTCGCAAAATCTTCCCCGACTTCTTGTTTTGTAGTCATTAAATCACTGAGACTAATAACTTCATGAACTAGATGCTTGTATTGGTCTAAAAATCTATTGGTCAGATCATCGAACGTCTCAATTTTACCTAAAGGCAAAGTGGCAAACCAATCAAGGGCTTCTCCTTCTAAATATCTTTGAAAATAATGGATTAGAAGCTCCTGATTATCGCGTATCGGTCGACAGTCATTGCAAAACAGTGCCAAGTGATGATTCGGGTTTCCCGTTCCACTATACTTGTTAAATTTAAGTGGTTTGAAACTTGTAGGAAGGGAAAACTCGACATCCTGGCAAAATTTGTCGAATCCGAAAGAATAATTTGGACGCTCCTGTCAAGGAATTGAGTAAGGTCCCCCCATAGTAACAGCTGTATCCTGATTCTTTCTAGATGATTTAGGAAAGAGTGGACCTTGGCGATTATCGCTGAACAGAGTTCGAAAAGCACGCCCATTAGGTGAGATTGGAGGCGTTGGAGTTGGTGGCTTTTCCTCTTGTTCATCCTTTGAAATAACACGTTCAACGATAAAACAACCTTTTTTATCCTCTACCTTTCGATCGACAAGGACTCTTTACAAACCGGCTAATGATTGCAACACTGAATCAACCTCTTTCCTGCCTCTTGTCAGTGTATTAGTAGCAAGGTCTAGAATTTGATAACTGGTATAATTTGCCCAATGCCACTTTCTCTTCTATTATTGCGATTGCTATCCTTCGGAGCCAACGGAGGAAAATCGGTTTAAATGCTATGATGTTTTGAAATATACAAGGGTGGCGTGGACCTAATTGGATATGGGGTTAAGAATTTAGAAAGGGTATCCTAAGGGAAAGGGTCTAGAGTTAGCCTTATCTCACTTTGGAAGATGCGAGAAGCGAAGTAGAAAGGGCAACCCCAACTAGAACGCTTACGCGACGAAATTTCTAAAAGAAATTGAAGTTCTAAACCCGAACGTTTAGAGTTCAACTTTTTCCAATTTGAAATTTTAGAGCCAACCTTGAAAATTCCAAAGAGAATAAGGGAATGAATGTTGTTCAGAAAGAGAGGGGTAGGGGCCTATGTATAGTATCGGGTTAATTATACGCTAGAAATCTAGCGTATAATTAGGAATTATATGCCTCTAAACGAGTCTATAATTGAATTATGCGCTAGAATTCTAGCGTATAATTAGAAAGTCGGCTAGGAACTCGGCTCCGCGAGCTAATCCTAGTCGAACTCTAAAACGGCTTCCCGAGGGATTCAGGCGAATTATACGCTAGGGATCCATCTTATAATTCAATTATATGCATGGAAACTTGTCTATAATTGTTGAGTCAACAGCATTGGGCTCTGTGTCGGTGCGAGTTATACGCATGAATATATGTGATGCGGGAACTTACTAAATGCAATGTTAGGGCTGAGATTAGGATTAAAATTAATTTAATCAATTAAAAATAATAATTTCTCATAACAAATTACCACGAAAATTTTAGAAATTCAATTAGGTGATTTAATTTCGGCCCAAAATAGCGTTACTTTCGTGTACGTTCCCTATTGCAGATCTAGAAGACTAGGGTCCTTATTAAGGGCTAGATCTCCGATAGTTTTAGGAAGCTGAACGAACTCGCAAGCGGGTTCCCTCGATACCAAACGAAAATAAAAAGCTAATAAAATTAATGATAAACAAAATATTGATTTAAGGGTTTTTATGAGATCAATAAAATAATTAGGATTACGCTACTTACGCAAACCGTAAATCTAAAGAAGATAGAGATGGAAGAAGAGTTGGTATCGCACCAAACCACAAGCGGGAATCGAAGAATCGCTCTCCGTTTTGAGAGAATCACACTCCCACGAAAGTTTAGAACTCTCAATTTTGCATAGCAATTTTCATTAACCAAAAAATTCTAATAAAAGTGTTTACAAGCCTTTAAATAGGCTAACCAATGCATAAAATTAGAAATACTAGTATAACTTTAATTCCTAATTCAAATAAAAGAAATATCCTAATTCTTCTAAAACAATAAAGTCCTAAATAATAAGGAAACTAATCATATTTCTAATAAAAGAAACAACTCTTACTTTCTAAAATAAGAGACTAATCCTAATTCAATTAGGATTATTGAAAATCGTCACTTTATGTGCAGCCTCCGAAAACTGACCATAACTTCTTCAATACTTGTCGGAATTGCTCAAATTTTAGCTCGTTGGAAAGCTACTTCGATAAGTTTTCAAATATCACCAATTTCGCATCAATCCGACTTCTTTTGGCACTTCAAAATAGGCAAAACATAAAAGTGACGGGATTGAAAGTTAAAGACCCTAATAAATTTTGGATTTTCTTCTTTCTGATCAAACGGGTCTTTAACGGGCTTTTTTTTTTAAAAAACCCATTCGTGGGTCCACTTTATCTTTTGACGTCTCCTCTTTATCCAACCACGATTCAAACAGGCGGATCTAAAATACGCATGAATCCCCTCTACTTCGAAAAAGTTTGACCTCGAACTTTGGTTGGCATGAATTTTCACGGTCGCGATCACAGATAATATATAGGGAACCTCGTCGGAAGCGGCTTGAATCAGACGTCCCCACCAACTTACCCCGAGTTAGAAGGATGCATTCCCGATGAGTGATTGTTGTGATAAAGATCCAAAAGATTTGGATCAAGCTGCTGAAATTCCTCCTGTGTAATCCAAGTATTCTCTTTGTTGGCCTTGTTCTTCCACTTGAGCAAATACTTCTGAAGTCCCCCGTGGTTTGTGGACACAATTTGATCTTCCAACACATCTTCGATGATCGCACGAATTTGTCGAGTAGGTGGGGGTAACGGTGTAGGAAGGGGAATAATTGGATTATCGGATGTAGAAGGCTCAAAGGGGTTGGCAGGGATGATTGAAGGGTCATAGAATGGAATAAGGTTCTCCACATTAAAAGTCGTGTTAATCCCCAATTCCGGCAGAAGATCTAAGATGTAAGCATTAGAATCGACATGCTTCAAGATCTGATAGGGTTTAGCACCACGAACTTGTAACTTCTTTGCAACTCCTTGCGGGAATCGCTCGGGTCTATTTCGAAGCATCACAAAATCACCCTCTTGGAATTCATTGAACCGTCTATGAGAATCTGTAGAGAACTTGTATTTCTCGTTCTTTAAATTAATTCTTTTCTTAATCTCAGCATGCAACTCATGAATGCAATATGCAAAAGCGGATGCAGACTCTGATGACCTTTGATGAATGGACATTGGGAGAAAATCTATGTGCGTTCTAGTATTCGGCTTACCCTTCCACTGAATGAGGTATGCCTGATGTTTCTCAGATTGTGTTCTCCTTGCAGTCCAAGTGTTGTCAATTTTCGGTTTACCTTTCCACTTAAGAAGATACTTTCGATATGCTTGGTGTGTCTTTACCTTAGTAATAAAATATGATTCTCCCAAAACTGTTCCATCGGACCTCTTCACATATTGTTCAGGCGGGTATTAGGAAATCAATGAGTAGATAGGATTGAGCTCAGGTAGATAGGCATCAAGGAATGGGTCTGAAGGTTTTGTTGCTAGGCCTAAGAAAGGTGTACGTGCATCTACACTCAACTCGATTAACTCGTGTGTAATCGCTTCAACCATAACCAAAGACTCTAGGATACTTGATTCAATGGACCCTAATGGTTCTTGTGTACCCAATTCGTTGAGCTCACATGTACTCGATTCAAGGGGCACCGATAAGTCATGTGTACCCAACTCTACGGATACCAATGACTCATAGGCAAGTGGCTCGATGGGTTCACATGTGGGTGACTCAACATCACTACTCACAAGGGAAATAGAAGTCTCTTTAACACGAACTAGACTCTCATTAGCTTCTTCTTTCTCCTCTTCACTCAGCACGGTACTAGGGTCGTACACTTCTTTCACTTCCCTTTTTTCCGGCTCCTTAGGACTCTCTTTTAGTCAATAAATTCGGAGTGAGAAATTTCGTGGGGCATTGGTATGCAAAATGTCCAAACCCTTGACACTTAGGCAATCAAGACACTTATCCGTCTTAGTTTTCAAACCCCGAAGAAGGTGATGGTGTGTTAAAGGAGCATACTTTTCAATAAGCCTCACCTTCATGTCCTCTCATGTGGAGATGTGTTTATTTTGAAGAGATTCAGTACGACATTCTACGTGAGTCCAAAAATTTTTGGCATTACCGTCCAACTTTGTTTTTGCTAGCCTAATTTTGTACTCCTTTGGTATGTCATACCAATCAAAATATTCCTCTACACTAGATAACCACTCCACGAAGGTTTTGGGATTCATCCATCCCTCAAAATTTGGAACCTCATCTTGAATAGATTTGAGAAACTTCTCGGCTGGGTCATACTCGGGTTCACGATGATGAGGGTATCACCTAACTCTAGTTTCATCACGATTTTTGAGACCTTGCCAATAATTTGGAGTGTAGCGATTTTCTTGTTTGGCTAGTACCCTTTCATGACGAGTAAGGAAGTCACGCTGACATATAAGTGACTCATACATGATGCTTGACACAAACACAACTCAGACACAATACTAAAAAAGACACACTATGAACCAACAATGGATGAGGACTTTTGTCAAACACTAGACGTGCACACTAATGAAATAAAATGCAATAAGATTTATATGCAATTATGAAACAAAGTGATGCAAGACAAATTAGACAAAGGATAGACTAAATTTAGTAAAAAAAAAAATTAGACGAAAAATTTCAGACAAAAGCCAGACAAAAAGTCAAACAAAAGCTAGACAAAAATCAGACAAAAGCTAGACAGATCTGAAATAATCAATCTAGAATGACGTAAACAAAGTAATAAAAGAAATAAACCCTAAAACCTATATGAACACTGAAACCCTAAAATAAAACTGACGCTCTGATACCAATTTGATGCGGGAACTTACTAAATGCAATGCTAGGGATGAGATTAGGATTAAAATTAATTTAATCAATTAAAAATAATAATTTCTCATAACAAATTACCACGAAAATTCTAGAAATTCAATTAGGTGATTTAATTTCGGCCCAAAATAGCGTTACTTTCGTATACGTTCCCTTTCACGGATCTAGAAGACTAGGGTCTTTATGAACGGCTAGATCTCCGATAGTTTTAGGGAGTCAAACGAACTCGCAAGCGGGTTCCCTCGATACCAAACGAAAATAAAAGGCTAATAAAATTAATGATAAACAAAATATTGATTTAAGGGTTTTTATGAGATCAATAAAATAATTAGGATTACGCTACTTACGCAAACCGTAAATCTAAAGAAGATAGAGATGGAAGAAAAGTTGATCTCTCACCAAGCCGCAAGCGGGAATCGAAGAATCGCTCTCCATTTTGAGAGAATCATACCCTTACGAAAGTTTAGAACTCTCAATTTTGCATAAGCAATTTTCATTAACCAAAAAGTTCTAATAAAAGTGTTTACAAGCCTTTAAATAGGCTAACCGATGCATAAAATTAGAAATACTAGTATAACTCTATTTCTTAATTCAAATAAAAGAAATATCCTAATTCTTCTAAAATAATAAAGTCCTAAACAATAAGGAAACTAATCCTATTTCTAATGAAAAAAACAACTCTTACTTTCTAAAATAAGAGACTAATCCTAATTCAATTAGGACTCTTGAAATTCGTCACTTTATATGCACCCTCCGAAAACTGACTATAACTTCTTCAATACTTGTCGGAATTGCTCAAATTTTGGCTTGTTGGAAAGCTACTTCGATAAGCTTTCAAATATCACCAATTTCGCATCAATCCGACTTCGTTTGACACTTTAAAATAGGCCAAACATAAAAGTAACAGGATTGAAAGTTGAAGACCCTAATAAATTTTGAATTTTCTTCTTTCTGATCAAACTGGTCTTTAACGGGCCTTTTTTTTTTAATAAACCTATTCGTGGGTCCACTTTCTCTTTTGACGTCTCCTCTTTATCCGACCACGATTCAAATAGGCGGATCTAAAATACGCATCAATATGCGTATAATTGGGGTAACATCTGGAATTTTACGCATGTGACCATTCGTATAATTCAATTATACGCATGATCTCATGCGTATAATTACTGAAAGAAGATGATTTTAGGTCCGATAAAGGATGGCTTTTTTCGGAGCCTTAGGTGCGGTTCATGTGTCTAAAACTTTACGAATATTCTCGAAAGGTCCAAAACGGGGTGTCTACACATGGGTCAAAATATTGTCTTATACCAGTACATATCGGTATCGGACCACACTGGTACAGTACATAGACTATATATGATAAATCGTTTGGTGTATGTATCATCCAATGTATCGTCCGATACGAACTTTGTATCGTTTTTATCAAAAGATACATTGATATTTCAATGTCTCGGACAATAAAATCAATATGTCATCCAATTTTTAAATTATTTTTTTGGGTCACTTAAGTGACCCCCAATACAAAAACCCAAAAGTCACTTAAGTGACCCTCCTCTCTCCTATTTCCTCCTTCTCCTACCTCTTCTCTCTTCCCTCCCTTCATCACATACATCGATTTTCACCCCGGAAAACTCGTTTCAACGGATTGGAGCCTCAGAAGTCAAGAAAGTAAGAGATTTGCGATGAAAGTAAGAGATTTATGAGTGGGTTGGTGGTGTGGAAGAGTAATAGATTTGAAATACGGTTGAAATATAGCTAAAAATAGGTACATATGCTAAATTTTTTTTTATTTTATAAAATAATATTTAAAAAAAAAATATATTTTATAACATATTATTTTTTTATAAAATAATATTTTTTTTGGAATTTTTTGGTTTTTTAAAGTACTAGCCGATACATTGAATGTATCGGCTGGTACACCGGTCTCTTATACAATACGTACCGGATTTATGAGATTTTGACCCATGGTTGTGTCGTGCTGTGAATAAGCAAAAAGGAGATAAGTTCATGGTATGAGTATGATCACCAATATCAGTAGGGACAACATGGAGTACATGGATAGTATGGGCATGATCACCAATGCCAGTATGGGGCCTATGAGCATGAGTAACAACAGGCTTATGAGCATGAGCATCAACAATGTAGGGAGTATGGTGGCACTTACAAGCACCAAATCATCATACTCAACTGGTCAACCATGTGTGGTTCATAAATCATAATTAATGTCCTAAATGCTTAATCATCAATTTTAATAATTTAATTATCATCTAAACCTACTTGTAGTGATTATTTATTTATCAAATTTATCTAACCATATTTATAGACATAAAAATATGTTAGTTACATGCAAAAATATCATGTTTTCTGTACCTTCTTTTTTTTGGACCCGACTCTTGTGACTGTCATTTAAAGACCAACATGGTGTTTAAATGGTCTTACACCATCAATGTTTTGAGATGTTGGTGATCCGTACAGTCAAAGTGATAGATCATAGATTGAAATGCAACAGGCCCAAAAATGGTGTTTTGGGGAGATTTAAATCATTTGAGCTGTTGACTATAATATCACTGTTGTCTTTAGTTTTAATGGCTGATATTAAAGTTCATCAATCAGATGGTTCATGTCCACTTATAGGCATGTTTGTTTGGGCTGAGATAGGTTCCAATGATGGATTGCCAATTGGAAAATTTAGATTGGTCATAGATGTGTGCCACATGGCATAATGATATATCACACTTCAAGGGTGTGAGATCAAAAGTATAGTTATAAGGATGTAAGATCATTTAAGCACCATTTTGGTGTGTCAGGAGCCAGAGTGTGAAGCTTAGGGAGCAATGTGCAATTCTGATTTATAAAATAATAAAATGTTGTAAGTTTCACAGCTATCAGCTTCTGGAGATAGTGGAACGCCTGAAGTGGTGGCTGATCCTCAAGGTGAAGTTTCAAGGACATTCCAAAATCTTGGAGTTTGTGTTGTCCAACAATGTGCCAAAATTCGCCAACAAGGTAATCTGTCTTCCAGTCAACAATTTTCGTGTTATTCTGGAAACAACGCAATGAAAAATGGTTCTTGATAAAACATAACTCCAATAGTCGCATATATCCGTGGTGACAAATTTCGTTTTGTCAACATTTCAGTAGGAGGTCATTTCGGTTTATTTTGGCTAAATTTCGGGAAATTGTTTTAAAAAAATCAGAAAAATTTCGAGGAGTATATATATATATATAGTATTTATACAAATATTATTCATTATTTTTTGAAAAAATAAGACTAAAAAAAATGTCGTTAACTTCAGCGATGTTTCAATAATTTCACCTAAATTAAAGAAATTTCATAAATTTTGGTGAAATCATCAAAATTTTGCCGAAAGTTCAGTTCGACCCCTGTTTCGGTGAACTTCGGCAGAATTCTAGAGAATTTGGTAAAATTTGTCACTATGCATCACGTGTAAAATTCAAAGACAATTATGCTGGAAAATTCTCTTCAGCTAATTACAACTTTTCTTTGACTGTCCTTATCGATTGTGACTTTTAAAATGCTAACTTTCCAAGTCTGATTAATTGTATGATAAACTGCTATATGCTAGGTTGAAAAGACGCAACTGTTTGTCCTTATATACAATTTTACATTTTGGGGTAAAATAATAGTGCATCTCATCAGTGTTGGGAACAATATTTCTATGCTATTCAATTTCTGTTCTTTATTTGACGCATTCTATGTTTTTAATTTTATTTTTCTGTTTTAGGTTATCCAATATTTAATACGTCGAACTTCTGTGAACATGAATTTTAAAAATAAAGTTTCCAGTATTTTTGGCATCACGAATAGCTGAGTAATAACAGCTTCACCCAATAAAAAATGTGTGACAATTCAGCCAACTTTTCTGAAATAATCTAATTCTAGAATATGGATTTGGTCAAGTCTTAGGAAGACGCAATTTTACTCAACCTGTGTACCAATGGTGGTGCACGGGTCTTTCTCCGTCTCCCAAATATGGTCAAATCTTAGGAGATGCACAGATATTTATAAGCGCTCAAATCAGTGGAAGTACATTTTTGGCCTTTCACTGATTTGGCAATCAAAATTATCTCTGCATTTTCCAAGGTTGGCAAAAGGATATTGACCCAAGCACTGCCCTCGGTGCACGGGTTGGGTACCAAATACCGACTCTTAGTTAATAGAGGGATCTGTACTACTCTGTTTATTCGTATTGGCCTTATTTTGTATTCATATTCCTTTGTTTTTCCAGTGTCAACTGCGGTGACCTATGATAAATCTATTAAAGCAATCAGAGTGAAGGTGCCAGATTCGGATGAAGAGTTCTTATTGCATCCTGCGACAGTTAGACGGAATGATCGCTCTGCCCAAAGTGTTGTATGTGGAGCTTATCATCTAAGAATCTAAGATAAACTCTTTCTTTTAACTGATTTTGCATGAAACCTTCCATTTTCGTTAAGTTCCTCTCCAAATAGTTGTAACTGGAATTCTAACGGAGATTTTTGTTGGTCAAATCCCTTTTGTACTGATAATTCATGGGGTATATCTGTTCGCGCCTGCGGGATCTCTATTCGTGCCTATGTCCGAAACACACTGAAACCCATTGACTGCTTTATCAGACAATGCAGATCATTTTTCATCCTGGTCATTCACACAATGTATCTCGAGATCATGAACTTACCATCAGACAATTATTTTTTGATTCCACGTGGCACTGATCCCAAAAAATGGCCCTAAAATCACGTTTAAGCATTATGTGCGCCATGTGATCTTAGGGCCATGTTTTTGGGATCTGTGACACGTGGAATAAAAAACTGTCCGTCTGATGGCGCACTCATGGTCTCAAGATCCATTGTATGAAAGATTGGTGTGAAAAACGATTTGCATCATCCGATTCAATCAGCAATGGTAAGTGGGTTTATGACGTAGGTGCAAATAGAGATAAGCGTAGGTATGAACAGAGGTACCCTATTTCACGTTGAGTTAAATTGTTTTTTAGAGGCAGAAGTATATTCAAAGCAAACTGCAAAAACTCATCACAGACTCCTTAGTGAATCAACTCAGTTTGCCCCGGTCTTGAGTCGAGACTCCAGAATTAGAAATAGTATTTGATCGATGATGAAAACAGCCAACATTTTATTAAATCGCCAAATTTCTCTGGTTTAACAGATATGAGTTCGGAATAAATTTTGATATCGACTTAGGTCACCTACATCAATAGATGGCACCCCTCATAGACATACTAGTAGGCCATGTGGTGGCGCACATTTTTGGCCAACCCACTTTATCCTAGTGTTTAGAGATCTTGTGAACTTCACTTAGACCAAACAGTATACCCAGCAGCATATCAGTACCATCCAATCCAAGTACTTCACTATGGACCTTACATTTGATATGAACAATGGTCTCTATTAATGAGTGTAGATCGAATGATTAGAAGCCTTTGACGGGCGCCAATTTTGGGCTAACATGAGTTCATGTAATGATTTGGATTGGTTAAGGATGTATGCCATGTGTGTTGGATTTTTGTGGTCAACACCTTAACCCATCTTTAGGTTATCATTAAAAACTGGGTTGGACCTTTGACCACACGTATCTTGAGGCGATGGGAAGTAGTTTCCTAATATAAGTGATATGTCTCCACTCTCTTTCCTTGATGGGTTAGGAGAGAGAGGTGGTTATATAAGGAGACCACCGTCCCCTCTTCCTCTTATCCTAGCTCATCCCCATCTAGAGGCTAAACTTAGAGAAGACGAGAGGTAACGTGGACTCAGATTCTCTGGTAGAGATCATCGGTTTCATTAAGGAGATCACTGACGCGGCGATCCGATAATAAATACAAGGTACGCATATTCTTGCAAAGTATATATTTTGATCGTGTGATTCGAGTATAGATCCGCCTCTTGATGTAGGTGAGGCGGCCCCATAAGTTTGTATAAGAGTGATTCTTTATACCAAAACGTCAATTGTTTGGGTGTCATTTTTTATGACCTTAAATATTTTATTCTCTTCTCCTCGTTTAATTTCTAGTTATAATTTTAGTGCATCAATTGCATATGAATTGTTGCTTGAAACAGGATGAGTGGACTGGGAAGCAAAAATTGCAATTTACTGATGTTCCCGAAGATATTGAACCAGAAGATATTCGACCTATGGGAAACTATGCGGTTTCCATAACATGGCCTGATGGGTTTAGCCAGGTTATTTCGTACTCTCTTCCTTTTCAGTTGCTTTAACATGTTTTGTGTATGCAAAATATAAAGAACTAGTTGATCTTTGATTGTTTTTGAAGAGGAAAAATGATCTAGAGGGGCTCAATATTACGTTACAAAAGCGTTTTAGTGGACACGTACGATACACATACCTAGGGAAAGAAAATTGAATCTTAACACAATTTGAAGTTCGATAGGTATGATTTGCTGTCAGATGCTGATAGGGTATGCATCATAGCATGGTATAAAAACTTGGCTATCGATATGTATCGGCGATATGTATCGTTTTTGCTGAGAACCGAAACTGATACCACCCCGATACAGGTTTCGGGGTGGTATTGATCTGGAGTATCGGCCGCTATGCGACCGTCTCGGCTGATACTTTTCGGTATCGGTCGATATGTCATTTTTTAATATATCTAGATTTTTGTTCAGTTTTTTTTTGAAAAAATAAAAATCCTGAATCTGTATCTCGGGGACTGATACCGATTTAGATACCTTGCATCGCAGCATGTAAAAATAGTGATGGGTTGTGGGGCTAGCAGGTTCCATCAGCATATTCTTAGTAGGAGCTGGTATTAGCTACCTGAACTGCGTGCCCGCAGTGGTACTTGGGTCAATCTCCTATTCTCCTTTTTTTTACAAAATAGGGTGCCCAGCCCTTTCGCGGAGAGAATTAATACCTAGGGGTACGTACAAGTGTTTACGACATGCACGTGACCGAGAGCCGCACTGCTATATATGAAAATGCAAATCAGTGAAAGTCACTTCTTACCTTTCACTGTTTTAGCACTCAAAATTGTTAGCACTCAAATCTAGGTTGCACTTTGAGATTGACCCGAGTGCCAGCAGCGCTACTCGGGTCAGGTACCTTATGTTGAAGTTTAGTCAAACATTGGGTAAATTATTGCCTTGTCTCTCCCCTTATAATATCCTGGGCCCCTCCACGTATTGCCGATTGGTTTTGAGTTGGATGCACAGATTTATCATGGTATCAGAGCAGGCCTTTCTCCAATCCACGTCACTCAGTTCAATTGTCCACTTGATTTGGTTCAGTCCTGCCAACACGTGTGGGGGTGCATTGAAGTTTACTCCCACATTGCGTAAATTATAGCCTTGTCTCTCCCTTTATAATATCCTGGGCCCTCTACTCGTTGCCAATTGGTTTTGAGTTGGATGCACAGATTTATCACCTTATGCTAAGTGTTCTTATTAGATGATGGACCTTTGAGGCCCGCATCATCACCATCTGATCATGACATTGGATGGTGTCGGGGTGTACCTTGTTGAACTTAGATATGCTTGTTAAACCCAGCCTTTCCCCTATATGTAATTCTGAGAATGGCCTTTATCTTTGGCTCCCATTTGATTTTTGTGAGATTCTCCTTGAAAGTGTGTATGAATGCATCATTATTTCTGTCTCAGAATTTATACTAGATAACTCTGGAAATAGCATTCAATTTAAATGGTCTATCTTATTCTTCCTGCCAAAGTCAATACATAATTATATACTGAGAAGCATGCCCATTGCGTAATTGAATTTTCTGGTCTGTTATGCAGATAGCGCCTTATGATCAGTTGCAAGCTATAGAGCGACTAGTCGATGTTCCTCGGCCCATGCAGCCCAGATGAAGACTTCTTCATATGTATCTAGAACAGCGCACCAAAAAGACTCGACATAGACGAAAGACAAACACACAGAACGAGCATGTCTTAGCAATGGTTCCCAGTAATTGTAGATTTACTTGTCTTTCTGGTTTTTCTCTGATGGGCTTTGTATAGATGTCACAATGGAACAAAATAGTCAGTTGTTTATATATTGATTCCATATTTAATTTATTTTAAAAAGAAATTAATTGTCATGAGATGCGTAATATATCGATTACTAGATGCAATAATATTTGATATCGATTCTTCAAATTGACAATGGTTCAGAATTTTACGGATGTTCTGAAATTTGTTTTTTGAATTTTCCTTTTCATGAAACAGACATGCATTTTCTCTTAGCATTGTATTCTTTTGTTGTGCTTTCTTACAAACATGGTGCCTAACGTTTGAAATGGTAAGAGGGAGTAATCATCCCAATTTCCAACTACCCAAACAACCACGTTATAAAACAGGTGAATGCAAGAGATAGCACACACTATTGCTTCCCTCTCAAGTGCCTTCCAACGGCTACTTCCAAAAATATTGGTCCAAATAAGAGGACGGAAATTGCTCCACAGAAACAGATTGTAAATTCATAGTTGCTATTGGCTCTACAAAAGAGATCTGCAAAAGCGTGAGATTGAAAATGGAGTCTAAGGTATTATGAGGATGATGGAGATTTTAGAAGCTATGACAATGGGACCATAACTACAATGTGTTAAAGCTTTGTTCTCACATTGTTCTGAGATAACACCCCTGCTGATACTAAGGTGTCATTTAATGAAAATTTATGTTCCTGGATAGTCTATATGGTTCATTTTAATTATTAAAGGTATTTATTAATTTCATTTGTTCTTATTTCTTTTTTTTTTTTACTTATGGTTGATTATCTCTATATGAAAGTTTAAGACTTTTCATCTTATTTTGAGTTCAAAAATTTGGGTCACATAATGCAATCAAGAAGGCAACAGTGTCTCTAGACCGGTGGTCGCTTATCACGGCTCGTCCGATCGGTCTATAGGACTTATACCGGGTGTCCACACATTATTTCTCCACCTTAAACATTGCTTATATAAGCAACTATGGTAAATAATACTTTTTTCACTAAGAAGCTGTCTTAATCACCTTATGTGTAGTGGTTTCATCTTCATTTTATTTCATAATAGTCATTTATATCAATATATAATCATAGCTGTTGGATGAGACTTTTATGGCCACATACCAACATGTTCCACCACGACTACAACGATTCTGTATTCATTAAGTTAAATCAATCCATGTATCCATGCTAGAAACTTGTTTTAATATATTGATTATTTGGGCTTTGTATGGACGTAGATAATAAGTCTCATCCCTCAGGGATTAGTCCAAGTCCTAAGCTTGGGATACCTGAAGTTATATATATATAAAAATGTCTCATCCCAAAAGTCCTATGGACTACACACTTTGAACATTTCATGGAACCATGTGCATTTGATTTATCTTCTAAGGGCTCCACTAGTTACAAAATTTCATCCATCCCAAGTTGATAGGGTTGGTAAATGCAGATTAGATTGTATCATTCCATCTCAGCTTACCAACCAAAGAGACTGGTTCTCCTCGGTTGGTACTAGGGGCCTCAACAGGCCGAGCTCCTGATATGGGCCAAGTTTGGACGAAGATAGGTAGACCCAAAATATAAACGGACCGGCCCGATTTGTATGTCGGGTCAAGTATGAGCTAGTCTCAAAAGCTGAATTATAATTTGACTTCCTTGCCCAATCATTTGATATCCATTTTATATAAATTACATATAAAAGTCTTGGCTCCGCTCCTAGTAGTTGATCACCCTATGTCCCTATACAAAAGTCTTGCTCCGCCCCTAGTAGGTGGGCTTTTAGTTTGGTGCTTTCAGTATCGCATAAGTGAGTCTATAAATTAGGTGAGCTTTTATTGTTTCCACCAGAGTTACAAACATACAATTCCCACTGAAGCAATGGTCAAGTTCAATTGGTTAAACCTGTTTTCGTTTTGAAGTAAGACTATATGTTATTCTATAAAATTGGAAACTTCTAGAAGTCGAGATCATAAAAAAAAAGTCATTGGTCACCATCAAATCAATGGTTACCATTTGGTTCCAAAAGAGACAATAATATGTTAAAACATTTTGTCAATCCTTTTAGACCATTAGATGAAGGCCAATAATTTTTATTTTATTTTTTTAATCCCGAAATAGAGGTTAAACTTAGTTCACTAATTTGTTTGATTTGAATTCGGATTTGTAATTCGTAATTCGCTATTTTTAAAGGAATTCAATTCGCTGAGTTAGGATGAGTTTTAAAATTATTTATTAATTACATAAAATCTTAAATTCAAATCATCTCTTTATAATTTTAAAACTTTAAACCAATCCAATTCATATCATATGGATTAATTCGACAATTCACTATTTATGCGAAAAGCAATTCACGGCTCACTAGATGAGTGAGCGAATGAAGTAACATAGGCCTAACCAAATGGGAAGGTCCCACGTAACCCATTGAGTGCCATGTGACATTGCCGCACCGGAAGGAGCTAGACCAGCTGTCTCTCAAGGAAGCAATATTTTAAGAAGGAAATCGGAACGACGGTCGGTATCATGGCCTTCTGCAATTTCGACCACTATTTAGTCAGACTGGGGAACCGTCCAATTGGAGGGTCCAATTGTTTGACGGTGTGAACCACACGATTTTCAAAGAATCCTATGATTCTCACTTAAGCGTGACGGCTGTAATTCCAACCGGATGATTGGACCGGTCAAACAACACGGTTCAATCGGTTAAGCACGGGTTTTTGTAATCAAAGATTCGGTCTTTGCAACTAATGATTTTACCGTTAACATTGTTGATTGTTTTTAATAAGACGATGAAGATCCCTTTTCGTCAAATTCTCTCACACAACATATCTTGAGATCATAGCCCACCTATCTTACGGTCAAATATTGATTCTACATGGAACACATCCCTAAAAGTTACACGAGTATTCTTCTCATGATATGCCATGATTATTGCATTTTAGAGATGTTAGTGACATTAAATCAACATCTAACGGTCTGATATGTGGGCCATGGTCTCAAAATCTATTGTATGAAAGATTGGGATGAAAAATGATCTTATCGTCCGATTCACGGTAGTCAACAGTGTTAACAATGGAACCATCAGTTGCGAAGACCAAATCTTCACTTTCAAAAATTGACAATCTATTATACAATACTGCTACTCTCACCCGTTTTCGAAGTAAATTCTAAATAATTTGTCACGGACGAAAACTATTGATTGATTTGAATCAGACGATGAAGATTGATTTTTGTTCAAATCTTTTCCACGATAGGTTTTAAGATCATGCGCGCCTATCAGACGGACAAATGTTGATTCCTTATGATCCTAAAAGTGAAGGTCAACACTTTTTCCCATAATCTAGGTCAGCTGACCGTCTGATTTGTGTAACATGATCTTAAAATATGTTTTATTTTTTTTTTATTTTTGAGACTAGGAACAATCTCTTTTGTTTGGTTCAAATGGGTCAATTAATTTAGTCATCGAAAAAATGTGTGATCCTCTCTCCGAAAATGGGTGGGAATAGCCGAACCGTACGTTGTAACCGGTTTTATAGATATGATTTAGATGAACCGGACCGTCCAACTGCTTGAACCAAGACTGGTCAACTTGGAACTGTTTCCATTTTGTTGACCGGTTGACAAACCATGATCAACACCGGTCGTTGACCGGGCAAAACAAACGATCCGAATCGGGACCGTTGGATGCGCGGTTCGGTCAACGGTCCGCTTATTAAAACACTGAATTCACTGACTCAGCGAATATTTTTACTAGATGTAGACGCAAAACCTCTCTGTAGGCGCCAGCCCCCAACGTTTTATCTCGTCAGATTTTCGGTTCCAAAAATATTTTTTTTTGAGAAAAGCCAAAAGGCAACTTTATGATCACATCCCATATGGGCACTCGCAATTTAATACGAAGAGGCATGCCTTTTGGGTTTTACACCAAAACGTTGAATATTAAATGTAGGAGTTGACAGAGTCAGTCGTCGAGGTCAGATATTTTTGCCAACAAGTCTTGTGTACAGTCTATTAACATCTAACTTAGTATATAGCAAGTTTTGACCATTAATGTGACTCCGATTAGATGTTCCTGATCACCGCACACCACACCAACTTTTACTAGCCCATATCACAATTAGAGGTTAAATTTTGTTAGTTGTTTCTTTGGTAGATTCATATTTTTTGTGTCTTTGAAATCATCTATGTCTATTTTGGTATAGTTATTTATTCATTTGTGTGTTACTTAATCTATGATGTAGAGGAGAAGGATGACTGTTGTTGTACAACCATGAGAAGATGAAAGTATTAAGAAGAAAAAATATGTTGAAAGACTCTTGTGTTTGACTATTACTACTGCATAATAGGTGTTTGATATGAGTCTCGTGAGAGTTTGTTGGATGATTTTTGATAAGCTATTTTGATGGGATACTGTTATTGGAGGAAAATGCATAGTAGCTGTTTGTTGAAATGTCTATATAGGGTTGTTGCCTCTATCTTGAAATTTGTGAAGTCTGAATCGTTGTCTAAAAATTCGTGTTTATTATCTCAAATTCATGTCTATAACTCCTGACATACACTCATGCGATTGGATGCTGCTCATTTATCTGATATCCGTGACTCTCCCCCTCCATTTATTTTATTTATCAATTTATATTTGTATGTGTGTAATGCTATGACACACAATGTTTTAGACATGCTATCCCTCATAGTATTTGATGATAAGGCCTTTGCTGCTATGCAACCTTTTATCGGCCTTATGGCCTTTATCACTACTGTAATATGTAGCAATTTTTTATCGGTCTTATGGTCGTATATTTGCTTTCTTAATATTAGGGGGAGATGATTCAGAGTCCTTGTAATTGACAACTTGAGCATCATTCTCATTGATACTCAACTTGAGGGGGAGTAGTGTTGAAGATAATATATTAAGTATGGTGTGAGTTAGAGTTGTACGCAATATATTAATCTCACATTGATTGGAATGAAAATAGTGTCTTGTATGTCCATTATATAAAGGGCTCATCTATTGTTACTAGAATATATAGAATATAAATAATGTAGCCCATTAATATTATTATGCTCTCTCCATCTCTCCCTTTTTCTTCTTCTCTTCTCTTTTCTCTCTCTAATATACCTTAAATGAGTATTTTCCCTTTTAATTTTTAGATTATTTATGTCTTCGTGATATTAAAGCAAGTATTTCTCCACGCCACTCAATTCAATTGTTCACGTGATTTGGCTTGACTCAATTCCGTCAACACGTACGGGAGCGATTAAAATAATGTCACATTGGCAGTAGGCTTGGAGGTCTTGAGATATTTAAAATTTGGACACTCTCTATCTTATAAGCCGATTTTGTGATGTTAAGTAAGTTGAGTTAGGCCAGTTAAAATTCTTCACCAACCTCACCTTTTAGCCTACAATTGTGCCGGGACATACCTTATCGTGTCATTGTAACCTCTAAGGTCTCTATTCCCCAACAGCTTCTAACTCCATGCTTCCCATCACACTTTCTTTCAACGCGGTCATTTCAATTTGACATCAAATCGGCCCTCTCGAAACGACAAGTCGAATTCGTCTCAAAAGTTAATTTCCACAGATTTTGGGGGTGGATCGGAGGATTCCATAAAATTCAGCTTTTTTACTGGAAGGCTTCAGCAAGCAACCTGGCAAGTAGGGATGGAGATTCGATTAACTGAAATTTAAAACTTGGTCATCAATTTCGTTCAGCGGAACGAAACGAATCGGTTCGATTACAGTTTTTTCTTCCACCCTTATTGCCAAGCTAATGCTAAAACCCTTGTCAATTCTACTGCGAATTTGGTTTAGCTAGTTTAAACCCTTGCGTTTCTTAGATGTGAGAGAGAGAAGAGGAGCCCAAGGATTTTGGTTACAAAATTTATTTGAAAATCCACAATTATATATGAAAGCTAAATTATGAATGTGACACTTGTTCTTAATGTTTTTCCAATGGGTCACCTCATCTTATTTTTTCCCAAGCCTTTTACAGTGTGCCACGTGGCATCATTTCAATTGTGACATGTGTCATTTCCATAATAATGAAACATGGAATGACATGATTAATTCATGAAACAAGAAGTCACGCCAAAATTACAAAACCCTTAAAGTCGGGTACATTTGCCTTGTTCCATTGCATAAATCAGTGGATAAGTCAGGTGGGTTATTATTCACTCTATCAAAGGCATGGTTACCATGATGATAACATGAAGGGGCTAAGAACTTATAATTTGGGACCCAACTCTCTTCTCCCCACAGTTATTTAAACACTAAAAATAATGTTTAAATGATTTTATATCATCTTAAATTAAATTTAAGATGTGGGTGATTCGTATCATAGTATCAAGTATCGGCTGATACCAACACAACCCAAATACAATATCAGGGTTGTATCGGTATCGGCCGATACCTCTTTCATTTGAGTTTACATTTTTGTTTTTTTTTAAAAGGTGTATTGTATCAGCATCGGCCGATACATATCGGTCCTCCATGGACCGATACCTGATTTGACACCTTAATTCCTACTGTCAAAGTGATATTTCCTAATTGAAGTGTAACATGCCTAAAAATAATGTTTTAGGGAGATTTAAACCAATCGATCTGATAACTATGATATCAATCGTTATTTTCTAGTGATTGATTGCCTTATGAACAATTTATATTTGTCACAAGATATAATAATAAATCATACTTCAATAGTGTGAAATAAAAAGTATAATTTTAATGGTGTAATATCATTTAAACACCATTTTAGTGTTTAAATGTTGCATTATCCCTATAATTTATTAACTCCAACCATTTGTGCACCATGATGAGTTCAACCAGTTTGAAATCCATTGGATATAAGGGAATTTTGGCTTTCATGACTCTCACTTTCATAGGTTGACGTAAAAGTATATTTTATGTCAAAATCTCTTCTATCCAAATATTCTAAGGCCGTGTTTGGGATTGCTCTTTGGTGGCAAAGAACAACCTACTTAAAAGAGCAGGTTTAAATTTCTCTTTTGAAGAGGCATAAATTTAGCTCTTTCACTCTTCAAAAGAGTTGAGAGCACTTACAACTAGACATATCCCCATACTAACGTGCTCTTTGCCAGAACTGAGAGTTGTTCTTTGCCTCCAAAGAGCACCCTAAACCGATTAAATACCACGCATAAGTTCAAGTTCACTACAAAAAATAAGACTATTAGCGGTAGTTTTTTTAACAAAAAACTGTTGCTATTAATCTTGTCGCTACCAAAAACTGCCGCTATTAGTCCTGTCGCAACCAAAAAATGCCTTAATAATGAGTGCCGCTGAAACTCCTTATTTTTGTAGTGGCTATTGGAAAAAACCATGGTTTTGCGATCTAACCAATTTTTGGTCCAGTCAAACTCTTAAACTTTTTTTTTCAAATAGTCCCTCTTCATTTCTCTCTTTCCATTTATTCTTTTTTCTCCCACCTTAGAATTTGTCTGAATTGTTCTAATTTTTCTTGTTTTTTCTTTGTTTCTTAATAATGTTTTATTTTATTTTTCTTCTGAATAAGTGTGTTTGACTTAGCCAAAATTTTTCCTTATCAAATATATATATATATATATATATATATATATATATATATATATATGTGTGTGTGTGTGTTTTGGCCAAGTCAATTGCCACCCTAGCAAACTGCAATTTACAGTTCCGTTCAATTCATTTCCAACCAAAACTCTAAAAGCACCCACCTAGCCGAACGGCTCTAGACGATTTGATAGTTGGGGAGCATTATGTACTTTTAGAGTTTTTATGATATTTTTATCAACCCAACTTGTAATGCGACCTTTTTTTTTAAAGAAAATTAAAAAAATGACTACTTGAAGAAAGTTTTAAGGGAAAATTTCTAAAATCTCCCCTTTGAAGTTAATTTTCTAAATCCTCCCTATATTTTTGTAAATATCTAATAAATCCCTCTACTTAAAACTTAATTATCTAAATGTCTCCTCAGCCATAAATATTCACCTTAATACTAAAATTATTCTTAAAGGGGAAATGTTCTATAAAATGGGTTGGTCTGATGATTCACCTTAATACCAAAATTATTCTTAAAGGGAAAATGTTCTATAAAATGGGTTGGTCTAATGGCTAGTAAAAATTATATTAAAAGAAAAGTAAAAAATATATTATTTTCATGCGAAAAAAAAAAAAATTAAAAATTCAGTAAAAAATTAGAAAAACTTTGAGAAAATTAATAAAAAAATAAATATTTTTTAATCTCAAGAATAAATAGTAAAAACTGTATTTAAAATATAAATATTAAGGTGGATATTTATAGTTGACAGGGGCATTTAGATAACTAAGTTTTAAGTAGACAGATTTATTAGATATTTACAAAAGCATAGGGATGATTTAGAAAAGTAACTTTAAGGGGGAGAGATTTTAGAAAATTTTCCAAGTTTTAATTCTCTTGCAACCGGTAGCAGCCCAACACACTTATAGGGAACCTCTAAACGCGCTCACATCCCAAACCCTTGAAAAATATTAATTCCTTCGAATCAGTAGATATATGAAGACCGCTTTTGACCCCATTCTTCCACACAATAGATATTGAGATCCTATCAGTCGATCAATTTTTTATTTCATGTATCACAGTTCCAAAAAAAATGAGTCTTGAATTATATGACACACATCATGCTCAAACACTCACTACAAAAAATATGACTGTTAGCGACAGCCAAAAACTACCACTATTAATAAAATACTGCTGCTATTAGTCTTGTCACTATAAAAAACTGCCAATGTTAATTCTGTCGCTACCAAAAAATGCCTCAACAGCAAATGTCGCTGAAACACCTTAATTTTGTAGTGATTATTTTAGGATCATTCTTTTGGAATATGATGGAATCACAAATTAACGGTCAGATAGGTGTACTATAATCTCAAGAATTATTGTATGAAAGATAGCATAAAAAATAATCTCCAATCATTTGATTCCAAAAACGGATAGTTTTTAAGGGGTTTGAGACCTGTTCGCTTTGAGCGAACCAGTGGGCTTTAGAGGTCTCCGCACTTAAAAAGCATCTCAAACGCAAGTTAAATTGATCTTAAACGTACTTCAATGCACCGCCAGATTATACTTTATACCAACGTTTTTGCTTTGTCTGCCATTGGAGCCATTAAATGCCAAAAGCAGCTTTTGGATGATTTCTGTTGACCAAAATTCACAAAAGCCAAAGGACACTTTTTCGAAAGTAGGGATGCAAGTTTGACACGGAACACCGAAAACCGGCCCCCTCTCTGAATCAGCTCGAAAACCGATATAAATCGAATGAAATAAAAATGATTCGATTTTTAATTTTGGTAGTTGAAAACTGAAAATGGAATGATTAGCTTGAGTAAATTGATCCCTTAATGAGACAAACAGGCCAAAAAAGGCCCAAACCGACCCGAATCGGTGCTATGTACAAACCGAACCTACAACAGAAAATATCGTGTGTCTAACCAAACCCACCACATCTCCAGCCATCCAATCTTTACCCTAAACCGACAGTCCAACGTTAGTCGATCAGCGATCAAACAAAACCAACTAATCAAAAATCACCTCCCTAACATCCCATTATAAAAAAACAAACTCTTCTCTTCCTCTTCCCATCTCTTGTCAAAAATGGCTCTAAGAACCGAGAAAAAACCAACGAAAAAAAAATCGTAGCAGCAGCAACGAAAGAAAAGAAGGCAGAAAAGGGCCCCGTAGTAGAGAAGAAACCCAAAGCAGAGAAGAAGCTCCCCAAAGAAGCAGAGAAGCAGTTCCCCAAAAATACCCAACCTGAACCCAAACCGACCGAACCAAACGGAATACCCAAACAATCAGTTTCGGGTTGGATATTTTTGCAACTCGGTACACCGAACCGAACCGATTCATATTTCGGTTCGGTTTCAGTTTGTAGTGTACTGTGAACACCGAAAAAATGTACACCAAACCTGCATCCCTATTTGGAAGTCAGTAGTGACAAGTCTTTAGCTATGATGGACACTTAGGCTGCATTTGGCATGTCAGCTCAGCCGAACCTTCTCCTTGCTAACTCTCATCAAAGCATGATTTACTAACTCTAGCAGGTCCCTCCTTGCTTTCTCTAACTCTCTGTCGGAGCAAATAAAAGTTGTTTTGCCAAAGAGTGAGCAGAGAGATAGGAAAAACTAGTGGAGCAACAAAATTCTGCTTTGCAGGGAGTTAATAAGGAGAAGGGAGACCTGCTAAAGCAGATAGTAATAGAGTTGTCAAAACCAACGTTCCTCCATGCACAAAGTCCGTATAGTATAAATTCAAAAAACTCATCGAGGATGTGCATCAAATCGGATGGCTTGACGTTGAATGAGATAAAGTTGTCTGAAATTGTTGAAGAGGGCACCGTCAAGCTCATGGAGATCGAGATTCAAACATCCATAGAATCACCAACACTAAGAGGAGATGATGACGAGGACGAGTCCCTAGGCAGCCATGTGTAAGCATTCAAGAACCAATACGATGTCGCCGATGAATATGTGAGTAAGAGGAGGAGAAAAGTGGAGGGATTACCGTAGGTACGAGTGATGGCGAGGGCTGTGAAGAATGTTAGAAAGGAAAGTAGCAATATTGATAGCATCCAAATGGAGAACTTGAGCGTCTTCTTTAGTTCATCAGAAGCTTTGAAGCACCAATAGAGTAATATGAAGGAGCCATATGCATATTCTGTTAGAAGTTTCTATTTTGGTGGCCATCATTATGGTCAAACCTTTGACCATTGAATGGTATAAGATCAGTCTTGAGATGTACAGTTGCTATTCCGGTGAGTTTGAAGAGAATAGGCAACTAATTGTTGAGTCTTTCAGTTAAGGTATGATTGTGATTTCTAATCACACTATAATTAGAAATTAAAGTCCTCAATGGGAAAAGACTCTTTGGCTATAAATATAAGGGGTGTCTGGTCCCAACGATTGCTCGACATAATTCAATCCTCCCTATTGGCAAAAGCATCCCCATTGTGCTAGGAGATATTGAACGCGAGAAGATCGTTGAAGATCGGCGACACACCATTAATGGCTCACGCTCAAGGTGCGCATATTGTTTTAATTTATAGATTATATGTTTATTATTCTTGATTGATCATACGCCTAGATCCTAGGGCTTATTTTGGATGGTCGGATCGATAGATCCCTTTAATTTCCATCATAGTCGATATAAGCGACGGCGGTGAGGTCATTGATGGTTCGGATGATTGCGAGGGGTGTGGTGAGTGTCGGGAAGATAAGGCATAGGGTGGGTAATATCTTTGATCTCTCCATTTTTCTGGTGCACAATTTTAAGAAATACAGAGACAGGAGAGTGGAAGGTGAGTAACTCGAAACCATGAGCGTCTGGAATATAATTATATAAGGTTAGGGAGATTGGTTACTCCGACTTTTGCTTGGTCATGAAAGTCAAGCAATCCCGATACGAACCGTCCTAACATGTAGATGATGCTTCGATTCATATTGCACAAAAAGAATCAATTTTAGTCAATTTGGTGATTCTTCACAATTTTAAGAGAGGAGAGAGTGGAGGATAAATTCAATCAGCCAAAATGATAATAACATATAGGCATTGGAACCTTCCTAACATGTAGATGATGCTTCGATTCATATTGCACAAAAAGAGTCAATTTGGTGATTCTTCACAATTTTAAGAGAGAAGAGAGAGTGGACGATAAATTCAATCAACCCAAATGATAATAACATATAGGCATGGACTGTCCGCTTGAACGAAGACACAGATCCTCTATTGGTCAAAAAAGAGAAACCAACGAGTGAGAGTTTTTTTTCAATTTAGACAATAAAACCCTTCTTATTTACACTGATAGATATAAGCTTGAAGAATGCGGTTGCTGAAAATAAAAAATTAAAGGTCATTTGTGGAAAATTATACTTGAAAATGTAGCTTCCTCTTAGGTGCCCCTGTTAGAAACCATTTTCAATGTCATTTGTTTTATTGGAGAGAATATTTTATTCTTTTTACAGGGACAAATATGTAATTAAATTAGAGGGTTTGAGTGTAGTTCATTCTTGCCGTATATAGAAATCTACCCCCAGTGTACCATTCTATCAACATTAAATAAGGATGGTACCAAAGTCTTTAGAAATTATATTTAAAACAACTCTACCTTCTCCACCAAAGACTCTGGCCTTCAAATCTAGAAAGAGCCTTCAAAGGTACGATGTCACTTCACAAAGCTTTTTCTCCTTACCTAACCATCTCCTCCGTAAGATTGCAATGACCTACTCACATGGGTCTACTTTTCTAGGGTAAGAAAGATCAAGGAGGTAAAGGACATTTATATTTTAAAAATGCTCTATCAATCAAGTTTATGTTATCTTTTAGACCACTCCTTTCAACTTTGCCTCCTTCTCAATCAATATTTCTCCTTTTTACTACTTCCAAAGTTCTTATTCTAACCATCAATGGCGGTGGTGTGTTTGGATCAAGAACACAAGAATAAACATCCACAAGTTTTGGATGCAACTTGTCTTCATATATGTTTTTTTTGAATATTATTTGTAATAGTATGAATTTATTTGTTATGCTCTTCTTCTTAATTGATTTCGTAAAGTTTTTATTTCTTTTTATTTTTAAGGTCCATACTCCATAGAGAGGATTCGAGATCGATTACAAGATATTTACTTCACCACATGTTTTATTTTATTTTATTGTTGAATCAACGGGTGATATCAATGATAAAATAGGTTTACTAGAGCCCATAAAGAAAAACATACTGTATGCTTCTTTCAAAGAGTTTTTTTATGATTTTTAATTTGTTCTCACTTTGTAAAAAATTAGGAGATGAGATTGCCGCCTTATTTTAGAAGATAAGAAGGCATGATTCTGCTTTATTAAATTTTGTATTTAATGTTAACAAGGACCTGCTAAAGGCTCTTTTCTGCAGGGAGCTGCTGCTAAAGAAGGGAAATTCATTTGTTTACAACTCCCAAATGATGTAAGTAATATGCTATTCACAGTATAATTTTTGAATTTTAAAATCTGCAAATTTCAATTTCTATATTTAATTTTCTTTCTTCCTAATTTCAGGTCGTATTCATGACATTAATCGTGGCTCTAGTCTTCCCACCGAATTTGGCAAGGAGAAGAAGGATTCCTTCATTCGTGCCCTTACCTTAAATACTTCCCAATCTCCCAACAATGTTAGTTTATTATTATTATTATTATTATTATTATTTTTCCGTTATAAAGTTGTAGTTAGTATTGAAAAAGTAAAGAGACCCACATTGTTCTCATCTTCTATTTATATATTTGAACAATATGGGTGGTGCAGCAATTGATTTCATTCATAAGATCCTATATGGTACCTGAAGGGTTCCCAGATAGTGTTACTCTCTCATGTGTTCCCTATATGAAATGGAGAGCTTTAAAGGTATTACTTTTTTAATTTTAATTTTATTTTAGAGAATGATTATTTGAAATAATTAAATTATTAGCTTTTAATTCCTTTGATGCCTTGCCATGCTTACTTTCTTAATGATATTATTATTTTGTCTATAATAATATAGCACTTCTTTGGTGGAGTAATGGGTGTCTTCACAACACAGACACTATTGAGTTCAGTTGGAGTTTCTAGAGATAGAGCCACTTCAGGCACTATTGCTATTAATATGATTCTTAAGGTAAGGCACATGTTTGTAAAAATAATGATATCTTTCATGTTTTAATACAAGCTGTTTAGCATTATCTCTCCACGAAAAGAATGTAGCTCTCTCGTAGGTGGCCCTATTAGAATCTATTTTCAAAGTTATTTGTTTTATTGGAGAAAATATTTTATTCTTTTTACATGGACAAATATGTAATTACATTAGAGTGTTTGAGTGTAGTTCATTCTTGCCGTGTATAGTAATCTACCCGCAGTGAACCATTCTGCCAACATTAAATAAGCATGGTACCCAAGTACCTATAAATTATATTAAAAACAACTCTAACTTTTTCACCAAGGTTGCTTTTCTTCTAGAGCACAAGGATCATAGTTACTAATTGTAATAGCCTGAAAATTTTGAACAAGAAATTGACTACATCGATGTTCGTGTACGGCACGAAAATTGAGATGAATTTAAAAATTAGTAAATAATATTGTTTGAAATAATATTAGCCTGTAATTAGGTGAATTCACGTATGAATTCTCACTTAAATCCGAGTCATGCAAGACGTCGAGACGGTGTGCTACACCGCATCGACTGTGTTCGTGCTTCACACCGAAGTCAAAACCTTGGAATTAAACTGAAATATCAAAGATATTTCAGTTTGGTAGCTTATAAAGGAAGGAAGAGACCTAGAGAGATCTCCTCTCTTCTTCTTCCTTTGGTTCTTGAACAAAACTTTGGAGCTAGCTTTGGTTTGGGGGAGTTCTTCATGAGAAACAGGGTTAGCGATACCCGGGATTGTGAGTTGTCTAAGTTAGGGTATGTAGAGTTCAATAAGACGAACTCAAGTATAGTCTATGAGTGTGTGAGACCTCAGCGTGCTGAACCAGAGCCAAAAGTCTCCTTGACGGAGGCACACCGGCGATAAATTACGAGAGCCGGATCCGAAACCCTCGTTTGGATCGATTTGCCGAAACCCCGAAAGGGCCCAACTAAATGTGAGTCCGTGTGTTTAAAAATGGGCAGTTGGATGCCCTTATATGTGTATGTGAGTGTGTATTAATGGTTGTAAGAAACCATTAATGAAAATGAGTTAAAAATAGGGAAGTAGATGACCTCCATTAATGACAGGAGTTCTGTCATTATTGATTGATCAATGAAGGCATTGATCGATCAATGACAGTTAGTGATCGATCAATGAAAGCCATTGATCGATCAATCTGTACAAGACAAAGAAGAGAACAGAACCTTGAGAATTCTAGAAGTTCAGTGCTCGAAGAGCATTGATCGATCAATCCTAGGTATTGATCGATCAACAAGAGAGTGATCGATCAATGGCAGTTGGTGATCGATCAACAAAGGTATTGATCGATCACTGGTGTGTATTGATCGATCAATAGAGGCATTGATCGATCAATCTGTATAAGTGTTAAATGTGAACAGAAGGTAGGAAATTTAAATTTTAGGCTATTGATCGATCAATGAGGGTATTGATCGATCAACAGGAGGCATTGATCGATCAACCAAGCTGGTGATCGATCAATTTTGGCTGTGTTAAAGTGAGGTGAGAAGAGGTTATTGATCGATCAACAAGGGTATTGATCGATCAATGATGAGTAGTGATCGATCAATAGAGGCTATTGATCGATCAATTGACTCCTATTTTCAACTGCCTTGATTTTGTGAGTTGAATACTACTGGACACCGCGCCAGTTCACATCCCGACATTCCTGACATGTAGAATACTATATTTATGGTCTAGGATCAAACCATGACGCCTTGAAAAGCTTTGGATTTGTTTAGAAGAGGTTTTGACCTGAGGTAGGGAAAAATCAACCTAAACTGTTTTTGAGTATGATTTCATGTTTATTTCATATTTGCGCCCTGATTTCTGTTGTTTTTAACAAGCATGTAAGCATATCATAAATTCCTGCTATCTCTGATTCTGTTTTCTGAATTGTTTCTGAAACCTACTCCTGATTTCTGCTATCTGATCTGTGAGGTCTATGTGTGTATGTGATTTGATGATTTAACCAGATGATCCCCACCGATCCGGTGGTATATCCGAGCCTGGCACACTTGTGCAGCTGCTTGAAATCCCTCGGCACAATTGCACTCCATAGATGAGGCATTGTTGCAAACTAAAATTATTCATGTGAACGACGATTGGTTGGGGTTTCCTATCGGTAAATTTCTGTTTACTTCGTGTTATATATTCACGAGAGTTTCTTAAGTTAGAAAACATGCACAATTTAAGTCTCTGATCATATACTTGCATAACATCTGATTCTTGTTTAAAAGCTCAGTATTTGATTCGATTTGTCATGATCGTATGTTCTGATTTGATTCATGTTTTGAGATAGCATGATCTGCATATTCAATTCATTTTAGTTGGAATTCTTCTATTGAGCTATGATGTAGCTCACCCTGTTGTAAACCATTTATAGGTTTTGAGGTCAGAGTTCGCACCAAGAGCGACAATCGACACAAATGAATTCGGCCGAGGCCGAGGACGAGGACGAGGAGACTACATCCAAAGCGATTCAGTTCTATCAAGAGTCTACCGGTCTGTGCTTGTATTTTGATATTCCGGATTGTTGTGTGCCTGGTGGCCACCATCTGTATATATATATATATATATATATATATATATATGGATATTGTATTTCGTGTTTTATACATTCTATTGGAACCACTATCAGGAACCATTGTTTGGGTGATGGATGTCCATCACCAATGGTTCTTCTTGGTTCCTTTTTGGGAATGTATATTCTTTTGGTAAATAGAATTACATGCTTTATTCATTGTATTCAATCAATTATTATAAATGCCTTATGTAATGATTCGACCTACCACTGCTGGACAGTGTTTGCTTGATTTTCGCTATACGAGCAGACACTTTATGATTTGTCCCGGGGGCCATCTAGAGTATGATCCTGATGGCACGGATTTTTGGGTGTGAAAATTCGGGCTGTCACACTAATGTTTACTTAATTTATAGTATATAAATTGCATTTGAGGCATTGTTTTCAACCTACCTTTGAGAAAACAATTCACAAGGAGGTTATAGGTTTCATGGACAACATATTTTGATTGGAATAAATATCTAATCATTTGATATATTCTCTTTAAGTGAATGATTTTTATTATTGCAATTTAAATGAATTTGGTTATAATTTTAGAATTATTATGCATAGTTAGTTTTTCTTTCTTTCATGTAACAATCTTATTAGCAAAGGCCTAAACCCTAAACCCTCATAGGTAGCATCTCGGGCCTCTCTCTCTCTCTCTCTCTCTCTCTCTCTATATATATATATATTAAAACGATAAGAAAATTTTGCCAAAGCGCGTTTTTGGTATCATAGATATCGAATAAATATTAGCCAATACGGCTCAAGGGAATGTATGGATGGGATTTAATATAATTCCTTTAAGAGTTCAGTCTATCTATTCTTGCACCGGACAACATACACTCCAACTGCTTGAGGAAATGTTTGAATGGAGTTGAATGTTGTTTATACTCTTAAAGCCAGGAACTTGCTTCTAGGTTAGGTTAGGGAATTTAACTGATCAAATTTTTAAGTGGTTGTACTTCATATGAAAATCAGAGAGTCGAAAAAGATTGAAGAACAAAAATAAGCAATCCTATAAATCTCCTTGAGTTGAACATTATATATGTTGATTATGCATGAAATATGCTTAGTGGAGTAGCTAGTTGCACTACAAATTGTCTATGCATTGAGGCGGGAGGGTTGGGTTCAAGATCATTACAAAAAGGTTATACCATATTTAGACCGCGAAGAAGTGTATCATATCTATATTCTCGTTGAAGATGCATATATGTCATGTTTCTTTATAAGAAATACCTCTTCGGTTTCAAGTTGAGGCAGTTTAATTTTAATAATTTTAGAGTTTTTTCTTTAACCTATTTCGTGTTTTGGCTGATGAACTTGTAAAGTTCCTACCCTTCAAGCTCTCATGTAGTCATGTCATATGTATGTAAGGTATTTAAATGTTTGATTATTTGTAAATGTTGGTACTTGATTGCTTGTGATTATTTGGAAGATCGCTCTTAGGTTACCTCTATGGAACCTTCAATTTTGCATCCATATTTTTTAGTTTGTGCAATAATATTAGCCCTAAAATCTATAATTGTATAAATATAAAAGTAGTCCAAATATATAAAAAAATTTGTAACACATATAGTAGTGTTGTTGGGGTTTACCGGATTTTGAATTCAGTCTGTTATGACTCCTTTTTCCCGAGTTGGTAGGTGGCCAAAATTTTCTCTTGGCCCTACCTAAGCACGGGTCAAACAATCTACCATAATCAAGCTTGTTTCAATGAGAAAAATGCTCTCTACAAGCCTTAGACTTCGTTCAAATGATTAAGACAATCTAAGAAGTTGGCTTTATAAGCACACTAATTACCCCTAAAAATTCTATTGGAGGGAAAGAAGTTGAAGAGTTGGAGGGAAACAATGAGAGAGGATATGAAGGATTGCAAGATTACAAAGAGCCAAATATTAAAAAAATAGAAATAAAACTCATAAGCCAACCCTAAATAAATGGAATAAAACTATTTTAGGGATAACAGTTTATGGGATAATGGCACTTGACCAACATTTAGACACCAAATGGTGTTTAAATGATCTTACACCATTAAAATCACACTTTTAATCTCACACCATTGAAGATTGATTTATCATTGTGCCATATGCACACATCTATGATCAATCTAAATTTCCCAAGCGACAATCCATCGTTGGGATACATACCAGCTAAACGATCATGCTTATAAGTGGATGTAAACCATTTGATCGGCGAACTTTAATATCATCCATCAAAATAAAGAACAAATGTTGGTGTTGGAGTTCACAGATCAGATGATTCGAATCTCCCAAAAAGTTTGACTTTTAGACCCATAACCTTCAATTGATGATTTATCACTTTGACGGTTTGGATTTTCAAGATCATAAGCCAATAAATGGTGTAAGATTGTTTAAACACCATTTGGTGCTTAAATGACGGCTAGAGAGTCGGTCCCTAATTTATAGGGTACTTCTTGCCAACGCAATTACTGAAAGTCCTCACATGAGCAACCCTTGTAGCACATTGACAGGTTGAAATCAAACGACGGAGATTGTTTTTCACACCGATATTCCACACAATGAATCTTGAGACCATAATCTTACCGTTGGGTATTTTTTTATTTCATGTGTAATGGATACAAACAAATGGACGTAAACTCACATTTGAGTGTGATTTGCGTCATGTGATTTTAGGCCACTTTTTGGTATCCATGTCATGGCATGGAATAAAATATAGATTGTCTAATGGTACGCTTATGGTCTCAAGATCCATTGTGTAAAAGATCAGGGCAAAAAGTGATCTCTATCGTCTGATTCAAAGTAATCAATGGGGTTTAAAGAAGTTTCGAAAGTTGGCGCTTTCAGAAATCGTGTTGGTGCAAATAGAGGTACCCTAATTCATATGCTCATCAATAGTTCTGTGGCAGTTGATGCATGGTTATTTTGGCATGTGATTACTTAAGAGTTGGGGTTGAAAATGAAAACCAATCATCTCCTACAATAGTAGTATCTCTTTTGGTGATTTTATTAAGATGGTTGTAAATTTCATAGATTGCAAAAAATTATGAGGAGTCTCTTAAGATGGTTGTAAATTTCATCGATTGCATAAAAAATTGTAGAAAACAATAGGACACGTGCAACGCACGCGCATTTCACTAATATATATATATATATATATATATATAGGAAATGATCATATGACTCGAGAGTCAGGTGTGAGTGGAGCCAGGAGACAATTTAGATCTCTGCGGTCAATGTTGACCGCGGCATAGAGACGCACTACAAAAATAAGGTGTATCAGTGGCACTTGCTATTAAGGCAGTTTTGGTAGCGGCGGGACTAATAGTGGCAGTTTTTGGTAGCGATAGGACTAATAGCAGCAATTTTTTGTTAAAAAAAATTGCCGTTAATAGTCTTATTTTTGGTAGTGACGTATGGTCTCCCTCTTAAATCACAGCATGACTCGAGTTAGGTGATTGTTATATACTTAGAAACTTAAAAATATTCCCATAGAAACTTAAAAAGTTCATTCAAAAACTACAAATATCATATACCAATACTAAATAATAATAATAAAATATAATATTTGCATATGTTTAACTTTTCAACGACCTTCCTACTCCATATAACATAAAGTCATTGTGCTTTGTGGACCCATGAGCCAATCGAAGTAAAGAAGCATACAATCAAGAGCTAGAACCAGAGAAATAACCTAATTGTAAGGTTACGATTCTTTTCTTTCTCTGGTTCTAGTTCCCAATTCTATACTTCTTTACTTCGATTGGCTCGTGGCTTTACGATTTCTTTTCTCGTTCTCTCGTAAACTGGCATTTCAGCTACGAGATGACTCTTCTTCAGCTTTGGGAGCTCTTATTAGCACATATTTATACTTTCTTCTTCTTTTGTTTGCTGTTCTAAATATCCATTTATCAAAGCATCGTCAGTAACAAATTGTGGACTAACAATACTTAGTTGAGGGTATTAAGATGGAAAAATATGTGATTGATCACACTCCAAACTTAAGTTTTGATTGTCCCTAGCAAACAAAGGAAAAATACATATTCCTAACTAATAAATTAAATGCCACTTTCGTAAGGAGCACGATTGCATATAGCAGATGCAATAATCTTTTAAACCCCTAAGTGATCCCTAGTGGAGGAGCTGTGTCTCTTAATAGGTTTTTAGTGAAGGTACTTACAAACTTTAAATATTTTTTTGAATTTTTCAAAAAAATTTCAAAACACTGAACTTCTATTAGTATACTAGCTAATCATCACATAGTTGCAAACATTTTTAAAAATATGATTCCATTCATCAATTACTTCCCATTTTATCAGTTATCCTTAATTAGATCTTCAATAGTCTTAATTCATGCAAAGTGTGGAGTGTATGCATCTCAATGACAAAATTCATTCATTATAGATTTTTCTAAATTACAAATTTAGAAAACATTTTCATTTGAATCTCATTGTGACATATACTCTCAAAGAATACTGTAGTTGTTGGGTCTCTCATTGTGGCATACACTCTCAAAAAATATTGAAGTTAATGGTCTTGCTAAGAAAATGGTCGAGATAAGAAAAAATAAAGTGTATCCACTAGTTTACTTGCTTATTACATTGGCCTTAACCCTTCATGTTGCAACTGCCACTATTGAAAGAGCATTTTTAGCTATGCATATTCTGAAGAGCAAGTTGCGCAATTTAATGAGAGATGAATTGATGAATGATTGTTTAATCATATATATCGAGAAAAATGTTTTTAATTAATAGCATCGATGATGAAAAAATCATAAATTATTTTCAAAATATGAAAACTCATCGTGGACAATTGCCATGATAATTAACAATGATCTATGAAAATTAAAGTACATTTTTTGTAAGTAGATGATATACTTTGCTTTTGTTTATTTATATATTTTTAACGCTTTATTATATATATATATATATATATATATATATATATATATATATATATATATATATATATATATATATAGCGTTTACTTAAAAAAAATTAGCATTAATTGATTAGATGATCACCCTATAAAAAAGTCAGGGCTCCGCTCCTAGTAGGTGAGCTTTTAGTATCCGCTTTTAGTATTGCATAAATGGGTCTATAAATTAGGTGAGCTTTTATTGTTTCCACCAGAGTTACAACCTTACAATACCCATTGAAGCAATGGTCAAGTTCAATTGGTTAAACCTGATTTTATTTTCAACTAAGACTATATGCTATTCTATAAAATTGGAAACTTCTAGAAGTCGAGATTCTCTCATATCCAATGATTGCAAATTCGATTGAATATGAAATCAGGTTCAATCAGCGGTTCAGGGGCAAACCAAGTGTTAAAATTATAAAATAAAGAAGAAAAGAAGAAGATGAATGATAGAAAGAAGAAGACATATTGCCACAATCGATTACATTGTTTAGGGCTTATTACTGTGTTCTCACACAAGAAAGTGTATAAATAAGATTACAAATATAACCTTAAGCGATTATCTAGAAGTGGGTATAAATATGGGTAAGTGGATAATTATCTAATAAGGTATATTCTAATACCAAGGGCCGCATGAACCTTTTGATTCTCTCCATGTTATTTAAAGTCTGTATACATCAGAAGTGCACGTCCCACTCACATGAATGATGCATCTGAGCCCAATCACAGCCATGCGGTACTAAAATACAAGTTAGTATTGTATATAAATATGCACAAAATTGATCTAAGATCATCTGAAAAAAATCATTGGTCACCATCAAATCAATGGTTGCCACTTGGTTTCAAAAGGGATAATAAAATATTAAAACATTTTGTCGATCCTTTTAGACCATTAGATCAAGGCCAACAAATTTTATTTTATAGTAGAGGTTAAACTTAGTTCGCTAATTTGTTTGATTCAAATTCGGGTTTGTAATTTGTAATTCACTATCTTTAAAGGAATCCAATTCACTGAGTTAGGATGAGTTTTAAAATTATTAATTAATTACATAAAATCTTAAATTCATATCATCTCTTTATGTTTTTAAAACTTTATATGAATCAAATTCCTATGAATTAATTCCACAATTTGCTTATTATGCCGAATTATTCGCTATATACAATTCGCGATTCGTTGGATAAGTGAGTGAATGAAGTAACATACGGTTAACCATATGGAAAGGTCCGCGATTCGTTGGATAAGTGAGTGAATGAAATAACATACGGTTAATCATATGGAAAGGTCCCACGTAACTCATTGAGTACCATGTGACATTGCCGCACCGAAAGGAGCTAGACCAACTCAGTCTCTCAAAGGAAGCAATATTTTAAGAAGCAAATCGGAACCACGGTCGGTACATGGCCTTCTCCAATTTCGATCACTATTTATGGTCAGACTTGGGAACCGTCCAATTGGAGGGTCCAATTGTTTGACCGTGTGAACCCCAGGATTTTCAAAGAATCCTACGATACTCACTTAAGCGTGACAGTTGTACTTCCAACCAGATGATTGGACCGGTCAAACCACACGGTTTAATCAGTTAAGTACGAGATTTTGTAATCAAAGATACTGTCTTTGCAACTCTTGGTTTTACCATTAACACCGTTGACTGCTTTGAATAAGATGATGAAGACCCTTTTCATCCAATTCTCTCACATAACATAACTTGAGATCATGGCCAACCTATCAGACGGTCAAATGTTGATTCTACATTGAACACATCCCTAAAAGTGACATGAGTACTCTTCTCATGATATGTCATGATTATTACACTTTAGAGATGTCAGTCACGTTGAATCAACATCTGACAGTCTAATATGTGGGCCATGGTCTCAAGATCTATATTGTATGAGAGATTGGGACAAAAAATGATCTTATTGTCCGATTCATGGTAGTCAACAGTGTTAACAATGGAACCATCAGTTGCGAAGACCGAATCTTCGTTTGCAAAAATCGACAATCTATTATACGGTATGGCTATTATCACTTGTTTTCAAAGTAAATATCAAATAGTTTTTCACAGACGAAAATCATTGACTGATTTGAATCAGACGATGGAGATTGATTTTTGTTCCAATCTTTTCCATGATAGATTTTAAGATCATGACAGCCTATCAGACGAATAAATGTTGATTCCACATGGCTCACGACCCTAAATGTAATATCTCGAAAAATCACGTTAAACAGTGACCTCGGGATCCATGCCTGATTGGTCACAGGTTTGACCAATTAGGAGTTCAATAGCTAGCATAGAGTGTGATGAAACGATGAGATGTGATAAATTGATTGACTGTGTGGTGTGTGATGTAAATGTGAAGTCATATACACCTATCGCGGTGCATGTGCTCAACACACAAGTGAGAGGAGAGATAAAAAGTTTAATAACCCTAAATTTATGTTTTGGGTTGTTGGAAGAGAAGTAAAGAAGAGAGAGAGAGGAGTAAAGAAGGGTTGAGCAAGGAGTTATTGTGGGTGATTGGAAGGGGGATTCAAGCATTAAAGAGACCGATTCAACGCGAAGGATCCGTTCAAGCCAAAGCTTGTATCCTAGCCTTCCAACCACTTGATTTAAATTAATTTGAGATTGATTGAAGGTAAAATTATTGTAGATTAAATGCATAGATTAAAAGGTTAGATTATAGTTAGAAATGAGCTAAAGTATAGGATAAAGGCTTAGAAAAATGGAGGAAAAAGTAAAGGAAAAGATTGAGAAGGACAGCCAAAAGGGGGCTGAATCTGGCCATTTTGATTAATCGAAAATGAGTTTCGATTAATCGATTTTGGCTAAAAAGTTGAAAAGTCAAAGGACCCCGATCTCGATTAATCGAATTGAGTTTCAATTAATCGACTTTGAATTTCGATTAATCGATTTGGTTATCGATTAATCGACTGGGAACCTACAGTGAACGCCAGTGGAGAAAAGAAAAGAGCTTGGAGAAATCGACTAATCGAAATGAGAGTTCGATTAATCGATTTAGAATTTCGATTAATCGATTTGGGATCGATTAATCGATTTTGGAAACTCGATTACTCGAATTGAGAATCGACTGGATAGAATGGAGAATTTCGATTAATCGAATGGGGATTCGATTAATCGAATGGGAATCTCGATTAATCGATTTGAGAATCGATTAATCGATATTAAATTTTGATTAATCGATTTTGGAAATCATTTTGGAGTTCGATTAATCGACTGTGCCAATTTTTATTGACTTTTGAGTTTGACCTTAAGATTCTTGGAGGGTCTTGGACCTTCTTTATTATATTTTTAGTGATGTATTTCACATGTTATATGGTATCATAGGTGGTACGTGTGGGCTTGGGCACAAGGAGCCACGTGGGACCTCGATGCATGATCAAACAGAGACTTGAGGTAGGGAACACCTTGAACATGTACTTTATTTTGTAAGAGCATGTATGTAGTGATATAGAATTTAATTCAAACTGTTTTTATTGCTTAAGAGTTTGTGAAAAGTGTGTGTGTGTGACATCTATAAGAGTGATTATAATGAGTCATCCCCAGTGGATGAGGAAGTAAAGAAATAAGAGCATCAGGTGTGATGCAAGTGAATGGATACATCCCAGGGATGTATCCAAGATTGAGTTATGTCTGATAGGGCCTAACTGATATAAGATAGCACACTTACACGGTGAATAACTATATGTAAAACACTTGATATTTTTGTTATTTGAGGTTTGATAGGGTACCGCACCGACGTAGCGGGATATCCACGACTGACACGGCAGAATATCCGTGACCGATACGGCGGCGAAACCGTAGGCCAGTGCGGAGGCTTATCCGTACACAATAAATACACCCCAGAGGTGTTGAGTTGAGATAAGTGAAATCCCGTCACCGATCCCCAGGGGAAAGGGGCTTGGGTACTAATTATATTCCTAGGGAATACGTCTAAAACTGTCTATATAGATGACGATGATGGGTATCTCATCGGGGCTCGATGCTATATTGCTCGGGGATTACTTAAGTTGAAAGATTAAGTTTTGTTTTAGGCCTTTTCAGTATCATTCATGAATAATTAAAAAACATGAGTAAACTATCAGTAAAACATGATTATTTTCAACTATTTTTCATCAGTAAGTGCATAGACACATCATGTATGGCATATCATAGAATATATGTGAGTTGTAATTTATATGTTCAATTGTGTTCTGTTCCCTATTGAGCTAGGATGTAGCTCACTCTTTAGACTATACGTCGCAGGTCCACTATTAGCAGCTGCCGAGACTTCAAGGGACGTTGACCCTAGTGAGTCGAACCTTGCGGCCGTAGACGAGTTGGAGCCACCTCCTGAGGACTTCTTCTAGGGGACTCCGTTGTGCAGCTTTGAGGGTTTTTGTGAGATTATTGGTATGGCTTGATATGTCAAGCCTGATTTTTGGTTAAACAATGTAATTAAAGTTTGGGATTATTCTTTTGAGCGAACCATCTGTGATGATTAGCTATCATCAATGGTTCGGATCGATTCTCCATTCATGCAGAGACATGAAGGTAGAACTGTCTTTTGAGAAATACTTATATGACAATTTAATTCTGCAGTTTATTTATTATTTTAATTCAGTTCATTGCTTGATATACCAATGTTCCGTGCATAGCTAAGGGGCACGATCAAGATGATCGTGCTGATGGCACGGATTTTGGGGTGCCGAAATCCGGGCTGTCACACTAAAAGTGAAGATCAACTCTTTTTCTCATAATCTAGGTTATTTTTGCGAATGTGTTTTACGTGAAATCAATATCTGAATGTCTGCTTTGCGTAACACCATCTTAAAAAAAAAATATTTTTTTTTGTTGAGAACGAACAATCTCTTTTGTTTAGTTCATATGGATCAATTATTTTAGTCCTCGAAAAAATGTGTGATCCCTTCCCCGAAAATGGGTGAGAATAGCCGAACCGTACGATATAATTAACCCGTTTCATAGATATGATTTAGATGGACCGGTCCGTCCAACCGCTTGAACCAAGAACCGGTCAACTTGGAACTGTTTCCATTTTGTTGACCAGTTGACAAACCATGATCAACACCGTTCGTTGACCGCGCAAAACAAACCATCCGAATTGGGACCGTTGGATGCACAGTTCGGTCGACGGTCCGCTTATTTAAACATTGAATACGCTGACTCAGGCAATATTTTTCCTATATGTAGACGCAAAACTTCTCTGTGGGCGCCAGCCCCCAACGTTTTATCTCGTCAGATTTCCAGTTCCAAAAATAATCTTTTTTTTTTTTTTGTAAATTTGAGAATCAAAAATAATCTTTTGATAAAAGCCAAAACGCAACTTTATGATCACATCACATGTGGGCACTCGCAATTTAATACGAAAAGGCATGGTTTTTGGCCTTTACTCCAAAAAGTTAAATATTAAATGGAGGAGTTGGAAGTAAAAGAGAGTCAGATATTTTTTGCAACAAGTCTTGTATATAATTTATTAACATCTAACCTAGTATGTAACAAGTTTTGACCATTAAAGTGACTCTGATTAGATGTTCCTGATCAGCGCACACCACACCAACTTTTACTAGCCCATAGAGGTTAAATTTTGTTTTGTCCTGAGGTCTAAATCACCCTAGGACCACCCCATGTTGGGTGGGAGATGTAGCACTATTTGAACCAATCAAAGCCCTAATTAAAATTTATAATTAAATAATAAAAAAATTCGAAAGAAGCCCTTAGAGTCAACCTCACCTTTTTGCCTACAATTGTGCCGGGACATACCTTATCATGGCATTGCAACCTCTAACGTCTCTATTCCCCAACAGCTTCTAACTCTTCTCATCCCTATTCTTTCATACGGTCATTTCAATTTGATATCAAATCAGCCCTTTCCAGACGACAAGTCGAATCAATGAATATCAAGTCACTCTCATTGATTATGTACTGTAGGAAGAGGGAGCCTTTTATCCTGCATCATTCGTCGCAAAAGTTAATTTCCATAGATTTTGTGGCAAGTGGCAAGTAGGGATGGCGATTCAGATAACCAATATTTAAAATTTTGGTTATCAGTTTCGGTCAGTGGAACGGAAACGAACCCATTTGATTCCAGTTTTTTCTTGCCCCCCTATTGCCAAGCTAATAGTAAAACCCTTGTCAATTCTGTTGGCATGTGTGGCCTATATAGTTGTTGTGCACTCATGAAATGGGAAACAAAATCTTACTCATATAGCTATTGTGTGTTATTTTAATGAAAAATAGAGTCTCGTTTACTCGGGACACTTTCGATGTGACGCCAGATTAATAGGAGAAAATAATTTCTCCATAACGTTGAATAATCCGAATGTTAGAAGATCTCTAACGCACCTATGTAGGGAGGCTTACTACCACCTATGAAAGACATCTCGAAAAGATATCACTAATATCGCAAAAGTGTATATCTGTTCTCGAGAAAACACTCACGTTATTGGCGATCTCTAGTCTCACGACAAATCTCGTATTGATCCGGCTCACATCCGACGAGGCGATTTATTTAGTGTGATTCATTCTTTCACTGGTATTAGAGCTTGCTGTTTAAGGAGCCATATTAAGATTAAAGTTTTGATCCGAAAGATCGTAAGTCTATCGTCCGATCTTTCGCCGTCCGATCTTTGTACACTTCTCTGCCAAATCGATCTCTGGCCACACGAGGCTCAGTTCCTATTTTTCACCGTCCTATCTTCTCACCATCGAACCAACTGATTTTTGGCCGTCAGATCTTTGGGCGTTGGATCTGTTGATTTTTGGCCGTCTAATCTTTGGCCAACAAATTTTTGGACGTCAGGTTTGTTGATTTTTGACCATATAATTTTTGGCCTAACGATTTACACAACAATCAGATTACGGTCGAATCCAAAGGAGATTTGACTTTCACGGAGGCCCCCAAGAATGATTATTGTCTGGATGAAGGTGGTAATCCAAAGGAGGTGGAGCACAAAGCATTAAGCAAAGCCACAGGTTTGAGAGGGTACCATTCCCTCATGTGCTCTTTTGCTTAACGACGGTCCCTGTGGATCACCCGTGGCCCCTACATGGTTTACAGTAGGGCTTCTGCAGAAATTCAAGAAAAGCTAAAGAGGAAAAGAAATTAGGGATTTCTGGACAAGATTTATCTACTGGTGCCAGATCTCATTTGGTGAAGGCATCATCGTCGATCGTGGTTGTCGGATTTATCATCGTTGTTGTGGGATTCCTCATTGCTTTTGTTGCGGTTGACATTGGCCATCTTCATCTTCGGCGACGACAATAATACTGGAGCAAGCAGCAAACAACAACGAGTAATAAAACAAACTAACTCTGTTGCGTTTTGTGTTTTGTGTATAAAATATTATACATTCACTAGCTTCCTCAAGAAGCCACCTTTAGATTAACTTTGTTGTTGAGCACTACACAAATCTCTTGGTATATGTTAAAAGAGCCACTTAAGCCGAGCCGAGCCTTTAAAGCCATCACACAGGTTGTTGCCCTTATTGCAAGAAATTTCTGCAGCATATTTATTTATAGTATAAATCTCAAATACCAAATTGTGGTATTAGTGATATATTTTTGGGCGATATCTTTGGTTATACAACTCGGATTTTCGATCTACTTGAACCTGTGGATTCAGGTTACCAAGGCGCATCTACCCACATCACTGATTCAATATCCAGAGGTTGTTACACCGTTGGATCAAAAAAGGTCATTCTCATACTTGATCAGTAATCTGTTTGGAGCGCACTCTGGTCAGCCTTCTCTAACCCTCATCTTTTAATTTATTATTCGAATATCAGTATAAACAGTTTAGATTTGCTTTTGATACAAAATGACACATAGTATAGTCGTTCACGAACTCTCCAAAATTAAAAAATTAAACGACTTAAATTATGATATGTAGAACGTAAAATTGAATACCTTCTAATCCACGAGCGCATATACTATGTGCTGAAATCTGATCCCCCTATTCTCGGTGATAGACCATCCAGGGAAGATAGAAATATATTTGATAAATTTGTACAAGATGATTTGATTGCAAAAACATCAATTTTGACTTTTATGTAAAATGATTTGATAAAAGTCTTTAAAATTTATGATACCACTAAAATTATGATGGAGGCCATTGCCCTAAAATATGATAACGTGTCTGAAGCCCACAATTAATTACTCTTTCAACAATACAATTCTTATAAAATGAAAGAATGAGAAAATATTGTTGAGCATGCCAATAAAATGACAGCAATGGCTTAAGACCTTGCTGCTGTAGGCAACCCAATTAATGAAAAAATATAAATTTCAAACATCCTTAGCAGCCTACCTCCTTCATGGTCCATGGTCACCACCGCCTTAAGATTGAATGGTACTGCTTAAAACATGATGAATCTTCCTTTAAAATTAGCCCTTGAACAGGAACACTTGAATTAAAACAAAAAGAGTGAATTAATGGTAATTCACGAACCATCTAAATTTCAAAATAAAAATAAGTTCAAGAAAAAATTTAAGAATTTCTATAAAAAATTTAAAGGAAAAGGAAAGAAACTGTTTCATCAAAAAGCTAAACCTGTTGCATCCAAAGGGAACTATTTCAACTGTGAGAAGCATGGACATTTCAAGGTGGATTGCCCTCTTGAACGAAAAGACCATGGGAGTGGAAGCGGCAGTAAAGGTGGAAGGCGTCAGATCATCTGTGTTGTCTCAGAATGCTTGTTTACTGATCAAGATATCAAAGGTTGATGGATCGATTCAGATGCCAACCGTCACATCGCAAGCTCTAAGGCACTGTTTGAGGAATTCAAAGAGATTAAGGCAGAAGAGAAAATGATCTACATGGAAAATAACACCTACTCTGATGTGTTGGGTGTGGGAACCTGTAAGTTAAATGTGGAAATGATTGATTTTGTTCTCACGGATGTTTATTTTGTGCCTAGTATGAGACACAACATTGTGTCTGTATCTCTCTTAATCCTCAAAGGTTTTGATATAGGCTTCCAATCGGCTAAAGTATCTATTAGAAAGCATGGTCGTATTTTGGCATGGGGACACTTGATTACTGAGCATAACTTTTTTGTTCTTGATGTAACCAAAAGTAATGACAATAAAAGTTCTTCTTATATTGATTGTGTTAATGTTGTTGATGGTTATACAGGACATCTTAGGTTAGGACATATAGGTAATTAAGGATAAAATAATTAGATTAATTAATAAATGATTAATTCCCAGTCTAGACAAAATATATTTTGAAACTTGTGAACATTGTCTATCTGATAAAATGACTAGAAAACATTTTCCTAAAGGAAAAAGTACAACGAAGTTGCTTGATATTATTCATTCTGACATTTGTGAACCTCTAAGTGTTAAAACTCTAGGCACATGGAATATTTTATTATCTTTATAGATGACTTTTCTAGGTTTGGACATATTTACCTCATTTGAAATAAATCGAATGCATTGAAAACCTTTAAATAATATAAAAGAGAAGTCGAGAATCAACTAGGTAGAAATATAAAAGTACTTAGAACCGATAGGAGAGGAGAATTTACCTCAGATGAATTTGACACCTTTTGTAAGGAAAACGGTATTAAACGTCAAACAATAATGGCGTATACACCACAACAAAATGGTGTAGCCGAGAGACGTAATAGAACCCTCATGGACATGAAGAGGTCAATGATGTCTCATACAGATTTGCCTAAAACAATACATTCGACTCCTTATGAGTTATGGACAGGTAGAGAACCTGATCTATATTACCTTAGAAAACGGGGATCAATGGCGCATGTACTGATTCCATATCAACTTAGAGATAAATTAGAAGCGAAAACTATCAGCTGTAACTTTATTGGTTATTCCGATAGCTCTAAGGGTTATCGATTTTATCATAAAGATAAAGGTCTAATTGAAAGTAGAGACGCTGAGTTCCTTGAGAACCTCAGAGATGAGGATACATCCACCTCTTCTGATGATTCTTTAATAATAATAAATGATAAAAATCAACTGACTCTTGTAGGATCTAATCCCATTGATGAATCAATACAACCTTCTCGCATGAGTGGACAAAAGAGGACTAGAGCTCCTCCGTCATTCTTAGATTATTTTTATGTTCATGTGAGTGAAGAGTTATGTAATAACCTAGATTTAGATGAAATGAATGATCTACTAGATTACATTGATGCGATCAACTCACAAGAATCCAAAGAATGGTTAGATGCTATGAATGATGAAATTAATTCGATTGAAAAGAATAAAGTATGAAAACTATGTGATTTGCCTGATGATAGAAAACCCATAGGCTACAAGTGGGTCTTAAAAAGGAAATTTAAATCTGATGGGTCTGTAAACAAATACAAGGCTAGATTAGTAGCCAAGGGGTTCAATCAAAGAGAGAGAATCGATTATGCTGACACATATTCTCCTGTAGTAAAATTTATGTCTATAAGGATCATATTGGCAATTGTTGTCTATTTCGATCTCAAACTGTTCCAAATAGACGTTAAAATAACATTTCTTAATGGAAAATTAAAGGAAACTATTTATATGAAACAACTCGAAGGTTTCGAGATTGAAGGGCATGAGGATAAGGTGTAAAAGTTGAAAAGATCCTTATACGGGTTAAAACAGTCCTCACGTCAGTGGTACTTGACCTTTCATAATGCAATCCTTAAAATGAGATATGTAGTTAATCGATTTGATTATTGTGTATATGTATTGAAAAGTGGGAGTACTTATACAATATTGTCTTTATACGTAGATGACATTCTTATAGCTGGAAATGATTTGAAAATGATTAAGAAAACTGAATCCTAGCTGAGTTCTCAATTTGAGATGAAAGACATGGGAGAGGCATCATTTGTTCTAGGTATAAAAATAATTAGAGATAGAGAAGCAAAAATGTTATACCTAAGCCAAGAAAGATACATAGAAACTATTTTAAAATGATTTAATATGGACAAATCTCATCCTGTGTCAACTCTCATAGAAAAAAGGTTAAAATTAAGAAAAAATCATAGTCCATTAGATGGACAAAATAAATTGAATGTTCCTTATGCTCAAGCCGTTGGGAGCTTGATGTATGCTATGATGTGTACTACACCCGATCTTAGTTTTGCAATAAGTATGATTAGTAGATACCAAAATAACTCGAGTCTTAAGCACTGACAAGCAGTAAAACAAATACTAAGATATTTAAAAGGAACAAAGGATCTTAAACTATGTTTTCAGGCTAATAAACTTAAGATTTAAGGCTATTCGGATGCTGATCATGCTGGGGATAAGGATGACGAAAAATCTACCTCAGCTCACATTTTCCTCTTTGGAGGTGGTGCTGTTTCTTTGTCTAGTAAGAAACAGGGTTGTGTTGCCCGTCATACTCAGAAAGCTGAGTATATAGCTTGTAGTATTGCTTGTACTTATGCCGTCTAGATAAAACGCTTTATGGCTGATATAGAGCTAGATATAACCGACAAGCATGTGCATATATTTTGTGATAATAAAGTTGCAATTAGATTGATTGAAAGTGGGTCAAATAGCTCAAAAGGTAGGCACATTAAAGTGCATTACTACTACATTCAAGATATAGTTGAGAAAGGTGAAGTGAGTGTGAGTCATTTACCTTCAAGCGACATGATCATTGACCCTTTGACTAAAAGTCTTAGTGTGGATATTTTTTTAAAGTATGTTAGCTTAATGGGACTTAGGGACGCCTAAGTTATGAAAATACAAAGCACTTACTATTTTATCATGAAGAACATATCCGTTTTTAAGCGTGAAAAATCTCATGATATAATTTTTTTTGACATATCCGCCAAGAGCGTGAAAAATCTCATAACTGAAAATACTTTCATAAAATATGCATTAGAAATAGTGGGAGAAAATATTATATATATATTTTAACGGCTTTCATAGCCAAGTGGGAGATATTGGCACGTGTGGCCATGTAGCCGTTGTGCACTCACGTAGTGGGAAACAAAATTTTACTCATGTAGCCGTTGTGCGTTATCTTAATGGAAAATCGAGTTTCGTTTACTCGGGACACTTTCGATGTGATGCCAGATTAATAGGAGAAAATGATTTCTCCATAACGTCGAGTAATCCGAATGTTAGAAGATCTCTCGCGCACCTATATAAGGGGGCTTACCGCCACCTACGAAAGACATCTCGAAAAGATATCACTAAGGTCGCAAAAGTGTATATTCGTTCTCGAGAAAATACTCACGTTATCGGCGATCTCTAGTCTTACGACAAATCTCGTATTGATCCGGCTCACATCTGACGAGGCGATTTATTTAGTGCGAATCATTCTTTCAAATTCTACTGTTGAATTTGGTTCAGCTAGGATGAACCCTTATGTTTCTTAGATGTGAGAGAGAGAGGGAAAAGAGGAGCCCAAGGATTTGGTTTCAAAATTCATTTGAAAATCTACAATTATGAAAGCTAAATTATGAACGTGACACTTTTCTTAATGTTTTTCCAATGGGTCACCTGATCTTATCTTTTTCATTTGTCTTATCTTATTGCATAAATCAACGTATAATTAAGTTAGGTGGGTTTTCATTAACTCTATCAAAGGTATGATTTAGGTTGACGTAAAAGTATGTTTTATGTCAAAATCTCTTCTATCCAAATATTCTAAGGCCTTGTTTGGGATTATTCTATGGTGGCAAAGAGTTGCCTACTTAAAAGAGCGGGTTTAAATTATTCTTTCGAAGAGACATAAATTTAGCTCTTTCACTCTTGAAAAAAGTTAAGAGCGCTTACAACCAGACATACCCCCATACTAACGTGCTCTCTGCCAGAATAGAGAGCTGCTCTTTGTCTCCAAAGTGCAATCCCAAACACAACCTAAACCGATTAAATACCACACATAAGTTCAAGCTATTGGAAAAGACTATGATTTTAAAGCTCGGCCAATCGTCGGATGCATTATAGTTTTTTTATCTAACCATTTTTTGGTCCAGTCAAACTCTTCAGCCTTTTTTTATTTCAAATTTTCCCTCTCCATTTCTCTCTTTTCGCTTGTTCTTTTTTCTCCCACCTTAGAATTTGTCTGAATTGTTATAATTTTTCTTGTTTTTTCCTTGTTTCTCAATGATTTCTTATTTTATTTTTCTTCTGAATAGTTGTGCTTGACTTAGCTAATACTTATCCTTATCGAATATATATATATATATATATATATATATATATATATATATATATACAGTTCGGTTCAATTTATTTGCAACCAAAACTCTAAAAGCACCTACCTGGCCCAATGGCCCTAGATGATTTGATAGTTGGGGGCATTGTGTACTTTAGAGTTTTTATAATTTTTTTATCTGTAGTGCAACAATTTTTTTTTTAAGAAAATTAGAAAAAAGGGACTACTTGAAGAAAGTTTTAAGGAAAATTTTCTAAGCTCACTCTCTTTAAAGTTACTTTTCTAAGTCCTCCGTATGTTTTTGTAAATATCTAATAAATCCCTCTCCTTAAAACTTAGTTATCTGAATGTCTCCTCAATCATAAGTATTCACCTCAATACCAAAATTATTCTTAAAGGTAAAATGTTCTATAAAATGGGTTGGTTGGCTTGAAGGGGAAATGTTCTATAAAATGGGTTTGTTGGCTTGAAGGATCTATATGGATCTATCGATCCGACTATCCAAATATATGCCCTAGAATCTAGGCACATGATCAATCAAAAATAATAAATCATTAATCCATAAATTAAAATATATGTGCGCACCTTGAGTGCGAGCCATTAAAGGTAGGCTACCGATCTTCAACGATCTCCTCGCTCTCAATATCTCCTAGCACAATGGGGATGGTTTTGCTAATAGAGAGGATTGAAGTGTGTCGAGCAATCATTCGGACAAAGCACCCCTTATATTTATAACCAAAGAGTCTTTTTCCGTTAAGGACTTGAATTACTAATTATATTGTGATTGAAAATCACAATCATACCTCAACTAAAAGACTTAATTATTAGTTGTTTATTCTTTTCAAATTCACCGAATTAGCAACTATACATCTCAAGATTGATCTTACACCATTCACTGGTCAACGGGTTGACCATAGTGACGGCTACCAAAATAGAAACTTCTAACAATCTCCCACTTAGCCACACTACGTCAATAAACTCCGATTATCAAATGTTAGCTAACTTTCTTTGAATGACAAGTCCTAATCAATCTCAATCAAAGTCTTTATGATCAGTCTGATTCAGTGAGAATACTAACACAAAATCAATGTAGTCAACGTATCATGTTATCGATACATGACCGTTCATTAGTTATCGCATTAGAATTCATCACCAGCATGGATTCCAACTAGTATGATTTTACATATATTACAAGTTTACAAACTGAATGGTGATTATATGTAAACTCAATCTATTATTAGTCCTACTTTGTTGCCATCTATTGTCATCATATCTCCCGAAAAATTTTATTTGCATAAAAATATAAAAGCATAAAAATAAATCTTATTTTCGAATCAATTTAACCAAATATATTCACTCTTATACATCCACTCTCAAAGGCTATCAAAATTATCTTTTAATCTCATGCACGCAAACGTGCTTCAAAAAGAGTTTGGGAGGTAAGCCTTTAGTGAGAGGGTTAGCCAACATGAGTGTCGTACTGATCATTTCAGTAGATATAAGTTGATTATGAACTTTCTCCCTTACAACAAGATATTTAATATCAATATATTTGGAACTTCCACTAGTCCTGTTGTTATTGGAGATAACTATCGCAGCGAAATTGTCAAATAAGATTCTCAGTGGCCTTGAAATACTATCAACAATTCGAAGTCCTGAGATAAAATTTCTCAACCATATCGCTTCACATGTTGTCTCAAAACATGAAACAAATTATGCTTCCATAGTAGATGAAGTAGTCAGCGTTTGCTTAACTCTCTTTCAAGATATAGGTCCACTTGCAAGCATAAATATATAATCCGATGTGAACCTATGGGTGTCTTGACACCCAACATAGTCGACATCTGAATAACTAATAACTTCAAGGTTATTCGATCTTTTGTATATGAGCATGTATCCTTTTATCCATTGTAAATAACGAAAACCTTTTTGGCTGCTTTTCAATGGTCTAAACCAGGGTTATATTGATACCTACCAAGCATGCCAACTATATACGCTATGTCTGGATGAGTATAGACTTGTGCATACATAAGACTCCCAACTGTCGATGCATAGGGAATTGTCTCAATCTGCTTTCTCTCCAAATTAGTCCTAAGACTTTGAAGTAGACTAAATTTATCGCCCTTAAGCACAAGGGCAACAGTAGCGGATCAATTATGCATATTAAACCTTTTGAGAACTTTATCAATATAAGCTCTTTAAGACAACCCCAATATGCCACGGGCTCTATCTTGGTGAATCTCAATCCCTATCACATAGGAAGCTTGACCAAGATCTTTCATATCAAAAGTCTTTGATAAAAAGTTCTTTGTCTGATATAATATGTTCAAATTACTACTCGCAAGCAATATATTATCAACATATAAAAAAAGAATAATAAACTTACTCCCACTGATTTAAGATATATGCATTGATCCATAATATTTTCTTTAAAACCAAAATTTGAAATGACTTCATGAAATTTTAAGTACAATTATTAAGATGTCTGCTTTAAATCATATATAGACCTTTTGAGTCTACAAACAAAATGATTCTTCCCCTCAACCTGAAAACTTGCAAGTTGTGTCATAAATACATCTTCATGTAAGTCATCATTCATAAAAGTAGTTTTAACATCCATTTGATGTAATTCTAAGTCAAAATTGAGCTACTAATGTCATGACTATCCGGAAGGATTCCTTTCTAAAGACAAAAGAAAATGTCTCTTTATAGTCTATTCCCTCCTTCTGAGTGAATCCTTTAGCGACTAACTTGGCCTTGTATATTTTTACATTACCTTTGGAGTCTTGTTTGGTTCTATATACCCATTTACAGCCTACAGGCTTAACTCCTTCAGGTAACTCGCAAAGATCCCAAACCGAGTTATGTTTCATTGATTCTAACTCATCTTTCATTGCTTCGAGCCATTGAGTGGATTTGTCGCTCGTCATAGCTTGATTCAAGGAAACAAGATTTGATTCCTTTCTAAAATCATACACACTCTCATTGAGGTAGATGATATAATCATTAGAAATTGCTGCCTTCTTTGCTCTCTCTGATCTACGCAATGATTGATCATTGGCGGTCGTCATGGGAGCAAGAGCCTCCTCAATGTCAGGTGTTTCAATAGGTATAGTCACAGGTGCATCAACACTTGTTTGAATAACTGGTGTTGGTGCCATATTTTCTTGAATAAAAGGGATAGGAATTATAATCCGATTCTCCTCAAAAGTAATTTTTCTAGGCTTAACACTTTCATTGTTCTTACAATCCTCAAAGAATTTCGTACATCTAGTCTCAACAATTCTAGTACTATGAGTGAGGCAATAAAATCTGTAGCCTTTTGACCTATCAGGGTAACCAATGAAATGATAGCTTATAGTTTTTTGATCCAATTTTCTCAATTGTGGATTATACACCTTTGCTTCAGCTAAACAGCCTCAAATGTGTAAATATCCTAAAGTCAGTTTTTTTTCTACCTATAGTTCATAAGGAGTTTTGAAAATAGTCTTACTAGGAACCGATTCAGACTATACACAGTTGTTTTCAAGGCTTCTCCTCACAAGAACATAGACAACTTAGAATTGCACAACATTCTTCTCATCATATCCATAAGAGTACGATTTCATCGCCCAACTACACCGTTCTGTTCAGGTGTTCCCGACATAGTGTATTGAGAGACAATATCATGCCCTTCTAGATACAGGGCGAATGGTCCTGAATTGTGACTTGTTTTAGAGTATCTATCATAGTACTCTCCGCCTCTATTGAAATCTCATAATTTTAATCTTCGAATTAAGTTGTAACTTAACTTCAGCTTTATAGATTTTGAATATATCCAGGGCTTCAGATTTCTCATAAATGAGAAATATATAACCAAAACGAGAATAGTCATAAGTGAATATAATAAAATACTTTTGGCCACTAATAGCAAGAGTTAGAAACAGTCTATAAATATCAGTGTGGACTATTTTTAGCAAACTCGCACTCCTGATAGCTCATTTCTTATTAGTCTTTGTGAGTTTTCCCTTAACGCAATCAACACAAGTATTGAAGTCAGAGAAATCGAGTGCATCGATTATATCATCTTTAATTAATCTCTTCATTTTATCCTTAGATATATGTTCTAAACGTTTATGCCATAAAATGGAAGAGTTGTCGATTACTCATTTTCGTTACTTACCAACTTTATCATTCATATGCATAGAAACTAAAGATTAGGTATAAGATGAATTCAAGTTCAACTGATAAAGATTGCCCATTAGTAAGCCACTACCTACAATATAAGAATCAAATAATAGAGTAAAAACATTATGTCCAAATTTAAATTCAAAACCTAATGAATCCAATTTAGAAATTGAGATAAGGTTTCTAGTGTTATTTAGAACACAAATAGTATCAATTAATCCAAAATGAAACCACTATCTAAAATAAGACGGAGAGTCCCAATGGCCTCCATGTCTGCTTCTACTCTATTTCTAAGTTTGATGGCTCGCTCACCTTTACTTAGCTTCCTGCTGGATCGAAATCCCTGAATTGAATTACTTATGTGAATAGTTATACTAGACTCTATCCACTAAGTGTTGCGTAGAGCATCAATATAAAGTGATTCAAAACACAGAAAGACTAGGTCATTACCTTTCTTAACTAGCAAATCTCTGTATTTTTTACAATTCTTCTTGATGTGTCCCTTCTTCTTATGAAAGGGATACTTGATGTCAGAAATAGATCCGCTAGCTTCTCCTTATGTGGGTTTCGATGGAGAAGCTTTTACGTTCTTTTCTTTATATGATCCCTTCTTTCGCTTAAAATTTTCTTTCGATGGTACAAGAGCGACGTAATGAATACTTTCAGATTTTTCAGGCCGAAGTCTTTCTTCTTCTTAGACACAATGAGCGATTAGCTCGTTCATCTTTTATTTTTTTTTCTACGTATTATAATTAATCTTGAATGGACCAAATTATACAGGAAGAGAAGTCAGGATGAAGTGAACAAGATAGCCCTCAGAAAAACCCATGTCTATTTCTTTTAATTGAGTCGCAATGCCACTCATTCGCATAATGTGCTCCCGTACGTCACTATAACTATCATATTTCATGATTCCCATTTTAACAATAAGACTACTGACAAGTGCCTTAGAAGTCCCTTGAAATTATTCGTGAATGACTTGCATGTATTCTTTTGCATTGTGTGAGTCAAGAATACCTCTCTGGATCGCATTAGTAATGGAACTCTTTATGATCATGAGGCTCATTCGATTTGATCTATCCTATTTTTCTAAATCCGTATTATTCACTTTCAGATTTTCAGTTGTGGCATCGGCATTGAGCACCTGAAGTTTATCAAATCGTATAGCATCGTCAAGATCCATGCAACCAAGAATAATTTGGACTTGTTCCTTCCATTTGTCATAGTTTGAGTCACTCAAAGATTCAATTCCATCAATCATATTAGTAATAGAAGACGGGTTCAATGCTGCACAATAATTAAGGACTTTATTATGTCCTCATACAACTATAGCAATGATTCATTCCACAAGGGTATATTTAAAGTGATTTACTTATGGCAAGGAATATAATAAATAAATCAATGTGATTTTATTGAGAAGCAATTTGTATCATTATGACCATCCGTTGGGTGGAGTCATAACACACTAGCCACTTCCTCAAGCTATATTAATGATTGTGGTACTAATTGCATCGTTATAACCCTCTGTTGGGTCGAGTCACAACATGCTAGTAGTACCCACACACAAAATAATGAATAATAAAATACAACCATCATACAATATTAAGTGATTCATCACTGTTGGGCAGAAGTAATCCCTTAAGTTGTGATGTCAACGTTCACTACATACTTTCACTGAATTTGTAACACTGTCTTTTATAAAAATAAATCCCACTTTGAAAACTACAGCACTAGGAAAGATCATCACCATTGGGCAGAAAAATCCTTCCAAGCAATGTTCTCAATTTCGATTTGATAATATTTTAGATGTTACAAAAGTGATTAAATAATGATAAAAAAATAAGTCACTTAAGATATGTAAGTAGCCAAATCTAGCTCATATTGTGAGTGCCAAAAAAATAATAATAATCGTGAGTAACATTAAGTAAGTACTAGCTTTGGTGCTAGTGTACAACCTCCAATACCCAACTTTAATTAAATGCACTTAAATATATAATAATTATCCGACGAAAAATTATCAAGAGAACATCAGGTCATGAAAAATATCACAATAGAGAACTCCTTTTTAAGAAAGTAAAAAATAGATTTGGAATGCCCGAAAAAATAGATTCGGAATGCCCGAGAAAGTAAAAAATATATATAATGTCTAAAAATTGGACTTATAGATACCTCATAAATGGCGCAAAAAGAATAAGAAAAAATATGGGTCAAATTTGGGCCTTAGGATAATCGAGCTAAATCGGGTCATGAATCATGGGCCGAGAATGGGCTGGATTGGGCCATGGACTGGACCGGGACATGACCCAAGTCAGGTTATTAATCGGGCTGGGTCAGTTGGGTTGAATTGGGTTGGGCCATGAAGTCACATAGAGTTGGGAAGCACCAGCTTTGGTGCTCCAACTAAACATATAATAATAGTTGTATTATTAAATCGGCAAAAAAAAAATTCCAACCTACAAGTCTTCTTCTTCCTTACGAAAGAAACGTAAAATCACAAAGCATATAATCCATTAAGGAATAAAGATGTGACGCGAGAAGTCCATCCAAGAGATAGGAAAGCTTTAAACGATCAAGTGGTCAAAAGGCTTGGCTTGAAGTTGGGATATGAGAAGCTTGTAGGGGATTTGATATAGAGGATGATTCAAGCTTCTCGAATCAAGAATCAGAGCCAACAAGCTTGAGTATATTTAAGACCTTTTAGATTGCAAAAAGAAAGTGCGATACGCCCCAAATCAAAATTGGGAACAACACAACAACTAAGTAATATCCTTGGGAGAAAATTAAAACTTGCAGATCCCAAGATCACTGTAGAGCAGATAATAATTTAGGGAAATATCAATTATGTCAATTAATAACAATTAATGCTTTGATCGATTAAACACCAACCACTTGGCTCTTATTCCAATTGAAGGATATATATAAATTTATCGATCCGACCATCCAAATATATTGCCCCAAAATCTAGGCGCATGATCAATAAAAAATAATAAATCATCAATCCATAAATTAAAATATATGTGCGCACCTTGAGTATGAGCCATTAAAAGTGGGCTACCGATTTCCAACAATCTCCTAGCACAATGGGGATGCTTTTGCAAATAGAGATGATTGAAGTGTATCGAGCAATCGTTGGGACCAAACACCCCTTATATTTATAACCAAAGAGTCTTTTTCCATTAAGGACTTGAATTACTAATTATATTGTGATTGAAAATCAAAATCATACCTCAACTAAAAGACTTAATTATTAGTTGTTTATTCTTTTCAAATTCACCGAATTAGCAACTACACATCTCAAGATTGATCTTACACCATTCACCGATCAACGAGTTGACCATAGTGACGGCCACCAAAATAGAAACTTCTAACATTGCTAGCTAGTAAAAATTATATTGAAAGAAAAATAAAAAATATATTATTTACACGCAAAAAAAATATATAAAATAATTTAAAATTCAGTAAAAAATTTAAAAAGTAGAAAAGCTTTGAGAAAAATAAATATTTTTTTAATCTAAAAAAAATAGTAAAAACTATATTTAAAATATAAATATTAAGGTGGATATTTATGGTTGAGGGGGAATTTAGATAACTAAGTTTTAAGTAGACGGGTTTATTAGATATTTACAAAAATATAGGGATGATTTAGAAAAGTAACTTTAAAAGGGGAGATTTTAGAAAATTTCCCAAGTATTAATTCTCTTGCAGTTGGTAGCAGCCCAACTCACTTAAGGGGCGCTCACATCCCAAACCCTTGAAAAAGATTAATTCCTTCGAATAGTTTTAAAGGGATTTGGGACCTGCTCGCTAGGGCTGTGCATTTTTTGGGCCAAATCGACCAAATCGGACCTAGTCACCGATTTTGGTCCCGTTTGAATGGGTATTGGTTTGGGTTTGATTTGGCAAAAAAAAAATCGAAAAGTTCAATTTGATTTTGGTTTCGGGCCTTCCCAAGCCGAAAGCGATTGAACCGAACCGATTATAATAAATTTTATATTTTATATATATACAACTTGAGTCAAGCAAACGATTGAGCCTCAGATTTGAGGTCTAAAATTGGAGTCCAAGTTTAGTGTTTTACAACCTTTGATTAATTAGAGTGAATGTGATGCATTTATTTTTGTTATCTGTTTTGAAAAGGATAAAAATATTATAAAAGTAAAACGATTTTAAAAAAAATTAATAAAAATGTAAAATAGATTGAGAAATTGAAAAAAAATTAATATACAAGTAGAACTTATAAGAAAACAGAAATCAATCAATCAAACCAAAATTGAGTCAAATCGAATTAATTTAATTTAATAATTAAACAATTTGATTTGGATTGAATATTTAGAAATCGATTGGAACAGATTTGATTTGTAATTTTGATTCAAAACCGGCGAAATCGAACCAAATACAAATCGAACCAAAGACCTCGTCCGCACTTTAAAGCATCTCAAACACCAAGTTAAATACAATTTCTGCGCACTTAAACGTACCGCTTGCACATGCCCAGACTTAAATGCACCCCCAGCTTATACCCAGCTTTGTTTCTTTATCTGCCATTTGAGCCATTAAATGCCAAAAGCAGGTTTTGGATGATATCTTCTGACAAAAATTTACAAAAGCCAAAGGACACCTTTTTTGGTCACATGTGGGCACCCCCAATTTAATACAAACAACCCTGCTTTTACTCCAAAAAGTTGAAATTAATGCCGTATTTGGAAGTCAGTACTGACAGGTCTCTGGCTGCTGCTATGGACACTTATGCTGCATTTGGGACAACGACCCGACCGAATCATCTCGTAAAACCAGGATTTACATACTCTAGTAAATATTTTCCTACTGTCTACTGACTCTCTCTCACGTCAAATAAAAGTTGTTCTGCCAAAAAGTGACCAGAGAGCTGAAAAAAATTAATAAGACAAAAAAATCCTGCTTTACGGAGACCTACTAAAGCAGATAGCACTAGGTTTGTCAATGAGTTGGCCGGACTTTTATATTGCCCTAGTCTTAGTCATAAGCCAGCCTTAATATGGTCGGCCCTTGCCCCAGCCTTAGCAGGCTACGGCGAGGCTTTGGACTTTTAAAAATTACTATTTTTTGTTATTAGTATTCTTATTTTATAAAAGATATATTTAATATTTATTATTAAATAATTTTAAATATAAACTATTATATGAAAGAAAGATGTTTTTATTTTTAAAATTATCAAATTAATATTCTAATCAAGCTATTTATTAAGAATGATCTAAGGGTTAGAAAGAAGGGTATATTTTTTTTATCAATAAAAAAGGGTATATTTGATAGAATAAAAATATAATAGTTTTTCGTATCTTAGCCCTGCCCTAAATTTTAGAGCTTTTATTTTAATGGCCAAAGCCCTGCCCTAGCACCCTCAAAATTTGGCCTTAGGGCTAACATTTAGGCTGGAAGGTTGACAGTCTTAGATGACAGAGATTTAGCAAAGAGAAAAGGAGCTTGCTAAAGCAAGTAAACTCTCCTTTGGGAGAGAACTAAGAGAGAGCTATGCTAAACACAACCTTAAACACCAAAATAGTGTTCAAATGATCTTTCACCATTAGAATTAGACTTTGTTTCTCACATCATTAGAGTATGCTTGAGCCAAAAAAAACATGCATATGAGTGGATTGAATTTTATTATTAGCCATTAGAACTAAAAACTACAGTTGATTTTATAGTTCACAGTTCAAATGATTTAAATCTCCCTAAAACATTATTTGTGGGCCTCTTTCACTTTAATAAATAATCTATCACTTTAAAAGTATGGATCACCCACATCATAAATCATTGATAGTGTAAGATCAATTAAACACTATTTTCATGTTTAAATAATAGTCTACAGAGTCTGGTCCATGATATTATGGTAGGTTCAACACCGATATATATAATTTACTATGTAATCTTAAATAGTTATTAGCTTATGATGAGAAGAAAGTGTTGCTTATAAAATAGTGACATTTATCTTACCTCAAATGAACTGTGAAAATTTTCATCATTTCAGTGATCATTTGTCAACCATTAGATCAGGCTCTCATTTTTGTTTTTATTTGCTTTTCAAACCCTCTGAAAATGGTGAACCCTTAGGAGATGAGTGCCACGTGGCAATGTAATAGTAATGTTATTGCTTTGACCGAGCAATTGATTGCGTACGAGTCTACATCTTCTAGAGGCACTTGTTTATTATAAGATATGCATATCTTAATAGTGAAGGGGCCTATTTTGGCTATCAACTAACCTCAATGCCAATTTGTCAATCGGTAGACAAGGACTGACACATTTATTTTAGCCATATTTCCCATGGTGAGGCCTATATAACTCATCTTATTATATATATATATATATATATATATATATATATATATATATATATATAGAGGAAATGATCATATGACTCGAGAGTCAGGTGTGAGTCGAGCCAGAGACCATTTAGATCATTGTGGTCAACATTGATCGCGTGTATATATATATATATATATATATATATATATATATATATATATATATATATATATATATCATATTACTCGAGAGTCAAGAGTGAGTCGAGCCACAGACCATTTTGATCATCGTGGTCAACATTGATCGCGGCAAGGAGACGTATGGATCATAGTCTCCTGCTCGAATCACAGCATGACTCAAGTCAGGTGATTGTTATATACTTTAAAAACTAAAAAATATTCTCATAGAAACTTAAAAAGTTCCTTCAAAAACTACAAATATCATATATAAAAAAAAAAACTTTAAATTTTCAACAACCTTCCTACTCCATATCACATGAAGTAATTGTGCTTTGTGGACTCGATTCGGTTGAGCAATGCGAAAAGGACTTAATTTTTCCCACCAAAAATAAACAAATGACATTGTTATTGAGAGCCGCTACTAGCCTGCTTCCACATCATCATTTACGAATTGCTGACAAGTTTTTCTTTGAAAAAAAAAGGGAATGAATCCAATAGGTGTGCGCATATAGAGTTGGCGGTGAATGGTCTGTAATATTGGTAATTGGGTAAAAAAGCTTGTGTTAATTACTGTGCGCACAATAGTGGTGCATCATTAGTGATTTTATTAACATATATTGTTAATTAACTCGTGAGTGGTAAGTAAATGTTGGTGTGGCAGTAGAAGCTTTCACAAAAAAGTGATAAATATTTATTGAGATTGACTAGAGTCAGGATCAGATAAGGGCAATGCATGTGGAGAGGGGGACAGACTATGGTGCTTTAAACTTGTATCCTTACCCGCCAATTGGTAGTTTTGTTCATCCAATTGATGGACCACCTAAACAAAAAATAAAATAAAACCAATTAATAAGGTTAACTCTCTAATGAGGGATTTTCTTTTATTCTTATACACGTTTTTTTATATTATATATCCTATAATACTATCAAAGTTTTTGGGAAAGAGAGCTGTATTTGAGAAAAAGAAAAAACAAAGAAATAAATGTATTATTAACAGATTTTGATAACACCTTTACCATATATAATACTATCAAAGTTAGGCAATTGAATGTGTTATTAAGACATCTCAACTATAACCCAACATGGAATCATGTGTAATTTCTATTTGATTTGACTAAAATGAGTTGAGGACTCGTTGCACACAGTGAAATTGTCTTGTCAATTGTGCATTTATTTAGAATTTGAGTCAAATAAATGTATAGCTTAAAGATGTTGGCTCATTGTCTAGAAGTAGCCTTTGGTAGGATTTTGTTCTTTTTTTTCTTTCTAGCTGATGTGTGCATATAAACTTTGGGGTAGTTGTAAGAGTGCCCACGCTTTCTCTGAAGGTGCCTAGGTCGGAATCCCTTAAAAATCATTGATTGCATCAGATCAGATGGAGATTGTGTTTCACTTAGATATTTCTAACAAAGGATCTTGAGATCATGTCACAACTATCAGACGGTCAGTTTGTGATTCCACATGTCACAGTTCCCTAAAATATGACCCTAAAGTCATGTTTGAGCATGACGTGTGCCATTGCGCACAAAGGACATATTTTGGGGATATGTGACATGTGAAATAAAAAACTGACCGTCTTATAGGTGCGAAATAATCTCAAGATCAATTGGGTGGAAGATTGGGGTGAAACACGATCTCCATCATCAGATTCGAAACAATCATAGGTTTTTAAGGGATTACATATGTGAGCGCTTTCAAAAAATGCATGGGCGTCAACAGAACTATATATCCTAAACTTTTATTAAATGACGGGTGAGGCACTAATAGAACCCTCCTTAGCCCATTTTAAAAATAAAAAATAAAAAATTATTTTTACGTAGCCAGTATTCCATTTATATGAAGATGGACATTTTTGCAGATTTTACATAGCCATTTTTCCCATTAAGGACAACTTTTTTTGTATTTTTGGTATGATGAGATTGAACTTGCGACCTCCAGGTTGCAATATTCTTTACAAAAATTTCACGTTTCCAACCATTCAATCCCAGGGGTTCAAATGGGCCAGGCTAGTGTAATCCCAAGCTCAGCTCGTCGGATTAGAACCTGGCCCAAGCCCAACCTGCCAGGATTATGATTCCAAGCCCAGTTCGCAACAAGCTTTCCCATCCCAACTTCGCTTAGGCCATTTATCATTAAACTATTATAAATTCATAAAATTTACCTCTATATCATTCATTAAAAAAAAATTATACATTGCAAATTTGCAATAGCTAGTGAAAAAGTAAATGATCTATTTCCGAAAAAATTCCTGAGTTTAAAAATGAGAGCCCAGCAGCTCGCAACTCGCAAGTGAAACAATATATCTATTATATATGAGAGCCCAGCAAGCTTAGGAGAATAAGTCCGTGTTCTTATAAACAAAAAAAATTTAAAAGAATAAGTCTGAGACTGGCCCACGTACATTCTAAGACTTAAATGTAATAGCCCAAGCGTTTGTTCTCAAGCCCAAACCCTTTTTAAACCGGCTTCAGACTATCGGGGCGGCTGCCATGCCCAAGCCACACCTACCGGATCCTGGTCTAACGGTGCGGTTACCAAGCCCCACCGTGAACCTTACCAGATCCTTATAGGCTATTTTGCATTACAGAAGTTGGGATTCTGCGGCCATAAAAGACTCCTAACCTTAAAATCCTTATGACGCCTCTGAGGAGAATAACGACCTCTCTTTCATCTCTTTATTATATAAAAGAGTTAGCCTACAATGGGTGGTGTGATTGGTGTCCACCCGTGATGTGCAGTAAAGCAATATATATCTCTGTGTGACTGCATAATGTCCACATAATTTCATGTATTATAAGTTCGTGCATATCATACAGTCACATATATGTGTGGACTGCCGTGTCTACCCATGATGGGTGGTCGTTACTCATTGTAGCCTAACTCTATGTCAAAAACAAGAAAGTAAAGAGAGTGCACGAAGTAGTAAGAACGATTATCTTTCATACTTCACTCATTCCCACTCAGTTCTAGATTTTATCAATTTAGGCCGTCCATTGGTGAGCCACCTCTTTTGTAAGACCATGACCCGAAAACGGCTTCCTATATTCTGGTAAATTGATGTTTTGACGGTCTAAGATCCAATTAGAGTATTATTACACTCTGAAATACAGCCCATGCCAAGTAGGAAGTTGTTTGGTGATGTGGGAAAATATATAGCATTAAGGTAAATATAATAAGATCTCTTGAAAATTATAGGGGCTATTGCACCCTTGGTTCAATGGTAAAAGGCTTGGGTAGTAAGCATGAAGAATTGAGTTCAAATTCAGAGAAGAGCCATTTTGTATATAAAAAATTAAAAATTAAGGATGTGTTTGGCATAACTCTCCTAGCCTCTACCAAAGTAGAGTTCATCTGCTTTAGCAAGTTCCCATTCTCCTTCCTAACATCTAGCTATCTACTTTAGCAAGTCCCCCTTCTCTTTGATAACTCCTTGTATGGTTAGATTTTATGCAAGATTTATCTATTCAAGAGCTTCTCCCCTCCTCTCTACTCACTCATTACCAGAGCAAATTTTATCTGCTCTGATAGAGAGTTATGCTGTGTATGACATAGCTCTTTGCTAGCCCCTGTCATAGCAGAGTTCACCTGCTTTAGTTGGTTCTCATTCTCTTTTCTAACTCCCTGCAAATGAGGATTTACCTGCTCTAACAGCAACCTCCTTCCTCTCTACTAACTCTCTATCAGAGTAAATAAAATCTACTCTGGCAAGGGGCGAGTAGAGAGGAGAGTGAAACTGACGAACAGGTAAATCTTGCTATGCAAGGAGTTATTAAGGATAATGGGTACTTGTTAAAACATGTAGCATGATATTAACTAAGAGAATGAGAATTTGTTAAAATAGGTGAACTCTGTTATGATAAGGGCTAAAGAGAGTTATGTCATACATAACTATGATAGGGGCTAAAGAGAGCTATGTCATACATAACTTTAATAGAGAACAGAAAAATAGCTGCTAGAATAGATAAATCTTTCTTTGAATTGAGTAAAATGAGGACGGCTAAAGGAGGTAAACTTTGCTCTTATACGGGCTAAAAGAGAGCTGTGTTAAAATTTCTCAAAAACGTAGTGGGTCATGCATTTAATAGCATGTCAATTGACCAGCCCATCTTAAATCCTTTAATAATATTAATATTAATAGTAGTATGATTTTTATTATTTCTTATTAATATATTATTATTATAGATTCATAATATATGCCAAAAACAAAATTGACAAGAATTTTACTATTAATATATTATTATTATAGATTCATAAATATAAAAATAATATATTTTACGATTAATATATTATTTTCAATATTAATATATTAATAGCCAATCAATTGACAAACCCATCTCAAATCATTTAATAATATTAATATTAATAACAGTATGACTTTTATTATTTCTTATTAATATATTATAATTATAGATTTACAAATATAACATGCCAAAAAAATCTGACAAGATTTTTACAGTCAGGTTTTATATCTAGCTCTAAACCTACTCTATAGTCTATAGTAATTAATTCGCTTAGTACGAAGCTCACGCAAGCTCAATTTGATCCGATTCAGTGTGGCAAGTGAAACATATTAATGGTAAAAAGTGGAGATTTGAACCTAAAACTTTACAAATTTTAAAGTCTATGGATATCAAGAAAGCTAAATTTTGGAATGAGTTTAATATTTTTTATTAGAAAGAGAAGCTTCTTTAAATTGAGGATAATACATTTTCAAAAAAAAATTGAGGATAATACTTCTAATTAAGATCTCAAAAGAACTTTAAGGATCTAAAATATTTATAAGATCTCAATCAATCTTGATACTGACTAAAATATAAGATACACAATATAAGATTTGTATCTCACTTATGCATCTAAAATATTCTTTATTACCCTCGCTAATCGTACATTTCTTTGAAAAAGAAACATGTGATTGGTTACAAAAAAAAGAAGCCTTAGTTTTCATGATATGCTGTTGATAAATAGTTAAAATCTTCCATTCGTGCATGCTTGGTGGTAGTCATCGCCTGTGTATGAAATCCATTACTCTTGCATTCCGCCCATCTTGGAGTATATTGGAGCCGGTGGCTCACTAGAACAGCTCTGTCATGATCTTTCCCAAAGTCTACGACGTAGGATCGTGCAATTTTATCAAAACTCTCGTTGGAAAGGTCTTAAATAAAAGAGGATAAGAGGTCATCAGGCATGAGTGTGTAGCTTAAGGAAGGCTGTGGAGATATAAAGGGAAATAATATTTTTGTTGATGAAAATATTAAAAAAAAACTTCAATTTTTTTTTTTTTTTTAAATAGACCCGGAGTAGAGAACAAAAAGTAATAGAGTTTTAAGAGGAGGGACACGAGAACATAACCGACTTGTGAAGATCGGAGCAGCTATGACTCTAATACATAAAATAGTAGTATTTTTATTTTTATGTTTTTGGAAATGTCTAAGTGATAATAATACCGTTCGATGCCGAGATCAATTTCTCCACTATGTTGCCTATTACTGTTTTTATACCATATTTAGTTTATGAAAAGTAAAAGGAAAAATCAGTCAATACAGACCTCAATGAATTTTCAAAAAAAAAAAGACTTTATTTATTTATTTAATTATATTGAAAAAATAACAAAAAATATATTTTTTCATATAAAGTTAATTATAAATCTCTCAATTACCATTAGTGTGATAACCATGGTGGTTATATGTTAGGTTCTTGCTGTGAACATGGTGGGGTCCTGCATTTATTGTGAGAAAAGGCTCTTCTTGGACTCATCTCTTACCAAAGGGACACAAAGGACAAAGGGTTCGTCTGCATCTGAACACAGTCTGTTCGTTTTACCTTTTTGTGGCTGCTATTTTCTTTTTATAATCTTATTCAACTGAATTTTTTTAGTTAACTATATATCTTATATTTCTTATTGTATTTGAATTGGACTGGTTGGTTACTTCACCGATTCTCTTCTTTCTTTATGGTTTAAAGCTTAGGGTTTAAAATTTAAAGATAAATTAGAGACATGTTAAAGGCTAAAATTTTCAATTTTTAAAACTATTTTATATAACAAATTACCTAACTTATTGACCTTTGGGTTTATGATTAGCAGACATGATTGCAAGAAGTAATTTTTTGAATTAATTATTATTTTTTCTTAAAATTCTCGTTTTTTTTTTTAATTGTGATTGAATATTGGACCATCACTTTATCAATTTCTTACCTAATTTAGGGATTAGGTAACGGTCCCGCCCGTGATCATTGTCATCAGATGATGAGGATTGCAAATTAAGGATAAACAAAAGTATTACAAGTTAATTAACAAAACTAATGAATTTGCCTCCAACTGTTCATTGGACTCTCTACGGTCCGCCAAGCTAGTTTTGGTTCTATTTGGAATAAGATCTATGAACTTCGCCATGGGCCTTCGGCCGGCCGAGCCATTGAATTCCCTACATTGCCACTTACCAAAATGTTTCTCTCCACGTTGAAGCTGGAAATTTATCCAAACATCATGGACAATTTTGTAACACTAAATTTAACTGTTTTCTTCTCAATTTCTAAGAAATGCTTTTGTCTATACTTAGTATAATAATAAACAGCTTTTGAAAATGTGTTTTCTTAATAACAAATAATCACATCCTCTTTGTCTTATATAAACCAAAGAGCGCATACACATACTAGCACTCCTCTCTCCTTCTCCATCTCTCTCTCTCTCTCTCTCTCTCTCTCTCTCAAGCTCTCTCAGCAACATGGTGATGCTTGAAAAGAGCCTTGTGGCCGCCATGAACGCAAAATTTGTCGGCTCCGGCGACAAAACTCTTGTTCTAGCTCATGGTTTCGGAGGAGACCAATCTGTGTGGAACAAAATCCTCCCCTACTTCACTCAAAAACATCGCGTTTTAATCTTCGATTGGTGTTTTTCGGGTGCGGCCAATGCTTCAAACCTCTTCGACGCCGCAAATTACTCTTCTTTTGATGCTTTTTCGGATGATCTCATTGCGCTCGTCGAGGAATTGCGGGTAAAAAGTTTTGTGTATATGGGTCACTCGATGTCGGGCATGATCGGCTGTATCGCCTCCATTAAAAGGCCCGACCTCTTTGAGAGGCTCATCCTACTTGGTGCTTCTCCTAGGTAACACTCCTTTTACCTTCTTTATTATAGATTCCACTTCTTCTTTATGATTAACTTATATTTTTAGTCTCTCTAATTGCTTTTAATAATCCCTATAGCCGTACCTGATTACTTTAGAGATTACCCATCTTCTATATATATATATATATATATATATATATATATATATATATATATATATATATATATATATATATATATATATATGTTTTTGGCTCCTTTCTCTTGTTCATTTGTGGGGATAGTGGAGTGGGTGGTGTTTATCTTCAGTAGTTTTGAATATATTTATTATAAGTTTTTACCTTTATTTGGATGCTTTTTTCTTTCCTTTGTCCACTTCCTTAGCCCTTGTGCTTGGGTTATGACCTATGCTCTACCTTCTAAACCGGAGGTCCGACTCATGTGGTTACCGTTTTTTTCTTTTTATTTTTGATAAGGGGGATCCGGCCTCTTATAACACCAACTTAGTCCCCGGGTATGTGTACACGCACATAAATCCCTGCAAGGGGTAGGATTCCGCGTTTTGAGGCGTGATCCTAGCCACTGCGCCAACCCCTGTTGATTAATTCATGTGGTTAACATGCGGAGTTTGCTTACATAAGTGAGTGCACACTGTACACACATAGAATCTTGAAATCTCATGTAAAATGAAGAAAAAGGGAGATTCCTCATCAGTCAAGCAGCCAATCTTGGAGACTTACCACAACCCATCTACTAGAAGTATAATCTCTCTGTTTTCTTTCTTTTTAAAATAAAATTTCAAATATATATTTTATTTTAAATCCCTGATTCTTACAGTTCTACACTCACACATTCGAGATAAGCAAATAATGCACAGCATGGTGTTTTTTTTTTTCTATTTTTGGGTTATTGTATATGTTCTCTGGTTTTTTTTAAAGGTATAAAACTAAATAGTATTGGCATTAGTGGTCAAAATTGAGCATCTAGTATGTTGCTCAACATGGTGCAAATCTAGGCACCTACAACCGCTACCAATACTGGTATTCGACCCAATATAGTTATTGATATCGGTCGAGACTGTTTCGTATCGGTATTGGCTGATGTAAGAAAGAGCATCGTTACTGTCACACCCATTTTTATTACTGTCACACCACTTAAACAAAGGAAATATCGTTGACTGCTATGAATCAGATGATATAGATCATTTTTTGTCCCAATCTTCTACGCAATAGATCTTGAGATCATGAGTACCATCAGACGGTGACATGTTGATTCAGCGTAGCGCACATCCCAAAAAGTGACTACGAATCATTTGTTATGCTATCCTGTGATCATCCACTTTTTGGGTTGTATACCACTTGGAATTAACATGTGACTCTTTGATTGTAGGCCCATGATCTCATGATCTATTGTGTAGAAGATTACGATAAAAAGTGATCACCTATGATTAAGAGAAACCAAGCATCTTTCCTTTGTCTAAGTGGTGTGGCAGTAAATACCATACATTTCACTGAATTTGATACCTTGGTTGCGTACATTTTTTAGTATCTTATTACATTGCTTTTTGTATAAAAGATTTAAATAAAATACTTAAATGACCGGCGACTCTGGTATGGGCACAGGAGCGGAGATTTTAGGCCTAACGATAACATGAAAACTCGTCATTGAGGACAGACTAACGAGTGAGACATTAACATTGCAGAATGGTGTTCATCATTTTGACTCTAGACTTATTCGTGCTTGTTCACTTGAGGTGCCCGCGTGCGTTTGTAGTGTCCTATCTTTCATGTTAGGCTTTTTGTCGTGCCCGCCGGCGCAACCTGCTGACCGAACCGGGACAAAAAGGCCCACAAGTAACTTTTGACTTTTCCACTGTGCCATACGTCGGGCTAGGCCGAGTTCGAGTCAGAGCTTAAACAAGCTCATTATATTCTAGCTTTGCGGAACTTGCCCAACTTACTAATTGAATCGCGTCAGGCAACCCATTTATGAATCTGCCTACTTCAGCCCATACCCGGCTATGGCAGGCCGGGTTATGCCGCGGATGAGACCAACAATTTTTACATAAAACGTCTCAATTAATTAGGTCGGGTCGAGCTTATAGGGGCCTATTTTTAATCAGGCAGTTCGAAGTAACCCATATTCAGCCTGATTTAACAATTGGTTCGGGCCGAGCCAGCCCATTTATATATTGGGCCTATCTACCTTACCCCATGCGGCTTATGACAAGCTGGGCCGAGCCAGGCTCAATCCGGGCCTGTATTCTCTTTTTATAATAATGTTTCTAATTTTTTTTTTCTTTTTTTTAAATGGTATTCTTATAAAAAAATTGCATATCAGGGATACTTATCGGCATGGGCCAGCCGAGACCCCAATTCATATCGACTTTAAAACCATGCATGATGCATGCAACAATTTCTCCTAAGGATGTGGTCCAACTATAAACCTCTATTAGTACTAGGCAACATCAAGCAATAACCATTTTTTCTTGTGGCAGGTACTTGAATGCTGAAGACTATGAAGGAGGGTTTGAGATGGCAGATGTTGAGAATATATTCTCCAAGATAGAGTCAAACTTTGACTCATGGGCTCCTTCCTTCGCTGCTCTGATTGTAGGTGTCAATGACCCTTCTTCCATTGAGAAATTTGGCAAAAGCTTACAAAGAATGAGACCTGAAACAGCCCTCTCAGTGGCCAAGACCATATTTCTGGGGGACTATAGAGATGTTCTTAAGAAAATTGAAGTCCCCTGCACCATACTACAGACCACTAATGATGCGGCAGTTCCAATGGCTGTGGCTCATTACATGCTGAAGAAAATGAAGGGGAATGCAACTTTAGAGATCATTGAAGCAGATGGGCACCTCCCACAGTTCACTGAACCTCAGTTGCTCATTAATGCTGTTGATAGAGTCTTGGGTTTTGATTCTGATGAGAAGAAAAACTGAGTTTTCTTTTGAGTTTGAGATAATTAAGGAATGAGAACTAGAAGGGACCCTATTTAGAACTTGAAGTTGTTGTATGTTTTTAAGTTTAAGTTCGTGTTAAGAGGAATGTAGAATTCGTAAGATTTAGAAAGTGGGTTTGGTAGGAGTTATTAGCTTGTAACGGTTTGATGTATTTAGAGGACAGTTAGATGATTGCTCTGAGGAGAATGTCTACATTATCATAAAAATATTATTAATTTATTATTACTATTTTTAATGCTTAGTGGGGAATGGTTTTTACTCTTTCCTAAGTACTTTGCGGATATTGGTTAGGTTGAAAAATTAAGTGTTTGGCACCAGTTTTCAAGGCCCTACAATTACTTGAAGCTCAAAATGTGTAGGGTCCTCACCCTTTGGGGTTGTAGAGTCCTCACCCTTGTCACCCTTTCATTGAACCTCAAATGTATTATAGGTTTTTTTTTTCCAAAATGAACAATGAAGGGGAGAGGAAAGAAGGCTGTAATTCTGGGTCAGTGGATCGAATAAATCGAAGTCACCTCCAAAATCGTCGGTTGATTTCTCTTGATTTCTCTCTTAGCATAGGTGATAAAGAGATCAACAAATCTTTTGGTGAGTAACTTGATCTCTTCAAGGACCACAATATACCCCCGAGGTCTATTACCTCTTCCTTCTATATATGAGTAACGGCAATCTGGGATTCAAGTCTGCTATGAGCTCCATCATCAATATATATATCTGTGCAAGATGCCTACCCATAATATCTTCCACAACAAATGCCTTTATCATTTCTAATTAAGCCACAAAAGTTTTGCTCTATTATCTACCAACGAACCATTTGTTGTCAATTTCTAATAGCCAATAGGTAGCCAATAGGGGGTTTAGTCCATCTGCATGGGATTCTGTTCCGAACCGGAAATGGGATTTCATTATTCCACTCATCCAATGTGCCCACTTGAATATTATTATACAAATCGTCATCATCTTGAAGTGCTTGGAATTTATAACATAAAAAATGATGTCTCATTTTTTATGAGTTTCTCTATCATCAAAGATTCGCATATTTCTTTCTCGCCAAATATGTCATGGTAGCACGTACAAAAGTCAAGTTTAGTTAGTCTCGACACTCTATTATCAGCGCTCGCAATGGCTACAAGACTAGTAAGTCCTTACTCGATGCAATTCTTAGGGGCTTTTAGAATGACAAGTCTATAGAGAATGGATCTCAATACCCAACTTGTATAAGCACATCTGAAAAATAGGTGGTCATTCATCTCAAAATTCGATCAACAAATGACGCATCTCTTACAAGGGATTAGGAAATCTCTCTTCCATCAGATTTTCAGGAGTGGTCATCCCATTAACTGCTACTTGTGCCAAATGAAATTGAGAAATCTGACAAAAATATCACCTTTATTTTTCACATTATCTAATCTTTTAAATTCAGTAGCCTGAGATTGGAATAAGATGCCACAACATGTATTGGAGCATTTTAAACTATTTATATCAATTAAGATCTATATGGAAGGCAACCAAGAGCTTTCTCTCCGGCACCTCACTTTGGGCAGGAAGGGTAACTGGATCTGTGGTTGCTTTCAATTACACTCTGCAAAGGTAAACATTCATGTTCAGCTCATCACTTCACTTCGTATTTCTAGATTGTTTGTCACACGGTTATCACCAATTTGCTTTGTCCCTAATGTATGTAAGCTATACACCAGATCACAAGGCTCTAGAGAATTCTAATGATATTAAGTCTGTTGTAACAAATTGAAGAGAATATTCTACAGTCTAGAAGGGTCTATTGGTTGTATAAATATAAGATGATGTATGACAAAACAGTGTGGTAAAAATGAGATTGATCTATTTTTGTTTTAAGTGCGTTAACATGGTATCACTAGGTGAAAATGAAGAATAAGCAACACTACTTGCCTAAAGAAAACCACAGTCTCTGACCGTTGTGAACAAATCTACCGATACAACTGCCTAAATCAGTAGTTTCTAAAATGCAACGGCCTATTTTATATAAGTAAGCCTACTCGAACCCGTGACCTTAAGTTATAAAGTATATTGAGCGTCTCTTTCATAAAACGCAACGGCCCGGTTTTCTATTACTAATGTGACTCGAACTTGGGACCTTAACCTGCAAAATAAATTGGGCGCCCAAATACCCTTCTAAGCGCGGGAACGTCTCTCCAAATACCCATTTCTCTTCTTCATCTCTCCAAATTCCCATTTCTCTTCTTCGTCCTTGCTAATCGTCTTCATTTGATGTGATCCTAAGCCCAGGCTTGATTCGATTCGATCATCCTCGTCTCCATAATCCGAAGCTTGATTCAATGCAATCCTCATCGTTTCCATAAGCCGAAGCTTGATTCGATGCGATTCTCATCGTCTCCATAAGTCGAACGAAGCTTGAAGCCCTAAAGCAACATTGAAGAAACGATCAGGTAGGGTTATTATTTTATTTTATTTTTTCTTCGGAGGATCATCGTTGCGGTAAGATCTGATACCTTTTATTGTTTTAATCTCTATTTCTCGTTTTATTTTATTGGTTTTCTAATCTTCATTGTTGCCAAAATCATTGTTTTTCTACTATGATTCACGTTTTTGTTGTTTTCTGTTTGATCTGAATGATTTTCTGTGAAAATTTCTGTATTTTGCGGATTTGATTTGATTATTAATCGGATTTGGAATAGAAAATTTCGTTTGAACACTTACATATTTTGGGTTTAATGATTCGTATTGCCTGTAAACATGCTTTGTTAAGATAAGAATGAGTTAATTTTTTAGTTCTATATGGTATGTTTTGATTATCACCATCAAAGATTATTTTTTTTATGATCTCTTTTCATCAATGGATGTATGATCAGGACCGTCTAATTGACTTATTGTCTTTTTGGATGGTCCTTAAAATTTTTTTTTCCAATTTCTTCTTCTCTTTGTAATGGTCAATAAAAATATTAATCAATGGCCATGAAATTAAAAAGTTTCTTGTAGTTGAATTAGTGTTTCCATCGCAACCTATTAGTGACCAATTGATTGGACGATCCTGATTTATTTTTAGTCAGTTTCTTCTTATCCTCCCAATTTTGTTGGCTCTGATATTTTGAAAGAATGCATTAGAACCATTATTTGCACCCGTAAAACTGTAATCTCATCCCATCAGCTGAACTTTAAAATTTCCATGTCAAAGACATCCCAAAAGTGATCCTAGTATAAGAGTGAGATGACGTGTGTTTTTGGTCACTTTTGTAAGATATGCTATGTGTAATAAAAAAAATTGACTGTTTGACTTTGATGGTATGCCTGTGACGGGAAAGATTCATGGTGTAGAAGATTTGATAGAAACAATCTTGATCGTTTGATTCAAAGAAATTAATGGTGAGATTACCTTTTCGGTTTGGATGAGATTACAGTTTTATCGTAGAGATCCGACAGTAGATTTCAAGAGACTGAGGACTATATTGCATGACCGGTTATTGGGACCATGGTTCAAAATTTAGGCCGAAATCTTAATGTTTCTGTTTTGGTTTGGGTCCCCACCGAAACCGAAACGATAACTCAAATTTTCGGTGGTTTTGTACTATGTTAAAGATTTAGGCCGAAATTCAATTTTTCAGCCGAAATTTCAGTTTCTGTCCCCACCAAAACCAATACGAAAACCAAATTTTTGATCCTTGATTGGGACTTCAATTAAAAGTGTCGCTTTTATCAGGAGTGGTAAAACGTCCATTATAATACGGTGGAGAATATTACTAGACAACAAGAAGAAAGTGTAGACACTAGACATTGCTTACATGATGAGTAAATAGTAAGATAAAATGAGTGGAGTGATAATATATTGGGAGCCATTGCTTGCACTCGAAAATGGAGAGGAAGGTGCTGCAGGGAAGGTAAAATTTGTTATAGATGGTACTGTTGTAGCAGCCATGGAAGAAGAAAAAGAAATTGATGTAGATGTTGTCGATATATTTGCTGCTGCTGTAGCATCCATGGAAGAAGAAAAAAGTTGTTGTTGCGGAAGGTGTTACTGGAGCAATCATTGAGGAAAATGTGAAGGAAAAAAATTTAAGAGGCTGTTTTTGCAGCCATGGTAGAGCGAGAAAATGAAGAAGGATCAGTGTCCTGTCCTGAAGCTCATGAAAATGGTAGGTTGCTGATTAGTGATGTAGTTTGAGATTCGACACAAACAGTAAAGACTACATTGTTGCTGTTTATGGAAATGTCTGTGACAACTATCAAGGACAATTTCAGGAATATTTTTGCTTGATGTGGTTGTGTTTGTGCTGTTATTGAGGCTAATAATTTTGGTGTAGATAATCGTTATGCATACAATATTTTTGAGGTGGTTTGAGGCTGCTTGCAATATTTGTAGTTGAATTTGATGGAAATGGAAGAAACTGCTGTTGTTACTCTCTATTTTATTCTTCTTTGCCGTCACTATTCTTGATGCTTCTCACCGATGTGCTTTGCTCATGGCGGTGTTTTTGGTGGCTTTCAATGGTGTTATATTTCAATGCATATGATCACGATATGTTTGCTCACTGTGGTGTTCGATCGTCAGAAGGAAGAATTGATGTTATTTACTTTTACATTATTGTTGGGCTTCTTTGCTGATGCAAATTTATTGCCGACTCCTGACTTTGTGACACTTTGCGACTATGTTGCCCACCACTGTGACAACTGAAGTTTTATGTCTGTTGAACACCAACTAGTCATTCTAGTTGGTGAAATATGTGGTTTCTATACTCTTTATTTCATCTGAAATCTTATTCTATAATGTTAAATGCCTGCTGCACACATGATCTGATCCCTGATGAACCTTAGAGTGATGGCGTTTTCTTTCCTTTTGATGCTATCAAGGATCCTTATCATTGATGAACTGATATGTGCAATTTCAGAGATAGTTTGCCGTATTATTGGGATGATTATGGCTGCAGATTTTACTTACATTGTAAGTGTTGGATATGGATCCTAAGAGTTTTTTTTTTTAAATGGTACCCAGTAGTTGTCATCCTCAATTGTATACAAGCATAGAGGTATTTAGCCGGTTCTAAGGAGGACAAAAAGCTATATGTCTGTTATTTTTGCAAGTAGGAAAGCACTGTTTTTGTTCATCAAACTGTCTATCTCTTCTGTAATTTTCTTTTTTGTTTTTATATTAGGTTTATATTTGCATAACTGTTAAGCTCCTTTGCTTTCATATTTTACTTCCTTTATCATTTAGTGAAAATGCATGCATGTTTCTGTACTCAATTGCTCTCCAAAGGCAATAATAGGAAGAACAAAAGCAAAAAAGACATGTAGTTGGAGCTAATATGAAGTTTCAAATAAACAAGAAGCTTATCAAGTCCATGTGTATACTCATTTACTCTCCTCAATTCTTACCAATATAAATTCCTTGCTTTGTGGTTCCTGAGTGTTAATGCCCTGTTTACACATATCGATCACACACTTTCTGAAAATCTCACCTTAAAAAAATATTTATAACACATAATATCTTACCTTTGACTTAGATAAATCTTATTGCATGTGAAATTGGAGTAGGATTGGCATGTGCCCTTCAATTTTGTGGGTAGTAAATCAAGTCCAAATATTAAAGTATGAAATTGATATGTGAATTTATTTTTTCTACACAGCTGAGTGTACCTGTACAACTGGCTTCCCGTGTAGATTTCAAAAGGCCTTTTGGAGAAGTATGGCTTCCCGTGTAGATTTCAAAAGGCCTTTTGGAGAAGTATGGCTTCTCTTTGAAATTTTACATATCTAGCTTTAGTTCTTGATTTTCTTAAAAGTTTATGTAGGTTTTGATGCTTATAATATTAGGTTATCATTTTCAATTATGAATTATGATTAATTGGTATGATGTTACAGAAAGTTTACAAGTTTTTATGATCTTCGTCCTTGATTTACTTGATTTTGATCTTGAATGCTTAAAATTTGATATTTTAGAAATTCGGTCTTTTAACAGTGATTTTGACTTGTCAAATTCATATAAAAAAATAATGTGATAAATCATGAATCCAGAGACCTTCATATCAAATTTGAGCTCAATTTGGTCTATAAAAATTATGGACTACACTCTGTCCAGAATCGATTTTGACAAAATCTGTCAAAATTTCAGGATTGACCTCCCAGTGATCTGTTAATGCCTTCAGTTCTGTGAAGATTTAGATGAAACTTAATGCATGAGCCTTGTAGAGGGCTTCATAAGCTTTCCAACAACATATAATATGAAAGGTTTTGCTCAGTAGTTTAGGATAACTCCTCAAATTACCAAGACTGATCTGATCATGATATAGCTAAAATTGCACAAATTTGGGTCAACTTACATAGAGCTGTTCGACCAATCCAGATATGATATCTAGATAATTCTATTTTTGAGATATGCTCTGATGAGTCATCTTCCACTAAGATTTGGAATCACGTGTATGTTAGCCCTAAGTGATTCTCTATAAATTTTAGAATGCTCAGGGGTCAAGTTTGAAAATTCTGTGATAAGTGTAGTTCCCTTGTACAATAAAGTGTATTGGAAAGGTGTCCCATAAGGGTAAGGTGATGTACGGCAAGGGGATCCATCAACACCTAGGAGGATCACTGATACGATCAGTGTAGCTTCTTTTTTCAATATTTTATGTCGGTAAAAATTAATTATTTTTTCGTGACTTTGCATTAATTACTTATACCTTTTCTACCTAAATAATTAGAGATGGGTCCTTTTAATTTTTACGGTGATTTCTATGTGAAAGATTTAGTTTGTCATTGGAATAATAAGGGATAGTAGGCAAAGAATCTGTGAACATATTTAGTGGCATGTTATGGAGCCACTTCACACCTGCAAATTGATGAAAAGAATCTATAGCTGCATTTCCATCAGGGGTAGGACTTGTTGAGACCGCAGCATGGTCCATAAAGAAACTATGAACATGTTTCCTGACAGATGGCTCACAGCTGATCTCCATTGCTGCCTGAAATAAGCAAACAAATGGTATAGTAAATCAAGACTCTAACAGACCAATAGAAATAGATAAAAATATATTAAGGAATGCTGATAGTATATGCTGATACCATGTGTCTGGCACCTTTGAGCACATCTTGAGGAGTCCCGAACATTGCGCAAGTGAAGTTTGCAGCTATGTCCTCTGGAGTTTCCTTGGCATCCTCCAATTCATCTAGCCGCTGGAATCAAGTGATTAAGTGAAGAGTTAGTTACTTACACTGTTATGTTCAAAACAAACAAAAAGTACAAGATAAGCATACATACCATCTTTTATAAGGTCAGAAGCAATCCAAATTGCTCCGAACTAAATTCAAACTTGTTAGCCACCTCCCATAGACCAGATTTACTACAAATACTATATAGTGATTTTCGCTTTGGCCTCTTAAATTGTCCTTCTTCTACATCTACTTCACCTAGAGGGAAATGCAAATTAAACTTCGAGTCGACATCATCAACCTCTCTTTCTGATTCAGCGGCCTTGAGAGACTCTGTAATTGAATTGAAATCTGCTTATTCAATGAGAGCCTCGTCTCATCATAAAGCCTTACTGCATCCTCTTCAAATCGCTTAGTGTAGTATATTTGAAGAGCACTCTTCCGCTTTTGAAGAAGCAACCACTTTCTGTCCAACGTTGGGTAGCACAGAGACATGACATTTGGTTCCTCAACTACATCAGCATTCAGTTTTCAAAATGCCTCTGCTATGGCATATTCAAGCACGCCAAGTTTTGGTGCTTCTAATACCACCACATTTGGAGTGCCTCAACCACATCCATTAGCGCTCATCTTCCTAGATGTCCAATTACAGGTACTAAGGTTATGTACCTCAATTGACCATTGCCGGCAATTTTGATAGAAGAAACAAATATTCCACTACATTCCCTGCTCTCAACTTCTGAAAGTTCTTCGATATACCATCTAGTTGGCTTTCTAACTCTTTTTGCTGCAGCCTACTCCATATGGAGATCTTCACTTGTGATGAAGGATTCTGTTTTGGGTTTTCTCAATCTCTTACCAGAGAGACTTTAATATTGGCTGGTCGGGCAGATATGTATCCAGTATACCCGATATATGTAGCTGTTCAAATACAGAGTTGGTTATTAACCTTATGTAGTTATGCTTGTCAATATTTCACCAATAGCATTGTATGATTGTATCTATATATCAGGTTCCCTTAAATCAACCCACATATATTGGTTCTGTAGATTTCAGCTACAGAATTGGTTATTAACCTTTAGCAGTTATTCTTGTCAGCAAGTACATTAATTCTGCCATCCCATTTATACATCTATCTCCCTTCTACAATTTATACACATATAAGCAGGTTTTGTCACTTTCAACCACATTTACGACTCATACCTGAACTGAGAATGAAAATTGTGTCAAATTTTTTCCTTCATTGTTGTGATTTGGTGTTGTGGTATGCCCTTTTCCTTGCAGAATTTTAAATTGAGTTATATTTTTATTATTTTTAATTGAGTTATCTTTTTCGTTGATCTTTGGTTATATTAGTATTATTTTTATTTATTTTTCGATTCATTTAGTTTTGTAGAATATGTCTTCAACAATCCCAAGTAAAGAGTGGATGACGGCAAATCATACAACTGTGGAATATATCGAAGGTCTTCATTCATTTATCAAATTCGCAAAAGAAAATGTAGAAGATCCTGATTGGTATTGTTGTCCTTGTGTCAACTGTCGAAATCTTAAAAAGCATAGCCTCGTGATTATTATGGAACATTTATTTTGTGATGGTATAGATAAGTCTTACAAGATATGGAAGCACCATGGAGAATCATTTTCTAATAGTCATACCAATTTGGGGACTAGTACTACATCGACTTCTAACCCAAACGAAGATAGGTTTCCAAGAATGGAAGATATGTTGAATAACACATTCGGAGGTGTTCATACTGAAGATTTAGATGCTTGCTTAAATGATGCTTATGATGAATATGACGAGCAACGTCCACATGATTTACATGATGATGCAGGGTATAGTAACTTGATGGAATGTGCATTAGAACCTTTATATCCGTCATGTAAAAATGAGCACAGAAAATTGTCAGTCGCGATTGAGTTGTTGAGCATGAAAGCGATAAAAAAGCTTCAGAAATTGTTGAAAATCATAAGAAATATTCTTCCTGAAGAAAATACTTTGCCAGATACCACATACAATGCAAAAAAGTTGATCAAGTCTTTACGTATGAAATATGAGATTATTCATGCATGCCCCAATGATTGCATATTATATTGGAGAGATCATGCAAATAAGGATACTTGTCCTACGTGTGGTACGAGCAGATGGAAGCCGACAAATGCTTTAAAGCCGAGGGCTAAGCCGTTACCATGGAAGAAGTTAAGATACTTTCCATTAACCCCGAGGCTACAAAGAATGTACAGTGTACCATGGATTGCCGAGAAAATGACATGGCATGCAAGCTCAGTTGCAAATGACAGTCACATGCGCCATCCAGTAGATTCTTCTTGTTGGAAATCAATTAATCTTCAGTGGAAAGAGTTCGCTTTAGAGAAATGAAATGTTCATCTTGGACTTGCCACAAATGGATTCAATCCTTTTGGCAATAAGAATAACTCTTTTAGTTGTTGGCCTGTTATGATTGTTCCCTACAATCTCCCTCCATCATTGTGCATGCGCAAGGAGTTTACGATGTTGACCATATTGATTTCCGGGCCCAATGGTCCTGGACATGACATTGATGTTTACTTACAGCCATTGCTTGCAGAATTAAATGAATTGTGGTCCACCGGAGCAATAACATATGACTCCTATACAAGAACTAGGTTTAACATGAAAGGAATTTTATTATGGGCTATACATGATTTTCCAGCATATGGTCATCTTTCGGGTTGTAGGACAGCAGGAAGATATGGTTGTCCTATTTGTAGTGAAGAGGTTGATTCCATATGGTTATATCACGAAAAGAAATTTGCGTACATGGGCCACCGAAAGTTCCTTACAGATTTAAATCATCCTTTCAGATCTCAGAAATCTCAATTTAATGGTAAGGAAGAACATAGGAAACATCCACGTCGTATGAGCGGTTCAGAAGTTTTAAGCAAAATGGAAACAATTCAGACCACGTTCGGAAAGGTAGCAGGAAAGAAGAGGAAAAAGCCCACGATTGAAGAGAGTTGTGCATGGTCAAAGCGATCAATCCTATTTGACTTACCATATTGGAAGGTGATAAAATTTTCCTTTTATTTTATTATGTGATCTCTATTAAACTTTGTTTGAATACTAATTTTTTACTTTATAAATGTAGGATCTTCCCGTTCGTCATAATTTGGATGTAATGCACGTGGAAGAGAATGTTATGAAAAATTTAATTGCAACAATTATGGATACAAAGGGTAAAAGTAAGGATGGAATTGAGGCCCGATATGATCTTAAAGATATGAAGATAAAGAAAAATGTGTGGCCTGTGTAGAAAAATGACAAGGTGTATTGCCCTAAAGCTCCATTTGTCTTATCTCGAGATGAAAGAAAACTAATTTGTGAAACATTGTATAATTTAAAAGTTCCCATTGCATACAGTGCAAATTAGAAGTATAACATAAGTTTAGAGGATTTTCAACTGAAAAGCCTGAAGTCACATGACTATCACATCCTCATGCAACAACTACTACCCGTGTTGTTGATGCATGCATTCAAGAAAGAAAAGCCATTGAGAGCAGCTATCCGACAAATGTCAATATTTTTTAATGTCCTATGTTCCAAAGTTATAGATCGGGTTGAGCTTATAAACATGAGGAGACGCATGGTCGAAGCACTGTACGTGTTTGAAAAGTACTTCCCGCCTTCATTTTTTGTTTCTATGATACACCTTGTTGTTCACTTGGTGGATGAGGTGCTAGCATGTGGTCCTGTTCGATATCGATGGATGTATCCATTCGAAAGGTAAACCTTCATAATGGGTCTTTTTAAGTATTTCTTTTTACTAGTATTATTGATATCTAATTAAAGAAAATTGTGTAGGATGATGAAGACTTACAAGCATTATGTAAAAAATCAGACTTATCCAGAGGGGTCTATTACAGAGCAATATCTAATGGAAGAATGCATGAGGTATTGTATGGAGTATATGCCAAACGAGAATGAAGGAGGGCATAAGCGAGGAGATACAATATTCATAGATTATGATGTTACACGTGGTTTCCCTCTCGATAAAAAAGGAAAAGTCTATTACCTTCAAAACTTGCAATACCAACAAGCGCGTAAATGGGTTCTCACACATTCTCGAGAAAACGTTGAATGGGAGATGTAAGTAATATTTATAAATATCATCATTATATTTCCTCAATTAATATTCAAATACTTGATCTAATTAACACTTAACATTTATAGGAAGTACCAATCTAACCTCCAAGGCCACAAGTCATGTGATAAACATCTGAGGGGCAACTACATTCCTTGGTTACGACAACAATTAGAAAAAGAAGACTCTTCTACCTTGAAGAGTCTTGCTGATGGTCCAGACTTCAAAGCCATATCGTATAATTCTTATGTGGTTAATGGATATCTTTTTTGTACGACAGAGTCAGAAATGAGTACAAGCACGCAGAATAGTGGAGTCTCCATGAAGGCTTTAACTAATTTTAGGGCTAATATCAAAGATAAGAACCTCATGGAAGAAGAAGTCACTTATTATGGCATCCTTAAACAAATACTTGAATTGAATTATGGTAACTTTAAAGAAACAGTCTTTTATTGTGATTGGGTACGTATAGAAGATAAAACGAATGGATGTGTTGTTGATCCAGAAACAGGCTTAATTTTTGTTAATCTTGGGAGGCTTATGAGGAGTTCACATGAAGATGACGAGCCGTTTATTCTTACCTCCCAAGCCACCCAAGTCTTCTATTGCAAAGATCAAACCAGAGCTGATTGGTATGTGGTCTTAGATGCTCCAAAGAGATTGACTCGGGATGTAGATGCTTATGAAGATCCATTAGTATTTGAGGCAAGAACTAATGCAAATACTTTAGCATTACCATTGGTCGCTGATGTTGTGGAAGATGATGAATACTAAAATACATTTCTCATTTTTTTTGTAATTACCATTGGAAGATGATGAATATTAAAATACAATTCTCTTTTTGTACAATTTTGTTCCCTCTACATGCTTTTGAAAAACTCATGTGGTTCATTTCATGTTTCCTTTACATGCTTTTGTAATTACCATTAGAAAATGTATTCTATTTTTACTACTAAAAATAGTTTTGACATGACTCAATAAGTTATATGGTTTTGGCAAATACTATTTACTTATTTTCAGCAAAGGATTGAGCATGGAAAGAACTGAACCTCAATCAAGTAGTTTAGAACAAAGCAGGACTACCGAGACGGGTTTGTTCAATTCTTTTTTTTTAATCTATTCTTTTATTTAATAATCGCTATTTAGATGTATTGCTAATAACATATATTTTGTCGAGACATACGGAAAAAAGTTCAATTTAATGAACATGGGCAGCCAATTGGAACAAATTCATCATGTTTGTCGACGTTAATAGGTCAGGTGGCAAGGACACATTGTCCACCTACATACATGACATGGCATGATGTGCCAAAAAATGTGAAGGATAAGATATGGAGCACTATCTTGGTGAGTACATATATTATTTACTTATAATATTTTCTGTCCGATTTACTCCATGATTTTATCTTGTCTTTATATTATTACAGGATGAGTATGATATTGAAATTCAATACAAAGTTTTAGTCTTATCAAAAGCTAACGGATGTTGGAAGTAATGGAAGCATGAGCTTCGAAAAAAATATGATGAATATGAGACGGATGCAGAGCGGGAAAAACATCCACCAAAATGTGTGAAGTTGGAAGATTGGAAGACGTTTATTCGTATGTGTTCGACGAAAGAATATGCTGCACTACGAGAAAAGGCGAGGAGTTCTAGGGAAAAGATGATAAACCCACACACCACTGGTCGACGGGGAGCAGCTAAGAGGGCTGAGGAGTTGGTAATATCACTAAAATATTTATTTAGCATAATTCTCTAAATAAATAATATTTACTTATGATCATCGTATTATACAGAAAATGCAGAATCCCACTGGTATAGTTACCAGGACACAATTGTTTATAGCCACACATACCAAGAAGGATGGGACATGCCCTTCTCAATTGATGAATGAAAAATTGGTGAGCTTCTATATGTTCTAGTTCATTTAATAAACTTCAATAATTACAAAGGAGTGTGAGACTTTATCAATATAATATTTTATCATTATTTATTTCTTACAGGATGAAATTAGGAAAATGGTTGAAAATAATCCGATTGAAGGAGAAGCAAATTTGGATGATGATCCTGTTACACATGTAAATTTTCTCTCAAATTAGATGATGAAATTATTGCTCTTTTAATCAATATCATAATTATAAATAAAATTGTATCATAGGTTTTTGGTCGTGATAAAAGAGGCTATGTACAAGGTATGGGTAGAGGTATATCGAAGACCACTTTTTCTTCATCAGCTCCTTCTAGAGAAATTACTTCACGAGATAAGAGAGCTCGTGAAAGTGTGGAGTCAAATTATGAAATAATTATGCGACGACTTGATGAGGAGTCTAGGGCACGCAAGGTACTTGAGGAGAAATTCAATGCATTACCAAGACAAGATAGTTCTCATGGAGCACCTATGACTCGTTTGAGTGATCAGTTGAGTTCTTCTTATCAAGTAAAAATTTAAATATCCAATCAAAATTTCTATTTTACCTCATATCATTAGTGAATATCGATCAATTCATTTATTTTTCCTAAATTTCTGTAGGAAGTGAGACAATCATCGTTTCATCTAGACGGTCACATAGAACAACCACCCTCTCACTGCATATTAAATAACTTCAAGAATAAGAATGTTGTCATGGGACGTGTTGATAGAAATGCAAGTCAATCAAACTTATCATATACAATCATAGTAGATGGCATATACGACATCACTGCAGAGCTGTATGCTCGTGATGGAACCTTGGGAGATATTACACCGGGTGATATAATTACATGGCCTAAAAGTCTTGTTCATTTTAGTTGATTGTTCTTAGAGGTATATGGCTAATTCCTTTTTTATGGGTAACACAAATTCCACTACTTTACTATTTCGTTAAAATTACTTTTCTCTAACGGAATATCTAAATTATTTAAGTTTCTCTCTACAGGGTTTTGTTGCTGGTCTACAATGATCATCTTCATTGGACCGACAGATAATGCTATACACTCAATTGCTGATGGCAATTTATACTTTAGTACAAGATAAATTTTGAATGTTTGGTTTAGTTTGGTGAATATTTTATTGAAGGGAATCTAAATTATACTTTCAATTTTGATAAATATTTTAGTTTGGTAAATGATCTATTACAATGAATGAAATTTTTGTAGTATTGTGCTAAATATTTAAATAATTTTTCGAGGAGCACACAAAATATTTTCTTCGTAGGCTTTGCAAAACTCTTAACATCTTTTGTGTAATGGGTATTCCTTTTTCAGGTGTTTAGTATTACTTCTCATGAGCAAGTGCACAAATTGCAGAGCTTTGACTCAAGGGGAGCTGACACGTCGAGCGTGGGAGAGATGGATGTGCAGGTAACAACAGTATAAATCTTTCTTACTGTTTTTCTTTGTTGCAGATTTTCTTTAAGACATTTTTTTTTCTTCACAAATGCTAATCTTGGCCAGCATTCCATCTAATTCATCATAATCATTGCCTTGTCCTTCGGACTTAGAGTCGACATCGTTCTATCTAATTCTATTAGTTAAGTTGGCTAATCTGGTAAATATATTTTTCAAATTAGCGTTAAAGAATATCTCTACATAAGACAGATCAAGACTTTGCAAACCCAACTATTATAAAATGAGGTGGTATTAAGTATATTTCAAAATCTTGGCCAATGCCGAGATACATAAGACAGATCAAGACTTTGCAAACCCAACTATTATAAGATGAGGTGGTATTAAGTCTAGCAAGAGATCACAATCGTACAAAGATTTTAGAATTTTTCTGGTATTGAATGAGCAGATTGTATCCGGGCCGAGAGCATTGGGGTTGCTAGAATATTTGAAGGCTCTAAAGTCATTTCCAGGCTCCTCTTGATTCAAATCTTCAACCCACAATAACGATAGGGTTAAAGAAGATGAAGAAGACGATGGTATTTTTTATTTTTTATTTCTAAAAAATCTGTTTATTTTTTATCGTTTTCCATTCCCTTTAATGGGCCTTTTTTTTGGGTTTTTGGGTTTATTTATTTGTTTATTTTCTGTAGATGACCTATCAAAAGATTAAGGAGCTGAAGGAGATGATATCGAACCTCATTCAATGGCAAGAGCTACTATATCAGGTGGGTATTTTGTTTACAATGGTTAACTAATCTAATTATATGGTTTTCAGTTGAACTAAAATTTTAAGTTCTACTATTGTTTCAGTTGCAGAATGTAGAATCGTGCAAGCAGTCTTTAATTGCTGGGATGCTCATATCCCGTTCCTTTAGGTAATCAACGCTTCCTTTATGAAAGAGAATTTTTTATTTTTCAACTTCATGCACCACCAGCGTTCATAGTGTTATGGGAGGGACTGACTCCCTTAACGTCATGTACACAAATAGTGCCATGACTGATCACTTTTAGGTCATGTGGCACAAATCTTTGACCAATCTTAGATTCATCAGTTAAAATGTCTGTCAAAGGATTTAAACCATCCAAATTAGTGCACTTTAATTTCGATAGTTAATGAACAATAGTTCATTATGGAGTGTTTTAGATTGGAGAGTTTAAATCCTTAGATGAGTTGTGAGTGATTTTTGACGCCCACTTCAGTTCACTGTAAGCTATCATCTTCCATGTCTTGGATTGCCTAAATTGCCTAAAAAATGAATGCTAATGTGGCTTTATTTTGGGCGGTCATGCCACTGTACCAAAAAAGGGCAATCATCCCCTTAATAGTAAGAGCACTTATTTTTTTCCTCTCCTATTTTCAAATGCAAGTACTGTTGCTGATGCTTTAAAACAAATGATAAAGATTTTTTTCGTCCTAATCTTTCACGCAGTTGGTCAACCATAGAGATGCAAGTTCGGTATGCTGAACTGAACCGATACCGATCCTTTCGGTATTCAGTTCGGTACACACCCCATACCGAAATGAATCGCTTTGGTTTCGGGAGAGATCCCTCCATATGTTGGACAAATGACGAAACTGAAAAACTTGTAAGGTTTTTTTTTTTTTTTTTTCTCCTTTTTTCTTTTTTTTTTTTGGCATCACAGATTCAATCCCAGCTTACTTATTAAAATAACAAACAAACCTTGTAAGTTGATCCTGATAGAGAAAAAAAATATGTTCTTCGTTTATAGAAAGTCTGTTAGGAACAGTGACCTACTGTTTGACATCACAGATTCTTCTTTTTGACATCACAGATTCAATCGAGGCCATGAACCTTTATAGAAAGTCTGTTAGGAACAGTGACCTACTGTTTTCATATGCCCAGAATTTGGATCTCTATCACATTGAAATGAGAGTGGTAGCATATGATCTTTGTTTAGTTGTATTCTAAGATTAACTTTTTTATTACAAATGGTTGCGAGGAATTAACATTTTGTATGGAAGTTATAGTAAACTATGTGAGCTTCTCTATGGATGCAAATTTGGATAAATATATAGGAAGCATCAATGATACTCTCTTGGGTATGCACTGAAGCTTCCTCTTCGGGTTTGATATGAAGGTGAACTGCTGAAAACATGCTTCTTTAAATGACTGATTTTGGCAAGACATGTTAATTAATAGTAATTTTGTCTCCCCTGAGCTGTAAATAATGCCTTCTCAGGCCCGTAGCCCAATGGAAAGTTGAAAATATTGCAACCTCTAGGTCGCAGTTTTAATCCCAGCTTACTTATAAATAAACAGTTGAGAAAATTTAATGAATAATCTGAAGTGCTTTCTTGTGGGATGAAACATTTATACTTATCTCTTTAGTTTCATGGTTGTTCTTGGCAGAGGCCTCAACTTTAACAAGTTGACAGGAAATATTCCAACCACCTTCGAAAGCCTGGTCAAAACAGACTTTTCGTAAGTAATCAAATTTCTATCTAATTTGTTTACTGCAACTGTTTACTATGATGGCTAATGCAATTATGCTACATAAGAAAACTGCTCAATCACCGTAAACTGATGGTATGGGTTGTAATTAGGTATTTGACTGGCAACTTTCTCAATGGACTACAATTCACCTTGCGATTAGGATCTCTGGGCCCCTGAGCCCAACGCCTAACCACCACGCCATTCACCTTGCGATTAGGATTGAGATTGATGGAGTCGATCATTCCACAGAATCCCATGGTGGAATCTGTATCGCACTTAAATTTAATCATCCTCCCATGTAAAATACTATGGGATCAGTCCCAAAATGAGGTGGCGATTTAAGTTTTTTATTAGCACCCGCCCCGAGTCCAAGCAATTTGGATGTCCCATGTAAAATGTTTCCAAACATCATCAGATCAGTGACCTGTGGGCATAAACTTCAGAGTCCATCTATATTATATGTTGCGCTTGATTGATCCTTCAATCATTAGGATCCCAAGCCAATTTGGCGCTTCAGGAATTGTAGTTTTTCGTGTAGATTTGCTTGAGATTTATTTTATTTATTTATATTTTTTACCATTCTTGACTGATATAAATAATATTTTTTATTTATATTTTTTACTATCAATCCCCTGAGTGGATGGTGAAAAAAGGAGAAAGCATGTATGTATCACTTTAAGTTAGATACGTAGAAATTTTTAATATTAATAATGATGTTTGAATCTCTTCTCACGAAATATTCGCTCATCATTTTTTCATGTTATTCATTGATTTTTCGTTTATGCCTCTTCTCCTAATATTGATGAACTATCTTTGATAAGCTCACACAGCAAACTTCTGAAAATCATATTCTTACTGAGAAGTTCTAAGACTAGCCAATTACCTTCAGGTTTGATAGGTTTTCCCAAATGGCATTAACTATATGACTGGTGTGAAAGCATGTTTACTAATCACATAATATGCCTTTTTAACTTTTCCTTCTATGTTTTCTTTTCTTGCACAAATGACTTAGGTGCAGGGTTTCAAAAATTGGCTAACATGCGTATCAGTTCAGTCCGATCCGATACCATTATTTGTATCGGTATCGGCCAGTATCAGATGTATAAGCAGATACATATCGGTGATATGGGGTCAGTATCGTCTGGTATCAACTGATACGTGTCGGTGATAAGGGGTTCAGGGTCGGCCGATATGTATTAGTATTTGGCTGATATGCATCATTATCAACAGATATCCAGCAATACTAGTCATTGGACCTCCCTTGGTAGTATCGATCTGGAGGTTGACTGATACCAAGTTTTAGCACCTTGCTTAGATGAACTATAACACTTGTAGAAAAACTGGGTATTCACTAACCATAAGACTAGGTTGCATTAGAAACTGCAGATGAAGCCTAGGCCTTAAAGATCCAGTATATTTGGGTCATCCCATCAACATTTCCCTTAGTATTCTTACCCTAATAAAGGCCTTCCATTATTATATTTTATACATCTTTTCCTTGCATTGTTTATCAGTTATACATCTTTTATACACCATAATCCATGGGTTGCGAGGAACTTGATCCAGGCGAGTTTGACCCATCAATGTGACAAGGAAATTATACAAGGCAGTGGTGACAAAACCTGCAATTTGAGCAATAGTCTACTTATGGATCCAATCAATATAAGATCCGATGAGATCTATCAAACTGATGTAGGAATATTCCTCGACAAGGTTTTTGAGAGGAAAGAACCCAAGTCTCCTATTGTGACTTCATAGAGAAACCCAAAGAGATCTATAAGGACCTAATGATCTAGATGCCATATGCAAGGTACTTTTAGAAGAAAACTCAAAATTTTGGCCCATAGCAGATTTAAACTTCTAGAGATCTCAGCATCTTCTATGAAGGAATCTACAAAGGAACTCCCTAAACCTCCTACAAAATTTTCAATACAAAAAACAGAATATTTAGAAATTTATGTATTCTAAAAAAAGTAGTAAAAAGACTACTAGTCGAAAGCAATGCAAGGAACTCGCTTAAATACCCAGAAAACATATAGAGGCGAGCAGTGGCAAAAAGATAAGCATAGGAAGTGGTACAAAGAGCAATTATGCTATGTTTCTTAAAGGCTTAAACTAAAGGACACTATGCACCACTTGAATGGGGCTCTAAAATTAATAAAGTCCCCTGACACCGAGGGACTTGGGGAGGCTTCCCCATTCGGTATGTGTAGTTAAACTCAATGGTACTAGAGCAAAATCTCATGAGCTCACTTCATGATCAAATATAGCAAAATCTTTGGTGCTATGAGGGACACAAGCAGATTGATATTTTTTTTTCTAACCTAGTCTTTAAAATGATACATATCTCCCAAATACAAACTTGTAGCGTTTATAATGGATGAAACTCCAAAGACATGGGATAATTGGTGTGTAACCTTTGTTAAGTTAAATTCTGACATATCATATTGAGTTCAATATTGAGACATCACCTTGGTATGCCTCAATATTGCCCAAGTTTCCTTTTTTTTAAAAAATAATATTGTCCGAGCTCATAAACCATGAAATTATTTTGGTAATAGTCAAGAGTTTAAATTAAGCTAAAGGCTTCCAAAAGTTAGGTCGGGAATTTTAAATTTTAAATTGAAGTGAATGAAGTTATTGAATCACATCATCACATGGGTCCAACTCCAATCATCTTAGGAATCCCCTTAACATCTTATATTCTTACTCAAGCATTTAGTGTCTCTTTTCACAGATTTGATGTCTAACGCACCCAGGTAGATAGATAAAATCAATTGTGAGACAGAAGCAAAATTTTCGTGTGAGTACAAATGTTGGGGGCATCTAATTCTTTGATGTGTCTATTGTGGTGTTCCATGGCCTTTTTCACCCTTTTTACCTGTACGTCATTTTGATGAAGTTTATAGCTGCTAAATAAAAGACATTTCATAATTCTGCCAGTCATCCTACCTAGCTAGCTAAATAAAAGACATTTCATAATTCTGCCAGTCATCCTACCTAGCTGATAATGAACAAACTTCATATTAAGCTGAATTAGAATATATGGAAGGATGTGAACACAACATTATCAAACACAAGTAAAGACATAATCAAACACAAGTAAAGATGAACTAATATTGGGATTTGGGTCATTAAAAAAAATCGGAAAATGATGAAGTGATAGCCAGAATACATAAACAAACAACGGCTCCAAATAACTCTCAAGCACAGGGACTTACATAAGAAGGCATGCACCGAATAGTAGTAATGAAATGGTACGAGGCTTGTAAGCCCATGAGGTCCATGGATCTAATTCAGCATCCTTATGAAATTTCACATCACCATTTTCTTGAATAATATGATCCCTTGCTCTCGTAGTCCTATGACCATTAACCTCCATGGAACATGCACTGAGTAATTAACAACTTGCTCCCTGCAAATAGAAAAAGAGAAATTGACACTTGGGACAGACATTTATCTAATATACTTACTAATGTTGAGAACAGCCAGACATAACAACAAGCCATTTTGCATACCAAGTATACCCTTTTGTAGCACCAAATAGAGATTCATGTAAATATTCATATGATACTGTCCCATCTAACCCATGAATAAATAAACAAATCATATGATAAATTTATACCTACAAATAGTGAAAGATAGTTCAGACACAAGACCTGCAGTAACATTGTAATAAATAAGTTTGAAAGAGAATAATTATAATGTCCCACCAATAGATTCTAGTAATTTATATGATAAAGTACATATATATATATATATATATATATATATATATATATATATATATATATATATATCACAACAGATATCCAGCAATACTAGTCATTGGACATCCCTTGGTAGTATCGATCTGGAGGTTGACTGATACCAAGTTTTAGCACCTTGCTTAGATGAACTATAACACTTGTAGAAAAACTGGGTATTCACTAACCATAAGACTAGGTTGCATTAGAAACTGCAGATGAAGCCTAGGCCTTAAAGATCCAGTATATTTGGGTCATCCCATCAACATTTCCCTTAGTATTCTTACCCTAATAAAGGCCTTCCATTATTATATTTTATACATCTTTTCCTTGCATTGTTTATCGATTATATATGAGTCATTGATAGTTTCGGCCCATTTACATAATCAAGCCTATTTTAGGCTTCATTATTGCAATGGTATGGCTTTACCTGCTTATTGTAGCATGTTATTTGTTAGGGGTCTCAATTGGCCGGGCATGACAACACATTAACCTGCTATGGGCGGGTATGGGATTCATTTTATGCCCATTTAATAAATGGGCCGTCTTTGAGATAACCCCCATATAAATAAATGGGCTTGGTCATATAGGCTCAATCTCATTGAATTTATACTATTGGACTATTTGGCCCGACCCGAATGAAATAATAATGAGGTGATGGGAATTTGATTACACAATGTGTTTTTTATCAGTCTTTGTTTGTTGGTGGAATAGTATTTTTTGAGTTGGAGGTTAACTCGGAAGTGGTAATTTTCATGCTGCGATCCGTCTAACAGCCCATGCATTTGATTATTTCCCCATTAGAAATTAACAAACATTGGACGGTTAGGAAATTAGTTAGACATAAAAAATATATATCTTTGATTTATACTTTATTACTTATACACATTTCATTTATGGGGGACTTTTCATAAAATCTACACCATGCTAGATGGGGGGCAGACAAAACAACTTGGGCTGCCGGTAATAAAGATAGGTAGTGATCGTTAAAAAATCTTTGCACGTGCTTATTATTCGATGTTCTTTGATCGCAAACTATCTTTCTTTATGCATCTATATAGATCTACCAATCATATCTATCATATCCTTCATGTATTCAGATTACAAGATCAGTAAAAGAGTATTGACTTTGGATCATTCTTTGCTTAAGGATTATAAAATTCAGGTAATTTTTTTTTCTCTTTATTGTTGAAGTAAAAGTTTGATTAGCCTTTGTTTATAATATTCATCTTTTGTGATGCCTTTCATATGTTTAATATTACAGATCATGGGAGGATTAAATACGGTTAGGAAGAAGGCTCATAATATAATGCAAGAAGTAGCAGTGAACCTGACTGAATCATGTTTGTTGACTCCTCGATGCATAGTGCCAATATTGCTATTGAAGATGGAAGTGTTTGCTTGCTCAAATCTACTGCATGTTTCCGAAATTGTTTACCAAGTTTAATAGCTATAAAAAGGAATTAGTTTACATATGTTTTGTAAAATAATTTAGGAAAGTGTTGATTCTTTAACTGTCTGAATTTCTAAGGAACTGTAAATCACTATATGTTTTTGTGCATTTATATTTTCCAGGCAATATTGGCGCCACAGTTTTCTGATTTTAAATTAATTTTGTTTTGGCTTCTTATTTTTTTATTCAGTTGAATGAATTATGTTTTTTTTCCCTTCTATATTGATATGTGATTGATACAATAGTTATATCAGGTTCTAATTGCAAAATTAAAAAAGGAAGTTATGCATTTAAAAAAAAAAAAAAAGTTAAAAAAAACAACTGTCCATAACCGTTGTTTTGAGAGTCAATTAACAACGGCTCACAAACGTTGTACTTTTACAACGGATATATACCACTGACTTAGACCGTGGTTTCGGTAGAAAAATAACAACCCTTTTCTGTAAAGAACAACGGCTACAAACCGTTGTACCTTTGCAACGGACATATACCACTGACGTAGGTCGTGGTTTCGATAGAAAAATAACAACCCTTTTCTGTAAAGAACAACGGCTACAAACCGTTGTACCTTTGCAACGGACATATACCACTGACGTAGGTTGTGGTTTCGGTAGAAAAATAACAACTCTTTTCTGTAAGAAACAACGGCTCACAACCGTTGTACGTAAGCAACGGACATATACCACTGACTTAGACCGTGGTTTAGGCAGAAAAATAACAACCCTTTTCTGTAAGGAACAACGGCTCACAACCGTTGTAAATTTGCAACTGACATGGGCCGTTGTTTAGGAGGTAAATAAACAACGGGTTTAGGCCGTTGTTTATGGAAACCACTGCTCTATAAACAACGGTCGTTACCAAGATTCAAAACCGTTGTTTATGAAATTTACAACGGTTTTGGGCCGTTGTTTTTTTCGATTTTCACGTAGTGTATCAAGCTCGGCGGCTCTATGCAACTTTCATCGCCACCGATCTCGCTCGCCTGAGCTCCCTGGCTTCGCTTCCTCTTTGGCTTCCATGGATTTCTCTGGGCTATCTTCATCTCCTTCTCTTCCCCCAAGTCTCTTATTCTTTGTTTCAAACATCCATTCTCTCATTCCCATAAAACTCGATGCTACCAATTTCTCGATCTAGAAGACACAAGTGCAAAATGCCCTACGCGCGAACATGCTCCTTGGCTACGTAAATGGAAATCTTCCATGTCCAAAAGCTGAAATCATCAATTCTGAATCAGGTATTAAAACCCCAAATCCCCAATATCTTCTATGGATTTCTATTGATTGCTATCTCCTCACAAATCTCTCTGCTACTCTTTCAACTTATGTGCTCACTCATGTAATGCATTTTGAGCATGCTTGTGATCTTTGGGGTGCATTGGATGCTCGATATGTGTCATTCTCTCGGTGACGCATATCTAGATTAGATTCATGATTTAGCAGATAAATTGGCTTCAGCTGGGTCCCCTCTCTCTGAAGAGGATCTTGTCTTCTATACACTGCAAGTATTTCCAAGTGATTATAATCCTTTCAAGACTTCGATCAGGACCTGTTCAGATCCAATTTCCCTACTTGAGCTCAACACTCTTCTAATCTCTGAAGAAATTCATATTGCAATGGATGTTCCTAATTCAAAACCCTTTGAGTTTGGTACTGCTCTTGTTGCCAGTTCCACCCATACTGGTGGTAATTTTCGATCTGAAGGCCGCCACTTTCAGCAACCATGGGGTGGTCGATCTTGGTTCAGTTACAAAAATCGTTCAAAGGGAAATCAATACTATTCAACACCGAGTGGATCTTCAAAGCTGGTGTGACAGATCTGTGGGAAGTATAATAACTCGGCTTTCGAGTGTTGGCATCGTCCAAATCTCAATTATCAAAGACCTTCGTCTGCGGACACATCTCAAGCTTTTCTAGCTACTTCACCATCATTACTCGATTCCAATTGGTATGTCGATTCAGGAGATAGCAATCATATTACAAATAATCTCTCAAATCTGTCGATTCACGGATATTATCACGGTTCAGATAAGATCAATGTGGGCAATGGTAGCCATCTTCCCATTCAACATCAAGGAACTGGTTTGCTCCCTACCCCTTCCAAATCTCTGGCCCTGCCTAATGTCTATCATGTGCCTAGTATTTCTCATAGTTTATTGTCTGTACATAAGCTTACTCGAGATTTTTTAATGCGAATAGTTTTCTTGTTCAGGATCACAACATAAATCAGATTCTCTTTTAGGGCCCTTGAGAGCACGGCCTCTATCCGTTCAGATTAGCGTCATATTCTCCTGTGTTGTCGTGTTCTAGGTCAACTATATCCACGTGGCACAACCGCTTGGGTCATCCCTCCGCTTAGGTCTATAACATCTTGGTTTCCAAATATGGTTTTCATAGTTTAAAATCAAATAAATTCCAATGCATTGCTTGTAGTTTGGGTAAGACTCATAAGCTGCCATTTGATATTTCTACATCTAAGGCTCCTCCTTTCCAGTTAGTTCATGGAGATGTTTGGGGTCCATCCCCAATTCCCTCTTTCAATAGTTTTAGGTATTATCTTCTTTTAGTTGATGACTGTATAAGGTTTTTGTAGATTTTCCCAATGAAATACAAATCTGAGGTTTATAATAAATTTTTGCTTTTTAAATATCTTGTTGAACATCACTTTTCCTTTACTATTAAATTTTTTAGATCTAATAATGGAGGTGAATTTGTGAATCGCCACATGTCTTCATTACTTGCATCAAATGGGATCGTACATCAAGTAACTTGCCTTCACACTCCGCAACAAAATGGCGTTGCGGAGCATAAGCACAGGCATCTCATTGAGATTGCCATTACTCTTCTCACCCAAGCTTTGATCCCAACCAAATACTGGCTTGATGCTTTATCTACAACTTCCTTCTTTATAAATCGGCTTCCTAGTGCCCCACTGCAATACAAAACCTCCTATGAAATGCTTTATTAGGCCTAACCTGATTTTCAGTTGCTAAGAACATTTGTGTGTGCATGTTTTCCATGGCTTCGCCCATATAGTACTCATAAGCTTCACCCGAGGTCTAAACAATGTGTGTTCATTGGATATTGTGCTACTTCCAAGGGATATCGGTGTCTCGGTCCACTCACTGACAGGGTATATACATCAAGGCATGTCACATTTGATGAAGATTCATTTCCATTCTCAACCCACAACCCAGTTAAAACCCCTATGAACCCTCAGCTAAATCCTCCTACTTCTAGCTCCACTGAAGCCCCCACCTTTCTAGTTCCATCAACCATTTCTTTCTTTGCCTCCCAATCAATTATCCCACCCCTCAATAACAATCTTCCACCCACCACTCCCTCTACACCTATTCATCAACCTGCTCCTACCACTACCCCTACTCCCAACTTACAACAACTTCAAATATCCCCTGTTTACCCATTGCAACAGCCCAAAATTCAGCCTCCAGTGAAGTCGACACCAATCCACCCAAACCACCATATATCTCTTCACACTCCATGAGCATTAGATCCAAATCTGGTATCCTTAAACCTAAAAAGTTGCTTTCCCTTCTCACCATTTCTTCCTCGCAATCTGAGCCAAAGACTTACACCGAAGCAGCTAAGCAGTCCTCTTGGCGACAAGCAATGGCCGATAAATTATCAGCTCTCTTATCGCAAAGAACATGGACTCTTGTTCCGCCACCATCAAATCGGACGATTGTGGGTTGCAAATGGGTCTTTAAGCTCAAAAGGAATGTCGATGGGTCTATCGCTCGTCACAAAGCCCGCTTGGTCGGGAAAGGTTACACACAAGAAGAGGGGATGGACTATCAAGAAACCTTCAGTCCCTTGGCGAAGCAACCCACCATCCAGGTTGTTCTTTCTCTTGCGTTACACTATAACTAGCCGATTAAACAAATGGATGTCTCTAATACCTTTCTTCATGGCATTCTTGAAGATAAAGTGTACATGACCCAGCCCCAAGGTCACATTGATCCACTATATCCGAACTATGTTTGTAAGCTTCATAAAGCAATCTACAGGCTCAAACAAGCTCCACGAGCTTGGTATGACACTTTTTCAAGGTTTCTTCTCTCCATTGGATTCATCAACAGCCGCAACGACCCATCTTTGTTCTTTGCGCGTTCCCTTGGTGATATTACGTTGGTTCTTGTGTATGTCGATGACATACTCATCACGGATAACAGTAGCCTCAACATTAGATCACTCATCACAAAATTACACTATCAGTTCTTCATGAAGGACCTAGGTGTGATCAACTATTTTCTAAGGCATAGAAGTGCTTCCAATTGCACAAGGAGCGTTACTTTCACAAACAAAATATGCATCAGAATTGCTTCATCAAGCAGACATGGCCAATTGCAAACCTTGTGCGACCCCCATCTCTTCTAAACTCAAGCCTTCTTCAGCTGATAATGAGTGCTTCCCTGATCCTTTTTTATAACGGCAATTGGTCGGGGCACTTCAATATTTAACAGTTATCCATCCAAACATTTCATTTGTCGTTACTATGGTTTGCCAGAAAATGCACATCCCATCAAAATCAAATTTCATTGCAGTCAAGAAAATACTCCGCTTCATCAAGGGATCAGTTCATCATGGGCTACATTTCCAATCAGGCCCTCTATTTTTGCAGGCTTATTCAGATGCTGATTGGGCTAGTGATCCACTGACCCGACGCTCCACCACTGGCTTTTGTATTTTCTTTGGCCAAAACCTAATCTCGTGGTGTGCCAAGAAGCAACAAACGGTGGCCCGTTCATCTACTGAAGCCGAATATAGGGCTTTCGCCCACACAGCTGCAGAAATCACTTGCCTACGAATGCTCCTTGTTGAGATGCGAGTTCCTCTAAGACAGCCACCACTTCTATGGTGCGATAACATTTCTGCACTTTCTCTCGCTTCAAATTCAATTTTTCACGTGCAGATCAAACACATTGAAGTGGATTACCACTTCGTATGCAAAAAGTCATAAATAAGAAATTACATGTTCAATACATCTCCTCCGTTGATCAGGTTGCAAATATTTTCACCAAATTGCTCTCTTTGCAGCGATTCAACTTTCTTCGATCCAAACTCATGGTCGAGATGCCCATTCATTTGCGGGGGAATGTAAGCTATACACCATATCATAAGGCTCTAGAGAATTCTAATGAAATCAGGTCTGTTGTAACAAACTGAAGAGAATATTCTATAGTTTAGAAGAGTCTATTGATTGTATAAATATAAGATGATGTATGGCAAAACAGTGTGAAAAAAATGAGATTGATCTATTTCTGTTTTCAGTGCGTTAACAATGTACGCATTGTTACACAGAAACTCACAAATAAACCAACAATCCATAATGAACGATCAAATCAAAATAAAAGGAAATCAAATACAATCACACAAGAGACAATATTTACGTGGTTCGGCAATTTTCCTACGTTCACGGGCAGCGATGATTTACTATATAAATGATTCCATAAGAGTACAAGAACACTTAAAGCCTCACAAAGCTCTCCACAAAACCCTAATTAGGTTTACCAAAACTGTGAGGCTTTGAGTGTTCTTGTATTCTTGTAGAATCATCTATATAGTAAATCATCGTCGCCCATGAAGGTAGGCAAATTATCGAACCACGTAAATATTGTCTCTTGTGTGATGGTGTTTGGTTTCCTTTTATTTTGCGTTTTTATTTGACCGTTCATTATAGGATCATTGATTAATTTGAGAGCTTCCGTGCAACACGCATTCATAACTAACTCTATTACAGATGCCTTATCTCATCCCTATTAGAAAAAAGATATGACTAAAGAGCTGTATACGCTTTATTTAAATCAGACTTGGGAATTGATTGATCTTCCATATGGAAAACGGGTAGTTGGATGTCTATGGATTTATGCTCCTAATTATCTTCTTAGCGAGACTATCGACCGCCTAAAAGCCGACCTCTTGCAAAGGGCTATACCCAATCGTATGGTGTTGATTACTTAGAGACATTTTATTCAGTTGTAAAGTTGAATTTTGTTAGAGTTATTATTTCCTTTGTCGCCCATTTAAATCAACCGCTATAGCAACTGGACATGAAGAATACCTTCTTACATAGTGATTTGAAGGAAATTACATGGAGCTACTTCTTGGGTTTGTTGCTCATGGGGTGCCATCAATCGTGTATAGACTCCAAGAAAGCAATATATGGAGTGAAGTTGTTTACAGGATGGTATATATTGTTGTTACGGGTAGTGACAATAAGGGAAACTAAGCATTAAAGAAATATTTGAGTGAGAATTTTCATGCAAAAGATTTGAGACAATTATAGTATTTTTGTGGTATTGAAGTGGCGAGATCGAAGGATGGAATCAATCTATCATAAGGAAAGTGTGTTCTTGAGTTATCGATCGAAATAGGGGAGTTAGGATCAAAGCAAAGCGGACACACCTATGGATCCTAACCTCAAGTTAGCAGCTGATAAAAAAGAGTTATTTGTTTTTTGAGATTTTTAAAGAATGCACCAATTCGAGGATTTTGGACAAGACTAAAGGTACTTTAATGGAGATTAGGCCGGTGACGGTCTACTACTAGTTACTATGCATTTGTAAATGAGTAAGAAACAGAGGGTGGTTGCAACTTGGAAGGTCTAGTGCCGAAGTCGAATATAAACATATGGTTCATACAATGTGTGAACTTGTATGGTTAAGGATCTAATGCAAGAGATAGGATTCAAGGTGAAGTAAGACGAGGAATACTAGGTTAATGATCTAATGCAAGAGATAGGATTCAAGGTGAAGTAAGATAAGAGGAATACTAGAGAAGCCCTGGAGGGAGGCACTGAGAAGAGATGTGAGGATTGTGCAGCAATGAAGAGTTTAGCCGTGAATAGAAATGAGCAAAGAACTAAGATTCAGCATTGCATTTGCTTGAATCATTTACAAAAGAGTTGATTTCAGTTTGCAAAACTTACCTAATAATCTTTTCTTTTTTTTTATAATAACCTGGGTATCCGGGCCTCTTAGAGCACTCGCCTAATTCTAGGGGCACATGTGCACCCCAAATTCAGCACATATCGGGTCAGCACAGGATATAAATTCCTAGGGTGACCTTAAGAGGGGGAGAGGATTGGAACTCAAGTCTCCTACTTTTGGAAGCAGGTACCTGACCAGCTCATCTAAACCCTTGAGGTTAAAACTTACCTAATAATCAACTAACATTAACAGTGTGAAATATCCTAATAACCTAAGATCGCATTGCAATCATGATTGACCGAAGCATGACAGAAAACTGACTAGTGAAACGAAAACAAAAAAGGCGGACTAGGGAAATTTTTTTTTCCCCAGGAACCTCGTAATTTGCTTGTAATGTGGAACGTAAGAAAATTTTATTAAAATTAGGGACTGCTTCAATCAAATGTTTATCGGCCTTCGAATGCAAACTGCAGTGAACTACGACGATGGAGATCGGCGGATAGTGTGCCTTGAGCTCCGATTGATGTTCTAATAGGAGCAAGGCGGTCTATGTTTTTTGGTTTCTGGATTGATTGATTACTTCATTTGTTCGTATGATTGCGAAAATAAATTTTCATATGATTAACGGAATCATTAATATTACATTTAAGTTGATATTTTTGCAATGGAAATGGACAGGTGCACCCCATTGAACTTTATACCAGTTTTCAGAACCTTTGTTTTCAAGAGATTTTGACATGCCTTGTTTTCATCACAGGGCTCATAATGAATTATTGGATCTGGACCATCGGGTCATATCTGGCGTAGGGTTCACATCAAACTGTTTTGGATTGGATGATATGTTGTTTCAGGCTCTTAACTTTTTTAGAGCTGGCTCGAGTGAGTTGGGTTGCCCAAAAGAGCTAATTTACTGGTGTAAGTTGCTCGGGCGACTTTGGTATTCGCTCGAGCGACTAGTGTACTAGTCTAAAGAGCGACTTCTCTAGTCTAAGTCACCCGAGCGACGTTGATTCTTGCTCGAGCGACCCGCAATAACCTTGTTGAGTTTACACTCCGAAATAGATTAGTTTCTCTTAGATTATTGGTTAATTTGAGAGATTCCACGCAACATGATACGGATCCTCTAATGGATATATTCTTTGGGTTGTAAATATGCCAAGTGGACAAATTTGGATAGATAAAAACTAATGCAATGTGGCACCACCATATGGCTCAAAAGTGAGATGGTAAGCAAAGGCGGAGACACATGAGCAATGTGGGGGATCAAGCCCCATTTAATTCCTAAAAATGTATAAGGTATGTTTCTTAATATAATCTTTTATATATATGAATCTCTAATTTGTGGTGTACAAGCTCTCCAAATCTAATGTAAGGGTGAGGGAAGACAGCTTTCTACTGAAAATTATTGCATCAACTATCATCTTCTTAATCTAAAATGGATGCTTCAATTAATAAAAATAGTATCTTGTGATTTTGCTTAAAGAAGGAAATATTAATGTTACTAAAGCTATTAATATTAGAGTAACTTTAAATTTACTCATCAAATCTTTGAGTTTATCCACGTTGAAACATATTGATTATGTTTAATTAGACGATAGAGATCATTTGTCCTCCCAACCTTTCACATGGTGTCACGACCCAGAATCCTTACCCGATATCGAGGGCCCAGAATTCCGTGTTATGACACCGCATGCTGGTTAAGGCAATGAGCGGACATACACATAATCTATAAATTGACTTAGCATATGGATTGAGGCATTTAAGATAGCATTAAAAATAATTTACTCATAAATTAATAACGAAAAACGTAGACAATAATAATGAAGTACTTAATCCTAATCATGAATCTAGGATATCAAATCAAAATCAGTTTCAGATAGGGTAAAACGGTCTCAAATGTAAACTCACACAATATATCAAGGCTAAAACAAGTCTCTCAAGAAATAATGAAAACTAGAGTAAAAGGGTTCTCAATCTTTCGGTAAAATCACCGGATCTACGCTCTCATCAAGGTGGTAGCACATCCTTGTTTATATGAGCCATCTCAGGATCAGCTTTCAAATCATCAAGGACGGGATAAGCGGAATCTTCACAAATCGTTAGATTTTGGGAGGGGTGAGTTTACTCAATCACAGTAAACTTCGGGGGTTGCACAATCGATCCACCATAACTTACTCGTGGGCGTGTGTAATCGCTTGAATTATGTACATTTTAAAATATAACCAACATCTTAAATAAATGAAATAAACTTATCCATAATTCATAGACTATCATAATCAAGACTGAAAAATATACTAATATAACATGAAGAGTGCATGATGCTTCTATTTTCTTATCTCATTTCCTATTTGTCTTATCAACTTAGCATCGTGACATATCGTAGGTCTTATTAATTACTCCATACGCCTACACAACGCATTTCGATCTTATCTTATTTAAACGATGCATGCGGGATCAGCTCGAGCCTACCACGCGAGGTCCACGTGTAGATAACCACCTAACCTCCATATCATAATATAAACCACCATCCACGGATGAGGTTGGCATAGTAACCACGATGTCCCCTTAGTTCGAGACAAAGCTATAATGTCCGTTAAGCCCTTTACGGTGGCTCGTAAGGTATGGCACGTGTAGAAACTTAATTTATATTTAGTCCTTCACAGGTATCTTAACCTATCATAACATTATTAGGTCCACTTATTTTATATATTTGTGTGCTTAAGTCCCCACTTTCTTAATATATATGTGTCTTAACATATTCTTTTCTTATTTTCTTCTTAAAACTTAGTTAGAATAGCCACGATAGGACAGTTCACTAAACCACATTTTCCAATGGACGGGTCCCGTAGTAACCTGGTTGTCCTTCGTGTGTTATCCGATACTACCATAGAGGGGTTGTATCCGTACATGGATGCCTGCATTCCAAGTTCCACGTGACTGTAAAAGAAACCCCACCGTGACGAAGGCTTAAGTCATGTGTCATATTTTATTCTTAACTTATATGCGTATGCCCTATCGTGATTTTTTATATGATGAATGTCATATGATAATGGTGAACATATATAAGAATGAATTATAACATAAACCTTAAACATTTCATATTTCTGAAGAAAATTAATAAAGAGCATAACATACGAAATATTAAAGTAAAACAGAAAATAAGAAATATTTAACTATATTTATTTTATAATAGTGTTGAAACTATACTTCATTAAGGTTAATTATATTCATGAAATTTGATAATTGACTGGTATAGCGATCCAACCTATTTTAAAATTAAATGTGTAAAAGAATTGTATGAGGCTTAGAGGAGGTAATAGAATGGTAAGTATTGAAAACGTCATATTTGACCCTTAAACTTATAAATTGTTATTCGATGCAAGCTATTTAATATATTTTATTTAATCTTAGCGATTTATAAGTCTAGAGATAAGTTTAGCATAAAGTAGTCAAAGAGTTAAAAAAATAATGTCAAATCCGTGTAACCTTGGATTATCTAAAATGTATCCCGACTTGCAGCTCAATTTTGACCTTAAAAATATTAAATTCGTGAAATTGCTATTTCAGACAAAGTTATAGATCTCGTTGTCTTCTTTCCAATGCCGCAAGAATCACGTCAATCCGAGTTCGGGATAAAAAGTTATGGCCAAAATAACGAGGCTGTTGCATTGAAGAGTTTGGCCGAATTTCACGAAAATCGGGAAAAACGATCCTATCGAATTTGGGCCTAATTTCTATATTTTTAAGACCCGAAATTTATCAAAATTTAAGAAAAAATTAGGGTTTTCTTTTTAAGAAATAACTAAATAATTTAAGATGGATTTAGAGGCAGCACCGTTGAGCGTGTTTGAATCCTACGATGATTTGGGTTGATGGAGATCGAATTGAGAGCGATATGCAAAGTCTTTTAAGTGAGAATTCCTTTCTTACGATAAATTGGTGACGATGAGAAACTTTGATGGTATAAGATTCTCGATAAGATCGAAAATCGATGGAGATCCAGGAATTATGAAAGATGGCGCATCGAGCTTTTGTAGAAGAGAATAAAGAAAAGACAATGAGAGAGAAGAAGTAAATATATATCTAATTACTTGTATGGTTAACTACAATTAAGACTTTCCGTATAAGATTTAATAAAATAGTAGTTTTTACACGCAAGTAGAATTCATACGCGACTTGAAAAGCTTGAGAAGAGGTTTTTCTCCAGCGCTTTGTGTAAGCACCAAGGTAAATGGTAATTCTCTCCCGAATTTACAATTGTGCCCTTTAACCCGCTTCACTCTTCAAACGAGCATAACTTTTTATATTCTTATCGAAAATCGACAAATTATATATCGTTGGAATCGTATCGACAAGTACTCCGCAATGAGTCTAATATTGATATATATATAAAAAATTAGACTATTTCTAAAGTGGGTATATTCCGGTGTGGAGCGTTAGCACCACGTATTGTGTGGTATATCATCTAATACCATTAAATAAAATTCAAAAATCTGGGTTATTACACATGGGCGTACCATCAGACAGTCAGTATTTTATTTCATGTGGCACACATTTCAGAAAAATGACCTTAATATCACATGCACGCTCAAAATTGATTTTACGGTCACTTTTCTGAGTATGTACCACATCAAATAAAAAAACGATTGTTTGATGGTACGCCCATGATCTCAAGATCTATCATGTAAAAGATTGGGATAATAAACAATCTCCATCATTTGATTCAATGCAGTCAATGTGTTACAGCGTGGGTAAACTCAAAGATTTGGTGGGTGGATTTAAAGGTACTCTTAATATTATCTTTTCAACAAAGGCACCCTTATCGTATGGACTAGGTAAATTACTTGATCCAATATCTAGGGGTGCGAATTCGGTTAACTGAACTGAAACGAAACAGAAATTTCAGTTTTGGGTCACCTAAAATCAAGCCCAAACCGAAAACTTTCAGTTCGGTTTATTGAACTTCCCACACCCTTGAACAAAAACCAAACCACTCCGACCCGATTTCGATTTTGGTTGGTTCAGTTCAGTTGATTTTTCAATTTTTTCTATATTTTTTTAAGGGATAATGGCTCGTCACTGACATTTAAGCACCATATGGTGTTTAAATGATCTTAAGCCATTAATATTTTACTTTTCATCTTATACAAGTGGAGTGTGATTTATCATGATGCCATGTAGCACACTTCTTTGATCAATCTATATTGTCCAAGTGGCAATCTATCATTGGAATATCTCAGCCCAATTAAACATGCTGATAAGTGCATGTGTGAACCATCTAATTGATGAACTTTAATATCAACCATTAAAATTAAAATAACTGTTGATATTATAGCCCACAGGGATAGTTTAAATCTACCTAAAACACGATTGTTGGACCTCTTGCACTTTAATCTATGATCTCTCACTTTGTCCGTTCAGATTACTCACATCTTAAATCATTGATGTGTAATATCATTTACACCCCATTTTAGTATTTAAATGACTGTCAGAAGAGTTGTTCCCTTTTTTTAAAAAGACAAATTCAATTTTTTATTGTCCTTTTTTATGTTTTTAGGGTTGGTTTTCCGATAATATCCGGCAGGTTTTCGGCTTTCAGCTACCAAAATTGAAATTGAACCAGGCCGGACTGGTTTGGTTCGATGTTGATTTTCAATCAGTTTCGGTCCGGGTCAGGCCGATTCTAGAGACTAGCTCTCAATTTTCAAATTAAACCGGTTGACATCTTATGCCAGGGCCGGATGCTACATAGAGCAGCGGCCCAATGATAAAAATTTCACAATCCTTGCGCTTAATAATGTCGTCTTTTATCTAAAGTCACATTTAGCACATCAAACGTATCATCGGCACTTTTTGGGAAAAGTACCAAATGGAAACATCAAACATATGTCGTCTGATTGGAAAATAATGATACTAAGATCTAGGGATAATTAGAGAAACATATGTCGTCTGATTTAAAACAGTGCTTTCACGATTTTCTGAAGTTCTAAAATCTGTGAAAGCACGAATTTTCTAAAATATTTGAGGTCGAATCTTTTTTGCTAAAAAGTTTGTTTTTGAGGCATTATTTTCTAAAGTGCCCTAAGATCTATGATCTCAAAGATTAGGATGAAATGACACCTGTAACATGTAAATACCTTTTAAAAATTAAGAGTGTCCTCGTTAATTTAAAAAGGTCTTAGACTGATGTAAATCATACGCTTGACAATTTTTCTTTCGCATGTTTGTATTTTAATCATAGATCTTTAGATCATGGTTTTCTAATAGGATGGAATGCGAATTTTTGTTTAGGGTATGACATTTTTGTTTTAATCAATATCTTACCGTCTAATGGGTGGGTCATGATAGGACGATGTCATATGTGGAATACTGAGAGTAAAAAAAACCTCAATCATCTGATTCAAGGCAGTCATGATTGAAAGGTAGGAACTCTAGGCTGCTAATGTAGATCTTGATTCCATGTGGCACACATCTCCCAAAGTTACCGTGATCATAGGCGTACCATGAGATAGGGTTCTGAAGTCACTTTTGGAGATGTTTGTAACGTATAATCAAGATCTGACCGTCTGATAGGTGCCCCATGATCTTGAGATTGATTATGTGGAAGATTGGGACAACAGTCCTCATCATCTGATTCAAGGAAGTCAACAATTTTTTATGATAAAAAATATGTGTTCTTCACATGAACATGGATGAATAACGCCACCCTAATATTAAATAAGAATGTGTTGCAATGTAAGATTCTTAATTCAAATACCTTTATTTATAGTCCAAGATTCTTCCTTCTCAACTCAGATTATAGAATTTCTTCTCAACTTGGATTTCATATTCTAAAATCGCTCACTGCTTTGAACCAATTGTGGATATCATTTTCCGTCCCAATTGTGGATATCATATTTAGCAGTGAGTAAAATCCCTCACTGCTAAAAAAACAGATCTTAAGATCATGAGTCTATCATTTGATGATCAGAATTTTACTCTATGTGGCACACATTCCAAAAATAAATATGATCATGGCATATATGATATATCCGCTTGGTTCGCCCATCACATTTTGGGCCAAAAGGAATCAAAATGTGATCGTCGGATGGTAGAAGTATTATCTCAAGATATAGCGTGTCGAAGATATGAAGGAAAAATGGTTTCCATTGCTTGATTCAAAGCAGGCGAAGCTCGGTTGGAGGTATCCTAAGTCAAATGGAGATACGGTCTAGTCACGCTTTTTGCAACCAATGACGCGGTCTCTGTCGATGGGTCTCTGCCATTCAAATTGTTGACTACCTTCAATCAAAGGAAAAATATTATTTTTCATCCCAACTTCCCAAAGAATCGATCTTGAGACTACACCCCACCTATCAGATGGTAAGAGGGTGATTTCATGTGTCAAAAATCCTAAAAAGTGATCGTGATCATGAGATACCATGAGAATGGTTCTTAGGTCTGATTTGGGGATGTGATCAACGTGGACTCAAATTTTACCATCGGATAGGTGGATCATGATCTCAAGATCGATTATGCTAAATAATTGGAGGAACGATGATCTTAACTGGTAGATTTCTAAGCAATCAACGGTTTTAATGGTTGAAAGCCCCTAGCTGCAAGAATAGAATATGCGGCTGCAAATACCTATAACAATGAGAAATCTTCAGTCCATACATAAGTGTAGTATGAACTTACCTGTGGACAATACATTCCGCGATGAGTTGACATTTAATAAAAAAATAATTAAAGAAAACATTTTTATGGACTTATCGTCGTTTCATTCAACAATAAGTTTCATTCTATGGCCTTGTCCCTGGACAGTCCATCAGGAAGTTCAAAACTTGGGGAAGTCTTGTTCAACGATAAGTTTAATCTCTTTTAGGAACTTATCGATGCTCCATTCAGCAATAAGTTGGAGGCTGTGTTTAGCAACTTATCGTTGATTGGTTCAGCGATAAGTTGGTGTCTGTTAAATTAACAACTTATCGATAGAAACCTTTTTTCTAACAACTTATCGATGGCCTATTCCGAGATAAGTTGGAAGTACTATGTTTTTTGGAGAGATGCTACGCGCGCACAAAATTTTGCTTTGCGCACCCATTTTAATGAAGGCATTAAAAGAACCCAATTCTCCTCTAATATTTTCTGCAACTCAGCCATGAACCCATCGTCCATCAATAGATCTCGCTCATTAATAAAAATCTGAAATTAAAACTGTTCTTTTTCTTAAGGGGGTTATGGACTCAAGTGAAGAGCATGGAGGAAAAAGAAGCAGAGCCGTTCGTGAGGTGAGAAATGGCCGCCGTTCAAGGTAATTTCATTTCTTCTTTAGGTTTTTGTTGTTGAATCCCAGACATTCTATCCAAACCAAACAAACAAACCAAGTTTTGTTGCTCAATTGCTCAATCATTCTTCCGTGCTGTAAATGAAATGGGGAAAAGTAATGAAGGGGTCGTAAATCAGTGATGCTTTTTTTTAGGTTTTCAGAAGATTTAGTGTGTACGGTAGTTCATTGTTTGGTTATAAAGGTGGAAGAGAAATCTTAATTGTATTTCAAATTCTTCAACTTTATTTTCATTCCTTTTCACGAGTCTGCTCGTGATGGATTCTGGGTTGCCTTGATTTATACCAATTAAAGCTTCTTTATCTTATCTCTTTAAATTTTGAAATATTCTTCCATGGTGGATAGCAAGTTGATGGTGCTGCTCAAGTTTCCTTCAATCCAAAGCCTAATTGAATCGACTTCAATTGAATAGTCGAATGTCGTGTCACAAAGCTTCAATTCTTTCTGAGATGCTAGAGCTTGAATCAACTCTCAGTCAAAACACAGACGTTGAAGAGCTCATCGAGATCTTCAAAACGCAACTGATGGTACCTCGATCAGATGAGTGTGTCGAAAGGTATGTTGGAATTGTCCCACATCATTTGTGGGCAAACCCTTCTTGGGCTCTTTATATCTTGGGCAAACCTCACCTTACAAGCCGGTTTTGTGAGGTTGAGTTAGGCCCATTGGATTTCTACATGGTATCAAAGCCATTCTTTCTCCCCACGTCACCCGTTTCTTATCCACGTGATTTGGCTCAATCTCGCCAACACGTGCGGGGGTGTGTTGGAATTGTCCCACATCGTTTGTGGGCAGACCCTTCTTGGGCTCTTTATATCTTGGGCAAACGTTACCTTACAAGCCGGTTTTGTGAGGTTGAGTTAGGCCCGTTGGATTTCTACAAGGTATTCCCTCGAAGCCACTGTTCTGTGCATTAAAAACAGCACAACCAATTTTTCAGCCGCAAAAGGTCATCTTGGCTCGAATTCCAAGGGTTTAAGAAACTAATTTGGTCTAAGGTGTCTTCACAATTTTTGCAGCAGCTCTTGTTGCCACTTGACAAGATTACTTTATTTTGTATTGGTTAAATCTATTAACTTGATTAATTTAGTAAAATAAGTTATGGAGTAGCTCTTATGGCCACTTTACATGGAGAGTACCATGAGAAGCACCCATTTTGTTAAATTACTGAATCTAAGTATTTTGTTAATTTTTAAATCCCTCTGAGCCTCAGGTTAAAGCAGTTTTCTGATTGGCTTTTGGAATCATAGCCATGGGAGACCTGGATGCTTTCTTCCCCACAGCAACACTCGAGTATGCTCCTCTGGTTGATGAGGTGTGGAAGGACCCTACGATACAGGAATATTTAAGAGAAGAAATGAGCTTCATTTTCTTTCAGAGTTCAGACATTGCTGGCTACTTTCTATAACTGGTACCTCTCTAATACCCCTCTAAAACCCTTTCTTACTTTTTCTTTGTTATTCTTTTTTCCTTTCAAATTACTTAAATGCAGCTTGTGCAGGCAAAACACCTCCTTGCATATGTTCTTGTCAACTTCAGGCTCCAATTATTCTGCCTCACCAACTAATCTAACCTGTAGATTTTTGGTTTATCGTTCAAGGGTTTTAAGTGCTACTTGATGCCACACATACTGTATTAAAGTGGTTGTTGGACCCGATGTCATAGATTGTGACGTACTTAAGCCCAAAAAAGACTAAATGTATAAACAAGTACACATACTTGTTGGATATAGTGTATATCTATGAGTGGGAATGGAGTATAGTGTGTGTGTGTGGAATAGTCTCACATTGGTTAGGGAGTTTTCTGTTGTTTTTATGTTGTTTATATAAAGAGCATGTAGTCCTATTCTCATCATGAAATATGAATACAATTTAGTCCTTTAAGATCAACCGTGTCTTCTTCCTCTCCCTCTCTTCTTTTTCTTCTTTCCTTCTCTGTTCTTTAGCTAATAATCATTAGTATCTTTAGTTAATATAGTTTTATATTTGTCAAGTAAACTAATATATGCCCATCCTTGGGTAGTGTAGAAACTTTTTCCGTTCTTAAAGTGAATGCCGCCCAAAATCCTAATAGTGTCAGTGAACTCAGTGTAAGGTCTAAGCCACATACTAAATAATCACTGATATTTGTTGTTAGTATAATTTCACGTACAACAATAAGTTGATTAGTCTATTCTTATACTATTATTCTGTAATATATATATATATATAAGTCTCAATCTTATAGCTTGAGTCTCGTGCATTAGCTTGACAGTAAGAGATCGACTTCAACAACTATAATAGTTGGACATTACTGGCCAGATATATATATATATAGGGACCTAATATTTAACCACTAGGTAAAATTATGTAGAACAAGATACTTTCTCTGCTTTACTATTCTAAAAGAGAAAAGAATGGTGTTTGTGTATCATGGTTCTGTTCATGTTCAGATTATGATGGAATTGGAACCATCACTATAAAGTGTCATGTTTAGAGTTTTCCATGTGATGGACTCCACCATCGCCACCATCCATTCATGAACCAGACTGTGCCAGATCAGACACCAGTCACATTGATGAAATTATTGGATTTAAAATTCTAGATTGCAACCATTCTGTAAATGAGGTCTGCACTGGAGATGGACTAGACTATCATTACAATGAAGGTCGATGCTGAGGGGCTATTCCCATTGGTTTGTGCCTTTGAGGGAATTTGAGCATAAGGCTTGTAACACAGCCTCATGGCGAGATCCCAGCAACCACCATCAACAACCTTCATGTGGCACACAAGACTCCAAACAACTGCAGATCTCATCATTTCAGCCTCAAATCGGATCCAAGTCGTATAGACCACATGCTAGAGATGGATGAAAAACGATTCATGTTCACACAAGAAATGAATTGCATTGCTTATATACATATATATTCAAGTTACAGTAGATGGGCCCTTATGTAGAAGGCACACAAGACTCGGAATATATTCCTAATCAGTGTGGTATCAAGCATAACTAGACTCACTTACCTATACTTAACTAAAAACACATGGACTAAAATTATCTCCTATATCTCCAAACAAATACTTCATCATTTGAGCCTACAACGCTTTTGTTGAAGTGCTTCCTGACGGAAGTATGCATTTAATTTGCATGCCTTCCGTTTTCTCTGACTTTATATCTTCTTCTGCAGCCATTGGAAAGGAAAATACTTTTTAGAATGTCTAATTTTAAGCCTACTCAATCTCTCTTTTTTTTGGATTTGATGTAGCTAGTGTCCTTCCAGTGACCTGGTTGCAAGCAAATTTATAGAGAACAGAAGGTGAAAATTTAAACGATTAATCTGCAGCTACCATGTTAACAGTTGGTGACATACTACCATTAGGAGCGTGCAAATGGAACCAAATTGCAAGTCATTCATAACAGATTGTGACATGTTACCATGAGGTGTCTTTTTTCTTGCCTTTATGACAAGATTAATGTACAGAGCCGAATAACTGTGTGGTTAGGGCCTATGCGCCATATAGAGTCAACAACCATCTAATGTTGACCCCCTAACTATAAACAAGAACAAATAAAATGAATAGATGTAGGGTCATCTACTCCATAAACCAGTGTGAGTGTCGTTTATTTTGCTCTATCCTTAATAAATATTTTAGCAGTTCTCAAAGGTTGTTATTTTCCCCCCTTGCTTTATTTTTTCTGGGGTCATATTTAATACACTCGAAAAATAATATTAAGATTAGAAGGCTCTAATTGATACTAAAAAGACGTTGCAACTTTTCTTAGCTTGGGAATTACTGGAAGGTAGGATATCCCCTTTTTTTCTAATAAGTCCGCTCAAGGTTGCTGGGCCCTCAGTTTTTACTAAACAAGAAAGAGAGTTACAAATGTGAGTCAATAACGTACAAAGTTCATCAAGTATAGTAATTAGAGCCTGAGGAATATGATCAAGTCTGGACCATCTGACCACTATACTGGCATTTGCTCCACATCTTGCAAGAAAACCTGCCACCCGATTAGTTTCCCTCCATGTGTGACTAAAGGAAATTTGTTCAACTTGTTTCTCATGCTTCTAACATGTTCAGCAAGATATATATACTTCCAAGGGTTAAGACAATACCATCAATAGATTGAATAGCAGTCAGGGATTCAGATTTGACTACGAGATTCTTGATATTACTTTCAGTAGCCTGCTGCATACCATAAGAAATTGCATAAACTTCAAGAAGGCCAATGTCCGTTTCCTGATCTGCAGAGCCATGGTAGCTAATAAGTTGCCTGCCATTGGAGTCACGAAAACCCCCACCAAATCCTGCTCTATCCACACCCTTAGAGCCAAATGTGTACTTATGCACCCTTGGAAAGGTATTATGTAACAGGATGAAAATCATCATAGTTGAATCCTGCGTAAGAACAAGTTACTATGATCCTCTTATTTACATTTAATGTCCTCCCATCTGATACAGTTACGGTTCTTGAGTTGAGATTGCAAATTATTGGTTTTTTTCTTATGTGGATTAAGTGAATTTTTTTTTAGTATTTGTTTTTTGGTAATGTTGCTGGAATCTATTATTCATAGGATTATCACCTTTTCCTTGAGAAAGCCCATCACTTTATTTTTCAGATTCCTCAATGTTCTCAGAAATCATCTTGCTTGACCCTCGTTGTTCATAGGTTTATAGCATTTTTTTAATAGAAATCTGATCATGAGATGGCAGTTGCGACTGTTTTATTGATGATAACCTTGCGAAGGAAAAATGTGGTTCCTTATGGTTGATAAAAATTTGAACTGAACTGAAATAAAATTAAATATAAGTATATTACTTGGTTATATTATTTTTTAAGGTTTTATTAGTTTCTTGGATCTATTTCTAAAATTATGGTCAAAGGTTTATGTAGAGGACTTTATGAGATCATATTCATTTTGTATATAGAGATTTGGTTATTTTGGTTGAACCTACTTCATGGGGTTATATCATTTTTCTTCAAAAAACCTTTCAATTTTTTTCAAATTCCCAAATTTCTAAGAAATCATCTTGGTTAAGCATGGCTTTTTATTGGTTTATAGCATTTTTTATAATAAACATCTGATAATGGTTTCTATCAATATTTGCTTGTGATTATAACCAACTACTTATAGGTTTTTCTCCAGCTAACAAGTCTTTGGGATAATGGGTCATCTCAGTTGATTTTTCTTTCTATATCGTAGCATGGTTCTTTCAATATTTTTAATCTTTTTTTATTTTCAGTTTCATGGGTTCTCTCAATATTTGTTAATGATATTTTTGCTTATTCAATATCTTCTTTTGGCCTCACTTACCAATAGTTGGTATTGTATACCAACCGTAATCCACAATTGATCATATTGTGAACATGACAGTTTGGCACACGACCATTAATCAAATAGTATATGTGCGGGGGCCTGGCCTATCGTTGAAGATGTGTATGGGCAAGCCACATCAGCTGATCAAGAGGCTCCTATAGACAACTAAATAGCATATGTGCATATTTTCACATTAATGCACAAAATAATTCTTAATGTCCTTCTAACTAGGACCTGACTCTCCTGACCGTCATATAAACACCAAATGGTGTTTAAATGATCTTACGCCATCAACAGTTTAAGATGTGGGTGAGTCGTACCATCAAAGATCATGGATTGAGAGCAACAGGCCCAAAAATGGTGTTTTAGGGATATCTATACAATCCAATCTGTTGACTATAATATCACCCGTTGGTTTTAGTTTGAATGGCTGATAGTAGAGTTTATCGATCAGATGGTTCACATCCACTTATAGGCATGTTTTGTTGGACTGTGATATTTTTCAAAAATAGATTACCTCTTGGACAATTTAGAGTGGTCACAAATATGCGCCACATTGCATAATGATAAATCACACTTCAGTGGTGTGAGATAAAAAAGTATAATTTTAATGGTCTTAAACACCATTTTGGTGTTTAACTGTGGGTCAGGAACCTTTATCCCTTCTAACTATCATATTCCTAAAAAGAGAGTTTCAAATTAGCGTAATGCAATGGGTTGACCCCTTTAATTGCAAAGGGAGTCTACATTTTTCAATTGCAGTTGATGTTTGTTAAGTTATGAACCTGAATTTTATAAGCTTCAAGTTTGACTACTCTACAAGACTTTTTTCTTATTTTAAAATTTCCTGTTACACTTTGGCAGGGTCATCAACATCAGGCATTGGATTAAAATATGGGGAATCTGGACCATCGGTATCACCCAAGAGGTAGGTGTATCTTCAAGGTCATTCACCATTAATGAGCAACCAATCCAGCCCAATTTGTAGTGAAACAAAAGAAAAATGTTCGGTGGAATCTTATTTCACACTTGCTCTCTTCGCCTTTCGCTCCTTCAAGTTGATTATAGGGGAACTAATTATGATGTACAAATGCTTGCTTTTGTAGAATCTACGAGTATGGATGTTTAGTGAGGTGCAATATAGTAATGAAGATGCTAAACTTGGCAATGGTTGTAGTTACGTCTGGTAATTTTCTATTTGTTGGGTTTATATCCATTATTGATGTCAAAAAAGCAGCACCAGAATATTTTTTGTTAGCATTTATTTTTATGATGCCTGAGACTATGCCTTCCAACGCACTGCGTCCAGATCAGCTGGGCACCATGTGGCACCTATCACAAAGATTGGGCACCACGGCAACTTACACAAGATCGATAAGGTACCACTTAAAAATTTTAGGCGTGATCTGATGCATGTCAAATGTTGAAAATGTGGTCACAACCAATGCACCAAGTTGGTTGGGCATCACGTTATATCTGACCCATCAAACACAGGCTAAAAATATCTGTCTTTTTTTGTAACAACCTAGATTTTTAGATTTTATTTTAACGGTGTTAGATGATGCACCACACTATATATTGTGCTAACGCTCCACATCGGAATCGAAACCCGCCCTTTAAAATAGAAAATTTCTAATTTTTCCTATATCAAAATTAGACTCATTTCGAAGTGCTCATCGATACGATTCCAACGATATATAATTTGGCGACTTCTGACAAGAATATAAAAAGTTGTGCCCATTTTAAGTGATCAAGCAAGTCAAAGGATATAATTATAATTTCGGGAGAGAAACACCAATTGCTTTGGTGCTTATACAAACACTGAAACGAAACATTTTCTCAAGTTACGTACCAATTCTTATTCCGTGTAAAAATCTTATATTTTATTAAATCTTCTACAAAAAGTATTAATTAGAGTTGACCTAAAATTTTATACCATTATAAATAAAATTTTAAAAACTCTCTACTCTCTATAATCAAAAATCATTCTCTCTGAAGACTTAGACGAACCGACGCCCTAGGCATCGATCTTTTCAACCCGAATCGCCGTTGATCTTCCGTTCACGCTTCAAGAGGTGGGTACCCATCAATCCATCTTGTTCTTCTCAGATCCCGTCGCGTAGGATGCGTTCGATCGCGCATCGACGGGTTTAAAAATCTTATTTAAACTCAAATATCTCATAAATTAATAGACCTATATAATATATGCTTTCCCTTGAAAGTTGTATAATTGTAAATTGAGTTTATATGTTATTTCTCTTTTCTTTTCAAGGATTCCTTTTGTTTGAGCCATTAATATTTTACCTTATATTAGATCTGCATATTTAATATGTTTACTTCCTCTTTTATGTCTGTAAAATTAATTAAATTATAATATTTATATATTTGATAGATTGACTTAATCGGCATAATATCATATTGATATTATTTATTTTCAAATCTATATAGTTAGAAATTTATCCTTCTACTAAGACTATAATAATATATATTATTGTTGAAAGTTTATATTATTATTTATTTAAAATTAATTAAGCTCAAAAATTAAACTATATTTTTATTTTAATTAAAAGAATAATAAATTGTACCATCTTGAAGTTTCGGATCCGAACTCACGGCTACGAACTCAAATTCGCGTCCACGAACCCGAGCTCGCAACCATTGATGCACCTGTCTTGGTATTTTGGCCATAACTTTTTACTCTGACCTCGGATTAACGTGATTCTTATGGCATTGGAACGAAGACAACGAGCTTTACAACTTTATGTAAAATAGTCATTTCATGAATCTGACGTTTTAGAGGTCAAAATAGAGTAACAATTCAAGTTTAATTTTGAATGACTCAAGACTATTCGAATTTAATATTATTTTTCTAATTCTCATGACCAAAGTTCATGTGTATATTATATCGTAAGGTCTTTCGATCGATGGTCATGATAAATCATAACTTAATAATTATAAATACTATTTAATTTAATTATCTAATTATTATATATATATATCAATTTATCGCTTCAACGCGATCTCTTCGATAACACGAAGTGTTAGGAATTCGATACCTCGTGAACATCGAACCCCAACCCTCCCGTTATCGAGAATACACTTATAATTATCCTATTCTATGTTGTATTAGAGTGTGTGTAAATAAATATATATATATATATATATAAGATAATCTAATATAAATCTTTTTTTACATCTGACCTTCTGTATTTCCATCTGAATTACATTATATGAGTTATGAGTAAGTTAGGACATATGTACGAGAGTGTATGAGATCATGCCTACGCTTGGGCGTGGTGACTCACTGAGATGGTATCGAAGCGAGGAATACACCGTATTCACATGTCTTACAACTCATGGTGGAATGGGACCCATGACGAGTCGGATGAGTGTGAATTCAGTGTAACTTTGTATACGGTGGCGTATACCCCGAGTTTTAATACGAGAGGATAAGATATGAGATATGATACAAGAATCGGGTTTTGGGCCTTAGCTGTGGTGAGATTTCTTTTACGGTCACGTGAAACTCAGAATATTGGCATCCATGTAAGGTTGCAACACCTCTATGGCAGTATAAACTATCACACGAAGTACATCCAGGTTACTGCGGAACCTTTTTCTTGGAAAACGTGAATTAAGAAGGTTGCCTCACTATAGTTTGTCATAAAATTAAGTATAAGAGTATGATAAAATATGAATATGAGATAAGATAAGTTATGATACGAGTACGAAAATAAGACATCGCTGTGTAGGCCAACAAAAGATAAATAACTTAAGTCTCTATATGTGTCGTTCCTTGCGTAGCCACCGTAAGGGCAACAACGTCTTTCAGCCAAGACGGATCTCTGGGAGAGATTATGAGTATGAGTGTGTTATGAATGAGTTTGGCCATTATGTCTCCCCATTGGTTGGATGGTGGAGTATGAGTATGACACGAGGGCGTTATAATATGGTGGTATGATACTATGTTGACCTTCCCATAGTAGCTCGAGCAGTGACTCTGGCACAGGTCGTTTAGGATTTCACTAATATGTTAGTTACGCTTATACGATGTACAGACGTATGTGCGAGAATGATAATAAGACATGATATGATATGTTATGAGATATAATAAGATACGTTAGGATATGAGTGTCTAGATCATGGTCTTGCATTTATGATATGATATGAGTTTCACGATATGCATATGATTTTATCTTTCTTTTATTATCTGCTTTGAGATACTATGTTTATCACTCACAAGATGCACCCACAATGCACCTGAGTAGTATGGGGTGGATTGGTGGTATATCCCACTGAGTTTACGTGACTGATAAACTCATCCCACGATAATCTAACAGTTGCAGGTGATTACGCTAGTGGAGTAGACGCGAGCCATCTAGATCTCGCCGACATTGATTTCATTGATCCCGCAAGCGTTGAGTATCAGGAGCCTTTGGAGGGCGATGCTACCGGTTATCAGGAAGACTACGGTGCTGATCTTGATTCGAGCGCCGGATATTGAGTTAGTAGACTCGGTATTGGATTTTGCCTTATATTACTATTATTGACTCTATGCTTTCATTTTATCGGATTTGTCTCCGACTCTCATTATCATTTTATTGATAGATTATGGTTTTATCACACTTATTCAGTATTTATGATTGCATTTATATTCCACCCTATTTATTGGATTTCACGGATTTCATGAAACCATTATTGCGCGAGAACTCTAATTAGGTGTATGTCCGCTTAGCATATCCGGGATATATGCGGGTCATAACTCGGAATTCTAAGCCCTCGGAATAGGATAAAATTTCGGGTCATGACATTTTTGCAATCACATGCCCCATGATTGTCTACTCAAGCAACTGTGTTTTATAGAACATTGTTGGGAGTTTCTATCTTCATGATCACCTCTTAGAACTATATACAGGGATCCTTTCTTCTCTCTATTTAAAGGGGCCAGGATAACTTAGTTATTTTAAAATAAAATATAGGGTGCCTCTCTGAAAGCACGCTCTAAACCCCTTGAAATCCATTAACTATTTTGGATCAAACGATGGAGATCATTTTTCATCCCAATCTTCCATACCATAAACGTACTGTCAGACTATCTATTTTTTATTCCATGTGGTATGGATCCCCAAAAATAGAGGGCAACTATGTGCACACAAGACGAGATTCCACATGACACACATTATGGTCAAATGAGATTTTTTAGGGATCTATACCATGTTGAATAAAAAATTAGACCATTCGATGGTACGCTCATGGTCTTAAGATCCATCGTGTGAAAGATTGGGGGTGAAAAACAATCTTCCTCGTCTAATCCGAAGAAGTCAACGGATTTCAAGATTTTAGACCGTAGGTGCTTTCAGAGATGGCATGGGGGCAAACAAAGGCACCCTATACCCTAAAAGATAATATCAATTTTTGCGCTAATCCAGTGCAATATCTTGAAATGCGTGTGCAAGTAATGGCTTCCTTAAAGAATTAGCTCAAAAGGCATATTATGTCCAATTAATATTGGTGGATATGAACCAATATAATATAAATATTGGCCAATAGAGGCCGATATTGATGACATCGGGGCTTATTTCTTTTCTGCTCAGGCATGATCTGATACAGAGTGACACAAGAACCCTTCTCATGGTATGGCATGATATGGTTAAATTCCATGATTTGTGCCAATTGAAATTAACATACGACCATCTGATAGTTGCTCATAAGATCTTTTATTAAGACAACAGAATTATTTTGCAAATATCCTACTCTTCCACACATAGATCTTGAGATTATGTTGTGCTTATCAGACGATCAGATCTTGATTATATGTGGCACACATTTCCAAAAGTGACTTTAGAATCATGTCTCATGGCATGCCCATAATCACGATCACTTTTGGAGATGTGTGTCACTTGAAATCAAATGTGACTGTCTAATAGGTGCACGATGATCTCAAGATATATTGATGAAAGATTGGGATGAAAAATAATCTCCATCATATGATTCAAGGCTGTCAATGATTTTTTATGGTGGAAGATCGTGTGCTCACCAGGAAAATGAGTGTGAAACTGTGAATAACGCCACCCATACTTACATGATCCAGCCCATTTTTTGTGAGCCAAACCGGGCATTCAGATGCTAGACCCACAAAATAAATAAATAAATATAATTTTTATTATCAAATTAAAACGTAAAAGCTCCCGATTCCGTTCGAATTGAGTCAAACCTGCCTGGTCGACCCAATCCGATTTTTAAGTTACTGGTCGAAGGGCCTAACGTTTGTGTTAGGCAGCTTTATGACCCCGATTAATCCAAATGGCTAATTAAGAATAATTAATCATTGTAGTAGTCGCCACCAGAGACCGCCCACCGCATTCAACTCTTTTTAGAAAAATTATAAAATGCTGGAGTGGGTTTGCTCTTTCGCTCTTAAACTCCAGCCGAGATTTGCTTGTGTTTGGTAACACAGCTACTCTCCCTTTTCTTGGAAAAGGAGAGCTGTTTTAAGTAATAAAACTGCTCTATGCCAAAGCAGATATCACAGAGAGGCCCTATAAGAGTCAACCCAAGCACATCCAAAGAAAAATTATATAATGTGAAATCCATGATATAATGACAAAAATATGGAAAATTTGTCAAATTTACAAAAAAAAAAAAAAGAGAAAATTTCATAGAATTGATGAATCAAACAAATATTTTGCTAAAAGTTCAATAGACTATCTATTCAGATATTTTTTTTCTACAATTTCGATTAATTCTGAGAATTTTGTGACAAAGGTAATAAAAAGACCTATCACCTCCCATCACTTAATCATAGATGAAATGCAACAAGAGTGACGATCACCTTGAGTCAATATTTTCTTCCCAATACGCACTAATCGAAGTTGTTTTTCTCATTCTAATGAGATTCCCAAATCTTATTAGATAGGGTTTTCTTGCATATGCCCTCATATGTTTTGGCATATTTAAAAGGGACTAGCTCTCTTGACCCTTATTTAAGCATCAAATGGTATTTAAACGATCTTACACCAGTTATTGGCGTATAATCTTGGAAATTTATACCGTTAAAGTGATATACCATTAATTGAATTGAAGGGTCATGGATAACAAAATGACACTTTTGGGGATATTTGAACTGTCCAATCCGTGCACTCTAATATCAATGATTGTTCTTAATTTTGATGATTGATATTAAAGTTCACCGGTCGGATGATTTACATCCACTTATAAGTATGATCTTTTGGATGGGCCATGTTCCAACGATGAATTGCCACTTGAGCAATTTAGATTGGTCATAGACGTGTGCCACATGGCACAATGATAAATCACACTTCAATAGAGTGAGATAAAAAGTAACATCTTAATGGTGGAAGATCATTTTAAACACCATTTGGTGTTTAAGTGTCGGTCAGTAACCATTATCCCTATTTATAAATGTCACCCCGTGTTTCACTTATTTATAAATAACCTCCTAATTTTTAATTGTTTAAATAACATCTTGAGTTATTGTTTTGTTAATTGTCGTCTCTAAAAAAACAAAGTGGCATAACATGAGAAAAAAATAGTTTAGATAATAATGGCGCTTTGTATTTTTAGAGATGACAGCTAATAGAATAATAACTCAAGTTATTACTTAAACACGAAATTGCAAATTGAGTAATTATTTATAAATAAGTGAAACGTGGGGTAGCTATATATGAAAAGGCAAAAAAAAAAAAAACCTATTATATAGGTCATTCAGATTTTCTCATCAGTTTTTAGAGTGGAAGGACCTTTATTAATTGGATAAGCAGTAAGAGATCAATCAAATATAGAATATGTAAATTTTCGTATTGGGAGCTTTTCTTTGCAACTCGTGATTCTTCCCTTTTCAATGAGAGTTTTGCTCATGCTAAACCATTGAATATTTTCAACTAGGTGATGGAATTATAGAGATCATTTTTCCGTCCCAATCCTTCACACAATAGATCCTGAGATCATGGCCTACCATCAAGCGATCAAATGTTGATTCTTGAATGTGATACAATGTTTGTTGTTATGTCCAGATCACATCCACTTCTTTAAGTCAAGAAATGACATCCTCATCTGATTCAAAGAAGTCAACTATGTGCAAACCAAATTGAGAAGGAAGAATCTCCGATTGCAATTAAAAAGTCCCCCACAATATATTTTTTGGGAACTAGTTTGTAAATTATGAGACTCCGTGGCTATATGTACCAACAGCATGTAGTTGCATCACATGGAATCTTTACCTAAGACTGGTGTACAATAAAATAACACAGAAAATTGATTGATTTGATGGCCAACCTAATTGCCCAAATATTGTTCAAAATAATCAAGACCACTAAATAGAAAGACTTCTCTTTATACTCATTAAGTGTTAGGTGAGAGAAAGCTACATGCTAAAACAAAAAAGCCCAAAAATACCATTTGTTGGAGCAGTGTAACTTAGTAGACTCCTTATCGTCAAATAAACACCATTTTTGTGTTTAAATGGTCTCCCACTATTAAAGATGTATGATGTAAGCATTCAAAGCCTTCAAAATAATAAAGCCCAAAATCGTATTTTGTGAGAAATTTAAATTACCCAATATGTGCACCGCTAAACAAATAAATAATTAATTATATTTGCTTATAGGTGGTGTGACTCTTTGGTTGAGAAATGTTCTAATTATTGATTACCTCATTTACCATTTGGATTAATTACATGTTAGAATAGTCCCACTTCGGCTGTGGGCTTGGATGTCTTGGGCTATATAAAACTTGAGCAAACCTCATTTTGCAAGTTGGTTTTATGAGATTGAGTTAGACCTATTGGAATTTTATATTGTATCAGAGTTAGTATTTCTTCCCTCCATGTCACCCAATTCAATTGTTCACGTAATTTGACTTGACTAAATCCTGCCAACACGTGCGATGGCGTGTTACAATAGTCTTACATCAGTTGTGCATCATATCTATGTTGCCTGTGAGGTAATATTAAAAATGTATCATTATAAAGGATACATGTAGGATAAAACCCATTTTCATTCCATTTGTGTAATTCAGAGTGTTAGGGAGGCTATTCCAGAAAATTTCTCTTAAATGATCCGATTTGAGTATAAATAAGATCTATGGAGAGAGCGCACCTTCCCCCTCAACTTTAATTTGGTACAATGTGTCATCTGATAAGTGAGTCATGATCTAAATATCTTCGACACAAAACCACTATTAAGGCTTTATTTTACTTACTAAACCAACAAAAAAAAACGAACATTAAGGCTTTCTTTGTAGCATGTCTATTTAAGATAAGCCTTATTGTATCCTAAAATAATTGGTGAAAGATAAGGTGTTTTATTTATTAAATAATACAATATATTCCTCTCTGCAACCTGCTAGGAAGATTAGCCTCCACAAGAATATTCAATCGATGGAGTTTAAGAGAAAATATATAATAATTGAAAGCTTTATCGTTTTAGGAAGAAATGGCTAGAAGTTACATTAGTTTATGGTCTCGTAAGAATGAGTTACTGTTAGGTAAGTTGCCAAAGCGCCGTGTGAACAGCTCACTCTTTGGCCTTTGGGGCACAAGCCACATGGAAATATGTTTTATTTGAAGACCATTATCTAAAGATTTATGATTTAAAGATTGAGTCAAAAAAATATCTTTATCATGTGATTGAAAGGAGTCGGCAACTTTGAAAATTAATGTCGTTAATTTTAGAAAGTGTTAACTGCTTTGTTTTACGCTCCAATCTTTACGCCATAGATGTTCAGGTCATGGGTCTTCAAATCAAAGGACACACATAATGTTCCAACATGATACGTGCCCTAAAAGGCGATCACATGGCGTTTTGGTCGCTTCTCTAATGCCAACTCCCTAAGAATAGGAGTTCAAAAGGGTCTGAAACCGGGCTCCCGATCAGGATCCTTTTCAAGCAGGCCCAAGGATCAAAATATCGGTTTCGTTATCGGTTTTGGGCATGATTGAAATTTTAAATTTCGGTGGAAAAATTTCCTTCCATACATTAAGATACCTGAAATTTCGGATCTCAATTTCGTTTCAGCGCCGACCGAAACCGATAAGATTTGATCCTTAAACAGACCCAACCAACCCAAAATTGACATCAAAATTAAATGGATACTTGCTTTATTGCCTTCATTTAATTTGGCAATAACTGCTGCTTGTAATTCCGCCGCCGCCTCCAAGTTATGCATGTCTTTTCTTCATTCTCTTCTTTGTGGATGGATGCTCTCATTTGATTCCCTCTGTCAAATTCTTCTGTTGATCAAAAAACGTTAACTCATTGCCTTAAAAATCCATCCATCAAAAGCAATCGGATCATTTGATTAGGAGAGATCCAAAACCGAGATTCATGGATATCTGGGATTTAATTTATTGCTGTTGTTTCATAACCATGGCTTGTAGAGTATAATTCTAATCTTAATCAACTACTCAAATGGTTGTTAGTAGCATATTGGCCAAGTTGGGGTTTGGGAACAAACTAGCGTCCATATTTTTTTGACAAAAACGATAAAAATTAGATAAAACTAAAAAAATTATAAAAATTATAATTTTGGGTGAAAAATAAGACAAAATTAAAAAGAGCTGAAAAAGTAAAAAAGTTTGCATTTTATAGGCAATTTTTTAAAATAGTTTCAATTTAAATGGGTTTTAACTTTTAATCATCCACTGATAAATTTAAGGGAGCCATTACTCGCACATGCTTTTCAAGTGATTGTACCGAATTGCATCGAATTTAAAAGAAAGACATCCAAGTTTGGCGACCTCTATTATGTGAAAACACTATTTAAATTGTTTGATTTGAAAGTCATGATTTAAAGATATCAATTGCAAAAGATTATAACAAAATATAATTTTCATCATTTGATTAAATGGAGTTAAAGGTTATTATATAATTCAACAATTGACTATAATAGTTCATATGACAAGTATCGTGATTTGCTCCAATTTTATGTACTAGAAACCTATTGATCATGAACTTCAAATCAGACGGTTCATATTGGATTTTTACATATCACATGTCCCTAAAATATCAAGTCTTTCTTTAAACTCGATTTTGCTCCAATTTTATGTACTAGAAATTTATTGATCATGAACTTCAAATCAAACGGATCATATTGCATTTTTACATATCACATGTTCCTAAAATACTAAGTCTTTCTTTAAACTCGGTGCAATCACATGTCTTGAACAGCCTGTTACTTAATTGGGCTAAAAAATTGGGCCGGACCCGATCCATTTAGTAATCATGCCTAATGCCTTAGCCCAAATTGGATCTAGCCAGACCAGGCCACGGGCCAGCCCGCCCATTCAACCTTTAAGTAATTAGGTTTGGCCGCTCCGGGTTGATTTCGGGCCAGGCTTGAATGACCTTGGATCTTAACTGAGCCTAAAAACAGGCCCGTCCCAGCCTGTTTAATAGTGATCATCCATCAGTCCAATTACTAATGGGCCAACATGTGAGCCCGAACCCGGCCCAAACCGGGCTGGGTCACAAGCCAGCCGGCCTGGTGACATCCCTGCTTAAGGGCCTCCCCCAGTCATTTCTACATCTTGCCAGGCTAATTTGGTAATCCTCCCCTTCATGCCTTATTGCACGTGCCGCCCATTCTTTGAAATTGTTCAGACAAGAACATGTCAGCACACCTCACACCTCGCTGTCCAGACGCGCTCTCTCTCTCTCTCTCTCTCTCTCTCTCTCTCTCTCTCTGTAGGAAATGCTTCGAAGATCCTCTGTAAGTTCAAATGAGCGCACGTTAAGGTTCTTCTCACTATCCGTCACCCCATCTTGCTCTCGCTCTCTGTATATGGCTCCGCCACAGTAAGTTCGACAAACCTTAAAAGTTAAAACCCCCACTCGTTTTCATCACAAGTCCTCGAGCTCAGAGAAAAACAAATATCCCTACAGATCTCAATATATTTCTTTTGAATTCCAAGATCTGAGACATCGAAACGAAGGACTCACTTACTGCACCAACTATCAGATGTTCTTTCCCCCTGATTCGAGCATCAAGAACCTCGAACGAACGGTTGAGCAGCATTTTAATTCTGATGGATCAGTTAGGGTTTCGGTGCTTCTAGGGTTTGATCTCCGTTATTAATGATCTGTGTTCAAGAAACCGAAGGAGTTCTTGATTTCTTATGATGTAATGGCTTTTGTATTGATTTGGAATGGAAATTGGATGAAGAAAACATATAGAGGTTCTTAATGTTGTTATTTGAACTTTTGATCGTGCAAGGTTTGAGAAAGGATGGAAGAAAGCAATAACAGAGGTGATTTGCTTGGAAATGTAGTGAGACAGTCGTCTCTACGTCCCAACGGCAGCTTGAAATCGACATTATCCGGTAGATCGAGTCCTAGAACCTCGCCTTCGTTTCGGAGATTGAGTTCTAATCGAACTCCTCGAAGAGAATCAAGAATCAGTTCAAGCAGCCGCTTTGAGTGTATCCGAGGCAATCGATTGTTGTTTTGGTTGATTTTGATCACTCTTTGGGCTTATCTAGGGTTTTACGTGCAGTCCAAATGGGCTCATGATAATAATGACAGTAATAAAGAAGACTTGATTGGTTATAAAAGTAAGGTAGGGATTGGTATGAATGAAGATCCGAATGTAGCTATGAATGAAGAGTCTTTGTTAGGCAAGAACAGTTCTAGTGAAGATCCGGGAGCCAAAAAAGTGTCAAATTTGAAGAAGATTAATGTGAGTTTGCCCAGAGAAGTCAACCGGGTTTCTGTTGCTGCTTCTAAAAAGAGTAGAAGATCGAGTACACAGCGAAGCTTGCGCAGTAAGATGCACCCAAAACAGAAGGTTGTGAGCGTGGCAGAGGATCAAAACAGTGATTTAGATGAAGAGATTCCTAAAAGAAACACTTCCTATGGTTTGATTGTTGGCCCATTTGGTAAGACAGAGGATAGTGTTTTGGGTTGGAGTGCAGAAAAACGATCAGGTACATGTAATCGTGAGGGCGATTTTGCACGCATTGTGTGGTCTAGATCGTTTGTCTTGATAATCCACGAGCTGTCAATGACAGGGGCCCCGCTTTCAATGATGGAATTGGCGACGGAGCTTTTGAGTTGTGGGGCCACGGTGTCTGTGGTGGTACTCAGCAAGAAAGGTGGGTTGATGAGAGAACTTGCCAGGAGAGGGATCAAAGTGTTAAGTGATAAGGTGGAGCTCAGCTACAAGGCTGCCATGAAAGCGGATCTTGTCATAGCGGGATCAGCTGTGTGCTCATCGTGGATTGGTAAGGAATTTTTAACACGCTTTATGAAATCTAAGTTTATTCATTCATTTTTAGTATTTAATTTTACAAAGGCAATATATACTTTTCAAATTGGCAATCGTATGGTGAGTATTTTGCTAATAATTTGTAGTAGTGCTTAAATTGGATCCTAATTTGGAAATAGATGGTACAAAAGTAAAGACTTAGAACAGCTAACAAACCTACTATATATAGCATCTCTTATGGAACTGCCCCACCTATTTGATTGCAAGTTATTTGTTGTGATCTTTAAAATTCTCCATGCCCATCAAATTGCAAATGGACAAATATTATTTAAGTTGGTATTAGGTGCCGTACCCAAAATTTACCTGGCGACCGGTGGTGCTTGGATCAATCTCCCTCTGCCAACCTTGTGAATTGTGGCTATAATTTTTAGCACCAAATCAGTTAAAGGTCAAAAGCATACTATCACGGATTTGCATGCTCATGAATAGATGTGCACTTCCTGAGGGTTGACCATTTTGGATGGAGATTGACCCAAGCACCACCGGCAGTGCTCGGGTTGGGTACCTGATACCAACTCATATTATTATATACTGTCCCAAATGTGCCGACCATTAGAACAAATTTACCCCGTATTCCCACCACCCTTCATAACACTCTACATCACAGCCGCATCCCACTTACTTGGAGTCAACTTTGTGAGTCCTATTTCTCCATTCGTTTATGATCAGCGCTAAGCTCTCTATGTCTCCGCAATCCTTCATATCCCTTCTCACGGCTTTCCCTAGGTCTTCATTGGTCTTCCCCTTCTCCTACTTGTGCTTGTAGTGTCTCAACCCTTCATACAGGGTCTGTTTCGTGCCACCGATGAACATGTCCAAACCACCCCAAGCGAAGTTCCATAATTTTTTCCTTTATAGGTGCCACTCCTCAATTCTTCATCACACTCTCTATGCGCATATCAGTCAACTAGTTTTGCCAATGCCATTTGTAGGTTATTGGTATTTGTATAGCACAAGCTGTTGCACTTGAATGGTGACTCTGCTTCTTGGATAAATTAGAGTTCTCCATACTAGAATATATAGATAGAAAGGCCAGAAATTAGAACTCTCGAATATGCATGAACCAAATTTATGTTAATATACTCGAATTCCAGCATGTTCCCAATTTGTTTTTTATTGGCTTAATCAAATCATCATAAAAGCTCTGTCTGCTAGATAGGACTGCTATGTGGACTGGGTACTAATCAGCATTCAGTTTACAATTTGGTTAATATAAGAAGCAACAATGATCTTATTGTCCATCATGAACCATGTAGGTGAATAACTATAACATATCCCATGGTCCATATATGATGTATCATGTATGTTTACATTGCTAAAATTAGAGAGAGAGCAACATGAATTCTTTATATTAAAAAAGCTTGGGCACTATATGGTTAGAGATCCCAAGTGCTCTAGATGTTATACATCTTGACTCACATGCAATCTCAAACTAATAAACCCATGATTATCTATTAGACAACATGCTTAGATAACTCTCTACTGCTCTCATACATGGGAATAAGCCCACAAGGCGTATAACTCACTAAATAACATTTAATATAGGTGTGAGGTTGGGATACGTTAAGTTTTTATTCCTGAATACATATCTATCCTGGATGGCCTTTTTGTCTATTTGTATTGAAATTTTGTTTGTTTTCTGTGACACCATTATTTGAAGGTAAATCTTGTTCTTCCTATCATCTTCTTACAAAGTCATCCATATCGTTTTAGGGCCAAAAGCTCCTTTTTGACCTAGGGCCTTCGATATTTTAGTCTTGCTTTTCATGTGTATTATAATTTTTTCTATTAATGTAATTTTGATTGACAAATAATCATAATAATAATTAATGAACAAATACAAATTTCAGGTATTACTTCTGTCTCATATCTAAAGAGTGTGAAAGGAAAATATCCTTGACTCCCTTTTGGTTTAATCCTTACTTGCTAGTCTAAGAAACAAATGTGGAAAACAATGTGAGAAAAGGACACGAGGAACTTTCCATATTACAACATTTATAAGGGCAATGACCCAAATGCATGAAGTGAATGTGGGAACAGGAAGCCACAAATGTAGGTATTTGTAAGGGGAAACTGCTTTCCTGGTAACTATACTGACCCATAAGCGTCATTGTTATTACCAAGTAACCAACACCATCGACTCATTAAAGAAACTGTCTACAACAATTTTTATCCTTGGCAAAATTGCTTAGATTGGTAGGGCCATTGGTTGGTGCAATGGTAAAATGCCTGGGTTGGCAAACGTGAAGACGTGGGTTCTCGTTTGGAGAGCACCCACTTTGTGTGTAAAAAGGCAATAGGTTTGTATCGCGTCCACCCCTCCTAGCACCCCGTACTTACAGAACCAGCACTGGGTGGCCTTTTCTAAAAATTGCTTAGAGTGGTGGTGTACTTGTAAATTGTAATGATCTTCTGGTGGAATTAATGAGGATAACTCACACTACATTATCTGTTTCTTTTCAGAACAATATCTTTCACGCTTCACAGCCGGATCAAATCAACTTGTTTGGTGGATAATGGAGAATCGACGGGAATATTTTGATAGGTCCAAGCTTATGCTTAACCGAGTGAAGATGTTGATATTCCTCTCCGACTCACAGTCTAAACAATGGCTAGCATGGTGTGAAGAAGAACACATTCAATTGAATTCCAAACCTGTGCTGGTTCCTCTCTCTGTTAATGATGAACTGGCATTTGTAGCAGGCATTCCTTGTTCCCTAAATACTCCATCATACAGTGTTGATAAGATGCTCGAAAGAAGGCGTTTGCTGCGAGATGCAGTTAGAAAAGAAATGGGGTTAACTGATAATGATATGCTTCTGATGTCCCTCAGTAGTATAAACCCTGGAAAGGGCCAGCTTTTGCTTCTTGAATCAGCTCTCCTTGCAGTTGAACAAGTCATTTCTTCAGAAAATTTCAGAAACAAAGGGGAAAAGGGTGATAAGTCGGGGGATATTGTTAACCAAGGCGATTCTACCATGGATTCCAAGAAACATTCAAGTACTTTGATCCAAAATGTTAAACACAATGGTGAATCAGTTGATGGCCTCCACCAATCTAATGTGTCTGGTGTTACTTCGAATCAGTTGATCCACAATGTTACACACAATGGTGAATCAGTAGATGGCCTCCGCCGATCTAACGTGTCTGATGTTACTTTGAAAGGGCGTAAAAAGAAAAAATTAAGGTCATCCAAAATTCGTAACTCTAGCAAGAGTCCTGATACCACAGCCCGTGGCAATATTAGTAAAAGTAGGAAAATATTGTCAAACAATGAGGAAAGGCAGGAACATAAACTTAAAATTTTAATTGGTTCCATTGGAGCCAAGAGCAATAAGGCGCTCTATATCAAAGGAATTCTCAGGTTTTTGTCTCAACATCCGGACCTATCAAAGTTAGTGTTATGGACTCCAGCAACTACACGTGTTGCCTCACTCTATGCTGCAGCAGATGTTTATGTAATAAATGCCCAGGTAAATTATGACCATACTTTCTGCTTACTTCTTTGTGTCAATACCAGGTTCCAAGTTTAATAATTATATCTCTTACAAAGAATGCTTTATTGCTTGATATGTTTACATGTAATCATTGTTTCAATAAAGTAAGATAGATTAAAAGTTTTTGGAATCTTATACTAACCAGTGACGGGTATGTTTGATAGTTACCCATGTAAATCCCACTTTACTGGATGATAACAGATAGCCTTTAACGAGTGTCTTCTCCAGTTTGTTTCTATTCATAGTCCTATTGACTTTGATGGAGAATTTCAAGGAACTTCTGTCCTTAAAGGCTGCATATGGCATAGCTCTTTTCTAGCCCCTGCCACAGCAGAGTTCACCTGCTTTAGTTGGTTCCCATTCTCTTTTCTAACTCTCTGCAAAGGAGGATTTACCTGCTATAGCAGCAACCTCCCTGCTCTCTACTAACTCCCTACGAGAGCTGGCAAGGAGTAAGTAGAGAGGAGGGTAGAACTGGTGAACAGGTAAATCTTGCATAAAATCTTGCTATGCAAGGAGTTATCAAGGAGAAGGTGTACCTGCTGAAGCAGGTAGCAGGATGGTAGCAAAGAGGATGGGAACCTGCTAAAGCAGGTGAACTCTGCTATGGCAGGGGCTAGCCAAGAGCTATGCCCATACGCAGCCTAAAGTCTCCTGTGATTTTTTGAAGATTAACATAGGCTTCAAATTTGGTATCTGATGATATTTTCTATAATTATTTATACCATGATATTTCTGTATCTAATTGATAGAATCAGCAGTAATTTCACTGTCATTGATTATTTTAATAGGAACTAGTAAAATTTTATTTAGATGGAAGACTGGAAGAGAAAAAATGAATTAAGAGCCCCCCATCCACTTGTTAGTGTTACAAAGAATGAAGGAAACTACATAAGTCGGTTCTTTAATACATCTGAATTTGCACCCTGTCTTCCATAGAGTTGGCCTCTCAAATGACACGGGGACCTGGAAATACAGGAATGGAGCTCCACATATCCTAAATTGTGTTCATTACGTAGGAGAAGCATCGAGGAGAATGAATCTCATGATTTATTTATTGATTGCTTTTGCAAATGGACTACTACCAGGAAAAACAATTTATATGGACACTTACCTTCCCAGACAGGTGTAGGCATTCTATTAATAAGGTAACTGGCAGTAGTGACAACTTCTCCCCATAAAAGTGTTGAAACATTCATACAAAGAAGCAAGGAGGAAGCAACCTCGAGAAGATGTAGATTTTTTTTGTTCTGCCACTCCATTTTATTGTAGAGAATAGGAGCATAAGGTTTGCCACTCAATTCCATGAGAATGAGGATAAAATTGGAGATGATGGGAGTACTCACCCCCATTATCCGATCTTAAGATCTTCACACTTGATTGGTATCGACCTTGAACCATCTTATGATAGATTGAAAAGATTGAACTAACTTCGTCTTTGGTTCTCATAAAAAACACAGTGGTATAAAGGGTGCACAGTGCAGTCATCAATAAATGTATCAAAATACTGAAACTCATGCAAAGCAACCACAGGGAAGGACCCCAAATAATTGAGTGAACAATATGAAAAGGAACAATACTTTTATTATTACTAATTGGATAAGAAGTCTGACAATGTTTTGAAACACTAAATTTTTTTATATTCATAATGACTAAACAGTTTAGGAAACAAGAGATGCAAACATGAAAATGGAAGATGTCCCAATTAAATTCAGTGTTATGTATTTAGGGTTAGGGTTAGATGAGGAAGAAGAAGAAAAGAGATGGAGGAAAGTAGGGTTGAGTACATGTTACTACCCTCTTCTATTATTACTAATTTAGTATTTATATCACTTACTTACAATGATGACACACCCGTTATTACTAACACACCCACTTACATATAACCTCAAAACTAAAGAAATAAGAAGCACTCACACACAAACTAAATGATAATTCCGATACATACGCCAACAGTCCCAAATGATGATGTCATAAATGAGCACTCTCCAATGATGTGGCAGCAACAAAAAATCTTGGAATCCTTTGATCTTCAAAGATGTAGAGACTCCTCTACTCACGTCCACGACCAAATGTCTTCCCCGTTGTCAGGTCCTGAATGTCGCACTGCAGTTCATAGATTTAGTGATTTTACTAACTGAAAGAGGACTCATGCATTTTTGGATATTATGCAGTGTAGAATCAAGAGACAGTCCACCAGCAGGTACATTGCCTTGTCTCATTACCGGGATAAGAGAACTATCAGCAGCACGAATATTACATGGAGATAATAGAGGCATAATACAATCAAACAGTGAAGACAACCGAACATATGATCACTCACTCCTTAATCAAGGATCCTTGAAGACTGATGAAAGTGAAGTTGTACAGATCCAATGATACCTATCTCAGCGAGATGAGAAGCAATGTTACCTAGACACGTGGCACGGGTGCCAAGTGTCAAGGTGCCAATAGATGTTTGGCATGCCAATTCCAAAAAATTCCAATACAGCGACATGACTTTAAGGGGAAAAAAGAAAAAAATAGAACATATATAGAGAAAAATTGAAGGGAAATCTTAGAGAACCAATTTAGATATGTAATGAAAAGATTCATAGAATATGTCGTGAACCTAAATAAAAGTATATTATAGTATAAAATCATTTTCAACGACCCGAACCTTAATAAAAGTATATTATAGTATTAAAACGATGCATATTTTAATAGTAGTATTTGGTTTTTCATATATGTCTAAAAGTTTCGTATTGTTTGACGAGTGTCCAAGTGTCAGCACGGCCACGTGACGCCAAGTGTCGGCACAACAAAAATCCCAAAAGCAGAAGTGCCAAGGTAACACTGATGAGAAGAGAAGGCCTATGTACCACCATAAGCTCTCTGCATGAGGTCTTGGTACCCTTTGTGTTAGCTGGAGCCATAGTGGGTGGGTGCTGAACAGCTGGAGCAGGTGATGTAGCAGGTATCTTTGTAGATCCATCCTCAGCAACAAAGGCATGAGTATTCGAGAACTTTGGGCCTAACTATGTACCAACATGTTTCTTGTAGGTGTCCCTTTCTTCCACAGTGGGTACACCTTAACTTTTCTTTTTCTTCACGTGATACGATGGCCTCACCCTCTTCCGTCGGATCTACCACTACCGTGATGAAACTCAGAAAAGGAGGGAAGAGCAGAATGGTTAGAAGCATCTACCGACACATGCATCAATCAACGTCTACTCTTGCTGCAATAAAGATAAGGTGGTGCCAAGTGTAGGACATTCTTCCCATCCTGAAATATTGGCATGAAGCTTCTCATAGTCGGAGTTAACCCCCTCTTAACAGGTCAGATACTTTCTTTCTAGTACGGTTTGCTTTTGACATACATTCACTACAGCGTGGTTCTCGATACAAGTTTCACACATCATCTTGATACTGAGCCAACTCATCCCACATGCTTCTAAGTTGGGTGTAGTATTCTTCAATAGACTTCTCCCCTTGACAGGTGTTACTAATCTTGTCCATCAGCTGAAACATTTTTGCCAAGTTTTGTTTTTTTAGAATGCGTCTTGAACCGCATCCCACAACTCTCTAACATTAGTTACATACATGAAGGACTAACTAATCGCCAGTTCAACCACGTCCTTACAGTTAGATTGTCACACTGTCAATCTTCATACTTGGGGTCGGATGGTGAAGGCTCAGTGGTCCCAGTTTTAGACACTCCCTTTTCGCCCTCTCGGGGTATACAAACTCGTTTAGTCAACCTTTGACCATGCCCACAATTTTCGGAAGGGACTAACCCTCTTCGGAAGTATCAAAACCCTAAATATGGGGACTATATACTAAGCATGTAGTATATGGTTGAGATATGGGCTGAAATATCAACCCAACAAGGCCCGGAAGCCCCTGAATTGCGCGCATGAAACTACACGCGCAATTAAATCACACGCAGAGCTAACTACGCGTAATTAGTCCAACTTGGACTAGGCATACGCTTCCGTGCACCGCCTAAAGTTCCGTATTTCGCGCATCTCTTGATACACATAATCCGATTGCACGTGTCCCTACATGCGCGGAATCAGTCCAGACATGGATTGGAACTCTAACTCCCCGGACTGCTTGAACTCCTCGATTGCGCACACATTCCCCTACGCGTAATTGAATTTCAAGCATGACTCCATGCGCGGAATTAGTTCCAGACATGATGGAACTCGAACTCCCCGGCTGAGCCGATCAGCCGGTCATTCTCGAATCCGTGACCGATTCAAACTGAATTGCACGCATGGAGACCTATGCGGAATTTAATCCCACGCTTGTTTCTATGCGCCTAATTGGCCAATTGTGTGTGTGGCCCAACACACGGAATTAGCCCAATACCTATAAAAAGACCCCCTTGCCTCCCCAATTCATTATCTTTCTCTCCTCTCCGAAGCACAACTCTTCTTAGGAATTTCGAAGCTCTCCCCGCAGCATAGGAAGGAGGAAGAAGCGCTCAACTTCATGTAATCGCTCTCCTAGTCTTAATTCTTAGTTTTAGTTCTTAATTCTTAGTTCCTAGTTCTTAATTCTTAAGTTTTTAGTTCTCAAATTCTAGTTCTTAATTCAAGTTCTAATTCTTAGTTCTTAATTCCAATTCTAAGTTTATGATTCTAGTTCTTAATTCAAGTTATAGTTCCTTAGTTCCAATTCATAGTTCTTAATTCTTAAATTCCTCATTTTTTTTATTCTTATATTCTTAATTTGTAGTTTAAATTCAATCTTTAATCTCTAATATTTATAAAATACCCTTAGCCACCCAATTTGCTCAAGGGAGCTTACGGAGGATACCCGGGAACGGGGCCGATCCTCCTCAGCATAGCGGGCCACAACTCCCTTTTTTTAATCAGAATAGCAGTAGGAAACTAAAATAGTCAGAGTTAGAGTAGTATTAGGAGACCTACAGCCAGATGGACTCAGAGTAGGATAAGAAGATAAGATTAATTAGACTTAGAGCAGGATTAGGAAGTTAGACTAGATAGACCATAGGCTATTTTTAGCTGCTGGAGTCGGCTGGCCGATGTTCAATAAAGTAGTTCGCTCGCATCTCCCCGCGCGTGATCAATGACGTGTTGCAGGGTCGATAAATATCTGCAGCTGGCGATCGCATCAATACAGGTATTCTCCATCTAAGAATTCATCTCTTTAATTCCAGCAATGCAATATTTCCTCATTTATTATTCCATCGTCCTTAGCCAGAACCCACTAGGACCAAATTGAGCCACTTCTTCCGGGGACCAAAAGGAACCCAGAAAAAGCGCGTGCCAACACCAGTGACATACCCATACTTTCTTTTTGACCCCACCAGATAATGGCTTACCTAAACCATTCCAAGTAGTTTGTTTTATCAAACCGAACGGTCGTAATTTGCAGCTCATGGTTGTCATGTCCACTGCCCATAGACGGCTCACTTCTTCCATTAGAGAACACCGTCACAATCATGCAACACGACCTTATGTCACTCACATATTTTGCAAGGATCCACTTTGCCCATAAAGATTTCGAGTTGGTTACCAAGGACCAAAAAAGCTAGAGAGGCCAGCATCATTCCACTGATTAAGTTTTCTAAATCCAAGACCTCTCTCATCTACTGCCTTACAAACTGAACTCCATTTAACTAGGTGGTGCATGGCCACCCCCCAAGAGGGCCCATTCCAAAGGAAATTACGAAAAAAAAAAATTCCCATTTGCTTCAGAGTTTTCCTAGGACTCGAATGAAGCACACCAATAAATTTGAAAAGAACTTAGAACCTTCTTGATGATTTCTAACCGGCCAATGTAGGACAACAAAAGCCCTCCCAACTCTCAAGTCTTAGAAGAATTTTCTCACAAGAGGATAACAAAGGGCATGGTTAAATTTCAAGGAGAATAAAGAGAAACCCAAATAGGTCATAGGAAGGCTCCCCTCACTGAAATTATATAGAGAATAAGTGGTAGTTTTATTGGAGCATGAAGCACTTAAAAAGGCCTTACTTTTAGAATTATAAGTCCAGAAAGGTAAAAAAATCATCAAGAATAGATACAATCCGAAGAGCCGAATGCTCTGATTCCCTTGAATAAATTAAAAGGTCATCTGCAAACATAAGATCAGGGTTAAACACGAGAGGGGAAATAGGTCTCTCTACCGCAATCCAAAAGAAGAAGAAAAGAAACCATGTGGAGACCCCCCCCCCCATTAATAAGAACATAAAATTTGAGAGTCAAAATACATTCCAAAATCCAAGCTTTCCAATTAAGGTCGGGATCCAGTTGGTCCAAGATGCTCATGATAAAAGCCCAATTGACTTTAACATAGGCACACACTATAATGAAAATGACATACAAGTTCATGGCCGAAGAGGATTTTTCAGAGATTCTCCTCCCTTTTAATGAGAGTGGATTGACTCAAAGAAACGAGTAAATGGTGCACTTTGGTCAATCTCTTAGACAATATGTTCGCAACAACCTTTTGAATTTTTTTTTTACATAAATCTATTTAAGGAATCAACCCAAGTTCTTTAAGAATTAATCTAATAAGTGTAAAGAGTTTTAAGCATGCTTCTACTACGAAAGAAATCACTCACAACGGATATGATGTCCTCCTCTAGTATGTCCCAAAAGGTGATGACATGGAATCCACATGGTTTAGGAGCCTTGTGCGGTGATTTGAAAATGGTGTCTTTGATCTCCTTGGCTAAAACAGGGTTAGATAGGAACTTGGCTTGTCTTCAGTTAATCTTCTCTAAAAAGGGATCTCACTAGCAGGACTTGGAGCAATTAAAGGTTTGAAGATATCTTCAAAATAACGAAGTGCACCCTTCCCCAATTTTATTTTGGTCATAGACAAAAAGACCCATCTGGCAGTCAAAGACCATGTACCTTGTAATACTACTTCTATCACTAGTATTTAACCATCTATTGCTAGCCTTTATCCTAGCAAAGTCTTCCTCTATGCCAAATTCCTCATGGTAAGTATTAGGGTAGCTCTGTTTGCGCCCACGTGTTCTCTGAAAGCGCCCAAGTGTGCAACCCCTTAAAATCCGTTGATTGCTTAGGATCTGATGATGGAGATCGTTTTTCACCCCTATCCTCCACACAATGGATCTTGAGATCATGTTGCACCTATCAGACGGTCAGTGTTTGATTCCACATGCCGTAGATCCCCAAAAAATTCCCTTGTGCAAATGGTACACATTACTCTCAAACGTGATTTTAGGGCCATATTTTGGGGATATGTGACATGTGAAATAAAAAACTGACCATCTAATAGGTGCGAAATGATCTCAAGTTCCTTTGTGTGGAAGATTTGGGTGAAACACGATCTCCATCATCTGATCTGACACAATCAATGGTTTTTAAGGGTCCGAAGTAGGCACTTTCAGAGAATGCGTGGGCGCGTTTAGAGCTACCGTAAATATTAATGGCCTCAAGAAACATGTAGTAAGAAGAGACATAGACTTTGACACATGCATACCCCATAATAAAGAGTGAGTAGCATCAATTATGTGGCGATGCTTACACTCCGCAACACCATTTTATTGAGGAGTGCAAGGACATGACAACTGGTGGGACATACCATATGTACCCTCCATTGTCAATACAAAGGACTTTAAGAAGACCTCCATACTGAGTGCAAAACATGGAGTGAAATTACTGAAAAATTCGACAATACCTCATCTTTAGACTTAAAGGGTCAACTCATGTGACTCGAGTATGATCATCAATAAAGACAACATAATATTTGAATCCATCAAAAGAGGTAATAGGAGGCGAGCCCCAAACATTAGAGTGAATCAACTCAAACGGAGCACTGCATCTATGCATATGAGAATGATATGTTCTAACATGTTTAGATAATTTACATACATCTCATTGAAATTTATCAATAGTGCATACAAACTCAAAGTAGGAATGAAAGAACATAAAATTTTAAAGCTAACATGCCCCAAACGAACGTGCCATAAAATAAGAGTACATAGCAACAACTAAAGATAAGGACTAAACAAAACATAATTATCAGTGTTATCAGTAACAACAAAGGAAGTTGAAGACTATCAATTTCAGCATCAACGCAGTATACGCTCCTCGCCTTGCCTCTCCCAACACTTGTAATAAGATCCTGCAAAATGGAATGAGATGGATAAAACACAACACAACAATTTAGCAATACAAATAATTAAAAAAAGGTTAGTAGGAAAATGAGAAAATGCAGAGCATGGAGAAGAGGATAGAGCTATGGTCCCTACCTTGATGACAGGAGTAAAGGAATCATCAGCTAGGTGAACCTGAGCATAAGTACTAGGAGGAGAGTAGGTAAAGAATCGTTGTGATGCACCTGTCGTGTGATTGGTAGCACCTGACAATGACTCAGTGAGAGGAATATGATGAGATGGAAGAGTTAAAGGTAGAAGTGCCTAATGACCCGGGTCACGGTGTAGGAAAACTACTAGTAGCTGCAATGGATGCATAGGTCCCCAGCTCAGCTTGTAACATCCACCTCATAGAGAACCAAACATATCAAATCATGAAGGAATATTAGTAGTAAGCTCAGGGAGTAGTAGTAGCAGTGTGAGTTGAGGATTGAGTTTGGGTGGCATTAGGATATATCCATGCAGCTTAAAGCAGTGACCACGATCATGTCCAACCTTGCTACAGAGAGAATAACTGATGCAAGAACATCCATGACTACTACTACCAAGGCCCCTACCGCGACCACAATGAAAGCCTCTACCACGATCAAATGAGGGTAGGAATTAGTCGTAAACACAACACTCTTCTGAGAATCTGTTGGGGTAGGTGTCATCATAGTGTGATGCTTCTCCTCCGAAAATAAAATCCCAGACTCTGCTAAGTGAATGTAAACGACGAGCCGTAAGTATCTGTGTTCAGATCTGCTCATACTCAGGACATAGACCCCTCCAAAAACATATAAATCTGTCGATGTCCTGTCACTAGCAAGAGTAGCAACAACGTCCTCCCAAAACTGAGAAATGGGCTCATAGTGACTAAGCTCCCACATACTTTGTAGTGTACTAAAGTACTCCCACATAGACAGATCACATTGTTTACACTCAGCAATGCCACAGGAGAGTTAATAGATTCTAGTATCATGTTTTGATGAGTCAAATGTTTCTTCTAATTTACTCCATCATTTGGCAGCAAAATCATGAAACATAAAGGTTTGAGAAATGTTCTGATCCATGGAATTAAACAACCAAGGATATTGACATTGTCAGCTTCCCATATGGCAACGTCGGAAAATCTAGGTCTAGATTTTGGAATCGAAGACCCATCTTCTTTTGACCTTGTATCTATAAAGTAATAGCCCTTTTTCATTGAAGATTATCAGAGGAATTCAATTTAACGGTAGTTTAGTTGGAGGGAAAATTGTCTAAAGCCCATAGAGATGTACTTGTCACCCATTTTAAGAATGCACAATCAACTAAAGAACTTGTAACAAAGAAACTCAGCCCCAAGGAGCAGAAAATCTCAGCAAACAATGCTCATAAGGATTTTCAAGCAATCCAATAAGGTGTATTCAATTGATTATTAAATACCAAGAGACATCCATCCTGTGGTCGTCCACAAAATCTGTCATGACCCAAAAAATGAACAAATGATGTATAAATGTGAGAAATGTAAGTCAAGCACTAAAATAATAGATTACCAGATCTGGTACAAGGTGGGTTCTGGGTAGAGAAGAACCTGAAAACGAGAGAGTTGGTTTCGGAAATATCATCATAACTTGATCAAATATTAATCAATCTGCATGAGACCGTCTCCAAAGGACTTCTTGAAGAAAACTGATCCAAATAATACCTACCAGCACAAAAATCCAGATCGCACAGAGCTCTGAGACCCAAAAAATCAAGAATATTTTGAAAATCCTAAATCACAAAAAACTGATTGAAACCCTTTATAAACTGCTCAAAAAGCGTTGATCCAAGAACAAAAAATACTAAAATCTAAAAACTAATCCATTTGCTATATCTTATTTGATCCAATCCAAGGTAAAAAAGTTGACATGGTTGATGTCATGCTGACGTCAACAAGGATGATGTGTCATGACGGGTTTGACTCTGATACCAAGAGGTCAAAGAAGAATTTAGATGAGAAAAGTTAGGGTTTTATATTAATAATAAGAGGTATTATATACACACCCAATATTACATGATGCATGCCACATATCTCATAATAAGCAAACACCAACAGTTTCATCAATCTTGTTCTCGGTATTGATTAACGGCTCACCTAATGGTTGCTTTAAGAGTTCCAAAGGAGTGCGCCAAGTTTACTTGCTATTTCCCTTCTTGTTTGATGGCCTGGAAGAAGCTTTTAGCAAAATGATGTATCGAGCCTAAAACTGGGGCTAATTAAATGTCTTGAAAATTGTAGAAGAGGGCTTTGTGTGCCCTTCTACAGTATGTTGGTGATTATATCATCTTATTGTAAATAACTAAGTAGATTGAATTAGGGTTAGGGTTTGGTGAGGAAGAAGAAGAAAGGTTGAGAAGAGATTAGGATTGAATCAATATGACCCAAATCCCAATGCAAAATATTATTTATATTATCTTAGCAAATTCACGTATTACATGGTTCCCGAGTTAAGTGAATTGTACAACTTAACATTCACTTAACTACACACACACCCCCAAAGATACTTACTACACACACACACAATAGAAGTAACAGGGGAAGGTCACCACACATCGGAGTGAAGAACTTTAAAAGGAATAACACATTTACCACCACTCAAGAGATAAGAATTGCGAACATGTTTAAAGAACTGACAAGTCTCACAATTAAAAAAACTACTATCAAATCCATGAAATTTTTTTAGAAATTAAAGTTTCAAACGGCCAATATGAGGATGGCCACAGCGGGAGTGCCACAAACTTGCTTCATCAACAGAAACCACCAGAGCTGCAGGAGGAGAGGCATCACGTAAATCCTCAAAGAGGTAAAGTCCCTTCTCTTCAGTACCATGACCAAGGATCTTCCCCGATGTCAGGTCCTGAAAAACACAATATGACGGAAAGAATGTCACAGTACAATGTAAGGAATTGATGATTTTACTGACAGATAATAGATTCATAGACATGTTAGGAATCAAAAGAGTAGAGTCAAGAGACAAAGTGCCTAATTGAACACTCCCTTTGCCATTTACAGGAACAAGGGATCCATCAGCAATGCGAATATGAATAGAATCAGAAAGACTAGACACAAATGAAAATAAATCTGTCATACCAGACATGTGATTCGTAGCCCCAGAATCAATGATCCATGGAAACTGAGAGGAGGAGGTCGCATGTGCAGACCCATAGGTACCTGACTCAGTTATGTGGGAGGAAGATGCCTATCCCTATGTCACTGTCATGCACTGAAGGCCGGCCCTGGAGATCCTGAAACTCTCTCTGTAAACTCTGAAAGTCAAATGGAGGGGGAGACAGAGCTAAAGCAGTAGAGATACTCTAACCACCCACTGGAGTAGAAGTTTCTTCAGTAGAGGACTGGAATGCACGACCTGGAATGAATTTTGGTTTCTCATATAATCCCAACATCTTTCTCTGGTATGACCCTTCTTGCGACAATGAGAACACAATAATTTCTCTCTTTCTTCACATGAGAGGCCCCATCGACCTCCACGACCCCCACCTCTAACCACCAGATTTGCCTCCATCATGACTAAATGAAGTGATGGATGGTAGGACAGATCTCTCAGAGACATCACCATCAGAGCATAAACTGTTGTCTGCTCTCCTCATGCTGAAGGAGGGCATACACAGTACCAAGTGGAGGACACTCCTCTCTTCCGAGAATGTTTGATTTAGCATTCTCATATTCAGGTTTAATCCATTTTAGGAAGTCAAACACTCATCCTTTCAGTGTGTTTACTAGTCTTGCTGGCACACAAGCTGCACAGTTCTTCTTCTTGATATTGGGCTAGTTCATCCCACAAACTCCTCATTTGAGTGTAATACTCTTTAATAGTCTTATCACCTTGTTTCATGGTGGTAATTTTGTCATTAACTTGAAACATTTTTGCAAGGTTTTGTTTCTGTGAGAACGCATCCCGCACAGCCTCCCATAATTGTTTAGCATCACTGGCATACATAAAAGAGACACTAATGTCTAGTTGCATTGAGTGTAGCAGCCATGTTATGACAGTTAGATTGTCACTTTCCCAATCAACATACTTAGGGTCATCTTCTTTGGGTTTTGGGATAGTCACATAAATGTAATTGGCCCTATTCAATTTCTTCGTAGTAATTTGTAAGTTATGAGAGATATCCCCCCCACTAACGATCATGGATTTATTCTCGTCCGTGATCAAGAGATACTGAGATAAAAAAAAACAATTCCAAAAAGTCGGAGACCCACAGCTACTACCTCATTGCAGAAAAAAGATCAAATCTCTCTTTTCATCAACTCAGAGAGCTACTAACAGATACACAACATTCATGCATGTAGTTCACAGCCATTAACATTGAGAAATTCCACTTTGAATCATACTCCACCACAAGGACAGCCAATAACCACACAAAATGAGGCTGGAAATTAAGTGTACATGCTCAAAATCATATTGCCAGAATTTCTGTTGCTGTTCCTACGATTTCGGCACACAAAATAGAAGGTTCCGGCAACTCTGCATTTTCTGGCGAGTCTGTGCATTCTCTGGCGAGATAGCTTCATTTCCAGCAGCCTATAGTCTCAAATAAATCTATCGGATGATCTGTGGAGGCATCAAAACCCGTTTTAATAGATTTTTCGATGCCTCACATGTCCTTGAAGTTGATGCAAGAAGGCTGGAGGGACCCCTTTGGGTTTCTGCAACAAACGAGAGGTTGGTGAACCGGGGAAGAAGACGATCAGCAACTCAGTCCTCCAGTCTCCGAATCGACTCGATCCAGAAGAGAAAGTTGCTCCAAATAAAAAACCGACCAACCCTTCAAAATTTCAGACGAAGCCGGTGTTCTCCGGCGAATGGTGACGTCAGCCACCTGTTGGTGATTGCAGCGATCAGATTTGCCGTAGATCGATGCCTCTCTCTGATACTATGTAAATAACTAAGTTGATTGAATTAGGGTTAGGGTTTGGTGAGGAAGAAGAAGAAGAAAGGTTGAGAAGAGATTAGGATTGAATCAATATGACTCAAATCCCAATGCAAAATATTATTTATATCATCTTAGCAAATTCACGTATTACATGGTTCCCGAGTTAAGTGAATTGTACAACTTAACATTCACTTAACTACACACGCACCCAAAGTTACTTACTACACACACACAATAGAAGTAACATCACCAACACTTATATGGTGCAAAGGGAAGGAAGATAGGTAATGTAAGGGGTTGTCATTCAGTGCTATGAGGTAATGTCCAACCAGAGATTGGATCTAAAGAAATAATTAGTGGATGGGGTTATGGTCGATAGTCACTTTAGCAAGATTGGTAATCGAAATGGGGTGCATGCAGGGGACACTTCCTTCCACCTATTCGGGGATACCTTTGATTAGGGGGGAAGCCATTGTTTCACAGTTCGATCCCATTATTGAATGGTACAATATGAAATTGGAAAATTGGAAAGGAACTTTACTATCAAAAGGTGGCAGACTAACAATTATAAATGCCCTATTTTCAAATCTTTTAATCTGTTTTATGTTAATGTTTAAGTGGCCTAAATTGGGGGAAAGCATTTGGAGGGGACTCTGAAGAAAGTTTTTATGGTGCGGTGGATTGACAAGGATAAGGTTCATGTAATAAATTAGGATGTGGTTGGATTTCTGGTCGAGTTTGAGGGGGCTAGGAGTCAGGTTGATTAGGTAGATGAATGTTGCCTTGGGAAATAGTTGTGGAGATGCGGTGAGGAGGTTAAGACAATGTGGTTACAAGGAATCGTAGAGAAATATGGGCGAGAGAGTTTTGAGTGGAGTATTCGGACTCTCAAGGGATCAAATTGGGTCGAGCAGGTGGAAATGAGTGTAGAAGGCGAGAGCGAGTTTCAAAATTTTTATTAAGTGAGTCAGGGAAAGAGGATTAAATTTTGGCAAGATATGGTGCGGTGCAGAAACATTAGAAACCCGGAATGCAAAGATTTATACTCTGGCCGCCAACAGTGTGACAGTGGGAGAGAGATGGGAAATAGAGACAAGTCAATCACGCTGATATACAATTATGCAAAAATGTGAGGAGGAAATCCTTGAATTCAAAATTTTACTTGATGAGTTGAGTTTGTACAAGACAGAGAAATAACCAGGATACCTATGTCCTTAGATAGAAAGAGGAGACTCACAAGGAAGCCTTTCTATTGGGTTCTCAGGAGTAGGCCGTTGGTTAAGTAACACTGTATAACAATGTGGAAATCTGCAATGCCATTTAGAATCAAGGTATTCATTTGGGAGGTTGCTTGAGGGAGGATTTTGACAAGGGTTCAACTGTGTAAGAGAGGTATGTTGATGCCTATGGATTGTACTTTTTTGTGGTAGGTAGGATGAATTAGTGGAGCAACTTTTTTTTTTTTTTGGTGATGTCTGGGTGCTTGTCAGATTTGGGATACCTTCTTATCAAGCTTCAGTGTTTGCAGCTGCTTAGATGAGTCCTGTGCTAAGGTCCTGTTTGGATGGTCCACTTGCACTTGCTCCCTCATCAGTTAAAGCATTTGTTTTCATGTTGCCTTTTATACGAATATGAATTAATTTGAATGTTTCCACACTTAAGGAGAATTCTATCAATATTCCTAGACTATGGAATGTGCTACAAAGGCAGAGGAGAAAGATGAGATTTAGCCCGTAAATGGTGGTCTAAATCATCCTCGAACCATAGCCCTTATCGGGTTAATCTTTTGTAAGGAAAGGGAGACCTCTTTAAAGGGCCTCAATTTCAGCATCCGAATTCTGGGTGATTCGAAAGAACTATAGTAGCATAGGATTTCCTCTCACTGAACTAGAGAAAAAAACCTGCCACACCACTGAAGTTTTGCTCTAATATTTCTATTTGACTCTTGTCATTCTTTTCGCAGCTTGGTTAGTGACGATAAAGCATTTAAATTCAAATAAGATATAGTAGTTATGTTCAAAAGAACAAAAACCAAATTCCTAGTCCAGGGGCATTTAACCAAAATGATTGGTCAGAGTCATAGAGGGCACTTAACAAAAATTAAATTCCTAGTTGTGACTCAATCCACTAGAATGGGAGTGAGTCCAGAGTTTTAGTATTTTATGGAGTTATGAATCCTGTTTTCTTATAATGATCATTCATTGTTATTATAAAACCATCATTTTTAAAGACAGTTGAGTAGCTTGAGGAGAAGCTTATGTAATATGAAGATAACCATAGAACACATTTTCAAATCTGGATTGCAGTTTGTTGTATTTGTACCTGTTATCTGCATTTTTCTTGTTAGGAATTACTGATTTCTGATTGTTTTCATCTGTTGTGGTTTAATTTCTAACCATCAGTTCAATCAAATAAAGTAGTGCTTTTCATATCTGATAATGTGTTCAGTTCTTAAAGTAGTTTATGCTTCTTGAAAACATTCAATAATTGATTGATTGGTTTCTAGGGATTGGGGGAAACATTTGGGAGGGTGACTATTGAAGCAATGGCATTTGGTCTGCCGGTAATCCAATCCTACTCACTTTGTTTCTGTTGAAGTATCAGCTCCAATTTTAATGATTTTGATAAATCACAGTAGTTATGTTTTATCACTTGATTTTATATACTGCAACAGCTGATATTGTTAGCTGATGTTACTTAATGCTCCTGCTTATTTGAATTTTCATATCTGAGAATGCAAACATACTAATACAGGGTGCTTATTTCGTTATCTTGACAGAGAAGCTGAATCAACCAAATAAGAAAGGTTAACCATATATATATACAGCTGCCTACTTAAAACAGAAAATTACTTAACCTCCTAATATTCTGAAGGGTATAAAATAAATTAGAAAAATACAAACACAATCCTATCTCCCCTCGTTCCAAGAAAAAAATTTATAATGCAACACAATGCTGAGCGCTGAACCTTCAAAAACATCCTACTGATGACATGTCGATACAAAAATATTTTAACATGAAATTATCCAGCAATGGAGGTAGGAGAGCTAAAATTTAGGAAATTACAAAAAGTATACTGTTATATAAAAATTGAAGCATAAAAGTAGTATGCTACAAAGAAACAAAACTAGGAATAGCTGACAAAAAACCCGAAAAGCGTGGCTAGGAAGCACGATTCCATTTTTGTCGTAGTGGACCGCTTTTCCAAGATGGCCCACTTCATTCCTTGTTTCAACACCTCTGATGCATCCCATATTGCTAAACTATTTTTTGCGGAGGTAGTACGTCCTCATGGGTTGCCTAAAATCATTGTGTCTGATAGGGATGTTAAGTTCACTAGTTATTTTTGGAAGACACTTTGGCACATGATGGGCACTTTGCTCCAATTCTCGACCGCTTATCACCCTCAAATGGATGGCCAAACCGAAAGCACCAATAGGAGCCTTAGGAATCTCCTTCGTAGTCTTGTCGGTGATCATGTTAGGACCTGGGATACCATTTTACCCACAGCTGAGTTTGTCTATAATAATTCTGTCAATAGGTCCATAGGCATGAGTCCTTTTGAGGTAGTACATGGTCATAGGTCTAGGATCCCATTAGATTTGATCCCCATGTCTGCATCCCATAGAGTGTCAGAGTCTGCCGATGCATTTGCACAACACATACATAGCTTGCATGTCGAAATTAGACAAAATATTAATTCAAGCAATAGTCAATATAAATTATCTGCAAATGCTCACAGGCTTTTTAAAGAATATCACGTGGGTGATTATGTGATGGTCCGAGTTAGGCTTGAGCGATTCCCATCGGGATCCACAAAGAAGCTCCAATCTAGAGGCGTTGGGCCTTTTAGAATTTTGGCTAAGAGTGGTCCTAATGCATACGTGCTCGAGCTTCCTCCAGGTATAGGGGTTAGTTCAACGTTTAATGCGGAGGACTTGGTTCCTTACTTGGGTTTCACCTCACCTCCTGAAAACCCACTCTAGCCACTTCCTAATCCCAACCCTAACCCAACCTTGCAGCCTGTACCTCTTCCTTCCCCAAGCAGATAGAGAACAGATGAAATAAAGGATATAATTAATGATCATGCCGTCTTTACACATGACGGGAGATTTCAGAAGTACCTGGTCAAATAGGTCGGCAAACCGGAGTCCGAAAACACTTGGATCCACGAAAATAAAGTTCACCGTTTGAACCCAGACTTGCTAGACATCTACCACGAGCGTGTTTCATCGGTGATGAAACCTTTTTGGGTCCAGAGAAATTGACGGGGACACCGAATACATGGACATCGGTTTTGGATCACATCGCTTCTACCGACGTTGAAAGAAGTGAAGAGGGAGCTCGAGTAGCCCGAGTACAACATCATTAGGAGGAAGAGCGAAGCAGAAAAAGTCATCCGTTGACAGACGTCTGTGGGTTCAGGACGAGCATCCGTAAAATAAGCCCCTCACTGTTTTTGGAGGGACGGACGTCTGTGGTTCTGAGTCCGTAGGTCACGGACATCCATGACCTCTAGGACGGACGTCGTGACGGGATTTCTAATTTTTGAGTTTTTGTTGCGAAAACTTTCCTTTTTAGTGATATATTAGTATTAGGACTCTTTATTTCGAATTTAATTACTGGTGGCCTATATATTGAGGCTTGTAAAGACTTTTTAATTAGTTGATTGAATATTTGAATGCTTTTATGCTTGAGTATTCTCTACCTGAGATAGGTTTGGTGTGAGGCCAAGGGAGTGATTCTCAAAAGCTATTGCTATTTTCTCTATTATCTATCACTGTCTTCTTTGAATCTTTTACCTTATTGATCCTTGCATGTTTTTCTGAATCTCAATCTATTGATTTTGATCCGAAAACCCTATACCTTTTCTGAACCCTAAATCCCTCAGAGCCAAAGCCCTTTTTGAAACCATAACCTAAAATCAAACCATAAGCCTATTACAAAACTATAAATCCCTTTCCTAGAAAAGCCATGAATCTACATCGGATCGAAGACGAACGTCCATGCCTAGAAAAGTCAGAGTTCTATCTCTAGGCCGATCTTGCCTCAAATTTGAAAGTACTTGCGCATCGAATTAGATACCCTATTCGGATCTCGTGTGATCTACTCATCAAAATTCTGCAAACCCTAAGGTATTTAAGATAATTTTGCGATTAAACTTTAATTAATTTATTTAATTTTGGCAAAATAGCATAAAAATTATATTCACGCATTTTAGGGTCATGTCCCGCGTCACTAAACTTCTAGAATTAGAATAGTGGATCAAATTTCAAAGTTATAAGTTCAGAACACTGGAAATGAACCTGATGCAAACACTAAGACGTATTGAAATTGAAGGGCAATGTACACTTGCATTGTCCATTCGAATTCGAACTCGTAAGATCACATGATTGTCAATTTGTAATGTATATGGATTATGGATTATATAATTCACATATTTTATTACTTCAATATCATTTTTAACTTATAAATAGGTTACTGTATGTTTTGTATTTTTTAATAATTTATATTTTTTTTAAAATCCCCAAATTTCCCCAAATCTTTCCTTAGTTTTTTAAATTGAAACGAAACAACCCCCTGCCAAAATATTACCGAAACAGAGCTTCGTTGCTATGGGATCTTCGTGTCTTTGATCCCCTGCCAAAATATTGCGCATTCTCCTTGGAGCTCTACGGGCCTTAAGGATACTGCCAACGATCAGTTAGACTTCTTTACGGAATGGGACAATCTTCTTTTTACACTTAGCCTCTTTTCTGTCTTCTTTGGGATGGGGTGTCCATGGCACCGGGGTGCTTCAAGAGGGCTAGCGTTTTTTGGGGTTCTCTCTTCTTTCTCGGGTAGTTTCTTACTAACCCCCCTGGTATGTAATCTTTTCTTTCTTATTTTTCTAATGCATTCCTTTGATAAAAAAAAAATGTCCAGTTGGTGTGTATCATTCACAATGATAGAAAACTTCTTCATAGATAAAGAACCTTGAATTCCACCAAGCTATTTTCTCCATATTCAATGAAGCAAATATGGGGAATTCCTATTCAACATTATCATAAGCCTTCTCCACATCTACCCACAAAAGTCTCTTGGAAAGAGGAAATGATGAGACGTAATTCATCTGAAATTCTAATAGCCTTTGATAGTAGCATCCTCTAACCAAGCTAATAGGTCTAATATCATTGAATCTGTGGTCCCTCCATTTTTAGAAACCAACATCATAACTGTCAAACTTGATAATTGTTTAATACTCCATGCTATCTTGATTTTTAGAGTCCCCAAAATCCTGATACCAGAAGGTCAAAGAGAAACCATAGGGGCCCAATACCATGTCTGTACTTATGGAAAAATCTCTTTCCTTTATCTTCTTCAAACTCCCTTTCCAGCTACTTATTCCTTTGCATGGGAATAGATTTGAAGTGGAATCTCTGAAAACCTTGCCTAATACCGACCCTCCTCCAAATATAGTTTTTCTAAGATCTCCACCACAGCAACTTTGATATCCTCCACCTCTGGAATGATCACATTTGAAAACTAATGGTACATAATTGACCTTTTTAATGGGTAGGATTTTCATATCGCAGGGTAGCCTCTCCTACCTCGGTGTTTTGCAAGAGAATCCTCAAATGTGCTGGACTCACAATGCGTCTGAAGGAAAGACATTTAGCCCGTCACATAGGCCCTTAGTTTTGCCCACACAACATTAAAGATTCCATGGTGGAGGTCCTCATTTTTCATCCAACCAAGTGTGTTTGAGGAGTCCCTTTATGCTAAATACCAGCCCAAGCCAACTGTTAATAAATAGCTGAATACCGCAGAGAAGGGCCCTAATTTCACCTTTTGAAGAGTCACAAAGGTCTAGGGAGCCTGAGTTGGCGTTCAAGTTCTCACCCTCGTGATCCCTCATTGCTCCTCCAATTCCGATGTTTGTGTTTTCAGCAGTAATGATAAGTTGGTCCTTTATGGAAGAGGGTTACAATCTTGTGCGAGTTGTGTCCCTTCACTGTCATATGGTGCGCTGTCATATGGTGCCTATGTTCTGAGAGGAAAACTAGAATATTCGAGGGAAAGGTGGGACCTTGGACTCTGGTCGATTGCATTCTGTTTCACATATATTCATGGGCCAAGACACAAAGCATTGGTTCGTGTAAGCTCCATGCTACCTGTAGACACTGGTAGAGGTAGTCTACAGTGGTTTTACTAAGTCAAAAGCTCCAAGGGTTCGGGATCCTCCACCAGGGTTTTTCAAGTGACATTATGATGGATTTTCATTGGGTAATCTGGGTCCAGCAGGTGGGATTTCTCAAAAGAGGCTCAGCCATTGGGGATGTCTTTGTAGCATGCTGAGCATTTTTTAGGTCAGGCAATAGCGCCGAAGCTGAGATGCATTCTGTGTTGGAGTGTATCCACATATTCTTCTCAAAAGAGGCTCAGCCATCTCATCATAGAAAAGGATTCCAAGTGTGCTGCAACCTGGTTGAACAATAATGCATAGATTCATTGGCAATTACTGGGGTCATGGACGGAATCCGTGATAGGCTGCTATTGAACAGTTTCTTCTTCTTCTTCTTCCTTTTTTTTTGGGGTCATGGACAGAATTCCCCTCAACAGATGCCTGTACATACAGATAACTCAATTGTTGTTCTGGGACTGCCTTCTGTATTTTCATCTGTTCTGATTTTCTTTTTTCGTTTTTGCTTTTGTTATTTGGATTCCTCGATCTCCTAATCTTCTCACTTAGCTTTTGATCCAGATTTAATTTTTATTGTTCGAAGTGTTTAATTTGTAGGTTGTATGCCATATATTCCCCTTTCTATTTTTAAAAAGATGTATTTAGAACACATTTTTTTTAAAGTATAACCATGGATTCCCGTTGATAGAGATGTAGCCTCGTTGTTTGAAACCCTATCTCAGCCATGGTTTCTATTCTAATTTTCTTGTTTGTTCTTTTTTATAAAAGCTGCCATTTGATCAGGAAAAATAAACAGTAATGATGATTTGAGATCTGGGTGAGAGGAGCTAAGGACTCGTTCAATAGTATACTTCTTAAGACAAGAATAAAGGATGAGAAACTTGCCAATGATGGGATTTCTCTTGATAGGATCTTTTGAGGGGAATTTGTGTTGAAAAAATTTATTGCATTAGGGGCTCATTTTTTGGGGACGCAATTGGCTTGTTTTTCTTTTTTTCATTGAATTTGCACCAAGTATATAGTTTCTCCACTTTACTAAATAAAAATTCATCTCCACTTCACCGAACATTATTTAACGTTGTTAACTTGGTTGCAGGTCCTCGGAACAGATGCGGGGGGCACACAGGAGATTGTCGAGCACAATGTAACAGGCCTTCTTCATCCCATTGGGCGAGCAGGCACTCCGGTCCTTGCACAAAACCTCCAATTTTTACTAAGTGACCCATTAGCAAGGAAACAAATGGGGATGAAAGGAAGGAGTAAGGTACAGGGGATGTTCTTGAAGGAGCAGATGTACGAGACATTTGCAAGGATCCTCTTCAAATGCATGAAAATCAAATAAATAGTCCAATTGAGAAGGGTCAGCATTTTCTGTGTTCAGATACTGATTGATCAATTGGCAACCTAGTTCATTTTTTGTTTCTCATCTCCATGTTTGAATTAAATAACAGGGTTGACTCAATTGGAAAATTCAGCTGAACAACAAAACGATACCCCCTTTTCATAGTTGCTACTTGCCACTTGTATGTTCAAAGTTATCCTTGAACTATGAAGCAGAGGAGGCAATGGGAGATTTCCGCTATATTATTTGTCATTCAGTTTCAGGTTAGCATATAGTGGACCGAGGCGAGAAGCCCATTCGTGAAGCCTGAGTTTGAGGCTATGGCCCATTACTGGGGTGATTGCATTTTTTGGGCTCTGGAGGCGATTGTTTTGGCCCAATCCGCAGAGCACTGTGTCATCACCATATCATGGGTGTGCTAGAAGCAATGTAAAACCATTCATTGCGTTTATTAGGGTCTGTTACCGCACTGTGTGATGGTGTTAGATGGTACACCAGCAAGCCTTATAAGTGTGCAATTGGCATGAGGCATGCCAATAAAGTAGGTGTCACACTCATCTTGCACGGTATAAAAGGGTGTGTGAACTTTGAATATGCATGTGAGGCTTATTTGTATGAGATGACATGACATAGCATACGACTGTGAGGGGTTAATGCATGAGGCATAAGGTGAAGCTCGAGCCAGCGATGGGTGAGGTTGGCTCCTCTAAGATAACATAACATGATGGTTCACCTTATGCATGCTCAATTGTTGACCTAACGTGCATTTTAAGACATGGTCATGGCACGAGATATAATGACGATGCACAAAGTTTGAGCAGAGAGCAGGGTTCAAAGTATCGATCAATAACGATACCTGCCAGGTTCTTGGCAGAGAGCAGGGTTCAAAATATTTGTCAATATTGATAAACTATCGGTATCTGTGAGTCAAAGCCACGGTTTTTCAATCTTTTTTTTCATTATTTTCAGCCAAAATTGGTCAGTTAGTATCAGTACTGACCTACACAGGCCAATACCGAGATTTATAACCTTGGAAGCGAATGGTATCAAAGCATATTAAAAATAGGTTGAATTAGGCATAGTGATGCCAGTGTTCCCGATGATGACTGATGGAACCTCGAGGCAACTTACCAGAGAGAGAGAGAGAGAGGTTCTTTGGGGGTCAAGCATGATGCTCACAATGACATAACCTTGGAGTCGTTAAGTTGGATAACAGCATACCTAAGTACCTAACTGAGAGAACGTCCATGACTCAGCTTAATTGGGGAGCGACAACACTATTTAGGGCACTCACTAGCAGACAATTTCTTAATAGATGTATAGGATAATAAGAAAAGATAGATTTTGAAATGAGTACAGAAGGGGAAATTTGAGATGAGAACGGAGGCTATTGAAGACTTGGAGGGAAGTGGTGACCAAGGACATGACATATTGCAAAGTTATTGAGAGCTTAGTACAGACATAAATGAGTGAAGAACTAGAACTCGCAAAGTCAACCCCAAATAAATCTGATAAGGCTGTGATTATGATGATGAATGGCATAGAACTACACGTGTCCCGAGCCATAATGTGGATCTGGCATGTGCAAAAAACCACACCAATCGAATGAGTATTATTGCTCAATTGAGTCTTGAAAAGCAGTATATTAGAATATGGGCAATAGTCCAGGTCGGGAAGCAATTCATGGATCAAACAGATTCAATCATCTAAATGGGTATTATTTAGCTTATTGATATGGTACTAATGTACCATCACTACATAGTAGGAGTTTGTATTGGGTATCAGACCTGAGCAGCAGCGATGCTGCCACTCTGGAAATGTGCTGATGTTTTTAACACCAAATCATTGAAAGGTTAAAAGCATACTTTCACTGATGTTTTTTACCTCCATCTTCAACACCATAGAACTTTAGACCATGGTCTTGAAATTGAACTTCACACATGAGGTTTTCACGTGACGTGTCTCGGAAAGTGGCCTAAGAAGTGCGTCGCCTGGCACTCGGGTCGCTTAACTAAAACCACCTCTTGAAACACCAATTTACACAAAACAGAGTTTGATGGTGCCGCTTTATAACCAATGATTATTGCTAACACATGACATATAGGCCAATATTTTGCAATCTTCCTAAGATGTACGTACAGTTAATGTAAGCGTGCGACAGTCTCATCCGAGGCAAATAACGTTCCAGGCGACATTAGGTACCTGACCCGAGTGGCACTTCAGTTAATTCCCCTCCGTATCCGATAACGTGGGAATGCACCGAGATCAAGTGTACAACTGCATTTGTAGTCTTAAATTTTTAAATGAGACGAACAGGGCCTAGCCTTAAATTTTTAAGAGTCGAACCAGCCCAAATGAAAATGAATCGAACCAGAAAAAAGGTTTGCGGGTTCGATGGTGGTTACATGAACCGGGTGACCCTGGTTTTAACCGTGGCAATTGAGTACGTCTATTTTAACCAACCCAAACTCTAAAAGCATCCACTTGTCCAATCAATTACAGATGGGGCTACAGCCTACAGTTTCCCAACAACTCCTATTTGCGCAGTTTTGTCATTGTTATTGAGATGCAACACAAGCATTTTTCATAAGCCCCTCAATTGAAATAATAAATCCCCAGAGATATAAAATAAAATGAAAACCAAAAACAAGAGAATTAGTATATACCTTAACAAATCATGCTTGAGATTTTTTTATAAGAAGTTTGGCTGATACCGTTTAACTGTTTAAGAGAAGGTGCAACAAGATGCAAATACCAATCTCTCTAAAGATTCTATACAAATTATTTACGACGCCCTTGGGGTGCGGGTGCAACCTGACAATATTTCTGCAGGACCAATGCTTCCTGCACATTTGTATTAAGCTTCAACAAATACAAATGGCCCTACATGCATGATCATTCATCCATCTGATATGGCTTCCAAGTTTCTGTTCGACAAAAAAAGGTCCATTTCGGCAGGCCTAGTATTATTTGTGCAAATTGCCCTATTGATTGGGTAAAACACTTCCTGAAACAAGATAAAGGTAAAAGCGAAGAGAAAAATTCTGTACAATGATTTAGCAACCAAACTCTACACACCCTTTCTCTTGCACGAAGTTATAAACTCCCACCTCATGGAGAAGACAACTAATTTCTCTGATTCTGCACATCCGCCGTGTCAAAAGTTCACTTGGAATCCATCCCTAATGACGAATCAACCCCTCGACAGTTCAACCGCCCTGATTAAACAGCTACATTCAGGCAATGAAAAACCCTAAAAACCCATCTCCATCTAGAGTCGTTGGCCGCCATGAAATTGTTACCAATTGCCTGATGTTGCTTGCTACCATTCTATCCTGTCGCCTCTAGTTCACTTCCAACTTACCCATTGTTGCTAATACTTTCTTCCTCGGAAGCTTTTTTGGCCTCTGCAATCATAAGAGCAACCACGGCCTTGTGAACTGCAAGATCAGCCTCTTGCAATAACCTCTGAGCCCTTTCACGCTTCAGCTTAGCCATGTTCATTGCATGTTGAGCCGCACCCGATGCATCCCGCAACCTGAACTCATCATCGAATTCCGGATCATCCAATTGATTACTTCTGTGCCTAAGCAAACCATTCGGTGGGTACTGCTTCGGAGTAGGTGGCCAATCGAGCAAGCCCATATTTGAACGACAAACTCCATTCCTCTTATTTGCTGTTCTTTGATTATGCGTCGGCATTGTCAACATGTGGGAATTGCTGGGGGAGGAAAACATACCCGTCTTCTTTAATTTGTTTCGGTGAAGTTTCGGATATTGATTTCTCTCAGATCCATCTGAAGATTCTTGGTTTTGGGTGGTAGCTAAAGCATTTTCCTCTCCAGCGGAAAACCCATTTAATTTTCTGCCTGATACCACAAACAGAAAGAAAAATATTATAAGACTACAAGCGAGAGAGTTATGGTGGAACTTGTGCAAACAAGACCATTAACACCTGCGGGTAAAATATTACCAAAATTATGGAGACCATCCTGGTCTCTTGGAAAAGCAATAGAATGCCCCCCACCGGCAGAGAATTTCCTTAGCGGCCTTTGCTTTGAACCCTTGTTGTTAGTCACTTCCAACCCCCGTGGTCTCAAACAGAAAGCAAACATGGGAGGCTTTTCAACTGACACAGCCTTCTCTTTGCACCCATTGGAAAATTTGTGCATTTTGTTAATCGCCAATTCCCAATCTTTTAATTGCTGCTGGTACCGCTCCCACAATGGAGGCTGAATCAACAAGAAAGGAAATAGACTCAGATTTCATGCATAACAATAAGATGAAAGAAGGATTCAAGAAGCAGGGTCTTGGAGCTCATCATAATCAGCTATCTACTATGTTGCAAGTTGACCTGATAAATGAGAAGCTGGAGGCAGTGTAACCTATTTACTTCAGCATTTTTGTTGTGCTGACCAACATTGAGTGGCACTTGGACACTCCTCAAGTCTCAAGATGACAACACTTCTACACATGTAGGGAAAAACAACGACTGATACCTTAAAAAGGACACCTCGTTTTGACATGGTAAAATGAGTTCCCATTGTAGGAAAAAACAAATGGTGAATAGTTCGATAAATTCCAAATGAAAAGGCTTGAATCCTTAAAAACCATTCGCATAAGATGTCATATTCATTTTTAATGGATCTTGACATGCATCATGCATATTTTTCATCTATTATATATATATATGAAAAAAAGGGAGCATACTCCAATGGAGTATGCACACATACATGGCACCCAAAATACTACTTGGTGCCATTTGAAGCTCCAGCAGGTTCTAATAAATCAATTTTATTTTTTTTAAAAGTAGAAATATTCAAAACATAGTTTTAAAATTGGAAGTCAAAATTTGACTCTGATTCAATGGTCTAGATTTTAAGCCTCAAAAAATAAGGTGGCGATATTATTTTGAATTTTTTATTCAAAATGATCAAAACGACGATACCTTGGTCCACATGGCACATGGAGCTACATGTGGAACTTGTTGTACGATGGAGGTACACCATTCAATTGTGTGTCTGTATATATACACCCATGGGTAGCGTCAAGCGCTATCCACATAGGCTAGATCACGAGCCAGGTGGCATGTAACCTCCAAAATTACATCCATTTTGGAATGTACAACCACCTGATTAAAACAAAAAGGTTTCAAGACTTTTTTAGCCTTCAAATCATAGGTCAAATATAGGATGACGCCCACCCTCCCTGGTGCATTGATTTTCCAACTTTAACCACATTTTCAACGGCGGATAAGCACCCTTTTTAAATATTTTTTTACATGGTATTTGATTGAGCTTGTGCAAGTTGCCGTGGCACCCAATCTTCGGCTTGGGTGCCACATGGTGCCCAACTGGCCCATGGGTAACCCCGTGAGAAGCATCCCAGCCTTCACACACACACACACACACACACACACACACACACACACACACACACACACATATATATGGACAATGGGACGCTACACTAGGGATGCCATGTAGCACCTAATCCAAGAATCAGGTGCCAAGGCAACATGCACAAGGTCGATCAGGTTCATCTAAACAAAATCCATAAATATACATCTTATGCACCGTCAAAATGTTTGTCAAAATTGGAAAAAATTCAATGCACCAGGTATGAAGGACGCATGTATCAAAATCTCGGAAATCCGGTACGTATCGTCTAGGCCTCCTGGACAATACGTACCGGCCGATACATTGAATCAATGTATCGGCCAGTATTTTTTTTTACATGGTCGAGATTTCTTCGAGCTAATGACCGTGTCCAATAATCATCAATTCATCATGTCATATTAAAAAGATTTGAAGTTCTAGTACACAGCAGGGCTTAGTTACGTATGTAAGTACGTCAACTAGCTAATCTCACATCCTCAAAATCTGCATTAGTCTCAAGCATGGTTTTAAAACTTGCCGAGTCGACTCGGAACTCGGTCAAGTCGACTCGACTCGACCCAATTTCAGGTCGACTCGGCTATAAACTCGAAATGGGGTGAGACTCGGTTGACTCGCCGAGTTGACTCGAAAACTCGACCGAGTTTGTCGACTCAACGAGTCGACTTAAAGCTGTGTAAGTCTTGGCTGGCGGGGGTTTTAAATGAATTTTAAGGGCATACTTGTAAATTAGCAAGCATGCCCCTTATTTACAAGTATGCCCTTTTTATATTTAAAGTTTTAGGGCTTCAGCCCTTGTCTCCACAAACCCGACGAGCCCTCGTCTCCACAGAAACCAGACGAGAAAAGAAGAAAGAAGAAAGAAGAAGAAGAAGAAGAAGAAGAAGAAAGAAGAAAGAAGAAAGGAGAAGCAGCAGCCCAACCCTCAGCCAAGTCGACCTCAGCAGTTCACTGCAGCTATTAAAAGGTGAGTATTTTTTTTCTTTTAAGAAGAAAATCTGCTTTTTTTTATTTATTTATGCCAAATCTATTTCTGAAACTATTTTAGGCACAAATTTTCTTCTCTTTTATGCCAAAATCTGTTTTATTATGCAAAAAAAAAACAGATGTGAGTATAAGCCACATATATATATGCCAAATCTGTACAGATTTCTTAAGCCTAAAATAGTAACAAGCCTAAATTTGTACAGATTTCTGAAGCTTATACTCAAATCTGTTTCTTTTTTAGGAAAATCATTTTTTTTTTAATGCCAAATCTGTTTCTGAAACTATTTTAGGCACATATTTTCTGTTCTTTCATGCCAAAATCTGTTCTTTTATGCAAAAAAAAAAAACAGATTTGAGCACAATTCACATATTTTCTTTTTTATTTAAGAAGCCTAAATTTGTACAAAAAAAAATTATGTATATATATACAGATATTAAATATTTAAATATATTTTAAATAACCCGAGTCGGAGGGAGTCAAGTTGGACCGAGTTTCCGAGTTGACTCTACTCAGATGATTTTCGAGTCAAGTCGAGTTTTCGTATTTTAAAACCATGGTCTCAAGGACCTGATCTACCTTGTGCATGTTGCCTTGGCACCTCATTGGTCCAAGTACCTGCAAACAGTACATGAAGACCTGCAAACAAAGGGATTTGCCTGATTTGATTCAACGGAGTTGGATATTAATGCCTATATATATATAAACTAGGCACCAGGTAAACCGTACACAATTGTTAAATTAATTGCCGGTGACGTGGTGGAGATTAAGGTTGTGTATGGCATAGCTCTCTGCTAGCCCCTGCCACAACAGAGTTCACCTGTCCCATTCTCTTTTCTAACTCCCTGCAAAGGAGGATTTACCTGCTCTAGCAGCAACCTCCCTGCTCTCTACTAACTCCTTATCAGAGCAAATAAAATCTGCTCCAGCAAGGAGTGAGTAGAGAAGGGGGTAGAACTGCTAAACAGGTAAATCTTGCTATGCAAGGAGTTATCAATGAGAAGGGGTACCTGCTAAAGCAGGTAGCAGGGTGTTAGCAAAGAGGATGGGAACCTGCTAAAGCAGGTGAACTCTGTTATGTCATGGGCTAGCAGAGAGCTATGCCATACACAGCTTAATCACCTGCCAGTAACGTAAATAACCCAACCCAACCTGTGAAATCAAGTATGAAATCTTTTTAATTAATAGATAATATCGGACGATATTCTGAAAGTATCGTCCTATATTTTAAAAATATCAAAATATCGGACGATACAATATTCGTATCATCAGATATTTTGGACGACATTAACACCAGACAATACATACCATATGTATCGTACTGGTGTGGTCTGATACCGGTATGCATCTTCCGATACGTACCGGTGTCGGAAGATATTTTGACCCATGGGAGGGCATCACATGATATTTGATTTGTGATTTGAAGGCCGATCAAGTCCAGAAAAAAAAATTAAATACCAAGAGGGGAGGTGAACCTTCTTCCAACACGGGCACCCCGCACCCTTTTGGAGCTGGGTGACACGTGGCAAGTGATTAGCACTCAAGTGTAGCATTTGAACACTACACCTCTAGTGCAGGACCCCTTAAACTATATATATATATATATATATATATATATATATATATATATATATATATATATATATATATATATATATAAGGGGTCCGATACCAATATGTATCATCCAATACGTACCGGTGTCGGATGATATTTTGACCCATGGGAGGGCGTCACATGATATTTTTCTGATCAAGTCCAGAAAAAAAAAAAAAAAAATCAATTACCAAGAGGGGAGGTGAACCTTCCAAGACAGGCACCCTTTTGGAGATGGGTGACACGTGGCAGGTGATTAGCACTCAAGTATCGCATTTGAACACTGCACCTCTAGTACAGGGACCCCCTGAAACTATATATATATATATATAAGGGGTGTGTACTCCACGCAAGTTAAGTACTCCAAGTTCATGTGGAGCTCCACATGGCACTCAAAACACCGTTTTCAGTACTACGAGGAGCTCCAGCATAGATCAATTAAACAAAATAAATATATAATAAAATGAAACAAATTTTTAAATTGAAAGCCAAAATTTGACTATAACTCAATGGTCTGCATTTTAAGCCTCAAAAAAAAAAACGTTGGAGATGACGGTTGATTTTTGTTTTTTGTTTTTTAATGATCCAAACAATGCTACCTTAGGTTACTCCTTCGTTGTACGGTGAAGGTATATATATGGAGCATGGTGAAGGTACTTCATATATATACACTTTCCATCGTTTCATACAAGAGGTTTCTCAATTAGTTTTGTAATCTTCCTTTTTAATTTTTTTACAATATACTTTTAATTTTTTACTTTTTTATAGCCCGCAACGCCATATTGGAAATTTCAGTAATTCACATGCCAAACACCTATAACACCTTGACAATTGGCACAATGGCACCTGTGCAACATTGTAACACTGGCTGGAAGACAGCCAGCAAATGAATAACATGAAAATAATAGATCCATATGCTAGAAGGGCTACACCCACTCAACCTAGCATACAAACCAATAAAACTTGAAAACTGTGAGAACAAAAAGAAAAATAAATAAATAAAGCAGTTCTCTGATATCAATGTTCAAAATGGTGTTGTTCTCTGATATCTCTGGCATCGTTGTGAGATCAAATTCCATAACTAGATGGCACATCTGATTTAGTAGAGTGAAAAATAGAAAAATAAAAAAATAGTAATAATAATAAAGAAATGATTTGGACAAGGGTAACCTAATTCGTTAGGTAACCCTGCAAATTGCGAACTGCTTCACTCAGGATGGGCGATCCGGTTTATCCTTCTATAATAGATGCAAGGACAACAAAAAAAAGGCAGCTCACAAGACTCAAACCCAGTTCTCCTGATTTGTTATCCCTTGAGAGTCACGCCTAACTAACTAATTGCTTCTTTGGTGGCATTTGCATATTTCTTTATATATTGTAAAACTGTTCATTGAACACTAATAATTAAATATAAAGTTTATTAAAATATTTTTATTTATTATTAAAACTCATCTTACCCCTAGCGAATTGGGTTCGCATAGATGCAGCCATAGTAACAAAATCGGGGCTCGGTAATAATTCGGCAAAATTAAATCCAGAAAATTCCGGAAAAGTTCAGGAAAATAACAAAAATAAAAAATTATAAAAATATAATTATATATATATATATATATATATATAATATAAAATAATTTTATGATTTAGAAATATATTAAAAAAATTTAAATACACTTTTTGAGTAAAATAATAAATTACTAAACTATTTGGATATGAATATGCATGATTATCAAGGTATGACTCAAAGGTGGCGGCGTATATGATTACACATGACGTGAACGAGAATGAGAGAGAGAGAGAGATGCGAGAGGAGGAGGTGGTTGGCGTCTCCAGAGGTGGTCGGCATTCGGTCGGCCAACTTGAGAGTTGAGAGAGATGAGAGAGGTTCATTGGTTCAATCGTCCAGAGTCGAGAGGACAGAAAGAGGAGGGTTTGAGAGAGGAGAAACTGAGAGAGAGGAGGGTTTAACCATGGATCAAAATATCGTCCGATACTGATACGTATCGGTTTTGGACTTGAACGATACGATACATTGGGTTTTTATCACCCCCCTTAAGAAACAGTCAAATTATTGTTCAATGCATCGTTCGTATCGTTCAATGTATCGTTCGTATCGGACGATAATTTCAAATTATCGGTTTTGATTTTTTATTTTATTTTTTGGGAAAAAACTGAAAAAGATCGTCCGAAACCAATAGGTATCGGTTTTGGGGCTGGACGATATGTATCGAAAAAACCAAGATTTTGATCCATGGGTTTAACTTCTAGCTTTTTAGTTTTTTACTTTTAGATATAAATAATAAAATATAAATAGGTGCTTTTAACTTTTAAGCTACCACTAAGGTAACTTCGTGTGTAAGGAGCCGACTTCGGTGATGTTCGCGAGCTTCGTGAATAATTCGGAAAATTCGCGAACTTCGATGATATTTGCGAATAAATCGTGTTCTGTTAGTCTCCCAAAAAAATCGCGAATTATTCAATTATACGGCGATTTTTGTGGCTGGATGCAACGAATCGTGAACTATGAATCTGAATTCGAACCAAGTGAACCAACAAATCAGGTAACATTGATTTGAACCATGTACATTAGAATTTGCTCGACAGTAATCATTTGTTGGTTTAAAAGGAATTGGATATTGTCAACAATGAATTTGCAGGGCAGAAAGAGACTAGGTTAAATACATCAAATGAACTTGACAAAAAACTACAAGAAAACCGTAAATTTCGGGCTATGGTAACTGGGAAGAGGCAGAAAAATTCCATACTGCATTACTTGCAGAATTATTACAAAATTGCAAATAAAATTGTTTTAAATTGTTCGCTTGACTTATATGAAAATGACAGCCCAAATCTCAAATCATGTGAAGAAGTAAATGGGGACAAAAATATAGGCAATGTGGTTCATTGGTAGGAATGCAGCTGTTCTCTATTAAGCAATCATTTCAGCGGTTGTGGATGGTTTTCTTTTGGAGCAACTGTTGTACAGTAAACTTTAAAAGAATATGAATGCTAGTGGCACAGCCTTCATGGTGGAGTTAGCGATGTTCACAAAAAATTTTGACATGTAAAAATGACGACTCATTAGTGCCCATGTTCACATTGGTAATTATAACCAAGGGGGCAACATGGTGTAAACTCTAGTACAGCTGCTGCCATACACATAAATCTATAACCATTGGCAATCATTTGATATGGTCAATGGAGTACAGCTGTACCTAAGTTTAGTTTAAATGTTGAGTATAACTGAACTCCATTGGTCAACCTTTTCAAATGGTTGCCAATGGTGATAAACTCATACATGTAGCAGCAGTTCTGCACGGAAGTGCACCACATGTGCCTCTTATAAGAATGTCAAAGGGGTGTTTTAAAATTATTACAAGAGGTTAACATATTGTACACTTATGTGAACCATTGTTGTTATACACAAATCTAAAACCTTTGGCAACCATTGAAATGGTTGACCAAAGGAGTACAAGTGTACCTAAGTTTAATTTAAATAATGATTAGAACTGGACTCAATTAGTCAATCATTTCAAATGGTTGCCAATGACGATAAACTCATGAATATAGCAGTTCTGCATGTAAGTCCACAGCATGTTGCCTCTTACAAGAATACCAAAGTGGTGTTTTACCAAAGGAGTGTACTCAACTATTCACATTAAACTCAGGTACAGCTGGGCACATTGGTCAACCATTTCATACGAATAAAAATAACTTCTAAGAGTAATTACTCTGACCCATTTGAACTATTAAGAACTTAGAGAGACAGAGATGGTACCAACTGACTTCAAAACAGGAAAGGGTACCGAAACAAGAGAGAGAGAGAGAGAGATGGTACCAACTGAGATCAAATCGAGAAAGGGTGTTTAAACAAGAGAGAGAGAGAGAGGGGGATGGTACTAACAGATCAAATCAGGAAATGGTGCCAAAACAACTCCCAAGAGTTATTACTCTGACCCATTCGATTTAGAATAAAATTAGATAGGTTGATCTTTCCAATAGAAGTGGATAAAAATTACTTAATAATACAAAATAACTTAGCATTCAATGTAGATAATATATGTTTGAATATCCCCTTCTTCTAAAATAGTTTATGCTCAGCCAACTCTCTCATGCAAATGACAGGTCAAGTCACCCGCGTGATCTAGCAGAAATGTCCCCCGGCATATTGTAAACAAACATTACAATATAATGCCTGTTTTATTAAAAGCCTTGCAATTGATCTCATATGTCAAACCCAACCAAGATGTTTCACATCCTACTACCATGGACATCCATCATTTCCAATGGAAGCATACTCACCAAGTTCGGTGATTTTCTGAAAAGTAGCGATTAAGACACGGGGACTTTTTCAAAAGTTGCTTTAAAAAAAGTTGTAAGTTTCGTGATTAATTCACGATTTTTTCGTGAAGCAACTTTCAATATTTTTAAAAAAATTTCTTAAAATTTTATCTTACAGTATTTTTTTTCCCGAACTTCCGATATTTTCCCGTTGCCAACTTATTCCCAAACAACGAATTGGTGCCTATGAATTGGGAGCATGGAACAATAAAATATGCTAAAATTTCAATGGAAGGAGCAAGTGTATCATATTCTTAAAGCATATCATATGTAAGTGTTATTGGAGAGCTCAACAAAAAATTACCTGAAATTGCCGAACCAAAGGCATGCCCTTCCTCTGCCTCTTCTGCCGCCAATGCTCATGGATAGCTTTGACAAAGTCCATAGGTCCAACCCCCACCATGAACCACTCTATTTCATCACTAGTAAAGTTGTCACGCTGTTGAGCATATGCAAGTTTCTCAAACATGTCAATCACCCTCTCTAGCACTTCCTTTGAAGCTTCCGGTAGCTTGCTCACATCAATATCCTCAGATTTTTTCAATTTGGAAAACCACTCTTCATCATCACTATCCATGTCGTAAAGGATGCAACACGAATCCATAGCCAAGTCAACTTCGGTCCCAACCTGCCGAAAATACTTTGGAGCGCTAACAAAGGGCTGTAAATCAACAATATAATCATCACTATCCTCAATCAGGCGAACACCTGGAATAGGAATGTTCTTGACTGAAGCAGCACGAATATTCCTATTGTAGCACTCTTCATGCATCTCTTTGAAAAGAATCCACTGGGTTCGATCTGAAAATTCCAAAATCCAATCCTTCCCACCTTTCCACATCATAGCATGTGTGTAGCGATTTGTTGACCCGGGCTGCAGAAACTGGTGTGCCTTGTGTGAGTACTTAGTAGTCCCCAAAACTTTTACCAAAAGCCTCCACTCCTTATGATCGACCGACTCTAGTATAACCTTAGCCCCACTTTCTCTCCATCCCCTGTCACTAGATGTGACTAAGACATTTGCATCACAGGATAATGAGTCTAAGTATCTTGGAGAACTTCTAGTACCAGCAGACATCCTCCTTACATTATCATTCTTTATTCTCTTGTAAGAATGTCCCTTCCAGTGATGGCTTCTAGACTTCGAGCCAAAGTTGCAACTGCTTCCAGCGGGCAACAGATATGAAATTTGACTTTGGGGCCTTTTAGAGCCATTGACAAAGCCGCTGCGAATGGGATCCGCCCTTCCATCTGAGCACAAATTTGGGTTATAACCAAACGAAGGAGAAATTGAGCTACGTCTGTTGCGGTGCCATACACTTCTAGGCGCAGTTGGGTTTGGGCTGCGGATGGTGCAGTCATTCATGTTCCAAGCCAAGTCAGATGCGGGCTTTTGTTGTGCAGTTTGTGTAGCTCCAATGCTCTCCATGTGGCTAATTGGTGGAGAAGCCCGAACACTGATGTTATTCAAATGGCAAGAAAGGAACCCATTTTCAGATTTGTTTGGACAACAAAGATCCTCCGAGACTGAAGACAATGACCTCCCAGCAGCATACTGGTCCGATCCCGTATGGCATTCTCTCTCATTCTTTCTTGAATCCTGGTCACCTACAGAAGTTCCAGTTACATTAAACTCGCTATTTGGAGATTTCTCAGATGATTTTATCCAATCACCACCATTGCTTATGGAGAGAGCATATGTCTCTACCTTTGAATGTGCATGGGTCAAAGAGCACCCCATATTCTCAAGGGTAGTTTCTGAAACTACATCTAAAGATTGTTCGGCCAGAGAGTGACCACCATCATCAGTTGATTTTTCAAAGTATTCTGGATCCTCTTGTAAAGACAGTGTATCACGCTTTTGAAAGCTGGCAGAAGCAACATTATTTTCCATCAGCATCTTGAGATGCAGGCTGAGAAAGAAAGTAGGTGCAGCAGCAAAAGAAATAACAAATGGAGGAAGTGTCCCAAACTTCCCATCAAAGTTATAAAATGGACGGTTCATATTCACATCTGCTGATTTTTTGGAGATACCCAGGAGCTCAATAGCCTGCCTAGACCGTTTCTGTGTACCCTGGATATAAGATACAACAGCAAGTCACTACAATATGATTATAATTTTAAAACTATGGCACATTAACAAAATTCTAATCACCAACGTGAGCGTTTTCATATGTGAAGGATAAACTTGGATAATTTAACCATATAAAAAATAAAATAAACACACAAGAATAGTATATGAGATGGCTGAGTATTAGCCCCTAACAATAAGTGTTGCATTTATCATAATATGTATTTTTTTGTTTGTACAATAATAAGTGAATAAACAAATCAATTGCCAGCACACGGGTGAGTATTAGCTCGCAATTTTGATTGTTGTGTTTATTATAATTCATATTCTTTTTTTGTGTATAAGAATAGGTGAATACCAAATCAATTGCCAGCACAAAGTTCAACTGAAATAGAGAAATACCTCAAGCAAAACCAGATCCTTACAAACTGAAGTCGGGGATATTTGGTCACCTCCACTTTCGAGGATCTTGATATTGGCATACGTACACTCAGAAAGAGGTAGCTCTTTAGTAAACGTAGAGTAACGTCTCAATTTACCATCCAAGAATAGCCGTTTCGATCTTCTAACTGCCAAGAAGCTGTGGAACATGAAAACTAGTCCTCTTCCAGGATCTTGCAACCCCGAAAGCTTAAATCTGATAGACGTGACTGGTAAATCCAGGTCAACAAGCTTGCCATGTTCATTAGGTTGACAAATTGTTGCCAGGATCAAACACACAAAAGTTACAGCCTGCCTTAAACATCCTTCAAATGATAGAAACCTTAATCCCACAATGTTGTCAACAAGAAGAACCTCCAAATTAACCCTTGGCCATACACACATCATCGTACCATACTGATGCATCAAATAACTACTGCATAGCCGAAAGCTTTCTGATCCAAATACAACAAGATCAGGAAGACATAGAAGCGGTAAGCTTAACTTCAACTTTACTTGTTTGAATTTTAGTGGTAAAACAGCCAATTTAAACAATGAAGAGTCAGTTCCTTGCATTCTGGAATTTTGAAGAGAAGTATCAAATTCTTCCAAAGCTCCTACCCTGTCAACCACCGAAGCAAGAAAGCTAACAGATCCAGCCACACTTCTACATGAAGTAACTTTCTCTGACATATTGCTCAATTCATCCCCTTTCTGGCGAAAACGCCTCCTGACATAAACACATGGCAACTTCCGCTCACCACGGAATGTGATGTTATTTTCCATAGTATTCACACCATTTTCTACGGTAACTGAACTCTTCAGAACTGCAGAATTATTAACAGATAATTTATCAGTATCTATTATAGAGGCATCTGCATCCAAGCACTCGTATGATATGCTAACAGAATCGCCAGACAACTTCGAAGAAGTGAGATTCTTGCATGGAAATGATATTTTCTGTTTTTTCAGAATACCATGCGGGGAAGATTTTACTTGACGAGTTGACCGAGCCAACCACGATATAATAGGCTCCGAGTCCATAAAGCTACCCACACAATTATCATTAGCAACATTTACATCAACACCTTCATCAACACATTTCCCAATTTTAACTTCCAGCCCTGATTTTTCAGGGCCATATTTACTGGGAACTTCACTGGGGAGTAACAAGAGCTTGAATCTTTCATTTTGGAGGTCAATCCATTCTTCATCACGGTCATCATATTTGACATGGTGCAACTTAGCAACCGGATCATAACTCTTGACAAGACCAAAATACCAACTTTCATCCAATGGCCAAAAGACCTTGATCCTCTGGTTTACAACCCACTCAACATCTAACTCTTTGTAACAGACTTCATAAAAGTGGCGCCTCTTCCTACCAAATCCTTTCTGTTTGAAATGTTTTCTTGGCCGCAACACTCTACCAGCAGCCTCAGTTTTTGAATCCACCATAAAATTCTCATCCAGAGTCTTGAAATCCTTACACAACAACGGCAAAAACGAAGATCCATTTGCAGATCTCGATGTAGAAGCAATACAGTTGGGAGAAAAAACAGTGCAGCTTGGATCAAATCGAGATGAGAGCATTCTCGCAGCATTCTGCTCAAGGTTTTCCTCATCGTCCTCGTGCAGATCATCACATATTTTGGCAGAGTTCACAGCCGATGGGTCAACCACCACATGGGCATGTTTCTTCTTTGTGGATTTATTCTTCTTTCTGTCATTTCTAAGGACCCTTTTTGAATCTGAGTTAGCTCTACTGAACTTATCACTTCCTGTATATCTATCAAAAGATTTCTTTCGTTTGCTGCCTACTAAAGACTGCACTGGAGCTATCTGATCGCCAGTTAACTTACTTCTATGATGTCCACTGACTACCAATGATTTGTCTGGGGCGATCTGATAGCCAGTTAACTTACTTTTATGATCTCCACTGCCACTCGTCCCACTAGAATCGGGTGCCTTTGTCACTCTCTTAGAGCTAGAATTCGCAAGGTGATTGCCTTGGACCTTCTTTCGCCTCACAAATCCGCGAGGCCGCTTCGGGATTACAACAGCGCCATCATCTAAACTATGTGAAATTCTACTTAAACTACTCAATTTACGCCCAGACTCATTTGAAAGTAAAGCGCCAGAATTCAAAACCCTGTTTTCCTTCTCGACCAAGTTCAAACTCTTTTTACTCTTACTAATGACTGATTCGAAACTACTGAGAGAAACCTCCTTTGTACCCTTACTTTCCTTCTTTACGTCCCCCAAACCAACCCCTTCATCCTTGGACCATGACCGTCGCTTCCTTTTAGAAACCCTAGTTCCCTTGCCACCTTCAGAAACCGTAGTTTTGTTAACATAAAGGCTCTGAAGATCCAAAGATCGCGAAATTTTATTAGTTTCAGAGTTCTCTACGCTACCTTCCATCTACAAACCCCAAATCCACATAAAAAAAACAAAAGCCCCAAATTTTAACTTCCATCATACATGCTGCTCGAATTGAAACCCTTCTCAGATCTGATATACAGATATCATCCCTGAGATGTGAAAAAAAAAAAAGCAAAAATCAAACGCTGAACCATAAGTAAACAATTCAGAATCCATTTCCAAATCGATCGGCGTAACAAAACAAATCGGCAAAATGAAGGGGGAAAACGCATACCTGAATCGAAATCGGCGGAAGAAAACCGGTTTCCACAACCGATCGTAGAAACAAACTTCTCGAAACAGAGATTTTCCGGTCGAATCTGACGGTTTTCGCCTCAAATCCTTGGATTCGTCGACGTTTATGGTTTTTCTTACCGTGACAAATGAAGAGCTAGGGTTTGGTCGGCTTCACGAGACCCAAGGTTTACAAGAAAAAAATTGAAAACATAAAATTACGAAATAAAAAAAATACAGATCCGTTATGCGAGTGCTGCTATCGTCTGATCTGAATCGGACGGCTGAAATGTTTCTTTAAGAATAGAAACCCTAACAGCATTAAATGAACCTCGAAATTTTCGGGGTAAACGAGGTAGACTTGGACGGTCGAGATCGCTGTAGGTTGTGGCATGGACAGCTAAGATGCGAGAGAAGGTTAAAAAGACGAGGGCTATTTATGCGAAACGGCAAGCCAAACTAAAATTGCGAAAGTGTTTTCAAACTTTTCCTTTTTAAGGAAGTTACGAAAATAGCCCTGCCACTTAGATGGAATTTCTGCATTTCACTTCTGTTTTTAAAAAGTATATGTAGTATTGCGACGCGCCACCAAAGCCCAACTGCGTGAAACTGTGAGTGTAAATGATAGCATAAGGCCACTCCATAGTATACTCCATGCTTCACCTCATTTCAACCTTTTGCCTTTTAACCAAGTTACGAAAATAGCCCTCCACTTAGATGGAATTTCTGAATTGCACTTCCGTTTCGAAAAAGCACATAGTAGCATTGCGACGCGCCACCAAAGCCCAACTGCGTGAAACTATAAATGAGTGGAAATGATGGCATAAGGCCACTCCATTGTATACTGCATGGTTCACCTCATTTAAATGATAGCATAAAGCCACTCCTTAGTATATACTCCATGGTGGATTTAGAGCGTGTTGATTGTAATGGCTAAATGTGACTGCACCATTTGCCATTATCCAGTATCCACTCTTTTTAAATTATCAATCTACTATAAAATTGTCAAAATTATAAGCTTCTTTTTTTTTGGTTAGAGAGGAATAACTTTAAAATACCTTTCAAAATTAATAAAAATGTCCTTACTTCTAAAAAAGAGATGAAATCAAAAAATACTTAAACCACTCTCACAGTGATTATGCAGCCTCTCCAACGTAAAGGAGTTTCTAACGGCCAATAATAGGTAGTTGTAGTATCTAGCGGTCTATAGTGGATCGCAATGGACTATTACAAACAACTTCAAGGAACTAATAATCATTTTGTAGAATATTCGTTTATGGATTTATGATTTTTTAAATTTAATTGCAACTAACTCATCAAGTTGACGGGAAAATTCATATATTTTAATCGGATGGTCGATGATAGACTAAATCGAGCTACTATAAACCATATCAGTCTATTATGTACCGCATTAGTTTATTATAGACCGTTGAGCTCATAGTAGATTGAATCGGTTCGCAGAAAATTGTTTTAGATTATGCCAGACACTGCTACAGAATCTAACCCAATTTGAGAGCAATTACATTGTTTTTTTAGATTTAGTTTGCATTTTGAAAAGCAAGAGTATTTAGGTCATTTCGTAGTTCATAAAGAGGTTTAAGATAGTTTTTCATATTGGATTTGAAAATTTTGAAAAATCACATGCGAAAATCAACAAATAACCAAAACTCTATATTGGATTTGATAAATTGTCGGGAAATTTACCTGACAGGCCCTGTCAGATGAGCTTTTTACGTCAGAAGCCCTATAGTTTCACTTTTACCCAAACAAACCAGCTCCAAGCCTAGCCGACCCTAAGGAGAGTAAAAGGTCCAAATTACCCCCTTCTATGACCTTCTTTAACCAACAAAGCATCCTCTTTTTCCTCATTTTATCCTGCAAAAAAGTTAGAGGTACAAAACCCTAGACGACGTCTCCTTACTTAGTCTGATCTGCTCCGATTTGCTATTTCAAAGAAGAAAACAGAGGCTTGGGAGAAGCAGCCTCTGCATTTCTTCATTGTGGCAAAAAGACCCTGAAGTTTGTCCTTGCGACACAAGGTATCCTACTTAAACCCCATTTTCAGTTTATAGTGTCTCTTAGTGATGCAGTATCTCCTATTCGTGTAGTATAAGAAAGGTCTTTGTATCATTTGATCCGTTTTTTTAAAAATATATATCGATTGTATACACAATCGGCTAAGATTTATAGTCGTCTTTTCTCTTTTGTTTCATCAGTCTTATGACCCCTTCCTTCTCATTCTTAAACAGACGATGACGGACGTAAGGATTTCTCTTCTTTGTCACTATGATGGCCTTCTTGTAAACGATGATAGCTTGTATCAAGGTAGCCGGTGGAGGCTTATTAACATTTCAACTGAAATTTTTTATGAACAATTCATAAGGCGAATGTCTGCTGTCAGTTTTATGAAGGCGGATGAAACAGCTTCCACAAAGTTTCATATGAAGATAGTGAATACGCCTGTGGTTGCCGACATTTTGGACTCTGATGATTTGGCTACATTATTTACGTTTTATAAATCTGCGGTGGACGTTATAAAAGTATTCATCATTAAGGAACCGTCATCCTTCCCAGTTGAAGTTGAATAAGTAAATCTCGGCATGACTGATTTTGTGACTCATTCATTTCAGCCATATAAGTTTGAGGATGAAACTGTATACGATACCGTCCCGTTAGGCGATGATGGTTATATTGCGGCGAACAATGGCAGAGGGAAAGCAACATTTGATTTAAACGATGCTCCGATTGAATCGTATGATGGCCTAGTAAAATACATGCATGGATCACAACAATATAGTCAATGGTTAGACTATACTTCAGAAAGGGTGGTGGATACCGACGATTTCAGTCATATCTTCCCCGGTGGATGGACAACTTGGTTTACTTAAGACTTATGTTCTACCATGCCATCGATGGGAATTACCGGAGTAACTCAACCCCATGTCCATACACATGAGCACCCCTTCGGTGAAGGGCCTAGCCAACCACGCCATTATCCATTCGATGAAGGATCCGGTCAATCACATCAGAACCCCTTCGGTGAAGAATCTAGTCAACCACCCGAGAACACCGCTAATGAATGGCGTAGTCATCCTCAAGCCATGAATGAAGATACCTTAGAAGAAGAATATGAAGGCGAACCGGATGGGTTTATCAAAGAGGATCCAAAAAATTTTGTGAGAGACATTGACAATCCCCTAGTAGACGGAGATTACGAAATGTCAGAGACATCGGGCGACTCCTCCGATGAAGAGGTGGAAACTGAATATCAGAATTGGACGTTTAAAATTGGAGAGATCTTATGAGACAAACAAATATTTCAAAGAGCATTGAAAGAGCACGTGGTGAAGAAAAACTTTCAAATTCGGCCTTTGAGGACCGCTAGTTATCGAGTGACAGCCGGATGCTACGAACCCGATTATTAGTGACGAATACATGCTTCTAAATTGACTGGGCTTGATTCTTTCCAAATCAAGGCATTCAATAGTACTCACACATGCGGAGCCGCTAAGATCAGACTGCACAGTCACCGTAATACAGCAATCTCTTTCGTAGCGAACTATGTACGGGATAAACTTATGTAAGGATTCGACTACACACCGACATCGATAATGTTTGATATTGTACAAGCTTATAATATGCAAATCTCATATGCAAAGGCTTGGAGGGGAAAAGAACTTGCCCTTAACGATATTAGAGGCTGTTGGGAAGGACAATTTGTTGATCTATCGGCCTACGTGAAGGAGATGGAGAGGGTAGATCCTAATGTACAAATATCCTTTCAACTTACTCTTGACGGTAAGTTTCAAAGATTTTTTTAGAGTTTTGGCCCATGCATCGGAAGCTACCGCAATACACTTCGTCACATATTGCTTGTAGACGGCACACACCTACGAGGACGTTTCGAAGGGATCCTACTTATCGCCTCTGTGCAATACGGTAATGGTCATATATTATCGTTAGCATTTGTCGTGGTCGAGTTAGAAGAAGAGGATACGTGGATGTGGTTTCTTGAACGGGTAGGTGCGTTCGTGATCGGTGGGTTTAACGAAGATTTCGTATTTATCACGGACAGGTCGAAAGGTTTAATAAATGCGGTGAAACGTATCTTTCCTAAAGCATATCACAACTACTGCATACGGCATATGACACAAAATTTGCAGCACAAGTATCCCAGGAACAATGTGAAGGGTCTATGGTGGTGCGCCGCGCGTGCATATTCGAAAGAGAAATTTGATTATTTTATTAACGAAATGAAAAAAGATCCTGCTGATTCTCAGGTCATAGAATATATTTTGAAAATAAATCCGAAGCATTGGGCACGCACACATATGGAAGGAAGGCAATACGATTCCCTGACTACGAATATTGTCGAAAGTTTAAACAGCGTGCTAAAGATAGCTCAAGAGAGACCAATTATCGACTTAATCAGAACTACTAGAGAGAAAGTCATCGATCATTTTTAAAAATGCAAAGAGATATCTGATAAATGGACCACCCTTCTCTGCTCGAAAGCAGACGCGCACATGAAGAAGGTGTTGCAATGAGCCGGTAGAAAGAGAGCTCAACCATACGGGCGCGATTAATTCCAAGTCAATTCCAGAAATTTCATTCATCACGTCGACTTGTAACACAAGACCTGTAGTTACCGCCGTTGGCACATTCATGGCTTGCCTTGCTCCCATGCCGTGGCGGCCATCAATCGAAGAAGTTATGACTACCTAACTTTTGTGAGAAATAGTTTTTCATCGCTTGCTTTAGACAAACATACGACGAGCAATGGGTTCCCACCTTCGATAAAAGTCAATGAGAGTTCCAAGCAGAGCAACTCCCTGAAAATATGAAAGTGAGACCACCCTATTATTGCCAAAAGCAAGCCGGCCGTCCGAGGAAGAGAAGGATAAGGTCTAAGGGTGAGATTAGGGCACTACAGTGTAGCAGGTGCAGTGAATATGGTCACAACCGAGGAGCTGCATGACAGTGGGACCGATGGGTTGACAGTGTATATTTTTAATAATGATAAATTGAATATAAACGAGAAATTCAGAATCCATATTTTTTTACTGTAATATTGTCTTTACCGATGAATCATAGAGTCGTCATCGACTGTATCCATAATCGATATCGACTCTATATAGAGTCGTCATCGACTATTTATAAAGTCGATATCGATTCATTTAAGAATCGGTATCGATTATGGATACAGTCGATGACGACTCTATATATAGTCGATAGCGATTACATAAAGAGTCGTTACCGATTAGTTATATAGTTGATGACGACTCTATATATAGTCGATAGCGATTACATACAGAGTCATTACCGATTAGTTATATAGTCGATGACGACTATATATGTAGTCGATAATGGCTGCTATTTCTACTTTTTAACCACAGTTACATAAAAATAGTGCAATTATATTCAAAATAATTCATTAAGAAAAAATATTACATTTATATTTACAAAAATATTAAAATACAATCACACTACTGCTGCTCCCCCTCCTTTTTATCGTCCTTCGCCAGTACTCTGTCATCGCCTGTGTATGTAGCCAGTATGTGGCCAATTTCTGCCCTGATCCTATCTATATCTGATTGCGCGAAGTTAAGTTTCTTCCCCATCATGAAGTACTCGACATACTTCACAACAAACACTCCACAATCACACGAGTTGGTCTGTCGGGGGAGGGCTTTGATCCGGCAGTCACTAGATGACCAAGGATAGTTCTTCTTGATCAGTGCAACGGAGTCACCGTACGAATATAAAATTACGAGAAGGTATTGGGTCTGTTTCGAAATAATAGAGAGGAGTGTCAGATATGTTAAGTTAACAATGATAAAAGATATGCTAAGCAAAATATCTTACCAGCGCCAATAATTGGGACACATATCTTTCCTTAGAGGGTCTATTAAATATAGGGTCGACGATCATTATCGATCGTTCGACTACCTTCACAATCGCAAGCGCCCAGTGTAGTGGTTGTTCTGAATGTATTGGCATAAATATCTATAAAAAAGTAATATAATCTCAAAGGGTATGATAGAAAAATTATAAAGAATAATTATAAAGAGGATAAAAGCATACTATGCTGCATTCGTGAGCCCACAGATTCCGAAGCTCATTGAAGAAGAAAGTTTCCATTAGCTTCTTCCCTCCGGTCTCTTTTTGTCTATAGACAGCCCACCGTTGAACTTGAACCTCGATCGATTGGTCGTATAATTTTTCAGCAAGCAGGAACTTGTTGAAATCTCTCAGTTCATAGCCCATGTACGTCAGCGCGGCAAGGTCCATAAGAAAGTTTTTGAGATTTTTATCAGGATGAATTTTATCATCAATTACTTCCAAATGTCTCAGATAGGCGCCCATAACCTGAAACCAATGCAGTTAGATTTAAATATGCTGTTAGAGTAAAATATATAATCGTTATCGACTCTATAAGTCATCGATGACGATATCTTAAGTCATCGTTATCGACTCTCAAATGAATTGATATTGATTATTTAAAGAGTCGATAACGATTACATAAGCCATCATTATCGACTCTAAAAGCCATCGATATCGATTAATTTGAGAGTCGATAACGATTATGTAAGTCATCGTTATCGACTCTATAATGAATCGATATCGACTCTTTTTCAAGTCGTCGACAGCTTTAACCATTCTTGATTTTGCCTACAGTGTGTTAAACTTACAAAGTTATCCAGGTACTGCATGGCCGCCAGACATCTGAAGGATTGCACCACCAGCTTATACTTGCCGACAGTGTTAACATATTCTCTGCATAAAAAATGGCCAACTTAACTAATCTTCACGATAAATATATAATAATAATAAAGTTAAGTATTCAGGGAAGAATAACTTACTCGTCCTCCTTCAGAGGCTTGCTCCATATGTCTAGCATATATTTTTGCTCACTTCTCGGCTCGGTGGAAGCTTCGGCGAGGAGCATCTTGGTAAATGAGACCCGGACCGGTAATGTGTTGCCGGTCTAGACTCAGCAGTTGGTCCTTCGCTGGCCTTCTTGGTAGGCTTCTTTTCAGTCGCTACCCTTCGCTGTGCCTTAGGTTTGACGGCAATTACTTTGCTGAGTTTTGCTTGCCTAGGTCTTAAGCAAGGCTCAGCTTGTTGGTGAGGCAATTGGGAAGAGGTTTTCTCTTCACCAGCAGGACCCTTATCAGTTTAAGTCTCAGGCTGCTCGTCAGCAGCTGCCTTCACCTCATCAACGGGAGGAGGAGAAGGAACCTGATGCGCAGGAGCTGATGGTTCCTTATCGAAGGTTGTGTCACACACCTTCGATATCAGCTCCTCCATAGCCACATCCTGTACATCGAAATAATGGTGCAAAATAAGAATTAATTTTTGGTCCACATTTTAAAAAGTCCAAATCGATTTTAAATATAATCGTTATCGACTGTACTTATAGTCGTTATCGATTTTATATATGATCGTTATCGATTATATATATAGTCGCTATCGATTGTAAATATAATCGATATCGACTGTATATAGAGTCGATAACGATTGCATATATTATCGGTATCGACTCTATATAAAGTCGATAACGATTGTGTATATAATCATTATCGACTCTATATACAGTCGACACATACCTTAGGTCTCACCTCCAATAAATTTTCAAGGAGTTCTTTTATATTCGACTGGCCCTTTCTGACCAAATAGTTGTAGTGATTTAACTTCTGCCACTCCGCGCATCCCTTGAATTCAGCCTCTCATTGAAGGAGTTGCATAGTTTCTTTACAGAAGCGCAACGTTTAGCTAGGACCTTATTCTCTCCCTCCAAATCGCTCACTCTTTTGGTGAGCTTCAAGTTCTCCATCGTCAAATGATCGACCCTCCTCATCAAAAGATCATTGGAGGTGGACGGTTCAGCTGGGCTATCTTTCACTGCCAAGCTCTCCTTGGTGGCTCCCCTAGTTCTTGGCCGACCCTCTCCGACATGGACAGGGCCCTTTTTCGATGGGAGTTCTTCTTCTGACGTCGATGTGTCATCCCATTCTTCCTCATCAATATTCTCGACCGGAATATAATTTCTTTTCTTCTTCGGCCGCATCTCTTTCATAGCTTTCTTGACCGGTTCGTTCCTCTTCCCCCCAACCTTCTTTTGAACTCGTAGATATTCTCTTAACACGGGTATCTCTAATTCAAAGCCCTAAGGCATGAGGGGAGCGCGAACCTTTTGAAAAAAAAGGAAACATGGTGAATAACCGAATAAAATGATCGTATATATAATAAATCATTCTCGATTATGTAAAGAACCGGTACCGACTATTTAAAAAATCGGTATCGATTCGTTATTGAATCATTATCGATTATTTAATGAATCGTTATCGACTACTTAGTAAGTCATTATCGATTCCTAAATGAATCGTTATCGACGTCCTAAGTAGTCGATAACGATTCTGTACTAAGTCGCTATTGACTTCTTAAAAAGTCGTTATCGATTCTGTAATGAATCGTTATCGATTCTAGAATAAATCGATAAGTTGCTTTTTGAATTGGCAATAGACCTCATACCTTGCTGTCTAACATCTGTCCGCAAGTGTAACCTTTCATCCTTGACTGTGCCCTGTCCGACCATTTCAGCAGCCGTGGGAAAGGGTTCTTGAGGCCTAGCTGGGATGGCGATATATCGGGCAGGATCTCATAAGCCCACCATTGAAGTACACATATGCATCCATATGTGTTGTACGTCTTCAGGGCTTTATCTATCTCGACAGTTTTTCTATTCGCCGCGCCCTTCATTATATACTCGATCAAGTCTTGGTAAACGTGAAGACCCTACAGAGTTCGGTTAAGGTTCTCCACATCATCGATGAGGTCGATGTGGTCTTCCGAAAGCTGATGGTGGGACCCGGGAAAGAGAAATATGCACAACACAAATAGAAGGGACAACTTTATAAAGTCCTCATCACTTTTCACTCTACAAATTGCAGCATCTATATGAGACCGGAGAATTTTTCCAGGAGGCATTCCACGAAAGTATTTGTATCGAATGGTTTGTTCTTCCGATGGTTTAACGGATGGGGTATACTTTTCTGGGCCAACTACGGCAAGGCCCAGTATCAATGCAATGTCTATCTTCCGAAGATAGACATCGGTCTTTCGATTTCGGAAGTGGTTTTTTTCAACCCAAAATGTCAACATTGCATCCACCACATTGGAAAGAAGTCCCACACCCTTAAGCATTTGAAATATTCTACCAAAAACGGAATCTCTCAGCAACTTCTTCCGAGCTGGGATAGCATTTTCGTAGAGATTCAAAATGGCACTGGGCGAACACTTGGCAACAGCTCGGTGTACAACCATCTTGACAGCCTTGTGAAATGAGCTGTAATAAAAAAGAAAGGACTGAGCCCCATACTAACAAGGATAGTTTAAATGTTGATGAAATGTATATATAAAACCTGTAATCGATATCGAGTCTATATATAATCGATATCGATTCTATATGTAATCGATATCGAGACTATATGTAATCGATATCGATTACATATGAAATCGCCATCGACTCAATATAAAGTCGCAATGACCTTAAAATATTTTTTTATATAGAAAATATTTAATTTACTGACTCAAGATTTCATGAAGTCGCCATTGAATCAAAATGTTTTATTTACTTGCAAAATTTTTAATTACATTCATTATATTTCAATTACAATAAAAAATGAAAAGAAAATCTTGTAGCAACGTCCTAAGGAAGATTCTTCGATAAAAGTTGTCCTTCGCTTCTAACCAAAATTTAGGAAGATGGATGAAGAGCAAGTGGTGGATGGGGTGGAGAGGCGGGTGGTTCCGTCTTAAATTTCTTTTTCTTTCTTTTGTTCTTTTTCTTTTCTTCCTTCTTCTTTACCTATATCAATTACATATATAATCGATATCGACCCTATATGTAATCGATATCGAGTCTATATATAATCGATACCGATTCTATATGTAATCGATATCGAGTCTAGATGTAATCGATATATATCGATTACATATGAAATTGCCATCGACTCAATATAAAGTCGCAATGATCTCAAAATGTTTATTGATATAGAAAATATTTAATTTACTGACTCAAAAGATTTCATGAAGTCGCCATTGAACCAAAATATTTCATTTACTTGTAAATTTTTTTAATTACATTCAAAAATTTTCAATTACAATTAAAAATGAAAAGAAAATTTAGGAAGATGGATGAAGAGCAGGTGGTGGATGGGGTGGAGAGGCGGGTGGTTCCATCTTAAGTTTCTTTTTCTTTTCTTTCTTCTTCTTTTTCTTTTCTTCCTTCTTCTTCCTTTCTTCCTTCGCCAAAATCTCCATTACTTCATCGTACTCGTCCCACAGGAACTGTAGAAGATCTGATTCTGGTGGTGGTGGTGGGTCCTCCCATACAGGCTCGAACTTGATTGGGTTATAGAAGATTTTTTTTTCGTCATCTGACATTGAGAAAAATATGAGCTGGTAGGGATGATAGGTTTGCTAAGGACGAACTATACCTGTATTTAAAGCTCCTAGATGGTGGAATACGAATCGTTGTATTAAATTTTCTCATTCTTCCAACCTAATTTGTCATAATGGTTTTACAAAAGGGTAGTTGGCAATAAATTGAACGTCGGCTAAAATAAATATAAAACCTCGTATGATTTATTATAGTATCGAGGGTAATAACTATAAGAAAATTAATTCATATGATGGGTATTAATTATATTCATAGAGAGTCGATATCGATTTGTTATAGAGTCGTCATCGACTATTTATATAGTCGATTACGACTACATATATAATCGTTATCGACTCTAAATGTAATCGATAGCGACTCTACATATAATCGATAGCGACTCAATATGTAATCATTAACGATTGCATATAAGATCGATATCGATTACATATGGGAAAATCTAAAAAAATTATGTCAAAATGTACACCAAAGAGAGGAGAAAAAAAAAATCTATAGCGATTGAAAGTAATTTTAATTCTAACTTACAGATTTGGTAGCTTGAAGGCTGTAGATTTGAACGCGAGCGTCCACGAAGCGATAACGACTCTCCACCGACTTCGAACGAAAAAGTAAAAAATGAACAGTAAATGATTTGAAAAGAGGACGGCTATTTATTACATTGGGGGTAGTTTGGACATTTCCTACAGGCGTGCGTCAGCTCGGCACGCAGTAGGTTTGTTTGGATAAAAGTAAAATTACAGGACTTCTGACGTAAAAGACGCATCTGACAGGGCTTGTCAGGTAAATTTCCCTAAATTGTCCCATATTGTTAGGCTTATTTGGTAGCAGAGGTGGGATGGACGTTGACACTTTTATGAGAGATTAATACCGTATACGAGTGGATTAGCCTTATATCCAGTTTTTGCTACCCGTAGTGAAAGTTGTACAAAATGCATGAAGTCAAACTGAAAACAAACAATAAGAACTTGGTTGACTCGTGTAGTGTCCCCCTCGGAATATGTCACTGACAAATACAAGCAATCAAGCATGCCTTCAGAGTCCCTAAATCACACATTCATTCGATTAAGAGCGTAATAGTATATCTTTACCAATCCTTTATGACTTAAAAGAATATATAAATAGGCAATTAATGAAAATGCTATGATCGGATGATTTGAAGCAAATAAGAATTATGTTTCACCTAGACGATAGACTGCCACTTAGACTTTTTACATTTTAGACCTTCAAAATTCTTGGGGAGCAAAATAAGAGTTTGTTTTGCCTGAAACACGTCTCGGATATTAAGATCATCAAAAGTTGACTAAATTTGGGTTAATCCTTTCAGATCAAAGAGCAGCTCTTTCGCTCTTGTTTGATTTAAAGCAGACAATAATATTAAGTGAAATGATTGATAGGAAAGAATCTTCAATTATATAAAAAAGGAGCCATTACTACACACACTTTTCAAGTGAGTGCGCCGAATTTAAAAAAAGACTTAAAATTTTAGGGACATGTGATATGTAAAAATGCAATATGAGCTGATTTGAAGTTCGTGATCAATAAATCTCTAATACATAAAATTAGACTTATCATGAGCTATTATAGTCAACTGATGAATTATACAATGACCTTTGACTCTATTTAATCAAATGATAAAAATAATATTTTATTATAATTTTTTAATATTAATATATTTAAATTATGACCTTCATATAAAGGTCACCAAACTTGTAAATCTTTTTTTTAAATTCGATGCAATTTGGTCCAATTACTTGAAAAGTGTATGCAAGTAATGACTCCGTGGAAAAGAAAATCAAAATGATATAACCTTTTCATTAAATCCTCGTCAGCAACATTTTACTAGTCAGTTCCACTTCACCATATCTATATATAACACTCAAAACTCACTCCATTTCTGCTCTACAAAACATGCGAACTCTTGTCTCACAGCTCAAAACCCTCAAAGGATTCTCTGCAACTTTTCTGATTAGGCCAAACCATCTCTCAAACTCCAACCACCTTCAGATCTGCAAGAGCTTCGGAACCTCAGCATATCGGCGTCTAATTGCAACCATGGCCGGAAGCGACGATTTCGTCAAAGGAAACGTTTTGCCTAATGGCGTCGCAGTCATCACTCTCGATCGTCCCAAAGCTCTCAACGCCATGAATTTAGGTTTTGTCCTTTCTGTATTAAAAGATATCAAAGTTTGTTTATTGATAACAGATTTTAGTTGACACCAACTATTTCTGTTTATGTCCATGGTTTTCATCACTAGGGATTTGATAATTTAATACCCCAATGGTACATGTCAAGATATTTTCCTCTTTGGGTGGCTCCACTTGGTCCCACTGGTAGCGGTTTCCCTTCAAGGTTTTATTTTTTTGGTATGGCCCGACCCCAGGTATGGGCCGCTGCTCCCACCCAAAACGCGTCTCACATGTAAGGGTCTGACGTTTACTTATTTCTTATGTTCTGGGCTCAGGATAAGCTCCTACTCCATGTGGGGCTTTACAAAGAGTTGTCCTCGGCTCTGATATTATTTTGTAACGCCTCGATGCCATATGTCAAGATATTGTCTTCTTCGGGTGGCTCCACTTGGTCTCACCAGTAGCCCTTTCCCTTCAAGGTTTTATTTTTGGTGTGGGGTGACCCCAAATATGGGCTCTTACCAAAAATAAAATGCGTCTCACATGTAAGGATCAGGCGTTTACCTATGTCCTAGGCTCAGGACAAGCTCCTATTCGATGTGGGACTTTACAATCTCCCCATCTTATAAGAGAGTCATCCTCGGCTCTAATACCATTTTGTAACACCCTAATGTCACATGTCAAGATATTGTCCTCTTTGGGTGGCTCTACTTGATCCCACTAGATTTCCTTGGTCCCAACAGTAGCCCTTTCACTTCAAGGTTTTATTTTTTGTATGGCTCGATCCCAGATATGGGTCGTTGCTCCCATCTAAAACACGTCTCACATATAAGGGTCCGACGTTTAGTTATGTCCCAGGCTCAGGACAAGCTCTTACTCGATGTGGGACTTTACAATCTCCCTGTCTTGTAAAAGAGCCGTACTTGACTCTGAGACCATTTTGTAACACCTCGACACCACATATCAAGATATTGTCCTCTTTGGGTAGCTCCACTTGTCCCACCAGCTACCCTGGTCCCACTAGTAAGTAGGCCTTTCCCTTCAAGGTTTTATTTTTGGTATGGGCCGACCCCAGATATGGGCCACTGCTCCCACCCAAAACGCGTCTCACATGTAAGGGTCATGCGTTTACTCATGTCCCAGACTCAAGACAAACTCGTACTCGATGTGGGACTTTACATATAATTGTTGGCTTCACTTGTTCAAACAGATGAATTTAAGCTCTGAAAGGTTCGATCTCTAAATGTTAGGGTGAGAGAGAAAGAAGGCTTAGTGAGTTGGATTCTCTCACTAGCTTTTATATCAAGTGAGTGAATTATTACATACAAACCCAAATTTACTATGCACACACACTGCACATATTACTTGTATTCCTAATACTTCCTCTCAAGCTGTAGCATACATATTAACCATGTCCAGCTTGACAGCAACATCATTAAGAGTACTAGGCTCAACGACCTTAGCAGTGGCGGAGCCAGGATTTTTTTGATGGGGGATCCCTTATAGTCGTAAGATCGCTTTAATCAAACCGCAATCACAAAATATAAAATAATAATAATAATTAAACAACTCTAAAAAAGAAACAATTCCCACTAAAAAATAATAAATTAGGTTTTTTTTTTAAAATTAAAAAATAATAATTATAACATACCTTTGATTTCAACGAAAAGTCGACAATCAGAGATCTTGGCGTTAGAGATCGGAGAGTGAATGAGATGTCATAGAAAGAGATGGGTGACTAAGATTTGAGAGAGAGAGAGAGAGAGACGTTGAGACTTGGGAGTGGGGGAGAGAGACTCTTGAGAGAGAGATGGAGAGAAAGTGAGATGGGGATTGGAGAGTGGCTGGGCTTGAGGAACCGAGAGAGAATTTTGGGATGAGATTTTGGGAGAGAGAGAGAGAGAGAGAGAGAGAGAGAGAGAGAGAGAGAGAGAGAGAGAGAGAATTTTGGGAGTAATATTTGGGAGAGAGACAGAGAGAGTGAAAGAATTTTGGGAGTCAATTTTTGTTAAAAAAATTTGTGGATAAAAAGTAAGTTTTTAAAATATCTTAAGTTTTGGGATTTGGGGGATCCTTATTAAAAGATCTTGCCCCTAAAAAGATGGAACTTAAGAGACTTTAAAGAAAAAAAAACTTGCGATGGGGGATCCTAGGACCCCCCATTGAACAACGTGGCTCCGCCACTGGATCTTAGTCAAAATATTTGGAAGCTGCTGAGAGGATGTAACATCAATTAAAGTGTCTTGTCTCATGCTTTCTCTCGAACAAAATGAATGTCAATCTTAATGTGTTTGGTCGTCTCATGAAGGACAAAATCAGAAGCTATCTTTTTAGCTACCTCATTGTCACAGTGAAGAGGAACAAAATCTAAAATAGGATAACCGAGCTCAGATAGTAGAGAGCGCAACCACAAAACTTCACAAGTGCCATGTGTTATAGCCCTGTACTCAGCTTTTGCACTAGATTTGTACACCACTGCCTGCTTCTTACTCTTTCAGGCAACCAGATTGCCCCCCAAAAAAATACAATAACCAGAAGTAGATCGACGGTCAGTGATGGATTCAGCCCAATAGGCATCAGTGTAGGCTGAAATGCTCATAGGACCACAAGCACGATATACCAATCCAACCCCCGGGTTGGACTTGATATACCTAAGAATGCGATGGACAACAACAAGGTGGACAATATGAGGAGCATGCATAAACTGGTTCACAAGACTAACAACAAATGTGATGTCAGGTCTAGTGAGAGTAAGATAAATTAATCTGCCCACCAATTTCTGTTACTCATGTGGATCGGGAAGTAATCACCATCCTTCTCATGAATTGAAAGCTTTTGATTTATGGGTGAGGTAGATGGTTTACAACCAAGCATACCAGTGTCACGCAATAAATCTATGACATACTTTCTCTTAGAGACAAATATCCCTTTTTGATATCTAATAATTTCCAATCCAAGGAAATATTTGAGGTTCCCCAAGTCTTTAACTTCAAATATTTTGCCCAATTCTTTTAGTCCAACTGATAAAGTCATGATCACCAGTAAAAATAATATCGTCTACATAAACTAGAATAATCACACAGCCAAATGAACTAGAGTGAATGAAAATAGTGTGATCACAGTGACATCTCTGGAACCCCAAATTGATAACGACACTACTAAACTAATGAAACCATGCCCTAGGTAGCCCATAAATTGATTTTTGAAGTCGACATACATTTGCAGTCTCCCCCTGAAATAGGAAACCAGGAGGGGGATCCATATATACCTCCTCAAGAAGATAACCATGAAGAAATGCATTCTTCACATCGAGCTGATACAGAGGTCAACCCTGCATGGCAACAAGGGCTAAGAGAACACGAACAGGAGTCAACTTGACTACGGGAGCAAAGGTATCCTCATAATTGATCCCATGAATTTCAGTAGATCTTTTTTTAACAAGCCGAACCTTATATTGAGAAATAGTGACATCTGGATTGTGCTTGATAGCAAAGACTCACTTGCAGCCAACAGTTTTCTTTCCTGATGGAAGAGGAATTATGTCCCATATATGGTTGGCCTGTAAGGCATCCATCTCCTCGACCATGGCAGCCCGTCAGGAGGGATTGTCAAGGACAACACGAACAGTCCTCAGGATCGTCTTAGAGCCAATAGCAGATAGAAATGCCTGGTAGGCGGGAGAGAAGTTTTGATAACAAACAAAATTGGCAAGACGATAAGAGGTCACCCGATCGCGAACCCCTTTCGTGAGTGTTATAGGAATATTCAGATCATTAGTAGAAGACGGAGAAGAAATAGGGGCTAAATCATGGATACTTACAGGAGCTGGAGTCACCACTATGGGGGATGCTGGAGGAGGCACTGCTACGGTTGGACCACGCCACCTGCGTCGGGCATAAGTAAGCACTCCCTTTTATTACTGAGAAATAGGAAGATCCTGAAGTGCACACAAAGGGAGAGGATGGGTAGGGGTAGGAGTATGACGATCCTCCTTAAAGTAAGGAACATCTTCAAAAAATGATATCCATGGAAGTATAAAATCGATGAGTATGAGGATCATAACAACGATACCCTTTAGAAACAATAGAGTATCCAACGAAAAGACATCGGATAGCTTTATCATCCAATTTCTCTCAAGCAGGACGAAAGTCCTGGACAAAATAAGTACACCCAAACACACAACGCTCAACAAAAAAGAGAGGATCTGCAGGTCTAAGAGTCTGATATGGAGTACGACCCGCTAAAGCCCTAGATGGATTCATAAGAAAACAGACAGTAAGTAGTGTCAAATACCAATAAGGTTTTGGCATATACATACTGCGAAATAAGCATTGAGTCAATCCTAAAAGATGTCTGTTCTTACGCTCAACAACACCATTTTATTGTGGAGTATAATGACAGAAGAACTGATGAATAATGTCATGTATTGTCAGGTAATCAACAAATGATTGAGACGTATACTCCCTCATTATCAGACCTTAAAATTTTCACAGTAGAACCATATTGAGTTTTAACCAGGGGATGAAATTTTCGAAACTTAGAAAGAACTTCACTTTTATTTTTCAACAAATAGAGCCATGTACACCTAGTGCAGTCATCAACGAAAGTAACATAATACTGAAAATCATCAACATAAATAATTGTGGATGAACCCCACACATCAGAGTGCACAATATGAAATGGAGCATCAGATTTATGCATATTCGATAAATAGGAATGTCTTACATATTTCGAGAGTTGACAAACATCGCATTGAAATTTAATTGAACTACAAAGAGATTTCAAACTTGGAATCAATGAACATAAGTTTTGAATGCTACAAAGATAAAGTATCAAGGTTAACGCAGACGGTAAAAGGAAAAATAAAAAGGGAAGCAGCAATAGGTCCATCAGCAACAACAACGGTAGGTATGCTAAAGTCGGCCAGCAGGTAGTACAGTCCACCTCGCTCAACTCCTCTACCAACAATCATCTTCGTAGTAAGCTCCTGAAACACACAATAAGTAAGATAAAAGATATACAACAGTTTAGTTTCTTAGCAATGCTACTAGTAGATTAGTGGGAAACTGAGAAACATGTAAAACATGAGATAGTGACAAAGAAGAAGATATAGGAATGGTCTTAATCCCTAGAATGGGAGTGAAGGAACCATCAACAATGAGAACCTGAGTAAGAGAAGAGGGAGAATAGTGATAATGGCCCTGAGACTCACCCGTCATATGATCAGTGGCCCCTGAGTCAATAACCCAACTAGGAGTAGTAGTAGTGGTCGCAGCAAAAGCAGATGAATTAGATGTATCTAGTGGCTCAGAAGTAGATGCAGAAGTCTCTGGACGATCTGTAGAAGGAGGCTGTTGGGCACGAAACTCATATGATCGAAATAACTCCGCTACTTGGGATCGAAGGGAGCTCAAGTCACCAATAGAAGTCCCGGGAGAATCAGTAGCAACAGTATGGGCAGATGTAGAAAATCTAGGCTGATAACCCTCTAGATAACCGTGGAGACGATAACAGTGATCACGGCCATCATAATCAGAATGAAGGCCACCCAAAAATTTGTAAATCTGATCTCGCTCATAGCGCTTAGCCAGCTTAGCAGCAACATTTTCCCCAAACTCTAAAAGATGCTCATAGTGATTGAGCTCCTCCCACATACTTTGTAATGTGTTGTAGTACTCCCCCATAGAAGAATTCTTATGTTTGCACTCAACAATCATCTGTTTGAGTTGATAAATTCTTGTGTCATGATCAGAGGGAGCAAAAGTATTTGTTAGCTTGTCCCAAAGCTTAGCAGTGGAGTCATAAAACATGAAGGTCTGATATATAGAGGGATCTATTCAATTAAAATGCTAGCTAAGAATAATCGCATTATCCGCATCCCATTTCTCGGCATCAATTACATTAGTCTTAGGTCTTGGGGTAGATTCAGTCAACAATCCCATTTTCATATGACCTTGAACGTGGAGCATAATTGTTATTTTCCATTCTAAGTAATTGCTGGAATTCAGCTTCAAAGTGGTTATGGTAGTGGGTAAATTCTCACTGCTCATATTTTTATAACTCTCGGTCATTTTGACACAAAGCGTCAAAAAAGAAGAATGAACCAAACAAAAGTCTCACAAAAGAACTTTTATAGCAGATATATACCAAACAAGCATTTCCTCAAACACCTTTTGTGCAACCCATCATATGTCCAAAATATCTCAGCTATTACATCCTCATAGATCAGCACCAACTAGGCATTTTTACAAGCAGTTTTCATGTGCTTTTACAGCACAAATAGCATAAAAAATGGCATAAAATGAGGCTGGAAAGACCAAATATCACAAAAAATCAGCCACTAAACAGTGCCAAAATTGCCACAAAACAGGCCCAAAACAGTGCCAAATCAGCCACGAAACTGTGTCAAACAGGTTGCATCTTCAGATTATTCTCCAGAAATCAAAATAAGTATAAGTAAAGAGGGGAAAAAAAATCACCAAATATTGCTATCCGTGTACTAGAACCTGCAGTGCAAAAACTGAAGTTGCAGGAGAGAAGAAACCCATTGGAGAAGACGATCCAGGCTGACTCGACTGAAGTCAGCCTGACCTTATCGTGACGTCAGCTGCAACGATTTGAGGGCACGGGTTTGGTTTTATTTGGCTCTGATACTAAGATGAATTTAGGATCTGAAAGGTTAAGTCTCTAAATGTTAGGGTTAGAGAGAGAGAGAGAGAGAGAGAGAGAGAGAGAGAGAGAGAGAGAGAGAGAGAGAGAAGGCTTAGTGAGTTTGATTCTCTCACTAGCTTTTATATTCAGTGAGTGAATTATTACATGCACACCCAAATTCACTATGCACACACACTGTACAAATTACTTGTATTCCTAACACAAACACCCCATCCTACGATTGTTGTTCATGTGTAGTTTCCGAGCTAGGGAATGAATAATTCCTGGTTCCAATGGTTCAAATAGCTTATCCTAATTTATTTATTTTGTTTGTTTTTGGAAATGGAAAATTGGGGTTGTTTTATGAGGTTCTTTTTTGTTCATATGATTTTTGTCTGGAAGGAAAAGGAAAACAATATTCAAAGCAAGGTTTGAAATCTGAGTCTCGTAGCCCTCTTAAGTTCACAACTTCGATGTTGGCATGCATATTTTTGGCATCGGATGAAACAAGATCGTATTGGATAAGGGGTGTTTTCATTCTTCCTTTTTTTTTTTTCCTAGAAGGAAAAGGGAACAATGTACAAAGTAAGGTTTCAAATTGGAGTGTTGTAGCCCATAAAGTTCACAACCTGACATTTGTACTATTGGCTTCAAACATTAGAAGATCATATTGGGTGATACTGTGTGAAAATGGCCGTCTATCAGTTTTGTCATCTTATACAGTCCCGTAGAAGTTTGTATCACTAGGTTAGGTCTTTTCATCCTGGCATAGTTGAGATTTTAATCCAGGGTACAAAGTGCATCCGATCAAGAGGGGATTAAAAAGTTCAAGCAAAGAAGAGAAACAAAAAGATTAAATTGGAGAAGTCTACACCAACCAAAAGGTGCACCATAGTAGCTAAAGTTTTGTACAGTAAACCCCTATAAAATAATACTCTTGGGATTTAAAAAAATTATTATTTTAGAGTGGTTATTTATTTATCGATAAATGAATCATTTATTAATTTATCGATAAATAAATATTTATTAACTAAAAAAGAGTTTTATGTTTTTAGTACTTGTACATGTATTATTTTTTTGACCAAGATACATGTATGACTTATAAATAAAAAAACAATGGATGTGGTCAAAAGTTAATATGTATTTACATACATTAATGTATATTCATAAAAGTTAATATAGTAAGTACTACATACAATGGATGTGGCTTCAAAATTTAATACCCTAGAAGATAAAGCGTTTCAAGATGTTTCATGTATATAGAACATAATCTCTATAAATAGTCATTAGTTTTACTCTTAGACTCCAAATCATTACAATTTTCATATCCATGGCGTCTCATTTGAAAGGAGTAAAAAAATCTACATTGACTGATGAGACAAGGAGAGCATTGTGCGAGTATACAAATGGGCATCCCTCTTCTAGTAAAAAAAATTTGCAACAATGGGTTCAACAAAAGTTTCTTCTCTCCATCAACCAATCAAAAATATCAGACACTGTTAAAAAGTCAGCAGAATATTTGTCAAGTGCGACGAAAAATAACAATGTTAAGAAGCACATACCAGCAAAATATCATTAGTTAGAAAAAGTATTGTATGAGTGGTTTCTCCAATATCAAGAGAAGTGAATATGACTGGAGAAATGATCCAGACGAAAGCAAAATGTTTTTTGCAGAAAACGTATGGTGAAACTAGTCCAGAATTTAACTTCTCAAGTGGTTGGTTAGATTGGTTCAAGGCAAGACATGGAATTAAGTCTTACCGACGGTTTGGTGAAAGTTGTTCAGTTGTCATGGAGAATAAAACGTGGTTATGTTATTGGTTGGTGAAAGTCGTTCAGTTGTCATGGAGAATAAAACATGGTTATGTTATTGGTTGGAAGCAGATCATTCACTTGCTACGAAGCAATTGGAAGGACACAAGAAGGAGAAGGGCAAGGAGATAATTACCGTTGTTGTTTGTTGCAATGGCGATGGTTTAGACAAAGTACCTCTTTGGGTTATTGGTAAGTATGCTAATCCTAGATGTTTTAAAAATGTGAACATAAGCAATCTTAATTGTCATTATCGAGCAAACAAGAGAGCGTGGATGACTGGTTTAGTTTTCAAGAACTAATTTGTTAGTTTGACAAGAGAATGAATGGTAGAAAGGTTCTCCTTATAGTAGACAATTGCCCAACCCATCCAAAGAATATTGAAAGCTTGAGAAATGTTGAACTATTTTTTTAGCCTCCCAATACGACATCAAAGATTCAACCATATGATGCTGGGATTATTCGAGCACTAAAAATTCATTATCGACGTTGTTTTTATTCTAGCATCTTGGAGGGCTGCGTGGTATGAGCAATAGATCCTGAAAAAATTAACGTATTAAATGCTATCAATTTTATTAACGCGGCTTGGAACACTGATGTGAAGATAACAATCATTGCAAACTGTTTTCAGCATTGCAAGATCCGATCAGATGAAGATAAGACTTCTGAAGGATAAGTTGGTGAAGATGAAGGAATTCATGGATTACGTGAAGCCATTTCTTGTCTACGCTATAGAAATGTGATGGATGTTGAGCACCTTTTGAATTATCCTAGTGAAAATGATATAGTGATGAAATCACCAACTGATGAAGAGATTATTCAAGGGGTAATGAGTACGCCTACCGATGATGATCATGATCCAGATGACGGTTGTGTTTTACCAACTGTTTTTCCAAAAGAGGCCTTTCAAGCAATAGTAGCCTTAAATAACTACTTACTACAACATGAAAAAAATATACCAAATGTAGTGTATGCATTGCAAAACATTAAGGGTGAGGTTGAGTTCGGTTTAGGTACAAAGAATTAATATTATAAGTTTTTATGTGCTATTTCTTTTATATATTTAATCAATTAATAGTTTATATATTCGTTGGGCTCTAAAGGATTTAATTATCTTATGCATTTAGCAAGGTTATTAATTTTGTACACTGGCTCGAGTTGGGACTCAAGATTTTACTATTTAAGTGAGATTATTAATTTATCGAACATACATTTATCGATGTTTTACTGTACTTCTTGATCCACTTCCAAGGACTGACATAAACATCACGACTAATGCAGACCCTAAACTTTTTTTTTTTCTTTTATTCTTCTTCGAATGTCACAAAGCATGCCCACATTTACCCTTCGATGTAATCACTCCAGTATATAGGCTTAAAGAAAGGTTTCCTACTGATTCAAAGGTTCATAAGTTGAAGAGTCAATCCCTTCCAGTCTTGGGTTGCCTAGAAAATCTCCACCAATATTAAACTCGAGAGAGTCTCTTGGCATGGCAAGCCCCATCTCCACGATGATCACACTTACCTATTTAATGGAATCAATTTCTCTTCATTTCTTTCTAATAGACGTCCTTTTTATGAAACAGCTTTTATTGGTAAATGTTCATGATCTTATGTCATAGATCAATAAGATATCTTTTACCTTGTTGAAAATTCAGTTTCTTCTTTCTTTCCATAGAGCTGAAAATAGCTATCGGAACTAGGCTCCATAAAATTGCGTTGGGAACAGTCCAACACCCAGGCTGTCGGAACCTCCTCAGCACTTGCAGAAGGGTCTTCTAGGACACTTTGAACGAATCTATTATCCAATGCCAAATCCCATTATCACTAAACAATGTTGGAGATTATCCATCCTCTTCTCCAGGGGTTTAGCCAGGATTTTCTTCTGGTGTGGGCTTGGCGGCTAGCGATAGTCGACAAATGTTAACAGTTGTTACACAAACTTGTCGTATGCTTCCACTTCACCTTATGATAATAGGCTTCTAGGGGCTACTACACGTCTACATTTAAAAATGACTGTATCAGTGGCATAATCACCAAGTAGGGATACAGAATTTGGCAGGCATTAATTTGGGAAAATTCAGTTAAATTTGGGAAATAATAATAATAATAATAAAGAATGTTTAGTTAGAAATAATATTTTTAACTAATAAAATAGGCTATAAGATGTTCAATTAAAGGCACATCTACAATTACATAATCCTTTAACAGTATAAATGCATAAGCACGATTCATCTCAGATAAAATTGGGAAAGTTCGCTACAATTTGGCACACCTTTAGTTAGGAGGTTTTTTTTCTTTTATTTAGTTATTTTTTATTTGTTTATTTATTTATTTTTTTGTTTTTGGGACTATGATAATAAGCCTATTCTTTAAAATTTTCAAAATTATAAAGGGGGCTACAACCCCCATACCCTTCTACTTGGCTCTGCCCCTGCTTTCCTCCATAAGGTAGATCATACCTTAATACTTGTGTAAAATTTCAGCTGCTAAAGGTGATTGGTGGAGAGGAAATACGATACTCTAAATCATCTACCAAGAAACCATCCGCAATGAGTTCTCAAAAGGAATAGATTCACAGGCTTGATACTTTAGAGAAGACACCATTCAGTTGTTGCATCCGCGTCTTAAGATTATCTCTGATAAAGGAATGTTTACACTCTCTACCCAACCCAATAGGTCGAATAAATATTTGCCTCCTCATCTTTTATGATACCAACTAAGCACATCACACTGCACGATCCGTTACCCCCCATTGAAAACGTGACATCGACATTCAACTGATCAACAAATGCAACTCCACAAAATATGTGCATCAAGGAGACTCATCCCACCACATTTCCAAAACCTAACTAGGAAAAGTTCCAAGCCCTATTCCTGATCTCTCAAGAGAATATAAGCACCACTCAACTGTACCATAATAATTGGTAGGGGAAATGATGTGATGCAGGCCAAACACTAAAATCTAATTTTAATGGCTGAGATTTATATATATATATATATATATATATATATATATATATATATATATATATATGCACAATGAATTTTATAAATAAAGTGCATATTTCATAGAAGAAACGAAAAGAATCTCATTGTAATAATTATGCCTAAATTCGATTAGTGTTCTACCGGCAATGTGGTCCATTCTAAACTTGGAAACATGGATTGTAGTGGTAGATCTTGACTTCCACTAGCCTAGGACATCAGACGACATCCCATGAGGGCATCTTTTGATTCCATTCGAGGGTTTGAAAGAAGGATGAATTCAAACACGGTAATTTTAGTTTTCAGCAGGATAAATTTCAGATCACAGAAAAACCCTTCTCTTCTAGAGACTAAAATTAAAAGATTCAAATTTTCATCAACAAGAATTAAAGAAATTACTACCTTGTACGTAGGCAAGAAAATTAGAGAAAATATCAAGAGGAACCATTGACCTAACACCAAACCCATCTTAGGGAAGAAGAAGAATCTCGCTTTTCTTTCAATATTCATAACCATAACATAAAATCATAATAATGAAAATTTATTTACATAAGGATATTTAGAGCCAACTCTAAAGACACAATTCTGATGAGTATTGAAGAAATTATGACTACTTTTCGGAGCTGCGCTGAAAGTAACAAATTTATAGGGGCCATGCTATGCATGTATGTACATGACTCCTACCCAAAGCAAAATATCAAAATAAAATAAATAAACACAACTTATGCCAATTAATAGATCAAACATCACAATCCACTACATGATCAACAATCCATCACCCAATCAACGATCCAACTGTGATGATGTAGTAAAACAGCAATTCCACGATGGAAGTGAAGAACGGTGAAGACCAACGACTGAAATGAAGAATAATGAAGATCCAACTATAGAAAAATGGTAATCCAACCATCCAAATCATCCCATGTGCACATCTTCTCAATGTGGGGTCTTCTATGATGGGAGACATGCACACATGGGGGGCCTTCAACTGCCCACTCAAAAGCGCTATATGAGGCACATATCTTTTCGACCTCTTCATGCACCTCTAGTACACTTTGAAGGTCCGATGTCCGCATCATGATGGAATGTGGTTTATGGATCAGAATTAAGAGGTAGAGCTTTGATTTTTTAAAATTTTATTATTAAGATCAATTAATCCTATCGAATCTGTGGATTTGTTTGGTGGGAAATTTATTTCAGTTATATTATGAAGGAATTTAGGGTGGCCATTGCTTGGTGCAGTAGTAAAAGGCTTGGGCTGTCAAGCGTGAAAATGTGAATTCGAGTCCAGAGAGCAGCCACTTTGTACATAAAAAATCGAAGGTTAGGTTTGTGTTCCCTCAAACCCCTCCCAGCACCCACAATTTACAGGACCATCATTGGGTAATGGCCTTTCATATTATGAAGGAAATTTTTTGAAATTGATTTGATGAGACATACTAAATCAGTGTACATCAAATTGCAAAAAATATATTAGAGCTAGGAATTTGATGGAATTCTGCAGTTATACTTGATTGTTTTGGGCCTTTTGGTCTCTGTGATGTTCAATTTTAGTAGCTGTAATCTTCTCAAATGTATTGACTTGTAACTGAATTATGCTGCAGAGATGGATGTAAAGTACAAAAATTATCTAGATGAATGGGAAACAGATTCTAGAGTCGAATGTGTTCTTGTAGAGAGCAGCTCACCTCGTGCCTTTTCAGCAGGTAACCAAAATTGGACTATTGTATATGCAATTTATAAATTTTTGTTATCAGTTTTCCATTTTTTCCCCTTAAATTCATTTAATTGTTTAGCATTTGATTTACTGTCATCATTTCGTTTTTTGGTTTCTGTTTTTTTGGGTGTTGAGGGTGAGCATTCATGAAAATTGCAGGTATGGATATTAAGGGTGTTGTTGCTGAAATTCAAAAGGACAAAACCACATCTTTTGTGCAAAAGGTCTTTTTATAGTGTATTTTTGGGTTACATATGTTTGTTTCATGGCCAATCTTATATCTGCGGTTGTACTTCATAAAATTACAATGCTTTTGATAACTAGAGCATTAGTTTAATCTGCAGGTGGGGATGTGAAGCAGATCACGACCCGATGCGAAAAATCAGAAATGATTAAGGTTTTTTGTGTCATTATGCACTATATCTGCAGATTCATCACCATCTTGTATTGGATTGAAAAAAATATTTGACGTCTTCCTTCTTACCCTTTCTCTTTGTTGTTTATGATTGCTTATGAATGCTTATTGCAAAGGGGGTAAGAGATGAATAATTATTCTCTTGAATTAAAGATGAATGTAAGCTTGTCATTTCAACTATGGGAACTTATACAATACCTTTCATGATTGACAGCTTGAATAAAAAATAATGGCCATAGATGTTTGTCAATCTATGGCCATGTTTTATAACAAAATTGAGGACATGAAACTTGTCCGTCATTTGATGAATGCTAGATGCCGTTGATGTGTGACTTGGTTGAGTGCTGGATTGGATGAATCGAACTTTTGTTATTTTGGCTAAGTTTTTTTTTTAACTAGTGCATCATGTTTCTTTTTTAAAACAAAGATGATAACAAGTTATTACAGGCGTATGTCACTGAATATGTCAACCACAATTTCACTGAAATTTTGGATTAAATAAGCGGTTATTCAATAAAAAATATTTATAGTCCCAGAGGCTTAATGAATCTTAAATCTGGCAGACTAATGGAGACACCATTCATAGTTTAGTCATTTCATTTTGCTACACAATTATTAACTCAGAGTTGGTATTAATGGAAAAGAGTTAAGAACTAATTATAGATGTTGCTTTCCACTTTCCACTTTCCCTTTTGACTTCTATAAATTGTTAAGGTAACAGATTACAAAAGTATAAAGAGTATAGTGGTTATGTGCAACAAATGGTGCAAGGAACTGCCAATATATTGTATAACCAAAAATAAGTCACTCATAAAATGATTGTTTCAGCTTCTGGTATTGGTAGCCACCCCATGCAATCCAATGTCAAGGCCACTAACTGTTGGTCTGACAGTAGGTTTTATCATTTAGTTGGTGTGTGTTTGTGCTTATGTGTTAGTTCCATTTGTGTAAGTATGTTAGTATAATTGGGGGTGTTCATAACACCCAATAAGTGATATATATGTGTGTGTGTGTGCAAATGGGTATGAGAATTATGATCTCAACCCTAGTTTTCTCCATCTCATTTCTCTTTCTTCTCCTTCCTCTCCTAACCCTAACCCTAACCCTATCATCACTCCCTAAATTTAACTTGGTATCAGAGAATCACATTTGACTTGGTATCAAAGCATCGATTCTTGGAGAAGAACCACCAGAAATTCCCCTAACTGTTGACGTCATTGCTGAGACATTGATGTCATTACTGATGTCAACAAAGGTCAATCATTGACCTCCGAAACACTAAAAAATCGTTGGGTTTTGATCGGTTTTTCAGCCTGATTGTAGTGTTGTGATTTGAAGCCTCCTTTTGATGACCTTCATTGTCTTCTTCCTCGTGGAGCATGTTAAGAAAATTCTTGTTTAATAGCTTCAAGGCTCCAAAATTTATTGCCTACTGCATCGAAACTCAATAGAAAAGGTGTGTGCACCCTCATGTGCTCAAATCTAAAGGATCGATGAAGATTTGTGATAATCTGTGGAGGTCCCTGCTAGAGCTAGTGATTCCTGAAGGAACTGCTAATCCTCGTAGCATCTGTGATGGGGACATCAGATTCAAGCAGCCGCCAGTGACGTTTCAAAGGCGAAAGAAGAATGTAAAAAATGTTTTAGTTGGTTAGGATTCTTTTAATAAGCGGTTTGTTTTAGGATTAGTTTCCTTATTTGAATCAATTAGGGGTTAGGCACATATATATATGATATATGACTGTTAATCCCGTCACTTTTTGTACAATCATTAAAAAAGTGGTCATAAGTCTACCAATATGTGTCGAAAATGTGCGATTCGTGTCTTGTTGGAAAGCTACTTCGATAAGCTTTCAAACAAGACCAATTTCACATCAATCGGACATCGTTTGACACTTCAAAAGTGGTCGCGTAATAAAAAAAGAGATTAATGGTGAAATTAATTGTGACCGTTAGATTAGAAAGTTTTAATGATTGATTAAGAGCTTTATTTTAAGTAGTATTCTTAGGATTTTGGTTTGCCTATTTAAAGGCTTGTAAGCAGCTTTATTATAGTTTTTGATTAATGAAAATTTGAGTTGCTTTTGTGCAAACCTTAGAGAACTTGTGAAAGGTTTTCGATCGAAGAAGCGAAGCTTTCGAAACTTGAGGAATGTTTATGCATTTCTCACGCGACTTGGTGTGAAGCCGACGTGCAGCCTTGGTGTGAAGCCTTGGAAATCCTTGGTGTGAAGCCTTGGACCTCTTTCCTCATATTCTATCTTTTATGTATTTATCATATGGTAATATTTTTCCTTTGCTTTGATAAATTCCAAAAGCCCCAAAATATTATTAGTTTCAATCTTTTGACCTACCCTTTTATTTGTTTTAATCCTTCAAGCATTATTTATTCACCTGAGAGGAATCATGACGAAACTGTGATTATCGCTTGGTACCCTAAACTAGAGCGAAACTCGAATCCTTCATCGAATCCGTTTTTGTAGATTGAGAAATTTTAATGTATGCGAACGCTAAATTGAGTTACTCTAATTATTTAATTAAATTCTTTAAACATCTTTATGTGTTTGGGCGATTTCAAATATTTCTATTATTCAATTTAATTTGTGGTTAATCCCAAACTTGCATAATTAGAGTTTTAACGTTTGTCCCGCATCAGTTTGGTATCAGAGCACAATTTTAGTTTAGGGTTGTCGGTGTTCATATAGGTTTTAGGGTTTATTTCGTTTATTATTTTGGTTACACCATTTTGTATTCATTATTTCAGATTTGTCTAGCTTATATATGAAAATTTTCGTCTAGCTTCTGTCTGGTTTTCTTTTAGCATTTGTCTAAAATTTTTGTCTAGCTTTTGTCTGAATTTTTTGTCTATCTTGTGTCTAAAACTTTCGTCTAGCCTATGTCTTTATGTTTCCTTTGCTTGGTTAGTGTTTTCCTTTTTGTGTGTTGCAATGAATCCTGAGTAATTAGCCATTTTCATGGAAAGCTTTAATACCCAGATGGCTGCCATTCAAACCCAATTGCAAAATCAACAAGCCCAACAAGCTGATTTATCGACACAACTCCAAGGGCACGTTTGTTTCGTTGTAATATGCACCCCTGTAAAATAGAGAATGCACTGTAATTTTTTGATGACTAGATTACATGCAAAATTCACTTTACATGTAATATTTGAGTGTAAAATGGTTGTTCTTTTGGCAGCAAAATTTCCTTGTAAAATCCACATTTTGATGTTTTTTTAACATTACAGCCAAAAGAACAACTTGTGTAATATATTTAAATTCATGTGAAAATTGACATTCCCCATTTATCGTTGCTAGTATCCGACTTCATCAGGCATGATCGGCAGTGGCGTAGCCATGATTTTCCTGATGGGGTATCTCATGAAAATCGATTGGGCCCAACTGCTCAGTCCTAAAAGTATCTTAAAAAATTTTATTTAACAATGGAGGGTCTTGAACCTTGGAATACACAAATTATCGATGCATACACCAAGTCCCTATCATTTATACTTAAAAATTGCTTAATATCATCAAAAATCCTCTTGGCCTCCTTGATCAAACCCATTTTTCCACAATCACGAAAAAGAGACGCATAAGCCCGATCTTCAAGAACTACCCCCGAATCACAAAATGTTCCAAAAAGTTCAATAGCCATCATAGACATCCGTTTCACAGCCATTGCCTCTGCGTATATAGACAAACTGCCTGAATCCTTAAGAACCCGTTCTTTGAAGATGTACCCAGCTTCAACAAGCATGTTTCCTTCTACGTAACCCCTCACTAAATCCAAAGCCAATTGCTCGTTAGGTCGAAAACCAATCCTTTTCATCTGTTCCAATACATTCCAAGAAAGCTTCACCCAACCAATCTATAAAGAATTCCTAACAAAACCCTATAAATCCCCTCTCTTGCACTTCCAAAAATGTCTCCATGGCATCCCCACTTACCATATACACATTCATCACACAAGAAAAAAATTCCAAACTAGGGCTTCCCATCCGCACCCTCTCCCAGTCCATACTAGGGTTTTTAGGGTTTCAGAGAGGTGGGGATTGGTTAGGGTTTGACAGGGTTCAATGGAGAGGAGCTTGAGATGGCGAAGAATGCTTTGTATGGATTTGCAAGGTGGAGTGCTTAGTGGGTTAGTTTGAGTGGAGAAGAAGAAGAAGAAGAAGAAGAAGAAGAAGAAGAAGAAGAAGAAGAAGAGAGATGGGTTTAGGGTTTGCAGACGAAATGGGTGGAGTTTTTTTATAGCCATTGCAAAAAGCTCCTGTAATATTTGTCTCTTACAAGGCTTTGGCTTCGTAAGACTAAAAAATACCTGCAAAATGAATAGTTTAATGCAAGCTTTAATTACTGCGAACCGAATGACCGCGGCGTAAAATATTCGACCGTTGAGCCGTATTTTTTTCATTATGCGCGTATTAATTGGGCAATGCAGCAAAATGAACGTGCTCCAAGAGTTGTCTGGTTCGACTCATGGTGAATACCGTAGGGTTAATCTTGATGATAGGAGGGATCATCCTAGGCGTAAGTATCGTCCCGACCTGGATGAGAGAATCACAAAATCAGTTAAGGTTGATACGCTCACTTTCGAAGGAAAGATGGATCCCAAAATGTCCATAGATTGGGTAGCCACCATGGATCATTGTTTGAATGGTATGAAATGTTGGATGAGCGCAAGGTGCGGTTTGCCAAAATGAAACTTGTGAGGCAAGCCAAACTTTATTGGACTAGTGTGGAACGATGTCGAGAAACCCTCGATTGTGAACTTATCGCCACATGGGCGGACATGAAGGAGAAACTTTATGATAAATATGTTCCCTTGTCCTACAACCAACGACTCATGGATCAATGGCATGGTTTGAAATAGGAAAACATGCCCATTGATGAGTACATCAATAAGTTTGAGGAATATATATATATATTTTTTATCAGTAATAAAGATTATATAGATAAACAGCAAGGCGTTGTAACCGAATACAATCTCGACACCAGAGACCAAAAGGAACTACAACAGCAAAAAAAAAAAAAAAAAAAAAGAAGGAAAAAACACCGCCCAGTACATCGAGGCATTGCTCCCTCAGCCCTGATCCCACAAGAAATTGTGGCAGTAATCTCTATCCCCTCCGTGCGTGACCCAGAAGCTAACCAGGTCCAAAACTGACCTCATAACCATTCCAACCAGTTTGGCTTTCTCTTCGAAAATTCTGCCGTTTCTCTTGCGCCATAGACACCACAGGGCTGCAAATAAAGTCGCCCTCCAGATCACCTTCCCTCCCCCTTCATCTTCACCGCCTCCCAACTCAACAAAAACAGATAAGGCGTCTGAGGCATAACCCAAGACACACCGAAAGTTTTTAGAATGGCTCTCCACACCTCAACAGCGAAACGAGAATGGAGGAAGAGGTGAGCAGCGGACTCCTCCCCGTCGGGACACATAACACACGAAATGGGGACGTCCTTGCCCCTCCGAAACAGCTGGTCCCTAGTTAGGATTCTATCCTTGCATAAAGCCCACACAAAGAAACGGATCTTCAGAGGAATAGGCTCCCTCCACAACCATTTGCCTTCGAATCTGATTAGCGGTTGGCGCGACAACCATCGATATAACTCTTTGACGCTGAAACTCCCCTCCCGATTCAAAGCCCAAATCCTCTGATCAACTCGTTGACTATTCTGCACACATATCTGCTCGCTTCAATAGGTCGAGGTAGCTCCCCATCTCGCTGTCCCTAAGGCGCCTTCTGGTGACAACATCCCAAGTGCATCTCCCACTGGCGAAAGATACAAACTCGTCGACCCTCCCACCCGGGTTCGACGAAAGGGCAAAAATATCCGAGTATACATCTCTAAGCGGTCCCACCTCTAGCCACAGATCCTCCCAAAAACGAATGCGGGAGCCACATCCCCAACTGTATCTCACCCCTTTAGCCATAGCCTCCCAAACGCGGGCAATATCTCTCCACCACGGCGAGGTACTCCTATGAGTTGAAACGCCAATCCCCCAACTCCCCCAAGAAAGCCCATACTTTTCACTCAGAACAAGCCACCAAAGGTTTCCCCTCTCCTCCTCCCTTCCCGCTCTCCACAACCACTTTCCCAATAGCGCCAAATTAGTCCTTTTAAGATTACGGATCCCCACACCACACGCAATCGGTAGCAGGCATGTGTCCCAGTTGACGAGGTGGTATCGGCGGTTCACCCCTACCCCCTCCCAAAGAAACGATCTTTGAATACGCTCCAGATGATCAAGAATCTTGGCGGGACATCTGAACATAGACATGAAGAAAATGGGGATCGATGAAAGCACCGCTTTAACCAAGATGAGCCGACCCCCACTGCTCAACAACCTTCCTTTCCAAGAGGACAAGTGCTGTTCGAAACGCTGCACAATCGGGAGCCAGTCGCGTATCGTAGGCTTTCTAATCCTGAGCGGCAACCCTAGGTACCGAATAGGCAACCCCTCAACTCCGCACTAAGAAAGACTCATCCTCCACCTCGATGCCAGAGACCGTAGACTTATGTAGATTAACTCGTTGACCCAACACCGCCTCATATACCGAGAGCACATCAGCCATATTACGGATTTCTGTCACATCAACCTTCCCAAACAGAATGGTATCACCCGCATACTGCAAATGCGTGATGGCTCTACCCTGCTCTCCAACCCGAATGCCAGCAAGCATACCCAAGTCCCTAGCGCGACAGTTCAACCCAGATAAAGCCTCCCCCACCATATTAAAAAGAAAAGGGGAGAGGGGGTCACCCTGCCTGAGGCCCCTGGAGCTCTTAGAGTACCCAGCCGACGTGCCATTGATCAGCACAGAAAACCATTGAGACGAGTAGCACCCGCGCATCCACTTCCTCCAAACGGCCCCAAAACCCAACCTTCTTAACATATAGTCCAAGCTTCCCCAGTTAACACGATCATAGGCTTTCTCCATATCCACCTTCCAAACCACTACCGGCCTACGATGAACATAGGTCGAGTGAATGGTCTCATTAGCAACAGCCGCAAGATCCGTAAGGTGTCTGCCACGGACGAAAGCCCCTTGATTACCGGAGATAATAGATCCCATCTCCCACTTGAGCCTATTGGCCAACACTCTCGACATAATCTTATAGATGCAGTTAATCAGGTTGATAGGTCTGTAGTCGGATATATTCTCAGCCCCCTGGATCTTGGGGATGAGGGTAATAAAAGTCAAGTTTAAGGCCCTCCCGATAAATCTAGTCGAGTGGAAGTCATGGAAAACTTCCATCAAATCCACCTTAATGGTCTCCCAGAACGTGCGGAAGAATTCCATAGTAAAACCGTTTGGCTCAGGCGCTTTATTTCTGCCACCAAATCTGATCGCTGTCCACACTTCATCCTCCGTAAAGTAAACCTCCAACCCCCTACTATCCTCATCCGAAAGGGCGTTGAACTGCAGCTCATCCAAACCCGGCCTCAGAAGACCCTCATCTGAATACAATCACTCGTAAAAGCCTACGATATTATCCCGCACCTGCTCATGCCCCGTGTACATCACCCCATCCACAATGATACTTCCCAAATATTTCGATTTACTGCGGGCATTTGCAACTGCATGGAAGTACTTCGTATTGGCATCCCCCTCTTTGAACCACCGCGCCTTCTCTTTCTGCATCCACAACACTTCCTCGGCCCTACATGTCTCTCTAAACTCCACCTTTGTTTGCAATCTAGACTCCCTCTCATCAGCCAAAAGGTTTCTGGTCTCCTCCAAATTGTTTAGCCTTTTCAGCTTTGATAGCAGATTCTCTTTTCTAACTTGCACTCTTCCATATTCTTCCCGGTTCCAGATCTTAATTCTATCTTTTACCAGGCGAAGCTTAGATAGGAAACGATAAGCAGCCGTCCCATTTGATACCGGTTCCAACCACCACCCTCGAACCTTCTCCCGAAACACTTCATCCAATAACCACATGTTCTCAAAACGAAAAGGGGACGGGCCCTGTCCACGGGAAACGCACGTGAGAACAATAGGACGGTGATCCGAAATGGCACGGGCGAAAGCTTTCAAACGGGCCCCTGGGAAGATGTCGAGCCACTTGGTAGAACAAAGGGCTCTGTCAAGCCTACTAAGCGATGGCACATCTTGCATACTCGACCACGTAAACCTGGCCCCCGTCATTGGGATATCGACAAACCCCCAGTCCGCAGTAAAGGAATTAAAGTCCCTCATGACCCCCAGGTTAGCAGGGCCACCCTGCTTCTCAAAATCCTACCGAATAGCATTAAAATCACCAGCCAAGCAAATGGGAGTATCCCACCGAGCAACCAAAGCATTCAGCTCGAACCAGAAATCTTCCCTCTCCCGGTCATTAGCCGGGCCATAAATACCCGCAAAACTCCAACACTTCCCCTCCACTTTATCCCTAAGCACCACAGAGGCAGAAAAACAGCCAAATTCCTCGTCCACCTTATCAAAAAGGACCGATGACCAGGCCACGAGAATCCCCCCGGAGGCGCCGATGGAATCGACGCCGACCCAGTCCCAACTCCCCCCTCCCAAGACTGACACCACCTTCCTTCTGTCACAGCTTCCCCATTTTGTTTCTTGTAGGGTGATGATGTCCGGTTTAAATCCCGCAATCGCCTGCTTAACCCCCGACCGCTTCAACTGATCACTAATGCCTCTTACATTCCAGGATAGTAGCTTCATAATTGAAACAATAAATTGCCCGCCCGAAACGAAATGAATCGGTTATATTCCCCCCACCCTACGCCCATTCGACATGCCCCATTGTAACCGTGCAAGCTCACGTGCACCACCCCGTCGCTTTCTCTGATTGACCTGACGACAAGTGATGATCGATCTGAACACCTCCCGCAGCTCAGCTTGGGATCCCTTAAAAGACATCCCAAGGTTGCGGCCCACTTCAATCAGCCGATCGATATCCGCCACCAATTCAGCTTTCTGGGCACTTCCAAGCATAAGATTATCGGTACAAATTTGTAATTGCATAGTCCCAACCGTCAGATTTCCCGTCCCGTCGGCGACCGTGTCCGGGCAACATCCCCTGTACAGCTCTATCTCTGGCCCCTCAGTTTCCGGTTCCATATCATCTCCAAAGACCGTATTAGCTTCCCGAAGAGTTGCTCTGCACCACCGGATGACCTCCGTCACCTTTATGCTACACTTCCCAAACCTCTCGGCCTCAGCATCAGAAATAGAACTGCGGGTCCTCTCGTCCTCACAACTCACATCATCGTGGATCCTCGGGTCGATCCACCGACGATGGTTAGAGCCCAACACCAACTGACCAACGGATCCGTGAGTCGGCCCACATGCGGTAACCGAGTTTGAGAGGCTTAAAGACCCAACCCCAATCTCCCTCACCAGACCAACAACACACTTACAGACCCGGGCGACGTGATAATTTGACTCAAGCCACGTGTCTTCCCCTGGACTTAGTGGGAGCCACATTCCCAAAGCACTATCCTCCCCCCCCCCCCTCTTGAGATAAAAACCTCTCTTCATCTCAAACCCGCAGTCATAGTCCGTCGGGCAAATCAAAGACCCTCCAGAGTCTTACATCGACAGGCGACGTGTCGGCCCCACCGCTCTTCTCCCTCCCCGAGGCCCCCTACATCTTCTCCTCCTCAAATAAACCCTAAACCCCTTTTTGTATCTAGAGGAGACAGAACCCAAATGAAACCCGACCATCTCAAGTGCCATTGGATTGCAGGTACCATCTCCTATCTCGTCCATCTCATCCGACAATCTCTTTCTCTCACCTACCCTCTGATCTTGTAGGCATACGCCATCTGGCTCACCGTACGAAGAGATCCGAACCGTTGATTTTGTCGGGGGCACGAGCTCCTCCGCCGGCCCTCCGCCCGTCGGAACCTCATCCAACCAAGGCACTAAACCCTCGATCGACAGAGAAAGAGTGTCCCGGAGCAAAGCAACATCGTCCCCCGTCGGCCGAGGTCTCGAGGTAACCGGGCATGTGTCGTTGTCGAGGTCGAGTGAGCACCCTCCGCACGTCGCAGAATCGATCCGTGAACCCCTCCAAAGTCTCGACCGATCCGGCTCTCGAATCACACTGGATGGTCAACGGAGCCGCCGTTGGAGAAAACCCCCAAAGCAAAATTGACCATCTGATGCTCGATGACCATCCACTCCCGTCGGGCAATTTCTACGAATAGCTGACCGTCCACCAACATCTCGATTCTGCGAGGAATCCGATCGATCGAGTCGACGACCACGAGGATGCGAACGTGAGAGGTGTCCCAGAGATCCGCCGATCACCGGTCGACTTGGATAAAGCGACCACAACGGTTTCCGATCCCTAGGAACACCTCCGGGGACCACATGTGAATCGGAAGCCCAAATACTTGGATCCAAACCCCCTCCTCTAGCACCTATACCTCGCCCACGGTAGGCACCCATCGACGCCAAACAGCTGGGCATCTGTCGATGACGATCCTTTTCTTGAGACAACAAGTAGATGCACCTTCCTCCGTCCCAAACTGCAACAAAAACATAGAGTTAGATATAGCAACCACCTTAGGACGATCTGTATACTCCCAATTGTAATTAACCCATCTATGGATCATGAACAAAGATAGTAACTCTTTATTGGCAACAATAACCACCTAGAAATGGCGAAGGTTAGTGGTAAGAGATCGGGAATGTGTGAGTTCGAAACCGAGAGGTCCAAGGCAAGTAGCATCTCGTTATTCATAGGACCCTTCCGAGGCACCGGGATCGGCGACGTAGTTGGGTCATGGCTCACAACCCGGGCATTCGATGTATTAGGTTAGTGTTCAGTAGTCTTCACGGCCATTGTGGATACCGATCTGTTCCTCTTCACGGCAATCGACCATCCCCGATTCACATCACACAGTTGGGACTCAGTCAAAATGGTTTGCTTCCCCGTCCGCGAAGTAGTAATACGATCATTTGCCGATGAAACAGTCTTTCCCTGTGATCGGGTGGCGTCGCAGCCATAGCGATGGCAAATGAAGCACCGCGAAAATTAACGTTACGGCACCTGCTGCAAATCCAATCGCCAGCCCTGAGCACAAGGCACGACGTCTTCTCTATTCTCTCTCTCTCTCTCTCTCTTAACTAGGTTTCGCACTGGTTTACGTTCGGAGTTGCAAAAAGAACTCATCCCTCACCCTATCGAAGATCTAAAAGAGTGTACGCTAGAGTGCAAGAGTTAAAGAGGTATCTCAATGCTCCAGTTAGCGATCGATCTAAGCCTACTAATCTCAGTTTTCGATCTAGTCCTACTGAAAAGACGAATAATACTTGTGGTCAATCCCCAAAACCCGTGAGTTCTCAGATTGATAAGGGTAAAGGACCACTGCTCGATAGTTCTTGATGTGCACCACAACAGTGTTACAAGTGTCAAGGTTTTGGTCACTTCGCGTCTCAGTGTCCCAGTAAATCACAACCCTTGATTATCCAACAGGATAATGAGAAAGAGAACGAAGAGTTAGGGGTAAAAGTTTACGAACCTACGGGAATGCCAAGTGATGAGGAGGATTAGGTTCTCGTGAGAACCGTAGGTTTGGTTAGAAGGGTTCCTATTATCGAAGAAAGTGTTGGTAGTGAGTCCCTATTGCATGAGTCATTAGAATCGGTAGGAACATATCATCATTCTAACTTGCATGGAATAAACAACCAGATTTTATGAAACAATGAAAATACGCATAATTGCACTGACCCATTGAATATGTTTACTGAATTTAACAATGACAATTTTGTGTTGATTAACGATAGTCCTAATCATGTGAAACCTTTCTCAATCTTGAAAAAGGGAATGGAGGTCTAGATCTTACACCTATTATAGGTCCAACCACCACGCCCTTTGATCCATTCCTTATTACCCAAACAACCGAGCCATGTCCCTTTAATTAATACATATCCCGGACCCTACTTGTGCAATATGAGAAAAGGGTGGATGATGAGGTTCTAGAGGATCCAAACTTCGATACGAAGGTGGATAAAAATCAGACGTATCTCACAACATGGAAGGGCAAGCTGAGAGTTGAGCATTCGAAAGGTACCACACGTGAGTTCTACAACTCATTGGAGATGAGTTTTTCCAACCCGGGGAGAGTTGATGGGGACATCAGATTCAGGCAGCTGCCAGTGGCGTTTCAAAGGCGAAAGAAAAATGTGAAAAATGTTTTAGTTGAGTAGGATTCTTTTAATAAGTTGTTTGTTATAGGATTAGTTTCCTTATTTGAATCAGTTAGGGGTTAGGCACATATATGTGATATGTGACTGTTAATCCCGTTACTTTCTGCATAACCATTGGAAAAGTGGTCATAAGTCTACCAATATGTGTTGGAATTGTGTGATTCTTGTCTTGTTGGAAAACTATTTCGATAAGCTTTCAAACATGACCAATTTCACGTCAATCGGACATCGTTTGACCCTTCAAAAGTAGTCGCGTAATAAAAAATGGGATTAATGGTGAAATTAATTGTGATCATTAGATTAGAAAGCTTTAATGATTGATTAAGAGTTTTATTTTAAGTAGTATTCTTAGGGTTTTTGTTTGCCTATTTAAAGGCTTGTAAACAACTTTATTATAGTTTTTTGATTAATGAAAATTTGAGAGTTGTTTTTGTGCAAACCTTAGAGAACTTGTAAAGAGTTTTCGATCAAGTGAGCGAATCTTTCGAAACTTGAGGAGTGTTTATGCATTTCTCGGGCGACTTGGTGTGAAGCCGACGTGCAGCCTTGGTGCGAAGCCTTGGAAATCCTTAGTGTGAAGCCTTGGACTTCTATTCTCTTATTCCATCTTTTCTCTATTTATCATATGGTAGTATTTCTTTGCTTTGATAAATTCCAAAAACTCTAAAATATTAATAGTTTCAATCTTTTGATCTACCATTTTATTTGTTTTAATCCTTCAAGCCTTATTTATTCACCCGAGAGGAATCAAGAGATGATACCGTGATTATCGCTTGGTACCCTAAACTAGAGCGAAACTTGAATCCCTCATCGGATCCGTTTTTCTAGATCATGTAATTTTAATGCATGCGAACGCTAAATTGAGTTACACTAATTGTTTAATTAAATTCTTTAAACTTCTTTATGTGTTTGGGTGATTTCAAATATTTTCATTATTCAATTTAATTTGTGGTTAATCCCAAACTTACATAATTAGGGTTTTAGCATTTGTCTCGCATCAATCTGTCATGTCTGAAATTGTTGTTTTCTTGCGGGGTTTGTGATCCCTGTTGGAGCTGTCGACTCCTGCTTGGGGCTCCCGAGTCCAGTAGAATCTGATTCCTGATTCCTGCAGATTCTGATTTCTGATTCTCACAGGATCGGATTCCTGATTTCTCCTAAATTTGTTCGTAAAGTATCCGGTTGTCGTTGTTATAGTTTTTTCTCATTATGAAATTTTGCAAATCTGAGTTAGTGGTGCCTCCCGAGACCAAAAACCTTTGTTATGATGGAATTTGAAAGGGGCTCTTAGTAAAAAAAACCTCATTAGGGTTTATGAGAAAAAAAGAAAGATGGAGGAGAGAGAGAATGCACTACATTAATTCATTCATAGGAGAGAGAGAGAGAGAGAGAGAGAGAGAGAGAGAGAGAGAGAGAGAATGCACTACATTGTTTCACTCATTCATAGTGTAATTACATGGAATCCACCTTTTATATGAGAGTCAACCGTAATTAATAATGACACACCATACATTACTCATGACTCCCACTTACTGACATGACATTTCATACTTAACACTAATACTACCAACACTCCACACACAAACTACTAACACACCATGACACATTGACACTAATTCCAACATCTCCAACACTCCCCCTCAAATTGGGTCATCTATGACGTCAATATCCCACAAATACATGACAATAGATGCTTATTTACATCATCATCTTCCCCTAACTTGATATGCTCAACAACATGGTGCAACTACTTGTACTCACGGGGCCATGCAATACTCATCATGATCATGATCCCTTAACAACTTGGTGCACTCAAGCGGCCATGTGATACACATCATGGTCCCTTAACAACTTGGTGCAGTCAGGCAGCCATGTGGTACACACTATGGTCCAAAAAGTGGCTAAACATTTAGCCTACAACAACTTTGATCTTGTTACCATTCTATTTGATCTGTGGCCTACATCAATGACGCACACACAAATACAAAGAGGAAAAGACAATACAACACCACTTAGCCCATACATCTTGAATTTCACGGGAAGATGAGGAATCACCAAAAACATAACCATATTTTTCTTCTTGCCTTCATCGGCATATTTTCCTTTTTGTCTTCATCAACCATTCTTTCCCATCTCTTCTTACATCATCTCCTCTCATTCTCGCCCTAAAAAAAGTTCTAGATGACATAGCTAGCGGGAGGAGGTGAGATAGCAAGATGGGAAGGCAGCACCAAACAACTTCTTCATGAAAAATACTCACTATTTTCAACACTCTCTTCAAGGTCATCATCATTTATAGATATGCCATCATCATTCCATGATCGAAACAAACAAGTCTTGCTCCAACCATGGATCAAAATATCGTCCGATACCGATACGTATCGGACGATACGTATCGGTATTGGACTCAAACGATACATTCAATGTATCGTCCGATACAAACCGGTACCGATACGTATCGTCAGATACGTATCGTTTTGGAGCTCGGACGATACGTATCGGTAACCCGATATTTTAACCCATGGCTCCAACAATGCAATCCCAACAAAAATGTGAACTAGATATTATCAATTCTTTCTTACGAGCATTTTATCGAACACCTTGTAAGCAAGCATATCAGCAGCCATATACGCTGAAATATAGCACCATGCAAGCCACCAAAAACCACCAACACAACAGAAAAATATACTGTTCAAATTTCTTCAGCTGTAGTAGTGAACATCTTCGAACTTATACAACGTCCAAGAGAGGTGGAGAAACTATCAGCAACAACCATCTCCATGACAGCCACAGGAGCATGAACATTATCACCATATTCATTGTATAAGCCATAAATGTCATAACTAGCCTTCAAACAGTGCTCACAAACATCACCAATCAACACTATGATCTCTGGCAAAATCTAACGGTGCCTCAAAACAGCCTTTAATCAGCCACAAATATCAAACAAAATCAACCTTCAGCACCAACAGAGGCTTGTGCATGAAGAGACCTTCACAAAAGGTAAACAATCCCCTAAAATATATTGAAAGACACTCTAAACCTTATGACAACGGACACTTCGACAAAAAATGCTGCCTAGGTATCACAGTAATAGTGAAATAAGCCCAAAAGAATGATGCCAAACTGTATTGCCCAATGTTGAATATCAACAAGCAGGAGGAAAACATGTTAAACATCAGTCACTGTGCTGTAATCTCTGTTAAACAGTCTCATAGAATCTTCAAAAAATATAACAGAATAAATTAAAATATTCCTGCTGTTGCAAAGCCAGGTTGGCATTTCATCAAATAGGTCATGGGCATGTCGCCAAACAGCCCATTAAACAGGTCACATCTGAAACCCATAAGCACATGGTGTAAAATAAAATGGGTAATGAAAATAGGATGTTACTTGTTGTTGCATAAACATATGGAAGTTTCTGAGAAGAGAAAACTAAAAGAAACAAAGTTAACTACTGAATTTTGATGATATTGATGAGCAGAAATAGAAAGCCACTGCTTGATACCATGCTGCTAGAATAAACTAGCTAGCCCACGTTACTGAGAAAGATGCTGCAGAGTCTGCTATTGGAAGATGTTGGGCCTGTTGTTGCTGGAACTGAAACAAAAACGTTGCTGTAGCAGTGAAATCTGGGGATGAAAGAATAAAAATAAAAATCCAGCCTAAGTGTGTGCTCTGATACCAAGTAAAAAGTATAAGGAGCACCCCTAATTAAAAATGAGACCATACATTACTCATGACCCCTACTTACTAACATGACACACTATACTTGACACTAATACTACCAACACACCACCCACAAGCTACTAACATATCACGGCACATTGATACTAATTTTAACAACTCCAACACTCTATTGTGTGGAACTGATTCTATGAAGAGCTATGGAGCTCTGTTGTTGAGGTGCCTATGTGACCAGGTTATAGGGCCTTTGAGGAGGGTGTATACCCCTGTTTTTGTGTTGTTTGGTGCATGATTTAGTTTAGTAGTGTAGCCTTGGGGGAGTTGTTGTTTGCTTGGTGGTAATTGCAGCAGTATGACACTGGAAGATCATTCGAAAGTGAGTGGTGATAGACGCTCAGTGATAGAGCTGAAAAATAGATTTCATATCCTAGATGTTGAGAGTAGTTGTATTGAAGTTGCCCATGTCTCCAACTCTCGTGGTACCATGTGTATTGTTGACTGCGGGGTCACAGATCATATGGCAGGTTCATCCCCAATGTTCCAATCATTATCACCTATGCCTAGCCAGTGTAATATTCGGGTTGCCGATGGATCTTTAATCCCTATTATTGGTAATGGAACTATTTATACTGGTTCTTTTTCCTTATATTTGACTTTATATGTTCATAAAATGTCTCTCAATCTTCTTTTTGTTAGTACTCTTACAAAAACTCTAAATTGCAATGTCACCTTTTTTCCTTCCCATTGTGTTTTTCAGGATTTGTCAACATGAAAGGTGATTGGTCATGGTTTGGAGAGTAGAGGCCTGGATATCTTTGAAGAACCAAGGTTTAGTGCACATCAGAACATTCAAAAGTCCATTGCTGCTGTTACTACCAAGGTTGAGGAGGTTGAGTTGTAGCATGCACAATATGGACATGTTCCCTTACAAAGGTTGATGATGGTGGTCCCACATTAATTCAAGGATGTTGATAACATCCCCTTCAAATGTGAAGTGTGTGAGATGACAAAACATACACGAGTTCCATATCCTCCTAGTTGCAATAAAAGTGGTACACCATTTGAGATTGTACAATCTGATGTGTGGGGGCCTTCTCCAGCTACCTCCATTTATGAGTTTCGTTACTTTGTGTCATTTATTGATGATTGTACCACATTCTGATGTGTGGGGGCCTTCTCCAGCTACCTCCATTTATGAGTTTCGTTACTTTGTGCCATTTATTGATGATTGTACCCATCTTACCACCCTATATATGATGAAGACCAACGAAAGTTTGCCTCAGTCTTCCCTACATACCATACACTCATTAAAAATCAATTTAATGCCTCTTTGAAGATCGATCTAATAATGGGGGAGAATACTCATCTCATCTTTTTCAATCTTACCTACAAGAACATGGTATTGAGTAGTAGACATCATGTCTACGTACTCCTCAGCAAAATGAGATTGTTGGGAGGAAAAACCGTCACCTATTGGAAGTTACGTGGGCTTTATTAATTGGAAGAAATGTTCCCAAAAATTTTTAGAGTGAAGCATGCCCACCGCATGTTTTCTCATTAATAGAATGCCTACACCGGTCCTCCAACAGAAATCTCCTCAAAGCATGTTTTGTTCCCTTCCAAACCTCTCTGTCCAATTCCCCCTAAAATCTTTGGTTTCTTATGTTTTGCCCAAATTCTTGATATTAATCGTGATAAGTTGAGTGTCAAAATAGTCAGGTGCATCATTTCAGAAATGGTACAAGGCATATGATCCTATCTCTAGAAGGAGGTTTGTAACCATGGATGTCACAATTTTTTTAGGATACTCCCTTCTCAAACCTCAAGGAGAGAGCTCCCAGTGCCCTCTTCAGGGGGAGAATGTTATGAGTATGGAAGAGAATCCTGATATGCTTCCCACCATGGATGTGAGAAAAAATCAAGATGAAGGGATTGCAAATCTGGATAAAGATGGAGTTGTAGAAGAGCAAGAACAACCCCAAGTTGATAGGGAAAATTTACAAATTTCTTTGTGAGAAAATGGTTTAGAAAACCTCATGTTCAGGATACCGTTCAAGCATAGCCTCCATCCTAGGCCTCAGACCATGAACCTTCTCTAGAGACAAATCCCTCTTTTAATATTGATCTTCCTATTGCTCAATGTAAATGTACTAGGCATCCTATCCAAAAATTCATTTCCCATAAAGGTTTATCTGCTTCTCATTTCAGTTTTGTCTCATCATTGGATTTTAATTCTGTACCTAATTTTGTGTCTGAAGCCCTATCTCAACCCGAATGGAAAAAAGGCCACGACGCAGGAAATGCAGGCCTTAGAACATAACAAGATATGTTCTACACTTTGAATATAAATCTGGTGGGTCCATTGAGAGATATAAAGCAAGGTTAGTTGCAAGAGGGTTCACCTAGATACATGGAGTTGACTATCAAGAAACCTTTGCGCCCGTTGTCAAGACTAATACCATTGGAGTTCTTCTATCTGTTGTTGCTCATAGGGATTAGCCTCTTTACTAGTTAAAATGTCTTTCTTCATGGGGATTTAAAGAAGTTTACATGACTTGTCCTCCAGGATTCATTCGTCAGGGGGAAACTGCTAAAGTATACGCTTAAAAAATCTACCTATGGATTAAAGCGATCCCCATGGGCATGGTTTCAAAAATTTAGTAATATAATTTTGAAATTTGGGTACAGAAGGAGTCATTATGGTTACACACTCTTTTTGAAGAGAGGGGATCACACCACTGCTCTCTCAGTATATGTGGATGATATTATAGTGACTGGTGATGATAATGAGGAGATCAACAAGCTAAAAAGTTATATTAGGAAAGTCTTTACCATCAAAGACTTGGTCCCCTTAAGATATTTTTCTTGGGATTGAGATTGTTAGATTTAAGAAGGGAATAACTCTATCACAGAGAAAGTACACACTGGACTTACTACATCAGACAAAGATACTGGGACGCAAGCCTGCATTTTCTCCTGTCGAGCAGAATTTTTGGCTTAGTAGTGAAAGTGGTGAAGTTCTCAAAGATGCAAGAATGTACCAAATGTTGGTGGGGAAGTTGAACTACTTAACCATGACACACCCCGATATCATCTATGCAGTTAGTATTGTAAGCCAATATATGCACTCTCCGAGGACCACACAATTAGATGTTGTGTATAAGAATATCAAGTATTTGAAGGGGAGCCCTGGAAGAGGGATCCTTCACAGTAAACATGGAGAATTGGATGTTGAGATATTTACAGGTGCAGATTGGGCTGACTCCTTAAGTGATAGGAGGTCAACCACGGACTATGGTGCCTTCTTCGGATGTAATCTTGATACATGGAAGAGAAAAAAATAACACATGGTTGCAAATTCTAGTTGTGAAGGAGAATATAGGGCTATGTTCGAAGATGTCAGAGAAGAGATGTGGATTTGATTCATCCTGGCTGATCTTGGTATTAGTGCGAATCTGCCAATGTTATTATATGGGGATATTGAAGCAACAAAATATATAGCAAAAACACTTCTACCATGAGTGAACCAAACAAATTGAAGTTGATTGTCATTTTATAAGAGAAAAGGTGGTATCTCAGGAGTTTAGAATCCGTAAAGTGAGCATTGAAGATCAATGGCTGACATCTTGACAAAAGCGGTTGGAGGAAGCATGGCATCCCCTTCTGGCTATCAGCTTCAGGGGGAGTATTCAGGGAAGGTGCGTCAGCTTCTCAAGTTGATTTATGGTTTGAAGCACTCCTAGTGGTTCCATCGCTTTAGTGTTGTTGTTCTTGCCATGGGCTTCATGAGTGCCAATTCGATCATATGTGCTTCATTGACACTAATTCAATTGGAATTCACACTATTCTTCTAGTCTATGCTGATGATGTCATCATCACAAGAGATGACTCTGTATTTATAGCCTAGGTGAAGGCTGGTTTGGTAATGCTTTCGATGTAAAAGATTTGAGACATCTTCATTTCTTTTTGGGCATTGAGATTTCTTTTTGGGTATTTCTTAGTCCCAGAGACAATATTCTCTCGAGTTATTGGGGAACACTGGCATGCTTGGATGCAAGCATGCCAAATCTCCTACCAACCCCCAATATTACCTCCATGTCGATGTTGGGGATCTTATTCCTAATCCCTCAAGAGTATCAACGGCTTGTTGGAAGACTTATCTATCTAACCAACACTCGGCCCGACTTAGCCTTCACAATCTCTTTGGTTGCATAGTTTATGCATGCTCCCAGGGTTCCTCATATGGATGTTGTTCATCAGATTCTTCGATGTATTAAGTCCTCTCATGATCAGGGTCTATTCTCTGGTGATGGGGGTCACCTCCATAGTAGCTGCTAGAGTGATGTCAACTATGTAGGGGCCCTACTGATCTCGCCGATCTACTTTAGGGTACAATGCCTTTCTGGGTGGCAACCTTCTGGTATGGAAGAGTAAGAAGCATGATGTTATCTCCATGTCAAACACCAAATCCGAGTATCGAGCTATGGCTCATGGGATTTGTGAGCTTCTGTGGCTACATTCTCTGCTCACCGAGCTTGGATTTCCTCTTATCTCTCCCTATGCCTCTTCATTGTGACAATCAAGCTGCCATTGATATTACTGGAGATTTGGTTTTCATGAGAGAACAAAGCATATTGAAGTTGACATTCACTTCCTTCACGAGAAAATTCAAGAGACCTCATTGAGACTCCAAAGGTCTCATTTTCTCAACAACTTGCCGATGTTTTCACCAAAGATCTTGGTCCTTCACTTCTTTAGGATATTGTTGGCAAGCTGGGTATGAGAGTTATTCATGCACTAGCTTATGGGGGAGTATTGGTGTGTATATAGTAGTTTATGATTGTGTGTAATAGTCAAAATGTGTGTGCCATTTATGATGTGAGTGTATTACCTTTCGGTGTGTGAGTTGTAATTTCTATGATTTGTATAAAGGCTAGTCTCCTAAACTCTAACTGAGCTATTCTATTCCCAAACTCCCTCTCTCCTTCTACCTCTCCTAAACCCTAACCCTAAAATCAAGTTAAGTTACTTTTAATTAGGAGTCTTTTCCTGAAATTTGGGTGTACAAATTACACTGGGATTATTCTTTTGATGTTTATCTCAGCTCGAGTATGTTTACCAAGAGAGTATATAGGGACTTGTTTCTTGCTTTCTTTTTTTACAGAACAAATTATTGAATAAATTTTTTACTTAACTGCTGGTTACTTTCAGCCCTGATCCCTTAAATCTCGACCCTAGAAACTGCTTGTTTATGCAGAATCTGAACCCTTAAGTCTCTGTGAACTGCTTCCACCTTCTTATTACTGAATTGCTGCTGATTTTAATATGCTATTTGTTATGTGCACTGACTGCTGAAAATACTGTGTGTTTTACAAGCGTACAACACTTATATTCTACAATCATTACAAGGTACCATATTTCAAATCTTTTTACATTGGTATGCTGTAATCTGTGCATAAATTTACAACAAATTGGTGGATTAGTGGAGGTAAATCGTAGAGATTATTGAACAGATTTGGTGATAGTCATCAATGCTGGCGGATCTTTGTTAGCACATATTTGTAGAGTGACTAAAGGTCCTTACCCTAGTTCCTCAGCTGCCTAGTTTTTCTTTACCTCTCTGCTGGGTTCACCAATTCGATCCTTGTGGGCTACGCTTTGCATTACTAGTGTTCAGATCTTATATTTGTTATTTGTATATTTGAAACCAAAAGGTGATCAATTTAGTTTCAGTGCAGAACTTGTGAGTTGTTTAAACATACACGATCCAGTTATCCTTCACATATGCATTGTTCTGGTTCTTTGTTTGATATTATATACAGTGATGTGTGGGGACCAACTTCCATTACGTCATTTGATGGATTCAGATATTATGTTACCTATATTGATGGTCATTCAAGATGCACTTGGGTAAATCTGCTTAAATGTGCGATTCTGGAAAGCTAAGATTTACTTGGGTAAATCTACTTAATGGGTACAAGATTTTACACCCGGATAACCCTAAGCACGTGGTCTGCTGCTTGGGGCCATATTCTTACCAGGGATCAGCTTCTGGAGAGAGGAATACCAGTCAGAAATAAATGCGTTCTCTGCATGATGCAGAAGGAGGCTCCTGCCCACGTTCTTATTAACTGCAGCGTCACAGCGAACGTCTGGGGAACAATACTAGCCAAGTTTGGGATGCAGTGGGTTTTCCCGGATTCTTTTTGACGCGGGACAATGACCCTAAAATGCGGAATATGATCTTTATGCAAATTTGCTGAAATTAATGAAATGAAATCAAGTTTAATCGCAAAATTATCTTCGATACCTTTAGGGTTTTGCAGAATTTTTATGGGTAGATCACACAAGATCCAGGTAGAGTCCAGTCCGATGCACAAGTACTTTTAAAGTCGAGGCGAGATCGGCCTAGAGATAGGACTCTAGCTTTTTCAGGCTTAGGTTCTCGTCTTCGGTCTGATGTAGATTAACGGATTCCAAGTTGGGTTGTGAAAGGGATTTGCGGTTTGCAATAGGCTTATGGTTTTTGGATTGGTTTGTGGTTTGGAACGGGTATTGACTTTGTGTGATTTAGGGTTTCAAAAAGGGGCTTAGGATTTTGGGGATCACAAGGAAGAAATTAGGCTATGGTTTGGAAAGCAAACACAGATCGAAAGTAGCAAATAGAATAGAGAAGATAACAATGGCTTTTGGGAATCACTCCCTTGGCCTCATACCAAACCCATCTCAGGCAAAGATTACTCAAGCATAAAAACATTCAAATAATCAATCAACTAATTAAAAATCTTTACAAGCCTCTATATATAGGCTACCAATAATTAATTCGAAATAAAGAGTTCTAATACTAATAAAACACAAAAAGGAAAAATTTCGCATAAAATTCATTGCCGTAGCTCGCTTGAGCGATAATTATCATCGCTCGCGCGAGGATTTGCTCGAGGGAGTTTAAGTGATAGCTCGCGCGTCTGACATCGTCGCCGTAGCTCGCGCGCGAGGATTATCGTCGCTCGAGCGACTTTAAGTGCTCGCTTGCGCGAGGATTCCCTGCAGCGTTGTTCTCCTCGCGGTACTCGGGTTTCCTCTACGCTTCTTCCGACGCCGATAGAAACGATGTGGTCCGAATCCAATGTCCATGTATGTGGCGTCCTCGTCAATTCCCCTGGACCAAAAAGGTTTCATCACCGATGAAACGCGCTCGTGGTAGATGTCTAGCAGGTCGGGGGTTCAAGCGGCGAACTTCATTCTTGTGGACCCAAGTGTTTTCGGACTCCGGTTTGCCGACCCATTTAACCAAGTATTTTTGGAATCTCCGGTCATGTGTAGAGACGGCATGATCATTGATTATATCCTCTATCTCATCTGTTCTCTGTCTGCTTGGGGAAGGAAGAGGTATAGGTTGCAATGTTGGATTGGGGCTGGGATTAGGAGGTGGCTGGAGTGGGTTTTCAGGAGGTGGAGTGAAACCCAAGTAAGGAACCAAGTCCTTCACATTGAACGTTGAACTAACCCCAGTACCTGGAGGAAGCTCAAGCACGTATGCATTAGGACCACTCTTAGCCAAATTCTAAAAGGCCCAGCGCCTCGAGATTGGAGCTTCTTTGCGGATCCCGATGGGAACCGCTCAGGCCTAACCCGGACCATCACATAATCACCCATGTGAAATTCTTTAGAACGTCTGTGAGCATCTGCAAATAATTTATATTGATTGTTGCTTGAATTAATTTTCTGTTTAATTTCGACATGCAAGTTATGAATATGTTGTGCAAATGCATCGGCAGACTCTGACACTCTATGGGATGGAGACATGGGGATCAAATCTAATGGGGTCTTAGGCCTATGACCATGTACTACCTCAAAAGGACTCATGCCTATGGACCTATTAACAAAATTTTATATGCAAACTCAGCTGTGGGTAAGATGGTATTCCAGGTCCTAACATGATCACCGACAAGACTACGAAGGAGATTCCCAAGGCTCCTATTGGTGCTTTCAGTTTGGTCATCCGTTTGAGGGTGGTAAGCTATAGAGAATTGGAGCAATGTGCCCATCATGTGCCAAAGGGTCTTCCAAAAATAACTCGTAAATTTAACATCCCTATCAGACACAATGGTTTTGGGCAACCCATGAAGACGCACTACCTCCGTGAAAAATAATTTAGCAATATGAGATGTGTCGGAGGTTTTGGAACAATGAATGAAGTGGGCCATTTTGGAAAATCGGTCCACTACGACAATGATGGAGTTATGCTTCCTAGGGGTCTTAGGAAGTCCAAGCACGAAATCCACAGAGGTCTTGCCATGGTGTGTGTGGCACGGGTAACGGGGTGTACAAGCCGGTATTTTGTTTGGTCTGTTTTGACACTTAGCAAGTACGACAATGCTTAACGACCCGGGCGACATCTCTCATTAAGCTAGGCTAAAAGAACCTATCCTCTACGAGCACAATAATTTTATTACGCCCGAAATGTCCGGCCATCCCTCCAATATGTAACTCCCAAATGAGAAAGTCACGCAATGAAGTGCGAGGGATGCAAAAGCTATTGCCTTTGAACAAGTACCCATCCTGGATGGTGTACACGGAGTGTGTGCCGGTCGGGTTACTAAGGAGAGCAGTGTACTCAACCCCAAAATTTAGGCACTCGGGGTACTTATCCTTTAACTTTTCGAACCCGACGACCTCGGTACTCATTGTGCGCAAAGTCACCACTCGCCGACTCAGTGCATCAGCGGCCCTATTTTCAGCACCGGCCTTATGCTTTAACACGAATGTGAACCCTTGAAGGTACTCAACCCACTTCGCGTGCCTTGGGTTCAACTTCTTCTGTGAAGCAAGAAAGCGTAAGGCTTCATGGTCAGAGAACAACACAAATACGGTCTAAGGTAATGTTTCCAATACCAAAGAGATCGAATGCCCACATAGAACTCCTTGTCATAGGTGGAGTATTTTTGCTTCGCCTAGTTAAATTTTTCACTAAAATAGGCCACGGGGTGACAGTCTTGGCTAAGCACTCCTCCTATGCCTACACCCGATGCGTCGCATGCGACTTCAAAGACTTTAGAAAAGTCCGGTAATCGCATGGCGGGTGCACTACTCATTTGTTGTTTGATCTCAACAAAGGCTTTCGTCATCGCTTTGCCCCATTTAAAGTCCCCCTTTTTCATGCAATCAGTGATTGGGGCCATGATGGTGCTAAAGCTTCTGATGAAGCGACGATAAAAGGTAGCCAAACCATGGAAGCTACGGACATCGTGTATGTTCTTAGGCTCGGGCCACTCCACAATGGTTCTCACCTTTTCGGGGTCCGCGGCCATTCCATTGGCTGAGATAATAAATCCCAATAAAACAATAGAACGTTGCATGATGCATTTCTTAAGATTTGTAAACAACTTCTAGCCCTTGCGGGTTTCACAAACCAGCGTAAGGTGGGTTAAGTGTTGTTCCTTGTCATGACTGTAGATCAGGATGTCATCGAAATAAACAACAAGGAATTTACCGAGAAACAGCCTCAACACTTGGGTCATGAGTCGCATGAAAGTACTCGAGGCGTTAGAAAGCTCAAATGGCATGACCATCCACTCATAAAGACCATCCTTAGTCTTAAAGTCGGTTTTCCACTCATCACCGGGGTGGATGCGGACTTGATGGTAGCCACTCTTAAGGTCTATCTTTGAAAAGATTGCGGCACCAACCATCATATCGAGCATATCATCGAGCCTTGGTATGGGAAACCGATACTTAATTGTAATCTTATTAATTGCACGACTTTCCACACACATGCGCCACGTACCATCTTTCTTAGGAGTGAGTAGGGCAGGTACGGCACACGGGCTCAGACTCTCTTGGATGAACCCCTTCTGAAGGAGCTCATTGACTTGCTGAGTCAACTCGGCATGTTCAATCGGATTCAACCTATAGTGGGGTAGGTTCGGTAAGGTAGATCCGGAAATCAAGTCTATGGTGTGTTGGATATCACACAGAGGAGAGAGTTCGTTTGGTAAGTCTTCAGGGAAGACGTCCGTAAACTCTTTTAAAATCGGCTCAACCTCCTTGGGACACGCACTCTCTGATGCGGGTGCACTCTCAACAATGACAACTACGTACACCACACTTTCATCTAACGATGCTTTCTCGAACTCAGAAGGACTCACAATATTAACGGCTTTAGAAGATTCGCCCTTCTTTTCGACAGTGTTGGTCGATGGTGTTTTGGGAGGCAAAGGGTGTAAAGTGATCTTTTTGCCCTTATGCATGAACGTGCATATGTTTGATCGACCAGAAAGAGTCTCGTCCATATCATAAAGCCACGACCTTCCCAAAATGATATGACCTACATCCATTGGCACCACATCACACCATACGGTGTCCGAATAAGAACCTAACCGAATCAGTACATGACACCTTTTCGATACGGGAATGGATGAAGAATTGACCCATGCGACTTTATAAGGTCTCGGGTGGGCTTCAGGTGTAAGCCCTAAGCGGCGCACAGCATGAGTTGAAACTACGTTAGTACAACTACCGCTATCCACGATGACCCTACAATTCTTTTCACCAAATCTGGCATAGGTGTGGAAGATGTTCTCCCTACGCCAGCCATCCTTTTCATCTCGTTGAGGCTGTGCAAGGGCACACCTCACAACTAAAGCATGACCAACAGCATCACCCTCCTCATCACTGGGTGTGCTGACTAGTTCAAATACTTCCTCTTCAACCACTACCTCATCATCATCCTCCTCTCCCTCAATGAAGAGAGTCCTTTGAGGTTCTTTCGTAGGGCATTGGGCGGCAAAGTGTCTCATCCCATGACATTTATAGCACTTTACTTGAGAATTAACCCTTGAGGATTCTCCGACTACACCTTTTCCCTTTTCAAACCTAGAATTGGTAGGGGTAGGTTGTGTAAGTTTGGGAGGAGGATTAAATCGTCCCTCACCGGATCGTTGACCGCTATATTGTGGCTCGGTTCTCTTCACCACCGTAATTTTCAAATACCGTTCAAGATCTTGCATAACGGCATAACATCTTTCAAGAGTTTCTACGGGGTGAGAAATCAACTATTTTTGCAAATCAAGTCGCAATCCGGTGCGGAATCTAGAAAGAGTGATTTTAAGGTCTTCCGATACTTTTGCCCTCATCATGAACTCTTTGAATTTGGCAATGTAATCGGTAACGGGCATACCACCTTGGCGTAAATTTTGCCACTGGTCAAAGAGGCATTGGTGGTATGATAAAGGAACATACTTCTCAGTAAGTCGTTCCTTCACGTCGTCACAACGGGTAATGGGAGGACAACCCGCGTTCACCCTAATGCGCTGAACATTGAGCCAAAAAAGTCGAGCTTGACCAACCAATTTCATCTTAGCGAGTCTAACGCAATGATCGTCATTCATGGCATACCAATCAAAGTGTTGTTCCATGTCAGAAAGCCAATCGAGAAAGACGGTAAGGTCCATTCTTCCATCGAAAGTTGGAATCTCAACTCGGACGTTTTTAAGGAGTTGAACTTCGGGGTCATAGTCATCTCTATGATGATCCCTACGGTTCCAGTTGTCTTGGCGACCATTATGTTCATAGTGTGGACACTTACGCTCTTGGTGTTGATTTTCAAGTCTACCCATCGCTTCCAGTTGGTTGATTCGATCACGTAATCTATCATTACCAACTCCTAGAGATGTTTGGGCTTGCTCAATGGTATTCAGACGTGCACTAATCGCACCCAATTCTTCTCGCATAGCTCTCAGAGTATTAAGAACTTCATCCGAAGCCATGGTGATCACAAAGTCTATTAGGGTTATAATATGAAATACAATATGGACTCAAAAAGGGAAAACAATGCAATAAAATGAATATGACAAGCAAAGATGCCCTAACCTAGAAAACCTAAGGCTCTGATACCAAAACTGACGCGGGACAACGACCCTAAAATGCGGAATATGATCTTTATGCAGATTTGCCGAAATTAATGAAATTAAATCAAGTTTAATCGCAAAATTATCTTCGATACCTTTAGGGTTTTGCAGAATTTTGATGGGTAGATCATACAAGATTCAGGTAGGGTCCAGTCCGATGTGCAAGTACTTTTAAAGTCTGGCGAGATCGGCCTACAGATAGGACTCTAGCTTTTCCAAGCTTAGGCGCTCGTCTTCGGTCCGATGTAGATTCACAGATTCCAAGTTGGGTTGTGAAAGGGATTTGCGGTTTGCAATACGCTTATGGTTTTCGGATCAGTTTATGGTTTGGAACGGGTATTGGCTTTGTGTGATTTAGGGTTTCAAAAAGGGGCTTAGGGTTTTGGGGATCACAAGGAAGAAATTAGGCTATGGTTTGGAAAGCAGACACAGATCGAAAGTAGCAAATAGAATAGAGAAGATAACAATGGCTTTTGGGAATCACTCCCTTGGCCTCACACCAAACCCATCTCAGGCAAAGATTACTCAAACATAAAAGCATTCAAATAATCAATCAACTAATTAAAAGTCTTTACAAGCCTCTATATATAGGCTACCAATAATTAATTCGAAATAAAGAGTTCTAATACTAATAAAACACAAAAAGGAAAGTTTTCGCATAAAATTCGGTGTCGTAGCTCGCTCGAGTGATAATTATCATTGCTCGCGTGAGGACTCGTTCGAGCGAGTTTAAGTGATCGCTTGCGCGTCTGAGGTAGTCGCCGTAGCTCACGCGCGAGGATTATCGTCGCTCGAGCGACTTTAAGTGCTCGCTCGCGCGAGGATTCCCTGCGGCGTTGTTCTCCTCGCGGTACTCGGGCTTCCTCTACGCTTCTTCCGACGCCGATAGAAACAATGTGGTTCGAATCCAATGTCCATGTATGTGGCGTCCCCGTCACTTTTGATCGTCTTCTTTAACAATGGGATGTGGGAATTGTTAAGAGTAACGACTTTGCACAGCTGTGGGATCTCACTCCTTTCATCGTGGGGTGGGCTATTTGGCTTGAAAGGAATAATAAGGTTTTCAATCACAAAGTTAGACCAACTGTTTTAGTGGTTTATTCTGCGAAAGAGTTCTTGCTTAACTGGGCTTCTGTGGCGCCAGACCAGTCTCCTCCTGATTTCATTGATCTCTTCAAAAACTGGGATCCTCCTTGAACTCTTCCTGGGGATATGTCCCAGGGTTTATCTTTTTGTTTTTTCTTTGGTTGGTAGTGTCTCACTACCGCCTATGTATGCAATTCTTCTTATTAATAGTAAGTTTCCCTTTTGCTGATAAAAAAAAATCTGCTTAAATGTAAAGATGCTGTTCTCTCTACCTTTATCAGCTTCTTAACCATGATCCAGGTTCAGTTTAGACAAATTGTTAAAGTTTTATGCCCGGATAATGGTGGAGAATATGCATCCTCAGATTTTTCATCCTACCTCCAGAAGATGGGAATGTTGCATCAATTTTCTTGTCCTTATACTCTGCACCAAAATGGTATTGAAGAACATAAGAACATATATGGATGTCATGAGGCCGCTACTTTGTGCAATGCACGTTCCCAAGTCTTATTGGTCAATGACACTTTTGACAGCGACCTATGTATCAACCCCGCCCCAAATCACAACTTGAATGGTCAAACTCCTTTGCACATTCTTTGGATCTATCCTTTTTGAGGTTGAACCCGAAGTTACTTTTTCCACTGTTTTGAAAATCGCCCGAGGCGGCCGCCTGGGCGGTTCAGCCCCCCAGGCGCCCCGATTTAGGCCTGGGAGGACTCTGGGGCGGACCAGATTTGGGGCGCCAACCCAGGCTGCCCCGGTCCGCCTTGGGCGGACCCGGACCCACTCGGGTCGCCCCAGTCCCCAAATTTTATTTTATTTTTTTATCTCTGTTTTTCTTCTTTTTCCTCGGTTCTTTTTTTCTTTTTCTTAGTTTTTTTCATCTTCTTCCTCTGTTTTTTTTCTTCTTCCTCAGTTTTTTATGTTCTTACACAACAATTTTTTTGTTCTTTTTTTTTTTTTTTTTTTTTCTTTCCTCCTATTCTGGCAAGTGGCATATATGTATATATATGCACACACACATAGCGACCGCCCGGATCTTGGGGCGCCAGCCCTGGCGCCACCCAGCAATTTCCGCCCAATCATCCCCCCGACCGCCCGAACCCGCCCAACGATTTTAAGAACACTGCTTTTTTCAAAACTTGCGTCCTTAGCAACCGAAGCTTGATGACAAAGCTATTAGATATATATTTCTTGGATATTCTGCTATGTTGAAAGGTTATAGATTATGATCTAGTGACACGACGTTTCTAGACTTCTATGAATGTTTCCTTTTTTAGGGTACTCCATATTATTCATGTGTGCCATCTGTGTTATCTCCTTCTCACGGCTCCGATGTCGATAAGGCTATCTCTAATGTCCATCCTTGTCCTGTTTGTGATATGTCTACGAGTTCCTCATCTTCTCCAACGGCACCGGTACCAAGTCAGCTTCCTAGAATCCTCCTTATATGCACTTCTTTTCTTGTCGTGAGCAATCATGACATCCTTCTATGCCATCAGAAGCCTCAGATTCAAATTCATCAGGTATTCCTGCACCACCTTCTCCTTCTCTTTCATCTTCTACCCAGGATGATCTCTCCCTTCCTTTGCTCTGTGCAAGAGTAGGAGAAGCTGTGTCACTCCTCATTCTATCCGCATGGCCCTTATGGGCTGGGCCACATACATACTGCAATGGCAGTTACAATGGGAAGCAAGGCTGTAACGCAAAGCAAATCCGGAAATTATGTTTCGTATCGGAGATTATCTCAAGCTTGTCATTTTGCTCTAGTTATTGCATCCACAATTACCATTCCTAGGTTTGGTTTGAAGCCCATCATGATGGCTTCCATGGCAGAAGAGATGGCGACAATTGAGAAGAATACACTCGGGCACTTGTTGATCTTCCACTTGATAAATGAATAGTTGGATGCCGATGGGTTTTTACCTTTAAACATTGAGAGGATGGGATGAGACTGTTGAGTGCTACAAAGCTCAACTTGTAGTAAAAGGATTTACCCAGATGCTTGTTCTTGATTTTAATGCTACTTTTTCCCCTGTTGCGAAGCTCACTTCTGTTAGGGTTCTTATTTCTCTTTTGGCCCGGTTTCATTGGCCTCTCATGGGCATCTTGAGGAGGTAGCGTATATGGATCCTCCTCCCGGTTTTTGACCTCAAGGGGGTCTTCTCTTGAAATCGATTTATAGTCTCAAAAAATCTCCTCGCGCTTGGTTCTAGAGATTTGGGTCTACATTTTTAGCTATGAGCTTTACTAGATGTAATTTTGATTATACCTGCTTTATTCACACCGGCATAGACGGACTATGGACCATTCTTCTGGTTTATGTGGATGATATAATTATCACAGAGGATGACGGTACCTTTATCTCTCATGTGAAAGCAGATCTTAGCAAGGCTTTTGAAATTAAGGATCTTGGAAACCTTAGATTCTTCTTTGCCACAGCGGTGGCTCGATCATCCCGGGAGATATATCTCCTCCAAAGGAAATATTCTTGTCTTATTAAAGGGCATGTGATGCTTGGGTGCAAACTAGAAAAATCTCCTATGGTCCACAAATGTCATCTACATGCCAATGTGGGATTATGCTAGAGCTCCTATAGATCGTTGATCCACCTTCGGTTATTGTGCCTTCTTCGGGGGCAATCTTGTTACTGGAAGAACAAGAAACAAGATGTTATATCCCATTCTAGTGCGGAATCTGAATATCGTGCCATGGGCCATGGTACTTGTGAACTTCTTTGGTTTTGGTCCCTCCCACTGAATTGTGATCTCCTTCCCAAATACCGATGACTCTCCACTGTGACAATCAAGCAACTATTGATATTGCCTCCAACTCTGTTCTTCATGAGTGTACTAATCATGTTGCAGTTGATATCCATTTTATTCAGGAAAAATTACGACCTGGGTTTATTCTCACACCCAAGGTTGCTTCATGTGAACAACTTGTCGACGCCTTTATTAAGGCTGTTGGGCCTTCTCTTTTGCGGAAATGCTTGTCAAGCAGGGGCATGATTGATATTTATGCACCAGCTTTAGAGGGAGTATTGGGATATGTGCTTTATGTTTTTTCTTATAGCATGTTATGTAATGTTGGGTGTGTGAGTTGTAAGTATTTTATTAATATAAATCCTAGTAGGGATCTCTAAACCTAACTAAGCCTTCTCATTATTTCACTCTCTTACAACCTAAACCACTTACCACCAATCTAAACCACCTTCCACCTTGACCTAACCCTCTTCTCAAAGTTGAGATGTCTGGCTGAATTTTTCAAGTACTTGATATAATTTATGAAACATTGAAGTTTTTGTTCACTTGTTGCACCAAACAAGCTATCTTACATCTCTCATCTACCAACATCCGTTATCACCTTATTCAAGGTAACATTCTGCATGTTGTGCCTATATAGAAGCATGCCAACACATGGAAGAAAATGTATAATTTGCTGAGTTAAAATAATAATAGGATGAGAGGAATGGTTTGATAGATTCTTTCCAATCAGAGTTGGGTCAAGAAAAAACATTGTTGTGTCCATGCATGCTACCATCAGTGGATGGCAGATCTTCTTGGCATATGCTCTGTTAGTGGTTGGGTCCACTGTTGCTACTGTTGGATCTTCATTAGTGCTGATCAATTTGTGTCCTCATTACCGATGGAGAAAAAATCATGAGTACTATTTTAGCAATCCAGGGTGTATATTGACATTTAACCATTCGCTATATTTATTTAGAGCATTAACTGCGTGCCCTCAAATTTTGTAGAACCAATTATTGTAAAGATTTTTATGCGCATTCGTACTGAAATAGCAAAAAAAAAAACCCTGCTCAAGCTTTTATATCGGATAGCGAGAACTGTATTCAGTTTCTATCATCACGAGGGATGTTTATAGGTTGAAAGTTGTATCAGTCAGTGATCATAAATTAATGTTCCAGCTTGGAAATTGTGTGGGTAATCATAGTATTATGTTTCATGCTTGTTGTTCGTAATTATATACTTCTTGAATATTCTGTGTGTTTTGCTCGCCACTGCTTATTTCAGTACATAGTGGTTTTTTCTCTATTTGATTTTAAAATGATATAATTGCTCAAATCAAGCTATTGGGAATTGCAGTGCATGGTAGGATCAGATTGATTGAAGTTTGTAAGATTTGCTCACTTATGTTTGCGAATATCAACACCGACTTCCATAGACGATTGAAGCATTTTGTCATCCCTGAAGCTTAATTATGGACGTTGATTGTATAAAATCTATTTCAGGTGTTCACTGCAGAATATTCTCTGATATGCAAAATCTTTGAGTACAAAAAGCCTTACATTTGCTTTATGGATGGTGTTACAATGGGTTTTGGGCTTGGTCTTTCTGGTCACGGTCGCTACCGGATTGTCACCGAGGTATATAATATCGCACAGCATGTGGTCATCATTGTAGAATGCAGATCAGCACCTTTCTGTGTAATGCTACAATTTTATTAGCACCTTTCTTTAATCTAGTACTGGGTTATTTCAGAGAACGCTTCTGGCTATGCCAGAAAATGCAATTGGAATTTTTCCAGATGTTGGATTTGCTTACATTGCAGCAAAGAGTCCAGGAGGAGGGGCAGTTGGTATGTACTTCGAGTTTTTCCATGTTTCATATATATATATATATATATATATATTGTACACAACAAATTTTCATCGAAATAGTAAATTTCATTCACAAACATATTGCATCAAATTTCCCCTCTTTAGAGGGTTTTTATTGAGATTGTGGGAACTTTACACTTCCAGGTATCCCTCTCGGTGCCCCATTAATTATGTCAAATAATTGAATACCTCTGACTAAAAGCTACAAAATTACAATATTACAACTCTGACAATAATTACAACTCTAGACTCTAGGTCTCTGTCAACACCATCATCATCTTCGTCTTCGCCTTCACTATCATCTAGCACTTCGGAACCATTTGAATCTCGTGAAGCAGATGTTTAACATGCTCCGTCCATCTACGAACTGCTTGATATAAAATACAGGCATGTAGATGTAAGGGTCTTCATATAGGTAACCATACAGCCATACCCTCTCAGTGAATAACCACGGAGGAGTACAAATATATTTTTGGATCACATGACCTCCTGGATGAGCCGTACTATCTCGACGTGATGTCGAGTATCGTACATACGGTTGAACATGGATGCCATGACTTTCTTTTGGTAGCTGACCTTTGAAATCATAAATATTTTGATCATTGGGAAGTTTAACCTAGGTCAAACCCACTGAATTTCTTGGAATTCGAGTTTAATCTTCATTGGATCGAACCGGACCCTTTGGGGGTTGGGGTTTGACTTTAGTTGATTCATTATGGGCTTCACGTTAGGACCTGAGTCCTTTACGAGTCCATTATGGTTAGAATCTGGGTTCAGGCGTATTATAGGGATTTTGGCCTTATTCCAAAATAATTGATCATAATTTGGGTCTTAATTCTCATTATTTACATATTTTGGGCATTGGCCCAATATGACTCGTTAAGGCTCTAGCGTGACTTTAGCTTCCAGCGATCATGGTGGGACATTTTATTTGGACAATCTTCGAAACTGCCCATTATCGGATCAAACTAAACCGCTTTTAAAGGAATTCCTTATCTCGAGGTACAAGTCTGAATCCTTAATATATGAGATCGATGGCACGAACCGTGCGGGAAACCCCAACAACGAGGAGGTTAATCGCGATTATGTGGGTTGATGATCATCCCGTAAGCATACCCTCGTGATCAAGGAGTGTATATTGATTCATCATCTCCTCGCAAGGAGAGTATATTTAATGTGAACGCCTATTTCCGAACCTATTTTAGAAAGGGACTGCAGTTCGAGATGGTTCCACCATTCTCACTTGTGACCCAGGCTAGACCCTGTAATTGCCGTTAGGGGAATTTCCTAGCCCAGGGTTAAGGTTTGGACCTTTGGATTAAAGGACCGATTACCCGAACCATGAGGTAAACTCCTTGTGATCACGCGGAGCCGTGGCCCTCTTATAAAAGGGTATCTCCATCATCAAGTTTTACCCCTCCCATGGGAGGGGAAACTTGCCAAAACCTCGACCCATTCTCTTTGAGAGAAGGGTTAGGACTTATGCCTGGGTACTAGGCCTAAATCCCTAAGGGGGAAATAAACACTTGGTCAAGGCCCAAATTCCTAAGTACAACCCAAAAAATGAAGGCTTAGGCATGGGCTTCAAGGCCCAAATTCCTACGTGCAACTTGAGAGATTCCTTGAGAAGGTACTTGCGTAGTGCTTTCACGTGAGGAGAAGCAGAAAAATTGAATCCTCGAAATGATATAGGGATATGCTATTTATAGAATGACCTTGGCGGTTACTGGAAGTTACCATCCGACGGTCCACAGTTCTTGGAGTGAAATGGACGGTGAAAAAGGGTCAGCATACGTCGTATGCCACACAGATCGAGAGAATGAGGGAAAATTAGCTCTGCATAAGTGGTGAAAATAACCTACACAGATCTCAAACTAAAGAGATCTGAGAAACGTGGGTATGACCTACACAACCCCTCCCTCATTTTTTTTTTATTATAGATGGATCCATGCAGAGGTGACCTTGTGTGGGTCTTAGAGCCCATTTGAATATGCAAAATCGGCCAAAATCTGAGTTGGGCGCTTAGAAAGTACCCGTTCGGGAAACACTGCTTCAAATCAAACTATGGCGATCATTTTTTGGTCCCAATCTTTCACACAATAAATCTCGAGATCTTGGTCCTACTATCAGACAACCAGATATTGATTTTCAGTTAGCACACATCCCAAAAAGTGAACGTGAACGAAGTTTGATGGTATGGGTTTCACGATTACTTTTGGGATGTGTGCCACATGGAAGCAACATCTGACCGGCGGATGGTAGGCCTATGATCTCAAGATCTATCATGTGGAAGATTGGAGCAAAAAATGATCTGTATCATCTTATTTGAAGCACTCGATGAATTTTTCCTTTGTTTAAGTGAGGTGGTTGTACCATAATGTGGTTTGGTAGTAACCCTAGCCTTATTAAATCCTTACACGGTTCACTTCAGACATTAGTTCTATCTCCTCGCTTTATTTTTTATTTCTTTTATCTATTTTTTTAAGATGAAAAGAAATAAGGTACCTTTATTTATAATCCAAAATTCGTCCTTCCTAATCCATCTTTTCACATGGTTAAATCATTGACTGATTAATATTAGATGGTGGAGATCGTTTTCGTCCCAGTCTTCGACATAGTAGATCTTGAGATCATGGTGAGAATATTAGAAGGTCAATTTTTTTTACATGTGGCACACCTCCTAAAAAGAGTTCCAAGAATCATGTTTGATGTATGCCCATGATCATGTTTATTTTGTGGATGTGTGCCACATGGAATCAAAATTTGAGTATCTGCAATGTTAGGATGGGAGGGGTCCTCTTCGGACTCCAAAGTCCTCGCAAGTGGGCTATCAAGAAGAGAAAATAGGCTTCATATGCCAATGGGAAAGTACTATCTTGTTCATGGGGGATATTCGAATATGTGCGGTTTTCTGAGTCCTTATCGTGGCGTGCGATACCATCTTAAAAAATTTAACACCTCAAATCCTCCAACGACTCCTCGAGAACTATTTAATAAGTAACATACGTCACTACAAAATGTCGTCGAACGGAAATTTGGAGTGTTCGATGGAGTCGGAGGATGAGCACCCCCGATTGGGTACCTCCCATTCAACACATTGCAATGATAGCTGGGACGATGGGAGTAGCTCTCACATACGTATGATGACTACCTCATACTCTTCCTAGGAGGGGGATGGCGACAATGCAACCTCGTAGTCATCTTTGGGGTTGTCACTTTCATCGTGTTCTATTGTTGTTTTTGATTTTGTAATTGGATTTTCAATTTAGCCGCTTTAGAATGGTGTGAGCTGATGAAGAATGTACTTTCGTTATTTGTACAAGCGTCTTGATGGTGTTATTATGATAGGATACATAGTAGTGTAGTTGTAGGAATCAATTTTGCACAATTGCACAACGGAAGTGTTCAATCTCCCGTGGATCGTGCATTGGGCAAAAATGACTTTTGAATATATACGACACGGTATCGGATGCACTACGGTCATACGATGTCCCTACATTAAATCGATTTTGTGCTTTTCTAAACAAATTTAAAGAACACAGGAAATCCTTCGTTTATGGGAAAAGTCATGAATCAAAGCATTTTTTAGGCCTAAAAAAACACACCTAGGAAAAGCTAGGAATCTGAGTTGGCTAGGAATCTGTAGGAATTTGATTTGTCAGGAATTAGAGCTTTTCTGGGAAAAACACAGAAACACCTGAACAAGGCCTTAGAGAGAGAGAGAAAAAGAAGGGAGAAAGAAGAGAATGAGAGAAAGAGGAGAGGGAAAGAGAAGAGAGAGACCCATGCAGAGGTGACCTTGCGAGGTCTAGAGAGAGAAAGTGAGAAAGAGAAGGAGAATTAAGGGCCCACGCAAGGGCACCCTTGCGTGGGTCTCTCTAGAGAGAGAGAGAGAAAGAGAGAGATCCACACAGGGCATCTATTTTTTTTTATTGACACAAATTTGTGTCTACATATCAAGGTATCAAAAATCAGCCGATACCGATACGTATAAGGTATCGCTGAAAATAAATGGGTGCAAACAAAGTATATCCCAGTTTCATTAATTTCTTAGGCGCTTTAGTAAATGCGTCTAAGACGCTTTGCCTTTTCGTCAAATCACAAATGCAATAAATGCGTCTTGTCAGAGATGTTTTCAGAGGAAAGAGGAGAGAGAAAGAACAGAGGAGAGAGACTTATGACTTATGACAACTGCCTTTACATTGCTTCAATATAAAAAGAACAGAGACACTTTCAGAGGTCAGACTTTCAGAGAAGCTTTCAGAGGAGAGAGAAAGAACAGAGGAGAGAGGGACTTATGACTTACGCTTTCAGTGAAATGGCTCTTTATAATTTAGATTTAAAAAACTAATGGCGGTATAGGCCGATACGTATCAGTATCGGCCGAGTCGTATCGGCCTCGGGCAAACCGATCCCCGAGACCGATACTGATTTTGATACCTTGCTACACACACACACACACACACTCGTTAAACTGATCATTTTAGCTTGTGGGTGTTACTCTTCAAGATACTTCTAAAATATCAAGTCATTTTTTATGTGATGCATGACATTTCTATTCATGTATTCGCATTTACTAATTGAATTTGCAAATTCACCTGTGGTATTTTTTTCATTAAGTTATTTGGGGGTGTAGCTTCTTTTTTTTTGCCATTTCTGCTGAATTGCGTATTTGGAAGGTCCTTCCACATGGTCACATTTTCCAAAAGGGGTCATGCATGATTTGGCATGTTTCATTTTGTGTACTTATTTTCCTGGTAAATATGACTAGATGAGCTTAGTTAGAATTGTAGATTTTTAGCGTGTTGACCTTTTCATGGCACTTGGAAGTAAATTATATATAGACTTTCAGCAGTAGATTGTTTATTCTTTTTTAGTTACTTCAAAATTTGAGTGCGGGTCCATTTTCACTTTTGTGCTGCAAGTGTGAGCTCTTTTGTGACCTTGTTTTTGGAGACGTTGATCTTATGCATGGGAGAAATGACAATCAATATTTCGTATAAGAGAACAACTTTGCTTACAACTTGTGCACAGATAGGGCCATGACATCCACTTTTTATGCCATGTGGCGCACATCTTTGATCAATCCAAGTACTCAAACTAGCAACCCATCATTAGCTTATCATAGCCAAAGAATCATGCCTTGGTTCTGGGCCGTCTGGCATACGTCATGATTCTTGAAGGTATATTATTCATGTTCAATCCATTGGCAATCAAATACTAAAATAATTCAGGTCTTCCTACCAAATAAATTTCTACTTCATGATAACTTGATGACTCCTTATAAAGGACAACGAGGAGGAACTCCACCACTTGGTAGCCAATTTGTCTTGTAAGTAGCCTCTACAAAATCACTACCAAGGTATCAACATGTAGGCTCAATGGAATGATGGATCACATGATTTCTCCAAATCAAGGGAATTTTGTTGAAAGCAACAGATCTTCAATGGAACTGTCATCTCCCATGATGCCTTTGAATTGTAGACACATATTAGAAGTTGCACGGATTGTTTGGAAAATTGACATGGCAAAAACTACAATTTTGTTGATTGGGGTGTTTAGACTAATTTATGAGCTCATGGTTTTGATCGCTTTTGTTAAATCTACAAATTTTGTGTAGGGGCTATTGTGAGTTGAAAAGTTTTTTGATGAATCCCTCGCGTCATGACTTTTTGAGCTATAGAAGACTCGGGTCCCATCTACCTCTGCAACCTCTACTTTTTTAGTTCTGGTTTGGCCCTTCCATCTACTTGTAATGTCTTGTTGAGTTCTGTGAAGAACTGTCGAAGATATGTGGATTTTTCTCTTTCTCATGTTTATTGCATTGTTTCACATTTTTCGTTGTTTCTAAATTCTGCGAGATTGAGTGGTTGTGTGAGTTGAATGAGGATGGATAGGAATCTTCTTAGGGTTCTTATGCAAGTGGCGGTCAGTAATTTGATGGGTTTCGAGCTTGTTGTGATGACTTTTTAGGGGTTCTCACTGACGGTTGATGCTGAACCTCTACTTCTGAAGACTGTTTAAGAGTAAGGACATTAGGGTGTTTGCTCTGTATTCTGTCGGCTGAATGGACAACACGTCGTTACTTCTTTATAGTGGTTGTTCTGAAGGTTTTTTTTTATGATTCATTACTGCTGTGAGAGTTTCTGGAATGTATTGTTTGAGTATAATGCATTTTCAGTATTGTGATTGCTACTGTTGAACTCTGGGGATTGATTGTACTGAATTCTTGTTGGTGGACTATTATACCTTTGATTGGATGACTGAAGTTATGGTTGGATTGCTGGATTTATTTATGGGTTACTGCTGTTGCTGAAAACTGCATAAAAGGTGTTCGAAAAAAATGTTTGACTTCTTTGTTACTGATGCTTTGCTGCCTCAAGATACTTGAAGATTATGGATGATGCTACTCACTCGTGGATGCTGGGCTCTGCTACTCCCCGTTCTTGTTTTTTGTTTGTTGCTGATCTATGCAAATGTTTGTGGTGTTTTAGCAAACTTCTGTTGCCTGCTGTCATACCTGCACTGGTGATGAGTAGTTTCTTTTTGTTGCTGTTATATGTAGCCTTGTATACATGTGGATGCTTTCCCACATTTCTTTGATTAGTGGCTGTGTTTCCCACTATCTTTTTGGACCTTGTGATCTTTCTTTCTGCCCTATCAGTGAAAGAGGGAGATTGTTCATGGGCTTTTTCTATTTTTGGCAAGTTGAGCATGAGGGGGAGTATTGGAGATATAATATGAAGATGGGTTAATATGAAAATGGGTTTTAGTAACACTATTTGTATGTATGAGAGGTATGCATCGTCAGTGTCATTGATGCTTAACTTGAGGGGGAGTATTGGAGATATAATATGAAGATTGGTGTTATTGAGTAACACTATATATTTATGTATTAGAGGTATGCATAGTCGGTTTTGTCTAATGATGAATCTTTTATTTTTGTGATGGTCAAAGGTCAAGAGTGATGTGTGGTTGCATGGGTTTAAGGTGTAGGGTTTAATCCTTGCCCTACATCTAAATTGACTAATCCAAGATTCCAAGGGCTCTAGATGGCCTAGTCAAAAAGTCCATAGCATATACGGGTCATAATTTTTAATCCTTATTATCAGTGGTCAATCATGAGACCCAGGGGATTCCACTAGTCTTCCCATTCAATGGTGTACAAAAGGTCAAATCTAAGTCAACAGCATTAAGGGCCAAGATGTTCTTGTTCAAAGAAATAAATTTTAAACCCAATTTTTTTTTTTTATTATTCATAAAATTTTAATTCTCTCACCCTTAAAGTTAGTTTTTATTACTTCAATGACACCCATATCCCATAATATTTAATAACACAATTTTTGTATGTTAGTAATCTCAAGGCCATAGTTTCGGGTCTAAGGGTTGACCTTTATCAATTAGGGCCGATTTTCGGTCAAAGTTGGACCAGTCCTGGAAATCGTAGGTGTTACAGTTGAGGAGTGTCCAAGTGCCACTAACTGTCGACACATGTCCAAGTGCCACCAACTGTCTGCACATAAAAAGTCCTAAAAGTAGAAGTGCCTAGGTAGCACTGCTTAACAGTTTGCTGGAGGTGCTCATATTCTTATCATATTTTTTCTTTTCTTTAAATATTGAAAAACAGCTTGCTATATCTGACTGTTCTTCAGTCTCATCATTGCTTTATTCTGTGCATTGTAGGTATTTTTATCTTGATTGTTCTTTAAGAGTATTTTGTTATGTTTGTTGCAGGTACTTATCTTGGAATGACTGGAAAAAGAATTGCTTCTCCTGCTGATGCACTATACATAGGGCTTGGAAGTCATTATGTGCCATCTAGAAACTTGAATTCACTGAAGGAGGCCCTTCTTGGTTTCACCTTGTATTTCTCAAATCATTATTCCATTCATGCATCTTCTCTATTCATTCTGAGAAAGTATTATTATGTGCTTTCCCTCTGTTTTAATGCTTAATGAGCTATCTCGAACTTCAAAAGTATAACGTTGACTGAAGCCGATCTCTCACCATTGAAAGCAGACATGAATAGATTTCAGGGGCCTTTTACATTTGTTGCGCTAATTTATTTATTTTTGAACTGATAAACGTCCTGTAACTAACCTAGTTGAAACCCCGGGATGTCATTATTACACAAATATAGATAAATTATGTAAGCTAGTACTTCACACATTCTTTTGAATGGGTAAAATTGCTATGTTGAACACATGCTGGATTTTGACACTCCATGGAATAGGGTACTCCATTTCTAATTTGTATTTTATTTTGGTTTTTTTTTAATTAAAGTTTGCATTTCATAATTTTACATTTTTAGGGGCCTTTTACATTTGTTGCGCTAATTTATTTATTTTTGAACTGATAAACGTCCTGTAACTAAACCTAGGTGAAACCCCCGGATGTCATTATTACACAAATATAAATAAATTATGTAAGCTAGTACTTCACACATTCTTTTGAATGGGTAAAATTGCTATGTTGAACACATGCTGGATTTTGACACTCCATGGAATAGGGTACTCCATTTCTAATTTGTTCTTTATTTTATTTTGGTTTTTTTTAATTAAAGTTTGCATTTCATAATTTTACATTTGCTGCGACTTAAAAGAGTTTTCCATTTCTCAATATAAAGCTTGTATATGGGAAATATAATATTACATTTATAATATATATATGTTCTTATCTCTGTATATATATATATATATATTAACTTATTTATATTTACTAATTAATCATTATTATTAGTTTTGTTACATAAGCTGGGTTGGAACCTGTGACCTCAAGATTGCGTCGTCATGCACCTACCTCCAAATATTATTTAACGTCCCTACCCATTAGTCATTTATTGTTTGTTTACCAAAGACAAAGCCCCATTCCGGTGTTGGATTCGGATACTCATACTACCCCCCACAAAATTAAAGATGCCAGTTTTATGAAAGTAAGAACCTGCTCTCTTTCAATGACATCAGAATTGTTCTTGGTTAATAAACACTGTGACGCCCCTATATCTTCAGGCAGGTTCGGTATTTGTGAACCCATGATTGGCTTTGCTAGCTTACTTGTTATTACTGGTTAATTGGCATACACTTGCAGATTTACCATCTTTGACTTGATATTAGTTTTAGGGGCTTTCTTTTCTCATTTTATAAAAGGATAAATAGTGCACACTTTCAGGATATGCTATCCTTTTTTTCTTTTCCCCAAATTTCCTGCTTTCAAGGTAATGCAGGCACAACTTCTATTAAAGATATGTATTCTGTGGTTACAGCTCTGATGAGCCACACAAGGATGTCCAGGGTCTATTGGCAGAATATGCTAAGGAGCCTGACTCAGAGGCGCAATTGAAGGTCCTTTTACCACAAATAGTTGCAACCTTCGGTGCGAAAAAGTCTGTCATTGAGATAATCGAGGAGCTGAAGAAGCATCAATTGAGTTCTGAAGCTACAGGTATGCACTACCTACTCTGGACCATAAAAACCGAAGGAGGATATGATCAGATAATGCAGGCAAGTTGGTCACGTTTCTAAGCACTCAAATCCTTGCCTATTGCTTAAACATTTTCATTGAGATGGCAGTTACAGATTTTTATGGACTGGGTTTCCTATAAAAAATCATACAGACATTCTTTTTACTAAAACAGAATTTACAATTGAACATTTCTGGAAGACTAGTATTCTAAATTTCCCTGAATTATATTATATTGGTTGTTCCAAGTCACCTTTGTAAGCTTCAATTAAGGTGCGATTTAACCCTTTCATATGGTTTATGCTATCTAGATTTCTTAATATGCTCAGATGTCAAATTTTATTACTCATAAATGAACAGGAGGGTTCATATAGTGACATGGATGTAGGAAATGCACTTAACATTGTAGGAAGCCAAATACTACTATTGTTTTAATATTCTGTACTAAGCATTAAGTAAGTTATTATGTATGAAAACATGCAATACATACTATGTATGATAATGTAATTTATAACCTTGCTATGTGGAACATGGTTTTGAAATCTCAATTGTTCCCGTGCTCATCTCCCTGTACATTTTATTTTTCAATATGACAATGTGAACTTTGTATCACTTTGTGGTAGATAACAGACTCATAGTTGGCTGTACTTTCACATCTCATCCATATAGGACAGTAAGAGTTTGTTTTGGTTTATCGACTGGCCGAATTGACACATACATTGAAATTTTAAGTTACTATAAGATGTCAAAGTTTTGTGTTGACATGGATATTACATTCAGCTGTCTGGAAATTGCACATAAGGTTATGCTTCCTTGGGGAAGCACATGGATCCTTAAGCAACTAGATCTCAGTCATAGTTGTTTCAGGTGCTACCTGAAACAACATTGGTTGTGTTTATAACAAAAAATGACCTAGAGTTCACTTGATATATGTCAGGCAAATAGTCATGGAATAAAATTCCAGATGCAAGTGAACGAAAAATCACTCTGACCTATAATTTAGTAGTACATCCAACGCATGGTTTTAAATCTCGTTTGAGTTGGTATTAGGTGCACAAGCTTGTCAACCACGAGCAGTGCACAGGCTAATCATGAACCGTAAAGTGGTCAGAAGCTAAATTTCGTAGATGTAGACCTCTCCAAATCTCCGCAAATTTCCAAGGGTTGATTTATGTCATAATTTACTTTAGCTCTTGCACTACTGTTTTATGGTTACTTTTTTATTAGAATTGGCAATAGCATTCTTGGGCACCATTTATTTTTATTTGTATTTTTCTTTATTTCCCTTCTTCAGCTTCTTTCTTTCCTTTTTTATTTTTTTATTTTTTGGCAGTGTCAGAGTGGGCTAATGAGGCACTCCTAGGACTGGAAAAAGGTGCTCCCTTTTCTCTCTGCATGACGGAAACACATTTCTCCCAAGTTGCATCTGCTTGCGGGAACAATGAAAATCCTTTGTCAAAGGTCAGTTTCTGAATTGCTGTTTTCATTTTGTTGCACTTTGTGGGTTGTTCAATATCACGACCTAGACATTATAAGCTGTTTTTCTGTAATTGGTAATATCCAGTTAACTGGTGTAATGAAGACCGAATATCGCATGGCTTTAAGGTCTTCTCTGCGGGGTGATTTTGCTGAAGGTGTCCGGGCTGTCTTGGTGGACAAGGACCAGGTTTTTTCTAATCCCATAAATTCTTTTTGGTGTTCATGAGAAGTATAAGTTTTTTCTAATCCCATAAATTTTTTTTGGCGTTAATGAAAAGTATAGGTGCATCATGTGAACTATCTTTAACAGCCTTGCAGTTTTTTCTCCTTCTTTACTAGCCCAATTTCATATTATAACGTGGTTATAAAATAGTTTATTTTCCTGTGATGTGTAAAAGGGGTACAATAGTGGCTCAAATAAGCATAATATCTCATATATGCTGGCACTACCTTAGATGAAGTATTCTTTTTTGTTTTCTACTGCAACAAATGTTTCTGCAATTGGCCATAACACAGTTGACCAGAATACCATTTTTAAACATCATTTGAAAGTGAAGAATCCTCTATAGTCATTAACTCTAATATTCGCTTCCCCTCTTAATTCTTCTTTGCTTCAATTGCTTCTTTGTCAGACTAATATTGCTTAAAGTTCATTTTTATTTTTTCAAAATGGATCCACTAAAGATTTCATTTCAAGGCCTCTGAATCAAAGAATGAATAAATTCTTCACCATCGGCAGTCCTACCCCCCTACCCCCCTAAAAATCGGTGTATAGCAGGGAACCTGGCTACGAGATCCCTAAAGCGAAGTTTTTCTCTACTGGCAATATTTATTTTTTTATAACTTGCATGCACGACAAAGAACTTGTCTTCAACACCTCTAATGCGGAGAAGCCAAAAGTGTACCACAGTCTACTGTCTTTTTCGTTTTGATTTCGTTCAGGTAGGTGCGAGGCTGGCTTAAATGAATAAGTGTTGCATAGGGCGAATATTTTTTACTCCTTCAAACCAGGACTTATATGAACTCCCAAGCCTTCCCAAAGATTGGGACCACCTATCAGGCCTGACGAGCAGTGGAGCTGGTGGATATCTTGTTTGGATTGGTAGTCACCCTCTGTTTCAGGTAAATCCTCTTCTTGGTTGATCAATTCGAGGTTCTTCATCCGACAGAGGAGGAATTTTAAGTGAGCATTTAAGGGCATAGTGATCCCCTGAAACGACCAGCCCTCCTCATATACAGATCGGTCAAGAAACCCCAAATATCGAAACATCCTTAAGTTGTTGAGACTGCTATCTGGGAAGCCAATTTCAACTTATATTGAAATCAGAATTGGCAGTTGTGGACCTTTCCCTTCTTACTCAAATCAACCTCTCTCTCTTTTTCTCCCCCTCCCCCCATGTCAACTTATAAGCCAATGTCCACTTATATATATATATATATATATATATATATATATAGGGAGAGAGAGAGAGAGAGAGAGAGAGAGTCCCGGGAGAATGCGTCCGGGTGTAGAAATATCTCTGTGCCTATTGATATGGGCGAGACACGTAGCTCATTTTTGTGAAGTAACGGGTGTTGCTTTATAATCATTTAACCATGTTTTAACTAGGGTTACCTTTGTTTTAAAAAAAAATAGATAACTTTTTTGAAATACCCTTTGCCTGACCACGTGGGTATTAGAACTCCACCAACCCACCTCTTTTCCACTAAAGGGGTGCCATTGCTTCACTACCGGGATGTCAGCTCAGTGCTAACGCCGGGGTGCCAACACCTCGCTAACGGGGTGCCAACTCCTCGCTATCGAGGTGTCAGCGCTTCTCCATAGGTGTCAGCCATGGATCAAAATGCCGGTTTTCCGGTACGTATCGTCCGGGCCGAAAACCGATACGTATCGGACGATACGTACCGGAAAAGTAACATACTGGACGATACATTGAATGTATCGTCCGGTATTAGCCATATAAATGGGCGATACGGTACATTTAATGTACCGTATCGTCCACCTCCGATACCGATACGTATCGGTATCGGACGATATTTTGATCCATGGTGTCAGCGCCTCGCTATCTGAGTGTCAGCGCTTCGCTACCAGGGTGCAAAAAAAAGGGGGTGTCAGTGCCTCGCTATCGAGATGACAATGCGCTTCGCTACCGAGGTGCAAAAAAAAAAATGGGGTGCCAACACCTCGCTATCGAGGTGAAGCGCTTCGCTGTGGGGGCCCACATTTTTTAGTAAAATATACCTGAAAAAAGTATGATACTTTCTTGGAAAAAGGGAGAGAAGAGAGACAAGAAAGAAACTTCTAAAAAAGTCAAGTATGACGGCTGAAAGGGAATATAACTTTTAAAATATTTTAAAAGTTTTAACCCTAGTTAGTAAAGTGGACCCCATGCCACCCGTCACTTCACAAAAATGCGCTACGTGTCACGCCCATATCAATAGGCATAGAGATATCTCAACGCCTTGGCGCATCCTCCCCTCAGCCATATATATACATAGATGAACAATGAAGAACTTCACTTCAAGATCTGTAAAGTAAAGTTTTTCACTCCAAATGCCTAAGTGAAGAACTGCTTCGTTTTGCGGTCCCTAAATCAAAGAACTTCATCACCTCAGGTTCCTTAAAGCAAAGAAATTCTTTGCTTCGGGATCCTTTAAGAGTGAAGTAGTTCTTCAGTTTAGTTTAGGATCCTTTAAAAAGGATACCTATCACATAAGCACATTGTGTATATAACTAATGATTTATTCCTCTAAGGTGTTTTTGAAGTTTGCGAGGTATTTTTACGAAAAAGCTATATGTAAAATGGTTAGTTTCTCATGCATTCTACATTCCGAGTTAGATTATAAAACAATGTGTAGGTAGGTATATAAATAATGGTACATGCATTGCAGCATGCCACAAAACAATGTGTAGGTAGGTATATAAATAATAAAATCTGGAATAATGTTTGGTCTTTCATGGTTAATTCTACCAAATCTCAAGCTCCATGTGATTTTTGAAATATAAGAAATAGACAAGAATAGAATGGAAAAGATTCTTTGAATATCAAAGAAATGCGAAACAATTTCATTATAAGTGGAATGATGTTCGTTACGGTTTTCCTAATAGTATGTATGTAAAGGAATCGATTTTCCCCGACTTTTGAAAAGGTCATAATGCTTTTAATATACTAGTAAAAAGGCACGTGCAAATGCACGTGGATATTAGGACCTTTAAATGATCGAATTTTATTTTTAGACATATATTGGGTGATTTGAACATAAAAAAATATAGTATTTCAAGCGTTCGTTACTATGTTTTATGATTTAGTAAAGACAAAAAAAAAATTATTTATTATTATGTTTCTTATGTCTTTATTATGTATAATTTAAAATTATAAAAAATTTAATAAAAAATAAAAAAATATAACTTATATTGTCAACTATAGAACATAAAGAAAAAAAATAAAAACTAACAAATAAGTATAATCTAGAAATTTCAATTTAATAAAAAATGATTATTTATTCCTTCTCGACTCTAACTTTGTTGAGGATTTTATCGTCTTCATCATCCGTAGTCTCGTATTTAATGTTTTGGGATATCTACGACCTTGTAAGATAATTTTGATAAATTGTATCTTGCACTTTGACTTGAAAAAAATACTCATTTTCGAGATATTGACACCAAATTTGATTTTAAGGTCACTTTTTTTGGGATCTGTGTCACATCAAATCAATGCTTGACCATTTGATGGTACACGCCCATTATCTCGAGATCAAGTGTGTGAAAAGTTGGAACAAAAAAATTCTCCATTTAGTTCAAAACTATCAATTGGTTTTAACATGGTGCCCTAATAGATTCGGTGGACATAGTTAATTAAAGGTAAAATCACATTTTGATAAAATCACCCGTCATTCATCTCGTTTAAATTTGATTTTAAGGTCACTTTGAAATTTGTGCATGTCAAATCAATATCTGACCGTATGATGGTACGCCCATAATCTCAAGATCAAGTGTGTGAAAGATTGGAACGAAAAGCACTGTTATCATCAATTTCAAAGCAGTCAATGGGTTTTAACATGGGCGCTCTCAAAGATTCAGTTGGGATATTTAAAGGTATGTTTGGAGGTGGGATCTTAATTGGCATGCCGAGTTGCTATGGTTTGATCAGGTCTAATTGGTTGAACTTTAAATGCGGTTCAAACATATTTGAGAAGTGCACGTGCGTTGCATGTGGACACCGTAAAATGAAATATTATGATCAAAGATGATTTTAATTATGAGTTAAAATTGACTAATCGTATAAAATCATAATCGTATATTATCAGTCAATCACTAAAAAACTAACAACAATTATTGTTAGATATTATATTGATTCGAGTATTTTGTAGAACTTACTATAGATACATGTTTCTATCATATCACGTTTGATTAATTCGATGATATACTAATTATATATGTTTAATAAAATTTTCTTAATTGTTAGTTTCTATTTTAATTTTATAATAACTAATGTAACTAAGGCTTCAAATTTTCATACCCTACGTATTTATTAATTATTATTAAAAATATGAATAGTAATGTCCACCCATACATAGGGGTCCAAGTTTTGACTCAAAATTCAAACCTAGCCTGAAAATCGGCGAATCGAACCGGTCCAAACAGTCCCGAAAATCGATAATAAACCTATTCTGGACTCGTTTCGATTTTTTGGGGGAAAAATAAAAAATTTATTAAGTAGTATGAGAAAACTGAGAAAGTAGCTTAAAATAATAAAATGGTGATTGCACCCCATTCAAATTTATGATTGCTTGAAATTAGGTAATAGAGATCGTTTTTCACCCTAATCTTTCGTAGAATAGTTCTTGAGACTACGATTTTACCCTCGTATGGGTGTAAGTTTTGAACTGAAATCCGAATCCGCCCAAAAAACCTAACTTATTGAACCAACCCCAATCGATCCAAAAATCGGTTCAGACCGAATCTGATTTCTATTTTAGGTGGGAAAAGTCGAAAACCGATTAGGTAAGATGAGAAGATTTGATTAGGGGTACATTAATCGTGGCTCAAAGGGTTGCAACATGTCAATAAATTATTATTTGGGTAACTTAACACCTGTGAAATCTTAGAGGGCATCTATGCAAAAAACCATCGACTCTTTGTATTAGTTGATGGAGATTGTTTTTCTGCCCAATCTTCCACATAAGGGAATTTGATATCAAAGCAAGTCAAATATTATATGGCAAAATTGTTAATTCTCTTAACTTTGTGGGTTTTTTTAAAGGTGTTAGAAAAGATAACTTTTATGGTAAAGTTGTTAATTTTCTAAACTTTGTAGGTTTCTTTGAAGGTGTTAGGAAAGAGAACTTTTATGGCAAAATTGTTAATTCTCTTAAATTTGTGGGTTTCTTTGAAGGAGCTAAAAATAAGGAAGGAAATAGAATTTATTTGGATACCATTATTTAACGTATTCTTATTGGAAAATGGATTTAAGGGTATTTTGTGGTATTACAAAATGTGACAGAAACTATTTTTACTTTTATATAGTAGTAAGGATTTACTCTTCTGAAGAGCATGAGGAAGTGACTTTGGCTCTCACCTCCCTACGATAAATGTGGGGAGGTGAGATCCAAGAGGTTGAACAATATGATAAATGTTTTCTTCTGTGCTTTTATAGGGCATTTTGAAAAGAAAATCATCATCATTATAGTCTTGTTCAATCAATTTGGGGTTGACTTTATGTGACATCCCCAAAGTCACACACTGGATCTATGTGCTCATCTGGAGATGTCGTACTACGTAACATATATAACTAGCGATAAAAGATAAAATATAATAGTAATATAATGATCCGAACTATAGCACAACGGAATATAAACAATAAAATAAATCGTCATTCATTCATAAGCAATATGAGCTATTAAAAAGTGAATTAAATTAAAATTAATCAATTAACTACTCATAATAATGAAATCAATAATCCAAACTAACTTAACTAAAAAGGTCTCAACAATCTCAAATAAAGCTTTAAATAAAATTTAAAATAAAAGTCTAACTCTCAAAATATATAAACTCCTGACGCTCAAAATCGTCTTTGTTCAAATCCTGGGTTGCATCATAGATCTCTACATCAGTATCCTCGTATCCTGTGATCAACTCATCTCCTGACCATCTCATTGTAAACAATGAAGATGTGAGCATAAAAGAACTCCGTATGGGTCAGTCATTGGATTGCTAATATAAGAAATCCTTATGCAAGCCTTTATACGAATAAATAATAATAAATAGTCCAATGATAAATAATGTGGAACAAAAGCAATGAGATCATGGCATATATATGAGAAATATAAAACAATAACTAAGAATAAGCATTGATACATAACATGTGACTTGTTCATGTCTCTTCCTAATTTTTCGTATGGTAATTTTCATTATTAATATTAAATGCAATGCAACATGAATCTCATTCATCATGATCATTCTTCATCTTTGGTCTGTCGTCTCAATCTTCACCCTTATCATACATCAATTGGGTACAGGGCTTCTACATAGTCTTCTCTTAGACACACAGTCACCATCTCATATCTTAGATTACTTGCTCATTGGATCCGAACTGGTTACGGCATGCAACTGTAATCTCTTAACATATTCATTAATGCTAGTATGCATTTTGTCTTCATTAAGCCATGCTTTTCATGTCTTTTTCATCGTATCATAGTATTCACTTTAAATAATAGATGTAAATCTACTCATAGCGTTCATGGTGTCTAATTCATTCATGGTATCATGATTTAGTCTTGTGAGACTTGTGAATCTGCCACTTTCATATGCTATGTGACCGGGACGCCGACGTTGTAGACATTGGATACGAACCGTTTCGCGTATATCGACGTCAGAAGAAGCGAAACAGGAGCAGAAACCAGAACCAAGCTTAATGGAACAAAGTCAGTATGCTGGAACAATGGCAGTCAATCGATCAACTCTGGGAATTCGATCGATTGACCATAGCCTATGAGGAACTACTTCTGATGATATAAATATGTCAGTCGATTGAATACCATAAGTCAATCGATTGACTACCATATGTCAATCGATTGAATACCTTATGTCAATCGATTGACTGGCATCAGAATTCGAATTTGAATTTTGAAGGGCACATTTGTCTTTTTTTTATATTCTTTTGTGAGGCCTCCTATATAAGGTCTCTAAATAAACATTGTAAGGGATGGTGATTATTGATTAATGAAAAGTTTTGCTTTGTGTTTGAGATGAGCAATTTCGGAGAGTGATTCGTTTTCCCGAAGATGGGTTTGGTATGAGGCCAAGGGTGTGATGCCCATTATTTTCTAGTTTTCTTCATTTTTATCTCTTTGATTCTCTATTTTATGCCCTCATTTTATTCCTATACGCCCTAAATCCAGTCGTTATCCTGTCAAAATTTCCTCAAACCATAACTCTAGCTTTCATCTAAACCCTTGAATCGACCCGATTCAATAACCCTAAATCATCCCAACCATCTAACCAATCTAAACCCTTAAATCGATCCGATCTCTAAATCCATGAAAAATCTGAAATCCCATCACTGAACCACTAGCGAGTGCCCTAATCTGGAAGCGGCTAGAGTTCTACCTCTAGGATCCTCCTTACGGGAGGCTACAGATCTAGCGAAATGGATCGGATCCTACCCGAACCGAATGTGATCATCCAAATGGAAAATTTCGAACCTTAAGGTATGTGCATTTATTCGTATTGGTTTTTGCTTAATTAATTTAGTTTAATTTTGGCAAAATAATCATTTCATCATCATTCATGTAGTTTAGGGTCTTGTCCTGTGTTATTTTGAGATGTATAATAAATACGATGCAAAAACCTCGGTAAAAACGTCATGCAATATTCCACTTTATTAGTCCATAGCATGGTCCATTATCATGGTCTCAAATTTATTAAATTCACATGTGTAGGAATCAATTAAGTGATATGAACATTAACATAACTTTCATGTGAGAATGACATAGCATAAGCATAACATGTGAAATTGTTAAGGAACAATGGTATAAATCATATGATTCTATAATTAATCATTAAGGCATATGGTGATAAATAAAATAAACATGCTCATTGAATATTGGAAAATGAATTAACCTCATCCTAGCATGATACTTATTCCTAGCATTAAAAACCTTATGATTTTTCCATACTTGATGATTTCTTGATTTTCTTGATTTGTATTCTCTACTTCTTGAAGGGCCTTAATAAATCTTGGAGATACCTACTTGATAATCCTCTTGAAAAGCTTTCGGAAAAAAAGTGTATTAAAAAGGGCCGTAAAAAGATTCTTAAAAAAAAACCTTGAAAAGATTCTTAAAAAAACTCTGAAATCTTGTTTCATGAAAGGAATTATTGAAAAAGGCATTTTTATGTATTATTTTTCTTCTCATATAGCTTGAAAGACTATTGAAAAAACCTTATTTTAAAAAGCCTTAAAGATAAAGTTGTAAGCTTTAAAATTTGTAAAATGATCTTCTTAAAGGTATCTTAAACTTTTGAGAATATTATCGAGGATGTTGAAGATTTATCAAATTTTAGATAATTTAAGAAATAAAGGAAAAAGTCATTTTCTTTTTAAAATCATGATTCTTGATATTTAAGAAGTATAAAATTTACCTTTAATCTCGTCTTTATCAATTTCTTTTCCCTTTTCTTTCTTTTTCTCTTTCTTCTTCTTCTAAAACTCACTTTCTCTCTCTAGAACTCACTATTCTCTCTCTCTACAACTCTAGGGTTCTCAAAAGTTATGTAAATTTTGCAAATTAAACCTAATACCTATATTTATAATACTTCAAGGTTTTCTATTTAAGATCTAACTCTATTTAGAATTTTCGACATGAGTCTTAAGTGATTCTATGGGCCTTTAATTAGGTAATGGGTCTTTAATTAGTTATTGGGTCTTTAATTAAGTAATCGGTCTTTAGTTAATTTACTAACATATTTTTAAAGTCCATTAAACATTACTAGCACCCCAATTATTACTAACATATATTCATAGGCATTTAAGGTCTATTAATTAGATTAATTAATTATCCATGGTCATTATTAAATAAATTAAACATTATTTTCATATGTAACAACTAATTGCATTCATTAAATCAATCAAACTAATCATAATTATAAATCTAGTACATAATTAAGGTCTAATTAAACATAAAAATCTCGGTCGTTACACTTTGCAAGTCCTATTTCTCCACTCGTTTTTATTCAATGTTAAGCTCTCCGTACTCCGCAATCCTTACGTCACTTCTCACTGCTTCCCTTCTTGCCTTCATTGTTCTTTCTCTTCTCGTACTTGTGCTTGTAACGTCTTAATTCTTCATGTAGGTTCTATTTAAAATTTCGTTGGACATGTGCGACCATCATAATCGACATTTTATAATTTTCTCTTTAATAGGTGTCACTCTCAAATTTCCTAATGTATTCATTTCCAATATTACCTTTTCTTGTTGCTCCATTCATCTATCTTAACATATGCATCTCAGCCCTGTGCACTCTATCTTCTTGTAATTTTTTGGTAGCACAACATTCTGCACACTATATAGTATGACTGGCCATATCATTGTACTATAAAAACATCTCTTCATTGATACTCTTGGGTTGCACCATACCCTGCTTCCTTCTCTCCATCTTGTCCAGCTTGTAATAATCCTATTTTATATGCCTCCTTAAATCCGCCATCCTACTGTTAAGTAGAGCCTAACTACAGAAATCTATGGCATTGTGGCACTAAATGGTTTTCTATTTTAACTAAATCCTCCAACTTATCATGTTCACTAAAGTTGCACTCCATATATTCCGTTGTTTTGGTAATTTTCAAGCCTCTTGAATCTAAAGCTTTTCTCCATAATTCTGGCTTGTCATTTATATGTTTCATTGTTTGGGCAATTAATACCATATGATTCATAAATAATATGCACCATGGAATCTCTTTAAGTATGTCTATTGTTAACACATCCATGATCAGTTTAAAACAAATAGGGACTTAAGGTAGACCCTATTGAAGATGCTATTTCTATTGCATGGGTATATAGTAACTTTGTGTGTGTGTGTAGTTAAGTAAATTTTAAGTTGTACAATTCACTTAACTTGGGAACCATGTAATACGTGAACATACTAAGATGATATAAATAGTATTTTGCATTAGGATTTGAATCATATTGACTCAACCCTAATATCTCTACTTTTCTCTTCCTCTCTCTTCTTCTTCCTCCTTATTACTAAACCTTAACCCTAAATTACAGTTTTGTCTTACCCACCCCTGATGTAGCTCAACTCCGACATAGAATTTATTTATTTCTCCACGCGTAGTTCTTACACTAGTTATTGTCCTTTTATATATGTCTTCTAATAATCTCAATATATAAGCTTGGGATCCATTTCTTCTTTAATGTCCACCAGATTATATTCCTCGACTCTCTATCGCAAGTCCTTTCCAAATTAATAAAAGCCATATATAGCTTTTTCCTTCTATCCTTCAGTTTTCCATAAGTCGCCTTAGTAAGAAAATGGCTACAGTTGTTGATCTTCTCGGCATAAATCCAAACCGATTCTCTGATACATACACTTGATTCCTATCTTAGGCATCATTCCACTCCTAAAGTTTCATAGTCTAGCTCATAAGTTCAATGCCTCAAGAATTGGCACAGTTTTGGATGTTCCCTTTGTTCTTATAAAAAAGGGACTGCAATACTCTTCCCCATTCCTTACATTTTCCTGTTTTCAGTCTTGTTGAACAATTTAATCCCCTCTCTCCATCACAATCTAAACTTCTATAGGTATTTCATCTAGTCCCCATCCTTTCATTTTCTTCATCTTTGCTACGACTGCTTTTACTTCAACTTCTGATATGTCTTTCATTCTTGATTGGGATCTTCTTCCTGATTAACTTCCCTTGCACATTCTGTATATAGAAAACAAGGTAACAATCTATATCTAGATAGTTGTATATTTATATACATATATATATGAATATGGTGGTGAGGTAAGAGAAAGGGGTTCCTCTAGAGATTTTATATTTCATCAAAGATAATATCTTCAAAAGAAAATTTTGGGGCACTTGGTCCCAAGGCATGATGAGGAGAGTGAAATTTGTGGTGAGTAATATGAAGAGAGGATTGCAATCTTTTAAGGAAAACGTAAGGGAGGGATTTGCTTTGTATCTTGACAGATACTTGGTGGACCCATGAAGTTGGGGGAATATCTAAAATTGTGGACAGTTTATAAGAAGTCTTTTTGAGAGTTGGTAGGTATTAGGAGCTTGAACAAGGCAGAAATTAGAGCTTCATGAGAAGGCATGGCGATATCTAATTTTTTAAATAAATTAATTAATTATAATGGGGTATCTGGTCTCTTAGAGCACCTGTCTTAGTCCCTTGGTATGTGCAACACCTGCACATCACGTACCAGTAAATAGGGATAAATCCCTGCGGGTGACCAGCAAGGGGTAGGATTCGAACTCAGAAACTCCACTTCTTTAGTCTTAGCATTGGGGCATGGCTTTTGGGTGATTGCGATCATTTCATGGTGTAAATTTGGGTTGGGGGAATATCTGAAATTGTAGACAGCTTATGAGAAGTCTTTTCAGGAGTTGGTAGGTATTGAAGCTTGAACAAGGTGGAAACTTCAAGCTTCATGAGAATGCATGGAGATATTTCTCTTGGCTTCTCTATTTGTGAAGAGCGAGTCACAGTGTTGTTGTATGGGTACTGGGTGATTGCGATAATTTCATGGTGGAAATTTATAGACTCATTTGAATAGACCATTGAGAGGCCCAAAAAGTCGGGTATCAATTAATTTGCTCCTGAAACTTAGCAAATGGGAATATAGATTTGTTAGTAACTATGGTGGTCTTAAGATCTTTGTCAGATCTTACAAAATTACATTCTCTAAGATTCAGCATTCATTATTGTTTATCTTTATTGGGTTTTTCAAGCAATTGTGATTATTATAACTTTATAAAATATTTCTATAGTGGATGAACTAGTAGATGCGTCATCACCATAATATTTTTTAGCTACTGAATCCCATAAAAGGAGCTGGCTTTCATGGATTTCTTCCCTCGTCATTCATATTGTTTACCTTTCAAGGCATTTTAAACAATTGGAAACAACTATTAAGCTTGCCAATGCTCTCTACCTCAGACTTCATATCCAGGGTTTTCTTTAATGATCTGGTTTATGTATTATTATTGGGGTAAAGAACAACTAATTTAGAAGTTTTGGATCATTTTCTCTGCAGAACCCAAAATGGAACCCATCGCGATTGGAGGACGTCGAGCCAAGCCATGTGGACGCTCTCTTCGACCCTTTGCATTCGGAAGCTGATGAGCTGAATGTATGATCTTCAGTGGGTTTAGTTGTTTAAATCTCAGTTTCTTCTTTGAACATGTTCAGGTTCTCAAATAATAAATTTGGAATGATGTTAATTGATACAGATTCCATTTTGGTGCTGTGATTTTATATCTGCAGGGGATGGCAAAAAATGTTGACCGTAGAATATATACTCCAAGAAATTTGAATATCTTAGTTTAGGCATTATCTTTGAATTAATTGGAGCAACTGTTTGGTACTTATCGTCTCACATTTTAGGTTATTGGACGTTATTTTTTTTAATAATCCAACCCTAAACAATTGGCAGGCCAACTGAACAAAGCATAACAATCACGGCGATCAGAGGATTCAAGCCATCCATTTGTAGCACTGAAGTAAAGACCATTAATCCTGTCTCTGGTTTTGGTCCAAAATAGATTATGTGAATCCTCAGTTGGTCTTGACTTTGGGCTTAGTTCAATTCAAATGATGTCATGTCATTTGGATGATATGGATTATTCATAAATGTGTACCATGTGTCACCACATAAACTAAAAGTAGGGGGGTTTATCTATGAGGGTAACTTTATTAATACCCACATAATTTTGGAGGGCACCTACGCCAAAAAAAATTATTGATTGCCTTGAAGCTGAAGATGGAGATATTTTTTTGCCCTAATCTCTGACATTAGGTTTTTTAATTTCATGTGGCACACATTCCAAAAACGTGATCTGAAAATCAGATTTGAGCATAATATGTGCCACATGATTTTTTATAACTTTTTGAGATATGTGCCATGCGGACTAAAATGTGGCCGTTTGATGATACACCGGTGATTTCAAGATCTCTTATTCAGAGCAGGAAATTGTTTTTAGTTTAGTTGCCCTCATAGATTCGGTGGGTGGTGTTAATGAAGCTACCCTTATCTCAATTGGGCGGTGAGAAGGTCAATCTCTAGGAAAGACTTGGCTCCAGTCAACGGCGGCTGTTCTTAAAGAACAAAGTCAAAAGGTAACATGTACAAATGGCAAGATGAACTGCGTGATGGAATCTTTACCGGTTCACCCTTTTTTCAGTCTATGTGGTCTCACATGGCACACATCTCTGAATAATCCAAATAAGCTTTGCCCTCTTACTTTTAGCCTATGTGGTCCCTAGGGCTGTCAACGGGCCGGGTTTTAGACCGGGCCCGGATGGATCGGGTTTGGGCCCAATATTTTTAGGGATTTGTTAAATGGGCCCGGCCTGGCCCGGATAAGAATCGGGCTCAGGCTTGGGCTGCAAAGAGTAAGGCCCGGATCAGCCCAGTAAAATGAGGTCTTTATTAAAAATAAAAAACTCTTAAAAAAAGCTTTAAAAATAGTAGAAACCCGGCTTGGATAACTAATCGGACCGGAATCAGGCCGTAACATTTCAAAACCGGGTCCGTCCCGGCCTGATTAGCTATCCGGGCCGGGTGGAAAACCTGGCCCGGCCCGTTGACAGCCCTATAGGTACCCCGTGATAAATAAGAGCATGTAGCAGATTTGGGATATAAAATATATGAGATGTAATGCACTCTAACTATTTATCTCAAATTTGATATAAGTATTTTTTTTAGCATTTGGTGAATATCTCATTTACAAAAAGTAATGAAATATATTATTTTTAAAAGATAGGATATCAATTTTGTATCCTATATTTAGGTAGGATATGAGAATACTTCATATCTATCCCAATTTAGAACCGCTGTAGTGTCATGCCAGATATAAAATACCGCATTGGAGATGCTCTAAGAAGTTAACTTAGAGAACTTATTAACCTAAGAAGATGCTCTAATAAGTTGCCTTTACAAGAAACTTATTAACCTAAGAAGTTACCTTAAACACTTAGTTTTATATGGCTAGTAAGTTCTTAATAGGACTGGTAGAAATAATTTGTAGACTAATCTTAGGGTCGAATCCTGATTTTTTGAACCACGTGATATGGGTTGTGATAGGGTTGGTCCGACTAAAATTTTAGCTGCTAGATTAAAGTTATATGCCCAAACTGACCCGAACTGACTTGGTTCAAAATCCCTGGTACACTCTTAATTCCTTTGTTTTTTATATTATAAAAAAGCCTATTACCCAGTACTGGTCCAATACGACAGGGTGCTAAGACAGCATATAAACTTATACCTCTAGGTTTTGACATATAAAGTAGCTGCTCTCTGAACTTGAACTCATGTCTTTTACCATTGTACCAAGCAATGGCTCATGTCCCCTTAACCTCCTCCTTAATCTCTTTATACTAAAAAAAAGAAAGGGTTAATCTTACTTGACCCAATTCAACCCAATCGGCCTTCAGTCCTTCGGGTTGAGTGCTTCATGCAACCTGAACTAACCTGATAGGTTAAGTTGATGTGTTTTGAAACATGTCATCAGGTCAAGTTCGTGTGCCCGAACCAGTGAAAAAGTCATGCCAGGAAGGCTAGATATCAAGTCTAAACGATCCTTGACAGCCTTACATGTGGCACCACTTTATGGGAAACTGTCAACTGTGCAAAATCAAAGACCCAATTACAAGTTGGAAATGAAAATTTGCAAATGACAGACAGATTTTGTGCAGGCAAAGTGCAGGCAATTAATGTGGCGCGATGTGACTAACTTCCTCTGATCTGCATTGCTTAGGCCCCACTGCACTTGCAGCCAATTGTGTTGTGTCACGTCAGCCGCCTGTACTTTGCATGCACAACACCTGTGTCATATAACATTATCCTTTTGATATATTTCAGTGAGGGCGGGCGACTCCGACGACTTGTCATGAGCATTCATATTTTGGTCAAGTGGTACATGTTTGACCGATAAAAGTTTTCCATCTAGCATCTTGAAATGTGTCTTAACCAAAAAATTAAGGTTTATAACCGTGCTCAAACAATCCAATTGGTTAACTTTAATTTTCAAACTATATGAACTACGCCCATTTCAAAGTGTATAGATTGGATTTTTAGATCCACCAATAAGTACAATTTTTGTGTTAGCTTTAGTTTAATATATGAACTATCATCTTGAGATGTTACTGGATCGTATCTATTGAATTATTGAGGGCACTTACACTGAAAATCATTGACTACTTTGATTTAAACTATGGAGATCATTTTTTCATCCCAACCTTCCGCACAGTGGAAATTTAATTTCAAGATCTATCTTATGGATGACTAGGATGAAAAACAATCTCCTTCGTATGATTCAAAGCAATCAATGATTAATTCAGTAGGTCCAAATAGAGCTATCCTTTTTTAGCTCCTTTTTCTTTTTAGAAGAAAAATAATTAAGATAATAAAAATTGAAAAGAAAACCAGCACTTTGAAGGGGAGGGGAGCTTGATTTCAGGGTCAACCAGTCAATTTTATTTATTTATTTTTGGTAGGTAAGCCAGTCAACTTAACTTTAACTGCAGGTGCGTTTAAATTTGCCAGATGAAAGCCAATGGAAGATTCCCTTCTCTATGTAGTGAAATTTCTTAGCAACTTACCTCATCAACCTCACATCTTTCTGTCCATTGTCATAGTATTGACTAATGAATGGGTAGTTATCAAAGACTAGAGGAGTCAAGGCGGCTATCAGAGAAAAAACCCAAAAAAAAAGGTTCATTATTGGATCTGCTGCACCAATGACCCCAACATCTTGGTAGCTAAGCTAACAGCTTACTCTAACTTCTCCATTCCAACTGCCTTTGGTTCCTTCTCCTTGGGCTACAATGATTAACGTCGATTTGATGAATCCTGTTATTGCTCTCTCTTCACGCTTATGCCAACTCGTGACCAAACATCTATGCTATTTCCTTGGCCTCCAACTGCAAGATAATATAAACTCCCTAAGGAACCTGAACAACGAATTAATAGCTTCAAGGAACGATGTCCAGAGAAGGGTTGGTGTTGCCGAGGCACATCTATTGACATCCACACACCAAGTTCAACGTTGGCTTCAAAGGGTAGAAGCCATCCAAGTGGAAGTGGAAGCAATTGAACAAGATTTCCAACACCAAAAATGTTACAGCATTTGGTGTCCGAATTGTCCGCCGAGCTATAGTCTAGGCAAAAGAGTTGCAAAGAAGCTTATCGATGTCGACGAGTTGAAGACAAAAGGTGTTTTTGATGTTGTGGCGGAGAGATCTCATCCCAATCCCGTGAACGAGATGCCTAGCGCATCTACTGTCGGTACCAACGTAACGTTGGAGAAGGTTCTAGGCTTCCTTCGCGACGATGATGTGGGAATTATCGGGATATATGGCATGGGGGGCGTTGGGAAGACGACCCTACTGAGAAAAATCAATAACGAGTTCCTCTTACCAACCCATGATTTTGACGCGGTGATTTGGGTTGTGGTGTCTAAAGATTTGAACTTGGGAAAGATTCAGAGGGCTATAGGGGATAGGCTGGGCTTGTCTTGGCAAGAAGATCAAAGCCAAGAAGAGCGAGCTACGGAAATATTCACGATCTTGATCAGGAAGAAATTCTTTCTGCTGTTGGATGATGTGTGGGAACGGTTGGATCTCGACAAAGTCGGTGTTCCTTTCCCGAACAACCGAAACAAGTGCAAGGTGGTATTCACAACACGATCTATGGACATATGCAGCGACATGGATTCTCAAAAGAAGGTCAAAGTAGAATGTTTGGGGGACGAGGAGGCATGGGAACTCTTCCGCGACAAGGTAGGCAAAGAAGGGGTCATAGATTCTCCGACTATACAACCTCTTGCAGAGGTCATTTTCAGAAAATGCGGGGGCTTGCCACTTGTCCTCATCACTATTGGGAGGGCTATGGCAAACAAGGAGACCGTCGAGGAGTGGGCGGATGCAATAAGAGTACTAAACAAATCGTCATTTGAGATCCGAGGTATGGAAGACAACGTGTTTCCCCTTTTGAAATTTAGCTATGATAATTTACGTAGCGACACGATAAGATTGTGTTTCTTGTATTGTTCTCTGTTCCCGGAAGATTATTCCATAGAGAAAGAACAAATAATTGAGTATTGGATCGGGGAAGGTTTTTTAGATGAGCTTGATGATATCGATGAAGTTCATAACAACGGCCATGCGCTCATCGGATGCTTAAAGGCTGCATGCTTGTTGGAAAGTGGTGATGAAGTAACACAAGTAAAAATGCACGATGTGATCCGTGGGATGGCTTTATGGATAGCATCTGAATGCGGAGAGAGAAGGAACAAGTTTCAAGTACAAGCTGGCATTGGATTGAGCAAAGCCCCTAGAGCCGAGAGGTGGAAAGATGCAGAAAGGATTTCGTTAATGGATAATGAAATTCGTGCCCTAACTGAAAAACCCGTTTGCCCCAATTTGTCTACCTTGATGCTCCAATGGAATATTGGTCTGAACAGAGTCTCCAATGGTTTTTTTCAATATATGCTTAAACTTAGAGTCTTGGATCTGTCATTCACGGGTCTCGAAGATCTTCCTGTGGGAATTTGTGAGTTGGTTGAGTTACGTCATCTCGATCTATCTAGGACGAAAATAACTGCACTGCCGAAAGAGCTAGGAGGTTTGGCAAAGTTGAAGCATTTGGACCTACAAAGAACACATTCTCTAAGAGAAATTCCGCACGAGGTGATCTCCAAGCTTTCTCAATTGCGAGTGTTGAATCTATACTACAGTTATGGAGATTGGGAAGTGGACGACTGTGGAGATGGAAGTGGAGTTAATGTTGTGGAGTTGGAACACTTGAAACAATTGACAACTCTTGGAATCACACTAACCAAATTGGAATCCGTCTCAAGGATGTCTAGTTTACGAAAATTTTCGAAATGCATCCGGTATCTATATATCAAGGAGTGTGGCGGACTAAAAAGTTTCCAATTTTCATCAAATTTTGGGAAAACGAAGAGTCTACGAAGGCTTTGTATCAACAACTGCTATGAGTTGGAGGAGGTGACAATTGGTGTAGAAGTGAGAGAGAATTGGCTTTCCAATCTGCAGGCCCTGTCCTTATATGGGCTTCCCAACTTGAAGACCATTTGGGGTAGGAAGGTAAGTCATGGATGCCTTCAAAACCTTCGATACATCAACATCGGGCATTGCCCGATGTTGAAGAACATTACGTGGGTCTCACAACTTCAGAACCTCGAAGTAATTTATATATTCTACTGCACGGCCATAGAAGAAGTAATAGGTAGGGATGAAGTAGTCAATGAGTTGATCGGGTTCCCGAAACTGAAAACGATATCTCTTGGAGACCTACCAGAATTAAAGATTATATGTAGGCCTGCGGCGGGTTTCCCTTCCTTGGAGAGAATCACAGTGATCAAATGCCCGAAGTTGAAGAAGCTCCCCCTCTGCTCCCATAACACCAAGACTTTGGAGACGATTTACGGCGACAAAGAATGGTGGGATGGGTTGGAGTGGGATGAAGAATACATCAAGTCAGCTTTTGTTCCCCATTTCACTGCAATCTAATGTAAGTATAAATTTGTCTTTACAAGTGTTACTAATTAAGATTTGTCGTCCTTATATATATCCCATTAAGGTTTTTTTCTTCATTTGTTTTCCTTTATTAAAATGGATATAAATTCTCCTATTAGTGTTCATTGTCAGTGAATCGATGCCAATATTCTATCAAAATAAAATATATATATAAAAAAATCGATGCCAAAATTGAGGTCTCGGCCCAGCCCAGGTTACAGTACTAGACAGAGGGGGAGCCATATATAGGAGAGCAGGGGCTGAAGCCTCATTTAATTTTTGAAAATATATAGAAAGACTACCTTTATTTTCACCCACAGATTCTTTCCATAAGTGGGTGGATGGATAGAATCTGTGGGTGAAAAGAATACTCATATATTACCTTCCACTCACATGATGGAAAGAATCTATTGGGTGAAAATAAAGGTATTCATATAGAATAGGCTTCTTAAACAACCTCTTTTTATGTACAAGCATCCAAATCTGTATTGAATAATGCCCTAAATCCGCGGTAAAATGATTATTAACATTTATCTACTACCCCTCCATTGTTTTTTCCATGTGGCCGGATGGTTGCTCTTTGAGTATTGGTGGTAAAGGGGTCTTAACGGGATACATATATGTATGAGAAATGGCTGATATTATAAACTATGGTCTTCACTGATCGCGACTTCTAGTCTTTTATTACACCACAACGCTTGTAGCGGCAGTTTAATTTTTTATTTATTTTTATCGATAAGTGATATAATTTCATTAAGAAAATGAATAATCATTTCATATTGTACGTACTCCTTATATAATCATTTCCAAAAGTCTCCATGAACTCTTGGTTTCAAAAAGTCAAAGTCTCAAACGTATGATTAGTCAAAATAGAAACTTAGGGCACCAACCAACTTATTTGGTCTCGGACAATTTTTTAGGCCACTAAGACCCACGCACCTAGCTACAGGCTGTAACCTTAATACATTACTTCGGAATCTTTCGAACACCGAATTATTTTAGAGTAAATCAGTTCGTTCTTTATACAAAGTCTCCTTTCCCTAAGAGCTTCTATATTTCTCCCATCATATTTTATACAAAAAAAATCATTTCTTCTTTTTACAAAGGCTCCTTTCCCTATGAGCTTCCATATTTCCCAATCTTATTTTATACAAAGTAAATGATAAAGAGTTGGTGCCAACCCCAAATAGATGGATAAAGCTGTGATGATGATGAAATGGTCAATCTTGTTAGAACAATATGTTCAGGTTGTAAAAGAAGATAAAGATTGGAATTAAAATATATGCTGCTCCGATTCGAGGCACGTTAAATATCGTTGTCTTTAAACCAAGATTTGCCCCTATCACTATGATCTAGTGGTCACCAATAGGTTATCGACAAATTGATTTCAGGAAACAACGAACCGGCAGTGTATCCGTGTGATCAGATTTGATGAATCTGATCACGCAACTAGAACACCAAAAAACTAAAGCGGAACTCTGAGAAGGAAAAAATTTAAACTTGCGAAGAAGAAATTTACGAAAATATACATTGCACTAAAATGAGAGGTCTTGGGGCCCTTTTATAGATAAAATAGGTGTAACCGAAGGGACATATCCGTTGCATATAACTGAACGGTCGGATAAGACATATCCGTTTAAAAAATAACTGAATGATTTAAAATTCAAATGGGCGGTTACACACTTGTTCAAAAGTTTAATTAAATTACCGCCACGCCACGCGCACGTGCTCGTGCCCGTCCCGTCCCGACCCGACCCGACTCGGCTCGGCTCCGCGCGAGCGTGTGTGTGACTGATGGGTTGCATGGCGATGGAAGCTACAAAATTCGGTGCCCCTGGGTAAAGGCTACAAGCCTTGAGCCAAGACAATGATATATAAGCCAAACCCAAAAAAGAGTTTACACGATGTGGGATAAATCTCAATTTCAAAAGCTTATTTTTTAAAACCTTTAAAATATCCAACAATCCCCCACTATTTTAAAGATTTAAAATAAAAATAAAATTAAAAACTTAAAAAAAATAAAAATAAACAATCCCCCACTATTTTAAAGATTTGAAATAGAGCAACGCTAGAAAAATGTGCATAAATGAAAATGTCTTACAGACTTGAATTTTGACTTTAGTGAAAATAATTCAAAATTTATCAAGATCTTTAGTGAAACTAAGTCTTGAACTAACGATCTTATATGACAAATCAGAATTATTTCACACACATATTTTGGTGTTCAATAAAAGGTTAGCACATTTAGGCCCTATGCTAGTACCTTGATTTTCGTAAGTGTTTATGAGATAAAGTCAAGTCTCATTGAAAGCGGCTCCACCTTCACACTTATATAGGCAGACCTACAAGAGATGTCCCTGTAACTGTAACATCTCAATACATAGTGTTATAGGACTGTTAAGAGTAATGCTCTACCTCCCCTTATCCATTACAGGTGAAACACTACCCTTCCTGAGATGTATATGAGATTTATTTCTCATCAATGTAGTGTCCTTTTGCTGCCACAGATTTATGACTTGTTTTTTCCTTTAAACCTAAATATTGATTAAACAAATATTAGGTAGGGTTCCCATCATAAGTGGTTGTTTAGGTTTAATGGCTTTAAACCCATCCCGATTGAAGTTTTATTAATCCCATCTTTGCCAAGGCTTTTAGTAAACGGATCTGCCAGATTTTCTGCAGACCTGACCCCAATTACTGAGATTACTCCATCTCTAAGTAATTGTTTTACATAACTATCTCTTAGACCAATGTGTCTATTTTTTTCATTATATGTTTGACTATAAGCCTTTGATAGTGTTGCTTCACTATCACAATGTATAGAGATAGGTGGCAATGGTTTAATCATAATTGGAATTTCTAATAATAAATTCCTTAATCATTCTGCTTCTTTTCCACTTGCCGCTAAGGCAATGAATTCCGATTCCATAGTGGAATGTGTGATGCAAGTCTGCTTCTTTGATCCCCATGAGATCGTAGCACCTCCAAAAGTGAATATCCATCCACTTGTGGACTTTGATTCTTCTGAACCAGATATCCAACTTGCATCGCTATATCCTTCTAAAACGTGAGGATATCCAGAAAATTATAAATCATAATTAATAGTACCCTTTAAATATCTAAAAACATGTGAAATTGTATTCCAATGAACAGAACTAGGGTTACTTGTAAATCTACTTAACTTACTTACTGCAAATGCGATGTCTGGTCGTGTACAATGGATTGCATACATAAGGCTACCAATAACCCTTGCATATTCTAACTGTTGCACACATCGTCCATCATTTTTAGTCAATTTAAGATTAATATCTAAAGGTGTATTGGCAGATTTCAAATCAAAATAATTAAATCTTTTCAAAATCTTTTCAACATAATGAGATTGAGTTAAAGTTAATGTATTTTCGTTTCTTATAATTTTGATTCCCAAAATTACATCTGCTTGACCCATATCTTTCATGTTAAAAGATGAATTTAAAAAGTTTTTAGTTTCTAAAATAACTTCTAAATTAATTCCAAAAATAAGTAAATCATCTACATAAATATATATAATAACATCATTATTATGAGAAAATTTGTAATACATATATTTGTCGGCTTCATTAGTTTTGATTCCCAAATTGGTAATAGTATTATCAAACTTTTTATGCCACTGTTTTGGTGCTTGTTTTAGCTCATATAGAGATTTAATAAGTTTACAGACTTTCTTTTCTTGTCCAGATAGAACAAATCCTTCTGGTTGTTTCATATAGACCTCTTCTTTTAAATCACCATTTAAAAAAGCAGTTTTAATATCCATTTGATGGATTTGTAACTTATGTATAGAAGTTAAGGCAATTAGAAGTCTTATAGTCGAAATTCTTGCAACGGGTGCATAGGTGTCAAAATAATCAACACCTTCCTTTTGTCTATATCCTTTGGCAACTAATCTTGCCTTAAATTTTTCTATAGTTCAATTTGTTCTAAGTTTTCTTTTAAATATTCATCTACATCATATGGGTTTAGATCCTTCTGGTAAGTCTACTAATTTCCATGTTTTGTTTCCCATTATTGAATCAATTTCATCATTGATAGCTTCTTTCCAAAAAGCACTATCTCTAGATTTCATTGCGTCGTTAAAAGTGATAGAATCATCATCTACATTTAGACACAAATGTTTCTTAGTACTTTTGGTCATATTTCCTTCAATCAAATATATATAATAGTCTTTTGAAATACTAATTTCAAATCGTTGACGTTTACTTCGTCGAGGTTCAATGATGACCTCTTCATCACTTGAAGATTCAATAACTTCTTTAGATTTAGAAGATTTTTCATTTTCATAAGTTTTACTTTCAATATTTAATTTATTAGTTAGAGTAGTGAACTTAGATTCATAGAATATAACATCTCTAGATTCTATTATGGTATTTTTATCGATGTTATCATTAGATTCTATAACTAAAAATCTATAAGTTTTACTATTTTGTGCATAGCCAACAAATGCAAACTCAATAGATCTAATCCCTATCTTAGGTCTTTTAGGATCTACTAATCTAACAAGTGCCCTACACCCCCACACTTTAAAATAGATTAGACTAGATTTTCGATTCTTCTAAAGTTCATATGGTGTAGTTAAACTTTTATTATGTGGAATTCTATTCAAAATATGAGTAGCAGTTAATAAAGCTTCACCCCATAAATTTGTATCGGAATTAGCATTAACTAACATTGCATTAGTCATTTCTACTAATGTTCTATTTTTTCTTTCGACAACTCCGTTTTGTTGTGGCGTATAAGGAGCCGTCACCTCATGACGAATTCCATGAATTTCACAGAAATCAGAGAATTAATTTGACATGTATTCTCCACCCCGTTCAGATCTAATGGCTTTTATTCTTTTATTTAAATGATTTTCTACTAATGCTTTATAAATCTTAAATTTTTCAAAAGCCTCATTTTTAGTATTTAATAAATATATATGAGCATATTTTGAAAAATTATCTATAAAAGTTATAAAATATCGTTTTCCTCCTCTAGTAGGAACATTGTTTAAATCACAAATATCACTGTGTATTAAATCTAATAAATATGAATTTCTAATAACATTATAAAAAGGTTTTTCTAATAATTTTAGTCTTAGCACATATACTACAAGCATTACTATCAAAAGATTCATGAATTGGAATTAACTCTAAGTTAGTCATGAATTTTATAGACCTATAATTAACATGTCCTAATCTATCATGTCATAAATTAGAAAGAGAGACCGAGTAAGAAGGAGAGATTTTATTGATTGAATCAGTTACATTGAGTTTAAACATGCCTCCTATGGCATATCCTTTTCCAACAAATTCGTCATTCTTGGATAAGATAAACTTATCTGATTCAAATACAAGTTTGAAACCATGTTTAATCAGTAAACCACTCGAAACGAGATTCTTGCGGATATCGGGTACATGGAGCACATCAGTAAGTGTAACGACTTTTTCGGATATGAAATTCAATTTCACTTTTTCACGTCCTATGATCTTTGCTGTAGATGAGTTCCCCATAAAGAGATCTTGATCATCATCAGTTTTGTCATACGTCACAAACATGTCACGATTATTACACACATGTTTTGTGGCACCAGTGTCGATCCACCATTCATTGATGTCACCGATCAGATTGACTTCCGAAAGAACGGCTACAAAGTTATTTTTTACTTCCACTGCATTCGCTTGATTCTTCAACTTCTTGAAGATGCGACAATCCCGCTTGAAATGTCCGGGTTTCCTACAATGGTAGTAACCACCATTCTTCGGTACCATGGTCTTATTCTCCTTGGTGAATTTCTTATTCTCCTTGGAATGAGAATATCCTCTCTTCCTCTTCTTGGACGGTCCATTAACAACCTTAGACTCAACCAAGTTTGCCTTTGATGTAATATCAATGTAATCTTTTGTTTTGTCCCTAACTCGGGATTCTTCCTCAATACATAAATGAAGTAGAAGATCTTCCATAGAAATCTTCTCATTATTACGCTTAAGGATTTTTCGGAAATCTTTCCATGATGGAGGCAACTTGGTGATTACCGCACCAACCAGAAAATTTTCATCGAAATGAGAACCATTAGCAACCATATAATTAATAATAACTTGAAAATCATGAACTTGACTAAGAATAGGTTTATCATAAACCATCGTAAAATTGAAAAACTGACTGATAATATAAGAATTATATCCAGCATCTTCAGTTGTATATTTCTTCTCGAGTGCATCTCAGAGTTCCTTCGAAGTGTCGTAGGTGCGATAGACGTCGAACAAAGAATCCGACAGTGCATTCAAAAATGTAGCCTTTGCAAATATAGTCGTCGTCGTCCCATTTATGCTTTTTACGGCTTTCAGTGAGAGTGGATGATTCGGTAATAGTCGGACACGGAGTTGTGATAACGTATACAACTTTCAGTGTGGTTAACAGAAAATGCAATTTCTATTGCCACCGTTTGAAATTCGAACCATCAAAATTGTCTAATTTGTGGATGTTGTTAGGCAGCGCTGGATGAATCTTATCATTCAATAGAGTAGGAGTGGAGGACTGAATATGAGCCATAAATCTCGGTTTAAAATTATTAGAACAGTATGTTCGGGTTGCAAAAAAAGATAAAGATCAGAATTAAAATATACGCTGATCCGGTTCGAGACACGTTAAATATCGTTGTCTTTAAACCGAGATTTGCCCCTACCACTATGATCTAGTGGTCACCAATAGGTTACCGGCAAATTAGTTCCAGGATACAACGAACCGACAGCGTATCCGTGTGATCAGATTTGGTGAATCTGATCACGCAACCAGAACACCAAAAAACTAAAGCGGAACTCTGAGAAGGAAAAAGCTTAAACTTGCGGAGAAGAAATTTGCAAAAATATACAGTGCACTAAAATGAGAGGTCTTGGGGCCCTTTTATAGATATAACTGGTGTAACCGAACGGACATATCCGTTGCATATAACTGAACGGTCGGATAAGACATATCCGTTTAAAAAATAACTGAATAATTTAAAATTCAAATGGGCGGTTACACACTTGTTCAAAAGTTTAATTAAATTACCGTATCGCCACGTGCTCGTGCCCGTGCCGTCCCGACCCGACTCGATTCGGTTCCGCACGCGCGCGTGTGTGTGACTGATGGGTTGCATGGCGATGAAAGCTATAAAATTCGATTCCCAAAATTTACACGATGTGGGATAAATCCCAATTTCAAAAACTTATTTTTTAAAACCTTTAAAATATCCAACAAATCTCCTAATATTAAAATGTTTACACTTATAATATTCTGTTAGTGGCACCCCACCGAAAATTATAATTTCAGTTGGTGGCACCACACCGACACAGACAAAATCGAGCGTGTCTACCAAATTTAATGGGTGTGATATCTATTCACAAGTTTTGACGTGGAAAAAAGCGCTTCATAAACTTATGATGGATGCCATTTAGGGAGTTAATCTCTTATGAATTAAATGATTGAAAATGATTATAAAATTGTCTATAAAAAATGCTTACAATAGATTGTGGGGCAGAATTATTTTTGCATTAATTAAGTTGGGTCTATAAGTCTATTGTTTGTATTAATTTGGTGCTTCATAAATATCCATGTATTTTCTAAGGTTTGATCAATTTGGTCGGAGGAAGATTGACTCATTCACTCCCCCTGTTAACACCTAATGCCAACTCTTGACCCTAGAGTTCAGGCCATTGCGTGGTGCAATGGTAAAAAGGCTTCAGGTGTTAAACTTGAAGTCGCCACTTTGAGTCCAGAGATCCGCCACTTTATCACTTAAAAACGAAGGTAAAGGACCAACTCTGGGTCATAGCCTTTTACATTGATTTCATTGGAATTTGGTATTTATACTGCATGTAGCCTACTCTTTTTATAGTGACCACGTTGGGTTTCGGGAATAAATCAACTTGGAAATTTTTTTTAAAAATCCGAAAAATTTATTAAAATCGGGAACAAAGGTCAAAATTTGAAAAAAAATTAAAACAAAAATCATAAAGTAATTAATTAAAATTTAAAAACAGAATTTTTTTTACCAACATTGGGAAAGAGTAAAAAAAATGCATATAATTAGCAAAGTTCGCAATTTTTTTTAGAAACTTTAGATTTTATTCGAAATTTCTTGAATAATTCGGATTTTATCCTTTTTTCCTTTTGAAAAATTTGTGATTTATTCGACTTTGTAACAAAGTCGGCAAATTTGGTCACTGTGTTGTATTCAGCAGGGGCGGCAGGATGAAAAGCTTGATAAAAACTAATGGGTGGGTTCTCTGTAACCCTCATTGAACTTTTAGAAGCGTGTAGAGTAGGTTTCTTATATCCAAGCTCCAAAATCTGTGCTAAAAAAATAGTTTAATATGTGTTAATCATCACTAGCTCTCACAAGAAGAAAATCCAGGCTATTGCCAGGGTGTAAACGGGTCGAGTCAAGGGTATAAACCCAACCTGACCCGAATGGCCTAAAATCACACCCAACCGGTTGACAGCCCTCCCTACGCCACTCCTTAATTTGAAAATTGATATGTACTTTTATAGAAAGTGTTATATGGAGGACAAATTTTATGTAAACAAAATGCAGGCGATGACTGATGTGATGAGATGTAATTGGCTGCAAGTATGGTGGGGCCAATCACTTTATACCACATCAGTCGCCTGCATTTTGTCCTTAATAAATTTGTCCTACGTTTATAATTTACCTACTTTTATGGACCATTGAGCACTATCAAATAGAGTACTTTTAAATTCACCCACCAAATCTTTGAGTTCACCCATACTGAAACACTGTGACTTGGTAGAATCAGATGATAGAAATCGTCGATCCTCTCAATCTTTCACACGATGGATCTTGAGATCATGGGCCTGTCATCATATAGTTAGTGTTTTATTTCTTGTGGCACACATTTCAAAAAAATGACCTTAACATCACGTGCACGCTCAAAATTGATTTTAAGGTCACTTTTTTGACTGCGTACCACTTGAAATAAAAAATCGACTATCTGATGGTACGATCATGTTCTCAAGATTCATCATGTAAAAGATTGGGATGATAAACAATCTCTATTGTCCGCTTTAATATAATCAATGTATTTTAGCATGAATGAACTAAAAATTTTGGTTGGTGGATTTAAAGTACACTATATGGCTGTCAAGGACGATTCGAAAAGAGTTGGTATTACGCGTGCGGCATTAAACAGTGAGTATGCCTCTCGACCAAAAATTCAAAGACATATATTCATTGACTTGGCTTGGCACTCATAAATATTTGAGCATCCTTTGGTGTCTCACTGGTTTCATAGAGGTAGATCCTAAAACCAATTATAATTTCCTTTGGACCCCACTCTCTTGACCATGATTTAAATACCCAAATGGTGTTTAAATAATCCTACTGTATTAATGGTTAAAGATGCGTGTAATTCATATCGTCAAAATGATAAATTATACGTTAAAAGATAAAATGCTCATAAATCAAGCTTTTTGAAAAATTTGAACCATAGGATTTGTTGACTATAACAACAACCATTATTTTTTATTTTAATAGCTGCTCGTAAAATTCATCAATTGGATTGTTTACATTTATGTATAAAGATGTTTCTTTCGGCTGAGATATGTTTCAATAATGGATTGTCCGTTGGAAATTTAGATTGGTCAAAATGTGCTCCATATGGCATAATGATAAATCACACTTCCGTGTGACAAAGTATAGATTTAATGGTGTCAGATCATTTAAACTCCCATTTGGTGTTTAAATGTCACTACAAAAAATAAGACTATTAGCGGCAGCCAATAACTGCCGCTATTAATTAAAAAGCTGCCGTTAATATTTTCACCGGCAGTTGTAAAAACTGCCGCTAATATTCTCACCGGCAGTTGTAAAAACTGCCGCTATTAGTGCTGTCGCTACCTTGTTTTAACGGCAGTTTTTAAAACTATCGGTAAAGGTATTAGCGGCAATTTTTAGTAAAAAACTGCCGCCACCATGTTTATACCGACATTACAAACATGACATCAACTAGCTAGATTGAAATCTCCCTCATAAAAAGGTGCCACAACATAAAAATTGGATTGTGATTTCAATCCTTTGAAGACCATTGGAATGGAATCTTTATAACTGATGTTAAAGTAAAACCAAAAGAAAAATATATCAATGACTGAATGATACAATACTGATTTCGAATTGGTTCGGTTGGAATACAAATTTCGAATTCATTTTTGTATTACAAATACAAATACAGATTTCTTGTGGGCAGTTAGCTATCAGCAGGTTCTATTGACAACGTGTGCTGCTGAAGCTCTCCTGCATCTAAGTCCTCCACATCATCAGGCCCATCCTTTGCATACAAATTAATACCTGCAAATGCAATGCCAAAATAAGCAACTGGAAAGGATATCTAAATATGTTTCTAGCGAAAGTAAGATATTTTACCCTTTTTCACAACAGTTTATATCAGCACACATCTTAACACCATTAACGTGTGCTGATATAATACTAATTTCGAATTGGTTTGGTTGGAATACAGATTTAAAATTGGTTCGGTTGGAATACAGATGTCTTGTGGGCGTTTAGCTATCAGCAGGTTCCATTAACAACGTGTGTTGCTGAAGCTCTCCTGCATCTAAGCCCTCCACATCATCAAGTCCATCCTCTGCATACAAATTAATACCTGCAAATGCAATGCCAAAATAAGTAACTGGCAAGGATATCTAAATATGATAATAGCGACACGTGAGGAGCCCTTATCCCTTTGCATTAGGGAGCTACAATTTGCATATGAGATTTGTATTGTAGCACACAATTTAGACAGAAAGACTTGATATTTTGGTTATGTCATGTGGTACACCATCTAAACCGTCTAATTTGAAAATTGTGATGTAAATGTCTTTGGTGCCGAGAATTAGTACAAAAAGTGATCTAATCATTTGTTTCAATACTTTTCGTATCAATTTTTGGTGCTAAAGATCTTTATAGTATGACCTTCAAATCAGTCGGCTTAAATGATATTCTACATGGTATAGACCCTAAAATTATCTAAGTCTTTCTTTTAAAATTATGTGCAACCGTACAACTCAGTATGCAAATTTTAGCTCTCTGTCCTTCAATCTTCCTTGAACCCTCGTAATCAACCGTCAAAGTATCAAAACCACGGTAGTCAACATAGGCAAAAGTTAGGGCACCCACCGACCATGGGTATGACATTTGGGCCATCAGGGCCCCACAAGACAGGCTGTTATTACGTTGGAATCCAAGGAGGGAAAAAAAGGGCCCCACAAGACAGGCTGTTATTACATTGGAATCCAAGGCGGGAAAAAATATTATAAATGATGAACAGATTTTCTGTCGCGTGTTGTGACTGGCAGCCGGGCTTCCCCATTATGTAATATGTATGCAGCCAGTCACATTGCACAGCCTGAAAAGATTGTCGACTGTATTAATGGTGTCACTTAAGGATCAAAATTTTGGATTTTATATCAGTTTCGGTAGAGACAATAATTAAAAATTTGAATTAAAATTTCAACGGATAATTTCAATCCCATATATATAATGACTGAAATTTTGGTCCTATGGAGACGGCCAAAACCAAATATTTCGGCTGAAGTTTTGACCCTTGATGTCCCAGAGAAACTATAATTATTTTGTCAACTTTATAACAGTGTCGATAGAGAAAATATAATTATATTAGGGAAAATATTCCTTCGTTCGTCACGATGTGAAAGAGAATATACATGGCAAAGATTAACGGGGCGTCACCGATGTAGAAAAAGTTGTTTAATTATTTAATTATTTAATTATTTAATTTATGGGTAGCCTTCCACTTCTCATTCACAATCCGACGTAGTTTTGTTTCTTTAAATTTGCATCTTTACCCATAAAAAATATAATAATAATAAAATAAAAGCCATATGGGTATTTGCAACCGAAGATTTTATTGAAGTTTAGTGTTATATTGGGCAAATTATAACTTTGCCCCCTCCTAATATAATCCTTTGGACCCTCTGCTCAATTGACTTACGAGTTGAATGCACAAATTTATCATGGCATCAGAGAAAGCCCTTCTCCGCCATCTGTAGGGAAAAGCATAAACAAAATACTATCAATAACCATGCACAGAAATGAGTAGAGATAGAAAACCCAAATATTTGTGATTGGTTATGGATTTTTACCCTATGTCAGCCATGATCTCAAGATATATCCCTCTGATAAGTAAGCCATGATCTCAAGATATATTCTCTAAAAGATTGTAATGGGTAGGCTATGATCTCATGATATATTCGATGAAATTTGGATGAAAATTGATCTTTATAGTCTAATTCAAAGCGGTTGGTGGTGTCAACGGTAGAATCATAGTTGCAAAAATCAGTACTATATGTGAATAAGGCAACCCAAATAATTGTGATAAGGCAGTAATGGTGACACGGAATCATTAGTCTTACTTATTTGTTTATTGATTATTTTGTTGAATCAGAAAGAGATTGGAGGGAGGAGGCCTCTTTCAAGGATAGAAAAAGGAGACGGCATTTCCTTCTTGATTTATGATTAAAGTCTATGGATACTTACCCCTGCGGCGTCCCGCACACACAATTTCTCGCTGATCCGTTATCACGGTTATGAAGCACCCTTTTAGCCATTGAATATTTGGTAAGGTTGAATGTCACAGATTTTCAGATGCCCCGAGGCCCCCGACATCTATTGCAGTCAAAAACTGATAGGATTTGAAGTGGGTAGAAGGCGCCATTGGATCTTTTGATCCCACCACCTAAAATAATTGCCCTAAAATTTAGGATTAAAACATAAAAAAAATTATATATAGTCATGCATTCAGGCCTTGCCTTTAATGTTATCCATTAAAGTATTAATAGGAATAAGAATTATATGTAAATCATGAAACCTAAAGATTTCCGCTAATTCCCGATAATGTCATTTCTTATATCAAACAATCATAATCTAAAATTTAATTAAAATCTTAGTCCGTGTGGGCTAAACAAAAATAAGGATTTTGAGTCTCTATAAATAAAAAATAAAGTACTATTATACTTACCCCATAGAGGCTACTTTCTCATCCTACCTTCTTCAATCGGTATGCATTGATCGCCTTTGAATGAGATGGTGGAGGTCATTTTTCGTCCCCATCTTCTGTACAATAAATCTATAGATCGTGGGCATACCATCGGACGGTCGAATTTTCTATTACACATGACACTCATCTCAAAATGTGACCCTAAAATCATATGACCCATCACTCTCAAGCATAATTTTAGCGTCACTTTTTAAGATGTGTGTCATGCATAATAAAAAATTGACCGTCTGATGATACGCTCACAATCCATAAATTCACTGTGCAAAAGATGAGAATGAAAAATGACCTCTACCATCTCATTCAAAGCCAAGCAATGCACACCAAATAGAGGAAGTGGGGTAAAAAAGCATCATGCACACCACGTAGACGAAGTGGGGTAAAAAAGCAGCCTTTTGGGGTGAGTATAATAGGTACCAATAAAAAATTCCAACAACTACCTCGTAAGCTAGTGATGCGGTAAAGAAAGTCAAATCTCTTACAAATCCAAATGCTTTGTATTTCGTGCTACAAACATTTTGCTTTGGCCCGAGTCCTGACTTTTATGCTCAGGACCGAAGAAAGTATAATGTAAATAATCATAATAAATTAGAGAGCAAAAGAAAATTGATCTTTGCCTTTGGTAAATTCATTAAAAAAAAAATTGATCTTTGCCTTCTTTAATTGTGAAGGACCTACCAATCTCTCTCTCTCACGTATAATTGAGGAGCAAGTCAGATTCCAGAATTCCATATTCCTGAATAATGCAGATGTAAAAAGTCCAATACCTAGTGCTGGCCATGTCATAGCTAGTGGGGTGCCGAAACAGGTGGACGGGATACTTGCACATACCTAACCGTCGGCTTTTATACACAAACTGGCTGCTATCCACAATCACAAAAATCGCCTAATTTTTTGAAAAATTTAGAAATAATTTGCAAATTTAAAGTTTTCCGAATTATTCACAATTTTTTTGAAAATTTGCCTGATCACACAAGAATTCGCAAATAATCTATAATTATTCGGACTCAAACCCGTATTCTCTCTCACTTGACAGCCCAAATATTTTACTGTCGTGCGTAAGAGCCGTTAGGATAACTAACTCCTTCCCTCTCAAGTGTAAACGGATCAATCGTCTTCTGCTAAATGGTCAAATCATAGAAAGTGTGCATAGCCGTTGGCCCGTTTCTAAGCATGTTACTTGGAAAGTAGTCGTTCGCATAATAGCATTGACCAGTTCACAATGGATAGTGAACAGGTAGGTTCCCAAATACCAACTCGGATAATAAAGGTTACAATAATAGAGACGGAAAAATTAAAAAAGAAGAAGATCCCTCCCCCCTTTTTGCTTCACTTCACCACTCTTTCTCTTTAGTACTACTGAATTGCCATGGATCTCGTGAGCGCAGTCGTCAATGTCATAAGTCTGCTATGGGTTCCGGTTGCTCGACGAGTCGAGTATCTCAGAAATCTCGACGAGAACTTAAGATCTCTGAGAGAAGCAGTAAACGAATTACAACATACAAGGGACGATGTGAAGAGAAGGGTCGATGTCGCCGAGGCGAAGCTATTGACCTGCACCCACCAAGTTAAAGGGTGGCTAGCAAGTGTCGAAGCCATCGAAACTGAAGCCGATGACATCGAAAAAAAATGTAATCAAAGGACTTGTCTTGGAGGCTGCTGTCCGAAGTGTCGGTCCATCTACAAGCTTAGCAAGAAAGCCGCGAAAAAGCGGGAGGAAGTTGTAGCACTAAAGAGCACAGGAGCTTCTATTGTTGTAGTGGCTGAGAGTAGGCTCCCCGATCTCGTAAACGCTATGCCTAGGACGCCTGCCATGGGCTTGGACTTACCGTTGGAGAGAGCTCGAAGTCATCTTAAAGAAGAAGATGTGGGAATTGTCGGAATATATGGAATGGGGGGTGTGGGGAAAACCACGCTCTTGAGAATGATCAACAATGAGTTCCTAGTAGGAACCCATGATTTCGATGTGGTGATTTGGGTTGTGGTGTCTAAGGAAATACATATGGGTAACATTCAAGAGACGATCGGAGATCGGTTGGGCTTGTCACACCATAAGAACAAAGATCAAATGGGTAAAGACATCTTTAAGGTCTTGAACAAGAAGAAATTTGTCTTGTTATTGGATGACATATGGGAGAGACTAGATCTTGAAACAGTGGGAATTCCTCCGCCTGACAACCAAAACAAGTGCAAGGTAATATTCACAACCCGGTCCGAGGACGTGTGTGGGCGCATGGGAGCTCATAAGAAGATCAAAGTAGAATGTTTGGGTACGAAGGAATCGTGGGATCTGTTTCGAGAGAAGGCTGGTGAAGAAGCTATATATTCTCATCCAGAAACATTAAAGCTTGCAGAAGCTGTGGCCGAAAAGTGCGGTGGATTACCTCTGGCGCTCATCGTCATCGGGAGGGCCATGGTAAGCAAAAAGACTCCCGAGGAATGGAACCACGCGATTACAGTTTTGCATAGAGCACCTGAGGAGCTTTCTGGCGTAGAAGGTGAAGTGCTTTCCCTTTTGAAATTTAGCTATGACAGTTTACGGGACGATACGATGAGGTCCTGCTTTTTGTATTGTTCTCTGTTTCCGGAAGATTATTCTATTAAGAACGAACGGCTCATACAATATTGGATCGGGGAGGGGTTCATATGTGATTTCGATGACATTGATGAAGCTTATAACAAGGGACACGATCTCATCGGAAGCCTTAAGGTTGCCTGCTTGTTGGAGACTGGTGATAAAGCATCAGAGATAAAGATGCACGATATGATTCGAGACTTGGCCTTGTGGATTGGGAGAAAGGAGAAGAACAAGCTTATGGTACAAGCCGGTGTCGAATTGGCTAAGGCACCAGGAGTTGACAAGTGGGAAGATGCCGAGAGGGTATCACTAACCCACAATCAGATCGAAGCAATAATCGACATGCCCAACTGCCCCAATCTCTTAACCTTGATGCTTCGAGCGAACCGTACCCTAAAAACAATCTCCAACAACTTTTTCCAATATATGCCTACTCTCAGAGTCTTGGACATATCACGGTCCAGCATAGAAGAGCTTCCCATGGAAATCAGTAATGTGGTTGAGCTTCGGCATCTCGGTGTTTCAAAAACAAATATCAAAGCATTTCCCATGGGGATCTGTAAATTGGTAGAGTTGCAACATCTGAGCTTGTCCAAAACTTTTATCACAACACTGCCCATGGAGATTTGCTCATTGGTTAAGATGCGACATCTTGATCTATCGGAAACGAGAATCGCGACATTGCCAATGGGTATCTGCAAATTGGTTGAGTTGCAATATCTCGATTTGTCTGGTACGAAGATTGCGGCATTGCCGAAAGAGCTGGGAGGCTTAACAAAGCTAAAGAACTTGGATGTGCGGCACACGGAGTCCCTCATTTCGATTCCCCGTGACATGATCTCCAATCTTTCGAGGTTGCAAGTTCTGAACCTATATGTTAGCTATAGGGATTGGGAGGAAGGGGAGAGAGGAGTTAATTTGGAAGAAATGGAACGCTTGAAATGCTTGAAAACTCTAGGAATCACCATAGGTAAGGGCCCTGCTCTTAAAAGGCTACTTGGGTCTCGGAAGTTAACGCAATGTGCGCGCCGCTTACACATCAGGGAATGCAAAGGCTTGACCTCTATCAATCTATTATCGGCTTTCGGCAGCATGACCAGCCTACGGAAGCTTTATATCTCTCTCTCATTTGAGTTGGAGGAGTTGATCATTGGAGCAGAGGATGGGGAGACTTGGTCGCTTTTGAGCTTGGAGAAGCTCACCCTCGACCATCTTCCCAACTTGAAGATCGTCCTGGAAGGGGCGATACCTCATCAATTTCTTCAAAATCTTTGTAATCTTCACATTTCCAATTGCCATGAGTTGAAGAACATTTCTTGGGTTCTACGACTACAAAGCCTCAAACGAATGACTCTGTCTTGGTGCAATGGGATTGAAGAAGTAATAGGCGGTGGAATCGAGGCAGCGGAAGAAGAGTTGATGGCATTTCCGAAACTCGAAAGGATGTCTATCCAAGGCTTGCCGGAATTGAAGAGTATATGTAGGCATCCATTGGTTTTCCCTTCGTTGGAGTCTCTCGAGGTGCGTAGATGTCCAAAGCTGAAGAAGCTCCCACTAGGCCACCGTAGCGCCAAGAGAATTTTACGAGAGATTCATGGAGAGAAAGAATGGTGCGAAGGGCTTGAGTGGGATGATGAGAGCATCAAATCTGCCTTCCTTCCTTATTTTACGATTGCAGCGATTAGAAGATCCGAAGAGACATTCGGGCTTAAATTTCGAGAGCCGATCGAGGAATAATGATTGAAAAGATGAGTGATAATAGAGATTTTTGCTCTTTTTAATTGGTTCAAAAAAGGAAAGTGCCACAGGATACAAACTGAGCATGCTAAGTGAGGTATTTTACTTGCTCATTTATGTTTCTTCTCTCTCCAAAATCTGAAAAGAGAGATAAGAACCATATAGACTTCTAGATATTAAATGTTCTTTTTCTTTTTTTTGGCTTGTTTATATCATGTAAATTGAATTCAGTTGTAATTTGTGTCTATGTGCAGTAGAACTTGTGTAAAATTTGTAGTCTTGGAACAGGCACTATGACCCCGGGCTATTGTTACTTGTTTTTTTGTTTTTTTTATGTGGGAAACTATTGTTACTTGTTAACCTAGAAAGATTGTTGATTAAAAAGGTATTATAGTTTTTAATTACCAGAGATTCTAACTCCTAAGCTTATTTAGGCTTTTCTCCCCGAATTTATACTGTATATGTATTGGTTTCTATTATGCCCAAAAACTTTCCACCCAGAAAAAGGAATTAAACACCTGCACAATTTTTGGGTTTAGGTACCTATGTTAAAGCCTACAGTTTTATCTTTGTTGTTTTTTTTATCCGTAAGCCTATAGATTTATTAAACGTGCCTACGTCCCAAACCCCATGAAACTTACTGATTCCTTGGAATAAGACGGAGATCATATTTTTACCCCAATCTTCCACACACGTCCCTAAAATCACATGGTATGGAATAAAAAGGTTGACCGTCTTTTAGCATGATAATGGTCTCTAAGATAGCCGGCTATAAAAATCTCCAAAATAATAGTCACAACGCTGAGTTATGTAAGACAAAGAAGATGAATGTGGGCGGCCGAAGAGAGACTCCGAAGAGGGATTGAGAATCTTGAGAAAATCCAAAAGACATAATAATCCTTTCCTATGTATAATTTAATTTAAATACTAAAAATGATCTGAAACCAGTTTAAGATGTTGGTAGCTCCTACATTGAAGGAGAATTGGCTTACAAATCACACGTTTTTTTAGAGATATTAACCATCCCATCCATCCCATCTATCGTTGTTCTCAATTTTAATGATTGATGTTAAAGTTCACCAATTAAATGATTTACATTCACTTATAGGTATAATTTTTTTATTGAGTCATATTTTAATGATAGACTGCCACTTGGACGATTTAAATTGATCACAAATGTGCGCCACATGACATAATGTATAACCACACTTTGATGGTAACGCGCATATTGGGAGCACCATAGAGTATGATGCCAACTGAGATTGGACTAGTAAGTACAAGGGCCGCATACCTACCCAATCCAAATTGACCTCATCGTATAAAGAGCCTTCAAATGTAGAGGCGCAACCAGAGTTCTTTGCTCGGATGACAGATATACAAGTGATGCGCAGCAGCAGCACACCTAACACCAGCTCCAAAAGAAGAGTTCCAATACGGTAACTAACCCATTCCATCTCCACTGTGAATGGGTCAATTTCCTGATGCTAAAAGTGGTCAAGCCTCGGAGAGTGAACAATTATTTATACACATGCAAATCAATGGTTTGATTTTGACCAGTTTGCACTTCAAATTTTATGGTTCGCATAAATACCCCTACAAATTCCCAAAACACCCTCCCTCCAAAGGCTTCTTCACCTAGGGGCAGAAGGGGGTGTTTGATTCAGGCCAGGCCCAGACTAACAACCTTTTGCCCAGTACGAACCCATGACAGGCCGAGCTGAGCCATCCCAATTCCAGCCCAAGGCCCAATTTTTCTTCTTTTTTCGTTAACCTAAATAATGCTTCAACACCTACAAGTAAATCCTGGTAATAAATTAGGCAACAACCTTGAGGCCGAAACCCATGCCAGATCGTTTACTTGGCCAGATAAGGACACGGGCCCAAAACCAAGGCACCTTCTGGCCCAGCAGGCTAAAAACATTGGCTTTAGATTGGTCTTAGGAGTCTTTGCCACCCTTAGATCATCATCATTTGGGCCCACTTTGGGGAACATTCTGGCCCAGCAAGCTGAAAACATTGGCATTAGATCGGTCTTCGGAATCGTTGCCAATCTTAGATCATCATCATTTGGGTCCACGTTGGGGAATGGATCATCATCATCATCATTTGTCGTACACTCTGCAAGCCTTTCACCCCTCATCAAACTAGTCAAAACTGACTTCTACATCATCAGGCCTCCCATATTTTGACAGGATTAGCCTTCTAAAAGGGTATTCATAAGCTTGATAATAGTTGGTGTATGTGAAGAGAGTCAATTTCTTTCTCTGATTCTCTCTACAGCTATTGATGAATGCAACTACTACGTTTCTGAACATTCAATCATCACAACGACTATCTAGCCCAACTGCTGATGAATCCATAGCATAGAATCATTTGGGCACCTCGGTCAAAAATCAAATCACCCTCCTACGTTTCTGACCAATTGGTCAATGGATTTCACAGGGCACCCACATGTAGACGACTATTCAGTCGTTTAAGAATGTATAATCGATGCCATTTTCAAGCTATGGCCCATCTAATCCAAGAGGTATTCAGACAGAGGGTCCAGATCAATTGGTGTGTGCGCTAGATGGTGGTAATTTAATCTAAAACACAATTAATCAAGACTTTTAGCTTCAAACCTTAAAATGAAACTGAAAGACAAATAATATTAATCTTTCCAATAAATATAGTCATCAGGATTCACATTTGACAAAATCCGAGGGCTTCAAATTAATGAGTTTACCTAATGAAAAGAGAAGGCATAATTATTATTATTATTTTTTATTTTTTTATGGAAATAATTTTTATTATTATTGTCATTTCTGCTCATATCTAGCAGAGACCCATAGCAAGGAAAACAAAAGATACTATGTTCAGGAGCAATCTCCGCTCCTCAAGCTCTGCAGCAGTCGTAAGTAACCACGGTCATCAGGACTAATATACCTGCAAATCAAAGTCTCTTTACTATTAGAATGAAAGAAGGCCAAACATAACTAAATAAATATAGTAATCAGGATTCACATTTTATTGTGGGAGCCATTACTTGCACACGACTTTCATGTCCTTGCACTCAAATTTCTTGAAAAAAAAATTCAATTGCACAAGCCTTGTAATTGCACATAAAAAAAATTGCCCACTTCGTTCTTGTCATCATCTTCTTTGAGTACAGATGTTGGCACTGCCGGCTATAGGGGTTTGGAGATAATTTTGAAGGAACATAAAGGGTTGAATACGTCAGGATCTTGGTGTCCATCGGAATGTAAGAAAGGATTAGGCATAGGGTTTTGCGCATCAAGATAATGGGAAATCAAGCAACAAAACGCCAAGAACCATTTCTTATGGTTAATACAAACCCTAAAAACCTTAGATGGCCATGAAGCTAGATCCAACGATGGCCTGGGAAAAATAAGACCCCTTAGAAAACCCTAGATGGCCATTTCATGGTAAGGCTTTCTAAAGGGTTTCATTCTAAAGGAAGACCAATAAGCTCTTCCTTCCAAAAGCTCCTTTAATGGAAGGTATGCAAAGAAGAACAGGTTTATGGCTTCTATGGCCGATCCGATTTTCCAATAAAAAAGCACTCACATCACCAACTGATGAGGGACAAGAACCCTAAACTACGTGAATGCTTATGAGATGAAGGTTTGTCGAAATTAAACAAAATTAATTAAACAATAAACCTGAAAATAAGGTGAATACCTTAGGGCTACGTAGTTTTTCATTCGGATGATCGGTTGGGTTTAGGAAGGGTCCAGTCCGTGCGCTAGATTCGTTAGATTCGCGGTATAGATCGGTCTTAAAGGTAGAACTCTAGCTTTTCCAGATTATGGCGATGCTCGTGATTCAATGATGAAATCACAAGTGTTCTAAGGGTTTTGATTCGGGTTGATTTAACGACTCAGATGAAATCTGGGCTTGAATCGAATCGATTCAGGAACTCAGATGAGATCTAGGGTTTATGAACTTGGAGGTATTTGAAGGTTGGATGGCCTGATTTGAGACTTATGAGATAGGTTTGATTCAATGGCTCTGATGAATGCTAGGATTTATGATTTTCTGGCTGAATCTAGACTGTTTGATAATTGATACGCAAGCAAAAGATAAAATCAAAGAAAGGGATAGAAAGAAGATAGATTTTGAGCTTCACACCAAACCCTTCTAGGGAAGAAGATTTAATCTTCAAAGAAACTCATCTCAAGTTCCAAAAAAAAAAGCTCATTCATTTAATAATCAAAAACTGATTACATTATTTTCATCATGACTTTATATAGGAGGTCTTAAAATAAAACCCTAAACAAAAAAAGAAAGAGTCCCTAAAACTCCAACTCTCATTTTGATGGATCTCATTCTCGCGAAAATTGATCGATCGACGAAAGGCCTCGATCGATCGAGTATATATATATATATATATATATATAGCTATAATTAAATCCCTCACTGGCCGTAGTCGATCGATCGATTTGAAGTGTCGATCATGGATCAAAATTTAAATCGATCTGCGTCGTATATTACTCGGACCTCTTAAAGACATTGAATGTACCGTATCGGTTAAATATATGCATATACCCAGACGATACATTCAATGTATCGTCCGGTACAGGCCGATACCGATACATATCGGTTTTGGGCTCGAACGATACGTATCGTTTTTTCGGCATTTTGATCCATGGTGTCGATCGATCGACTGTGCATTGCTCCAGCACACTGATTCTTTAAGTTTGGTTTATGTTTTCGTTCCGCTTCTTCCGACGCCGGTACACGCGAAACAGTCCGCTTCCAATGTCTACAATGTCAGCGTCTCTGCCACCAACCAGGGATTTACTACGATCCTTTTCTAGAGAGATGGAAACTGCACCGTTTTGTTCCAGTGAAGGAGAAATACGATCCGACTTTCTAATAAAAAAGCACTCAGATCACCAACACTTCTGAAGGGATCTATGATGATCCTTTTCAAGAGAGAGGAAATCACACCGTTTTGTTCCATCGAACAAAAATACTTGCCTGTTCCAGAGATCTTCATGCTTCCTCTGCAACTCGAATGATTTATTATTTTTAAATTTTTGTGCAATTACAAGCGTATAATTGTCATTTAGAAACAAAAAAATAGATTCCAATAAATAAAAACATAAAACATAGATTTTTTTTCAATCCCGTGCAAGGGCCAGTCTTTCGTGTGCAAGTAATGGCTCCCATTTATTACTAACACAAATAAATCTTAAACAAAAAATAAGGGCATTAAAGTCGTTTTAATTGATCCTTCATTCTCTTTCCCCTCCACGTGCAAGATATTTGGACAATATGGCAGTGCTAAAGAAGCTGAAATGTTGCTGATACGTTTATGCCTTACATGGCAGTTTCAAATAAATCGCTAGGAGGGTATGGAAATTGCAACAAAGAAAGCTTTATTTTTATTATTATATTACTTGTTGGCAGAGCACTGTTTCAAAATTGATGATTAAGCATGATTTTGAATTGCAACACAAGGTGATTTTAGTGAGATGAAAGGATGAAGTAGTACCCGTGACGAAAAAGGAAATCAATGATGACAAGTGAGCAATTTGGCTTGAAAAAATCTGTCCTCCGTATGATATTCGCAACGTGGGTTACCGGTATTAACCTAAAGCTATCCACCTCGCCATCTGCCAAAAATGAATCGAACTACTGTGATATGTAGAGAAAAAAATAAAGAGCACAAATGTAAATATTTGATTGGAAATCATCACTGTGACATGCGAAGGAATCAAAGTTAAATGAGAGTTGACTCGACTCCACTCTTGATCCCACACAAATGGTGATTATAAACTAAAAAAACGAATTATTGAATGCAAAATGGCCACATTTTGGAGCATCTTTGTCGACCATGAAGGTTCAAAGAAATCACTTTTTTTCTTCAATCAGTGAAATCACATTATTTTCTCTTAATAACAGTAGAGCATTTTGTCAGAAATAGGCACCATTACCATGAATATATCTACAAAGAACTAACGGCGCATTGCAGACAATGAGCTGAGTCCTGTCAGCTGTGCAGTGAGTGGAACTTGAGACACAAGCTTTAAATAGCATGGAAATCAGTGCATCAGGGACGGAGCTAGGGGAGGGCAATGGCCCCCCTCCAATAAAAAATATTAAAAAAAGCCTTCTTTAAGGCCCGCTGGCCCAAGCAGCCAGCCTAGTTAAGATGGCCCACCACAAGCCCTAGGCAGCTAGGCTCTCTTTCTCTTCTCCGCTCTCTCTCTCTTTCGTCCTCTGAACTCCTCTTTCTCTTTCGTCCTCTCTCACCGACGCAAGGCCAAGAATACTGCAGCCACAACAGCTCGGCACCGTCGCCACCGCACGGTCCGCGCTTATCGCTTGACACCGGCCGCCACAAAAGCCAACTGCCACAGCCCACAGGTACTCTCTCTCTCTCTCTCTCTCTCTCTCTCTCTCTCCAGGTAGCAAACAGCCCGTGCGTGGCGACGCCGCTCGCTGGATCGTGCACTGAGGTACCGTTATCCGATCCATAGAGAAATTTTGGTGATATTTCTCGAAATTTCGCTGAAATTCTCCTAAACAGGCTCTTAATTTCCTCCAAGCATGATTTTAAAATCCTCTAATTAAAAAAGAAAAATCCCCTTTTAGTACTTTGGGTTGCCTATGCAGGAATTTTGGTGCCGCTACTAACGATCTGGTAGGCTGAAATTTTTGTCTATTGGCCGATTAGTGCTATGAGATCCACCATGGCCTATGCTCTCATTGTGGGCTATTGAACCATGCTGCTGGTTGTTTGTGAAAGCACCTTAGATGGTACTTCACCAAATAAGACAAAAATGGAATAGTATTTAATAATCATTTAGTTATTTGAGGACTTTTGGGGATGTGCATGTATTTAAGACTTTTGTCCTATGTGAGTTATGAAGAGACTTTTGTAATACTAAATTTTGTCCTATGTGAGAAGTGAAGTGACTTTTATAATGCTACATGCTTATGAACTTAATGTTTACTGTATTATTTTATAGTTGTTTCTTGAATTTCATATTGTGGTCCACCTTCAAATTCATCTAGGTCATCTTTGATCAAATTTATTTAGGTCATCTTTAACAAATATGATTGGTCCCCGTTTACTTGAAAGTGTCTTTCCAAACTTGTTTTAACTCCAAGTTTAGTCCGTAAGGGCTTGTCAAGGTGATAGATCATAGGTTGAAAGGTAATGTGCCCATAAATCATATTTTTTTAAAATTTTAAATCATTTGATTCTACTACCAACCGTTGTGATAATTTTAATGGCTGATATTAAAGTTCGCCAATTGGATGGTTAAAATCCATTTATGAGCATGATTCTTTAGCTAAACATTTTCTACTGACCTTGTGTAGTCCTTAAATTGACAACATGTAAACTCTAAATCTCTAATTCCCGAAACCTGAAAACCTTAAATCTCTAAAGGCTAAGACCCTAAATCACTTGATCTATTTAGTCAATTTACTAATTGAGTTTGTTTCACTTTCTTTAATTATAGATGAAGTGGAAATCAAATACAATAGTTGACCTTTTCAAAATGAAAAATGCACACAGTTCATAAGCTAATATTAGTGATATATCATCGCCAACATCTGATATCCCTGAAAGCCCTTTAGTGTCTCCTAAAAAATTGGAAAAAGTTGACACGAAAGAAATTAATATGAGTTCATTAGAGTGTGCTCTTGGATTGCATTGTCAGATATGGGATTCGACGAGCTTACACTAAAGTTGGTCCATACCAACCTACCATGGGTCAAAAATTTGAAAAAACGATACGTATCGGTTCTGGAATGTATCGTCCGGTATTTTGAGTCTTTGTATGGGAGGCACTGATACGGTACCCTGAATGTACCGAATCGGTGAGGTCCAAAACCGATACGTATCAAACGATACATATCGTTATCGGACAATATTTTGATCCAGGCAACCTACGCTCTCAAAATACCCAAAATTCAACCAGTAAGGCATCTTCGTAACTTTCAACCTTCGTGGTTCAAGGTATTTTCTTTATGGCTTGAATATTCATCGAATAAAGATGCAACATTTTATCTGTCATGCTTTCTCTTTGCTAAGCCATCTACGCATCCCAAGCAACGTGGATTCACTGCTGATGGATTCACAAATTGGATTCACAAATTGGAAGAAATTTAGGTATAAAAAAAATTATGTTTTTTTGAATCAGATAAGGAAAGATTCTCATTCAGCTCACAGAATAGCTGAGAGATCATTTGAGGACTTGATGAACCAATCACAACACATAAAAAATGTGTTTGAAAATTTCACTTTTGAACAAATTGCAAACAATCGACTGCACGTGAAAGCTTCAATTGATACTATTCGAGTGCTTGCATTTCAAAGTATTGCTTTTAGAGGCCGAGATGAAAGTGTGAGTTCAACCAATCGAAGAATTTTTCTTGAAATATCAGGTTTGGTGGTTTCATACAATGAAAAGGTTGCCAAAGTGATTATTAAAGCTCAGAAAAAAGCATGTTATACCTCACCAATGATACAAAAAGAAATCTTACATGTTTTTTCAAATAAAGTGAAGAAAGCAATTCGCGAAGAAATTGGTGATGCAAAATTTTGCATACTTGTTGATGAAGCTCATGATGAGTCAACAAAGGAGCAAATGACAATTGTTTTAAGATTTGTTGATAAGGACGGCTTTGTGCGAGAACTTTTTTTGGGCTTGTTTATGTCTTAAATACTGCGCCATTAACCCTAAAAAATGGAATATATTATGTAGTGTCTTCTTATAGTCTAGACATTCAAAACATTCAAGGGCAAAGATATGACGATGCAAGTAACATGAGAGGTGGGTTGAATGGGTTGCAAGCTTTGGTTTCAAATGCTTGTCCTTATGCCTACTATATTCATTGTTTTACTCACCGTTTGCAATTAGCATTAATGGCAACATCAAAAGAAGTTATTTTTATTCATCAATTTTTTACTAAGTTGAATTTTATTGTCAATATTGTTGGTGTCTCAAGTGATCGTTGTGAACATTTGAGGGTTACTCAAGCTTCTTTAAATGCTCAATTAATTGAAAATGATGAGATTGAGAGTAGAAGAGGACTTAATCAAATTGGTACTTCACAACGGGCTGGAGATAGTTGTTAGAGTTCTCACTCAAGATCAGTTTCTAACTTGATCAAATTGTTTAGTCCAACATGTGAAGTTTTTCTTAAAATCATTGACAAGGGAACTATTTCTTCCCAACGAGCAGAAGCAAACTCAATTAATCAGACAATGACTTTATTTGAATTTATCTTCATTTTGCATCTCATGAAAGAAATTATGTAGATTACTGATCTTTTATGTCAAAAATTGCAATCCAAATCTCAAGAAATTTTAAATGTCATCCATCTTGTTTCATCCACTAAATCAGGTATCTAGGAATTTAGAGATAATAAATGGAATACTTTACTTATCAATGTGAAGTTATTTTGTGAGAAACACATTATAGAAGTCCCTGATATGAATGCTCTTTATGTTGAGAGAGGAGATCCAGCTTGCCATCAACAAGCTGACTATACAATTGAGTATCATCATCGAGCGGATATTTTTTGTGTTGTAATAGATTCTGATGCGGGACGCCAAAGTCAAGAGCCGTAGTTTCGAGCCGCAACAAATTTTCCAGCCAAGAAAAAGCGGAGTGAAAGCCAGAACTAGGCGTGAAGACGAAAATCTGAAGAATAGATCGAACTTGGCGAATTCGATCGATCGAATTTAAATTTCGATCGAACGAAAATTTCGATCGAACGATTTTCAATTTCGATCGATCGAAATTGCGATTGAAAATTTTGATCAAACGAAATTCAATTTCGATCAAACGATTTTCGATTTCGATCGATCAAAACCGCGTCGAGCAGTTTTAGTTGCTTTAAATTTCTAAATTCGAACTTTAGTTTTAAGGGTATATTTGTCTTTTAGTTAATATTCGTTTTAGGGTTTTCTTATCCTATATAAAGGCATTGTAAATACTTTATTGGGAGTTGATTATTGATATTGAATGAAAGAGAGTTGTTTTTGTGCAAACCCCAGAGAGCTTGTGAAAAGTTTTCAATCGAGGGAGTGAATCCTTCAAACCCTGAGAAGCGAGCAATCGTTTCTCGTGCGATATGGTGCGAAGCCGACGTACAACCGCGGTATGAAACTTCGAAAAATCCTTGGTGTGAAGCCTTGAAATCTATCCTTTTATTTTATCTTTCTCTAGTTGTTATCAGGTAATATCTTCCTTATATCCTTTAATAAAAGAACAAAAATCTCAAATCCCCGAAGAGTCAAGATCCGATATTGTAATTATCGCTTGATACCTTAAACTAGAACGAATTCCGAGTTCCTTCATCAAAGCCGTTTTTCTAGATCGGAAAAATTTTCACGCATTCAGACGTTAAAGCGGATTAATCTAATTGTTTTATGAATTTCATTGTATTAATTTTATGTGTTGTTTGATTTTGAATATTTCCGCTATTCAATTCATTCTAAAAGTTATTCCCAAATTCGCATATTAGGATTTTAGCGTTGTCCCGCGTCAGTTTTGGTATCAAAGCACAGTTTTAGTTTAGGGTCCGTGTCATATAGATTTTAGGGTTCACTTGATTTTAATATATTTTGTTTTGCATATTTCCATCATGGATACCAGTAGCTTAGAAGCCCTTATTAGAGATCTTGCATCTAAGGTGACCACTAGTCAAACCCGGATGGATGAGCACATCGTTGATCAACAAGCCAGGTATGAGGCTTTAAAGACTCGTTTCGAAGAGATCAATGAGCTCATCGCTGAGAATCACAATAGAGTCAACAACCGTGACCGTAGGAGAGATCTTCTTCCCCGACGTGAGATCCAAGCCAATCTGGACGATAAGGTCATGAAATCTGTCAAAATTGATGCCCCTACTTTTGATGGGAAAAGACAACCCAGGGTCTTTCTTGAGTGGGTCGTCAACATGAATAATTACTTTGAGTGGTATTCCATGTCCGAAGAGCGTAAGGTCAGATTTGCCAAAGTCAAGCTTATGGGGTAGGCTAAACTTTATTGGTTGGGAGTAGAGCGTCGTCGACAAATCCAGGGTCTTCGTGCTATTTCCACGTGGGCTGAAATGAAAGTCCAACTACACGAAAAATACGTTCCCATATCATATGATGAACGTATTCTTGATCAGTAGCAGTCATTGCATCAAGGAGATTCCCCAGTCACAGAGTACATCGATCGGTTTGAAGACCTGATGACCCAGGCCAATGTCGATGAATCAGCAAAAGTTACCCTCTCCCGATTCCGAATGAGTCTTCGCCCAGAGTTACAGAGGGAACTCATTCCTTATCCCGTTGCGGATCTCAAGGAATGTTTTGCTAGGGTCGAAGAATTAGAACGGTATCTCGACACCCCCAGTCATGGCCGATCTAAGTCTTCCAAATTTGAACATCAATCTAACCCCTATCGAAAGGGAAAATAATGCCTTTAGTCAATCGTCAAAGTCCATAGTTCCTCAAGTTGACACAGGAAAGGGGCCAATGGTCGAGAGTTCTAAGCGTGCCCCACAACAATGTTATAAGTGTCAAGGTTTTGGTCACTTTGCATCCCAATGTCTTAGTAAGAGTCAAACTTTGATCATTCAGGAGCATACTGAGAAAGAGGACAACGAGATACCCGAAGAAGTATACGAACCGTGTAGCACTCCAAGTGATGAGGAAGGTGAGGTTTCGGTCAGAGCCATAGGTTGCATTAGGACAATTCCCATTGCCGAGGACGGTGTTGATAATGTGTCCATCTCAAGTGAGTCATTAGAGTTGGTAGGATCACATTATCATTCTGAATTGCATAGGATTAACAATCTGAATTTATTGAGCACTGGCAATATGCATGATCAAACTAACACATTGAATATATTTAATGAAATTGATACTAACAGTTTTGTGTTAATTCCTGATGGTTCTGAGCATGTGGAATCTTTCCCAATCTTAGAAAGAGGTAAAGGTGAAGATCTAGATCGTCTTCTAGATAAGGGCAATCATCCGGTAGTTGTCATAACGGATCTTACACCTATTTTTTATCCCACTACCTCGCCCTTTGATCCATTCCTTCTTGAGCATCCAATCGAACCACCCTCATTGTCCCATTTTCTATCCCGTACCATACCTGTGCAACATGAGAAAAGGTTGAATGAGGAGGTTATAGAATTTCCAAGCTTCTATGCCAATGGAGGTAAACATTATGAGTATCTCACAGCGTGGAAAGGTAAGTCACGAATAAAGCTTCCAGAGTGTGTCATCCATGGATTCCCTAACTCATCGGAGATGAGTTTTTCCCACCCGGGGAGATTGATGCGGGATGCCAAAGTCAAGAGCCGTAGTTTTGAGCCGCGGCAAATTTTCCAGCCAAGAAAAAGCGAAGCGAAAGCCAGAACTAGGCGTGAAGACGAAAATCTGAAGAATAGATCGAACTTGGCGAATTCGATCGATCGAATTTAAATTTCGATCGAACGATTTTCAATTTCGATCGAACGATTTTCGATTTCGATCGAAACCGCGCCGAGCAGTTTTAGTTGCTTTAAACTTCTAAATTCGAACTTTAGTTTTAAGGGTATATTTGTCTTTTAGTTAATATTCGTTTTAGGATTTTCTTATCCTATATAAAGGCATTGCAAACACTTTATTGGGAGTTGATTATTGATATTGAATGAAAGAGAGTTGCTTTTGTGCAAACCCCAGAGAGCTTGTGAAAAGTTTTCAATCGAGGGAGTGAATCCTTCAAACCCTGAGGAGTGAGCAATCATTTCTCGTGCGACTTGGTGCGAAGCCGACGTACAGTCACGGTGTGAAGCTTCAGAAAATCCTTACTGTGAAGCCTTGGAATCTATCCTTTTATTTTATCTTTCTCTAGTTGTTATCAAGTAATATTTTCCTTATATCCTTTGATAAAAGAACAAAAATCTGAAATCCCCGAGGAGTCAAGATCCAATATTGCAATTATCGCTTGATACTCTAAACTAGAACGAATTCCGAGTTCCTTCATTGGAGCCGTTTTTCTAGATTGAGAAAATTTTCACGCATTCAGACGCTAAATCGGATTAATATAATTGTTTTATGAATTTCATTGAATTAATTTTATATGTTATTTGATTTTGAATATTTCCGCTATTCAATTCATTCTAAAAGTTATTCCCAAATTCGCATATTAGGATTTTAGCGTTTGTCCCGCGTCAGATTCTCAATTGCAAGAATTAAATCGTCAGTTCAGTAACGATTTGGTGGAGTTACTTATTCTTAGCTCGGCTCTTGATCCTCGAGTTGCATGTGAATCTTTTAGACTTAGGGATATTTGTCAATTAGTAAACAAGTTTTATCTGCAAGACTTCACAAATTTGAGAAGGGACAATTGAAAGCATAACTTTACCATTATGAGCACAACATAGTTCGATATTCAAACTTTCAGGGATTGTCAAATATTTATGAATTGTGTCAATGGTTGGTTCACACCAGAAATTCAATTATCTACCAATTTGTTTTCGAGTTGTTGTACTTCCGCTCATGGATCAAAATATCGTCCGATACCGATACGTATCGGATGATACGTATCGGTTTTGGACCTCACCGATACGATACAATGGGTTTTTATCGCCCCCCTGAAAAAACAGTCAAATTATCGTTCAATGTATCGTTCGTATCGAACGATAATTTGAAATTATCGTCCAATAATTTCAAATTATCGATTTTGATGGTTTTTTTTTTTTTTGGGGGGGGGGGGGGAAATCGGAGAGTATCGTCCGATACGTATCGGTTTTGGGGCTGGACGATACGTATCGAAAAAACGAGATTTTGATCCTTGCTTCCGCCTGTTTCTACTGCAACTATAGAACGAGCATTTTCAGCCATGAATATTGTTAAAAGTAAGCTTCGGAATAAAATTGAAGATGAGCTTCTGACGAATTCTTTGATGATATATATCGAAAGAGAAATTGCTGAGAAATTTAGTACATATTCAATTATAGATGATTGTCATGATCTGAAAGAACGTCGGATTCCATTTCATTAGGTGATTGAGTTTAATTTTAAATATATTAAAAATAATTATTTTCTAGTTTTCTTTTCTTTATATTTTGTTAATACTTGATAAATGTTATTTTTATTTTTTATGATCATATATTTTTTAATCATGCTTTGGAGTTTGGGTCCTCTATCTTGATACATTTTTTATTTACACTTTGGCCCCGTCTAATAAAAGTTTATGTATCCGTCCCTGAGTGCATGTCTCAAAATCTGTGACAACACAACTCACAGGATGTCAGTTCATTGTCTAGGAGTAATCTGCAATGAGTTGTCCCCTCATTGTAGACAAATTCCCATTACAATACTTCAAGTTTCAACGGTTCAACCAACAACAAAAATAATCAAAACGACATATTCAACAAGGTCGTAATTTATTTTGGACAAATGGCATCTCACGGGGCTCACCTTGATTGTTGGGAACACACCCATCAGGTAGTTCTAAATCATAGCAGAAAAGAGCATCTCTCTTATACCTATAGCCACTACAGAACAAGCATTTTCAGCCATGAATATTGTCAAAAGTAGGCTTCAGAATAAAATCGAAGATGAGGTTCTGAAGGATTCTTTGATGATATATATCGAAAGAGAAATTATTGCGAAATTTAGTACAAATTTAATTATAGATGATTTCCATGATCGGAAAGAACGTCGGATTCTATTTCAATAGGTGATTGAGTTTAAATTTAAATATATTAAAAAATAATTATTTTCTAGTTTTCTTTTCTTTATATTTTGTTGTACTTAATGAATGCTATTTTTATTTTTTATGATCTTCATATATTTTTCACTCATGCTTTGGAGTTTGGGGCCTCTATCTTGATACATTTTTTTATTTACACTTTGGCCCCGTCTAATAAAAATTTCTGGCTCCGTCCCTGAGTGCATGTCTCAAAATTTGTGACTGCACAGCTCACAAGACGTCAGTTCATTGTCTAGGAGTAGTCTGCAATGAGCTGTCCCCTCATTGTAGACAAATTCCCATTACAATACTTCAAGTTTCAGCGGTTCAACCAACAACAAAAATAATCAAAACGACACATGCAACAAGGTCATAATTTATTTTGGACAAATGGCATCTCATGGGGCTCACCTTGATTGTTGGGAACAAACCCATCAGGTAGTTCTAAATCATAGCAGAAAAGAACATCTCTCTTGTACCTATAGCCATCGATATCCATGTAAGAAACAGCTCCAACAGGGATGACACTGTGAAACAAGCATTTCTACACTGTCAATACTATGCCCAACATACCAAAAAGAAAAGGAGATTGAATCTGATTCTAATCAAGGGTATCAATTTTTCCCATAAAAAATAGCAGCAGATCCATCTTTTTGTAAACTAGACCAGGTTGGAACCAACATGGTGGCCAATTGGGTACAATCCAGTCTGCCCAGTTGTTGGACCTAAAGCACTGAGAAAAAAGAACACAAAAAGGCCTCAAGCTAACTCTATCTACCTGCAAGGATAGTCAGTGAAGGCAAAAAAGTAAAGAGCGGAGCTGAAAGAATGGAAAGCAAACAAGAGAGCTTCAAGCAAACTACAAAAGCACAAGAACAGAAAACTGAAAAGAGCTTAAACCAAAGGGCAGAGCTGAAAGAACAGAAAACAAAGAAAAGCAATAGCTCTATCTACGAGGATCTGCAGGGAGCTACAGCAAAGACCAGAGCTTCAAGCACTAAGTGGAGAGAACCCATTTCCCCACTTGTCAGGCGCCAGGCCCGAGGGTGATGGGATTACTTCCTGAAAGATTGTTTCGCTCCTGCCAGTAGGAGGGACCTAAATCTATCAATAAATGGAGCAAAAACTGGGCCTTCCTCTCCTATATGAAAGAAAGAAATAAGGGTCAAAGTTTAAACCATTCACAGTAGTTCGAGTTGCTAAAAATATTTTGAAAATGAAAAAAGAAATAAATGCATCAAATTTGTGGGAAAAATATATATTTAGAATAGAGACAGCATCTTGCACATGAGATTAGTACCGTTGCACACAGTTTAAAAGAAAGACTAGGTAGGATTGGGACCTGTGTACGTAAAACACTATCTAAGCCTTGTGATTTGAAGGCCATGATTTAGGATCTTTGGTGCCAAAGGTTGACAGAAAACACGATCTCTATCGTCTGATTCAACATAGTCAACCATTGAATCAGATGAAAGAGATCGCATTCCATGCCAATCTATGGCATCAAAGTTCTTTACATCATGGCATTCAAATCAGACGGCTTAGATGGTGTTCCATGTGGCATACGTAAAAAAATATTAAGTCTTTTTTATCAGAATCGGTGCAACGGCACCAATCTCGTGTGCAAGTAGTTGTTTACTTTAGAATATTATTAAAAAAATGTAACTGATGTCAAAAATTAAATATCCTATACATAAAAACATAGGCTGCGTATGGCATAGCTCTTTGTTAGCGCCTGCCGCAGCAGAGTTCGCCTGCTTTAGTTGGTTCTCATTCTCCTTTCTAACTCTCTGCAAATGAGGATTTACCTGCGCACTAGCAGCAACCTCCCTGCTATTTACTGACTCCCTAACAGAGCAAATAAAATCTGCTCTGGCAAGGACCGAGTAGAGAGGAAGGAAAAACTACTAAACAGGTAAATCTTGCATAAATTCTTGCCATGCAAGTAGTTATCAAGAGAAGGGGAACCTGCTAAAGCAGGAAGCAGGATGTTAGCAAAGATGGGAACTTGCTAAGGCAGGGGCTAGCAGAGTGTTATGCCATACGCAGCCATAGTTCCTCACCTAAACATGTGCCCTTACAATCTCACTGCACCTGCTATACATGGATTTGTATTCAGCCTTGATAGAACTTGGATATAATCATGGTTCAAAAAAAGTCTGAAACCGGTACATTCCGGACGATACGTATCGGTTTCGAAGGTCACCTTATGATACTTTGAACACATTGTACCGATGCATATACATATAAAATGGAATGTATCGGATTATACAAACCAATGTATCGTCCGGAATCAATACGTTTAATTTTTGGAGCTGGATGTTACGTACCGGAAAACTGGTTTTTTAAACGAAGGATATAATATGTTACGTCTTAGGCCTAGAATTACTGATATACAAAAGATCAGTTATAATATATAATAGATAAGAATGCCATTCATATGCATGTAGAAGGCATAAAATGTTTTTCAAAGTTGACAACTCACTAGAAGAGTCATTACGTGCTCCTAGGAATGCCAAAGCATAATCACAAAAGTTGGCAACTTGGGGGTGAGACGATGTGATCGCCGATTATTCAGCTGAATCAACGACTCAGCCAAAAGTAAGTGATTTTTGTGATGCAATTTTTTTTTTTGGAACTTAAGTCGACTTCAACCCCTGCTGCCCTAACCCCTTCGTCCCCTTCCCTGGCGAGGCTTCCGGCGACGGTTAGGTGAATCTTCTCTTTTTCTTTTTCTTTTTCTTTTTCTTTTCTTCTTTTTCTGTTTTTCTTTGTATTACTTCCTCTTCTTTTTCTGTTCTCCCTTTTTTCTTTTCTCCTCCTCCTTATTTTCTACTTCTAGAATTCTCTTTACCTTCCTCCGTTTCTTCGTCTGTTTGTATCCTTCATCTTTTTCGTCTTCTTCCCCCCCACCAAATGCTGAAAATCCCCTAAAATCAGCCACTAAAATCCCAGTAAAATGGGGGATTAGTCAGTCATGGATGGAATTTTTAAAAATCAGCCATTTAAAATCAGTTGTGTTGTGTTTCTTGGGGATTTTGTACTACTAGTAAAAATGCATGTGCGCGGCACATGCTCATCCATAAAAATATGGCTAGATATTTTTAAGCTAAAATCATAATTTGATCCTTTAGTTAAGATATTTTTAGAATAGATAAAAGGGAAAGATTTTTTAGTTATTTTAAGTTCATCATTTTGTTTTTGATAGAATTTTAAGTTCATCATTAAGTTATGCTCACTTGTGAGATATGCATATTTGAATACTGTAAATAACAAATTTGCGTAGAATATAAATCTAACACAAATCAATTATAACAAATTTCTCCTCACTAGGAGAGGGTTTTGACTGGGAACGCCAAGATTGAGAGCATTGAAGTTGAACCGCAACAAAATTTCAACTTCAGGAAAAAAAAATGATAATAAAAATAAAAATAAAAATAATCCTGTTCACGGTGAATAGTGACAGACGTTCGTGAATAGTAACGGACGTCCGTGATTTTGCCCCCTCACTGTCTGTAGGTCAGGGACATCCGTAGGGCACTACGGACGTCCGTGGATGTCATGACGGGACTTCAAATTTTGAATTTTTTGTTGCGAAAACTTTCTTTTTTAGTGTTTTATTGCTATTAGGACTCTTTATTTCGAATTTTATTATTGGTGGCCTATATATTGAGGCTTGTAAAGACTTTTTAAGGAGTTATTGAATGTTTTGAATGCTTTTATACTTGAATATTCTTTGCCTGAGATGGGTTTGGTGTGAGGCCAAGGGGGTGATTCCCAAAAGCAATCTTTGTTATCTTCTCTATTATCTATCTATGTTTTCTTAACATTTTTCTGTGTTGATTTAAATTTCTAAATCTCAATCTAATGATTTCGATCCCAAAATCCTAAACCCCTTTTGAACCCTAAATCAATCAGAACCAAAGCCCTTTTCTAAACCATAAACATAAATCAAACCATAAGCCCATTACAAAACCATACACCTATTTCCAAAGCCCTAGTTAGAGCCTGCGAATCTACATCGGATCGAAAACAAACGCCCAAGCCTGGAAAAAGCTAGAGTTCTATCTCTAGGCTGATCTCGCCTCAAATCTAATAGTACTTGCGCATCAAACTGGACCCTAACTGGATCTCGCGTGATCTACCAACCTGAATTCTCTGAACCCTAAGGTATTTAAGATAGTTTTGAGATTAAGCTTGATTTAATTTTATTTAATTTCGGCAAAATCGCATAAAATCATAATCACGCATTTTAGAGTCGTTGTCCCGCATCAGTTTTGGTATCAGAGCCCTAGGTTTTCTAGGTTAGGGCATCTTTACTTGTCATATTTATTTTATTGCATTTTATTTCAGTTTTGTTTGTGCACATCTAGTGTTCAATAAAATTCTTCTTCCATTGTGATTCATGTTTGCATGTCATTTAGCATCCGTGTCAGTAAGCCGTGTTCACCATGAGGTGATCACGTCCAAATTCTTGGCAATGTCCCACGAGTAGTGATGAGATTAGAGTTAGGGGATACCCTCATTATCGTGAACCCGAGTACGACCCTGCCGAGAAGTTTCTAAAATCTATTCGGAATGAGGTCCCAGATTTTGAAGGTACGACGAATCCTAAAACCTTCCTAGAGTGGTTCTCTAGTGTAAAGGAGTATTTTGATTGGTATGGTGTACCAGATGAGTACAAAATTAGGCTAGTGAGAACAAAGTTTAAGAGTAATGCTGAGATTTTTTTGGATTCATATAGAACTCCATGTTGAGTTTCGTCGGATTAAACCCATCTCCACATGGGAGGATATGAAGGTGACACTTATTGAAAAGTATGTTCATTTGACACACTATCACCTTCTACAGAGTTTGAGAACTAAGACAAATAAGTGCCCTGATTGTCTTAAGTGTCAAGGGTTCGGGCACTTTGCTTACCAGTGCTCCATTTAACTTCCCACTTCGAATTTATTGACTGAAAGCGAAAGTTATAAGGAGCCGAAAAATATAAAAGTAGAAGAGGAAGTGTATGACCCTAGAACCGTGATGAGTGAAGAGGAGATGGAAGAAGCTGACGAAAGTCTCATTTGTGTTAAAGAAACTCCTATCTCCCTTGTGGATAGTGATGTTGGGTCGAGTACACGTGAGTCCATCGAACTGGGTATGCAAGAACCATTAGTGTTAATTGAATCGAGTACCCCAGAGTCTTTGGTTTTGGTCGAACTGAGTACGCACGAGTTACTAGAGCCGAGTGCACCTGAGCCATTAGTATCCTTTGATTCAATCACGCATGAGCTGACAGTGCCCACAGAGTCGATTGTGCCTAAGTCATTGATGTTAGTAGAGTCAAGAGCACTTGAGTCGGTTACATGTGAGTCATTAGTGTCGCATGCACATGAGAGTATCGAGTCCATAGATACACATACACATCATAGTCTCGAGTTGCATTCCGCTTCACATTCCGAGTCTTGTTGTGAGTCAAGTTTTCAGTCTCATTCTGCATTGCATGCCGAAATTAAACACAAGATTAATTCAAGTAACAATCACTACAAATTATCTGCTGATACTTCGAGTACCGAGAGTACATGGGCCAATGATGAAAGAGTTTGCCGCTTGAGTTCTCGTAATCCCAATATCGCGATCACACTTCATCGGGGATGAATTCCTTCAGGTCCAGGAGAGTTGATGAGAAGCTTCAAAAATACTTCGTACAGTCGGTTGACGAGCCTGGTTATCAGGTTCATCAAGGAGAGGTTTACCGTGTGCGTCTCGCTACAATCAACCAAGATGAGGAACATACGTCACCAGGAGCCGAGATTGTTTGGGCTAGTTGCAAGGAGTTCCACCGTGCAAGTTTCGATACACTTGATCAGTACCACGTGCGTGTTTCATCAGTGATGAAACATTTTGAGTGGAGGAGAATGACGGGGAACGTTAAAACTGAGAGCATTGAAGTTAAACTGCAACAAAATTTCAACTTCAGGAAAAAATAATAATAATAATAATAATAATATTATTCACGGTGAAAAGTGACAGACATCCGTGAATAATGACGGACGTCCGTGATGAGCGAGGATGTGGTGATTTTACCCTCACTATCCGTGGAGGTCGTGGGGCGTCCGTGAACTACGGACGTCAATTTTGAGTTTTTTGTTGCGAAAATTTTCCTTTTTAGTGCTTTATTGCTATTAGGATTCTTTATTTCGAATTTTATTATTGGTGGCCTATATATTGAGGCTTGTAAAGACTTTTCAAGGAGTTACTGAATATTTTGAATGCTTTTATGCTTGAATATTCTTTGCCTGAGATGGATTTGGTGTGAGGCCAAGGGAGTGATTCCCAAAAGCAATCTTTGTTATCTTCTCTATTATCTATCTCTGTTTTCTTAACCTTTCTCTGTGTTGATTTAAATTTCTAAATCTCAATCTAATGATTTTGATCCCAAAATCCTAAACCCCTTTTGAACCCTAAATCAATAAGAGCCAAAGCCCTTTTTTAAACCATAAACATAAATCAAACCATAAGCCCATTACAAACCATACATCTATTTTCAAAGCCCTAGTTAGAGCCTGCGAATCTACATCGAATCGAAGACGAACACCCAAGCCTAGAAAAAGCTAGAGTTCTATCTCTAGGCCGATCTCGCCTCAAATATAATAGTACTTGCGCATTGGACTGGACCCTAACTAGATCTCGCGTGATCTACCAACCTGAATTTTCTGAACCCTAAGGTATTTAAGATAGTTTTGAGATTAAGCTTGATTTAATTTTATTTAATTTCGGCAAAATCGCATAAAATCATAATCACGCATTTTAGGGTCGTTGTCCCGCATCAATTTTTTTTTAAAATGGAGCACTTTACACTTTTGAGTATCGCAATCGATTCCCCGTTAATTACATCAAAATTGAATACCTTTGATTAAAAGTTACTAAAGAAAAGTAAAATAATTACATCTTTGAAATAAACAAACTAAATTATAAGTCTAAGTCTTCATTGACATCTTCAATCCATCACGAGATAGATTCATAGCATGCTGTCTTCATCGGAGATTTGAGAAATATGAAATAGGGGACGACGGATGGGAGAACCCCTCCTCCAAAAGCCGGTTCCATTTGATCAATAAGCACGAGTCATTACTAGAGCAAGAACCTCGTGGACGAACCTTAAAACAAATTTTTGTTCTCGTCTCAAAGATAAATTCGAATACCATATCCATTCTCCTTGTGACTGGTTATTAAAAGAGTTACTTTCAGTGATAGAGTATCTAATTATGAGTTAGATATCACCAAATTCTAAGATCATAGATTGTTTTGTAATGATTTTACCATTAGATTTGACCAATATGCTAAGAATTGGTCAATGTATGGTAAATTCACCGTTCGATCTCGTTATGATCTCATATTACGATTATTTAATTAAAAAATTAATTTACGATTATTAATTTAAGTTTAAATTACGATTATTTATTAAAAAAATAATAAATAATTTATTACGATTACTTTTAAATAATCGTAAATAATCGTAAACAATTTAAGGGTAGTAATCGTAATTTTTTTTAATTACAAATTTTTAAACTTAAATTACGATTATTTATTAAAAAAAATAAGTCTTTATATAATACTTAAAAATAAATTGTGTTAGTAATTTAAATTTATAAATTTAATTTTTAATAAATTATGTTAGAGTTAGTAAATTAAGTTTTTTTTTTTTTATGTTTTATATAATACTTAATAAATTATGTTAGTAATTTAAGTTTTAAAAATTAATTTTTAATAAATTGTGTTAGTAAAAGTTAATTGTGTTAGAGTTAGTAAATTAAGTTTTTTAAAAAAAAAATTTATATAATATTTAAAAATAAATTATGTCAGTAATTTAAGTTTTAAAATTTAATTTTTAATAAATTGTGTTAGTAAAAATAAATTGTGTTAGAATTAGTAAATTAAGCTTTTTTTTTTAAGTTTTTATATAATACTTAAAAATAAATTATGTTAGTAATTTAAGTTTTAAAACTTAATTTTTAATAAATTATGTTAGTAAAAATAAATTGTGTTAGTTAATTGTGTTAGTTAATTGTGTTAGAGTTAGTAAATTAAGTTTAAAAATATATATATAAGATTTTATATAATACTTAAAAATAAATTATGTTAGTAATTTAAGTTTTAAAAATAAATTAAGTATTTTTGTATTATATAAAAACTTAACTACCCTTTAAAATTAATTTAAAACGTAATTTATTTATTATATAAAAACTTAATTTATTTATTAAAAATTAGAATAATATTTTAAATGTCATTAAAAATTAGAATAATATTTTAAAATGTTATCTCATGTCATTAAAAATTATAATAATCCAATCGTTTGCTCATTCATGCAATGATGTATCACATGTAATTTAATCCAATCGTTTGCTCATTCATGTAGGTGAAATAAATAAATATAATACGATCATCATATCCAGCCTGGCAATACGGCACAACAATAGATGGTACTGGACTCCGAATAGAATGCAAACTTCGTGAAAAAAAATTGCTAGGAGGTATCACACGATTGAAGGAGCATTTTGGTCACGTTAAAGAAGAGATAGAAGGATGTCCCAATGTATCCAAAGAGGTAAGAGAAGCTGTCAGAGCCAACATGCAAGCGGCTAAGGGACAGAAAAAAGCAGAAGTCGACTGAGATAGAGAAATGTATGAGAGAATAAGGAGGGGAGATCCAGAGTTTACTACACCTGGACTTGGGGATTATGAGGATGAGGATGAAGATGCGGTGACAGCGAGAGTCATGATAGACTGTCGAGTTGCATAGGTCAGCATCCGTAAGGGAGACCAAGCCGTCTATTACAAGTCCCATGGATCCGTTCATGCATCGGACAAAAAGCTCCAAACAAACTAAATTGAGTGCAACCTCACGGAAAATATGGGGGAAGAGGCTTGAAAAATCCATTACAAAGTTTGGGATATACAACCACATTCCAAGTCAGGTTGTAGAGTCGTCGTACTTCAAAAGTAAGATTGATACAAGTGCAGAAGTTGGTCCACGAGTCAAAAAACCTTTTGCATACGAGGTATTTGGACACCTACTAGATGAGTACAAGGAGATAGGAGAGCTTATGTGGACAGCTTCCATGAAGTATGGGATGAGAAAGGTTGCACAATTATGTGTGATGGATGGACCAATCCCACAAGGAAGACTTTGATCAACTTTTTAGTCTACAACGATGTCAGGACAGTAGTTCTAAGATCAGTTGATGCTTCTAAACGAGCGAAGACTGTTCATTACCTCTTCCAACTAGTGGATAAGGTAGTTGAAGATGTTAGAGAGAAGCGAATTGTGCATGTAGTAACAGACAATGCCGCCAATTACAAAGCCACAGGCAGACAGTTAATGTTGAAGAGACCTTACTTGTACTGAACTCCGTGTGCCGCTCATTACGTGAACCTCATTCTTGAGAATTTGTGAAAGAGAAGCAAGGCACAGGCAACTATTCAGAAGGAAAGAACGATTACTTCCTACCAATACAACAGTGACAAGTTGGTGAATTTGATGAGAGACTTCACCAAGAACGAGTTGCTCCGACTTGCGATTATATAGTTTGTGATACAATTTCTAGCCCTACAGAGTTTGGCTAGATATAGGTGGGAGCTGAAAAGCATGGTCAACTCCGAAGTATGGAGAAAATATGAGTTAGAACTCCGAGAAAAGAGACTTGCTTGCAATGAAGTTGCTGACTTGATCTACAGTCCCCAATTTTGGACAGATGTTGACCACCTGATCGTCGTCACTACCCCCTTGGTGCAAGTGTTGAGGTTGGTAGATAGTGACGAGAAACCAATGATGGGGTATATTTACGAATCAATGGATAAAGTAAAATTGGCTATTAAAACCAAATGTCCTACAAAATATAAACGATATTAGGCGATTATCGATAAGAGGTCGGATGCACAAGTCCACCAGTACTTGCATGCTGCAGGTATAACATGCTAAACTGTTTATGTAGTGATTTTTATTTGTTTATTATTTTTCATATTATTCATTGTTTCCATATATTGATGAGATTGCTCATATTTGATGTATAGCACACTACTTGAATCTGACCTTCCAGTATACGCGATGCTTCGAGTTGAGTTCGACCGATGAAGTGTACAGCGGTTTGGTCAATGTGACCCAACGAATGCTCTCTAAGTTGGCGAACCAAGGTCAAGTCATAAGAGATGTGAGTAATCATACCTTATAACTAATAAGTCAAGTGTCATATGATCTATTTATTGATATGTGGGTTATTGTATTCCATCTTTGTAGATTGACATGTTCCTTAAGAAACATGGGTCATTTGGGACCCTGTTGGCGCAATCCCAAATCAAGTACGATAAACCCGCTGATTGGTGGATGCACTATGGAGGCGATGGTTCGATACTGAGGCGAGTTGCAATGCGAATTTTATCGCAAACATGTTCTTCGTCCAACTGTGAGCGGAATTGGAGTACCTTCTCTCTCATTCACACGAAGACAAGGAATAGGCTAACTATGAAACGATTGGAAAAGTTAGTCTATTGCCACTACAACATGCGATTAAGGGTCAAGAATATGCAGAGGACCAACCACGGTAAGTAATTATATGAAGTCTTAGTTTATACAATTTTTATTTGATGTAATTGACGAGGCATATATTAATATATCTATTATATTCTACGTTACAGATAGTGAATATTTTGATTTCATCCAGTTGGATTATATATTCACGGAGGGTGACCCTTTGAATCAGTGGATCGAAGAGAGAGAAGAGCCAGTGTTGGATACTGAGGGCACTGCATGGCTGGATAATGCTGAAAGAGTAGCTGAGGAGCAAGCTTCCCAACCACCGAAGCGGAAAAGAAGATTGAATCGCCATTCTGTGATTAGATCTGATGGTGAAACGCAACCCAATAGTGATAATGACGATGATGGGGGTGACGATGGAGGCGATGAAACTCACGTTGGCACTAGTAGTGGAGGGGATGATGTTGATCCCTCTTATTCTAATGGAGGTATTGTCGCATAGGATGACGAGCCGATAACAATGTATAACACTCCTACATTTAGAGATGGACGGGTTGACGGAAGAGGAGCATCAGAATCTTACCAAATACCGCCACCACCATAAGGTCCACAAAATGATATTGGTTATATGACTTCTAGCTTCGGGAGATTTAGTTTGTAAAATACCGAAGATTCAGCAACCAATAACTCATACTATCGGCCTCAACCAACCTACCCCGGGCCATATGACTTCATTGGTCAAATTTTTGGAGGACCGACCTTTACCTATTACACTGAGCCATATTCGTCGCTAATGCCTCAGTTTCAAGGGGGCACATATGATCATGGGTATCAATATGGCCAACATTATAGGGAAAGCTCACGCACCGATAATGATGATCAAGAGGGCCAAGAACCACCACGAAATTCAATGTGACTTTAAAGTAAGCTTTTCATATACAATATATCTTTTAATTTTGATCATGAGTCATGTACAATGTAATTTAGATTTTGCGTTGATAAAATTATGAAATATACATCAAATAAGCCTAAAATAAATTTTAAAAAAATTAAAATAAATAGAAAATCATTAAATTTAATTTTTCTGATTTTTTGAGTATTTTTCGGGATTTTTTTCAAAAAAAAAATGTATGTATCAAACCGATACATTGAATGTATCGGACGATACGTATCGGTTTTCCAGTATTTTGATCCATGGTTGGATTATACCAAAATCACAAGATTTAAACAATATGTAATAATTCCACCATTGGATCTCGTTACGATTTAGTATTATGATCGTTTGATCAAAATTCAACGAGTCCACTATTGGATTTGACCAAAATCACAATATTTGGCCAATATGCAATAAATTCACCGTTGGATCTCGCATTATGAACGTTTGACCAAAAGTTAACAAGTTCACCATTAGATTTGAGCAAAATCACAAGATCTAGTCAATATGCAATAAATTCACTGTTGGATCTCTTTACAATCTCGTGTTACGAACGTTCGACTAAAAGTCAATGAGTCCGCCATTGGATTTGACCAAAATCACAAGATCTAATCAATACGTAATAAATTCACAGTTGGATCTTATCACTATCTCGTATTATGATCATTTGACCAAAAGTCAAATGATCTACCGTAAAAGAATTTTCGATCTTAAGGTTAAGATCCAAACCCTACATTTTAGGGAGCGATGACCAAAACCTCGAGGGAAACTCTAATTTCAAGACGTGACTCACATCCGATAAATCGAATGGTTAAGATTCATTGTAGATGAATATTTCAGGTGTCAGATTCCGAAATAATTCTTTAGGTTCGTGATTGCAACCCGTATGAGTATCGAATTTGCGGTTGCAATCCAAGCATACTAAGAGTTATGCGAGGGGTTATACCCACGTAGCTTAATTATCTCTAAGTACACAAGAAATTAGGTACGTGTCATACTGCGTAATCCCAAATTGCAATCCTAAATCATACTTAGGTAAGAGTCGTAACTCTTTCCTAAGCGTATCACCTTTAGGTAAGGGTCATAGCTCTTATCCTAATTGTATCAATCCGTATTTGTTCCTCCCGTAAACTCTAAATAAAAAAAAGGGAAAGGAAAGAATCTCGGAGATACCTTAAGGTCTCTTGCAAGAGGATCAAAGTTGGAGACGTTTTCGACAGGACTCTCGCGTAAGAATTTTCGGATCCCAAATAATGAGAATGAATCTGTAATTTATATATTTATAGAAGCGGTTACAAGAAGTTATAATCCTACGATTTCCGTAAGAGTTTCACAAAATCAAGGGTTGTGAGGCTGCATGGGTCTTAGCTTTCACGCGGATTGAGAAACGATTTTTCTCCAAATATCTGGCCTCCGTCAATTATTATTTGTTTAAGCGGAGAAAATGGAGGACCCCTCTTCGAAGGAGATGACCTACGTAGGCATAACTACCTAGGCATGCATAACTACCTAGGCAGGCCTAACTACCTAAGCAGACATAACTACCTACGCAGTGATTATTTGTTTAAGCGGAGAAAATAGAGGACCCCTCTTCGAAAGAGATGACCTACGTAGGCATAACTACCTATGTATGGCCTACGTGAGCCATATATTTTTTTTTATTTTAAAAAAAATGAAGAGGAAAAGAGGGAAAGAGGATGGCATGCATGGGTCAAGTTAGATGGAGTGTGAAGAGGGCCCACGCAAGTAGGTCCATGCATGAGTCATACTCGTTAACATAACTTAGGACTTCAAGTCCTAGTTAAAATAGGTTCATTAAGCAGAAAACCTATAAATAGAGCTTCCTTTCTTCATTTTTTCCATTAATTTATTCTATCCGATTTTTAAGACTAAGTAGAACTTCTCGACTCCAAAAATTCCGATTCAACATATACTATATTAATGGCCATAGGTCTACAGCCACATATTAAGCAATGAATTTGGCTATGGTGAATGGCCATTGCGCCTGAAATTTGGCCTATTAAATTTGGGAAAATGTTATTAGCACACAAAAAAAGTTATCACACACACCACTTTCCTCTACTTACATACAACTTAATAAAATAACTCACTAAACCAACACAACATAACCCCAACACAACATGACCAACACACCCCCCCCCTTCCCCCGGGCGACTGAACCTGACCCAAGCTGAAGGTCGAGTTGGATGCTTTATGAATTTGCTTGACCAGTTATGTGATCAACCAGATCCGTTAACAACCATACCTATTATGGTGTGCCATCCCTATCAACTTTATTTGAAGATTGGATCTTTGTCCCAGTGGTGATTCCGTCAGGCGTGTAGTGTTTTGGTCATGGGTTCAAATCCCATATTTATTTATATAAAAAAACTTTATTTGAAGAAGATGAGGGATTGGTGACTGTTAAAACAAGTTAACACCTTGAGATCATGACCTATCAATTAAGGATCGAGCACCTTAATTTAAATATCTAATTTTCATAGTAATTTTATTATTAAAAAGTTAAATATTTAAATTTATGATATATAAATTAAGCGAGGACTGTTATTTGCAACCAAATTTTTTTAATCACAATCATGATTTTTGCATGATAATCATTCATTGCTTTGAATCATATGAAGGGGATTATTGTGCGTACTTATCAAATTGTCAGATGTTGATTTTGCATAGAAAAATCCATTCAAATAATTGTGATCATGGACATAAGTCACATAACATAGAAGGGGGATCTTTGGTCAGTTTTGGGTATGTGTACGGTGCATGGTTTAAAATATCATCCGATACCGATACGTATCAGTTTTGGACATGAATGATACGGTAAAAACGTTATTTACCGGATACCCCAAAAAACATCCTAATTATCGGACGATACGGTGAACTTATCGTTCGTATCGTCTGATAATAAGGTTGATTCAAGTTGGGCCTCAGAATCTTGCAATTATTGGACGATACGGACGGTAAGTTCAAATTATCAGACGATAATTTCAAGACTCCGAGTGTGGGCCCCCCAATCACATTATTTGCACGAAAGCGGGTTTTAAAACCCTTCTTTCGTCTCTTTCTCTCCCAGCAGCCTTCTATTCTATTTTTTTTGTTTGTTGTTCTTCCGTGACATCGTATTTTACGCCCATATCGATGCCGAATCGCCGAAGAACGTAGGGAAGGTATATGTTCTACGATTTTTGGTCACTTTCCTCTCATTTTCTAACATTTTAGGGGTTAAAATTTCAAGATCTACCCTTAAATATGGTAGATCTACCCTAAAATTTTAAGATCTACCCTAAAATTTCAAGATTAACCCTTAAATTTCAAGATCTACCCTAAAATTATTTTTAAAAAATAATTTAAAAAATGTCCCTGCACTTTCGATTATATATATATATATATATATATATATATATATATATATATATATATATATATATGCCCCTGCACCCTTGAGTTATTAATACATGTGTGACGCGTGTCATGGGGTATGTGACACATCAATTATATGCATGACACATCAATTACACATGTGTCACATACCCCATGACAAATGTCAGACATGTCCCACATGTGACACATGTCCCATGTCACATATCCCATGACACATGTGGCCATGGATCACATGTGTGACATACCCCATTGACTCACATGACACATGTGTAATTGATGCGTCACATTTGTATTTGATGTGTCACATGTGTCATGGGGTATGTGACACATCAATTACATGTGTCCATGTAAGTGATGCGTCCATGGGTCAAAATATCATCCGATACCGATACGTATCGGACGATACGTATCGGTTTTGGAGGTCAGCGGTACGATACATAGGGTATGTATCGTACCCTATATAAAATAAGTAAATTACCGTCCGATACGGACAAAATATCGTCTGAATCGGACGATAATTTCAAATTATCGTCCGATAATTTGACTGAAATTAAAAAAATTTAAAAAGCTTGAAATTATCGTCCGATACGAATGATGATTTCAAATTATCGTTCATATCGGACGATAATTTGAAAAAAAAAGTGGACCCCACCCATTGACCCGACTAAAGGTTGGGTAACCCCTTTTTTTTTCTCCATTTTCTTCCTCTCTTCTTCTTCTCTCATTTTTGGATTATCTACACCCTAAATCGGCGCCAAATCGCACAAAAAATCACGGGATCAACGTGGAAGGTACGTGTTTATCATTTTACCATCGTTTTATTTCATTTTAAATACTAAAATAAGGTAGATCTACCTAATTTAAGAGTAGATCTACCTTAAATAAGTGTAGATCTACCTTATTTAAGGGTAGATCTACTTTAAATAATTGTAGATCTACCTTAAATAAGGGTAGATCTACCTTAAATAAGTGCAGATCTACCTAATTTAAGGGTAGATCTACCTTAAATAATTGTAGATCTACCTTAAATAAGTGTAGATCTACCTTATATAAGTGTAGATCTACCTTTAAATTTGATCATTTACCTATAATATTAATTATTTAAATTATTTAAATTATTAAAAATAATTAATATTATTTAAAATAATTAAAATATTTAAATTAAGAAGAGGGAAAAAATATTTTAAAATATTTAAAATATTTAAATTAATTAAAAATAATATAAATAATGGGTCAAAAATAATATGATGGGTCAAAAATAATTATATGTGACCCCATTTAAAATATTTAAATTGATGGGTCAAAAATAATATAAATAATTATAATTAAGGGTCACATGTAATCAATATGGGTCACATATAATATGGGTCACATATCATATGGGTCACATATAATTAATAAAATAATGGGGTCAATATGGGTCACATATAATTTAAACTTAAAATTAATATGGGTCACATATAATTAAATTTATGGGTCACATATTAAATTATATGTGACCCATATTAATTTTAATAATAAATTTAATTATATGTGACCCATATTGATTATATGTGACCTTCACATATAATTAAAATAATTAATATTATGGGATATGTCCCATAAAATATTAGAATAATATGGAATAAATTTCAAATAAATTTTTAAAAATTATAATAATATCAAATAAATATTCATAAATTAAAATAATATCAAATAAATATTCATAAATTAAAATAATATGAAATAAACATTCAAAAATTATAATAATATCAAATAAACATTCATAAATTATAATAATATCAAATAAATATTCAAAAATTAAAATAATATCAAATAAACATTCATAAACTATAATAATATCAAATAAATATTCAAAAATTATAATAATATCAAATAAATTTGATCAAATATAATCTAATTTTTTAAAAATTAGAATAATATAAAATAAAAATTCAAATGTAATCTAAATTTTATAAAAATTAGAATAATATCAAATAAATTTAATAAAATATAATCTAATATTTTTAAAATAGCAATAATTAAAAAATAATTTTTATTTTCAAGTGTAAATTAGATGTTTACTTTAATGCAATCGTTTGCTCATTCATACAAGTGAAATAAATAAATATGGTACGTTCGACAGATCCAGCGTGGCAATATGGTAGAGCAATAGATGGTAATAGACTCCAGATACAATGTAAGCTTTGTGAAAAAAAACTGCTGGAAGGAGGTATCACACGATTAAAGGACCATCTGGCTCATGTAAAGGGAGAGACAAGAGGGTGTCCCAGTGTACCCAGAGAGGTAAAAGAAAATATCAGAGCTAGTTTACAAGCGGCAAAGGGAAAGAAAAAAAGTCAAGCCGTCGTGATAGGAAATGTATGAGAGAATCAGAGGCGGATCCAGTTTACATCACCGACTTGAGGATGATGAGGATGAGCAGATAGCGAGAGCTATGAGAGAGAGTGCCAGGGAAGCACAACAGCGGCGAGATCAGGAAGAAGCCGATTATCGGTTTCGGTCTAGGATGAGGGGCCCATCCATGCCTGCTACCGGTGGTGGATCTAGTCATAGGCCACATATTGTTGAGGATGTTGAGCAGACTGCCGGGTTGCGTAGGTCAGCATCTGGGAGGGATTATAGGTCGTCTACTAGAGGCCATACTACAGCCCCCATGGATCCATTCATGTATCGCACTGAAAGCTCCAAACAAACCAAATTGAGTGCAATCTCACTTACAAAAATGGGGAAGAAGCTTGGAAAATCCATTGCCAAGTTTTTTATATACAACCACATTCCGAGCCAAGTAGCAGACTCGCCGTACTTCAAAACATGATTGATACAAGTGCAGAAGTTGGTCCAGGAGTTAAAAAGCCTTCTCCATATGAGATATCTGGGCCCTTACTAACAGATGAGTACGATGAGATAACTGCCTATGTACAAAGCTTTGAGGATGTATGAGAGAGGTTGCGATGGATGGTGGTCCCACAAAGAAGAGTTTGATAAACTTTTTGGTTTCTGATGATCTTGGGGCGGTATTTTTGAAATCGATTGATGCTTCAGACACATAAAAGGCTGCGACTACCTCTTTAAACTAATGGATATGGTAGATCATGAGGTTGGAGAGCAGCGGTTGTCAGGTGTGGTAATGCATAATGCGGCAAACTATAAAGTCACCGGATTAAAACTAATGGCGAAGAGACGCCACCAGATCTTTGGACCCCGTGTGCGCACATTGCGTGGACCTCATTCTTGAGGATTTAGGAAAGAAGCGAAGGCGAACAACTATTCAAAAGGGAAGAACGATTACTTCCTACGTACATGATGTGGTTAATTTAATGAGAGCCTTCACGAACAATAAGTTGCTTCGACTGCGATTACGTTTTACCAACAGTTCTTAGCCCTCTGAGTTTGGCTAGATATAGGCGTGGTGAAAAGCATGGTGTCATTGGAAGAATGGAATCAACATGAAATAGCGAAGAGACTAGCTTGCATGAAGTTGTTTGACGATCTACAAAGACGCAGTTTTGGGCAGATGTCGACCACTTGATCGCCGTCACTACCCCGTTGGCACAAGTGTTGAGATTGGTTGATGGTGATGACAAACCAACGATGGGGTACGTTTATGAGTCAATGGATAAGGCAAAATTGGCTATAAAAACCAAATGCCCTACAAAATATAAACGATACTGAGCGATTATCGACAAGAGGTGGGATGCACAATTTCACCAGTACTTGCATGCAGCAGGTATAACATGTTGCACAATTATGTAGTGATTTTTATTTATTTATTCATTATTTCATATACTGATGAAATTGCTCATATTTGATGTGTAGCACACTACTTGAATCCAGCCATCCAGTATACGCGACGCTTCGAGCTGAGTGACACTGATGAAGTGTATACCGGTTTGCTTAATGTAATCCAAAGAATGCTCCCTGAGTTGGCGGACCAAGGCCAAGCCATAAGAGATGTGAGTGATCATAGTATCATACCTCATAAGTAATAAGTCAAATGTCATGTGATATTATCATCTATTTATTGATATGTACCTTACTGTGTTTCATCTTTATAGATTGGCATGTTTCGCAAGAGACATGGGTCATTTGGGACCCCGTTTCGCAAGAGACATGGGTCATTTGGGACCCCGTTGGTAGCAATGAGGGTATTGTCGCAAACGTGTTCCTCGTCCAACTGCGAGCGAAATTGGAGCACTTTCTCTCTCATTCATACTAAGACAAGGAATAGACTAACTATGGACCGATTGGAAAAGTTAGTCTACTGCCACTACAACATGCGATTAAGGGTCAGGAATATACAAAGGACCAACCGTGGTAAGTAATTACATGAAGTCTTAGCTCCTCAATTATATGAAGTCTTACTTACATATTATACTAATTCATCTATCATATTCTACCTTGCAGACGGTGATTATTTTGATCTCATCCAGTTGGATTATATATTCGAGGAGAATGACCCTTTGAATGAATGGATCGAAGAGAGAGAAGAGCCAGTCTTGGATAGTGAGAGCACTGAATGACTGGACAATGCTGAAAGAGTAGCGGAGCAGCAGGCTTCCCAACCACCGAGGCGGAAAAGAAGATTGAATCGTCATTCAGTGGTTGGATCTGATGACGAAACGCAGCCCGGTAGTGATGATGGGAGTGGTGAGGATGATGGTGGAGGGGACGTTGGCACTAGTGGTGGAGGGGAGGATGTTGGTACCTCTGATCCTTATAGAGATATGGCGGCATGGGACGATAACTCGACGCCGTTAACACAATTCGACACTCCTACATTTAGAATGGGAGGGGTTGAAGGAAGAGGAGCGTCGGGATCATATCAAACACCACCACCACCACCACCACAAGATGATACGGATATGGGTTATATGACTTCTAGCTTCGGGGGATTCAGTTTGCAAAATACCGAAGATTCAGCAACTAGTAACCCATACTACCAGCCACAACAAATCTATTCGGTGTCATATGACTTCGTTGGTCAGATTTTTGGAGGACTGGCCTTTACGTACTACACTGAGCCTCAGTTTCAAGGGGGCACATATAATCATGGGTATCAATATGGGCAACATTATAGGCAAAGGCCGGAAAGCTCGCGCACCGATGATGACGGTGATCATGAGGGCCAAGAACCACCGCGAAAGTCAATGTGGCTCTAAAGTTTTTCATGTACAATTAAATTTATTTTTATCAACATAGCTATTATTTTTTATAATATATAATTTATTTTTGTCAATATACATTGTAATTTAGTTTATGCGTGACTGTGTGTCTGCGTTGATCAAATTATGAAATATTGTTAATAAAATAGGCATGTGATCAGCTGGTCGAACACAATGTTAGAAGATCTATTACATTAAGTCAAAAATGTGATCTTAAGTAAAAAATAAGTTACAAAATAGGCATGTGACTTGGGTTAAGTTACAAAATAGGCATCTTACTTATATATTCATCTAAATAATGCATCAAATAAGTCAAAAATAAAAGCAAAAATAGTTGAAATAAATACAAAATAAATAAATATAATTTTTCAGATTTTTTAGGATTTTTTTGGGAATTTTTTTCAAAATACCGGTTTTTTGAATGTATCAAACCGATACATTCAATATATCGCCGATACATTGAATGTATCGAACGATACCCGGTACGTATCGTCCTGGAGGTCAGGACGATACGTACCGGATTTCCGGTATTTTGACCCTTGCATGTGTCACATATGTGTCGCATGTGACATGGGTTATGTGTCACACATGTGACATATCAATTACACGTGTCGCATGTGTCATGGGGTATGTGACACATCAATTACACGTCACACATACCCCATGATGCATGTGACGCATCAATTTCAAATAAATATGATTTTCTAATATTTTCAAAATTAGTATAATATCAAATAAATTTTCAAGAATTAGAATAATATCATATAAATTTGGTAAAATATAATCTAATATTTTAAAAATAAGAATAATATCAAATAAATTTGGTAAAATATAATCTAATATTTTAAAAATAAGAATAATATTAAATAAATTTTCAAAAATTAGAATAATATCAAATAAATTTGGTAAAATATAATCTAATATTTTAAAAATAAGAATAATATCAAATAAATTTTCTAATGTAATATAAAATTTTTAAAAATTAGAATAATATCAAATAAATTTTATTTTCAAGTGTAATCTAAATGTTTTAATTTAAGCTAATTGTTTGTTCATTCATACAGGTGAAATAAATATGGTACGTGGACAAGATCCAGCTTGACAATACGGCACAACAATAGATGGTGATAGACTCTGAATAGAATGCAAGCTTTGTGAAAAAAAATTATTAGGAGGTATCACAAGATTAAAGGAGCATTTGGGTCACGTTAAGGAAGAGAGAAAAGGATGTCCCAATATACCCAGAGAGGTGAGAGAAGTTGTCAGAGCCAGTTTACAGGCGGCAAAGGAACAGAAAAAAGTAGAAGTCGACCGAGATAGAGAAATGTATGAGAGAATAAGGAGGGGAGATTCAGAATTTCCTGCACCTGGACATGAGGATGATGAGGATGAGGATAAGCAGACAGCGAGAGTCATGAGGGAGAGTGCTAAAAAAGCACGACAGCGACGAGATCAGGAAGAAGCCGATTATCGATTTCGGTCCAGGTTGAGGGGCCCATCCATGCCTGTTGATGGTGATGGATCTAGTCATAGGCCACATATTGTTGATGATGATGAGGATATTTAGGAGACTATCGGGTTGCGTAGGTCAACATCCGTGAAGGAGACCAGGCCGTCTACTACAGGCTGTACTACAGGTCTTATGGATCCACTCATGTATCAGACAAAAAGCTCCAAACAAACTAAATTAAGTGCAATGTCACTGAAAAAATTGGGAAGAAACTTGAAAAATCCATTGCAAAGTTCCTAATATACAACCATATTCCGAGTCAGATTGTGGAGTCGCCGAACTTCAAAAGTATGATTGATATAAGCGTAAAAGTTGGTCCAGGAGTTAAAAAGTCTACTGCATACGAGGTATCTGGGTCTTTACTAGATGATGAGTACATGGAGATAGGAGTTTATGTGGACAGCTTCCACGAAGTATGGGATGAGAAAGGTTGCACAATTATGTGCGATGGATGGACCGGTCTCACAAAGAAGAGTTTGATCAACTTTTTAGTCTACAGCGATGTCGGGACAGTATTTCTAAAATCAGTTGATACTTCTAAACACGCGAAGACGGCCGATTACCTCTTCCAACTAATGGATAAGGTAGTTGAATAGGTTGGAGAGAAGCGGGCTGTGCAAGTAGTAACAGGCAATGCCGCCAATAACAAAGCCGCAGAAAGACAGTTAATGTTGAAGAGACGTCACTTGTACTGAACTCCATGTACCGCTCATTGCGTGAACCTCATTCTTGAAGATTTGGGAAAGAGAAGCAAGGCACAGGCAACTATTCAGAAGGGAAGAACGATTACTTCCTACCTGTACAACAGTGACAAGTTAGTGAATCTAATGAGAGACTTCACTAAGAACGAGCTGCTCCGGCCTGCGATTACACGATTTGCGACACAATTTCTAGCCCTACAGAGTTTGGTTAGATATAGTCGTGAGCTGAAAAACATGGTCAATTTCGAAGAATTGAGAAAATATGAGTTAGAACTTTCACGATCAAAGAGACATGCTTTGAATGAAGTTGGTGACCTAATCTACAACCCCAATTTTGGAGAGATGTTGACCTCCTGATCAACGTCACTACCCCGTTGGTGCAAGTGTTGAAGTTAGTAGATAATGATGAGAAACCAACGATGGGGTATGTTTACAAGTCAATGGATAAGGCAAAATTGACTATTAAAATCAAATGCCCTACAAAACATAGATGATATTGGACGATTATCGACAAGAGGTAGGATGCACAATTCCACCAGTACTTGCATGTCGCAGGTATAACATGTTAAACTGCTTATGTAGTGATTTTCATTTAGTTATTATTTTTCATATTATTCATTGTTTCCATTAACTGATGAGATTGCTCATATTTGATGTACAGCACACTACTTGAATCCGGCTTTCCAGTATACGCGACGCTTCGAGTCGAGTGAGGCCGATGAAGTGTAAAGCGGTTTGCTTAATGTGATCCAACGAATACTCCCTGAGTTGGCGGACTAAGGTCAAGCCATCAGAGATGTGAGTAATTATACCTTATAACTAATGACATGTCATATAATCTGTTTATTGATATGTGGGTTATTGTATTCTATCTTTGTAGATTGACATATTCCGCAAGAGACATGGGCCATTTGGGACCCTGTTGGCGCAATCCCAAATCAGGCACGATAAATCCGCTGATTGGTGGATGCACTATGGAGGTGATGATCCGATACTGAGGCGGGTTGCAATGAAGGTTTTATCGCAAACATGTTCATCGTCCAACTGTGAGCGGAATTGGAGCACCTTCTCTCTTATTCACATGAAGACAAGGAATAGGCTAACTATGGAACGATTGGAAAAGTTAGTCTACTGCCACTACAACATGCGATTAAGGATCAGGAATATGCAGAGGACCAACCATGGTAATTATATGAAGTCTTAGTTCATACAATTTTTATTTGATGTAATTGATGAGGCATATACTAATTCATTTATCATATTCTACCTTATAGATAGTAAATATTTTAATCTCATCCAGTTGGATTATATATTTACGGAGGATGACCCTTCGAATCAGTTGATCGAAGAGAGAGAAGAGCCAGTGTTGGATACTAAGGGCACTGTATGGCTGAACAATGCTAAAAGAGTAGCGAATGAGCAGGCTTCCCAACCACCAAGGTGGAAAAGAAGATTAAATCGTCATTCAGTGGTTGGATCTGATGACGAAACGTAGCCCGATAGTGATAATGACGAGTGGTGGAGGTGATGAAACCCATGTTCGCACTAGTGGTGGGGGGGATGATGTTGATCCCTCTTATTCTTATGAAGGTATTGCCGCATGGGATGATGAGCCGATAACAATGTATGACACTCCTACATTTAGAGGTGGAGGGGTTGAAGGAAGAGGAGCGTCAGAATCTTACCAAACACCACCACTACCACAAGGTCCACAAGATGATGTGGGTTATATGACTTCTAACTTCGAGGGATTTAGTTTGTAAAACATCGAAGATTCAGCAACCAGTCACCCATACTATCAGCCTCATCTAGCCTACCCCGGGCCATATGACTTTGTTGGTCAAATTTTTGAAGAACCGACCTTTACCTAATACACTAAGCCATATTCGTCGCTAATGTCTCAGTTTCAAGGGAGCACATATGATCTTAGGCGTCAATATGGCCAACATTATAGGGTAAGCTCGCGCACCGATGATGATGATCACAAGGGCTAAGAACCACCACGAAATTCAATGTGGCTTTAAAGTAAGTTTTTCAGGTACAATATACCTTTTAATTTTGATCATGAGTCATATACAATGTAATTTAGATTCTGCGTTGATAAAATTATGAAATATGCATCAAATAAGCCTTAAATAAATTTTTAAAAAGCTGAAATAAATAGAAAATCATTAAATTTAACTTTCCTGATTTTTTTAATATTTTTCGGGATTTTTTTGAAAAAAAAAATTTCAAAGTTCGGACGATACCCGAAGCATATCGTCCTGAAGGTCAGGATGATACGTATCGGTTTTCCGATATTTTGACCTATGGTACGGTGTGCCACGTGGAATCGATGTTTGACTGTTTGGTAGGTGTATCATGATCGCAAGATCTATTCCCAAGAAGATTGCGACGTAAAACAATCTACATCTTGTGATTCAAGCCAGACAATGCAAAAACTCTAAAAAGACTGAGACGTAAAACGATCTCCATCGTGTGATTAAGGTAGTCAATGGTAAAACTCTAGTTATGAGTAAGAATGGTTGGTTACAGATAATGGTGCCCATTAAGAGATGGAATTTTTAGCGATTAAGAGCCCTACTTGAAATTTATTAGTGATGTTAGTATAGGAGAGTTCTTCTAAAAGTATTTAGTGGTGGAATAATAAAAAATAGCAAGGCCAAAAAAGTTAGTCTTTTAAATAAAATATATTTATTGACTCACCAGTCAAACAACTGTCAAAATATATCAATCAAACAAGTCAAATATTGAATTGTAGGTATCGAGTCACATCCGATCATATTGAGAGTAGATAATTAAGCTATTTATTTATTTTTAGAATAACAAAAAATATAAGTTATAAAAACCCTACAAAAAGGTCATTTTAGTATTTTATCTATCATATCCGCTACATATCGGCCAATGTGTTGGGTTTGGCCTCATCTGATACAGATATTAACGGGGAATGTTAAGATCGAAAGCATTAGAGTTGGGCCGCAACAGAATTTTCAACTTCAAGGGAGAAAAGAAAAAAAAAGTGCTCATCTTGGAAAATACGGCCGCTACAAAACGATCGCCGCAGCGATGTCCCACAGGCGTGTTGTGGCGATGCCCGGCACAATCTTGCATCGTGAATACTATCATAGCGCGTTGTGCCATAGCACGCTGTGAACAATGTCACAGCGCGCCATGGACGACTCTGCCCAGTGACGGGATTTTTATTTTATTCGGAAAACTACTTTTTTAATTTTTTATTTCTTTTAGGATTCTTTTTTATTTCGAATTAATTATTGGTGGCCTATATAAAGAGGCTTGTAAACAATTTTTTATTTAGTTAATTGAATATTTGAATGCATTAGTGCTTGAGTATTCTTTGCCTGAGATGGGTTTGGTGTGAGACCAAGGGAGTGATTCTCATCTATTATCTTTCATCTTTTATTATATTTGCTAGCTATTGATCCATGTTTCTTTCTCTAAACCTTAATCTACTAATTCCTTGATCCCAAACCCTAAACCTTTTGAGACCCTAAATCCAACAAAGCCAAAAACCCTTTTCCAAACCACAAACTGATCTGAAAACCATAAACCTATTACAAAACCAATTACGCAGCCCTAGTTAGAACTCGTGAATCTACATCGGATCGAGGACGAACGCCCAAGCCTGGAAAAGCTACAGTCCTATCTCTAGGCCCGATCCCCTCTCAAATCTAATAGGACTTGTGCATCGGATTGGACACCCTATTCGGATCTCGCGTGATTTACCTACCGAAATTTTATGAACCCGAAGATATCGTGATAGTTTTGAGATTACTCTTGAATTAATTTTATTTAATTTCGGCAAATCGCATTAAAAATCATATTCACGCATTTTAGGGTTCCCGTCCCGCATCAGATATATACCCCGATTTTGTATTTTGTCAAATATCGAGTCGAACAGGTCAAATATCGAACCATATTGGGTCATATCAGCATATCGACTGGTTCCATGCCAATATTTAAACTCTTTTTTTTATTTTTTTAAATAATGAAAACTATTAAATATAAAAAAGTTGCAAAGGCATTTTTAGTAAGTCCCCTGTGCAATAGTGACCTCACGTGGGGCATGCAATGATGGCTGTGAATCAAATGATGGAGATTGTTTTTGGTCTCAATATTTCAGAAAAATGATCTTGAAATTATGAGAGTACCATCAGACGTTTTATTCCACATGGCACACATCCCAAAAAGTATACTTAAAATCACGTTGGAGTATGATGCGTGCCATCTGATTTAGTTACTTTTTGGGTTGTGCAGTGTATAATAAAAAACTGACAATCTGATGGTACACCATGATCTCAAGATCATATATGTGACAGATTGGGGCGGAAAACGGTCGCTATCATTTGATTATTTTTTAAGATGCATATTGCTAAAAATAAGAGTGAATTGATCTCCATCATCTAATTTAATACCAGTCAATCATTGTAACGGGGACGCCGACATCGTAGACATCGGATATGGACCTTTTAGCGTGTACCAACGGCGGAAGAAGCGGAACGAAAATCAGAACTAGGCGAAAGATGAAATTCTGGAGAAATGGAGGAACACAACAAATTCAATTGGTCAAATTGCAATTTCGATCGATCGAAGTCTTCCATTCGATCGATCGAGTTTCAAATTCGATTGATTGAATTTCAGCGGCGAATTATGGATGTATGTTTTTCGATCGATCGAGTTTCACTTTCGATCGATCGAAATCGCACAGTTTATATTTTAGTATTTTTTTTCTAATTTCGAACTTAACTTTTAAGGGCATACTTGTCTTTTTGGTATTTGTTTTATGGTTTTATTTTCGTTTGAAATGACTCCTATATAAGGTCCTTAAGATAAACAATGTAATTAATTATTGATTATTAAATGAATGAGCTTTTGCTTTTAAAACTTGAGATGAGTTTCTCCAAAGAGTAAATCTTCTTCTCGAGAAGGGTTTGGTGTGAAGTCAAGGGTGCGAAGCCCGCAAAATCTATCTTCTATCTATCTATTTCTTATCTTCTCTGCTTGTGTTGATCTCACAACCCTAACTCAGCCATCATCCTTTTGAAATCCTAAACCATAGCTTTTCCCTAAGCCATTGAATCGATCCGATTCAACAACCGTAGCCTCCATCAGACTATTAAGCCCAGCCATATCAAAATAACCCGAAAACCAAAATTTCCATCATTGCACTGTGAGCGCCCTAATATGGAAATCTAGAGTTCCATCTCTAGGATCGATCCGCGCTGCAACCTAACGAATCTAACGCCTAGACTGAACCCTGCTCGAAGCATACGCGATCCTCCAATGGAATACTACGAAAGCATAAGGTATTCGCTATATTTTAGGGTTTATTGCTTAGTTTAATTCGATTCAATTTCGGCAATCAATTAATCATTGCATTCACGTAGTTTAGGGTATTGTCCTACGTCAGTTTTGGTATCAAAGCCTAGGTTCTAGGTTAGGGCATACTATGTGGCATTGAATTCATTGCACTTTAATTTTAATAGCATATTATTCCTGTTTTGGCCAAAGTGTGCACATCACGTGTTTGTCAAAAGTTCCCCATCATTATCAGCTCATTTTGCATTCCATTCTAGAACCCGTCATTAGTGAACTGTATCACCATGGACATGAGTGGGATTGTCGAGGCTCTTAACGACATGAGGACTGATCTAAAATCGATCAATGATCGAATGGTTTCCATGGAGACAGCCCAAAGGACCCTTGAAATGGCCAATGAGAGGTTGTTAGACCGAGTCAGTCGGTTAGATGAGGGTGACGAATACCTCGAACCAACCCGTGAGCGTAATGGTCCACGTTTCGAACGAAATGGCTACCAACATAATCGGAACCAGAACCATAGGTTAGATCATCATGGAGATGACTACGACCCGGAAGGGAGGCTACTCAAAAATGTACGAGTTGAGTTCCCAACTTTCGATGGAAGATTAGACCCTCAAGTCTTCCTCGATTGGTTATCTGATATGGACCAGCACTTTGATTGGTTTGGCATGAGCGATGAGAGGTGCGTTAAACTTGCTGAAATGAAGCTCATAGGCCAAGCTCGGCTCTTTTGGGTCAACATTGAACGCATCAGAACGAATGCGGATTGTACTCCCATTACCGGTTGGGAGGACATGAAGGAACGGCTTACAGAGAAGTACGTTCCTTCTTCATACTACCATCGTCTCTTCAACCAATGGCAAAATTTGGGCCAAGGTAGTATGCCCGTATCAGACTACATTGGCAAATTTGAAGAATTCAAGATGAGAGCCAAAGTGTCCGAAGACCCTCAAGTCACTCTATTCAGATTCCGCACCAGATTGAGACTTGACCTGCAGAAAGAGTTAGTCTCCCACCCTGTTGAGACTCTTTCCGATTGTTACACCGTGGTTCAAGACCTTGAATGATATTTGAAAATGACGATAACTAGACGATCTGATTTTCACCCCGGTCAACTCCGTACCGGCGAAATGAGATCTAGTGCTAGAAACCCGCCTACCAAACTCACACAACCCACATCTACTAATGTGAGGTTTGACAAAGGTAAGGGTGTAGCCGGAGAATCATCGAAGAGTGAGTCTCATGTCAAGTGTTATAAATGTCAAGGATTGGGACACTTTGCCGCCCAATGCCCCACGAGAGACCCACAAAGGAATCTCTTCATCGATGGAGAAGGAGAAGAAAGTGAAGTTTATGAAGTCTTTGAGCCGAATGCCACACCTAGTGATGAGGAAGGTGATGACATGGGTCGCGCTCTAGTTGTGAGGTGTGCCCTTGCACAACCTCAGCGGGATGAAAAGAAGGATTGGCAGAGGGAGAACATCTTCCACACCTTCGCCATATGTGGGACAAAGAGTTATAGGGTTATTGTGAATAGCGGAAGCTGTACCAATGTGGTGTCAGAACATACCGTCACCCGCTTAGGGCTTACACCTAAAGCCCACCCAAGACCTTACAAAGTTGCATGGGTTGACTCCTCATTCATTTCCGTATCTCAGAGGTGTCGTGTACCCATACAGTTGGGTTCATACTCAAACACCTTATGGTGCGACGTGGTGCCGATGGATGTGGACCACATTATCTTAGGGAGGCCATGGCTCTATGATTTGAACGTGACCATTTTTGGTCGATCTAACATTTGCACGTTCAATTACAAAGGCAAGAAAATCACTCTTAACTCTTTGGCTCCCAAAGCACCATCGGTCAATAGAGTTGAGAAGAAGGGAGGCTAATCCAAGGCCATCAACATTGTGAGCCCTTCAGAGTTCGAGAGGGCATCGTTAGATGAGAGTGTCGTGTATGTCGTCATCACTGTTGAAAGTACTTCTGAGTCAGTCTGTGAGTACCCCAAGGAGGTAGAGCCCATCCTGAATTAATTTGCGGATGTCTTCCCCGAAGACTTACCTAATGAGCTCCCTCCTATGCGTGACATTCAACACGCAATTGACTTGGTTCTCGGATCTACATTACCGAACCTGCCCCACTACAGGTTGAATCCGGTTGAGCATGCCGAGTTGACTCGGCAAGTCAGTGAGCTCCTTCAAAAGGGGTTCATACAAGAGAGTCTGAGCCCGTGTGCTATACCAGCATTACTCACGCCTAAGAAAGATGATACATGACGCATGTGTGTGGATAGCTGAGCAATTAATAAGATCACTGTTAAATATCGGTTTCCCATACCGCAGCTTGACGACATGCTTGACATGATGGTTGGAGCCACTATCTTTTCCAAGATAGACCTTAAAAGTGGCTACCATCAGGTGCGTATTCACCCTAGCGATGAATGGAAAACCGCCTTCAAGACCAAAGACGGTCTTTATGAGTGGATGGTCATGCCTTTTGGGCTTTCCAATGCCCCGAGTATATATATGAGGCTTATGACCCAAGTGTTGAGGCCCTTCCTTGGTAAATTCCTTGTACTTTGATGATATCTTAATTTACAATTCGAACAAGGACCAACACATTATCCACCTGAAGTTGGCTTGCGAAACCTTGAGGGGAGAGAGGCTATACGCGAATCTCAATAAGTGCACCTTCATGCAACACTCTGTTGTATTATTGGGATTCATTGTCTCAGTAGACGGGATGGTTGCGGACCTTGCGAAGGTTAAGGCCATTGTGGAGTGGCCCGAACCTCGGAATATTCATGAAATCCGTAGCTTCCACGGTTTGGCCACGTTTTATCGTCTCTTCATCCGGAATTTTAGCACCATCATGACTCCCATTACCGATTGCATGAGAAAAGAGGAGTTCCTGTGGAGCAAAGCCACGATGAGGGCCTTTGCCGAGATAAAAGAGAAAATGGTTACTGCACCCGTCATGCGCCTACCAGACTTTTCTAAAGTCTTTGAAGTAGCATGTGACGCATCGGGTGTAGGCATAGGCGGAGTGCTGAGCCAAGGGCCACCCTGTGGCCTATTTTAATGAGAAGCTCAATGAGGCAAAGCAGAAATACTCCACCTATGACAAGGAGTTTTATGCGGTCGTCCGATCTCTATGGTATTGGAAACATTACCTGAGACCACAGGAATTTGTGTTGTTTTCTGACCACGAAGCCTTACGTTTCCTTGCTTCCCAAAAAAAGTTGAACCCGAGGCACGCGAAGTGGGTCAATTACCTTAAAGGGTTCACATTCGTATTAAAGCATAAGGTCGGTGCCGAGAACAAGGCAGCTGATGCGCTTAGTCGTCTAGTAGCGACTTTGCAATCTATGAGCACCGAGGTCATCGGATTTGAGCAGTTGAAAGAAGATTATCCTGATTACCCAGATTTCAGGGTAGAATATACTGCTTTCCTTGAAAATTCGAACAACATTAACTCCGATTATACCCTGCTGGATGAGTATTTGTTCAAAGGAAATCGTTTGTGCATCCCTCGTACTTCATTGCGTAACTTCCTCATCTGGGAGTTACATGTCGAAGGGATTGCTGGACATTTTGGGCGCGATAAAACCAGTGCGCTCGTTGAGGATAGGTTTTATTGGCCTAGCCTTGTGAGAGATATCTCTAGGGTCGTAAAACAATGTCGTACATGCTAAGTTGCAAAGCATATTAAGCAGAATATCGGCTTGTACACCCCTTTACCCGTGCCGCACACCCCGTGGCAAGACATTTCTATGGATTTCGTGCTCGGACTTCCAAAGACTCAACGGAAGCACGATTCCATTTTTGTGGTAGTGGACTACTTTTCAAAGATGGTCCACTTCTTACCTTGCTCTAAAACCTCCGATGCGGCTCACATAGCCAAATTATTTTTCGGGGAGGTTGTGCGTCTACATGGGTTACCCCAGACAATTGTGTCGGATCGGGATGTGAAGTATACCAGTTATTTCTGGAAAACTTTATGACACACGATGGGTACCATGCTCCAATTTTCTTCAACCTATCATCCTCAAACAAATGGCCAAACGGAGTCCACCAATAGGAGCTTAGGTAATCTTCTCCGTTGTCTTGTTGGTGATCACCCTAGGACTTGGGATTCTACTTTGCCTTTAGCCAAGTTTGCATACAACAATTCAGTCAATAGGTCCCTAGGTATGAGACCTTTTGAGGTCGTCCTTGGTCATAGGCCTAGAATACCCATCGATCTAATCCCCATGTCTACATCCCATCGAGTTTCCGAGTCAGCCGATTCATTTGCACAGCATATACACGAATTGCATGCCGAAATTAGAAAAAGAATTAATGCAAGTAATGAACAATACAAAATATCTGCGGATGCGCATAGGCGCTTCAAGGAATTCCAGGTGGGAGATTACGTAATGGTTCGGGTTAGGCCTGAGCGATTCCCGTTGGGAGCCGCAAAGAAACTTCAAGTCAGCGGCGCTGGACCTTTTAGAATTGTGGCAAGGAGCGAGCCTAATGCATATGTTCTCCAGCTTCCACCGGATATAGGGGTCAGCTCTACAATCAATGTAGAGGACCTGGTTCCTTCATTGGCCCCAGCCCCACCCCCTCACAGCCCCTTCCAAGCAGCCCCGAGTCCAAATGCCAGCCCCACCCTGCAACCCCTACCCTTCCCTTTCCCACGCAAGCAGTGCAGAGATGAGATCGAAGGGATATTAGATGATTTGGCAATATCCACCCATGGGGGCGGAATTCAAAAATACTTGGTCAAGTGGTTGGGAAAGCGGGACTCCGAGAACTCATGGTTAGCTGAAGACGAGGTGCGACACCTGGACCCCGACATGCTCGAGTGCTACCACGACGCCGCTTCATCGGTGATGAAGCCTTTTCGACCCGGGAGAATTGACGGGGACGCCGACATTGTAGACATCGGATATGGGCCTTTTCGCGTGTACTGACGGCGGAAGAAGTGGAACGGAAATCAGAACTAGACGAAAGAAGCGAAAGATGAAATTATTGAGAAATGGAGGAACACAACAAATTCGATCGATCGAATTGAAATTTCGATCGATCGAACAACAGCAACAGGAAAATACTAGTTCTGGAGTATATAGTTCGATCGATCGAGTTTCAAATTTGATCGATCGAATTTCAGCGGCGAATTATGGATGTATGTTTTTCGATCGATCGAATTTCAATTTCGATTGATCGAATTTCACTTTCGATCGATCGAAATCGCGCAGTTTATATTTTGGTATTTTTTTTTTAATTCAAACTTAACTTTTATGGGTATACTTGCCTTTTTGGTATTCGTTTGAAATGACTCCTATATAAGGTCCTTAAGATAAACAATGTAATTAGTTATTGATCATTGAATGAATGAGCTTTTGCTTTTGGAACTTGAGATGAGTTTCTCCAAATAGTGAATCTTCTTCCCGAGAAGGGTTTGGTGTGAAGCCAAGGGTGCGAAGCCCGCAAAATCTATCTTCTCTCTAACTATTTCTTATCTTCTCTACTTGTGTTGATCCTACAACCCTAACTCAGCCATCATCCTTTTGAAATCCTAAACCCTAGCTTTTCCCTAAGCCATTGAATCGATCCGATTCAACAGCCGTAGCCTCCATCAGACTATTAAGCCCAGCCATATCAACATAACCTGAAAACCAAAGTTTCCATCATTGCACTGTGAGAGCCCTAATATGAAAATCTAGAGTTCTATCTCTAGGATCAATCCGCACTGCAACCTAACGGATCTAACACCCGAACTGAACCCTGCTCAAAGCATGCGCAATCCTCCAATGGAATACTACGAAAGCCTAAGGTATTTGCTATATTTTAGGGTTTATTGTTTAATTTAATTCGATTCAATTTCGGCAATCAATTAATCATTACATTCACGTAGTTTAGGGTATTGTCCTGCGACTCATTGCCAAGAGGAGGTAAGGTCATAGTTTCACGGGTGTAAATAATTGTACCCAAATGAATTTCAGTACCTCTGTTCGCGCCAGCACCATTACTGAAAGCGCTTATGTTTAAATCCTAGTAAAATCCATTGACTGCTTGAGATCAAACAACGCAGATCCTTTTTCACCCCAATCTTCCACACAAGGGATCTTAAGACTGTGAAAGTACCATGGAACTAGAAGTTTTTTATTCCAAGCGGTACATATCCCAAAAAAGTGGCACTAAAGTCACATGGCGGACATCACACTCTTCAAATGTGATTTAAGGCCATGCCATTATTTTGGGATTTGTGTCACGTGAAATCATTAAATGCTCATCTAATGATACACTTGTGGTCTCAAGATCCCTTTTGTGGTAGAGTGGGATGAAAAACGATCTTATGATTACAAGCAGTCAATAACTTTTAGTGGGCCTGGGATGTAGGCACTTTCAGTCATGGTGCGCAAACAGAGGTACCCAATGAATTTAGGCCCTTTTTTTAGCTCCCTTAAATTCTCTCCCGCCCCCAAATCTAGTAGTGCTAGTCTGGATGCAATGACTTAAGCTAAAAGTCTTCTAATCTTATCATGAATTTAGGAATTTAAATTTATTTAGGAGATAGAATCTGGTTCTAATTCGGGAGATTTGAAGCTCCCATAATCAAGGAGTGAGATTTGTATCTTATTGGCTATCCCTGAGTTTCACTTAGACATCATAACTCGATGGAGATATTTGGGGTTAGGCTTCTATGCCAAATAATTTAATGGGTAGGTTGGGATGAACCAAGGGTATAATGATCATAAAGATGTGAAAACACAAAATTGACAGAAATAAAACCCATCATTCGTGCTGTTAATAATAGTAAGATTATCTTATTAAAATTTCTAGTTCCTACCTCAAATACATTATGATATCTTTTCTATTTGTTTTTGAATTTTTTTTATTTTCCCCGATTTTTTCCGACTTTTACCTAGACCCTTGCCAATTTATTGCTGACTCCCAACTTTGTGACTATGGCCAAAAGAATTAAATTTGGCAACGGGTTGGTGAAGCATAGTCAATCACAGGAAGATAAATTTTGGAATAAAAAATAGGAATAACATTAAAAAAAATTACAAATAAAAATAAAAAGATGCAGGACACGCCAAAAGAATTAAATTTGGCAACGGGTTGGTGAAGCATAGTCAATCACAGGAAGATAAATTTTGGAATAAAAAATAGGAATAACATTAAAAAAAATTACAAATAAAAATAAAAAGATGCAGGACACGGGCTTAAAAAAATTCCTAATCTATGAACAAAGCATTGAGAACAATCGGCGAGTAAGTAAAAGCTAGTGATATAAGATATTAATCAAATACCCTAACAAAACTATGGAAAATATTTAAAACTTTACAGTCAACATTCAATAAAACAGATGGGATGCTTCTTGAGCAGACCCATTTCATCTTAGCTGTTTCAGTAACATATCAATTTCTATATAACAAACAGCAAACTGCAAACAAACACTCGTTTGAATACTAAAAGATTAATCAAAGGTTAACTTGTGAAAGGAAAGCATACGCAGTGGAGATAGATCTTGAAATTCCTGCTTCTTCTTCACATTCCTTCAGAATATTCTCCTTGCAGGAGATCCCATGGGGCTGCAATTACCAGAAATTAAATGAATCTAAGAAGATCGTGTGAATCTAACTTTATGCCTACTATTCCAGAAAGAGATTGCATTAATGAACAAAATGAACTGCAGCAACAAGCATGGTTTAAAATACCGTTTTTCAGGTACGTATCGTCCAGCTCCAAAACCGATACATATAGTCCGATATGTATCAGTTCCGGATGATACATTAGCATGCATCATCCGATACATACCAATATATAAATATGCACTGGTACGATAAGTTCACAGTATCGTACAGTTGACCTCTGAAACCAATACATATCGTCTGGTATGTACTGGTTTCGGACGAGATTCTGAACCATGGCAACAAGAATTCTTTTTTTCCAGAAAAGAAAACAGTATATGCTTAAAGGACCCAAAATCCTCATGGAGATTAATCTAAACTCTAAAGATCTCCTAAACTCAGCAGCTGACACTGAAGTTCTTGGTAGAAGTAGAACATGCAAACCAACCAAGTCTCATGCATAGCCATCCCAGATATACGACTGAAGGGAATCTTTAGAATTTTAATTAGATTAGTGAATAAAAAGCAACATAAAATTAGGATAATGCATAAAGACGGTAGACACAATCTGAGATGCACTCAAAAGACGGGGACAAGCTTCAATGGAGAAGAAGATAGTAGTAGTATGATGCGGACATCGGGCCCTTCAAAGTGCATTGAAGGCGCAAGAAGAGATCGAAAAGATTTGAGCCTCATGTGACACTTTGAATGGGTAGTTGAAGGGCCTATGTAGGCATGTGGCACATCATGGAAGACTTCACATTAGGAAGATGTGCACATGGGATGATTCTGACCATTGGATTACCACATTACTACATCTTCACTGTTGGACCGTTGATCATGTGATAGACTATTGCTAGAAGCATGTGGATTGTTGTTAATTTCATGGACTTTGATTTTGGTGCATTAGTTTACATAGGATGTGTTTATTTTATTTTATTTTAGTGTTCTACTTTAGGTCATAGGAGTCTTGTACATACATGTGACACAAGAACCCTTAAATTCATCACTGTCACTCGCACCCTCCGGAAAATGGTCATAACATCTTCAATACTCATCAAAATTACGCATTTCTTGACTCGTTGAAAGCTACTTCGATAAGCTTTTAAGACCAGTTCTGCATCAATCTAACGTCGTTTGATGCTTGAAATTTAGCACTGCATAAAAAAAAGATTGAAAGTTGAGCTATCTAAGACCGTCCAATCAAATGCTTTTAATGGGTAGTTTAGGTATTTTACTTTTTAGTAATTAGGGTTTTCTTTAGAGTTGGCTTTAAATACTTTTAGGGCTATTTGAGAAAAGGACAATTGTTTATGTCATGTATGTATGTATATATGCATTTGTGTATACATACATTATTGATGGACCAAATCAAATCCCATGACGTGTGATTCTTGAGAAAATCTCTTCTTCCTGCTGAACTCTATTGGCTTGAGGATGACAACTAAACATATGATGTTAGTGTAGGCTATCAAGCCTATGAAAAATCCAATTGGTGTGTCATTATCCAAATTACTACGTTTGATAAGAGTGAATAATGATCAAAGTGAATAAAAGAGGTAGACTTCTACTTTTCTTTTTTGTTTCTCTCTTTTTGGCAAGTAGAGAGTTTGTGACCTTCCTTTCATTTTCAAGATGAAGCTTTACATCAAATGCATGTTGAGTGCACTTGTGCAAGGAAAGGTAAGCAGTAATAGTAAGTTATTGACATGGACAACAATAAGGTAGGTAAAAATAAAGAAAACAAACAGGATATGAACATAAATCTAGCATCATAGATGACAGATGTAGATTCCAGATCAGTCTAGGATTTGATTATATGTGTTCTTTCTTAAATTTAGACATGAACTAAGTTTCTTTTATGCATGAAATAACTCAGTTGTGTTGCCAATCCAAATATAAAGTTTAAATCTACCTTTTTGATGCAATTTTTTCACTACTACTCTTCTTTTTTGAGTGTGTTGATATATGGACGAAGGGAGGGGGGGTATAGGCGTTTTCATTTTTATTTTCTATGTAATTATGTTTAACACAGAATGCAGTGAAGAATAAGCAGTACGTCGTAGGATGTGGTTTCTCATAATATGACATTAACTATTAGTCTGCGCTTAGAAAATTATTCTAATTTTAGCGTATATTTTTAACAATTTTCTGATATTTACCATCTCTTTTCTTTATTTTTTCTAATTTTTGCAGAGTTATTCAGTTTAAAATTAATATAAAAAAATGTTGCATGCCTTGTGAAATTACTGGTCAAGGCTGGTTAGGTCAGTTACATGTCAAAAGCAGCCATGCCATTTACCTCGTCTTCTATAGATATATCATTCTCCAATAATGGGACTTATAACTTATTCACATTCAAAACATACCAAAAATTGTTCAACAAAGAAAAGAGTGAGTCCGAGATGTTTTCAGTATCCTTGAGATCACCAGATACCAATTGTTAGAAGCAAATAACCCAACAGCATTGTTGACGGGGAACGTCAAGATCGAGAGCATTGAAGTTAAAACGCAACAGAATTTCAACTTTAGGATCTGTTCACAGTGAACAGTGACGGGCATCCATGAAAAGTGACGAACGTCCGTGAATCAGTGACGAACGTCCGTGATTTTGCCCCCTCACTGTCCGTAGGTCACGGATGTCCTTGGGGCACTACGGACTTCCGTGGGCGTCGTGACAGGACTTCTAATTTTGAATTTTTTGTTGCGAAAACATTCCTTTTTAGTGTTTTATTAATATTAGGACTCTTTATTTCGAATTTAATTATTTGTGGCCTATATATTGAGGCTTGTAAAGACTTTTTAATTAGTTATTGAATATTTTGAATGCTTTTATGCTTGAATATTATTTGCCTGAGATGGGTTTCGTGTGAGGCCAAGGGGGTGATTCCCAAAAGCCATTGTTATTTTCTCTATTATCTATCACTGTCTTCTTTGAATCTTTTGCCTTATTGATCCCTGCTTGTTTTTCCTCCATCTTAACCTATTGATTTCTTGATCCCTAAAACCATAAATCCCTTTCCGAAGCCCAAATCAAACAGCGCCCAAAACCCTTTTCTAAGCCATAAATCAAACCATAAGCCCATTACAAAACCATACACCTATTTCCAAAGCCCTAGTTAGAGCCTGCGAATCTACGTCGGATCGAAGACGAAAGCTAGAGTTCTATCTCTAGGCCGATCTCGCCTCAAATCTGATAGTACTTGCGCATCGGACTGGACCCTAACTGGATCTCGCGTGATCTACCAACCTAAATTCTCTGAACCCTAAGGTATTTAAGATAGTTTTGAGATTAAGCTTGATTTAATTTTATTTAATTTCGGCAAAATCGCATAAAATCATAATCACGCATTTTTGGGTTATCGCCCCGCATCAGTTTTGGTATCAAAGCCCTAGGTTTCTAGGTTAGGGCATATTGTGTGTCATTCTAATTTTTATTACACTTTATCTCATTTGTGTTCAAAAGTATGCATGTCTAGTGTTTGTTAAAATTCATCAATTGTTGTGTGGTTCATAGAATTGTGTCTAAGTTGTATTTGTGTCGAGTATCATGTATGAGTCACTTACACGCCACTGTGAATTCCTTACCCATCATGAAAGGGTGTTAGCCGAACGAGGGAACCACTACACCCCAAATTTTTGGCAAAGTCCCCAAACTCATGATGAAACTAGAGTTAGGCGATACCCTCATCATCGTGAACCTGAGTATGACCCTTCCGAGAAGTTTCTAAAATCTATTCGAGATGAGGTTCCAAATTTTGAGGTACGGCAAACTCTAAAACCTTCATAAAGTGGTTGTCTAGTGTAGAGGAGTATTTTGATTGGTAGGATGTACCAGATGACTACAAAATTAGACTAGTGACAACAAAGTTTAAGGGTGCCGAGATTTTTTGGATTCATATAGAACTCCGTATTGAGTTTCGTCGAATTAAACCCATCTCCACATGGGAGGATATGAAGGTGACACTTATTGAAAAGTGTGTTCCTTTGACACACCGTCACCTTCTACAAAGTTTGAGAACTAAGACAAATAAGTGCCCTGATTGTCTTAAGTTTCAAGGATTCGGACACTTTGCTTACCAGTGCTCCATTAAACTTCCCACTCCGAATTTTTTGACTGAAAGCGAAAGTTATAAGGAGCCGAAAAATATGAAAGTAGAAGAGAAAGTGTATGACCGTAGAACCGTGATGAGTGAAGAGAAGATAGAAGAAGCTTACGAAAGTCTCGTTTGTGTTAAAGAGACTTCTATTTCCCTTGTGAGTAGTAATGTTTGGTCGCCCACACATGAGTTAATTGAGCCACCCACGCACGATTCGACCAAGTCACCTACGCACGGTTTGTTAGTGCCCATAGAGCCAATTGTGCACGAGTCCTTATTGGTGGTAGAGTTGAGTGCACTTGAATCTTTGAAGTTGGTTGAACTGAGTACACATGAGCCAATCAATTCACCTACCAATGAATCATTGGAATCCGTTGAGTCGAGTCCACATGAGCCAATAGTGTTACTCGATTTGATCACACATGAGTCGCTAGTGTCAATAGAACTCACTAAATGTGAGTCGTTAGTGTCGCATGCACACGAGAGTATCAAGTCAGTTACATGTGAGTCGCATGCAACGATCAAAATGCCGGAAAACCGGTATGTATTGTCCGATCAAAAAACCAATATGTACCGGACAATACGTACCGGAACAGTAGTGTATCGGACGATATATTGAATCTATCGTCCGGTATTTGCAATACTAATGAACGTTAATGTACCGTATCGTTCACGTCCGATACCGATACGTATCGTCCGATACGATATGTATCGGACGTTAGTTTGATCCATGGTCGCATGCACATCATGGTCCCGAGTTGCATACCCCTTCACATTCCGAGTCTTGTTGTGAGTCACGTTTTGAGTCTCATTCTGCATTGCATGCCGAAATTAAACACAAGATTAATTCAAGCAACAATCACTATAAATTATCTGCTGATACTTCGACTACCGAGAGTACATGGGCCAATGATGAAAGAGCTTGCTGCTTGAGTTCTCGTAATCCCAGCCGATATCGCGATCACACTTCATCGGGGATGAATTCCTTCAAGTCTGGGAGAGTTGATGAGCAACTTCAACAATATTTGGTAGAGTGGGTTGGCGAGCCAGGTTATCAGGTTTATCAAGGAGAGGTTTACCATGTGCATCCCGCTACAATCAACCGAGATGAGGATCATACGTCACCAGGGGCCGAGATTGTTTGGGCTAGTTGCAAGGAATTTCACCGTGCGACTTTCGATACACTTGATCAGTACAACATGCGCGTTTCATCGGTGATGAGACATTTTGAGTGGAGAATGACGGGGAACGTCAAGATCGAGAGCATTCAAGTTGAACCACAACAGAATTTCAACTTCAGGAAAAAAAAAAAAAAAAAAAAAGTTACTGTTCACAGTGAACAGTGACGGACGTCAGTGATTTTGCCCCCTCACTGTCCGTAGGTCACGGACATCCGTGGGGCACTACGGACGTCCGTGGACGTCGTGACGGGACTTTTAATTTTGAGTTTTTTGTTGTGAAAACTTTCCTTTTTAGTGTTTTATTAGTATTAGGACACTTTATTTCAAATTTAATTATTGGTGGTCTATATATTGAGGCTTGTAAAAACTTTTTAATTAGTTATTGAATATTTTGAATGCTTTTATGCTTGAATATTATTTGCCTGAGATGGGTTTGGTGTGAGGCCAAGGGAGTAATTCCCAAAACCCATTGTTATTTTCGCTATTATCTATCGCTGTCTTCTTTGAATCTTTTGCCTTATTAATCCCTGCTTGTTTTTCCTACATCTTAACATATTGATTTCTTGATCCCTAAAATCATAAATCTATTTCCGAATCCTAAATCAAACAGAGCCCAAAACCCTTTTCTAAGTCATAAATCAAACTATAAGCCCATTACAAAACCATACACCTATTTCCAAAGCCCTAGTTAGAGCCTGCGAATCTACATCGGATCGAAGACGAATGCCCAAGAAAAGCTAGAGTTCTATCTCTAGGCCAATCTCGCCTCATATCTGATAGTACTTGCGCATCGGACTGGACCCTAACTGGATCTCGCGTGATCTACCAACCTAAATTCTCTAAACCCTAAGGTATTTAAGATAGTTTTGAAATTAAGCTTGATTTAATTTAATTTCAGCAAAATCGCATAAAATCATAGTCACACATTTTTGGGTTATCGTCCCGCATCAATTGTCAATATTCATACTATGGCATGCATATTGCATTGACAACATTCAATATTTCCATTTGCAGTACGGGCAAATTAAAACAAAAGGCCGACCAAAAACCGAGGCCTCTGAACCGGACCGAAACTGACACCGCACCAGTTCAGTTCTGGCAGCTGAAAACCGACTATCAGACGGGTAGGTGAGAAAACTGACCAAAAAATCGAAAAAATAAAAAAATCAAAATTTTATCTTCAAAAGATCAATAAATGAAGAAAAACCGAAAACCAAACTGACCGAAACTGAAATTGGATCGGTTCGATTTGGTTTCAGTTTAGGAGGGTGGGAAGTTCGGTTAACCGAAACCGAAACGTTTCGGCTCGGGTTCGGTACAGCAGGAACCGACGCGAAAACTGAAATTTCGTTTTTGGCTCGGTTCGGTTACCGAATTTCCACCCTTAATTTGCAGTTATGATTACTCTTAAATACACATTGCATATTGTAAATTAAAAACGAGTGTCACAGACCAGTCCTCCAGCTACTAGATGATCAAGCATCCCTGGGAATGTCGGCTTCACACTGCTTCTCTTCCCTAGCCACAGAAATTTCTGCCCATCCCTATTGACATAGCCATTCATATGGACGCCATAAGCCTACTTTAACATATAAATATATATATGTATGATCAGTAATGTGAGAATGTTAAACCAACCATAAACAGCATTCAGATGAGCTAAAAGGAAATCACTCAAAATCTTAAACTTAAACAGAGTAGTATAGACAAGAAGATCAGAGATGAATCAAAGTACTCATGTCACCAAATTACATAAAAAATGCTGAACTCACAGGTTTCAGTTAATGAACAAATGGAAAGCATAGGTTAAGGCCTAATACAAACTTGACAAAGACAATTTCATAGGTCAAACCTGTACGCAATTTCAGTGAACAGATTTTCAAACCATATCACCACCCATAACTCGATCTACATATTATTATATTGTATACAGGTGTAACTAAGAAATTTCTTTTCGAGACGTGATTCAAGAAACCGAAAGGAAGCGAAAGATGTCCTTGAGGCTCATATAACCTTTACAAGTGTCAGCAAAGCAGGATGTGAAGATATTTAGGGGAAGAATCTGACAGATTTAAACAATTTGAAATCCATTTTGAAAACTTCCCTCAAGTCCCTCCGTGTGCTTAACTTTGGGACATGATGTGATAGGAGATTGAATCCCCATGGTTGGTTCAACATGATCACTCTGAGTCTCATCCTGTCAACAACTCATTGTCATGTTCTCCAGCAACTCTAACTTTCCACGTGATTAACTTAGTGTACAGGCCTACCCTGGTTGGGCCATCACATGATAGCCAGCATCGCAACCCCACAATTCCACCTAACCATCAAGATCATGACTCAAAGGCTGTGACGACCCAAACTCTTATGAACCCAAACCCTAACTCGACCCGACCCGACCCGATTTGACCCAAAGCACACACACACACACTCTAACTTATACAAGGTTTATACCTAAACTTTTCCCTTACACCTTAAATCCCCAAAATCAAACCATGCGCATAGCAGAGCCGTTTCTTCCATTTTCTTTCTTCTTCAATTCGGTAACGCTAACCATTGATCACAAAGTTAATTAAAAATCCAAACGGTCGCCTCAACCGAGCCTATAAATAGAGCCCTATTCCTCCTTTCTTTTCCACACCAAGCCATCTTCTCCAAGCTCGTCTTCAAGATTTTGCCATCTTCTCCAAGCTCGTCTTCAAAATTTTCTTCTTTCTTCCTTCTTCAAGGTATGCTTCTTTTAGTTATTTTTCGAAGAATATAGTTAAATTCCTTATTTTAATACTAATAAATCTGTTTTAATATTCTGAAATTGTTAGGGAAATACTGGTTGTATAAAGTAGCTGATTCTGTAATTTTTAAATCTTAATTATGTACTGGTTTAGTACCGATTGAAATTAGTTTTTATTTTGCCTCATAATCTGAAATTTCATTAGAAATCCTGGTTTTAATTATGGTTTATATTTGGACTTAATATTCGGATATTATATTTCTAGTTTTATATTTCTGGTTTTATAATTTTAAAACAAGAACTTCTGATTTTATTCTGATTTTTATCCTAATATTGTATTTTTTAACTCTGATTTTACACATTAAATCTCTGAAAATATATTCTTATAATCTGATTATATGTGGTTTAGTATTTTATGTTCGATTTTAATTTTATTAAATCTGGACTACTTTTATATTCTGTTTTTAGTTTTAATAAATCTGGTTTGATTAAAATGATGGGTTAAATCCTAGTTTTTATTGGTTTTATATTTCAACTCTAATTTTATATTTTAAAATGCTGATTTATATACTGATGGTGTATTTAAATTTTAGTTATAATCCGAAATTATATTCTATTTTAATTAGTATTATAATCTGATTTTTATATTCTAATTTAATTGGTTTACAATCTGATTTTTATATTCTATTAATATTATAATCAGATTTTAGTTTTAGTTTGTTTACAATATGATTTTATATTTTAGTTTTAGCTGGGTTACAATCTGATTTTGTCTTTAAATTCTTGTTTATATTAAAATATAAATATAATGAATCATGTTATGAGATTATAAGAGGATTTAAAATAGAGTCAAAAATTCTGTTTAAATATTACATCAAATCTTATTTAAGGGTTTTAAAACTAAATTATAAATCAAAGTTGTTTTAAATTAAGGATTTCAAAAATCGAATGTTTTCCAAAATAGGAATTTGAAAATAACTTCGATGACCTATCGTAGTTCGCTCTCTCTCTCTCTTTATGGCCAATTTCCCCTTGTACCCAGATAACTATCGGAACCGTGAAACTTCACACTGTCCTCACAAGACCCCTGAATCCGACGGTTGAGGCAAATGACCTATCCCATAACATATTTTACACATGAACCTTATTAGATAATGATGTTTTTGTTCTTACATAGCATATACAATCATATTGATAAGTAGATGATTGAATGATTAATGATTGTATGGATATTTCTATACTTATCTTGTTCAATTATGATTATTTCATTTTGAATCATATTAGAAAAATATAAATGTCGTAAACATGGTATATTCGATTTATCTATCATATGATAGTTTACATTGAAATATCACATTGTTTTAGAATGAGAATTGGTAAAACCTTTTGAATAAGTTTTACAAAAGAAACTGATATGAATGACTGTAGAAATGATGAATATCGTAAAGCTGATTATGATATGATTTTGATTAAGATCCCTATGGGGCCGCATGGTAGTATTGGATGAACGGATCCATTTGTGTACTTCTGTAATACGAAGTAAACCCGTCAAACCGGATCGGCACGATTGACAATGGGATTGATGAAAGTATGGAACCCTCCTTGTGACTGATATCCATGATGAATGATAAATGATGAATGATGATATGAATGCAAATGCACTTGGATCGGTACTATTAATTAACAATTGTACAATAAATGGAGTACAATTGTAAACTAAGTTATTTTCTTCTTTATATTGAATCATTAAATGGTATAGCTGATGTTATTTCTATTGATATGAAATTCTCAATTTGAAACTGATAAAATTGGCAAAAGAGTTATATTATTTATTGGGGGTTACTTGTTGAGTTTTATCTCACCCCCGTTGCTATTTAAATTTCAGAGACCGGACCTCGTGGCTCAGAAGCTGCATTTCAGGAGAAGACCATAGAAGACTTGTTGGTATAGCCTTGGTTAGGAGTTGTTAAACGTTGTAATTGGAAATAAATGTACTTTTGAATTTTATTAATGAGAATGGACCGTTGTGTTTCCTTTATTTGAATTTTGATTATTGAATGCGTTTATGCGCCGAAATGGATCATGTATCGGATTTCAGGGCGTGACAAAGGCCCTCGAGGAAATGAAAGTAGGTCCATTAACATTCAGTGTAGAACTTGTACACCTAGAGAGCTGCTTCTCAACCAATAGATGGCAACCAATGTCCTACTCTACTTCAACATACACAATATACCTGTTGACGATATCAAAGATCCTCAGCACGCCTGGTACCACCTCCCAAGAACTTAAACGATCCTCAAAGCCCTTGCTTCTGGATCTATCTCAATAAGGCCAGATCCTACTAATTTCAGAGGAAATGAAATCATTCCAAAGTCTCAGCCAGCACTCCTTCCCCTTTTTCGTAATATCTAGGTTGTTTGCAGAGGGGGACCTTTACCTGAAATCAATGATGTAAGATCCCAACTTCCAAGGACTCCCGCCCCCAGTAGCAGGGCTTCTTTGAGGACCTTATCCCAAAATTAGAATAAAAACCTTCGACGCAGGACAGCACCCTAAACTACGTGAATGATATGATTGATTTTGCCGGAATTAAATTAGAATTAAATTAAGCAATAAAACCTTCAAAATATAATGAATACCTCAAGTTTTCGTAGTATTTCATGGGAGGATCACGTATAATTCAGGCAGGGTTCAGTCCGGGCGTTAGATCCGTTAGGTTGCAGTGTGGATCGTTCCTAGAGATGGAACTCTAGATTTCCAGATTAAGGCGCTCACAGTGCAATAATGGAATCTCTGGTTTTAGGTTTAGCAGTCTGATGGAGGCTACGGTGGTTGAGTCGGGTCGACTCAATGGTTTAGGGAAAAGCTAGGGTTTAGGATTTCAAAAGGGATGATGGCTGAATTAAGGTTGTAGGATCACACAAGCAAAGATAATAAGAGATAGATATATAGATAGATTTGCAGGCTTCACACCCTTGGCTTCGCACCAAACCCTTCTCGGGAAGAAGAATCACTCTTCGAAGAAACTCATTTCAATTCTCAAAGCAAAACGCTCATTCATTCAATAATCAATAATTAATTACATTGTTCAACTTAAGGACCTTATATAGGCTCCTTTCAATAAAAGAAAACCCTAAAACAAATAATAAATAAAAGACAAATAAACCCCTAAAACAAAATTCGAAACTAAACTTCTAAAACAACTAAAACAACCCAACACAATTTCGATTGATCGAAATTGAAAATCGTTCGATCGAAATTGAATTTCATTCGATCGCAATTTCGATCGATCGAAACTGAAAATCATTCGATTGAAATTGAATTGCGATCGATCGAAATTGAAATTCGGTCAATCGAAATTGAAAATCATTCGATCGAAATTCTCATATACATAAAATATCGCCGTTGACATTTTGATTGATCAAATTTTAATTTCGATCGATCGAAAATTTGTGATCGATCGAAATTTCGATCAATCGATTTTTTTCTGTGCTCCTTCAATTTCCAGAATTTCATCTTTCGCCTCTTTCGCCTAGTTTTGATTTCCATTCCGCTTCTTTTGACGTCGGTATACACGAAACGGTCCATATCCAATGTCTACGATGTCGGCGTCCACGTCACCTTCTCTACAATACCGTCTTAATAAAAGGAGTCTTAGGTCCCCAAATGGATTTTGCCCATTCGTTAAGGGCATCCATAGTGAAATCAACCAACATGTGGTGTGCACCATTGCACACAAATCAACCAACTAGTTTGTTCATCACATGGCACACAAGGAATCGATCACCACAAAGGATTACCTACGTCACGCTGAAAACAGAACAATAGGTTTTATAATTGAATTTATTTTAGTTAGAGAAATTGAGTTCTTGAGCGTTCACGAAAACCTAAAATGACTTGTTTCTCTTTCTATTTCTTGATCTTCTTTCTCCAATATCACATCATTCTTGACTTTCTCCTTGATCTCCAATTTTAGAAATGGTTTCTACTCAAGATCATAGTCACAAAATTCGTGAATAATTTGTGCATTTAAGGTTCTGCACGTTAATCCCAAACTATTCACGATTTTTCAAAAAAATTGTCTTTTAAAATTCGCGAATAAATCACGAATAATTTCTGAATTTTTCAATACATCGTATTTTTTATTTTTTTTTCTACTTTTTAATCTTTTTTGTCTCCGATTTTGCTCTGAATATTTCCCCGAACTTGCCGGATTTTTCTGATTTTTAACCTTGCTGAATTGTTGTCGAACCCCGACTTGGTGACTATGCTCTAGATGAATAAGAGTCTCATTATCCTCTTTCATGTCAAATGCTTGTAGCTAGCTCCTTCAAAAATGCTTTCTTATTTCCTCAATTACACTATTTTAACATTTTCAGTTTCAATGCCAATCTAGCCCTTGAACCTCCATGCACCACAACAAACTCAAAACTCACTTCTCACATCCACATCTTCTCAAAAAGAAAGTGTTTGGTTCTATCACTCCCATTTCCAACCAAAGTAATATTTGGCAAGGGTCTAATATGGGTTTTGGGTTCCACCAAATTGTGTGAATCAGGTACTGGTCCAGCGATTATAAGTGCAGCAAGTCTACCAATTGAAAGATTCATACTTTTGGAACCACTTTCTTTTTGTTTAGCTTGTGTGCTACCATTAAGTAATAGTTAATTACTTATGGCATGCATTTACATAAGTGATATGAATAACATTTAATTCTATGGGTATGATATATATATATATATATATATATATATATATATATATATATATATATATATATATATATATATATATATATATTAATGAATAGCTGATAACAAGAAATGAATGCCTCAATTAAGACTTTGTCTTATAAGTGCATTGACAGCTGGAAAAGGATATCCATTAGCAATTTTTTTTATTTAGCTTGCGTGCTATAATTAAACAATATTTAATCACTTATGATATGTATTTACGTATGTGAATATATACTTATATATAATCTAATACCTGATAACAAGAAATAAATGGCTCATTTAAGGCTTTCTCTTATAAGTGCATCAGCAGCCAGAAAGGAATTTCCCCTTTAAAAAAGGAGTGTACTCGTTACATAGGCCAGCTGATTAAAAAAAAGGGAACAGGTCATTTAAACACCAAGATGGTGTTTAAATGATCATATACCATTAATGGTTTAAGATGTGGGTAATCCACACCAAGGATCAAAATATGGGATCCGTTTTCAGTTTCGGGCTTGACCGAAACTGAAAATTTGAACAAAATTTCGGTGCCCAATTTTTATTTTTATTTTTTTTAACTCAAAATATCGACCCTTCAAATTATCGGCTGATAATTTGAAGGGTTGAAATTTTGGGGATTTCGTTTCGGTGGCACCGAATTTCGGCCGAAATTTTGATCCGTGATCCACACCGTCAAAGTGAAAGATCATAAGTAGCACGGCAATGGAGCCAAAAATACATTTTTTGGGAGGTTTGAACCATCTGGTCTGTGGACTCTAATACTAGCTGTTGTTCTTAGTTTTAATGGCTGATATTAAAGTTCGCCAATCGGATGGTTCACATTCACTTATGGGGATGATTCTTTGGCTAACACATGTTCTAATGATGGATTCCCACTTGCACAATTTAGATTATGCTCAAATGTGCGCCACATGGCATAACAAAAAACCACACTACAATGGTGTAACATGAAAAGCCCTAATTTAATGGTGTAACCGTGTAAGATCATTTAAACACCAGTTTGGTGTTTAAATGTCAGTCAAGAGTCATTATCCCTAAAAAAATGGCTCAAATAAGGTTTCTCCTATAAGTGCATTGGCAGCTAGAAGGGAATTTCGGTTTAGAAAATGAAATCATCTCTTTGCACAGACTTTACCTAAAATAAGAAATAAAAGTTACATGGAGTGCAAATTTAGTGAACATAATAGCCCGGACGAGGATTTAGTTAAAGTAGAAAATCATCGAGTGCCACATTGCCATAGATTTTGCTATTTAGGCTGTACTTCATAATCAAATGGTGGATTTGAAGAGGATGTCTCGAATAGGTTTAAGGCAGGCTAGATGAAATGGAGATAGGTAAGCAAATAATTGTGTGAACCCAAGAGCTCCACTCCGATTAAAGGCACGCTTTTATACGACGGAGTTAAGACTTGTCATAAATGTAGTACGGAATGTTGGGCGACAAGAATATCGAATACAAGGGGCTGAGATGTGTACGTTAAGAAGGATATGCGGATCAAGGATTTTAAAAAGGATACATGTTGGCATATCGGCCAGGTCCGAAGCCAATACGCATCGGATACATATCGGCCAAACTCGCCAATATTAAAGTACCTCTTTTATTTTAAAATATTAAAAATACATAAATAATTTTTTTTTTTAAATTACCCAAAGTGCATTTTTGGTATTATGCCATATCAGATACATATCAGCCTATGTGACCCGATATGGGCAGATATGACCTGATATTTGGCTGATTAGAACCGATGTGGGATCTATATCGAATCAGCAATAATATCATACAGGGTGGAGGCTACCCGAGACAAATCGGCCGATATGTATCAGATACGCCCAATATTTAAAACCATGGTGTGTAGAGTAACAAAAAAAGATAAAATTAGGAATAAATTGATAAGAGGAAATTTGAGAGTGGCACTAATAGAGGAAAAAAACTATTGAATATCACTTGAGGTGGTTTGAAAATTGTCCATCGGAGGCTAGAAGCAAACCCTGTACGAAGGATTCAGACGCTACAAGCACAAGGAAGTAAGAGGAAGCCCAGCGAAGACCTAGAGGGAAGCAGTGAGATAAGGCATGACGGATAGCGAAAGTATGGAGAGCTTAGAGCTGATCATAGATGAGTGGAGAAATAGGACTTGCAAGCCAACCCCAAATAGATGAGATAAGGCTATGATGATGAAATGAGTTTAGTAATATATCTGACCTTCCTACTAGAGGAATGTACTTTCATTATTTTTAATTACACTTAAACATAGAGGTATGTACTTTCATTATTTTTGAAAGAATGGTACTTAAACCACTGATACTGTAGACGAAATAGGAAAATTCACACCTATTTTCACAAATCAACAATGCAGTTTTCTATATTGCAACCACCCACCACCTCACAGCCACAGCCATATGAGTGTGGGACCCATGCACACCCGCGGGAAACAAAGAGATCCCAAAAGAACTAGACATAGAGACAACTTCCACATACCAGCACCAGATTGTAACAATAAATATCTTATGGGCACTCCTACCAAACTGTCCTTACAATGTAGGAAATAAATAGAATTGTAGTAAGAACAGTTAAGATTTGGAATGGATGTGTAAGAGGAAATTTAGGGGTACCCCTATAAAAAAGATAATTAAATAATGTCATTTGAGATGAGTTGAGAAAGTCCATTGAAAGCCTTAAATAGTCCCATTACGACGGTTTAATGTGATACAAGTACTAAAAGTAGAATGAACAACCAATAAAGACATGGAGTGAATTAATGATAATTAAGAAATGATATGAAGAATTGTTGGAGTGACATAAGATTAGCCCTAAACAAAAATGAGTGAAGAAATAGGACTCACAAAGTCAACCCCAAATAGATGAAAGATGATAGTAAAGACAAGGTATGGAACTTTAAAATTTTACCAGGATGAAAACATATCAACCATATTATCACAAAGGATAGCATTTTTCCAACATTTTTTTATAAAGGGTGGCAGTACTAGTATCAAGAGGACCAAATCATACTGGATTTGGACTTAAGAGAGTTTGCAAAGTAAAATATCATAGGGACCACACGTAAAACTTAAGCAGCAGATGTAGAATGGAACTGCTAGAAACCCAAATAAAATGGCCAAAGTGAGCTAACAAAACCAACCAAAAAGCTGCATGGAGTTGGAAATGGAACATAAAATTACAACTCAAGCGGAAGGTTGGCCTGTAGCTCAAGCGGAAGGTTGAAACCAAAAATAAAAATAAAAATCCAAGGCATATAGTTAGTACTCCATGACAAAATAGAGAGATTAAGAAACCCTTGGTACGAGTTTACAAGATTATTTGGTGACTTCAAGAAATGGAATATCAAGATAGAATATACCTATCAGGTTTGAAAGCTTATATTTCAGACCACAGAAAAGCAATGCCTCAGTATGAGGTGACAATACTTATATTTCCACTTCCACTGACATAAGAAAGTCAATCACCCATATTATTGTTATTTTTCTTAACCAAAAGGAACACATGCCATTTCCATAACCATAGTGTCAAGTAATTAGATCATCTAAAATAGCTCAAGGCAGTTTTGTAAAGTTCAGAATCTACCTTTATTCCAAAGTAAGGAGCAGCTGCACGTTCTAGAGAGAAAAATATAGGCATTCCAAATGACGACGAAACAGGATATAGCTGATGGAAAACAGCATAGTCCACAGTCAGTAACATGACGGAAATAGTTTAACAAGTAGCAAAACTGCACTTCAAGAAACATAACATCGTCATCAGAAGTGTACCTCATTGCGTATACCTGGAATCAATTCTTCCCCTAAACATTTAATTACATCTCCAACTGCGCCAGTCCGATCCTCGGGTGATTTAAGTGATGGGTGTAACGTGATATAGCCATCAGCATGAATACCATGAGCATCATCCATCGTAAGTATAAATACATCTTGAAATTTCCTTAAATTATCCGAAAAGCTGCACTAATTAATGGCCTGATCAGTACAAATATATGATGAGAGTAAGATCATACATAAGGTTAGCAACTCTTTCATTGCGAGTGAAACAAAAAATGCTTGAGAGTTGATAACTACAAAATATGCATCAGAAGAGATGGGTCTACCATGAAAGGATAGGTACAAGGATTCGCAGCTAAAACTTCAACAAAAACATGACAACCTACATTAATTATCCAAACCTGGAATTATTCCAAACCATAACAGAAAACCTAATTGAGTTACAAATAAGTACAAAATACTTTTTTGTTAAATGGTATTACACATATACTGAATATTGTACTAACAATCAACCATATTTTTTTTTATTGAAAAAAGAAAAACAATCAACCATTAGCAATATGGCCACATAGCTTAGCAAAAGGGAAGTGTCTAAGCATATAAGATGACCCAGAAGTAGATGAAAACTTTACAAATTACAAGTTAAGCATGCTGAGATGGTCACATTCCAACCCTCACAAAAATAGTATATGCATAAGAAAACCACTAAACAATCCTCATTGAATGTTCCTTTTTCTTTTTTGTTAATTTGTAAAGGCCCATATGGATAACACGGACTATGTTGACAGGGATTTTAGAAGCCTTGAAATTCTGAGAAGTCTTTCTTCTTCTATTTCCAGAACTTGAAGAGGGAAAGAAAATTTGAGATGGAAAATAAGAAACCCACAGAGGGTGCAGGATGGACCCTATGTGGGTCCACACTCTCTTGCCCCCCTCTAAGACCCACGCAGGGTCACCCCTGCGTGTGCCATTCTCTCTCTCTCTCTCTCTCTCTCTCTCTCTCTCTCTCTCTCTCTCTCTCTCTCTCTCTCTCTCTCTCTAAGGCCCCACACAAAGTCACATGTGTGAGTCTCTCTCTCTCTCCCTTCTCTTTCTTTTGCTCTTCTTTTCTCTCTCTAGGACCCAAGCAAGGTCATCTACATGGGTCCCTTTCTCGCTATCCCTTCTCTTTCTTTCTCTCTCTATTGTAACGACCGAGACTTTCATGCATTATTAGACCGTAATTGTTTTGCTTAGATTTGTGATTGTGCTTAGTTAGATTGATTTGATGCATTTCATTAGTTGTTACGCATGAATGCTTAATTTATTTAATAATGACCTATGATAATTAATTAATCAAATTAATAAACCTTAAAAGCCTTTAAATATATATTAGTAATACTTTGGGTGCGTTTAGTAATGTTTAATGGACATTTAAAATATGTTAGTAAATTAATTAAAGACCCAATAACTAATTAAAGACCTAATTAACTAATTAAAAACCCATTAACTAATTTAAAACCTAATAACTAATTAAAGACTCAATAAGTACTTAAAGGCCCAGGATAAGGCCATTGGGCCTTCACTTAAGACCAAGAGAGTTAGAGATAGAGGAGTAGGACGTGGAGTCCATTATAATAATAAAAAAATGGGCCGTGGGTTATTTCCCACAAGGAGAAAAAGAAGAAGAAGAAAAAAAAAAAAAAAAAGGAAAGAAAAAGAGAACGAGAAAAAGAAAGAAGATAAGAGAAGTAGAAGATATTGAAAGGAAGAGATTGAGGTACCCAAGGTATCAAATATCAGCCGATACCGACACGTATCGGTTTTTCGGTAAACCAATACATATCGGTATCCGACTGGGTATCGGTATCGGCCAATACGGGCCCGTATTGGGTATCGGCCGATAAGTTTCCGGTGTAGGCCGATAACTTTTTTTTTTTTTTTTTTAAATAGGCTGATACGTATCGGTATTGGCCAATTCGTATCGGTCCTCCAAGGACCGATACTCAATACCGATACCAATTTTGTTACTTTAGAGGTACCTACCCTTAGCTTCGTGAATTTTGGTTTCTCTTTAATTGATCAAGATTAGATAGAAGAATATATAGAAAAGTGTTAGATTTCAAGTATTAAGATTTTAAAAGGTTTTTTCAAGAAATCTTTCCAATTTTTAAAATACCTTTAGAAACCCTTTTACTCAACAATATTTTTAAATAATATTTTCCGATAATAACTCCCCCTTACTCTCATGAAGAGAGTGCTTTAAATCTATAAGATGGGAAGTAGAGCTACAAACAATCATACATGTATCATTCAGAAGATCTGGACCATATTTTCTTTGAGAAAGAAAGATCTCCATCAATCTAGCTACCTCGAACCAAAAAAGTATTTTAGATTGCCTAACTCCTTCACTTTAAAAATACGACCAAGCTCATCCTTCACATGGGATATGAAGGAAAGGTCATCTCTAATAATCACTATATCATCAACATCCACTAGCACAATAGTATAACCAGTTAAGCACCAACAGCTATGTTGTATTTGACACTCCTATCCCTACTTAGGTAGTGTCAAATTTGTACAAAGGATTGAGATACTACACGCACAAGGAAGTAGGATAAACAGAAAACCAATGAAGACCTAGAGGGAAGCAGTGAGAAGAGATATAAAGGGTTGCAAAGTTACGTAGAGTTTAGCATTGAACAAAACCAAATCGAGAAATAGGATTTGCAAAGTTGACCCAAAATGAGTGTGATAAGGCTATAATGCTAATAATGATAACAATGATGATGGCGATTTGTACTTGGTAGTGTGGCAACAAACTGCAAAGATCAATTTAATATTATAATTTAAGGATTTTAAATTAAATATGTAATGACTAATGACATAGATTTCCTTTGGACAATTTGATAGCACGTAAGGCATCCACAAAACTCATTTAGAAGCCCATTGACCATGAATGGGTATTTGATGACGTTTTTGCTAAACACATTTTGATGCTTTTTGCATTCCGCTTACAAGGCTACCCTGATTTCCCTTATGAGCAGTCCCGCCGATCCAATGAGTTAGCCGCTTTAGCTGATCCTGCCTACATTGGGGAACCCCTTAGCCTCTTTGCTTTTCTTAGTTCACTTTATTTTTGCTTTGTTTTTGCTTTTTGTCTTCTTTCTATTTTGTTCGGTGGCTTGCTACCCCGGCAGTCGTTTGTAATTTTATTGCCTTAATGAAATTACACTTACCAATTTAATATATATATATATATATATATATGCTTCTAAGGAATTGAGCACAAGGCTCATGCCTCATACGCCCTCGTCGTTACATGTACGGACATTTACAAGCAGGCGGTCAAAATGTGTCAGCTTGGTTACTAACATTCAAATGTGCCCTTTGTTAGTGCAGAAACTCGGAGAAATGAATTGCGAGAAAAAGAAAAAAAAAAAAAAAAAAAAAGTAAATATCTAGTAGATATTGATCAGAAAGAAAAAATGGTAATAATATTGAACATTTGAACGAACTCATTGTCATAATAAGAAAATTCTGTGAAAGGAATAAATCATTGCAAGAGCAAATAAGTTAATGCTGTAAATACAACAGAAATTCTTTCACTAGTTCCTTTAACCGAGCTGTAATAAAAATCTCGTTTGACATTAATACGAGAAAAAAAAATCCACTCGAAAAATGCAAATATTCACTTCAAATCGATGCTAAAATTTACCGTTTATGTATATATCCACAAACATGATCCTCAAGTGCAAAAGGAACGAACTCAGATCGCATTTCCTGAAATCGAAAAAAGCAACCTGAATTTAAAACGCAAGAGCAGCAAAATTTCGAATACTAAAATGGCAATCACCGTAGAGAAATCGAATCAAATTGAGAAGCAACATACAGATCCTCGATTGCAGATTCGGACTTTGTCGAAATAGCTATGAAGAGCGGAGGGATCATCCAGGGGATCGCCGTCTGGCTGAGAGATCCGAATGGCGTCATCCCAAGTGAAGCTCCTCGCCAACGTTAGAGAAGGAAATCTAATCAACTCAAAATTCGAGATTCTAGAAACAAAGTTTAAGGTTTCGATTTTGGTTCGAACAAACGGAGAGGCGGAGGAGTTGCAGAGGGAGGCAAGAGACGTTGGAAATCGTAGGCAGGCCATGAGAGACGAACAGGGTGTGCACTGCGCACCGTTATTAAAGCGGGAGATTACCCTGCGCCGGTGAACTGAAATCAGGAAGCCCAGAGAATAGACAAGTAGTGGCTACTCAAATACTCAATAGTAATAACTGTTAGACTTGGACGTCTTCGGCTATGTATAAGCTGGGACTCGTCACCTTATAAACCGGTTTTGCAAGGTTTAATTAGCTCTAATATCAAAGAGGCATTAGCCGATTTAGTACACTCCCTCCATTGCGAGAGAGTAAGTCGTGGGTTTGATACTCGTCCTACGCTGTTCCTAGTCTTATTTTTATAAGGTATGGATTGGATTTTATTAGTTAATCTTTACGAATATAATTAGTGATCTCTTATACTGCATGGCAACAGTTATGTGTGTATGCATGTTTGTTCCTTGATTTTTATTAACGTTGGTGATTGGCACTATTTCTTGCCTTCCTGGCACCAACTGCACATGAGAATATACAAAGCTTATAGAGCCACCCTACGAATTTGGTGTTTAAATGATCTCACATCTTAATGGTTGGGTAATTGGATAATTTACATAGTCAAAGTAATAGATCATATACTAAAGAGGAATGCGTCAAAAAATCAAGTTTTTTGAGCAATTCAAATGATCTGATTTGTTGAATATAATACCAACCATTATTTTTAATTTGGATGGCTGATATCAAAGTTTATCAATCATATAGTTTATATCAACTTATAGGCATGCTTTTTGAGGCTAAGATATACTACACCCACATATTGCCACATGAACAATTTAGATTGGACAGCATGTGCGTCATATGGCATAATGATAATTCACACTTCAACTTCAACTGCGAGATAAAAGTTACAAATTTAATGGTGCAAGATCATTTAAATACCTATAGTGTTGAAATGTTAGTCATGAGCCATTATCCATATATTAGATGGTTTAGATTAGAGTTCGGATTTCTTGACTTGAACTCGACCTGACCGGACCTGACTCAACCCGAGTTTCTCCTCAACGGGTCAGGTCAGGATTGGATTGATGGCTTCAATAAACAGGTTGGACTACAGTTAAAAGTGAGGATTTCGATAAACGGATCAGGTCGGGTTGACCTAGGACCAAGACCAACCCCCCTACTTGAGTCCAGCATTATTAAGAGCCTAGAATAAGTGCCAAGATTTGAGTTCTTTTGGTTTTGTCCAAGTGCTATCATCGGATGGTTCCAACCTCCATCCTTTTCGGACCCAACTCTCCTATCCGTTAATTAAAGACCCCAATAATATTAACCTTACACTATTAAGAGTTAGAGATGTAGGTAATTTACTTCGTCAAAATGATAGATCATATATTAAAGGACAATGAACCAAAAAAATTAACTTTATGGAGATTTGAACTATTCGATTTCAATATGTTGACTATAATATATGTTTTAAGTAATGACTGATATTAATGCTCATTAATCGAATGATTCACGTCAACTTATCGGCATGTTTATTTGGAGTTTGGATTTAGATATCCGTGAGGTGGATGGATTAGATGAACACGTTGTAATCTCGGGGTAAAGCTAGAGAATTGTGCTATGTTGAAGAACTGGACTAAAGAGGTGTGATCCGAGCTTTACCAATTCTCTAGCTGTGCTAAAAATTTGTTAAAGCAAATGGTATGGTTTAAAAGGCATTCCTTAGCCTAGGGCAAGCCCAACCCCACTTGCTATGTTTTAAAAAAATTATCAAAACAATAGGTAAAGGTAGGCAAGTGCTAATGACCAGGTAACTTACATTAGTTTGTTAATCATGACACTAAATCACATGATGGGATGTCAGGAAAAGAAGTGGCTCCATAATCATAAGTTCATAAGTCATAAGTATAGTAAAAAAAAAAATAATAAAATATATATAATTAGACGGTCGATGGCATGAATCATATTAAAAATATTTAAAAAAGATATAAGGTAGGGTTTGATGGAACAACAAACTAATGTGGGACCGAATAAGTTATGCAATCCTTATGACTAGGCTACCTTCATCCTTAAGAAATGGTCTCTCACGCTCACATTTTTTTATTGTTTATCTTAAAAAGATAAACTGCAAGATCCCTTCCTTAACCGTCGCTTCAAATCAATGTGCATTAGTTATTACAAAAATGATCGTTATGCCTTTTAATTTTAATAAAAAATATATTTTTACTATTATTTTTTACTCAAGCGACCTTGAAGCAGTTACCGATAACTGGAAGTTTTTTTATGTTTTAGGACAATAGGTGACCAATAGGGTTATCGGTTAACAGGTCGAGAAAATTTCACGGGAAACAATTTGGACTCCCAAGCGCCTGACCGATCAATGGAACAGTCAACCAAATAAACTTCGATCGATTGCTCGGGTAAGGGAACTTGCAAAAATCCCCTTTGACTAGTGGAGAATAAAACTATAGTGTTGAGTATGGTGAAAAAGTTGGGAGTCACCAAACTTCACCTTGACTAAATAAGACCAGAAACTAACAACGACAATAAATCGTCAACGGATTAAGTAGGAAAAAGTCGTGGAAAATTTAAAAAAATTTAAACATTTAAAAAGTATATCATAATGTATTTGAAATAAAAATAATAAATGAAATAATAAAAAATAAGCAAAAAGGAGAAAGCAATCAGATCTATGACTAGGAGACAACAGAGAGCGATAGCCCTAAGGCCTTGTTCAAGAGTTTCTAAAAGCTCAAAATTTGAGTTTTAACTCAGAAAGCAGCAACATTCTGTGCTTTTCTAGGAAATTCTGGCGTTCGAGAGTTTCTCTTAGAAATTGGGTTTATGACTGTTTTTCAAGTGAATACGATAACAAGCAGTTGGAGCTTGAGGCCCAGTGAAATTCTATCAATCTACGGAATTAGATCGGGTAATCGATTAATTTTAATTGATCTAAGATATACGTGGAAACTAAATCACTAGGAAAAATCACAGGACCAAAGTCCACACACCAAATCCACTATAAAAAAATGATTACAAATAGTTTCGAATGATATTCCAACAAATGCACATACCCTATCAAACTCTCGTGCAACCCAAATCCCCATCGCAGGTCACCTCTATAGCTTTCCGATTTTGATGCACACTTTTACCGTTGATGAACTCACAACGATCCACCTTGAGATCCACAAGATTATCAATCGCACCCTAATCTCTAGGGATCAAAACACTCAATACACTTGAGCAAAGCAAAGTAAGATGAAGGTAAAGAAGCATAGGAAACCTTTTGAGTTAAAATCTTTATGCAAACACAACAATGATTTTAAAAGTTGAAGAAGATGGAGATCTAGAGTTTTGGCTCAAAGAGGAAGAAGCTCACTTAGCTTGTTTAGTCTTCCCTCCTCTTTACAAAACACTTTTATCAATAATCCCAAAGCCCTAAAACAGGAAAAGTCCAAAAAATTCTTTAACCAAAGAACTAGAAGTTTGAAAATGTTGTCTTGTGATACAACAGTGCGCTGTGAATCAAGTGACAACGCGCTATTGACACACAGACGACAAACCTTAATTTTGGTCAATTTAAAATTACTTTAAAGATTACATTTAAGAACTCACAAAATAGGTCTAAGGAAATGTGGCTAATAACCTTAATTAATCAAGGTAGACCCCATCTATCTTGGCACACACATATCCTAAGGAGATCTATATAATTTTCGGAGTAGAACGTAACAAACAGGATCTAACACCCGAAAATGCTCATAATTTGAGCTTATTGGCAGTATACTTCTGCTACGTCATAGACATAATTAAAGCCTACTCCAACGGCCATTTTTAACACCAAAATGGAGTTAGAATTCCACAGTAGTAATTCTCATCATTTCCTTCACATCTCTACCTTCCCATCCAGGTAAAAATCTCCTATCTCAGTAACAACTGCTAATCTTTTTTTCTTTTTATTGAATAAAAATTGTTCTTAAATGGGTCTTCTATACTTTCTTCTTTAAACTCGATAAATAATAGTTCTAGTGAAAAAAGAAAGTATTATCAACATCTCTTTAAAGGGTAGTTCATAATTCTCATCATTTCCCTCACAATTCTACCTTCCAACCAGGTAAAAATCTCCTATCTCACAGTTAAAAGCTGTTCATCTTTTAACAAAGGCGAAAATCTCAAATGGGTCTTCTATATTTTTTATTTTTAATTAAGCTTGTTAAATCTAGAAAATAAAGGAAGTAATATTGTAAAAAGTAGTTCTTCTTTCGAATTTGATTTTTTATTTTTATTGGTTTTGCATTTTGGCAGTTGAGTTAGTTCTTTATAACAATAAAGATGTTGAGATAGAAGTACAAGAAAAGGCAAATGGTGCTACAGTCAAGGCCTCCTTTGTGTGTGGATAAGTGCCTTAGTTGCAGGCCTTGCATGGCTATTCGGTGATTCCTCCTCACCGAATAAGTTCTCAATCATTAAAAGAAGATGATAGCTATTATCTACTCTCACGGAAGTGTAGATGTGGGAATAAGTCGTTTCAACCTTGATATTTGGAACCCTCATAGTGGATTTTTTACAAAGTTTTTGAAATATGCTCTATTTCCGTAGGTGATAGCTGTTTATGAGTTAAAAAATAGAGACAAGGTCATGTTATTTTTCTCCTTCCAAACAGATTATGATCCCATCTCTCTCTCTCTCTCTCGATTGTACTGTAGGAATTTTAGTGGTTAGAGGAGAATTTTGGTCTTTCTTTACTTTATTTTGGTGTTGTGGCTGGTACTAAAAACTTCAAATAAAAAGACAAGGTCATCAACTTTATTGGTCTCTCTTTGCTTTACTGTGCTCCATTTTATTCATCTTCACGAGTTTATAATCCTATCATAAATAGGAATATGAGTTTTTCGGTATAATCCTTATAAAAGTCATATTATGAAATAAATACCGTTCAATATGTTTACCATCGCATGGATTGACATCCCGTAAAATTTTATGAAAATCTGCCATTGCCCCTTATACCAATCATTCATGATCGTGTCTATGGTTCGAGCACAACTAACAATACTTCCAATTATGAGTTTTTCTAAGATGAATTTAAGAATGATATAATTCTGAGTTATTTGTACTACAAAAAATAAGACTATTAGCGGCAGCCAAAAACTGCCGCTAATAGTCTTAATAGTTTTTTCGTTAATAGTTACAATCTTTTGCAACAAAAAACTGCCGCTAATAGTCTTTTTTTTGTAGTGTTGGAAAAAAATCAGAAATCTGAGTCACTTAAGAACGCATCTGAGAAAAGCTAGGAATTTGTAGGAATATGAGATTTCAAGAGTTTGATCTTTTTTGGGAAAAATCATAAAAACACTTGAATGAGGCCTAATGATTTTTTTAGTTTAAGGATAAATAAATAAAAACCCAGACAACATCACAAAAATCAATGATTAATCGGCCGAGTCATTGACTCCGCCGATTAATCGGTGACATAGTTGGGATAACTAAAAGTTGACAATTTTTAAGTTGAAGACCTTTGTAGTTATGGTGTTAGGTAGGGCTCTTTTCGGTGCCTGATAATAAGGCAACCAATCATATTCTCAAATGCCTCTAATGCCACGATAGGAGGTAGACATTGATCGTTTTCATATCATGGATCAAAATATTGTCCGATACGTATCGGTTTTGAACCTGAATGATACGGTAATTTGAGTATTTCTTGGGTACCCTTAAAAACAGTAAAATTATCGATTGTATCGTCCATATCGTCCAATTTATCATTCATATCAAACGATAGTTTGAAATTATCGTCCAGTGAGGCACTCAGCTGCACATGCAAGGTTTTTATTACCATGCAAGAGGTGATATAGGTTCTTTGGAAAGATGATGGTTGCAAGACTAATCATTAGCTTTTAATACATAGAGACTTAGTACATAATCATTTTTATCTTACTAATGCCATCAATCCTATATTTAAATGAGTTTGTATTAAGTGTTTTAAGTAATTTTTGAACAACTTAAATTTTTATTTTTTTTACACTTATATATGTTTTTGTAAAGTGTGTCGTGTGATTTAAAGATTGTAATAATAATATATATGGTGTATAAGATTTACGTAGTAACCTTTGATTTCTATCATGTAATTTAAAGCAATCGAGCTCATTCTTTGTCATCTCTACCTTCAACCTCATTTTATTGGGGGTCCACAATTTATATTGTTTTTAATTATGGGAGAAAAATACTTGCAATCCAAAACCTTATTTTGTGGTACCATTAAAACAAACATTTGACATTTTTGGGACCCATTTCAAGCTTGAGCACTATCATGTGATTTGAAAATCATAATTTAGAGTTATTAGAGGCAAAAGATTGGCATGAAACACAATTGTTTTTTCCTGATACAATATAATTAATATAAATTAATAGTTGGTTGAGCATATTAGATGATAGAGATTGCATTATCAAAGATATTAGATCATGCACGCTCTTCAAATCACCCAATGAATAATATTAAATTGTATTAAAAGTTGAAACATTGTTCAAAAATCTGTCTTTAAATGGCTTGTAAAAGTAAACTTTTAGATTTACAAGTTTGCAAATACTAATTTTTTTTTACACTATAAAAAATAAGACTATTAGTGACAGTTTTTTGCAGTTGCGGTAGTTTTTTTGTTCATAGCGACAATAAAAAAACTGCCGCTATTAACAAAAAAATTATTAAAAGCTATTAAAACTATTAGTTGTATTTTTTTTATTAATAGCGGCAGTTTTTGATTGCCACTAATAATCTTATTTTTTGTAGTATTAGTTTTTATTTATTATTAATAATATATAAAGGTTGTCATTAATATGGGTCAAAAAATCGAAAAACAGATACGTATCATTCAACTCCAAAACCGATACGTACCGAACGATTTGTATCGGTTCCGTACGATATATACATTGGTATGTATCGTCCGGTATTTTGGTATTTTGTATGGGAGGCATCGATATAGTATCTTGAATATACTGAATCGGTGAGGTCCAAAACCGATACGTATCGGACGATATGTATCGGTATTACATGAGATTTTGACCTATGTTTGTTACTATCTCACCGCCTTATGTTATAGCCATCTCACTTAAGCAAAGTAAAAAATTATTAACGACTTTTATTAAGATGAGGGGGATTAATTGTTTTTCATTCCAATATTCCACAAAATAGATCTTGCAAGAATCCCGACCGCCATTTAAACACGAAAATGGTGTTTAAAAGATGTGGGTAATCCACATCATCAAAATAATAGATCATACATTGATGGAAAATGGGTTCAAAATCAAACTGTATGAGGAACTTGAACCATCAGATATGTTGACTATAATATCAATAGTTGCTTTAAATTTTAATGATTGATATTAAAGTTTATCCATCGCATAATTCACATTTACTTATAAGCATGCATGTTTTTATGGAGGCTGAGATATTTTCCAATGATGGATTGCAACTTGGACAATTTAGATTTGTCAAGATGTGCGCCACATTGCATAATAATAAATCATAATTTAATGGCGTGAGATAAAAAATATAAATTAATAATGAAAGATCATTTAATGCCATTTTGGTGTTTAAATGTTGGTCGGGAGGCATTATCACATCTTAAAATAATGAGCCTATTATCGAACGATCAGATGTGAATTTTATATAATAAACAATGTACCACCAAATGCAATTCACATTCACTTTTTTGAGATATGTGGCATATGAAATAAACATCCGACCTATATGATGATAGGCCCCTAATCACAAAATCTATTATTTGTATGAATATTGATCTTTATCATTTAATTCAAAGCAAAGCAGCTAAGAATTTTTTTATCAAGTAAGGCAGATGTACAATAATCAAATGACGGCCTTAGCCTTTGTATTCTGTCACCTCAAATATTTTTACAATCTTAAAAGTAGACCACTGAGATGGCATACGAAATTAGATAGTGTTTCGTGTGGCACATATTTTTATCTTAAAAATAAGATTCTTTCGTGCTAGTCACGTGGCACGGTACACATCTCATGAAAAGTTTTACGCCTAAAAGATATGATTGACACGTCGCTGTCATCTCTCGTAATTTTAAATCGACGGCAGAAAAGACACGGAAGCTCCACAATAAATAAAAGCATATCAATAAAAATTATTTTTCGTACCGATGTTTCACTTTAATGATATTGAGATTATAAGTGTACTATCGATAATCAATTTTTAATTTCATGTAACACAACTGAAAAATTAGCTTTAAAATGTACCTCAAAGGTAATTTTAAGGTTAATTTTGAAATGTGCGTTCGGAAAAATGGGAAAACGAACCTTCTAATGGTACTCTCTTGATATCCAGATCATGATTGTGAAATACGGAGCCGAAAAGCAATCTCGATTACAGCTTCACGGAGACGAAAACCAATAGAAGAGATAGGGTGCGATCACAGCTTCACGGATTGTAAATAATGGTACCTACATAAAACAAAAATCTCCCCTCCTCTCCCTCCCTCGATATAAATGCCCGCATTTAAGAGAGATAGAACTTAAAAGTTATCAAAAACAAGATCAATGGATACCAAGGGAAAAAGTCCGGCGACCACTCCACCGAGATACAGCTTTTTGGGTAAGCTTCTATTCTTTGTAGTTGTGCCCCTTGCAGTCGCCGTTTATCTATATCAAGCGGACGAGCTCGACCCCGCACCACTGCCCGACCTCGGCTCATCGTTCTCTCTGCTCGTGCCGGAACGAAACAACTATATTCTAAAAGTCATCGAGAAAGTGGGAGATGGGCTTTTACCTGGTCCCGAGGACTTCGCATACGATGCTGAGGCCCGAGTACTTTACACTGGTTGCCAAGACGGGTGGATTAAGCGAGTGGCGTTAACAGAGTCAGCGTCAGCGACGGTGGAGAACTGGGTTAAAGTGGGTGGCCGACCTCTCGGTCTTGCTTTTGGTGCCGATAAGCAGCTCTTCGTCGCGGATGCGTACAAGGTGAATTTACTAAAACGGGTCGTGTACCGTGGTGCGCGCACAGGTCATGGTTCCATACACTTAGAAGAGTTTGTATTAGGTACACGGGCCATGTACCGTGGGCGGTGTACGGGTCAATGAGCGGTGTACGGGTCAATCTCGGCTACTGAGGAGATGCTTTTATTTGCAGTTGGCCGAGACTACTGACTCACTGAAGGACTTTACTTGGCCAGTATACCGCCGATGGTGTACGACACGTTTATCTAATACAAGATCGAGAGATGCAGATGTGTCGCTGAGGTACACGACCCGATTACTCGAAAGTCATTGATTTATATGTGATCCAAATCTGTTTATTTTTGATAAAGACCAAATCTGTTTTTTTTATTTCAACGACTTAACTACGAATATATGGCTGACACGTGCCCGACCCTCTTGCTAGTGGATCGCCAACCAAAAAATCTAAAATCCGTAGTGGCTATGAATCTTTTTAACCCCACCCAGAGCGGTCTCTCTCTCTCTCTCTCTCTCTCTCTCTCTTATTCATTTGCACAAAATTCAGTCTCCTTCATCTTCAGCTCAATCACCCAAAAAAAAGGAAAAAGGAAAAAGGAAAAAAGAATCAATTCTTTTCTCATCATCTTCACCAAATCATTTACTGAGATACCCATTTCTTGATTCCTCTCTAAAGCTTTTGTTTCCAACACATGGATTTGTCTGTTTTATACAGCACCCTTAACCCCTCCACTACAACTTTCTCCAAAACCCACCTCCCATTTCCAATCTCCAAAGACTTTTCACAGGAATTCTCGCCTTCTTTCCACACCCCTCGAAGACCCTTTGATGAGAGACGACCGAGGAGCTCTAAAAGTGCAAGAGCCGCCGTTGTCAATGCTCCGGCACCTGTTACAGTCACCGGAAATGGAGATTGACCCGAGCACCGCCGGAGCTACTAAAGTACGCGGTGCTCGGGTCTGTACCTAATACAACCTATTTTCTTTTTACATTTTCTCAGTATCAGATCTTTTGAGAGAGAGAGAGAGAGAGAGAGAGAGAGAGAGAGAGAGAGAGAGAGAGAGAGAGAGAGAGTGTTACTATTGTTATGTAAAGATTGCTTCGTCTTTTGCGTTTGTTACTTACGTTTCCAAATCGGAGCAGTTTCGTGTTCAACCAGTTTTTACAGCGATTTGATAGATTAGAATCACGACTAGGTCATCCTATAAAAATGTAAGGGAAGTTTACTTGATCGACCCGGTACACCTTCTACGTCTTCACCTTTACCCAAACCGACCGGCTGTGCGCTGTGCTGTTCGCCTGCTCTCGAGAAATACCGAAATTATCCATAATGTAATAAATAATCGTCCTTTATTCAACTTTTTATCTTTTATTTTTTTTTACTTTTTACTTTTTCTTTCGAAGTCAATGGTGTCGTTTGAAGTTGGTTGAGAGGCGGTGTCGTTCGATTTTTCAATCTTCAAGCTATTAAATCTCTAAGATATAAATAAAATTATCTTCCATTGTTGTAGAGTTTTTTCTTCTTCTTTCATCGGTATATATTTTGATATAATTTTTTAAGATTACTCTAAATACAATCGATATCGATTTTATATATTACAGTTCATTTAACATTTAAACAATCCGTATTAGTATGAAACTCAGTCATTTTTTTATTATTATTATAGTTCATTTCAATAAACTATCAAATGATCGTACATCGACCTGTTGCCAAATGTTCCCCCAATGCCATTATCTACGATATTGCTAGCCAAACTCGAAAGGAGTTACCGAGAGCATTAGTTTTTTATGAAATATTTCAAATGCTTAAGGGTGTGAGATTTCTTGGATATGTGGTTGATTCGATGTTGACTTTTTGGGTTGAAAAAAATCACTTTCGAATCGGGAAGATTGATGTCTATCTTTGAAAGTTGGATATTGCATTGATACTGGGCATTGTCATAGTTGGCCCCAAAAAGTATATCTCGTTCATTAAACTACCAGAAGAACAGACCATTCGATACAAATATTTTCGTGGAACGCCTCATAAGAAAATTCTCCGGTCTCATATAGATAATACAATTTGGAGAGCAGAAAGTAATGACTTCGTAAAGTTGTCTCTTCTATATGTGTTGTATATATATTTTTCTTCGGGTCCCACTATCAACTGGCGGAAGACCACATTGACTTTATCGATGACGTCGAGAACTTCAATCGAACTCCGTGCGGTCTCCACGTGTATCATAACTCGATGAAATATATAATAAAGGGCGCGACGAATAGAAAGATTGTCGAGATGGATAAAACCTTTAAGATGTGCAACACATATGAATGCATATGTGTACTTCAATGGTGGGCTTATGAGATGCTGTCAGATATCTCGTCTTTCCCGACAGGCCTTAAGGAACCTTTCCCACGATTGGTGAAATGTCGGGTAAGGCGTAATCAAGGATCAAAGGCTATACTCATTGACAGATGTTAAACAACAATGTATGATATTTATTAAATAATTCAAATTTATGAAGTTAAGGAGTAGAGAGATTCGAGGCCGATTGAATAAAGGTACCAACTGCTTAAGGAGTCGATAACGATTTCCTCTAGAATCGATACCGATTCATTACAGAGTTGATGATGATCTATTACAGAGTCGATAACGACTTCGTAAATAATCGATAACGACTTCGTAATTAGTCGATAACGACTTATTAAAGAGTCGATACTTTACATTTAGAATATATTATCAATTTAGTCTATTATTTATTGTGTTTCCTTTTTTTTCAAAAGGTTTGCGCTCCCCTTGTACCTTTTGGCTTTGAGTTAGAGATACTCGTCGTAAAAGAATATCTACGGGGTCGAAAGGTCATTGGGGGAAAGAGAAAGAGGTTCATGAACCGGTCAAGAAAGTTGTAAAAGTTGTGTGGCCGAAGAAGAGAAATTATATTTCAGTTGAGAATATTGAGGAGGAAGAATTTGACGTTCAATTGACGTCGGACGAAGAATTGTCATCAAAAGAGGGCCCTGTCCATGTAGAGCGGCCGAGAACTAGAGGGGCCACGAAGGTGAGCTCAATCATGAAAGAGAGCTCAGCTGTACCGACCTCTTCCAATGAGTCGTTGTTGAGGAGGATTGACGGTCTGGTATTGGAGAACTTGAAGCTCACCCAAAGAGTGAGTCATTTGGAGGGAGAGAATATGATCCTCGCGACACATTGTGCCTCCGTAGAGAAACTACGTAATTCCTTGAATGAGCGGTTCAATTCAAGGGATGTGGAGTTGCAGAAGATAATATTCACTATAACATATTGATAAAAAAGGGTCAGAAAAATATGAAAGAACTTTTTGAAAATATTTTGGAGGTGGCACCTAAGGTATGTGTTGTAATGTAGTTTGTATAAGTGTATATAATTCTACCAGGTTTTCGATTCTAATAATGTCATATTCAATATTCAGGATGCCACTATTTTGGAGCTGATATCGAAGGTGTGTTACACAGCCGTCAATAAGGGATCATCGGCTCCCATGCATGAGGATCCTCCCACCGATAAGGGACCATCTCCTCCCATGCATGATGATCCTCCCACGGATGAGGTGGCGGCAGCTGCTAACGAGCAGCTTGAGTCTCAAGCCGATAAGGGTGTCTAGCTGGTGAAGAGCAAACATCTTCATACTTGCCTCAACAACAAGTTGACCCTTGCTTAAAACCTAGGCAAGAAAAATTCGTGAAATTAACTACCATCAAACCTAGGACACATCGAAGGGGAGCAATGGTGAAAAATCATGTAACGGAGAAGGCCATTGAAAGACCGGTGGTTGATGTTATTATTGAGCCTGGACCTATGGCTGATGCTACTGTTGAGTTGATAGCGAAACATAAATATATGATGGACCTGTGGAACAAGCTTGAATCTGAGGACGAGTAAGTCATTCTCCTAATTAGTTAGTAGTTTACCCTAGTTTATTATTTTTTACGAAAATTAGTTACGTTGGCCAGTATTTATGCAGCACCTACGTAAGCACCGTCGGTGATTATACGCTGGTGGTGCAATCTTTCAGATGTTTGGCGGGCACGACGTACTTTGATAATATTGTAAGTAAAGTAACCCTATTGTAAGCACCAAATAGACAAAATAAATAATATAAAGTCGTGGATGACTCAAAATTGAGTCGATATCGACTCTACAACGAATTGATATCGATTCTTCATACAGTCGTTATCGACTCTGTAAGTAATCGTCATTGATTCTCTATACAGTCGTTATCGACTCTACAACGAATCGATATCGAGTTCCTCTAGAGTCGACATCGATTGTATACAGAGTCGATGACAATTACTTATATAGTCGATAGCGACTGTATAAAGAATCGATATCGATTCGTTGTAGAGTCGATACCGACTCTTTTGAATGTTGCTTATTCCCTTAACTATAACTACATTGGTTTTAGGTAATGGGCACCTACCTGAGACATTTGGAAGTACTTGATAACGCTATTCATCCTGATCAAAATGATAAATGCTTTCTTATATGTCCTACCGTTCTGACGTACATGGGCTTTGAACTGAACGATTTCAACAAGTTCATTCTCACTGAAAAATTATACGAAGAATCATTTGAGATTTAAGTCGAACGATGGGCTGCCCATAAACTCGAAGAGAACCAAGGCAAGAAGCTGCTGTAAAATTTATTCTTCAATCAGTTTCGGAATCTGTGGGCTTACGATTGCAACACAGTATGCTTCCAACATCTATATAATTTTTTTTTTATTATAATTTTTTCAATCATACTTTTTGAGATTATATTGCTTTTTTGTAGATATTTGTCCCAATTCATTCATACCAATCATTACACTCGGCAGTTGCGATCGTGAAGGTACTCGAACGATCGATATTGGTCGTCGACCCTATTTTAATAGTCCCTCTGAGGAAAGATATCCGAATCCAAACACTGGTATGACACTTTGCTTACCATATCTTTCATCATTGTAAGCTTAACATATCTGACATTCCTTTATTTCAAAACAGACGCAATACCTTCCCGCGATTTTATATTCATACGGTAATTCCACTGCACTGAACGTGAAGACCTATCCTTAGTCATCTAGTGACTGTTGGTATAAAGGCCTTCCCCGACAGACCAATTCGAGTGATTGTGGGGTGTTTGTACTGAAGTATGCGGAGTACTTTATGTCGAAGAAGAAATTTGACTTCGCGCAATCAGATATAGATAAAATCATGACAGAAATTGGCCATATACTGGTTAAATACATCGGCGATGGAGGAGGGGAATTGGAGCAGGACGACTCATTGGAGCAGAACAATCGAGTTTGTAACATCCGACTGTCACTCGATAACTAGCGATTTTCAAAGGCTGAATTTGAAAGTTTTTCTTCACCGCGTACTCTTTCAATGCTCTTTGAAATATTTGTTTGTCTCTGAAGATCTCTCAAACTTTAAATGTCTAATTCCGATATTCAGTTTTCGTCTCTTCATCGGAGGAGTCGCCTGATGTCTCTGACACTTCGTAATCTCCGTCTACTAGGGGATTATCAATGTCTTTTATAAAAATTTTCGCATCCTCTTTTATAAATCAACCCGGTTCGCTTTCATAATTTTCTTCTAAGGTATTTTCATTAGTGGGTTGAGGATGACTACGTCATTCACTAGCGGTGTTCTCATGTGGTTGATTAGATCCTTCACCGAAGGGGTTCTAATGTGATTGACTAGATCCTTCACCGAAAGGGTTCTGGCGTGGTTGACTAGGCCTTTCACCGAAGGGGTGCTCATGTGTATGGACATGGGGTTGAGCTTCTCCGGTAATCCCTATCGATGGCATGGTAGAACATAATTAGTGAGTCAATCAAGTTGTCAGTCCACCGGGGAAGATATGATTGAAATCGTCGGTATCCACCACCCTTTCTGAAGTATAGTTTAACACTTAATTACATTGTTGTGACCCATGTATATATTTTAGTGGGTCATCATTCGATTCAACTGGAGCATCGTTTAAATTAATAGTTACTTTCTTGGTAGACATGCTCGTCGTAATATCGTTGTCATCGCCTAACGGGACGGTATTATATATAGTTTCATCCTCCTTAAACTTACATGATTGAAATGAATGGTTACTCACAAAATCAGTTTTGTCAAGAGTTATTTCTTCAACTTCAACTCGGGAGGATGACTGTTTCTTAATGATGAATATCTTTATGATGTCCACCCCGAATTTATAAAACGTAAATAGGGTGGCCAAATCATCAGAGTCCAAAATGTCGGCAACCACATGGGTATTCACTATCTTCATATTAAACTTTATGGAAACTGTTTTATCTGTTCTCGCAAAACTGACAGCAGACATTCTCCTTATGAATTGTTCATAAAAAATACCAATCGAAATGTTAATAATCTTACGCCGTCCATCTTCATATAAGCCATCATTGCTTATAAGAAGACCATCATAGTGATAGAGAAGATGAATTCCCACCTCCGTCATCGCCTGTTTAAGAATGAGAAGGAAGAGGTCATAAGACTAATGACACAAAAAAGAGAATACGATTGTTAATACATATCAACTGTTTATGCAATCGATATCGACTATACTTACAATCGATTGTAAATATAGTCGTTATCGACTGTATATAGAGTCGATAGCGATTATATTTATAATCGATATCGATTATATATACAGTCGATGTCGACTGTTTATACAATCGATATCGACTGTATATAGAGTCGATAACGATTATATTTACAGTCGATATTAACTATTTAAAAAATTGACCAAAGAAATAAAATCTTTCTTATACTACACCATTAAGAGACCCTAACAATCTAAAAATGGGGACCAATAAACTTAAATTATTTCTTATACTGCAACATTAAGAGACCCTAATAAACTAATAAACTGAAAATGAGGTTTAAGTAGGATACCTCGCGTCGCAACGACAAACTGCAGGGTCTTCTTTTCGCAATGGAGAAATGCAGGGACTTCTTCTCCCAAACATCTATTTTCTTTTTCGAAATAGCAGATCAGACTACAGAAGAAGACGCTGTCACCTGACCCACTTCTAACTTTTTAGCATATTAAAATGAGGAAGAAGAGGATGCTTTTGTGGGTTAAAGAAAGTCATAAAAGGGGATAATTTGGACTTTTTACTCTCCTTAGGGTCGGCTAGGTTTGGAGCTGGTCGGTTTGGGTAAAGGTGAAAATATAGTCTCTGACGTAAAAGATGTATCTGACAGGGTCAATCAGGTAAATTTCCCAAAATGTAAAATGTGAAAAGTTAAGAATATCTTCTATCCAATGCTGCAAAACTGAATTGAGCACGAAATATTGAACCTGACCGTTGTTCTCTGACTTATATTGCCTTAATAAAAAAATTTAGGGACCCATTACTTGAACACAAAACATTTGCACTTGCACACAAGTTAAAATAAAAACTTAAGATTTTAGGAAACTGTGTCATTTGTAAATACAATCTAAGCCATCTGATTTGCAGATCATGATCTATAGATCTTTGGTATGAAAGATTAGCACAAAATATGATCTCTGTAATATGATTCAACACTGCGAGAGACCATCATCTGGTTCAACCATTGACTATGTTAAATATTGTGTTTTATGCTAATATTTTGCAACGATGATATTCGTATAGTGAACTTAAAATTAGACGGTTCACATCAAGGATTAAAATTTCGGCCGAAATGACCGAAATTTTGGTCCAAAACCATCCTCACTGAAACGATAATTTGGACCGAAATTTCGGTCATATTTTGCATGGGACTCAAATTTTCAGCCGAAATTTTGGTCAAATTATTGGTTTTCGGCCGAAATTTCGATCCAAATTTTCAGTTTCGGTCATGCCCAAACCCCCGAAATTTTGATCCTTGGTTCACATAACAGACGACCCCCAAAATCGAGTCTTTCTTTTAAGCGTGTGTAAGGCCAAAGTATAGTGAGCTGAGTATGTGGAGTAATAAAAAATAAAAAAAATTCAAATCCTGTTTATAGAGAAAATTTGAGAGTGACACTTATAAATAAAAAAATGATTGGATGTAGCGTCCATTAAAGGGCAAAACGACCTTTTTAAAAAAGATTGAGACCTTAAAAGTACGAGGAAGTAAGAGAAGAAGAGGAATAATGAAGATCTAAAATGAAGCAGAATATAGAGATTTACAAAATTACAAAGTGCTTAGTGCAAGGTATTAAAATTGGTCTTGGTCTCAGTCTCGGGTATCAATTTTCTCGAGGCCGATATGTATCAGTCGATTTTGTTAAAAATAAAAAAACAAGATGTCTCGATTGAAATCGAGACGTATCGGTCGATATGGTTTTGTATCGGTGATAACGATACGAGATACTGATATGTATCGGATTGGCCGAAACCGATACATATCAATATCGGTTGATTTTTTATACCTTAGCTTAGTGTTACTAAGAAATGAGGGGAGAAATAGGACTCACGAAGTTGATCACAAATAGTTTGAATACAGCAGTAATGATGAAGATGATGACTCATTATGACATCAACTTCCTTATTGGGTGTGCCTAAATGTTAGGGCTAGGGCCAATTTTCTTGAGGGCCTTAGGGTAGGGGTAGGGCCAATTTTTTCACAATTAGATATGAGGTTATTTTCATAATTTATACAAATATTATCAAATAAATTTATATATTTAGCTAAATATTTCTTATAGAAGTAAGGGGAGTTTTTTTTTTATAGCAACATTTAAAAGCTTGAATCCCAGCCTTAGCCTCAAACCTAGCCCACAAGGGTAAAGGCTCGGCTGACCTTGTTAAGGCCCACCTATGAGTAGGGCTAGGGCCATGCAAGGCCTTAGTCCCACTTGACCATTGACAATATTATTCCTTTGGACTCTGAAGTTAAATTTATCTTCAATGTTCCAAGCTAAACATTGAAGATAAATTTGACTGAGTTTAGATCATTCATCACTAGATAATACAAAATTTCAACAATTCACCTAGCAACCTTGTTGATGGTGACTAAGGTTTTTTAGCACAAACTCATTAGCGAGATGTCAATAGTAGATCGTCTAGATCTCGAAGCTTTTAAGGTCAACTATTCCTTGACCATAAGAAACAATTTTACTGTTTTGGCATCCGCCAAATATAATTATCCCTTCGGGCTCGTTCGGGTGAATCCTGATTTTTCTCAGAAAAACTTAGATTTTTGAAAACTCAGAATCCAATAGATTTTTAACAGACTTAGATTCATGGCATTTCCTAGATGCGTTCTCAAGTTACCCAAATTCCTGACTTTTCTCATAAAAGTTCATAATCCTTCGTCTTAAGTTCTAAAAAAATGCTCAGAATTGGTTCAATGGGTGGTTGTATTATGTCCGTAGAAATGTTATCTAATCATCGGTTTATGTATCGTATTTGGATTTGACTAAAATTAGACGCACACACACGCACACATATATAGATTAGGTCATTCCAAAAAATTGGCCTAATTTAAAATTCTCTTGAAAAATGTCTACGAGGTAGCTTCATCCTTGTCGCCATCCTTCTAAGAGTAGAAGGATGTGGCAGTATGTCGTGGGGAGCCCATGACACCATCAAAGTTGTCAAACATGATGATGAAGGGGAAGACCCGACATTTTTTATTTAATAATTTTTATGCCTTTTGTAGAATGCATATACATTATTTTGATTTAAAAAATTGTATATATATATATATATATATATATATATATATATATATATATATATATATATATATATATATATATATATATATATATATTATTATTTTTCTTACATACTTTAGTGAATTGCTCTAGTGGTTGAGTAAATGCTTTGTAAAGTTTAGGTCCCTAGGTTCAAACCTTGTCACGTGCAATAAATTGTTTATTTTTTAAAATAGCTATGCTAAAACTTATACACCCTATATGTGAGTGTATAACTTTACACCATAGTGGAGCCCTTTGTGAGAGAAATTACTCCAGAAATTAGTCCGGAGCACCTAAATAGATGGATGAGAGCGGAAAAATGTGCCCAAGTTATGGGTAATTGGGTACCATTATTTGCAATTCAAATTCTACCAATATTATGATGATTGCAGCTAAGGAATCTTTTATTATAAGTAATTGTGTGAAATAATTTTCTCTCTTTTTGCTTTATAATCTTAAAAAAGGGTATGAGTACTTGCAACCAAAGATTCGGTCTCCTGAATTGATGGTTTCACCGCTAACACCATTGACTATCTTGAAACAAACAATGAAGATCGTTTTTCGTCCCAATCTTTGGCAAATTGATAAAAAGACCATGACCCACCTATCAGACAATCAGATGTTGAATCTTCATGGAATACATCTCGAAAAGTGACCCAAGACCGCCACTAATTTAACGCTCATGATCACGGCCACTTTGGGGATATGTGCCGTGTAGAATCAACATATGACTGCCTGAGTGTAGGCCATGATCTCAAGATCTATTTTGTCAAAGATTGTGATTAAAAAATAATCTTTATAATATTATTCAAGGTAGTCAACATTCCAAAAGTGCTTCAAAACTCTTTAAACATGGTGATTATGGGGTATTAGAGTAAAATAGAGCTATTGGGTTTTAAATGTCTCAAAGGCGATTATATGGTGTATATACAAGGTGAAAGTATATCTCATAGAATTCAAATTCTAACCAAATTTGAGTAATTAACTCGGATGCATGAAGGTCGCTTTCACTCGAAAAGCGACTGAAAATTGGTGGGACCACTTTCTGAATTGAAACTCAGATTCCAAGTGAATCTGAGCTCCCGAACGAGGCCTTCGACATTGGATTAAGGATGAGAAGTACAATTGAAAGATGCTATAATTTTCTTTCTTTTACTCTAGTTAACAAGGTTAAATCGATTTACTTCTCAAAGAAGTGTGCTAAATTTAAGATCGACTAGCTCGGTTACAAATCGATTGCGGTAAGGGTCCAACCTAGCACGCGGATTGGGACGAGGATTGCCACAAAAGGTAGAAGTGCTCGAATATTTCTGCTATGAGGTCATAGCCTGTTTCAGAGCATAGTTACCAAAATCTTTGTTTGTTTTTAAAAAACTCGCTTTTTCCAAAAATACTCGTATTTTCTAAAAAAGATCACATATTTTATTATTTAAGCATTTTTTACGAAATTTTCTTGTTTTTTTCAAAAAAATATTTATCTTTTAATTGTTTAAAATATTTCCATTACTTTTTCCCAAATGCTTCCAAATTTATATCCGAATTTTATCAAGTTTTTCACGTTGTTTTTTTTTCCGATTTTTTTCCTTCCCATTTTTTCTGTTAGGGAGGCATTGCTACATGGCCAACCCAGTTTTACTGGACTTTGAGTGAATAAGACATCTTGCTATATATATTTTGATAGGATGGCAATTAGGAATTTATTTCGTTTAGGACTTTATAGTTTAAGGATTCTTATATATTTTGGTTCTCTAATAGAGAGAATAATTATTAAAATTGTGTTAAACATAAAAGGACAACCTTCCCTCTTTAGTGGATCTTGATAAGGTGAGAATCTTCTTCTGTGTTTGGCATTGAGACACGGGTACGCAGTAGTGCCCCATCCGTTGGTCACCTACTCCTCGCCAGAGCAATTTCAACCCCTGTAGAAAACCTTCCAAAGCCCCAAAGCATCCCGCTCGCTCCTTGCCAGTGCCAAAGCACCATACCAAATGGATTCTAGACACATGCTGGTCTGGCGGAGTAGAGTGGGAGAGGAGCATTGCAAAACATACCCTTTCCTTTTTCCTACTGTTGTGATGTAATCAATGTTCCCTTCCACACAAGCATACAACAAAGTATATTCAATTGAAATTGCATTAGTTGGTTGTTATATATTTAGATTTATCCAGATTATTTTGGTTGAAATAAATAGTATTGAAAATAGCTTCGAGGCCTCAATTCACTACGTTGTCTTAAAGACAATATACGCCTCAACTCCGTCGGATAAATGAAGATGCAATTGGATTACCAGCAAATCTGCCTTCAGAATACAACAGAACCCAATTTTGTTAAGAACCGTATGTTCATTTCTAGATTGTATTTTCTAAAAAAAAATTTGCCACACAATTTTCTAATACACAATTTTTTTTAAAAATAAATAAAATAAGAATGCAAAAGAGAATAAGAGAGATATTATTATTTTTGTTTGTGTGTTTCTAATCGGGATATGATCTCTATTTTTATAGAAAATCTCAAATAATTGTGTCTTTTCAGATGACGTGAAGAGATTTCATATTTGTGTCATTTTAAATAGCAATAAAGATATAAATTGATTCAGGATACACTATGAAAAGACCATTTAAGATCTTTTAAGGAACTGTTGGGCTGAAGACCTAATGAAAATCACCCACTCAATTTGTACACAATAAAAAATATATAAGGATAATTAGACTTAATTTTGAAATCAATAAAATATATACTATATTAATATATAACAATTTCCTATGCCACATGGGAGATCATTAAACGTGCATTTGGGAGCTTGTTTTTCGTGTGCACCATATACAAAATTTCTTTCCTATGTGGCTAAATAGATTTCTGATCCAGAACATAATCTACTTCATCAAAAAAGTAAGAAAAAAAGAACATTATCTACTTAATTCATAAAAAAAAAACCGAATAAAAACATAATCTAGCTATCATCGCAAATGAATAGAGTACATGCAGTGATTTATTATTTTTAAGTATGTTTTGAAGAACTTTTTCAAATACTCAAGATTCCCATGTGTGGCTGTAACATGGCCGCAAGTTGAGTTTGTGCATGGGTTTGTTTAACAAAAAGGGGGCTGACTCTCCCCAACGGCATAAATTTTATTCTATATAGCTATTAAGTAGCCATGTGACCCACGCAGATCTGAATCCTGTCAAGCATGTTTTTGTATACTTGGGTGGCTTTAATAAAACCTGTGGTGAGCTGTGCCTGTAATTTTATGTTATTTGCAATGTACAAATCTTGAAGTTTTGTGAGCTGCAAATAAAGCTACCCTCTATGTATTTTTATTTTTTTTGAGATAATAGCTCTGACCGCCATTTAAACACCTAAATGCTATTAAAATTAGATTTTTCTCTCACACCATTAAAGTGTGACTTTTCATTACATCATGCGGCCTATATTTATGATGAAGCTAAATTATTCAAGTGACAATCCACCATTGAAACATGATTTGTCTTTACTCATGAGCCTATTTGAATCATCTGATTGGCGAGCCTTAATATTAGCCATTGAAACTAAGAACAATGTTGATATTATAGTCCATAAATAAGATGATTGAAATCTCCCAAAAAAATGTAATATTTTGGACCCATTATCTTTCAACTTATAATCTATCATTTTGACGGGTGGATTATGAATGTCTTAAATCATAATGTTGTAAGATCATTTAAAATCTATTTAATAGGGGCTCCTGAGGGTGACAGCCGATAGAGAAGTGGAGGCTCTAACAGATGAAGCTGACGGAGTGAAGTTTGGTTTAACGGATGGCGTAGATGTGGCGTCTGACGGCATCATCTACTTCACGGATGCATCATACAAATATGATTTGGAGGAGTGCATCTTTGACATTCTCGAGGGTAGGCCCCACGGGAGGCTATTGAGTTTCGATCCATCGACCAATCGAACGCTTGTCCTCGCACGTGACCTCTACTTCGCCAACGGGGTCGCTCTCTCACCTCAACATGATTCGCTCATTTTCTGCGAATCTCTCTTGTAAGTTCCAAGGAAAACTATATTTTATGGTGCTTGGTTAGAACCACTGTATTCCGTGCCATTTTCAGATGGACTAGGCCGATTTGGATGAAATTGGCCCTTGGTTCCGAGCTTTGGGTCAAGCCTCCTATAAACGTCTAAGATCAACTGTCCATTTAGTAAATGGAGTCGAGCTAGAACTGTTTCTAGCTTGACTCTACCATATTGATCCAAAGCTAGAGCTCATCTTTAGGATTTCAAGGCTAAAAATTTAAATCTCTACCTCGGTTCTACTTATATCGAACTTGAGCTGATGGAGTCAATAACTAAACGTACATATTTTAAAATATATACGTTTAAAATAAACTATTTTTTAAAAACCCTAAAAAACTTTTTTTTTAATATATATATATTAAAATAAACTAAACGTATATACACTTTTTTCTAACAAAAGTTGAAGGGTTTGGGACCCTCTTATGTAATAAGACATAAACTGAAAAATAAAGTTTTGGACCCTAATTGACTCATTTATTTTTATATTTTTAAACCTATGGAATTGAAGTTTGCTTAATACACATGTTATTGATTGATTAAAAAAATTAGCTTCATATTCATAAAAGTAGAGAAGTTAATATATTTAATATCTATTTTCAAAAAAGTTTAGATCTAAAATTAGAAAATATATAATTTTATAAGTTTTTTTTTTCTTTAAATATAATAAATAGAATTCAATATACAGACCATAGGTCTTGGGTTCGATTCTCGTCCTCCACACTGTTTCCACTCTTGTATTTATAAGGTGTGGGTTGGATTATGTTAATAAATCCTCACCACTATAGTTGGTGCTCCCTCATACTGGTGCTCCACAATTGTCACATGTGCGTGCCTGCTCCCTCATACTGGTGCTCCACAATTGTCACATGTGCGTGTCTGCTCCTCGATTCCTGAGGTTGTCTCGGCCGAATGACCGTATAAAAAAAAAATACACATCATATATTAGAGCCCAAGCCCATCGCATTTATATTTTGGGCTTAAAGTGCTAAACTCAGTCCTCACCCATGGCCTTTATGTCAGGCTCAAACCGTCCTTAAAGCGGGTCAGGCCTAACAGGCTGAGCCGGGCTACCCAGCCCTTTGACACTCCTACACCCACCCACGTTTTGGGGGCACGTATATGTGACCTCTCCTCCACACCACATAACCTTTATTCTATTAATATTATTATGAAAATTCAGGAAAAGGTGCAGAAGGTATTACATTCAAGGCAAGAAGAAAGGAACGGTGGAAAAGTTCGTGGAAAATTTGCCCGGATATCCGGACAATATTAGATACGACGGTGACGGTCGATTCTGGATTGCATTAGCATCGGTAGGTACTATTCTTTTATTTCATATTATGGAAGCGTGATTTATTATTATGCCACATGGAGTACATCTTGACCAATCCAAAATTTTCAAGTGGAAATCTATGATTGTAGCATATTTGAGCCCCAAATGGTACGCTTATAAGTTGATATAAATCATCCCATTGATGAACTTTGATATTAGCCATACAACTTAAAAGCAATAGTTGGTAATATAGTCAACAGATCGGATGAACAGAATCACTCAAAAAGCTTGATATTTGGACTCGTTGCCTTTCGAAATATGATCTAGCACTTTGACAGTGTGGATTAACCACATATTCGAGGGTGCGTGATCATTTAAACACCAAATTGGTGTTGAAATGACGGTCAGAAGAGTGGGTCCCACGCAGTATTCATTTTGAGCATTTTGATGGTGCGCCCCATCGCTATTCGCAAATCCTAACCGTTCTCTTAAATCTGTTGATTTGATGATGTGCTATTTTGGCAGGGTGAGACTCTCTCCTGGAAGTTGGTCCACAAGTATACGTTCTTGAGGAAATTATGGGGTATTATGGCGAAGTACGGACGGTTACCAGACATACAGGGATATGGTGGGGTGATAGGCGTCAGCATGGAAGGAGAAGTACTCGCGCTCTACACTGATCCTGATTTGTCTGGGGTAACAGCTGGGCTGAAGATAGGCCGCCATCTATACTACGGTTCGTTAGTAAAATCCTACATTAGTCGTCTTGATCTACCAGAACGTCCGGCCTTGTGAGCGTCCACGTGTCAGTATGCTATTGGTGTTTTTTTTTTTTTTTTTTTGGTCTTTTTTCTTTTTCAAGTACTAGTTTTTGTGGAGCTGAAATAACAATAACTTAGCGTTAAAAGAGAACAATATTATGTGGTTCGATCTTCTTAGCAGTTGAGTTGAAGTTGCTTAATTTTAACAGTTAGAGAAAATATGTGGTTCACTCATAAAACTGACAGGTATTTGCGATTTTATCAACGTCCATAAATAAATTTCGATGGGTGGATGCAGTTAATCTCCATATGGTGTTACATTTAATTTAGAGGGGAATACCCAATAAAGTCGCAAACTTTTAATTTTTACTTTGGAAGATTGTAATTGTAACTATGTTTGAGGTTTAAAAGCTTTGACATGTTAGACGAAAATGCCCTTGGGTCCCGTTCTGAACTTCTCAACATCCATCCTTTCACACATGCGTTTAGCTGATATTGCTCAAATTGTTCCTTAAAAAAATTTGATGAAAAGTGTCATCAAAATCTTGGCCATGATGTTCATATTTTGGGTGCAAGTCTTGCTTTATATTTTTCTATACAGTCCAATCAATGATCATGTCCAAGGTGGCAGACTAATCAACAGAGAGACAAGCAAAATTGGTGGAGAGCTTCCTAAATGAGAAGCTCAACTAAAGTGAAACACTTAGCGAAACACTTCTTTTCGGACTCAAAAGCCAGTCATAGGACTGGCCGGAGTTAGGTAAGAAAGAAAGACTGACTTTCCGGAGTGGGGTAAGTAAAAGGTCTTCTTCGTCTTCCGGCCCTCAACTTCAATCGACGAACAAGACCCAAACAATAGATAAGGTGAAAGACTCCGGTTTGGGGCATTGAAATGCAAAGCTTTACCCTCAAATGAGACTGAAGTTTTCAACTAGCAGAGGGAGGAGAGCTAGGTCCTCGATTTAAACCCGAAGGGAAGGATCGAGTTGCTAGCATAGTCATCTGCTCTCTACACTGCTTGCTCTTCTTTTTTATTTGAAACAAACTTGGGTTAATAGTCTCCCAAGGTATATGAGACCGGCCAATTCCATTATAAGACTGATGAATGAGGCTCATATGAGGCCCAATTGGTTTTGATTGGTCGCATATGAGATCAATTGATCAGTCTCAAATGGGACGAATCAGTCTGATATGTGACCTAAGGACATTTTGGTCTAACTTATTTTTTCACTTAATTGGAACACATGTAAAAAGTTTTGAGCCCTATTTGACAAATACCTAAACATAGTTTGCAAAATAGGGGCGACTGGACCATATTTGATAAATAATAAATTATAAGACCCTGTCAGGTATTAAGAAAGTAGTTTGATTTTCTCAGGTAAAATAATCTTTGATCTATTCTTGAGCCCATTGTCAATTTTGGCTTTTTATTTTGTTTTTATCTTATTTTGTGGTACCATTAAAACAAACATTTGACATTTTTGGGACCTCTTTCAAGCTTGAGCACTATCATCTGATTTGAAAATCATAATTTAGAGTTATTAGATGCAAAAGATTGACATGAAACAGAATTGTTTTTTTCTCATTCAATATAAGTAATATAAATTAATAGTTAATTAGTTGAGTACATTAGATGATAGAGATTGTATTATCAAAGATATTAGATCATGTATGCTCTTCAAATCACACAATGAATAATATTAAATTGTATTAAAAGTTGAAACATTGTTCAAAAACCTTTCTTTGTATTCAAATGGCTTGTAAAAGTAGACTTTTAGATTTACAAGTTTGCAACTATTAGCTTTTTTTTACACTATAAAAAATAAGACTATTAGCGGTAGTAAAAATAAGACAATTAGCGGTAGTTTTTTTGCAGCAACTGCAAAAATCTGTTGCTATTAACAAAAAAACAATTAAAGGCTATTAAGAATATTAGTGGTAGTTTTTTTGGTTAATAACGGCAATTTTTGACTGTTGTTAATAGTCTTATTTTTTATAGTGTTAGTTTTTATTTATTATTAATAATATATAAAAGTTGTCATTACTATGGGTCAAAAAATCGAGAAACAGATACGTATCGTAAACTCCAAAATTGATACGTACCGGACAATACGTATCAATTCCGGACGATATATACATTGGTATGTATTGTCCAATATTTTGATATTTTGTATGAGAGACATTGATATGGTAGCTTGAATGTACCGTATCGGTGAGGTCTAAAACCGATACGTATCGGATGAAAATTTGACCCATGGTTATTACTATCTCTCCGCCTTATGTTACAACCATCTAACTAAAGCAAAGTAGAAAGTTATTAACGATTTTTATTAAGATGTGGGGGATTGTTTTTCATTCCAATCTTCCACAAAATATATCTTGGAAGAACCCAACTATCCCGACTGCCATTTAAACACGAAACTGGTATTTAAAAGATATGGGTAATCCACACCATCAAAATAATAGATCATACATTGATGGAAAATGGGCTCGAAATCAAACTTCATGAGAAATGCGAACCATCAGATATGTTGATTATAATATCAATAGTTGTTTTTAATTTTAACGGTTGATATTAAAGTTTATCCATTGCATAGTTCACATCTACTTATAGGCATGCACATTTCTATGGGGGTTGGGGTATTTTCCAATGATAGATTGCAACTTAGACAATTTAGATTCGTTAAGATGTGTGCGACATTACTTAATGATAAATCACAATTTAATGGTGTCAGAGAAAAAGTGTAAATTAATAATGTAAGATCATTTACCGCTATTTTGACATTTAAATGTCAGTCAGGAGGCATTATTGCATCGTGAAATAATGAGCCTATTATCGGACGTTCAGATATTAATTTTATATGACAAACACCCTAAAAAGTGAATATAATCACGGTGTACCATCAAATAAAATAGATCGAATTTTGTGCCATTCTTTCACCTCAAATATTTTTACAATCTTAAAATCAGACGCTGAGATAGTATTCAAAATTAGATAGTGTTTTAAGTGACACATGTATCTTAAAAATAAGAGTCACGTGGCACGGTACACATCTCATGTAAACTCATGTAAAGTTTTACACCCAAAAGATATCATCGACTCTACGCTGTCATCACCTCGTAATTTTAAATCGACGGCAGAAAAGCCACGGAAGCTCACAATAAATAAAAGCATATCATTATTTACACATGGAAAAATTGTGCTCTCATCCCACTCCCCTGATAGGCATGCATTCATGAGATTATTAGTGTACCATTCGATTATCAATTCAATTTCATCTTATACAACTTAAAAATTGCTTTAAAATGTACCCAAAGGTGATTTTAAGGACACTTTTGGGATGTGTGTCATGTGAAACGGAAAACCGACCTATTAATGGCACTTGTGATATCCAGATCAAGATTGTGGAGTATGGAGACGAAAAAAAATCTCCATTAACTGATTCAAAATGAGTATAACACGTGCAATAGAAGAAATGGGGTGCGATACAGTTTCATGGATTGTAAATAATACTACTTCCATAAAACAAAAATATCCCCAGGCCTCCCTCGATATAAATGACCTGACCGCATTTAATTAAGATAGAACTTAGAAGTTATAAATAACAATGGATACTAAGGGAAAAAGTCCGGCTACCATTCCACCCACAAACAGCTTCTACTCTTTGTAGTTGTGCGGACGAGCTATAAATAAGTATGGATCAAAATATCGATATAAATAAGTATGGATTAAAATATTGTCCGATATCGATACATATCAGTGTCAGACATGAATGATACGATATATTTAATGTACCATATTGTTCAAATATATAATATGTATCGAACCATATATTTATGGGCTATATACTAAATGGCTCTCAGCGCCTTATTTTATCACCAAATAAACAAATACCCTATTTTTATCTTTAATAGTGCTCATGCATCTCTTGAGCATCCCGCCTACCCTTGAAACCCACGCACGACCTTTTATAATTTTACAATTTTACCTTTTTCTTTGAACTCTCTCCTCCTCACTCTAAATTGAACGGTGGCTTTTTTTTTATGAGAGAGAAAATGAAGATGAGAGAGAAAATTAGAATGATGACTTTTTACAAAACCTTCTTCTCAATTCACAATCGCCAGTGTCAAAGAAGATACTATGAAACTTACGAAAAAAAAAGCTTAATTATAGAGAGAGAAAGAGACTAGGCAAAGGCACCCTCTCTCTCTTCTTTCTCTCTCACAAAAATATAAACCCTCTAGATCGCTAAATCGCTGGAAAAGACATTAAAATACAAAAAAAAAAAAAGTTTAATTGTAGAGGGAGAAAGAGACTAAGCAAAGGTAAACCTTCTCTTTTCTTTCTCTTTCCCTCACTAATTCAAAAAATAAACCCTCTTTTTGGTTTTTGCCGGCATAGCGCCGGAAAAGATACTCTGAAACTCACGAAAAAAAGGCTTAATTGTAGAGAGAAAAAGAGACTAGGCAAAGACACCCTCTCTCTCTTCTTTCTATCTCACACTAAAAAATAAATCCTCTATATGTAGTTGGCCAGCAACTCAGGTTCACGATCGCCAGAGGAGACATTAAATGACTATTCAAAGGCTATTCGGTAGAAAAAAAATAATACGCCGCCCGTTTAAAAGCTGCAGGAGCAATTTTTAGTAATAAAAGAAAAAATCAGAGAAATGATGATAAAAATTGTGGAGGGACATTTTTTCCACTATCATTTAATGTATCTCTCGATACGGATGATACGTACCGATTTCCGACACGGACGATATGTATCGGTTTTCTGGCATTTAATCTATATCAAGGCAACGAGCTCGACCATGCATCACTGCCCGACCTCGGCTCATCGTTCTCTTTGCCCGTGCCGGAACGAAACAGCCATACTCTAAAAGTGAAAGTGAGAGATGGGCTGTTACCTGGTCCCGAGGACTTCGTAGACGATGGTGAGGCCCGAGTACTTTACATTGGTTGCCGAGACAAGTGGATTAAGCGATTGGCGTTAACAGAGCCAGCGTCAGCGACGGTGGAGAACTGGGTTAAAGTGGGTGGCCGACCTCTCGGTCTTGCTTTTGGTGCCGATAAGCAGCTCTTCGTCGCCGATGCGTACAAGGTGAATTTACTAAAACCGGTCGTGTACCGTCGTGCGGGCACTGGTCATGGTTCCATACACTTAGAAGAGTTTGTATTAGGTAGACGGGCCATGTACCGTGGGCAGTGTACGGGTCAATCTCGGCTACATATTCATTGAGGGACTTAACATTGCCTGTATACCGCCGATGGTGTACGACACGTTTATCTAATACAAGATCGAGAGATGCAGGTGTGTCCCTGAGGTACACGACCCCATTTATAGAGACTCGAAAGTCATTATTTATGTGATTCAAATCTTTTTTTTCATTCAAAGACTTTAACTACAAATATATGGCCGGCTGCCACGTGCCCGACCCCCTTTCTAGTGGATCGCCAACCCTAAAATTTAAAATCCGTAGTGGCTATGAATTTCTTTAAGGGCCTGTTTGGTTTCAAGGGAAACTAAGAGAAATAAGGAAAAACTCATATGTGGTAAATGAATTACTGAGATTTCCGTACGACTCTTCTCATAATACCACAAAAATATTTCATGGACGGAAATCATTGACTTATTTGAATAAGATGATGGAGATTGTTTTTTTTTTTCAATCTTCCTCATGATAAATCTTAAGATCATGATGCGCCTATCAGACGGTTTGATGTTAATTCTATACGGCACACATCCCCAAAAATCAGAAACAGAACCATATTATGACTTGGGTGGTCAATTGATCACCCAAACTTTCTAAAAATTTGTTATTAAACTTTAGGGGTCCTAATTTATATTAGTGGATTCTCATCCATCTAAAATGATCTTGACCACCCAAAATTATCAAAAAATAATTTTTTTTATGGTATTTGTTTTCATAACAAATATTTCTTCTTCGATTTTGTTTAACTAAATCCGATAATTTTGGCCTACTATGTTCTAGAGCTATATACTCACATATATGGCGTATATGCTCTAGTATAATTAATTTTAAAAAATAAATAATTTATCACATGTAGCAATGCTTGAACCTAGAGCCTAACATTCACAAAGCACTAAGTCTACCACTGAAGCAATTCAATAATATATAGGAAGAGAAAAAAAATCTTAATACATATAAGTTTTGTTAGTTATTTGGCTATTTTTTTTTGTTAGGATATGCTATTTTCCAACAATTTCTGCTTATGTATCCAAACACAAGATTTGGTTAATCCTGCATTTTCTCAGCTAGTAATATGGTTATCCAAACAACGGAAAAAAAAAGGGAAACAAAGGAATACCATGGTTTCCTACAACTTAGGTATCCATGGGAAAATATAGGAATAATATTTTATTTTCCCACGTTTCTCGTGTTTTTATCCAAACAGGCCCTAAGGGATAATTAGAGAAACATGCCCCCAAAACAAACTTTTTAGCAAAAAATTCCGATCTCAAACTTTTTAGGCAAACGGTGCTTTTACGGATTTTGGAACTTTAGAAAATCGTGAAAGCACAAATTTTCTTTTTGGAACTTCAGAAAATCGGGAAAGCATAATTTTTCCAAAAAGAAAAATTGTGCTTTCACGGTTTTCTGAAGTTCTAAAATCCGCGAAAGCATGATTTTCCTAAAGCGTTTGAGGTTCGATCTTTTTTGCTAAGTTTGTTTTTGGGGCATTGTTTTCTAAAGTCCCCTTTCTTTAACCCCACCCAGAGCTCTCTCTCTCTCTCTCTCTCTCTCTCACATTTATTTATTTATTTATATTTTTCTTTTTGTGGATAATCTGGGTATACGGGCTTCTTAAAGCACCCGCCTAATCTAAATTCAGCACATGTCGGGTCAGTACAGGATATAAATCCCTAGGGTGGCCTAAAGGGAGAGGGGATTCGAACTTAAGTCTTCTGCTTTTGGAAGCAAGTACGTGGCCAGCTCGACTAACCCCTTGAGGTTACTCATTTATTCATTTGCACAAAATTCAGTCTCCTCCTTCATCTTCAACTAAATCACCCAAAAAAAGGGGAAAAGGAAAAAAGAATCGATTCTTTTATCATCTTTACCAAATCATTTAATGAGATACCCATTTCTAACCTCAAGGGATTAGGTGAGCTGACCAGGTACTTGCTTTCAAAAGCAGGAGACCTGAGTTCGAATCCCCTCCTCACTTGAGGCCACCCTAAGGATTTATATCTTTTGCTGAATTTAGGGTGTACATACGCCCCTTAGATTAGGCAGGTGCTCTAAGAGGCCCGAATATCCAGGTTATAAAAAAAAAAAAAAAGAGATACCCATGTCTTGATTCATCTCTAAAGATTTTGTTTCTAACACATGAATTTGGCTGTTTTATACAGCACCCGTGAACCCCTCCACAACAACTTTCTTCAAAACCCACCTCCCATTTCCCAAGGACTTTTCACAAGAATTCTCCCCTTCTTTCCACACCCCTTGAAGACCCTTTGATGAGAGACGGCTGAGGAGCTTTAAAACTGCAAGAGCCACCGTTGTCAATGCTCGAGCACCTGTTACAATCATCGGAAATGGAGATTGACCAGACCCCGCAGTTACATACCTAACTATTGTCTTTTTACTCACAAAGCCGATCCCAAATAGTTTGAATACGGCTGTAATGATGAAGATGATGACTCATTATGACATCAAATTCCTCATTTAAGGGTGTCAAATGGTTGGGTGTGCCTAAATTTTAGGGCTAGGGCCAATTTTCTTGAGGGCCTTAGGGTAGGGGTAGGGCCTATTTTTCACACAATTAAATATGATGTTATTTTAATAATTTAAACAAACATTACCAAATAAAAATATATAATTAGCTAGATATTCCTTATAGGAGTAAGGGGAGTTTTTTTTCATAGCAACATTTTAAAGCTCGAATCCCAGTCCTAGCCTGAAACTTAGCCCATGAGGGTTAAGGCTTGGCTGACCTTGTTAAGGCCCACCTATGAGTAGGGTTAGGGCCATGCAAGACCCTAGTCCCACTTGACCATTGACAATCTTATTCCTTTGGATTCATAACTCAGGATGTTCCAAGCTAAACATCGAAGATAAATTTGACGAATTTAGAATGCCAACAAGAGATCATTTATCACTAGAGAATACAAAATTTCAACAATTCACCGAGTAACCTTGTTGATGGTGACTAAGGCTGCGTATGGCATTACTTTATGCTAACCCCTGCCATAGTAGAGTTCACCTGCTTTAGCAAGTTCTCATCCTCTTTGCTAACATCTTGATACCTGCTTTAGCAGGTACCCCTTATCTTTGATAACTCCTTGCATAGCCAAATTTTAAGCAGGATTTACCTGTTCATCAATTCTATCATCCTCTCTACTCACTCTTTGCCAAAGCAGATTTTATTTACTTTGATAGGGAGTTAGTAGAGAGCAGAGAGGTTGCTGCTAGAGTAGGTAAATCCTCATTTGCAGAGAGTTAGAAAAGAGAATGGGAACCAACTAAAGCAGGTGAACTCTCCTGTGGCAGGAGCTAATAGGGAGCTATGTCATATGCAGCCTAAGGCTTTTGAGCACAAACTCATTAGCGAGATATCAATCATAGATCGTCTAAATCTCGAAGTTTTCAATGTCGACTAATCCTTGACCATAAGAAACAACTTTACTGTTTTGGCATCCGCCAAATATAACTATCCCTTCGGGCTCGTTCGGGTGAATCATGATTTTCCCTAGAAAAATTCAGATTCTTGAAAACTCAAAATCGAGTAGATTTTTAGCAGACTTAGATTCTTAGCTTTTCCCATATGCGTTCATAAGTTACTCAAATTCCTGGCTTTTCTCATAGAAGTTCATAATCCTTCATTCTTAAGTTTTTCTCAGAAAATGCTCAGAATCGGTTCAATGGGTGGTTGTACTACAACCGTAAAAATGTTATTTAATCATCGATTTATGTATTGTACTCGGATTTGACTCAAATTAGACACACACACACACACACATATATATATATACTAGGTCGTTCCAAAAATTGGCCTAATTTAAAATTCTCTCGAAAAATGACTACGAGATAACATCATCCTTGTCGCTATCTTTCTAAGAGCAAGAGGATGTGATAGTACGTCGTGGGGAGCCCATGACACCATCGAAGTTGTTGAACATGATGATGAAGGGGAAGACCTGACATTTTTTATTTAATTTTTATGCCTTTTATAGAATGCAAATGCATTATTTTGATTTTAAAAATTATATATATGGAAAAGGTGTCCGTCCTCTATGGGAGGACAGTCACCGTCCTCCAAGCTTTCATGTGGAGCTCCACGTGGCATCCAAACTACTGTTTCGATGCCACGTGGAGCTCTGGTGCATTGCTTAGATCATCTTTGAAAAAAAAAATTGAAAACTCATCTCCACCGTATATTTTTTGAACCGTGAAATGTGGACTAATGAAGCTTGTCAAACTTTGACATGTGGGTTTAAAATTTTTTTTAGGATTTAAAAAAAAAATATTGATCTATACTGTCCAGATGTGCTCCACGTGGCACCCAAATAGTGTTTTGGGTGCTACGTGGAGCTCCATGTGTATCTTGGAGGACGATCACCGTCCTCCATTGGAGGATCTACCCGGCTCCCTATATATATATATTGAATTGCTCTAATGATTTTTATTTTTATTTTTTTTATATACTTAGTGAATTGCTCTAGTGGTTGACTAAATGCTTTGTAAAGTTTAAGTCCCTAGGTTCAAGCCTTGTTATGTGCAATAAATTGTTTATTTTTTTAAATAGCTATACTAAAACCTATACACTCTATATGTGAGTGTATACCTCTATACCATAGTAGAGCCCTTTGTGAGAGGAATTACTACAAAAATAAGTCTATGGAGCACCTAAATAGATGGAGGGGAGTGAAAAAATGTGCGAAAATTATGGGTAATTGGGTACCATTATTTGCAATTCGAATTCTTCCAATACCAATATTATGATGATTGCAACTACGTAATCCTTTATTATAAGTAATTGTGTGAAATAATTTTGCCTCTTCTTGCTCTATAATCTTAAAAAAGGGTACGAGTATTTGCAACCAAAGATTCGGTCTCTTGAATTGATGGTTTCATTGCTAACACCATTGACTGCCTTAAAACAAACGATGGAGATCGTTTTTTGTCCTAATCTTTGGCAAATTGATATACAGACCATGACCCACCTACCAGACAATCAGATGTTGAATCCTCATGGAATGCATCTCGAAAAGTGACCCAAGACCGCGACTTATATAATGCTCATGATCACGGTCACTTTGGGGATATGTGCCACGTAGAATCAACATATGACTGCCTAATTTGTGGGCCATGATCTCAAGATCTATTTTGTCAAAGATTGAGATTAAAAAATAATCTTCATGATTTGATTCAAAGTGGTCAACGCCCCAAAAATGCTTCAAAACGCGTTAAATATGATGATTATGGCGTATTGGATTAAAAGAGAGCTATTGGGTTTTAAATATCTCAAAGGCAACTATATGGTATATATACAAGGTGAAAGTAGACATGTTATAACTCAAATTTTGACCAAATCTGAGTAATTTACTTGGATGCACTAAGGTCGCTTTCACTCGGAAAGCAGCTGATAGCTGGTGGGACCCACACAAATTCCCAAACAGCCAACTCCCTTAGATTTACTTGGATTTTCACCACTTTCTGAATTGAAACTCAAATTCCAAGTGAATCTAAGCTCTCGAACGAGGCTTTCGACACTGGATTAAGGATGAGAAGTACAATTGAAAGATGTTATAATTTTCTTTTCTTTTACTCTAGTTAATAAGGCTAATTCGATTTACTTCTCAAAGAAGTGTGCTAAATTTAAGTTCCACTGGTTCGGTTACGAATCGATTGTGTAAAAGGGTAAGGGTCCAATCTAGCACGCGGATTGGGACGAGGACCACCACAAAAGGTGGAAGTGCTCAAATGTTTCTGCCATGAGGTCATAGCCCGTTTCAGAGCATAGTTACCGAAATCTTTGTTTGTTTTAAAAAAACCAGCTTTTTCCAAAAATATCCGTATTTTCTAAAAAAGATCACATTTTTTATTATTTAAACATTTTTTTATGAAATTTTTTTTATTTTTTTCAAAATAATATTTATCTTTTAATAGTTTAAAATATTTCCATTACTTTTTCCCAACTGCTTCCAAATTTATATCAGAATTTTTTCAAGTTTTTCATGTTTTTTTTTTCCGATTTTTTGCCTTCCCATTTTTTCTTTTAGGGAGGCATTGCTACAGACCCAACCCATTTTTGCTAGAATTTGAGTGAATAAGGCATGTTGCTATATATATTTTGATAGGATAGCAATTAGGAATTTATTTCATTTAGGACTTTATAGTTTAAGGATTCTTATATATTTTGGTTCTCTAATAGAGAGAAGAATTATTAAAGTTGTGTTGAACACAAAAGGACAACCTTCCCTCCGGTGGATCTTGATAAGGTGAGTATCCTATTACATTCATATCTATGTACGCTATGTTTGGCATTGAGACACGGACGCGCAGTTGCGCCCCATCCGCTTGCCACGTACTCCCCACCAGAGCAGTTTTCAACCCTTATGGAAAACCTCCCAAAGTCTTAAAGCATCCTGCCCGCTCCCTACCAGCGCTAGAGCACCTTACCAAATAGATTCCAAACACATGCTGGTCTGGCATAGAAGAGCGGGAGAGGAGCATTGCAAAACATATCCTTTCCTTTTTCCTACTCTTGCGATGTAATCAATGTTCCCTTCCACCCAAGCACACAACAAAGTATATTCAATTGAAGTTCCACTACTTGGTCGATATATATATTTAGATTTATCGTAGATCATTACTGTTGAAATGAGTAATATTGAAAATAGTTTCGAGGCCCTCCATTCACTTCGTTGTCTTAAAGACAATATATGCCTCCACTCTGTTGGATAAATGAAGACGCAATTGGATTATCAACGAATCTGTCTTCAGAATACAACATAACCCAAATTTGTCAAGTACTGTATGTTCTTTTTTAGATTGTACTTTCTAAAAAAAGAATTTGCTACACAATATTTTGATACACAAAAAAACTTTTAAATAAATAAAATAAGAACGTAAGAGAGAATGAGAGGTATTATTATTTCTTCTTATGTGTTTCTAATTGGGATATGATCTCTATTTATAAAAAAAATCTCGAACCATTATGTCTTTTCAGATGACGTGAAGAGATTTTATATTTGTATCATTTCAGATAACGATAAAGATATAAATCGATTCACGATATACTATGAAAAGACTGTTTAAGATTTTTTAAGCAACCGTTGGGATGAAAGACTCAATGAAAATCACCCACTCAATTTATACACGATAAAAAATATATAAGGATAATTAGACTTAATTTCGAAATCAATAAATATATATTACTATATTAATATATAACAATTACCTATGCTACATGGGAGATCATTAAGTGCATTTGGTAAATTGTTTTTTGTGTGCAACATATACAAAATTTCTTTCCTCTGTGGCTAATTAAATTTCTGGTCCAGAACATTATCTACTTAATTCATCAAAAGAATGAATAAAAACAAAATCTAGGAATCATTGCAAATGAACAGAGTACATGCAGTGATTTATTATTCGTAAAATCAAAATTTCCCTTTTTAAGTACTTTTTGAAGAACTTTTTTAAATAATCAAGATGGGTGTGTGGCTGTATCATGGCCAGAAGTTGAGTTTGTGCATGGGGCTTTAATAAAAACCTGTGGTGAGCTGTGCCTGTAATTTTATGTTATTTGCAACGTGCAAATCTTAAAGTTTTGTGAGCTGCAAATAAAGCTACCCTCTATTTTTTTTATTTTAAGGATAATAGCTCTGACCGCAAATTTAAACACCTAAATGCTATTAAAATTAGATTTTTCTCTCACACCATTAAAATGTGACATTTCATTACATCATGTGGCCTATATTTATGATGAAGTTAAAATTTTCAATTGGCAATCCACCATTGGAATATGATTTACCCACACTCATGAGTCGATATAAATCATCTGATTGGCAAACTTTAATATTAGCCATTGAAATTATGGACGTCTTAAATCTTTAATTTTGTAAGATCATTTAAAATCTACTTAACAGGGGCTCGTGAGGGTGACAGCCGATAGAGAAGTGGAGGCTCTAACGGATGAAGCTGACGGAGTGAAGTTTGGTTTAACGGACGGTGTAGATGTGGCGTCGGACCACATCATCTACTTCACGGATGCGTCATACAAATATGATATGGAGGAGTCCATCTTTGAAGTTCTAGAGGGTCGGCCCCGCGGGAGGCTATGATATGGAGGAGTACATCTTTGAGGTTCTAGAGGGTCGGCCCCGCGGGAGGCTATTGAGTTTCGATCCATCGACCAACCACGCGCTTGTCCTCACACGTGACCTCTACTTCGCCAACGGGGTTGCCCTCTCACCTCAACACGATTCCCTCATTTTCTACTAAACTCTTGTAAGAACCAAGGAAACTATATTTTATGGTGCTTAGATTGAACCACTGTATTTCGTGCATATTTTGATGGACAGGTCCATTTTTCATCTTCGAACCAGATGATATTGGCCCTTTGGTTCCGAGCTTTGGGTCAAGCCTCCTATAAAGGTCTAAGATCAACCGTCCATTTACTAAAGGGAGCCAAGCCAAGTCGAGCTAGAGACAGCTCTAGCTGGACTCTACCATATTGATCTGGACTCTACCATATTGATCCAAAGCTAGAGCTCATCTTTAGGATTTCAAGGCTAAAAAATTAAATCTGTACTTATATTGAGCTCGAGCTGTTGGAGCCAATAACTAAACGTATATATTTTAAAATATATACTTTTAAAATAAACTATTTTTTAATATTTATATTTTAAAATAAACTAAACGTATATACAATTTTTTTTTAACAAAAGTTGGAGGGTCTAGGGACCCTCTTATGTGATAAGACATAAACTGAAAAATAAAGTTTTGGACCCTAATTCACCCATTTATTTTTATATTTTTAAACCTATGGAATAGAAGTTTGCTCAATACACATATATATTACTGATTGATTAAAAAAAATTAGCTTCATATTTATAAAAGTAGAGTAGTTAATATATTTAAATATCTATTAATAAATTAATATCTATTTCCAAAAAATTTTAGGTCTAAAACTAGAAAATATATAGTTTTATAAGTTTTTTTTTTCTTTCTTATAAATAGAACTCAATACACAAACCATAGGTCTTGGGTTTGATTCTCGTCTTCCACACAGTTTCCACCCTTGTATTTACAAGGTGTGGGTTGGGTTATGTTAATAAATCCTCACCACTATAATTGGTGCTCCCTTATACTGGTGTTCCACAATTGTCACATGTATGTGCCTACTCCTCGATTCCTGAGGCTGTCTCGGCCGAATGACAGTATAAAAAAATAAAATACACAGCATATATTAGAGCCCAAGCCCATCGCATTTATATTTTGGGCTTAAAGTGCTAAACTCAATCCTCACCCATGGCCTTTATGTCAGGCTCAAATCGTCCTTAAAGCGGGTCAGGTCTAACAGGCTGAGCTGGGCTATCCAGCCCTTTGACACTCCTACACCCAACCCACGTTTTGGGGGGCACGTATATGCGACCTCTCGTGGATCACCAATCTTGGTGATCCTCCACACCACATAACCTTTATTCTATTAATATTATTATGAAAATTCAGGAAAAGGTGCAGAAGGTATTACATTCAAGGCAAGAAGAAAGGAATGGTGGAAAAGTTCTTGGAAAATTTGCCCGAATATTCGGACAATATTATATACGACGTGACTGTCACGACCCAGAATCCTAGCCGTTTTCCAGGGCCTAGAATTTCGTGTTATGACACCGTACGCTCGTTAAGACGATAAGCGGACATACATATCTTACTAGATCTTACATAAAATTGAACTTCCAAAAATCGTGAATCAAACTTTCTTCTCATATTAAAAATGTTCTTCAATAAGCTTACATTGAATTTTGAGTCCATTAAACGAACTGACCAAAAATAGAGGTTCGATCAACTACGGGAAGATCTTTCTAAATAATTAATATATATCTGACGTCGTCTAGCTGATCATCCAAATCGTCACCCTTATAATCCGTATCATCTTCCAATGCATCAAGTCCATCGGGCTGTGTAGTCCATATCTTCACCTGCAACTGTTAATTTTGGGAGGGGTGAGTTTACTCAGTCACGTAAACTTAGTGGGTTGCATAATCGATCCACCACAATCTACCTAGGTGATCGTGGGTGCAACCTTGTGAGTGGAAGTGAATCCTTTACATATTCATATAAATAACATATTAACTATTCTCATAAACATTTTATAACTATAAAGTTATAAAACTGAAAGAACATAACATATTTCAGTACATATGATGCTTCTAATGCTTATTACTTTTCTTACTTGTCTTATCAACTTAGCTTACGTGACATATCCAAAGTCTTATTATTACTCCATACGCCTATACAACGCACTTCGTATATTACTTATCTTATGTATACGACCTGTGTCAAGGCCGCTGCTCGAGCCTATCACGCGAGGTCCATGTATAAATAATCACCTAACCTTCATATCATATCATAAATCAATATCCAGCCCAATGAGGTTGCGCGCATAATCCTTAAGTCGAGACACTGTCGTATCATATTGTCTTTAAGACCCGTCTTGACTGCAGACGTTAAGTCTTGCGGTAACACACAAGACATGACACGTGTAGAAACTTACTTCGTATTTTGCTGGCCTTAACAGCGTATCTTAACATATCATAACATTATTCGATTTTGGGCTTAGGTCCTCGCCCCGATTTTATATTTTTGTCGGCTTAAGTCCATACTTTCTTAATATCTTATAGCTTAACATATTCATATTTTATCTTTTCTTAAACTTAATTAAAATAGGTCACGGTGCGATAGACTTCACAAATCACGCTTTTTAAGGGATGGATTTTGTAGTAACCTGGATGTACTTCGTGTGACAGCCTATACTCCCTTAGAGGTGTTGCATTCGTACATGGATGCATACATTCTAAGTTTCACGTGACCGTGAAAGGAACCCCACCGTGACAAAGGCTTAAGAGTCGTGTGTCGTATCTTATTCATTTTTCTTAACATATATATACCCTAACGTACTTCTAAGTGATGAATGTCACATAATACAAATGAAGCATATAACCAGAAAGCATTTAACCATAAGGTAACTAATATTACTCGTAATTCGGACACCTCGCTTATCATTAAGCGAGAGAAGAAGGTGGCCTACGATGAAAGTACCTGAGTTCTAAAATACGTAACTCAAAGTGATGTTACATTGATCTCATCAGATAGATCTTGTCGATATGATAAAAACGGACTGGTCGTTTGTGAATTTGGTTAAAGATTGACTCCCGTGTGACTCAAACAAGTTTCAACCGTCGGATCCCCGTTACACGATTTTTGGGATATGTACACTATTATAGCGTGGGTAGAAGATCCCTCTAAATAGTTTTCCTAAACTTAGAAGGTGGGTTAGGCCTATTCTAAAAGTTTGGGCTTCTACTGCTCAGGAATCTTTGGCTTAAATTAAGTATTTGGGCCAAAGCCTTAGGTATTTAGGCCCATCTAGGTCTAAAGGTCAAATGGTCAAATTGGTAGAATCCATAGACTCAATTAATGACTTGTGAGCCTTATAGGATTCATATGGTTAAGGATATGTGCCTATTTTAAGGTTTAGGGTCCTTACGTCTTAATTTGAGATATTGACTATAAAGTGTGTTTTCAAGTAAGCATGTGCACTATGCCAAGTGACACAAAAATTGAGGTTTATTATCTAAGATAATAATTTGACCATTGATTTGACAAATGGTTAGATTATCTATAGTTAGATTCATGGGTTTCGGCTCATGATTTGTTCAAAAAAGGGAGTCATAGTGCACCCTTTAGCCAATAGGCACCTATTTGCAAATGCAAGGAATAACAGAATTATTCTCAGTGTTAATACATTATTTTCACGGATTTTTAAGGTATAAAAAAATAATTAAAATAACATCATGAGCAGTATGAGTCGTCTAAATGGATAGACCGTCAAGAAGTATGTGGCTCTCGCCCACTGATATGAATCTCAAAATGGCTGAGATCATCGAGATCTAAGTGGTCAAACATGGACCATTAGGCCTAGTGTAATATCTCAAAAATTTGAGCGTTAAACAGTGACCTCGGGATTCGTGCCCGACTAGTCGTGGGTTTGACCAAGTGATGGTCAAACAGTGAACTCATGAAGTGATAAACTAATGTGATGCAAATGTGACCTAAGTGTAGTGAATGATATTAGTTTAAAGCCACATACACCTATCTCTGGTGTATGCACTTAACACCGAAACTGGAGAGAGGATATAATGGTTTAATAACCCTAGAATCCTTTTGTTTTGGTTGGTGAAGGAATTAAGAAGAGAGAAAGGGAGAAAACAAGAGGAGTTATTGAGGTAGGAGTGAATGCAAATCAAAGGGGTGATTAGAGCATTTAATGCCGGATTTCAACGCATGAGGAGCCGTTGAAGTAAAAGCTGAAGCCCTAGCCATTCCAACCTAGATATTGATCAATTTGAGATTGATTGAAGGTGAGTTTCTAATTGAAGTAAATGCATAGATTGTAGATGATTTAAATAAGTCAAATGTAGCTAAAGGATAGATTAAAGACTTAGAAAAGGGAAGGAAAAAGAAAAGGAATGGGTTTTGGAAGAACAGCCCGAAAGGGGGGCTGAATCTGGCCAAATCGATTAATCGAAATCGAGATTCGATTAGTCGATTTTGGTCTAGAAGTTGAAAAGTCAGGGATGCCCGATTTCGATTAATCGATGTTGAAGGTCGACTAATCGATTTAGAAATCGACTAATCGACTGGGTACCTCCAGTGGCTAGAGAAACAAGACCTGGGGAAATCAACTAATCGACTTGGGAAATCGATTAATCAATTTTGGATTTCAATTAATCGATTTGGGATCGATTAATCGATTTCGAACTTTCAACTACTCGATTCTAGAATTGATTTAACCATTCTAGGAAATTCGATTAATCGATTTTGGATTTCGATTAATCAATTTTGGAAATCGACTAATTGATTTGGGGTTCGATTAATCGATTTTGGGAATCGATTAATCAACTTTGGCAGTTTCACTTGACTTTCTAATTTGACCTTGAGGTTCATGGAGGGTCTAGGACCTTCTCTATTACATCTTTAGTGATGTATTGCATGTGCTGTGATGTACCATAGGTGGTACGTGTGAAAGCAAACACAAGGAGCCCCGTGGGACTTCGAGGCTTGGACCTTCAGAGACCTGAGGTAGAGAACACCTTGAACATGTATTTTAATTGCAAGAGCATGTATGTAGTGATATAAAACTCAAACCGAAAATATTTTAACTATGTAAATCTTGTGAAAAGGGTGCGCGTGTGGCACCAAAAAAGTGATAAAGGCATCTGTGTGATGCGAGTAACTGAGACTAAGAAATCAAATGAGAATGAGACATCCCCAGGGGATGAGAAAGTGAAAAAGGCATCAGTGTGATGCGAGTAAATTAGACATCCCAGGGATGTAAATAAGATTGAATAACTACAGTTGAAGCCTAACTGATATTAAATAGCACATTTACACGGTGAACAACTATATGTAAATCACATGTTATTTTTGCTATTTGAGGTTTGATTAGGATACCCACGACTGACTCGGCAGGATATCCGTGACCGGTACGGCGGCCAATCCGTATACCAATGCAGAGGTCTATCCGTACACAGTAAGCACATCCCAGGGATGTTGAGATGAGATTTAACCCCGCCGCCTATTGAGAAAGGGGCTTGGGTCGTATTCCCAGGGAATACTTTATAACAACTGTCTATTTAGATGACGATGGAGGGTATCCCATCGGAGCTCGATGCTATATTGCTCGGGGATTTCTTAAGTTGAAGATTTAAGTTTTGCTTTAGGCCTGTTCAGTGTCATTCATGATAAATCAACAATAAAGTAAAACATGCAAACTACCAGTAAACTTGAATGCAAATTGCCATATTTTAAAACTGTTTTCTAGCAAATGCATAGACATATCATGCTTTGAATATCATAGAATATATGTGAGATTTTGACTTATATGTTCATTGTGTTGTTCCCTATTGAGCTAGGATGTAGCTCACCCTTTAGACTATACGTCGCAGGTCCATTATTAGCAGCGGCCGAGGCTTCAGGAGACGTAGATCCGGGTGATTCGGATTACGTGCCTGGGGACGGGTTGGAGTCTCCTCCCGAGGACTTTTTCTAGGAGACTCTGCTGTGTACTTTGATAGAGAGTCAGTTTTGATAGCAAGTTGTATGGCTTGGTATGTCAAGCCTTTATTTTTGTCAAACAATGTAATTAGATAGATATAATTCTTTTGGGCGAACCATCTGGGGTGATCTGTTTATCACCGATGGTTTGGATCGGTTCTCTGTTCATGCAGTGGCATGAAAGTAGAACCGTCTTTTGCATATGCCAGATGGGCATATTGATTTTTCGCCTTATGCAATTATTTACTTTATCTTATTATTATTGCTTGTTATACCAATATTTCGTGCATAGTTTTAGGGCACGGTCTGGAGGATCGTGCTGATGACATGGGTATCGGGTGCCGAAATCCGGGCTGTCACACCTAGTGTGCACAAAATAAAAACAGTGCATCCGTCCATATACGTTGTCTGGTCTTTTTATTTTGTCTGATTTATTGTCCTTAGGGTTTGTTGTGCTGCCACACTTCTACGCAATATGGAAGGGTATAGTACATTCCGGTTCTCGGTCGATGGGTTCAACCATAGGGTCAATCCTTTGATGATAACCGTCTTGTGAATCCACACAAAACATAAGATTGGAAAATTGTAATTTTCATATAATCATAATAAAAGTGTAAAAGTGTAAATTTGGATAGATAGAAGGGCATCCACATGTTGTAGTGTGATCGCGAAGATTCGATCGATTCAGATCGAAGGGTTCGCATTGATGCAAATCAGATTTGACGCATTGCTTCAGCTCGGGTTAGGGTGGTTTGCGCATTGATGTAGTTTGGGTCTGAACCGTTGGATCGGTTCAGATTCTTTCGACACTAGTTTCCTTACAATGAATCTATTGTGCCGATAGGTGTGGCTGCTCGAGGGTGGTGATGTGGCAGTTAATTAGAGATCTTAACCCCTCTTGATCAGGAAAAGTTGGATAGCTTGGGATGAAATTGTCTTCTCCTTGTGCAAGTAGACTGAATTCGTAGATCCGTGTAGAGAAAACAAGGGTCTCTGCCATACCAATAAGAGCCCTTCTCGCTAAATACAATCTCTTTATCCTTCCCTGTAGCTATCCTATACCCAGCTTGTGTAGCTCTATTTGTTCTCATCCCCGTTGGATATTTTCTATCTCTTAGGTAGAAGAAAGACCATTCCTTCTCACCCATCTGAGGCTTACTTGGTAGATCCCATGGCTCACACTTCTTCAAATCACGTCTTCGATTTCTCTTGCACTAAAGCTGGTATTCACATCTTTCTGTAGAGAAAATGGGTTATGATTTCTTCATGCTCTTTGGGATGAAATCTAAAACCAGGGAGCAATTCTAAACAGTTCTGTCCTTTGATTTTTGCTGAAACTTCATCCATAGTTACTCCCTAAAGACCCAAGATCCAAAACAACAAATAAAATTCTTTAAAACCCAATATTCCTCTCCCCAAATTAACATAAGATGAGAGAGAGAGAGAGAGGAGAAAGAGAGGAAGGGGGGCTTGGCTGCTTGCAATTTATTGGGTCAATGGGATCTAAAGAGAGATAAAGAAGGAGATGGATTAATTGAATGTGTGGCTACTGTATAGACGGAGAGAGAAACTGCTTAGGTCTTGATGGATTTTTGGGAGAGGAAGACGATAGAGACAGAGAAAGAGTGAGGCTATTGGCTATTGTATATGGGAGGAGAGAGAGACCAACATGGTAAGTCAACAAATGCTATAAAAAGAAAGAGTCCAATTTAACTCTACTATTTTAAAATATAGGAAGTTGTCTTAGAGTTGGATTCGGATGCCAGATTGCACCGATTTTAAATTAAGTTGTTTCTCTTTTAGTTGGGTGTTGAGTAAGTGTGTTGAGCACCAACACTATAAGGCAGTGCATGAGGAATCTAACACCACACACGTGTACCTAATATATTTGAAGATCGAGTGTGTCACATGACACATTCTAATAAATCTTAGGTAGTTGGGTCATTTCATTTAGAGTGAGAATGTGGCTAGACAGAGAAAGAGAGTTTGAAATGGCAAGGAGATATTGCCACAAATTAAAATCCTAAATGGAGTCTACTTGATAAGTAGAGAGAGAAAAAGAAAGGAAAGAAAAATCGGTGCCAGCAACACCAAATTTTAATTAAAAATTCTTTCTCGTTTCTTTTAAGAAAGTTAAAGTTGTATAGTACCCATATTGGGCTCAGTGCTCCACTCCATCTACTACCGTTAAATGAGTTATAAAAACACGGGTCATAACATTATCACCCCCTAAAAGAAATTTTTGTCCCCGAAAATTACGTACCTAATAATTCAAAGATCGGTTCAGAAATCATACCTGAGCACACTCCCTAAGAAAAAAAATAAAGGTGGGTTCAAAGGCCACGTCAAATGGGTCAATGATTTGACGAAGGTCAAATTAGTTAAACAAAAGTCAAAATTTTCTCAAACGTCAATGAAAATCTAGGTCATTACATTCTCCCCTCCTTATAAAATTTTCGTCATCGAAAATTAGATACTTGAGAACCCCATTAAGTTAAATCAATCCCCCCTATTTTTTTTGAATGAGCATGTGAAATTCAATCATCACTCCATATTTAAATAATTAGAAGTACATAACCATTCAATCATCACCGAATATCTGTCGCCCAATATATTAAAAATTAATTTTAACCCTTTTTGCACTACTTAATTTTCTCTTAATAACAATAAAAGTCGACTTTAATTCATCAATGTATAAAATATTCTCAACTTTCATCACAATTTTTCTCTGATACGGGATCTGCTGAACTTTGTATCGTATATTCGCTTGATATTTCAATTCTTCTAATTTTTCTCGAATCTTTCTCCAATTTATCGAATTAGACCAAAGTACCACTCAATCAAGGATTGCCAAGTCAAAACTTGGTCAGTATGATCTTAGCTACCCTCAAACGTTACTTGATGTGTAAATCGTACTTTATGAGTTCAATAAAGGGGCATGTAGGAATTAAAACCAATTTATTCTTTTTTACGGATTTTTATCACTTTATTATTCATGATTATCAATCCCTCCTAAATTATATCGAGATTCGATCTTCTAAGTATCAAATTAATTGCCATTCCAAATTATCCTTAAGTACTCAACCCTTCAGGTATCATAATTGGTCCAAATCCACAGTCATCAATTTTCAACTGATATGTTATAATTTCCCGATTCTTAAGATCACCCTGCTTAGTTAAATTTCGATCCTCGAATCTTCAATAATTACTTTACCTTGTCACTTTTAATCTACAAAAATCTTCTTAAGGGAAATTTTTTAAATCTTCTACTCATTAAAATGCATTTCCTCTAATATAATCCTTAACTTTTCAAACATCATTCTTCTCGTAGTCCTTTAAATAATTTATTCGAGATTTACCTTTATCTCTCAAAATTGATAACTCCTAAAACCTCATTGCAAGATAGCATCATCTTCATTATATCTCGTTGATTACAAACTATTTCAATATCATCTAAGATTATTGATAATGATTTATTCCTCAATATGAATTCACTTCTAATGAGCTATTCATATAGTCGGTATATCAAGCTATAATGAGTTCTAAATCATCAAATCCTTCAGAATCTATCATTTCTAATTATTTTCCAATACTTTAAAATGTCTCTTCTAATTGCTCCTCAATCTTTAAAGATCCTTTTCAATTTCCCTCACCTGCTTCTAGCCCATATAACTTTTTAACAAATAGATCTTTGAATCTTCAATAGAACATTAAAATCTTATACCATTATTGATTGTACTTTCAATCCTCAAAAGATCTAGAGTTTGAGTAGATTAGAATCATTATCACCTCAATCACCATAGTGTACTTACATGAGCCATACAGTCCTCGAGAAAGTAAAGCCTGAGCTCTGATACCATCTTTGTCACGACCCAAAATCCTAGCCGTTCTCAAGGGCCTAGAATTCCGTATTATGACACCACACGCTTGTTAAGGCGATAAGCGGACATACATATCTTACTAGATTTTACATAAAATTGCGCTCCCAAAAATCATGAGTCAAACTTTTTTCTCATATTAAAAATTCTCTTCAATAAGCTTAAATTGAATTTTGAGTTCATTAAACAAACTGACCAAAAATAGAGGTTCGGTCAACTACTGGAAGATCTTTCTAAACAATTAATATATACCTGACGTCGTCTAGCTGATCATCCAAGTCGTCACCCTTATAATCCGTATCATCTTTCAATGCATCAAGTCCATCGGGCCGTGTAATCCATATCTTCACCTGTAGCTGTTAGTTTTGGGAGGGGGTGAGTTTACTCAGTCACGTAAACTCAGTGGGTTGCACAACCGATCCACCACAATCTACTCAGGTGATCGTGGGTGCAACCTTGTGAGTGGAAGCGAATCCTTTACACATTCATATAAACAACATATTAACTATTCTCATAAACATTTCATAACTATAAAGCTAAAAAACTGAAAGAACATAACACATTTCAGTGTATATGATGTTTCTAATGCTTATTACTTTTCTTACTTGTCTTGTCAACTTAGCTTATGTGCTATATCAAAAGTCTTATTATTACTTCATACGTCTACACAACGTATTTTGTATCTTACTTATCTTACGTATATAACCTGTGTCAGGGCCGCTGCTCGAGCCTATCACGCGAGGACCACGTGTGGATAACCACCTAACCTCTATGTCATATCATAAATCAACATCCAACCCAATGAGATTGCGCATATAAAAATTAGTGTCCCCTTAAGTTGATGCACTGTCATATCATATTGTCCTTAAGACCCATCTTGGCTGCAGACGTTAAATATTACGGTGGCACGCAAGACATGACATGTATAGAAACTTACTTCGTATTTTACTGGCCTTCACAATGTATCTTAACATATCATAATATTATTCGATTCTAGGCTTAGGTCCCTGCCCTATTTTATATTTGTGTGAGCTTAAGTCCCAATTTTCTTAATATCTCGTAGCTTAATATATTTATATTTTATCTTTTCTTAAACTTAATTAAAATGGGTCATGGTACGATAGGCTTCACAAACCACACTTTCTAAGGGATGGATTTTGAAATAACTTGGATGTACTTCGTGTGACAGCCCATACTCTCATAGAGGTATTGCATCTGTACATGGATGCATACATTCCAAGTTTCACGTGACCGTGAAAGAAACCCCACCGTGACTAAGGCTTAAGAGTCGTGTGTCGTATCTTATTTATTTTTCTTAACATATATATATGCCCTAATATATTTTAAGTGATAAATGTCACACAATGTAAATGTAGCATATAACCAGAAAATATCTAACCATAAGGGAACTAACATTACTCGTAATTTGGATAGATCGCTCATCACTAAGCGAGAGAAGAAGTGACTTACGATGAAAGTACCTGAGTTCTAAAATACGTAACTCAAAGGGATGCTACACTAATCTCATTAGATAAATCTTGTCAATCTGATGAAAACGGACTGATCGTTTGTGAAATTTGATTAAGGATTGACTCTCGTTGACTCAAACAAGCTTCAATCGTCGGATCCCTGTTACACGGTTTGCGAGATATTTATACCATCATAGCATGGGTAGAAGATGCCTCTAAATAGTTTTTCTAAACTTAGAAGGTGGGTTGGGCCTATTCTAAAAGTCTGGGCTTCTACTTCTTAGGAATCTTTGGCTTCAATTGAGTATTTGGGCCAAAGACTTGGGTATTTAGGCCCATCTAGGGTCTGAAGGTCAAATAGGTCAAATTGGTGGAATCCATGGACTCAATTAATGATTTATGAGCCTTATAGGATTCATATTGTTAAGGATATGTGTCTATTTTAAGGTTTAGGATCCTTACGTGTAACGACCCGAAATTTCCAACCTGAAATATATAGAAATTCCGAATCGCTAGATCATAATTCATAATCTAATTACAGAAATTCTTTGATATCGATTAGTGTGCAAGCTATCAAAAATAAATTGAATGCAGAAATATATCATTTTTCATTATTTCATTTGTCTTCTCAGAAGTTCTATCAGATAAATCATACTTTTAAACTGTTTTTCCTTATATATGTGAGATTAACTTATATGTTCATTGTGTTTTCGCTATTGAGCTAGGATGTAGCTCACCCCTTTAGACTATACATCGCAGGTCCAGTGCTAGCGGCAGCGGAGTGTGACGGGGCCAATACTCGAGCTTGCAGCATGGTGCGTGCGGTACGACATGTGGTGCCAGGAGGGCACGCGACATGGGGGCCAAGAGGGGCTTGCGACGTGGTCGCGCTGCGGAGTCGCAACACAGATGCATAGGGGGGAAGACGCGGGAGCGATGCGGTCGCGACACAGACGCAACATGGGCTAGCGACGCAGGAGGCGTTGCGGTATGTCAAACCAAGGGGTTTGAGGTCTTCCCGCCATTCTGGCTGAATGACTGTTTTACCCTTCTATGTGGGAGAGTTGGTGGAGACTGGCTCCCACCCATATTGGGCCTTGCGTTGCCAGAGGGGGCGTAAGTGTCTCCTAGGCCTGAAAGGGTGGGCTTAGGACGTCGACACAGTGATGCCGTGTGGCACCCAAGAGAGGTTGAAGTATGGCTTCGGACTACGCATCGCGGTGCATACGGCTGGGCAACCTCGCGTGAGAACACCAGCGCTGCGTGGGACTCAGTTGAGCACGATAGCACGTGGGCCAAGGATAAATGGTGCTAGTAACTCGAAACGCACACGAAGGCACGCTGCGTGGGACTCGGTTGAGCACGCGAGCGCGAGGCACAAGGCTGTGGGCTTGGTTCGGTATGTGAGCATGACATGATGGCATGAGTAGCTGCATGCCAAGACTGTTGCGAAGCGAGGTACTAGTGCAGTGCACAGGGTGAAGCTTGAGCAGGCCAAGTTAAGCGCAGCGGTGTAGATGGCGTGTCGTAAGGGGCACGATGAGCCGAATGGTAGGCCATGAAACAGAGGTAACCATGTTGGGGGAGTTCCCGTCCTCTAGGCAGGTGGTATGAGAGCTGATGTGTAGATGGGTTGGCTTCGTTGCATGCGGTAGCGAAGCACTGCGCGGGTTAAAAGCGCGCCAAAGGACGCCCCGCGACTGTTGGTATCAGGAGTAGGCTGACCTAGCGAAGCGTGCGTTAGGTGCCGCACGGGACTGAGGTTGCGGAAGTGCGACCCCGTGACAGGAGGCTTCGGAAGACGTTGATCCAGAGGATTCAGATTACGTGCTCGGAGAAGAGTTAGAACCTCCTCCTGAGGACTTCTTCTAGGAGACCCCTTGCGCACTTTGAGAGTGAGCTTGAGAGCATTCTATACGGCTTGGTATGTCAAGCCTTAAATTTTGGAATGTAATTAAATACTATGATTCTTGCGGCGAACCATCTGGGGTGAACAGTTTATCACCGATGGTTCGGGTCGGTTCTTCTGCTCATGTTTTGGCATGGGAGTAGAACTGTCTTTTAAGTTTGCTAAATTGATTATTAACATATGGAGACTTAGTTAGACTAAATTTCTTATGATTTACTTGATGGTTGTGCTGATGGCACGAATTTCGGGGTGCTAAAATTCAGACTGTAACACGTGGCTTAACTATTTCAAAGTACACAGGGAATTGGGTACGAATCGTAACGTGTAATCCTAAATTATAATCATAAATCCTAAATTATAATCATAAATCTTGCTTAGGTAAGAGCCTCGATAAGAGCCGTAGCTCTTATCGAAAGCGTATTATCTTTAGGTAAGAGCCGTAGCTCTTATCCTAAATATTTTTCTTAAATTTATTCCTCCCGTCAGCTTTTTAATAAATAATAAAAAATTGAAAGAATCCTGGAGATACCCTAAAGTCTTTTTTCAAGAAAAGTTGGAAATATTTTCGACAGAGTCTCGTGTTAGAATTTTCGGATCCCGATAATGAGGACGAATATGCTATTTATAGATTTATGACTGCGATTATAGGAAGTTATAATCCTACGGTTCCCATAAGGGTTTCATTAAATTAAAGGTTGTGAGAGTTGCGTAGATTTTCACTTTCACTTGGATTGAGAAAAGATTATTCTCGTGTACGCAAGTCTCTACTAATAATCACCTAGGCACCTGCCTAAATATATTATCAAGGCACCTAGGTGCCTTAGTATATTTTCTAGGCACCTAGATGCCTAAGAATGAAATTTAGGCACCTAGATGCCTAACTATAAAATTTAGGCACCTAAATGTTTAAGTATGTTTTTTAGGTACCTAAGTGTCTAACTATGATATATAGGCACCTAGGTGCCTTAGAATGAAATTTAGATACTTAGGTGTCTAAGTATGTTTTCTAAGCACCTAGGTAGCTAACTATGATATCTAGGGACCTAGGTGTCTAAGTATATTTTTTAGGCACGTAGGTGCCTAACTATGATATCTAGGCACTTAGGTACCTATGAATGAAATTTAGGCACCTACGTGCCTGACTATAATATCTAAGCACCTAGGTGCCTAAGAATGAAATTTAGGTACCTACGTGCCTAACTATGATATCTAGGCACCTAAGTGTCTAAGCATGTTTTCTAGATACGTAGGTGTCTAACTATGATATCTAGGCACCTAGATGCATAAGAATGAAATTTAAACATCTAAGTGCTTAAGTATGTTTTCTAGGCACCTAGGTGCCTAATTATGATATCTAGACACCTAAGTGCATACGAATAAAATTTAAGTACCTAGGTGCCTAAGAATGAAATTTAGGCACCTAGATGCCTAACTATGATATCTAGGCACCTAGGTGCCTAACTATGTTATCTAGTTACCTAGGTGTCTACGTATGTTTTCTTGACACCTTGGTGCCTAACTATGATATCTAGCCACCTAGGTGCCTAAGAATGAAATTTAGACACCTTGGTGCCTAACTATGTTTTATAGGCACCTAGGTGTTTAACTATGTTATCTAGGCACCTAGGTGTATTGTAACGACTGAGATTTTTCATTATTTAGTCCTTAATTATTTGCTAGATTTGTAATTATGAGTAGTTTGATTAATTTGATGGATGTGATTAATTGTTACACATGAATGTAATGCGTACTTTATTTTATAATGACTCATGATAATTAATTAATCTAATTAACATACCCTAAAAGTCCTTAAATATGTGTTGGTAATAATTGGGGTGCGTTTATTAATGTTTAATAGATTTTTAAAATGTGTTAGTAAATTGATTAAAGACCCATTAAATAATTAAAAGCTCATAAAATCACTTAAGACCCATGTAGGAAATTCTAAATAGAGTTAGACCTTAAATATGAAACTTTAAAGTACTCTAAATAGAATTTGATATTAAATAGGAAACCTTAAAATATTCTAAATAGAATTAGATCTTAAATAGGAAACTTTAAAGTATTCTAAATAGAGTTAGATATTAAATAAAAAACCTTAAAGCATTCTAAATAGAATTAAAAATAAAATAGAAAATCATAAAGTATTATAAATATAGAGATCAAATTACAGAATTTTATGTAACTCTTATTACCTAATAACCTTAGAGGGAGAGATAGAGAAAAAAAAAAAATTCTAGAGAAGGAAAATTAGAAGAAGAATCTTAGAGTTTTTGGTTTAAAGGCTTAAAAAGAACGTAAGAGGAGTTTACGACACGACCGAATTTGGATTAGAGCTTTAGATTGAATCAAGGAGAGGAATTACATCAATTTTTATACGAAGATTAGAGGTATGGAGAAATAATATTGAGATTAATTAGAAACGTAGATAACATAAAAATAAAATAGGAATTAGGGTTTATTTCATTTAATGAATATTCTTCATATTAGATTGTTAACTTTTTATGCTTAATCGTAGGTTTTCGATGGTACACGGGGTTTCGTGATTGATCATGAAATTCTGTGCAAAATCCAGAATCTGTTCAAAATCCAGAATCTGTTTAGAATCCAGAATCTGTCCAAAATCTAAAATTCATGCAGAATCCGTAATCGTTCGTAATCCGAATCTGTAAAATCTAGAATCTCGAATTGAGAATCGTAGAATCCGTAATCATCCAAAATCCGAATCGTTGAATCCGAAATCTGCAGAATCCGTAATCTGCTCGTAATCCGAGAATCTGTTTAGAATCGATCAATGCGGAATCATCGTCAAGAATCCGTAATCTGCAGAATCCAAATTTGTTCGTTTGTTTAGAATCCAGAATCTGTTTAGAATCTAGAATCAGTTCAGAATTCAAAATCTGTTTGGAATCCAGAATCTGTCCAAAATTCAGAATTTATTAGGAATTTCAGAATTTGTCTAGGATGCAAGCAAGGAATTTCTATTCAAATATTGTTTATGTTTAATCATCATATTTAAATGTTTATTTATGTTCATCATTATTTTATTGCTTAGAATCCAAGCAAGTTAGGATGTTTGATTTACACAACTTGAAATAAGTAGGAATCAATAGAGATTACATATTTATGATGTGTTGAGCCTAAACAAGTGAAAAAGCTATTGCATGATCGATTGATTTTTAATTTTTCTATGTATGTACATTCATGGCATTCATAAAAGTGAAAAGATACGTTTACGATATGACACATGAAAATAAAATATTTCTATGATTATGATAGAATTCTTATGGGCTTATGCTAGAGGAATTAACATGAATAAAAATAACAAATAATAAAAGTTATGCATCCATGCATTAATAATAAGATTGAAGAGATGAAAAAAGTTTTTAATTTTAAGCTTACTACTTAACTGAAAAGAAGTTATGTGAAGGTTAGCATAGATACTAATCGAAAGATCAGAGAAGATTAAGATAATGATTAAGAAAGAGATAATCATGTCTATTATGTATGTCGATTCATAAGCATTAAATGCACAATTAAAAATAGCCACATAAAATTAGGGTAGAGACCCAAGCCATAATATTTATTTAGATTTAATGCTATGTTTCAGTTTCATTCTATTGCTTTACTTATTCTTTATGTCACATGTTATATTTATGTTATTGTTTGATTTTATGAGATGATTTGAGTTATGAACCTTTTCTATTAGTCTCATCATGTCTGGTCCATACCAGTTTACTTGGTAAATTGACTCATTGTTTGGGATTTCAGGGAGTACGGCTATACATGGAGAGGATAAAGTAGATGCGTCAATGATTGATGGAAATTCAGATTTGAGCGAAGAAGGATTTGAAGTTTAGTTTATAGGTTTTTCTTCATGCATTAGGAAAAATCTTAAGATGTTTATTTCAGATTATTTTTATGAACAAGTTCATATTAATGATGGATTATGCTTGATTTCAGTTTTATTTAATTTAATGAGTAAGCTTATAATATGGTATAATAGGTTATTATCTCATAATTTAGTATTGTTCTCATGATGATATAAAAAAAAAAAATTATGCGTGTACTTTTAATAGTTATTTTTCAGTTGCGTTTATATGCGGATCTTTATGGAATAATTGATTTATATAAGATCATGGAGATGCGATGTCTCCAAGTGAGCGCATTGATTCGGTGTGTGAAATTGGGGACGTCACAGTTATCTAGGCACGTAGGTGTCTAAGAATGAAATTTAGGCACCTAGGTACCTAAGTATATTTTCTAGGTACCTAGGTGCCTTACTATGATATCTAGGCACCTAGTTGCTTAAGAATGAAATTTAGGCACCTAGGTGCCTAAGTACGATATTTAGGCACTTAGGTGCCTAAGTATGATATCTAGGCACCTAGGTGCGTAAGTATATTATCTAGACATCTAGGTATCTAATTATGACATTTAGGCACGTAGATGTCTAAGTACGATATCTAGGCACTTAAGTGTCTTTGTATATTATTTAGGCATCTAAGTGCCTAATTACGATATTTAGGCACCTACATGTCTGACATAACTTAGGACTTTAAGTCCTATTTAGAGTAGGTTTGTTAAAAGGAATGACTATTTAGAGTAGGTTTTTTAAAAGGAAAGACTATAAATAGAATCCTCTTTCCTAATTCCTTTTATTAATTTATTTTTTTATCGGTATTCCTTCTATTAATTTATACTATCTGATTTTTGAGATTAAGTGGAAGAAAAGAGTTCCTGATTCCAAAAATTCTAAGTCAACAAATATTTTGTGGAAGTTTGTTTTGTTATTAATATATGGGATATGCTGTATGTGTGTGTGCGCGCATGCATTTGGGGGGGAGATGTGGGGTGAGGTGCTTGTAATAATAAATCTTCATGGGTTGCCCTGCCTAGTATTTCTTTCTAGCTGGTCTCAGGACTAGCACATATGCTACAGATGTATCCAAAGAACTGTCAAAGTTACCATACTATATGATGTAATAAAATTGTATTTAAGGGCAAACTAATAATCAATCAAACTTACATTCAAAATTCTGATGTAACTTAACATTTTTGAATGATAAAATATGTTAATTATCCATAAAGCCATGCCAGTTTGATGTATGGAATTTTAACAAGAGGGGAATAAGAACATTTTTTTGAGCTAATTTACAAGCACTATTTACTCAAACTTTGCATAGGGATGTGTGCATGTCACTATGTAATCAATTCATATTTAAGGACAGCGCATCATCATCATCATTATCATCACAACCTTTATCCCATCTATTTGGGGTCGGCTTTGTGAGTCCTATTTCTCAACTTATTTCTGATCAACGCAAGTTCTATGTAACTTTGCAGTCCTTAATGTCCCTTCTCATTGCTTCCCTCTAGGTCTTTATTGGTCTTCCTCTTCTCCTACTTACTTGTACTTATAGCATCTCAACCCATCGTACAGGGTCTGCTTCTGGCCTCTGATGAATATGTCCAAACCACCTCAAGCAATATTTCATAATTTTTTCCGATATAGGTGCCACTCTTAAATTCCTCTTATGTACTTGTTATGAATTTTATCCTTTCTTGTTACTTAACACACCCATCTCAATAGACGCATCTCGGCCACATGTATTATATCTTCTAGTTGCTTTCATAGCCCAACATCCGTACCATATGATATGGTAGGTCTAATTGCCGTTTTATAAAAACGTCCAGTCAATCTAAGTGGAACTCTTGGGTCGCACAATACTCCGTTTTCTTCCCTCAATTTCATCCAACCTGCATTAATCCTATTTGAGATGTCATCTTTAAATCCGTAAAGTAGAGCCTAAACAGTGAAATTTATGGCATTGTGGTACAAAATGATTTTCTATTTTTAACAAAATCCTCCTTCGGGCTATCATGTTCACTAAATTTGCACTCCAAGCATTCGTCATTGTTTTGCTACTTTTTAAACCTCCTAACTTATAGGTGTTTCCCCAAAATTCCAGCCTATCATTATTTCTTTCCTTGTTTGAACAATTAATACCAAGTCATTTGCAAATAACATGCATAATGAAATCTCATATAGTATGTAGGGTTCACGCATCCATGATCAGGGCAAACAAATAAGAGCTCAAGGCAAATCCTTGATGCAACCCAGCTCTAATAGAGAACTCACTCATCTCTCCACACGTCATTCTTACACTAGTTACTGCCCTCACATACATGTCCCTTATTTAAGGAGAGTCAAACTTCTAAATTAAATATGATGAAATGCTAGTTTGCCGAAATTAAATTAAACTAAATTAATTAAGCAAAACATCTCAAAATGCTCGCATTAACTTAGGATTTCATAGATTTTCACTTGGATGATCACGTTTGATTCAGGTAGGGTCCTGATGAGTAGTGAAATATGATGATATTTCACCCCTAAATACCTATATTTAGCCGTCCGATGAAGGCTATCTGATGAGATTTGCTAGATTTGAAGTGTTTCAGGTAAATACAGTCCAAGTTTCTAAAACAGCCCAAGAATCCCGAAAATAATGTCAAAACACTGCTATTTTGGGTCATTGAGAACTTAGTGCGACTTGCAGCTCAATTTGGACCTTCAAGACGTCAGATTCAGGAAATTGCTAAAACATAAAAGTTGTAGAGCTCGTCGTCAGCTTTCCAACGCTTCAAGAATCACCTCAATCCGAGTTCGGTACAGAAAATTATGAGCAAAATACCGAGGCAGTATCTGATGCAAAGCTAGGCGGGAATTCACGAAAATTACTCTTAGATGTCAATCGAGAGAGGTATTAGGGTTAGGCTATTATAAAAAGGGAAGCCACGAGTTTCTTAGGAATTATTATTTTTGCAATTAGAATATTATTCATTCTTTATTTTTAGTTTTAGGGCTCTTCACTTTGGGGGAATATTTTCTTCATCTTTTCAAGTCTTCTTCTCCTTCTTCTAGGGTTTATTCAGTGAGATTGTACTGGATTTGCATTATTTTCTCTCGAGAAATTCATAGATTGTATTTAGGAAAAACAATTGCAAATATCTTTTGGAAGAAATAAAGAGGAATGACTTTGAAAGAAAAGGAGATCAAACACCAAAGATGAGCGCTAAATCGAGATCGGGAAGATGCGATCCCCGATAAGTACCCATGTTTATGATTAATACCGATCTATTATTGTTATCATGGAATCGTTTTGCTCAAAGTTTGTGTGATTGAAAATATTTTGAATGCTTTGTTATGACCGTTGATTCTTGCGTATCAAGCCGTAATCGCTAGATCCGGACTGCATGATCTAAGGTACGTAGAGCGATTATGTCTTGATTGTCGTGATCTAAATATCATGAGATACGCTATGCTTTTTACATGACTCATACCATGTTAAATGTTATGAGTCATTGTTTTTAGATAGGGTATATTGATGATCATATTTTATTTCAAGTCATTTTCTAGATGAATGATGGTGTGAATGATGATTTAATGAAGCGTGGGTTTTAATGATAGAAAAAGTGCGAATGCAGGGGTAGCATATTCCTTGATCTCATTTTAACATTGTTCGCACCTTTATCAGTAACTAATTGTTTAGATTAATTTATTTTTACGCATTTAGGAAAAGTGTGTTAAGTTTTGGTAAAATTGAATCGCCTTTGGTACTTCCTTAGGACGCTTTTAAAATCTCTAAAAAATTAATTAAAATTCACGTTTCCACTGTGGGTTCGACACCTGTTCTTGCCATCGCAATAGATCTTGTGCACTTGAGGTTACATTCTAAATCGATCAAGTTTTTGGCACGGAAATCGGTGAAATTTTGATTAATTCGGATAGGGATTTTTCTGTTTTGAGTGTTTAAAAAAAATAAAAATAAAAAAAAATAATAATTATTAAAATTTATTTCCCTTATTTTTCTCTCTTTGATAAGATTTTGTGGAGTCTTTTTAGGAAGTTTAGATTTTTAGGATACCTTCCTTAGGAAATTTAGGAAGTAGAGATTTTTAGGACTTCTTATTTTAGATTTGGTAGGACTCTTTTTCCTTATTTTCCTCTTTTAGATATTTTTAGGATTTTCTAAATTTAGTCATTAACTTTTGTGGGACTTTTGTTTTAGGATTTTTAGGAATCTTTCATTCTTCTCCTTATTTTTCTCTTTTAGGAAAGATTTTATAGGATTTTCAATTTTAATTTTTAATTTTCGAATTTAATAAAAAAAAAAAAAAAAAAAAAAAATTTAATTAATTTAAATTCGAATTTTAATTTTAATTTGAATTTTAAAAAAAAAAAAAAAAAAAAAAAAAAAATTTTTAATTTAAATTCGAATTTTAATTTTAATTTGAATTTAAAAAAAAAAAAAAAAAAAAAAATTTAATTAATTAATTAATTAATTTAAATTTTAATTTTAATTTTAATTTGAATAAAAAAAAATTAATTTAAATTTGAATTTTAATTAAAAAAAAAAAAAAAAAAAAAAAAAAAAAAGAAGAAATCTTTCCTGCTGATATTGGCTACTGTTTATCATCTTTGTTTAAATCGTTTGAAGCAGAATTTTGTGGGTTTGTTGTGGATTCTTCAACCCTGTTTGTGAGTGTTGGTGTATGAGCTTTACTCGTTCTCATCACCCACATCTGCTCTGCTTAATCTTGAGATCGAAGAGCTTGTAGAGAGAATCAAGAGTCCGGAGGAATCAATATCAACAAAGGAGACCATGGCGGACCAAAGGCAAGAGAGAGAGAATAACAACAATGGGAATGTCAATAATGGAAATAATAGAACAATAATTTTGATGAGGGCCCTAGAACACCGGAGTATTATAACGATCCTGGTTTTACGAGGATCGGAATGTATTATACATGCTCCCATTCCGGGAACCACTATGAATTCAAATCGAATGATTCAAATGCTACCAATTTTCCATGGGTTAGCAAATGAAAATCCATCGCTCACTTAAATGAATTCACTGGGGTATGCAAAATGTTCAGAGTCCACAATGTCACCGATGAGATAGCGAAGCTCACTCTTTCCGCTCTCTTTAAGAGATATAGGCAAAAACATGGTTCTATTCCTTAGAACCACAATCTATTCGAGTTGGGCAGAGCCGCATCGCCTTCCTTAAAAATATTTTCCCATGACTAAGGCCATTGAATTGCGTCGGAAGATCCGGTTCTTTTCCCAACAACCTCTGAAACATTCCATGAATGTTGGGAGCGTTTAAGGAATTGATCGAAGTTGCCCAAATCATCAAGTTCCAAGGTGGCAACAAGTCCAAAGTTTTTACAATGGTGATTCACGAAGAGAGACGCATGGTTGATGCATCTTGTGGTGGATCTTGTGCCACGAAGAAGCGGCGAATTTAATCAGGCATTGTTTGAAAAGTTATATCAAACTTCGATACAAAGTGAGACACCGAATGAACCAACTTGAACTGCACCTAAATCTCATGTGTTGACAAAAGGCGGATTGTACGATGTCAACAATAATGCCTCGAATCTCTCAACAAAGTTTGACATCTTTGTCAACAGATGAACATGTTGTTAGCTACCAAGCAAGCTAAAGCTCCATCACCCCCCCAGTGTATTCAATTTGTGACCACCGGTCATATGGCTAATGAGTGCCCTACTACCTTGTCATTCTTCCTCGATGAACCTAATCCTCAAGAGCGGTAAATGTGACTCAATCTTATCGGCGGGGTAGAAACATGTACTCCAATACCTACAATCCGGAATGGAAAAATCACCCCAACTTAGGATGGGGTGAATCGAATAACCGCCAGTAAACCAAAGAACATAGAGCCAACACAATGGGTGGACAACAACCTTTTCAACCAAATTTTCAACAAAATTTTCGTCCACAATGAATTTCGGAGAATTCTAATTTCCAACAATTCCAATTTCCAACAATGCTCAGATTATCATCCAAATTCGACTCTAAAAATCGTAATTTCAATCGAATCTTAATCAATCTCATGCCAAGATTGAAGATTCTCGATCGAAGAAAAGCTTATGCGAAGCATGCAATCTTTCAGAGATGATAATGGACCAAGTCGATCAATTGGCCAATCAAGCTGAGTGAGGAGGGTAGGCTCCCCAGCCAACCCATCAATAATCCGCGAGGCCAAGCACCATTTGACGCAGGACCATCGAATAGACAACAGTTGAAAGTCATTACGGTCTTTGAAGTGGGCGAGAGGTTGATAATCAAGTGGAAATGCACTGAGAAGCCGATGAAGAAAGAGAAGCGAGAGGAAAAGAATCGAGAAAAGAAAGGAGAAAGGAAAAGGAAAAGAAAGGAAAAGGAAAAGAAAGAAAGAGACAAAGAGCCGGAGATAAGAAAAGTGCAGAGCAAGGAGAGAGAAAGGAAAAAGAAAAGTAATAGAGGAAGAGTTTCCTTCAACCGTCCAACAAGGCGTGAAAAAGAATCGGAAATGGAATCACCTTATGTCCCAAAGGCACCATTCCTCAATGCCTAACTCCTCCATCTAGAATGGGAAAGGGACCGACAAAATGGAAGAAATTTCGAAACATTCAAGCAAGTAAAGATAAATCTTCCATTACTTGAAACAATCAAACAAGTTCCTGAGTACGCCAAGTTTTTCAAAGATTTGTGCACTCGGAAGAGAAAGGCACGTACTCACGTTTCAAAGAAAGTGTTCCTAACAAATCAAGTCAGTTCGATATTGCGATTGGAAACCCCACAGAAACTGAAAGACCCTGGAGTCCCAACTGTTCCATGTGTCATTGGTGGGCAATCAATTGGAAAGGCGTTATTGGATTTGGGAGCAAGTGTTAATCTGATCCCATACACAATGTACGGGAAACTCGGATTGGGTGAATTGAAACCCACGACGGTCACACTCCAACTGGCAGATAGATCAGAAAGAAGACCGAGGGGTGTTATCGAGGATGTTTTGGTTGGAATAGACAAGTTTGTCTTTCCAGTGGACTTCGTTGTCTTAGACATGGAACCACCTGCGAAATCAATCAATCAAGTCCCAATTATTCTTGGACGTCTGTTTCGCCAACGCTTAGCGCTTGCATTAATTGTCGACGGGAGTCATGGGCGTTTCTTTTGGAAACATGAAAGTCGAACTTAACATATTCCATCGATGAACCATTTCCCTAATGAGGATGAGGTCGAATGTTTTTACATCGATCAGATGGACGAAGTGGTGGATGAAGCATTACCATCAATGCTCACCAAAGAGGAATTTGACACTGCTTTGTTAGCCATCTATGAGGACAAAGGGCTTGAAAGGAAGCGTCGGAAGAGAAAAGTCAAATTCATCATGTCAAGATGATAACTTATGTGAAGTTGTGACTAAGGTAGAACCACTACTACCTCGAGGTAAAGGATGTCTTGACTCCATCAATTGGCACCACCAACCGTGGAATTGAAACAATTGCTGAGTCCCTCAAATATGCTTTTACGGGACCGAGAAACACTTCCAGTGATAATTTCATCCACATTATCGCAAGAACAAGAGAATGATTGGTTGAAGGTCTTTGAAAAGAGCACAAGGAGGCCATCGGATGGACCTTAGGCGATCTCAAGGATTGACCCATCAGTATGTATGCATAAAATACATCTGGAGGATGAGAGTAAACCATCGAGGGAACCACAGAGGCGACTTAATCCGAACATGCAAGAAGTCATTTTAAAGGAAATCATTAAACTCCTCGATGCTGGAATCATCTATCCGATCTCTGATAGTGAATGGGTTAGTCCAGTACAAATCGTTCCGAAAAAGTCTGGAATTACAGTGAAAGAAACTACGGAGGGAGAATTGGTGCCCACTCGTGAAACTACTGGATGGCGTGTGTGCATTGATTATCGAAAATTGAACACAGCCACCAGAAAAGATCATTTCCCCCTTCCGTTCATTGATCAAATTCTTGAGAAGTTAGCTGGGCAAGAGTTTTATTGCTTTCTTGATGGTTATTCGGGATACAATCAAGTGTGCTTTTCGGTGATCAAGAGAAGACAACATTCACGTGTCCATATGGTACGTTTGCATATCGAAGGATGCCATTCGGCTTATGTAATGCTCCGGCCACGTTTCAACGATGTATGTTGGCCATATTCGGACATGATCGACAAATTCATCAAGTCTTCATGGGCGACTTCTCGGTTTTGGAAAACATTTGATTCTTGTTTGAATCATCTTTCACAGTGTTACAGCGTTGTGTAGATTCCAAACTTGTTCTCGGTGGAAAAGAGCCATTTTATGGTTCAACAAGGAATTGTGTTGGGGCATATTGTTTCAACGAAAGGAATTGAAGTTGATAAAGGCGAAGGTCGACTTAATTGCAAATTTACCACCTCCTAAAGTGTTCGACAAATTCGATCATTTTTGGGGCATCTTTGGATTTTATAGAAGATTCATTAAGGATTTTAGCAAGGTGGCTAAACCATTGTGCACTTTGCTTGGCAAAGATGTTCCTTTTGATTTTGATGAGGATTGCATAAAGGCATTCCTAAAATTGCGTGAACTCTTATCAAATGCACCAATAATCCAACCACGGATTATTTTTACCATTCGAACTCATGTGTGATGCATCGATTATGCGATCGGATTTGTCTTAGGGCAAGGGTGAATAAATTACCTCACGTAATTTATTATGCTAGCAAGACATTAATTGATGCCCAATCAATTACACCACCACCGAGAAGGAATTATTAGTATGTTCGACAAATTCCGTTCCTATTTGCTTGGATCGAAAATAGTGGTCTTTTTCGCACTCTCGCTTTGAAATATCTTTTAGCAAAGAAGGATGCAAAACCAAGGTCGATCCGTTGGATCCTCCTTCTCGAAATTCAACTTTGAGATTAAAGATAAAAGGGGTTGAGAACGTTGTGGTGATCATCCGCCAGAATTTCGCTAAGAATCATCTATACGAGACCATCGTGACACATTTCGGATGAACATTTGATGGCAATTGATGTAGTGGTGCAAAAGTTCCGTGGTTTGCTAACATCGTGAATTATCTCGTCCATGGCGAAATTCCTTGAGTGGGGTAAGAATGATAAGAATCTCTTTTCTCCCAAATAAAATACTATTTAGGATGAACCATATTTGTTTAAATTCTCGGATCGGATCATTAGGAGATGCGTGCAAGGACGAGCAACTAAGCGTCCTAAATTTTTTGCCATCTTTGGGGCTGTGGAGGCCATTTTGAGATGAAGACCGCAGAAAATCCTTCAAAGCGGATTCTCGGCCCTCAATCTTCGTGTGTTGCTCAATCAATCGCAAGGAATGCCAATTGTCATGACACTTGGCAATATTTCCTGACGAAATATGATGCCTTAATCCAATTACGATTGTTGAAATTTTCGATGTTTGGGGGATTGACTTTATGGGTCCTTTTCCACCATCCTTTGGGTATTCATATATTCTGGTGGCTGTTGACTATGTCTCCAAATGGATTGAAGCTGTGGCAACCCGATCAAATGATCACAAGGTTGTGGTCAAATTTCTGAGAGAACATGTGTTTAACCGATTCGGGATCCCAAGAGCAATCATCAGTGATGGCGGTTCGCATTTTTGCAATAGCCATTTTGCCACTTTAATGAAGAAGTACGACGTCACTCACAAAGTCGCTACGCCGTACCATCCACAGACTAGTGGTCAGGTGGAAGTGTCTAACCGGGAAATCAAGCGAATTCTAGAAAAGACGGTACGACCGGATAGAAGAGATTGGTCAAACCGGCTATCTGATGCTTTATGGGCCTATCGTCGCATTCAAGACACCGATCGGAATGTCTCCCTTGAAATTGTCTCTGACGGAAGGCATGTCATCTTCCCCGAATTGGAGCATAAGGCATTACGGGCGATCAAGCGATTTAATTTCGATATGCAAGCGGCGAATTCGAATCGAAGGTTGAGTGAATTAGAAGAGTTACGCTACGATGCGTATGAAAATTCAAAGATGTACAAGGAAAGGTACAAAAAGTTGCACGATCAATTAATTTCTCGGAAGGAGTTTCATGTTGGCCAAAAAGTTTGGTTATTCAATTCCCGACTTAAGCTTCATCCTGGGAAATTGAAATCTAGATGGGAAGGCCCGTTTCAGGTTGTTTCCATTAGTGAGCACGGTGCAATTGAAATTCAAAGCCTCGAGGACAATCGAGTCTTCAAAGTGAACGGGCAAAGACTCAAACCAATGTTTGAGCCGATGATGATTGATTTAAGATTGAGGCAATGCACCTTAGTGATCCAGATTCTTGATCAATGAGGAGCTCGAGCTGTCGACACGTAAGCTCAGGGCTGGCTGGGAGGCAACCCAGTGTGTTTTATTTAGGAGTTGGACACAGGTTTAGTTTAGGATTTAGGATTTATCTTTCTTTTCGTATGTTTAGTTCTAGAATATTAGTTTTTAGTTTAGTTTAGGTTATTTTTAATTTCCAAATTAGTGTAGCCACATTACCTTCAATCTATTTTTGGTCATGTTCTAATTTGATGCCCATATTCTCTGCACCTGATCTTTGTGTTGAGGTACTTTTCAACGAGGTTTGGGGTACCTACTTATTTCAAACAATGAGGACATTGTCATTTTAGGTTTGGGGTATGTATGATTATCTATCTTTCATCACTTATTTTGATTTTCTTTGAAAAAAAAAAAAAAAATTTTTGGAACCATCATACATGATTTACTTTGCAATAGTTTTCAAACTTTAGTTGATGATGCATGTGAATTTAATTTTGAGAATATTGATGTCATATTTTGAATACTTGTATTTAGGATGATGAAGCTTAATGTGATAATTTGTGGATGACTCAAATTCATGCTTAGAATTTTTGCACTTATACCAAGCTAAGACTTAGAAATCGATGAACTATTTTGAGCGTTGAATCTTAGGTTCTTAGTGGAGACTAAACCCGATAGCTTTAGAGCTAATTTCCGTCATTGATGAGTGAATATATAAACTGGAGTTTTCTTTGAATCTGAATTATTTTGCATAATCTCATACATTTTATTTTGGCTTGTGACTTTTGATATCAAATTCATATTATTGTGTTAGAAACGTCTTGTATATCTACTCAAGACAAATAGGCAAGGTTACCATCTTTTAAGGAAATGATTGAAGGCCATCTTTGGCTCGTTTGTGCTTAAAATGCCCCACCTCATATAAATTTATCCTTCTAGTACCCTTTGAGCCTATAGAAAATTTACCCTTATACATTCTTTGATAAGCCACGTTAACTTTAACCCTTCACAATTTACGAAAATTTAGCTTTACCCTTCTTATTTCCGAGAAATTAGGACGAGGGATGAAAATGAGCGAAAGAGAGTAAGTGGAGAGATAATGAGTTATGGTGTTTCTTGAGAGTGCAAATATAAAAAGAAAAAAGGGAGAAAAAAAAAAAAAAAAAAAAAAAAAGGAATGAAAATGAGGTGCTTCAAGAAAAGGAAATTCAAAAGAGAAAAAGAATGAGAAAAGAAAAATATTGAAAAAAAAAATGGTGAGAAATTAGAAAAGAAAAAAAGAAAAGAAGAGAAATAAAAAAAAATAAAAAAAAAATCGAAGTTAGTTCCTTTTCCAATTTCTGAAATTTTGAATCACAATTCCCTTTCTTTCTTACCCTTACGAGCCCCATTACAACCCTACAAAAGACCTTCATGATCCGATCTTGCATTGGTAAGCTCTTGTGGAGAGTCAATATATAATACTTATGACACTTGATATGACATGCTTAGGATATACAAGTATCTGTTCTTATGAGATTTATTTTGTTCATTGATTGTCGTGTTTCATTTATCATGTGAGACCTTTTATTTGCTTTGTATTGATCTCTCACATGTGTGCGAAAACTTACCAATCATCGAGTGATTTTATTTTGAGAGTATACCTAAAGTGAGGATTGAGTCAAGACAACGGATCCGATGATTTCCGTTGGACTAGTTAGAGATGGATGAATCTTGGTTTTGGTATGCACTACGTTTAAGCATGAATGGAAGAGTTATCTAACGGTTTGGAGCATTAGACTAATTTGAATGGATATTGGTATGATTAGTGTAACATTGTTATTTAAAATTGAGAATTTGCATGTTGAATTGATTATTGATTTTGAGCTTTGAAGTTAAATATATGTTATAAAAATCAGATTTTGAAAACTCAATTTTCTGATGGTTTGAAATTTTTGAAAGTTTGTGGGTAACTTCACGCAAACCCTCGGGAGACACAACTCCTCCACTAGGGATCACCTAGGGGTTTAAAGGCTTTTTGCACATGCTAAGTGCAATGCGTGTTCCCTACAGTGGCATTTAAATTTTAGGAAGTTAGTTTGATTTGCTTTATATTTGTATCATTCTCTTTGCTCGAGGACTAGCAAAGTGTAGGTTTGGGGGTGTGATGAGTAGTGAAATATGATGATATTTCACCCCTAAATACCTATATTTTGCCGTCCGATGAAGGCTATCTGATGAGATTTGCTAGATTTGAAGTGTTTGAATAAATCTGGTCCAAGTTTCTAAAACAGCCAAGAATCCCGAAAATAATGTCAAAACACTGCTATTTTGGGTCATTGAGAACTTAGTGCGACTTGCAGCTCAATTTGGACCTTCAAGACGTCAGATTCAGGAAATTGCTAAAACATAAAAGTTGTAGAGCTCGTCGTCAGCTTTCCAACGCTTCAAGAATCACCTCAATCCGAGTTCGGTACAGAAAATTATGAGCAAAATACCGAGGCAGTATCTGATGCAAAGCTAGGCGGGAATTCACGAAAATTACTCTTAGATGTCAATCGAGAGAGGTATTAGGGTTAGGCTATTATAAAAAGGGAAGCCACGAGTTTCTTAGGATCATTATTATTTTTGCAATTAGAATATTATTCATTCTTTATTTTTAGTTTTTAGGGCTCTTCACTTTGGGGGGAATATTTTCTTCATCTTTTCAAGTCTTCTTCTCTCCTTCTTCTAGGGTTTATTCAGGGTAGATTGTACCTAGGATTTGCATTATTTTTCTCTGAGAAATTCATAGATTGTATTTAGGAAAAACAATTGCAAATATCTTTTGGAAGAAATAAAAGAGGAATGACTTTGAAAGAAAAAGGAGATCAAACACCAAAGATGGCCTAAATCGATGGATCGGGAAGATCACGATCCCAGATAAGTACCCATGTTTATGATTAATACATGATCTATTATTGTTATCATGGAATCGTTTTGCTCAAAGTTTGTGTGATTGAAAATATTTTGAATGCTTTGTTATGACCGTTGATTCGGCGTATCAGCAACGGTAGTAATCGCTAGATCTGGACACCAGTGATCTAAAGTAGAAAGCGATTATGTCTTTGATTATGCGTGATCTAAATATCATGAGATCTATGCTTTTACATGACTCATACCGCAATGTTAATTTGAGTCATTGTTTTTAGATAGGGTATCTTGGGATTGATGATCATATTTTATTTCAAGTCATTTTCTAGATGAATGATGGTGTGAATGATGATTTAATGATGGCTAGGTTTTAATGATAGAAAAGTGCTGAATGCAGGGTAGCATATTCCTTGATCTCATTTTAATATTGTTCGTAGATTTATCAGTAATTAATTGTTTAGATTAATTTATTTTTCTGCATTTAGGAAAAGTGTGTTAAGTTTTTGGTAAAATTGAATCTGCCCTTTGGTACTTCCTTAGGGACGTTTTTAAAATCTCTAAAAAAATTAATTAAAAATTCACGTTTCCCTGTGGGTTCGACACCCCTGTTCTTGCCATACTGCAATAGATCTTGTGCACTTGCAAGGGTTACATTCTAAATCGATCAGGTCCAGCTCGATGTGCTATATCTGTTAGCTTCGCAAAAGGGGATTCTAGAGATAGAACTCTAGTTGCTTCCAGATTAGACTGTCATTCTTCGAGCAAAAGTGGAATCACTGGTTCTTTTAGGGCTTGTGATTCATATTGGTTTAATGTCTTAGGTAAAATCTAGCGTTTAGGATTTTCAGGATATTCAAAAAAGTAATGATTGAATTAGGTTTTATGAGATCAGTAAACGAAACAGAGATAAATAGAGAGATAAAGATAAAAGCTAGGAAATTGTGGGCTTCACACCCTTGACTTCACCCCAAACCCTTCACGAGAGAGAAGATTCACTCTTCAACATAGCTCATCTCAAGCTGAAAGCAAATAGCTCTTTCATTCATCAATAATCAATTGCCTATTACAAAGTTTTTAAGGACCTTATATAGTGGGCCTCAAAAGAAGAAAACCCTAAAACAATAAAGCACGAAAATGACAAGTTTACCCAAGAAAACTAAAATTCCGCCTTTTGACGGACCTGACTCTCGTGAAAAATTGATCGATCGATTCTAGAATCGATTGATTTTATATAATAAAATTGCTTGAAGCCATGGCCTACAGTCGATCGATCGAAAGTTTGGAACTAATCGATTAATTGAGAAGAAAAGTTCGCCAAAAGTTAAGCGTCCCCTATCCTCAATCGATCAATCAAATACTGGGATCAATCGATCGATTAATGTATGCATCAATTCTTTCCAATTCTTCAATTCTTCCGGGAATCGGATGTCCCCATCAGTTATGGTTCCCTTTCCGTTCATTCTGATGCTGGTACACGCGATATGGCCCAAAGTCGATATCCATAGTGTCGGTGTCCTCGTCACTGAGCCTATTTGTCACCCTCCAAGGCCACTTTTTCATTTCTTCTTCTTACGTTGTTTCTTCTTATGTTGGAAAATCTGTTGCGACTCAAATCCAACGCCATCGATCTTGATGTCCCCCATCAGTTATACATTTCATATAAATTTATATTTGCTTCATCATTTTCCATTTAAAATCTCAAGTGGTCAACCACTAATATACTTTCAAAACCTTGTCGACATCCAATTTTGATTAAGCCCGGAAAGATAAGGCTCAAAGCTCTAAAGAATCATAAGACAAGTTAGTTCTATCAAATACTGTAATTAGGCAAGGAGCACTTAGGGTTTTAACTTGACAGCCATCATGAAATATTTGGTCCAAGATGGAAACTATGAAGATGAAATTTTAATTGTGAAAAGACTGCAAACACTAAGAATTGCAAACAAATTAAATATTTTTCATTCACAACTGATTGTATATAAGGAAATAACTTTATAACACACATAATGTCGCACAAACCTGAAGATACTCAAAGATAGTGGTAAAGGGAAGCTTCAGCAAGTGGGATTTTTCCATTGCCTCTAAAAAAATATATAGGTAAAAAAAGCCATCACTCATTTTTTCACCCTCAGAACAAATCTTGTGCTGAAGGATTAGCCTATCCAAGAGAAAGGTCTACCAAGAGAATAGATTATGAAATGGATTTGGATGATTCATACAGAATGATTTTCTCTAATGGCAGTCTTCACTGCATCAGCATATGACTGGCGTACTGAGATACCATAAAATCCAATGAGAAAGATATATAACATCATAACAAGTAGAAGTAATGACAGAACCAAAAGAAAAAGAATGAAAAAAAAAAATTACACATTAAAAGCTTGTCTGGAGTTCATATAACAATATATAAGATTGTAACAAATGGAAGTAGCCCTTTATGACAATTTCATTATGATTATGGAAATTTCCCTTGACACCCAAAAGGCCAGAATTTCTAAAGATGCTACACCATTGAAATTTACTTTAAAGGCCCTTCAAGTTCATCCATTGCTCTCTTATAATCTCTCTTCTTACTTACGATCAGGTTTGATGAGATTATAGTGGTGAAGATTTATGTAGAAGAATAGGAAGCAAGGGAAAGAAAGATTCCCAAAGGAGACAAAATAAGTAGCATGTTGAAGAAGTCAAAAGACAAAGTTATCACATTCTATTTTCATTTGTTATATCAATCTAGCTAACAATATATAAAGCCATCGCTCATTTATAGGATAAGAGGACGGTTGCACAGGGTACAACCTGAGTTGGCTACTCCTGGCTTTGTTACCATTTAAATGTGGATAAATATTGATGAAGTATAATCTATACAGAACAATAATGTCATGTAATCATGATACTCATTTCTTAACAATTTCTTTGTGGACCAAAGTTAGCTTGGCTAATTGACAACCTTAATTCATCCTTTTTCTTGTTTTTCTGTATCCTGATGTGATCCACACATGATTGCCACTTGAAAGGGTACTACTTTTCACACAAAACTAGCAAAACCTATAGGAAAGCTGAAATTAGTCACCCAAGGTAGTTGACTTAAGGAATATCTCACCAAAATTCCTCTGCTAGTGAACCCACGGGAACACATAGTACTAACCGCAGCTAGTAAATTCAAAAAACTCCAAACAAAATATTTCATTCAACTCTAAATTAAATTCCAGCATTATTGGTCGTCAAATAGGCTTTTACAATGCATAAATTAGAAATCCTAGACTAACTTAATTCCCATTTTAAATAAAGAAATATCCTATTTTTTGTAAACAATAAAATAAAGTCCTAAATAATATAAAAATTAAACCTACATTTAATAAATAAAAAAAATTCTATTGGCTAAAATAACATAATAAAAGAACTAATCCTAATTCAACTATAAGTCTTGAAATTCGTCACATTCAGTGTAGCCTTCGAAAACTGATCATATCTTCTTCCATACTTGTCGGAATTGCACATTTCATAGCTCGTTGAAAAGCTACTTCAATAAGTTTTTAAATAAGTACAATTTCGTGTCAATCTAACATTATTTGAAACTTGAAAATAAGCCAAACATAAAAGTGACGTGACTGAAAGTTGAAGACTCTGCGATTGTTCGATCAACAACTTTTCAACAGCACAGTTCAGATTTTTTTTTCTTTTCTTCTGTTGACTTTTCTCTCATTATCTCCGTTCTTCTTTCTTGGATATTGCAGTAAATTAAAATTTTGCACTGCATCTTATTCCTCATGTGTTCTGGATATTTACAATGTATTTCCATACATATGCTTAGATTTTAGGGTAATACACTTGCATGCTAATAATATATGCAATTTGAATGCATCATTCATAGTTTGGAAATGTGCACATGTCAGGTAGTTTGGAGTCCTCGTATATCATGCCCACATACAAAAACGTTCATGCCAACATCCCCTACTGTGTTACTTCATTCGCTTGTGACCCATTGAACCACAAACCGATTCGCAGTTCAGTCGGTCTGGTTCGGCTGAATAGATTTGGCCATATAATTTCTCTTTCTTTCTTTTTTTAGTATGCAAACAAGGGGAGAATCGCCACACTATTAAGTTCTTGTTACATTCAAAGAGCAAAACTATTAAGTATATTTTCATCTAAACTCATCCTATTCCTAGCGAACCAGATTTGCTCAACAGTACGAGTTGTGAATTGCGAACCTGAATCCAAAATGAGCAAACCACAAAGTAGTAACATAGATCCCATAGACCAACATGAATACAATTACCTCTTTATACACAAAAACAATAAAATCAAATAAGATCAAATCAAATCAAATCAAAACGTCGTCTTGAACTAGAAGCAACACTGAATGTGTATAACAAAAAATTCAGGGATCCAACATAACATATAACAATAGAAACCAAAACCCTCGATACAAATTTATTGATTCCATTAACTTCTAAAAGATTATAAAGTTTACAGAAATGATATGTAGTTGAAGAAATCTGCAAACCTTGAACAGTGGAATCCTCAGTAAGCTCAAAACATTCAACCAATGGATCTTCTGGAAGAGATCTACAGTATGATTGGTAGGTTCCTCTACAGAAAAAAAAGAATTATGATTATTAAATAACAACAAACAATGATGGGAGAATTCTCTCACACCAAAGTAATCACATATAGAATATGATATAAGTAGCATTTCACCGTCGATGGAGAAAAATAACTGCATATCCAGCCTTCAGAAAATACCTGCAAGATTACCCACAAGTTTACTTTCCCGAAAGCAGTTTGAAATCGACTCCACAAGATATAAATATTAAGGTAAATGTACTCTATAGATGTTGCTCCTCGATGTCCTAAGCTAAAGTTATCAATATAGCGTACGCAGCGCTGCTCAAGAGGCACAGTGGTACCACCAGAAGTCACACAAACAACTCGGATAAGTCTCCCGTTTCCTGAAGAAGTCTCAAACCAAAGGTCAACAATATTAAAAGATTTAGTATAAGGTACCAACCAGAGTGCCACCAGTGGCGCTGAGGTCAATCTCAAAATGACAACCCTCATAAATGTGAGGATAATTTTGAGTGAAAAATCCGTGAAAGGGTAAAAAATGATCTTTCACTGATTCACATGCTCATAAATAGCAGTGCATGTCCCGAGGCTTGACCCTTTGGGACAAAAGGACATTGACCTGAGTACTAGTGCCAGTGGCAACACTCGGGTCAATCTCAAACAAACAACCCTTATAAATGTTTTGATAATTTTGAGCATATAAATCAGTGGAAGGTTTTGACATTTCACTGATTTGGTGCTCATTAATAGTACTGCTCATCCCGAAGTTTGACCATTTGGGGAAAAGGAGACTGAGCCGAGTACTACTACTAGCACTCAGATTGGGTACCTAACACCAGATCGTATTACAAGTCATCATGGTCATTGTCATCCCATTCTCCATCTATTTGGGCTTTCCAACCACATTAAAGATGATAATACAAACATGTTATCAAAACCCGGCCGATACTGATACAATTGGTTTCGCTAAGAACCGATACTAATACCACCCTGACACAGGTATCGGGGTGGTATCGGAATCAGTATCGGTATTGGCCGAGATACTGACCGATACAATTTTTTCTTCATTTTTTTCAAAGAAAAAAATAGTGACCCATGACACAATAAATTAAATCATTATAAACTGACATTTTCTTTCCCAGATAAATAACTGAACTGTAGCGTATAAACTAATAAATAATCCTACTTGCCTGAAGATTGAGAATTCTGATCAATAAATTCCTTAATTTCCCTAGAGATATTTAAACCATCTCTTAAAGGTGGAGCTGATCAAAGAAGGATTTAATATTTGCATTCCATGTTTCCTGTGGACCATCTGATCCATTACTCGAATCCATAGCGAAGGCCTAAGTCATGCTCATGTCAGAACTAGATATTCTAAAAGCAGCACAACATCAATTGCTTAAACAAAAGAAGTTATTTTCATCCATGAAGTAAAACGAAAGTAAGAAATGTATAAGAATTCAAACTTCAAATTATATAAACTTGAAGATCATAGTGAACTCCAAAGAATCAACCAAACCAGTAATTCAACCAGCGAAATGAAAGAAAAGTGGACCTTAAGACACAAAAACTAAAGCCAAATCATTCAATCTCATGAAAAGTAAAAAAGTAAACAAAAATAGAAATCGAAGTTAATTGACTGTGCAGTCTTCAGTGTTTCCGTTGGTAATCCAACCAACTAGCTTGAATTACTAAAGACCCGATACAAGAATGTGCACAGCTATGAATCCAATCTTATTTATTCCATAACAGTTTCTATCAAATTCAACTTTATTTTACAAAAAAAAAATAAAAAAATGAAGAAATAAAACCCTAATTATTGTCTCCAATCTTATTTAATCCATAACATACTACACCAAATTCAACTTCGTTCTGCAACAAAAAAAATGAAGGTATGGGTAAGATAGCAATAAGCCCATAGAGAAACAAAGCCCTAATTTTTACCGTTAGTACCCATATCACCATCAAACCCAAAACAAAGCCCTAATTTTTACCCTTAGTACCCATATCACCATCAAACCCAAAACAAAGCCCTAATTTTACCCTTAGTACCCATATCACCATCAAACCCAACAGGCAAATCAAGACAAAAGTACACATAAAAACCCAAATTTTCTTCTTTAATTTTTGGAAAAATTAAACTTATACAATAGACAAAGACATCTATGCATAAAGATGCTATGCTAGTGAAGCTTCAATTGAATCAATAATTAATTTTGAAAAACTTACCAACAAATTGGCAAATTTGCAACACGAATTTTGGGATCCTATTTGCTCTTGTTCTTCAAATTTCTCAAGGGCGTTTTATAGCCGTTGGATGCCGCCAATTTCACCAACAAATGGATGAGATCGTTCATGTAAAACTTACCCATGTAAGTCAGGCTGTCAATGGGTCGGGTCGAAGTGATGCCTGACCCGCACATAAACTTGACTGTCGGTATGTCGGGTCTGGTCGACTCCACCTGACCTTATATTTTATACATAAGTTGAAGGAAAGTAGGAATTTTCAAACGGGTTGGGCTTTCAGGTCAGCCATTGGGTCAGATCAATTTTTTGTCGGATTTCTTATATATACTCGGTCGGGTTGGGCATATGCCCTCTAACTTCCGAGCCATGGGCCGCCCTACCCACAACCTGCATTCACTTTATTTATATTTTTTTTGTTGGAACCTGCATTCACTTTATTAAATTGCTAATCAACATTTCTTTGTTCCTAAATTGACTAAAATGACCTTGTTAATGAATATATCAGAAAATTAGGAGTGCAAACGGGTCAGACTCAAGTCGAGATTTCTTGAGCCAAACCGATTCCTAGCTTCTAATGTAACCTAGTTAGCCAAACACGGCACGACCCAAAGTTTTTGACTACTCAGGTCAGATTTGGGTTGAGTGTTTCAATAAATGGACTGCCTAGTGTGACTTTGACTGGTTTGGGTTCAGGGTTTAGACCCATCCATTTCCATCTCTATATCTATCCCTGTAGTCCTAACATCAGACCATTGCATCCTGACAGTGGGCATTGGGTAGGGGTTCAGTCATTGATGAATTGATGAGACATTTGTCTTATGAACTCGTATTTTGTGCCCCGTTCATAGACCAAGGGGCAGTGCGTGGGTCAATCTTACATCGATAACTAAGTTAAAGTCCAATTGTTACCGATTAAGAGGCATCTAAATCCATGCAACTCTCAAAAGGTTCAGTACTGGTGTACAATATATTGACCCGTACACCCAATGCCAACTCTTTCATATTATGGGTTTGTACATTGTATTATGTGCCCGATCCATAAACTAATGGCTAATCTATTTATATATCCTAAGCTTAACTTCTTGACAGCCATGGTTGCAAATAATAATCTTCTAATGATTTTATTATATTTTAAAGGTAGGCAAAATTAATATTTTTTGTGTCTCGTCCTATTTCTGGCCTTCGCATACGTGTAAATCATAAAACCAAACTCTCTCTCTCAAAGTGATCCCCCTTGCCTCTCCCTCTCATTTGAGTTGATATCAGATGCCCTCACAATCATTGTCCACGATGCTTGAGGCAATCTCATATATTAAAATGGTTAATTCCTAGATAGTATATAATTATTTTCACTCGTTTTTGCACTCAAAATATTTGTGCATCATACAATTTCTGCTTTTATCACTCTAATATATATATATATATATATATATATATATATATATATATATATATATATATATATATTATGGAGGAATTTCTCTGCCCACGTGTAAGTCATAGATATTTTCTTTTTGAAGAAAAATTTCATAATTCTCGTTGTGTTGTTTCTCGCCTTTCTTGTCTTCCTTCATTGGTTAACACGAAAACCTCAACACTCTCTCTCTCTCTCTCTCTTATTTAGAGGCACACACAAGGTGCCCCACTCTACTTGTGGTCCTCACCTTTTTCTCTTAGGTTGTGTTTGGATTAACTCTTATCAGAGGAGCAGCCTACTTTCCTTCGGAGCAAATAAAATTTATTCTGATGGAAAGCAAACTGAGAGCAATTTTATTGCTTAATACAGCTCCCTGCCAGAGTGAATGAGGAATGGAGTTATATTATCAAACGTGAAAACAGTTTTCCATCATAGCCAAAAGAGCGAAATAGCTCCCCATAGAAGTTCCTGACTCCATACCTAAATACAAGCAGTGTCAATTATGCCCCAGGCAATCACATGTCAAAATGGACAATTCTTAGGTAGTATATAACTATTCTTTGCATTCAAAATATTTGTGCATCATATGGATTCTGCTTTTAATCACACCCATCGTACAAGTTCTTCAAACGCAAAAAATAAAAAATTGTTACTCCTCTCCAGGCGTCCCCACTTGCTTCTCTCACCGGTTGCCCTCGCTTCCCCCCTCTCTCATCTGGGTTTGTTACTAAATACCCGACATGAGTATTGTGAATGGTGCATGGATCAGCTTTCACTGATTTTACACTTAAAAACATTTGTGCATCACACAATTCATGGGTCGTAATTCCTCCATTGATTATATTCCTATGCATCGCACGAGTTCCTCCTTTGATCTCTCCTATGCATAACGCAGGTTCTCTACTAAGTGGTGCACCATTTAGGTGCCATGTGGTGCCACATAGTTCAACAAAATGAACAATTGAAACAGATTTAAAAGGTGGCATGGCAGATATTCATTTTGTGACAATTTTAGGCTCCACTTTGTAAGTGCTACAAAATAGCATACATTGGAACCTTTCAAGTTGGCTCACCTGTCCTAAAAAAAAAGTTGGCTCACCTGTCTTTCTCTCAATCGCTGCACACCTCTTGAATCTTCTACTCCCTTATTTATTTGATTTGATGTTTTTTCATCTCAATATTTGGGACATAGATCTAAGGATTATGATCTTTCAATCACACGGAAACACATTCCACTTTATGCTACATACACTTTACTTAGTAGAAGTAAAAACGTTGACTGATTTAAATCAGATGATGGAAATCATTTCTCATCCTCCTCTTTCATATAATAGCTCTTGAGATCACAAGCTTATCAGCAGATGAACATATTTTGATTACATATGACACACATCTCAAGCAGTGAATAAGATCATGGCATACCATGTAATGGTCAGACCACAAGCTCAAGATCTATCGTGCAGTGATATGATCATGGCATACCATCTAATGGTAAGACCACAATCTCAAGAATAAGATCTATTGTGCGGAAAGGGATAAAAAATGATCTCCATCATCTGATTGAAAGCACTCAACACATTTTTACGTTTTTACTTTGTTGAAGTGGAGTGGGTGTAAGTGTCTAACTAGCGTAAAGGGGTGTTGCAGTAGAACCAGCCTATTAATTATTTTGAATAGGAAATATTACCCTTATTTCTCTTGAAAGACGAAAGATCTCGGCCTTCTAACCTGCAAGTCATCAACTTCGAATTTCAAACGGTACGTTTTTCTCTACCAGAAAATTTTGAATTTTTTCTGAAGAAACACAGATCATCTTCTTCACTCATAGTTACCAACAATCAGTATCCTGCTACGATTTCTATTTTCTCCTTACTGGAAACCTTACTCTTTTTAGTAAAATTTTATAGAAGAATAAAAAAGTCAGAATATTTATTTAGGGTTTGTTAGGGCTATTGCATAGGCATATCATTTTTCCCATATTACCATTTAATTCCTGGAATTGGGTTTCTTTTAGCTTTTTTAATTTGAATTTTGTGTCTTCCTATGTCACCATTTTCCTTTATCAAAGTTCCTGCAATTGGGGGTTTTCGAGCTTCATCTCCATTTGGTTTCATTGGTTTCTTTGTTTTTCGTAGAAATCTAGCTTCACCTGGATCTCTGTATAGATTTCTTTCTTCTTCTAATTCAATATTTCCAATTCATTGTCTTGGTTTTTGTGGAATTTTTGGTGTGTCCACATCTCCATTTTTAAATATTTCAATTTATTCTTCTGGGGATTTCTCAATTTCACGTTTATCTGGACCACCACTGTCGGTTCGGTGTCACAGTTTTCGTAGAAACTTAGGTTTCCACGGGACGCCAAGTGCATCTATTTCAGTTAGTGGAGTCAGATTTCTTTCATGCCCGTCTTCTTTGGAAACTCTCTCATCCAATACAGTCAACGATTGTAGTTTAATCGATGGCCAGGATGAACATCTGGTACATTATTCCGATAAGATATATAATACTATTGTGGAGAGCACTGATACCGATCAAAGAGTTGAGACGGCTCTCGATGCAGTTGGCGTCGAATTGACAACTGAATTGGTTGATGAGGTTCTTCGTAGGCTTCGCTACGAAGAAAAATTAGCCTTTAGATTCTTCACATGGGTTGGGCACCAAGAAGGCTATACCCATCAACTGCAAACATATAATTATATGATCGATATACTGTCAAGTACAAAATACAAGTCGAAACAGTTCGGTATCGTATGTGACATGCTGGATTACATGAAGAGAAAGGAAAGGGATTCGGTACCCGTAGAGGTCCTCCTAAGGTTTTTGAGAAAGTACACGGAACAGCATCTGACCCATCTTCAGAAATTTACGAAGAAGAAGAAGATAAGGGTGAAGACACAGCCAGAAATCAATGCATTTAACTTGCTATTAGACTCTTTATGCAAATGCAGTCTGGTTGAGGAGGCCGAAGCCTTGTTTACGAAAGTTAAGAATAAGGTTGTTCCGGATGCCAGCACGTTCAATATTTTGTTTTTCGGATGGTGTAGAGTAAGAAACCCAACAAAAGGGATGAAGTTGTTGGAAGAAATGATTCAATTGGGTCACACTCCCGAAAACTTTACCTACAATACGGCAATAGATGCATTTTGTAGGGCAGGAATGGTGACGGATGCAACCGAACTCTTTGAGTTTATGAGAACTAAAGGTTCAATGATGTCTTCTCCCACTGCAAAAACTTATAGTATCATGATCGTGGCACTTGCTAAGTCCGATCGGATGGACGATTGCTTTAGACTTCTAGCCGACATGAGAAACTGTGGTTGCCTTCCTGATGTTTCAACCTACAAAGAACTAATTGAAGGGATGTGTTTGGCTGGAAAGGTCGAGGAAGCTTACAAATTCTTGGAAGAGATGGGAAACAAAGGTTACCCTCTGGATATCGTTACTTATAATTGTTTCCTTAAGGTTCTTTGCGACCTTAAAAAGGCCGATGAAGCGATGAAGCTTTACGAGAGGATGGTAGAAGTGGGTTGTGTACCCAGCGTGCATACTTTTAACATGCTGATTACGATGTTTTTCGAGATGGGCAATCCTGATGATGCATTTGCGGCATGGCATGAGATGGAAAAGAGACGATGCAGACGAGATATCGATACTTACTGCGTGATGATTGAGGGGCTATTCAGTAGTAATAGAACGGAGGACGCTTGCTTTCTGTTGGAAAGTGTAGTGAACAACAAGATGAAATTGCCGTATCAGAAGTTTGATGCATTTCTGTCACGGCTTTCTGCGGTTGGTGATCTCCAGGCCATCCATAGACTTTCAGAGCATATGAGGAAGTTTTACAACCCAGCTATGGCAAGGCGTTTCTCTATAAGTCAGAAGCGGAAGAGTATGAGTTTGAGAAGGAAGTAACTTGACCGAGTCGATATTAAATCGTCAAACAATAGAAGTACGATGAGGACCTAGCGGCTGGTGATTTGTTATGTTAGCAGCTTTCAGGTATCATTTTATGCCCATATCACATTAACAAAGTTTTTCGAACTCTTTGACAGGAGACCCCTTTTGTCTAACTGAGAGGAGTTCACTAATTGTTGTAACGGTCAGTATGCTCTCAAGGAATCCTCTAATTTCTAGGATTTGCAAGTTTAGCGTCCAGGAAATCCTCTGATTTGGTGATGCATTTTCATAAAATGAAGTACTTATTATGCGATTGATGGTCCTGATTTGTTGTTAATGCTGGTATCCATCTTGTACCAGCATTTTTGGGGGGCGATTTTATGAAACATAAGCAACTCAATTAAGTATAATTTATCATGCCTAGCACAAAAAACTTTATATTATTTCTCAAAAGCACAAGGAGAGATTCAAATCTTTGTATTGGGATTATTGAATGCAAATTGGAAGTGCAAAAGGTGAATTTTTTGTGGCATAGCAAGCCAAGCATTGTCATAATGTTGTAATTTTCTCTGGAGGCTGAAAATAAGTTTTGTTTATCAATTTTTATGGTAATTTTTCTTTAAGTGAATAGATAATTGCTGAGTAGTATGCTTTTACCATGGTGACTGTAAGCAGGTTCCACTGCTCATTTATCTAGAGAGAATTCATATTTACTCGGATATAATATTTTTTTCAACATGAAAGTATGTCACCTCATGCGTAATGGTGATAGCATAAATTCTGGTAAGGATTATTGGTTTCAGGGAGAAGGATCTATTGGTAGGTTATTGGGCTATTGATGATGTAATTTATCCATTTTAATAAGAGAACTAATTCAAATTTGATTTCCTGTGAATAGAACTTGTAGAAATAAAGTGAGTCGAAGAAGAACAGCAGCAGCAGTAGCAGTAGTATAGTAGTAGTAATAGGTAGTAGAGAGAGTTGCTTTGTGTCAATGTAGACAAGCTCACCCTTGTATGACGCAGGACGGTACCCTAAACTACGTGAATGATATGATTGAATTTGCCGAAATTAAATGGGAATTAAACTAAACAATGAAACTTGCAAAATATAACGAATACCTCAGGGTCTCATACTATTCCTTGGGAGAATCACGTATAATTCAGGCAGGGTTCAGTCCAGGCGCTAGATCCGTTAGGTTGCAGCGCAGATCGATCCTAGAGATAGAACTCTAGGTTTCTTTCCAGATTAGGGTGCTCACGATTCAATGATGGGATCACTGATTTTCTCTGAATATCAGGTGCGGAAGGTTTAATAACTCTACTGGGCTCTACGGTTGTTGAATCGGATCGATTCAAGGATTTAAAGAAGTTTAGGGTTTAGGATTTCACAAGAAGATGGTCGATTTAGGGTTGTAGAATCACGCAAACAAAGATAAAAGAGGTAGATAAAATTGTAGGCTTCACACCCTTGGCTTCGCACCAAACCCTTCTCGGGAAGAAGATTCACTCTTCGTAGAGGCTCATCTCAAGCACACATAAGCAAAAGCTCTTTTCATTCATAAATCAATCTCCTTAATAGAGTGTTTACAAGGCCTTTATATAGGCTAAGAAAACCCTAAACGAAATAAAACTCGCATTAAAAGAGTTCTAAAATAATAAAAGACTAAAAAAAAACAAATAAAAGAAAATTTTCGTCACTGGGCCCGCTCGAGCGAGGATTATAACCGCTCGAGCGAGGGCTCGCTCGAGCGAGCTTAAGTGGCCGCTCGAGCGAGGTCCCGCTAGAGCGAGGATTATAACCGCTCGAGCGAGGGCTTGCTGCGGCATTCTCCTTGCGGTTTCCAGAATATCTTCTCTTGCCTAGTTTTAATTTCCATTCCTCTTCTTCCGACGTCGGTACACGCGAAAAGGTCCATATCCGATGTCTACAATGTCGGCGTCCCCGTCATTGTATGAACTAGAACTAACCAACGTTACAAGATTAAATAAATACCCTGATTAAGTAGGGTGCACACCATAAGACAAAACTACTAATTACATACCATAAAACAAAAAAAGATGCATCAGTACACTAAATAATCGAATACTCCCCCTCAAGCTGGAGCATAGATGTCAACCACTTCCATCTTAACTAGTGTTTCCTGAAGAGCAGAACGCCCAAGAGTCTTAGTGAGAAAATTTGCTAACTGATGAGTTACGGACTGTAGGAGTATAGATGATGCCATCCATAATCTTCTTACACAGAAAATAATATCAGCTTCAATGTGTTTGGTATGCTCATGATGTACCAAATTCTCTACTATATCGATAGCATCCTGGTTGTCACAATAAGAGGCGTTGTTAAGGTAGGTGAAAATCCAGCTCATGGAGAAGAGAACACAACCACAATAACTTACAAGTACGAAGAGCCATATCCGTATACTCAAAACTAGATTTAGATACCACATGCTGCTTCTTGCTCCTCCAAGTGACCAGATTACCTCCTAGATAGGTACAATAGTCTGATGTAGATCTACGATCTGTAGGCACTCCGACATAGTTAGCATCTGAGTAGCCCACAACATCTAAGTGACCATGACAAGTATACATGAAGGCCACGACCAGGACATAACTTCAAATAGCACAAGATGAGATGAACACCATCAAGGTGTGGGGCTCTGGGTGAGTGCATGAATTGACTGACAACGCTAACTGCATATGCGAGATCAGGCTGAGTCAAAGTAAGATATACGAGACAACCAACGAATCTCTGGTAGGCACCTAGATCAGAAAGGAGATCACCCTCCTCAACATAGGGAGAGTGAGTGGGTTCCAAACGAGAGTGAGATGAGATGAGAGAGAGGGAGAGATAACACCCTTGTATTTACTAGAGCTAAGGAAGGTAACAAGATTACAGAATTCCCTCGTTAAGTAGAGTGCACATCATAGGACAGAACTATTAACTGCAGACCGTAAAACAAATAAAGATGCACCAATACATCAAATAATCCAATAGGAAGGACCAAGGAAATCCCTGGCTGGTAACGACTTCCCAACCATGTAACTTGAGAGGTCCAATCTTTACTCTGAAGGTACGCCCTGACTACCCCAGGGTGCATTTCAGGAATATTTAACCAAACGAGTCAAACAAATGTGTATTTTTATCACCCGTCAAATAATTGGTGCTACCGGTAATCACAAAATATCTTATTACCTCATTATCAGGTGAACATTTAGTAAGTGTTACAATAACTTCATTTGATTATCAACATTTTGGTCAGAAGATATATTGTTAATTGCTAAGAGTAGGCCATTTGTCATGGGAGTCTTAAGACATTAGAGCTGGTGACCGGCTCTGATGCATGATATGACTATGAGTCTGCCTTGTACCTACTTTGGGTACGGCCGAGTGATATTTAATTACATGGATACGTTCCGTAGTTCCCATCTGTGATTGTGAAACTATGTTCTGAGTTATAAGGCGATGTCTTCATGAATACAGTATTAAAAGTATCGGGAGTTTTGATAAACCTCCCATATAATTTATAATATTTCCTAGTATGACTACATGAATCATGCAACCACTCACCATGACTAGATAATCGAGCTCGTTAAGTAGCTATTACTTCCTCCTAACTTAGAGCACCCTAATCGAGCACACTTCAATGTTCCTTTACGGGTTTATCCGTGAATATTCATGGCTATACATGCTAACAATCCACATTAGGGACCCTGTCGATGGAAGAAGCACACTCAAAATCCATTTCATAAGGATCCGAAGGGTGGCTCGGTGAAGACTTTATTTTTCACCAGTAGATGTTGTAAATGTGTACTTGTTCTATACTTTTGATTCCTAATTAGAGGTAGTCAAGATGACGGAATTAACAGGACATACTTTAAGCACATTTCAACTTAACTGCAAGCTTTGTGCAAAATAAAGGAATAATGCCTGCAATGCTAACTCTCTTCTCTGCATAACATAGATTTACAAATTCCTTTTTACATATTTTTTTCTTTGTCAAGATTAGCCTTCATTGATGATTGAACCATGAGCTGCTATATTTATCCCAATGGATTTAGTTGCTGCTATAGAGATATAAACCGTACTCAATAACATTAAATAATGTGCTTGTAGTGTCATCAAAACAAAAAAAATCTGCTCCATCTCTCATGGGAAGATCAGGGTGTATTGATATTTGATATCCTCCCCTTTTCCTTTCGTAATAATACACCCAATGAACTAAGGATTAGGGTAGCCTGGTACTAAGGACCAGGTAACTTACCTGGTCCTGCATTAGTTTGCTGCCACATGGCATCACATAATCGGGTGTCATGTAAAGGAATAGCTCGATGATCATAACTATTGTGAAAATAATATATAAAACTGTACAGTCAATGGTGTCAACCATGTGGAAATGAACGGTGAAATCTAATGTGTTTTTACCGTTCATTTTTCATGCAGTTGACTTTGTTGATTGCATGGTTTTATATAGCTTAATTCAATTTTGTTTTCATAATTGTGCTATGATCATCGAGCTGCTCCTTTATGTAACACCCGATCATGTGATTGGGTGTCGCGTGGCAGCAAACTAATGCAGGACCAGGTAAGTTGCCTGGTTCTTGGTACTGGGCTACCTTTACCGATGAACTAAATGTTTTCTTGAATGCTAACTGATACTAAAACATTTGAGGCGTGAACAATAACTCATGTTTCTCACATCCTTACATCGACAAGGAATACGCATTAATAAGAACGAGACCTGCACTAATAACCAATCACATCCATCCATAGAATGTTGTTGCTAGACTTGTAACATTATTAAGAAGTTGTAAATTTTGCTTGAGAATTTGTTTTGTGGTAGGTATGAGAGAATTAAAACTCTTTGAATTTATTTTTTTAGAGCTTATACTGCAATATTATTTAGATCTGGGTACAGGGCTGCATTGATACCATTTATGACTTCAGGCCTTAACTCATCTTTTAAAATTGATGGTACCGATCATCTTTAATACAAATTCATTTTTTAGCACAGGGATGCTGGGCTTGGATCCAGCGTTCAAACTCTAGTCCCGATCCAGATGACGGCCTCATACCACCCAAACAAAAGTTTCGGTGCCACGGACTTGAGCGCAAGGTAGATCTATTGTTTTCCATAAAAAAATATATTGACCACCGTTGATCAAAGGGTGTAAAAAGACAGTGAAACACTCTTCATTTCACAGCTCATTCTTTACAACATTAGATTGATGGCTGTGTTTTGGATTTTTTTCATTTTCCTAAATTCCCCCTAGGGAGAGGTGAGAACCCTAGGGGATGGTTGCCACATGGCACTCAAAACTGAACTCTGGCCCAGCATTTGAACATTGAACCCGAGTCCAGCTCCTGCCTCCCTTTAGCCTTCATTTTTCTATTAATCTTTACTTAATTCTTTTTGCAACAAAAAAAAATGTTCTTGAATTCCTTACTTTCAGGTCACAATCTTTAGATTGGATTTCTCTTTCTGGTCTAGAGACTGGTTTTCAATTTGATTGGTTATATGCTGTTGATACCTATGTTATTTAAATTATATGGGAATTTATATGAGGACGTGGATTTGATGTTGAAAACTATGGGTGGCATGTTTGAGTTCTAAAAGACAGGCTATCTAAGTTTACTCATGGTTGCCTCTCTTTCTAGAAATGTTGCTGCAATTAGCTACCTGGTGTTACTTACATGAAGCATATATCTTTGTTTTCTATACGACCAGGGGATTTCAGCTCCATGTTTCTGAGTGACAAGAAAGGATAAAATTAGGAACAAGTACATAAGAGAGAATTTAAGAGTGACACTTATAAAGGAAAAATTATGAAATGTCACTTGCAGTGGTTAGAACATATCTATTAGAGACCAAAAGCAGACCTTGTAGGAAGAGTTGAGATGCTACATGCATGTAAGTAGGAGACAAGGAAAACTAGTGAAGAGTTGGAGGGAAGTAGTGAGACAGGATATGAGGGAGTGCGAAGTTACTGATAGCTTAGCTCTGTGATACGGGACAAGAACCCTAAACTACGTGAATGCTATGATTTAATTAATTACTGAAATTAAACTAAATTAGTAAACAATAAACCTGTAAATAATACGGATACCTTCGGTTTGTAGTTTTCCATTAGAAAATCGTGCTAGATTCGAGTAGGGTCCACCCCGTGCGCTAGATCCGTTAGATTCGCGGTGTAAATCGGTCTAGAGGTAGAACTCTAGCTTTTCTAGATTAGGGCGCCTGTCGTGGGTCAATGATGGTATCACGAGTCCACTAAGGGTTTTGATTCGGGTTGGTTTAATGGCTCAGATGAAATCTGGGTTTGAATCGGATCGATTCAGGGACTCAGATGAGATCTAGGATTTATAAACTTCGGAGTATTTAAAGGTCGGATGGCTGAATTTAGGGTTTTGGGATTAGTTTGAATCAATGGTTCAAATTTAGGAAATTTGGGAAAAGATAACGACTGAATTTAAAGTTTATGGGATCAAAACAAGCAAAGAAAAAAATTAAATAAAGAGATAGATAGAAGATAGATTTTGAGCTTCACACCAAACCCTTCTCGGGAAGCAAAGAAGAATCACTCTTCAACAATGGCTCATCTCAAGCACACAAGCAATAGTTTTCATTCATAATCAATAACTAATTACAATGTTTATTTAGAGACCTTATATAGGAGGCCTCACAAAAGAAAATAAAACCCTTAAACAAATATAAAAAAAAGACAAGTATGCCCTTAAAAATTCAAATTCGAATTCTGACGCAGTCAATCGATCGATTGATTGTGCATTTGCTCCAACACGCTAATTCTACTCCTTTAAGCCTTTCTGAAGCTGAAAAATTTGTTACGACCCAATTCCAATGTTCTCGATCTTAACGTTCCCCATCACTCTGATTAGAAATGAGTAGAGAAATAGGACTCATAAAGCTGACTCCAAATAGATGAGATAAGGCTATAATGACGATGAAGTCTGCGTAAGACCTATTTAAAGATGAAGAGTTTTAATTTTGAGTGCATTTTTCTTTGAAAATTGTAACACATTTCAACTCATCATTTTGATTACTAAAACATTGTTTGGTGACGTAATTACTTCATCATATATAACTCTAAAACATGTGCAAGGCTCACTAGTCACTCTAGAAATGGACTATCTGCAACTCTAAAATGTTTTTTAATAAAAAATTCACCAATTAAAAGAAAATAAACAAAAAACTAGAGATTTGAGAAACACTAAAGTTCCAATTTGGACCACCTTTGAGTTCCCATTCACTGCAACAGAGCAATTTATAAAAAATGCGAGTAAATGGGTCTTTCCTGATTTAACTTTCCTTTTTTATATAGTGTATTAGTTATTTTTTTCTCTTTGTTGAAAAGGTTGTCTATGTTTTAGTTTATGTCACAAATGGTTCTCTTACTTCTGGAATGTATTCTCCAACGCTTCCAAGTAGTATCTTATACTACCATATAAATGTTGTTGCACTTCGCTTCAACTGACTGGATTATAAACTAGTATCTTTCAATATTTGACTTTGTGTGGACAAGTTCGAGATATGCTCCCTTATATATATATATACACACCTTTACTTAAAAATGAGAAAGGTAGAGTCCAAAATGGTACTCGTTGATTTCGATCATCTTGACGATCAACCACAAGGTAATTTTAAGATTTGTATTATTCTGATTTTTTTCTTTTGGTTTTATAATGGGATTTAGGTTTTATTTATTTTGATCGATTTTTATGGTTTATTTATATTTATATTTATTTTTGGTGGTGTGTGTGTGTGTGTGTGTGTGTCGGGGTGGGGGGGGGGGGGTTTATCGATCTTGATGGGTTTTTTGGAGTTTTTCTAGGTTTTATTTATTGATTTTGATGGGGTTTTTTATGTGTTTTTTTTGTGATTTTGATGAGTTCTTTCAAGTGACTTTGATTTGGATTTTTTTCTTTCTATTTTGATTTTTTTTTTATCTATTTTGATGGGCTTTATTTTTTAAATTTTATTTTTATGGATTTTTTTGGGGTTTTTGATGAGTTTTATATTTTGATCGATATTCATGTTTTTATTTTTCGATTTTGATGGGTCATTTTGGGTTTTTTGGGGGGTTTTATGATTTTTTGACTGATTTTGATGGGTTTTTTAATGTTTTTTTGTTTCGATTTTGATGGGTTTTTCCCTTTATTGTTTGTTTTCGATCAATTTTGAATTTCTTTTTGTTTTAAATAATTTTTTTTATGGTTTTTTAAATCGATTTTGTCGATTTTTTTTTATTTTTTGTGTGTGTGTGTGGGGGGGGAGGAGGGGGGGGGGGGTGGTTCTATGAATATTTATTTAATTCTAATGGTTTATTTTCTGGTTTTCTTTGTGTATTGTTTTTCTTATCAATTTTAATGGAGTTTTTTGGTGTCTTCTTTATAGTTTTTTTTTTAAAATTATCAATTTTGATGACTTTTTATGGGTTTTTCTTATCGTTTGATTCCTTTGAACTAAAGAATATCCTTTCGTTCTATCGCAACTGACAAGAATTAAGTGCAAGTTAGTAAAACTTCCCGTTGAATTAGGTGCAAGTTAGCGAAATTTGCTTATCAGTTAGCAAAATCTTATTTTGCTTTTAACTTTATCCCTATTCTTCTTTCTAATAGCACTACCAAGAACCAAACTATTGTTTCCTCTATGAAACCCAAACTTGGCTGTAGATGATTACATCACCGCATGAAGAAATTTCAGCTACAGGTTAGATTTTTTATTTTAGTTTTTTAGCTTTAGCGTTTTTGTCTACTACAATTATGATGGTTCAATTGGATTTTTTTTTTTACTTTATGGTTTTTTATTTTAATTATCAGTGAGAACATTAGTTTTTTTTTTTTTTTTTAAATACTTTAGTTTTTGATTTGTGTTAATATCTCAGCATGAAAAAGTTTTTTTTTAATCAAACCTTTTTTCCTTTTCTCCTAACACAACTGCAGCCTTCTCTATGGGTTTTGTGACAAGTACAAGAGATCATGCATGATGTTTGGTCTCACCACCAATGCCAGATTCATTCATTTTTTCTTGATGTTTCTTGTTTTTTTTTTTTTTTTTTTTTAAATTTCTGGTTCAGAGTACATCTTAGGCTTTAGGGTTTCATATGGGTTTCAAAGGAACTGAGTTTTGATGTTATTTTTAGGGTTTTTTTTTTTGTAAGCAAAAACATTATAATGATTTATCATTATTTTAATAGTTTTTGCTTCCTTTATCAAGGGTTTAGGATTTTTCTTTGGAATTTCAAAATTATAATATTTGACTGTTTTTCTTTATGACTTTCCTTCATCAAGAGATTTTTTTTTTAGATTTTTCTTTTTTATAGAGATTTTTTAAACTATTTTTCTCATATTAAATTTATGATGAATTTTGTCTCTGATAGTTATATAGAAATGCCATTAGGCATGGTTACTATGACTTTATGTGTACTTTTTTAACTTTATTTTTGAAGTTTTTTGTCATTTCGAAAAAGAAAAACATCTATGAAATTATAATATTTTTCTATTTTTCGTATTAGATTTTCCTTGATCAAGTGTTTAATTTGTTTGTTTTTTTTTAGTTTTCCCTCTTTTTATAGAGAAATATTATTGTTAGACTTTTTTGTCATTTTAAATTTGTGATTGAGTTTTTCCTCTGTTTTGGTGCAGACCTTATGGTTTGGGTTGAAATCAGTTTTCTAATTCGATGTGGCTCAAGTAATTGAGCATTCAAATGAAATCATTAGACATTTTTTCGGGCACATCAATTATTATTTATTTCAATATATTTTTCAGCTATGATTTGTGTTTGAATTTGAATTTTTGATTTGAATATAATTTCTCGCACCTTCAATAATATTGTCATCTCTATCCAATTTGTGTTTGGTCCTCAACATGTTAGATCATTAACGCTAAATGCTAACATATTTCTTAGCAAAATACATATGCTCGAACCTGAAATTAACTATCACCGGCATAATCTAACTTCTTTAAACAAGTGACATTGAAATTCTATAGTTCTTAGGATCCTAAGAAAAAAATTTCAGATGTGATATTTATCTTTTTTTTTCCTTAATCATATCTGAATAGCAATCATATATTTTATTTTATTTTAATTTTATATTTGAATTCGTTGCTTATGAAAGGACAATGTTATATGGAGAACATATTTTATGGCACACAAAGTGCAGGCGGCTGATGTGGCGCGACGCAGTTGCCTGCAAGTGCGGTGGGCCTCAATTAATGCAGGTCAGTGCATCCAGTCACGTCGCGCCACATCAGCTGGCTGCACTTTTCCCTCAATAAATCTGTTAATATTCCCTTTTGAAATGATTTGTTTTGCCTATTCAGTCCTTAGAATTCTTTTGGTTTACTGGGTTATTTCCTCTTTGGTATAGATATTAGAGATGATGTGTCTAAAAGCTATAAAACAACTCTTGAGTTTGTGATTAACGTAGATATATGAATGGTTATTGGAACAACTGCAGTATTGCTTGGTTTTAACGGTGGTTTTCAAAGGAGTGAAGTTTATTTGTTGTGTTGGTTGGATCAACTTGAAGGGAAAGATCATACACAAATGTTTTAATGATTTTTATTATTATTACTAAATTATCATCTTCTCATTTAATGCTATGGCTTGTCGTGGATTTGATATTTCTTGATCTGTTTGAGGTTTCATATGTCCTTCTAAGGTCGGTGGGGAGTCTCATCGCTGGGTGGAGTATGGGCCCCTTTGAGGCTACTGGGCAGGTCCTAAGGCACTTCGTTCCCCTTTCTATTCTATGGGTATTTGGCTGGAGAGCAATAGGAAAATTTTCGACAACTTGGAGAGGTTTAGTCACCAAGTTGGGGTTCGGCATTAATTTGGCTAGGTTTAGGATTCGAAAAAATCCTGCAAAATTCGGCAAGTTCGGAAAATGTTTGAAGAAAAAATCAGAGAAAAATAAATTACAAAGTATAAAAATCGTGATCTTTTCGCGATTTTGTAAATTTTGAAAAATTCGCGAATAATTCGGGATTAATTTGCAGAACCTCAAATTCGCGAATTTTTAAGAAATTCGGAGACTTTGGTGACTGGCATGGACTGCATCCTAGCAGAAGTTCAGGACTAGAGTATTGAATGGGTCTTGGTTCTGAAGGACTTCAGGGGCCTTAGTGAGGATTCAAATAAAAAGTCAATTGGAAGGAATGCTTGTCAGCTTGTCTTTACATAATATTCCTCCAAAGGTTAGAGTGGTTGAACCCTGCCAGTAGGATGGCCAAAGCTCAACTTTGATGGCTCTTCACTTGGTAAACCAGGGCCAAGTGGGTTCAGAGGAGTGGTAATAGATTTCAATGGACTGGAACTCCTAGAATCTGCCAGCCCTGTCTCATGGGCTGACTCAGCGGAAGCTATTGATTGATATTAAGTTAATTTGCTCGATTTTTGAGATGCCAATTACCATAAAATGGTAATCTGGCAAGGTTATATGCTGGATCATGAAGGGGAGGGAGTATCCCTAGCAGCCAGCTGAGATTTTTGAGCACACTTTTGATCTGCGGTAGGGTAGACAACAGGGCTGTTTCGCTCTCTCGTGTCTTCAGAGTGGCCAATGAATTCCCTGACTACTTTTCCAAACAAGGAATAGATTTGAACTTGCTCTTATCGGGTGCTCCCCCATTGATTAATGATGTGTCAATAACTGTTGTGTTTTGCATTTGTATTGGGTTTGTGCTCTTTAACTCTTGATTGGAGATCAGTGAATCCTCCAAAATCTATACACCCACCCACCCACCCCTGCACCCCACCACCACTTTCAACTCCCAAACCGTAACTCTTGGTTTTTTTTGTTTTTTGTTTTTGTTTTTCTGTGTACTTTTTTCTTTTAATAAATTCTCTATTACCGAATGAAAAAAATAAAATCAAGTATGTGTGATCACGTTGCTTTACCATTATAGCTTGAGGAATTCTGTTATACACCCATACTGTTTCGTGTTTGGTCATTGGTGCTTGCAATCACATAGTTCTTGGTACCTAGATATGCTTGTAAGGTGATTCAAATAAGTTAATAGCCAAGTAGGATTGTATTCAGATCACCATTTAGAGTGTTAAAAGTGACATCTTTGCTGGATTTTGCTTAGGCCTCCTCTAGAAGTTTTTGATGATAAGTTTATCGACAAATTCCAAAAAAAATATTGTGAAGTCTGCAACCTTCCATTCTAAATTTCGGAAACCGTTCCTCTGTGAAGGACAGCAAATCCTTTGAATAGCTCTGGTATATGCAGGGTCATTGCCTACTAATGCTTTGGTTAGCGAAGGATTCTAACAAATTGAGATAATGACAAAATGCCGTTGTCATTATATGCCGGTTTCATCTAGATTGGTTAGGTCAAGTAGAAAGGGTGAGTTTCTCAAGATGGGAGATATTGCTGTTTGGGTCCGTTGATCTTTTTTGAGTTGGGGAGGGGGGGGGGGGGTGGTGTTGTTGGACTCTGTTGAAGGCGAAGATCCATTAGTTGTTGGCAGATGAGACATCATCGAAACAGTGAACATAGTGATGGAGGTTAGTTTATGAAGTGAAATTTGAGAAGTCAATGGTTGCAATGTTGATACAAAATTCCATCCATACCTTAAAATTGTCGGGATTGCTAAGAACCTTCATGCAAGAAGAGTATTTACGGTGTTAAAAATTAAAATGATAAACTCTAGCGAAGCAATACAAGTTTTATTCCACAACTAGGACATTTGATGCTATTTTGGTGATATTCGGACTAAGGGACATGATAGAGTTATCTGATGACTGCAAGAAATATCTTTTTTGTTTTGGCTTCCATCGTTATCTCAGCCCATTTATTCGATTCCTTCTTGTTATCTAAGTAGAAAGAAAACTATACAGGGTACATAAGTTCGGTTCCATGGAAGGTCTAATATGATAGGCACAATGCCATTTGTGCCACATGGTCTTTTAGGCCAAATGCAACCGAAAGAGTGACGCAGGACAAAACCCTGAACTATGGGAACGCGATGAATTAATTACTTGCCGAAATTAATTTAAATTAACTTGAACAATAAACCTGAAAATAATGCGGTTACCTTAGGGCTCCATCATTTTCCATACGAAAGATCATGTTCGGGTTCAGGAAAGGGTCCAGTCTTTGCGCTAGATCTGTTAGAGTTGCGGTGCAGATCGGTCCTAGAGGTAGAACTCTAGGTTTTCCAGATTAGGGCGCTTACTCGTGGTTCAATGGTGGGATCTCAAGTTCTTCTATGATTTATGGGATTGGGTGTTTGGAGATTTAATGGTTGAAATAGGGATTTATGAGATGGGTTCGAATCAATGGCTCCAATGGAGTGATTTATGATTTTAGGGATTTGGAAAAGGTGACGGCTGGATTTAAGGTTTATGAGATCACACAAAGTAGAGAAAAAAAATAAAAATAAAGAGGTAGATAGAGGATAGATTTTGGGCTTCACACCAAACCCTTCTCGGGAAACGAAGATGCACTCTCCGAAGATGCTCTTCTCAAGCAAGGAAGCAAAAAGCTCTTTTCATTAATCAAAAACTAATTGCATTGTTTATGGAGAGACCTTATATAGGAGGTCTTAAAATAAAACCCTAAAATGAAAATAAACATAATAGAAAGACAAATTTACCCCTAAAACTTTAGTTCGGATTCTAAAAAAATATCATTCTCACGCGATTTCATTCGATCGAAATAAGGGATCGATCGATCAAAATAAGGGATCGATCGAATGAAAATTTCGAATTCTCCTCCTTTACGCTTGGTTCTGATTTCCGTTTCGCTCATTCTTGGCTGGAAAATCTATTGCGGTCCGAATCTACGGCTCTCGATCTTGGCATCCCGCATCAGAGAGTGGGTTTTGATTGTAATTTAAACTGATCGAAACAACTTGCATTTTGATTTAGAATCAGATGAATGGGCATGGTTGGGACTCAACAAGGAGAATCTAAGTAGTTGGAGGCTCCCTTTTGAAGAGGAGGTAAAACATGCAGTCTTCAATCTTTAACAGGATAAGACTCTTTGGTTTTGATGTCTCTCTCTTTTCCCCCTGAAATTGATTGGTTTTGGGCCCACGGTTGCAATTTTTTAACCTTCCATTGTGCTACAGGCGCAAGCCGAGTAAATATGCTCTTTGATTATATTGCTTTATTTAGATGAGGTTGCATTAAAAATGGTGTTATTTCTTTTGTACTAGATTGCCCAAAGCACTGAAAAAAGACCGTTCTCTACATACAAACTTCCCTACCATTGTTTTTTGGATTAACTGGGTGTCCGGGCACCCCACTATTCCCAAGGGCATGTGCGCACCCCAAGTTAGCACATGCCAGGTCAGCACGGGATATAAATTCCTAGGGTGGCTTCAGGGGAGGATTCAAATTCAGGTCCCCTGCTTCCTGAGGTGGGTACCTGGGCAGCTTGCCAAACACTTGAGGTTAATTTCCCTACCAATTTTCCAATTACCTGCGTACCATCATCATTATAATCAAGCCTTTGGCCATCTATTTGGGTTTGTCTCTACGAGTCCGATTTCTCCACTCGTTCCTGATCAGCGCTAAGTTCTTTGTAACTTTGCAATCCTTCTCGTCCTTTCTCGCTGTATCACCAAACGTTTCTGGTAATATTATTGGGGCATTAAGGTCAAAGTTATTTTTAAAAGCTGTAGCTAAGATTAGCCAGAAAAAGCTTATACAAGAAAACAGGATGAGCAAATGTGCATCATCTTCTGTATGTTGTCCATTAAAACAACATGGAATCATTGGACAAATATTCTCACAGTTAAATTAGTCTCCACTATAGATTTTATCATGCAGGAACCAAAAAAATTAGGCTCTAGGCATAGGGGCCAGTATCCAACTCTTTCCCATAAAATAGAACTTGGGTGAGACACGAGAAGTATACAAGTATTCAACAACGAATCTCTAAGCGGGAAAATCATCTAGATTTCCTATCGAATTCCGGGGAGCAGCTGATCACATAATTATTTAACTCACTAAATAAGTCTAGCAACTCCTTGACGCATCAATAAGCTTCTTCCTCTTGCTTATAGAATTCTAGAGAGCTTTCCTTCTCACATTGTGAGGAGAGAGAAACTCTCACACATGGTTTGAAATCTCGGATTTCCAAGTTGTCTCGGACAGCTTCGAAACTGAGACGCCTCGGCGATACGGCGTGAAACAAAAATAGCCGTTTTAATGATCTTACACCATCAAAATATGTGTCTGATCTTCCACCATTAAAGAATATATTACTGTTATGCCACATGGAAAATATCCGTGATCAATCCAAACAGTCCAAGTGGTTGTGCATGATTGGAACAATTCTTAGTTAAAGAATTACACCTATAAATTTATTGCATACTGTCGGATCAATGATCTTCAATATTAGCTATTAAAAAATAAAAAAATAGTGGATATTAGAGCACACAAATTTGGGCACACCGTGATAACCCTTCACGAGATTATCACATAGACAAGAAACGCTACAATAAAGTAGTGCCATTTGTACAGAGATAACTAGTACACTTTCAATATTGTACTAGCTATATGAATTAAAATATAAAATAAATATTTTCTATATTGCTTCTCGAGCCGAAACACACTTCAATCACGTCTTGCTGACCCCTGAGACGCGAGACGTCTCACCCGAGGCATCTCATCTCGGACGAGATTTCAAACCATGCTCTCACAGGAGTCCATGTTTTATTTATTTATTTACTGATTTTTGTGGGTTGCCCTCTTATCAATTGGACAAACAAGTTAGGGAAATGGTTCATCAAAGGACTCTGTTCACACAAGGAGTCATTCCAACATAAAATATTACCAAGTGGAAATTATCACCACCACCTTCATAGTAATCAAGTTTGGATTCAGTAATCATTCGTTGGGGTGGCAGTACTGTTTAATTCAGATAAATTTGGGAAAAATTGGAGAAAAAATTCTGGAATTATAAACCTATTAATAAATCATTAAAATATATATAATATATGTTAATATATTTAAAGTTAAAAGTAATGTCTTTAAATAATAAAATAAGTGTATTACATAGTAGTGCATGTATTAACAATTTACAATCATAAAAAAAAATAAGAAGTATGATTTCAATGATAAAAAATTCGTATAATTAAAGCAGGTTCTACAATGATAAAAAATTCGAAGAATAAATGAATCAAACAAATACTCGGCGAAGAGTTCAGTAGACCACCTATTTGCAGAATTTTTCCAAAAAAATTGATAAGTTCTGAGAAATTTTTTATCGAGACCAACTTGTCCCATATATTTGGATTCAAAAAAATAGTAGGAAAAGATCTACTGGGGAGCAGACTCATTGAAGTCAATTTTGAGAGCTGATCTTATTGAAGGTGATCATATTGAAGTCAATCTTCAAATTGAATATGTGCTAACCAAACAATCAACTTCTTCCTACGAAAAATCAAATTGCTTGTAACCCTATTGCTTGTATGGTTCATGTTTTTGTATTGTGCTTTAAAAGATATGATATTATTAGTATTCTAATAATGCCTGTTGTAAAAACTCACTCACAAATTTATCCCTGCATGTGCTTGTCGAAATGCCCAAAAGAGTTTTTTTTGGACTTTTTCCACCATTTCACATGTATTCGTGAATCAAGTTCAGTCATCGCTAGAAATCACAACCACTATATTATGGGATTTTCAAGGATCAATTAAAATGGTAATACATGTAGGAATTAAAATAGCCCCAAGAGCAAAGTTTGGAGTGGTAAAAAAGAGTAACGACCTTACCGCCTCATATTAAGGTGTGGACGTATGTTATATATTTATTTTATTATTTAATATAAATCTAATATTGGCGATTATATATGCACTAATATCTATGATTCTTAGGTGCTAAATAATCAATGAATGTTTTCCCATGAATATTATGCTTTCAAACACACGTATGTAATCTTGATATTGAATAAGTAAAATGATTTCATTTTGTTCTCTTGAAACTACCCTATTACTTTTATGGTTTATATTTTGTTGTTGATTGTTTTTTGTGTTGGGATTTTGTTTCTAGAATTACTTTTATTTTATTAGGGTTTTTGTTTCTTTGCTTCAAATTTTTATTTTTTATTAATTAGGTTTTCTATGCCCTTTTGTTAGGGTTTTATTTTTGGCTTCTATTTTGTTAGAGCCTTTGGGTCCTCACATTTAATCATTTAGAATGAGTTTTTTTTTTTTTGTTAGGGTTTTTTTTGTGCTTAAAATTTTTATTTTTTCCTTTAAAACCAATATATGTAATTTATTTGGTGAGGTTTTCATTTTTTCCTTGAAACTTTAAACCCTATTGCCTGTATGATTCATGTTTTTATACTGTGCTTTAAAAGATATGATATTATTAGTATTCTATAGTGTCTGTTGTAAAAATTCACTCACACAAATTTATCCCTACAGGTGTTTGTCGAAATGCCTCAAAGAGTTTTTTTCCCGGCTTTTTCCACCATTTCACATGTATTCGTGCTCGTGAATCAAGTTCATTCATTGGTAGAAATCACAACCACTATATTATGGGATTTTTCGAGGATCAATTACAATGGTAATATATGTAGGAATTAAAATAGCCCCATGAGCAAAGCGTAGAGTTGTAAAAGGAGTAGCAACGTCACCGCCTCATATTAAGGTATGGACATATGTTATATATTTATTTCATTATTTAATGTAAATATGATATTGGCGATTATATATGCACTAATTTTTATGATTCTTAGATGCTAAATAATCAATGAATGTCTTCCCATGAATGTTATGCTTTCAAACACACCTATGTAATCTTGATATTGAATGAGTAAAATGATTTCATTTTTTCACATTCTTTTGATTGTTACATTAAAGACACCTAATGGGCCTCCATGTATCTCACACAACCTATAAAGGTTGATTTATGATTAGAAAAACTTGTAAGGTTTATAGTTTTCCTAATAATTGTAATTCTAATTTTAAAATGATAATTGATAACAAAAATTTTGTTCATATCAAAAGAAGAACCTAAGATGAATGTTTATCGCGTTGGATTTGTATTGCCCAATACTAGCTGTAGCAAGACAATGCCCGCATCGCATGGTTATTAGGAGCATGAGGCTGGCTCTATTGCTTTATGGGTATGACTTTTATCGTTGCTTTAGTTATTTAGCAAATAATGTTAATCATTAGGTCACCTAAGGGGTGCTAATTTGAACATATTCTAACTATTGTTTTAAAACACATTCTACGTATTATGTTTTACTTTATATACCGACAGGTGACAAGCGCTTTGATGAAGACTAGGCATCGAATCTTTTTATCCCTTTTGGAATGCATGATAACTCTATTTTCATCTAAGGATGTTGATATCTTTTACTTAATTCTCAATTATTGCATTGGACTTATTTATTTAGTCTTATTTTTCTTCTGTTATTCTGGAATGACAAAAAATATGGTCCACGTAGAAACAATGACAAAAGCCGTAAAAAATGATGTTTGCTTTGAGAAAACACGTTTATGATACCTAATTATTCAGACAATTAACATCTTTTATACAAAATAAGGTAACAATTACTATAAAACCTATATTTGATACTGCAAATTATATATATTTTTATATTGATGTTTATCTTCATGTTCATATGGTAGAGGTAATGGATAGGTTGAGGGTTTAGACAATTATGCACCAATTTTTTATTTTTTATTTTTATCAATTCAATAATACAAATTCTGACTTTGATGCAACATTTTCAAATTTTGGTGTAGTAGTAACCATCAAGAGCGCAAGCAACAACAACATCAAAGCTTTTGGATAAAGTTATTTGTTCTAGAGTGTCTCTTAGATGGCATGCCAATTAATGTCTTAACCTTAATCTTAGTTTATTGGTGATCTTAAAATATATGCTTGAATGAACTTTCCACTTATTAGAACTTTCTTAGGTGAATTATTAAAATGAATCCCATGTTGAAGGAAAACATTTATCATGAGAAATTGTAATGAATATCGGTCATATTGAGAAATGGAGTTTATCTTATAGACAATCATTTTATGTTCTTTATTAAAACTAATGCAATAAATTGAGATTCTTCATTCACGTGATAAAATACTTGTTTGTTTTTAAGTAAAGCTGACTGATAAAAGTGTTGTTCTCTTGGAGCTTATCATGGAAAGAAAATCTGTAGAGAAAATGCTACCAAAGTAATGATAATCTATGGTCACATGGTATACCTTGCCTTTTCTATTCAATCTACCAACATATTCACTGTATGATATTAGACAACTCATTGATACTTATTTTAATTCTATATTTGTTATACATGTCATTTTGCAAAGCTTCAATTATGTTCTCCCTTGCATTATGTGTAGGTCTTATCGGGTTGGTTCGGGTCGATTTTCATGCTAAACTGAAATCGAACCGATAACTATTAGTTTCTAGTTTCTCAAACCGAAACCGAACTGATAAGCCTCCAAACAGAAGCCAAACCGATAGTTTATCGGTTTGGTTAGTTATTGGTACGGTCGGTTTTCGGTTTCTAAGCCTCAGTTTTTTTATTTGTAAAGCTTCTTTTTTTTAAAAAAAGAGGAAATTTTACAAATAATACCTATTATTTGTAAAATTTCCTTTTTACAAATAATACTTATTATTTGTAAAAAAAGGAAAATAATACCTGTTACTTAGGTAAACCCTATTATTATTATTTTTTAAAAAGGAAAACGTATTTTTGTATGCACCTAAGTAATACCCTATTATCGGTTTCTTATCGGTTCGGTTTCGGGTTTTTTACATCAAAATCGAAACCGAACCGATAGCCCGATAAGCCACTTTTCCAAAACTGAAACCGAATCGATATGCCCTAAAATCAAAACCGAACCGAAATTTCAGTCGGTCAGGTTGGTTCGGTCGGTTTCCTGCACAGCCCTAGGTCTTGAAATAAGCTGAATGAATGTACTGAGTTATGCATTCTTATTATGAAGGACTCTGCTCCTAAAAATGGTGTTGGATCCATTTCCCTACTCATTTTCTTTCATATTCTCTTATCAAACAGGAATAGGTGGAGGTGATATAGATATGTCATAGATATTGTAACCAATACAAAAGAAGAAAGCTATATCATAGATATCTATAACCTATATAAAAGAAGGAAAGCTAGAGTCCAAAATTCCTACTCTTTGATTGCTTCCAATTTGAGGAATATTCTTCTCTTCTATCACATAGGGACAAAAGTCATGCGCAAGTTAGCAAAACTCTGTGCATGTTAGTAAAACCTCATTCTTTCAAGGTCACCGAAACCAAATCCAGGAAACACAAATTTCAAAATCTCTCTTTTGGACTCTTTTCCTAGGGTTTGCTAGGTTTTGTATTTGAGAGAGAAAATTCTCAATCCTCTCAAAGAAGATGTGACCTTTACTAGAATGAATTTCTAGCCCAGCTGTGTTCAACAACTTACAAAGAACTAGGTATCATTTAAAGTACTCTTAGATTAATTTTTTTTATTCTTTTACAAATAAAATATAGCAATCTTTCTTTGTTTTCTTTATTGTTTATGGATTTTACTTGGTTCAACATGGGTTAGGGTATTTTTCAAATTTCCTTACTTCATCTCATTTTCCTTTTTGTTATTTATTTTCTGAATTTTTGCAATAGTTGCCTTCAACAACTTACTAAAAATCAGTTACCATTTAAAGGTTTTCTTATGTTTTCCCATTTTTATTTTTTTATAAAAACAATGCAATATTTTTTAATTTAAGTTTTTTTTTTTTTTTTGTTGGTTCATCATGGATAGGGTTTTTAAAACTTTCCTTGCATTATCATTTTTTAATTATTTATTTTTGCAGCCATTGGGCCTGATTGTTATGATTTTCTTCATCCTTTCTTTTCTTTGACTTTATTTGTATATGTATTTTTTTATCTTTAGTTGTAATGGAGGTTTGTGCAAACTTAGGGTTTTCTTAAGTTTCCCCTTTTTTTTTTATAAAAATTATTGTCATATCTTTTAAAAAAAAAATTCATTGGTTCATCATGGGTTAGAGTTTTTAAATTTTTCTTGCTTTATCATTTATTATTATTATTATTATTATTTATTTGTTAGCCATTGGACCTGATTGCAATGATTTTGTTCATTATTTTTTTTTTTTAATACTTTGTAAATCTATTTTCCTATTTTTAGTTGTAATGTAAGTTTGTGCAACCATTGGATCTGATCATGTTTTATCGAGCCATTGGATTTGATTAAAAGCAACTATGATTTATGCACATTTTGTTTTATGTTTGTGCAACCCTTGGAATTGGTCATGTTTTATCATACCATGATTGCTTTGTTGAATTTATGTAGCTCAAAGCTTATTTTTAGCAAATGGTGTAGCTTATTTGCCTATATTATTTGTATCTCAATAAATCTCTCTTTAATTATTTATTAAATAATAGGCATTGCAAGAACTTGACCAGTGAAAGGGACTTTTGATTAGTGTCTAGGTCAGTATTTTGTGTTAAATCATATCATGTGTTCCGTATGATTTGACACCTATTATCTCAAGATTTCTTTTGAAAAAGATTGGAACTAAGTGATCTTGATCATCTAATTCAGTGAAATCAAATGCCATCTAAAGGTAGATCTATGTTGGATTTACATGGCAGCCTCTAATTTTAAATGTTTTAATGGATTTAAATTATTTTTCAGCCCAATATTTTACATCTCAAATCTTTAAATCATCGCGTACTAATCAAATGATAGCCAATTTTTCTACATGGCACACAACCCAAAAATGTGAGAGTCGGTTAGCTAACATTGATACATAAATAATACTAAGATGGGCTTGGGCATAAAGTTCCCTAATTTTTCATGCTTAAGATAGGCTTGCGCTCACAACCAAACTCATTAGTAGGGCTCACATCTCGCCAATTCTTAATTTCATCATTGTACCTAGATATAACTTACGTCCAAACTTTGCAGATAATATATAACATGATTGAAGTGAATATTTTGTTTGAAGTGCATATTTTATTTGATAACTTCACCATGAAAAACCAGAATACAGTACCTAGATATAACTAATATATTTTTGCATACCAGTTGATATATATTCAACATTGTCTAGATTGCAATCAAAGTCCTTACTTCGAGAAGATAATAAATAAGTCATCATATTGAGCTTACAGGCATCTTAGTCATTGTATTTTCGAATATTATTGAGATTAAAGGGATTTTAATTATTATATTGAGATTAAAGGGATTTTGTTGGGTATGTTCACAACAGGTTGGGAGGTGGGGTTTTACCCATAGCAGCTTCGGTTGGAGGTGAGGAATCTTAGCTGGAGGGTCATATAAGTTTGGGATTTGTTTTTAAAAACTTGGGTGGGGATGTTTTTTAATATTCGATTATTTATATATACACTTCACTGGTGGCGTGTTCGAATGCTTAGTTTATTCCAAAGTTAAAGTCAGCTCTGCTGAAGTGACTTCCTTTATTTTTGAGTGTGATCATATTTTGTTTACACAAAAGTGTGTTGCCACTGTATACTAAATATACTTAATGCTTAGTTTATATTTTTCGTTCTTTTTTTTTTTAACCAGGTAGCTATAATCTTGAAGGAGCAAAATATCAAACTTGTTACACCAATGCAGTTTTGGATGGTTAGTGCTCCTTGTTGTGTTGTCTCTACATTCACCATAATTATTACTTTTCTTTGCTTTTTTTGCACTTATGAAGGACAGTTTCCCAAGGAGGATTTAGTAGTTATGGTCTAATAGAACTTCTGTTCGTGTTATGAATATCAAGTAGGTAATAAAAGGGAACCCGTTGATGGTCTGACTATCTAATTTTTAGATAATTTCTAGACACAATGATGAACTTAATCTACTTTAAAATGTATTGTCTGCTTTAATTTCTTCATGATTTTAGCATTGATGTTCAAATTAGCCGTCTTAATTGAATGGTTGGAAAGCTGCTGCAGTGAGTTTGGTGTCTCGAATGAATGATGTCATTTGAGACAACACAACTTTTCTGAATTACGGGTTTAGTTATTATTCTCTGAGCTAAGAAAATGAAACTGGTCAAGAACCAAGTAATGCTGGTTAAAAATGGTATAAGTTGATTTATTACCATAATTGTTTCATAAATTAGATGTGGGTATGTTCTAGATATATGAATTTATATCTCACTAGCCACATTTGTTGTGGGTAAGATCCTGACATGATTGAAGTAGGAAATTGTGGAATGTCAACAGAAGAAATACTGCTCCTACTTTAGCATATGGGAAATTACTTAGGTTCCGGAGTCAGTGATGTTCTTCATATCAATTCTTGGTCTGTAGTCACATATTTGAGGGTGTGCCTTTGTGCCTGAACGAATAGTCAAGGGATTGAGTAACCACTCTGTTTGCTTGTGAATGTGCAGGTTCCATTGCTGATTGGGTGTGATCTCCAATCAATGAGCAATGTAATCATAGGATTGTTGAACAACCAAGAGGTTATTGTAGTTAATCAAGGTTCAAGATTACCAAAAGCTTTCTTCTCATCATATTTTCTCTTAAAGTTGCACCAACTTTTCGAAACTACTGTATGAAGCTTTAATTTCACCATTTTCATTCCGCTCTTAATTACACCAGTGCTTCTATGCTTTTGTATGAATAGATAAACTCGAGTTCAAGGAAAGAAGGTTAAAAAGGATGGGGATTTGGAGGTAAATTTTTTAGTTCCAATATCTTTTCATTATAATTTAAAAGATATATGGTGGTTCGTGAAGTAACAATTTAACAATCTAGGAAGAGTTTAATAAAGTTAGTTCTAACTTATAAATTAGCCTGCATGTGTGCACGTATCTAACTCAAATATCTTCAACTAGGTTCGCCCAACCTTCAATATGCTATGGATTTAATTTCATTCATCGAATTTCAGTTTTGATTGGGTTTTCATGCCATCAAAACTTCAAATTGGTGCCTTTGTATATAGCCAAGAATGAGGAAACTTCCCTTTGCTCTCTTTGTTACTAAAATTCAACTTTAGTATAAAGAGTCAGCCATCATATCCAAATATTGTTGTAGTTCATTGCCTTTTTTCTGGTATTTTTAGGGTGATTTCAAGTTAGTTGATCATTTATTTGCAAGTCCTATTACTTTATTGATTGGATTTTGATGCCATCAAAACTTGAAATTGACACCTTTATATATAGCCAAGAGTGAGGCAACTTCCCTTTACTCTCTTTGTTACTAAGTCAAATTTAATATAAAGACATAGCCATCATATCCAAATAAATTTTAGTTCATTGCCTTTTTTTTGGTATTTTCATGGTGAATTCAATTTAGTTGATTCGTTACTTTGCAATTCTTATTACCTTCACCCAAGTCTGGAAAGCTTTTGATCACATTGTCATGGTTTGCATGGTTCATCACATCTCCATTTTGAGGCCGGACCACATAGAAATGGTTCTAAGTCTTATTTACTTCTATAAGAACGACTTTTTAGGACATTGGCCCAATTCAAGTCCTTATTGTTGACTAGAAAAAAAAAAAGGGAACAAGTGAACCAGGTGAAGTTTGTGTTAGGTTTATTTTTTTTGAATATTTTTATTATTTTATTTTAGATATTGGTCTTTTGGTCTAATCAAATGCTAAAAACCCTTTGATAGGATGATTTTTGGGCTATCTCTACCATAATTAGATAAATACTAATCTCGATTCAGACTTACCGCATTTTAGGATGCTACATTAACCATTGGGTGCCCCTATTTTCTTTTGATGCTCACTTGGATAAGTTGTTACCCAAGGTGAGGACCTCTTGAAGTCTGAACAAAATCAGAAACTGACATACTATTTTCATACATGGTCATTCCTCTGAACAAACCTAATAGGGTATTAATTTTAAGTCTTTTTTTTTTTAAATTTGATATTTCTTTCTTCATTTATCTTCAATATACTAATAGCAGCAATTGGTGTAGAGATCATTGGATCATTGTACCACATCCTGTGTACAAGCATGCAAAAGGGAAAATAATTTCTAAGAATTTTTTTCAAAAAGAATACTGGACATGGTAGTAGTTGTGAACAATGTGACTATGACATAGAATGTTCCAATTATAGCTCTTCGCTAGGTGTCCTAGCGAGAGCTGACATGCTTCTTATAGTTGGAAATGAGATCTCGGTGACATCAACTTTTGATTTTTGGTATCGTATTTGTAGTCTTTTCAATTTTTCTGCAGTGTACAATTAATGAAATGAAATGTTTAAAATATACATATTTAGATGCCCATATGATTAACAAATGGGTCTTTTAGGTTCTCCGGCAAAGACAAAGTAATTGAACATTCAGACACAATTGAATTGGCTTAAAAGACATACAAATTTTAGAATTTGGGTCAAGTAGTTTAGTTATTGACTTTTAATCAGTTTTTCAATGTATATTTTGTTTCTTTAGATTGCAAGCAGGTGAAAGTAGTACACTTATTCTTCTAGAGTACATTGCATGACTATACTTAGATATTATGAACTTAGATTTTTTTGGAGAATGCTTGCCTTCTTTTAGCTCGCTTTGGTATTATTGAGTTTGAGATCAACTTTGAAAAATAGTTTATAGTCCTTAGTAGCAAAGCTTTAGGCAAGGTGCTGCCACATGCCAAACATATTTGATCGATTAATTGATGTATGTCAAGCCCCAGTATCTTTAAGTGTTATATGGAGGACATATTTTATGCAGACAAACTGCAAGCGGCTGATGTGGCGTGACACACTTGGCTGCAAGTGTGGTGGGGCTCAATTAATGCAGGTCGGTGTCATGAGTCAAAATATCTTCCGATACCGATATGTATCTGTGACGTCTCCAAATTCACACAACGGATCAATGCACTCACTTGGAGACATCACACTACATCACATATCCATGATCTTAAATAAAATCAATTATTCCATAAAGATACGCATATAAGCGCAATGAAAAAATAATTATTAAAAGTGCACGCATAAATTTTCTTTTTATATCATCATCATGAGAACAATACTAAATTATGAGATAACAACCTATTATACCAAATTGTATGCTTACTCCTTAAATTAAATAAATCTGAAATAAATATCTTAAAATCCTTTCTAATGCATAAAGAAAAACCTATAAACTAAACTTCAAATCCTTCTTCGCTCAAATCTAAATTTTCATCAATCATTCAAGCGTCTACTTCATCCACTCCATGTATAGTTGTACTCCCTGAAATCTCAAACAATGGGTTAATTTACCAAGTAAATCGGTATGGATCAGACATGATGAGGTTAATAGAAAAGGTCCATAACTCAAATCATCTCATAAAATCAAATAATAACATAGATATAACATGTGACATAATAATAAGTAAAGCAATAGAATGAAACTGAAATATAACATTAAATTTAGATAAACATTATGACTTAGGCCTCTACCTTTCATGTGTGGTCATTTTTATTGTGTATTTAATGCTCATGAATCGGCATACATAATGGACATTATTATTTCTTTCTTAATCATTATCCTAATCTTCTCTAATCCTTCGATTAGTATCTACGTAAATCTTCACATAGCTTCTCTTCAGTTAAGTAGTAAGCTTAAAATTAAAGGCCTCCATCTCTTCAGTCTTGTCTTTAATGTATGGATGCATAACTTTTATTACTTGTCATTCTTATTCATGTTAATTCCTCTAGCATAATCCCATAGGAATTCTATCGTAATCATGGAATATTTTGTTTTCATGTGTCATGTCGTAAATGTATCTTTCACTTTTATGAATGCCATGAATGTGCATGCATAGAAAAACTGAAAATCAATCGATCATGCAATAGCTCTTTCACTTGTTTAGGCTTAACAAATAATAAATATGTAATCTCTATCGATTCCTACTTGTTTCATGTTGTGTAAATTAAATATTTTAGGTTACATGGATTCTATGCAATAAAAATAATGATGACCATGAATGAACATTTAAGCATGATGATTAGACATAGACAATATTTGAATAGAAATTTATTGTTTGCATCGTAGACAAATTCTGAAATTCCTAACAAATTCTAGATTCTGGACAGATTATGGATTCTGGATAGATTCTAAATTCTGCACAGAATTTCGTGATCAATCACGAAACCCTGTGTACCATCAAAAACCCGCGATTAAGCATGAAAGTTTAACAATCTAATATGAAGAATATTCATTAAATGAAATAAACCCTAATTCCTATTTCATTTTTGTGTTATCTACGTTTTCGATTTATCTCAACATGATTTCTCTATACCTCTAGTCTACGTATAATATTTATATAACTCCTTTCTATGGCTGCAACAGAGCCGAGCCAGCTCGACAACTCGGCTCGGCTCGGCCCGAAAAATAAGAGCTTTTCTCTTTAGGCTCAAGAGCCGAGATGAGCCTGCCAGTTTGTAGCTCGAATGAAAAGAGCCGAGCTAGAGCTAAGGCCGGCTTGGCTCAACTCAGCTCTATGGCTCGGTTAAAATTATTTTATATATATATATATATATATATATATGTAATAACTTAGAGGTCTATTTTACCCACCCTTCAACTAACGGGTACTTTGAAGGGTAAATTGGTACTTTGACACCCACCACACTTGCCCTAATTTCATTAGATATATATAATATTATATAGCTCAACAGGCAACAACAACTAAGCCATTGTTTCTCTCAACTCTCAAGTTCTCACGCAGTGACGCAGACAACATACCATTGCCTTGCAAGTCTCCATCTTCTCTCTTGCATCCATCTTCTTCACTCTCTCATCTTCTTAACTCTCACGCTGCTCGGCTACCTCCTGCAACTCTCCATCTTCTTGCAACTCTCATCTTCTTCTAATACGGGCATACGGCTGCTAGGGCTGCAACTGAAGCGGTTGCCTCATGCAACTCTTCATCTTCTTGCAACTCTCTATCTTCTTACGGGCCGGCTGCCTCTACCTCTGGTCCTCTACGGCTGCTAGGGTTGCAACTCAACTCCATCTTCACTCTTGTTGAAGCTGTCTCAAGTTTTCACGCATACCGGCATTCGGATCGTGCAACTCAATCGGAAGGGAGATCGCTAAATCGGCAATCAACATCGACCCATTGGTATCGCTTCCTTTATTTATTTTAGAATAAGGGCATAATATTTCTTCATAATATTAAGATTAGGGCTGATTTAAATTAGGATTCTTGCATAATATTTAAATTAGGATTTGAATTTTTTTTAAAAATTAGGGTTGATTTAAATTAGGATTCTTGCAAAATACTTAAATTATGTCTTATTTGAATTTTTTTTAGAAATTAAGGCTGATTTAATTAGGATTCTTGCATAATATTTTATTAAATTAAGGCTAATTTAAAAAAAAAAATTAAAATTAGGGTTACTTTAAATTAGGATTTTTTATTTTAAATTAAGGTTATTTTAAATACTTTTAATTAGACTGTTTTAAATTAAGGTTGTTTTAATTATTATTTTTAAATCATGGAAAAAAGTCAAATCTTAGACCCTAGCATGTTTGACAAGGAGACCTCCCAATCATTGATGCCTCCTCCTCGACCTCTTTGTCCATGCCCCTTATCTTCCCCTAGTCCATCTTCTGCTCTTGCCTCCGATTCCACTTCTTCATCTAGTTTTATCATGGATGTGGATGCGAATGGGAATGCTCTAGATGAACGAGACCCCAAACATAGGTGTGTAAAAACTTCATCCGTCTAGGATAGTTTTAAAAAAATAATTATAGATGGAGTTCAAAAGGGAAGGTGTATTTATTGTAAAAAAAAAGTACAAACTTCAAAAATCAGGTGGAACTACTACCCTAAAACGACATATTGAAGCTTGCCCAAGCAACCCATAGCGTAAAAAAGTACCGAGTTATATCTTTTCCTAGTATTAATGATATGCCTGAAAGGTTAAAGTTTATCCAAGAACAAGTGAGAGAACTTCTTACAAGAATGATAGTCTTGCATGAATATCCATTTAATATTGTTTCTCATATAGGTTTTATTGTTTTTTGTCAATATATGCAAACTTTATTTAAAATGGTATCACATATAACAATAAAGAAAGATTGTATAGCATTACATAAAAAAGAACAAGGTAAACTAATGAACTTATTTGAACAATCTACTTTTAGGATTAGTCTAACATCTGATATATGGACTTTCAACCAAGATCTTGGTTATTTAGCTATTACTGCACATTTTATTGACTCCAATTGGACTATGCAAAAATGAATTATTAATTTTTGTATAATTCCTTCACCCCACATAGGGATTAATATTGCTGATCATATTATAGCTTGTCTTATAAAATGAAAAATTCAAAATAAAATAGCATGTATTACTCTAGATAATGCCGAAAATAATAATACTGCCCAAAAGTCAATTAAAACTCACTTAGTTCGAAAAGAATTTCTTCCATTGAGTGATGAATTATTTCATGTTCGTTGCTCTGCTCATATTTTAAATCTTATTGTGAAAGAAGGATTAAAAATTATTAAACCAACTATTGACAATATTCGAGAGAGTAAAGTTCGTAAAATCATCACCTTATCGAAAACAAAAATTTGAAGAGGTTGTTAATCTTTTAGGGATACCAAATAAAAAAAGATTATACTTAGATGTAAGTATGCGATGGAACTCTACGTACCTTATGTTGGAATCTGCCTTGAAATTTAAAGATGTTTTCCAATCTTTTAATTCTATAAATCAAGTTACGATATAAAAAATTTAGATGATGAATGGTTTAATGCAAAAATAATTTACAAATTTTTTAAGAAATTTTATGAGTTTACTAAACTAATAAGTGGAAGTAAATATCCATCGTCTTGTTTATTTTTAAGTGAAGTAGTTAAAATTAAAAGTGATTTGAATGAAAAAAAATATGATGATAATCAATTTTGTAGATCTATTGCTATAAGTATACAAGATAAATTTGATAAATATTGGGCGGCTTGTCCTATGATTCTTCAATTTACCGTGATTTTTTATCCTCAATTGAAGGTTGACTTTTTAGAATATGCGATAGAAGAACTATATGGAGAACAGGGGAGGGTACATATAACTAAGTTGATGGGATTTGTTAGAAATCTTTATGAAGAGTATGCCGTTAAATATTGTAAGTCTAATGGGACAAATGAGGGTAATATAATTTCTGAGAGTGTTAGTGTTACAAAATCTAATGTTGGAGGGGATAAATATTTAAAGTGGAAACAACAAAGAAATAAAACTAACACATATTAATAATGTAAAATCAAAGTTATATATTTATTTAGAAGAGCCCCAAGTCCCTGGGTGTAAAGATTTTTATGTTTTGTGTTGGTAGAAAGCTAATTCCACTACATGGCCAATTCTGTCAACAATGGTTCGTGATATTTTAGCAATTCCTACAACAACAGTTGCTTCTGAGTCGGCTTTTAGTACAGGAGGTAGGGTAGTTGATCAATTTAGGAGTAGTTTACTTCCAGAGACTGCAGAACTTTTAATTTGTACACAGGATTGGATTCGTTCTGAGTTGGGCATTAACTTGCCAATAGTGACAGATCCAGAAATTGAGGCGATATGAGAAAGTAGTTGGTTATGAAAACTAATATATTATTATTTTTTAAAATTATTTTTCAAGTTTTTTTATTAGAGAAGTGTGTATAAAATTTATTTATTTTTAAGTTTTATTTATAGTTTCTATGCATTGATAAGGCTGGCTTAATGGAACAATTATATGTATTGTCTTACCATTCACCAGTTAAATATGCAAGAGAAAAGTGAAATAATTGAGATGTCAATCTGTTATGGATGACTCTTAAATTGAAGTGATTCTTAATATTACCCCCGTTTGAGAGCAAACAGAGATGACTAGTGAATCAGATCAAACTAGTGAAGCCATTTTTATCCATTTATATTTTTAAAAAATAATTAGTATTTTCATCTATCATATTTTTCATTTTGACTTATATATTTTATGAAGGGAATACAATAGTTATCAAACATATTTCAAGAGTTCGAATTATTATTATAAAAATATATATTATTTTTCGTAAATTTTTTAAAAAGTTATGCACTCAACTGGCTTCACTCAAACGATTTGATTTCATCAATGTTCATCATGCTACATGGGTTTGAGAAAAATCTCAAACCCACTACCCACTGCTTCGCAATCAAATTAACCAACAAGGAGATGGACAACAAGGAGATACAAATCAAATGATAAGTGCAATTCAAAACGATATCTACTAAAAAGGTACACAATTTTTATTTTGAGTTCAACTTCACATATATATTGTTTATTTATTTCATATGTTGCGTACTTGTGTTTAGTCATTCATTTAAATCTTTTATAGAATGGATATTTAATTGAGTAAAAGTTTTAAAAAGTACTATGACGAAATTTTTTATAATAGAACATACTTGGCTCGAAGCTCGGCTCGAGCTTGGAGAGTCGAGCTAGAGCGTGAAATTTTTGAGCGTAAAGAGCCTAGAGCCGACCTCAGCTTGCCTCGTATAAGGTAGAGCCGAGCTAGAGCTGACCTGAGCTCGGACTTGGCCCGACTCGGTTGCAGCCCTACTCCTCTCCCTTGATCCAATTCGAAGCTCTAATCCGCAATCCGGTCGCGTCGTAAGCTCCTCTCGTGTTCTTCTAAGCTTTCAAACCAAAAACTCTAGGATTCTAATTCTCCTCCTTCTGTAGAATTTTCTCTCTTTCTCTATGAGGTTATTAGGTTATAAGAGTTATGTAAAATTTTTATTAATTAATCTCTATATTTATAATACTTTATGATTTTCTATTTAAGATCTAATTCCGTTTAGAATGCTTTAAGGTTTCCTATTTAGTATCTAATTGTATTTAGCATACATTAAAGTTTCCTATTTAAGATCTAACTCTATTTAGAATACTGTAAGGTTTCCTATTTAAGATCTAACTCTATTTAGAATGTTTTAAGGTTTTCTATTTAATATCTAATTCTATTTAGAGTACTTTAAAGTTTCCTATTTAAGATTTAACTCTATTTAGAATATTTTAATGTTTCCTATTTAAGATCTAATTCTATTTAGAATTTCTTATATGGGTCTTAAGTGATTCTATGGGCCTTTAATTACTTAATGGGTCCGTAGTTAATTTACTAACATATTTTAAAAGTCCATTAAGCATTACTAAACACATATTTAAAGGCTTTTAGGGTATATTAATTGGATCAATTAATTATCATGGGTCATTATTAAATAAAGTAAGCATTATATTCATGCGTAACAACTAATCACATGCACTAAATCGATCAAACTAATCATAATTACAAATCTAGCAAATTATTAAGGACTAAATTGAAATTTTCGGTCGTTACATTCTTCCTTCCTTATTGAAAATTTTGTCCTTGAAACTAGATCGTACCTGAAGTAAAAAGGTGTGGATATTCCTTCCTCATATCATTATCGCGCTCCCAAGTAGCTTCTTCTCGTGAGTGGTGCTTCCAATTAACCAAGACCAATGGAATCTTTTTATTACGCAGTGTCCTCTCATTTCTTTCTAGAATTGAAATTGGTTCCTCAATGATAGTCATGTCCTTCTCAATTTCTAATGGCTCCAAATCGATCATATGTAAAGAGTCTTTGATATACTTCTTTAACATTGATATGTGAAAAACATTGTGCATCCCGACTAACTTTGGTGGTAACTGAATCCGATAAGCCGTTTCTCCAATCCTCTTCAATATTACAAAAGGTCCAACATACTTCGGACTTAGTTTTCCTCTCTTTCCAAATCTCATCACGCCTTTGATAGGTAAGATTTTAACAAAAACTAGATCTCCCCTAGCAAATTCTACATCTCTCCTTTCTTTATCCGCGTAACTTTTCTGCTTGCTTTGAGCAGTCTTCATACGTTCTCTGATTAGCTGCACTTGTGTTGTCGTGTTTTCAACGATCTGTGGTCCAAGTAGGTTTCTTACTCCAACCTTATCCCAACATAACGGTGTTCTGCAGCTCCTTCCGTAAAGTGTTTCATATGGTGACATTTGAATTGTTGTTGTACGAAAACTCTGTTAATACTAAGTGATCATCCCAACTTCCCTTAAAATCCAGCACGCATGCTCTTAACATATCCTCTCAAATTTGATTCAACCTCTCAGTCTGACCATCTGTCTGAGAGTGAAAAGCTGAACTACACTCCAATCTTAATCACATACCATCCTGAAAACTTTGCCATATACGTGAGGTAAACCTGAAATCTCTATCGGAAATAATACTCACTGGCACTCCATATAAACGCACAATTTCCCTTATATAGATATTTGTCAATTGCTTAGACAAAAGAGTAGTCCTGATTAGAATAAAGTGTGTTGATTTTGTCAGTCACTACAACCTAAACCGAATCGTTCCATCTCTTCGTCCTCGGCAATCCAGTGATAAAATTCATACCAATTCTCTCCCATTTTCATCATGATACAGGCAACGACTGCAATAATCCCGGTGGTTTCTTGTGCTCAACCTTCACTTGCTGATAAATAAGGCATCTTGACATATAATCCGCAATCTCACTTGGAGACATCACACTACATCACATATCCATGATTTTAAATAACTAAATCAATTATTCCATAAAGATCTACATATAAGCGCAACGAAAAAATAACTATTAAAAGTGTCCGCATAAATTTTCTGTTTATATCATCATCATGAGAATAATACTAAATTATGAGATAGCAACCTATTATACCAAATTGTATGTTTACTCCTTAAATTAAATAAAACTGAAATCAAACATAATCCATCATTAACATGAACTTGTTCATAAAAATAAATCTGAAATAAATATATTTAAATCCTTCCTAATGCATAAAGAAAAACCTATAAACTAAACTTTTAATCCTTCTTCGCTCAAATCTAGATTTCCATCAATCATTGAAGCGTCTACTTCATCCACTCCATGTATAATTGTATTCCCTGGAATCCCAAACAATTGGTCAATTTACCAAGTAAACCGGTATGGATCAGACATGATGAGGTTAATAGAAAAGGTCCATAACTCAAATCATCTCATAAAATCAAATAATAATATAGATATAACATGTGACATAATAATAAGTAAAGCAATAGAATGAAACTGAAATATAGTATTAAATTTAGATAAACATTATGACTTGGGCCTCTACCCTAATTTCATGTGTAGTCATTTTTATTGTGCATTTAATGCTCATGAATCGGCATACATAATGGACATTATTATCTCTTTCTTAATCATTATCTTAATCTTCTCTAATCCTTCGATTAGTATCTACGTTAATATTCACATAGCTTCTCTTCAGTTAAGTAGTAAGCTTAAAATTAAAGACCTCCATCTCTTCAGTCTTGTCATTAATGTATGGATGCATAACTTTTATTACTTGTCATTCTTATTCATGTTAATTCCTCTAGCATAATCCCATAGGAATTCTATCGTAATCATGGAATATTTTATTTTCATGTGTCATGTCGTAAATGTATCTTTCACTTTTATGAATGTCATGAATGTACATGCATAGAAAAATTGAAAATCAATCGATCATGCAATAGCTATGTCACTTGTTTAAGCTTAACACATCATAAATATAAAATCTCTATCGATTCCTACTTGTTTCATGTTGTGTAAATCAAACATCCTAGGTTGCATGGATTCTATGCAATAAAAATAATGATGACCATGAATAAACATTTAAGCATGATGATTAGACATAGACAATATTTGAATAGAAATTTATTGCTTGCATCGTAGACAAATTCTAAAATTCCTAACAAATTCTGGATTCTGGACAGATTATGGATTTCAAACAGATTCTGGATTCTGCACAAAATTTCGTGATCAATCACAAAACCCCGTGTACCATTGAAAACTCGTGATTAAGCATAAAAGTTTAACAATCTAATATGAAGAATATTCATTAAATTAAATAAACCCTAATTCCTATTTCATTTTTGTGTTATCTACGTTTCCGATTAATCTCAACATGATTTCTCCATACCTTTAGCCTTCATATAATATTTATGTAACTCATCTCACTTGGTTCAATACGAAGCTCTAATCCGAAATCCAATCGTGTCGTAGGCTCCTCTCGCGTTCTTCTAAGCTTTCAAACAAAAAACTCTAGGGTTCTTCTAATTCTCCTCCTTCTCTAGAATTTTCTCTCTTTCTCTATGAGGTTATTAGGTTATAAGTGTTATGTAAAAATTCTGTAAATTAATCTCCATACTTAAAATACTATATGGTTTTCTATTTAATATCTAACTCTATTTAGAACACTTTAACGTTTCCTATTTAAGATCTAACTCTATTTAGCATACATTAAAGTTTCCTATTTAAGATCTAACTCTATTTAGAATACTTTAACGTTTCCTATTTAAGATCTAACTCTATTTAGAATGTTTTAAGGTTTCCTATTTAATATCTAATTCTATTTAGAGTACTTTAAAGGTTCCTATTTAAGATCTAACTCTATTTAGAATGTTTTAAGGTTTTCAATTTAATATCTAATTCTATTTAGAGTACTTTAAAGTTTTCTATTTAAGATCTAACTCTATTTAGAATGCTTTAATGTTTTCTATTTAAGATCTAACTCTATTTAGAATTTCCTACATGAGTTTTAAGTGATTCTATGAGTCTTTAATTACTTAATGGGTTCTTAGTTAATTTACTAACATATTTTAAAAGTCCATTAAACATTCCTAGACGCACCTCAATTATTATTAACACATATTTAAAGGCTTTTAGAGTATATTAATTGGATCAATTAATTATCATGGGTCATTATTAAATAAAGTAAGCACTACATCCATGCGTAACAACTAATCATATGCATCAAATCGATCAAATTAATCATAATTACAAATGAAGCAAATTATTAAGGACTAAATAAAAAATTTCGGTCGTTACAATATTGGACGATACGTATCGATGCCTCCCATACAAAAACCTAAAATTTCGGACGATACATTGGAATGTATCGTCCGATACCGATACGTATCGGTTTTGGGGCTGAACGATATATATCGTTTTTATGAGATTTTAACCCATGGTTGGTGCAGTCGGTCACATCGCGCCACGTCAGCCACCTGCACTTTGTCCTCAACAAAGCTGTCCTCCGTCTCCCTTTATAATTTTTCATCTTTAAATAAGTTCCATCTATGAAGCATATCCATTAACTTTTATCTCCCTTTTTTTTTTTAATTTATTTATGGGCACCAACTACTTCGTGCTCGGCAATATCCTTGCGTCTCCCAAGTTTGCCGAAGGAGATCAATCAGAACTGCTCCTATGCGCTAGTTTTGAGTGCGAAAACTCATTCACTTGAGAGGACACATTATATATATATAACATGTGGAAGTAGGATTTAACAAAATTTAAACGAATCACGGAAAATGATTTTAGAGTTTAAAATTCTAGCCATCATGGTATCAAGTATCTGCCAATCGTATTGGTATCTTGGCTAACCGATACCGATACTGTATCGGATTTGGTATCAGCCGAGACGGATCAGGCATCGACCAATGCGGATCGGTCATCCTTCAAAACCTCCTTTATTTGATTTTTTTATATTTATTTTAAATAGAGGTGTATCCATATTGGCCGATACATATCGGTCCTCCCTGGACCAATATCCGGTACCAATACCCAAGTTGATACCTTGGAAGCCATTCATTCTCCAAGTAAACAGTTTTCACGTGCAACGCACGTGCAAGGTCCACTAGTGTGTGTGTATATATATATATATATATATATATATATATATATATATATATATATAGGTTTCTTATATATCTCCCCTTCTTTATGCCTTATTTTTTTGTTTGCAGATTGATTAGGGCATTGTCTCCAATCAAATTTCCTGTTCTTGATGACACCAGAATCCTCCGACAACAAATAAACTACACTTGCAAGCTCTGATCACTGAATTAGGTTTATTCCGATTGCCCTACTGGTAAATTTACATAATTTTACCAAAAAACACAGGAATTGAGTGAATTAAACCACCTCTTCCATAGAACCCGTTTTCATTATCCTTTCAAACTCCTTATAATCCTGAAGCACCTGTTTCTTAAAGTACCACTCTTCCCGACAAGACCCATTTCAATAACTGCCTGCACCAAACCTTCCGAACGCCTTAGAACCCGCCTGATTTCGCTACTGTAATGAGCTAAAATCATGACCATAAAACCAGCTCGTTCCTGACAATCGGGTTCTTCCGGCTTCGCCAAAATTCCCACTAAAACCCTTGGGTTTGACTCCACACACACCTCTAAACTCTTCCTCCCCTGTTCTGTGAGAAGAAGAAAACTCAAAATGCAGAGGCATTTGTATCTTATTTTCTTATCAGTCTCTTGGGTCATCTTAAACAGGGATTCTACAATCGAGGGGCTAAGCATGCTGTTCAGGTTTTCGAAGCAAGTTGATAGATTGAAGAGAGCTGATACGGTGGCTTGCTTTGCTGTTGCAGAGACTAGTCTTGACTTACTGAGAATTGAGATGAGAATGCTGACAGCAGGAGAAGAACTAATCTCTACTTTTTTGAGAGCTACTGTCGAGAGTTTAAGCAGAAGTATTGCAATTAGCTCTTGGATTTCTAAGCTGGTTGAATTGATGTGGAAGTAGAGATTTGAGAGTTTCTCTAGGCCTCCGGCTTCCAGAACTGCTATTTTGCCACTGTAAACCGCTGGAAAATTAGGTGTGTTGAGAACATGGAATGCAAGAAAAAAGAAATCTGTTTTTTATATTAATTTTTCTTTTCCTCTATATGCAGTGGTGCCTAGGCATGCGGCACAGGTGCGCAGTGTAATGGATGTTTGGCGCGCCAATTTTAAAGATTTCAATATGGCGGCACAACTTTAAAAAAAATAAAATAAAATATATATAGAGAGAAAAAAATGAAGTAAAATCTTAGAGAGCTAATTGAGATATGTAATGAGAGGATGCATAATATATTTCATTAACCTAACTAAAATGTATATTGTATTATACAAATCATTTTCAAGGATCCAAACATTTCATTTTCAAGGATGCAAACACAGTTTTTTTAATTATAAAATGATGATTCATTTTATTGTGTCAAAAGAGGAACATTTTGTTTGTATTATATGATATTTTCATACATGACTGAGTATTGTGCTGTGTTGAAAAGTGCCAAGTGTGACAAAAATCTAAAAGATATTAGTGTCTAGGTAACACTATCTATTCGTTCTTCATTTGAAATAAAAAGTCTGCCTTTTGAAAAGACTAATTTTGCCCTTAGTTTGTGTAAAAAAGATTAATTGGCACGTACCAATTTACAGAGGAAACCTACGAAGATGGAGATAGTTTTTCGTCCCAATCTTTGTCACAATGAATCTTGAGACCATAGACGTTATATTAGACAGTCATCTAGTGTGTGAAAGATTGAGTTGAAAAGCAATTTCAATCATCTGATTCAAGGCATCAGTAGTTTTCACGACCATTGAGTTGAAAAGCAATTTCAATCATCGTGCCTCAGTAATAGAGCATCCCAAGGAAATGGCAGCTGCAAATGCTCCTGTAGTGTTCCCGTCTCCACGACCATTGGATTTGAAAGATCAGAAGTGGAGATTTCATGAGAAAACTTATTATATATAATCTTTGGACACTGATATATGGCGGACCACAAATAATAGACCATTTGGGGCTGCTTATGTGGCGCGATGCAAGCACAATGAGTCCCAACAGTGCAGGTCGGGTCATCCACTTGCATCGTGCCACGTAAGCAGTCCGTTGTTGGTCTGCTGTTTGCGATCCGCTCATTATAATTTTCATAATCTTTCTCATAGAGTTGGCATATGCACCACAAGTGTGGGATGGGTCACTAATTGTACATGTGTCACGCGACTTCTCAATTCCAAATGGTAAAGGTGGGAGGCTGTCATTGAGATGAGACAAATGCCAAATTTATTCTTGTTAAGTGACTCGAACCAGACTCACATGATAATGGTTTTGACCGACATTCAAATACCAAAATGTTCTTTAAATGATCTTACACTATTAAAATTATATTTTTCATCTCACACCATTAAGGTGTATGCCATATGGCACACATTTATGATCAATCTAAATTGTTCAAGTGATAATCCATCATTGGAATATATCTCAGCTCAAAGAAACATGCCTATAAGTGAATTAGAACCATCTAATTGATGAACTTTAGCATAAGCCATTAAAGCTAAAAACATTGGTTGAAACTATAGTCAAGAGATCGGATGGTTTAAATCTCACTATAATACTGTCCTTTGACCTGTTGCACTTCAATCTATAATCTGGATAACTTTTTTGAAGGGAGGGATCACCCACTTAAAATATTGATGGTGTAAAAACATTTAAACATCATTATAGTGTTTAAATGATTGTCAAAAGAGCGGAGTCCTAAATTAAATTGTAATTGCGTGTCGGAAATTATTATGTATCAAAATCTGAAATTTACAGATTTCGGTACTTTTGAAAAGCATAACGTCACGGGAGAGATGGCCAACAATAGATCTAAAAATTTATAGATCTATTAGGCCAGTAGTAGCTCATTAACTCTTTCAGTAAGGCTCCATTAGGCTGTGTTTGGCACTGAGCCACCGCCCCGTCTACCCTCGCTAGAGATGTTTTCAACAACCGCTTGGTCGGACAATGGTTTCCTGGGACCGCTCCACCAGCATTGCCCTCTCCTCCCCAGCACCAAAGCAGCTTACAAACGCACCCCAGCCGAGTGCAGCTTTCTAGAGCGGGGCGAAGCGACGGAACAAACCCTTATCTTAATCGAATGGCATGGCAGAGGCCAGGGATGATTCAAGGACACAATTTTGGGCTGAATGCAGTCCAAAGACTGAATAATTTAATGATGCCACGTGTACAAAATTGATGACCCATTAACTGGCACACTGCTCAATCACATAATATAGGCTAAGAGTTAGTATCCACTCATGATGCGCAGTCCACACGTCCCTCAATGTCCTTGAGTGACTTGCATGAATTTTCATGCATTGGAAGTCCGTGCAAGTCGCTCAGTGATAGAGGGCGTGAGATGTCCACTAATTACTGGATCTCGACTATCTCATAGCCTAAACAGATGAAGTGAAAGCTACGCATACTACTAAGATCGTTGCAAGGGAGATATGGGCACAAGGAACATGCCTTCTAGAGGATTCAGCTGAGAAGTTGGCTTATTATCTCTTTGGCACTGACCACCAGCAGTCAAATCAACATTTTTATTGACCATCCAAAATCAAGCATTTGATTAGATGGTTCAGAGATTGTGAGATGTGAAGGAGATGCTGCTAATGATCACCTTCATCTAACACCTTATATTTCAATTTTCAACATTTTCTTCTTTGTTTATAGAAAGAAATTATAGCAAAGTTGAATATACGAACTCTGCTCAATTTTATAGATTATGATATACTTTTAGAGACCCGAGACTATGCGTCCGGACATAGACCTCACCTTAAGATTGCCTTAGCATCATTGACACTCATTACGAGGATCAAGGTGCCACATAAACTCGACAAAAGTGACCAAATTCAATATACGCGTTGAGCGAGCGTTACCTTGACCACAGAACAGCAAAAGGAAGGTTTTTTTCTTTTTCATTTTTATATAAATGACGTGCCACATGGCTGATCAACACAAAACAGGGGTTATTTTGGAGATCAATGCATTCTCCTGAAATCCATATTCATATTTGGGTACAACTACGAATAGAATGTATTTATAAAAATAAATTATGTGAAACAAACAAATAAAATGGTTAACCATGGTTATCTTCAACTTTACCTTGAATTGCCATTGCAGAGTTGAATAAGAGCTTTGAGGGAAGAGATGTGATAAGGAGGAGGATTAGAGCTGTTAACCATAGATAAGAGCTGTGGTACAACACCTAACCCAACTAAGCATTTGCTAACACTCACTCCCTCTTGAGCTACAGCTCTTTTTATGACTTCCATGGCACCCAGCTTAAGCTCTATAGAGCCAAAATGGATGTTGGTCACTGCCTCTCTCAGCTCTGGACCCATCACCACCATCTCCATTTCTATTTCTTCTTCTTCTTCTCCTTCTTCTTCTTAAATGGTTTTCATGGAGGTCAATAGCATTTATGACAGCCCATAAGCCCAAGTGAGGAAAAGTTCTACTTTATTGCCCATGTGAAAGGTATCGGAGATTTTGGTTAAACGCTAATCATTCCTTCCTCACTGCAGCAGATTTGGGAGATCCAAGAGAATACTTGTAGTACGAATATAATGTATGAAGCATGCATATTTTTGTTGTGTTTTACAACATCTGACCGTTAAAAAGATTCATTTGATTGCTGATTGGAATAGTCAAATCACTTTGCCACGTGGTGCTGAGGGTGTTTAAATTTTCCTCTGACTGAACCTCGCCGTTTTCACAGTCATATTACTTCTAAACAATGTAATATTGCAAACCATTAATTATTTCCATCTCCATATGTGCCATCATCCATAAGATATTTCTCGCTTGCTCACAATGGACCGCGATTTTCCAATAATATATTCTCTTCTATGATGGCATGTCCAACTTGCCAACATGAAATTATTTTTCACCCAAAACTAATGGATTTCGAGATCACAAGTGTGCCATCATACTGCATACTGCCAATTTCTTATTTCACATGACAGATTTTTTTTAAATGCCCTGAAATTATATAATAAAGATCATATGATTTTAAAGTTATTTTTTAAGATTTGTGTCACGTGAAATAAAAAAAAAATGACAGTTTGACGATAGTGGCTGTTTTCAAGCAATCAATAGGTTTCACTGGGTTTGAGAAGCAGCCACTTTAATAACTTGGGTGGAGGCAGGAAGATGGTGCTTTTCCCTTTATTTATTTTTCAATAATTGGTGTGTGGGTAGCAAGAGCTACCATGCAACTAGAGTAGTCATTAGTTGGCATGTGATAAGTCCCTCAGCCCTTGAAAACCACTGATACCTTAAAATTAGATGGAGATAGTTTTTAACCTTTTTTCCACACAAAAATCTTGAGATCATCGCGCATCTATCAAAGGGTCAATTTTTTATTCCTTGTGTCACAGATTCCCAAATAATGACTCTTGAATCATATGGCACACATCACGCCCAAACATGATTTTAGGATCATTTTTTGAGATCTATGACACGTGTAATAACAAGGTAAGCTTTTGATAGGGAAGTCATGATCTCAAGATCTATTGTATAGAAAATTGAGGTAAAAAATAATCCCCATCATCTGATTTTAAGGACTCAATGATTTTTAAGGGATCTAAGACTTTTCTGAAAACTCATTGGCGGGAACAGCAGAGGTACCCTAAGCAAAAAGTGGCATTTTCAACAGCGGGAATTGGTGTGCTCATCAAAGCCCAAACTGTTCCTCAACCATGGGATGATGCTCGAAGAGCTTTCTCTCTCACATAAAATGAGGAGAGATTTGTCACGGAAACGGTTGTACTCACTCCAAAAGGTTGCTTTTTTATCTCACCTCCTCCACTTGATATGCATTGATCGCCTTTGAAATAGATGTTGGAGGTCATTTTTCATCCCCATCTTTTGCACATTAGATCTATGGATCGTAGGCGTATCATCAGATAGTCGATTTTTTATTACACATGGCACACATCTTAAAAAGGGATTCTAAAATCATGCTTGAGCGTGATGGGGGTCATATGATTTTAGGGTCATTTTTTGAGATGTGTGCTATATCTAATTAAAAGCCCACCGTCTAATGATACGCTCATAATCCATAGATTCATTGAGGAGAAGATGAGGATGAAAAACGGCCTCCTCTATCTGATTCCAAGGCAGTCAATGCATGCTGATTGAAGAAGATGAGGTGAGAAAGCAGCCCGTTGGGATGAGTATAATGGTACCACCTATCGCCGGGATTGTGACAAAAATGGCATAGTGTGAACGGTTCAGATCTTCCCTTGACTCTGCGACTTGAAGACAAACTAGAGGTAAGATGCAAATATGTCTGGACGTACTGCGACAAAAATGTTGTGACCCAGCTTTAATACTTTAGTTGACGATAATGGAGCATGGGAACCACAAGTATTGTTACGAATTACGAGCAATGGGTCCCACATTGAAAATATGAGCCAATACGCTGCATTTTGACTCTGCATTGTAAATAAATTGAGCTTCGTTGACTTGGGAGAAGAATCAACTGTTACCCTATCTGTGGGTGCCACTCTTGACTAATCGAGTCGAGAGGAATCATGTGGCTGCAAAGCAGTATGATGTCAAATCTAAATTTCACGGATTTCAAGGGTTTTTTTTTTTTTTTTTTTTTTCTTTTTTTCAACTAAGTTACAATCAAGTTTATTGGACTGCATTAGGTATTAGTGGGCCAGGCCAATCCTACGACCACAAGGGTTTGGGTTTGGGTTTGGATTTAGATTTCTGATCCCTAAGGTAAATCGCGTTGAAAACTCTGACCTATTTATTAAACGAGTCACGTTCAGGCATAGGTTCTTGAACCCAACCCAACTCTCTCCTTTGTATTTTAAATGAAGTTTACTCAACCCGACCCAAGTTTTTGCTAAACAGGTTGGGTTGGGTTCGAGTTGAGAGCTCCAACTCCAATAAACAGATCAGATCATGTTCAGATTGAGGTCAAGGGGAGCTAGTAGCATGTCAGATTAGGTTTTTTTTTAATTATTATTATTTTTAATTTTTTTAATAAGTGAGCTGATTTTAAACCAGCAATCTCAAGATTGCAATATTATCAATCTTCCGCATATAATAAAAAAATATCATCAACCTTTCATTGAGCCACAAGCCCAATCCCAATCCCAATCCCATTCCCAGGTAGGGTTCGGGTTGACCTTGACCATACCCAAACCCGACTCGTCTGTACCCTCAGGTGTCGCCCCTAAAAACTAAAAAGATTTTGAAATCACGCCTGGTACACGATTTAATCTCTCACCACCGAACTAGTTAAACCTCAGGAGGAACATATATATATATATATATATATATATAAGGGCATGAAAATCAGTGAAAGCATGGATTTCACTTCTGTGAAAGTGACCAGCTAGCTCACAGTTCAGACCATGCACCTAAAACAACCAACTCTTTTCTCCACATAGACCCCAAGAAGCTCTTACCAAAAGGAACAGGTTGCACATATCTTCTTTTTTTTTTGAAAAGACAGGTCGCACATATCTTGCTGTAGATTTCATTGTATATAATGTAGAATACTATAATACACCACGGTAGACTTCCATGTGTTAGGGAAAACATCAAATATATACTCAGCTTAGATGAAAATTTTAAAAGAGCAAAGGTTTATGTGTGGGAATATTAATGGAGAGACCTTGGCATTCCCCAAATCCCTTTTTTTTTTGAGTTCCATCCTCCCTTCACGTGGGTTGGTTAGTTGGTAGTTGGAAGGAGAATGGGGTGGGGCACATTAATATTAATGCATGTAGTTAAACGGTCACCGACATCACTAAGGGTTAGGCCCCCTTAAAACTCTTGAACCTGTTAGGGTAGCTTTAGACACACCTATCAAATCTTGTTGGGCACCTACACTAAAAATTATTAATCACTTTAAATCAAACAATGGATATTATTTTTTGCTCCAATTTTCTATACAAGGGATCCTAAGATCATTGAGCACCTATCAAACGGTCAATTTTCGATTCCATATGAAATAGATCCAAAAAGTCATGTTTGCATGCCATGTGATTTTAGGGCCACTTTTTGGGATCTGTGTCATGTGGAATCGAAAATTGACCGTCTGATAAGTACTACATGATCTCAAGATCCCTTGTGTAGAGAGCAATCAATGGTTTTTAACATATGTGCCTAGCAAGATTCAGTGTGTTTTTAAGGCTATATATATATATATACGAGTTCACCTTGTAAAGAGCGATGACCCGATCACATAGGTTTGTGAGCGGGTCTTTGATCCCATAAACATGATTCACAATGTAGTTATATAGATCAGATATCTCCTATTCATCTTCATCATCATCACAACTTAGCCTTGCAAGTCTTATTTCTCCACTCGCTTCTGATCAGCAGTAAGCTTCCTGTACCTCCGTTGTCCTTCATATCTTTTTTTACGGCCTCCCTTCATGTCTTCATCTTCTCAACAATTTAATATCTTTATAGCCTCTCAACCTTCCGACGAAGTTTGCTTTGTGCTTTCAATGAATATGTCCAAACTATTTCAAAGGAAATTCGGTAATTTTTCCTTAATAAGTATCACCTTCAAATTTTCTCTTATATATATACTCGTTCCTAGTTTTATCCTTTCTTGTTACTACGCACTCATCTCAACATATCCATCGCGATCACAAGTTGCATCATATATAAGCTAGACTTAACAACCATCTTATAAAAATGTCTGTTCAATTTAAGTAAAACTCTTAGATCACATAATACCCCACTTGCTTGTTTCCATTTTATCTAACCCGCATAAATTAGATTTATGATAAATGGAGGAATGGTATTATGCTGAAGGGGTTGGATTGCGGTTTGTTGGTCTTTGTGGAACAAACGTAATGATATTTTGTTTGGGCAAATTCAGGTCCTTTGTCTTCAGCGCTCATGAAAGCTTTACATTTCAGCTTTACTACTTCAATACATTCGATCTATCGAAGCCTATGATTAGGGCTCTCAACGGCCGAATAGAAAACGGGTCGGTGAAAATGACCCTGTCCCACTCGAGCCTTGTAGTATCCTAGCTTGGCCCCTATCCAGCCCAAATTGTATTCAGCTCAACCCATTCCATCTACAAGGCTAGGTCGGACCCGAGTTGATCACAATCAAATTTTTTTTTCAATAAAAAAATAAATAAATATCCTTTTAAATTTATTTTAGTTTACAACTATTTAACTTGGGATAAAAAAAAAAAAAAAGAGAGAGAAAAAAACAAGGTGACTTAAAATAGTGCCTTAGCGTTTTATTATATTTATATCGTGAGTTGAGTTAAGAAAGAGTAAAAGAGAAGCGATAAGAGTCAGGGACGGAGCCAAAAACTTTCATTGGAGGGGACTAAAGTATGAAAAAAAAAATATCGAGATAGACAAGCCAAAGACTCACTACAAAAAACAAGACTATTAACTGCAACCAAAAATTACTACTAATACCCTCGTCGCTAATAGTCTTAATAGCTTTTAATAATTTTTTTGTTAATAGCAACAATTTTTTGCTGCAAAAAACTACTGCTAATAGTCTTATTTTTCCTAGTGAATGAATGAGAAATATATTAAGACTTTAAAAATAAAAATAACATTCATTCATTATTAACAAATTACAAATAAAAGAAAAATCACAAAATAATTATTTTTTAATATGGTCAAATTTCAATTCAATCACCTAATATATTTTAGGGCGTAAGCCGCCCTTTTATTTTCAAAATTGCCTTATAAAAGATGTTAAAAAATTAATATATTTTTTTTCAAGTTAATTTATTTTTTAATATTTTGAGGGCTAATCAAGTGTTTCAAGAATGATTTGTAAAATAACATTTGAGCAAAATAGAAAGAGAGAGAGAGAGAAAGAGAGTTTTCTTAGATAAGAGAAGTTGTACTAGGATGATTTTTGTGCTAAAATATAGGAGAAAGTGAACTAGAGTGTTTGGTTGAAGCGCCTAAAAGATAAGAGAGAGAGAACTTTGAGAAAGAAGGTGGACAGACGGAGCAAATTAGTTTGGCACGTCAAAAATAGGTGAAATGGAATAGAAAAAAAGTTAAAATAGTAAATAACCTCCCTTGCCTCCGTCCTTGGATAGAGTAAAAGAGAAGAGAAACTGAGAGAATTTGTAAATAAAGAGGTAGAGAGAGTTGTAGAATATGCACAATAGAGAGAGTAGAGAGTTTATAGGGATGAGATGTAGCAAAGGGAGTCATTACTTGCACATGCTTTTTAAGTGAGTGCACCATATTGCACCAAATTTAAAAAAGAGACTTGCAACTTTAGCGATCTCTACAATGTGAAAACACCATCTAAGCCGTTTGATTTGAAGGCCATGATTTAAGGATATTAATAGCAAAATATTAGAACAAAGTATAATTTTCATCATTCAATTAAATGGAGTCAATGGCTATTATATAATTCAACAGTGGACTACAATAGATCATATGACAAGTATCATATTTTGCTCCAATTTTATGATCCAGAGATCTATTGATCATGAACTTCAAATCAGCTGACCAATATTGCATTTTTATATATCACATGTCCCTAAAATACCAAGTCTTCTTTTAAATTTGGTGCAATCACTTGAAAAAACGTGTGCACGTAATGGCTCCCTTTAGCAAATATCAAATGAGTGGGATTTAATAGACATAGTTGGTGATTTGACTGAAATGCCCTTAAGTAGTAAAATGGCCCTAAAGGCTACGTATCTTAAGTTTTTCTATGTATATAACACTCATGCCGGCCAGGCTGGATTTTGAGCTTGGATCCAAACCCGGCCCGGGGTAATACAGGTTACAGCATGATTCGACCCAGTATGGTCCCAGGCTGGATGTAGAACTAAAAAAACCCTGTTTTCTGTGCCCCATCTGGGCCGAAATCTGAGCCGGTCCGGCTCATTGAGAGCCCTACCTGTGATAGCTCATTAACCTATTCAATGGCTATTGAAGCCGGTGGTAGCCTATTAATCAATTCAAAAAGAGAATTGTGCCATTGCACATACTTTTGGGATTGATGCCAGGTGGAACATAATCTAAGGCATATGATTTGAAGGTCATAATGTATTGATCTCTAGTGCGAAAGATTGACATGAAATAGTATCTTTATCCTCTAATCCGATACAATGAAAGCCCACCATTAGTTTCAATGATTGACTGTGTCGAATCAATGATAAAGATCGTGTTTCTTCCTACACTACAAAAAAAAAAGACTATTAGCGGCAGTTTTTTATTGCCGCTAGTAGTCCTGTCGCTACAAAAAACTGCCACTATTATTTTTGTAACGACAGTTTTTTGCAGCGCCAGGACTAATAGCGGCAGTTTTTTATTAAAAAAAACTGCCGCTAATAATCTTATTTTTTGTAGTGCTAGTTTTTGGGACTATAGATCATTACATCATAACCTCCAAATCAGACGGCTTCGATTGTGCTCCATGTGGCACAAATCCCAAACAATAAAACCCTCAAGCTTCCTATCTAAACTATGTGCAATGGCACAAATCTCGTGTGCAAGTAGTCCTCCCACTTGTAAAATTAATTATTTTTTTATTTTTTAATTATGTATTTATAACTTATATGGGCACGTTTGAATGGCACATTAAAGTCATTGCTCCATGGGTCAAAAAATCGTCTGATACCGATACGTATCAGTTTTGGACATGAGCGGTACGATACATTGCCTATATATCACCCCCTAAAAAATAAGGTAATTATCGTCCAATACGGGCAATGTATCGCCTGTATCGGGCGATACGCGATACATATCGAAAACGATACATTCAATGTATCGCCGATAAGCGATACATATCAAACGATACGCGATACATATCGAACGATACAAACGTACGGACGATACGTATCATCTGTACTGTCCGATACGGACGATAATTTGATTTTTTTAATTTTTTGAAAAAGAAAAATGTATTGAATCGATACATTGAATGTATCGGATGATACACGATACGTATCGTCCTTAACTTCAGGACGATATGTATCGAAAATCCGATATTTTAACCCTTGCATTGCTCATTAATACGTAAACAATGACGACATACAAGGGTAGAGACTCGTATAGTCCATTAAAGCCATTGCTCAGCTGAGCTTCAAACAGAGAAAGCAAATAACAATGAAAGGGCACTCGAAGCAGGTCCTTCTGATGTGTGTTATATGCTATCAAACATCCTCTCTTAATCAATGGCACATCTAAGGAGAAATAATGTGTAAAATGAGGCCTTAACGAGCATTCAAACGTGCCCTACACCATTAGTATTGTGCATTCTGTTGTTTTTGTTATAAAAAATTATAATCGGGGGTTTAACACTAACTCGTTAAGGTTAAAATTCAAAAAAATTGACAAAATTCAATAATTAAGGGAAATATTTGGAGAAAAAAAAATTACAAAAGTAAATAGAAAATTAAAATATTAATTATCATGATATATTGAATTATTTGAAAATTATTTATGATTTATTCACAAATTTTTAAAAACAGACAAACTTTTAAAAGAATCAGCGAATTTTGTGACCATGATTATATTTATATTGGCTGAAATTATATTCGAGAGATAAAATGATGGTCATACAGAGTTGCAATCCCTTGGTATATTTGTAAATTGTTAGTACCAAAGAGACAATATGGATATCCAAGGAGGTGACTCTTCACAACAAGAAACCTTGGTAATAAAATAAAAAAAAGTTAACACATAATATTATTAAGGTACATAATAAGTAAAATAATAATTATCTTTCTATTTTAATAAGTTTTCATATTAAAGATTTCATATGACTCTATAAATTATGGGTCGTTGATTTTAGTTGGCATGAAAAGCCATTTGATGACATCATTTGGTTTTCTCCCTTTAAATGGAAATAGTTTAAGGTACGTAATAAATAAAATAATAATTAAGGTTATATTTTAATAAGTTTTATATTAAAGATTTAGTATTGACTCTATAAATTATGGGTCCTTGATTTTATGTTGGCGCAAGAAGCCATTTGACGACCTCATTGCACTTCTTGATTCCTTATATGGTTGATAGATACTTCTAACTCACCCCACCCACCAAAATAACAAGAACAAATAATGACTAATTTAATTATACTAAGGAAATAAATTAAAAAAAGGTACTTCTATTTGCACCCATAGAATCTCCAAGGGCATTAGGGCACCATTCCTTTGAATGAGACAGAGAGATTATATTTTTTGTCTCAATCTTCCACACAATGGATCTAAATATCACGGGCATATCATCAAGCGATCAATTTTTGACTCCACATAAAAAAAAGTTTCCTAAAAATCACATTTTAGCATGATATGTGGGACGTGATCTTTGAGTCACTTTTCTGCGAGTGTGCTACTTGAAAAAAAAAAACGGACCATTTGATGGTATATTCATGATCTCCAAATTCATTCACTACAAAAAATAAGACTATTAGCGGCAATTTTTTTAACAAAAAACTGCTGCTATTAATCCTGTTGCTACCAAAAGCTGTCGCTATTAGTCTTGCCACTACCAAAAATTGTCAAAATAGCAAGTGCCGCTAAAACACCTTATATTTGTAGTGATTGTGGGAAGATTGGAACGAATAATTCTCTCCATCATCTGATTTAAAGCAAGCAACGATCCTTTGGCTATGGTGCCCTTAGAGATTTGGCAGGTACAAGTAGAGGTGTTCATAAAAAGATTAAGTGATAATGGCACCTGACCGACATTTAAACTCCAAATGGTGTTTAAATGATCTTACACCACTAAAATATCACTTTTTATCTCACACCATTGAAGTGTGATTTATTATTGTGTCAAGTGACACCCATCTATGATCAATCTAAATTGCTCAAGTGGCAATCCATCTTTGGAACATGTCCCATGCATCCAAAGGATCATGCTTCTAAGTGGATGTAAACCATCCGATCAGTGAACTGTAATATTAGTCATCAAAATTAAAAACAACCGTTGGCATTATAGTGCATTGATTTGATGATTCGAATCTCCCAAAAAGTGATTGTTGGACCCATAGCCTTTCAACTAATGATATATCACTTTGACGGTATAAATTTTCAAAATGATAATCCAATAAATGGTGTAAAATCTTTTCAACACCCTTTGGCGTTTAAATCACGTTCAGGAGACGGTCCCAAAAATTAAATAAATAAAGGAGACAACTTAGGTGACTTAGATTATTTACATATTCTACTTCTAGATGACCAAAAATCATAGAGATGCTGTCACCATATCTTTCGTTGTTTATTAGAGATTTGATTAAATATGCTGGTGTATGCTTGAACATGAACTTAGATCCTCTAATCTAGTTTTTTTTTTTTTTTGATAACCTGGGTATTCGGGCCTCTTTTGGCACCTGTCTAATCCCAGGGGCATATGTACATCCTAAATTCAGCACATATTGGGTCAACACAGAATAAAATCTCTAGGGTGGCTTCCAGGGCCGGCCCTGAGATTTTGGGAGCCCAAGGCAAGTTTTAAAAATGGGGCCCCTCTTTCATATTAATCTTAAAAAATAAAAAAAATTGCCATAAATTTTTTTTTGACAAATAAAATAATACTCATTGCTTTTAGATTACAAATATCTTTATATTCCATTTATTGTTTATAATTTGAAAATGCAACTAACAAATTAACGAAAGTCTATATTAAAAAAAAAAAGCAATACAAAAAGAGAAAATCTAAATAATAGAACGTACTCGACGAATCGAGTAACCCAACTTATAACATTTTAACATTTTTTATTACTTTTACAACCATTGAATCTTTCACCGTCGTTTTGTAGCACTTTAACAAGCTTAAAAAATTCTAAAACTAGGTTCATTAGATAAGTCTCGTTTAATAGATCAAAATTAACAAGTCATTTGCAAATACTGAACCGTAATGAGTCTGAAATCGCTATTCTAAGTTAGGGTTATTTAATAAAAAAATTATATATATATATATATATATATAGGGGTACCTCTAAAATATATATATATAGGGGTACCTCTAAACACGCCAACATCCCAGACTCCATGAAAACTATTGAATCCTTGGAATCATATGATGGAGATCGTTTTTCACCCATATCTTTCACTCAATTGCTCTTGAGATCATGGTGCACCTATCAAACAGTCTGTTTGTGATTCAACGTGTTATAGATGCTAAAAAAAATGCCATAAAATCACGTTTGAGTGTGATGTGTGTCATATAATTCAAGGTCATTTTTTCAGGATTTGTGACATGGAATAAAAATTGATCATCTGATATGTTGGCTAAGACCTGAAGATCTATTTTGTGAAAGATAGGTTTGATAAGTGATCTTCATCATCTCATGCGAATGAATCAATGATTTTTAAGGGGTCTAGGACATGGCTGCTTTCGGAGAATGCGTGGGTGCGATTAGAGGTACCTTATATATATAAAGGATTTGGTCAAACAAATCTAGTCCGATCAAAATTTGGGCTAAAGAATAAATACTAGGCCAATATATATGGCTGGTCTAGCCAGTGAGGCCAGTGACCCAACCAAGGACTTGCACCGACCCGACAGAGACCCATTTCATGACCTATTTAAAAAAAAATGTAAATATGAGACTTGAGAAAAGTTGAACCCACAACTATTTGGGTAAAAAGTAAAATAACACTAGTAATTTAACCAACTAAACAATGAGATCATTTCATTATATTTATACACTAAAAATTATATTAAGCAATTAGATGATAAATAGTAAAAACTTCCAAGATTTGAGGCCCCTTAGTATTTGGGGGCCCAAGGCGGCCGCCTCTTGGGCCTTGGCCCAAGGCCGGCCTTGGTGGCTTCAAGGGGGGGAGGGGATTCGAGCTCAGGTCTCCTGCTTTTTGAAGCAGATATCTGGCCAGCTCACCTAACCCTCTGAGGTTTCTTTTCTTTTTTGTAGACTTGCACATTTTGGTTCACTCTACCTCGAGTGTTGGTAGATTATGAGGTACCCCATCATCTTTGATGATGCTTATGCTTGGACATTCCATAAGGGATGCCTTCGTCCCCACTATGTAACGAGTATTTTACGGTTTACACACCCTACTGGGCATCCTATTATCGTAGAAGGAAGATAGCAATACTCGATCCTAGGAATTAAATTTCCTTCCAAACATAATAAGATTACTTCAAAAACTTTTGCGTAATCAAGACTGCAAGGATTTTTTGGGTTCAAAATTTTGAGTATTTACGGATTTCAAGGATACCGAAATACGATGCATCCTGATTATGCAAAACTTTATATTCCCAATCTTGTTTTGCTAATTATGTCCAATCTGATTCATCTAGTGGTACTCTCATGATCTCAAGATCAAATGTGTAGAAGAGTAATGAAAAATGATATCTATCATCTTATTCCAAGCAATAAAAAATTAGATAAATGCACTTGACCCTCAAATCACGTTTTAGGTTGCATGCCAATTGATATCATCCTCTGTCTCTGAACTGTCTGATTGCATGCCCACGAACTCAAGATCATGTGAGGAACCAACCCACCTGCTGTGGCAGCCGCCACCCTTTTTTTACGCTACAACTCTGACGATTTTCGGTATGCCTCAATAGATTACGAGTTTATATCCATCCATGGTCAGATAAAGTTTCCTATATGTTTCTCCCTTGATCATTACCTAAGTTCGGTGTGCTGGATTGTAGCCCCTGTGTAAGATTAGGAAAAAAATTTAAATCTCCTCCCTTTAAAATTATTTGAGTCAATCCTTTTTAAACTTTTTCTAATATCTTGTCAACCATATACTTAAAACTTATATATTACTTATATATTTTTAAATACGCCTCAAATATGTAACTTAATACAAAAAAAAAAAAGAATGTTTCTTCTTATATGAGTTACACAAATCACAAACTCTTCACCGCATTCGTAGTGTGCTCTTCGCTAAAACATAGCGCTCACTTTAATAAAGTATAGCACCTTTTATTATTCTCGGTGCAAACGTCATTTCATTATTGGTTGACAGCAAACTTTCATTTTAAAATTGAATAGCTTTGTTTTTCATCATTGGTTGACAGCAAACTTTCATTTTAAAATTAAATAGCTTTGTTTCATCAACTTTATTTGACGGGGCATTTAGATAAATAAGTTTAGAGTATAAGGCTGATAAGATATTGGAAAAAGTTTATTGAGGTTTTAGAAATATAAGTTCAGACAAAGGGGGGTTTTCCTCAAAGTTGCGTTTGAGAACAATTATTTGCATTTGAGAATTTTAAAGTCAAGCATTTCAAATTTAGGTGTTTTAAATTTAAAATTTAAAATATTTAAATATGCAAATCTTTTGTTTGGATGCTTAAACATTGCAATAAGATTTTGTCCAAAGATTTATAGAAACTTCATTTGATTAATTTTTTTTATAGAAATAATTTATATTTCATTAATTTCCTTTATTTTATGTAGGGGTGAAAGTTCGCTGAGCATAACCAAAATCGAAATTGAAAATTTCGATTTTGGTATCGGTTCACCTAAAATCGAATCTGAACCGAAATGTTTGAGTTTGGTTAATCGAACTCCCTAACCCTTGAATCGAAACAGAATCATTATATTTTTGGATTTATATATATAATTTATTTTTATTTTTTCTGTTTTTCAGCTTTAGATCAATTTTCCTTTTATTGGAAATTGATTTCTCTTGTTTGATAACATGGAAGTGTAATTACATAGGTGGAATAAAAATTGTGTTATAAAATCAAAGTTTGACCAAATATCAAACTTTGATCATAGATAAAAAATTTCGCTACCAAAATATAAATAATACAGTAATAAGCATTATCTATTATCAAGATATACTTCTCAAATTTTGACTAAAAGTCAAACTTTGACCAATAAAAATGAGACGATGTATTTTAAAGTTATAAATTAAACAATGATAGATATTTTTAATTATAATATTTCACTAATTACAATTTATAACTTTTTATAAAAAAATCGAACTTTGAAAAAAGTCAAACTTTGATAGAGAAAAAATTACACTGATACAATATAAATTTATATAGTGGTAGACTCTATCTATAAGCAGGTTTCAAGTTTGACTAAAAATAAACATTGTGTAAAAGTCAAGTCAAACTTTGACCAACAAAAATGAGACAATATATTTTAAAGTTAAAAATTAAATAATAATAGATATTTTTAATTATATCATTCCACTAATTAAAATTTATAACTTTTTATAGAAAATCAAACATTGACAAGAAGTCAAACTTTGATAAAGGAAAAATTGCACTGACATTATATAAATTTATGTAGTAGTAGACTCTATCTATAAACATGTTTTGAGTTTGACTAAAAATAAATTGTGTAAAAGTCAAAGTTTGATCAAAAGTCAAAGTTTGACTAAAAGTCAAATTTTGACCACTAAAAATAAGGCAATGTATTTTAAAGTTACAAATTAAACAATGAGAGGTGTTTTTTATTATAGTAATCTACTAATTAAAATTTATAACTTTTTATAAAAAAAATCGAACTTTGACAAAAAGTCAAATTTTGACTAAGGAAAAATTGCACCAAATTAAACTATATATTTTTTATTTCACGTGACACAGATCTAAAAAAAGTGACCCTAAAATCATAAGGCACACATCACGCACAAACATGAGTTTAGAGAGTAGCAAATATGTTTGAGAGGTAGGCGGTGCCCTAAGAATATGGGAAATGTACCTAATCGACCCTGTCAGATACACCTTTTACGTCAGAGGCCCTATATTTTCACTTTTATCCAAATCGACCAGCTTTTAGCCAAGCCATTTTCAGCTAGCACAAAAAGTCCGAAATACCCCTTTTCACACTTTTTTTCGTTCTGTATGATTTAAAATTTTAAATATTTACATTTTTATATATTTACGCGATATGAAACCTGATCTATACCGTCTGATTTGAAGGCCACATAATAAAATAGATGGCGCCAAATATAGACACAAAAAAAAGGCGATATCGTCTCTTTAAAAAAAAATAAAAAAATTTAACAATCAATGTCGACTCTTAACACAATCGGTACCGACCATTTTAAGAGTCGTCATCAACTCTATACAGAGTTGTCATCAACTCTGTACACAGTCGTCATCGACTCTGTATAGAGTCGCCATCGATTATATATATATATATATATATATATATATTTATTTATTTATTTATTTTTTTTAATTAATTAATTTATTTATTATTATTATTTTTTTATTATAAAATCAATGACGACTCTGTACAAAGTCAATGGCGACTGTGTACAGAGTCGTCATCGATTTTATAAATAATATATATATTTTAAATTATATACTTATTGTGTATAAATCGCCATCATTTCGTGAATTTTTTATTTTTTTTATATATAATCAATGGCGACTCTGTATGGAGTCAATATCGACTGTGTACAGAGTCGATATTGCTTTTTTTCATATCTATCTTGGCTATCAATTTTATATTGTAGCTTTCAAATCAGACGACATAGATCCCGTTTCACATCGCGTCAATATTGAAAAATGCAAATATTTAAAATTTAAAATTATATAGGTATATCCTCTTCTTCCTTATTCTAATTTGCGATAGTCTCTGACAAAAAAGGTGTATCTGGGTCAATCCAAATAGTAGATCGGAGTAGATTGGATTGAGGACAAGACGTCGTCACCTTCGCCACCTCTAACTTTTAGAAACTATAGCAAATTAAAATGAGGAAGAAGATGATGTTTTTGTGTGTTAAAGAAATGGGATAATTTGGACTTTTTGCTATCTTTAGGGTCGATTAAACTCTCAGCTGATCGATTTGGGTAAAAGTGAAAATATAGGAGCTCTAACGTAAAAAGTGTATCAGACAGGATCGATCTGATAAATTTTCCTAAGAATATTCATGAAAGAGAGGAAAATTGCCCATTGCACGGAGAGCTGTGCCTGAATTTGGTACCTCGGTATGCTCCTATGAACCTTTTTCCTGTTGACCATGATTGATGACCAAGTGAAAGGCCGCACCATATGTGAAAGTAGTCTTGACAGACCAAATCCTCTTAAAAGTTGACTTTAGGTAATTTCGGACCACTGAAAATCGTGAGGATATGCTATAATTTTTTAGCAATTTGGTGTCGAAGAGGCTCCAATACAAACATACACTTTAAACCAGCCTCACACATGATAATTTCTAGTAGGAGACAAGTTCGAGATAAGGTGGTCCCATCTGATGCAGTGTGTTTGATATTGTCCGGTGTGAACAATGTTTAGAAGGTCGGCGATAGTTTCACAGTTTCTCCCGAGATCATCAGAAGCTATGGATGATCCAAATTTCTCGGCAACTTTAGAAGCAATCTGTTGTACTGTCCTGGTTAAAAATATCACGAGATGATAAGCTGCGAGAAGCTTCTGATAAAAATCAGTGGAATTCATTGAACTAAAGGCACGTCGGCGCCCACCAAAAACGTGGGAATAGAATAGAAAGGATAAGCGTGCCACTTGGCAGGCTTTAGGAAATAGAAGGGGGTCCTTCTTTGTTTCCCCACACGGCTCTGATTTGTCCTTATTAGAAAAGGTATAGTGTCCCCACAATCGGCAGCCGTCAACTCTCATCCCTAAAATGCCCCCTGTCAGTTTGACATGGTTACTAAATTATGAATTTTAATGAGGTTTAACCGTTTAACTAACTTTAAGTAAATTAATTCTCGAAAAAAATAAAAAATTGAAGTAAATTACAACTCAAGGGGTGGAAGGAAAAATTGTTGTCTCGGGCTAATAAAGAAACCCTCATTAAAGTTATTGTACAAGCTATCCCAACATATACAATGTCTTGTTCAAACTCCCTAAATCTTTTATGTCCGAAATAACATCTCTAATATCTAAATTCTAGTGGGAAAATAACAACAAAGAGGGTCATGATATACACTGGATTTCTTGAGAAAAATTATGCCTTGCTAAAAGGTTTGGAGGACTTGGTTTTAGAAAGTTGGAAGCTTTCAACAATGCTATGCTTGTAAAGCAATGTTGGTGTATCATGACTAATCCTCACTCCTTGATCAATTCACTACTTAAGGCCAAATATTTTTCGTCAACATCTTTTTTACAAGGGAAAAAGGGATCCAACCCATCATTTACCTGGCAAAGCTTGCTCTCAACCCGATATACTCTTGCAAATGGCCTCATCTGGAGGGTGGGAAATGGTGAAACAATCAACATATGGAAGGACTGATGGATCCTCCGTCCATCAACTTATAAGATTATCACCCCAAATCCAAACAATGATATTCAAATGGTGTCTCAACTCATAAATCATTAGAAACGTACATGGAATATGGAGGTGATCAGAAATATTTTCATGGAAGACAATATTACAGCTATCTCTAATATCCCCCTTACTCCTATGGTTGTCCCTGATCGGCTAATTTGGGCGCACAATCCAAAAGGCAAGTTTATGGTGAAGGTGTGGTTGCAAATGAAGATCAACGGATTCAAAATCATGGTGGTGCAAGCACGGGGCAGACTAGGGTGTTATGGAAGGAAATTTGACAATGCCAGATGCCTAACAAAATAAAAAAATTTGCTTGGAGGGCGACAGAGGACATTCTACCGGGTCGGGCCATTTTAGGGAAAAAAATTTACATACATGGCATAAGTTGTGAAATTTGTGGCAAGGTGTTGAAAAACCTAAATCACGCTTTGAAGGATTGCGATTGGGCAAGCAAAATATAGTTTGCAAGCCCTCTGGGTGGGAGGCCTCATCTAGCAAAAACCTGCAATTTCACAAAATGGGCAGAACAGTTTATAAAGGAGCAAGGGAGGGAGGCTATCAACCTCTTTTTCACAACTGCCTAAGCTATATGGAACCATAGGAATAAGGTGGTGCGTGGACAAAAATGTGCAGATCCGATGAATACTGCGTCCTTTGCTACAACGTACCTTCACGAGTTTGTGGAAACTAATAAGCAAAATTCCCGAAGCCAGAGCGATATAGTAATTGAGAATATTTTGAAATGGAAACCTCCTCTCCAAGGAGCATACAAACTCAATGTTGATGGTGCATGGCACAAAAACTCTAAACGAGCGGGACTGGATGCTATTATCCACGATCATGGTGGTAATCCAATGGCATCCATGGCGTGTAGAGTGGACAACGTTATAAGTACTGAGCATGAAAATTTTCTTGTTGCGCATGAAGGTCTTAAATGAGCTAAGGAGATTGGGTTCGAGAATATCATCCTTGAAGGCGATGCGAGCTCTATCATCACGACCATTGCTGATACAAATGGAAATGACTCCCTACTTGGAGGGTTGGTTTACCTAATTCATAAGGTGCCCAAAAACTTCATCTCCTTCACTTGCTAACAAGTTAAACGATAATGCAATAATGTTGCGGATGGCTTGGCCAAATTAGAACTCAATTTGGAAATGGTCACAATATGGATGGAAGACATTCCTGAAAACATTGTACCTCTTATCTCTACTGATTTAGCTTAATGAAATGCAGTTTCTTCTCTAAAAAAAAAAAGTAAATTAATATTTCGTATAAAAAAAAAGAAATAAATTTATATTTGTTTTTTTTTTATAAACAGTGAATTAATATTTGTTGACTGTTGGCTCTCTCTCTCTCTCTCTCTCTCTCTCTCTCTCTCTCTCTTTTTAAAGGCATTTGGCCATCTCTCATTATAATAGTTTTCATCTTTTTAATAGTAAAGAAAAATGTAAAAGACCAAAAAGGCATTGGCCCCGGTGGTACACTCCCTCCATTGTGAGGGAGTAAGTCGTGAGTTCGATACTCGTCCTCCACGCTGTTTCCCGCCCTTATCTTTACAAGGTGTGGGTTGGGTTCTGTTAGTTAGCCCTCACCACTGTAGTTTGTGCTCCCTCACGCTGCTTTGCAACTGTCATATGTGTATGCGTGTCTGCTCCTCGGTTCTCGAGGCTGTCTTGGCCAAATGGTTGTATCAAATGTAATAGTATTTAGAGAGTATTATATTTAGGGTACCGATATTTGCAATCGAGTATTTGATATCAACAATTAGGATTTTCGCATGTGAGAGTTGTTGATTGCTTTGAATAAGATGAAGGAGATCATTTTTACCCCAATCTTTGAATAATAGAACATGAGATCATGACCCACCTATTAGCAGTCAGATGTTGATTCCATGTGGCACACATTGCCTAATTTTTCAAGGAAAAAGATATATTAAAAGTGACTGAGATCTTAGATCACTTTTGGGGATGTGTGTCACGTGTAATGAACATTTGATTGACTGATAGGTGTGTCATGATCTCAAGATCAATTGTGTGAAAGATCAGGATGAAAAATGATGTCCATCATCCGATTCAAGGCTGTCAACGGCTCTCACACGCAAAAACCCTAAATGGAGGTAAATAATATTTGATAGAGCAATGACCCTTATATTTATATCTATGTGTCAAATGTTGATATTCACATATTTCAACGTCCAAAAAAGCTCTAAATGTCACCTTTTGATAATGAGAGATGCACAATAGATTTAGACCTACTGAAGTAGGTGATAGCCAAATTAATCCTTTGTCCAAAAGGACAAACTAGGCTTTTATACAACACTCTTTGGTGTTGTTTAAATGATTTTATACTATTATATAAAGGCGAAATATGTGAGCAATGCAAATTGTCAAGGTGAGGTATCATAATATAGAACTGAAGTCAGTCAAAATCATACTTCGTGAGAGATTTGAACAAGTCTCGTCTATGCACTTTAATATCCATCCCTCTTATCAATGTTAAATATCCTCTGTTTGATACAAATCCGAATGCATCCCAAGCCCCTTCAATAAGTGTGAAAGGACACTATGAGTATGATACATACCCACCCACTTGTTAAACAATAATGTAATATTATATATTGGGTGCCACGCAAGCTTAGCATACCCTATGTTATATATATATATATATATATATATATATATATATATATATATATATATATATATATATATATATATATATATATATCTTGCTACCAACCCCTATCATTAAGGTGGTTTATGCATTAATTGGCATTGATCTTTTGTATCAATATTTATCAACTGCTAACCACATTATTGGAAAATTATTAAAAAGTATTGAACCATTATTTACAAGTATTTATCTGCAAAAGAATTGGCCTGCCCCGTAGGATCGTCATCTGATGGTCATGCTGCATAGTAGCCGGTCACTATGAGTGAAAAATGACAACATTACAGCCCTCTGTACGTAGCCCAATTGCATCGATTTAGCTTTCATTAGAAAGGTGTCAAATTCGTAATCGGTGTCGGGTATCGGTCCACGGAGGACCGATACGAATCGGCGGATACCAATACGTATCAACCTATTTTAAAAATAAATTAAAAAAAAAACTTCAAATCTCGTCTCAAACTGATACGTATCGGCCGATACCTAATACACATCGGCCAATATGGGCATCAGCCGATACTGAGTTGTAGGACCAATACGTATCGGTTTGCCGAAATACCGATATGTATCGGTGTCGACCTATTTTGATACCAGCTCATTAGTATAAATGCCTCTCCCATAGTTTGACCAAATCCAGGGAGTGAGATTGACCTGTTCAGTCTTTGGCGCACCGTAGTACACCTTATACAAACTCAATAATAGTATAAGAGTTCAAAGTGATCTAGGTAGGCTTCAATTATTTGAATGCCCATGTCTCATCATGTTCTTCTTCAACTATAGAGTCCATTTGATTGATACAATTGTATTAAATGGAATCACATGGCTCAGGCAATCGTAGGATTCCAAAATCCAAACTACCACAAAAATTTGTGTGGAAGGGAGGCTTTATAGTTTCAATTTAAATCTTATTTAGATAAAATTTGATTTACTTAAGAAAGATGCAAAATTGTGTGTAATGATGAAATATGTCATTAAATGTTGACCCTAAAGAGTATCTACTAACATTTTATTTTTATTTTTATTTTCTTGCTAGCAACAATTTTAGTCAGAGGATTTGAACCAAAGCCTCGTTTAGAAATGTTCATAACCATTAAGCGTAAATGAATATTCTCTCCTTTTTTATTTTTAATCAGTAGCATAAATGAATATTTTGACTAACTTTATAACAATTTTTTTATTCTTTATTCCTATATAACCAAATTATGGGTTTTTGGGAGATATCTCAAAGAGAATAAGTGACAAAAAAGTAGTTTAATGGTGTGATCGAAGAAAAGTAAAAGGTACATTTTTAAGGTGGCAATAAGACTTAATTACTATATATACAAAGTATCAGTTAACAAGAAAAGAAGGGCATGAAATTAAGATGCTACTTTCAACTTTTTTCGCAATTAATAAATTTATTTTTTTTCACATCAATTTTTTTCATTTGTGCACCTATTAAGAATATTATTATTCATTTTTTTTTCTTTTTATGTCATTTGGAAGTTCCTTACTTCCTTTTTGACAATAATTATTTTCTACATTATTTCCATTTCCATGGCTGAGATCGTTTTCATGGTAGGTTAAAATGGGTTTTATGGTGGGGATGCGGGTTTTAATGGTAGATTAAATTGCGTGCTATGGATAAAATGGTGATTTTAATTGCAACATACATTGACTTGTATGGTTAATTAAGATGGTTTTTAATGACAGATTAAAAATAGCTTGAATGGGGTGGTTAATTTAATGATCGAGTGAAGTTTTATAGATAAAATAGTGGATTTAATGGCCAAATTAAAGCGGCGTTAGTGAAAGAAGAGTAAAATTAAAGAGAAACTTAAGTTTTTGTTTAAATTTTTTAAGCTAGCTCCTCTTTTTCCAGCCAAATTTGTGAGCATAGTTTTCAAACCATGGAGGATAGAAATGATGGGGGCTGTCCTTCAATGTGAAAATCTAATAAATTGCAGCCTTATTTTTCTTAGTTGGTATATGGTAAGAAATCTGAACCATTCTTAGCAAGCGAAGATTCATTCTTTGCAGCCATACATCTCAATGTGTAAAAACCAGTAATTAGACTATAGAGTGAGTATTTTTCGTCTCAATCTCTTATATAATAGATATTGACATCATAGACTTATCATTAGACGATCTAATATTTATTTCACATGACACACATCCCAAATAATAACAAAAGGCCAAATTTGATGGCACGCCATAATCACAATCACTAGATGGGTACCATATGAAATCATTAATTTTCAGCTTAGTTTTCAAACCATGGAGGATATAGATGATGGGGTTGTCCTGCAAAGCAGCCTGACTTTTCTTGGTTGCTGAATGATAGTAAATTGAACTGCTGTTTGCAAGTGAGCATTCATTATTCACATCCATACATCTCGTGTGTTAAAACCCTTAGAATATCTTCAATCAGGAGTGAGTACTTTTGGGCATGGCCTGATGCTAATTCTGTTGTGTAAAAAATTCTTAGAAAGTCTTTGCCCTTTTAATTTCGTTAATGGCTTTCACGTGTGAAAAAGACAATCAATAAATTAAACAATAAAATTCGTATTATCCAATCTTACTCAAACATAAGAGCATCATAAATGCTAGTGCCCAAAATACCAAGACTCACAAGTAAAACAAACACCAAGTTCTCTCTCTTTAACTTGTTCAACGCACAAAGCAAAACCCCTATATATAGAAGCCCTTAATCATACTTCTAACCCAATAGAAATTGGTCAAATCCTAAAAGTAGACGTAACTGTGTTGCTACGGGTTGCTCCAGCAACAACCAAAGTAGCTCGAGCGATTAAGAGTCGAGAAAACAATTTTGCCTTAATACTCCCCTCGCTCGAGAGATTGGAATGAAAAACAAACTCCATCATCCAATTTAAAGCAATTAATGATTTTTGCACGTGTAACTTTCGGTACCAAAGAAAGAATATCTAGTTGCAAATAATGGGACGCTAACAAATTTCAATCATCACTTGTATTTAAAACAACTGACTCTTTTTTTTTTTTTTTTGAGATGAAATTTTATCCTTTTCATTTGAAATGGAGAACGGTTATAAAGTAGAGGGCAACAATAGCGGTAGTTATAATAACTAACATTAAAATATATTGAATAGCATCTAAGATCTATCTAACACCAACACAGAATTTAGGGACCTTAAAAGTAAGGTAAAACTTCAAGAATTCACCACCATAATCCACGGTAACTTACACCGAAGATCTATCCGAAGAGACGTCACCATCATCGACAAGCTCACGATCCATAAAATCTCCCAGCACATTGGAAACAGGGGTAAACACCGACCAAATGCTTCACACAAAGCTTCAATCGAAGCTTTACAACAATATCTCACGGTGTTGAAATAGAGCAAGTGTTCACGCAAAAATGAAGCCATCAAAAACTCGTGACCAAAACCGTATTAGAAAAAAATATAGATTGTAAAAAGGCCTTTATAGAGTCGATCTTTTTGGAAGAGAAGACTCTCACCAATGAAAGAATAAAACTCTTATATTTTACCCCTAAAAAAAGAAATAAATAAGAAGAATAATATAAAAAATCAAAACCTCCAAGCAAAAGATGATCCCCAAAGGATCAATTTATTGAAAGTATAAAAAAATTGGAAAGAGATTAAATCCTCTAAACTCTTTTCTCCAACTTCTCTCCAATATCCACCGCCTCTTTCTTATTTTATTAAAACAACTGACTCTTAACTTAAAGTATTTTTGTGTTTTTTTTTTTTTTTTATTAGACTCTTAACCTAAAGTTTTAAATTGCAAATTCAAAATTTTCACCGGGGACAACATTGTCATGTCAAATAAAAAGAATTCTTTTAGTAACAAACGATCGTTTTCGTGTGGACCACCGCGCCCAACTTCCTTCCTCTATATAATAGACAAACAAACGGTCCGACTTCTCAAACTCAACTCCTCCAGCCATCTTTCTTCCAAATATGGACGCCTCTTACTTCTCTCAAACTCCCCAAACTCGCCGGAAAAGATGCCGGAAAAGTGGATTCCGGCGCCGGTGTGTAGCCATGGTGAAACAACAGAAAACCAGGTTCTACATACTGGGTCGATGCGTCTCCATGCTTCTTTGTTGGCATGCCCACGCTCTCGAAGATTGATTTAACCGTTGGATCAATTTTTCGGCGACCCTGTGGCGGAATTCTTACTTCCGGCAAGATCTCGTAGCTCGTTGTTCTGCTTCTTGAAGATGAAGACTCTTTGAGGTGTGTAGATGGGAAATGATAGCATGGTACATGGCATCATCTATCATATTACGGATTATCCTAGCCGTCCAACCGGTCTCCTATTCTTGAAAAGTCAGCAGTGTTGCAGGCAGAGGTAAACAAATAAAAGAAAAACCGTTTGATATCAGACGGTTCGAATCAGCCGAAAGATGCAAGTTTTGGAAGGATCAACGAGATGATCCCAACGATTGAATGGATTGGATTGAAGGACAAGCGCAAGAATTGTGGGTAAAGATTCGGTGGAAAGACAGTATAACTCGTTAAATTTGGTACCAATTTGGTCACTCTTGTAACCAAACTGGAATGCCCAAGACATTTGGTTACTTGAAATGCCCAAATTGCAAGTGCTGTTAGAGTTTTCGGTTTACAAGCATTTTGTCTCGAGACAGCTTGTATTCTAGACTTTTGGTTATACTTATAAGACACGCGGCGATGTTTGCTGATTACTTGTGGCGACGTCACGAGCGATTTTGTCATTTTTTTTGCGTGTGTGAACTAGATGCAGTGTATGGTAACTTTTATGAAGTTTTTTATTGTTGGTAATGTGGTTTGATATAAGGTACAAAAATCCCCCGATACGCGTCGGTATCCCAACTCGGGTGTCTAATATTGTATTGGCTTATATGGGCCCGTATCGGTTAATATATATAGTAAATCGGCCAATATTTCTCGATTTCTGCCAAGACATAGACTACTCTTCTTCTTTTTTCTTTACAATAAGCTGATACGTATCAGCCGAATCATATCACTCTTGGGCAAATCAATACTCGAGACCGATGCTGATTTTAATACCTTGGTTTGATGTAATTAATAAGGTTGAGCCCCGTGAGAGTGACCAAACGAGATGGCATCTTCATCTTAGAGTGCTCGTGCGCTAACCTTACACCTAACTTGGCAAATCCATTAATAAAATAAAATTTTAAACAATATAAAAAAACTAACCTGAACCCAGAAAATAAAAAGGGACCTACTCTCCTTACCGTCATTTCAACACCAATGTGGTGTTTAAATGATCTCATACCATTAATGGATGAGTATGTGGATAATCCACACCGTCAAAGTGACGGATCATACATCAAAGGGCAATGGTTTTAAAAATTAAGCTTTTTGAGTGATTTGAATCATTTGATTTGTTGACTATAATACCAACTGTTGTTTTTAGTTTGAATAGCTGATATCAAAGTTCATCAACCAGATATGGTTCTTATCAACTTATAGGCGTCCTCTTTTGAGCTAAAATTTGCTACAACGATGGATTGTCATTTGGACATTTAGATTGGTCAAAATGTGCACCATATGACATAGTGATAAATCACACTTCAATGGTAAAATTAATAATTAGACTGTTACCAATTTATTATGATACGGCACAGTTCTTTATCATATTACAAATTTGGTGAGATACAAGTTACAAATTTAATGGTGCTAGATCATATAAACACCATTATGATAAAACTAATAATTAGATTGCTAGGATTGTTTAATGATTCTATTCATGTGGCAAGACTGTAGTTTACTGTTCCATCAATGTCAAAATTTCAGCTGAAATATTTCGGTTTCGGTCTCCACCGAAATCGAAACGAAAACATTAAATTTCGATTGTTTTCGGCACTGTAGGAAGATTTTGGTTTTGGTCCCCACCTAAATCAAAACGAAATCTGAAATTTTGATCCTTGAATTGGATGGTAGCACTTCATTTTAGGGTACAATTATAATCATCCCACCTCCTCCGGGCGGCATGCATTGACATCCTTTGAATGATGGAGATCGTTTTTCATTTCTATCTTTAGCAAAATGGCACTTGACACATATATTAAAAAGTGATCCTAAAATCATGCTTGAGCGACCAGTCTAATGCCTCTTTTGTGTTATTTACTTGAAAAGTTGTTTTGGAGATATGGTTAGAATTGTGAAAAAAGATATAGTTAGGATTATCGAAAGGATGCAATCTGTAGACAAGTATGCAATGTTATGGTGGGTGTAGATGACAAATACACCATCCTCTATGATTGGTCTCAGTACTGAATACAAATACAATATACGTGACGGCCGTATCAGGCCCGGTGGCAGATAACAACTCAGCCTTTGACCACTTTCGTGGTTCGTTTGCCTCTAGAAGCTGTTACACGAAAAGTGTGTTGTCAAATTTTCACGCGGCAAGTTTGTCTCATTAAAGATCAACTGATTTACACGTCTGCTTACCTCTGAACCACAGGAAAGTTACAAGCCACAGGCAAGTTTGCAGCCAATTGTGTTGTGAATGTCAGCCGCCTGCAAAATATCTGCCTGCCATAACATTGTCCATAGAAAAATTGATGGCCCTCTCGATGTTTTTGATATTCGGGTCATGTTTTAATATGGGTATCTTTCATTCGGGTCATGTTTTAAGATGTGTATCTTTCAAAATCGTCATATGCTTTGTATAATTTGACGCTCTATGGTGCGAAAAAATGGATTGAAAGACGATCTCGACGGTCTGAAAATTGAATGGATCAATGGAACCTTGTAATCGAGTAAAAAACATAGAAAAGAAAGTGTTACCAGAATTTTTTTATGAATTGGAAAGGATATTCACTTTGCATATTGCCAAGGGGTTTCAACGGGCTTGAGCCTAGCTTAACCTGGCCTGCGATAAGTTGGATATGAGTTAAGGTATGTAGGTCCGATGCATAAATGACCTGACCCGGCCTGTCACAATTAGTAAGTGGGCAAGATATGGGCTAGCATTCCGATTAAAAAGTGACTATTTTAATCCCGGCCCGAACCTCGGCGGACTTTATCAAATGAGCTATTTTACATAAAAATTGTCGGGCGGCTTCACCTGGTTAGACCAACCATGAGGCCTCTTAGTATGGGCTAAGGTAAGGTAATCCTAATCCATGAATGGGCTTGCGTGGCAAGCTAGATTAGTAATCGAGGTGAATATAAGTTACGTTAAAGCTCAATTATAATCTACCCATTTAAGGTCGTGTCCCTTGAGACCCCTATCGGTGGCAAATATAAGTAGGACAGTGTTATATTGAGGACAAAAGACAATGTTATATTGAGGACAAATTTTATAAAGACAAAGTACAGGCGGCTTATGTGGCACTACACAATTGGCTGTAAGTGCGGTGGGGATCAATTAATGCGGGTCAGTACAGCCAGTTACATCACGCCACGTCAGGCGCCTGCACTCTGTCCTCAACAAATATGTCCTCCGTCTATAATTTTCCATATAAGTAATGTTGCACCAAGGTACAAAAAATCGGCCGATACCGATGCGTATCGGTATCTCAACTTAGTATTAAATATCATATCTGTTGTTATTGGCTCTAACTTGGTTAAGTCGCTCGAGCGGGAGTCAAATCCGCTCGAGCGAGTGGGAGCACTCTCAAGAGTGATTCAACGAGTATAAGTTGCTCAAGCGATTTTGGATCTCGCTCGAGCGATCGGGGCACGGATCAAAGGAGCAAACTTTCAAGTGTAAGTCGCTCAAGTGACTTTGGTAGCTGCTCGAGCGACCCGCGACGTCAAGTTACGTGCCAACTCAAACCAACTCCGTTTTTTGAGTAGTTTCTCTTGGGTTAGAAGTAGGACTCGTGACTTCTATATAAGGGAAAGCTCTTAGACGAATTAGAGAGTCTTTTGTGAGATTAAGATATCATTGTAAAGTTTTGAAAGGGGTAGATCAAAGTCCATATCTAAATTCAAAATTAGAAAGACAGTAAAATGTTACAAGTGTCACGAAAATGGTCACATTAGAAGGCATTGTCCATAGTTAGAAAGAAAGAGGGACGATATTCAGGATAAGAAGCAGAAAAAGAGTCGTTGATAAGGCTGATATAGCCGAACAAGCACCGGATAATGATGAAAAAGTGTTGTTAGTGATTTCAGATAAATACTCGTGGAATGCATGGATACTTGATTCAGAGTGCTCTTACAACATGTGTTCATATAGGGACTGGTTCGCGTTTTATAGCGAGGTGGATGGTGGAACGGTTTTGATGGGTAATAATATAGCCTGTAAAATAGTTGGAAAGGAGAGTATCTGAATAAAGATGCATGATGGAGTTGTGAGAACATTGACCGATGTACATCATGTTTCAGAACTAATTAAGAACCTGATATCGCTTGGTACACTAGACTCTAATGAGATCAAGTTTGTAGCTCAAGGTAGAGTTTTGAACATGATAAAAGGATCTTTGGATGTGATAAAAGCAAAAATGATTAGGAACATTTACTTTATATAAGGGAGTATAGTGATAGGTGGAGCAACAATATCTATGTCAGATGTTAGTGGTTTATCCTCTACACAGTTGTAGCACATGCGCCTAGGGCACATGTCAGAAAGAGGGATGACATAGTTGATCAAGCAGGGCTTGTTGAAAGGTTTAAAGACCGGTAAAGTTAACTTTTGTGAGCATTGTCTCTACGAAAAATAGTGCATGATTAAGTTCAACACAGCGGTTCACACTATAAAAAGTACACTGGATTATATACATTAAGATGTATGGGGTCTTCCAGTGGCGGAATCAGGATTCTTATCTAGGCGGGGCGCAATATGAATTAGATATAAATATTGTACAATGAACCAAGGATCAAAAATTTGGATTTCATTTCGGTTTCGGGTTGGACCTAGACTGAAACTGAAATTTCAAATTTCATCCAAAAATTACAGTGGAGACAGAAAATAACCGAAATTATAGGTTTTCGTTTCGGTCGGGACCGAAACCGAAACATTTCGGCCGAAATTTTGAACCATGCAATGGATTGCTTACTTTTAATATGAAAGTAACGGTAACCGTGGTTAAGTACATCTAACTCATGGGTTAATAGTCACTTGTGTGTGGTGTGGCAGCCCTCAAGTCTCCAGGTCAGTCAAAAGTCAAAACTCACCACAAGAGTAATATCATGAGTTAACTCAGTGATTCAACTAGGGCAGACTGAGCGAGTTAAATCAACAATTCGACCTTCAACGAAATCAAGACAAGAGCAATGGTAAAGTAAATCGAAATACCAAGATCAGATTCTCAACGTTCATAAAATAGATCTTCGATTCTTTTTCTTCACCACTGCAAATTCAAATTTCAATTCAAATTCACTCATTAGTAGCATCAAAATAAATAAATAAATATAATAAAAAAATAATAAATAAAAAGAAAGAGAAAACTCATCAAACACATGTTCTTAATTGCAATTATAAAGCACACATAAAAAATCGACAACTCAAAGAGAGGAAATTAATAGAGAGAAAAGGCACAAGGGTTTTAGAGAGATGGCACTGTCGGGGGTTTTAGAGAGAGATCAGAGGGCGCTGTCGAGGGTTTTAGAGAGAGTAACAGATGGCGCCGTCGGGGCTTTAGAGAGAGAAATAGGAGAGAGAGTCTAACAAATTAGGTTTTAGGATTTTAGGGTTTTAGAGACAGAAAAAGGGCGAGCGCCCTTTTAGGTTTTGGATTTTAGAGTGAGAAAATAGGGTAGGCTTCGCATTTTAGAGTGAGAAAATAGAGAGGCCGCCTTTCAAGTTGGATTTTAGAGAGAGAAAAAATGGGCAGGGCGCCTTTTAAGTTAGGTTTTAGAGAGAGGAGGGCTTACGTTTTGGCTTTAGGGAGGACGACTTGTTACCCTTCTTAAAAGGGTTGTCTTTAAAAAAATAATAAGTCATTTATTTTTGGGGTTTGAGGGTGGGCGCTCACCTCCACTTAGATCTATGTGGTTTCGCCACTGGGGTCTTCAAAGGTCCCTTCTAAAGGTGGTGTCAAGTACTTCATCTCATTCATTAATTATTACTCTCGGTATATGATGTGAATTTTAATTGTGATATTTTACTCGCAAGTGTACGAATCGGATTGTATATAGTGGGTGCGGAGTACGAGATCGTACCCACGAGGACTAATTTTGAGATATCTAAAAAGACAAGTAATTTCAGAAATCCACTAAGATCTAATAGTATTCTACCAGTCTTATGATTTAGGTGGTTTGATGAGATGATAATTACTGACTACAAACTGAAATTTAATTGATAATTCAAAAATAAAGATAAAAATGAAGATACTAAATCCTCCCATCTTTGGTCCGTTCTTCCCATAATACAAATCTACGGATTAAACTATGAGATATACCATTGAGAATAAATATCTTTTATGGAAGATAAATGGTCAAAAACCCCGATAGGTTTCACGTTGCATCCCTACAATCAGGACTTAGATGATTTTCATATATAGATCTGAGATCAAGGGCATGGCTCGGCACACTTGATCTCAGGTTCAAATAAAAATCATCCCCAAAGTGGGTAAAAATTTTAACAATAATACCACCATAGATCTGAAATCAAGGGCATGGCTCGGCATACTCGATTTCAGATTAGGGAGTAATTAAGATAAAATTATCATTACAGATCCAAGATCCAGGGCATGGCTCGATACACTCGATCCCGGATCATAATCGTAATTAGATCCACACGATGAAAGCAAAAATTCAATATAACAATGATTAGATAAAATTACCGTCACAGATCTGAGATCCTGGGCATGGCTCGACACACGCGATCCCGATTAGTGGCGGGGATTTCATCCGTTCTTAATAGCACAACAACCATAAAATAAGATCTCATATTTTAATCCTAAATTTATATTATTAAAAGTACATCCCTCGGATGAGAATTATTAGATCCTCATCTTTATGAATTTAGCTACACATATTGTAATTAAATGACATAAATAAATAAGGAAGATAAAATAACATTAATTTAATAAATTAAAAATACCTTAACTTCAAAAGAAATTACTTTGATCCAAAAGTGCGATGGTCTTTAGAAACGAGAATAATGCAGGAATAAACTTAAGCAAAAATATAATAAACTGGAGGAATAAGTACTGAAAATTTAAGGAACAAATCTCTCAAAAAGGAATAAATAAAAACTCCTTATTTCTATGTCTAACTATGAAAAAGAAAAGCAAAAAAAACTAAAACTATAATCTCCTATCTCCCTAATTTCTAATTCTCCCTCGAAGTGTTTGAGTCGCTTTAAATAGATTCCCGGTCGCAGAAGTCTCCTCAGCCGCCAATTTAGGGTCGATTAATCGACCCAATAGGGTCAAAATCAGCTTTAAAGTAGTCAATTCCGTGTCAGACTCTCCTTCTCCTCGATTAATCGACCCCCAGAAATCCATGAATTTCAGTACACTTTTTGTATCAGACACTATTTTGGTATTTTAGCCATAACTTTCTGTCCTGAACTTGGATTGAGGTGATTCTTGCGCCGTTGGAAAGCTGACGAAAAGATATACAACTTTTGTGTTTTGACAATTTCATAATTCGGCCGGCCTGAAGGTCAAAATTTAGTTGCAAGTCGCACCAAGTTCTCGATGACCCAAAGTTACAGTGTTTTGACATTATTTTCAGAATTCTTGGGCTGTTTTCCACACTTTGCTTGTATTTACCTGAAGCACTTCAAATCTAATAATTCTCATCAGATAGCCTTCATCAGACAGCTAAATATAGGTATTTAGGGGTGAAATATCATCATATTTCAGTACTCATCATACCCCCAAACCTACACTTTACTAGTCCTCGAGCAAAGCAAACTAAAGAAAATAAATGCCACTTTCGTAAGAAACACGATTGTAGTTAGCATGTGCAACAAGCCTTTAAACTCCTAGGTGATCCCTAGTGGAGGAGTTGTGTCTCCTGAGGGTTTACAGTGAAGTTACCCACAAACTTCAATACAATTTTGAAATCATCGATAAAATTGAGTTTTCAAAATATGATTTTGATGACATATATACCATTCAAAACTCAAAATCATTAATCAATTCAACATGAGAATTCTCAATTTTAAATAACAATGTTATACTAATCATACTAGTATCCATTCAAATTAGTCTAATGCTCAAATCGTTAGATAACTCATCCATTCATGCTTAAACGTGAAGTGTGTGCATACCCAAACCAAAATTCATTCATTTCAGAACTAGTTCAAACGGGAAACCGTCGGATCTGTCGTTTTGACTCAATCCTCACTTTAGGTATACTCTTGAAATAAAATCACTCCGATGATGGGTAAGTTTTTGCGCACATGTGAGAGATCAATACAAAGCAAATAAAAAGGTCTCACATGATAAATGAAACACAATGCAATCAATGAACAAAAATAAATCTCATAAGAAGATACTTGTATATCCTAAGCATGTCATATGAAGTGTCATAAGTATCACATATTCACTCTCCACAAGGCAGTTACCAATGCAAGATCAGATCATGAAGGTCTTTTTGTAGGGTTGTAATGGGGCTCAGGAAAGGGTAAGAAAGGAAGGAAAGTTGGGATTCAAAATTTCTGAGAAATCGGAAAGGAAACACCTTTTTAATATTCTTCTATTTTTAATATTGCCAAGCAGCCCATAGAGGATGATGAACACGCACAAGCATGCATACTCGATGAAATCGTTGAAGACATATTTCGTGCATCCGAAGCTGAAGATCCTTTAGCAGCTTGTCTTGCGCATTTCGGAGAGAATTTTGATGTGGATCAACTGATCCAAGAAGTGAATCACATGTTGGATTCCACACCACGTCTAAGAGAAGAAAAGAAAATAGAGCGTGGAACTCAAATTGAATTAATCAAGGAAAACCCGAAAGAGGAGGAGAAACTGTCCTTAGAACTTAAACCTCTTCCGAAAAATCTCAAGTATGTCTACCTGGGGGAGAATGAACCTCAACTCGTTATAATATCATCAACATTGGATGCGCATCAAGAAGGCCAACTCATGAATGTACTCAAAGAGCACAAAAGTTTCCTCGGTTGATCGATAAAAGATATCAAAGGCATTAGCCCCACGGTTTGTATGCATCGAATTCATTTGGAAGACAATGCTAAGCCTTCTAGAGAACCACAGAGGAGACTAAACCCTATAATACAAGACATGGTCCGAAATGAGGTAATCAAACTTCTAGATGCTGGAATTATATACCTCATCTCTGACAGTAAATGGGTCAGCCCCACACAAGTGGTCTCTAAGAAATCGGGAGTCACTGTGGTGAAGAATGAGAAAAACATACTAGTCCCTACAAAAATTCAAACAGGGTGGAGAGTGTGCATTGATTATAGAAAGTTAAATTTGATGACGAGGAAAGATTACTTTCCTTTTCCGTTTATCGATCAGATGTTGGAAAGATTGGCCGGGCATGCGTACTATTGCTTCCTCGATGGCTATTCCGGGTATAACCAAATAGTCATTACACCTGAGGATCAGGAGAAGACCACTTTCACATGTCCTTTTGGTACTTTCTCCTACCGACGAATGTCGTTTGGGCTTTGTAATGCACCAGCTACATTCCAAAGATGTATGCTGAGTATTTTTTTGGATATGGTCGAGCGATTCCTTGAGGTCTTCATGGACGACTTCTCGATCCATGGAAACAGTTTTGTTGACTGTTTGAATCATTTGTCACTAGTGCTTGAACGATGTCAAGAGAAGAACCTTATTCTTAACTGGGAAAAATGTCACTTCATGGTTAAAGATGGCATTGTTTTGGGACATATCATATCGTCCTAGGCTATCGAGGTCGACAAGGCCAAAGTTGATTTAATTGCCAATCTACCACCACCTAGGACAGTGAAAGAAATCAGATCTTTTCTCGGGCACGCCGGTTTTTATCGACGTTTTATTAAAAATTTCAGCAAGATAGCGCGACCGCTATGCAGTTTAGTTTCCAAGGATGCCCCGTTCGTTTTTGATGATGAATGTTTGCAAGCCTTTGAAACCATTAAGGCCGAATTGATAAAAGCTCCAATAATTCAATCTCCAAACTGGGACTTCCCGTTCGAAATAATGTGCGACGCCTCTGATTATGCAATTGGAGCTATTCTGGGGCAACGAATAGAAAAATTATCGCATGTAATCTACTATGCGAGTCGTACTCTCAACGATGCCCAGTTGAACTACTCGACCACTGAAAAGGAACTTTTGGCAGTAGTTTTCGCGTTGGATAAATTTTGATCCTATTTATTAGGATCTAAAATCGTGGTATTCACAGATCACGCTGCTCTGCGTTATCTGTTCGCTAAGAAAGATGCTAAAGCACGTTTAATTAGATGGATCTTGTTGCTGCAAGATTTCGATTTGGAGATCAAGGACAAGAAAGGCTCAAAAAATGTGGTGGCAGATCACTTGTCACGAATAATTATTGAGAGATCTGACGAGCCTGTTCCGATCTTGGAGCACTTCCCGGATGAACAGTTGTTCAGGATTGATTGTCCACCTTGGTATGCGGATCTTGTCAATTATCTAGTCACCGAGAAATTACCTCACCATTGGTCGAAGAATGAGAAATCTATTTTCTTAGCTCGGGTGAAACACTATTTTTTCGAAGATCTGTACTTATTCAAATATTGTCCTGATCAAATCATACGAAGATGTATTCCTGAATCTGAGCAACCACGAGTCATCTAGTTCTGTCATGAGTTGCCTTGTGGAGGTCACTTTAGTTCCAAAAAGACTGCCGCAAAGATCTTCCAAAATGATTTTTACTGGTCGACGATCTTTAAGGATTGTCATCAGCATTGCAAATCTTGTCACAGCTGTCAAATGCTGGGCCGAATCTCAAAGCGCAACATGATGCCGCTCAATCCAATTTTAGAAGTTGAATTATTTGATGTTTGGGGGATCGATTTTATGGGTCCTTTCTCGAATTCGTTTGGAAATACGTTCATTCTTGTCGGTGTTGATTATGTCTCGAAATGGGTAGAGGCTGTGGTGTGTAAATCGAATGATCACAGAGTAGTGATCAAATTTCTCAAGGATCAAGTGTTTTCTCGTTTTGGCATTCCAAAGGTGATAATCAGCGATGGTGGAAAGCACTTTTGTAATAAAGTGTTCACCCAATTAATGAAGAAATATGGTGTCACGCACAAAGTCGCTACGCCATACCATCCTCAGACAAGTGGCCAAGTTGAAGTCTCTAATCGGGAACTTAAGCGGATTTTAGAAAAGACAATCCATCCGAATCGTAAAGACTGGTCGCTAAAGTTGAATGACGCTCTATGGGCGTATCGAACGGCGTTTAAAACTCCGATTGGCATGTCGCCATATCGGTTGGTCTTTGGTAAAGGATGTCACCTCCTGGTTGAGCTGGAATATCGAGCATTTTGGGCCATTAAGTCATTAAATTTTGATCTCTTACAATCTGATGCCCAAAGGGGTTTTCAAATAAATGAATTAGAAGAAATCCGTGCTGATGCCTATGACTGTGCTAAATCATACAAGGACCGTATGAAACGGGTTCATGATCACTCTATTCTACGAAAATCTTTCGTTGTTGGTCAACAAGTTCTACTTTACAATTCCTGACTTCATCTATTTCCGGGGAAACTAAAAACCCGTTGGAGTGGCCCTTTCAAAATTTCTCGCATACTCCCCAATGGGGCAGTTGATATTATCAACCCGAAACACGGGAATGTTTTTCGAGTTAACGGTCAACGATTGAAACCGTTCCTTGAGAATGCAATTGCATTCTCTGACACTCTTCCTTTGAGTGATCCAATTGCTCACCCTGATTGAGCAATTCACAAGGTCGAGCTATCGACTTTAAACTAGCACTCATTGGGAGGCAATCCAATTGTGTAGTTTCCGTTTAGTTTCGTTTAGGATTTAGGTTTTATTTTATTTTATTTTATTTTTTCTCATGTTTATTTCTAGCATTTTATTTTTTTAGTTTAGGTTGTTTTTTTTTTAATTCCCTAAAATAGTGTAACCATATTCCCTTCAATAAATTTTTGGTCATGTTCTAATTTGATGCATATATTCTCTGCACCTGATCTTTATGTTAAGGTACTTTTTCAAACAGGTTTGGGGGTGCACTACTTCTTTCAGTCAATGCGGACATTGTCATCTTTAGGTTTGGGGGTATGATTATCTATTTTGCGTCACTTATTTTTTTATTAAAAAAAAAATTTGTTTAGCTCAATCGACTCAAAGGAGTCGATTGATCGACCTACCTACTCGATCGATCGACTCCTTTGAGTCGATTAATCGACAGTACAAAAAAAAAAAAAAAAAAAAAATTTTTTTTATCTTTGAAGTCATCATGCACATTATTTTACGATTGTTTTCAAACTTTAGTTGATGATGCATGTGAATTTAATTTTGAGAATACTGATGTCATATTCTGATTACTTGTATCTAAGATGATGAAGCTTAATGTGATATTTTGTGGATAATTTTTATATTCATGCTTAGAATTTTTACACTTATACCAAGCTAAGACTTAGAAATCGATGAACTATTTTGAATGTTGAATCTTAGGTTCTTAGTGGAGATTAAACCCGGTGAGCTTTAGAGCTAATTTCCCGTCATTGATGAGTGAATACATAAACTCGAAGTTTTCTTTGAATACAAATTATTTTGCATGATCTCATACACTTTACTTTGGCTTGTGACTTTGCATGAAATCAAATTCATATCATTATGTTAGAATGTAATGTATATCTACTCAAGACAAATAGGCAAGGTTACCATCTTTTAAGGATATGATTGAAGGCCATCTTTGGCTCGTTTGTGCTTAAAATGTCCCACCTTATATAAATTTATCTTTCTAGTACCCCTTTGAGCCTATTGAAAAATTTACCTTTATACATTTTTTGATAAGCTACGTTAACCTTTAACCCTTCACCATTTCTGAAAATTCAAGCTTTACCCTTCTTATTTCTGAGAAATTAGGAACGAAGGATGAGAGTGAACGAAAAGAGAGTAAGTGGAGAGTTACTGAGTTGTGGTATTTACTGAGAGTGTATGGCAAAAATATAAAAGAAAAAGGGGGGAGAAAAAGAAAAAGAAAATGATAAAAAATAATTAAAAATATGAGGTGTTTCAAGAAAAGGAAATTCAAAAGAAAAAGAAAGTTGGGAAAAATAGAAGAATATTGAGAAAAATAGTGAGAGATTAGAAAAGAAAAAGAAGAGAAATAGAAAAAATAAAAAAGGTGGAGAGTTTAATCAGGCTTTTGCTTTATCCTTTATAGAGAAAGAAAACAAGCGTAGCCTAACAGATTCTTCGCTGAAGTTTTGGTAAATAGATGAGCAGACTTCGACAAAGTCTTTGGCGTGCTGGTATGGATCTTCTTCTCTCCATGCCATGAAAGATTGGAAGGATTTGAATGACATTTGTACGAATTTCAAACCGGCCACCAGGTGTGGCGGGGTATACAATGCATGATGGGGTATTTGTAGTGATTGGAGAGAGCAGTTCTCTCAATATTGGTTCTTCCTCTTGTTCAAGTTGCCCATTCATATTATCAGTCATACTGACTTCAGTGGATGATTCCCTTAAAAATTTCTGCCTTGATCTAGCGTCCTTACGATTTGACCGGCAAGCACGTTCGATCTCTGAATTTAAAGGCTCTAAAGTTCTTTCTTTAGAAGACCTAGTGTGCATACAAATGACGCACAGAGCGGAGGTTTCAGGCAGGAAAACCTCAAGAAATTTAAAAAAAAAAAAAAATTTATTTTTTTATTTTTTTATTTTTTTTTCAAATTCCTATCTCTAATTTTTTTTTTGAATTAAAATTTAAATTTAAATTTAAATTAAATTTTAATTTTTTTTTTTTTAAATCCGAATTTCAAAACTTAAAATTATAAATTCAAATTTTAAACCTAATGGCAATCCTATAAAATCTTATCTAAATGAGAAAAATAAGGGAAAGAATAAAAGATTTCTAAATTTCCTAAGGAATGTATCCTAAAAATCTATACTTCCTAAAAAGACTCCTACAAAATCTAAAATAAGAAGCCTAAAAATTTTAACTTTCTAAAAGACTCCTACAAAATCTAAAATAAAAAGCCTAAAACTCTCAACTTCCTAAAAGACTCCTAAAAAAAATATGCTTACCTAAGAGAGAAAAATAAGGGAAAGAAGATTTTGAAAAGCAAAAATCCAAAAATTAATTTTTTTTTTTTTTAATTCGAATTTCAAAAATAAAAATTAAAATATAAAATTTAAATTTCAAAACCTAAAGACAATCCTACAAAATCCTATAAAATCTTACCTAAAAGAGAAAAAGAAGGGAGAGAATAAAAAGATTCCTACAAAGCCTAAAGCAAGTAGTCCCACAAAAATTAATAACTAAATTTTAGAAAATCCTACAAAATATCTAAAAGAGGAAAATAAGAAAAATAAACTCCTAAAATATATATATATATATATATTTTTAAGCAGAAATACTATTTTAATCTCCGAAAATTCCTAAAATTTGCTGTCTACCAAAAATTCAGATTTTCTTAATTTAATCCCTGACAACGACGCCAAAAACTTGATGTGAATTTTAATTGTGATATTTTACTCGCAAGTGCACGAATCGGATTGTATATAGTGGGTGCGGAGTACGAGATCGTTCCCACGAGGACTAATTTTGAAAGATAAAAAAAGACAAGCAATTTCAGAAATCCACTAACATCTAACAGTATTCTACCAGTCTTATGATTTAGGTGGTTTGATGAGATGATAATTACCGACTACAAACTGAAATTTAATTGATAATTCAAAAATAAAGATAAAGATGAAGATACTAAATCCTCCCATCTTTGGTCCGTTCTTCCCATTATATAAATCTACGGATTAAACTATGAGATATACCATTGAGAACAAATATCTTTTATGAAAGATAAATGGTCAAAAACCCCGATAGGTTTCACGTTGCATCCCTGCAATCAGGACTTAGATGATTTTCATATATAGATCTGAGATCAAGGGCATGGCTCGACACACTTGATCTCAGGTTCAAATAAAAATCATCCCCAAAGTGGGTAAAAATTTCAACAATAATACCACCATAGATCTGAAATCAAGGGCATGGCTCGGCACACTCGATTTCAGATTAGGGAGTAATTAAGATAAAATTATCATTACAGATCCAAGATCCAGGGCATGGCTCGGCACACTCGATCCCGGATCATAATCGTAATTAGATCCACACGATGAAAGCAAAAAGACCATATAACAATGATTGGGTAAAATTACCGTCACAGATCTGAGATCCCGGGCATGGCTCGGCACACGCGATCCCGGTTAGTGGCGGGGATTTCATCCGTTCTTGATAGCACAACAACCATAAAATAAGATCTCATATTTTAATCCTAAATTTATATTATTAAAAGTACATCCTTCGGATGGGAATCATTAGATCCTCATCTTTATGAATTTAGCCACACATGTTGCAATTAAATGACATAAATAAATAAGGAAGATAAAATAACATTAATTTAATAAATTAAAAATACCTTAACTTCAAAAGAAATTACTTTGATCCAAAAGTGCGATAGTCTTCAGAAACGAGAATAATGCAGAAATAAACTTAAGCAAAAATATAATAAACTGGAGGAATAAGTACTGGAAATTAAAGGAACAAATCTCTCAAAAAGGAATAAATAAAAACTCCCTATTTCTATGTCTAACTATGAAAAAGAAAAGCAAAAAAAACTAAAACTCTAATCTCTTATCTCCCTAATTTCTAATTCTCCCTCGAAGTGTTTGAGTCGCTTTAAATAGATTCTCGGTCACAGAAGTCTCCCCAGCCGCCAATTTAGGGTCGATTAATCAACCCAATAGGGTCAAAATCAGCTTTAAAGTAGTCAATTCCGTGTCAGACTCTCCTTCTCCTCGATTAATCGACCCCCAGAAATCCGTGAATTTTAGCACACTTTTTGTATCAGACACTGCTTCGGTATTTTAGCCATAACTTTCTGTCCCGAACTTGGATTGAGGTGATTCTTGCGCCGTTGGAAAGCTGGAGAAAAGATATACAACTGTTGTGTTTTGACAATTTCATAATTCGGCTGTCTTGATGGTCCAAATTTAGCTGCAAGTCGCATCAAGTTCTCGATGACCCAAAGTTACAGTGTTTTGACATTATTTTCAGAATTCTTGGGCTGTTTTCCACACTTGGCTTGTATTTACCTGAAACACTTCAAATCAAATAATTCTCATCAAATAGCTTTCATCGGACAGCTAAATATAGGTATTTAGGGGTGAAATATCATCATATTTCAGTACTCATCAGTATGCATGAATCTATGTAATGAGTAAGGATGGGGTGTTGGAAATCTTCAAGAGGTGAAAAATACAGTTTGAGAATCAGACTGAAAGGAATTTCAAGCGATTAAAAATCGATAATGGTGGTGAGTACACCAGTGGACAGTTCCAGGAGCTCTATGAAAAGAACGGTATTGCGAGACACTTCACAGTGAGGAATACACCGCAATGGTGTGAAAGGATAGAACTTTACTTGAAAAGGTAAGATGTATATTATCCAATGCGAGATTAGATAGAGAGTTATAGGCTAAGGCAATCAGTATAACGCGCTATCTAATAAATAGATCACCATCTCCAACAATTGAATGCAAGACTCCGATTGATATGTGGTCAGGGAAGCCTACATATTACCATGTATTGAGGGTTTTTGGTTGCGTAGCCTACTTTTATGTCAGAGATAGTAAATTTTATCCAAGGGCTAAGAAAGTGATTTTCTTAGGATATGCAAATAGTGTAAAAGGATACATATTATGATGTCCTAAACAGAATAAAGTTGTGATCAACAGAAATGTGATCTTTGACACATCTGTTATGCTAACTTCTCTTAAATAGATAATAAAAATTTAAGAAAAGGTGGCGGAAGATCAGTTTGTGATGGAGTTAGAAACTCCTATAGTTATTACATAAGTGAAAAGTGTAAAAATAATTGAGAGAGAGCCAAATCAATCCTTAGCAAGTAGAAGACCTAAAAGAAATGTTAGAGTACCAATTCGCTACAGTTACGAGGGTATGATCGCCTACACGTTAACTAGCAATGAGTCGTCTTCATTCAAGGATGCAATCAGTGGTAGATGTGCATAGGAATGGAAGACCGCAATGAGTGAAGAGATGGATTCTCTTTACAAGAATCAAACTTGGGAACTGACAAAATTTTCTAAAGAAAAGAGAGTGATTGGGTGCAAGTGAATTTATAAGAAGAAAGAGGGTTCTCCGAAAAGTAGTGGTGCAAGGTACAAAACACAGTTGGTAGCAAAAGGCTAGCTATGCGTAAAAAGAAGACATTGATTACAATGAGGTATTCTTACCGGTTGTGAAACACACTTCAATCACGATTTTGTTGTCAATTGTAGCACAATTGGACTTAGAGCTGAAGCAACTAGATATGAAAATATCATTTTTACACGGTGACTTGGAGGAGGAGATCTATATGAACCAACCTGACGAGTTCATGTCTCCTGGAGAAGAGAGATTAGTGTGCAAACTGAAGAAGTCCTTGTACGGGTTGAAACAGTCACCGAGATAGTGGTACAAGCGGTTTGACGCGTTCATGGTGGGCCAAAATTATATTCAAAATGAATACGACAACTGTGTTTACTTCAAGATGCTAGCAGATGCCTCATTTATTTACCTTCTTTTGCATGGTGATGATATGCTCATAGCTGCAAAGAGCATGGTGAAGATCAACAAGTTAAAATCTCAACTTGACATAAAGTTTGAGATGAAGGATCTTGGCGCAACAAGAAAGATCTTGGGGGTGGAGATTCAGAGAGACAGAAAGAAAGACAGTTGTGTCTAACACAGAAGAGTTATATAGAGAAGATATTCTCACAGTTTGGGATGGAGAACTCAAAGGTTGTAAGTATTCCATTAGCAGCTCACTTCCATCTTTCGGGTAGCATGTCTCCTGAGTACATGACTCGTGTTCCCTACGCGAGTGCAGTTGGTAGCTTCATGTACGTTATGGTCGTAGACGCCTCATATTTGTCCTCTCAGAGGATACAAACCTATTGAATCAACCCTTGACCTTGCCCATGACTTTTGGAAAAGAGTCAACCCTCTCTAAGAGTCTTAAGACCCTAAAACCCCCACAATCTGATAATTATGTACCATAATAATTGTGTAGAGTTAAACCCCAGGCCCTGTTGACCGAAGGTCAAAGATCGAGCTAGAACCCAGGCAATATATTATACATTTTAAAGCACAAATGTGAATTTTTTTTATCGGACTTTGATATTTTAGCAATACTTTGCTATGATAGAATTTATGAGATTTAAAGTCTCGCAAAAGGCTTGTCATTTGAAAGTTAGAAATTTGACCAAATTACAAAAAATCGAATTTTTTTCTTGAACTAGAAAGTTGACTTTTTATTCTTTGAGATTTTTTATCCGAGTTGATTTTTATTGAATTCAAATTGGGGGTATTTCATTATTTACATGTAATATCTTAAGTAAATGGAAAGAAAAACGTTATAACATTTACTTAAATGATATTATATGTAAATATGTATGCATGTCTGTCATGACCTGCCTACTAGTTTGTTTATCCTTAACCTAAAACCCCAATACATAGACTCAGACCCAGCTCAGGAGGATCCATAATTGCGCGCATAAGCCTATGTGCACAATTGATTACGCGCTCTACCAGATGCGGGCAATTGGTCTGAACTTGGAACAAGACTCCGATACCTAGGACCGCCTGAAGTTTCGAATTGCGCGCATGGACCCATGCGTGTAATTTGATTACGCATGTGGCTCCATGCGCGTAATTAGCCCAGTTGAACTAGAACTGGAATTTCTGGCTGAGCCAGTCAGCCGATCACTCTCGAGTCGATGACCGACTCAAAGTGAATTGCACGCATGGGAACATGCACGGGATTCAATTAAGCACCATGGTATATGTGCACAATTGATAAATTGCACACGCTCCCCCATGCACGTAATTGACCTATTACCTATAAATAGATGCCCTACTCAGCGACCAAACACACGAATTTTCTAGTTTCTCTCTCTTCTCTGATGCTTCTCCCTTTTAGAAAATTCAAGGTTCTCTCTAGGGCTTCCAAAGAAACGGGTTAAGTTACTTTCTAAACTCCTAGAATTACAGACTCTTCTCTAGGAATCTCAGGTAGTCAACTAGTGAGACTAGCTTACTAGCCTTGATTCTCGAAGGAGTATGAAGAGAATAAACTGTAATAACCCAGATTTTTTTATTTTTTTTAACGGTATTAGATGATGTACCACTAAGTGCATGGTGCCAACGCTCAACACCCAGGACCCGCCCACTTTCATAAATAGTCTAAATTTTTATATCAATATTAGACTCATTGCGAAGTACTCGTCGATACGATTCCAACGATATATAATTTGTTGATTCTCGACAAGAATATAAAAAGTTATACCTGTTTGAAGAATGAAGCAGGTTAAAGGGCATAACTGTAATTTCGAGAGAGAATCACCATTTGCTTTGGTGCTTACACAAAGCGCTGGAACAAAACCTCTTCTCAAGCTGTTCAAGTCATGTATGAATTCTACTTGCGTGGAAAAACTACTATTTTATTAAATCTTATATGGAAAGTCTTAATTAGAGTTAACCTAGAAAGAGAACTAGAAATATATTTACTTCTTCTCTCAGTTGTCTCTCTCTATTCTCTCTTCTCTGCAAAAGCTCCGACAGTGTCATCTTTCACAACTCCTCGTCGGGTCTCCATCAATTTTTTGATCTTATCAGAGAATCTTCCACCTTCAAAGTTCCTCATTGCCGCGACCGATCTATCATAAGAAAAAAATTCTCGCGAAAAGAATCGGGCATATCGTCTCTCGAATCCGATCTCCATTAACCCAAATCATCGTAGGATTCGAATCACGCTTCAACAGGTGGGTGCCTCTAAATCTATCTTAAATTATTCAGTTATTTCTTAAAAAGAAAATCCTAATTTTTGATAAATTTTGGGTCTTAAAAACATAAAAATTCAGCCCAAAATCGATAGGATTGTTTTTCCTAGATTTTCGTGAAATTTGGCCAAACTCTTTAACATACATAGCCTTGGTATTTTAACCATAACGGCATTGGAAAGAAGACAACGAGATCCATAACTTTATCTAAAATAATAATTTCACGAATTTAATATTTTTAGGGTCAAAATTGAGCTACAAGTCGGGATACGTTTTAGATGATCCAAGGTGTACGGGTTTGACATTATTTTTTTAAACTCTTGGGCTACCTTATGCTCAACTTATCTCCAGACTTATAAATCGCTAAAATTACATAAAATATATTAAATAGCTTGCATTGAATAACAATCTATAAGTTTAAGGGGTCAAATATTAACGTTTTTCAATACTTACCATTCTATTATCTCTTTTAAGCCTCATACAATCTTTGAATTGACACATGTGCTCCTTTAGAATTTTAAAATATGTCGGATCGCTATACCAGTTAATCACCAAATTTCATGGATACAATTAACCCTAATGAAGTATATTTTTAACTCTATTACAAAATAAATGTAGTTTAATATTTCTTATTTTCTGTTTTACTTTAATATTTCGTGTATTATGCTCTTTATTCATTTTCTTAAAAAATATGAAATGCTTAAGGTTTATGTTATAGTTATCGCTTTACGGATGCATCTCGCCAAGGACTTGGTTGTATGCTTGAACAAAGTAAGAAAGTTGTCGCTTATGGGTCAAGAAAGCTCAAACCTCATGAAAAGAACTATCTGGTTCATGGCTTGGAACTGGCTGCAATTATCTTCGCCCTCAAACTATGGCGACACTATCTCTACGGCGAGACGTTCAAGATTTATACGGATCACAAAAGTCTTAAGTACTTTTTCTCACAAAAGGACCTGAATTTGAGACAACGTAGATGGATGGAATACATGAAAGATTATGACTGCTCCATAAATTACCACCCCAGGAAAGCTAATGTCGTCGCTGATGCACTTAGTAGAAAATCTTCGGCACTATTAGCCAGATTAAAAATTTGGAAGCCCTTTAATGAACTCGTCGAAGAAGACATTTACCTCCAAGAGGTTGACGATGGTGTATATTTGGCACGAATTATGATGAGTCCGTTTATTTTGGACAAAATCAGGGAAATACAGCGTACGGACCCACAGATCCTCAAGATCATCGAAACCATAGGATCAAAATCGAATTTCAGCCTAAGGACGGATGGGATATTACTCTTCAGACAAAGACTGTGCCTACCCAATGACCCTCAAGTGAAAAAGGAGATACTTGATGAAGATCACAAATCAGGATACTCAGTACATCCAGGCAGTACTAAGATGTATCAAAATCTGAGAAATTAGTATTGGTGGCCGAATATGAAACGGGAAATAGCCGAATACGTGTCAAAATGCTTAGTGTGTCAACAAGTCAAGGCAAAATATCATAAATTAGCCGGACTTATACAACCCCTATACCCATCCCGAAATGGAAGTGGGAAAACATATCTATAGACTTCATCGTAGGTCTACCAAAGACGATGAAGAAGAACGATGCAATCTGGATAATAGTTGACAGATTGACTAAGTCAGCTCATTTCCTACCATTCAAGACTACCACAGATGGGAATAAACTTGCCGAAACATATCTGAAAAAGATTGTCAAACTACATGGGGTCCCCGTCAGCATTCTTGGACAGCCTTCCAAGAAGCACTGGGCACTCGATTAGATTTTAGTACTGCCTTCCACCCACAGACGGACGGCCAGACGGAAAGAGTGAATCAAGTAGTTAAAGATATGTTACGAGCGTGTATGCTCAACTTTCGAGGGAACTGGGACGATCACCTCCCGTTGATCGAGTTCTCTTATAATAATAGCTACCAAGCAAGTATAGGAATGCCTCCTTTTGAAGTTTTATATGCCAGAAGTTACAGAACGTCGTTGTGTTGGGACGAAGTTTGAGTTAAGAAGATGCTTGGACCCGAACTAGTCCAAACTACAACTGAGAAAGTCAAACTGATACGCGAATGACTTAAGATAGCCCAGGATCGTCAGAGAAAGTACGCCGACCCTCACCGTCGTAATTTAGAGTTCGAGGTAACACATTTAAATTTTCAAACTTTAAATTTCATTGCAATTGTGTTTGTGATTAAACACTAAAATTTGTTTAACAGGTTGGCGAACGAGTATTCATTCACGTCTCTCCGACCAAGGGAGTCATGCGCTTTGGAAAACGTGGGAAGCTGAGTCCCAGATATGTAGGGCCTTTCGAAGTCACAAAACGTGTGGGTGAGGTTGCGTATAAAATCACTCTATTGCCATAATATACGAGAATCTATGACCTTTTTCACTTATCAATGCTGAGTAGATACATCTATGACCCATCACACATAGTGGAGATCGAACCCGTCGATATAAAGGAATATCTCACTTCCATAGCGAGACCGATCAAGATCCTTATCCACAAAGTTTAAGTCTTTAAGAACAAAACGATGAGATTAGTGTTGGTCCAATGACAACATCACACGCCAAAGGAAGCGACCTGAGAGAATGAAGACGACATCAAAGAAAATCATCTTGAGCTTTTTGAATAATCGGTACGTAATTTTCGGGGATAAAATTTTTTTGAGGGGGAGAATAATGTAACGACCCTGATGATTTTTTTTATTATTATTATTATTAAACCTTTGACTTTTGATGAGAAGCTGAGATTATGGAGAAGTACCTCGAGCTCATTTTCTCATTTACGTAATTTTTTAGGACGAAAATATTATAAGGGGGAGAGAATGTAATAACCCAGATTTTTTTAATTTTTTTAACGGTATTAAATGATGTACCACTCAGTGCATGGTGCCAACGCTCCACACCCAGAACCCACCCGCTTTCATAAATAGTCTAAATTTTTATATCAATATTAGACTCATTTTTGTGTTTGCCCAAAACTGAAACATTTTGGCCGAAATTTTTATCTATGGTGTTACCAAACATGAAAGCAATTCTTTATCGGAGTCAAAGAGCAAAAAAATTATTCTTTGTCTTAAAAGAGCTAACCCAAATGCAGCCTTTACGCCCGAATATAATATTACCGTTGCAAATTTTACCTACAATAAATGAATATTACGAGCAATAATCTCATAAGACAAAAATATTGTATGTAATATTTTGGACACAAAACATAAAAAATTATATAAAAAAGAACACATCAAATTATACTTTCTACAGTAAAATATGAAGATTGCTAGTAATAATGATCAAAAAAGTTGTTTTGGACACATGGTTAGGATGTTTCGAATGACCCACAAGGTGTCAATTGACGTGGGCAATTTGGACTTTTAACAACCGATGCGATGTCATGGCCAGTACAAATGTCAAATACGCCATCGTCGGTGATTCGGCCTCAATCTGCTTAACACCACGACAATAACCAACAAAAGTTGATATCTAAGTCCATGCACATATGAACTTAAACCATCAGCTGCTTCTATATTTTTTTATGACTTCGGTATCTGAACCTCTTAGAGCATCCCCTATCTAGGGGCATATGAAGTATAATTAGAGGATTTTTATTTTAACCCACATATTTTTTCCATCCATCATGTGGGTGAATGGAAAAAATTTGTCGGTGAAAATAAGAGAGACTTTAGGGTTTAAATTATTTCAACTCAATGATTCTTTTCACGGTGGATGGAAAGAATCTGTTGATAAAAATAAAGGTAGTCATATATATATATATATATATGTGTTTGTAGAACTTAGACTAGCAGCTGAATTCTTATACAAGGTAGAATTAGGCTGAATTCCGCACATTGTATTACTTGACCTCTTGAAATTCATGAGTGTTTTCTCATGATCTCTTGCTTGATCTCTCCAAAATCACTCTTATTTCAGCTTGTCTAACGAAAGATATTTAGAAGAAAATCATGCCTGATAATCTCTACAAAAATTGAATTCTCGTGTAAAATCTCGAGGCACTTGAATCAAGGTCATTCTCTTAATCTCGCACTATTAACTACTACTACTACAAATTACCAGTTCTGGTTTAAGTGTGCTTTCGCCGTGTTTATCATTTGATCATGAAATATGAACTCACCTCTCCATGTGTGAGTAGTTATCTACCAATTGCTATGGAGAACGTGCTCCAATCTTAATCAAGAGTTCTTGAGGTCAATAAATAGTGTGTAGAATTTCATTGGACTAACTAAATCTCACAAATCGGCTTGTAAGGTGAGGAATGCTCATATTATATATAATCGGAGACTTCCAAGCGCATGGGCAATGTGAGACTATTCTAACACACTCTCGTACGTGTTGACAGGATTAAGCCAAGCCAAATCACGTGAACAATTGAATTAGGTGACGTGGAGTGGAGAAATACAATCTCTGATACCATGTAGACATAAATAACATAAAAGTTAAAGAGGAGAAATACCCATTTAAGTTATATTAGAGAGAGAAAAGAGAAGAAGAGAAAGAGTGAGGCAGGGAAAGCACAATAACACTAACTTACAACTTATTATCATGTTTCACTAGACAAAGTTTGATCAAAAGTCAAAATTTTATATAACTTCTAAATTCAGTTAAAGTTAGATTAAAATTCAAACTTTGACCAAAGTCAAATATTGTCAAAAGATAATTTTTTTTGCTTTTAGATTTTTTACAAGTTACTTTAGATTTGCAATGACAAAAAATTATTATTTGATTAGTGAGAAACTCAATTTCAGCCACTTGAAAGGTTTAAATAGTTTCCTCCTAAAATGATTTGGTGTATGAAAATTCAATTTACATCTCTTTATATAACTATCAAACAAAAACAATTAGAAACTAAATTTCATTTCCAACTATAAAATCACATTTCCAAGCTATCAAACAAGGCCTTAGACTCAAACTAATTGAGAAAGCTTCACAACTAAACTCAATCTGATAAAAATGCGGCAACAAGCAACTGACTTGTTAACTACGTACTGAGTAGCTTCTTTGATTACCAAACTATATCTTGAAAGTTGAAACATCATCCATAACATATAAAACTGAAACTGTAAATTTATCATATGCCCAAACTACACTCCTTAAATCAACATATCAAAGTGGCATTTTCTTGATTTTGCATGCTTAAACTCCAGTAGGCTAAATGTGGGTGATTTATTTGATAGGAAACTTTACTGATTCTTCTCAATTATTTATTATATATTCATAGTACGAGATCCCCACTCACATAAAGTATACAATATTATGCATCGATTAGTCCTGCCAACGTCTACAATATTCACTATTATTCACACAAATCATCTCCAAATCAGTTTTTACAGTCATTACTCATAGGTTTTGACATTCTAATTAGTTGCAATGTTACTGCAATGAACTATACGACTATTAATTTTTGGTGACGAAATTTAATATATTCAGCAAGATTTAGGTGATTAAATATTTTTTTATTTCAATTTATTAAAAAAATTACATGTTATAAACCCTTTGATAATTGAACACGAGACTTAACATTAAACACAACTTCAGGGTCATCATGAGATGACAGTATTTAAAAATATTCATAATTAGATATAGCTAGAGATCTTAATTACTTTAAAAATATCTAAAAAAATTATATTAAATAATAAAAAAGACTGACATAAATGATGCATAAATAAAATTAAAATAACACTTAGTTGGCCTATTACAACGTTTTGAAAGCAACATATAACTTCTAACTATTTTTCTACACTCAATGAAAATTGGAGGGAAAACATAGAGAATAGGTATATCAACGCTAAAAGATTTTTCAATTTCTTTAGATAATGAAAAATGTATTCAAACTCTAACTTTCATAGTGACAGTAAGTTGAATTTAGTGAAATTGAACATATGATAAAATTCCAAACTGAAACAAAAATAAAAAAAAATATAAGTGACCCTGGTGCGAATAGTAAGATAAATATCCATATATTGCCAATTCAAATTTGAACTCACAAATAACAAATAAACCAATTCGGTCTTCAATTGTCATACAGGCTAGTTCCAAGGTTGGGTGGTCCGACCGTTAGAGACCCAGACCTTACCGTAACTTCCTTCGGGTATTGGTTCAGTCTGGTCCAACTGCTAACCTTGTTGGGTCTTAGTCAACCTAATCTGTTTGCATCCCTTATACATTTTCTTCCACTACAAGAGCTTCAAATGGCTTATTTATTCTTTTTAATTACTTTGAGGAACAATTTAAACATAAAAAGCTACATATGGAAAAGTACTTCAATATGAACCACGCATCAGATATGACCCACGACCTATATTAATTTTTTTAGATTGAATAATTTAACCCTCTGATAGCATATTTTTAGGGCTCGGTCATCTTCATATAACATTTAGCCACTTGAACAGGTTGGATTGGATAGAATAGTCCATTGTGTGCAAAAATAAAGTGGCATGGTGATGTCTTTATGTTAGACCTAAGAGCATCAGCCTCTATCCCACACGCTAAAACCCAACTGTAGTTGTTTAGCATTTCAAACTCAAAAAAAAGAGCTCCAGCAGGCACGCCATCCAACCAGCCAAAATAGCGTTTTGCTACAGTAATAGCTAAATTTAGCTATTACTGTAGCAGAAGCTAAAGAATATAAAAATAATTTATAATAAAGCTCCTTCTCTCTCCCTCTTTTGTTTCTCTCTCTTTTCTTTCTCTAGCTCTAGAAGAAGAATGGGCGGCCATCTACGACCCACAAAATTCAGAGCTCCAATTGGGTTCAACTAAGCACGTCGTCGTCGTCGTCTTCTTCTTCTTCTTCTTCTTCTTCTTCTTCTTCTTCTCAATCTCTCTGTAAAAGGTATGGGTTCTTTTAGATCAGATCCAACATATATAAAAAATGAGTTATATAATCTAGCTTTTCAATTTCTATTTTTAATCTTCTTCTAGCTTGGTATTATGATTCTATGATTGAGTTATATAATCTGTTGATGATGGTGATTGGGAAATGAATAATGTTGGGACATTGGATTATTTAGTTTTATTTGGCTTTTGGGCTTTAGGGATTTTTATATAATCTGTTGATGATGGTGATTGGGAAATGAAAATGTTGGGACATTGGGTTATAGATTTAGGTTTATTTGGCTTTTGGGCTTTGGGATTTTCGATTGGGTTTTGAAGTTTTGGTATTTAATTTCCTATGTCAAGAGCATCTCATCTGATATGAAGAAGACTGAGTTGTATGGTATCTAATTAAGATTTGATCTGTTTTTTAATGGGTTTTGTTTGCCTTTTCTAGTTTCTCAATTTAATCTAAGATTACCCATTTGATAATGCTTCTTCAGGTGGAAGATTTGTTTTTATTACAAAAACCAAGTAGAATTCTGCTCAGAACTTCAAAATATTGCAGTTGATATGGGTGGATTAATAGGTTAGAGAATAGCCATGGCTTTATAGTTCAGAACCAATTTTTCTATAATCTGTAGAATTCTGCCCTTGTTACTAGCCAAATACATATCAAAGTCATACAAGAGCTCAAGTATATGGTTCAAACTTAGGAGGGATTTGATGAACAGAACCACCGTAGGGAAACATCAAGAGATATGGTAAGATACCATAGCAAGAAATGGAAACATGCAATTTGGTAAATAAAAAACCTCAATTACCTTCAAATCTAACTGAGTTTGTAAAGGTTGCTTTAAATAATCTTAAGTCTTTGGATGGAGCCAATGTATATGCCTCCATGGAGTCTCCCCAATTTATTAGTTTGATGACAGCTTCAAGCGTTGATCGACTGTGATCCTAAATTATTTCTCTCCACATGTCCTGCGCCAAAATTTCCAATAGTGCATCCATCAAAATTAATCTTCAAAATCTTTTAATGCTCTTCCTCCTCCTTTTTGCTCGAATCATACCAATACTTCTATAGTGTTCTTTCAGGTCTCCAATGGAATGTCTAAACCATCTTAAATGGCATTCCTTGGTTTTTTTCTATCATCAGGACTCTCTCGGAACTTCCTCTTACATATATTTCTATCATTTCCCATCCTTTCACACATCACCTTAGCATAGACATATCAGCCACACATGTAGTACGTCATCTACATACTCCCTCGCAGCCAACCATTTTCCATTATATAGAAATGTAGTTCTTATTGCTACCTCACAAAAAATACCCCTTCAATCAAAGAGGCACTCATCTATAGCAGAAGACATCACTTGTCGATGTCCACTTCACCACTCTACATAGATCATGTTCAAGATATCCTCCTCAAACCCACAGTCCCATTGTATGGTAGAACTTACATATTAAAAATTATCACACCATGATACTAAATGATCTTCTATTTCCACCAAATCACACTCCCTACTCTCATGTTCGCTAAATTTGCACCCTCTATCGTCCGTATTGGCTCTGCTAATTTGTAAACCCCTTAACTCAAAAGCATTTCTCCTAATTCCAACTTATTATTTTGCTTCCTTGTCTAACTAATTAGCAGGACATCTCTGATCATCAATAAACAATAGACAGCATAGAACCTCATCTTGTATTTTTTTGTTAATTCATCCATAAGGAAAGCAATAAATATAAGATTCAAAGCATACCACTAATGCAGGCTAACTCCCATTGGAAACTCAACTTTCTCTCCACACTGTTTATACTCTGGTAACCATATTTTAAAATTTGGACAATAATGAGATGTGCCATTCAATACATTGGAATATCAAAGCCCAATGATACAACTTACATCATCTTGGAAAATCTTAATATCTCTCATTTGGAAACATTTCCTCCTCGGCACGCTTCAAATTATATTATTGACACCATATGTACCTTTTCACATCTATTTTTGAACATTTCGTAGAATGCCTGAATAAAAATTGGCATCAAATGTCTCATTGTCAACACACTAGTTCTCAGAAATATTGGATTCCTGTCATAGATATTGCTCCACTACTCTTGTAATTTCATAATATAATGCACAAGTTTAATATTTCAACAATTGGCACGGCCTCAAATACACCTTACCTAATCAAGACCTCAAATTTCCTTCTCTTATCTTGGCAAGCTTGGTATATAAATTTTCATACTCTCCGAATTTGCCTTGCTTTTAGCTAATTAACTTTTGAACCTCGCATCTTTGTAACACACTTTCTTTTACGTCTAACTCTTTACTTTAGAGTTAGACTCTCCAAAGGACCTCTTTAACAACCAAGAAGATTCCAAAAACTACTAGCAATTTAGTTATAAAAGTTAAAGAAGATTCATACACAACAAACTATTGTTATCTTTTTTCACCTTCTCTTAAACTCCCAAATCCCAATATACTTAGAGGAATTATAGATTAACAACACTGCCAAATTGGTAGTATCCCTCATCTCAACTAGTCATTGGACCATGTTCTCATCAATTGGGAATATTCGATTGGTCAGTGCGCTCTTGAATTCTTTATAACCCAAATATTAATCTGATTGGTGTTCCCATCTATCCAAAAAAACTGTCCTTTTTTTATTATTGGCAAAATGGATTGATACTCATTGGTTCATTGGTAAATAGATATGTTATCTAGTTCAGATCCTTGAGAGATTACTTTAATTTACTTCTTTTCTTGTCTCCTTGTTTGGATCTTTAGTAAATTTTTTTTTTTTTTTTACACTAGATCACTCGTTCAATGGAATCACAAATGGAAGAGAACATGTCTTTCACCAATCTCTTAAACGAGGGGTCCTATGCTGCGGATGAATCAATGAGATCTCCATACCGAAACGATGTTGCCGATGAATCAATGAGATCTCCATACCGAAACGATGGTCCGTCTAACCCTCGAGTTGAACAACAAGCTTGCACAAAGAAAACACGGACTGAAATTTTCAGTGTGGAAGAAGATATACTCCTGGTAGATGCGTGGGTAAATACTTCTACAAGCATTGTACGAGGAACTGAGCAATCAAAAAGTGCATATTGGTCTAGAATTTATTCTAACTACCACGCTAATAAGGCCTTTGATAGTTCACGCAATCAAGTATCTCTAAGTAATCGTTAGTTATAATTCAGAAGGCGGTCAATAAGTTTTGTGGATGTTTGACTCAAATTGAATCAGTGCGTCAAAGTGGGTTGACTCAAGCAGACAAGGTAAAATCTCTATTGACTCTTGGGTTGGATTTCATATTTTGTGTATCTAAATTTGCATCACTTGTTATTTTATATATTTAATGCATACCTTTTAATTACACAGATTGCTCAAACAAAGGAGTTGTATAAGGCGGCGAATAAAGCCTTTTTTCAGTTCGAACATTGTTGGACGATTTTGAATGAATGCCTAAAGCGAGTAGAAGAGAGGGAAAATTCGGGTAGAAAATCAGTTCCAATACCGTCTTCGGAGCTTGTTGAACCCGCGGTCAATCTAGGAGAGGACAATATCTCTACCAACAATTTTGTAGAATTGGAGAGACCTATGAAAAAGAAGGCTGCAAAAGCACAAATGACTAAACGAAAGAGCACAGATGGGCATGATAAAGAAATTTTAATGCAGTTACTAACAGAGATGAAAGAAAGCGTGAAAACTGTAAGGAAGGAAAAACTAGAACTTTTACGAAGAGCGAATGCTCGAGAGGAAAGAAGACTTGAAATTCAACAAGGTGAACTATGTATCAAGGAAGATAAAATTATGATGATGGATACAAGTGGATTGTCGGATATCCAAAAAAAATACTTTCATATTCGACAAATGAAAATCATTGAAAAGTCTCAAAGATGAATAGTTTGGCTTAACTGATTTTGTCTAGATTTAATAGTTTGCCCTAGGGCCTTTTTATTTGTTTAAGACAATCACCAAGTAAACTTTCTACGTTGTGCATTATTTTTTTATATAAGATAATTGGAGAGTTTCATATCCTAATTTATGCTATAATAAAAGTTTATGAGGTGATAAGATATTCTTTGATAGTCGTCATCTTTTGAAGATATGATATATTTGAAAAAAAAAATAGGGACATAAATAAACATTAAAGTAAAAATATTGTTATAGAAAAATTAAACGTCGAACATTGAATATTAAACTTCCAAAGGTAGAAAAATAGGAATATAACAATTGCAGCATTTATTTCTTCAGTTTTGGCCATGTAGTTGCCATTGGTGCTCGATGAGATCCAACTGCAGCTGAGAATGAGTTTCACTATCTCGAATGTTCAAATGCCTTTGAATGAATTCTGTTAATTCAACAGTGTGCATACGTGAAACTTCTACATTTGGAGTGTCATCGACTTGTTTATAGTCAAAGTCAACGGCATCATCACTATTTCGCTCGTCTTCGATGATCATGTTATGTAATATTATGTATGTTTTCATAATCAATTTTAGTGTTTAACGATTCCATCCACGTGCAGGTCCACGAACTATTACGAAACGTGCTTGAAGCACACCGAATGCACGTTCAACATCCTTTCTTGCTGACTCTTATGCTGCAGCAAAATGTTTTGCCTTCCTTTCTTGTAGACGAGAAATTGTCTTTACAAAGGTCGACCACCGTGGGTATATACCGTCAACGAGGTAGTATCCTATAGTGTAATCATGACCATTTATTGAGTAATTGGCAGGAGGAGCACGTCCTTCAGCAAGCGTAGAAAACACAAAAGATCGCTCTAATACATTGATGTCATTATGTGAATCGGGTAGCCTAAAAAAGACATGCCATATCCATAGATCATATGAAGTCACTGCTTCCAAAATAATCGTTGGTTTATAGGAATGACCAGAAAATTGCCCCTTCCACCCAGCTGAACAATTCTTCCACTTCCAATGCATACAATCAATGCTACCTAGCATCCCTGGAAAGCCACGTTGTTCGCCAACTTCTAGCAATTTAGCGACGTCATTGCTCTTTGGTGACCTTAAGTACGTGTCTGAAAAAATTGTAACCATCGCTATAACAAAATGTTTAAAGGACTCAATTGTGGTAGATTATCCAATCCTCACACACTCATCCACGTAGTCAGCTGCTACTCCATAAGCTAACAATTTAAGTACGACTGTCATCTTTTGAAGGGAAGATAAGCTGATAGTTCCAACACAATTTTTTTTTGGATAAAGTATGGATCATAAGCTTCTACCGCAGATAGAATACGAAGGAAAGGAGAGCGATTCATCTGAAACCGCCTTCGAAATAATTTTGGAGGATATACTGGTGAATCAGCAAAATAATCCTGAAAAAGCCTCTGGTGGCCTTGCATAGTATCACGATCGATGAACACACGCCTTAGAATAAATTCATGACATGCTCTGCTCTCTCTCTCTCCATGAAAAAGTTTATGTGTCGTAACAATTGCGGTAGTTAATACCAACTCATCATCGAAGTCGGAATCGTCAAGTAGCATTTGATATACAGAATCCTTAGACATTTGGGCGAAAACAAAAAATGAATGTAGAGAATTATGATATAAACTTGTGAAAAAAGAGATAAAATTTTCTTGTATGGAACACTAGAATAGATTGACATATTTATAGACCAATCTGATTTCTATTAAGAGAATATGACAGTTTGAAAATATGACCGTTGGAAAAATATAGCCGTTATAAGAGAATATGACCATTGGAAATATATAGCCGTTATAAGAGAATATGACCGTTGGAAAATATAACCGTTACAAGAAAATATAACCCTTTGAAAATATGACCGTTGAGAAAATATAACCGTTATAGAAAAATATGACCGTTGGAAAAATATAGCCGTTACAGAAAAATATTACCGTTTGAATAATTTTTATTTTATTTTTAAAATTTTTATTATTATAAATAATTGACTTATACGTATCAGTATCGGCCGACTCGTATCTGCCTCGACATACCGATACTCGAGACCGATAGCGATTTGAAACCTTGCATTTAAAAATACGACCGTTGTAAAAATATAGCCGTTAGAGAATTTGAATTTATAAAAAATAAGTGTTGGTAATAAAATATACTAAAACAAGAATGAAAAATAATATTTTAAAGAATAGAGTAGCTAAAATAGAGTGCCTGCTGGAGTAATTTTTACTATAGCAGTAACTAAAATACTGTAGCAGTAGCTAAATTGGTGTTTAGCTACTCAAATTTAGCTCTCCCTGCTAAAAATGCTCTAATGTGAGCTCCCATTAATACTTGCATTTTCCTTCCACTATGCATAATTAAATTTTTGAGGCAGAATGGCCGAAATTGAACATAAACTAGTAACCCTTTGATTTAAAGCTCATATTTCATAAAACATTCATGTGGGTCGAAAGCCTCAAATAAAAATCAAAAGGGGCATTTAAACCTCAACTACCTTAAGCTCTTTTTATAAGATTGTACAAAATCTATTTAGACGTAACATGTGCCCTCAAGCGTACTTATATTCATAAACTTATAAACAATTATCTGAAATAGTTGGCAAATGAAGTATGGATGCACTCGATTATAAAATCAAGAGTTTCAATTACGTGCTCAAATTGTCTAATGGCACACGACATTTGCAATTCACACCACATGGAAATTAAAACACATGATTTCAAGAGCGTGTAGATCATAACGTTACTAAATTACGCTGGGGTAATAAATTATACGAGATAATGGCTTTTGATCAACGTTTAAATAACAAAATTGTGTTTAAACGATTTTACACCATTAAATTTTTTATTCTTTTATCTTATATCATTGAATTATGATTTATCATTATGTTATGTGGCATATATATGTAATCAATCTAAATTATCCAAGTGGCAATCCATCATTAAAACACATCTTAACCGAAAAAAATATGCCCATGCCTGTAAGTGAATGTGAATCATATGAATTTTAATGTTAGCCATTAAAATTAAAAACAACGGTTGGCATTATAATCAACAGATCGGATGGTCTAAATATTCCTAAAACACTATTTTTGGACATGCTTCACTTCAATCTATAATCTATCACTTTGATGGTATCAATCACCTACATCTTAAACCATTGACGGTATAAGATCATTTAAACATTATTTTAGTATTTAAATTGCGATCAGGAGAGTCGGGCCCTAATTATACTATTTATAGACATATTGCACTTCAAATTATAATCTATCACTTTGACCCTATCAATCACCTACATCTTAAATCATTGAGAGTCTAAGATCATTTAAACACCATTTTAGTGTTTAAGTTAAAGTCAGGAGAGTCGAGTCCTTATTATAATACATTGTTCAACCATTTAATTAGGATTTGATGGTCATTGACTCCATTTAGTCAACATTTTTATATGGTTGTTGAAGATTGTAGATTCATACGTAGTTAAATTTATGTATATAACAGCCACATACAGTCCAGAGAATCATACTGGCCCAACATATAAATGTGTGAGGTGAGAAATTTTCTAGCTGTAATCATCATACACAATTACTGAATATATCCGTGCTATAACTGATCTCTAGCATATATATTGTTTTGCGTCGGTTCGGAAAATTCGGGCGTTTTCACTTTTCAGAACAAAAGGCAACAGATTTCTCTCGTCGTCTCCAGCGATTAGATATTTCTTCAGACCTCGAAATCAAGGTAACCTAGAAAGCTTATACGATTCTCTCTTTCTGTCTCTCTCTCTGTCTGTCTGTCTGTCTCTCTCTCTCTCTCCAAATTGCCTCTGTTCGGTTGATTGATCGATTGCATTTCACGGTTATCTATTATTTCCGTGTGATTATACATAGTTTTCGCCAGTTCCTATCCTCTTATGATTCTGCTCAAATTGAAACCCTAGGATTCTGGAAAACACCCAGCACAAAGATCTCGAACCAGATCTAGGGTTTCAACTCCCGATAATGCGATTTCATTGTTTACAAGTGATTTTTTTCGTCTAATTCTTGAATTCTATAAAAGGTAGATCTTTCCCACATCTAGGGTTTAGATCTGGAATTAGTCGTTGTATCGTCCTCGATTACGATAATCTTTGTTGAAATATAGACTTAGAAACCCTAGATAGCAAGGAAATTGAGGTGATCTAGTGCAACAGAGAAATGCCTGTGAAATCGGGACCGTCGTCTTATAGGGATCGTACACAAGAGTTTCTCACGGTAGCAGAGAAGCTAAAGAATTCATTTTCCTCTGCCAGTGCTGCCGCACCAAATGTGCCATCCAGTAGTAGCTCGAGATTCGAGGGATCACGATCTGCGGTCTCAATTCAGTCAGAATTTAACAAGAGAGCTTCAAAAATTGGGTTCGGGATCCATCAGACGTCACAAAAGCTCGCAAAACTCGCAAAATGTAAGTAATGGGATTGCATTGATGTAAATGTCTTTTTGTTGTTCTCGATCCTTTTCAATTTGTTTAGCGATATGTGATTTGTTTATATATATATATGCACATTATGGTGGGCCATTTGATTCAGCGATTCTTGATGGTGATAAGTTAGGATTACCGAATTTAAAGTCTTCTTAAAGTGGTATTCCCCTTAAATTAACAACAAATAATGATGGGCCATGAATATTGAGGACAATCCTTTTTCCCTAAATAGAAGTTCTTTTTCAATTGGTTAATTCAAGAAGTATTCGTCCTTATTTGCATTGTCAGTCAGAATTTTCAGCTGTTTTGCTATTAACATCGTATATATCTTTCTGAAATATGTGTTTTACAAATGATCTTTTGTCTTATCATTTACACACTAGCAATCATAATGCATTTGTAGAAAGACTTACTGATTTTTTTTTGTGACAATGTTATATATATATATATATATATATATAACCTTCTTACACAAATGATATCAGTGCATACATGTGCATTAGAAATTTTCATCATGTTTTATATTTACTTAGAATTTACAAGCTTTAGCTGTGAAAGGCAGAAAAGGTTGTGTTTGCATCTCTTTATCATGTATTACATGTTGAGTAGTTCTTGCATTGTTCATATATCTTTTGGTGTTTGTTTCTTTTCCAAGAGCATCAAAAGCAAGATTTGTGATCTTGATGATTGAATGTTGGGCATATATAAGTTGCTAGTTGTTCTAGATTTTTTCTATAAGTTTGCATCTTACCACAAACTACAGTACCTTAACTGCTATGGCATGAGGTGAAGATCACGCCCACCCCTTAGGGAGAATTGCAAGCTTCTGAATTGTTTTCCACACCAATTAGTCTTTCTGCATTTATGGTTTTCCACACTTTGGGCATGTTCACTTCGATGTAATCCCATTGCATGTAATATTCACTTTACATGTAATAAAGTACACTTTTTTTACTTGTAAAAAGGTACACCTCCGGTGTAATATGGTTGTTCAATTCACTGTAAAATCTACTTTATAGGCTAATATTCACTTTACGGTGAAGTGAACGATTTTTGTAATTTTTTGCATGTACTCTTGACTCTGAAATCGTCATGTCTATTCATTTTATCTCTTCATCGGCTATTGTAAAGGTGTCCGTTTCGCATGAAAATTTAGGGGAGTGTCATCCATCCCCGTGCAAGTCAATCTGCCGATTCACAGTTACCTAACTCACTCTTCTTATCGTTTGTGGCCATGCGTTCATCACATGGCACATTTTCCTACTCCACATGGCACATATTTCAAAAAGTGGCCTTAAAACCATGTGATGCGCGTCCCACCCAAGCATCATTTTAGGGTCACTTTTTGAGATTTATGGCATGTGTAATAAAAAGTTGACCGTGTGATGATACGCACATGATCTAAAGATCCATTTTGTGAAAGATTGGGATGAAAATTGATCTCCATCGTCGGATTCAAGTCAATGCATGCCGGTTGAAGGAGATGGGGTGAGATCACAGTTCTACGGGGTGTGAGTAACGGTACCCATGTTTAATTAGTAACGCTAATTACGAGAGAGAATGTGAGCTGACGTGTTGACATAGATGCAAGTGACACAGCCAACTCATCGTCTTCTTCTCCTCTCTCTCTCTGCAACTTCATTTCTCTCTTTCCCAAGCCTCCCGAACTCATTCCAAACCACGGGTCAAAACTTCGGAAAAATGGTACGTATCGTCCAGCTCCAAAACCGATCCGTACCGGACGATACGTATCGGTTCCGCACGATACATACCGGTGTTTTCCTTTCGTCACTTGAAGATGGGGGCTCACTGGACGATAATTTGAAATTATTGTCCGATACGGACGATGTAAACGATAATTTGATTTTTTTTAAGGGGTCTCGAGAAATACCCAATTTACCGTATCATCTAGGTCCAAAACCGATACGTGTTGGTATCGGACAATATTTTGATCCATGTGCCGAACCCTAGACTCGAACGAGTTCAAAGCATCAGAGAACGAGTCGAAGACACGTTCGGCGCACACAAAAACCGACTCGTCTCCTTATTATCCAGGTTTCTCTTCTTCTTCGTACTTTCTTCCATAAAACCTAATCCTAATTTCAATTCAAAATTCCAAATTATAGGGTTTTGAATTCTTAAATTGTTAAAAAAGGTACGTAGCTCAAGGGAAAGGCATTTTACAATCTCATCATTTGTTAGACGAGTTGGCAAACGTTGTAGATGATGGCCACGGCAAAGAGAAGCTCATGGATGGACCTTTTTATGAAGTTCTGAAAGCCGCGCAGGTTAGATATAATGAGTTGGTACGCTTTTTACCTGCAATAATTTTGACCGTTGCGGATTTTACCTGCAATAAATGGATATTACGAGCCGCAACCTCGTAAGTTGAAATTATTGCAAGTAAAATTTAGTGGCACAAAGCCCAAAAAATTACAGCCAAATGAACAACCAAAGTTGTACTTTTTACGGTAAAATATAGGGATTCGCATAATATTCCAATTTTATAGTGTAGTGAACGAGCCCTTCATATTTACATAAATTTGTCAAAGTAATTGTTGATTGGAACTTGTGAAAGAGCCCTTTTAAAAATGGCTAGAAAGGCTACTACAACTTCTTAAAACCTTAATTAGGCTAACTTTATTAGAGTCGGTCTTTTGTGTTGGGCTTAAATCTTCCAGTAAGCCTTTATGTTAAAGGCACAAGACGGGCTCGATGCACCAGGGGTTCCTATGGCCTACACATTGTGGCGCACAGCCTTATTTTTCCAAGAGCAGTTTTGAATTTTATATTTATATTTATATTATATATGTAGGAGAACTGGGAGAATGGGTTCGAATGCGTGAACCATGTCTTTGAACTCTAGCGCATTCGCCACATGGCACGTAATTGTGAGTTATACCACACCTCAAAGGGTTCACCCAGTCTACCAAGTTTTCACATTTTTTAGACTCTTCTATCCCTTGAGATCACAGGCCAAAATTGTGGGTTTTCCACCCAAACATGATGAAATTTTGCACCTTTGACCAAATATTCAAAGATAGATTATATCCTATTTAATTTTTTTTTTTAAATGTCACCTGCTTGACTTTGGGCATGTTGTCGTGGCACCTGATCCTTGAGTTGGGTGACATGTGGCACTCAACTGGTTGAGCGCATGGGTCACCTGTGTGTTTGAACGCAGTTCACCAGGACCCTCTCTCTCTCTCTCTCTCTCTCTCTCTATATATATATATATATATATATATATATATATGTGTGTGTGTGTGTGTGTGTGTGTGTGTGTGTGTGTTTCAAATTGTCTATATGATTGTAAATTACGTATCTATTAATAATTAGATACATTTATGTAATTTTCTTGCAGAATTTTAACATCTTGCTTATACTTGTGTATTTTAACATGACAAAAAAAATGAATGGTCAATTCAACTGTATGTTATTACAGGTTTGAGATGTTTTAGTAACCTGTTATTACAGGTTTCAGGCATTTTGGAAGCTGTAGTAACAGGCAAGGATAAAATATTCGGGTTAGATTTCGGTTTCGGGCATGACCAAAATCGAAATTCAAAATTTTGGCCGAAATTTTGCCCTCCATACAAAATCAGACCGAAATTTCGGATCCGGTTTCGTTTCGGCCCTGCCCGAAACCGCGGAAAAAAAAACTGAATGGTCATTTCAACTGTATGTTATTACAGGTTTGAGATGTTTTAGTAACCTGTTATTACAGGTTTGAGTCATTTTGGAAGCTGTAGTAACAGGCAAGGATAAAAAATTCGGGTTAGATTTCGGTTTCGGGCATGACCGAAACTGAAACCGAAATCTGAAATTTTGGCCGAAATTTTGCCCTCCATACAAAATCAGACCGAAATTTCGGATTCGGTTTCGTTTCGGCCCTGCCCGAAACCGAAACATTTCGGCCGAAATTTTGATCCATGGTAACAGGTTTCCGAACCTATAATAATCAACTACATGTATCTGAAACTTATTACAGATTTGAGATGTTTTGTTAACATGTTATTACAGGTTTTGAACCTATCATAACAGGTATCTGAACTCTTATTACATAGGGTCCAATAGCAATCCTCTATGTCGAACACGGGGGTTTATTTCTTAACTTATTTTATTAATTGAAAACTTATGCTCTGTTGGTTGAAATTTTGAGTTCCCTACTCCCTATCTTACAGTTTTCTATTTATTCGGTTTGTATGATATTTATTATTTATTGTTTTTTTTTAATATTTTAACATAGCTTTTTCAACCTACATCGACATACCTATATGGTTGCCATCCTCTGTTGCCTATCTTTCAATTGGTTGCTCATAGCTTCTAATGCCATTTGGCATCTCTAAATATCTCTACTTGTGAGAGTTGGAGACAGAGATGAAATCACTGGATAATATAATTACAATAAAAATTAAGATAACATTATGCATAAGAAAGGACGATGTGAAAGACAAACAATGAAACCAAGAAAAATACTTGGACCAGTTAACTTCACCAAATGCTCATATTGAAGAGCTTGTGCTAGACTCCTATCTTTAATTGTCTTGTAAATCTGCCGATATTTTTAGGTAGTTTAAGAAGTTGCTTTACTAGAGTTGTGGATTTTGAAAATATCCATCAATCATTAATTAATTAAACAACTTAGTGAAGATAGTCTAGTTACTAATTCATTGCAATTGCATGGAAGTTTTGATGGAATTCTCTCTCTCTCTCTCTCTCTCTCTCTCTCTCTCTCTCCCCAATTGTTGATTATTTGCTAAAAAATTATAAGATTGATAATCTTGTTTGATTCCTAATTTCACGTACCCATAGCCTCCTACACAAAAGCTCGCAGTAGGCTTCTCATCAGTCTACCAGATTTAGGATTTGAACTAACTGTTCCACTACTTTCAATGTATCCGAAAGCTTGTGCTCAGTATGATATCCGAGTCCTCTCGTGTTTTGCCTTTCATCCACCCAAATCTAGAGATGGCCCATTCTTTAAAAGTGGACTCTTGGTGCCTGTAAGGGCTCTTGAATCATGAGGGTGATGAAGTGGATAACAAGCTATATAATACGTAAGTGCTTAAAACTTCCTATTACCCATAAAATTTCTTATCAGTACCACCACCCAATTACTACTATAAATGAAGGAGGAGCTTGTTTGGTTGACCAATTTGTTGTACAAGATTTGAGAATACGAAAAATACCCAAAGAATCTATGAAGAAACATCATGGTCTTTTTAAGCGTACCTGGGGTATCTAAAACTGTAGTATGAGAGTATGACACCTTGGTGGAGAGTATTAGAGCACCATCTAAGACAAGATTCAAATATTTTTGAGAACTAGTTTGGCTTAGTGAAGCCATTTTCTTGTTGAGAGCTTATGGAAAATTTTAGATAGGAAAACTCAACATATGGTTTTTATTAATTCAGAGAAGACTTATGATAGAGAGCTGGATAGATAATTTGGTAGATGCAAAAGCAAATTCATTCCGAATAAATATATTAAGATTATCCAAGAAATGTATAAACGGATATTAACTAGTTTAAGAATTGCGTTTAGAGAATTGGTTGAGTTCTTTATTGGAATGGGGTTACATGAAGGGTGTTCTCTTGTTTGTATTGTTCAAGGATGAATTGATAACAAAAATACAAGAGAAGATTCTTTGGTGTTTGTTGTAAGGTTCTATGGTGTAGTTTGTTGCTAATAATGTGGTACTAATTGGCCAGTCAAAAAGCAAGTAAATGATAAGTTAGAACTATAGAGAAAGGCTTTAAAAATAAAGGGTTTGAAAATTAACGAAACAAATACGGGATACTTGGCATGCACGTTTCATGAACACTAGTTCAGAGGGATGACTCAACCAACTGAAAACCATTTAGTGCCATAATGTCCTAGATCTTGGTATAGACGCGAGGATTAAGAAGGAGCTCTTGGATCAATGCAAGGTGGGCAAAGTGGGGGGTAGGCGAGTGGCGTGTTGCACGACCATGGAGTGCTAAGGCAGCTCAAGACCACATTGGCGCATTATTGTCTTGTGGAGAGTGCTAGGTTATAGGATAGCTACACATGAACTTAGATATGACTATTTGGTGTCATCGTCATAGCCTTATCCCATCTATCTGGGGTTGGCTTTGCGAGTCTTGTAGTTTTATTACTCCACGCGTTTTTGTTCGTCAACACTATGCTCTTTGTAACTCGACAATTCTTCATGTCAATTCTTGTTGCTTCCCTCCAGGCATAGTCACAAAAATCGCCGAATTTTCGAAAAAAATTGGCAAATCGCCGAATTATTGGTTCCCTGAACAATTCGGCCAATTATCGCAAAATTTGGCGAATTTTGTGATGAAGGCCTATTTTTTGAAAAAATGGGGAAAATTCGGGGTTTTTTGTGATGCAAGTCAATTTTTTCCAAAACTTTGAAAAAGTTCTGTCTTTTTCTTTTTCTTCCTTGCTTCTTATATATTTATATTTTTTTAATTTTTAATTGTCCCGAATTTTGGCTAATTATGCCATTTTTTCCCGACTAATACCCTTGCCGATTTATGGCCAAATCCTGAATTTGTGACTATGCCTCCAAGCCTTCAGTCTTTACTAATCTTCCTCATCTCCCTCTTCCTTATGTCTTTAACTTCTCAATTCTTTGTATAGGGTCTGTTTTCAACCTCCGATGGACATGCCCAAACCATCTCTAATGACATTCCATAATTTTCTCCTCTGGTCACTCACAAATTCTCTTATATGCTCGTTCCCAATTTACCCCTTTCTGTTAGTCATCTATCTTAACAAACACATCTCAGCCTCATTCACTCAATCTTCTCGTTACTTTTTCGTAGCCTATCGTTCTACACCCTATGCTATGGCAGGTCTTACCACTGTCTTTTGAAAATGTCCCCTCATTCGAAGTGGAACTATTGGATCACACCATACCTTCTCGCTTATCTCCATTTCATCGAACCTGCATTGATCCTATTTGAGATATCCACCTCATTCACCATCTAATTGTAACAAGGGGTCTAAATATCGAAAACCTGCATCAATTATCTGATAAAAGAAATTGATGTAATCCCATTTTAAAAATAGAAAATTAACGCAAAAATAGAAAAGTGATAGGAAGAAAAAAAAATGATGAGCCTACACAAATGGATATAGCTTAAACTTACATATAAAAAGTCATACTAGCATACTGCACCATTAAAAATAAAATAAAATAAAGCGAAAAAATTAATAAAGCCGGGAAAAGAACACATCCAAAATAAATAAATAAATGAGGTTAGATAAATTGATTTAGTCCAAGTGCATGCATTCGAAATCATACACATGCACCTCATGATTCAGTAGGTGATATTATGAAAGCGCAAATATTGACAGCGAAATAGGGGGAAAATGAGAAAATATTAATAAAAATGACCAAACCATCTGAATTAACTTCCATCCGACCAAAAGTATGTATGTTTAGTGGATCGTGCATGTTTTGTTGGAAAACAAGATCCACAACAGAATTAAGACAAAAATTCAGACATACCTAATATGAAAATTTCTGCTTGAAACAGTTGATTTTGCTTCGATTTATCAAAATATATATCTTACAAATTGTCCTCAACTTGGGCATATCTGTCGGTGTCTTTCGCCTCAGTATCTTACTAGACTCTTCGTTCCCTTTTGCTGTAATTTCCTTGTCTTAGTGAAGTGACAGCTTCCAATGTTTAAAGAAAAAGACCTCAACTCCAGTCTCAAAAAACCTTATCCCATTGTGAAGAGTATATGCCAGATGATTTTATATATATATATTTCATTTCAGGTTGTTCTGAACCAGTGATGGTACACATGGTTGTCCTAGCCGATACATGCACTATTGGTCAATTTGTAATATGATAGGGGACTGTGTTGACTGATACTTGCATAGTTTAGGGCACATGCCATTTACATACACATTCTGTATCTCCTAGATCTCAGAAACGATATGTAGCGGGTGATGCATTTTGTCTTAGACAAGTTTCTAAACCTTGTTGGCGATGTGCAAACTACAATGCAAATTGTGACTATTGCATGCAATGCACAGAAGTCTGGAACTGTTTTTGAGCAGGATATATATTTCCTTGTAACATAAAGCATACCATTTGTTTTTTTCATGAATGCTTCTCAGACTTTTAGGTATGTGCAAAATCATAATGCAATAATTTGGCGAAAAGGTAATTATATAACTTAAGCTTCTGTTTGTAATGCATTTTTTTTTATTTGTTTTTACTTTTTCTATTTAGGGAAAAATTGAAAGAAATCACAATCTATAAATCCTTAAGAAAACCATCACAAGATTTTCATCATCATCATTGTCATGTCCCTTCTATTTGCAGTCACCTTTGCAAATCTTTTTTCTTTACTCATTTCTGTTCAAGGCTAAACTCTGCAATCCCTCACGCCTTTTCTCATTACTTCTGGATCCCTCTCTTTACTGGTCTTCCCATGTTTCCTTTTATCTCTGGACTCTCTCGTCTATTGTAACACGCTCTTTTCTCTTTAAACCATATCGGTTTCTACCCTAAATATATTTCTTGTTATTACTTTCTCTTTCACATGTAAGAAATATTTAGTTTTCCAGATTGTTATATGGTTGTTACTTTCCCCCTTTGGCCGCGAGAAGAATATTTGACCCACACTGTATGAAAAGACCGACGTTTTGATACCCATGCCTTGTTCTGCTACCATGTACAAAATCTTTATGTTAGGAGAACCAATGTAAAGGAGTTCTGTTAATATTTTTATTTCAATCAGTTTCCTACCTCAGTTGCTTACTTCTTTTATGACGGCGCATGGGCTGGTTTGAATTCCTCCCATGGAACATAGTCACCAAATCAGGGTTCGGCAATAGTTCGGCGAGGTGAAAATTCAGAAAAATCCGGCAAATCCGGGAAGTTTGGGGAAATATTCGGATGAAAAATCAGGGAGAAATTTTTAAAAATAAAAAGATTTAAAATTATTTTTTTTAAAATAAATTAAAATTTTAGTAAGTTACAAATTTTTTGAAAATTTTGGGAATTATTCGGGAATAATTCGCGATTTTTTGTGATCAGGCAAATTTTTGAAAAATTCACGAATAATTCGGGGGACCTTAAATTCACGAATTATTCAAAAATTCGGCGATTTTGGTGACTATGCCACGGCAGAGCTATATGGAAGAACACTCTGGTTTCCTTTTTGACTGAGGAAATCATATTTTTCTAGTAGTTGCTGTCACATTATTTGTTTTAGCACCGAAAAGCAACATAGTCCTTACTCCTTACTCCTTACACTGATTAGCATGATGTGTGCTATCTAAATTTTTGTTTTCGTGTGCGTGGCAGACAAATTTTTTCATCTTTGAAAGGTGTACTAAGGTTTAGCTGGTGCATTCATTATCACCAATGGGGTGATCATATTTTCCAAGTAGTTATTTTGTTTTAGCATAAAAAAGAAACGATGGCCCATACTTTGATTAGCATGATACTTGCTATTTCATCCACGTAATTAAACCATGATCTTTTATTTGTTACTGTTTTACCCGTAATGTAAATTGTGGTCAATTTGATTTGAGATTCTCATTGAGCCAGTCATGTTCTGTATTTCTTTTACTGTCATGAATTCTATTTTCCTTTGTTGCATTAATAAGTTATCAATCCTACTGAAAAACAAGGATGATATCAAAAATATAAATTATTCAGAATTCTTGCTTCTCATTTTTTCCTAATTGGTTTCTTACCTCTTTTTAAATGATAAAGAATCATGGCTTGTGTTCTCATATTGGTGTGTGTGTTGATTTCTGTCTCATTTCTGCAGTGGCAAAAAGGACATCAGTTTTTGACGATCCTACGGTGGAGATACAGGAGCTTACAGCTGTTATCAAGCAGGATATTACTGCGTTGAACTCGGCAGTTGTAGACCTTCAACTCCTCTGCAATTCACAAAATGAGAGTGGGAATATCTCCAGCGATACTACCAGTCACTCAACTACTGTTGTGGATAATCTGAAGAACCGTTTGATGAGCGCTACAAAGGAATTTAAAGAAGTCCTGACCATGCGGACAGAGGTAGATCAAGGAATATATCTTTTATCTTTTATTCTTTATGAACGCAATAATCCTAGGGAAATGATCTCTTTTGAAACACCTTAGATATTCAAGTAATTTCACCATAGATGGTATAATGCTAAGCAGAGAGATTCATCTTCAATATCTAAGTTACATAAAAGTGCCATTGGAAGGCTTTCCAAAGCTGACTAAAGTGCATCTGTATTTCTGTAGAATTTGAAGGTTCATGAAAATAGAAGACAGTTGTTTTCGTCCACTGGTTCAAAAGATGCTACCAACCCTTTCATCCGACAACGCCCTCTGGTTGCTAAGGCTGCTAATGCCTCAACGACTACTCCACCTCCTCCATGGGCAAATGGCCCATCATCGTCTCAGTTATTTCCAAGGTAAACCTATATATCTTTGTTCATTGGGTGGATGCTGTTTTTTATTATAGGTGATATGACCTTTACTCTAACATAATGATTCAGATTTTGGTGATTGTTATGAAAAAGAATTTATGTGCTCATGAACACAGATTTATATGAAAAATAGCTTCTAACTGTAGCTTGTTGGTTAATGGATCTGTCCTGACTTGTCTTGGCCAAGAGTTGACTCAACTTGAGACTAGGGTGTGTTTGTGCTATGGCGTGTTAGTAGCATAATAGGTTGTTATTAGCTTTAGTCATGGGGTGTCTTATTTAATATTCGTGTGCATGTAACAGGTCACTTAATGTAAAAGCGAATGAGGTCGTAATTCTCATTAAGCCATTTTTCTCCGTAATCTTTTTCTTCTCGCCCTCTCTCTCTCTCTCTAACCCTAAACTTCTCTCAACCAAACCCTAAATCCTATCGACCGATCCTTAATCTCCCTCTTTTTTTCTCAACTCCAAGTTGGTATCAGAGACACCTCAACCCTGACCCATTGCCTTCCTCTCACTAACGTCAGCAAGGTAAACAGATCTGACCCCAGTTTGACCTGATATGATACCCATCAGGATCCCTTTTTTATGTATTTCTTTTCTTCTTCTTGGGCATTTTTATTTGAAGCCTCCTTATAGTTTGAAGGGGTTCGTTGCATCTTCAAGAATCTCTTCGATTCATGGATTTTGAGATTTCTGCTGCACGTGTGACTCGATGAATGGTTGATACAGATTGGTGAATGGTCTGGTTTTGATTGAGGGACTGTTCAGAAGTGATCTTGCGTTATTTGGATAAGAATCGACGGATCTAGATCATTTTTCGTGATTTTATATGGCTAAAAATCACGTATTGGTGATACTCTTCATTCTCCGGATTATTTGGTCCTAGTCCGGAATCCTTTGGTAGCTGATATGCATATCTTATTTTTCATATCACTTTTTTTGGAGTCTTATCAGAGTTTTCCTATTATTTTTAGAATATGGAGTCTGTTTTTTTTTTTTTTTTTTTTTGTGGTATAACATACCACTTTCCCGATATAAAAAAAAAAAACATACCACTTTCTAGTGATGGTTACTCCTTATTTGTCGCTGTGCTCCTTCACGTTGTTTTACGCCTTTAGTCTGTCAAAATGGATGACAAATATATAGGCATGAGTTCTGAGAATCTACCTTCGAGTATCACTACCATCTGCCTATTACCTATTAGCGACGATTCCGATTTGGCAGCACTTGCCCTCTCAGTCAGCTGTCCGACTCAGCATCTACCTATTACCTATTTCGGTCTACCCCTGGGAATCAGGAAGCTTACAGTCTGGGACTGAAAACCGGTCGTACATCGGTTTGAGCAGCGCCTATCCGCATGGAAAGGGAAACTTTTGAGCAGCGCAGGCAGGTTGGTCCTGATCAAGGCAGTTCTTTCGTCCATGCCCACTTGTTATATGTCTATGTTTTACTGCTCGACGAAGGTGATTTGCCGTCTGGAGAGGATCCAGCGGTCCTTCCTGTGGGAGGGGTCGGGTTTGGGTCGAAGATATCCTCTGGTTAATTGGGAGGTTTGCCATTTGCCAGTTACTTGTGGTGGACTGGGTATTCACAGCCTTAGGTAGATCAACCGTGCTCTTCTTGGGAAATGGTTCTGGAGAGCTAGTAGGGATGAGGAGAGGGAGGGGATTTGGAGAAAGGTGCTGGTAGAGAAGTATGGGCAGTTTTCTGGTGACTGGGGTATTTGTCCGATCGCACACAGAGGCTCTTCAGCGTGGTGGAAAGGGCTATGTGGGGTATGGTCCAGCTTTGCCAGAGGGTTGCGTTTTAGCTGGGGGTGTGGTACCAGAATTCGGTTTTGGGATGATGTCTGGCTAGACTCCTGCCCTCTTAAATCCAGGTTCCCTGGTATCTATGCCTTATCCGTGAACTCGGGGGGGGGGGATGATCGATAAGTTTTTATCGCTTACCAATGGGGTGGTGGTCTGGAGTGTCTATACCCGCAGATCGTTGACCGATTGCGAGATGGCGGAGTTCTCTACTCTGCTACAGATGTTGTATGCTGAACAACGTAATCAGATGGGGTCTGATAAGAGGGTGTGGGCTCCGAGCAGGGATGGCATTTTTAGTGTCAAAAGCCTATTTAAGCTGGTGGCGACGACCGCTTATTATGTTCGAGGGGCGATGGCAAGTACCTATTCCTTACAAGATCAGGTTTTTCGTGTGGACCCTATGTAAGGGTAAAATTCTCACGCGAGACTCGCTCATACGTAGGGGGAAAGATGTTGTGACTACCTGTGTCATGTGTCCCGATGGGGAGGAGACTGCGGCACACCTTTTCCTTCACTGTCGGATGGCCTGCTCGATTTGGAGTGTGATTTTCAAATCCTTGGTTCTGACTTGGGTTATGGTGAAGACACCATATCAGCATCTGCTTAGCTGGGCTCCTGGGATGGTGGACGCAGAAAGATGGGCACAGTCAAGATTTACTGTCTTCGCGGTTTTTTAGTGTCTGTGGCGAGAGAGAAACTACAGAATTTTTTAGAATAATAGTAGGTCCATGGGGTTCCTGGTCAAATCTGTTATGGATCTGGTGGGTTTTTGGATGGGGGGAGTTGAGGAGGGGAGAGGGCAACTCTCTCTCCTGTGGGATCCGGGCTAGGCTGCTGTCCGGTGTTGCTACTCTTCTTCTTTTTCTTTCTCTCGTTGTCGGGTTCACCCGTTTTCTTTTGATCATGTTGTGTTTGCTGTGGTGTCTATTGTATTGGGTTCTCAGCGCCTTGCTGTGTTTCAATATATTTTTACTTTTTACTGATAAAAAAAAAGTATCACTACCATCAAATTAAATTCTACAAACTATCTTCCATGGAAGCAGGCTATTATGCTGTATATCCAAGTACATAAGAAGACTGGGCTTCTTACTAGAATCATACCCAAGCCTAAACCAGGATCTCGAGTTATCTGACTGGGAGGTGGATAAATGCTATTATTTTTGGGTGGCTGTTTTATTCAATGGAACCTAATATATCTAGAACTGTTATGTTCTCTGAGTCTGCTTCCTTGGTATGGAGCAAGCTTGAGGGGGAGTGTTAGTGTAATTGGTGTGTTAGTAGCATAATAGGTGTTATCAGCTTTAGTCATGATGTGTCTTATTTAATATTGGTGTGTATGTAACAGGTGACTTAATATAAAAGCTAATGAGGTCATAATTTTCATAAAGCTCTCTCTCTCTCTCTCTCTCTCTCTCTCTCTCTCATCCTAAACTTCTCTCAACCAAACCCTAAATCCTATCAACCGAACCCGAATCTCCCTCTCTTTTTCTCAACTCGAAGTGGGTGAATTGACTCTGGGAGTTTGATTACCTTTTGTTAATTTCTAGGTAGCAGAAAGAAAAAACTACTGATTGAAAAAAAATCACAAAATTATATAAAATAAACCTATGGTCAAGCATGGGACACAACAAAAAGACAAATTGGAAAAATTCAGGAGATGTGGCAAAAAAGGTAACAGATAATTTTTATATTTTCACCATTTCTTCTTTTTTCAAATGTACTGATCAGCGTCTCTTTTAATCTAGAGATTTTGTAACTTATGAGAGAGTATAGTGGATGAAACTTTTGTGCTAGAATGAACCCTTAAGCACCCGCACCCTTGAATACAAAAAAATAAGTTTTTCAACATTTAATACACCGAACACATTTTACATACCAACTTGGCTGAGGTGGTGTCACCAAGTTACATAAAAAGTAGAAACTTTTTATGTACGGTAGTCTACCTTGCGAGATCTGAATGGGTGAATAGTCAAGTTGACAGACAAGTCCCTGGGAGCCATGTGTCAAATGTAATTGGGTATTATTTTCATTTGTCAGAACTGAAGGATGTTCAGTCTTTTTTTTTGGGTCAATATACCACAGCATTCACACGACAAATTGAACAAGTGTTTGAAACAGAAAAATCACACAGTATTCCAAATTTGCTATGTTTTGGAATTTTTTACATGTTATTTCTGCCAGAAATGAGGATACAGATTTCATAATATAACGAGAAATTATCTTTTCGGTAAATTGCTGAGAAACTTTGTGACTATGCTTCAGTCCATGATCTTAAAAATAAATAATATAGCATATTTGGTTGTCCATGATAAATCCTCAATGTATGTTCAATTTCCTGGGAGCCTGCCAAATTTATGGGATATGAATTACGCTGGGCCATGCAGTCTATAAATATGGCATTAGAGTTTCTTTCTTTGATTTCAGGAAGCAGATGAATGGTGAGCCATCTATATCAAATCAGGGATCAGCACAACAACAACAGCAACAACAATTGGTTCCGTTACAAGACAGTTACATGCAGAGCAGAGCTGAAGCTCTTCAAAATGTTGAATCCACCATTCATGAGCTGAGTAACATTTTTACACAACTGGCCACCATGGTTTCTCAGCAGGGAGAGCTTGCCATCAGGTTTGTACATAAATTTATTCTATCTTAACAAGAGCAAATATATTAATTTATGAGGATTGATCGTGTGTCCACGTGAACATGCATGTCAATGAGAGCACGTCCAAGTGTAAATTCATCTGCACTGGCACTTGTATGCTTATAATTTGAATGGAACAGCTAATTGCAGATCAAAATTATGCTCTTGCAATCCATTTAAAACAAAGACTTTGTAATTTTGTGGATCTGTGCCACATTCCAGCACCCCATCCAAGCCGTCTGCTTTGAAAACCATGATTTAAAGATTTTAGCATAAAAGATTGGTAACACTAGCTTTATCATCTGATTCAATTAGGGCTGTCAACAGCTCGGGTCGACCCGATACCCGACCCGACCCGATCCAACCTTTGGGTCGGGTCGACCAATAGATTTTGTCAGGTTGGGTGAGGCTGGGTATTTACGAGGTCGGGTCAATCCGGCCCGACCTGATATTTTATACTTAAAAAATTATAAAATAGGGGTTTTTTATCAGGTTGGGTCGGATTTTCGGGTTGGGCGCCAGGTCGGATTGGGTTGGGTCAGGTGCACCATCGTGTCGGGTCGGGGTAGATTTCTTGTCGTGCAGCCAAAATTTTGACCCAACCCAACCTGTTGACAGCCCTAGATCAATGCCCAATGCCTTTTGACTTCGTTGAATTGAATGATAGAGATTGTGTTTCTTTCCAAATTTTTTTCTCCAATGATCTTTACATTGTGGCCTTCAAATCAGACGGCTTAGATGGTGTTGAAATGTGGCACCAATCCAAAAAAACACAAGTTTTTGTTTAAATGGATTGCACCAACATAATTTTGATCTGCAATTAGTCTAAGTGTAAGTTATGTTGAATTATAGCATTATGCAGTTAGTCTATTATCACAGTTGTATTGTGTGATAAAGCATTTCTGTCTAATATGCATCCAACTCTGATGTACCAATGGGTCAAAATTGAATTAATGGATTATGTCGGCCAACTTACATTACAGATAAGGCCATGACCACCCTATTGTAGGTCACATGGCGCAATTTTTGTCCAATTCAAGTGATTATAAGTGGTATTGGGAGCGATTCTGGGCTAAAAGATCTCATTGATTGGAGTGTTTGAACTGTCCGATCTAGGCATATTCTAATATGAGATGGCTGCATGTATATTTTAACAATTGATATTGAAGTATACCTATTGGATGGTTGCAATCATCTGATATACGTGATGTATGGTGCCGTTGATGAGCTGCTAGATAGACTGCTTGAATTGGTCAAAGATGTGTGCCATTTGGCATATAAGTGGGTGGTCATTGCCCCATTGTTTAACCGTTGGTAACGGAGACACGCAAAATTAATTTGGTTTTCACATGACACTATAATCCAGGATTGATGAGAACATGGACGATTCATTGGCAAATGTGGAGGGAGCGCAAGGAGCATTGCTCAAGTACCTCAACAGTATATCATCCAATCGCTGGCTGATGATCAAGATATTCTTTGTATTGATTGTATTCCTTATGATTTTCCTGTTTTTTGTGGCTTGATAGAAATAACGGGAAAAAAATAACGGCCTCTCTCTCTCTCTCTCTCTCTCTCTCTCTCTCTCTCTCTCTCCCCACCCTATATCAAATGGCTTGTTTGGCCTGTCTCTCCACCCTATATCAAATGGCTTGTTTTATTTCCTGTTTTTATTTATTTTAATGATTCCATTTTGAGTAAATAGTTGGGAAAGAAAATTAAAAATCCTGCCTTTGTACGCGGCATGATAATGTAATAGTTTTAGGTAGGTTAGTTCATTCCTTACTTGGGTGGCTAGCCGTCCCTCAAAATGATATTTTTGCAATTGCATGTGATGAATTTTAATTGCTCGGATTGTATTTTCTTATTAAATATATGAAGCCCTCGTATCATCTGCATCCCCCACTTTTTTGATGCATCTATGCCCCTTCTAACTTTGAGCTGGTAGTAGGTAGCCATCCCAGTTACAAATGGTGGTGATCAGGTCATCAATTCTGTACGCACGACACTCCAATTTGGTGCTACGTGTGCCCAGTGATGATGCACGGTGCCATCATCTAGCTCAAACGCATGGTAGAAAATGAATGGGTCTAAAAAAATATTTGGATACTACATGATAGCACTTTTAGGAATTTAATCACATGGTAGAAATGGTTTTTAGGGGGAATCGTAGCTTCTGATCTTGACAATAGCTGCATGCATTAGATGACACTACGTTATGCAAAAATTGTGTCACGCTGACCCGATTACTACAATGGTAAGTGGGTGGGTCTCCTATTAACACCTCTTAGCCTCTTAGTAGTTACTACTGGGTACATGGCAGTTCAGATTATGGTTCAAATTTTTGGTCGAAATGCATTGGTTTTGGTGACCCCCGAAACAAAATCATTATAATATCGGTATTGGTTTGATTTCGGTAAATTATCAGCTGATAATTTTAAATTATCAGCTGATATTTTGAATTTAAAAAAAAAAAAAAAAAAAAACTACACTGGAATTTCAAATTTTCAGTTTCGGGCAAGACGGAAACAAAAACTGAAATTTTAATCCTTGGTTCAGATGGCACCTCATTGCCCGAAGTTTTATGTCATGACAGATCTCTTCACCAATAGAAGCTGTTATTGTATGAAACTATGAATATTATTCAACCAAAATGGCATGCTCATGACAAGATTCGAACCAATTTTGACAAGAAATGTCGACCAGTGATCACCTTTTGTGTGTGTGTGTGTGTGTGAGAGTGAGAGAGAGGGGGGAGGGGGGGGGGGGGGGGGGGTCATACGTGAAAAAAACAAAGGAAGAATTGAATTGTAAATTTGCTAGATTTGTCCTATAAAATTTATTTATGATGGTCAAAGCATGGGCCAAGGGATTTCTGACTGCCAAAAAATAGTGGGGCCCTAAATAGATGAGACAAGGTGTGGTGATGCTGATGATGAAACATGGGCTTTGAAAATCCAAATTTGCCCATAAATTGCCCATAAATTTTACAATATATAGGTTTTGTTTGTACGCAAAAGGAGAGATTCGCTATACATTAATCCTGGATAACCATATAATCTCTTTTTAATTGATAAATATTCGTTCATACTACAAATCTCCAATCTATTCTATGAGTGAATAACAAAAATATCACCTAACGTGCTTTGTTATCATCTATTTATTGATTTTATTTATCATACAACTTTTTCTAAGGGATCATCGTAACATTATCCTCGTTAAGTTTTCTGATAGAAAGATACTTGAAAGTTGGAGAGTTTCATTTTAGGACACATAGAAGACTTTTGTGACGAATCCCAGTTGCCCAAGTGGCAAAATGCCAAAATGGCATATGAGCTTCACCATAAAAAATATATGTACATCAGAAGCTTCGAACCACTCCATTTGGGCACTTTGCTACAAACACTATACAGTTTTTCATATAAAAGAAAAGGGTCCGTATATCTTTGTTTCTATGGATTAGTTGAGCTCGAACCTTTGAGCTTGAGGTTGTAATATTGTCAGCCTTCCACTGTGTTACAAGCTCAAGCGCGTAAAGGTCCATGTGGAAGTGATTAGAAGAGAGCGAGAGAGAGGGAATGGGTGATTCGTAGCATCACATGACTTAAAAGTGCGATGGATGTAATCTCCACGAGCTGGTATTATGCACCCGAGTGCTAAACATTGTACTCGGGTTGATGATTTGAGATTGATCCGAGAGTTGTTGCTTGTGCTCAGGTTCGTTTCCTTATACCAAGTCTATAACCTGCCCGGCTGTCTCTGCGGAGAGTCAAATTCAATTACATTAAACTGTTTGGTTTATAGTTTTGAAATTTTTACCTCCTCAAGGAGTGTTTGATTGCGTGTAGTGGCCTCCAATTACACTGTTCAAGAGGCCTTGACCCTAGTCAATGACTGAATGGATGTTTGTGTAATAGTCCCAAATCGAATAGGAAAAAGTCTTATTCTTAGGTTATATGTGATCGCGAAATCTACACGTAATGACACATTTTGGGTGGCGATTTAAACCCATTCTAAAAATAAAATTGGGATAGGACCTAAGCCTATAATTAGATAATATTGTGGCATGTGGGTCTAAACCGTCACTGTCTAATACGCATACATGCACACGAGAGCAGAAAGGCCAAACGCATTTTTCATTTGGCCATTACCAAGTATCAACAATCAAAGGTATCTGTATAATTGTACTCCATTCTAAGGTTGTGTTTGGGTTAGCTCTAATAAGAGTAGAAACAGCTCTCTTCTGCTCTATGTCATAGAACAGATAGAGAGCAATTTTATCAATTAAAACAGCTCCCTGTCAAACTAATGGGGTGAGGAGCTGTGTTATCAAACATGAAAAGAGTTTTTTGTCAGAGCCAAAGAGCAATAGAGCCGCTCTTTGACTGGAAAGAGCTAACCCAAACGCATCCTAAAACAAAGGCAATAACTCCTTCACGTGAAACAGGGAATTAATTTGACTGTAGCCATCATCATCATCACTTTGACTATATATTAGTGTTCAAAATCAAGCATTCCCATGACGTTGAAAAGGTTGCACTTATCCAGTCATTTTGTCTTCTAGGGTCGTTGCTTTATAATTTATTCTTTAGTACCTTATAAATGGTAGAGAATCTTTATTTCGAGCCTATGATTCTTTCTTTTTAACCTGGGTTTTACATCCTAAAATTGTTGATTGTTTTATATTAGATGATGGGGATAGTTTTTGTCCTAATCTTACACATAATGGACCTTGAGATCATGAGCCTATCATCAAACATTCAGATTTATATTTCATGTGGCATACATCTTAAAAAGTGATTCAAACATTGCGTTTGATGTATGTCATGATCATATTTATTTTGCAGGATGTGAGTTATGTGGTATCAAAATTTGACCGTCTGATGGTTGCTCCATGATCTCAAGATCCATTGGGTGAAAGATTGGGATGAAAAACAATATCTATCGTATGATCCATAAAGATCAGCGATTTTGGCACGTGTGACGTGGGTTGAGAAGGAAGAATCTTGGCTTGAAAATAAAGGTTCCTAAATAATAATGATCCCTATTTTAATAGCTTATGAGGTAGATTTTAGGTACGCGAAGAGACTTGGTTAACGTGTCAATTTTTGGGGACACATGCCATCCACTTTCTTCATTTCCTACCATCTGATTTGAAGATCTCAAGATCTAAAGACATGGTGTCAAAGACTGGGACAAATCAACATTTTATTATGCGATTCTAAGCAGTTAATGCTTTCATAATTAAAATTATTGAAATTTTATTTGATTATTGTTACGTTTAATAAGCTTTGACTGATCATCTGATGGAGAGATGTATTTTTGTCTCAATATTTAATTTACTCAATAAAACTTTAGATCATGGTCTACAACTCATAGGGCATAATACCTCATGGAACGTATACCAAAAGCTAATCCTCGGGCTACTTATTTATTTCAAACTCAGTTTATTTTTCATGGCCAGCCGTAGTTAAGAAGGGACTCAGCCCAAACATCATTGGAGCACTGAACAATTCACTCGGCGAAGTTATGTTCATTTAATCTGGACTCTGGAGTGCCATCAGTAACCGTTTCAAGCTTCAATTTGCGGCATGTTGATCAAACGGTTAAAATGATACAATGATTTTCTTTTTTTCCCGTTGAATCTCATTAGGCCTTAGCAATGTAAACCTGAAGGAGTTTGACTTCTGGCCTCAAGAAGCAGGAGGCCTGAGTTGAAATCCCCTTGAGGCCTTCCTATGGATTTTTATCCAATGCCAACCCAACTCATGCTAACTTGGGATGAGCACGTGCCCTGAGATTAATTGGGTGCTTTAAGATGTCAAAACACTCATGTTATAAAAGATAAAATAATAATTAAGCATTAGCAATGTGCATCACAACATTGATATAGATGTGTGCATGGTATCAAAAATCGGCAGATACAGATACGTATCGGTGTCGGTATCGGCCGATACAGTATCAGTTTCGGCCGATACCTCTATTTTCTTTTTTAAAATAGGCCGATACGTATCAGCCGAGTCATATCGGTTCTCCATTGATAGATACTCGAGTCTGATATATACTAATTTTGGCACCTTGGATGTGTACCAATATTACATAATTGAAGCAGCATAGATGGTGCACAGGCTCGTGCACACAATAAATACGCGAATATAATCGTGTTTACCATATAGCTTTAGATAATATGGGAGTCATTGCTTGCACACGGTTTTCAAGTGATTGCACCGAATTTAAAAGAAAGACTTGTAAATTTGGCAACATTTACTATATGAAAACACCATCTAAGCCGTTTGATTTGAAGGTCAAGATTTAAAGATACCAATTGCAAAAGATTAGAACAAAATATAATTTTCATCATTTGATTAAATGCAGTCAAAGGCTATTATATACTTCAACAGTTGACTACAATAGATCATATGACAAGTATCGTGTTTTGCTCCAATTTTATGTACCAGAGATCATTTGATCATGACCTTCAAATCAGACGACCCATATTACATTTTTACATATCACATGTCCCTAAAATACCTGTCTTTCTTTAAATTCGGTGTACATTTGAAAATCGTGTGCAAGTGATGGCTCCCTATAATAATAAGTACAAAATTAAAATGCTTGTGGAGCCGAAAGAGATCATACGATATTTGGATGCGTTAGTGTTGATATGTAATTTTTTTATTGGAAAGGTTCTTTAATTTCCATATCTTAAAGTGTCTTAACGGATTAATGGGTGTCACCTAATTCAATAGATTAACTAATCCTAACCAAGCTTTTATGTCTTAAGGCACATATATTGTATTTATCCAAGTCGTTCAAATAATTGACCATCATGTGAACTAATGTTAGTCTAAAGCGCATACCCATCATAGGATTCATGTCATTCCATCCGAGGATTTTAATGTAACCTATTGTACACATTTAATGTATAATCCATATTTAAATTGGATGACATGAATCATGGTCAAGGATCAAAATTTCACCCGAAATTTCGATTCAAATTATTGGTTTCGATTCTCACTGAAATGATAATTTAGATCAAATTTTCGGTCATATTTTGTATGGGACTCGAAATTTCGGCCAAAATTTCAATTTTCGGTCATGCCCGAAACCGAAATTTTACCCAAAATTTTGATCCTTGATCATGATTATATTTTTGGGGCTAAACAAAATTTATATGATGTCCAACCACTTAGTCAAAGTCAATTGATCAAAATTACGTGAACGATAAGATGTGGTCTAAAAGGATGTTGATGAGGGAAACATCCACTGATGTATGCATAGTGATGAATTTTGTTTTCAGCAATAAGTAGTGGTCGTTTTGGTTCCTTTCAGATAAATTTCGAAAAAAAGGTAAAAAGAATTCGAGAAAATTTCGGGGAGTGTTGTGTGTATGTGTGTGTATATATATATATATATATATATATATATATATATATATATATATATATATATATATATATAATATTATTTATTATTTAAAAAATTAATATATACAAAAAGATCTTGTTAATTTCACCAAAATTTAAGTAATTTCTGTGAAATTACTGAAATTTTGTTGAAAGTTCCGTCTGACACCTAATTTAATGAATTTCGATGAAATTTTAGACAAGTTCGCCAAAATTTGTCACTATGGATGTAGTATAGGTGACTAAACTCCATTTTAAAACCCATTTTTTTTAATGAATGCAAAAGCTTTTTTTCTTGGCAAGTAATGTCCTTATTATGTCATAGAAAAGTTACCTGAATCTTAACTTCTTGACTAAGTTAGTAGCTTGCTTAGGTTTGGAAGGCTAATGATAACATTAATATACCACATTCTTTTTCTGTATCTGTCCCTTTCTCTCTTTTACTTAAGGTATCCAAAGGTTACATTTGGACTAATATCTATGGTACGCCCTCTCCCCCACTATAGCCATGAGTACCTCAAGAGTAACGAACCTTATGGGGTATCCAAAAGAAGAGTCACCTCTCTCTCTCTCTCTCTCTCTCTCAAAATTCCACCAAGGCTACTAGTCTCACCATTGAATGAAAAAGGAGAAAAATTAGCGTATTATTTCCAACTAGGTGTAAAAGTCCCCGCAAATCTTTTTACCGTTGACGTCTCAGGATCAGACAAAAAACTCTTACCAAAAATTTGAACATGGATCAACATTATGACCACTCGGAGAAAAAAAATTGCTTTAAGGGTACAAAACGTCAAGCATATAACATGTCATCTCTGTGGGGTAAGTTTAATATGTATGCGTTTTTGTTGGTTGAACGAAAAGGTACAATATGAGGACTTGTAAGATATGTAAAGCATGTCATCATCATAGGCTATAACCTTATTCCATACAAGCGTATAGCACGTATCATGTATGAATGGAATTTTCAACGTTTTATAAGAAAAGTAAGCTTATCAAAATATATATATATATATATATATATATATATATATATAAAGAAAAGTAAGGTCCAATTAAAAATAATAAATCATAGAAATAAGGGTTATACTCACCCCAAAAGGCTGCTCTTTTATCTCACCTCCTTCACCTGACATGTATTGATCACTTTTGAATCCGATGGCGGAGGTAATTTTTCATCTCTATCTTTTGCACAGTGGATCTATGGATCATAGGCATACCATCAGACGGTCAATTTTTTATTACACATGATACACATCTCAAAAAGTGATGCTAAAATCATGCTTGAGTGTCATAAGGGTCATATAAATTTAGGGTCGCTTTTTGAGATGCGTACCATGTGTAATAAAAAATCAACCGTATGATGGTACGCCCATGATTCATAGATCCATTGTGCATAAGATGGGGACGAAAAACAACCTTTACCATCTAATTCAAAGGCAGTGCATGCCGCCTGAATAAGGTGGGGTAACAAAGCAGCCTAGTGGGATGAGTATAATGGTACCCTAGAAATAATCTGCCACATAAAGATAAAATACGAGTATAAACTACTAAAGATGAAATGGGAGTATAAACAACTAATTGACTATCAACTCCTACATGCCCTTTATTGTATAATATGACTGGGCACACTTTAAGGATATATATATATATATATATATATATATATATATATATATATATATAAGATTCTTTGGGCATTATTGATAGGTCCACCTTTAACACCATTGACTGCCCTAAATCAGTGGATGGAGATTGTTTTTAGCTCCAATCTTTCACACAGTAGATTTTGAGATTATCGCCACTTACCAGACGATTATGTGTTGATTGACTTGATTTCATGTTTGCAAATATTGGTGACCATGGTGTATCATGATAAGGGTTTTTGGGGTCACTTTTGGAGATGTAATTCACATGGAATCAATATCTAACCATCTGATCAATTAGGATGAAAAAAATAATCTCTATCATCTGATTGAAGGCTGTTAATTGTATTAATAGTAAAACCATCAATTGTATCAAAAGAATCTTTAATTACAGAAAATAGTATCCTGGCTAAAATCTATGCTAAAAAAGAGGAGATGTTTTCTCCACTAGCCATATGACTTTGCTTAATCGCAGGTGCCCTCATTCTCAAACAACTATACAAGAGCTGGTATATGGTAACCGACTCCTTCTAAATGGATTTGGAATGCGTCATGAAGTTAGACATATTATATTTCATTCATCAATGTGTGCCATGTGATGCAAAGAGCATGATTTAAATATTTAATGTGGGAGATTGCATTTAAAAAAAAAACTCTCTTATCATTTGAATGGAAATGACCAAATTCCTTTTAATTTAAAAGCTATCTAGCATATAAATATTTAAAATCAGTTTTATGAGTTCATTTCAAAGGCATTTTACCACTTTCATTTAAATAGTATAGATATTTTTTAGAAAAAAGCACATTTTCTCTAAAATGGTTGAAGTTTTATTATCAAAAAGGTTGAAGTTTTTTTTAATTATAAAAATGTGTCCCATACGGGCCAATACGGCCCGTATTATTACGCATTTTTTATATGCGTGTCGAATGTTTAATAAAAAAAAATTAAAAATAAAATAAAATTTAAACTTGTTGACAAAGGCATTATTATAATTATTTATTAAAATTAATTAATGTCCTATGCGAGTTGATATGTATGGGGTTCTATTTGGAAAGACAAAAGTGGCATTTGATTTTTTTTGATAAAAAATGGCACTGGGGATTGTTTTGTGAAAAACTCTATATTTTATGCATTCTTCGGCGCCTGCAGTTATTTAGAGTGAGGTATGTGCACAGTGCATCACGTGGCATATTTGAGGAAAAATAATGCCAACGTTCAAGATCCTTTATAACATACCAGCTCAAACCACATGAAGAAAAGATAATTACTGAAAGGGTATAAAATGTTTTACTTTTTACTTGAGAGGGTCCCACTTATTTCTTATTACCTGAGAGAGATTGAGTTCGTTAGCTGTTGTTTTTTTCTTTTTTTTTTTATTTTTTATTTTTTATCGAAATGTGTGTGTTTTGCCTATCTTTAATATAAAAAATAACCTTTAACTAAAAGTACATGCACATTTTTTAAGTGTGATCGGCCTGTCTCATTAGAGACTAACAAGTGGATCTCGGCCTTGTATAAGATCACGACTGATAGGTCTCGTACAAGACTGATCGATTGGTCCAATCTCTTAGGATATTGATCAGTTACTATCTCATACATGATCAATATATCGGTCGGTGTCTCATACATGACTAATCTTTCTCTCTTAAAAACAAATGTGCACGTACAATGAATGCCCACACACTTGTGAGACTTTGGGTGACGTGCACAGACTTATAATACTCTTTTTTAACTCCCTGCAGAGGAGGATTTACTTGCTCTAACAGTAACCTCTCTGCTTTCTAATAACTCCCTATAAGTAAATCTTGTATAAAATCTTGTTATGCAATAAGTTATCAAGGAAAAGGAATACCTGCTAAAGCAGGTAGCAAGATGTTAGCAAAGAGGATGGGAACCAACTAAAGCAGATGAACTCTGTTATGACACATAGGCTAGCAGAGAGCTATGTCGTACACTCTTTAGTTAAAGGGCATTTCTCAAGTAGACAAAAGGCACATTTCTTTTTCCCTATCAAGAAATCAGGTTTAAATGAGTCTCTGTCAAAGGATAGTACTAGGGGTGCATATTCGATTAATTGAATCGAATCGAAATCGAAATTTTGATTTTTATATTAGTTTTTACAAAATCGAATCCTGACCAAAACATTTCGGTTTCAGTTTCAGTTAATCGAATCTGTATATATATATATATATATATATATATATATATATATATATATATATAGGGAGCCAGTTAGGTCCTCTAATAGAGGACAGTGACCGTCCTCCAAGATTCATGTAGAGCTCCACGTGGCACCCAAAATACTTTTTGGGTGCCACGTGGAGCACAAGTGGACAGTTTAAATCAATATTAAAAAAAAAATTAAATCAAATTAAATTAAACCCACAAGTCAAAGTTTGACGATTTTCATTGGTCCACATTTCACGGTTCAAAATATACACGGTGGAGATGAGTTTTTAATTTATTTATTTTTCAAAGATGATTTAAGCAATGCACCCAAGGTCCACATGGCATCCAAAAGGTGTTTTGGGTGCCACGTGGAAGGTCCTTTTCCATATATATATATATAGGGAGCCGGTTAGGTCCTCCAATGGAGGACGGTGACCGTCCTCCAAGATCCACGTGGAGCACAGGTGGACAGTTTAGATCAATATTTAAAAAAAAAAATCGAAAAATAAATTTTAAACCCACAAGTCAAAGTTTGACGATTTTCATTGGTCCACATTTCACGGTTCAAAATATACATGTTGGAGATGAGTTTTTAAATATATTTTTTTTCAAAAATGATCTAAGCAACGCACCCAAGGTCCATGTGGCACCCAAAAAGTGTTTTAGGTGCCACGTGGAGCTCCACGTGGAAGGTTGGAGGACGGTGCCACGTGGAGCTCCATGGGAGGACGGAGGCCTTTTCCATATATATATGTATATATTTCAATTTTTTTAATGTTCCTTTTCAAATTCTTGTTAGTTTCCTCACCCTACTCGGTAGCGTTTTCGGTTTTTAAGTACCAAAATCGAATGATGCTAAATCGGTTCGATTTAGCCTGGTTTGATTGGTCCACAAGTCAAAGTTTGACGATTTTCATTGGTCCACATTTCACGGTTCAAAATATACACGGTGGAGATGAGTTTTTAATTATTTTTTTAAAAAGATGATCTAAGCAATGCACCCAAGGTCCACGTGGCATCCAAAAAGTGTTTTGGGTGCCACGTGGAGCTCCACGTGGAAGGTTGGAGGACGGTGACCGTCCTCTCATGGAGGACGAAGGCTTTTTCCATATATATATTTCAATTTTTTTAATGTTCCTTTTCAGATTCTTGTTAGTTTCCTCACCCTACTCGGTAGGGTTTTCGGTTTTTAGGTACCAAAATCGAACCAGGCTAAATCGGTTCGGCGTCGATTTTCAATCGGCTTCCGTTCGATTACTGCCAGTTCGGAAGTCTCAGTTTTTTATTTTTTCTGCACCCTTAGTTAGTAGTTACTCAGGTAAAAAGAAAAAAAAATTCATAATTAAGATGTTAGATGAACCTTCATTACCATACACGTGTTAATACCAATACCGCACGCATAGAACACATGACCATGGGTCAAAAAATCGTCCGATACCGATATGTATCGGTTTTGGACCTGAGCGGTACGATACATTGCTTATGTATCGTACCCCCTAAAAAACTGGATAATTATTGTCCGATACGGGCAATGTATCACCCGTATCGGACGATACATTCAAATTATCGGGTGATAATTTCAAATTATCGTCCGATAATTTGATTTTTGAGTTTTTTGAAAAAAAATATATATCAAAACGACACATTCAATGCATCGGACGATACGCGATATGTATCGAACGATACGGACGATACGTATCGTCTGTATCGGACGATACGGACGATAATTTGATTTTTTTAATTTTTGGAAGAAAAAAAAATGTATTGAAACGATACATTCAATGTATCGGACGATACGCGATACATATCGTCCTGAACTTCAGGACGATACGTATCAAAAATCCGATATTTTGACCCTTGCACATGACAATCATCTGAGTTAAATTATATATCCACAAAGCTTGCTGGTTGAACAATCTAATATCATTTGACAAAGAACTTAGTAGAGCTTCAAATGGCGGCTAAATAGCTTTGAGGTCTACATTAATTCGCAATGAGTTTTTTATCTAAATGCTATAAGCCTATAATCCCTACATAAACTTCGAGGATAACTAGGATAATTAAAGAGGCATTAGCCCAGGTGGTACGGTACCTCCAATGGGAGAGAGGAGGTTGCTACCTCCAATGGGAGGGAGGAGTTCGTGAGTCGATTCACGTCTTCTGCTCCACACTGTTACCCAACCTTGTCTTTACAAGTTGTGGGTTGGGTTATGTTAATTAACCCTCACAACTATAGTTGGTGCTTCCTCACGTTGCTCCGCAATTGTCACATGTGTATGCATGTCTGTCAAGGTATCAAACTCGGTATCGATATCGGGTATCGGTCAATGGGGGACCAATACGTGTCAGCCTTTTTATAAAAAAATTATAAAGGTACCAATACCATATCGACCAATACCCGAGTTGGATACCGATACGTATCGGTATCGACCGATATTTGATAGCATGGTGCCTTTTCCTCGGTCCTTGAGGTTGTCTCAGTTGAATGACTTTATCAAAAAAATAAAGAAAAAAAGAATTGACTTCAAGGATAAATACCCTACCACATATCTCAACAAAATAGTAAGTGCGCCACTATGTACCAACATTGAAGTCCTCGAGTCCTTTGGTTCATGGTACATATCCTCAAGGGCACTTTTTTTAGGCAAAGGGGAGTATGCACCCTGGCGCACAGATGACCCGTGCGCCTAGTCGCATTTCGCACGTCACGTGGCATGATCAACCTTACTTTTTTTAATAGGACTTGATCGGCCTTGCCTAAGTTATCGTGAAACCTGATCCTCGTGATGGACGCCACGTGATGACCAACTGTTAGTGTGTGTAGAGATTTCTCTACACCCGAGCGCTTAGTCCCCGGCTCTGTTTTTAGTTACACAAATGTAATAAAAATGTTCTCCCACTTGGACAACGTGAGTTATAAAAAATGGGTACCTCTGCTCGCCCGAACTCTGAAAGCGCGCCCACGTCCCAAACCCCTTGAAAACCTTTGATTACTTCGAATCAGATGATGGAGATCGTGATTTACCCCGATCTTCCACACAATGAATCTTGAGATCATATTGCACCTATTAGACGATCAGGTTTTTATTTCATGTGTCACAAAATCCCAAAAAATGGCCCTAAAATCATGTTTGAGCATGATGTGTGCCATATGATTGAAGATCTGTTTGTGAAAAAAAATTATAAAATCATGCCGGCAAAAGAGTTCATTGCATATAAAATGAATGACAAAACCACATTTGATATTACCATTCATTTCTAACAACGGTTAACATCATTGACTATGCAGTTTTATATTTTATATTTTAATTTTTGATATAATAGTTATGACCATCGAGACGCTCCTATCCATGACATCCGATCATGTGATTAGGCGCCACATGGCAGCAAATTAGTGTGGGACTAGGTAAGTTACAGGGCAATTTACTTAAAAAGGCCTTGTGCCATTTTTTATAATCCAATAGTTGGGTGTTGTTATTTATAACCCAACAGTGCCCCGGCACACATGAAACAATGATTGCCGAGTATAAGATGGGTAGGGCGACTTAGAAGTTGGGTTTAAGTTTACGTTTTTACCCTTCTCAGAGACCTTTTCCTGCTCCCTACTCCACGAGGTGTTGTATCCCGTCTCGTCAACTGCCATTTTCTCTTATTCGAAATAGCGAGCACAATCCGCCAAGGATTAGCTCGAATTGGGTTTGAAAAACACCCACCCAACTACGCTAAAGTCCAAGAAAAACCTTGTTCAAAATCATAAACAAATCTGCACACTAGGATTGAAATATGGCCTTAGATATAAATTATTGAGAGGGGGAACTAAATTTTGTGGAGAAGCTCTTGGAAGTTGGATCTGAATATTTTTAGTTTTTTATCATATCAATACCTAGTGATTAATTGGATGGTGAAATTTGTTTGCTTTAACAAATCATGGTTGCAGAGAGGGAGCTAGAAGTGTCGGAGCAGATGAGGGTAACAACTAAAAAAGCAGAGAGAGAGGAGAGAGGAAGAGGAACCCAAATAGAGCCAAGGTTACTGTACCAATCAAATCTAGTTTAGAACCAGAGGCACATTGGAGAAGATGAACCAGAGTTCTTCTTGGAGAAGATGAACCAGTGGGCGGTTTTCTAAACCCTAAACCAGAGGGCAAATGTGTAATCCAATTGTCATGCATAAGGGTCGTGTATGCTAAACGGCAGGGTATAGCCCATTTAAACCCGTATTGGGGCGCAATCCCGTAATAAAAAAATAAATTGATAGATTTCATTATAAATTAGTTTGGGGGGCTTGATTTGGTACTTTTCTCTAAGTTACATGTGATACTAGACTACATTTACCCATATGCATATTATTAATAGAGTTATAGAATAATTAATCTGATTCTAAGGGTCACTTTTTTAAGACACCTAGCATTATTTAAATCAAATATGTCATGTGATGCAAAGACCACCATCTAAAGATATAATCCAAAATACATCTTTCTTATGTGATTTAGGTTTCAGAGAGGTCAATGTTGGAGAATTGGTTCGAGTTGTAAGAAAAGATAAAGATTGGAAGAAAAAAATTACGCAGATTCAGTTCGAGGCATGTTGAATATTGCTGTCTTTAAATCGAGATTTATCCCTACCACTATAATCTAGTGGTCACCAATAGGTTACCGGCAAATCAGTTCTAGGATATAACGAACCGGCAGTATATTCGTGTGATCTGATTTGGTGAATTTGATCACGCAACCAAAACACCAAAATAGTGGAAGTGGAACTCTAAGAGGAAAAACTTTTAAAACACGAAAAATAGAATAGAGGAAAATGCAGTTGTTTAAATGAGTGGTCTCGGGTCCCTTTTATAGAAAAGAACAGGTGTAACTGAATAGTCATAACTGTTGCAGATAACTCAACAGTCGGATAAGACATATCCATTTAAAATAACTAAACGGTTTAAAATATAAACGGACGGTTACACTTTTATCCAAAATTTTAACTAAATGCACCGCACCGCATCGCCACATACACGTGCTCATCCCGCGCCCGTCCCGGCTCTGCTAGGCGCGTGCGTGTGTGTGACTGATGGGGTGCATAGCAGTGTAGGCTACAAAATTCAGTGCCCTTGGGTAAAGGCTACAAGCCTTGAGCCAATGCTTGAATATAAAACTCAAGACCCAAAAAGTGTTCTACACAATGTGGGATTATTAAAATAAAAACAAACCAAAAAACTGAACTTGATATTTTTAAATATCCAACAATCCTCCACAATTTTAAAATATCTAATAATCCCGCACAATTTTAAAATATTGAAAAACAGAGTAAATCCAAAAATATGTGCATAAATGAAAATGTCTTATAGACTTGAATTTTCACTTTGGTGAAAATAATTCAAGGTTTGTCAAGGTCTTTAGTGAAACTAAGTTTTGAATTAACGATCTTATACGACAAATCGAAACTATTTCAACTATTTGGTGTTCAATAAAAAAATTAGCACATTTAGGCCCTATGCTATGTCTTATCGAAAGCGGCTCCACCCTCACACTTATATAGATCGACCTATAAGAGATATCTCTGTAACGTTAACATCTCAACACATAGTATTATAAGACTATTAAGAGCAATACTCAACCTCCCATTATCCATTACAGGTAAAACACTACTATTCCTGAGATATATATGAGATTTATTTCTCATCAATGCAGTGCCCTTTAGCCACCACATATTTATAACTTATTTTTTCCTTTGAACCTAAAGATTGATTAAACAGATATTAGGTAAGGTTTCTATCATAAGTGACTGTTTAGGTTTATTGGCTTTACACTCATCTCGATTGATGTCTTGTTAATCCCATCTCTGCCAAAGCTTTTAGTAAACGGACCTGCCAAGTTTTCTGCAGACCTGACCCCAATGACTGAGATGACTCCATCTCTAAGTAATTATTTTACATAGATATGCCTTAGACCAATATGCGTATTTTTTTCATTATACGTTTGACTAAAAGCCTTTGATAGTGTTGATTCACTATCACAATGTATAAAGATAGGTGTTAAAGGATTAATCATAATTGAAATTCCATTAATAAATGCATTAACCATTCCGCTTCTTTTCAACTTGCTTCTAAGGAAATAAATTCTGATTTCATAGTAGAATGTGTGATGCAAGTTTGCTTGTTTGATCCCCATAAGATCGCAACACTTCCAAAAGTAAATATTCATCCACTTGTGGATTTTGATTCTTTTGAACTAGATATCTAACTTGCATCGCTATATCCTTCTAAAACTTAAGGATATCCAAAAAAAAAAAAATCATAATTAATAGTATATTTTAAATATCTAAAAACATGATATATGACATTCCAATGAATAAAATTAGGATTACTTGTTAATCTACTTAACGTACTTACTGTAATTGTAATGTCTGGACTTTTACAGTGCATTGCATATATAAGGCTACCAATAACCCTTGAATATTATAACTGTTGCACACATCTTCCATCAGTTTTAATTAATTTAATATTAATATTTAAAGGAGTATTGACAGGTTTCAAATCAAAATAATTGAATTTTTTCAAAATCTTTTCAATATAATAAGATTTAGTTAAAATTAACGGATTCTCATTTCTTACAATTTTGATTCCCAAGATTACATCTGTCTGCCCTATGTCTTTTATGTTAAAAGATGAACTTAAGAAGTTTTTAGTTTCTAAAATAACTTCTAAATTAGTTTCAAAAATAAACAAATCATCTACATAAAGACATATTATAACACCATGACTATTAGAAAATTTATAATACATATATTTATCTATTTCATTATTTTTGAAATCAAATTTAGTAATTGTATTATCAAACTTTTCATGTCACTATTTTGGTGCTTGTTTTAATCCATATAGAGATTTAATAAATTTATAAACTTTCTTTTCTTGTCCAGGTAGAACAAGTCCTTCTGATTATTTCATATATACCTCTTCTTTTAAATCACCATTTAAGAAAGTGATTTTAACATACATTTGATGAATTTTTAACTTATGTATAGAAGCTAAGGTAATTAGAAGTTTTATAGTAAAAATTTTAACAACGGGTGCGTAGGTGTCAAAATAATCAACACCTTTTTTTTGTCTACATCTTTTGGCAACCAATCTTGTCTTAAATTTCTCTATAGTTTTATCTGTTCTAAGTTTTCTTTTAAATATCCATCTACATCCTATAGGTTTAGATCCTTATGGTAAGTATACTAATTTTCACATTTTGTTTCCCATTATTAAATCTATTTCATCGTTGATAGCTTCTTTTCAGAAGACACTATCTCTAGATTTTATGGCATCATTAAAACTGATGGGATCATCATCTACATTTAGACATAAATGTTTCTTAGTACTTTTGATCCTATTTCATTCGATCAAATAGATATAATAGTATTTTGAAAAACTAGTTTCAAATCGTTAATGTTTACTTCGTCGAGGTTTAATGATGACCTCTTCATCAATCGAAGAATCAATAACTTCTTTAGATTTAGAAGATTCTCCATTTTCATAAGTTTGACTTTCAATATTTAATTTATTAGATAGAGTAGTAAATTTAGATTCATAAAATATAGCATCTCTAGATTCAATAATAGTATTTTTATTTATGTTATCATTAGATTTCATAACTAGAAATCTGTAAGTTTTACTATTTTGTGCATAGCCAATAACTACACACTCAACAGTTCTAAGACTTATCTTAGGTCTTTTAGGATCTACTAATCTAACAAGTACCCTACACCCCCACACTTTAAAATAGGTTAGACGTGATTTTCTATTCTTTTAAAGTTTATAAGGTGTAGTTAAAGTTTTCTTATGTAGAATTTTATTTAAAATATGAGTAGCATTTAACAAAGCTTTACCCCATAAATTTTTATCTGAATTAGTGTTAACTAACATTGCATTAGTCATTTCTACTAATGTTCTACTTTTTCTTTCGACAACTCCGTTTTGCTATGGCGCGTAATGGGCCGTCACCTCATGACGAATTTCATGAACTTCACAAAAATCGAAGAATTTATTTGACATGTATTCTCCACCCCTATCAGATCTAATGGGTTTAATTCTTTTATTTAATTGATTTTCTATTAAAACTTTATAAATTTAAAATTTTTCAAAAGCCTCATTTTTAATAGTTAATAAATATATATGAGCATATTTTAAAAAATCGTCTATAAAAGTAATAAAATACTATTTCTCTCCTCTAGTAGGAACATTATTTAAATCACAAATGTCACTGTGTATTAAATCTAATAAACAAGAATTTCTTAAAACACTAGGAAAAAGTTTTCTAGTAATTTTAGTCTTAGCACATATACTACAAACACTACTATAAAAAAATATATGTTTTGGAATTAATTCTATGTTAGTCATGCATTTCATAGATTTACAATTAACATATCCTGATCTATCATGCCATAAATTAGAAAGAGAGACGGAGTAAGAAGGAGAGATTATATTAATTGAATCAGTTACATTGAGTTTGAACATGCCTCCCATGGCATATCCCTTTCCAACAAATTCATCATTATTGGATAAGATAAATTTATCTGATTCAAATATAAGTTAAAAATCATGTTTTATCGGTAAACTACCCGAAACGAGATTCTTGTGAATATCGAGTATATGGAGCACATCAGTAAGTATCATGACTTTTTCGAATGTGAAATTTAATTTCACTCTTTCATGTCTTACGATCTTTGTCGAAGATGAGTTCCCCATAAAGAGATCTTGATCATCATCAATCTTTTCATACGTCACAAACATGTCACGGTTATTGCAAACATATTTTTTAACACCCGTATTGATCCACCATTCATTGATGTCACCAATCATATTAACTTCCGAAAGAACGACTATGAAGTTGTTTTTCTCTTCCATTACATTCGCTTGATTCTTCAATTTCTTGAAGAGGCAATAATCTCGTTTGGAGTGTCCGAGTTTTTCACTGTGATAGCATCCACCGCTCTTCGGTACCATGGTCTTGGCAAATTTTTTATTTTCCTTAGATTGAGAATATCCTTTCTTCCTCTTTTTTGACAATCCACTGACAACCTTAGACTCAACCAAGTGTGTCTTTGATGTCATATCAATGTGATCTTCGATTTTGTCCCTAACTTGAGATTCTTCCTTAATACGTAAATAAAGGAAAAAAAATTTCATAAATTTTTTTTCATTATTATGCTTAAAAATTTTCGATAATCTTTCCAAGATAAAGGTAACTTGGCGATTACCGCACCAACCAGAAAATCCTCATCAAAATAAGAACCATTAGCAATCATATAATTTATAACTACTTGAAAATATACATTTGGCTAAGAATAGGTTTATCATCGAGCATCTTAAAATTGAAAAACTGATTGATTATGTAAGAATTATATCCTGCATCTTCAATTTTATGTTTCTTTTCGAGTGTGTCCCAGAGTTTCTTTGTAGTGTTGTAGGCGCGGTAGACGTCGAACAACGAATCTGACAATGTATTCAGAATGTAACCCTTGCATGTGTAGTCGTCTTCTCATTTCTTTTTTTTTTTGCCTTCATTGAGTGTTGATGATTCGATAATAGTCTGGCACAGATTCGTGATAATGTACACAACAAAAATTACACTTGCGCAGTTAACAGCAAGTGTAATTTTTGTTGCCACCTTTTGAAGTTTGAACCATCGAAATTATCCAACTTGTGGATATTGTTGGACAGTGCGGGATGAATTTTGTCTGTCAATATGGAAGAAGTCGAGGACTGGATATGTGTCATCTCGATTTAAAGTTGTTGGAGAATTGGTTCGGGTTGCAAGAAAAGATAAAGATTGGAAGAAAAAAAAATGTAGATCTGGTTTGAGACACGTTGAATATCATTTTTTTTAAAACTGAGATTTGCTCCTACCACTATGATCTAGTGGTCACCAATAGATTACTGGTAAATCGGTTATAGGATACAACGAACCGACAGTGTATTCGTGTGATCAGATTTGGTAAATCTGATCACGCAACCAGAACACTAAAATAGTGGAAGCGGAACTTTGAGAGGAAAAACTTTTAAAACACGAAAACTATAATAAAGGAAAATGCAGTTGTTTAAATGAGGGGTCTCGAGTTCCTTTTATAGAAAAGAATAAGTGTAACTGAACGGTCATAATCGTTGCAGATAACTGAACAGTCGGATAAGACATATCAATTTAAAATAACTGAACGATTTAAAATATAAACGAGCAGTTACACTTTTATTCAAAAGTTTAATTAAACGCATCGCACAACATCGCCACGCTACATGCTCGTCCCCGTCCCGACTCGGCTTGACGCGCGCACATGTATGTGTGATTGATGGGGTGCATAACGGTGAAAGCTGCAAAATTCAATGCCCCCTAAGTAAAGGCTATAAGCATTGAGCCAATGCTTGAATATAAAACTCAATACCCAAAAAATGTTCTATACAATGTGGTACTATCAAAATAAAGATAAACTAAAAAACTTAACTTGATATTTTAAAATATCCAGCGGTCAAACACTACAAAATGAATATTAATTACTTGGTGCAAAGTGTAAACTAGAATGAACACTAGAAAAAAAAGTAGTGAATAATCATTCATTTTAAAAGACTGCATTGAGTCATACTATCGAGATGTTTTTATGTAATCTTCAACGCAAGTTATTATTGTTCATTTTTAAAATGTTTGACTAATATAAATCACACAATAAGAATGTTCATTTTTAAAATATTTGACTAATTAAAATCCACAATAGAAATTTTTTTTTATGTAATTTTTGAGCCAGCAAAATCTTCATGTTAAGTCCTTCACATCACATTTAACTATTAGTAGTGTACTTGTCCAAAATCAGTGTTGAATCTAGCCACCACATAACTTTCTTTTGAATGAAAAAAAGCTGACCGAAACGGGACTTCTTGTGGGCTGTCAATAGGCGTCGCTCAATAAAAAGATTAAGCTGCTTAGATGTGGTAGGTTGAATATCACATTGAAAAATCATCTTGGCCAAGGATTTCAATCTAAATGCTTCAAATCTAACTATGTTAGTTTTCAATGCAATCTTCAAATCTAATTTTATTTATGCATCATAATCTTCACATCAAATGACACACTCTATGAAATGTTTTCTTCTAATTACGAGATAGCAAATCTTTTAGCGTTAGCTGTTAGAAGGATGTGCACACTATGGTGAGTGGTGACCGGCCCACTTTCCCAATACTAGCTTGAGAAGAATTTGTTCTTCCTTAAGCGATAATGAGCTCAGCCTAAGCTGAAGATAAAGCCATTGTCATTACCTATTTTGACTACCGGGTCAATTCAAATTGTCCAAGTAGTTAAACATCAAACGAAAAATACCAACCATAAATGGTCCTAATCAAAAGGTTCAAACAGTTGGGTTTCAAAAGTTTATTATACAATATTTGTCCACTAAGATTCTTGGAAATGATGACATGAATTTTCCAACGACTTTATATTTTGAGTTGTACAAAAGGTCGTTAGAAATTCTACTCCTTAGAAAACTTGGCTTGATAAAAGCTACAAGTCACATGAACATATGATTAATAGAGTTGAGGACTTTATCTTAAAATTGTGTACAAGGAACATACAAACTCATTTAAGACAATGAGCCGAATCTCGACAGCTGTGGAATGAATGAAACACGAGACAAACTTTAAAGAGCAGACTCGCTTCATGCCTCAAGGTTCGCATTAGAGCACACGACTGATAAAATGTCAGCTCATTTGTATAAGATGAGTCATGAGCCCTTAATTATAGCCTTATTATTTTATCTTGGACACTGATATATGGTGGACACAAAACGATAGACCATTCAAAGGGCCGTTGTTGTTCCGCTCATTATAGTTTTCCTTTTATCTTAGGCCTAAGGGGAAGAGAGCCAATCCCATTGGAAAAAACTCTTTTTTTTAAGAGATGAGTTGACTCATTGCAGCATATTGGGAGGAGTCCCGCATAAAAGATAGAAGAGCTCAACCGGTATTGGAGAAAACTCATTTTAAGTCTTGTTAATGTTAGGTAAACCACTTGATACCCAAAGCTCTTGGTGCTTGGAAATATCTCTTATTGTTTTGATTTGATTTTTTTTTTTAACGGTCATTCGGCCGAGACATACTTGAGAACTGTGGAGCATGCACGGTTAACTAACAAAACTCAACCCACACCTTATAAAGACAAGAGTGGGAACAATGTGGAGGCCGAGTATCAAACTCACGACCTACTCCCTCACATTGGAGGGAGCTTACCAGTTGGGCTAATGCCTCTTTGGTTTGTTATCTCACAATTAATGGTTGAAAAGATTAGGATGAGAAATAATCCTTATAATTTAACTCAAAGTAGTACCTATTAAAAAAATAAAATATAAAAATATCCCAACTCAAAGTAATCAGACATCATCTTAAATTAATGATACAGAAGGTACCTATTAATTTTGGATTGCCTTACCTAAGGCTGTCAAAAGTAGAATGCGATTAGGCCCAGAATTTTTTTTTGCATGCCCTATGTTAAAGGTATATGCCTGACCCGGTCTGGTGGTGCATCCCAATCCTAACCCGAGCCAACTTGATTTGATGGTGCACTTAAACCATATCCAACCCGACTTAGGCTAAAGATGCACTCCAGCCCGTTCGGATGGATCAAAGGTATACGCTCGGCTTGACCTGAAATACTAGCATGACCTAACCAAGTTCAAATCTCCTAAATCTCTCGACTCTCTTTATATTGTAAAATATAATATACAGGGTTATCCAGACCTGAACCGATTGTTGCCCGACCCTACCTAATTTGAAGGTCAGGTCAAATTTATGTGGCTGACCCTGGTTAGAAAAACACAATAAATACCTTTATTTACAATCAAGATTCCCTGACTTGCTTAAATTGTTGACTGCTTTGAGTCACATCACGAGACCATTTTCTCTCCAATCATCCATGCAATGGATCTTGAGATCATGAGCGTACAATTAGATGGTCAGATTTTGATTCAAAAATGAATCACATTCCAAAAAGTGAACATAATCTACATGATACATACATCAAAAGTAGTTTTTGGATCACTTTTTGTAATGTGTGTCATTTGGAATCAAAATACAATCGTCTGATAAGACTCATGATCTTAAGATCTATTGTGTAAAAGATTGAGGCTAAAAATAATTTTTATCATCTGATTTAATGCGGTGACCAAGCTAAGCATGTGAAACCCGAGTCGAGAAGGAAAGAATCCTTGCCTGAATATTAAATAAAGGCACCCAAACTCAAATCACCGTTCTACTAGTTGTTGCCATGCCTAGTTGGCTACCCAAAAATGCAATCCAACTTCATTATTTTTGTTACACCTAGAAATAGAGATTTGTTCTCGTAGCCGTACATATAAAGGCTGCAACTTTTACCTGTTAGAATATAACTATAACTAGTGAAGTTGTAGAGGCGTCGTATCTAAACAATCTATTAGTCAGCACTCAAGCATGATCGTAGAATTATGATCGTGCGGTCATAACCGTTGGATCCTTGTATAGTAGAAATATGATAGAGAGAGGGATGAGAAAGACGAGAAGACAAACGGCAAAAAGTTGGAGACGATTCAGCTCCCCCCCTCCTTCCAAACTCTTCACAACATGCTTTGACCATCTGATTTCTTGTTAGACGTGGTTTGGTAATTGTACGGTCGAGATAACCCCAACACTACCAACAGTGTTTTTGTGAATCACCTAATGTAAACTAATTAAAACCAACAAATTTTCTAAATTATAAATCCTTCAAAAATCCACGTAACCTCTTCGGCTCTTATATAGACTGGGGATAAAAGATAAATAGATTTATCTGGTGTCTCAAAACCCTAATCTGTCTTCCTCCCTGATTCTTCTGGAATTCAAAATCCTATTTTTTTCCTCTCTCATAACCCAAAAAAAAACTACATTTTTCTATCCCAAACCCTAACACCTAAATAACTGTTCTCCTGAGATCCTAATTTCGATTCCCTCGAATAATTACTTTCCGAAACCCTAATTTTCACTCCTACGATCTCTCCGAAGCCCTAAAATTGCCATTAAAAAACTTCGATTTTTCCGCTACAAATCTCACTTTTTTTTTTTCAGAACCCCTAATTTGCCGATTTCGCAGTTCTGGCTCGGTCGCGATCGAACTAGAAATGGTCGGAGGAAACCGTAGAGATGAGGGAGTTATGGGGAGAAATAACACTAACGTGTTCGCTGCTCTCGAAAGCCTCCGAAGGAAGAAGAAATCTGACAAAGATCACGGATCGTCGAAGACCAAGGGATCGTCGAAGAACAAGGAACCCGAGCCACAGGTTTTCTGGGCCCCGGCTCCCCTAAACTCCAAATCTTGGGCCGATGTTGACGATGATGACGATTATTATGCGACCACGGCGCCGCCTCAATCGGTTTGGGGTTCGTCAGATCCTCAGCAGCATAAGGAAAGCCCGGTCCCCGTAGAGGAGGTGCTTAATACTGTATAATTTCTCTCTCTCTCTCTCTCTCTCTCTCTCTCTCTCTCTCTCTCTATATATATATATATATATTCTAGTTCTTTGATGCAATAAGCGACGTATTGGTTGTGGATTTGTTTATTGGGATTTAATCGTCTATATGTTTTATTGAGAAGATATTGCTGTATAGTTTGTGCATGCGATTGTTGATGGAATCGGCACGTGGAAAACCAGCACCAGAGGATTCTAACTGGCTGATTGATTTTTTTAATTTTTCTTTTAAATTTCTTCTAATTTTGAAGCGTCATCTTAAACACATTTTGAGCTGCTTGCTATGTTGATGGTTTGGAATTGGATCCATCGTATATCTATTGGCGGCTTGAGCATCGTTTTATTTCTCTTTTTCATTTTTTTTTTTAGATTTTGATTGATTTATTTTAGCTTCTTAATGCATGGGAAGAGGTATTTTTAATGCTGTTCTACTTTGTTTGGATGGTCTATGGCAATATCTTTGAAATACATGATTATTTGAAAATATGCATTTGAAATTTTTTACTCAATGGCTTGGTGCTATTTATTTCCCCCTTTTTTTACTGAGCTAGTTATGGTTCATGATATCTATGTTTTTATTTACGTGTTTATTTTATAATTCAGTAGTGGACTCTATCTATGCCTGAGATGGTCTTAACTTGATCAATATTGGTTTTAAAATGGTGCTCCGCTTTACTCCCATGAACAAAGTATATTGGCATTGCTTGAGATTTTTGTGTTTTTGTGCCTTTTTTAGGCAGACCCTGTCCTGTTACATTTTCATTGTAAAAGCAAGCAAGAAAGAGTTTTAAACTCTAGCAGTTGCCTACTTTGCACCAAATTCTCTTATGTATGTCATAACTCGGTTAAATCCTGTCCCTTTTCCTTCATGATTTTTTTCCCACTTAGCTTTCTCTCTCTCATGATTTATACAAATTTTCAAAAATATCGTACATTAATTTTGCTTAATCATGAACTTTTCAATTATTCACTACCTTCTAATACTTTTTTCTTGTATGTATCCTGTCTTAAAAAAAAATTGGGGCCTTCCCAAAACTATAAATTCTGGATAGCTCATAAATTTTGACTCCATGACAGTGGTTCATAAATCAGGAAGTGAACAAGAAATCAAGGATGAAAGCAAGAACCAAAGCCCTAGAAAACAAGGGAAGGCAGAACCATTATAGTGGATGAGTAATAGAGACTTCAACATAATTGATAAAAACCTAGAATGCAATATATTATATAAATATTCAGGTCATTAAATGATACTTATAATTATATATTATAAAGCATAAATGATAAAAGACTTTAAAAAACTTAACTGGATAAATATCATATAAAATCTTTATACGAGGGCTATAATAATATGTAATATTTCTTTGTGTGAGAGTAAGGAAACCAAATTGAATTCATTCCACAATGTTCCCCTATCATTTCTGTGATATTTTCTAGTAAACACAGCTTTTCCCACATGTTTTCCCATTTTCCAAACATGCTTCTGCCAAAAAATGGGGAAAAGGATCCAATTGGTATCCCCGATGAGTTCCCTAGGTAATTTGTTTCATACCTTTAGATGGTTTCCATTTACCTATGTGTTTTACTTAAGAGAATCTACTTTAATAGATTTTCATTTGTCTTTGGTGCATGGCAGGACAATGCCTTATGCATTTTTCTTTGGTTCATCTGTGGAGGTTTCAAGATCAAGTTTCTCAATGAAGCAACTAATAATGACTTAATGACATATTACCACCTTAATTTCCTGATTAAGTATATGTTAGACTTCATTATGGGAGATGAAATAGTTCTATATAGTTTGATACTATTAGCGATTTTCTTGATATTGCATTTTCATGGTTATGTTTTTGTGTCTCGTCCATGAGACGCTTGAAATGTCAATGATTTTAGACATCAGCATAATGGACACATATCTGCACGATGGCATATGAGATAAATATAGCGACAAATGTATTGATCCCTGAATTCTTATGCCTGCTATACTTTTTTAGGATTCATTATACAGATAACTTGTATTTAGATGGCTATAAAAAGGTGCTTTGCTGTAATTTAAATCAGGTAGGGCAGTCTTCTTTTTTGAGTTGCTTTAATGATTGACAAGATGAAAATATTCGTAGGGTGCCAGTTCAAAATATGATAGTTATTGTCCTGTAGGATGATCAGCTGAGGTATGTTGCTACTTTTTTCTAAATTGGAAGAGTTCAAAAAGGTGGGAAAATAAGGAAAAGTAGTAGTCTAGAAGAAACAAAATTTAGTCATGAATGCTATATTCATGACATCAATATGATGTAGAAATGTAAAACTTTTGTATTGCATGCCTTCAGATTGTAAAGTGTCAAAATATCAGAGAAACTGATGCGTATTGGGCAGATTTTGAAACTAAATTCTGAACAACAGATTATGAGTAATATATTGTAGATGATGAACTTTTTGGTGATTGGATTTTTTTTGGATACATATGCTCATAGGTGTAGTTGTCAAATATATATTTTTGGAGTTTCCTTTTATAATTGGACAACTAAGGCCCTAAGCCCTGGACGGCCTTCTCAAACTAAGCTGATAATTTATCTTGATTGAAGCATCTGTTTTCTTGTATGGTTCTTCTCTGGGGTTTAGTCAATGTTCAAACTTCAGGCTTGTGCATCAGTTTTTGGACATAAATATGGGTGTTCATTATGATCATGTATGCTATCCAGTCATAGTTTCACAATAAAATTTCAAATTGGCAGAATTCCATTTTGTTGGTGGTATCTTAATCCTTCCCTCTGGAGAAATGCAAGAGAAATAGAAGAAGAGCAAGAAATCATAACCAAAATCTTATTCCAAACTAATTAATTCTTACTCTAAATTACTCTCTTATAAATATATAGAAACTAATAACCTCATACTCTTGGTGTGCGTGACTTGCACTGAATCAAAATATTCCCAAAAATGAACTACCATAGTTCTTATTTTCCTTTTTCTTCTTATTCTTTCTTTTTCTTTTTTTCTTTTGTTGCCTCATATTTCTTATATTTTTTTTTCTTCCTTTTCTTTTCTTCGTGGAAGTGCTTACAAGACCGTATGATGGATATGCGGGGTTGCATCAACATGTTAAAAAAAGAGTGGCAATATCTTGTACTGGTTAAAGTGTTCTGAAATAGGAGTATTGCTTGAAAGCCTTCAGTAAGGCTACTCTAACTTGTAAATTCACCAGACCCTTGGACTTTATGGATTTTACTATTTGTTGAATCATTAGGTCTGTTTAAAATATCAAGCCTTGAATCCATCAAAACCAATGAAACTTATTCTCTATGGATTTCAATTAGCTAGCAATAAGTAGTCTCCCATCTTTTCGTTCTCTATCTACACTTCAAAATCCCAAATTTCAATGATACTCTTTGACAATCTCTTGCTAAAGGGATGTCCATGTGCAGTTTCACAATGTCATATGAGCGTTATTACTTCCCCATTTACCCTACCTAGTGAAGATATTTAAAGCATGATAATATCCACTTTTTTTTAATTAACTAGTTACTCGACTACAATGCTCCTAACCTTGCTTCCGAGCAGTCTATTTTCGAAGATAGAATTTGCTCCTTTAAATTTACTACTGTCACCTATCCTTGGGTTGACTTCCTCTCTGAACTCCTTTCTATCTCCATTTCGTGCCTCGTAAGTTACATTGGAATCCAGATTTTGAAGCGTTTCTTCAAGATTTGACCATTTCCGTGTTCCTTGTTCGAACATATTTAAGTGAAGTACATATCAGTAGGGAGGTAGGAAGGGACAATGGTTAACTTTATTTTCATAACCCATGTTTTGGTCATGATGCTATAATCAATTCCACCCGCTCAGTTGTATTCTGTCAATAAATAACAGTCCACAAATTAGATAAGGACCCCATCCATTAAGCCCTAAAAGAAGATCAAACTGCATGGAGAGAAGATGGTGATGTACTCAATGAGTTTTCTTATTCCAATAGGAGGGAGGAGAGAAATGATGGTGTGTAGGTAGAAAATGAGAGATATTGGTGTGCAATTTTTAAAGAATAGTTGATATGTCATCATGCATGTGCATCGAGCATATTTGTATGTGGAAGAAGCATCTCTCAAATTAATAATCATAATAATAGTAGTGGTGGTAATAATAATAGTTGGTATTGGTACCTGACTCAAATGGCACACATCCCAAAAAGAGGCCTGATTGCCAAGGCAGCACTCTTACTGCTTATTTAATACTAATTCTAATATATATATATATATATATATATATATATATATATATATATAAATCAGCATTCAATTCTCTCTATATTGCAGAAACACTAGTAAAGTGTATGTCACCTTCACTTCTATCTATTTCAGATGAATATTTCAGCTTCTGCTGACACCACTTTCTTTTAGGACAAAATCCGACAGTTTGAGCAGGATCTCTCTCTGTAAGCTCAAAAGAATAACAGACGAGGAAGCTCTCCTTTGTATGGCACCACTACAGTCCCTTTTACTTAAATATCTCCTTCATGATCTCCTCTGCTTGCACCGCTGTAGTCCCATTTACTTTAATATCTCGTTTATGATGATCACCTCTGCTTTGACGGAAGTGACAGAACATTTCCCATAAGAAATCTTCTCTTTTCAGTAAATGAAAGAAACCTCTCCTTTCCATCATCCAGCTTTTGAGATAGTTGAGGAGATTGTGGATATAACTATCTCCATTGGTCCCAAGTAGCCAATTGTCCTTGAGGCAATCTGTTTTCATATTTCTATTCGTCCATTAAAGCAGATCGATATATATATTTTGTCTCTCATCCTTTTTACAGTAGAAAATAGTTTCTTATTAATTTAGCTTGCAACTGCAAATAGTTGATTTGAAAGGAGCTGGTATGATAAGTAGTATGATTGTTATCCTTGAAGATATAGCTGTAATAGTACTGATGATGGAAAGGGGGTTAAATAAATTCATTACTGTGGTTTCATTCAAATCATACTCTTAAAACGAATGAAAAGTTCTTTTTAAAATTTCTGTAAACTGATGGGGTGGTGGGTCGAGCTGATATTTAAGCTAATTGAGGGATTTCTATGAATAGGGGTGCAAATGGCCGGGTCAACTGGGTTGATGCAATCTGACTCGTGCAGGTCAGGTCCCTGTTCAGTTTTCCAACCTGCCAGGTCGGTTGAAAATCCTGATACTTTTAATAATCGGGTCGGGTTCTGATCATGGTCTTAAGATCCATCAGGTCATTACTACCCTACTGGTATGTAGAAAGTAGAATGATAGTTACTGATGCTTAGTACATAAGTTTATTAAATAGCTTTATACTATTACTTTTACAATTCACCGACTTAAAAGCCTGCAACTTAAGGAATCTCATCTCCTTCTCGGACGTCGACTCTACGCCTATGCCAACACAATCGGCAGATGTATCAGTCCAAAGATTGGACTGATACCCGACACAGATACCAAGTTTGATACCTTGGTCACATCTTTATTGAGTCATTAGCATTGCCAGCAAAAAATTGGATGTGAAATGCCTATGCCCTTATGGATCATCCTTACGCATAATATATACACTTAGCGGGTATAATTTTGTCATTTATAATTTTATATCAGTACAACATTTGTCTCCAAAATGCCTACATTTTATTACCAACGCTGACGGTGTATACAATCTGTAGATTTTGTTTATTTGTTTATTTTGTTTATTATTTTTATTTTTTCCCAATTTGAACATTCATATTATCAATAAAAGGGCTTGTACATCAGATTTTGTTGTTATTTTAGCCAATTTACCTTCTTTTTTTTGTCGTATTTTCTTTTTGACAGAATGTTATTATGGGCATACAGGGTGACTTTTAAACCAAGTATCAAATGTAGCCCCTTCGAACTTTCTTATTTTCATTTATATTGAGGCTAATGACTTGTTTGAGTTGTGTTGTCTGTGGCTATAATCCTCTCGAGCAACTATGTATCCCAAAAATTTTGGGATTTTGTTTATTTATTACTTATTCTTTATTTTATTAAAATTTTAATATTAAATACAGCAGTCATTCATGAGTAAATATTTGATTTATGGAAGTTTGAATTTTCTTCATTTTTTATTGTTTCTTTATTTTAAGATATAGTCCAGTTAGATTTGGGTCGGGTTTGAATCAAGGGTAGGTTTGTGGGGTCTGGTCGTGTTCTGGTTGTGGTCAAGGTTGGTGGGCTGGATCGGGTTTGGGTTGAGGTCAAGGGTGAAGGTCTGGTCGGGTTTGGGTTGAGGGGCAAGTGTGGGGGGTCGGGTTCGAGTTGACACTGACCCAACACAAACCCATCCTGTTTGCACTCCTATCTATGAATGATTTAAAATGGTGGGGAAGTGAATCTTATGCTTCGCTGTTTTCCAATTTTTTTGTAGATTTTGCAGCATAATATCTAGCCATTTGGCTTGTATTGATGTCTCTTTGGAATGAAAGTATATATTTCAATAAGAAAAATTGGTTAATTTCAAAATGGAAAGTAATTGTTTTGGACTTTTGGTTGTCATAGATGAGCTGAACAGAGGAGTTAGAGATCTTCCCCATTTACTTTACCATTTTCCCTACCTAGCTTAGATTTTTAAAGCAGTTTCTTCTTTTTTATGGTGTTTCCTTATATTTTAAAGATGTAGGGAAGTTTGAGATCTTCCCCATTTACTTCGCCATTTTCCCTACCTAGCTTTGCTTTTTAAAGCAGTTTCTTCTTTTTTGAGGTTAATAAGCATTTGAGGGCACAAAAATGGTGTTTCCTTATATTTTAAAGATGCATGTTAAAAGTAATTGTTTTTTCGTTAATCTGGGGGAGGACAAATTATGAATCTTTCTCCTGTTTCTCATCTATTAGGTAGTGCAGTTACATTCTCTGTTTAAATTCAAATTTGGTTGACTATCTGTAACTTATATTGCTTTATTTGAATTTTAAGGTTGGGGCAGGTGCATGAAGGCATATTCTATGAATTTGTCCAATAAATCTTGAGATTGAATTTTAGGATACTTGTCTCTCTATGTTGTGTAGGAAACTGAAAGTGAAGAAGATGGGCTTGATGAAGTTGATGATGATGCCGAGGAAGAGCATGACCATGAACCTGAGGTTCTGGTACCTGCTGAACCTGTAGTAAAGATGCCTCCCTCAGCTCCTGCAGTTCCTAAAGAAGCAGAAAGGCAGCTCTCAAAGAAGGAACTGAAGAAAAAGGAGCTTGCAGAACTTGAAGCTGTTTTGGCTGAACTGGGGATTGCCCAGAGAGATAATAATGACCAAGATGAATCACATGGTAATTTTTCATCCTTTGATAAAATGAGAAATGAATCCAATGTCGCTACAATGATCCGTTGTTCTTTCTGCAATTTGTTTTGTTTTAAAGCAATTTTTTTTATAACATCGAGTGACATAGATGTCTTTCTATTAGTTTGTTGTGTTTAACTTTGTTTAACTTTTTTGAATAATCCATGAGTATTGAAATGGCTCTGTAGCTCCCAAAAGTACTTCTTGGGCCATCTTCATGGAGAAAATCTTTTATTTCGAATGTAACGTATAACAGGAACTTTTACAACAGAGGTTTTGCATCCCACGTCTTGCAGGTGGTACTGAAGAGAAAAAAACAGAAGAGCTCAATGGAGATGCCGAAAAGAGGGAAAGCGGTCCTCCTCTTGCGGAGAGCAAAACCTCAAAAAAGAAGAAGAAGAAGGACAAGTCCTCCAAGGAGGTTAAAGATCCACAGGACCAGCCAAATGGCGCAGATGTCAATGGTCCAGATGAAATAACAGGGGCTGAGCTACCAGAAGAAGACACATCTGCTGTTGATGTGAAAGAGCGGTTGAAGAAGGTGGCTTCTATGAAGAAAAAGAAATCAAATAAAGAGATGGACGCTGCTGCTAAAGCTGCTGCGATTGAGGCTGCTGCAAGGAGCGCAAAGCTTGCTGCTGCAAAGAAGAAAGAGAAGAATCACTACAACCAACAGCCTGTGCGGTAAGCTTTTTTTTTGAGTGAGCCTTTATCCCTTGTTCATTTGTTGGATGAGAAATAAACAACAGTTCTGGTTTTATGAAGATGACCTTGATGTTATTGCTAGGGTTTACTTGGAAAGGAAAACTTTTTGGCACCTTGACGTTGCCAATGCTAAAGAATCATGTGACATTATATTGTTTTCCAATATTATGCTTATGCAAAATCTTTTGGATGTTTCTTGAATCTAATTGTTGACTAGGACAGTTAGATTTCCACTCCTTTCCACACCTAAAAACTGTTCTTATTTTTTGTATGGTTTTTGTTTATGGATTCAATGAAAATATGAGATTACAATCTTAGAATTGGTACAATCAAGATGTCACGAGTGTGCTGCTAGAGAGATTGATACTCCATTTGCCTAAAACTTTATTCCATGATTGGAAGATCCAACACATACTTGCCTGATACCTTTGATTCAACACAGAATCCTGGGAGGAGGGGTAAATTGCAATGAAGGTATTGAGGAGGCTGTGGTGGAGTTCGATAGGAAACTTTTTACTATTAAAGGATAGAATCGACCGGTGATTGATTGATGGAATAGATATTGCTTCAATCCCAAGGAGGACTGAGAGAGAGAGAGGAGGAAGTATGGAAGGCAATCTTTGAGGGAAGTGGTGATCTGGAACCAGGACCAGGTGGATTTACTGAAGTTCCATAAGCATTTTTGGGAGCTATTGCGGAGGACATCGTGGTGGTTTTTGGGTGTTCTTTGAGAACAGCAAAGTGAGGACATGCATTAAATAGACTTTCTTAATAAAAATTCCAAAGGAAAATGTTGTGGGAAAAAAGTTAAGGATTTTAGACCATTGTCTCCTAGGGAGTTTGTACAAAATCTTGGCCAAGGTCTTAGTGAATCGTTGCAGGCCAGTTATGTCATCAATTGTTTCCCCAAAACCAAAGTGCATTTGTAGATGGGGATCGTCCAATTCTGGATGGTTCTGTGTTAGCTCACAAGTTTATCGATTTGAGATGCCAAGGTTGGAATTCTTGGGCTCATTTGCAAATTAGACATGGAGTAAAAACCTAAAAGACGGTGGATTGAAGTTTGTTTTTTGGACCATGCTGCAAAGATTTGGTTTTGGTTATAAAGTAGAGAAAATGTACAAGGGTATGTCAACTTTAGTATTAGGAGCACAGCACAAAGAATGAGTGGGTTGGTTTCATTCTACCAAAAAGGTCAAACATATTTTCACTGATTTTGTGCTCATAAGACATTTCCTAAGGTTTTGACTAGTCTGGCAGAGAAGGATTGGCTTGTGCCAGTTACAGCTCATGAACCTTATGCCCATACTCTTTCACTTAACCTAACCCACCCTTCCGGCTGTAGGAACAGATTATGTGGCTGGGGTTTGGATTTATGATGGTTCAAGTTATGTACAACTGATTTGTTTTTTTTTTTTTATAAGTATGTACAATTGATTTGTTATGAAGGCTTTTTCTCAGAGTTCTCCGGCATTGGTGTGCTGGTCCCTTTGTGGCGTGGCATTTGTTTGCTGCCTTTTCTTTTTGGAAGGCTGATTGGTTAGACAGATTTACTTATATTTAAAAAGAAAAAAGCTTGGAGGGTAGAAAATTGTGGCTTTCGTTTCTCATATAAAGTGGTGACCAAACTACAAAAGGCTCCTATTATGGGTGTAACACTTGCTACCATGGCTGCTCTGAGCCTCTGAGTTCATATCTTCAGATCAATATATAAGCAAAGCCGAACTCTCTGTAGCGTTTCTCATTAAAGCACCAATATGTTCAGTTTCCACAGCTAAATACTCTGGTACTGGTAAGAATGAGAAGCAATGTTTTAAAAACCAGACAGGACCGGATGCTAAACTGGCGAGGGCATCAGTTCAGTCAGACCAGATTGGTTTACTAAATATTAATATTTTAGGATTGCTGACATTCTTGAAATATTTTTTAAAAGTTTCGTGACTATTTATGTAAAGTGTAGAAGTTTCTAAACTAATTAGGTAATATCATATCTTTTAAGCTATTTTAATTTTAAAATAAAAATAGGTATAATTATGTGAATCAGGGAACCAGATGAATCTGAAAAAACCAAAGGTTTTGGGCTTTTTATTGGATCGAACTGGCTAGGCTCCCCGTTCTGGTCGGACTGTTTAAATCACTGATGAGAACCTCCACAAAAGTGAGTTGCAGGTGTTGTTACTTGTAAGTTGTTACTTCACCCTTGAGGAATTAGGATCAATCATTCTGCAATCTAGTTTTTTTCACTTCGGATGCCACCTGATGTTGGGATTTCAAAGAGGTGAGCCTACCTGTTTCAGACGGTCATTTGGAACAGTTTGTTTTTGGCGTGTGTGCCATGCAAAGTTGCCATGTGTGATTATATGCCCATAATCTCAAAATCAAGGTGATAAAGATTGGGATGAAAAAGACATGTCCATCATGTGATTCAAATTAGTCAATGCCCTAAACCACTAAACTGATTTTAGAGTATACACAGTGGTCATTGATTTTATGGTGATAAGACTATTTGTTTTCAACTCAGCACCATAGATCTTAAGATCAAATGGCACACGTCCCAAAAGTGACCCTCATCCACTACTAACTAGTCAGTTAGCATGTACCAATACCAACCAAGTCTTTCAAAAATTGTACTGACTGCATGATCATAGGAAAATTATAAATGGTGGACCATTTTGCAGACAGCTTATGTGAGGCGTCGTGATTGGCTCTAGTGCTTGGGCCCTATTATGTGTGCAGCTAATCATGTCATGCCACATAAGCTGCCTGCAAAATTGTCTACCAAATATTATTCACTGTATAACACTCCATGATCATAAATAGTAATCATCCTTAATAATTGTTTTTTCCCAGTTTGGAAATCGATTTTCCAAAAAACACTTAAGGCGCTGGATAGAGACGTGTCACTTGCTGCTTCTTAAAAAAAGTCTGTCACGTGCTTAAAATTTTGTTGTGTGTGCCCCATAATACAATTATACAAAATGAGACTCTAATGCCTTGTTTGATAAAACTCACGGGAAGTTTTTTTTATTTTTACTTCCCATGGGTTGGTGAAAAGAAAGAACTCATAGGAAGGTTTATTTTAAAATTTTATCATAGTTTGATTTTATTTTTTTTCAGTTGTTTGGCTATATTATGTAAAATTATTTTCTGAAGGCACTATTTTTCACTCCATGTGAACATGTAACCTCACCTCATCTCGTTGGGCCAAAATGTATTAGTCGCTTTAAATTAGAACATGATTTTTTTTTTTTATCCCAACTTTTTACAAGATGGGTCTTGAGATTATAGGCATACACTCAGATAGTTTTTTATTCCGCCTAATACAAATCCCAAACAGTAACTCTAAACTCGTGAGACATACATCAAGCTCAAATACAAATCACGAGTCATTTTTTGGAATGTGTGCAACATGAAATAAAAAAACTGATATACCCATGATCTCAAGATGCATCATCTGGAAGATTGGGATAAAAACAATCACCTTTTTCAAATTCAAAGCAGTCAATGCATGTTGGCCGGAGGAGATGGGGTGAGGTTACGATTTTACAGTGCAAATAAATAGTACGATTATAAGGTGAGGTTACATCTAAACCATATGATATAAAGGCCATGATCTACAGATCTACGATGCAAAAGAGTAGTGCAAAACTCAATCTCTATCATATGATTCGATACAATCAACTGTTTAATCGGATAATGGTTTTGAAGTGCATTGAGTCATATGATAAAGATTATGCTTGGTGCCAATCTTTCACTTATGATCTTTAGATCATGGCCTTCAAATTAACTGGCTTAGATGGTTGGGTTACATTTATTGGCGTCGTTGTTTATGGGTACCTCTGTTCGCGTCCATGTATTCTTTGAAAGCGCCCATGTCCCAGACCCCTTGAAGACTATTGATTTATTCATATCAGAGGAGGGTGATTGTTTTTCACCCCGGTCGTCCATAAAATAGATCTTAAGATCGTGATTCCATGTGTCCCCAGTCCCCAAAATATGGCCCTAAAGTCATGTTTGAGCATGATGTGTATTATATGATTGAAGAGTCATATTTTGGGTATCGGTGATACAGGAAATTAAAAATTGATCGTCAGATTGATGCACCATGAACCTAAGATCTATTTTGTGGAAGATATTTATTAAAAAAGATCTCCATCATCTTATCCGAAGAAATCAACGTTTTTTTCAAGAGTCTGAGGTGTAGGCGCTTTCAAAGAATGCGTGGGCGTGAAGAAAGAGGTATTGACATGTGTGCCATATCAACAAAAAAATTAAGCGTTTGATGATAAGCTCATAGTCTCAAGATCCATTATATGAAAAATTATGGTGAAAAAAAAACCTTGATCGATTGATCTAAAGCAATCAAACGATTTTAAGCATGAAATATTCGAGTTGAAAATAACGAATTTCGGGTTGCGAGGTGGCTACCAACATTTCTTCCAGCTTTTAACCCATATCATGGGCAAAAAAAAGTGCCAGCCAAAATTTGGCTGGAAATTTTATGTGAGTGTTTTTTCAAAAAAACTTTAGTTTGTGGGTCCCACCATATTGCCAAACACTTGCAAATTGCAGTTTTGTGGGAAATTTCAAATTTCTAGCTTATTTTTGCCAGAACTCGTGTTAACAAACAGGGCATAAGGGATGTTGGTGCCGGTGCAGTGTAAAAGGCACACAAAAAATGTACGACTTTACTTAAGCAATGCAAAATGCAATTAATGAGTGACAAATTTTGTTTTCGACAATAATTTGGGAGGGGTCATTTCAGATAAATTTCAAGAAAAGTTCAAAAAAAAAATTGAGAAAATTTCACGGGTACAATATATATATATATATATATATATATATATATATATATATATATATATATATATATATAATTTATAAAAATCTTATTTATTATATAAAAATGGTTAAATTAAAATATAATTATTAATTATGGTAAAATTTTGATAACTTTGCCATAATTATTGAAATTTTTGTTTGACCTTTGTTTCGGTGAATTTCAGAGAAATTTGTCACTCAGTGCTAATTTTTACCGATAGTGCACCTGCCTACCTTTGCAATGAAAAATGAGAGCCATTCTCGCTAGGGTTGAGCATTTTTTCGGTCGAACCGACCAAACCGAGCAAATTGGACCGAACCGCCGGATTTGGTTCGGTTTGGACGTATATCGGTTTGGGTTTGGTTTGGCAAAAAGAAAAACCGAAAAGTTCGGTTTGGTTTCGATTCCGAGCCTTCCCAAGTTGAAACCGACCGAACCAAACTGATTGAGTAAATTTTATATATATATATATATATATATATATATATATATATATATATATATATATATATATATAGTCAATTTGAATCAAGCAGGTGATTGGGTGTTGGATTTTTGGTCCAAAGTTTGGACCCAAATTTAGTGTATCACAACCATAAGGCTCGAATCTCACAAGACCTTGAATTAAGGAGTAGACTTAGGGTTCTAATTTTTAAGGGTTCAATTATTAAAAGTGTATTTGAGCAAAAGTAAAACGACTCTCTAAAAAATGAAAAATAGTAAAAGTGTAAAACAGGTTGAGAAATTGAGAAATTTTTTATGTGCAAGTAGAACTTATATTAAAATCGAAACTGACCGAACCAAACCGAAACCGAATCGAATCGGGTTGGTTTGGTTTAATGGTTGTACAGTTTGGTTTGGTTTGAACATTTAGAAACGATTTGGTTTGTGATTTTGGTCCAAAACTGATAAAATCGAACCGAATACACCCCTAATTCTCGCACTTTGGTACAATTGTAGTGTGATTTTTATAATTTTTTTGATGAAACAATTGTAGTGTGAATTCAGACCATACTGCATTGCAAATTTTAGAGCTATATCATACTCCTACCACATTAAAGTGCATATTCAATCTGGGTTTCGACTGTACTAGGCCCTGCTTGGCAACACTTTATCAAATAGCAATTTCTAAGGGGAAAATGTTGTTTGAAAAGTAACATAATGTGTTGTTTGCGAAAGCATATTGTCATTTTCTTCTTTTAATAAACTCATATTTGAGAAGCAACATTAGGCTGCTTCTCCAAAACACCATTTTTCAGAAGCAGTAAAGCCTATTTCAGCCGGAGATGCATCATATTTCATACAAATTTCCCTCACCTGCAAAAAGGACTTTTCATATGCAACTTCGCCAGACATGGCCTTAGTTTACAGTGCATCGCCCTTTCAGTCTTAAACTAAAGATGGAAATGACACTTCAATGGCGGAATTTGCACTCCACTACTCTATTTGTACTTTTATTTCAAGATTATAATTTATGTGCCCTATATGGGCTAATGGCCGAAATTAAAATCCAGTGTCCTATTAGCACTTTAAGGCCGAAATTACATTTTAATGGCAGGTTTTGCACTTCAAAGACTCTTATATGCGATCACAAATAGCAGACCATTCAACAGACTGCTTATATGACACGATGCAAGCGGGGTTCCAGCAATGTGTGTCAGGCCAGACACTTACGTTGTGTCAACGTAACCAATCCTTTGTTGGCCTGTTATTTGAGGTTCGCTCATTAAAATTTTCCCTTAAAAAAATAGAAACTTTGAAATACCTTGCCCTGTTAAAAAAATTTGTCCTTTCAATGTATCCGTGCCATTTGATTCAAGTGAGACGGTTTGCTTCTTAGCTTATGAAACCAACTCAAGTTAAAGTTTCCGAGTAGTATAAATGCAATGCGAGAGAGATGTTTTGTGGGGTAAGATCATCGTTCAAAATTTCGGCCGAAATGTTTCGGTTTCAGTCCCTATCGAAGCCGAAATGAAATCCATAATTTCGGTAAATTTCGGTCCCCACTGTAGTTTTCGGCCGAAATTTCGGTTTCGGTCCAACCCGACCTGAAACCGAAATAAAATTCGAATTTTTGAATCTTGGGTAAAATTGATACAAAGGATGAAAGGCTACGATTTTTTATATAAGAGCTTTTATAAGATTTTCGCACTAGGTTGTTTCATCTCAGGTTCAAAATTTCGGATTTCGTTTTGGTTTTGGGCTTGACCAAAACCGAAAATTTGAACCAAAAAATTGGCCGAAAACTATAGTGGGGACCGAAATTATGAGTTTTCGTTTCAGCCAAAATTTTGAACCATGGTTTCATCCTTGTTCTTTAGAAGATGCAGTAAGGGGCCGTTCGGGAGAGGGGAGGCACCAAGTATTAGAAAACGATTACGCTTAGGAGTTAGGCTTTGTTTTTTAACCCTTTTCTAAAAATAAATTTTCAAGGGAAAAGGATTGGGTGAAAAACTGATTTCACCCATAAAAGACTGACTATCTCCAAATGAAAATAGTGTTGGGTTTCATCAAAAATAAAAATAAAATAAAATTAAATAGTGTTGTGTTAAGAAGTTTCCTAATAGGTACTTTAATTGTAATACACCCAATTATAGTGTTCATGATTTACATGAAATATTTTCTTTTGTTATTTTTAATAATTAATTAGTTATTTTAATAAATTCTCTAAATAGGATAAGATAGTTTCTATTTTGAATTTGAATTTGAATTTTAAATGTTTAAATTTAAATTATATTGAAAATCTATAAATATTTTGAACATGCAATCAAATTATTAAGGAATGAAATATTTATTTAAAGTTTGATTCACTCCACGAATCTCAAGGAGATCCGCCATCGTCGAAGTGGTGTTCTAATCTATCTTTCTTTTTATTTATTTATTTATTTCATAAAATCAGTGATACTATCAAAGATCATACCCTTTTCAACATGTAATAAATCTTTTTGAGAAATAACATTTGAGAAACAACATGTAATATATCTTTATACAAAACCTAAAAAGTATATTTTTAAAAAAGGTTGCCAAACAAGACCTTAGACTTCTTTAGCTAATGCTTTTTTTTTTTACATTGAGGCGAAGATTGGGAAAACGTTACATTTATGAGATATTAAGTCTTTAGCGGGAGTAAAACTAATATATTGATTCACCATTGGTATAAAATTTTAAAAGATAATTTTCTCATTATTTGATGAGAGTTAGCTCTAACAATCATAGTGACAAATTTCGTGAAAATAACCGAAATGAGGGTAGAACGAAAATTTCGAAGAAATTTCGGTACCTTTCGTAAATTTCGATAATTTTCGTTTTTTCGGCGAAATTTCGACGAAATTTTGAAATTTTCAATAAATAATTTTGAAAATTTTGAGCTTTTTTTATTTTTATTTTATGTTATTTTAATTTTTAAAATAAAGGCAAGCGGGAGAGCTTTCCACGCTCTATACGTTGCTTAGGTGAGCAGTTTATATAGGGGGTTGGAGCGTCCCCCTTTTCTACTTTTATCGATGTGAGATTAAACAAGCTTAACGTTATTCAACGCTTGAACGTCCACTACTCTTTGCTCATAAGTCACAACTCTTGCTTAAGTGTCTTGTTTATTTGCAACTTGTCAAATGCCAACATCACTTCGAAGTTTGTCTATTTGCTCATTGCCAACATCACTTGGACGTTTGTCTATTTGCACCTTGCCAACATCCACTGGGAACAATTGGTTAAATATATATATTTTTATATATTTTTAATCACCGAAACTTTCCCGAATTTTTTTCGAAATATATCGAAATTAATCCGAAATGTATCAAAAGGACCCCCGACCGAAAAATTACCGAAAACGAAATTTGTCACTATGCTAACAATCCATTAAATTTTTCATTTTTTGATGAGCGTTAGTTATAACTCACAACAAAAAATTATGTACTTTAAAAATAATGAACTAAAGACCTCGTATATGATACATTACAACATTCAAAAAGATCAATTGAAATGGGTGATAGTGTGTATATGTGTGGTGCATGTAATTGGAAGAACGTAAACAAAGACAGTGTGTATATGTGTGGTGCATGCAATTGGAAGAACGTAAATAAAGATATGAATTGTCAAAGACTAAATCAAGAAAATGTCATCATCATGTAGTCACTCTGAAAATGAACACTTGCCATGTAAATCATTGTTCCCTTCAATCTAAAATTATTGATTGATGGGATAAAGTTGTCGTGCTTATAATGCTTAGAATCACAGGATGGATGTATTTTTGCATCCCAGCCTTTGATACCATAGATTTTTAGATTACATTCTTTAAAATTACTTTATATATTTATTGAAAAATAATGTCACAGGCCAAAAGATAGTAACATATTGCAATTTTTCGTTTGGAGCGAGTCGGTTATGAGCTCTTATTGAATTAATACAATTTATCTAGTGATATGCCTTATGCCAACGATTTTGGTCAGGTCCAAACTTTTGAACTATAAAGGGTTTTTTGCAAATACCCCCTGAGTTATGTTGATATTACAAATAACCCCTCCAGTTATAGCTATTTGCTGTAAACCCCCTGAATTAGCATTTTGGTGTTTATAAAACACCCTCTTTAACGGATGCCACATTAAATGGTTAATTAGCCGTTAAAGAATAGCCTAAATACCATATTTATCCTTTTTAAAATTAAATTACTAAATTACCACCCTCTACACGTGGTAAGAGTAATTTTAAATCCACCCCTCCACTTACAAAAAATAATAGTTTTAAATCCACCCACCAAATATTTGAGTTCACCCACGCTGAAAAACATTGACTGCATTGAATCGGACGATGGAGATTGTTTATAGTCCCAACCTTTCACACAATGGATCTTGAGATCACGGTGACACTATTAAACGGTTGACTGCATTGAATCGGACGATGGAGATCATTTATCGTCCCAACCTTTCACACGATGTATTTTGAGATCATGGTGGCACCATCAGACAGTTGATTGCATTGAATTGGACGATGGAGGTCGTTTATCGTCCCAACCATTCACATGATGGATCTTAAGATCCTGGTGGTACCATCAGATGGTTGATTGCATTGAATCAGACGATGGAGATTGTTTATCGTCCCAACCTTTCACACGATGGATCTTGAGATCATGGTGGCACCATCAAATGGTTGATTTTTTATTTCATGTGGTACACACCCAAAAAAATTATCTTAAAATTAATTTTAACCGTATACGTGATGTTAAGGTCACTTTTCTTAGATGTGTGCCACGAAATAAAACACTGACCGTCTAATGGTATGCCTAAACGATCTCCATCATCTTATTCAATGCAATCAATGTGTTTTAGCGTGGGTGAACTCAAAGATTCGGTGGATGGAAGCGTACGCGATTAGGCAATCCAATTTCTAAAAATAGGTCTTGAATCATATAGGAAATTGGAGAGATGAGTATTTTGGGTGGATCACGTAAATTGAAGGTTTTCTTTTCAAAAATAATTGCATTGTTTGCCACAAATCCTCCATTGGTTGAGTATTCGTCCAAATGTTGGCATGCTTTAATGGGGGAATCACCCATCTGATGAGTCTTGAATCTGATGGGTGAATGAAGGATCTTTTAGAAGAGTACCTTTAAATCCACCCAATGAATCTTTAAGTTCACCCACGCTGAAACACGTTGATTGAATTGAATCGAATGATGGAGATAATTTATCCTCCAAATCTTTCACATGATGGATCTTGAGATCATGATCGTACCATCAGACGGTCAGTGTTTTAATTCACATGACACACATCTTAGAAAAGTGACCTTAACACCACGTGCATGCTTAAAATTGATATTAAGGTCACTTTTAGCGGTGTGTACCATATGAAATAAAAAGTCAACCGTCTGATGGTACACCCATGATCTAAAGACCGATCTCATGAAATATTGGGACGATAAAAAATCTCCATCGTTTGATTCAATGTAGTCGATGTGTTTCATCGTGGGTGAACTCAAAGATTTTGTGGGTGAATTTAAAGGTACGCCTTTTAGAATAGTGGTAAATTATAATGGCATGACTTGTAAATAAAGGTGAATGAAGGGCCTTTTAGAATGGTGATAAACTTTAATGGCATGACTTGTAAATATAGATGAATGAAGGGCCTTTTAAAATAGTGGTATTTTTAAAATATTGGTTTCATTAAGGGCAAAATAGGCTTTCCGTCCATAAACTTAGGGCTAGTTAATGGCAGGGGGTTATATGAAATAAAAACATAAAAGTAGGGGCTGCAGAATAAATACCCATAACTCAGGGGGTTTCTTATAATATTAGCATAACACGGGGGGGTATATGCAAAAAACCCAACTATAAATGGGGTTCAATTAATTATAAAATCGTTAGACGCAAGGGAATATTTATTTTAACTTAACCTCAAGGAGTTAGGTGAGCTGGTCAGGTACCTGTTTCCAAAAGCAAGAGACCTGAGTTCGAATCTCCTCTCTCCCTTGAGGCAACCCTAGGGATTTATATCCTGTGCTGACCCGGCATGTGCTGAATTTGGAGTGTGCGTGTGCCCCTGAGATTAGGCAGGTGCTCTAAGAGACCCGGGTACTCAGGTTATCAAAAATAAATAAATAATAATAATAATAAAAATTGTATTTTTACTTTGGTATTTTGACATCCATGTTTGAATGACTCGCATCCAATGATCTTAAATTTGTTGACCTTATCATTCAGCTCTATTGGGACAACAATGGTGAGAGGAAACTGTTATGTCTGAAATTAGTACAAGAAACTATCAAGAAGATTAAACTTATTAGAGATAGACTTCAAACAGCTCGGAGCAAATAAAAAAGTTATTCAGATGCCAAGAAAAGAGATTTGGAGTTTGAGAAGAGTGATCATGTATTTTTTAAAGTATTTTCATGTAAAGGGGTGATGCGGTTTGGAAAGAAAGGTAAACTAAGTGCAAGGTTTCTTAGCCCATTTGAAGTTATGAATGGTGTTGGGGAGGTAGTATATAGACTAGCATTGCCTTTACATATGTCAGCCATTCACAATGTATTCTATGTGTCCATATTCTGAATATATGTTCGTGATTCGGTTCATATATTGAAGTATGAACCAATACTGATTGTGAGGAGATGTCTTATATTGGACAGCCTATTCAACTGATTACAAATATAAAGCTGTCCATACAAATTCATATTTCAGAGGTTCCCAAATGATGAAATACAGTTCATTTCTAAAATGACTGTAGATTTTGGAAATGATCTCCAACACATATTAGAGTCATTACGTGCATTTGGAAAGTTGGTCCTTTGCACCGAATTCAAAAAAAAAAAAACTTAGCTATTTTAGGTACTTGTGGCATGTAATAATGCAATATAGGCTGCCCTGATTTTAAGTTTCAAATCTTTCTTTTGAAATCGGTGAAAGGGCCAACTTTCTTTCGGGTTGCAAGTCTTTCTTTTAATTTGATGCCAGTGCCAACTTTTGGAGTGAAAGTGAGGGCTTCCCCCTCATTAACACTTGTATAAGCCAATTATCCTGACAAATCCAACCAATGGGACGTTGTTAGGGCCGATGCGTCCATGATTGCGATGTTGATGAGAAGTGGGAAGTCTGTGGTCCACCACCCTTCCAATTTGATGAGCGGCTCAGATCGTCCAATTGCTATTTTCGCGCCACAGGTTTAACTTTATGTATGCCATTTATTAAATCCTCAGGGGTATTCCAGTAATTAAACCACGAATATTTTTCCTTCTGTGTATTTTTCAGTCGAGAAGAAGGCATCTTCCGTTCGCAAGTTTTCGTTTCCATCTCTAAAGGGAAGGGCTTCCGCGTCTCCACAGGGAAAGAGAAAGCGGAAATCCGAAATCAAAATAAGAGAATCTCGCGCGAAGATCTTGTCTACTGAATTAGATGCAAAATTCAATCACGCAAGGTTTGGTTTTCTCTCGATTTTTTTCATATATCCACTCGAATCTCTGACTAGGGTTTCGTTTTGGCTTTCGATTTGGTTTTCAGCTGTTTTTTTTTTCCAAAAAAATATAAACATTTTATGAGTTGAAACGTATCGGTTTCGATTCGGATGATATGAAACTTTTCGGTTTGAATGATTCTCCCATGGTGTTGCTTGCTGATGCTTGTTCTAAAATTGCTTGAATATATATATATATTATTATTTTTTATATTTTTATATTTTATTTTTTTCTTCATTCAAGAACTTTCATGAATCCTTACTTTAAAAATAAAAATAAAAATTGGCATGTGTTATTCGCTTTATATTTTTTTAATTTAAAAAAAGTTTCTTTTTTTTTAACCTTTAATTCAATAAGGTTTGGATGTTGGCGGAGCCTGTGGTTTTTTGAAACTGTAGGGGACTGAGATTTCTTTCTTGGTCCCGGAAAATGATTGTAGTTTGGTCGACGGGCAAATTTAAGGGAAGAGGATGAGCATTGATCATTTGCGAAGCCCGCTGCTAGGATTTCCCCTCTGCAGTTCGGTTAATCGTAGAAGCAATGGAACTTCCACTTTTGTCGTTAGAGGGAAGTCGGCAACTTCAAATTTTGCCGACTTCTTGTGTGCGAGGGAGAACCTGAAAGGGCACCAAATTGTCCGCTTTTCTCAGTTCAGCGGGAGGGATTTCAGGCTTTCTTCGAATAATTTTCGATCGAGAAGTAGGTTGAAGATGAATTGTACAAAGGAGGAGCCTTTCTCTAGAAGCAAGGCTCTGGTTAGATCACTTACCCCTTTTTGGAGCGAGGGATTGCTGTTAATTAGGTGCTCCATTTTCTTCGCTGTTATCTCTGCTGTTGGAATGTTGGTATGGTATGGGCAGTTGAAGGCGACATCTTTTATTGAGGCTCAGCTATTGCCGTCCATTAGTTCGATTTTGAGTGATTATTTACAACGCGAGATTGATCTCGGTAAGGTTCGAAGGGTTTCACCGCTGAGCATCACCTTGCAGTCGAGTTCAATCGGGCCTTTTCATGAGGAATTCTCATGTGGTGAGGCCCCGTTGATGAAAATTCGTGTCCATCCGTTTGCAAGTCTGAGGAGGGGCAAGATTGTGATCGATGCAGTTTTATCTCGGCCGAGCGTGTTGGTTGTTCAAAAGGAGGATTTTTCATGGTTAAAGATACCAATTCCTTCGGAAGAGGGTTTGCAAAAGCGCTCTTCAACAGAAGAAGGAATAGATTATCGTACGAAAACAAGGAGGATTGCTAGAGAGGAAGCTGCTGGTCGATGGACAAGAGAAAGGGATCAAATGGCCAGGGAGGCTGCAGAGATGGGGTATTTTGTTCCCCAACAAGGTTTAAGTTCATCAGTGTACTCGGTTTCTAGGGATGCGGTTGGTCGTTCTTCTGAGTTACCAAGCTCTGATTTGTTTTCTTGCATGGATGAGCGAATGCATTGGAGGGACCATCACATGGACTCAAGGAAAGAATACGGTGTGAAGCATGCGGATCTGGAGAAATCATTTGGTGTGAAAATTCCTAGTAGTGGGTTTAAGTTATGGTCTAGAATAATATTGACTCCTATAAGGTTTGTTTTCAAAAGGAAGGCTCGCCGTAAAGAGATATATGAAGCTGGTGTTTCTATTAAGAGAAGGAATCTTGAGCGCAGTGCAGCAGCCGCAGTTGAATATTTCCGGGGTAAAGATACTGGGAGTTTCAGCAAATCTTGTGCTCGACAAGGAATGCCTTCATCGGATGGAGGTCTTGATGCTGCTCAAGTTGAGGCTATTGTGTTTGAGGGTGAGGAAGCTAATAAAGGTGACAATTCTGCACCCTGTGAAAATGCTGTATGGGACTCAAGAAGAAAGGGAAACACAGATTTACAGAACAGCATATCTACCAGTCAGCATCTCGCAGAATTTGAATATAGTGATGGCCAAAAGGATGGCTTCAGTTTGATACCAAAAATGAATATTGAAAACTTGCCGTCAGGTAGTAGCAGTACCGAAGCTGGGCATAATGTGGAATTAAAACCAGCTCATGTGGGTGGTAGCGATGTTGATTTTATATCCAGTGGCAACCATTTACAGGCTCCGATGATGGATCCTCTGAAAGACAGATCTGAAGGTTGCCAAGGTCATACATCTTTAGGAATTGCTCTTGCAAACCTTGGGTATAGAGTCGACATGCACCAGGCAAATCTCACTTTGCCTTTGAGCATGAAATCTGCATTGCTCTGGTTACGGAGAACCAGTAGAGAATTTTTTTCTGATTATTTGGATGGCCAAATTCAGAAACTGAAGTCATGCATGACAGTAAAGGCAGAAGATCTTGCAGTAGTGTTTGCTGATGGGGTAGATGATGCACAGAATGAAGGTATCGAAACAATGCTTCCTGTTACGCTGGATTCTGTTCATTTCACAGGGGGAACACTGATGATACTAGGATATGGCGACCGGGAACCAAGGTGTGTCAGCACTTCTCTTGTATTTATAACTGTATTTAGCTGTTTATTTAGGAAGATTCCACAATTGTGTTTTTGCATGTTGCAGATTATCCATTGCTGTTTTTTGCTGTCTGGGCATTATATTTTCAATGTTTCATTCTCTGATTACTTCCTTTTGCTTGTGATTAACTTTTTTTATTGGATCCTTGCAATCAAAATATACTTGTGATAGGTGTTTGACAAATGCAGGTGAAGGATGAAGAGATTTTCCCTCAGTTATTCTCTTCCATAAGCCTCCTATTTGTTGCTTACTGAATTTTGGATAATTGTTGCAATATATATATACATCATCATCATCATTATCCCATTTATTTGGGGTCGGCTTTACGAGTCCCCATTTCTTCACTCGTTTCTGCTTAGCATGAGCTCACTGTAACTTCACAATCCTTCATATCCATTCTCACGGCTTCCATTAACTGGTCTTCCTCTTCTCCTACGTCCTTGCGCTTGTAGAGTCTCAATCCTTCATATAGGGTCTGCTTCTGGTCTCCAATGAACATGCCCAAACCACCTCAAGCGACACTTAGTAATTTTTTCCTTTATAGGTGCCACTTTCAAATGTTCTCTTATGTACTCTTTTCGTATTTTGTCCTTTCTCATTACTCCACATCCATCTCAACATACGCATCTCAGCCACATGTACTCTATCTTTTTGTCGCTTGTTTGTAGCCCACATTCCGTGCCTTATAATATGGCAGGTCTAACCGCCGTCTTATAAAAATGTTCCTTCATTCTAAGTGGAGCTCTTGGGTTGCATAATACTCCGCTAACTTGCCTCTATAATTTCATGTATTGTATCGCCTATCGTATTGTGTTTTGTAAGATATTGACGACCATGAGCGGAATAACAAGAAATGATAAAATTAGAAACAAGTACATAAGAGGAAGTTTTGGGAGTGGCCCCATTAAAAGAGAAAATAAAAGAATGTTGGTTGAGATGGTTTGAGCATGTCCAATGGAGATCTGAGACATCCTTGTATGAAAGCTTGAAACAATAGCAGCATAAGGAAGGAGGAGAAGAGGAAAACTAATGAGGAGTTGGGGGGGAGGGGAATATTGAGAAATGATATGGAGGATTGTGGAGTAGCAGTGATTTTGGTCTTGAACAGAATTGGGTGGAGAAATGTGACATTCAAAGCGGACCTCAAATAGATGGGACAAGGCAGTGATGTTTTGCTAACAATTGATCTCGAAAAGGCATAAAAATTTGTTTTACAATATATAGAGTTGCATTATTACTAGAATTTATTAGTTTAATGCACTTTGTGTTAGAGAAATGAAATTATTGTAGCTTGAATAATTACTACACAATATTTGGAATTGCGATATTTTTTGAATTTGTTAATTTTATGCATTTTTCAATTAGAGAGATGGAGAATGTCAATGGGCATGTGAAGTTTCAAAATCACTATGGCCGTGTGCACGTACAATTGAATGGGACCTGTAAGGAGTGGCGATCGGATGTAACATCAAAAGATGGTGGCTGGTTGTCTGCGGATGTGTTTGTTGACCTGATTGAGCAGAAGTGGCATGCCAATTTGAAGCTAGCAAACCTCTTTGCACCGGTATGATATACAGATTTGTTGGTAGTGTGCCTGTTTAAAAGAAGCTAGGGTCAACGAGCTTGCTAAATGCTTTCCAGTACTTTCTGCTTGCAATTTAAATGGTCTACAATGTGAATATGCCTGTTGTTTTGTTGGTGTTATGCAGCTTTTTGAAAGAATTCTGAACATTCCAATCATGTGGTATAAAGGAAGAGCTAGCGGTGAGGTGCTTGTCTAGACTTCAATCTGATTCCTCTCTCTCTCTCTCTCACACACATTCTATTTCACCTATTCTAGACTTCTAGTATATAAAGCTGCTCAACAATGTGTTTACTATTGATGTTGATGAGCTGTCTAGTTGATCTAATATTTTCAGAAGCATATGCTTCTGTGTTTTCCTCTTCAAAAAGTAACTGCCAGTTCGACTGGTTTAGTCATTTCTCTTTTCTTTTATTATCTATTCCCAGTTGAACTTTCTAGAATTTATGATTTAAAAAACCCAAAAGTGGCCTTTTACTTTCCATTTTAATCATCTTAGTTATACAAAAATTGAATACAAACTGGAAATCATGTGCTGTGCATTCCTTTTTCTCACAACAAATGTGAATTATGAAGTCGCACATTGTACTTTTGGGAAATGAACAATGGACATATCAACAAAAAGGAAAGGTGACTATCAAAATTATTCATGTGTTGCCGTGTTATTATGATTTTTTTGATGCATCTCACATTTAAAGTTAACATTGTAAAATTATAAACTTTCCTTAGATGCAATGAGTGCTTGAGTCCCAATTGACTTTAGATTGATTAACTACTCAATCCAGCCAATCAGGTTCTTTACTTTTCTTATGATAAAAAGCTGGTACACTTATAAGTTATGAATTTCAATCAGGCTTGCCGGTTACCTTAAAAAATCCGTCTTAAAAATTTTTGACTAAGAAAAAGGAAATTACATACTCAGTTTTCACAATTCAAGTCATTTTCCATTCCAGTTACGAGACAAAATACAAATGACAACAAAAAATGTCATAGCGATTAAATGTTCTACTACAGCATACTTCAAGCAGTTACGGTCATCTACTTTATTGGCCAATCTTTCCCTAAAGGTCTAATGAATCTAGTAATGAATAGTATCTATGTCAATTGCCTCTTTTTCTTGTCGCTATGTTCAGTCTATGTTTTCAACTTGGGTTCTCTAGGTTATGAAATTATTGTCCTCTGCGGTGGTGAACTTTGTGGAAAGTTTTATGTTCCCCTTGATGTTCTCCATATTATATTTTAAATGGTTTATACATTTTGTCACTACAATAACTACAGGAACCCGTTCATTTTCTGGATCAATCAGTTTCACTGTTTCCATATGCTTTTGGGGTGGGGTGGGGTGGGGTGGGGTGGTGATGCAGGTACTAACACAATGCGATTTAGATGGGCTGAGATTAATTGAAGATTAATAAAAATAATTGAAATATAAATTGTCTTAACAAATTAACACAAAAAAATGAAAAGATTTCCAATTACATGATTTGCAATAGCTCAAACTAGAGTTAATTTCGTTGCACATTTCTTTTCTGGATCTAGAAGACTAGGGTTCTTTGGCAAACATCTAGATCTCCAACAGTTTAGGAATTCGAACAAACTTTCAAAGGAGTTCTTTTGAAAATGAGTGGATTTAACAAAGAGGAATAAGATTTTAGGCAATTAGAATTCAAATAGGATTGTAGGTAGAATGAAAGAAAACAAGAATAAAATATTTATACCTTCAAGTGAGATAAAAGTAGATATGAAGAATGAATGATCAGCTTCGCACCAACCACACGCTTATAGATTGAATGGTCGGCTTCGCACCAACCGCATGCGTATAGAAGAATCACTCTTTTATTTTGAGAGAATCACACTCTCGAAGGAAAACATCTCGTTTTCAATTTACTTAGCAAAGTTCATGATCATTAATTTAAATAAAAATAGTCCTTACAAAGCCTTTTATAGGCATTTTACAAACATATTCGAAATTTGAAAATAAATAATCAACTGTAACCGCCAGTAACTAATTGTAGCTAATTGTAACCGCCAGTAACTAACTGGAACTTCACAGATGTCCGTCATTGTGACGTTTCTTTCGTCTCTGATAAATCACAGGTGGTTCTTTAAATCTGATGTCCCAATCAAGTGGGGTGGGGGGTGGTTGGTTTGGTTAACATCGTGGCCAACTGTTTAACTGATAAGAGATCTGATGCACATGATAATATGGTGAGATTATACAATGAAAGGGAGTTATAACTTCTCTCTTTCATATGGAAAGGGGCTATAGCCATTGAAATTTGTTTCCTGGGTCAGATCTTCTCTTTCTCTCTCTCCTTTCTCCTTTTCTTTTTTAGATCTTGTTTTTGTTGGTGTGTGTTAGATTTTTATCGGTGTGTGGGTAGTAGTAGATTGTGTGTAGTTTTTATTGGGTCATATTTGTAATTTGTTCATGGTATTAATATAAAAACTAGTGGGTCTTACCCATCTATCCTATTTTCCCCTAATTCCTTTCTTGATCTCTTTTCTTCCTCTTCTTTTCTCTAACCCTAAACCTAATACAATCAACATAACCGTAATACCACCTTCCAAATCACCATCCATCAAACCTAAACCCTAATACCCCAAATTTCTTGCTATTAGAGCGAGGTAGTAGCCCTACATGGACCCCACACCATGTTGACCTCAGAATGAAGTGAAAAGAGCATATTTCAATAGCTCTTGATTTATGGTTTTTTATCATCTTTTTTTCAAATACAGATTTGGGCCTTGATTTCGGTGAAATTTCTTCATTACAAGGATTTTACCTTGAGATCCTATTTCACAATTTTTTTGAGAAGTTCTCTATGTGAGGTCAGTCTTTGGAGTTAATATTGGAAAGGATTGATCAATTTTTCCCCAGCTTTCATTTGCCCGGGTATTGGTGTCATTCGGATAAAGAGTTACGAAGATCTTTTGATTTTAGTGAGAAATTTTGGGGACGTGTCCCAGTTTTCACATCATATTTCTGTGGTGATACACTTGCAGCGTATTTGATGATATTATGTGATTGCTGGGGATTATTTGCAGTGATTTGTGATAGAATTTCTTGTGTTTTGTCAAAATTTGGGCTATTTTTTGGTACATAATACATTCAGTTTATGACAAAACCTGGGAATTGATCTGGATCAGGGTTACCGAATTTGCTAAACTAGATGCAAATTGCAAACCAGTTCGCGGTTTGATCCGGTCCGGTTCGGTCAAACTGGATCAGTTCAGTTTGACCACTTTATCTCTCTTTATTTGAATTACAACTTTTAGAAAAGAAGAAATGTAGATTAGGAAGACTTGAACCTGCAAGGTATTAGCGTAGATGAGTCTTTAATCAGCAAGCTATTTGACAGCTACATGCTTACAGGATAGTATTATAACTCTATAACATTTTAATTCAAAACTCATCCTAGCCCTACCGAACCTGATTTGCTCGACATTGGCGAACCGTGAACCACAAACCCGAATACGAACCAGCGAACTCGGTAATGTTGATCTGGATTGTTCATTTGGGTGATCAGGAAGACCTGCTTTGTCTAGTTTTTGAAGCGTTTTAGCTGCTAGGTGGTTCTCTGGGAGGAGGTTGGTTATTGTGGGCACTATTACAGCCAGATCAAAATTACTTCAGTTGTTGAATGGCAAAATGACTTTTGTTGTTAAATGGAAAAATGACTCGAGTTGTTGATCTTCTTGGCATAAATCCAAATTGGTTCTTTGATATACTTGATTCTTGTCTTAGTTGTGTTCTCCTAGAGTTTCATTGTCTGGCTCATAAGTTTAATTCTTGATAGTTGGCATATTTTTTTTATATCCCCTTTGTTTTTATGAAAATGAAGGGACCACCATGCTTTTCGTCCATTCTTTAGGCACTTTCCTCGTTTTTGGTCTTATTGAACAATTTAGTCAACCAATTCAGTTCATTCTCTCCCATCATAAACCAAATTTATATAGGTATTCCATCTTGTCCTAATGTTTTTCTTTTCTTCATCTTTTCCAAGATTTCTTTTACTTCAACTTTCGATACTTTGTTATCATCCATTGATTTGACTCCTCTTCTTAATTTGCTTCCATTACGTATTCCATAGTTAATCATCTTTAAAGAATTATTGCTATTATTCTTATCTTATCTTCTTTTACCAGGCCTTCGATTTTCATCTCTTCGACCACCTACTTTCCTTATTGAACTTGAATTCTTAACACCTATTAAAACACTGAGTACTTACAATAGTAGCTAGACTAAAATTCCTAGTCAAAATGTATGCTTGATGTCCAACAACTGTTTTATGTTTTTGTAGTTCTTTGATATTTTCTTTTCCCATGTTTTTTGGTCGTGTTTGTATTGGTCTTCCAGCGCCTTGCTGCTTATCAATATAATTTAAAATTACTGATTAAAAAAAAAAAAATCCTAGTCAAAATGTATGCTTGATGTCCTGGTTGAGTTTTGCGATGTTTGGAACACCTCGATTTGAAATCTCCTAAATTAGAAACTTTAATAAAATAAAGCTCTTAAATATACTCTTGTAATCCTATTAGTACTACTTTGGCTCACTTTATATCAATAAAAGATAAGAGGAAAGTCAATTTTTGGTGGTCAAAAGCCCATCTCGTTTAAGATTTCTTTTCAAAGATTTTAATCCTATGACGTGGCCCACACATGATCACTTAAAGCGATCACGTGTGGTTTAAGCTTGGCATGATTACTTTGGCTGTGTTTGGGTTAGCTCCCTGGAGCTAATAGCAGCTCCAATAAGAGCAACTCTTTTGAGAGTGATCTTTCAGAGAGTTTTCTTGCTGGATTTATTGGTTGGTAACAATCTTGAGAGAGCAGTTTTAGAGCTACTCCCATAAAAGTTGTTGTTTGGTAAAAACAACTTCTATGTAGAATATTACAATTAGTTGACCAAAATAACCCTGAAAGTGTTCGGAGAACAATTTAAAGACTTATTAGGTGTAAACTAGTAATTTATGATATTGTATCATACGTCATTCATTCAAAAGGAAAATTAACATATACATCATCAACAAAATTTAACATGTGACAAAATCTCTTAATACGGAACAAAATACTAAACACTCAATAGCAGTTAATTTAAATCTCTAACATTGCTACCGTGGCTATCAAATATAGCATCAACTATCACATCTCAAATAATTTCCATTTCCCTCTGACTTTGGGAAGAACCTACGTGTTTAATAGCGTCATCAGGTTCTCTCGGACCGTCTTCGACATATTCATCATTACCATATTTTTGAAAATCTTTATCAGCAATTACCTCTTGTCTTATGAAATTATGAATAGTGATACATGCAACCACAATAAACTTTTGCATCTTTAATGAATATGGAGGCATTTTTGATAAAATTGGTCCATTTTTTTTTCAGAACTCCAGAACAACGTTCAATAATGTTCCGCAAAGATGAGTGCGCATGATTGAATAATTCTTTCTTCCTTCTTGGTCGTGAACCATTTCGAAAGGCTGGAATATGATAACGAGTCTTTCGATATGGTGCTAAGAACCCTTACATATTAGCATATCCAACATTTACAACGTAGTACTTACCTGTGGGAAAATAAAAGTTACTCATTTTAAAAATTTAAAATATATTAAATATTTAAGATAAAAATACGCATGATGTAGAGCATGTGAAAAATTTAAGTCAGAATTGGTAATGGCCTCATCGAGAATGCGAGAATCGTTGGTTGTGCCTTCCCACCCAACATATGCAAACGTGAACCTCATGTCAAATGAATATGCTGCTGGTACATAGCATCAATATGTGAGTAGGAACCGTCTCAAATGATGGGGGTACGATAAGTGACATTGAAAATTATACTATTGCCATCAATACTCGATGAAATTGATGAGATATTGTTTCTGGTGATTGTTGGAAGCGTTCTGAAATCAACCGATTTCGTTCATTGTGACCAAGCATCACAAGGAACATGGCTAGTTGCTCTTCCACTGATAAATTTCGTGTATCTTGTAGTAATCCTCTTTCCTTTAAAATCTGACACAACCTTAAAAAAACACGCCTCCATTCGAAATTGCTCAAAAACTATAGTAGGGTGTCTCAAAATGTGCATGTTCCAGTCCATGCCTTTAAAAATAGAATCCCTACGAGGTTCTTTTGATATAAAAAAACTATAGTAATGTACGGCTATCGTTGCACTAGTAAGAGCTAAAATCTCAATTTCGTCGTCTGAATCTGTAAGGCTATTCTCTTCATTAGAGCTTGTACCATATGCAGTACTAATTTCATTATCAAAATTCATTTTCTGTAATAATCATTAGAAATATAAAAAAATATATACAATTTTTTTTGAAAGAAACATGTGAAATAAAGTGTATAACAAAAATAAATATATAACGATATAGTAGAGTGCATAAAGTATCATAACAAATTATAAGTGCATAATTTATGAAAATATGTATCAATCACATCCACAACTACATCAAAAGAACATCTTTAATTATTAACAGAAATAAAAATAATTACATTGATAACGTCATAAATAAATGACAACCAAGTCTATAACCATAATGAAGTGAATAATTAACAACATAAAAGTGCATAGTCAAACTGCTATCTCATAATGTTTTTTTTTTATCGGTAGTGAGCAATATATTGAAAACCAGCAAGGCACTGAAAGGACAAATATAGAGACTCGACCAAAAAAAGAACAAAGGCAGAGCCAAAAAATACAGAAAGATGGAAACAGCCCAGAGCGATTGCAATCAGCCCCACTCCTACCCCGGGTCCCATGGGGCGATTTCGCCCCAACCTCCATCGTAACTTCTAGTGACCCGAAACCACATGAAGTCCCTGACAGACTTGTAATCATCCCAACCGGCCGACGTTTATTGTTGAAGGTCAGACCATTTCTCTCGAGCCAAATTCTCCAAGTTACCGCGAAGAAGGCCACCTTCTAGTAGTCCCTGATCGGTTTGTCAAGAGAGACCGACGAACAATTTAGGAACTGCTGATGGGGGTTGGAAGGGGTGGCCCAACACGTTCCGAAAGACGAGAATAACACTCCAGATCCTGTGTGCCACCTGACAGTGGAGGAATAGATGGGCAACAAACTCTTCATCTTGGAGACATTACACATCGGTTAGAAATATCCTTTCCCCGCCGAATCAGCCGATTGATAGTTAGGATCTTTCCTTTGAGTAGGGTCCAAGCAAAGAATTTGACTTTTGGGGGGATTGCCGCCTTCCACAACCTTGCTCCTTGGAATTTGATGAGCGGGCGACACATAAGCATCCGATAATAGGACTTGACACTGAATCTGCCATTTTTACTGGGAGCCCATACTCGCTGATCTTCACCTTGCAGATTTGGGAGCCGACCGTATATCGTGGACAATAACCTAGTGAACGAGGCCATCTCGTTGCTTCTCAGGAGCCTGTGCGTGGTGACATCCCACGACCTTTCCCCACTATGACCCGAAAGAAACTCAGTAATCAGCCCTAGCTGGTTAGTTGATATCGCAAAAATCTCCAGGAAGGGCAATTTGAGCAGGTCGCCCTCCGCCCAAGCATCCTCCTAGAAACCAATGCGAGTGCCACAGCCCTAGCTAAAACGCACCCATCAGTGAAGAGAGGCCAGATTCCACAGATGCTTTTCCACCAAGCCGAAGTGCTGATGCCCCAATTACCGATGTGCCTTTGTGAACTGAGGTGCCTCTGTGAACAAATAGGGGTAGCACTTTTCGGCAAAGACTACCCCTATCTCCCGCCGAACCAGCTCTCCAAAACCATTTCCCAAGAAGAGCGACATTTGTGCCCCTCAGACTTCGAATGCCAAGGCCGCCACAGCTCATGGGGAGCTGGCAGATATCCTAGTTCACAAGGTGATAGCGCTTATCTAGACCTCCCAAAGAAAGTCTCTGGATTTGTTCAAGTCGGTTGATGACCCCAGTCAGGCACAAGTACATCGACATATAGAAGATGGGAAGGCTGGAGAGAACTGATTTGATTAGAAGAAGGTGACCTCCACTGCTGCGCAGTTTGCCTTTCCACGATGACAACCGCTGCTCAAATCTTTGAATGACAGGCTCCCATGTCCGTGCAGATGGTTTCCTGACCCCGAGAGGCAGACCCAAATACTTAATAGGTAGCTTCTTGATCTCATAATTTACTATAGTCGCTAAATTAGCCAATTGATGGTCGCTTGTCCCGATTCCTGTTATCGTTGACTTGTGAAAATTAATTCTTTACCCAGAAACAACCTCATAAACTAAAAGGATGCCGGTTAGAACACTGAACTCCTCATCGGCATACCCAAATAGGATGGTGTCATCGGCGTACTGGAGATGTGAGATAGAGCAACCCTACCGTGATCCTCAAAATGAGTTGCATTTGTCTCGCACGCGTAATGAGATCAGTCAGGGCTTCACCCACCATGATGAATAAGTAGGGGGATAGTGGGTCTCCCTGGTGGATTCCTCTAGAGTTTTTGAAGTACCCAGCAGGCGTGCCATTGATTAATACTGAAAACCAGGCCGAAGAGTAACAAGCCCGCATCCAACTCCTCCAAGTAGACCCAAACTCGAACCTGCCGAGCATGTAGTCTAGACAGTCCCAATTGACCCGGTCTTAAGCCTTCTCCATATCCACCTTCCACAGGGCAACCGACAGTCGAGCGTGATGGGCGGAGTGAATCACCTCTTGGGCCATTGCGACAACGTCCACCAACTGCCTTCCTTGAACGAACGCTCCCCGATTGTCTGAAATCACCTTGCCCATTAGCGGTTTGATTCTATTAGTCAGCACTTTGGAGATGATTTTATATAGACAATTTATGAGACAAATCGGCCGGTATTCAGAAATATCTTCAGCCCCACTTCTTTTCGGATTGAGTGTGATAAAAGTAGAGTTAAGGCTTCGGCCAATGAACGCGTTGGCGTGGAACTCACTGAACACTTTCATCAGATCCAGCTTAAGAATCTGCCAAAGGGCGCAGTAGAATTCCATAGTGAAGCTGTCCGAACTTGAAGATTTGTTCTTCTCCCTGAACTTGATCGCCTGCCACACCTCATCTTCCGTAAAGGGTTGTTCGACATCAGAGCAGTCGTCCTCGGAGATCGAATTGAATGGGAGCCCGTCCAACTCCGGCCGAGCAAGACCCTCATCAATATACAGTTTTGTTTACTATCTCATAATGTTAATCCATAAAAAAGAACTATTGCCTAAAATGACCAAAAAGAAGAAAATAAAAATGTCTACTCCATCCCACCATTGCTAGCTCGATTCGATCGATGTTGTAACCAGGCTAGGCGGCTTTCATGATCATCAAGATTAGCGAATAGGTCTCGATAATCTTTCTTTAAGAACTCATCCAACGCAAAGTAGTATAAGGGGCTTCCTTTTGGGACATCTGTTTCAACAGGTCCATACACTCCTTCATTGTGGTATGCCCATGACGAGCGCTCGATGCCGTTCTTTTATTCTCAATGGCCTTACGAATACCCTTGAGTTGTCTATCGAGATGGTTGCGCCTGAAACCTTTCGGAGTTGCGGTAGAGGTTCCGATTGAGTTTCAACTCTATGACGAGAACTCGAAACCCGTTTAGTGGCTATCGTAGCCCCCAACCATGGGTTAAAATCTCGAAAAAATGATACGTATCGTCCACCCCCAAAGCCGATACATATCGGACGATACGTATCGGTTTCGGACGATTCATTCCAATGTATCGTCCAAAATTTTAGGTTTTTGTATGGGAGGCACCGATACGGTACATTCAAGGTACTGTATCGGTGAGGCCCAAAACCGATACGTGTCGTCCGATATGTATTGGTATCGGACGATATTTTGACCCATGCCCCCAACTCTTACCTACTGATCGTAGAATCAATTTCCTCAATCCCCTCAGTACCAAGATCTGGTCGTGGTTGTGTAACACCATCAACATCATTATCGTTGTTGTCTTTTCCGATGTCTATAAAAGAAGATTCTCCTCTCCCAACTGAGTGTAGTGTATCATCCGAAATTGACCCTTGTGAGGGTGCCCATCCTAGCAGACCATTGGCCGTCATCCCACCATACATAATATCCATCTCTTCAGCAAATTCTAATCCTTCATATTACCATTTAGCATATGTCTATAAAAGAAGATTCTCCTCTCCCAACTGAGTGTAGTGTATCATCCGAAATTGACCCTTGCGAGGGTGCCCATCCTAGCAGACCATTGGCCGTCATCCCACCATACATAATATCCATCTCTTCAGCAAATTCTAATCCTTCATATTACCATTTAGCATATGCTGGGTTTTTCTACAATTTAAAAAGCATTTTGTTATAAGAACGCAGAGAATGTTTGTAAAACAAAAATTAAAATAACTCTCATAATACCTTGTTCCACTCATCCCACCATTCTTGATTCGCCGAAACTGTTTTTCTCTCATCCCATCCCAAACCAGTGTTACTCCTCAGTTTGTCCCATCTTTTCCATATATCTTTTTGTTTATCCCAGTGGTTTTTAAATTGATTTTTATTATACTCCAATCTAGTTCTCCTCTTAAATTCACTTCACAATATCTCATATCCTGCCTTATTGAGATGAGTGCTATGCCTTCTTCCCTTATTCACAAGATCAACACATATCTCAAGAAATGTTTTATGAGCATGAGGTGGCCAATTGGCTCTGACCAAATATTCACTTATTTATTTATTTTTTCTATTTTACTGCCATTGTTCAAAGGGGAAAAAAAACATGGGGCAGATCGACATCAGGGCTAAGGACCTCTTTATTGATTACATCTCGCAAGGAGCCCTCTTTGATATGGGTATGGTGGTGGTGGGGGGGCGCTTCACGTGGTCTAACGGGCAGGAAGTCCCAACACTTTGCAGACTGGATCGTTTCTTATGTGGGATGGATTTTTTGGTTGGGATGCCTAATGCTTTGGTCCAATTGCGGCACACTGCTATTTTTGACCATCAATCGATTTTGCTTTGCAATACTGATCGTGTTAACCCGAGGGATTCACAGGGGCTGTTTAGATTTGTGAACGCTTGGCTACGGGAAGATGATTTCAATGACAGGTTGGCAGGTTGGTGGAATTTCGGTAATATTAGGGGCACCCCCACATATATTTTTACTTCCAAGCTGAAACGGCTGAAATCTTTCATTAAGGAATGGAACTTCGATAGGAGGGGGCGACAGGTCGATCTATTGAAGGAAATTGCTGCTCTTGATCATATGGAGGAAGATGGTCCGTTGTCGGCGGTGGATAAGGAGGCCAGGTTGGTGTTGAAAGAGGCGTATAACGCTAAAGTGTTGGAGGAAGAATCTATTTGGCGCCAAAAAGCGAAGGCTCAGTGGCTGTGAGAGGGGAATGGCAACACAGTTTTTCCACGCGGTTGCTAATAGTAGGCGGATGCACAACCGTATTGCGAGCAGAGATTAGCAGGGTGACGAATACGAACGAAAGTACTGTGCAAGATAAAATTGTGGAGTTTTTTAAGGGGCTCTACGCTTTGGAAAGGGCGGCCAGACCTGAGCTAGCGGGTATTCCTTTCAGCTCCAATGATGAGGACAAGGCGGTGCATCTTGAGAGGATGTTCTCGGAGGACGAAGTGAAGGAGGCTTTGGGGAAGCTAAGGAGGAACAAGTCTCCTATCCCGGATGGGCTTACCATCGAGTTTTTTAGATCGGCTTGGCCTATTATTGGAGGGGACTTCATGGCTTTTCTGGAGGAGTTCCATTCTTCTGAGATCTTGGCCAAGAGTATCAATTCCTTGTTCATTACTCTTATATCAAAGCGTGCCGGGGCTAGCGAGATTGCTTATTTTAGACTGATTAGTCTAATGGGGTGCACCTACAAGATTGTAGCTAAGGTGCTGACCACGCGCCTCAGGGGAGTTATTAGTCCCCTGATTTCCAATGTCCAAGGAGCATTTATTCCTGGGAGACAGCTGTTAGATATTGCTGTGACGACTGTGGAGACGGTTGATGCGGTTAAAAAGCGGCGGGAAAAGGGTTGGGTCTTCAAGGTGGACATGGAAAAAACTTACGATAAGGTGCACTGGGATTTTCTTGATTACATGTTGTCTCGTATGGGATTTGGGGAGGTGTGGAGGAAGTGGATGAAGGGATGTTACGCGTCTGTCAGGTTCTCAGTGTTGATTAATGGGGTGCCTCACGGATACTTCAGAAGCAAGAGAGGGTTGCGGCAAGGGTGTCCGCTTTCCCCTATGTTGTTCAACATAGTCGGGGAGGCGTTGCATAGATTATTTGTAAGGGCGGAACAACTTAACCTCATCTCAGGCTGTATGGTGGCGGCCAATGGAATGTCTATATCTCACTTGCAGTACACTGATGATACGATCATCTTTTGTAATGGCAGCCATGGGGACTCGGAAGTCATGATGGCCACCGATATCCTGGTCCTCTTCCAAGGTGTGTCAGGGCAAAAGGTTAATCTCTATAAGTTCAGCTTGGCTGGAATCAATATTGCTAGCGATGAAACCGAGAGAATGGCTGCGGTGGTGGGATGTCGGAACAAGACGCTGCCCATTTCCTACTTAGGGATTCCTTTGGGAATTGGCAAGTGCAAAGCGAGAAGTTGGGAGGGGCTGGTGCAAAGGTTCCAAACTAGGCTGGCTGCATGGAAGAGTAAGTTGCTTAGCAACGGGGGGCGCCTGATGCTCATCAATTCCACTCTTGCCTCTATGCCTGTCTTCATGATGTCCATGTTCAGGGCTCCGGTTAGCGTCACGAAGAAGCTTGAGAAAATTATGCGCGACTTTTTGTGTAACAGTAGTGGGGATAAGAAGAAATTTCATTTGGTTAATTGGGCCAACTGCTGTGATCATAAAAATAAAGGGGGTCTTGGCATTCGGAGGCTTCGGCTTGTGAACTCCGCTCTCCTTGGAAAGTGGCTATGGTGGATGGGGGATGACAGAGAAAGGGATAAGCTTTGGTGGCAGCTGGTCTCCAACAAGTATGGGGCTGAGGATGAACCGTGGCAGAATCGTTTCAGGGCGAATGCCGAGTTCGCTTGGTGGAAAGAGGTGAGGCGTTGTGCGAATTTCATTAAGGATGGGTCTAGGTTCAGCTGGGGGAATGGCCAACAGATCAGGTTCTGGAAGGATATATGGGTGGGGGACCAGCAGCTACAATTTCAGTTCCCCTTGATTTTTATGCTCTCCGTGGATAAGGATGCGGTCATCTCCCACTTTCGGCAGATGGAGCAGGGCTCCTGGATTTGGAAGATTCCTACCCGACTTGATCTCAGACAATGGGAAGTTGAAGAGCTCTCTTCCTTGATGAGCCTTCTTAGGGGGCTGTCCCCGAACGATAGCAACAGTGATGGTTTGTTGTGGAAGCATTCGACTAAAGGGACCTTTTCCGCCAAATCGCTGTATGATCAGATTTTGAAGGTTGAGAGAGAGAGAGAGAGAGAGAGAGAGAGAGAGAGAGAGAGAGAGAGAGAGAGAGAGAGAGAGAGAGAGAGAGAGAGAGAGAGAGAGAGGGCTAGAGATAGGTGGTGGGGCGGTTTTTGGAGAATCAAGATTCCTCCGAAAATTAAATTCTTCTCGTAGATTGTGGTGCGGGGAAGAATTCTAACTAGGGACCAGCTGGTTAGGAGGAATATCCCGATCAGAAACATATGCCCTCTATGCATGAGAGAGAGCGAATCGGTGTCGCATATCCTTCTCTATTGCTCCTTCGCGAGTACCATCTGGTCTAAGATTTTGGGGCTCTTCAAAGTTCACTGGGTCATGCCGGAGAGACCATTCCAATTGATGGAAATGTGGAAGGGTGCCGAGGTGGAAGGGCTTAGAAAGGAGTTGTGGCCGGCGACGATCTACGCTGCTTTCTGGGCTATTTGGTCTGAGAGGAATGGAAGAGTTTTTAAGAGAAGGGCTATGCTGACGGGGATGGTTCTCTGTCATATCCGGGACTTGGTGGTCAATTGGAATGCCGTTCAGATGTCTGAATTTGAGGATGGGATGCAACACTTTCTAATGCTATGGGACGGATGATCTGGTTTGTTGGTTTCGGTGTCATCCTTGTGGTGGTGCTGTGCGGGGGTTTCGCGTTGCGGCCTGGCTCAGGGTCCCGGGTGAGTTTTTTTGGGGGGCCTTCTTTTTGGGTAGTGTCTTGCTACCTGCATAGGCATGCTCGCTTCTTATTTCTAATATATTAGTTTTGTTATCGCTTCAAAAAAAAAAAAACAATGTAAACACGTGGCACACAGTTAATTAAAAATATGCACACACACACACACACGCAACATCATTATCATGATTTATTTAGTTGGGGGTCTATCTGTTCTGTCCTTAATGCCTTGTTTGCTCAGCAAGTGCAGCACATACTTGCATTGGGAATAAAATTTTTAGAGTGAACATGCATAAAGGGTTTTTTTCTTTTTACTGAGCAAAAAAAAAAAAAAAAGTATTGATCAAATTAGATATTCATCATAAGGAGGCAGTCTATATAAGAGCTTTTACCAAACTTGCCTCATTACCGAATGAACCCAACCGTTACGAAATAAAAAAATGATAGTAAAAATCAAACAAAAAATAACATAAAGTAGTAATTCATTTAAAATTTGGGAGCACTACTCCGTACTTAGTACTTGTAACTAAGCCCTTTTGGTGGGGTTTCTTCCTAACATGATACTAGTTCTAGGGTGGGGTTGGGGGGGAGGGGGGATTACATCTTTATAATGTGTTGTTTTAAGAGGACCACATCAGAACTCACATAATTCTCCAAGCCTATCCTAATTAGAACCATAAATGTGGTCAAGATTAGGAAACAAAACTTACCTATAATCAATTCAAAGTATATCTATACTTATCTTAAACTGAATACAATCTTAAACCCAAAATCGAAGCTAAAACTATCAATTAAAATCGGGCTCTAATAAGAATGGTCATAAACTCCATCCCCTTTAAAAAAGAACCTAGTGCTCAAGGTTCATTTTTGAGACTATGATGATTGAGCATTTATCACAAGTCCTCTTATGTGTATCTAGTCCACTAGATCTTCCTCAATATATTTGTGCTCTCCCATTTCAGATGACGACCCACCTAATTTCCTCAAGAATATTTTGTTAACTGATATGGATCTCATGTACATAACCAGTGTGATAATAGAATAACAGAGGGCTGACTTTATCAATTACATATTTGAGTTGAAAGATGACATCTTAATTATAGAAGGTAAAGATTTAAAAAATAGATATGAAACAGTAATCATATGAACTCAATCAAATGGGTTTTCAATAAAATTCTATTAACCTCATCAAAAACTGAAATAGGGGTCACCAATCACATAAATTCGAATAAAAACTATCAAAATCATTCACCCAAATGAACAGAAAATTCAAAAGAAATATCCATATAAGAAAGGTTTTTTTTTTATTAGAATGAAAATAAATATATAGAAAAATAATAAATGATTCTCCATTAAACTTGCAACTCACTGCAACATGTCCGAAATAATAATCAATAGATGGATGGATCAAAGTGGGGGAATGATTCAATTTGAGATCCAATTCTCCCTAAGTAACTGGATTCATGGATCAATCAATAATTGGTTTGGCAATCGATTGGTCAATTGAGAGAGAGAGAGAAAAAATTACCCTTATAAGCGACAACCTTATCCTTCTTTTTTGATCACTTCTCGTCCCTAGAACGTGAGAGAAGAAAAGTTGCTTTTCATTCTTATATGGGTTTTTTTGGTATTAGGATAAAAGAGTGGGGCCATTTTAATCCCTGCAACAAATGAAATCTCCGTCATCTGCTCCCCGCCAGTGCTCTCGCACCATCCACTTGAAAGAGCAGTTGAAAACTGCTCTCTTAAAGAGACCTAAAATCAGCTCTTTCACTCTTTGAAAGAGTAGAGAACACTTACAACCAGACTCCTATGTTAAACTGCTCTATAAAAGAGCAGAGAGGTGCTCTTTGCTTCAAAAGAGCTAACCCAAACACAGCCTTTAAGTCTTTTAAGTGATCCCATGACTTTTAAATAGCTTCCCTTTATCAGGCCTGCCGTTGGGCCTGTTAGACCTTTCTTTAATTGGCCTTTAAATCTCATCTGTGTTGGGCATTTGACAGTCCTAATCCTGTGTCCAGCAGCTTTCCTTTGGCTTCTTTGGCCTGTTTGTCGGTTAAAGTTATACCTTTAATGCTCCTTTAATAATTGTTGTCAGTAGCTCCGCAACTCCTTTGGATGTGTTCTGCTACTAGTTTTTTTCCCATTTGCGTAAGTTTATTAATAAGCATCATAACAAGCTCCTCTACAGAAGCCGTAATCTTTTTCTTACAGGTCTGCTTTTACCATGTTTAGGGCTGATAAACAGCTCGTAAACAACCGTGATACGCATCAACTAATTCTTCTTCTTCTTCTTCTTCTTCTTCTGTTTCCTCTCTTTCTTTTTCTCCTTCTTCTTCTTTCTCTTCTCAATTTTCTTCTTCTTTGATTTTAGAGTCGCATCACAAATAAAGTTAAAATTGAACTAGGGATTTACAGAATATGAACTGTCTTCCTCAGATGTGTCGTTGCTTCATCCAAACCTTCAATGTTGTATACACAGCTTTGACCTCTTCCTCCTGAAAACCTTACCTATCAGTTAGCACCTCTACAGTCTACTCTCCAATAGCTCAATATGGTTGCGGAATGTTTAGGGATTTGTGGTTGAAATTTTTATGATGTTTTTTTTTCATTTTAATCAATGTAAGATTCAAATATCCATTTACTTGAGGTTGGCTAAAAAATACAGTCAATCTTCATCTTATCCTAGTATTGGGAAGCTGAAAAGATAATTCATACCTGCACATTTTGTTTTTGTCTTCCTTACAGGTTCTTTTGCAAACGCCCAATCACCCTGATTGCTCTTTTCTATTTTATTAATGGACAATAATAAATTAATATTTGGGCTTTTTGAGGCCATGAGAATTAATTTCTTTTTAGTAAATCAAGATGAACATTGATATGAATGATTCTACCATATGTATTCTCCAACTATGTTTCATGATGGTGTCAACTTATCAAGATAGATGACTCTGCTTCCATCACGTATGTGATTCATTTTACTTTTTTGCACAAATAGTTTACTTTAGGAGTTATTTGCAGACCCTCTTACGGCTCTCTTCATAGTTTTTGTGGTGGCTTCCCTTTTAGATGTAATACTAAAACCAAAACACATAAATTGGTATCAGTAAATTACTATAGTCTTGAATACTATAAGAATATGAATATGTATTTATTTATATGAATATAACTATTTATTCAGCAAATACGTTGACTTGATATGTGTTGATTTTCTGTTACGATGGATCAACGAAGCAATAGCTGGCCCAATAGCAAATATTGTATTGTTATGAAGTGGGCAGCGGATAGGCTGCATTAATATTCTTATCAGAGGCAAATTAAATTAAAGAACATTAAAAACAGAATTTTAGAATTATCTGAGAGCCACTGAGAATATCCAAGTTCCCCCCTTGCTTTTTATCGAAGTCCCCCCCCCTACTTTTTTCGGATCCAGACAAATACTATTAGGATTTATTTGTTATTGTATTTCTCACATTTTTTGTATTACTCTGCATGACATACTGTTGATGACCATCACAAGTGTAGAATTAATACTTACAGTTACCATATGATAAAACTAGTATCACGACGTGGATCTTAGTCTGCCTTTTCTATTCACAGGTTCACATATGTATGTCGAGAGGAGAGACATTTCCTAATCTTCATGGGCAGCTTGATGTGACTGGGCTGGCTTTCCAGATATTTGACGCTCCATCAAGTTTTTCTGTAAGTCTTATCTGTTGTTTTGAAATGATTGCTATTTTTAAAGTGATTTCTTTCATCAGTAGTTTTTCTCACCGTTCTCATTCCGTAGGATAAAAAAATGCTTTTTTGCGACAATAGGTAGATCAGTGCATAATATGGATCGTGTCTTTTTGTGCTGTAAAAAAGCGATTAATTCTTTTTCAAAGGAAGCAAGTAGAGCAACTTATACTACTTGCTTCCTTTGAAGGCATGCTTATGGTTATATCGATCTGCTTTTTTGCGACAATAGGTAGATCAGTGCATAGTATGGATCGTGTCTTTTTGTGCTGTAAAAAAGCGATTCTTTTTCAAAGGAAGCAAGTAGAGCTACTTATACTATGCAGATCATCTTTTTTGAATGCATGCTTGTGGTTATATCGGTCTGCTTTTTATGATTACAAAAAAAATCAGGCGGTATAAAATTACTTCTGCAGTGACCTGAATAGGGGTGTCAATGGGCCGGGTGTTAATGTGCCTGATTCTTTTATCAGGCCTGAAGCCAGGCCCAAATTTGGTCCGACTAGTAATTAGGCAAGGCGAGGTTCCGGTTGGGATTTAATTTAGTCTGCCTGAGTCTGGCTCGAAGTAAACCCAGCCCCAATAAATTTAGGCTGGGTTTGGGTTTGGATTGAATTTCGACCAACTTTGGTGCCAAGTTTCAAGGTTGGATCACGCCAGCCTATTTACACACCCTTTAGCAATGCCTGACCGGCTGTGCTGTCTAATCTGGTCTCTGTCCATTTACATAATTGGGCCTAGCCCAACTCAATTATTAAGCGGACCAAAACTGATGGGGACATCAACCGGTACAACTATGAATAAAAAGTGCAAGAGGAAAATTCAAAGCTCCGAAACATCTCAAAGGACCAATGTGTACACATGCGACATGTGAGAAGATCCAACACTTAGTAGGCACGCACGTGGGGATTGAAAGGGAAGGAAAGTTGTCATTATATGACGAACGTCTGTGACCAAAGACATCCGTGACGAAGAACGTCCGTGACTAAGAACATTCGTGATTTAGACCCCAAAGTTACACACCAAATCTATGTGCTCATCTGGAGAAGCCACACAACTTAACATTCATAACTAGCCACAAAAGATCAAGCATATAATCACATAATGGTCCGAAAAATATAGCACAACGGAATGTAAAGCGTAAAATAAATCTCCATTTAATATAAAGCAATATGAACCATTAAAAACTGAATTAAAATTATTAATTAACTACTCGTAAACTAAATGGAATCAATAATCCATCTCTAACTCAACTAAGAAGTCTTGATAATCTTCAAGTAAAGGTCTAAATGAAATATGGAAATAAAATAGTCTAGCTCTCCAAAACTTATATCAATTTCTAACGCTCAAAACCGTCTTTGTTCAAGTCCCGGTTAGCGTTATAAATCTCCTCATCTATGTCCTACTTCCTTGTAATCAAATCGTTTCTTGGCCATCCCATTGTAAATAATGAAGATGTGAGTTTAAAAGAACTCCGTATGGGTCAGCAATAGGATCTCTAATACAAGAAATTTGTATGCACGCCTTATATGAACAATAATTCAATAATAGATAATGTGAAACAATGAGTAATAAAATCATAACATACAAGAGCAATATAAGGTCATAAACACGAATTTTTATTGGTGTATAACATTGTGACTTGTTCATGTCTCTATCCTAGTTTTCAGTGTGGTTTTTTCATGATTATTAATAAATGCAATGCAACATGAATCTCATGCATATGATCATGAATTATCTTTGGTCTGTCGTCTCAATCTTCACCCTTATCGTACATCAATTGATCACGTGGCTTCTACAGGACTTTCACCCTTTTGTACATCGGACACATATGTCACCATATCATATCATAGATTACTTATCCATTGGATTCGAGCTGGTTACGGCATGCAATGATAATCTCCTTAACATATTCATTAATGCTTGTATCCATTATATCTTCATTAGGTATTTCTCTTCCTTTCCTATCATCATATATCATTTACTTTAATTAGTAGATTTATGTAACGATTGAGATTTTTTGTCATTTAATCCTTAATTATTTGCTAGATTTGTATTATGATTAGTTGATCGATTTGATGCATGTGATTAGTTGTTACGCATGAATGTAATGCTTACTTTATTTAATAATGACTCATGATAATTAATTGTTCCAATTAATATTACCCTAAAAGCCTTTAATATGTGTTAGTAATAATTGGGTTCGTTTAGTAATGTTTAATGAACTTTTAAAATATGTTAGTAAACTAACTAAAGACCCAATAACTAATTAAAGACCCATTAAGTAAATAAAGGCCCATAGAATTACTGAAGACTCATGTAGGAAATTCTAAATAGAGTTAGATCTTAAATAGGAAACTTTAAAGCATTCTAAATAGAGTTAGATATTAAATAGGAAACCTTAAAGCATTCTAAATAGAATTAAAAATAAAATAGGAAATCATAAAGTATTATAAATATAGAGATTAAATTCCAGAATTTTTATATAACTCTTATTACCTAATAACCCTAGAGTTTTCGGTTTGAAGGCTTAAGAAGAACGTGAGAGGAGTTTACGATGCGACCGAATTTCGGATTAGAGCTTCGGATTGAATCAAGGAGATGAATTACGTCAATTTTACGCGAAGACTAGAGGTATGGAGAAATCATGTTGAGATTAATCGGAAACGTAGATAACACAAAAATAAAATAGGAATTAAGGTTATTTCATTTAATTAATATTCTTCATATTAGATTGTTAAATTTTTATGTTTAATCGCGGGTTTTTGATGGTACACAGGGTTTCGTGATTGATTACGAAATTATGCGTAATCCGAGAATCCGTGTAATCTAGAATCATGCCCGTAATCCGTAATCTGCTCCTAGAATCTAGAATCGTTCAATCTAGAATCTCGTAATCCGTAATCATGCTTAGAATCCAGAATCTGTTTAGAATCTAGAATCTGTCCAAAATTCAGAATTTGTTAAGAATTTCATAATTGTCTGAAATGCAAGCAATGAATTTATATGTTTAATCATCATGCTTAAAGGTTTATTTGTGTTCATTATTGTTTTATTTCTTAGAATCCATGCAAGCTAGGATGTTTGATTTACACAACATGAAACAAGTAGGAATCGATAGATATTACATATTTATGATGTGTTAAGCCTAAACAAGTGAAAAAGTTACTGCATGATCAATTGATTTCCAGTTTTTCTATGCATGTACATTCATCGCATTCATAAAAGTGAAAAGATACGTTTACGACATGACACATAAAAACAAAATATTTCTATGATTATGATAGAATTCCTATGGGCTTATGCTAAAGGAATTAACATGAATAAGAATGACAAGTAATAAAAGTTATGCATCCATGCATTAATGATAAGACTGAAGAGATGGAGGTCTTTAATTTTAAGCTTACTACTTAACTGAAGAGAAGTTATGTGAAGGTTCACGTAGATACTAATCGAAGGATCAGAGAAGATTAGGATAATGATTAAGAAAGAGATAACTATGTCCATTATGTATGTCGATTCCTAAGCATTAAATGCACAATTAAAAATAGCGACACATGAAATTAGGGTAGAGACCCAAGCCATAATGCTTATTTAGATTTAATTCTATGTTTCAGTTTCATTTTATTGCTTTACATATTCTTTATATCACATATTATATTTCTGTTATTGTTTGATTTTATGAGATGATTTGAGTTGTGGACCTTTTCTATTAGTCTCATCATGTCTGGTCCATACTAGTTTATTTGGTAAATTGACCTATTGTTTGAGATTCCAGGGAGTACAACTATACATGGAGAGGATAAAGTAGATGCGTCAATGATTGATGGAAATCTAGATTTGAGCGAAGAAGGATTTGAAGTTTAGTTTATAGGTTTTTCTTCATGCATTAGGAAAGATCTTAAGATGTTTATTTCAGATTATTTTTACGAACAAGTTCATGTTAATGATGGATTATGCTTGATTTCGGTTTTATTTAATTTAAGGAGTAAGCATACAATATGGTATAATAGGTTGTTATCTCATAATTTAGTATTGTTCTCATGATGATATAAAAAAAAATAAAATTTATGCGTGCACTCTTAATAGTTATTTTTCCGTTGCGTTAGATATCAAAATCCCAAGGACCCATCATGATCCACTAGGGATCGTAAGTTAGAGTTAGAGAACGAGAGTGAAAGAGAAGGTGAAGTGAGAGCTTTTATTTATAAAAAAACGAGGGGGATTTCCCATGCATAGAGAAAAAGAAAAAGAAAAATAGAAGAAAAAAGAAAGGTAAAGAGATTGAGGTACCTACTTTTGGCTTCATAAATTTGAATTTTTTTTCTTTATTGATCAAGATTATACAAAGTTTGTTAGATTTTCAAGATCTTCATTAGCCCTTTCAAATCTTTGTTAAAAATTTCAAAATACCGATTCAAGAATCCTTGCAAACCTTCAAGATACCTTTAGAAATCTATTAATATTAAGAGTTCCAAATTTCTCATTAAGACTTTTTAAAAAAGCTTTTTCAAGAATTCTTTTCAAGATCAAGATTTTAAGGATTTTTTTTTTTCCAAATGCTTTTCAAGAAGATTATTAAGAAGACTCATTTTCAAAATTTATAAAGGCCCTTCAAGAAATTGAGAAACTAATCGAGATATTGTTCAAGAAAAGCAAGAAAAATCAAGAAAATCATAAGTTATGAAAAATCATAGGATTTTTAATGCTAGGAATAGGTATCATGCTGGGGGTGAGGTTAATTCCTTTTCGAATATTGAAAGAGGTGTTTGTAAAATTGAATATGACATGTTTATTTTATTTTATCTTTGAAATTTAATCACTATATGTTAGATTTATAGATTCCATGTACTTTCAATTCTTTGTTACTTAAAGATTAATTATAGAATCATATAATTATCCATATATGTTCATGCTACATAGAAATTACTTAAATATTATGCTCAATGCTCATGTTATAAAAACTGTGGACATCCAAATAATGAATATGATTCCCATGTTTACTTATTATGTTTAAGCTATATATAAATTAACAAAGGTTACAATTAATATTTATGATATTAGTTGTTCACACATCAAATTGATAAATACGGACTTCGTATTAATGAACTATAAAATTTATAATGGACTAAATAAGTGAAATATTGCATGATGTTTTACCAAGATTTTTGCATCATAATTGTGCATCTCATAAACACATGAAAGCGAAAAGATTCACGTTCAAACAAGACCAAACCATGTCACAATAAATGAAATAAATACCATGAATGTTTATGAGTAGACTCAAATTGTGACGTCCCCAATTTCACACACCGGATCAATGCTCTCACTTGGAGACATCACACTATATCACATCTCCATGATCTTATATAAATCAATTATTCCATAAAGATCCGCATATAAACGCAACGGAAAAATAACTATTAAAAGTGCACGCATAAATTTTCTTTTTATTTATATCATCATGGGAGTAATACTAAATTATGAGATAACAACCTATTATACCATATTGTATGCCTACTCCTTAAATTAAATAAAACTCAAATCAAGCATAATCCATCATTAACATGAACTTGTTCATAAAAATAATCTGAAATAAACATCTTAGATCTTTCCTAATGCATGAAGAAAAACGTATAAACTAAACTTCAAATCCTTCTTTGCTCAAATCTAGATTTCCATCAATCAGTGACGCATTTACTTTATCCTCTCTATGTATAGCTGTACTCCCTGAAATCTCAAACAATGGGTCAGTTTACCAGGTAAACTGGTATGGACCAGACATGATGAGACTAATAGAAAAGGTCCGCAACTCAAATCATCTCATAAAATCAAACAAAACAGAAATATAACATGTGACATAAAGAATAAGTAAAGCAATAGAATGAAACTGAAACATAGCATTAAATCTAAATAAACATTATGGCTTGGGTCTCTACCCTAATTTCATGTGTCGCTATTTTTAATTGTGCATTTAATGCTTATGAATCGACATACATAATGGACATGGTTATCTCTTTCTTAATCATTATCCTAATCTTCTCTGATCCTTCGATTAGTATCTACGTTAACCTTCACATAACTTCTCTTCAGTTAAGCAGTAAGCTTAAAATTAAAGACCTTCTCCATCTCTTCAGTCTTATCAGTAATGCATGGATGCATAAATTTTATTACTTGTCATTCTTATTCATGTTAATTCCTCTAGCATAGGCCCATAGGAATTCTATCATAATCATAGAAATATTTTGTTTTTATGTGTTCTGTCGTAAACGTATTTTTTCACTTTTATAAATGCGATGAAGCATAGAAAAACTGGAAATCAATCGATCATGCAATAACTTTGTCACTTGTTTAGGCTTAACACATCATAAATATATAATCTCTATCGATTCCTACTTGTTTCATGTTGTGTAAATCAAACATTCTAGCTTGCATGGATTCTAAGCAATAAAACAATAATGAACACAAATAAACCTTTAAGCATGATGATTAAACATATAAATTCATTGCTTGCATCTTAGACAATTATGAAATTCCTAACAAATTCTGAATTCTGGATTCTGAACAGAATCTGGATTCTAGAAAGATTCTGGATTCTAAATGATTCCTAATTCAATGATTCTGATTCTAGATGATTCGATTCAATGCATTCTAGATTCTATACAGATTTTGATTCCGATGATTTGGATTCATTCCATATCATTTTAATTTTCATTGCATCTTATTTCAATTTTTATTTGTTATTGTTTCTGTGATTTTGATATCTAACTCCCTACTCTAGCCTGTTATTTGACGCATGACGGTACCCTAAACTACGTGAATGCGATGATTGATTTTGCCGAAATTAAATTAAACAATAAAATTTGCAAAATATAACGAATACCTCAGGCTTTCGTAGTATTCCATGGGAGAATCATGCATAATTCAGGCAGGGTTCAATCCGGGCGTTAGATCCGTTAGGTTGCAGCGTGGATCGTTCCTAGAGATAAGACTCTAGAATTTCAGATTAAGGTGCTCACAATGCAATGATGGAATCTCTGGTTTGGGTTATTTTGATATGATTTGGGCTTAACAGTCTGATGGAGGCTACGGTTGTTGAATCGGATTGATTCAATGGTTTAAGGAAAACTAGGGTTTAGGATCTCAAAAGGGATGATGGCTGAATTAAGGTTGTAGGATCACACAAGCAAAGATAATAAGAGATAGATAGGTAGATAGAAGATAGATTTTCAGGCTTCACACCCTTGGCTTCGCACCAAACCCTTCTCGGGAAGAAGAATCACTCTCCGTATAGGCTCATCTCAAGCACACAAGCAAAAACTCTTTTCATTAATCATCAACTAATTACATTGTTCACTTAAGGACCTTATATAGGAGCCCTTTTAATAAAAGAAAACCTAAAACAAATAATAAATAAAAGACAAATAAACCCCTTAGACAAAATTCGAAACTAAACTTCTAAAACAACTAAAACAACCCGACACGATTTCGATCGATCAAAATTGAAAATCGTTTGATCGAAATTGAATTTCGATCGATCGAAACTGAAAATCGTTCGATCGAAATTGAAAATCGTTCGATCGAAATTCTCATATACATAAAATATCGCCATTGACATTTTGATTGATCAAATTTTAATTTTGATTTTTCTGTGCTCCTTCAATTTTCAAAATTTCATCTTTCGCTTAGTTTTGATTTCCATTCCGCTTCTTCCGACGTCGGTATACACGAAAAGGTCCATATCCAAAGTCTACGATGTCGGCGTCCCTGTCAAATCTCCCCGACTCAAAATGTTTCATCACCGATGAAAACACGCATGAAATGAATCCTGACACTCGGTGACGTATGAGCATCATCTCGGTCCATAGTAGAGGGTCGTACCTAGTAAACCTCTCCTTGATAAGCCCAATGACCCGGCTCGCCAAGCCACTCTTCCAAATACTTTTGAAGTTTCGCATCGACTCTCTCGGACCCGAAAGAATTCGTCCCCAATGAAGCGTGATCGTGATATCGACCGGGAATACGGAAACTCAAGCGACGAACTCTCTCATGATTGGCCCATGCACTCTCGGTAGTCGACTCGCCAACCCTCTGCATCTCATAGACCAGAAATTTTCGGCCGCAGGTGAATGCCACAAGACTATCCTAAATTTCCTCCATTATCTCTTGTTTCTGCCTGCTTGGATAGGGAAGTGGTATTGGTTGCAAAGTTGGGATGAGATCGTGAATAAGAGGCGGTTCGAAAGGATTGCAAGGTGATGGGGTTGAGCCCAGAGAAGGAACTAGGCCTTCCACATTGAATGCAGAGCTGACCTAGATCCAGTGTAAACTCGAGAACATATGCAGTAGGTCCGCTCCTTGCCACAATTCTAAAAGGTCCAGTGCCGTGGGCCTGGAGATCCTTTACGACTCCCGATGGGAATCGTTCAGGCCTCTGACCTGAACCACCACATAATCATTCAATTGAAATTTCATAAAAGCCATAGGTAACTGCATCGATATTTTGAGAGCTTCATTGCATAAATTAATTTCAAACTTAATTTCGGCATGCAATGCGGAATGATACTCAAAAGATGACTCACGATAAGACTTGGAATGCATAGCAGTACGCAACTTGAGACTATGGTGTGCACGTGTATCAATGGACTCGATACTCTCATGTGCATGCGACGCTAACGACTCACATGTAGCGGCCTGTATCAACACTGGTGGCTCATGTGCAGTGGACTCGACCAACACTAGTGACTCATGTGTGATCAAATCAAGGGACACTAATGACTCATGTGGACTCGATCCAACGGATTTCAATAACTCATGGGTAAGTGACTTGATTGGTTCGTGTGTGCTCGGTTCGACCAAATTTAAAGATTTAAGTGCACATGACTCTACCACCAACAAGGACTCGTGCACAATTGGCTCTACGGGCTCTAACAAATTGTACGTAGGTGACTCGAACGAATCGTGCAAGGGTGACTCAACATTACTACTCACAAGGGAATCAGGAGCCCTTTTGACATAAACTAGACTCTCTTTAGCTTCCTCAATCTCCTCTTCACTCATCACGGTTCTAGGGTCATACACTTCCTCTTCTACTTTCATATTTTCCGGCTCCTTAAAACTCTCCCGTTTAATCAATAAATTCGGAGTGGAAAATTGTGTGGAGCATTAGTAAGCAAAGTGTCCGAACCCTTGACACTTAAGACAATCAGGACACTTGTCTGTCTTGGGTTTTAAAATTCGTAAAAGATGACGGTGTGTGAGAGAAACATAATTCTCGATAAGTCGCTCCCTCATATCTTCTCCTTGTGTGATGGGCTTACGATGAGCTAAGTCACGTAGAAGCTCAACATTAGTCCAATAGGTTTTGGCACTATCCTCAAACTTTGTTTTCGCTAACCTAACTTTGTACTCATTCGGTATGCCATACCAATCAAAATACTCTTCCACTCTAGATAACCATTCCACGAAGGTTTTGGGGTTTAGCCATCTCTCAAAACATGGAACTTCATCTATTCCCGAATAGATTTTAGAAACTTTTCGGCGTGATTGTACTCGGGTTCACGTTGACAAGGGTATCCCCTAACTCTAGTCTCATCATGACTTTTGGGACTTTGCCAAGATTTTGGTGTGTAGCGGTTTCCTCGTTCGGCTAGCATCCTTTCAGGACGGGTAACGAATTTATGGTGACGTGCAAGTGACTCATTCATGATGCTTGTCACAAACACAACTTAGACACAATTCTATTGGCCACACAACAATTGAGGAATTTTAACAAACACATGACGTGCACACAAATGAAGACACAAATGACATGACATCAAAGACATCGAAATGACATGTACATGTGACTCAAAATGAATAACGACTTTTGTCGAACACAAGACGCGCAATGATGAATACAAATGACATAAGATTCCATTGAATTAAAATGACATGCACATATGAACCAACAATGAATGGAGACTTTTATCAAACACTAGATGTGCACAAATAAAAATTGAAATAAGATGCAATGAAAATTAAAATGCTATGGAATTAATGTCACATCAATATGCCCTAACCTACAACCTAGGGCTCTGATACCAAAACTGATGCAGGACGGTACCCTAAACTAGGTGAATGCGATGATTGATTTTGCCGAAATTAAATTGAATTAAATTAAACAATAAAACTTGCAAAATATAACGAATGCCTCAGGCTTTCGTAGTATTCCATGGGAGAATCACGCATAATTCAGGCAGAGTTCAGTCCGGGCGTTAGATTCGTTAGGTTGCAGCGTGGATCGTTCCTAGAGATATGACTCTAGAATTTCAGATTAAGGCGCTCACAATGCAATGATGGAATCTCTGGTTTGGGTTATTTTGATATGATTTGGGCTTAACAGTCTGATGGAGGCTACGGTTGTTGAATCGGATTGATTCAATGGTTTAAGGAAAACTAGGGTTTAGGATCTCAAAAGGGATGATGGCTGAATTAAGGTTGTAGGATCACGCAAGCAAAGATAATAAGAGATAGATAGGTAGATAGAAGATAGATTTGCAGGCTTCACACCCTTGACTTCACACCAAACCCTTCTCGGGAAGAAGAATTACTCTTCGTGTAGGCTCATCTCAAGCACACAAGCAAAAACTCTTTTCATTAATCATAAACTAATTACATTGTTCACTTAATGACCTTATATAGGAGTCCTTTCAATAAAAGAAAACCCTAAAACAAATAATAAATAAAAGACAAATAAACCCCTAAGACAAAATTCGAAACTAAACTTCTAAAACAACTAAAACAACCCGACACGATTTCGATCGACCGAAATTGAAAATCGTTTGATCGAAATTGAATTTCGTTCGATCGAAATTTCGATCGATTGAAACTGAAATTCGTTCGACTGAAATTGAATTTCGATCAATAGAAATTGAAAATCGTTCGATCGAAATTCTCATATACATAAAATATCGCCGTTGACATTTCGATTGATCGAATTTTAATTTCGATCAATTGATTTTTCTGTGCTCCTTCAATTTCCAGAATTTCATCTTTCGCCTAGTTTTGATTTCCATTCCGCTTCTTCCGACGTCGGTATACACGAAACGGTCCATATCCAATGTCTACGATGTCGGCGTCCCCGTCATTATTCCTTTGAACGGTTTAAATCCTTTGAGCCTTAAATTATTCAAACCCCGGAAAGGAGTCGAGAGACTACAACAAGATTGTCGCTTGGTGCCCTGAACTAGATCGAAACTAGAGTCTATCTTTAGACCAATTTTATCAAGAAAATCATATGCTAACGGACGCTAAACCGGATCAAACAAATTGTCTTAGTAAAATTATTGAATATTTTTATGTGTTTGGAAAAATTTTCTTAAATTTCCGCTGCTCAATTAAATCTTAAATCAATCTCCATTTGCATAATTAGGGGTTCAGTGTTTGTCTTGCACAAAAAACACTTGGCCCTACGGGGCCTAACCTTGATTGAACCAGGCTGAACAGGGTCATAGGCTAATCCGGCGCATTGACACCCCTAGACTTGAAGCATACTCTGGCTTTTCTTTTTCAGGCTAATTTTTGTGTGATAACATTTAAGCGTTATATGTCTGAAAGTTAAATTGAATCATTGCCTTGTCCTTTGTGCCAATTTTATGCCTTGTGTTCACTTAATTGTACTGGTGTCGTACTAATTCCTTGTCTTCCCAAGTATCGTTTTATATAGGCATAAATGCTCGGTATGCCTGATACTATGTTGCTTAAGTTTCTGAAGTGAGAAGAATTTTGGGTGTTTTGAGCTTCTTGTTTATGTGATCACAATTCATCACTCTATGTTCAGAAGTTTAAAATCGGATCGTTATTTATGCATTTATGAATTGGTATTTACAAACAGTTGGTTCCTTTAATAGCTCCTTGCTTTACCAGTATTATGATGATTGTTTTCCTGATATGAGACTCCTGGATGGTGGATCACCTGTTTATCCATTGTCTCCTGGTCAAGGAGAACTGGTAGCAATTCTTCAGCACTTAGTGATGGAATGCATTTTTCTAGATTTACGTGCGAAACTTGTCACTGGATGGTTTTTTTACCATTTCCCACCCAGGGCCGCCTGCTTTGAAGCCTTCTACCAATTGTCGTTTTGGGTAATTTGGCAGGAGAGCAACAATTGGGACTTCAACAATGTTAAAGCAAATAGCTCTTCAATCTTTGTCCAGGTGAAAGGTATGATATCTGTCTTTGACCAAGGTTTCAGAACTCAGTTAGTTCTAAAAACTTGACCACTACCAAAACCAATTCATATCACCGAAACTGAGTCCATTTCGCTAATTTTTTGGACCACAATTGAGTCGAGCAAGAAAAGGTGACTTACGTTATGTGCATACATTCACTATTATTATTAAATTTTCTTTTTTTGGCAAATGTATACGTTAAACAATCCAACAAGCCCTACCGAATGTCATGGTAATTACGCTTTGAGCTAATCACAATAGGTACGATCATCGAGTCATTCTTTTCGTGGCACCCACTAGTATGATTGGAGATGCTGTTTTATGACCCAAAAAATACATGATGGAGATGTTGTTTTAGATTTTTCTTTTTCAGAAATGATCTAACAATGCTACCTTGCTCCATGTGGCACCCAAAATATGCTTTGACTGCCATGTGGATGTTGGAATATGGTGAGGGTACTCCGGCTCCCCCCCCCACAAACACACGTGTGTGTGCGGACTCTGTTTGTGTGTGTAGTGTTTTCACGCTGCACACGTGCAATTTGGGTTATGCGTGGCACCCAATTCAAAGATCGGGTGCCACGTGCACATGCAAGGGGTCAATCACCGACCGTTCAAAAAAATTAAAAATAAAAAGTGAATTAACATGGTTGATTTTGTAGTCAAAAGTTGAAAATTTTCAAAGGAAAAAATTTGGGCAAAAAGCCAAATCTGACTTGTGATTTGTAGGGCAAAAAAGTCTATTTTTTCTTTTTTAACCTAGGGGAATGGCTGAATCCTTAGAGGATGTCGTGTAACACACGATCACGTGGCACATGATCTGGCGTGCGTGTATAGCGTGCCCAAGGTTGCACACACACGCACGCACCATCCATGCTATATGTACACACACAAACACACACTACTTATAGTGAGTCAAACTTATTTCTATAACTTTTTGTTTTGACAATTTTTGTGCTTAAAATATCCCTACTTAACTCATCTATCCCTACACTCTTCCTGTCTACCCTTATCCTAACATTAAGGAAACTATCTCCTACTCAAAGCAAAAGGGAAAGTAGATGATTGAGGCGCTCTAACGCGGGACGGAGACCCTAAAATGCGGAATATGATTTTTATGCAGATTTTGCCGAAATTAATGAAATTAAATCAAGTTTAATTCCAAAATTATCTTTGATACCTTTAGGGTTTTGCAGAATTCAGATGAATAGATCACACGAGATCCAGGTAGGGTCCAGTCCAATGCGCAAGTACTTTTAGAGTCGAGGCAAGATCAGCCTAGAGATAGGACTCTAGCTTTTCCAGGATTAGGCGCTCGCTTGCGGTCTGATGTGGATTCACGGATTCCAAATTAGGTTGTAAAAGGGAATTAGGGTTTGTAAAATGTTTATGGCTGCTAGATCGGTTTATGGTTTTGGAAAGGGTGTTGGCTTTGAGAGGTTTAGGGTTTCACAAGGGTTTAGGGTTTTGGGGATGACAAGGAAGAAATCAGACTATGGTTTAGAAAACAAACACAGATCGAAAGATAGCAAATATAAGAGATCACGCAAGTTGAAGACAATAAATCAGAAGATATATGAGAATCATTCCCTTGGTCTCACACCAAACCCATCTCAGGCAGTGATTACTCAAGCATAAAAGCATTCAATAAAACACAAAAAGGAAGTTCTCGCATGAAATCCTGTCTGACGGGCTCGCTTGCGCGAGTTTTATCATCGCTCGAGCGAGTTTAAGTGATCGTCACGATGCTCATCGCGATGCGCTGCGATGCTCGCCGAGCGATTTTGGTACTCCCATGAGAGGTTCGCCTTCTCCTCGCGTGCGACGTCGCTCCGCGCGAGGGTTCGTCGTTCTCCTCACGTGCAGCGTTGCTCTTCTCGCGGTTTGTGTCTGTTCCTCCTCTGAGGCTACGGTACTCGGGCTTCCTCTACGCTTCTTCTGATGCCGATAGAACCGGTGCGGTCCGAATCTAATGTCCATGTAAGTGGCGTCCCCGTCACGCTGCCATAAATCCATCAACACCAAAGTAGTAGAGACCTCGTTCAAATTCATGTCAGAAGTCTGCTCGTAGTGAGGTCTTAGAGCACACAATGAGTAGGGAAAGATGTCACTGAGTAATTTGAAGACTTTGTAAGTCTACTAACAGATAACAAATTGGATTGAAAATTTGGACCCTGCATCACATGGGAACGAGTAAGATCAGCTGACAGTGGAACACTACCCTAAATAGATAAAGGGGTGAAGGAACCATCACCAATACGCACCTGCCTAGGAGATGGAGGAAAAATGGAAGAAAATAAGTGGGACTCACTCGTCATTTGATCAGACACTCAGGGCAAGGAGATGTAGATGACGTTGACATAGCTGCTGACTAGGAAGATGAGGTATCTTGCGCATTAGCTAAAGTAGGCTCTGGATCTTGAAGATGTCCACACAGGTCAACAAAGCAGGTAGATCATGTGGAGGCTCAACAACAGTAATCTCATTAGAGTAGGTGGCCTCAGAGGAACCAGATCCATAAGCATCGACAACATGTGTAGTAGAAGATCCCTGGAGTGGAGGAAAGCCAAGATACTTATAACACTTAGAGCGGTCATGCCCTGCTTGAGAACAAACATTGAGAGGATCTCCTCGACCTCCATGACCACCAATACAGCCTCCACGATCTCCACGGCCTCCAAGACCCCCACGCCCCCTGCCCTGAGTGTCTAAAGCAAGGGATGTATGCTCTGTATGAGTAGAGGAACAGGGAACAATAAGTGTATGACGTCACTGGTCACCATCAGTCGCCACATAAATAGACTGAAATGGAGGAAGGGGCTTAGAAGCTAAGATCTGATCTCTAAGGTGCTCAGACTCGGGTAGAAAGCGCATCAAGAAACAATAAATCTGCTGGCGCTCTTAACGACGAGAAACAATCTGGGATCTCTCACCCGAGTACTCAAATGGGGGCTCATACTGATCGCCACTCTAGTGCAGGTTACTGTGCCTTTTTTGCTGGCAATCTTGTGGTGTGGAAAAGTAAAAAACAAGTTGTTCCCAAGTCTAGTGCCGAAAGTATAGAGCTATGGCTTATGATACTTGTGAGCTTCATTGGCTACATTCTCTCCTCACCGAGCTTGGTTTTTCACCATCCCTTCCTATGCCTCTTCATTGTGATAACCAAGGTACCATTGATATTACTGGAGATTCAATTTTTCTTGAGAGAACTAAACATATTTGTAAAGACTCGATTTCTTTTTTGTTTATATATGATAATTACCGTGTGCATGCATTGTAATATATGTTTTTATATATTAATTTGTGATACTTAATGCTTAAGTAATTTAATTAATGAGTTTAACATCAATTCACACATAAATAATATATATTACATTATTTTAACAAATGTGCATGGTATGCCAAGTGGTTAGAAGCTTTGGTTGTAATGTAAGAGGTTCAAACCTTCGTAGGAGCATATATGGTTTTATCTTATAAGCTTATATACATTATTATTTAGTGTTTGTGTGTAACATAGTATACTATCCTTTAAACTTTTTAAATGTAGAAAATTGAGATACGGTGGTAGAATAGTAAAATAAAATATTAAAAGAATCTTGGGAAAATTTAGATTTCTTATCTTATAAGCCTCTATACCCTACTACATGATACTGGTCTAATATAAGATAAATTCTACAAAAGTTAGTTAGAGAAGAAAGTGGAATACAATGGTGGATTTGATTATTATAATAGAAACCCTAAAGCTTTTGTCCTATATACTTTTTTTCTTTTAAAAATACAACTTTACCTTTTTGCTTAATAAAAATTCCTTTATACCCTTTTGCATTAAAAAACTTGAGAGAGAGAGAGAGAGAGAGAGAGAGAGAGAGAGAGAGATTTTTAAAAATTCATTAAAGACTTTGAATTTTCTCAAGGATTTGGAAATGTAGACGGTTAGATTCACTCTGGAGATTTTATTCTCTTCTTCAAAAGGTATGTATTTAATATTTTTTTCTTTTAAAAATAATTAGAAAGAGCTAGATTTAAATCTCTTTAGGTTAAATAAATTAAATTTTATTTTGATTGGATTTAAATTTATTTTTGGCTTAAATTATTTTTAGAAGTTATTTTACTAAGAAAAGTATTTTTCAATTCTCGTTAATATGTATTAATGATATTTTTATTTTTATTTAATTAAAGAGGCCGAGTCTAAAACTTATTTTAGATTTAAATAAAAGCGAATTCTATTTTTTATTCAATAAGGGAGATTCTATGTTGGTTGTGGTTAAGGATTGTATTGTAATCGTTCAATCAAAGCATTACGGATACGATTCTCTAGAGATATAGGTATGATAAAATCATGATTTCCTTGCTTTAATATTCTAAATATCTAGTAACGATTATTAATAACGGCCAAAATTGAATAAGTGATGATTATGATGTGATGCTCTATTGTTTCCTTGTCTATGTTTCCGATGATTACTTTGTTACATGCTAATTTCTACACATACTTGATATGCAGTTTCATTTGGACAATTAAAATATGAAACCATGATGTAAATCTCGAAATAATAAAAGATATAAGATGTTAATTTGTACGGTGATTGATTAGAGCATCATGAGAGTTCACATGCCATTGCATATCATAAAAGAGAAAAAATTGAAGATTGATGAAATGATGAATATTTATGAGAAACTTTGGTTTCAATGATATGTTAATGTTATGAATGATATGAATCAAACAAATCGTTTGCATGCATCACGAGCATATGAAACAAATGAACTTATGCGGTCAGTCATTGCATGCCGTAGCCAGCTCGGATCCACTGAATGACTAGAGATCTCAGTCTCGAGGAGAAAATCTTATGATGCGTAGGTACACAATGTCATGATGTTCATGCTTGAACATACATTTCATTGAAACTTGAAATACTACACATGAAAGAGTAATGAATGATAGAACTATGATTGATGAACATGAATCAGGATAATGAACACGACTCATATTTCATGATTAATATATTGTCAAAATGCTTTGATGAGTTAGAATTGTATGAACTTTCATGTTTTGCCTTGTTTATGATATTGTATGCACACTTTTGTCATGATGCACACACATACACTTTCCCATTTATGTACATGCATTGATGAACGTATAGGATGTTGAGCCGGATTACATGTCTGGTTCATACAAGATTATTTCTTCTACCATTCTCTTTGGGTGGCCAGAAGAGACATGTAACGGAGATGGTGGTGTTTGGGTACACAATGATGTCATTGCCGATGATTAGACGATGGATGGAGGAGATGATGACTTTGAGCCATAAACTTATAGGAATGTTATGGATTTATATTTTGCACATTTAGTTGATTAGATTTATGATCGATGGATTTTTAGTAGTTTCATTAGCTTTAGTCATTTCAGTTCTTTGGACTTTTATTATTAGGAACTTGATTATTAGTTTCTTAGTTAATTATGAAGTTATTTGGTGAATTATTGAACTTAAATGTTATTTAATGCTTTTCGATATTTGGGCACGCATAAGGATTGGAGATTATTATTTAGTTTTCGCGTTATGTGATTATTATTTAGTTTTCGCGTTATGTGATTATTATTTAGTTTTAATGGATTACTTTGGTAAGTGCGCAATATGATGCTATGATCATTAATGATTTATGTAGGTGATGACCTAGGATCTTTTGATTAGCAGTCATGAGATTTGGAGTCATCACAATATTGAAGTGGACATTCACTTTCTTTATGAGAAGATTCGGGCTGACCTTATAGAGACTCCTAAGGTCTCTAATTTTCAACAACTTGCTGATGTCTTCACCAAAGCTCTTGGACCTTCACACTTTCAGGATATTATTGTCAAGCTGGGCATGATAGATCTGCACCAGCTTGAGGGGACTATTGATGATGTGTAGTATATGTTCATTGATGTCTGTGCATGAGTCACAATATCGTCTGTACGTACTGGTATCAGACAGCAGCAGTATGATACACACACCAACCATCGCTTGATGTATGTATTGTCTGATACGAACTTCATATCGTTTATATCAGACGATATATTGGTTTTTTCAATGTACCGGTACATTCAATGTATCGTCCGGTTACCAGAAAATCATTTAAGGGTCACTCTTCTTTACTCCTCTCTCTTATTTGCTCCTTCCTTCTCCTAGCTCTCCTCTCTTACCCTCCTTCAATCACCTACATCAATTTTCACCCTAGAAAACTTTTTCTCAGCGGATCATAGCCTCAAGAACATAAGATCTAACGTATTTCCCTTCACTAAGGTAAACATATCTTCTACTTTACGTACGAAAAAGTCAGAAATGCACTATAAATATTGGTTGACATATAATATAAAATAGGTATCTATGTTAAAAAAAGTTTCCGAAGTACCTAAAACTTTTTAAAAAAAAAAAAAAAAAAATTTGTACTGGCCGATACATTGATCAATGTATCGGTAATACGTTCAATGTATGGGCTGATATTCTGGCGATTTGTATCTGATTTTTGATATTTTGACCCATGTGTGAGTGTAATAATGAGTGTTATAATTCTAATTATTATAAATATGCTAGTAGAGTTCACTTAAACTAAGCCATTCTCTCCCTAATCTCTCTCTTTCTCTCTTCTCTTCTGTCAAACCCTATCCCTAATCATCTTCATTAAAGTCAAGTTTATATTCCTCACTAATACTCTGCCAGACCTTACATTTGCATTCTCTGTGGTTGCTCAGTTCATGCATGTACCACGGGTGCCTGCGGTGCATTGCATAGTAGGACATATAAAGTCCCCCCCCTGGGAGAGGACTATTTTATTCTGATGCTGGACACTGATCTATTAGTTGCTACAATGATGCTTGTAATGCTGGGGCCCCTACTGATCGTCAATCATCGTTCCACCTTTGGATATATTGCTTTTCTTGGAGGTAACCTGGTGGTGTGGAACTGTAAGAAACAAGATGTGATCTCAAATCTAGTCCAGAGTCAAGAGTATAAAACCATGGCACATGGCACATGTGAGCTCTTATGGCTTCGTTCCCTTCTCACTGAACTTGGATCGCCTCCATCTATGCCTATGCCCCTGCATTGTGACAATCGGATCGCTATAGATATTGCAGCTAACTCTATCCTCCACGAAAGGATAAAACACATTGAGGTTGATAGTCATTTTTATTCAGGAAAAAAATCAAGATGGGATCATTGGGACTCCAGAAGTGTCATCTTCAGACCAATTGGCCGATATCTTCACTAAGGCACTTCGGCCTACCAATCTTTAGAGTATTCTTGTCAAGCTGGGCATGATGAATATCTATGCACCAGCTTGAGCGGTAGTACTGGGACACATGTACATGTATTTGTAGTTTAGTAGTGTGTGTTAGACATAATATGGTGTGTGTCGATTCAAGACCACAACAAAACATCATCATCACCATTGATCATGGTGGTCAATGGCCTTTAAAACAGATGGTGAAATGAAAAATCAGGTCACCATCCATTTTCACACCGTTAGATCAAGGCCGTGTATTTATTTTTAATTCTTTTTTTAAACCCCTATGGAGAGGTGAACCCTAGGGTGAAAGTGGTGACACGTGACCTTTGCAGCGCTATGTGACACTGTAATGAGATGCTGTCATAGGGTTCAAGCCTGGGACAACATCCCAGGTAGCCCTTTTCCTATATAAAGATATATTTATTTATTGCTTTCTTTATTTATATATTTGTTTATATGTACTCTATGCCTACCTACTATGATTGTCCATCCATAACATTAAACTATCTACGAAAGTTGGTGTTCCATTTTCTTTAAATTGTCCAATCATTTTGCATCTTGGAAGTGGTGCTATGGATTTTGTCTCATAAAGAGTAGTGCTTCAACATGATTTGTTTACTTTATGGAATTCAAGAGTTTATTATGTTTGTCTCTTCTTCTTTTCGTTCTTTGCATGGACATATGCATCACATTGCATTGCTACACTGCCTTTTTGAATTTGTGCTTTCAACTTATTCTACTTGAGGTTTATACTCAAATCTGTAAAGTTCCTTGTAATTCTGACTGATCCGTTATTTATTTTCCTTGTTATACTACCTCAAGGCATAAAGTACGTTAATAATCAATTCGAAAATGCTGCAATATATGAACCACACATTCTTACATGCAGGAAATGACTGCAAGTTTATGTTTTCGTGGTCAACGGATATTCTTGCATAATAGCAGTGGCTGCTTTGGTGATGCTCCTCTTGAAGCTTCTGGAGATTTTGGCATCAATCCTGAGGACGGAGAGTTTCATTTAATGTGCCAGGTCTTTTTCTTTGCTATATTAACGATACAATGCTTGGGGGTTTGTTTCATTTAATTTATCTGAAAAAAACATGCTTTGTTATCTGTTTGAACTCACTGATGTTCAGGAATTGGTTCAGCATATTCATGAAACCATGAAAGAATTTGATGCCATATATGCATTAGCTAATGGAATACATTGGTAAGACATAATTATTGTATGTTTTCCAGTTAAGTATTTGACTCTTGCAATTCTACGCTTGTCGAAGCTCCCTTTTTAAGTGAAGATTTACCAATTTATTATCTTAGGTTATTAGACTTCAGTTTTTTAAGATGCCTTTTTTTTCCTTCCTGTTTTGGCATATCCTTAATGCGACCTCTTGTTCAAGAGCTACATGTATTGAGGATTCTTACCTGTTGATTTGCTTTGGTATTAGGTTATTTTGCTCCTAGGAAAGCTCATTCGTATTGTTCATTCTTTCTTCTTATGAACAGTCTTTACTACTAAGAAGTCATAAAAAAAGTAGGGCGTCCGGAAAAAATTCTTTCCATCCCTAATTAAGCCTTTACCTTGTGTAGAGCAATTTGAAGTTTAAAGTTCTAAGATTGTTGAGGCCGTAACTTATGTCCAGACTATTGGCTTGTATTGTATTTGTATCATAGGTTGGTGTGTAGGTAGCCATTTCTTTATGTTGGTATGCCTACTACTTACTAGTGGCACCTATATAATTTTAGTAGTGAGTTATGTGAAAGAAGGGCTAGCAAAGGAGGGCTAGGAATATTTTCCTTTAAGCCATTTATTCCAATTTCTTCGTCTTGTTCTTACTCTTAACCTAGTAGTCAGTTAATGGGTTGGTCTCCAGTGAGGCAAGTTATAGTCCTCAAGATGTAAGCCTCATCAGAGGATATCAAAATCTTCAAAAAAGTACTAAGAGTAGGAAAATGTCTGGAAATGAAAAAACAATAATCTAGCAACAAAAATGCAATGAACGATGTAACTTGTCATCCATGCTCTACTACTCCCGTAAGGCTGAATCTGCCAACCTAATATACCATGGATAAATATATAAATGGGAATTTCCAAATGAACAATTTCAATGAAATCTTTCAACTTCTTTTTTTACCATGTTCAACTCATGTATTCTCCTCTATCCATAGAGTACATTGGATGTACATAAGTAGCTACATTCAAACTTCATTGTTCATGCTCCATAAAAAAATTATTTCGACATGCAAATTTGATGTGTGTTTACAGATACAGATTCTTACATAGCTTCTATGCGTAATAGTAGGTACATTGAGGTTTAATAATAATTAAATTTTAGATAAGTGAATAATTGAGTAAAATGGATAGTTTTATTACCTAGGGCATATATTGCTATTACACATCAATGTAAATGAAGTTAAGCACTGTGTGATCGACCGTGTTGATGAAATAATGTGTAATGATTTATGATGATCCTTCTTGAAGTGATATTTTACATCTACAAGATACCACAGACAATGGTATGTATCTGTAACTATGAGTACATCAACTTTCTTTTCTAACTTGCATTTTGGGATGGTAGGGATTTTTATCTTATTAACCTAAAAATAATTATATTTATGAAACAATTGAGAATACAACAAAGTGAACTAAGTAAGAACATGTATTGACATGCATGAAAACTCTGACAATGCTGAAATTTTGCATAAGAGACCAAAAATTAAAAAATCTTCATTTGAAGACAAATCAGCATGAATCCCCTACTTAACATCCCAGATGAATTTATTTTTATGTTGATACTTAATAACTTCACGAATTTAATGTAGAAGCTATACTAATGCCACAATAATGAAAAAAATAGTTGTAGATCCTTAAAACAACAACATTAGAGTACGCCTCATATGGCCTCGGGGCCGGAGGTTTGATGCGTAGGCGTCAGTATAGAGACTACGTCTTACGAAAATAATTTTTTTGCCTAGCATTGAATTTTGTCTTTTAAAAGTGTTGTCCAAACTCCGTGACTTGCAGGGACCTGCTGGAATTAGTTATGAGGTAGTTAATAGGGGCTACCTTATCTTTTCCCATTTTGTTTTATCTTATTCTCTAATTTCATGTTTTATATTGGGAAGTTAATTTGTTATTTCTTTCTATTTGTAGGTTCCATGTGTTGAGGTGAATGCCCTCATGAGGACTTTTAAGATGAAGCCCTTCTTGTTCCCAGTATGTTACATTGCTTTGATACTTGAAGCATCTCAGTTGTGCTCTAATTAATTAGTAATACTATGTGTGCTGTGTCTGAAACCCGTCTAGCTCATAGTGGATTCTCATATCTCAAATGTGTTTACCCTTTACACACTAATATCTGTCATAGAGATGCACTGTGTAATATATAGGGAGAAATTTTTCTTCTTTGTTGTGCAACAAGTTTATTTGGTTGTCTTGAAATTTTTGACTCCTCAACAAATTTTTCTTTAACAAGGATTATACCACCCAACTCTGCTTTGTGAAATTCACACTGCTTAAGTAGCATTAACTTGATTGTAGGATGGTATTTGCTTAATGACCTCCACTTCCTTAATTCCTTTTCCTTGGGCTGACAATAATGCTTTTGAGTCGTTTGGGCGGAGAAGGAATGCTCAGATTATAATCTTGAATGATATTCAGTCATATCATTTGGTACATTTCGGTATAAAACCTTTGTGACAGTGACCTCTATTATTTATATCAGATCATACAAAGTGACATGGTTTCTCTTTGGGATAATGTTTCCTAACTGACATTTAAACACCCTAGTGGTGTTTCAATGATCTAGCACCATTAAATTTGTAACTTTTATCTCACACCGTTGAAGTGTGACTTATCATTATGCCATGTGGCACACATCTTGACCAATCTAAATTGTCCAAATGGCAATCCATCATTGTAGTAAATCTTAGCCCAAAAAGCATGCCTATAAGTAAAAAAGAACCATGAGATTGATGAACTTTGATATCAGCCATTCAAACTAAAAACAATGGTTGGTATTATAGTCAACAGATCGGATGATTTGAATCACTTTAAAAGCTTGATTTTTTGACCTATTGCCCTTTGATGTATGGTGTAACATTTTGACAGTATGGATTACCCACATGCTCAAACATTAATGGTATGAGATCATTTGAACACCAAATTGGTGTTGAAATGACGGTCAGGAGAGTTGGTCCCTTTTTGTGCCTTACCATTTGATACAAACTCATAGTGACACTACCAAAACAATTCATATTGGTAACTGTCAATGCCAAATTATGCTGGCTCCTATACCAAGATTATAAACCTTGAACCCCTGCTTCTCTGTATTATACTAACACCATATATTTGATACGCCTAGTAAACTCTTTGTTTTAGTATTGTACATCTTCCATTTGACCTGCAAAACAAGTTTTAAAGATATTCCAGTCCATTCTTCTTATACCTGTTAAACAATTTATGTAGGCATTGCAGTTAATTTTTCATGTTTTCTTATTTCGAACTGCTTCATACAGCTTTAACCCCCATATGTCAGTTGCTTTTTTCTTTTGAGACTCATAGTCCATATAAATATAAATACAATTTACTTGTTGATATTCATAATATGGAAGGTTTTCAAATTTTTGTTGGTTGCAGTTGGCTGGCTCAGTAACTGCTATATTCAACTGTCAAGGACCTTTAGATGCTCCAATATTTGTTGGCAGTGGAATGATTTCAAAGAAAACAGCTCATTCACTTTCTGACTTCTCTGCATCATCTGCATCTGAAACGGTGATGAAGAATAAAGAAGCTGGGGCAGTGGCAGCATTTGACCGCATTCCATTTTCGTATGTATCAGCCAATTTTACGTACAATACTGATAACAATGTAAGTTTCTTATTTTTAAATTTTTTTTTTTTACATTGCATGTGTGTGTCACTGTTTATCATTCTTTAGTGCTTTTGAAACTTCCGGTGGAATTTAAATGACCGGTTACAGGTTGCTGACTTGTATGGGATTCGAGCAAGCCTTTTGGATGGTGGCGAAATTCGAGGAGCTGGGAATGCATGGATCTGCCCAGAGGTAATGCACATTCGGTGAAAGAATCATTTCTAGTCATATCTTGCTTGTAGAGAGAGTTAGTTACATTATGTTATCCTTTCAAAGGGTATGACACTCTAGCATATCCTAAAATATGTTCTTTTTTAATTGTGCCATGGAGTTAAAGTTACTGAGAGTATTCAGTGGATGAGGCTATGTTGTAGTAAATATAACTAATTCTGTGAAGAGGCATGGTGGTGAAGAAATGATGGACAATGATGGTAAGAGGGGGGCTAGGGAGGGGGGGGGGGGGTTCAATCTGGTTCCGGAGGGCGAGTTGGCACTGCGGAGTGTGGGGACGGAGGGGTGGCTCCGACTTTTCGGGTGATGACAGAGAGGCAGATCGGATGACGGAGAGGGCTGGTACTGAGCTGGATGCCATTGCTACCTCGAATGAATTTGAATTTAAAACGCTGGGTGGGACCGGTTCCTATGAGAGAAGAGAATGAAAGTGCGTTTGATCCATTAGTGAATGTGGCTGCAAGTGGCCAAAAGGTAACACATGGCAAGAACAACATCAGTCATGGGAACTGGAGATTGATATAGACTGAACTGCTGGTCTAGATGATGGGACAGAGCCATGCGGAGGATTTGTTGTGGAAGACACAGTATGCAAGATCCTTTTGCAGATGATGTCCTGGGGATGGTTTTGGCCGGTGATCCTAATGGACCCCTCGAGTTGGGTCAGGCATGTGACTCGAGTTGGGCCAGGCATGTGAAATGAGGAGAAAAAAATATCATTACGAGTGGTTGGACAGACTTAGCTGGACAATCGGGGGCCCAAAAGAGTTCCACTGATGAGGGTCCGCAGCCCGCTTCAAGGGTGAGGCCTTGTAGACAGCTGGCTCTTCATTTTTCACGAAAAATGATAATTGTTTTTAGGACCTAATGCGCTTAGTGTTGCAGATATCTGTGAGGGGTCTCTACATTCAATTGACACTTCACTTTTTTAGGTCCTTCTGGGATGTTCTTTATGGGGATCTTGTGGTGGAGCGGTTTAAATAGTTTTATGAAAAGGGCTGGTGAGTAGAGTTACAAACTCCATGTTCTAAGAAGGAAGGAGCTGAAAGGGTGGGGAATTTTGGCCTATGATTCTTATGTTAGCCCTTAAACAATTTTGGCTAACGTCTTGTCGAACTAAATGAAGCTCATCATGGGTAAGATTGTCTAAGACTCACAAGATGTCTTTGTATTAGGAAGGCAACTGATGGATGTGGCTGTAATTGTTCGCGAGTCTATTGATTCGAGGTAAAAGGCGACAGATTCAGGAGTAATTTGTATGGTTGACACACGGAAATTAGGATTTTCTCGACCATATGCTTCAAAGATTAGGGTTTGTGAGTGAACTAAAGAATAAAAAAGATAAATAGTTCGCCAAAGGGATACTTGAAAAGCTTGAGATGTTTGAGGCAAGGGACCCATTGCCTCCTTCCTTCCTGTTTGATATAGTGAAGGATGTGCTTAGCAATCTATTGAATACAACTGCGAGACTTTGATTCTTCAACAACTTCAAGTTTGCTAGAAGGGTCTTGCTGTCACTCACCTTCAATGTGCTGACAACACCATGACTTTTTGTAGTTTTTCAAAAAAGTATAAAACATTTATTTTGTTTAAAACACGTTTTATATTTGTTTTGCGTATACAATGCGTTTTGAATGAAAGAAAAGGTTTGTTTAAATATATTTTATTTTTTTCTAACTTTAATGTATATACTTTTCTCCTCGTACTTTCTATTTTTTGCGGTTTTCCGAGGTTTTTCCTTGCCGTACTCCCCTCTCCCCCCCGCCCTTTTTTTTTTTCTATACATTCCTTTTTTTCTATATATATATATATATATATATATATATCCCGAATTTTTCCCTTACCTTTTTATTCCCATACTCGATCTTGGTGACTATGTTTATATTATGTGATAAATCAAATAGCAAAGCAATTTCTTATTCCTTTGCCTTTTATATTTTAACAGGGTGAGGTGGATGATTCAGCAATGGATGTAAACTTGTCTGGAAATCTGCCCTTTGACAAAGTTCTATATCGCTATTTGCCGGGTGAAATTCAGCTGATGCAGCTCAGAATTGGAGAACTAAATGGAGAAACCAAACTATCTGGATCACTTTTAAGACCGTAAGATTCTGTGGCCTGTAATCATAGTGATTGAAAAGGGTTAAAAATCACATTGACAGAAATTTCATGTTTTAAACCCTGAAAACTCTCTCTCTCTCCCCCCCCCCCCCCCCTCTACAACCCACATCACCTGCTAATGTACCTATCTCTGTATTCCACCAATGTGTGTGTCTCTGTATTTTACCTCCTTTGGTTTGAGATTCTGGAGATTTGACATCAAGTTGGGCTGCACTTACAGCTGAAGAGTTAGTGATGTGTGTCAGTATTTCAATTAGGTGAAACTGCAATACACTTAATTTGAAATTCACTGACGTCAAGTTGGCCTCTTCTAAAGCTGAGTCATTTGGCCATGCACACGGAGTTCTCATCTTTATGTGCATGTGTAGGTCAAACTGCATTCCTCTATTTGCTTATACCTTGTGAGTTTGAAATTCAGGAGATTTGACATCAAGTGGGCTGCACCTAAAGCTGAAGAATCATTCAGTGATGCACGTGGGGATATTATTATATCACATGAAGATATTATTATCAGTTCTTCATCAATTGCTTTCGACTTGTATATGAAAGTTCAGACATCTTATCCTGATGAATTGTGGCTAAACAGAAAAGATTGTGAAGTAATTAATGCTGTGCCTCAAATTATCGAGGGCATAGAATTGGATTTTCGTATGCGTGGATTTGAGTTCCTCAGTTTGATTTCTTCAAGTTCTTTTGATTCACCAAGACCTATACATTTGAAAGCAACAGGAAGGATTAAGTTTCAAGGGAAGGTGGTAAAGCCGAATAGAATCATTGATGTGAAAGAGAGTGGTTTTGAGAAGGCTACTCTAGATGTCCAGATTATTGACGAGGAGAAGGCAAGTCTAGTTGGGGAGGTTTCTCTCTCAGGGATCAAACTAAACCAACTGATGCTGGCACCCCAATTGGTTGGATCTTTGAGCATTTCACATGAGAATATTAAGGTACTACTGTAAAACTTGCACTTTTGAGCCCATTCTTTACTAAAAATTCTACTATATAATTTGAATACGATTCTCAGAACTAGCTTTTTTTTTTTTTTTTCAATTTTTTTCCTTCTCTAGTTCTTACTTTCCTATACATAATTATGGTTCATAAATTGGAAAATTTCTATAATATATTATTGGAGACAATGATCTCTTACTTACCTTGCTTGTTTCTTCAATGCAAAAAATTTGAGTCATGATTAGGGGTTTTACCATGGTCAAGCGTAATTAGATAATATTAATGCAAATGAAATACTTTAGTATGTTACGGAGTTGGAAATGGGAAAGTAAAAAATGCAAAAAGCTCTAAATTTTTTGTCTCAATTTGTGTCTCAAGTGTAATTGTATGTATAAGGTTTCAAAAACATGTGAATTATGACTCATTGATATTTATGAAAGAGGTTATGATTCACTATTATGACGACTTTACCACTTGTTTATGCCAAGCAAAGTTCAAAACTAGAAAACAAATTGATTATTTAAAGTGCATTGCATTTATTATTATTTTTATGGTGCATAGATCCATCCACTTAGTAACAAATATTTCCCGCATATTGTGAATTAAGGTAAGGGTGTGATGGTAAAAATCAGAAAATAGTTAAAAGTTTCGATTTGAAAATGGGCAGCAAAAGTCATTAAGAGCAATTGGGGGCTGCTTTGGTCCAAAGAATTAAAAGCATGCCCCCCTATGGTCATTTGGCCTAAAAAATGGAAGCATCATACGGATGTTCCAATGGGCTATTTGGTCTCCTATATAGATTATGCCCCACAAGGTTGCCCAAACAAAACATTGGGCTCTAGGCAAGGGGATCATTTTCCACACACACACAGATAATTGGCCATGGGTGAGATGGAAGAGAATTATATCAAGGATCCAGAACTGAAAATTTCAGAGGAATCAATCAACCAAATGTTTTAGTTTTGGTGCCGGAAAAGAGCTAACCCCAATCAACTGAACGTCTCTTTTTTGATGCTGGAAATGAGCTAAATACATAGCTACCTAACTCTCTCAGTATAGCCCAGCATTCCCTAAAACATGTATCCAAAGGGTTGCTACCATACCATATTTCCTTCTATAAAAGAACATTGCTTTCCGTACCAACATAGGAGATCTCTATGTATTTTTTATTGGTAAAAGATATTAATTGAGGCTCGTGTTCTTCATTGTACAATGCTGGTTGGGATTCTTAAGTGGGTGATAATGTTAGCTTATGCTTACATCCAATAGAACCATCGTCATCATCACCACCACCATCCTGATCATCAGCTGAGGAAAAACAAATCATTATCATCATCATCATCATCGTCATAGGCTGAGCAAAAAGAAAAAATAAATCACTGTTGTCATCGTCATCATCATCATTATTGCCTTCCCCCAACTTTTTGATGTCGCCTACTTCCAGTAGAACCATTTGTGTAAAATTGTATAATACACAGGAGAATATGTCTAAAGAAAGGTCGAAATATTTATAATATGGACATGACTACATGAGGACATCAGTCAGAGATATTTATTATAAATATATGAATGAGAAAAGGGATATATAGTTGAACTATATTAATATGTGGAGAATTGTATAGAAGTAGTGGCATCAACTGTTATGCAAAAAATATATATATCCGTTGTCTTATGGGATTTCCACTCCACATGATGCTATATTTACATTTATTGTTGTTCTCAACAATAAATAAATTCCTGTTCTGAAATGATGTTTCCTTATTTTTGGGTGGTCTTTGTTGTTATGCAGTTGGATGCCACAGGTAGGCCTGATGAAAATTTGACAGTGGAGGTTGCTGGACCATTACTGTCTACTAGGGAGAACTTGGAAAAGAGAACAATATTGTCTGTTTCTCTTCAGAAAGGTCAACTAAGAGCCAATATTTGTTATCAGCCACAGTATTCAGCTAATTTGGAGGTGCATATTAATTTTCATTTCTTAATATCATTCAAACATGTAATTAATATTATTTTGCCGCTTTTATGTTCTATGGGTAGGTACGTCACTTACCACTCGATGAACTGGAGCTTGCTTCTCTTCGAGGAACAATACAGAGGGTGAGATGTTATGTACCCACACTGCAATATGTTTCTTATTATTACAAATGACCTTTATAATGAATGATGTTATGAATTTAAAGAGCTTGACCTCCAGTTTTCAAGAGAATATATATAAAATATAAAACGAGTATTTAATTTAAATGCTGTTGACCGTTTACTTGTGATTGATTGACTGGCCAATTATCGCATTTAGTGTAGTTTATTTTAAGCGTGTGATAGTATGCATTCTATCTGATAATTTCTTTTGGCAAATTAAGTTTTCCTTTTGGCTCCTCTCTCTCTCTCTCTTGTTAACTTTAGGTAACTGTCAAACATTTAATATCATTCTTTTTGTTTGTGTGGTTTCTCTTGATCAGCAATGATCTGTAATTTTTTCTTCCACTTTTGTAGGGATTCCACCCACTTTTTTTGTTGGAAAAAATTATATTTTCTAAAATTTATTTTCAAGGTTTGATACTTTTTAATTGAGTAACATAACTTATTAGAACTACGTGTAATTCTACGTATGAGATTAAGGTGGATCACTCCAGAATTGCTGGCCATATGATTTGTAGCACATGTTTATTCAACCAATGACAACCTCAAGCGGTTTGGCGTGATGGCCAAGTAGCCGCCTCAGGAAGCAGGAGACCTGAGTTCAAATCCCCCCTTGAGGCTTCCATAGGGATTCATATCCTGTGCTGACCCGGCACATGCTAACTTGGGGCGCGCATGCTCCCCTGGGATTAGTTGGGTGCTTTAAGAGACCGAACAACATCCAGGTTATCAAAAAGAACAATGTTCAACTAATGATAACATTTAATATTGAAGTGATTTTGTTTTCTACAAATGAGAGAGTGAATGTGTTTTTGCTCCTTTGATGAGCGACTAAAACTTTTTCTTTCATCATGAAACTAATTGACCCATTTTCAAAATTTTCTCTACGTTTTTTCCTTTTGAGGGTAAAGCCTTTCGATTGCTATATTTAAAATAATATTGCATATTTAAGACATCTGTATAATTCTCATATCACTGGGAAATGGTACACAACTTTATGCATGACGAGAGGTTGAAGATCAGAAAATGAAGGTAAGGGTTGACATACTGCAGCGAATGTAAAGAATGAGTTGTATTATCTCCTAGTTTTCTAAAGTGCATACCAAATTTCCGTTGGCAGAAAGATACTTAGATATCTGTAAGATTTTGAGCAGTTTTTAGGTTTCCTCTCTTCCAAAATAGAGAATGAAAAGGAAGCAATAAAATAGTCGGAGTAATTGATTTAAAAAAAAAGCTTAAAAATCCATCTTATTGGTCTTCATTCTTTAGCCACAAGCGAGTGCTTGTCTTTTGTAGGAAATAATTTAGCATGTAGTTTGACATTGTGGTAGGGAAGAGATTGATGGGAAGAATGACCATGTTGTAGAAGTTTAGTATGAAAGAAGAGCAAGATCAGATTGGTTTGGTATGTATATACCATTATACCTCATGGATGATCTATTTGCACAACAATATTGGTGAACTTTGTATAGCAAGTTCAAAGATTCACCACACTTTTAACTTCTCCTTTTCCTTTTAGACAATACGGTATCAAAAAGCAAATTCAAATTTAATTTTAATTTTTTTTATTGTCATGGGACTAGGGTTTTCAAAATAGAGGAAATTGATAGATTGGTTTGGAACTAGATTAGGGTTTTTAAGACATATAAGGGTTTTAAAAGGTGTAAGATTCCCCTTTTGGATGGGTTTAATACTTTACCTTTTAGGGTGTTGTGAAGGGAGTGGGAGATTATAGCTTTTGAGGTGTGATTGGCTAGTGTTTTTGTACGGGGAGACAAGTTCTAGTTTCAAAAAGGGAAGGAGGCAATAGGTTAGGGTCTTATTGAAGGTATTGGGATGGGAAGGATGTGATGGTTATGTTTTAGTTGATGGGTGATGATGCAAGGTTTAAAGTGATTTTCGTACATATACACCATTATACCTTATGGAAGTTCCCTAGTCACACCAATATTGGTGAACTTTGTATAGCAACTTCAAATATGCACCACACCGGAGATGAAATGATACAACAATGTTCCCTGAATGAAAGCATCCTGAATAAGAGAAATGACTTCCTCCTTTAGTGTCTTCTGCCTATTAGCTAGGACCTTAGCCAAAATCATGTAAACTCTCTCTAGGAGACGAAAGGGTTTGAAATTGGAGAAACATTCTGCTTCATTTACCTTAAAGATTAGAGTAATAAAGGTCGCATTTTTTTTTGTTGATACAACTCCTATGGTTAAATTCCTTAAAAAGGTCATCAAATCAACTCTTAATAGGTCCCAAAAATATTTGAAGGAAGCCAAGGAAATGCAGTCAGGTACTGGTGGTTTTCCCCCACTATCCTCACAAATTGCCTTGATGATTTCACCCTCGTTGAACTAGTGCTCAATATGAATATTTTCCTCGGATATCAAACTGAAAGCAAGTCCATCCAGCCTCGCCAGTTCCCAAACATCATTGTCCTACCACTTCTCCCAGTGTTCAACAATTTTCTTACTCAATGCGGTCCCCACCCATCTTAATGTAGTTGAGATTAAAGAGTAGTTGAGATTGACGAGTTTAGGGTTTGATAAGATTAGGGCTAGAAAAGTTAGAGTGAGAAAAGGAGTTTTAGAATAAATAGGGTTGTGGAATAATTCTGTACACCCTTATTTATTAATATATATTGCTAATATAGTAACTAACTACACACCCAATCAACTACATGGACACACACGCACATCATCATGACAAACACTCCCTCCCCAAGATGGTGCATAGATGTCAATCGTGCCTAACTTGGAGGTGATGTCACATAGCCTGTCTCTTCCAATAACCTTGGTAAGAATGTCTGTTAGTTGGTCTTTCGAAGCAACCTGTGGAATACAATACTCTTTAGACTCAACTTTCTCTCTAATGAAGTAACAGTTAAACTCTTATGTTCTTGGTCCTTTCATGGTAAAACAATTCTCGTCAATGTGGATTGCAACTTCATTATCATCATAAAGGCTCATAAAAAGTTTTGCATGTATACCAAGGTTTGCCAAAATAAAACGAATCCACATACCCTCACGAGCCCCTTGAGACATGGCTTTGTACTCACCCTCAACACTTGAGTTTGATATAACATGTTTCTTACTTCTCACGTTACTATCCCCCAAGAAAGGCACAGTAGCCTGTCGGGGATCTCATGTCACTCACTGAACCAACCCTATCGGCATCATTAGACACTTCAACATCTAGGTGCCATGATTTCCATATAGTAAGCCCTTGCCAAGATTGCACTTTAAGAACTTGAGATTCCTGTAAATGGCCTCCATATGACAACTCCATGGAGAATGCTTATGTTGACTCCCAACACTGACATTATGACGGGAATGTCGAGTACGTGGGCATCGGTTTAGGACCACATCGCTTCTACCGACATTGAAAGAAGGGAAGAGGGAGCCCGAATACTTCAGCTTCAGGGGGAAAAAGGAGGCAAAAGACGTCATCAGGTGACGGACGTCCATATGCCCAGGAAGGATGTCCGGAATTTGGAGTGCTCACTATTTAGTGAGCACAAACGTCCGTGGTCACCAGGACGGACTATTTAGTGGACGTTGTGCTACCAGCGACGAGAAATTTTTATTTTGCGAAAATTGCCTTTTTTAATCTTTTATTATTATTAGGACTCTTTATTTCGAGTTTTACTTTGGTGGCCTATATAAGGAGGCATGTAAATACGTTTTAATTAGTTTTTTGAATATTTTGAATGCATTATTGCTTGAATATTCTTCTTCCCGAGATGGGTTTGGTGTGAGGCCAAGGGAGTGATTCCTAGAGTTATCTTTTTATCTTTTCTATTATCTATCTTTGTTTTCTCTTGATCTTTTACCTAAATTTGATCTCATATTCCAAAAGCTCTAATTCAATCGAACCCAAAATCCATCAAACCATAAACCCATTCCAAACCATAAGCCTATTACAAAGCCATAAACCGATTACGAGCCCTAAACCAATTCCGCAACCCTAGTGAGAGTCCGTGAATCTACATTGGATCGACAACGAACGCCCAAGCCGAGAAAAAGCCAGAGTTCTATCTCTAAGTCCGATCCTGCCTCAAATCTAACGGGACTTGCGCATCGAACTGGACCCTAGCCGGATTTCGCGTGATCTACCCATCAAAATTCTTCAAACCCTAAGGTATTTAAGATAATTTTACGATTAAACTTAAATTAATTTATTTAAATAAGGCAAAATTGCATCAAAATCATATTCACGCATTTTAGGGTTACCATCCCGCGTCACATTATATGCTATATCTAGATGGTAATGGTAAAATATATGAGCTTCCCTACAAGACGTTGATACATGTGAATGTCTTTCAAGGCCTCCCCATCCTTAATATTAAACTTGTGATTCACTTCCATAGGTGAGTGCACCGGCCTACACTCTAACTTTCATGCTTGCTTTAAGAGATCAAGAGTGTGCTTCCGCTGTGAGATTGAGATACCCTTTCTGGACCTTGCAACATTGATGCCATGAAAATATTTTAGCCGACCGAGATCTTTGATATCAAACATTTTGCTCATATACTGCGTAAGCCTTACAATCTCTTCCTCATCATCCCCAGTAACAACTATGTCATCAACGTACACAATTAGAGCTATGAGCCGAACACCTCTTTTCACAAACAAGGTATGATCATAATGGCTCTTTTGATAACCAAATTCTATTATAGCATCATTGAACTTTTTAAACCATGCTCTTGGCGATTGCTACAATCCATATATCGCCTTCCTAACGCGATTTACTTATTCCTTCTCCCCCTGATGTGTAAATCCTGGCGGAAATGCAATGTAAACCTCTTCTTGAAGATCTCCATGTAGAAAGACGTGCTTCACATCGAGTTGACGAAGCAGTCAATTCTTCTGTGCCGCTAGGGATAAGAGGACACATTGAATTTAATTTTGCAAAGTGAGCAAAGGTTTCCTGATATTCTACTCCTTATGGTTTTGTTAATCCTTTAGCCACTAACCGAGCCTTGTACCCTTCAACTGATCAATCTGTTTGATACTTCGCAATAAAGGCACATTTGCAACCAACGACTCTTTTTCCCTCAGGTAGCACTATATCATTCCATGTATTGTTTTGCTTCTAGAGCTTTCATCCATGGTTTTAAAACACGAAAACTCGACTCGACTTGGAAGTCATCTAAGTAGAGTCAACTCGTAAACTCGCTCCGACTCGGATCATTTATATATATAATATATATATATATATATATATATATATATATATATATATATATAATGAAAAAATTTAACATGAATATAAGCAAGTCAGTGTAATATCAATAGAATGTGGTGTAAACTATGCTGCTAGTGTTTAGGGAAAGCATATTTTCTGGTAGGCTTTCATTTTCCCTATATAAATAGATGTAAACATATTTTTTCAAAAAAAAATAATAGATTTAAAAATAAAAAAAATCCGCATACAGCATGTTAAGAAAAAATACACATACTGTGACAGCCCGGATTTCCTACCTTCCGTCAGGTACCGTTTCCGATGACCCCTGAACTGAACACAAGATGCCAACTTCACATAGTGGACCAAAGACCATGGATCAAAATGTCGGAAAACCGATTCGTATCGTTCGAGCCCAAAACCGATATGTATCGATATCGGACGATACATTGAATGTATCGTCCGGTATATACCGTATAAACCACCGATACCGATACGTATCAGACGAAATTTTGATCCATGCCAAAGACGATTCACTCTAATTTGGCAGATAAAGTCATCATATAGATATGGCAAAAATAGTACATTTCTATTACTTAAGACAAAATGGCAAAAGACAAAGTGACGGTTCTATCCTTATGTAAACATAAGCTCGACAAAACCGAAACGAACCACCGGTGATGACCAATTATCACCCAAATAGTGGTTCAACATAACAGTTTACTTTTCATGAATCCATTATTCTAAATTAATACAAAGGCTGGACATACCAAGGCTTACACAAAAATCCTCAATTTCTCTTTCAAAATCTCCTAAGGGAAACAATCCTTTGGCAGAAGATCAGATTCCTCCTCCGGAAGGTAATATGAATCTTCTTCACGACCAGAATCCTCAATGCCTAAATCCACACCTGTACCTATGATGTATAGTAAAAAAGGGTGAGCTAATAGTCTAAGCTCAATAGGGGAATATCACTAGCATGCATAACATATTTCAAAGCATAGATCTTATGACTGAATTCAAAGCAAATTTCACGAAACTGAATTTTTAGATGATTGAAATTGATATAACTGAATTTGCCTGCTACATTCTCAAGTTCTTACTTAATTGAAAATTTGATCCATGCCAAAGACGATTCACTCTAATTTGGCAGATAAAGTCATCATATAGATATGGCAAAAATAGTACATTTCTATTACTTAAGACAAAATGGCAAAAGACAGTGACGGTTCTATCCTTATGTAAACATAAGCTCGACAATATCGAAACGAACCACCGGTGATGACCAATTATCACCCAAATAGTGGTTCAACATAACAGTTTACTTTTCATGAATCCATTATTCTAAATTAATACAAAGGCCGGACATACCAAGGCTTACACAAAAATCCTCAATTTCTCTTTCAAAATCTCCTAAGGGAAACAATCCTTTGGCAGAAGATCAGATTCCTCCTCCGGAAGGTAATATGAATCTTCTTCACGACCAGAATCCTCAATGCCTAAATCCACACCTGTACCTATGACGTATAGTAAAAAAGGGTGAGCTAACAGTCTAAGCTCAATAGGGGAATATCACTAGCATGCATAACATATTTCATAGCATAGATCTTATGACTGAATTCAAAGCAAATTTCATGAAACTGAATTTTTAGATGATTGAAATTGATATAACTGAATTTGCCTGCTACATTCTCAAGTTCTTACTTAATTGATTTTCATATGCTTCTCATGCTTCAAAATGACTTAACACTTAACTTAAATAATCTCCTAAGCATATATAGTATTGGGAGTCACATTAATACCGATGGGAATCCCTGAACCGCCATCGTTCAATGAACACTTCACACAATTGCCAAGCCCCTGACCTAAGTTAACATGGTCACTTGTGCCACATTGCCAAGCCCTTGAGCTAAGTTAACAGGGTCACTTATGCTTCACATTGACCGTTGGGCGGTCCACTTGTACGGATATCCCGCCGTACCGGATACACGATGGGGATTCATTTGACGGAAGCCTTAAATCATTGTGTAATTCTAACTTATAGTTTTTCACTGTGTAGTTGATCAGTGTGATTAATTATAGCTAGGCTTCGAGTTTCACATACTTGCTTATCACATTCACACACGTTCATCGTGTTCACACATGCTTGCTTATCGTACTTATTTCGTTCACACACTTCTCTTATCAAGTTCACATTCTTATCATACACACACGCACACACATGCTTAATCACGTTCACATTATCTGCACAATTCATTTCGGAAGTCATGGTATTGAATTTCCCCTACCTCATACAAAGTTCATGCCGAAACACACAAAGACAGAGTGAAATTCCTTAGGCAATAGTCCAAATCAAACCTACAATTTGAGGCATTCAAAGGCCATTAACCCATGCCTAAAAGACCACACACGCTAAAGATTCTGAGAGTTCTCGAAGAAAAATCAAATTTTGCCTTAACTTGCTCAGTCGCTTGCGCTAGATCCTAGGTCGCGCGAGCGAGTCATATGGCATCTCACAGTTGCGCGAGCTCGCTTGAGCGACTGTGGCTTGTTTGTCTTTCTTACGCTCATATCCTAAGATAGTTGCGTGCGCGGTTTTAAGGTCACGCGAGCGACTTTCGGGATTTTGGGGTTTCTTCTTAAAATCGGATTTCCTATCCATCCCCCTTCTCACCTAATTCTTATTTAACATTTATAACACACCTTTAAGGCATTAATTGCCCCCATTTATGACTATTAATCCACACAAGATCTATTCAATTTCTACAAGATCTTACCTCTTTCATTGGCATGGATTTGTGGTCAAATGAACGCATCTTTCAATGCCTCTTCCACACGAACCGACCAAACTTGAGGTTCACCTTCTCATGAACTCAAACAAGATAGTTCGGTGATTTCTTTGCGGTGTTCCAAGATCAACCTAGAAGGTTGAGAGGGAGATCAACAATTTATGGCTGAAATTCTTCTCCTCAATCTCTTACTCTCTTCACAAACCCATCCACACTCCCTAGGTCATCTCATGAGTCAATGATCAAGACGAAGGAGCAATAACACGCTAGATCGTCTACGATCTCGATCTCAAAGCACATGATTCTCATAAGCTCTCTACCTTCCTCTCTCTTCTTCTCCTCTTAAAGTTTAAAAGCAAAATAAGCAAATGGGTTTACCCTTTGCTTATAGCTTAGGTGGCTTCCTTGTGAAGCACAAACACCATCATTGGGTGTTTCACACAGCACGGCTCACTTGCTAACACATACACCTAACTTGGGTGTTCGACTTTTCTTACTCACATTAGGTAGCACTGCCAAATCCGAAACGATTTGATGCACCACACCGGCATGTGTAGCGAGTTGGTCTACACGGGCTCTCATTTTGGGGTTGTTACACATACTGTTTTTTTTTAAAGAAAATAATGCGTAGATTCACACACTTTTCAGATTTTCATAAAAAAACTTTACACAACAGCATGTGTAGATGCTTTGATTTTAAAAAAAAGAAAAGAAAAACAAAGACGTACCTGGGGTTCTGCTGCAAGAGGAGTGGCAGCTGAGCCCCCTCTTCTTCTTCTTCCTCCTCTTCGTTTTTCTTCTCGAGATTTATGGTTCTCGCGAGTGATTTTTAGATGAAGCTCGGGATTTAGGGTTTCTTTTTTGCAAGGGTATTTTTTTTCGGTAGAGGAGTGAGGGTTGAGTGTAAGTGACTGTGTTTTATATAAAATAACCATTTTACAAAATTGCCCTTTTAAATTTCTAAAAAACCCCGCCACCCAAAAGCATAAGTATAAATGTCTTGAGTCGACTCGCCGGGCCGACAAACTCGGTTGATTTTTCGATTCGACTCGACGAGTCGTCCGCGTTCTAAAGGCTTTCGTGTTTATCGACAAGGGGGCTTGAAACTTGGTCGAGCCGAGTTCCGAGTCAACTCGTCGAGTTTTAATACCATGCTTTCATCTCCCGAATCATGGTCTCCTTTCATTTTACCTGAGACAAAGCATCAGTGACACTAGTAGGGACAAAGATAGAATCTAATGAAGAAATAAAGGAAAAATGCAAAGCAGACAAAACAAGACATGAGACATACTAATAGGATGAGAAATACAAGGACGAGAGCCCTTACGAAGAGCAATGGGCAAATACATGTCTGACATGAAAGGACTTTCACTTTCATGTGGACTTGTCAAGGGGTTGAAAGTTGATCCTTAATTTGAGAAAGAGTGGGCTTGTTCTTTCTCCACATTCCATGGGTGAAGATTTTCCCTTTTGAAAAGTTTTCGTTCCCTTATACCTTTTCATTGTCTCCATCTAGTGGAGCATCAATTGGCATAATAGTTCCATCTTTTTTTTGATCCGTAAATGATAATATATTGAAAAATAGCAAGGTGCTGAGGGAACGATACAAAAACCAAACGAAACAAAGACAAAAGAGACAAACAACAAAAAGGAGAACACCCTGCACTAGTGCTGGAATGACTTCCCATAGACAGACATTATCCTGGATCCCAAGGCCACTACTCTATCCTGGACTGGTCACTGTCCGATGGCACCCATAGGCCAACCAGGTCCACAATGTCTTTTACAATGGCCCCCACCGGTTTCAATTTCTGGTTGAAAATTCTCCTATTCCTCTCTTGCCAGAGGCACCACATAACTGCAAAGAAAATCCCTTTCCACCTCTTCCGACCTTGCTCATCCAGTCTATCCGCATCCGAAGCCAAATAATGCAGATACGGTGTGGCTGGGAGGACCCAGCTCATATGAAAGAAACTCAGCACAATGGTCCAGATTTTGTATGCCGCCGCACAATGAAGGAAAAGGTGAGAGATGGACTCCTCACCCTGGGTACACATGACACACTGCTTGGTTATATCTTTCCCTCTTCATATGAGTTGGTCCCGCGTAAGAACTTTCTCCTTGAATACCGTCCACGAGAAGAACTTAATTTTGAGTGGGACAACAACTGGTAGTAGGATTTAACAGTGAAACTGCCATTATTACTATGGGACCACAGCCGATGATCCTGATTCTGAGGATTACGCTGCGATTCATAGAGAGCAAGAAGGAGTTTGGAGAATGCATCCTCTTCATCAGCTCTTAGATTCCTACGTAAAGTGACTTCCCACATTCTTCCTCCACCCGTATCATAAGCGAACTCGTCAATCTGCCCACTAGGATTCAGCGATAAGGAATAGATAGTAGGGAATGCCGATTTGAGAGGCTCCTCCCCCCTCCCTCGACCCAATTGTCCTCCCATAACTGAATTCGGGTGCCACAACCCCAGCTGAAGCGAATCCCCTTAGCGTACAAATGCCGTGTGCCATAAATATTTCTCCACCAGGTAGAGGTGCTTCTACTACTCTCAATGTTGATGCCCCAATTAGAATTGGCATGACCGTATTTTTCCACTAACACCTTACGCCAAAGACTCTCCAATTCCTCCTCGTTCCCAGCTCGCTAAAACCATTTGCCGAGAAAGGCAATGTTGTTCCACCTTAACTTACGGATCTCCAGCCCACCGCAACTCGTCGGGAGTTACGGATCCCCATCTTGAACATTATCTTTTCCATTTACTTGCAATTTTCATCATCCCGTTGCAGACATTGATTTTCCATCTTAGACGATGATATCTCATGTATAGGAAATGATAACGGCAACATGCTTTCTTCTTTTCTACCCTCCCCCTGCATAGGGCACAAAGTACTATTGGCAACAAAGTGGGGAGTGGATTCAAAGAAGGTAACATCCATAGACACTAACCGCTTACCAGATACGAGATCGTAACACTTGTACCTTGTAAGAGATGTAGGGTACTCAGTAAAACACATTGAACAGCTTTGGGTTCTAATTTATTATGACAATTTTGAGGAACTTGAGCAAAACACAAACAACCGGATACTTTCTGGGGAATGAGAAAAACAGGGGATGAGGGTGATAACATACGACTATGTGACATGCCTTGAAGGATAGGGGAAGGCATTCTATTAATGAGAAAGCATGCCCTTAGAACCGCCTCATTCCACAACCTCTTTGGGACATTCATTCCAATCAACAAGGCACATGACACACGCCACCTAAAACAGATGATTATTTTTCCTCTCAATAACTCCATTTTGCTGAGTAATATATGGGCAAGTAGTCTGCCACTCAATACCATGTTCTCTGAGATATGATTCGAGAGTCTGGGAAGAATTCTCTCCTCCATTATCGGACCTTAACACCTTCACAAAAGTGTTGTATTGGGATTGCACAAACTTGTGGTAAAAAGGAAAATTGATGCTACTTCATCTTATCAGGTACATCATAGTGGGTGAGTACAATCATCAACAAAAGATACAAACTAGTGATACCAAACACACAGGTTACGGGAGAAGGCCCCCCACACTTCAGAATGAAGGAGATGGAAGGGAGTGGGACTTCTACTATGACTCATAGGATATGAGACTGATGTTTAGACAACTGGCAGACCTCATATTGAAACATGGAGTCGTCGAATGAGTGGATTTGCCGAGGGAGGAATGTGAGTAACTGAGACATAGGTAGTTAGCCAAATCCCAAATGTCAAAGATATGCAGTCTCCAGGGATATAACAGTTGCTCTCGTCTTACACATGCCCTTCATTGAATCACCTTTAGTACCAAAGAGATAGAGCCCCCGTCCCCATGACCATGACCAAACACCTTCCCCATTGATAGGTCCTGAAACACACATTGAGAAGGGAAAAAGGTGACACTGCAATTGAGTTGTTTTGTAGTGACAAGAGATTAATGGATATATGGAACATGAAGAGTGGATTTTAAAGGTAGCTGATTAACCTGAACCGTTCCTTTTCCAGCAGCGTGAGCTAGGGATCCATCAGCAACGCGGACATTGCATTGTTTGGACAACGGAGAAATAGAATCAAACAGTGAGACATATCAGACATGTGATCTGTATCTCCAGATTCAATGATCCATGGAGACTGAGAGTGATACGACATGGACACATCAGTAGCTCCAACAGTCCCTGTCTCAGCTAGATAGGAATAGGAAGAGGTGTAGATTATATATTCATGGAGCAGCAATGTATAGTCTCCATTAAACCTTTGTGTTTCAGCCCCTCAATTTCAACAAAAAGAGCTGTTGACAAACAATAGACTAATTTAAATTTACTTTTTTCCTCCCCTCCCCCAGCGCAGGATGAGGAACCTTGACGCTCTTTTGGCTACCTTAGCTCCTGGGTTCTGAGTGCTATGTGAGGGGTTGCTTGGGTAGTTTCTCTTTACCTCCTCATGTTTGTATTCTTAACTCTTTTTCATTTCTAATACATTTCTTTGTTATCGATAAAGAAAAAGAAAAAAAAAACAGACTAGTCCCCACGCAGCTCCCACTATGATACCTCAAACCAAACACTGGCTGTACAACCCCAAAAACTCCCAACAAAAAATGCTGCACTACTACAGCCTCAGTCACTGAGATGAATCTGCTGTCCACACAGCCGTAAACAAAACATCTACTATGCCAGCAACACTGCTGATTCAATGAATACAACACCACACAGTGTTGTTCATCACTGTAACAAATAAATAGTTTAATCCTTCACAATTCCTGGCAGATTAACTACAAGAAGCTTCACACTATACCACAAAAAACTGATCCAAAAACCACACTGTTTTATATAGATTGCAAGGTTCACAAGAATGAAGGAAATCATGGATCAACCATCACGAAAGACACCACAGTTTGCTCAATACCTTGCCAAATGAGGTGAATCACAGCTGGAAGGAAGGTGGAAAACTGATCGAAACCCACCAAAGAAACAGCTCAAAAGCTCACACGTTTTTCATGGATCTAAAAATATGGGAAACTGGGTGACATTCCACGAAAACTTGAGATTGAAAAAACTTTACTCAAACAGAAATCAGTGCTACAGGAGAAATACTTGATGAATTTCGATCCAACTTCAAGCCATCACCATCCACATTGAGGTCCCACAGGTCCCAAAACCACAGAAAACCATGAGACACCCTTCTTTCAAAGATACTTTCAAAAAATCACCAAGCAGACCTCAAGTCAATACAACCCAAGAATTAAGTTGCTTAGTATGGTGATCTGATCACAACCATACTTAAAAAGGGTCTTCATGGTCAACTGTTTGACTGCTGATGTCAGCACTTGCTGGGTGATGTCAGCAACTTGGTTGAACCGAATCGTCTTGCTCTGATACCAAGTTGAGATTAAAGAGTGGGATTTGATAAGAGTATGACTAGAAAGTTTAGAGAGAGAAAGTAAAGAGAGTTGGAACAAATAGGGTTGTAGAATAGTCCTATACACCCTTATTCATTAATATATACCACTAATAGAATTACTAACTGCACACTCAACTGCTATGTTTACACACCCAATCCATTACAGGGACGCACACCGTCATCACCAAAAAATGTGACTGATACTATTGGCCCTCCTGTTGGCAATACAATGGAAAATTTTAGTATTTTTGTTACAGTTTTTTCCATTTAATTCTCGACTTCGGATGCTAACTAATTTCTACCGCCAATATCTTTTTATTGAGCTTATCATAGGGCTCCTCTGGTGTCCAATTTGGATAAGGACAAAGGAGCTAATTCCTCTTTGATCCAGCGCTTCAGTTTCTTCTAAGATCTGCATTTTCTTCACTGTGACTTTCCAAAAAAAAATTGTTCCACTTCTTTAGTCCTATTTTTAATGATTTAACTTCAATGCTTGGACAAATTCCACACGCACATTAGTTTACCAAAATCACTGCAACTCACATCCTGCAACCACATGTTTTGAAAGCAGAAATGGCTAAGTCCCTGTCTATCATTCTTGTATGATAACCAGGGCATAATAGGACACCGTATGCGACAAACTGACGCAGGACGGTTCCCTAAACTACGTGAATGATATGATTGATTTTGCCAGAATTAAATTAGAATTAAATTAAACAATAAAATTCACATAATATAACGAATATCTCAGGTTTTCGTAGTATTCCAGGGGAGAATCATGTATGCTTCAGGTAGGGTTCAGTCCAGGCGCTAGATCCGTTAGGTTGCAGCGTAGATCGATCCTAGAGATAGAACTCTAGGTTTTCCCAGATTAGGGCGCTCACAATTCAATGATGGGATCACTGATTTTCTCTGAATATTTGGTGCGGAAGGGTTTAATAATTCTGCTGGGATCTACGGTTGTTGAATCAAGTCGATTCAATGGCTTAGGATAAAACTAGGGTTTTAGGATTTCAAAAGGGATGGTGATTGATTTAGGATTGTAAGGATCAACACACAAGCAAAGAAGATGAAGATGGATAGATAGAATTGTGGGCTTCACACCCTTGGCTTCGCACCAAATCCTTCTCGGGAAGAAGAATCACTCTCCATATAAGCTCATCTCAAACACACAAGCAAAAACTCTTTTTATTAATCATCAATAACTAGTTACATTGTTCAATTTAAGGACCTTATATAGGAGTCCTTTCAATAAAAGGACCCTAAAACAATTAATAAATAAAAGACAAATAAACCCTAAAAACATAAGTTCGAAATTAAACTCCTAAATTAACTAAACAACCCGGCCCAATTTCGATTGATCGATCGATTTTGAAAATCGATCGATCGAAATTTCATAATCTATGAAAAATTGTCGTCGACATTCGATCGATTGACTTGAAAATTTCGATCGATCGAAATTTCATAATCTATGAAAAATTGTCGTCAACATTCGATCGATCAACTTGAAAATTTCGATCGATCGAATAGTCCATTCGATTGGTCGAAATTTCACTCCATAACTCTATACTCTGTCGATCGATCGATTTTGCAATTTTGATTGATCGAAGATTTCGATCGATCGAAATTGCAATTCGATTGATCGAAATTGCTGTATTTCTCATCTTTGGATTCCATCCCCATTCCTTCTAGTGTCACTACTGCTTTGTCTCAACTACAGTAGAAGGATGTTATGATTCAAGAAATGAAAGCTCTCGAGCAAAACAATACTTGAGAATTGACTGTATTACTAAAAGGAAACAAGGTTGGTGGTTGTAAGTGGGTCTACACTATGAAGTATCCCCCTTTTGTTCAATTGAAAGATATAAAGCCTGATATATGAGAAATATGAGTCGGCCTCTTGTGCTCCGGGCCGGGGATTGACTTTGCGGCTTGTGTCGTAACGTAAATTTCCGGCGGCGTTTAGTTAAAGCTAGGACCGCTCGGCAAAATCGTGGATGAGTCTCAGGTTCTCGATGTTCATCAAGGGTGGTCTATTGTGGCTAAGAACAACAGATCGGTTAACACTGCTGCGTTATTTTCGGATCACCAGCCCGGTGAATGGTGTTTTGGCAATGGGATACAGGTTGTGCCTCCGTCGCCTCCGAGGGCCCCGGTGTCTCGTGTTGACCAGAACGGTTCGGGGCCTCTCGAAGTCGACGGTACTCACTTTCGCTCGCTTGCTGCTAATTTACGACATTACTGGGTGGTTCTAGAAGCACAACGCGATCTTCTATCTCTTTTTTCTATTAACAGATGGGTTAATTACAATTGGTTACTACCGGATAGACCTATTGTTTCTACCCTTTCCTCCTCTTCGTTCCTTTTGCGTTTTGGGTCGGAGGACCTTGCATCGGCTTGTTGCAGCGATAAACTGTGTCTCATTGACGGATGTTCGGTGGCTGTTCGGTGATGGGAACCTAGTATGGGAGAATCTTAGCTTCACGAGGAGGACGGTATTTGGCTACATGTTTTCGGCCTCCCGATCCACGTCTGGTCCCCGGAGATGTTCCGAAGGATTGGAAACCGATGTGGCCGCTTCATCCGGGTTGATAGGCGATCGGCGGATCTCTGGATTTCGTCTCATATTCGGATTCTCGTGGCTGTCGAGCGGATCGAGTGGATACCTCGGACCATTGACGTCGTTGTTGACAGCAACCGCTGTCAGCTCCTGGTTGAGCTCGCCCGAAGTGAGTGGACGATCTTCCAGCATCAGCCGGTCGAAAGGGCGGCGAGGGTTCTGCCCTCTGATTCTGGCGTCGTAGAGCCTCCAATAATGGTAGTTCAGCCGTTGTTGGATACTGTCAGACATGGACGGGATTCGTCGGATGGGATATCGGTGGGAAGTGCGGAGAGGTGCTCGACCTCGGTCTCTCCGAACGATTTGGACGGCTTCATCCTCAGTATCGCTCATCCGGGACCGGCGGCGGATTTGGACAATGGTGCCGGGGTTGTGATGTCCGTTGAGCTTCCGGTGGGTTCCTCTGCGCCTTCCTATAGATCGACAGCCTTAATCAGTTTACACGTCGATTCGATCATCGTACAACTGCGCAGACAGGAAGTAGGTGAGTTCAGAGGACAGGAGGTTGTGTCGGACGAGGTTGGGAGATGTACTTGGGATCTTATGGAGATCGAGGTGGTCGGCTCCTCTGCGTCGACTGCTGCTCTGCAACGTCGAAAGCCCCTTAGGTTTTACATAAGAAGAAGGGGAAGGCTGCTACCTCGGGATGCGAGATGAATTGGGAAGTCGACACGTGGCCTGGCTTCGGAAGACGCTGGAAGCTCTGCGCCAGCTCCTTTTCGTATTGACAATTTTGGGGCCTGGTGGGGCTTTATAAAGGATAAAGGGGAAGGGACACGTGGCACCCTATTAGTTAATGTTGTCGGGTCTGGAACTCTAACTGGGATGGACGGGCGGGTCAAGTGGGGTATGCGCTGCTGTGAAGACCCGATGGGGGTCCATCGGTTTGGTTCTCCTCCTCTTCTGGCTTAGTGCACTTCAACTGGGCTGTTGGCTTCTAATGGCCCAAACCTGAGGGGTTTTTTTCCGGGTTACCGGTCTCCTTCCCCTTTCGATGCTGGAGATTGTAGCTATGCTTTGAGATCTTTAAGTCAGGGGAGAGACCCCTTCTGCGGCTCGGACGACTTGTTGCAGGAACAGCCTATACCCGGGGAGGACTTATATGATCGGGTGGAGGGTTGTGCGGGTGATGCTGGGCCTGAATTGATGCTACAAGGGGGAACCGAGCCCAACATGGTGGCGGAAATTGATAGGCTCATTGAGGTAGGCCGAAACCTCGGAATGACATTTAAGGGATCACAGGCGGAGCTACGGAAAGTGTTCGGCTCAGTCATCGCCTGTCGTCAGTCGAGTAAGCGGAGGAGGCTGGGTGGAGGTCGGGAGCTTGCAAGGCTACAGTGGGGAATGTCAGATGGGAGGCGAGAGGGAGGCTCTTGACGGCTGGCTGTCTAGGGGCGGGATATTCAAGGATCGTTTATGAAGATGCTATCTTGGAATGTTAGAGGCACTAATGATCAGGGGAAACGGGCTGGAGTTCAGCAGGCGGTCAAGTCTTTCAAACCTGTTGTGATTACTCTTCAAGAGACGAAGTGGGGCTGCTGCGACGGTAGGAAAGTGGCTTCTATTTTGGGAAGGGGCAACTGGGACTGGATCAGCGTCGACTCGATCGGTGCCTCAGGTGGCATTTTGGTGGCCTGGTCGTCGGTTTTGTTTGACAAAATTGATGAGGAGTTGGGAGTTTTTTCGGCTTCGGTGGTGTTGCGGGACAAAGCTTCAGGCAATGTGTGGAGTTTTGCGGGAATCTACGAACCAGCGTCGGATCGAGAGAAGGGGGATTTCTGGTTTGAGTTGAATGCATTAGCTGCCAGATGGGAGTATCCTCTATGCTTGGCTGGTGATTTCAACGCAATCCGGTGAGATTTCGAGAAAAGGGGTGGTCCAGCCAATGTTCGGGTTATGAGTGACTTCAACTCTTTCATCGTAGACTGGGGTTTAGTGGACATACCGATGTTGGGGGCCAGGTTCACGTGGTCCAGCCTTCAGGAGGTACCGACGCTTAGTCGGCTTGACAGATTTCTCTGTACTAATGAGTGGCTCAATCTTTTTTCGGGAGCCCGTTTGGAAGCCCATGCTCGTGCTATCTCCGATCATCGGCCGATTGTGCTCACGTGCGAGTCTAGGGGTAGGGGTCCGGCCCCTTTTCGGTTTGAAAATATGTGGTTATTGGATGAGGCGTTTCGGGAAAAGGTTCGGGGGTGGTGGGCGGAACCGGTGTCGAATGGGACCGCTGCATATCGGTTCTTGAATAAGCTGCGCCGGTCTAAGGAAAGAATCAAAAGTTGGAACAGGGAGGAGTTTGGCAACGTGCAGGCTAAAAAGGTGTTGCTCGCCAAAATGGAAACCTTAGAGAATCTGGAGGAAATCAGGGTCCTCTCCGCGGAGGAGAGGGCGGCTAGCAGCCAAGGCAGACTTCAGGGAGATCTGTAAGGTTGAAGAACTCTTGTGGAGATAGAAAGCGAAAGTTCGCTGGTTCAAAGAAGGGGACGCGAACACTAAGTTTTTCCACGTAATTGTGAATGCCCGTAATAAAGCAAAGTTTTTAAGGACTATCACTGTTGATGGGGTGGCGTACGCGGGTCACGATGATGTGCGGGATAATATCGTCAACTTTTACCACCGCTTATACTCTGATGAGGGTCTATTGCGACCGGTGTTGGATCACCTGCACTTCCCTTCTATCTCGGACGACACTAGTAGGGGGCTTGAGGCTCCCTTTATTGAGGATGAAGTGTGGGCTGCGATCAGATTTGGCGGTCGCAACAAATCGTCGGGGCCGGATGGGTTTATCATGGAGTTCTACCGCGTGTTCTGGGAGAGTATTAAAGCAGACCTGATGGAGGTCTTCCACGAGTTCCATTCCTTGAGTTTTATTGGGAGAGCACTCAACTCAACCTTTCTGACCCTCATTCCCAAGTCGCATGGGGCTGACGACATCTCCGACTACCGTCCGATCAGCCTCATTAACTATGTCTACAAGATCATTGCCAAGGTCTTGGCCAACAGGTTAAAGTGGGTTATGGCCACCATCATTACGGGTAATCAAGGGCGTCATTCATGGTAGACCTCACCATTCACTCCACCTATGAACATCGTACCCTGGCCGTAGTCTGGAAGGTGGATATGGAGAAGGCTTACGACCGGGTCAACTGGGATAACTTAGATTATATGATGGGAAGGTTGGGATTTGAGGATACTTGGAGGAAATGGATGCGCGGGTGTTATTCTTCCCCTTGGTTCTCGGTGCTGATTAATGGGACTGTGTCGGGGTATTTTAAAAGCTCTAGGGGCCTTAGGCAGGGTGATCCTTTATCCCCCTTCCTTTTTAATATCGTGGGGGAAGCGTTATCCGGGTTAATCGACCGTGCTAGGATGTTGGGTCAGATTAATGGCATCAGAGTAGGTCTGCAGGGGAGATGTATCACGCACCTTCAGTACGCGGATGATACAATATTATTTGGGAAGGCTGAGATATCGGAAATTGGTGCTATGGCTGATGTTCTCTCCGTCTATGAAGCGGTGTCGGGTCAGCGGGTTAACCTCCTTAAGTCGTCAGTATTGGGAATTAGGGTGGACGAGGATCTGCTGGTTTCCATGGCTGGGTTCGTTGGGTGCCGCATCGAAGGTCTGCCTATTAGATACCTGAGTTTGCCTCTTGGTGTCAGAAGGCTCACGATCCGTGATTGGCTGCCAGTCGTGCAAAAATTTGAGCTGAGACTGTCGTCTTGGAAAGGCAAATTCTTGTCTGGAGGCGTGCTGGTTTGATCAAAGCGATTTTCGGCGATCCCCATTTTTTTCCTATCGATGTTCAGGTGTCCCGCTTCTATTACTGATCGATTGGAACGTATTCAACGAACCTTTTTGTGGGAAAGGGCGGGTCACAATAGGCGATACCACCTTGTAAATTGGGATACTTGCCAGCTGCCATTTGCTTACGGGGGGCTGGGTATTCAGAGTATCAAGCGATCCAACTTGGCCTTGCTCGGGAAGTGGATTTGGAGAGCGGGAAGGGAGGAGGAGAGGGGCAGCTTGTGGTGGCTGGTCCTGCGCGATAAATATGGTTTGTCGTCGGGAGGATGGGGCATTCATTTGTCGATCCCGAGGTCTACCTCGCCGTGGTGGAGAGACATCTCTCGTACTTGGGAGGGTATGGCTAATGGGGTTAGGTTCAGCTGGGGATGCGAGTCTCGCATTCGGTTTTGGGAAGATCCGTGGTTGGATAAGAGCACCTTTCGTGATTTGTTCACGTAGATCTCGCCTCTCCCCAATCTACGATTGATCGATTCCTTCCCTCACCTGTGATATGATTGTTTGGGAGGTTGTTGTCAGACGGCGTCTCAGGGACAGTGAGGTGGATGGCTATGTGGACTTGCTGAATGTGCTTCTTTCGGTGCAGAGGAACAGTATAAGGACCGATCTTCGGTTATGGAACTTCAATCGAAAGGGGGAGTTCACCATCAAAGATCTGTATCGATGGTATTCCCGCCGATTGCTCATCAGGTTCGATGGGAGATGGCTGTGGAAGGAATCTATCCCGCTAAAGATAAGGTTTTTTGTTTGGGCCCATGCGAGGAAAATTCTTACGAGGATCGATTCGTCGTAGGGGGAAGGACGTCTCCACGGTCTGCGTTATGTGCTCCGAGGAGGAGGAATCGGCGGCTCATCTGTTTCTTCATTGCCGAGTTGCTCATGAGGTGTGGGGAGGCATTCTTAAAGCTTTTGGTTTGGCATGGACGATGCCTCAGTCTCCTCACTCGCTCTTGATCAGCTGGGAGGCAGCAACGGTGAAACAAGGGGATAGGGTTGCGTGGAGGGCCACACTGTTTGCGGTGATGTGGTGCCTATGGTGTGAGAGGAATTATAGAATTTTTGAAGACAAGTCCAAACCTGTTCGCGTGGTTCTCTGGGCGGTTTCAGATCTTGTCTCGCTGTGGGGTACGAGTGGAGGGAACGGGGCTAACAGTTCCTGCTTCCGGTGGGACCACAGTTGGGACAGCTCCAGGACTCCAGGGGACTCTTTCAGACTCTTTGGGAGTCTCTATTCTTTGTCATTGATTATTGTGATTATATACGGCCTCAACGCCTTGCTGGTTTTTTTATATAATCCTTATTACCGATCAAAAAAAAAAATTGCTGTATTTCTCCAATTTTCTCCAGAATTTCGTCTTTTGCCTAGTTCTGATGATTTCCATTCCGATTCTTCCGACGTCGGTACACGCGAAAAGGTCCATATCCGATGTCTACGATGTCGGTGTCCCCGTTACAAACCTTCGAGCATTAGCCGCCAGAAATGTTGCTTCTAGGGACCCCGTTCATAGGAAGCGACCAAGCCTGCATTGAACTTGGGCAAATGCATTATTTTTATTGACATTCCAAGCAAGCAAAAGTTGTGCTTAGGGATCCTTTGCTGCCAGAACAACTGATGAACCAGCTTTTTCTTGAAAGAGTTTTTAGCTTATGTTTCTAGAAGTGCTGGTGCAAGTGATGAGAGTACACATTGGTAAGTGCGGACTAGCTCAAAGTTCTTTGCTGCTACTTGCTGGCTAAAAACGGGTTTGTTAGCCTTTTTTGTACCATCGTATCAAATTGGATTATGTGATCTTCCCTGTAAGGTGTCATTATGAGGCTTTGTTGTTGATCCAGATGGAAGGACGATGGGAATGGAATAATAAGTTCTCAAAGTTGGGAATATCTTAATTAGTGGGAGGTAAAATAAGAAGAAGATGAACCAGATGAGTAGTCTATAGTAAGTACTGTGATAAGATAAAATCAACTGATATTTGCAAGTGCGGACTGACTCCAATGGGTAAGGTAATCAAATGAGCCTCGTGAGGAGGTCTAACATCTACTGTCGTATCCTTGTAGGACTAGCGAGAGAGTTGATACAGGCTACAGCTGTCAAAACAGGACTTCCTCCTCTAATGACATACTTCTGTCAATCCGATTAGATGGGTCAGCATGCATATATTTGCTTTGGAAGGTCAGGTATATATTTTTTTTGATTGGTAGGTCAGGTATATTCTACATAAGAATTTCTGTATGTTTGACAAGTTGAACCTTTTGAGGAAGTTGAAATATTTTCTTCTTTTTTTCTCTTCTAAAAAATGGATAGGTTCAAGGTATCAGTTTGCATCCATCAAGAGGTCTGTTCCATTATAATCGTGGCAAACTCTGAATTTTTATCCGAATTATATTTGTGGTCTTTTTTGTTATGTGTTCTCTTTTACATAATAAATTAAATTGTTGCTGTTTCTTGAAATGCATATAAATTTTTATTGTTGGAGACTTAAGAGTAGAATTTTATTCACTGTGGCCTTTGGAGTTCGGAGCTTGCAATCAAATATAATTCGTTTGGCCGCTGACTCTACTCCGATATTTTATTATAGCCATACCTTTTTTTTAACACTAAAAATGTGGCTACTTTTGTAGCAAATCCCTTTGTTTATATCTTGGTGCTGTGTTCTCACGATGTGTCTGCTATTCAAGATTACTTTTTCCTCCGATGAAGGCAGGAGAGGTTGTAATTTTAACTTTGGATATAGTAGAAATTATATTTATCTTGTACTAATTATTAGTAATTGTTTATATATGGCCTTCTTGTACTAATTATTGGTAATTGTCTATTTATAGTCTTTTGGTAGCCGTTATCATCGGTATTCGCCCATTCTCTACTATATACATTGTGAATGATTGAATGAAGACACCGTGTTTTCTTTTTGTGAAACATTTCTTAATTTGAAGTTTATGCACCTATCCAAGCATGATTTTACTGTGCAATTTGTAGCTTGTGGGTCACACTGATTTCCAAAATTTATAAGATACTAAAAACATGTATACCTTTCAGGCAGAGCTTCAACTTAATTTTCAGAAGAGGAGGGGTCATGGAATGCTGTCTGTACTTCGTCCCAAATTTAGTGGTGTCCTAGGTGAAGCTCTTGACGTGACTGGTCGGTGGAGTGGGGATGTTGTGAGTACCTACCTACCTAGTGTGCTGTTTTATTTGTCTGAAATTTTCCTTGGTTACAAATCCTCCTGCATAAGATTCGTGCATGTATGTTTGTGACTGGATAATTTTACCTTGGTGTTTTACTTTGACATTTTTCTTAAACTGCAAGCCTGAATTTTCAGATTTAATCAATGTTCGGTTCCTTGCCAAAAATCTTCTTATATAGTTTTCACTTATATTGATAACTATGACTTCATTAAAAAAGAAAAAGATACAACAATAAAGTGCGTGACACAAACGAGACACTTGAACATCACGATACAAGCTTATAGACTCATTTTACTACATACGAGAAAGAGAAGGTTTTGAAATGTAAACTGACCGGTCCACTTCATCCGTTGCTTTTCATTCGCTTTGGAATTTTCTTCCTAATGAGTATGATATAGAATGACCTTCAAAGAGTTAGAATGTCAATCACTTCCTCAATATAGCCAAGGAAGGATATCGTGTGTCACCTTCCATGATATAGCTCAAATTGACGGTATTTCCGTATTAAGATATTCTATTCCGTGAGTCGCCTATATAGATTACCAACCGAAATCTCTATAACTTTTATTAAACACTTGGAAGGTATATCTGAAAAGTACAGAGAAAATCCGGGAGGGTGGGTCCATGCACAAAATGGTATTAGAATACCAAAGGATACTATAATTTCGTTATGATCAAACTCTAGCAAATATGCAATTCTTTGTGACCCATCATTAGCTAGATAATCAGCTATCGAGTTCCCCGCCTTGCGTAGTTGTGAGACCAATTAAATTTGTAGTTAGTCTTAGGTTTAAGTTAGGGCCAAGGTTAAGAAGAGATAAAAATGTTAAGAGAGCAATTAGGGTTATGAGAGTTGTATTTCTCAAATCCTTTCATTATAATATATCACTTACAATAGGTTCCCATACATACCACTAATATCTGTCTATAGCACACCCAACTGATGCTAGGAACTCACCAATACTCCCCCTCAAGTTGGTGCATATCCCTCATGCCTAACTTGGAGATAATGTCACACAACCTTGTTCTTCTCACATCGTTTGTAAGGATACCGACCGATTAATCTTTAGAGCTCACTTAAGGAGTGTGTGACATCCCCAAAGTCACACACCGGATCTGGAGACATCGCACTACATAACATACATAACTAGCTCCAAAGGATAAAATATATTAGTAACATAATGATCTGAAGTATAGCACAACGGAATGTAAACAATAAAAAAAATCGCCATTCATTTATAAGTAATATGAGCTATTAAGAACTGAATTGAATTAAAATTAATCAATTAACTACTCATAAATAATGTAATCAATAATCCAAACTAACTCAATTTAAAAGGTCTCAACAATCTCAAATAAAGCTCTAAATAAAATCTAAAATGAAAGTTTAACTCTCAAAATAAATAAACTCCTAATGCTCGAAACTGTCTTCGTTCAAATCCCAGTTTGTGTCATGGATCTCTACATCAGTATCCTCGTATCCTGTGATCAACTCATCTCATGGCCATCCCATTGTAAATAATGAAGATGGTCAAGAGATGGATCATTAATACAAGAAATCCGTATGCAAGCCTTATACGAAGAAATAATGATAAAGAACTCTATATGGATCACTAATACAAGAAATCCATATGCAAGCCTTATATGAAGAAATAATGATAAATAGTCCAATGATAAACACTGTCGGACAAAAGCGATGAGATCATGATATCTATATAAGCAACATAAAATAATAACTAAGAATATGGATTGATACATCACATGTGAGTTGTTCATGTCTCTTCCTAGTTTTCTGTGTGGTAATTTTCATTATTGATGTTAAATGCAATGCAACATGAATCTCATTCATCATGATCATTCTTCATCTTTAGTCCGTCGTCCTAATCTCCACCCTTATCGTACATCACTTGGGTCCAGGTCTTCTACATGGTCTTCTCTTAGACACATATAGTCACCATCTCATATCTTAGATTACTTGCCCATTGGATTTGAGCTGGTTACGGCATGCAACGACAATCTCTTAGCATATTCATTAATGCTAGTATCATGGTAGTCAAGGTGACATTATAGCCTCGCTATGCCCTCGCCATGGCAAATGACGATGGAAAACGCCATATACACTCAAATGACCATGATGGCTAAATAGCGATGCCATAGTATCCCATGACAGAATAACACTATGGCATCGCTATGCACACTATTTTATTTTTTTAGATAATAACGTATAATATTTATAAAATAAATAAGCTATAAATATGATATTGTTATAATTTATGATACTTATAAGTTATAACATTTTATAATATATAAGTTACAAAAGTTTCTTTTCAAGTTACAGAAGCCCAAGTTATAAGTTACAAAATCCTCGACTCTCTCTCTCTCTCTCTCTTGTTACGAAACCTTAGCGTTGGCGACACTACGGTGTGTGTATTTGATATCTAAATATTTTTTAATATTTTATATTCGTTTATATTTCCTATTTATTTATTTATACTTACCATGTTGCAAATTTGTTGATGTTCTCTATTTGATTTGTGTTTATTGATATTTGTTTATGCCTAGAAAATGAAATCCTCAATATTAGAATCAAAGTATGATGCTTCAGTAGTTGAATTTTTTTCTTCCTTTTTTTTTGTTTTTTCTTCCTATATAAAAAATATAAACAAATGAAAAACAGTTAAAATACTACTAATTAAAAGATATTATAAAAATTATAAAAATTAATAAATAGCCGTGCCATGGCGTGAAAAACCTCTTTGTCATGACCTCGCTATACCGCCGTAACTACCTTGGTTAGTATGCATTATGTCTTCATTAAGTCATGTTTTCATGTATTTTTCATCGTATCATATAATTCACTTTAAATAGTAGATTACATCTACTCATAAAGTTCGTGGTGTCTAATTCATTCATGGTATCATAGTTTAGTCTTGTGAGAATCGTGAATCTTACCACTTTCATATGCTATGAAATGTACATTAAATATGATGCAAAAACCTTGGTAAAAACGTCATGTAATATTCCACTTTATTAGTCCATAGCATGGTCTAGTATCATGCTCTCAAATTTATTAAATTCACATGTGTAGGAATCAACTATGTGATATGAACATTAATATAATTTTCATGAAAAAATGACATGGCATAAGCATATAGTAAATAACATGTGAATTTGCTAAGGAACAGTGGTATAAATCATGTGATTCTATAATTAACCATTAAGGCATATGGTGATTAAATAAAATAAGCATGCTCTTTCAATATTTGAAAAGGAATTAACCACATCCTAGCATGGTACCTATTCCTAACATTAAAACCCATATGATTTTTTCATACCTTATGGTTTTTTAATTTTCTTGTTTTTCTTGATTTGTATACTTCATGAAGGGATTTAATAAATCTCGAAGATGCCTACTTGATAATCCTTTTGAAAAGCCTTAAAAACAAAATTCATTTTTTTTTTTTTTAATAAAAAAAAGCCTTAGAAAATATTCTTTAAAAACAAGCCCAAAAAAAATTCTTAAAAAAAAACTCTGAAATCTTAATTCATGAAAGGAATTCTTGAAAAAGGCCTTTTTATGTGTTCTTCTCATTTCTGATAACTTGAATGACTATTGAAAAATCATTATTTTAAAAAGCCTTAAAGATAAAGTTGTAAACCTTAAAATTAATAAAATGGTCATAAAAGTATGTTAAGGTTTTGAAAAGATTATTGAGGATATTGAAAATCTATGAAATTTTGGATAATTTAAGAAACAAAGAAAAAAGTCTTTTCTTTTTAAAATCTTGATCTTGATTCTTGATATTTAAGAAATATAAAATTTACCTCAAATCTCTTCCCTTTTCAGTCTCTTTTCCCTTTCAATCTTCTTCTTTCTCTTGTTTTCTTTTTCTTTTTATCTTTTAAATTAACGTGGAAAATAATCCACCACTCCACTTTCTTAACTCTAACTCTAATTCACGTCCTACACTAACTCATGATCCTTTGCAATGGATCCTTGGGACCCATCCTAACATCTTCTCTTGGGCTTCAGTGAAGGCCCAATGGCCTAATTAGTTATTGGGTCTTTAATTTTTTTATTGGATCCTTAAGTAATTTACTATAGATTTTAAAGGTCCATTAAACATTACTAAACACACTCCAATTATTACTAACATATATTTAAAGGTTTTTAAGGTCTATTAATTAGATTAATTAATTATCATGGGTTATTATTAAATAAATTAAACATTATATTCATGTGTAACAACTAATGAAGTGCATCAAGTCAATCTAACTAATCACAATCACAAATCCCAACAAAACAATTATGGTCTAATAATGCATGAAAGTCTCGGTCGTTACAGAGTGCAAAATTCATTTTATTCCACCTTTTTCCTTAGGAAATGGTAGTCCATTTCAATGTGTTTTTGTTCTTCCATGATAAATGTGATCCTTGAAAATGTGGAGTGTAGTTTTATTATCACCATAGAGTGTCATATGAAGTGTTACATAGATTCGAAGGCTTGGAAGAATAAATCTGATCCACATCCCTTCACGAACCCCTTGAAACATGGCTCTGTACTCTGCCTCGATAATACTAACATATAAAACCAAGGCCATAAGGTGAAACCCTCTCTCGACCACGCACACAAGAACTCTAAATTAAGGGTGTGTTGAGTTTTCTCAAACTTTACCGAATTTAACTAAGATGAGTCATACACATACATTTATACGGTTACATGGGTTATGTAATTGTGGATGTGCCTTGCATTGAATCCCGTATAGCTTATTTTGTTTATTAAAACATTATTCCAACTTGAAATATATTATAATATATATTTATTCTTTTATTATTTTTACTTTGTCGAATTTATCTAAGATGAGAAGCACATAATACATTTATATGGTTACATGGATTATGTAATCATAGATGTATCTTGCATTGAATACCTTTGAACTATTTTCTTTATTTAAACATTATTTCCCACTTGAAATGTATTGTAATCTTTTTTTTTTCCCTTAATTTGTCCGAATTGACTCCTTACCGAAGTATTGTCGTAACCTGCTTTTGTGACTATGCTCCTGACAAACAATATGTGATTGTAGTGGCTTCTTTAATATCCAAACCTTATACAACATCACTGAATTTCTTGAACCGTTCTGGCATGCTCTAAGAGACTGCCTTAATTTTGTACATCTCTTTCTTTGGTCTATAGACTTTGCCTTTCCCCCTCTGAAGTGAAAATTTGGGTAGAAGAGCCATGTATACCTCATCCTCCAAAAAATAAAAATAAAAATCCGCCTTGGGAAAAAAAAAGCCCTGCGCCTAGGCCCCAGGGACCCTTTTCATCTCAAGTTCGCCCAGCGCTTTTGACAACAATGTCTGTGAATATGAGACCATGTGCGGTTCACAAGGGTTTTGGCCAGCCTGTATAAATACTAGACTTTTAATTCTCTTAAAGAGTGGCTGAAGTTTGAAGACTCTCCAAAGGTACTCATAAAAGACTTTAGAAGTGTCGTCTTTGTATTCTGGTTAGAGTCTGCATTAGGTACATGGACCTTGTACTGCTCAATCTAAGTCCATTTGCATAGTGAACAGTCTTGTTGCACAAATTTTATGGATGTTAGAAACCTGTGTGCCCTATGGTTTATTAGTGCAAGCGGATTGAGTAGTTCATGTAGCACTAGTGGTACATAGGCAGTGCAGTTGATATAAAATTGAATCAAGTTTATGTCCGTTTTTTGTCATACATATATACATAAATATATATATTTAACATTTATTAAATAATCGGAGTCAGAGCGAGTCTAGTCGGAACGACTTTTGGAGTTAACTCTTCTCAGTAACCCTTCGTGTCAAGTCTAGTTTTCATGTTTTAAAATCATGGTACCACCACAAATTTCCCCTTGACCAACAACAACAGGGACTAAAGACCCATCTGCAACATGTATAGTACGTGGATATGAAATAGATAACACAGAACGAAATAACGATACATACCAAACGTATGGTCAGTCATCCCTGAATCGATGATCCAAGGATTCATCACTTGATACCTGAATCGGCCATGTGAGAAGAGAAAGCCTGGGTACTCGAGGCACACTGCAACAGATCTTGGTACTCCTTTTGTGTAAGGGTAACTGGAGCAGAGCAGGAGTGTAAACTATAAAAGGCATCACTGAAACAGATGGTGGGGCATGAGTGGCAATGTTAGAACCCTTCAGCTGCAACTGAAGCGAAATCACGACTATCGTGAAACTTGGGACGTCAGACCAAGTTCCAACAAGTATCTTTCAGGTGTCCCTTTTTTGCCACAGGGAGAGCACTTAAATTTCTGTTTTCTTCACAGGACATGCCAGTACGACCATGTCCTCATCCACCAATTTGATCACCTCCACTAATAAATTCAGAGGAGGGAAGAGCAGAATGCTCTGGTTCCTCAAGAGAAGCATTAATCAACTAACGTATACTCTCCTCTCCTCGTGTTGTAACAGTGAGAAAACAGTCCCTCAAGGTGGGTGTTCTTTTCATCCAAGAATGCTAGCACGAAATGTTCATATTTGGGATTCACCCCTCTTAACAGATCAAAGATCCTTTTCCTTTCAAGAGTGCTACTTGCCCTACATTTAGCACACCATGGTTTCCCAGCACACCCATCAATACATCTGCGTCTTGATATTGAGTCGATTCATCTCACACGCTTCTTAACTGAGTATAATACTCTCTGATAGACTTCTCACCTTGACATATGTTGTTTATGGTATCAACCTACTGAAACATTTCCTACATTTTGTTTTTGAATAGGCGTTTCAAATAGCATCAGTAAGTTCAAATTGAGAAATCGTGCCATTCATATAACCAATTTTCCTTTAGATCCCAAATACATAGCAGCGGAACGTGACCACTCTAAATAATTAGTTCCATTATTTTATGGTAGTGATTTGTAACCCATGAGAATTTTCATTTCCACTGCTGATTCCCACTATGGATTCGTCCATGGTTGAGAAACTTCAACAATACACTTCTACACAGTAGCTACAATAACTCAATATAGGCTATACAACCTTAACATGCATCAAACATGCTAAAATACTGCAGCAAACTCCTGCAAGCTTAATTGCAGAGAACCACTAACTCAAGTAGCCTTTATAAGGCACAAACCTGAAATCGAGGCCCATGATTTCTTGAAAGAAATATTATGGCTGTGTTTGGGTGTGCTTTATTTCAGCAGACTTCAGCTCTCTGCCTGCTCTCCACCAGGGCAGGTTTTATCTGCCCTGGCGGAGAGATCATTTTTTCACTTAAAATGTCCCCACCAACGTAAATGGGGTGGGGAGTTGGTATACCAAACGTGCTTTGCTGGAAATTACTCCTCTCGATCCAAAGAGCCGCTCTTTTGCGTGGGAGAGCTACACCAATCGCAGCCTATAGCTTCTCCAAATCAGCTCCAATTCAATGAGGCTGCAATTGAGTGAAAGGCGGAGAAAATATGATTCAAGCATACCCAAACTTATCAAGGTTTCGATGGTTATGGATTTTGTATCCTTGAGATACGTAAAATTGTCAAAAAGCGATGAAACTGAAAAATGATATATTCCAATTTGCTTCGATCCTTCAAACAACAGCAATCAATCAACTCCTTGAATTAATTTGATCCCCTGTAAGATAGACCCCACCAAAAAGCAACACATATATTGGATCACAGACACACGTTAAACATTAAACCGAGAAAGAATGCATTTGAAACTATATCAAGATCACTGCAAAACATTACATGCCTTCATTAAAGTTGTTTGGTTTGGCGTTTTGACCAAAGCCTGGCCCTTCTTTTCTTGATCTATGTCCAACTCTTTGACCTTGCTGATGTCATACTGACATCATGTTTAAGGGACGATGGTATAAGCACAAGTTGACCTGGAAAAGCCTTCTCTGATACCAAGTTAGTGTTTTTGTGTGTAGATTAGGGTTTAAAGCTAGGGTTTGGGAGAAGAGTTGGGATTAGATAGAGGGAGAAGAAGGGAGAGGAAAGAGGAAAAATTTGGGTTGTGAAAGAGTTGATCTCATAGGCCATCATTATATACATATAGAATGTAGCACTTACAATAGTGTAACGACCCAAGATTTCCAAGTCGGAAATATAGAAATTCCGGGTCGCTAGATCATAGATTATAATCTATAAACAAAATTTCATTAGTATCATTGGAGATCAATCTACTATAAACTGAAATAAATGTTCAACACAAAGATATGCATGCTAGTTCAAACTAATGCCACTGGTGATGGCCGTACTTCACCAAAACAGTGGTAATTAAAACAATGTAAGCAATATCCTGATGACATCCATTAAACATTGTACCAAGTAAAGGACTGAGATCGACTAAGGATAATAACTCTCAGGCGGAAGATCTTCCTCTTCTTCCGACATCAAATTGGGATCCTTGTCAGCTTCAGTATTTGTGACACATACTGCCGGGGTGAGCTAAAATTCTACGAGCTTAGTAGGATAATCACAATACCAATTGCATCTTATTCATTCAAACATAGTTTTCAGTGATCATTTTGATGTTGATATCCAAGAAGTCAAAATCATTATTGCATTCAAGATTAAATTTCCAAACAATTTTCTAGTCAAATTATTTCGTGTTTCACATGGGTGCAGAGTTAACTTGATATCCATTACATTTTATGTGCAACTCATTATGTTCAAGCATGACTTAAATAATCAAGGGGCTTTCGTCCGACTACCGACCAATCGGTTTGATTAACTGTGTCTACAAGATAATTGCGAAGGTCTTGGCCAACAGGTTAAAGTGGGTTATGGCCACCATCATTACAGGTAATCAAGGGGCTTTTGTCCGCGGTAGGCAGCTCCTGGACCTTGTGGCAGTTGCGAATGAGACCGTTCATTCGGCCTATGCTCTTCGTACACCGGCTGTGGTCTGGAAGGTCGACATGGAGAAGGCTTATGATCGGGTAAACTGGGAGAACTTAGATTATATGATGGGAAGGCTGGGGTTTGGAGTTATTTGGACGAAGTGGATGCACGGGTGCTATTCTTCCCCTTTGTTCTTGGTGTTGATTAACGGGACAGCTGTGGGTTACTTTAAAAGCTCCAGGGGCCTAAGGCAGGGTGATCCTCTATCCCCCTTCCTTTTTAATATTGTGGGGGAGGCGTTATCTGGGTTAATCGGTCAAGCTAGGACATTGGGTATGCTAAATGGCATCAGAGTAGGACAGTAGGGCAGATGTATTACACACCTTCAATATGCGGGCGATACGATCTTATTTGGGAAGGCTGGGACGTCAGAGATCTGCGCTATGACTGATGTTCTCTCGGTCTATGAGGCGGTGTCGGGCCAACGGGTTAACCTCCTTAAGTCTTCGGTATCCGGAATTAGGGTGGAGGAGGAGCTGTTGCTTTCCATGGCTGGTTCGGTTGGGTGCCGCATTGAGGGGCTGCCCATCAAATACTTGGGATTGCCCCTTGGGTTCAGAAGGCTTGCGACTGGTTACCGGTGGTGCAGAAGTTCGAGCAGAGATTGTCGTCTTGGAAAGGCAGGCTGTTGAGTAGCGGGGGTAGGTTGGTTTTGGTCAAAGCCGTGCTCTCGGCAATCCCCATTTTCTTCTTCTCTATGTTTAGGTGTCCCGCTTCAATTATTGATCGATTGGAATGTATTCAAAGATCTTTTTTGTGGGAAGGGGCCGGTCATAATAGGCAGTACCACCTTGTAAATTGGGACACTTGCCAACTGCCTTTGGTTTATGGGGGGCTGGGAATTCGGAGTCTCAAGTGAGCCAATTTGGCGTTGCTCGGAAAGTGAATTTGGAGAGCGGGAAGGGAGGAGGAGAGGGGCAGCTTGTGGTGGCTGGTTCTGCGCGACAAATATGTAGTGTCTTCGGGGAGTTGGGGGATAGGTCTGTCTACCCAGAGGTCTATCTCGCCGTGGTGGAGAGACATCTCTCGTACTTGGGAGGTTCTGGATAAAGGGGTAAGATTCAGTTGGGGATGCGGGTTTCGCATTCGGTTTTGGGAAGACCCGTGGTTGGATGGGAGTCCGCTTTAAGTTTTGTTCCCGAATATCTACGCCCTCTCCCCTAATCCAGGTGGTACGATTGATGAGTTCGTTTCCTTCGTCAGCAATAAGAATGTTTGGGAGATAGTTGTCAGAAGATGTCTCAGGGACAGTGTGGTGGGGAGTTATGTGGACTTGCTGAATGTGCTTTATGCGGCACAGAGGAACAGATTAAGGACTGATCAACGGTTGTGGGACTTGAATCGAGAGGGGGAGTTCAGCGTCAAAGCTTTGTACCGGTGGTATTCGCGTCGACCGCTTATCAGGTTTGATGGTAGTTGGCTGTGGAAGGAACCTATCCCGCTCAAGATCAGGTTCTTCGTTTGGACGGTGTGTAAGGATAAAATTCTTACCAGGGATCAGTTGATACGTAGGGGGAAGGATGTCTCCACGTCGTGCGTTATGTGCTCGGATGGGGCTGAGTCCGCGACGCATCTTTTACTTCACTGCCGTGTCGCTCATGAGGTGTGGGGAGCCATTCTTAAAGCTTTCGGTCTGTCATGGACGATGCCTCGGTCTCCTTACTCGCTCTTGATCTGCTGGGAATCAGCGACGGTGAAAGAGGGGGATAGGGCTGCGATGTTTGCGGTGCTGTGGTGTTTATGGTGTGAGAGGAACCGCAGAATTTTTGAAGACAAGTCCATACTTGTAGGCATGGTTCTCAGGGCGGTCTCGGAACTTGTCACGTTATGGGGTATGAGTGGAGGGAATGGGGATAGCAGATCCAGTTTCCGGTGGGACCCGGGTTAAGGAGGGCAGCCCGGGGAGTCCTTTAGAGATATTTAGGGGGTTCTTTGCAGTCCTTGTTGCTTGTGCAAGACTGTTGCTTCTAATTTTGTGTGGCGATTGTATACGGCTTCAGTGCCTTGCTGGTTTTTATATAATCATTATTACTGATAAAAAAAAAAGCATGACTTAAATAATAACTTAAAAATCTCTAATGCAAATATAACGCTCGAGCTAGAGGCAACTGATGAGAATCCTAACCATCGTCGTTCATGAATAATTTTTCAGTATGCCCAAGCTCCTGTGTTGTGAGAAATACTTGGGCGGTTCAGTAGGTGCCGAAGAACAGTTCAGTAGGTGTCGAAGCACGGTTCACATACATATTAAACATATACTGTGTTCATAACACATAGCTAATTCAAAATTCAGATGCAATCTCCAATGTTCAATGAGAGTTCAATAAGTTCAATATTTGATGAGAGTTCAATGAGGTCCAATATTCGATGAGTTCCAATATTCAATGAGAGTTTACTGCGTTTCCGATGTTTGATGAGTTCTAACATTCAATGGAGGTTCAATACATTTCAATACTCAATGGATTCAACATTCAATGAGTGTTCCATGTTCTAAGTAAGCCACATGTTCAATGTACTTTAAACCAATTTCTGTTACACAACGATGGTACAACAATTGGTGATTTCAACATTCTAATACTAACAATCTGGGCCATTTTCTAACTTTGATAATCTCTAATTGACCATGAATCAAGAGATAGCATGTAAGAGTGTATTGTAATTCCCCTCGGGTCCAAACGTTAATGAGATAATCCTTATTGATGGCGATTGATTCCCGTTTCTACATTACATACCCAATTAATGCATCAGAGTTCGATTTGAAGTTCAAACGATTCAAGGTACTTAACATTGACTCTAGAAGGAGGGTTGTGACACGTAAATCTGGCCTAACTCGCTCGAGTGACAAGTGGCATTCGCTCAAGCGACTTACGCCCGAAGGATTTTTTTTTGTACTCTCAGGCATCTCGCTTAAGAGACAACTAAACTCACTCGAGCGAGATTTGACTGAAAGTTTGGCCTCGTTTCCTGAAGCGTTCTCCTTCGAGCGACGAGTGAACTCGCTCGAGCGAGACTGTGCGAGAACGAAGAATAAACTCTTATTTCTCCCAAAGTTGAGGTCCGAAAATGAGAATTAAAAATTCGGTAACCAAGATCTGACGATATAATTTAGAATCTATAATTTCACAATGATAATAATTACCTCTTGAGGAGTGACGATGGGTCTACGATGAAGCGTTTTGAGGAGATCAGGTTCCACATTGTAGCTTGTCTGGGTTTTCCTTCTTTCTCCTTGATTTCAAAGGGTGCAGATATTCGGGATGATTCTCGTGGAAGAATTCTCAACAAATTTTAGGGTGGATTAAAAAGAGATGGGTTGAGGGAGAAGAGTGGTGATGACTAGGGTTCCTTATGGTTCTTTTCTTAAGGAGAATTTTCGAAGATATTATAATTAGGTTTCCCTGTAACCCACTTTTCTATCACTTAAAGGAGATTATTCAATGCTAAACTGACACACCAACGAAGGGTATATAGGCTTTTACTTCAAAGTCCAAAATAAAGGTTCAAAACTTACGTATCAAGTTTCGAACTTCTAACCTCTTGCCTATAACTCAAGCCTTCAACCAACAGGCTATCTCATAGCTTGTATTAACTAATGACTTAATTAGTATAGAAGCTTGAAGACCAAACGTTATTAACCACAAATACAACAATAGAAAATCTGGATCGTTACATTCTTCCCTCATAGAATTTTCGTCCTCGAAAATTTGCGTACTTAATAATCCGAAGATCGCTTCAGGTTTCGTATTGGTTCACGTTCCTCAAATGAAAGTGGTTCGAAGGGTCACATCTAAAGGGGTTCATTGTTCGACTAAGGTGAGAATATCCTGATCATTACATTCTCCCCTCATTTAGAAATTTTCGTCCTCGAAAATTTGTCACATGATCATTGATGTGATTTGTCAGAACTAGTGGTTGATATCATTATTAAAAATGTATTGACATGATTAACGAAAAGCATATTGATACCATTAGCCAAAAAGTATATTTATATCATTGACAAAAAGTATCGGATGTCTTTCACAAGTAAACAGTAAAAAGCAAACCGGTAACAGGGAATCTAACAACCAATACTCCAAAAGTGCCTGGATTTTCCACCACCAACAAAAACAACGTAGAAATGCTAGAATTTTCCACAACCAACAAAAAACAAGGGAAATCAAATTACTAAATCCACTACTGATCCGCCTCCTCATCTGTCCAGTTGACCTCCTCTATGCCACCCTTGGGTTGAGAACTAGATGAACCAGAGGTATAAGAGCGAGCCCTCGTGATGCTTGCGGTGGAGTTGGTCTGGAACGTATTTCTCATCATCTCCATTAGCATCGCATCCTGAAAGTCCATCTGACGGCTGAACTCAGCCTGGGTGATCCAATCATCATTGGGGGCCGTTGCAGGCTGGAATGGGGGTTCCTGGGGTGGATTCTCCTGTGGTTGAGCAGTGGGTTCATTTTGTGCACATGCGGCTATGTGCTGGAACTCTCAGTCTTGAACACTTTTGTTTAATTTCATAGGATTCAAACTCCATTCATCCACACCATAGGCCTTAACGTTATCGGTTCGCCGTTCTTCATTAGCTGGCTCCTCATAATCATCCAATTCGTCCTCATATTCATCGATGAGGTGAGAAATCAAACGAGCAAACGGTATTGAGGTCAATGGCTTCCTTTGCGACGAAGACTGAAGCATAGCATCGTGGGCGTAAATTAATCCCTATAAAAGAACTGTAGGAGCGCTGAACCAACGTTTCTTAAAGACAGAGAAAAGGGCTTGTAAAATTACGCCCACATGCTCCCACTTGTGTCTGACTGGGTACAAGTTTTTCTTGAAGATAATGTCTAACAACCACATATGGGTTGGCAATTGGGCTCTCCTTATCGATTGGCTTGATCCTTGCTCACCACGACCCATTTCGGCAACAATGTTTGGGAATGGTGTCGATTCGGTGGCCGGTGATTGTAAACCCGTATCCTCCCTGAAAATCGTAGGGCACCCCATGGCTGCCACAATGTGGTCAACATCAAAACGAAAATCCCGACCATCGATCTTCGTATAGAGGGTTGTACCACAAAAGTCGAGATTTTGGTTGAAAAGCCTAACCAGACGCGGATAATAGTGGGTGTGGAATGGCATGAGCAGGGACATCAATTAGGCTTGAACAAGATAGTTCAACGCCCATTGGGTAGTTTGTTCATCAATGAAGTAGTCTTGATGGAATTGTCACTCGGGTTCGAAGGTTTTTCCGCTCCACCAAGGATTGGGTTTCTCCTTTGTGGAAGGAGGATCGGTCTGGGTACATTTCGAGGATGTTTCCTTCTTAGGTGCCATAGAGAAGGAAATAAATGTATTTCTAATTTAAAAAGAAACTTGTTACCTTTGGCGCGAAGGAAATATGCGAAAGAGGAAGGCACCCAAGGTCGACAACACTACGCAACACACGAGTTCTCGCGGTGGAGAAAGTAGTCGAAATGTTTTGCTCGCAAAATTGCGTGAGAAAATGAATAGGAAAAAAGTTGTTGGGGTATATAAACCGGCAGGATCGCTCGAGCGACAATTGGTTGTCATTTGAGCGAGTAGCTAAATACAAAGGACCAATTTCAAATTCGCTCTAGCTGCAACCAAATGTCGCTCCAGCGAAAAGCAACAGAACTTTTTAACTAGGATTTTTGAAGAACCTCACTTGAGCGGTAACCAATATCGCTCAAGCGAAAAATCATAGAACTTTTTAAACGAAATTTGAAGGTGTCGCTCGAGCGGGGATGAAAGGTTGCTGAGCGAAAATGTTTAGAAAGTTTTTTGAATGAACAATTTTGGTTATCGATCGTTCTATTAGTTGATGTCAATTTCTATCACCGACTTTTTCCTGTTAATGGAATCGCCTTTAGTAAAGTTATTACGTGGGAGTGCTAGTGTGGGTCAATCCACTTTGACTCGTATTTAAACGAGCGTTTCGGGCCCTTTTGGTGAATATAGCAAAGCCATATTTTAGATATTTGAAAGCGATCGATCACATATCATTTGTGGAAAACATTAATATTTCATGGCTACAAATATGGATTGTGGAAAGGATTAAGACATTTTATTTCGGTGATTTCTTTCAACTCCGAAATATGGTATTCTATATTTGACATGGACAATTGAAATTTTGTCGAATTTTCATTTCCTAAAATTTGCGTACCTTTTTGGAAGAGGTGCGGATGTTTGTCACGTACTTCAGCCTCGCGCTCCCAGGTGGCTTCCTTGGATGAATGATTCTGCCACCTTACGAGTACAAGCAGAACCTGTTTGGTACGTAAGACTTGTTCTTTACGATCAAGGATTTGCACTGGCTCCTCGATAATGGTAATATCTTCATGGATCTCAATAGGTTGATAGTCTAAGATGTGAGTTTGGTCTTTTATGTACTTCTGTAACATAGATACATGGAAGACATTGTCCATGCTGGAAAGTTGAGGTGGTAAGGCAGCCCGGTAAGCAACCTCGCCAACCCGACCCAAAATCTCGAAGGGTCCAACGTATCGTGGACTCAACTTTCCACACTTGCAAAATCACATCACTCCTTTAGTCGTTGAGATTTTGATGAAGTACTCGTCTCCTTTCTGTAAAAGGCAAAATTCGTATGACTCTATGGGGGGGATGTAATTAATTTCAAAAGCTAAAAATGACAATTGTTCATCAGCTTACCTGAAACTCAACATTCGTTCTTCCTAGATCCGCATAACTCTTCTGTCGACTTTGTGCAGCCTTTAGTCTTTCTCGGATTACCTTAATGACTTTAGTCGTGCTCTCAATAAGTTCCGAACCTAACAAGATTCTTTCTCCATCCTCTTCCGAATTAAGTGGAGATTTGCACCTCCGACCATAAAGTGCTTCAAAAGGAGTCATCCCAATACTTGCCTGGTAGCTATTATTGTAAGCAAATTAGATCAATGGTAGATGTTTGTCCCAAGATCCTCCGAAAATCTAACATGCAGGCTCGAAGCATATCTTCAATAACCTGATTTACCCTTTCTGTCTGACCATCAGATTGCAGGTGGAATGTAGAGCTGAAATCCAACCTTGAACCTATGCCTTCTTGAAAACTCTTCCAAAAGTTTGATGTGAATAACTTGTCTCTATTTGAGACGATGCTAATCGGAATGCCATGAAGTCTGATGATTTCTCTGAAGTACAAGTCAGCTAGTTGGTATGCGATGTACGTATTACGATAAGGTAGAAAGCGTGCGGATTTTGTCAACCGGTCGATGACTACCCAAATGGCTTTATACCCTTTCATAGTTTTCGGTAAACCGATGATAAAATCTATGGAAATATTCTCCCACTTCCACTCAGGAATGGGTAACGATTGCAGCAGACTTGATGGGTTTTGATGATCGATCTTAACTTGTTAGCAAACTATGCATTTTGAAATGTATTCGGCTATCTCCCTTTTCAAACCCCTCCACCAAAAGTTTTTCTTAAGATCCTGGTACATTTTTGTACTTCCCGGGTGGATGGTGTATTTCGACTTGTGTGCTTCATCAAGAATCTGACGCTGAATTTGAAATTACGAATGGCACACAGAGTCGTCATCTGAAGAGTAAAGCACCATCCTCTCATGGAGAGAAATCAGGTTTGTCCCCCTGGGCTACATTTGTTTTGATAACTATGAGTTCATCATCAGACTCTTGGAGTTCTCTGATTCGATCGACGATTGTCGGTCGGATTGTGAGGTTAGCCATTAAGGCCCTTGAGGCCTTCACACTGAATTTCACATTAGAGAAGGAAATACTTTCAAATAATTGTCATCGATGGATTCTCGCAACAAGGTTAGACAATTGCGCATATGACTTCCTGCTTAGTGCATCGACTACCACATTTGCTTTTCCGGGGTGATATTGGATTGAACAATCATAGTCTTTAAGAAACTTTATTCACCTCCTTTGTCTCATGTTCAATTCCTTCCGAGTGAAGACGTACTTTAGACTTTTGTGGTCAATGAGGATCTTAAATGTTTCTCCGTAGAGGTAGTGCCTCCAAATTTTCAAGGCAAAGATCATTGCCGCTAGTTCCAAGTTGTGAGTTGGATAGTTCTTTTCATGGTCCTTGAGTTGCCGTGAACCGTATGCAATTACTTTTTCATGTTGATTTAGTACACAACCCAACCCGTTGTGTGATGCATCGCTGAACACTACAAAGCCCCCACTGCCTGAGGGTATCGTCAGGATTGGTGCGGAAGTCAATTTCTTCTTAAGTTCTTGGAAGCTCTTTTCACACGCACTATCCCACTCAAACCTTGTATTTTTCCTTGTAAGCTGAGTGAGTGGTCTTGCAAGCTTGGAAACACCCTCAACGAATCTCCAATAATAACCGGCTAGGCCAAGAAAACTGCGAACCTCTGTTACTGTCTTTGGTTGTTCCCATTTGACCACAACTTCAATTTTAGCAGGATCGACGGCTACACTCGCTTTAGAGATGACATGTCCTAAGGAACTGACCTACTTGAGCCAAAATTCACACTTAGCTTTGCATAAAGCTTATGGTCACGAAGAGTTTGAAGCGCGATACGTGAATGCTGCTCATGGTCTTCCCCCATCTTTGAATCGATGTGGATGTCATCTACAAATATAACTACAAACTGGTCAAGGGATGGTTTGAACACTCAGTTCATTAAGTCCATGAACGATGCTGGTGCATTTGTTAAGCCGAAGGGCATCACCAGAAATTCGTAGTGACCATACCTAGTGCGAAAAGTAGTTTTCGAAATGTCCTCGCCCTTAATCTTCAACTGATGGTAACCCGACCTCAAGTCTATCTTTGAGAAGAATTTTGCCCCTTGGAGTTGATCGAAGAGGTCATCAATGCGAGGGAGTGGGTAGCGATTCTTAATCGTCAATTTGTTAAGTTGACGATAATCAATACACAACCTTATTGAACCGTCTTTCTTCTTGACGAACATGACAGGGGCTCCCCATGGGGAAACATTGGGTCTGATGAACGCCTTACCCAATAGCTCTTACAACTGCTCCTTAAGTTCCTTAAGTTCGGCCGACGCCATACGGTATAGAGCTTTATAAATAGGTTCTGTGCCTGGAGGTAAATCGATTGAGAATTCAACTTCTCTTTCTAGCAGTAATCCAGGCAGGTCTTTGGGAAACACGTCTGAGAACTCGCACGCGATAGGAATGCCTGCGATAGTGGTCTTTTCCTCGCATTGGTCTTGCATAACGGTGAGGTATCCATGACATCTTTTCTTCAACAACCATTAAACTCGAATTGCTGAGATGAATGGTGCGATGCTTGATTTAATGTCGTAGAATCTGAACGGTGCACCCTTAGAGGGATGAAAAGTGACTATCTTTCGTAGGCAGTCAACGCTCGCATGGTAGGTGGATAACTAATCCATGCCAAGGATTACATCGAATCCTTGCATATCCAAGATAATCAGATGGATCGTTGTTTCATGGTCTTTGGTCGGAACGATAACCGATCGGCAAATGGTGTCTGTAATCACTGAGTTTCCCGTAGGAACTGAAAAGGACAAGACGAAGTCTGAAGGCTCTGGTGTTATACTCAATTTGGTGGCAAATTGAGTGGCCACAAAGGAGTGCGTGGAATCGAGGTCTATCAATACACGTGCCTTGTGCTGACAAATGTCATTACTTCGATACATGTGTAAAGTACCTATGGTTCATGTAAGTAAGTAAAGCAACTCTAAGCTACATGTTATAGTGTTCATGCAATTTCACAATCGAATGGTTATCAAGAATGTTCATTAGTTTGAAGGAAAATCAATGACTTTAACCAACAATAATTTATATTTTACCTTGTATGACATCGTTCGTGGCTTGAGCATCACAGGTAGAAACCGCGTAGGCACGACCCTGGATTATCGGTGGAGAAGATTTCTGAGTAGATGCCGGCGCTGTTTGTTCCTTATTCTTCTCGGGGCAATCCTTTATCAAGTGTCCCTTCTAGCAAAGGAAACATGAGCCCGTTGTCCATCGGCAATTTTCCAACTTGTGGCGCCTTCCACATCGTGGGCATGACTCAGGCGGCAGGGACGCAGTGGTGTATGATGCCCTTTGTGCTACTGATGCTTCAGTTGTGGTAGATTGCGAGGGGCAAAAGGACTTCACAGGTGCTGAAGACACCTACCTAAAATTCATGGTTGGTGCTGGTAGGGCCGACGCTAGAGCCGAGAACTTAATCCTCTTACTAAATTGATCATCGATAGATGATTGCGGCTGACTTACCTTATTCTTATTCTGCTGCTCTCTCCGTTTATTCATTTTCTCTATGCCGCGTTCAGCGATGAGGGCTCTATCCAAGACTTCAGCATTAGTCCTTAACTTGAATAAGGAGATCCTCTCCTAGATATTTAGTTTTAGGCCGCGTACGAACTTCTTGGCCTTCATGGCTTCTGTTGCCACGTGTTGTGGCTCGAACCTCGAGAATCTCGTGAATTCCGCCAAAATTCGACCACTATCATTTGCCCTTGAGTCAGGGAAATGAAATCTACTTCCCACTGATCTCTGATGAATTCTGGGAAGTACTTCTCATTGAATGTTTCAGTAAACTGGGCCCACGTCCACGGTGTGTTTGGTGTTTCATGTTCTTTAGTCCTCTCCATTGATTTCCACCAGGGGTCGACCTCTCCTTCAAGTTGGAAAGATGTCCATCTCACTTTCTCATCTTCCTTGCAGGGTATCACACGGAAGATCTTCTCCATCTGGTTCAACTACTTCTGGCTTCACTCGGATATATTTCCCCCAGGAAGCTGGGAGGCTTCATCCTTCTGAATTCTTGGAATCCAGAAGGTTGTTGTCTTGTCGCGAGCAAGGTAGTCTGCTGCGCCATTGAAATTTTCATGGTTTCTAACAGTTGTCCAACGCGATCGTGATTACTTCCTCCTAAGGGCATGCCATTAGAACTAGTCGCAATTCCTGCTCCGCTTGAGGTATCCTCTGTACGAACGCTCCTTTGTCTACGGCATGGGGCCATTGGGATCTGTCAGAATTGTACAAGGATCAAATTAAAGGAGGTCGTGAGATTTCTACATGTCTCGACAGGACCTAAAGCCATCTCTCTAATACCAACTGTAACGACCAAAGATTTCGAAGTCGGAAATATCGAAATTCCAGGTCACTAGATCATAGATCATAATCTATAAACAAAATTTTATTAGTATCATTGGAGATCAATCTACTATAAACTGAAATAAATGTTCAACACAAAGAAACGAATGCTACTTTAAACTAATGCCACCGGTGACGCTGTACATCACCTAAACAGTGGTAATTAAAACAATGTAGACAATATCCTGATGACACCCATTAAACATTGTACCAAGTAAAGGACCGAGATCGACTAAGGATAAGAACTCAGGCGGTAGATCTTCTTCGTCTTTCGACACCAAATTGGGATCCTTGTCAGCTTCAATACCTGTGACACAGTGTCAGGGTGAGCTAAAATTCCACAAGCTCAGTAGGATAATCACAATACCAATTGCATCTTATTCATTCAAACATACTTTCAGTGATCATTTTGATGTTGATATCCAAGAAGTCAAAATTCAGAAGGTCTCATTATCACATTCAAGATTAAATTTCCAAACGATTTTCTAGTTAAATTATTTCGTGCTTCACATGGGTGCAAAGTTAACTTGATATCCATTACATTTTATATGCAATTCATTATGTTCATGCATGACTTAAATAATAACTTAAAAATATCTAACACAGATATAGCGCTCGAGCCAGAGGCAGCCGATGGGAATCCTAACCATCATCGTTCATGAACAAGTTTTCAGTATACCCAAGCTCATGCGTTGTGAGGAATAATTGGGCGGTTCAGAGGTCGTCGTCACGGTTCAAGAGGAAGCGCGACGATTTAGTAGGCGGCCACGATTCAATATGTCAAGCACGATTCATTCAGATCAACTCTTCAAATCACATACATATTTTAAAACACAATACCGTGTTCATAACACATAGCTAATTCAAAATTCAGATGCAATCTCCAATGTTCAATGAGAGTTCAATAAGTTCAATATTCGCTGGCTTTCTATATTCGTTGAGAGTTCAATGAGGTCCAATATTCGATGCGTTCCAATATTCAATGAGAGTTTAATGCGTTTCCGGTGTTCGATGAGTTTTAACATTCAATGGAGGTTCAATACATTTCAGTACTCAATGAATTCAACATTCAATGAGTGTTCCATGTTCTAAGTACGCCACATGTTCGATGAACATTAAACCAATTTCAGTTACGCAATGATAGTACAACAATTGGTGATTTCAACATTCTAATACTAACAATCTGGGCCATTTTCTAACTTGATAACATGTAAGAGTGTATTGTAATTCCCCTACCTCGGGTCCAAACGTCGCAAGAAGGATTGAGATAATCCTTATTGATGGCGATCGATTCCCTTTTTTACATCACATACCCAACTGATGCATCAGAGGTCGATTTGAAGTTCAAACGATTCAAGGTACTTAACATTGACTCGAGAAGGAGGATTGTGACACATAAGTCTGGCCTAACTCATTCGAGCGACTTACGTCCGAAGGTTTTTTTTTTTGTACTCTCAGGCATCTCGCTCGAGCGACAACCAAACTTGCTCGAACAAGATTTGGCCGAAAACTTGGCCTCGTTTCCTGGTGCATTCTCCCTCGAGCGACGAGTGAACTCGCTCGAGCGAGACTGTGCAAGCACGAAGAATAAACTCTTATTTCTCACAAAGTTGAGGTCCGTAAATGAGAATTAAAAACTTGGTAACTAAGATTTAACGATATAATTTAGAATCTATAATTTCACAATGATAATAACTACCTCTTGAGGCGTGACGGTCGGTCTATGATGAAGCCTTTTGAGGAGATCGGGTTCCACACTTTAGCTTGTCTAGGCTTTCCTTCTTTCTCCTTGATTTCAAAGGGTGGAGATATTCGGGACGATTCTCGTGGAAGAATTCTCAACAAATTTTAGGATGGATTAAAAAGAGATGGGTTGAGGGAGAAGAGTGGTGACGACTAGGTTTCCTTACGGTTCTTTTCGTAAGGAGAATTCTCGATGATATTATAATTAGGTTTCTCCGTAACCCACTTTTCTATCACTTAAAGGAGATTATTCAGTGTGTAATTGACACACCAACGAGAAGGGTGTATAGGCTTTTACATCAAAGTCCAAAATAAAGGTTCAAAACTTACGTATCAAGTTTCGAACCTCTGACCTCTTGCCTATACCTCAAGCCTTCAACCAACAGGCTATCTCATAGCTTGTGTTAACTAATGGCTTATTAATATAGAAGCTTGAAGACCAAACGTTATTAACCACTAATACAACAATAGAAAATCTGGGTCGTTACAAATAGTATCCTGTGTACTCCACTAACGCTCAAATACATGTATTATACTAGGTAGTGATGCATCCAACTAGTACTATTGACACATCAAAACATCCTTTATTCTTTATACTTTCCACCCAAAAGGTTACCAAGGAAATACTAATATTCAATGTAGTTCAAATCCTTTGCACACCTGCTGGTGTTTATACATGTTTCTTGGATGCTTCAGTCGATGTTGTTACCCTTTCCAATGCAACCCAAAAGTTCTATCAAGTATCCTCAATAAGGATTGTTACTCTTTCCAATGCAAACCAAAAGTGCTATCAAGTATCCTCGATGAGGCCAAGAAACCCACTCACTAATTAAGTAACTCCTTTTAAATTTTCTCCCTAGACAAAACTTTCCTAGTTCAATTGATTCCACTCCGTAGGAATTTTCTTTGAATTTTCACTATCATGTTCTCCACTATGTTTGTAAAATGCCAAAACAAGCATTTTTCATCAGAGAAAGGTCCATCTCTCCAACCATTAAGAGGGTTGGCCACAGAATTCGTCTCTTTTCTTAGTGTGTTCTCATTTGGGTCAAAAGGTCGTAATTTTTCTTGATCATCTATCTTCCGGTTTATCTTTCCGCCTAGGTTTTATATTATTTATGTTTGCTTTCATTAGTAATTTAGTAGTATTTTGAACTGTAATTTTGAATAAATCGATTATTGTTTCCTAGATCACCATTGAAAAGACTGTTCTAGAGCAAGCAAGTAGCCGGTATGAGCTTCAAGGTGAATATGTATTGCCTGGAACACGGGATCGATACCCTGCGGGTGAGGAAAGGAGTGGCTTGTTGAAAAGAGCAATGGCTGGGCATTTGGGGAGCGTGATATCTTCCATGGGGAGGTGGCGAATGAGATTAGAAGTTCCTGGTGCTGAAGTTGCTGAAATGCTTCCATTAGCACGACTTCTTTCTAGAAGTACTGATCCTGCTGTTCGCTCTAGATCAAAGGTAGTATTTTCTCTAATTGGTTGATTTGGATACCAATTTTTATTTTAGCTTGGAATTTTCAACATTCAAAATATATGAATAGTCTCTAAAGTTGTCTTATTAAATCTTATATGATGGTAGTGAATTTATTTTTGTGTTAACAAATCTGTTGGACGTGTCAATCTCTTTTAAAGAAAAGTTGTCCTTGTTGCATAGGTATTTTTTCATCATGTATATGTTTTTTCTAGATACGTAGTCTACAATATTTTTAATGTCTACTTTGTATTAGGATACTATATCTTATATCTGTTACTTACATATGCTACATTTGTTAGTTGTGTAAATTAAGTAGGGTATTATTTTGCATATACACATTTTGGGTTTTTTAGGGTATTTTAGTTATACAAACCGCAACCTGCAATACTATAAGTTCAGGTTAGTAGATAAAAACCTTCTTAGAAATCAGATTTAGCATGTGACAACATCATTAACCTGTCTCGATCTTATAGTTTTCAAGTGCAAATTTCTGCCCAACAAATCTGTATTAAACCCAGTTTTAATAGTGATAAAGATCACTGATCTGCCCAGAATTCTGCACTATATGCTTGTACTAACCATATAGAATATAGATATTTCGCGTAGATAAATTATAGTCAAAAAGTTGGGCTGTCGGCAATAAATTGGCAAGGGTCTAAGTCGGCAAAAATCGGTAAAAGTTGGAAAAAATCGGGGAAACTAAAAATATTCAAAAAAATATAAAAAAAGATATCATAATATATTTCAAGTAAAAAATAGTAATTTTAATGAAGAAAGTAGCACAAAATACGCAAACAAGTTGATATCCCCATGATCTCAAGATCAGGTTTGTGGAAGATTGGAATAAAGTATGATCTTCCTCGTCCGATTCAAAGCAGTCAACAGTTTTCACCTTCACTTAATGGGGGATTTTCAGCATTCGGTAGGGGTTGACGAAGAAGAAGCAGCAGCGTGTCACGGGGTCACTCTTCCAGCAGTGTTAGCCCGTGTGGCACTTAACGCCCGCTGCACTAAGTCAGCCTACTTCTCCCAAATGAGGCACGCGATGCGGATTCCCAGATGCTACGAAGGGTGGAAGGCTTGTCCTACTCAAGCTTCACCTCAACCTCTACGTTTGGACTTCACCCTGCGAAGCAACGCAGCAGGTTAGAGCCGACAATGACGATTCTTAAGGCAATAGGCAACGATGATCGTTAAGGCAACATGCAACAATGCTAAATATAGCGATAGGCCGCGGCGAGCATATACCGAGCCCCCTTTGGGCTAAAATCCGCACCTCGAAGGTAGTTGGAAACCACCAACGCGATAGCCCTAGTACATGACGTAGGTAGGACGACCATGCACCAAGCGTGACCCGGATGCACGCACATAAGCCCACGAGGCTAGTGCACGTGTAGGGTCGGGGGACCCTAACTCATGTCCCTCTATATAAGGGTAAAATAGTAATTCAAGCAAAATGACGGGAGGACCTCAAACCCCTTGGTTTGACATACTTTACTATTCACACCGCAATGCCTCGCAACGCTAGCCTAGCTGACCATGTCGTGCCCGTGTCAAGACCGTGTCGCGCCCTAGTCTTCACCCTCCATCCCAACGTGTCGCGACACCATCATGGCTCATGCCCAGTACACACGGTGCTGCCCTCATGGCCTGGACACACTAGTGATGCTCAAAACATGGAGAGGAAAAATGGCTCTACGGCTGACCCGGATGGCCACGCCGCGTGTCCCCGTCATATCCTCCTCCACTCAAAATCGTCAATGTCCTCGTTGACGCAAAGGCACACATTCTGAAGTTCAGTACTTTATGTCACCAGCCACGGTTCCTCGACAGCTCCCTGCCTTCACCCTATGTAGCAAAACTGTACATAACCAAAACTGCACACCTCAAAATTTGTACACAGCTGGTGCCTAAGTCTTCCCACGGCCCACACCTACAAGACTGCGGTGCAATTCTTTCTCAGCAGTTAATTAGCCGGAGCGCCCCTACTCTGGCGACGGGCTCCTCATCATCAACTTTTTTCTTTCCTTTTTCTGCGACTATCGCATTCAAGGCGGCTTTCTCTAGACAATCTTGCACCAGATGTGGCCCATCACACAGGAAGCAGCCCTTCTTGCTCGGCCTTTCGTCTTTTTTTTTTTCATACCTACTACCTTTGTCCTGACCAAATCGCACATGTCCTGTATCATTTTGCTTCTTCGCCTGCTTGTCAGCATTGTCAGTGGATGCTTGGGTTGTCCTCTCTTTCTCATTGCAGTGCTCGATTAGCCGCTCCATAGCAGCCAAATTCTCATCCAGGGTCTTCAACCCTCTATGAGTCAACTCCCGCTGCGCCTATGGCGCCAAGTCATCTATAAAGTAGAAGACCCGATCCTTCTCGCTCATTTCATCAATGTCTAACATCAGGCTCGTAAAAGTCTTAATATATTCGTGCAACGGTCCCGTATGCTTCAACGCTGATAATGCCTTTCGTGCTGACCATCCGACGTTGGTACATAGAAATTGAGCCCGCAGCTCTTTCTTCAAATCGGCCCAAGAATCAATTGCTCTATTCTCCATACGCACCTCTGACACACGGTGCCTCCACCATAACTTGGCATCACCAACCAAGTATCTCGATGCAATTCTTAACTTAACTTTAGCATCGAGATCCCCTAGCGATTTGAGGTATTCCTCTACGTCCCATATTAAGTTCTCGAGGTCCTTCGCCTCGCGAGAGCCCTTGAACGTCTCTGGCTCGGGGAACTTAAACTGAGGTGTCGGCGTCCCTGCTGACACCCCAACTGGCATTGCCAGGATGAGCTTTTTCAGCACGCTCATCTTGTCACATACCTCCTCCAACGTGACCTTTATATCTCGTACCTCTGCTGCCAGTTGCTCTACGGTCTCAGCCACATCGGCATTGATTCTCTCATGCCTATTCAGTCATTCCCCATGTAATGTCATTACCGATACTATTGTCTCGAACTGATCCGACTGAGCTTCCAAACTATCTAACCGTTCCCTTGTTCGTCGTCTTGCATCCTCTTTGGTCCCTTCCATCTCAGCCATCACAGTGGCTCTGATACCAAATGTCACGGGGTCACTCTTCCAGCAGTGTCAGCCTGTGCGGCACTTAACGCCTGCTGCGCTAAGTCAGCCTACTTCTCCCAAATGAGGCACGCGATGCGGATTCCCAGATGCTACGAAGGGTGGAAGGCTTGTCCTATTCAAGCTTCACCCCAACCTTTACGTTTGGACTTCACCCTGTGAAGCAACGCAGCAGGTTAGAGCCGGCAATGACGATTGTTAAGGCAACAAGCAAAGATGATCGTTAAGGGAACATGCAATGATGCTAGATATAGCGATAGGCAACGACGATCATATACCGAGCCCCCTTTGGGCGAAAACCCGCACCTCGAAGGTGGTTGGAAACCACCAACGCGATGGCCCTAGTACACAACGTAGCTAGGACGACCATGCACCAAGCGTGGCCCGGATGCACGCACAGAAGCCCACAAAGCTAGTGCACATGTAGGGTCGGGGGACCAACTCATGTCCCCCTATATAAGGGTAAAATAGTAATTCAAGCGAAATGACGGGAGGACCTCAAACCCCTTGGTTTGACATACTTTACTATTCACACCGCAACGCCCCGCAATGCTAGCCCAGCTGACCATGTCGCGTTCGTGTCGCGCCCCAGTCTTCACCTCCCATCCCAACGTGTCGTGATGCCATCGTGGCTCATGCTCAGTACACACGGTGCCGCCCTCATGGCCTTGACGCACCAGTGATGCTCAAAACATGGAGAGGAAAAATGGCTCTACGGCTGACCCGGATGGCCACGCCGCGTGTCCCCGTCACAAGCGGCTACTGGAGTTTTGGTCGCCGCTGAAGTTGGGCATCAGGGTTAGGGCAGAGAGGAACAAAGAAGAGTCAGCAGCAGCTAATGCTGGAGTTTTGGTGGCCACCGGAAGCCGATAGTGCTGCCGAAGTTGGGCGGCGGGGTTACAGCAGAGAGGAACAGAGAAGAGTTAAGGCGTCGGGCATCAGGGACCAAAAATTGCCGATTTTCATCTGAGTAGCCGACTCATCCTAATAATCGGTGATCAGATCGGCATTACCCCAAGTCGGCGACTTTTCCGACTTTTTAAAAAAGTCACCAACTTTTGTGGCTGAGATATGACAAAACAGCAACACACCTTTATGTTAACAATATTAAATCTGAATATCAGCACCAGCCAATAACTGGACAGAAGCAATATATGATGTGGAAGATAGCAGCAGTAGAAGCAATATATGATATGGAAGATAGCAGCAGTACCACAGATTTATAATGTAGCAGCAACGACACCTTGAAAGATAACAACCTCTAAAGACAACAGGGCCATCAGCAATGCAAATGAAGATAGCAGTCAAAGAGAGTCTGAAAGGCAGCAGGTGATCACTCAAAAGGCAGCAGAATATCAATCTAAACAGGCAGCAGGCGATCACTCAAAGGCCTCCAGATCACACAGAAAAAAACAGTGTCTCGCTCTCCCTGTTCTTTTTCACGTTCTTTTCTCGAAAGAAACTCTTTTACAGTATTGATTCTACGTCAATCTTAAATGTCTCTGCAGCCTTTACAATATAAATAATTAAAGAAGCGAAAGTGACGCGGGACGGAAACCCTAAAATGCGGAATATGATTTTTATGCAGATTTTGCCGAAATTAATGAAATTAAATCAAGTTTAATCGCAAAATTATCTTTGATACCTTTAGGTGGGTTTTGCAGAATTCAGATGGATAGATCATACGAGATTCAGGTAGGGTCCAGTCCAATGCGTTAGTACTTTTAGAGTCGAGGCAAGATCGGCCTAGAGATAGGACTCTAGCTTTTCCAGGCTTAGGCGCTCGTTTTCGGTCCGATGTAGATTCACGGATTCCAAATTAGGTTGTAAAAGGGAATTAGGGTTTGTAAAAGGCTTATGACTTTTAGATCGGTTTATGGTTTTGGAAAGGATGTTGGCTTTGAGAGGTTTAGGCTTCAAACGGGTTTAGGGTTTCGGAAATCTAGGGTTTCAGAATCAAAGGAAGAATTTAGGCTTGGGGTTTAGAGAAGTACGTAGAGATTTAGATAGCAAATATGATAGAGAAGATAACAATGGCTTTTGGGAATCACTCCCTTGGCCTCATACCAAACTCATCTCAGGCAAAGAATATTCAAGCATAAAAACATTCAAAATATTCAATCAACTCATTAAAAGTCTTTACAAGCCTCTATATATAGGCTACCAATAATTAAGTTCGAAGTAAAAGAGTTCTAATACTAATAAAACGCAAAGAAGGTAAGTTTTGCATAAAATCCCGTCTTACGGGCTCGCTCGCGCAAGGCTCGCTCGAGCGAGTTTAAGTGCTCGCTCGCGCAAGGCTCCTCTGCAGCGTCATTCTCCTCGCAGTTTGTGTCTGTTCCTCCTCTGAGGCTACGGTACTCGTGCTTCCTCTACGCTTCTTCCGACGCCGATAAAACTGGTGCGGTCCGAATCCAATGTCTATGTAAGTGGCGTCCCCGTCAGAAAGTCTACTCTCTTTCTAATTAGAGTTTTAATCCTATTTGGACTCCTAGTAATAAAGGAAATAATTAACTCCTTGATACTAAACTTCCAAATTTAAGAACCTAAAACTCTCGAGAAATGATAATAGAAAATTCAGTTTGGGTTCTCGAGAATAGAATTCTCAATCTCCCAATCACGTGATCACTTTAAGTGCTCATGTGATCCTTTTTTAAACGAGATCATCATGTAGGTCTCTTCTCTTTGGGCAGTCTCAAGATCGTCTTCATATTCAAGGCCTTTTGGGTTAAAAAATGAGAAACCATTTTATCTTTAATTTCTCGTCCCTGCTTAGGCCGTCTTCATATTTAAGGCCTTTTGGATTAAAAATGAAAAAACCATTTGATCTTTAATTTCTGGTTCCTGCTTAGGATGATTTCTTGCCCGATTCCAGGCATCTTCAACCTTTGAAACAACTTCGATTCTCTGCCCCTTTTCATGCACTGCATCATTTAGTCTTATTTCAAAAAATATATAAAAGGGTGAATAACCTTTATCAAGACTATAGAAATGTTATTCCTTCAAACCTTTTATGGTTTCAAAGCCATCTGATTAATCTTTGTCGAAAGATGAGTGTCTCGTCAATTATCAGAGCTATCCGATTAATCAAACATCATATGCCCTAGTTGGAAATCCATTCTTACTGGAATATTGTACTCTGCAAACCAGAACCCACCCTACTTTGTCAAAAACCTAAACATGAAATTTGATAACTTTTGTTTTAAATAAAAAAAAGAGATAAATGTGAGTCCTGAAAGGGAAAATTTCATATAAACCCCCGAACTTTCACCTCATTGTCTGAGAGGCACATGAACTTTAGTAAATGCAACATAACCCCCTAATCAAGGTAGTTAAGGCGGTATGGCGAGGTCATGAAGAAGAGGTTTGCTATGCATGGCGAGGCCATTTACTTTTTTTTTTTCTTATAATTTTTATTTTTATATATTAATATTAATATCTATTTTTTTGTTTTTATAATTTTATAGAAGACAAAAAAATTCAACTATTTAATCAGGCATAATTAAAGAGTAATAAATAGAGAGAAAATTAATTATGATATGAAACATCAATAAAATCGCAACATGAGTAAGTATAAATAAAATATAAATATGAAATATCAACCAATAAAAAAAGATTAAAAGATATGAAATATTCAAGTATATAACGACACATATTGTAATGTCGCCCATTCCTCAATTCGTGATAAATGTTACAAGAAACCTATAAAAAAAGTTTAGGGATTGCGGAGGCGAAGGAGTTGAGCTTGCGAAGGTGCAAATAAAAAAAAAATCAACTGAGAGAGAGAGAGAGAGAGAGAGAGAGAGAGAGAGAGAGAGAGAGAAAAGGGGTTGAGAGAGGTATTGCGCTAAGAAAGAAAGAGAAAGGGGTGTGAAAGGAGGGGCAGCGAGAGAGAAAGGGGTTGAGATTGCGAGAGAGGAAGGGGTTGCGAGTGAGTTGAGAGATAGACGATAGAGATTAAAAAAAAAAGCGTACCTGTATTTTTTTTGTTGGGACTGTGTGAGACATAGAGACACGATAGAAAGAGTGATGTGGAAGGGAAGAGCTGCGTAAGAGAGTTAGAAGACGACAAAGAGTCTCAAAAGCCTAAATAACTCTTATATATATAAGTGATAACTTACAAAATAAAAGTTAGAACTATAGCTTATAAATTAAATATTGTAACTTATAAGTATTATAATATAAGCTATTATATCAATTTTATAAATAGTGCTTATGGCGACACCATGACGCCATTCAGCTATGGCGTTGCCATTCACCATTCCTGTCATTTTTGTTCATATGGCGAATCCTATCGTCATTCGCCATGGCGTCGCCTTGACTACCATGCCCCTAATGAATTCAAATACCCAAATTCAGGCCCCTACCGTCACCCTCTGTGTTCCTCTTCGATGGAGGAAGCTGACTGAGAGTGAAACAGTCGTTACCTTGCTGCGTGGACTCGCCAACGTGGCAAAAAAAAGCTGACTCAACCCCTTTTAAGTGCCAAGAAGAGCCCCCCTTCTCTCATTACGCTCATTTTGGCGTCAAAATTCATCCTCTCCTCTTCTCCTATTCTTCAACCGAGAGCTATAGTCGCCTTCAACAGACTTGTAATGGCATCGCTGTCCGCAACCATTGACAGTTCTTCATCATCCGCGATCCGAAGCACGCCGAAGATCTTGCGGTTGTTGGAGAAGTCGTGTCCCACTTGCGAAAATCGGAGGCCAATACAAATGTCATGGACAGAGCTCAATCTCAGGTGGAGGTTTGTTAGCTCCCTTAATCGTGCCTGTAGAGACTTTGACTAGGTTGATCCACCGATGTGCGAAGATCAGTACAAATAATTCCGAGTTTGCTTTGAAGATCTAACAGATTCAAGCCGACAATTTCGAGACGGAAGATGAAAGAGAAATTTGTGTGGCTTCCATTGACTGTAAGTTGGATATTTTTTATATATTCATGGTCGAAATGCTAAGATTTTTAGGGTTTATGGGTTTAGGGGTTGCATTGGCTGGAATCTGTATTGTGGTATTTATGTCTGATATGGTCTGAAATCTGTATTGTGATCTATAACAATGGCCATTTTTTCTTTTGCAAATGGAAATGAAATGGAACTTTTTTGAAATGAAACTTTTTTGTTTAGGAAACGTTTTTGGGGTTCTACAATTGCAGAGACGATGCTGCTGTTTGGGGTTCTACAAGAGCGATGACGATGATGTCGTTTAGGGTTCTCAGCTGAAGAAGAGCAGTGAAGAAAAAGGAGCTCTGGTATGGCGCCAAAATTTTCTTAGTTAAGGAGTGGGGCCTCTTCTTGGCGCTTAAAAGTGATTGAGTTAGCTTTTTTGCCACGTCGGCGAGTCCACGCAGCAAGGTAACGTCCGTTTTGCTCTTAGTTAGCTTTTTCGTCGAGGAGGAGACGGAGGGTGACAGTAGGGGCCTGAATTTGGGCATTTGTATTCATTAGGGGGTATGTTGCATTTGTTAAAGTTCAGGTGTCTCTCAGACATTGAGGTGAAAGTTCATGGGCTTATATGGAATTTTCTCGACCTGGAACTATTACTAGAACTTTAAACTTGTGGCTACCATATTGTTTGAAACCACCAATCTGCTATAAATTACCCTGCCTTCCTTTGCTTTGCCTGCAAAGCCCATTGTAAAACTCGTTCAAGGTGGAACAAAAGGGAGCACCTAAAACTGTTGTTGGATCTCTAGAACAACAACAGCCAGCTCTTTCAAATCAAGCAAAACCTCTCGGTTTCCTTCAATTTGCCTTCTTTTTCAACCACCCTCCCTCCCTTTCTTGGCCATTTGCAAAGCTGCCGTCTCTTAATTTTTTTGCTTCTTTATTATTTGCGAATAGTCCCATTCTTTCTTCTTACCTTAGTTAGAGATTGACATTTGGAGTTTTGAACTGCTCAAACTCAGGCTCAGAGGTTTCCAGTGGCTCAGGGTCAGATTCCACATGGTAAGCATTACCATTTAGTAATAAAGGATCAAACCTAGTAAAAAAATTGTATAAACCTAAAATCTTATTATAAGAAACAATATCATTGGAAGCATTAACAAAAGAATTACCATAGACCTTGAAAACAAACCATGGCACCTAATTCTAGATGAAACCATTGCCATTACCTTTGGAAAGAGGAAAAACACATGGATTGAGCATTGGTGCTAGGAACTGAAGGGACACACGTACCATGTGTCCCTTCGGAAAGAGGGAGAACATGGGGATTGATTAGAGGATGGCTGCAGGAACTTGGCCCTCTCTACAGCCCTCGAACCTTCAGCCCCATCCAATGCAGCAGACCCCTCTCCACTGTCCTCTGCGGCATCAGAAACGTCATGCACTCCATTGTAGTCAAAACTTGGCCCAAATCACTTTCATGCCTTCCCATGGTGTTTGAGTCATTGCAGCCATTTTTTAGTCTTTATAATCCTTCTCCGAATGCTAGTCCAAATTGATGGCACAAGGAGGGCGTTGCTGGTTCGCAGTCCCTTCTCCATGCAGCCCCTCCCCTTCCTCTGAAGCACTTAAACACATAGGATCTGGCCCCTTGGACTGGGCACCAATAACCCCATCAACGTCAGTCCATGGAGGCCCAAGATACCAACCACACCTCAGTAGTTGCGTCATGTGACAGCATGTGTTTGAGGTTCTCAAAATTTGGAACACACTCGATTAGCCTCGGCTCTTTCTCCATTGACATTAGTATCATTGTCTTGGTTCGAGCTTTTATCCGTAGACTCACTAATGCCCGACCGATCAGAGCCACCTGGTCTGTCATAGACACATGCCACTTTAAAACCCATTGGATTAGCAGTGGAAACCTTAGGCAAGTTATAAAGTTGGAGATCATTACCTGCTTCTCATTTAAAATCCAAATTGGAATGGACGCACGAAAGGATGCTGTAGTCCTCGGGCCTCAGAGAGTCAATCTCAGCCGTAGTTTCCCTGCCTTGCATCTGTGGTCCCAAATTCGTCTCGCCTTCCTCCGGATCTCCCGTCAACGACTTTCCCCCCCATTTCACTGTCCAAGAACATTGATCAATGTCATTCTCGACAGCATTCATCCCCTTATCAATTTCTGCCTCACCAACCTCCCTAGTGACATCGATAACTTGCTCAACGGAGACATGCCTTGTCAATGACGGATCACCCAAATGACCTCTGCTACTTTATCCAGATTTCCAGGGAATGGATTGCTACTCATACCATATGGGTCGTTGCCCTCAACCTTGACCCTGACTTCATCTGCCATTACAACCGAAACCGACCTATCGCTGTCGCATGTCTACCTCGAGGAGTCAACGAAACCTGACCCTAATGATCACAATGTCACCCCTTTGCAGAATCAATCCCCTTTAATCCGCTGAAACCAGGACCTGGGAAAATCTTGTCTCTTAGAGACTGCCAGTACATTCATCAATGAACCTGAAAATCCCACATTTGTAGCCATCGCAATCATCCAGGTGTGGAGCAGCAGCTCCAAAATCCGTAGCCACACACCAACACTTTCTTTTTGGACACTTTTTTTGAGCTTGGTAGTCTTCATCTCGCTTGTCCAATGGACTGCTGAACAGTTTTTGTTCACTCCATGTGAAGGACCCCTTTTTTACTGCATCCAGCACAATCTCCTCAGATGAAAAGCGGAAAAGTATTTTATTATTTTTTATAATGGAGATCTTGGGATCATTCTCTTTACCCGACTTAGAGATTTGGAGTGCAATTGGTAAATGATCCTACCACTCAAAAGTTTTGGAAATAAATTTGTTAGTCAAGAAAAATATTATTTAAGACCTTGATAGAGGTGTAGCCACTGGTCACGAAGTCACTCCTTGCAACGTGAACTCGTGTGCGGCACCTAATTTCCCAAGCTAGATCATCCTACTAACTCACGCAAAGTGAAGCAGCGTCGGGTCCCGGATGCGGCGAATAGTGCCATGCGCAGTGACAATTAGAGGGTCGGCCTCCTTTCGGTCTTGACCCGCACCGCGGAGGTGGTCAGAACCACCCCAAACGTGATGGCCCTTGGCTGCACCATGTGCACCCAAGAGCAACCAAGCAACGCCGCTGTGCGAAGCAAGGCTTGAATGCAGGTGCACGCATGAGTTAGTGTAGCGACACACTCAGGCTAGGGACATGTCCAGTAGTACGTCGTGTAGTTACTAAGCTGTAGTCCCTATATGTATGGTTTAAACACCATTTGGGGGAAAGGAATGGAAGGACCTCAAAGGTATTGGTTTGACATACCACCATGGCGCACGTCTCCAGTCCGTGGGACACAGTGTCATCCTCCCCACCAATACGCCCCAACGCCCCGCACATCTTCCCTCATGCGACCATGTCGTGATTGCGACGCGAACCCATCATGCCACCACTTCGCAAGCCCTCGTGGCCCACGACCAACGCACTCGAAGTCTCTACGACAAAGCCCTCATTGCTTGGTGACACGCCTGCGATGCCCCGACGTGGAGGAGTGACGCACCTACTATGGCCCAACTTCAATCCACCAATGCCCCCACGTGGAGCACAAGTTGCATGAGGGCCCTGCTGCTGGCCAGGCAGCATGCCCCCATCACATTCTCCCCTACTCAAAACCGTCAACGTCCTCGTTCACGCGAAGGCACTTCTTGCCCTAGAATATGCCCTCTCCCTCTTGCTGCAATCCCTGAACTCGAAGTCTTCACTACACGTAATCAGCGCTCTGTTCTCTCACAACAAAGCAACAAGCCACTGACCTTATTCCCGGTTCAACATAGCTCAATCCAGTTCTCGCAATATTCTGCTTAACTGTATCCCTCGATCCCGGCCCATTGCAACACACTGACCTATCCCACTGTCCCATGCCGGCGGTCTCGATAATCATGTCAGGTACCAGCAACTGATTCATAAAATCTCAGCTTCTTCATGAAGTGAGAACAGAGCATCCTCCTTGCTCCTTGCCATCCATGGCAATGGTGCATAGCACCTGCGTGATCTAACGTTTCATGTCGGAAATCACTAGCATCCATCCATCTCGGACCGACCCGCTACTTTTCTCAGCTTCTTCTTGAAGTGAGAACGGAGCATTTTCCTTGTTCCTTGCCATCCATGGCAACGGTGCATAGCACCTGCGTGATCCAACGTTTTGTGTCGGAAATCACTAGCGTTCATCCACCTTGGACCGACTTGCTATTTCAACGTGTGGCCCTCCTGGGCAACAAACATCAAGCATCATCAAATTTCCGCAACAGTGTATCCCAACAGTAACTTTGGCTGTCACGGCATCAGAGCGCATCTCATTGCCCTGACTGACTTTCCGACACTAGTTCAGTAATTTGAGTGCCCCCACTCTTAGTTCCTCTACATTAGTGCAGGGAGTACTAGTGGAAGTTTGAAGAGCGTTTAAAGTCTGTTTCTGCGGGCAATCTCTCACTCGATGTGGTCCTCCACACCGAAAGCAACCTGACTTCGGCCTATTGTTGGCTTACTCGGCCGACCTGGCATAAGACTCGTTCCCATGCGACTTCGTGTCGTACGTGCCATTCTTGCCTCTTTTATTGGCTTTCATTTGGTTCTTCGAAACACCCTCATTCTCTTGCGGCGTCTCCTTGTTTTGATCTATCGGCCCAAAATCAATCAAAAGTTCTGCAGCAGCCTGCGCTGCTGTCAGATCATGTACCCCTCTCCTCTGCAGTTTGGTCTGTGCCCGTGGCTTGAGACCTTCGAGGAAGTAGAATAGTTTGTCCTTCTCGGACATGTCCCTGATGTCCAACATGAAGGCGGAGAACTATTTTACATATTCTCTCACTGTGCTTGTATGTTGCAGCTTTCGTAGCTTACGTCGGGCAATGAACTCGACGTTTTCGAGCAAGAACTGAGCTTTTAGCTCTCTCTTCAGATCTTCCCACATGTTGACGACGCAACGCCCACACTGAATATCTTCATATCGCATACGCCACCACAACTTGGCATCACCCTCGAGGTACATGGTCATTGTGACCAAGGATCAAAATCAGACGATATTTTGATCCATGATTGTGACCACTTTTATGTCTTCTGTGGTGGGTGGTACAACACAGAAATACTGCTCCATGTCCCACAGGAAATTCTCTAATTCTTTCGCGTCTCGAGCTCCTTCATAGGATCGCGACTCAGGTATCTTTACCTTACCCGGGGCCTCTGGTTGCGACGCCTCCCCATAGCCATAGCCCTCATCAGGATGTTCACCTTGACGGTCAAGTCTTCGATCTGAACTCGAAGGGCTTCGACGGTGCCCCTCATGTCCTCAGTGAGGATCTCCACATTCTCCGCTAACGTGGCATGGTTCCCTTCTTACATGTTCAACTATTCTCCATGGGCTGTTACGAGTGACCCCACTGAGTCCAACTGCTCTATCTGAGCTTCCAGATCATCTAAACGTTCCCTTGTTGTGCATTGTCTTGCATCCTCACCGGTTCCCTCAGTGTCGGCCATGTCGATGGCTTTGATACCAACTGTCACGGAGTTACTCCTTGTGACGTGAACTCGCGTGCGACACCTAGTGTCCCAAGCTAGGTCAGCCTACTAACTCACGCAAAGTGAAGCAGCGTCGGGTCCCGGATGCGGCGGATGGTGCGATGTACAGTGGCAAGTAGAGGATAGGCCTCCTTTCAGAGCTGACCCGCACAACGGAGGTGGTCGGAACCACCCCAAACGCTATGGCCCTTTGCTACACCACGTGTGCCCAAGAGCGACCCAAGCAACCCCGTGTGCGAAGCAAGGCCCGGATGCACGTGCATGCAGGTGTTAGTGTAGCGACACGTTCTATAGTACGGCACGTAGTTATTGAGCTGCATTCCCTATATATATATATATATATATATATATATATATATATATATATATATATGGGTTAAACACCATCTGGGGGAAAGGAATGGAAGGACCTCAAAGGTATTGGTTTGACATACCACCATGGCACGCGTCCCCGGTCCATCACGCCACCACATCACGAGCCCTCATGGCCCACGACGAACGCACTCGGAGTATCTACGGCAAAACCCTCATGGCTTGGTGACACGCCTGCAATACCCCAACGCGGAGGAGTGACGTGCCTACGATGTCCCAACTTCAATCCACCAATGCCCCCACGCAGAGCACAAGTGGCACGAGAGCCCTGCGGCTGGCCATGTCGCATGCCCCCGTCACACACTGCTATCATGAGTAGCGGGCCCACCAAAATCAGGCTGAGCCCCCCCTCTCACCTCCCTAGGCTCCCTGGGGTTTGGTAATAGTTACTCTTGCAGGATCAAATCAGAGGCGGCCCCCAATCCGGAACTGCTAGCCTGAAACTGATTTCCACTCAGGCTTGTGAAGGAGAGAGAACCTGTAAGTTGCAATCATCTTTACCCAAAATATTCAAACCGTTCCAAACAAATTTTGCTTGCTGCTTGGAGAGCACTGTTTGACCCTTGCAAAGGACTCCATTCCTGCCAGTCTTTCAACCTCTTTACCACCTTGCCATTAGCCTAATCGTCAAAACAGCTGTAGCGAGGGGAAATTTTACCCTCTTCTCAAAATTAATGTTACAGCTCCACAAATCCAGTCACCAAAGAGAACCACAGCTGGCTGCTGGGAACAGAACAAGGGTATTCTCTACTCATCCAAGATACTGACCTTTCTCTTTGATGGTTTCCAATATCCTGAGCACCTTATCATTGATGTTATAAATTCTGGTCAACTAAAAAAAATTGTAGGACACATACACCTATAACATGAGGCATTGGCAGGTTTCCGCCAATACTCCTCTACCCTTTAGCTGATTAATTTTGTACAAGTACGTTTACTATTCGAGAATTCGTCGGTGGTGCTGCGGGTGGGCGATTGGGTATGTTGGGGGTGCCAAAACGTTAACTTCTCTAGACGAAACCAGTGCCGTCGCATTGGATGTTTGGTGCGGCGAGCGGCAGTCATATAAATGACAGTAACTTCCTTGCTCCAAGAGGAAGGGCTAAGAATCAGGTGGTCATTAATGGCTCTCAGGCTAAGAACCTTCGTAATGGTTGGTCCATTGCAGGTAAGAGAATTAGAGGCGTATCGGGACAAATGGCAAGCAGTGGGGTCGACCCCCATACGCGGACTGGGTGGGCCCACCATGACGCCTCCTTTGCCCAGGTGGTCAAGGAAGACGACAGATTAGACTCCTTAGGATCCGAGACGATGTCTCAGGCGGGTCGCCACCCGAGAGAGTTTGTCCATGTGGGGAAGAAGGTTGGTGGTGGACCACCTATTGTGGATTGCACGAATCATGAACTAAGGACTTTGGCTGCTAACCTGCCTCCCTTTTGGGCAACTTTTCATTTCCCCATTAATGCACTACAACCCGTTCAGATTTACAAATGGTTACACAGTCGATGGACCCTAAATGTTCGGCCATTCATTTCGCCGGCTACGCCGACCAGCTACCTAGTGCGCTTTCACGACGAGGCTGCTGCCGAGAATTTCTGTTTTTACATAAGAAATTTTATTGACGGGGTATCGGTGGTCTGCCGGAGGTGTCCGGTGGAGAGGTTTTCCCTAGCTTGGTTGACGGTGGGATTTGGCTGCGGCTTTGTGGACTACCACTACATGCTTGAACCTCCGTAGTCTTCGATGCGATCGACGCGGTTTGTGGGTCACTCATTTCCGTGGGGATGAGCCAAGGATCAAAATTTCGGCCGAATTGTCCGAAATTTCGGCTGAAATTATCGGTTTCAGTCCCCACCGAAACGATAATTTGGACTGAAATTTCGGTCCAAATTTGTATGGGACCCAAATTTTCGATTTTCAGCCGAAATTTCGGTTGATCGTTGGGATGAGCACCGCCGACTTGTGGGACACGAGCTTCTCCAGGATCTTGGTCGTTGTCGTTTGCATTGACGATATCCCTAGAAGCTGCGTCGTTAACGTTGGCGAACAAATACTTTCGGATCTTCATAGAAGTGGAGTTGTGTGAGAGGGCTCTCCTCCCGAGGCATCCAGAGAAGGAATTGTTGGAGTCCATCGAAAGTGAGGAATACGTACTCTGTGGTTCCGGCAAAGAACTCACGCCTCTCATCAAACCAGCTGGGTACGGGGTGGATGTTGACATTCGGCCGAGGAAAATAGCCTCGCAGGGGGATGTGGCCGCGCCGATATCGCAGCATAGGAGGACCGCGACGGGAAGTGTCGGGTCGACGTCGGGGAGCCATGGTCCTTGGTGGAGTGATCTGGTAGAGGGGGAATACAAGCCGACAATGGTGCTCACAGGGGGTTGCTCGCAAAGTATGGGTGGCAATGCCGGCAAGATGAGTATGGCAGAGGCTGAAGGCGACAATGTTCATTCCGGTACAGATCTATCGCTGCTAAAAACTTCAACAACAGGGGGTTTCACGCACGACGGACACAACGGAATGGATTTTGAATTTCGAATGTGTCACGAGGGACAAAAACTTGTCCTTTGTAGGGAAGGGGTTTCCACTTAGGGAAGACCCCATGCGATGGGAAGCGACACGTAGTTGGGACGATACACGTGGCGTTGTGTCATGGGGTCACTTTTTTCGTATTGGACTCGCGTGCGGCACCTAGTTTCCCAAGCTAGGTCGGCCTATCAAACTCCCAATTGTTTTCTCTTCATTAGCTTTGATACCATCTGTCACGGGATCACAGCCCGACACTTGCTAACATGCCCGTGCGGCGCGTCACTGTCATGGGTCAAAATATCGTCCGATACCGATACGTATCGGTTTTGGACGTGAACGGTACGATACATACCCTATGTATTGTACCATCAGTGAAATGATGAAATTATCGGCCGATACGGACAAAATATCGTCCGTATCGGACGATAATAAGTGTAAAAGCAGAAAAAAAAAAATCAAATTATCGTCCGATACGAACGATAATTTCAAATTATCGTCCGATAATTTGAATTTACCGGTGGGCCCCACCATAGACCCGACTTAAAAGTCGGGTAAACCTCTTCTTCCTCTCTTCTTCCTCCTCTATTCATCCTCTCTTCTTCCTCACTTCTTTTTTGATTATTTACACCATAAATCTGTGCCAAATCGCACAAAATATCACGGGATCGACGTGGAAGGTACGTGTATTTCATTTTATTTCCTAAAATAAGGTAGATCTACACTAATTTAGTGTAGATCTACCCTTAAATAAGGTAGATCTACACTAAATAAGTGTAGATCTACACTAATTAAGTGTAGATCTACACTAATTAAGTGTAGATCTACCCTTAAATAAGGTAGATCTACACTAAATAAGTGTAGATCTACACTAAATAAGTGTAGATTTACACTAATTAAGTGTAGATCTACACTAATTAAGTGTAGATCTACCTTATTTAAGGGTAGATCTACCTTATTTAAGGGTAGATCTACACTAATTTAGTGTAGATCTACCCTTAAATAATATTAATTATTTAAATTATTTAAAATAATTAATATTATTTAAGGGTAGATCTACACTAAATTAGTGTAGATCTACCCTAAATTAGGGTAGATTTACACTAATTTAGTGTAGATCTACCCTTAATATTAATTAATATTATAGGTAAATTTATCATTTACCTATAATATTAATTATTTAAATTATTTAAAATAATTAATATTATTTAAAATAATTTAAAAATAATATAAATAATTATTTAAAATATTTAAAATATTTAAATTAATTAAAAATAATATAAATAATGGGTCAAAAATAATATGATGGGTCAAAAATAATTATATGTGACCCCATTTAAAATATTTAAATTGATAGGTAAAAAATAATATAAATAATTATAATTAAGGGTCACATGTAATCAATATGGGTCACATATAATATGGGTCACATATCATATGGGTCACATATAATTAATAAAATAATAAGGTCAATATGGGTCACATATCATATGGGTCACATATAATTAATAAAATAATAAGGTCAATATGGGTCACATATAATTAAATTTATTTTAAAAATTAATATGGGTCACATATAATTTAATTTATGGGTCACATATTAAATTATATGTGACCCATATTAATTTTAATAATAAATTTAATTATATGTGACCCATATTGATTATATGTGACCCATATTGATTATATGTGACTGTCACATATAATTAAAATAATTTATATTATGGGATATGTCCCATAAAATTTTAGAATAATATGGAATAAATTTTAAATAAATATTTAAAATTTATAATAATATCAAATAAATATTCATAAATTAAAATAATATCAAATAAATATTCATAAATTAAAATAATATCAAATAAATATTCATAAATTAAAATAATATTCATAAATTAAAATAATATCAAATAAACATTAATAAATTATAATAATATCAAATAAATATTCATAAATTAAAATAATATCAAATAAACATTTATATATTATAATAATATCAAATAAATATTCATAAATTAAAATAATATCAAATAAACATTCATAAATTATAATAATATCAAATAAATATTCATAAATTATAATAATATCAAATAAATTTGATAAAATATAATCTGATATTTTTAAAATAGCAATAATTAAAAAATAAATTTTATTTTCAAGTGTAAATTAGATGTTTACTCTTGTAAATTTTATTTTCAAGTGTAAATTTTATTTCTAAGTGTATATTAGATGTTTATTTTCAATCGTTTGCTCATTCATGCAGGTGAAATAAATAAATATGGTAATGCTCGATGATCCAAATGGGGCAATATGGTGCACAAAGAATAGATGGTAATAGACTCATTCAATGTAATCTTTGTGGAAAAAAACTGCTGGGAGGAGGTATCACACGATTAAAGGAGCATCTGGCTCATGTAAAGGGAGAGACAAGAGGGTGTCCTAGTGTACCCAGAGAGGTAAAAGAAAATATCAGAGCTAGTTTACAAGCGGCAAAGGGAAAGAAAAAGTCAAGTCGTGATAGGAAATGTATGAGAGAATCAGAGGCGGATCCACGGTTTACATCAGGTGCACTTGAGGATGATGTGGATGAGGATGGGGATGAGCAGATAGCGAGAGCTATGAGAGAGAGTGCAAGGGAAGCACAACAGCGCCGAGATCAGGAAGAAGCCGATTATCGGTTTCGAACCAGGTTGAGGGGTCCACCCATGCCTGCTACCAGTGGTGGATCTAGTCATAGGCCACATGTTGTTGATGTTGATGAGGATGTTGAGCGGACTGCCTGTCATGTAGGGCAAAGATCTGGGAGGGATTATAGGGCCTTCATTCATGTATCGCAATGAAAGCTCCAAACAAACCAAATTGAGTGCAATCTCACTTGCAAAATGGGAAGAAGCTTGGAAAATCCATTGCCAAGTTTTTTATATACAACCACATTCGAGCCAAGTGGCGACTCATGCATACTTCAAAAGCATGATTGATACAAGTGCGTAAGTTGGTCCAGAGTTAAAAAGTCTTCTCCATATGAGATATCCGGGCCCTTACTAATGATGAGTACGATGAGATAACCGCCATGTACGAGCTTTGAGGATGTATGGGATGAGAGAGGTTGCACAATTATGTGCAATGGATGGATGGTCCCACAAAGAAGAGCTTGATAAACTTTTTGGTTTCTGACGATCTTGGACGATATTTTTGAAATCGATTGATGCTTCTAGACACGTAAAGGCTGACTACCTCTTTAAACTAATGGATATGGTAGTTCATGAGGTTGAGAGCGTGGTTGTGCAGTGTGGTAACGCATAATGCGGCAAACTACAAAGTCATTTGGATTAAAACTAATGGCGAAGAGATGTCACCAGATCTTGGACCCCTGTGCCGGACATTGCATTCTTGAGGATTTAGGAAGAGAAGCAAGGCACAGCAACTATTCAAAAGGGAAGAACGATTACTTCCTACTTGTACAACAAAGGACAAAGTCGTCAATTTAATGAGAGCCTTCACGAACAATGAGTTGCTCCGACCAGTGATTACATCGCTTGCAACACGCTTCTTAGCCCTACGAGTTTGGCTAGATATAGGCGTGAGTCGAAAAGCATGGTGTCGCTTAAGAATGGAATCAACATGAAATAGGACTCCCACAATGAAGAGACTAGCTTGCACCGTTCTTGACCGATCTACAACACGCAGTTTTGGGCAGATGTCGACCACCTGATCGCCGCCACTACCCCGTTATGCAAGTGTTGAGATTGGTTGATGGTGATGACAAACCAACGATAGGATACGCTTATGAGTCAATAGATAAGGCAAAATTGGCTATAAAAATCAAATGCCCTACAAAATATAAACGATCTTTGGCAAGCGATTATCGACAAGAGGTGGGATGCACAATTTCACCGATTGCACTTGCATGCAGTATAACATGTTGCACAATTATGTAGTGATTTTATTTATTTATTCATTATTTTCATATCGATGAAATTGCTCATATTTGATGTGTAGCACACTACTTGAATCCAGCCTTCCAGTATACGCGACGCTTCGAGCTGAGCGACACTGATGAAGTGTATACCGGTTTGCTCAATGTAATCCAAAGAATGCTCCCTGAGTTGGCGGACCAAGGTCAAGCCATAAGAGATGTGAGTGATCATAGTATCATACCTTATAAGTAATAAGTCAAATGTCATGTGATATTATCATCTATTTATTGATATGTGCCTTACTGTGTTTCATCTTTATAGATTGACATGTTTCGCAAGAGACATGGGTCATTTGGGACTCCTGCTATTAATCCCAAATTAAACACGACAAACCCTGATTGGTGGATGCATTATGGAGGTGATGGTCCATATTGAGGGTAGCAATGAGGGTATTGTCGCAAACGTGTTCCTCGTCCAAATCAGTACTTTCTCTCGATTCATACTAAGACAAGGAATAGACTAACTATGGACCGATTGGAAAAGTTAGTCATCGCCACTACAACATGCGATTAAGGGTCAGAATATCTGAGAGGACCAACTGTGGTAAGCAATTACATGAAGTCTTAGATCCTCAATTATATGAAGTCTTACTTACATATTATACTAATTCATCTATCATATTCTACCTTGCAGACGGTGATTATTTTGATCCCATCCAGTTGGATTATATATTCGAGGAGGATGACCCTTTGAATGAATGGATCGAAGAGAGAGAAGAGCCAGTCTTGGATAGTGAGAGCACTGAATGGCTGGACAATGCTGAAAGAGTAGCGGAGCAGCAGGCTTCCCAACCACCGAGGCGGAAAAGAAGATTGAATCGTCATTCAGTGGTTGGATCTGATGACGAAACGCAGCCCGGTAGTGATGATGGGAGTGGTGAGGATGATGGTGGAGGGCATGATGGTGGAGGGGAGGAAGCTGGTACCTCTGATCCTTATAGAGATATGGCGGCATGGGACGATGACTCGGCCAGATTAACACGATTCGACACCCCTACATTCAGAATGGGAGGGGTTGAAGGAAGAGGAGCGTCGGGATCATATCAAACACCACCACCACCACAAGATGATACGGATATGGGTTATATGACTTCTAGCTTCGGGGGATTCAGTTTGCAAAATACCGAAGATTCAGCAACTAGTAACCCATACTACCAGCCACAACAAACCTATTCGGTGCCATATGACTTCGTTGGTCAGATTTTTGGAGGACCGGCCTTTACATACTACTGAGCCTCGGTTTTAATCATGGGTATCAATATGGGCAACATTATAGGCAAAGGCCTAAAGCTCACAAGACCGATGATGACGATGATCATGAGGGCCAAGAACCACCACGAAATTCAATGTGGCTCTAAAGTAAGTTTTTTATGTACAATTAAACTTATTTTTATCAACATAGCTATTATTTTTGACAATATATAATTTATTTTTCTCAATATATATTGTAATTTACTTTATGCGTGTCTGCGTCGATCAAATTATGAAATATTGTTAATAAAATAGGCATGTGATCAGCTGATCGAACATAATGTTAGAAGATCTATTACATTAAGTCAAAAATGTGATCTTAAGACAAAAATAAGTTACAAAATAGGAATGTGACTTGGGTTAAGTTACAAAATAGGCATCTTACTTATATATTCATCTAAATAATGCATCAAATACGTCAAAAATAAAAGCAAAAATAGTTGAAATAAATACAAAATAAATAAATATAATTTTTTCAGATTTTTTGGGATTTTTGGGAATTTTTTTGGGATTTAAAAAAAAAAAACGATTTTTTGAATGTATCAAACCGATACATTCAATGTATCGCCGATACATTGAATGTATCGGACGATACCCGGTACGTATCGTCCGAGAGGTCCGGACGATACGTACCGGAAAACCGGTATTTTGACCCTTGGTCACTGTCGCGTGCAATGAGGACAACCTAACCCTCCATCGTGTGTGGCTCTAGCAAGCAGCCCACATCATCTGTCAAACCCTCAGTCAACGTGCCCTACAGAGTCCCACGTAGCTACCTCATGTTGACGTGCTCTACAGAGTCCCACGTAGCTACCTCATGTTGGCGTGCTCTATAGAGTCCCACGTAGCTTCCTCATGCCGATGTGCTCCACAGAGTCCCACGTAGCTTCCTCATGTTGACGTGCTCTATAGAGTCCCACGTAGCTTCCTCACGCTGACGTGCTCTATAGAGTCCCACATAGTTTCCTCATGCTGACGTGCTCTATAGAGGCCCACGTAGCTTCCTCATGCTAACGTGCTCTACAGAGTCCCACGTAGCTACCTCAATGTCTCACGCTTAGCCGATCCTACAACCAAGTAACGTTATACAGATTCCCGAATGCGATACGTAGCGACACGTAGATGGCCAGCCCCCTTTCGAGGTGAACCCGCTCCGCGGGGGTGGTTGAAAACCACCCCAACCACGATGGCCTTAATACACACAACGCAACTAGAGCGACCAAGCGTCAAACAAGGCCCGAATGCACGAACTCAAGCCCACAAGGCTATTGTACGTGTTGAGTGCGGGGCCCATTTAGGCTAGCACTACTTGCTAAAACCAAGTCCCCCTATATAAGGGTTAAACACCAACATAGGGGAAGGAATGGGAGGACCTCAAAGGTATTAGTTTGACATACCACCATGGCACACGCTTTTCGCCCGTGGCATAGTGTCATCTTCACCCCAATACGCCCCAACGTCCTGCACATCTTCCCCCATGTGACCGTGTCACGACCGTGATGCGGCCTTGTCGCGACCGCATCACGCCACAAGGTCACGTGCCTTCTAGCACCAAGATGTCTCGTGCCCTCTTGGCACCACGTCGCGTGCCCCCGGCACCAAGATGTCGCGTGCCCTCTTGGCACCACATCGCGTGCCTCCGGCACCAAGATGTCGCGTGCCCCTATGGCTGGCCGCGCTGCGCCGCATGACCCCGTCACAGTTGGTTCGATGGACGGGGGTTGGTTTCGAGTAGTGGAAAATTAGAAAACAAGGGCTTCTTTACCACCAGTTTTGCTGGATGATTTCATAGGATTGTCTATGGTGGCAAATTAAAAAGAAGCAAGTGAGGGTATTTGGTACCTAATAATGGGTGCGTGGGGAGTTGGGCCGACAAGATTATGGTACTTGCTGGGAAGTCGATGCTTTATGGAGAGATGGAGGGAAATGAGGTGAAGGCTACACATGGCGGGGAGGGGCTTGGTGGACGACAGCTAGAATGGGCTGTTTGTGGATCGGTTTTCGTGACTTTGGTTGAGGAATCGGGGTCGGGGCTCACCAGAACCACTTTTTGGTGGATAACGGGACCGTGGGTGTTGGGCCTACAATTGTGGGTCCAGGCCATGATGGACAAAGGGGTCTGGGGCACAATGGACTAGGTGGGTATAGTGCTTGGGGACCCGAGTCTGATTCGTTATCGTTAGACCCTAAAAATATTTCCTGCAGAGGCGTGGGACCCATCATCCCCAAATTAAAGAATATTGATGTTGTAATCCCCTTCACCGCGATACTTTGGAGACCTCGACGTCTTCTTCGCCATCATCCTCTAATTCTCTCTTCTGCCTCATTTACGGCGGTGATCTTCCTGATCCGTTCACTAAGGCGAGACGAGTCAGGTAACTGGGTCCAAGTTTCTTTCAAGCCAGATAGGGGGAATTTGATGGCGTGTTCCTCTACGACCCTGAGCGCAGTCTCCGGTGGTAGATCCAACGATTTCGATGAGATTGATAGACTAATTCACGTGGGTAGAGAATTAGGGATGTCGTTTAAAGGGTCAGATGATGCTCTCCGGGAAGTCTTTAGTTCCATTCTCATAAACCGGAACACATCGGCCAAGAAGAAGAGGCGATCCAAATCTCGGGAACTCGCGAGATTACAGTGGGGAATGTCGGACGGGAGGGGATCCAGGGGTGCGTAGCACTCTTGACAATTATTGGGCAGGCCTTTGTCGGTATCTAGATGAGGATGTTGTCATGGAATGTGAGGGGTATTTGTGATGCCTCTAAGAGGGCTGATGTGAAGAGGGCCATCGCCATGTCTCGTCCGACGGTTATTACTCTACAAGAAACAAAATGGGGATGTTGCGACAATATCAGAGTGGCATCGGTCTTAGGGGAAATCGTTGGGGGTGGATTGAGGTCGACTCTGCCAGGATACTGGTAGCCTAGAACCTGTTACTTTTCGAGAAAATTGATGAAGAAGTGGGATAGTACTTCGCCTCTGTGGTGCTCCGGAATTGGGATACTGGGAGAACGTGGACATTTTCGGGCATATATGGCCCCTCAGATGGTGGAAATCGTTGAAATTTCTGGTTTGAGCTGGCTGCTATCGCAGCTAGATGGGACTTCCCGATATGCTTGGGGGAGACTTTAACGCAATCAGGTGGACCTGCGGATTCGGCAGTTATGCGCGATTTCAATTCCTTTATTTCAGATTGGGAGCTGATAAACCTGCCGCTCTCGGGGTTTAATTTCACTTTGTCCAGTCTGCAGGAGGTGTCATCTTTGAGTCGCCTTGACAGATTTCATTGCTCCTTTGAATGGCTTGATATTTTCCCGGCAGCAAGAGTGGAAGGCCCCGTTAGAGCAGTTTCGGACCACCGTCCTTTACTTTTACAGAGTGATTCGAGGGTTAAGGGCCCTTCCCCATTTCGTTTTGAAGATATGTGGCTTCTCGACGACGGTTTCAGGACTGCGGTGGCTGTGTGGTGGAACGAGATTTCACCTGAGGGGACGACAACTTTCAAATTTATTTCAAAACTGAAGTGGCTTAAGGGTCGAATTAAAACTTGGAACAGTGAGGTGTTTGGGCTGGTATACATTGAGAAGGAGGCTTTGCTCACTCGATTAAAGGAACTGGACGATATCGAGAAGCATAGGAATCTGATAGACACCGAAAGCAGAGAAAGATTGCTGAAAAGATCGGTGTTCCATGACAAATGTTTTGCTGAGGAAGTGTGCTGGAGACAAAAAGCTAAGGTACAATGGCTTAAACTGGGGGATCAAAATACCAAGTTCTTTCATGCGGTCGCCAACGCTAGGAGCAAAATCAGCTTCTTGGGTCAGATATTGGTTGAGGGTGAGGTTTTCTCTGATACAAAACAGATCAGGTCACAAGTCGTCAGTTTCTATAAAAACCTATACTCCGATGAGGGTAGTGCTCGGCCGGAGCTAGATGGATTGTTGTTCTAGTCCATTTCGGAAAATGACAAGGCTGATGTTGAGGGTCCTTTTCATAGAAGAGGAGGTGTGGCGGGCCATCAAGCACAAAGGAAAATATAAAGCTCCGGGGCCCGACGGCTTCACTTTGGAGTTTTATCGTCACTTCTAGCATCTTCTTAAAGCGGGGCCTCATGGGGGTGCTTAATGAGTTCCACGCAAATAGCTTTATCGGGCGATGCATAAACTCAACTTTATTACCCTCATCCCTAAAAAAGTTGGAGCCGTGAACCTAGTGAATTTCCACCCGATCTGTTTACTTAACTGCCTCTATAAGATCATCTCTAAGGTGCTTGCTAATCGGCTCAAACCATTAATGGGCAAGATCATTTCAGCGAACCAAGGGGCATTTGTTCAAGGGAGACAGTTGGTGGACCTTGTGGCAGTGGCCCAAGAAGTGGTCTATTCTGCCCATCATGCGCAATACCCCGTTGCCATTTGGAAGGTGGACATGGAGAAGGGTTATGACCAGGTGGACTGGAAGTTCTTGGACTATATGTTTGGCAGACTTGGTTTCATGCCTAGGTGGTGGGGGTGGATGAGAGCCTCTTATTCGTCGGTTTGGTTCTCGATTTTGATTAATGGGTCTGCGGGATACTTCAAAAGCTCGCGTGGGATTCGGCAGGGAGACCCCCTATCACCCCTCCTATTTAATATAGTTGGCGAAGCGCTAGCTAGCCTCATTTCACGTGTAAAACGGCTGCAGTTTATCTCTGGTATTCGGGTGGGCTCGGCGGGCCGTGCCATTTCGCATCTTTAATATGCAGATGACACCATTCTCTTTGGGAAGGCAAATGTGGAAGAATTCACGTCCTTGGCGGAGCTACTTTCGATATACAAGGCGGTGTCGGCCAACGAATCAACTTACACAAGTTGGCTATTACGGGGGTGGGGATTGGGGATCAGCTGTGGCTGATTTAGTTGAAACAATTAACTGTGGGTGGAAAATCTACCAATTACTTATTTGGGCCTTCCTCTCGGGATTCGACAGCCCTCGGCCAGGGCATGGGAACCGGTTATTCAAAGGTTTGCAAGAAGGTTGTCCTCATGGAAAGGGAAACTTCTCAGCAGTGGGGGTCAGCTAGTGCCCCATTTTCTATATGTCAATGTTCAAATGCCCACTAGGAGTGATCCATAGACTCGAACAAATTCAACGAAACTTCTTATGGGAAGGTTTGGGACTAGATAAACGATACCATCTTGTCAACTGGGAAACCTGCCAACTGCCCATGAGCTGTGGCGGACTTGGAATACGGATTTTACAAGGGGTGAACATTGCGTTGCTGGAGAAATGGCTTTGGTGAGCAGGTTTGGACCGGGAGAAGGATAGTCTATGGTGTAATGTGTTGATCAAAAAGTATGGTCTCATGAACGGCAGCTGGGCCATTAACATAGCTGTCAATAATGGGTTCTCTGCTTGGTGGAAAGGAATCTGTGGTACTTGGGATATGTACGCTAGATGGATAAGATACAGTTGGGGCAATGGAACTTGAATCCAGTTCTGGGAGGATAGCTGGGTGGAGAGTGGGCCTCTTAAACTCTCCTTCCCGGATATCTATAGATCAACTATGTCAGAGGGGGAAAATTCTGCCGAACCTTTGCGCAATGTGCCTCCAGGAGGAGTCAGCGGCGCACTTTTCTTACACGGTTGGGTGGCATGCAAGATGTAGGGAGTCTTGCTTATATCCTTCTATATGAGCTGGGTTGCCCCTTTCTCCCCCTAGCATCAGTTTTTGGCCTGGTATTTCGTCTCTTTGGAGGGCCAAATGGGGGAGTTCTGGAAGACAAGTTTATTTGCTATGATGTGGAGCATTTGGCTGGAGCGGAATGCACAGATTTTTGAAAGAAAGCGACGACCAGTGGTGATGATCCTCAAGTCGGTTAGGGATCTCATGTGTCTATGGGTATCTAGAGGATGCGATGAACCTAGGGATGAGGATATTCAGTGGGAACCGGATTAGGGGGGGTGACTGGTAGTCTGTTATGTGGGCTCGGCACTGTCCTGTTTTTGCTGCGGTTCTGGTTTCTTTTTTGTTCTTTTTTTTTTGTGTGTTCTTCACGTTTCCTTTTTGGTCGTTGTGTTTGTGTATTGTACCGTTCAGCGTCTCGCTGTTTTTTCAATATATTTGCATTACCGATAAAAAAAAGTACGTTTACTGTTGCACGATTCGCTTCTTTCCAGCAAAACCTCAATGGTCTCCTTAAAGTCACTGTGAATTTGAAGGCTTTGAAACTTAGAAGTAGTATTGTTGTATTATGACTGTATATTCAGGGATATTCCAAGAGGGGTTATTCTAATTTTTTTATAACAGGACGATTGATCCTAATTATGAGCATGGAGAAGTCACTGCTCTAAATTTTCAGCATATAATGTTCTGAATTCAAGTATCGTTTATGTTCTTCATGCCATGCTTCTTGTGAAAATAAATGAATAAATAAGGAAACAACTTTTAATGACAACAGTATATCAATGAAGGAAAATAATTTTTGTAGAGATACATAATAAAAGAAAGAAAAACAACAATCATATATATATATATATTCCAGTAATGAAGGATGAAAAAATAGAAAGCAGTATTTCAATTTGTCAAGATTTTTCACTAGCATCCCAATACTAATTGGCACATATATTAGAAGTATCTTCTCAAAATTTATTTGATATACAATGACATGTTTCATGGATGCATCACGTGTACAATATTATATGCTATAGGCATCGTACTGACACATCAAAATTGAAGTGCTAAGACATGTATGACACCTATGTTCGAGTGTGCTAGTAATTTTAGTTTTCAAATGCAGCTGGGAACCTGCTGCGATACAATATCATTCTTATGAAAGTTAGTGTTCCTTATTAACCATTAAGTTTTATGTTGTGTGGAGTTCAGTTCTATGAAATTTAACTTCTTGCTGAAATTCTTGTCTAAAGTCAAGGTCAACCATCATTTATATTTTTTTTTATCGGTACATGTAATCTATATATTAGAAAGTAACCACTGTTGTCATAAGCGAACGATTAAGTGATCGCTTATGCCAGCCATAAAATCACATAAGCCATCATGGCTTATGCGATTTTGACATTATGCCATGGCATACAAAAGTATGCAATGGCATAAGCCATGTTTTATGGCTTATGCGATCGCATACTCAATATGCGATGGTATAATGCTCCAAGCACTCAAATATTTTTTTATTTTTATTTTTGCTTTTTGAGGTCCCATTGCCTCTATAAAAAGGGTGGGTTGGGTCCTCTACTGCTCACACAATTATTTTGGCTTACATTCCCTCTCTAATCTGTATTCTTTACTCCCAATCTGGTCCCATCTTTCCTATCTAGTTTTTATTTTATTTTATGTTTTGTAACCTTTTTTTTAGTGAATTAAATTGTTGTAAACTTAGTAATATTAGTGTTAGTGTGTTACAAAGTCTCAAAGGGAAAGATCAAAATTCAAGAGTGAAGCAAGCTTATAGTTCTAGTCTTTTATCAATCAAGTGACCTGGATCAAGCAAGCAAATCTTTTGGGAGGTTTGAGTTTTATTATTTTCGTTTCAAAAATTTTAGACCTCTAATTTTCTTTTCCTAATTCCTACTTTCTATCATCATTGACCAATTAATTATTTCTACATCTTCAACCTCGGATCTTCTAAGACCTAAATCGAATGATCCGGATTGGAAATATGGCCAGTCAGATGATATAGATTTCATACTAGTGAGATCGAATGAAGACGAAACAGAGGAAGAAGAAGAGTATGTAGAAGGAGATGATTCCGATGACGACGACAATGCTAGTGATGATGGTGGAGGAGATGTACCACAATGGGTTAGAAATGAATGTGTAGAGTACATTGCTGGTACTCAGTATTAAAACTAAAGTTATAATTTTGAATATTAGTATGTAAAACTTTTTTAAATGCAAGAATGTCTATTTTTCCCTTCTAGAGACTTAAATACTTATTGTTAATTTATTTTTATTTTTTATTTTTTGAAAAAAAAAAAGTATGTCATGGCTTAAGCAATTAAGCGATTCGCTTAAGCGAACCGCAGTCAAACCGCTTAGCATGACTTAAGCGATTTGACAACATTGAAAATAACAAAAAGATTTTGTCTAAGCCACCACTGTAATATCAAGCATCTGTCTCCCTATGACGAAGGCACCTTACTCTGAGATGATTGTCTCCATAGAAGGTCTCAATCTATTGGCTAACACTTTTGCCAAATTTTATAAATGCTAATGAGAAAGTTAATGGGCCTAAATTCTCTAACCTTCTCTACCCCCTCATTTTTTGGGATACGAGTTGGGAATTGGAATTTAAGGTTCTTCTCAAGTAGCTATTCACATGAAATTCCCAAAAAAAGTTAAACGAGTCCTCTTTTAGGACTCTCCAAAAGACTCTAAAAAATTTGATAGATAACCCACCCAACTTCGTAGCCTTGTTATTTTCCAACATGAAAACCTCCTTAATTTCCTCTTTAGATTCTCTTTCGATGTTCAACCTGTCGACCTCATTTATGGAGTTAAAAGAAACTCCATTGATAGTAGGTCATGCCCAACTTCATCCCTATAGTGGTCTTCCTAGAACCTAACAATTTTCGAGCCAATCTCATCACCTCCTTCAATTCTCACACCATTCATCAAGTTGTGGTGTATGGCATTCACCCTTTTCCTGGAGTTTGCCATGACATGGAAGGACTTGGTGTTATTATCACCCACTTTCTCTTCCATCGACAAAGATCTCCCTTCTTCTACCACATCCAATCTCCAGATTCCCATAAGAAGCTCCTCCTTGACCTTACTAACCACCCCGAAGCTTTCCTTATTCCATCTCTTAATTTTCTCCTTCAAGTTCTGCAATTTAGTAGCCAAACGAAAAGCCGCAGTACCACTGAATTTATCCTCTTTCCACCATGCCTCAATCAATCCCCAAACTTTTCCTCAGTTCCACATGTTTTCAAACCGGAAAGGAGTCGACCCTTTCCGTTCGAATTACAATTTAATCGAATTAGAATGTGATCCCAAGCCGGTCTAAACCCTCCTGAAGAGCATTAGGGAAAGTGATGCCCAAGAAACCGTACAAAGGAGCAGATCAAAGCAACATAAGATCCATTAGTCCTGTAGGTTAGAGTAAGTGAAACAAGAGCCCACTATAGGCATATCCATTAGCTCACATACCCCCAAATGTCCGCAAAGCTCCTCATACCCACTCTATTAAGATTCCCGCCATCTATCCCCTAATCAAACCTAAAATGACCTCCCCCCCCCCAAGACACAAAGACACGACAGGGAACCCCAAGTGGAAGAGATCCCTGCAAGCTCAAACCAGAACTTCTTTCTTCGGTTGTCCTCATTGGTCCCCATACACACCACTAAAAGCCCAGTCCAGACCATCCTCCTTATTGCGAAAGAGAGCCGAAACCTCATTCCATTTCCCATACCAATGTTAATGAAATAATTTTAAAGGCCATTTGTTCATCAGCAATTCTTTGCCCTTTATCCTCGCCTCTATCCAACTCAATGCATAACTTTCAATCTCAAAGCCTATGATATTTACATTACCACACCCTGTCCTAGGAGAACCTTTAACCAACAAAACTTCTGTAAATGAATTTTCAAGGGCACTTTGTCAATAGTACTCGCTGCCCAATCTCTGTTCAAGTCCTTAACTGCAGCAACCAACCTGTCCATAGCCATAACTTTAACTCATCTCTTTCCTTCTCACCTTTGTCAAACCCCCTTATTAGAAGCCATACAATCTATACATGAGACTTTAAAGAACGTGCAGAACTTACAGAATCTGAAATCCCATTCTAAAAATTAGAAACAAAAGGAATATTAAAAAAGAAATTATCAGCAGCAATAAGCAAGACCAATACTACATTGGGTCGGATTAAATCCAAACAATTACACATTAGGAGACGTACCCCGTATAGAAGAGGGAGAATGAGTGGCTTTCGTACCCATCCTTGACAACAAGGGAGAACACAAGGTTCGAACGATCAGATTGGTACAGTTCTCTTCTAAAAGATCTTCAGGAAATCCTTTCTCTCATTCCAGAGCGATTGATGATCACACCCTCGAGGAGTCGTATCAGGCATAACCTCAACCCACAAGATCTGAACTCTGAAGCTGTGCACCCAATCCCGCTTGGACCTCCAATAAGGAACAAAGGCTCCAGGGGCAGCCTAGCATCCACAAAAGAATTTTTGGCCCCCATATCTAGATCCTGAACCTTAGAACCTGTGGGTCCAATAGCCCACGCCCCTTACCCTGACAACCCAGAAACATCAGCCAATGGATGAAGTGTGTAAGAGATAAGCCTGGCGCATGAGTCCTGATCCTTCACCTGACGTAGGACGATACCCTAAACTACGTGAATGATATGATTGATTTTGTCGGAATTAAATTAGAATTAAATTAAGCAATAAAATTTATAAAATATAACGAATACCTCAAGTTTTCGTAGTATTCCATGGGGAGGATCACGTATGCTTCAGGTACGGTTCAGTCCAGGAGCTAGATCCGTTAGGTTACAGCGCAGATCGATCCTAGAGATAGAACTTTAGGTTTTTCCAGATTAGGGCGCTCACAATTCAATGATGGGATCACTGATTTTCTCTGAATATTTTGTGCGGAAGGGCTTAATAATTCTGCTGGGATCTACGGTTGTTGAATCGAGTCGATTCAATGGCTTAGGATAAAACTAGGGTTTTAGGATTTCAAAAGGGATGGTGATTGATTTAGGATTGCAAGGATCAACACACAAGCAGAGAAGATGAAGATAGATAGATAGAATTGCGGGCTTCGCACCAAACCCTTCTCGAGAAGAAGAATCACTCTTCGTAGAGGCTCATCTCAAGCACACAAGCAAAAGCTCTTTTCATTAATCATTAATAACTAATTACAATGTTCAACTTAAAGACCTTATATAGGAGTCCTTTCAATAAAAGAAAAACCTAAAACAATTAATAAATAAAAGACAAATAAACCCTCAAAACAGAAGTTCGAACTTAGACTTCAAAATTAACTAACCATCCCGGCGCGATTTCGATCGATCGAAAATTTTACATATAAAATATCGTCGTCGATATTCTATCGATCGAATTGAAATTTCGATCGATCGAACTTTCACTCCATAATTATATAACTATGTCGATGCCATTCGATCGATCGAAATGGCTAATTCCTCCAATTTTCTTCTTTCGCCAATTTTCGCCTCATTCGCCTATTTCTGTTTTCCATTCCGCTTCTTCCAACGTCGGTATACACGAAACAGTTCATATCCAATGTCTACGACATCGGCGTCCCCGTCAATTCTCCTGGTCCGAAAAGGCTTCATCATCGATGAAGCGGCGGCGTGATAGCGCTCGAGCATGTCGGGGTCCAAACGTCGCACTTCGTCTTCAGCTAACCATGAGTTCTCGGAATCCTGTTTTCCCAACCATTTGACCAAGTACTTTTGAATTCCGCCCCCATGGGTGGATATCGCCAAATCATTTAATATCCCTTCGATCTCATCTCTGCGTTGCTTGCGTGGGGAAGGGAAGGGTAGGGGTTGTATGGTGGGGCTGATATTCGAGATCGAGGCTGCTTGAAAGGGGTTGTGAGGGAGTGGGGATGGGGCCAAAGAAGCAACCAGGTCCTCCACATTGAATGTAGAGCTGGCCCTATATCCGGTGGAAGCTTGAGAACATATGCATTAGGGCCGCTCCTTGCCACAATTCTAAAAGGTCCAGCACCGCGGGCTTGAAGTTTATTTGCAGCTCCCATTGGGAACCACTCAGGCCTAACCCGAACCATGACGTAATCTCCAACCTTGAATTCCTTGAAGCGCCTGTGCGCATCCGCAGATATTTTGTATTGTTCATTGCTAACATTAATTCTTTTTCTTAGTTCGGCATGCAATTCGTGTATGTGTTGTGCAAATGAATCGGCTGACTCAGAAACTCTATGGGATGCAAACATTGGAATAAGATCAATTGGTGTTCTAGGCCTATGACCAAGGATGACCTCAAAAGGACTCATACCTAGGGACCTATTGACTGAATTGTTGTATGCAAACGCGGCTAAAGGAAAATAGAATTCCAAGCCCGAGGGTGATCACCAACAAGACAACGGAGGAGATTACCTAAGCTCCTATTGGTGGACTCCGTTTGTCCATCTGTTTGAGGATGGTAGGCCGACGAAAATTGGAGCATGGTACCCATCATGTGCCATAAAGTTTTCCAGAATTAACTGGTAAATCTTACATCTCTGTTCGACACAATCGTCTGGGGTAAACCATGTAGATGCACAACCTCCTCGAAAAATAATTTGGCTATATGAGCCGCATCGGAGGTTTTAGAGCAGGGTATGAAGTGGGTCATCTTGGAAAAGCAATCCACTACCACAGAAATGGAATCGTGCTTCCGTTGGGTCTTTGGAAGTTCAAGCACGAAATCCATAGAGACGTTTTGCCACGGGGTGTGCGGCACGGGTAAAGGGGTGTATAAGTCGGTATTCTGTTTTATATGTTTCACAACTTGGCATGTACGGCATTGTTTTACGACCCTAGAGACATCTCTCACAAGGCTAGGCCAATAGAACCTATCCTCGACGAGCGCACTGGTTTTATTGCGCCCAAAACGTCCGGCAATCCCTCCGGCATGTAACTCCCAAATGAGGAAATTACGCAATGAAGTACGAGGGATGCACAAACGATTCCCTTTGAACAAATACCCATCCAACAGGGTATACTCGGAGTTAATGTTGTTCGGATTTTCAAGGAAAGCAGTGTATTCTGCCTCGAAATCTGGGCAATTAGGATAATCTTACTTCAACTTCTCAAATCCAACAACCTCGGTGCTCATAGACTGCAAAGTCGCCACTCGACGACTAAGCGCATCCGCAGCCTTGTTCTCGGCACCAGCCTTATGCTTTAAGACAAATGTGAACCCTTGAAGGTACTCGACCCACTTCGCGTGCCTCGGGTTCAACTTTTTCTGGGAATCAAGGAAACGTAAGGCTTCGTGGTTAGAAAACAACACAAATTCTAGCGGTCTCAAGTAATGTTTCCAATTCCATAGGGATCGGACGACCGCATAAAATTCCTTGTCAAAGGTGGAGTATTTCTGCTTTGCCTCATTGAGTTTCTCACTAAAATAGGCCACAGGGTGACCTTCTTGGCTCAGCACTCCGCCTATGCCTACACCCGACGCGTCACATGCTACTTCAAAGACTTTAGAAAAGTCTGGTAGGCGCATGACGGGTGCAGTAACCATTTTCTCTTTTATCTCTGCAAAGGCCCTCATCACGGCTTTGCTCCATAGGAACTCACCTTTTTTCATGCAATCGGTAATGGGAGCCATGATGGTGCTAAAGTTTCGGATGAAGCGACGATAAAACGTTGCCAAACCGTGGAAGCTACGGACTTCATAAATATTACGAGGTTTGGGCCACTCCACAATGGCCTTAACCTTCGCAGGGTTCGCAACCATCCCGTCTACCGAGACAATGAATCCCAAGAATACTACAGAGTGCTGCATGAAGGTGCACTTCTTGAGATTTGCGTATAATCTTTCTCCCCTCAAGGTTTCGCAAACAAACCTCAGGTGGATAATGTGTTGTTCCTTGTCTGGGCTGTAAATCAAGATGTCATCAAAGTATACGACAAGGAATTTGCCAAGGAATGGCCTCAACACTTGGGTCATGAGCCTCATAAATGTGTTCGGGGCATTGGAAAGCCCAAAAGGCATGACCATCCACTCATAAAGACCGTCTTTGGTCTTGAAGGCAGTTTTCCATTCATCGCCAGGGAAAATATGCACCTGATGGTAGCCACTTTTTAGGTCTATCTTGGAAAAGATAGTGGCTCCAACCATCATGTCAAGCATGTCATCAAGCCGTGGTATGGGAAACCGATACTTAACAGTGATCTTATTAATTGCTCGGCTATCCACACACATGCGTCATGTACCATCTTTCTTAGGCGTGAGTAAAGCAGGTACGGCACACGGCTCAGACTCTCTTGTATGAACCCCTTTTGAAGGAGCTCACCGACTTGCCGAGTCAACTCGGCGTGCTCAACCGGATTCAACTTGTAGTGGGGCAGGTTCGGTAATGTAGATCCGGGAACTAAGTCAATTGCGTGTTGGATATCACGCATGGGAGGGAGCTCATTAGGTAAGTCTTTGGGGAAGATATTCGCAAATTCATTCAGGATGGGCTCTACCTCCTTGGGGTACTCACAGACTGACTCAGAAGTACTCTCAACAGTGACAACGACATACACGACACTCTCATCTAACGATGCCCTCTCGAACTTTGAAGGGCTCACAATATTGATGGCCTTGGATTGGCCTCCTTCTCAACTCCATTGACCGATGGTGCTTTGGGAGCCAAAGGGTTAAGAGTGATTTTCTTGCCCTTGTAATTGAACGTGTAAATGTTAGATCGACCAAAAATGGTCACATTCAAATCATAGAGCCATGCCCTCCCTAAGAAAATGTGGCCTATATCCATCGGCACCACATCGCACCACAAGGTGTCTAAATATGAACCTAATTGTATGGGTACACGACACCTCTGGGATACGACAATGGATGAGGAGTCAACCCATGCGACTTTGTAAGGTCTCGAGTGGGCTTCAGGTGTAAGCCCTAAGCAGGTGACGGTATGTTCTGACACCACATTGGTGCAGCTTCCGCTATCCACGATTACCCTACAACTCTTTGTCCCACATGTGGCAAAGGTGTGGAAAATATTCTCCCTTCTCCAATCTTCATTTTCATCCCATTAGAGGTTGTGCAAAGGCATACCTCACAACTAGAGCGCGACCCATGTCATCACCTTCCTCGTCACTAGGTGTGGCATTCGGCTCAAAAACCTCCTCATAAACTCCTTCACTTTTTTTCTCCTTCCCCGTCGATGAAGAGATTTCGTTGTGGGTCTCTCGTCGGGCATTGGGCGGCAAAGTGTCCAATCCCTTGACATTTATAACACTTAACATGAAATCCACTTTTCGAGGATTCTCCGGCTACACCCTTACCTTTGTCAAACCTCACATTGATAGATGTGGGTTGTGTGGGTTTGGCAGGCGGGTTCCCAGCATTAGATTTCACTTTGCCGGTACGGAATTGACCGGGGTGAAAATCAGATCGCCTAGTCACTGTCATTTTTAAATATCGTTCAAGGTCCTGAAGAACGGTGTAACACTCGGCGAGAGTCTCCACAGGGTGGGAGACTAACTCTTTTTGCAAGTCAAGTCTCAATCCGGTGTGAAATCTGGATAGAGTGACTTGAGGGTCTTCGGATACCTTGGCTCTCATCATGAACTCTTTAAATTTGTCAATGTAATCCGATACGGGCATACTACCTTGGCGCAGATTTTGCCATTGGTCAAGGTGACGATGGTAGTATGAAGAAGGAACATACTTCTCTGTAAGTCGCTCCTTCATGTCCTCCCAATGGGTAATAGGAGTAAAACCCACATTCGTTCTTATGCAGTCAACGTTGACCCAAAAGAGTCGAGCTTGGCCTATGAGTTTCATTTTAGCAAGTCTAACACATCTTTCATCGCTCATGCCAAACCACTCTAAGTGCTGGTCCATATCGGATAACCAATCGAGGAAGGCCTGAGGGTCTAGTCGTCCATCGAAAGTCGGAAACTCAACTCTGACATTTTTGAGGAGTCTCCCTTCCGGGTCGTTGTCATCTCCATGATGATCAAATCTATGGTTCCGGTTCCGATTATGTTGGTAGTCATTTCGTTCAAAACGTAGACCATTATGCTCACGGGGTGGTTCGAAGTACTCATCACCCTCGTCTAACCGATTGACTCGGTCTAACAACCTCTCATTGGATGTTTCGAGAATCCTTTGGGCTGTCTCCAAGACAGTCATTCGATCATTGATCGATTTGAGATCAGCCCTCATGCTGTTAAGAGCCTCGGCAATTCCAGTCATGTCCATGGTGATACGGTCCACTAATTGACGGGTTCTAGTATGGAATGCAAAATGAACTGACTATGAAGGGGACTTTTGACAAACACGTGATGTGCACACTTGGGCCAAAAATTGAAATAATATGCAATTAAAATTAAAGTGCAATGAATGCAATGTCACACAGTATGCCCTAACCTAGAATCTAGGGCTCTGATACCAAAACTGACGCAGGCGGTACCCTAATCTACTTGAATGATTTGATTGATTTTGCCGGAATTAAATTAGAATTAAATTAAACAATAAAATTCACAAAATATAACGAATACCTCAAGTTTTCATAGTATTCCATGGAGAGGATCATGTATGCTTCAGGTAGGGTTCAGTCCAGGCGCTAGGTCCGTTAGGTTACAGCGTAGATCGATCCTAGAGATAGAACTCTAGATTTTTTCAGATTAGGGCGCTCACAATTCAATGATGGGATCATTGATTTTCTCTGAATATTTGGTGCGGAAGGGTTTAATAATTCTGCTAGGATCTACGGTTGTTGAATCGGGCCGATTCAATGGCTTAGGATAAAACTAGGGTTTCATTAATCATTAATAACTAATTACATTGTTCAACTTAAGGACCTTATATAGGAGTCCTTTCAATAAAAGAAAACCCTAAAACAATTAATAAATAAAAGACAAATAAACCCTCAAAACAGAAGTTCGAACTTAGACTTCAAAATTAACTAAACATCTCGGCACGATTTTGATCGATCGAAAATTTTACATATAAAATATCGCCGTTGACATTCGATCGATCGAATTGAAATTTCGATCAGTCGAAATTTCACTCCATAACTATATAACTCTGTCGATGCCACTCGATCGATCGAAATGGGACTTCGATCGATCGAATTGGCTGATTCCTCCAATTTTCTTCTTTCGCCAATTTTCGCCTCATTCGTCTATTTCTTATTTCCATTCCGCTTCTTCCGACGTCGGTATACACGAAACGGTCCATATCCAATGTCTACGACGTCGGCGTCCCCGTCATCACCTCTTACGCATGTGTGAGGCTTATCTCTAACAGTTCCCATTTCCCCACATCTGTCCATCAATGGCACCTCGCTCGCTGTCACCCTTCTGATGTACAACTCTTCCCGAGGCATAGGGTCCCTCGCCTCAACCCGATTAAAATCAAAGCCCGTCGAGTTCAAATTTGAGATTAATTCAAAATTTTGATGTCATCCTCCACAAGAATCTGCCAGCTTATTGTTCTTTCTTCTACAAATCCTCTCAATCGTAGGATCCATCCGTGTAACCAACAGCTCACGGTCAACCTTAGAGACCCCCAGTTCAACCACCAGAATCCGTCAACCCTTATCTTCTCACTGGACGACACTTCATACTTGGCTTCATCCTTCAGACCAGCAACCCCTTCCAGCTCACGTCTGCAATCGACATCACCATGCCTCTCCATCGTCGAATCCTTCAACTCTCCCACGAGGAATTCATCCACATGTACCGTCTCAGCACTCTTTCTGGCATTGTTTATCTCATCAAGCCTGATTCCAATTCCTTATGGCACATTAATCGGAATCGACTTCGCTGACTCTGCCCTCTCAATTACGTTATATACCAGAACTCAATTCGATTGACAGTATTGTCGCTGCATCTAGGTATAAGGCCCCAATTATCACTAGAGACCCGAATCCTCGTGAAACACATTTCTTTAAGGTTGGAAATTTGTTTGTCAACCCCCCTGTAGATGTTGCATCTCTGACCAATCCCGCTCAGCACCTCTCTGATCCACACATGGAGAGGGAGGTTGAAGACGTAGTCAGATACCTTCATCATCTTTTTGAATCCTGCAATCCCCGACTCTTAAGCTCTAAGAACTTCAGAAAATCGGCTGCTCATTGTACATAAAGGACCCCTTTCCCCGCAGCGGCCGCCGGTGAATCCTTGTATAGAAATCTCATTAGAACTCTTTTTTCTTTTCCAAGATATCATAGGTTTAGCTTTCTCTTCCCACTCTGTAGATATCTACTCATCTACAGATTTAAATCATGAATGTGAATGTGAAATGTGGCAATAACCCACGTTTTCTCAAAATAAAATTTTCTATCCGCAACTTTCGGTAAACCTCAACAACGTGCTCCCATGACCTTCCGAACCGTTGGTGGACCCAACCCCGGCAAGGACTCATTTACCTCCCTTACCTCCCCAAACCCCACTCAGCTTTTGCAGGATATGTGCATTGGAACCAAAAGGTCCCTTCCCCACCCCATTGGTTGGTTGCTGGCCCCCACCTAAAAAATGATGGCAATTAATGTTAGAGCAGTCAATGTTCCGATAATCTTTCCCTGACATATTCCAACCGTTCTCCACATTCTAGCCTGCTGCTTCAATAACACCAGCTCACCTTGCGTTTAGCGCCACTTCTCCAATCTTTGTCGTTCTTAACCAATCTCCCATTTTCCCCTCATCAGTACATCCGAAACGATGACAGATCACTCATGTACTGAAGTTAATGTTCCCGCTACTAGCACAAATCCAATCGCCTGCACAGACAATAGTCGCCTCCTTGAAGCCATAACTCTTACCTGTTCAGAGCCCACACCAAGAGCCATTCATTCAGGAATTTTTTTATTATTTAACTTCTGATGTTACACAAATTCCCAAACTGAATATATTTGTCCTGAAGCTCTTATTTCAATAATTTTTGTAGTTACTAGAAGATGTTGGATTAAGAAGTATGTCATTGTGTATTTTTCTTATCAACATACTGGAAGTTCTGATTATCCTTGTTTCTGCCACTTGTTTTCAGGATTTTTTTATGCAGAGTTTGCAGTCTGTAGGATTATGTGCTGAAAGTCTTCAAGAACTGCTTGAGGTACTTGGTTTGAGTAAAATAATATTGTCATTATTAAATTGTGTAATTTTAAATGAAAAGCATCGATGCAAGATTTTTCAAAGTGCTCATAGAACCATAATGAAGTGCATATCTTGGTAACCGAACTCATGAGGTACAAAAAAAGGACCGACTCCTGACCGTCAGTTAAACACCAAATGAAGTTTAAAGATTCTTACACCATTTATTGGCTTATGATCTTGGAAATCCATACCATCAAAGTGATATATCATCAATTGAAGGGCTATGGGTCCAAAAATCACACTTTTGGGGAGATTCAACCAATCCGCTCTGTGCACTCTAATACCAATGGTTCTTAATTTTGATGGTTGATATTAAAGTTCACCGATCAGATGATTTACATCTGCCTACAAGCATGATCCATTGTCTGGGACATGTTCCAATGATGGATTGCGACTTGGGCAATTTAGATTCATCATAGATGTGTGCCACATGGCACAATGATAAATCACACTTCAATGGTGTGAGATTAAAAGTGACATGTTAGTGGTGTAAGATCATTGAAACACCATTTGGTGTTTAAATGTCGGTCATGAGCCATTACCCCCCCAGCCCCAAAAAATAAAAATCTTCCATTTTTCTGTGAGATTTTAAAATTCTAGCCATTAATATTTTATAATAATTCTCACCAAAAAAATGCATGATTGATTCTTTCTGTAGCCCTTGATTTCTAATCTTCATTTCTCTTTTCTGTAAGGAAAATGCCCCAACGATAAGGAGATTTTGAGCCATTTCAATTGATTGGATTAAATAAACATCAAGCACTTGACATGGACAACTTGAATGTGTGATATCCTTCCTGCACATCCTCATATGTACTCATCCAAGATGAAAAAAGAGCGTGAAAGAAGGAAAAAGATGGAAGAATAGAAAAGAACAGAATGAACGAAGAGAAGAAGAAAATAAAAGACCATAAGAATTGATATATAATGAATGTTGAATTATTTTTCATGTTGGATTTGTTTTTGTTTTTTTTTCTTCTTTTATCTTTTCTATTCTCTAATCACCCCCGCCCTATTTTCCTGAGAAGGCTGATATCGACCCAAAACACTAGAAAATTAAAATCTCCTACTATGTAAACCTAAATTTCATTTGCTACAGTAGGTTTATTTGTGAACCTTCATTTATTATTATTCTGTCATTTGAGTAATTAATTGAATTTGCAGACAATACGAATGCATTTTACTCCACTGGATGAGGTTATTCTTGAAGACATTACTCTTCCAGGTTTAGCTGAACTTAAAGGTCGTTGGCGTGGCGCACTTGATGCTAGTGGTGGAGGCAATGGGGACACAATGGTAAACTTTCATGATTTACCATGTTCTAGACAATCTAAAGTTACTGCATCTTAACCTGGCAGGAATGACTATATAGGTTCGCAGATTGATAGTATAATTTGTATGTTGTTCATAAAAATATAAATGATGTGATAGCAGTATTAAATATTTAAAAAATTAGGCAAGAACCATTAATAGTGCTATGTAGCAGGCCAGACTACCAAGTACAAACAAGAATAAATAGAAGCAGTTAGCAAATATTTCTTTTTTTAGTCATGGTTAGCAAGCTTTTAACAATGTGGTAAAGTTTTGTAATTGGTATACAGATAGCTTATTGGACCATTCTAGGTACTGTTTAGCTACTAAAGTGTTGTCGTTTTGGTTGAGCTGGATGAGATTCTTTAGTTTTTAGAAGAGAAGCCCAGAGTCACTTTGGGGATCTAGGAACCCATTGCAGCCTTTGCAAATCCCATTAGTGATGAAGTAGAAACGCTAGAAATGTTAAGGGGTTCGAGACAGTTAAATATTAGCAAGCAGACCAAAGAAACCTAGAGGCTTTTGTGTGTTGTATATTTGTAAGTGTCCTCTCATGTCTAATCAGGGAAGTGGAAATGCTAAGTCATCACACATAAGACTCAAAATCCCATGCTGAAGAAATGTTGTATATTTGTAAGTGTCCTCTCATGTCTAATCGAGGAAGTGGAAATGCTAAGTCCTCACACATGAGACTCCAAAATCCCGTGCTGAAGAACGTGAAAAATATTATATTGATGATACTCATTGAATGGGGATTTCAGTAACAAATATTGTATCTAATCGATATCGAGACACCGAGCCTTTGTTGAAACGAAAATTGTAGCAATCCCCACGACACCGAGCATTTGTTGAAACGAAAATTGCATCAATCCCCACGATCTGAATCTGCGCTGTTGGAATTGGATTATGTTTGACAACAGATCACAAAATATTGGTGATCTTCTCTATCAAACATGACATTGTGACTGGTTACAAAACCATAGAGTCATGGAAATGTTGTTCGTAAGGCATGGAACAACAAGAAATAGGTCATTTGCCCTTCAATAGCCCCAGCATGTGTCTTGTCACACTATCCAAATCTACCAGATGTGGTTAAATCCCATCTTTGAGGTTGTTAAGGTAAACTGTCATATCCGACAGAGAAGATTTAAGAATATTAGGCAGTTTTATCTTGGAGCAGCTACACAGAGTTGTTGGCGACACTGAATCTTGAACTTGACGATGTGAACAGAATAAAAGAATTAATAAATAATGTTGTGGGAGTGCCAGTTTGTACTTATCAGTTATCACCTGGTACTAACTATAGCTTTCATTCATCAAATGGCACATACAGAAATTGATCACTAAGCACTGTGCAAGGAATTTTTATAAGTTATAAGATGGTGCTATAACCTTTTATGTGAATGGCATATAAGGAGGTTGATCACCAAGCACTGTGCAAGGAATTGCTATAAGATGGTGTTATAACCCTTTTTCTGTTGCAGCAATCATTTTCTTCTATTTTTTATTGGTTGATGTAGCAATCAGTTCCACAGTCTTACCAGCAATAAGTCTTTGGGGATGATGCAATTGGTTTCCTTGGACTCAAATTTAAAACGAAGTCGTAAAACGACAACAGCTCAAATCCCAAAAGGTTGCAATATAATGGCGGATGATTCTAGATCCAAAAGGGAACCCTATAAGGTTTGGAGTTTAATATCTGACTCCACATCTGTGGATAGTCCTATATACAACCTTAGTCTCCCCCCCCCCCCACCCCCGAACAAAAAATTCAAGACATTTCCATAATGTATGAATCATTGTCATAAGGAAGAGGATGCATCCCCAATGTTTGTCTTTGATAGAGTTATAAAGAGCAGGTCTACAGGTTTACAATAATCCTCACTCAAAAATAAAACGGTCCACAAATTTATCAGGTCCTCAGTTTTCCTGCCAAAGGCCCAAATAATGGCAGATTCAACTTAATAATAATCTTCGCTGTGTGAGGAATTGTTTTAAGAAGGTGCAAATTCCGATGCAAGAATCAGTTGCAAAATCTTATCAGTAATAAGGCAAGCTGTCAGGGGGTGCTGCAACTGATTACCTTTGATGCAGTCCAAGGTGTCTTAAAGTGACAACAGTTCATTAAAGTTACATGTAGATGTTAAATGTTCCAAGTTTGTAGGGGTAGAACTGTCAAATAGGGATATTTATTTTTTATCAATGGCAGTATTTTAAATATTTGATATAGTATTTTAATAAAAGAAGAGGACTGTGAACTCATTATGCATGTCCACTCTCTTGTTCAATTTTTCTCTCCCTTTTGCCTACTCATTTTTTCTTTCTATCTGTTGCACATCTCCCCTTTCTTTCTCTCTAATCTTTCTTCTATTCCTTTTATGTTATGATTGTAAAACCCTAATCCATAACATGGTACCAGAGCATCTACAAATAGGGTTTCAAAAGCCCTTTTGATATAATTAACCTCTATTTGATTAATGAAAATTTTAATTTATTCTTTTCACCCTAATTTAGTGGATTGTGCGATTGTGATTACATATGCATATGTTGAACCAATAAACATAGAATATAGAGAAAATGCCGTTGCTCACTTTGGTTCCATCGCCCCTTGGATATGGTTTGAATATGATAGATAAGGTTGGATATCAAGTACTGGCTGTTAAAAAAGGTCAAGATTCAAGCTATATGCGAAAGTTATATTCATAACTGCAAATTCCATAAAAAAATTAATTTAGTTCCATAAAAATTTCATGTGCGATTTAAATTATACGGTTGAAGCAAAACAGTGATGGAAAAACATACCTTTCCACCACCCAGATCAATACCAAAAAGCAGAATCATACGATCATCAAAGAATTTATAAAAATTAGAAACAAAAAATTTATAAAAATTAGAAACTAAAAATAATAGAGAGAAAACCCTTATTGGTGATGAAAATGGTGAAGGTACTGATGAGATGATTACTGAAAAAGTGAAGTACTGACGGGGACGCCGACATTGTAGACATCGGATACGAACCGTTTCGCGTGTACCGGAGTCGAAAAAAGCGGAACGGAAACGGAAACCAGAACCAGACTTAAAGATTCGACATGCTGAAGCAATGCACAATCAATCGATTGACACTTGGGATTCAATCGATTGACTGGACCTACGAGGAACTAATTATGGCGACATATTTATATGAGTCAATCGATCGAATGACAAGTGTCGATCGATTGACTATGTTGTGACCAGAATTCGAATTTGAATTTTAAGGGCATACTTGCCTTTGTTTATTTTGTTTTAGGGTTTTATTTTTCTTTTGTGAGGCCTCCTATATAAGGCTCTAAATAAACTTTGTAATTAATTATTGATTATGAATGAAAGCTATTGCTTGTGTGCTTGAGATGAGTCATTGTTGAAGAGTGACTTTTCTTCGCTTCCTGAGAAGGGTTTGGTGTGAAGCCCAAAATCTATCTTCTATCTATCTCTTCATTTTATTTTCTTTCTCTGCTTTATTTTGATCCCATAACCATAAATCCAGCCGTTACCTTTTTCCAAAATCCCCAAAACCATAAACCTAGCCTCCATCAGAGTCATTGATTCAAACCCATCTCATAAATCCTAAATCCAGCCATCCAACCAAAAATGCCCCGATATTCAAAACCCACACATCCATCAAAACCATCGAATCGATCTGATTCAAACCATAGATCTTATAGAAGCCATTAGCCAACCCGAATCAGAACCCCTTAGAGGACTCGTGATTCCATCATTGAATCTCGAGCAGTGCCCTAATCTGGAAAAGCTAGAGTTCTACCTCTAGAACCGATCTACACCGCGAATCTAACGGATCTAGCGCATGGACTGGACCCTACTCGAATCAAGTGCAATCTTTCAATGGAAAACTATGAAACCCTAAGGTATCCGCATTAATTTTATGGTTTATTGTTTAGTTAATTTAGTTTAATTTCGGCAATTAATTAAATCATGGCATTCACGTAGTTTAGGGCCCTTGTCCCGCATCAAGTACTTTGCGAGGACATAATTTGGTATGGGCTACATGATAATAGCATGGGTTGGAGGTTTTTTAACATGTGTACCGCTACTGGTTGTATCTCTTTATAATGTTCTTCAGTTTTTATATTAGGGGCATTAAGGGGAATATTATGAATCTGGAGACTTATGTTCCTTGGAAGAATAGAAACTTGATATCTAATCTGTGTGAAAAACCTAAGGCCATCATACGGTGGATAATAGCGCATATTTGGCAGGAAGCAAATAGTTGTGCTATCTTGCAGCTTAGGAATTGATAACTGTGCATTAATGGACCAAGCTCCTTGTTTGTGACTTTTGTTACTTTTACATGATTAACATGATCGATTGTAAACTAGGCTGTAAATTCTTTTTTATTTACTTGGTTGAGGACCGAAATCTTGAAACTTGCATGGAGAGAAAGAGAGGTTTTTTATCAGAAAACCCAAAACCTAGTTCCAATTCTATATCTAGTGTAACCATACCGTTTATTACTAGAATAACAAAATACCGCTGAATGCCTTAGTTCTCTCCACAACCCTGTGCCATGTTTGTATTTCAACCAAACTCCCTCAATTCACATTGATGCCTGTGCTTATTAGAAAGTTAAGTTAATAGATTTTCCTATGGTATTAATTTCATTACATTATGACATAGTTTAGTAATCAATGGGGTTGCAATCATGAGTGATGAAAAGGCTTGCTGCACTTCATCACTTGTTGGATCGGTTTATTCTTGCAAGGGTGGTTGAGTCTGTATTTTAACTGGAAGGTCACTGCAAAGCATCCTCGTGGTCACATTTTCCGTTCCCACAAAACAAAATAAGGTGTCACCTTTGATAATATTTTGATTAAATGTGTGATGTGCATGCCTTCCTTGCACATCCTGAGAGCGATATAACCATGTCACCTTTATCTTTCTCCTCTTGAATCTGATACACAGCTATATTTTGTAATATAACTTGGTGATCACTCTCAAACTGGGAAAACCATCGTCTTTGTCACCACCTTACTGCACCAACTGTCCGATACTAGACAGACATCAATCATGTGGTCAATCTCAAAACTGTGAGAAACCACCAATCGTCTGGAATTAAACTGACATCAATCATGTATGGACCCTTTTGAGGTTTCCTCATAAGATAGCACAAGATTTCTAATGGAATAGGAAGGTATAATAGGACTGAATAAGAGAATTTTCAGAAAGTGGGAAGAGTACCTGGAATCTCAAGGGTACATTGAGTGTTTTGATAATTCGACTCCAAGAATCTCAATGGTGAATCAAGCTCCAAGCATGGATCAGAATACATAGGGGTTTACAGATTCTAGACATTGTATTAATTTCACAGTACAGACCAGTTTTTCTTGGTTTTATGGGATATATTACCGGAAGTCTCATGGATTGCTTTCATAAGAATACTTTTTTTTTGGCTTTCACAAAAAAAGGTACTAGAGATATAAAATATTATAAAATAATTTTCTAAAGGGTGTTGTCTCTTGACAACATATTGTCTTATTTATCTTCATACAGATAAGTTAAGCTACTAGGTTTTCATAAGTTATCATGTTAAGTTATGGAAATCTGCAACAGAAGTAAGAACTAAGAACTATAGGACCAGGTTATATTCTCTCAAACTTGGAAATTTTCTGTGGCTGTATTCATTTAGGTTATATGATATGACCTTTTACATGAATATGAGATTTCATCTTCACCTTCTTTTTTTATTGAGGTTGTTTCTGGAATTTCTTGCTATATGCTTCTATCCTTATGAAAATTCTCTCCTTTGCATAAACCGACTGTTGTGTGTTTATGCAGGCTGACTTTGATTTTGATGGGAATGATTGGGAGTGGGGAACCTACAAAACTCAGCGTGTGCTAGCAGTTGGTGCATACAGCAACAATAATGGCCTGCGCCTTGAGAAGATGTTCATCCAAAGAGATAATGCAACTATCCATGCAGATGGGACTTTGTTAGGACCTAAATCTAATCTCCATTTTGCAGTTTTGAATTTCCCGGTTGGCCTAGTCCCTGCACTGGTTCAGGTGATTGAATCTTTGACCACAGATGCAGTGCATTCATTGCGGCAAATGTTAACACCTATAAAGGGTATATTGCACATGGAAGGGGATCTCAGAGGAAGTCTTGCAAAGCCAGAATGTGATGTGCAAGTAAGGCTCTTGGACGGTGCTATTGGGGGCATTGATCTCGGACGTGCTGAAGTGGTTGCTTCCATAACCTCAATGAGCCGTTTTCTTTTCAATGCTAATTTCGAACCTATTATCCAAAGTGGCCATGTGCACATTCAAGGAAGTGTTCCTGTGACTTCTTTACAGAATGACTTGTTAGAGGAAGAAGATAGAGAAAAAGATAAAGGGAAAGCCACATCAATCCCAGGTTGGGGGAAAAAAAAGGAAAGAGGATCCAGTGATGAAACTAGTGAAAAGAAAGTGTCAAGAGATTGGACAGAAGAAGGTTGGGATGTCCAGTTAGCAGAAAGTCTCAAAGGTTTAAACTGGAACATATTAGATGTCGGGGAATTAAGGATTGATGCAGATATCAAAGATGGTGGCATGATGCTAATAACTGCCTTATGTCCTTATGCCAACTGGCTCCATGGAAATGCTGACATTGTACTCCAGGTAAGTCTAGTTTACAAAATTTCTCCAATTACTTGGCTCATTTTTATAGATCTCATACTCAAGGCAATGGTCAATGGTTGAGCCTTATATGACATTTAACCAGTTTTAGAACCCTTGGACTGAAGGGATTATTGATGCAGAAACTAACACAATCCAATGCTAGGGCTGAGCTTAATTGAAAATTTAATGTAAATAATTAAAATACCAAATTCCTAAACAGCTTATCACAGAAAATACTAAGAAATTCAATTAAACAATTTAATTCGGGCCCCAAAATAGTGTTACTTTTGCCTACGTTCCCCATCGGATTTAGAAGATTAGAGTTCTTAGCGAACGACTAGATGTCTGACAGTTTTAGGGCGTCGAACGAACTCTCACACGGGTTCTTTCAATACCGTGCGAAAAGAAAAGCAAATAATGATTTAATGATGAAAATAGGCAAATAATGATTTTAATGGTGAAGGATAGGTTAGAGTTACGATACTTACGCAACTCGTAGATCACAAGAAGATAGAGAAGGAGGAAAAGTTGGCCTCGCACCAAACCGCACGCGGGACGAAGAATCACTCTTCGGTTTGAGAGAATTACACCCTCACAGAAAGTTTAATCACAAAACTCTCAAACTTGGCAAAGCAAATAATTTCATTAACCATCAATTAATTAAAAGTTATTTTTACAAGCCTTTAAATAAGCTAAGCAAACCCTAACTCAAAATAAGAAAGTCCTAAAAACTTAAAACACTAAAACGACAAGTTTTTACCAAAAAAACTAAAATTTCGTTATATCTTCGTGCAATCGATCAATCAATTCTGGAGTTGATCGATCGACTAAGAAATAAATAAATCGCTCGAAGGCGCTACCCATAATCAATCGATCGACAGTTCGGAATTGATCGATCGACTGAGTAATAAAAGTGCGCCCAAAAATATTGTATCCTCTATCCCCAATCGATCGATCAATTGACTGGGATCCATCGACCGACTATCTAGGATTGATCAATCTACCAAAACATTCTTTAGTCCTTCAAATTTGTGCAGTTCTTCTTTCGCCTCCGATAAGTTACGGGCGGTTGCTTGAATCGGATGTCCCCATCAATTATTTTGACAAGTAAATTATTTTCATGTAAACCTATGAAAGTGGAAACCGTGAAAATCAAGATTCATTGGTATCCAAGGATTTTAAATATTGTTTTTGTCTTAGATATGTAAATGTAAACAACAAATTTACATAGAATATGAATCTAATACAAATTAATCATAACAAATTTCCCCTCACTACGAGAGAGTTTTTATTGAAAATGGCGGACTTTACACTTTCGGGTATCGCAATCGATTCTCCGTTAATTACATCAAAATTGAATACCTCTGATTAAAAGCTACTAAATAAAATTAACGTAATTATATCTTTGAAATTAACAAACTAAATTCTAAGCCTTAGGCTTTATCGACATCTTCAATCTGTCACGAGATAGATGCATAATATGTTGTCTTCATTGGAGATTTGAGAAATATGAAATAGGGGACAACGAATGGGAGAACCCCTCTTCCAGAAGTCGGTTACATCTGATCGACAAGCATGAGTCATTACTGGAGCAAAAACCTCGTGGACGAACCTTAAAACGAATTTTTGTTCTCTGGTCTCAAAGATGAATTCAAATACCAAATCCATCCTCCTGGTAACTGGTTATCAGAGGAGTTATAGAGTATCTAATCGTAAGTTAGATATCACCAAATTCCTTAAAATTTGGCAATCATAAATTATGTCTTTGTAATGATTTTGCCATTGGATCTAACTAATGTCCTAAGATTTAGTCAATATATGATAAATTTATCATTTGATCTCTTTACGATCTTGTAATATGATCGTTTGATCAAAAGTCAACGAGTCCACCATTAGATTTGACCAAAACCACTAGATCTGGTCAGTATATAATAAATCCCTTGTTGGATCTCGCTATGATCTTGCATTATAATCGTTTGACCAAAGGTCAACGAGTCCACCATTGGATCTGACTAAAACCACAAGATTTGGTCAATATATAATAAATCCACCATTAGATCTCGTTATGATCCAGTATTATGGTCATTTGATCAAAAATCAATGAGTCCATTAGATTTGATCAAAATCACAAGATCTGGTCAATATATAATAAACCCATCGTTGGATGTCGTTATGATCTTGTATTATGATCATTTGATCAAAATTCAATGATTCCACTGTTAGATTTGACCAAAATCACAAGATCTGGTCAATATGTAATAAATCCACCATTGAATCTTATTATGATCTCGTATTATGATTGTTTGACCAAGAGTCAACTAGTCCGCCGTTGGATCAGACTAAAACCACAAGATCTGGTCAATATATAATAAATCCACTGTTGGATCTTGTTAGGATCTCGTATTATGATCGTTTGACCAATCGTCAGCAAGCCCAACATTGGATTTGACCAAAACTACATGATCTGGTCAATATGTAATAAATCCACCGTTGGATCTTGTGACGCTCTCCTAGTATGATCGTTTGACCAAAAGTCAAATGAGTCCACCGTTGGATTTGACCAACACCATAAGATCTGGTCAATATGTAATAAATTCACCGTTGGATCTTCTTACTATCGCGTATTGTGATCATTTGACCAAAAGTCAAACAATCTACCGTAAAAGAATTTCGAATCTCGAGATTAAGGTTCAAACCCTACATTTGAGGGAGTGATGATCCGAATCGCGAGGGAAACTCTAATTTCGGGACACGATTTAGATCTGGTAAATCTTATGGTTATGAGTCATCGTAAATGAATTTTTCGAGTGTCATAGTCCGGAATTATTCTTTGGGTTTGTAATTGCAACCCGTATTAGTATCGAACTTGTGGTTGCAATCCGAGTGTACTAGGAGTTATGCTAAGGGTCGTACTCACATGGTTTAACTATTTCTAAGTACACAGGAAATTGGGTACGAATCGTAACGAGTAATCCCAAATTGTAACCATAAATCCTACTTAAGTAAGAGTTGTAGCTTTTATCCTAAGCGTATCACTTTTAGGTAAGGGTCGTAGCCCTTATCCTAAGTGTCTCAACGTCGACTTATTCCTCCCGTCAACTTTTAAAAAGAATGGAACAGAAAGAATCATGGAAATATTTTCGGTAGAGGTCTCGTGTAAGAATTTTCAGAACTCTGATAATGAGGACGGATATGTTATTTATAGATTTATGGTAGCGGCTATAGGAAGTTATAATCCTACGATTTTCGCAGGAGTTTTACAAAATCAAGGGTTGTGAGAGCTGCATGGGTTTTAGTTTTCACGCGGATTAAGAAAAAATCATTCTCGCGTACACAAGTCTTTTATTCATAACCACCTAGGCACCTATGTGCCTAATTACGATCTCTAGGCACCTAGGTGCCTACTTATGATATCTAAGGCACCTAGGTGCCTAAGTATATTATCTAGGCACTTACGTGCCTAAGTACGATCTCTAGGCACCTAGGTGCCTAAGTATATTATCTAAGCACATAGGCACCTAATTACGATATCTAGGCACCTAGGTGCGTAAGTGCGATATCTAGGCACCTAGGTGCCTAAGTATGATATCTAGGCACCTAGGTGCCTGACATAACTTAGGACTTTAAGTCCTATTTAGAGTAGGTTTATTAAAAGGAAAGACTATAAGTAGAGTCCTCTTTCCTAATTTCTTCTATTAATTTATTCTATCTGATTTTTGAGATTAAGTGGAACAAGAAGGAGTTCCCGATTCCAAAAATTCTAAGTCAACAGTAACTTAAGATGATTGAGGACCCTATGCGGCTAATTTGTTCTAACATCTAAGCTTGGCGTGCATATGATGAATCTGTACTTTTTCTGGGAGCGATAATTCGAGGAAACCAAAAGAACCTATATTCCCATTTTCATTGGCATCCCAATATCTCTCGAATTTTTGTGTATATTGTTAGTAGTATAGGAAGCTACAAGCCTAGAACATTATATAAATAGAGATGTTGATCAATTCACACTGAGATTATTCGTTTGTTTAATATAGGTCAGAGGTACAGTTGATCAGCCAGTAGTAGATGGATCTGCATCATTCCATAGGGCATCTGTATCGTCACCTGTACTCCGAAAGCCACTTACAAATTTTGGAGGAACAGTTCATGTGAAATCTAATAGATTATGCATCAGTTCCTTGGAGAGCAGAGTGAGCAGAAAAGGAAAGCTATCGCTAAAAGGGAATCTACCGCTCAGAACTGAGTCACTCCCTGGTGATAAAATTGATTTAAAATGTGAAGTTTTGGAAGTGCTGGCAAAGAATATTCTTAGGTGAATTCTATTTTCAGCATGCATGAAATGTTCACTTTAGCTTGCCCAGAACATCTATTGCTGATTATCATTTCATTCCTGTGAAAATTATGTTCACAATATCCCTGCTTGCTGTTTTAAAGTTTTAATAATTGGATAATGGCTCCTGACCGACATTTAACCTCCAGAAGGGTGTTTAAATGATCTTATACCATTAAAGTTAGACTTTTAATTTCACGCCATTGAGGTGTGATTTTCATCATACAATGTGGTGAACATCAGTGATCAATCTAAAATGTCCAGTTGGCAATCTATCATTGGAACATGTCGGCCCAAAGAAACATGCCTATAAGTGGATGTGAACCATCCGGTTGATGAAATGTAATATCATCCATCCGGTTGATGAAATGTAATAGCATCCATTAATACTGAAAATGGTTGATATTAAAGTCCACAGATCGAATGGTTTAAATCTCCCTAAAACACCATTTTGGGCCTGTTGCACGTCAATCTACGATCTATCACTTTGACTGGACGGATCACCCACATCTTATACCATTGATGTTGTAAGATCACTTAAACACCATTTTGGTGTTTAAATGATGGTCAGGAGAGTTAGGCCCTTTAATAATACTGTTATTGTTACTTGATTCTCTTGTAGTTTCCAATGGCCACTTTATAGTCCATAAATCTCTAAATCCGGATCATCTATAAGCTTTTGTTTTAGTTTGATGGTAACACATATAATAGGAGCTTCACTTTCTCTGTAGAGAGGTTCCTGAGAATTTTTCCTTAAATCACAGTGCCCAGGTGGACAGTCAGATACAGATTACTGGTTCCATATTGCAACCAACCGTCTCTGGAACGATTACATTGAGTCATGGAGAAGCATATCTACCACATGATAAGGGTAGCGGAATAGCTGTTGATAGACTGGCATCAAATCTGTCAAAGCATCCATCTGTTGGCTACAGTCGAATAGCTGCTTCAGGGCTTGTTACTCGTTTTTTTGCTTCTGAACCTGCTTCTTTGCACACCAAATTCCCACAACCATCAGGTAATGCTTCAGGGCTTGTTACCCTCTCACATGATTCATAAAATTCAAAGCTAATATCCTGAAAACTGAATGGATTCGAAAATAAATAATGCTTGTGTATATTTCATCATGAAGAGCAGAAATTGTTTATTACTTTGGCTGTGTACCCATGGATTGGAGATTTAGTAAATCTGATATGTCAACTTTTAATTGTCTGAGGATATTGTTATCTCATTGTTTATTTGTTCTATTGTCTATGAGATTCGTAAAAACCTCCAATGCTTTCAGTAGTTGAAGAGAAGGGAATAACAAATATATATATACACCGGCACCATAATATGGCCCTTGTGAGTAGGAAACAAAAAAATATCTAGTCTAGTTTCATCATCAGCTATGGGTTCAAATCTAAGGGTCTGTTTGGATAGAACCTGGCAAGACATGGTAAAGTTGTTGATTTTTTACCACGTTTTACTGCGTATTCCTAACTTGTAGGAATATGCAGGAATACTACGATTCTCCCCAATTTTCGAGGGGGGTGGTCGTAATATGTTCCCTATATCCAAACAGCCCCTAAGAGAAATTATAGATGATGTTTGCTACCCAGAAATTTTCTTGCATAAGGAGAAAAAAAAAAATTGGGTCAAAGGAAAATGCCATTTTGGAGTTTTATGTAAGAAAATTACAAAAAAAGTTTTTTCAACAAAGATGTGAATTAAGAAGGATTGGTCGACGAAATATGAACCGGAAACTGAATCTTGATATACCTCAGAACCATGGGTTAAAATATCGGGTTACCGATACGTATCGTCCGAGCTCCAAAACGATACGTATCGGACGATACGTATCGGTACCGGTCTGTATCGGACGATACATTGAATGTATCGTTCGATACATTCAATACATTTGAATGTATCGAACGATACATTCAATGTATCGTTCGAGTCCAATACCGATACGTATCGTCCGATACGTATCGGTATCGGACGATATTTTGATCCATGCTCAGAACAATAACTTTTTGTTACCACGAGATGTCTTGGCTGGTGCGGATCATTTGATCGGAATGAAATTTGGAATGGGTACACTTGACGACATGAAATTCAAATAGAATAATTGGGTGTCCGACTCCGGCCTATATGGCATGACTGATCGATAGAAATACTCCAACACTCCACCTTTGTCATATATTCCATATATGTGTATTTCAAGAATAGGTTGGATCCAGCCAGCTGCATATATATGTATATATGGGAAAGTAGTTGGTACTCACGAGGGTAGTGCTCAAGCGCTACCCACGCGGCTAGATCACATAACAGGTGGCGCCAAGAAAACACCTGTTGTGGGTAGTACAGCCATTGGCCATGTGATATATATATATATATATATATATATATATATATATATATATAAGACTTTTTTGCCCTTTAAATCATGGGTCAAACATAGGATAACGCCCACCTACATGCATGCATTAATTTTTTTCCAACTTTGAGAACATTTTTAACTGTGGATAATCATCGGATCCTGCCCAATTTTTTTTCTGTGGGACCTTATCAATCTTGTCCAAATTTCCATGGCATCCGATCTTTGGGTTGGGTGCCACATGGTGCTCAGCTGGCTTGTGGGTAGCGCTAAATTGCTACCCTCGTGGGTAGCATCCCTGCCCTATATATTCATGAGGAAAGTTGGTGATTGTTTATGCTATTCCTAAATGGGGACTTGAAAAATTAGAGCAGACTTACTTTGAGTTCTTCACAGGTAAAGAAGTTGAAGTTGAAAAGAAAACTGAGCAAGCAAATACCATGCCAAGAATTGATGCTCGCCTCAGTGACCTAAAGATTTTTCTCGGACCAGAATTGAGGATGGTTTATCCTTTGATCCTCAATTTTGCTGTTAGTGGGGAACTTGAACTTAATGGCATGGCTCATCCCACAAGGATAAAACCTAAAGGAGTTTTAACATTCGAAAATGGACATGTGAATCTAGTAGCCACTCAGGTAAATGCATTCATTTTCTTGTAGATTGTCAATATGCTTATTTTCCTGTTGTGGACATTAGGTATGTTATCTTTGTAATTCATCATATTTGACTTTTCAAATGCAGATGAGACTTAAAAAAGACCATATAAATATAGCAAAATTTGAGCCTGATTTGGGGCTAGATCCAACTCTAGATTTAGCTTTGGTTGGATCAGAGTGGCAGTTTAGAATCCAAAGTCGAGCCAGTAATTGGCAGGACAATTTGGCAGTGACCTCGACACGCTCAGTGGAACAGGATGTTCTCTCACCAACTGAGGTAATTTGAAGCTCTGCAGTGTACATTCTTTGGTATTAGATGCGCTCTCATATTTAACTTTTTAAGGGGAGAAATAGCTATAGCCATAAAAGTTAGTGCATCATAACTGTCCAACCATATTTGATAATCCAGCTCACTTGTAGTCTTGAATGCACACAAGTTTGATTTAACGAAAAGATCTTCCCTGCTTTTTTATTTCCATTATGCCCTTATATACCATTCACGCTCTTGTTTAAACATATGCCACATGCTTAACTTGATCTGTAGGGTTGAATACATTTATTGATTCTTTATTTACTTTTCGACAGTTTCCTTTTTTTATTTTTATACTTTGTATAAGTTCATGGTTTTAAACGTTGGTACCATATGAAACTTTGCACATGGTTGTTAGGTAATACAAGAGTAAAAGATAATAATGGCCAAACAGTTGTGCATTTGGATTTTTTAGTCCCATCTTCTGATACTCTATTCTAGAGCTGATTGTGGAATTTAGTATTTGTAGTGGGCTGGTCCTGCTTCCATATTGAACATTTAATCTACTAGGATATTCTTCTGATGTGTGTTACCATTACAGAAAAGAAAAAAATGTATATGTGTGGAACTAAAATTACAGAAATTAAGCAGCTACGACCTAGGACTTGCCATTTCCTTCCTAACTTGTGTCAGACCCATTGACTCTTTTATTAAGAAGCAAAACATTAAGTCAGCTGTGTTTTTAGGTATCATTACACTATGTATATCATCTTCGTTTATATATGTATATGAGTATATCTATATACATATATTATTATTAATATATCATATGCTTTTATAAAAATATTTTTTCACTAAATATATTTTATTACTCTACTGATGTCACATCAGGTCTTTGTTTCCAGAATTTCTGTCTAATGAACTGCATATCTGAAGTCAACAACCCACATGTAAATTATGTTGGAATGGAATATCCCTCTTTAGCTAACTCTCTGCTATATCGATTATACATTGCAAATTTTTCTGCATGCTAAATCAATGTCTACTATGCACCGCAGATTTTGTAGAATCTTGTGATTTGCCTACTGGCAATTACAGAGATATGTTATCTTGGTGACGCGGGACGGTAACCCTAAAATGCGTGAATATGATTTTGATGCGGATTTGCCGAAATTAAATAGATTAAAACAAACTTGATCTCAAAATTAACTTGATAACTTCGGGTGCGTAGAATTCCAGTAGGTAAATCACGTGAGATCCGAATAGGATCTCCAATCCGATGCGCAAGTACTTTCAGATTTGAGGCGAGATCGGCCTAGAGATAGAATTCTGGCTTTTCCAGGCTTGGGCATTCGTCTTCGATCCGATGTAGATTCGCAGGCTCTAACTGGGGTTGTGAAATGGATTTATGGTTTTGTAATAGGCTTATGGTTTGGTTTAGGTTTATGGTTTAGAAAAGAGTTTTGGCTCTGATTGATTTAGGGTTCAAAAGGGGTTTAGGATTTTAGGATTGAAATCAATAGATTGAGATATAGAAAGCAAGCAGATCAATAAATAGTAAATATAACAAAGATCAAAGAAAATAGATACCAAACGATGAAAAGATAGTTTTTGGGAATCGCTCCCTTGGCCACACACCAAACCCATCTCAGGCAGAAGAATATTCAAGCATAAAAGCATTCAAAATATTCAATAACTAATTAAAAAGACTTTATAAGCCTCTATATATAGGTCACCAATAATTAATTCGAAATAAAAGAGTCCTAATACTAATAAAAGATAAAAAATGTAATTTTCGCAAAAAATAATGAAATCTGTCGCTGTCAACACAACGTCCACGAACGTCCGTCCTGGAGGTCACCGACGTCCGTGACCTACGGACACAGAACCACAGACGTCCGTGGGGCACTGCGTACGTCTGTCCCTCTAAAACAATGAGGGGCCTAAAATTCGAACGCCCGTGCTGAGTTTATGGACGTCTGTTGCCTGATGGTGTCCTTTGCCTTCGTTTCTCCCTTGAAACTGTAATACTCAGGCTATTCGGGCTCCCTGCTTCTTTCAACGCCGGTAGAAGCGATGTGATCCAAAACCGATGTCCACGTACTCAACGTCCCCGTCACTTGTGAATCATTTTTAGGACCAATATTTTCTCTGGTCCTATATCACCTAGTATTTCTTTAAGTAGCACCAGTTCATATAGCTTACTCGTGGATAGTTTTGCTAATGAGTCAGAAAGGGGCTACTGATAAGAAACACCCTATGAACACTAACCAAGAGGAAAGGAGTTTCCGACTACATCTGAATCAGGTCAGACATTGCATTGGTGATCAAAAGGGCTGTCAACGGGTTGGGTCGGGTCATTTTGGCTGCCTAATGGGAATATCGCATATGCCCAACCCGACCTGACCTGACCCGATGCTGCACTCTATGACCCGATGCTGCACTCACCAACCATATGCTCAATCCGAAAACCCAACCCTGACCCAGTAAAAAAATTTCCGTGATATTATATATATAATTTTGGTTCGGTTCGACCCGACTCAACCCGATTTTTGCAGTGTTACTTAGGCACTTCTACTTTTGGGATTTTCCTGCAGACACTGGCACTTGGACACTCCTCAACACTGCACAATACTTCTAGACATGTACGACAATACCACATAATACCATCAAAATGTTCATCATTTTAACCGTTAAAATGAACTATTGTTTTATATAAAAATAATAAATAAATAAATCTTGTAAAATTTAGCAACTTAAAAAATAAAAGGCTTGGATCCTTGAAAACAATCTGCATGATACAATATACTTTTAGTTAGGTTCATTGCATACATTGTTTATCTTTTAATTACGAATCTCAATTGGCTCTCAAAGATTTCCTTCAATTTCTTTTCTATATGCGTTCTTGTTTTCTGTTTATTTTGTATTTCTTAATCCTGTGCCACCACCGTATTAGAATCATTAGAAATTGGCGTGTCAAACATCTAAGACATCTTGACACTTGGCACACATGCCATGTGTCTAGGTAACATTAAATTTTTGCCCGACCCGAAGATCGGGTCAGATATCTCATGCCTGACCGACCGAACGGGTTAAGTTTATGTGCCCGACCTGGTAAAAATCTGGGATGGGCGGGTCGGGTATCGAGTCTACCTGACCCCCCTAGCAATCAAGTTTACTTCCCTAAGAATGTGCGAAGGAAAATCAGCTGGTTGGGACATAAACTTTATGTGCCAGCAATCAAGTAACCTCCAGAAGGTTAGATCCTGAGGTTCTAGAAGAATGCCTCACTTCCCATCCCACCCCCTGACAGCATCATACTTCACTTTTAGCAACAAATAATGAGCATCTCTTTTATCCCTATACGTCATAATAATTTGCCAAGAAAATTCATGTATGTTATTTCTTATTCTGTAAATGGGATAATCAAACTCATTCCTTTATCTTTGTTTACATTTTTTAGAGCATTTTTTTGAATTGGGGAAAGATGCTAACATAGAGGGATAAGTTGAACGTACTCTTTTGACCTATTTAAACTATAAAGTAAAACTATAGCATGGTCCTCCAGCACGCCAAAACTAGTAATGCTCCTGATCTGAACCTGTAATAAATGCATTCACTCATCAATCCTGGCCGTTGATGGTTTCAATCCAAACAGTAAATTGATTGGGTGATCTAACCGATTGGCTCAGTCACTTAACTTGGTCTATTAGTAACAAGCAATGACCCAAAATATCAATTGATTAAAATATTGAATGGTTATAATCATAAGGTTAAAAGCCTTTTTAACTGGCGTCTATGTGACAGAACCAACTTACTAATATAATACCTCATCCCTATTAGAGGAAAGCGGATCCCAATTGGTCAAGATCATTAAAAAAGGTGGATGCACCATGGATTCTTTACTCTTTGATTTTAGTTAAATGATCTCGGCTTAAAATTTTAGTTTTCATGTACTGCCTGTGGGATTATTTTCTTTTGTGAATGTATAGCTTTGAAAGTTAGATCTCAGAAAATCCTATATGCACAGGCGGCTAGAGTCTTTGAAAGCCAACTGGCAGAATCGTTGTTGGGTGGTGATGGCCAGCTTGCATTCAAGAAACTTGCAACTGCAACACTTGCAACACTGATGCCGAGAATAGAAGGGAAGGGAGAATTTGGACAAGCTCGGTGGACAGTAGTGTATGCACCCCAGATACCAAGCTTACTTTCTGCTGAACCTACAGTTGATCCACTTAAATCGCTGGCAAATAATATTTCTTTTGGTACTGAAGTCGAGGTTCAGCTTGGGAAACGCCTTCAGGTATTTTCGATGATTTTTTATTTTCTTGTTGCTTTTATCATGTATTGCCACAAATCTTGTATCGTATCTCAATTCCTATGAAAGTTTAATAATATGGCCAGAATACCATCTAAATGCCTTTCCATCACTATTGGAAATACCGAAATAGTGATTTTTGTAAATGCATCACCTGCCACTAAATCAGTAAACATGTTATCATCAGCAATGCACGTAAGGCATAAAACAGATGCAGCAATTTTTAAAAATTATATTAGAAAAAATATGAAAATGCCAATCTAATCAAGTATTTATTTGTCATACCAAATAACATCAGTTTATATCAGTTGAAAAAACCAATAATAACATTATAACCGTACAAAATGGTATTGTGTACATGTATCGTTTTGTGCCAGTTTAGTTTAAGGGTTAATGGAGCATCACAGACGTCAATAGATAATGGCGCTCTGAGGCATCTTTTGGTGAAAGACTCAAAAGTCAACATTTTAAGTTGTCAGGACCCCCGAAAATGTGTTAATGTTAACTTTTGACAGAATTTTCTCACCAAATGGTCTTCTAAGCACCAATATCTATTGATCGCCGTGAGGACAAAGGAGAATCAATCCCTTAGCTTAATGTTGTGGGTATCATAACCAATATTATTTGCCAATACATAACATATTAACTAGTATTTTGAATATTGGTCTCCATAGACTGTTTATTTTCTAGGTATTTGTAAAATTTTCTTATGTATCAAAAGCTGGAGGATTAGGTTACTCTGAAAGTGAACATGATTCATTGGTTTTGCTATCTACTATCGAAATGAAACAGACCTCGTGTATAAGATGACATTAAGATCATCCGGAAAAGAGAGAATAACTAGTAATACTAAGGAAAACGGCAATGGACACCTCATTTTTCCTTAGTTGTGTTTGTCCTTTTCCCCACTTCTCCAACAATCCAATGTTTTATCACTATACAAAACCACCCCACCCACCACCACCCAACCTCCCAATATATATATATATATATATATGACACACCAAACATGGCCATTTAGAAAAGTATCTTAATGTGTTTTCTATTAGCAAACATTTGAAGTGGTCTTTAATTGTTAATATATCCAAAAAGACCTGTTAGGTTCTGGTCTCGACAGTTTATTTTACTTACTGTTACAGAGGGTAGATGAACGCCTATACAAAGGAGACGTACATGTATAGACCTTTTAACATGGCATCCATAAAGTTTGTCAGTTTTTTTTTTCCCATGAACATTGTTCGAAAGGATTACTAAGGCGCCACAGGCTTCATCTAGAATACATTAGCCCAGCAAATATCGTGGAACTTTTTCCTCACAATTTGGGGGACCTCAAAATCTGTAAAAGTATACTCCTTGGGAGTTGGCAGTCAAAAGGCATTACAGTACAGATGAAGTTAGTGGCGATTAGTCTCAATTTTTTTAAGGCCTTGGTTGTCACATCTTCATCCAATCATACTTCGGTGTCCTGATTCAGCTAACATCCGGAAGCGGGTTTTACTTACCTTCCCGATTCTCGCCTATTTTTAAGTGAAAATGGCATTTGTTGGAATCAACTGGGCAAGAAGCGGGTGTTACCAACCGTTTTTTTTTTTTTTGCTTTCTAGGGCCAGAAGTCAGAATCGGGCCCTGAAATGCAATACTAAACAGGGACTAAATTTCAGCTTGAATTCTATATTTTGAGGAGTCTTTTAGGAAAGAAATGGTCATGAGACATGCATGTTTTGGAAGATTTGCATAAATGTAACTTTGTCCAATCCATGATCAGAAGCTGTTGTGATAAGGTGATCTAGTATTTGTTACTCCCCAACGCTACATCATCTGAGCGGATTGGACAGTCTTAGTCGACAAATATCTAGACTAGATGTGCATATTTCGTTTTTTTCATATTTAATCTGCTTAGTATCTCTACTTGTGTGATTACAGGCTTCAGTGGTTAGGCAGATGAAGGATTCAGAAATGGCAATGCAGTGGACGCTAACGTACCAGCTTACAAGTCGTCTAAGAGTGCTTTTTCAATCAGCTCCAACCAAAGATTCTAATCGCCTTTTGTTCGAGTACTCTGCTACGTCTCAGGACTGAGCCACCCTTGTACAAGCTACTAAACCAACAACTTAAATGTAACTCTATTCTCAATGGGAGCAGATTAACTCAGATAGAAATTACCCTAAAAAAATTATAAATTACACATCATACGGAGCATGCAAGTGCATCCTTGCCGACCTCAAATCGGTGGGGCGAGGCAATGATGATGATGACAACAAAGAACAATGACAATGATGCTGTGAGTGAGTCCTATGCCTGTATGTTTAAGCAGTAATGTAAAGTTAGGCGTTGTAAATATTATAATGGCCATTATTATTCTTTTGCTCGAAATGAACGGGCTTGTAAATAAATGAGTTGCGCTTTTTCAAACTTAATTGGCTTTTATTCAGCAGTTAGTTCCAAGATCATGTGAAAATTGAACTTACACGGATCTAAGGATTGAATAAATAAATTGTTCAGTCTTGAAATTCGTAGAAAACTGTTGTCCCCAGGTTCCTGTGGCGAATAGTCTTGAACTTTTCCAACTCTTAAGGAGTACCCTATCAAGCTCAGTGTGCAATCCCACCAATGTTATCTGGTTTACTGTTTGCTCAGTTCGAATTTGGGTTTGTGGTTCGCCATTCTCCACTGAACCCAGTTTGCTAGTGGAAGACAGCTTTCAGCCATGAACCATCCTATTGAAAGTTGTCTTCCACAAATTGAGGGCATCGAAATCTGTGGAAGTCATCTTTAGAAGGGTCTTGGTGGCTAGAAGCATTATTATGCTTCTAAGAAGAGTCGGTCCCAAAAAGAAAAGTGCATGCACACTTCCGATGAAGCATTAGTGGTCGGCAAGGTTCAATTTTTTTATTTTTTTTATTGATTAATGGCAAGGTTCATTGAATGCACCTTTATTGATGACCGTATGAAAGATTTTTGAAAATTTGAAAAACCAGGAATTCCTTATTTTTTCTTAGTCGATAAAATTAAGCATAATCTTAGATGATCATTAATTAGAGGTGTTAATAGATCAGATTTTGTGGGCTTAACATTTAATTCCCTGGCCTGGACTATTTATTATGGATTAAAGGAATATGAACCTCCTTTAAACAGACTGGACCAGGCCCATTTATAAGCCACGCGGCACAACTAATGAAGAATTCGATCAATCAAAATGCAGCTCATTTGTCGAGTACTTGGTCCGGTTAGTATTTCACCCAGGTATTTTTATATACTAGTTCCTCATACAATTGGAAGCAAGACAATCGTTAGCAATCAAGCTTTCGCAACTCATTGCCCCTCGTAGCTCTCTAGGTTTTCAACAGTCCATCTTCACTCAGGAGTCTACCTTTCATTCGCACTGCCGTCTAGCACCTCAACACGTCTGTGTCTTCGCCCAAGAGTTCGACTTGCGTGTGATTCGTAGAACTCCAGTACCTCAATGTATGTTTCCAACCACGAGACTGCCACCCAAGCAAATTTTGTAACTCTAGTGCCTCAATGTAGGCTTATCTCCTTCGATCGTAGCAACCGATGGAACCCAGCTTTGTCAGACCTTTAGACTTGATCACCACACAAGCCCTCAACGATCCTGCAGCGCTCTAGTACCTCAACACCTCTGTGTTTTCACCCAAGAGCCTGCCATGAGCACCTTGCTCAATCAATAAAGCTCACTGCTTCTCACACTATAGTACCTCGACCTCTGTCTTCACCCAATAGTGTGACTCGAGTCACCTCTAGCAACCCGGCTTATGGTCCTTCGCGTAGACCAAATATTTTAACGATCACCTGGGACTCACTTCCTCTGAAGATACCCATCTGGTTCTCGTATTTGCTTCCTCTGAAGATACCCATCTGGTATCAGAGCCAGATCGTTCCGATTGGGACTACTTTGGCAAGCTAGAGCGATGAGGTGCGCTCCAATTTTGTGACAATCAGAGTTACTTGGGTGCAGTAGAGTTGCACATCTGCGATTGAGACGCGAATGAGTCGCACGCAGAGGGACGGTACCGCTGGGTTACTTGTCGCGAAAAAGGAACTCGACGCTAGTTGGCCATGTGAGCCACGCGTTGAGTTAGCGGGCCGGTCCGAGGTGGATGGACGCTAGTGACTTTCAACATAAGACGTTGAGTCACACAGGTGCTGAGAGCACCGTTGCCATGTCGGCATGGAGCACGACAAGTACTGAACATGGTTGAAGTACTAGCACAGAATTGTGAATCCATGCAGTGAAGTGCACTAACTGCGATTCAGATCCAAGTGTGCTTCGGTGAAGACCAGATTATGTGTTGAGGAACTAACGTAGGAGTTCGGTTGCTGACGAGGACGTCAACGCATCGAGTGGGAGAGAAAAATGTGACCAAAATCACACCCCTATTGCATAGACCGAAGCACTAAAATGCTTCAAATTCAAAATTTTCTGAGCGAACTCTTGGGTGAAGACACGTGATGTCGAGGTACTAGAGTGAGCTATAATCACTAATGCTCAGTGCATGGCATAGTGACGAATAGCGTGGTGCGAAACTACGTAGATATGACCAAATTGATCCAGCGAGGAGATAAGAAACCTCGGGGCTAGATATTGGTGGAGCACGTTTGCATGAGGATGCGATGTGAGACTCGATAGAGCACGTGGGCCAGAAGGTCCAAATACTATGTGTGTTGGTGACGAGGGCCACACACGAGCGTAAGATAGGCTGATTTAGCGTGGGACGCTAAGTGTAGCACATGAGTACACTACGAGAAAAGTGACTCTGGATAGGCTTCGCATAGGGTGAAGACATAAGTCGAGGAACTGATGTGAGTCTTACTGTCAATAAAGACGTTGACACAACCAGATTGGTGGATGTGGCATGGTCCATTTCCTTGAGATACTGCGTCAACGAGGACGTTGACCTTATTGAGTCGGGGATGTGACGGCCTCATTAATCTGTGCGCCAGCATGAAGGCATGACGACCTTGGAACTGGGCACTTAGCTAGCAAGAAGGCAAGCGGACCTTGTAAGCTAGCCGTGTAGCACGCGTGGGCGCAGAGGCACGTGGCCCTGCGACGTGTGCATGAGTCCCTGATGCATGATGCGACGGTGACCCGAACTAAGCTGCGATCTAGTATGGTGGCTAGACGCGTGAAGGGCTTAGAATGCGGTGCTCTGCGGTGGAGCACACGACGTGGTGTTAAGAGGGCACGCGACGTCTTGGTGCCATAAGGCACGTAGTGCGGTGCTCCGCGTTGGGGCACGCGACGTGGTGCCAAGAGGGCACGCGACGTCCAAGTGCTAAGGCACATGAGGCGGTGCCATGGTGGCACGCGATGTGGTGTCAAGAGGACACGCGACATCTAGCTTGTATGGCAAGCAATGCGGTGCCAAGAGGGCACATGATGCGGTGCTAAGAGGGCACGCGGCATTCGGGTGCAATGACAGACCCGATATAGTGTCGAGTAGGCACGAGACACAATCACAATGTAAACGTGATGCGGTGCTATGAGGGTACGCCATGTGGTGCCATGAGGGCGCGCGACATGAGGCCATGAGGGCCTTGCGATATGGTCGCGACACGGACGCGACATGGTCGCGACACAGTGCGATGTTGGACATGAGGCCATGAGGGCCTCATGCGCACGGTCGCAAGGGACGCTGATGCGTGACCTCGCAAGCCATGTGGACTTGGAGGATGGCACTGGGTGCCACGGTCAGAGGATCGTGTGCCATGTTTAATGGCAAGACACCACCTTTGCAGGTGTGTGCCACGGGCAGGAGGCCGTGTGCCATGATGGTATGACAAACCAAGGGGTTTGAGAGTTTTCTGCTACTTTGCCTAAGTTGGTCTTTGGACCATATATAGGGGGAAGGGAGCTGTGGAGCTATTCTCCCACACATGGGGCCTTGCGTTGCGGGACGAGCGCATGTGCTTTCTAGGTTAGGGGTGGGCCTAGAACATCGCTGCAGCAATGCGGCACTGCGGCGATGCCATGTGTCACCTGGGGTGAGGTTACCATGTGGCCCCGTGCCGGCATCGCGGTGTACATGGGTCGGTGACCTCACTGGGGCACTCAAAGGCTATGTGGGATGCAGTGGCGCACACTAGTTGAGGGCCTGGAGCAGAAGTGTGCTGGTCGTGCTGGCCTCATACGATGCTTGGTTTGGAGAGTATGAAGAGCTGCATGCTACTCCTAGTGTGCTGGTCGCGTGGACCACACACGTTGGTTGACTTGAATGGCATGAAGAGAGGCATGCCTTTGTCTTAAGCGAGAAACTAGTGCACTGCACAGGGTGAAGCTGGACTACCTTGGGCCGAAAGAACACAATGACCGGAAGATTTGGATTGTCTGATCTATACACTAATATGGACAATTGTGTTTTACTTTATGTCATATTTAAAGTGTTCATTATGCTCATATGATTGCAATTAGGGCTGCAACCGAGTCGGGCTGAGCCCGAGCTCGGGTTAACTCTAGTTCGGCTCTACCTTATACGAGCCGAGCTGAGGTCAGCTCTGGGTTCTTAGAGCTCGAAAATTTCAAGCTCTAGTGCGGCTCTCCGAGCTCGGGCTGAGCTTCGAGCCAAGTATGTTTTATTATAAAAAATTTCCACCTAGTACTTTTTAAAACTGCTACTCAATTAAATATATATTCTATAAAAGATTTAAATGAGCGATTAAATACAACGCAACATATGAAATCAATAAACGATTGTCGGAGGTTTAGTTCTTGCCCTCTTGGTGTTAGGCATGTTAGCAGTCGCCTGGCGACAGCGGGTGCTTGTGCGTGAGAGAGAGAGAGAGGAGGTAGCCGTATCTCATATGCGTGAGAAAGAAGGTGAGAGAGGTTTAAAAATCACTCAAATCAAAGAGAAGTAGGAGTTGAGTTACACGATCCGATTGACGTAGCCCATATGCGTGAGACTGTGATCTGTGAGAGAGCTTTAGTAATAAGAGAGAAGAAATACGAGTTGAGTTGCAGGAGGCAATCGTAGGTAGGAGTAACAATCCGTACTATATATATATATATATATATATATATATAAACTGAGTCATAGAGCCGAGCCGGGCCAAGCCAGCCTTAGCTCAAGCTCGGCTCTATTAATTCGAGCTCTAAAAAGAAAAACTCTTATTTTTCAGGCCGAGCCCAGTCGAGTTGTTGAGCAAACTCCGCTCTGTTGCAGCCTAATTGCAATGCCTGTTTGGTTAAAGCATGTAATAATGATGAGCTGCCAAGTAGACCACGTGTCAAATGAGCGGGCTGTTACGGACCTATCCATTTAAATGTTACCTCATTTATTATTAATGGCTAAGAGTCAGACTTCGGCACAATCATTTAAGCTGCCTAGTGGGTGAAGCTAGGCTTTAAACAGGCCATTTGTAATTTGGGCTTAAAAAGTAGGATCATAAACTTTGGACCTGAGTCACAATTAATTGCCAAATGGTTTACAACTTTGGCCCAACCTCATCGCATTTAGTAACGGGGCTTAATACATCAAAGGTGTAAATGAGAACCACTTTGAAAGCCATCATGAATTCGTGAGAACAATTGGTCAACATTCAGCAGCTTCATGTAAAGTTGAACGAAAGCCGTGAAAATTGTAAATAGTCAACTTTTTCAGCAGTTTAAGTTCATTTTGAACGAATGTGATTATGGAGTAGCGTTGGCTGTGGTTGAGAATTTAAATTGTGTACACCAAGGCAATGTTTTTAAAAAAATTCATATATCCTTCGAATAAATCATCCCACTGTATTCTTTCTTGTTCTCTCTCAGTAATGGTTGCGGTTTATTAGGTTACTTTACACTAAATATGATGCTCATTGTTATACTAACCATTTCTACCACTTTTTATTTTATTTTATTGAGACATTCTACCATCTATTTAGGAGCCCTCTAACCGATCAGATTAAATTAATCAATGCCCTCGGATCGGATCGTTTGAATCATCTGCTAAGAACAATGTTTGGGCCAAGTTCCATCATCTTTGTAACGACTCGAATTTTCGCCGTTTCTTATTTGTAAAACTATCGACTCTCTTTAGGGATATCATAAGATCATCAAGCTTATGAATACTTTTAGAAGAATTATAACCGTAGGATAGATTTGTTGAGGACGAAGTGCAGGCGACTGATGTGGCGCAATATGATTGGCTACATCGACCTAGATTAATTGAGCCCCACCGCACTTGCAACTAATTGCATCGCTCCACGTCAGCCGCCTACACTTTGTGTGCATAAAATCTGTCCTACATATAACACTTTTCATCGGAGAAAATTTCTTGTTAAAAGGCTACTTTCAGTAATTTTATATTAGTCTATCACTTTTATGGGGCTCAACATTTATGCAACTCAGATTTCGATAACATTGATCTTATAATAATAACGTCACCAAAGCCCCATTAGAGTCCATTTGAAAACTTTAGTTGGTATAGTATATAATTGACTATTTCTTAACATCTTTGTAACAAAGGACATCATTAGATATTATTAAAAGAAAAATAAAGCGAGATATAAGAGAAGCATGAGCATTATCACGAGGGACAAGTGACAAATGATAGCATCAACAATAAATTTATGGTCCTTAAAAGTAGTAACAGAGGAGAGGGCAATGGTCAGGTTGGACTAGTTGAACTGGGTTATAGCCCTTAATTATAGGAAAACCTTGACTGCACGTTATCCTATAAAAACAAAAATTATAAAAGTCTAGATTCTCTACTATCCAAGGGTTGCAAATTTGGTTGAACCCGAAATTCAGTTCAACCAATTGGACCTGGCCATTACCCGAGAAGAGATAGTAAGATAGATAGGCTCAAGCCAAAAAAATTTGTATTGAAAGCCTCTTGTAGGTTGTTCATCATGAATCCTTAAATCACACAAACTTTAGGGTGAATCTAATCTACACTATGGCAAGCTACGCCACATGCTATAAAATTGGTGATTGAAATGCGCCTCAAATGAGCTGTGCTCCTAGCAACAATAGATAATCAGAAGTTATGTTTTCGGTCACAATCACAGCTTGATACTAGTGCTGTGTTGCTCGGAGGAAAAGGAGTCATTATTTGCACACACAAAGTTGGCATGGGCACACAATTTGAAGAAAGACTTGACATTTTGGGTGGCTTAGGCCATGTGAAAATACCATCAAAGTCTTTGGATGCAAAACATTGGCCCCAAAAATGATCTCTATCATATCATTTTTTTTTTATAGGACTCTATCATATAATTTAATACTATAAAACCGTTAAATCATATGATTGAACTTTTAATGCTTCGAACCATATAATCATATGATGAACTTTCAATGCTTCGAGCGATATGATAGAGACCATATTTTGTGCTAATGTTTTGCATCAAAGATATTTACAATATGGCTTAAAATTAGATGGCTTAAATGGTGTTTACACGTAATAGAGTTCCTCTATATACCAAGTCTTTCTTTTAAATTGTGTAAGGGTCAACTTTGTGTGTGCAAGTAATGACTTTTAATAAAAACAATAAATGGAGTGACCAATTGCACATAAAAGTTTTATGCTATTGCACATGATTTTTAAAAGCGAAAGATATTTTTCAGACTTGTCCAAAGCGGAAAGTATATAAGTCATTTGATTTGAATACCATGATATAAAGATTTATGGTGTCAAAGATTGGTACAAACACAGTCTCTATCATATGATTTAACATAGTCAAATATTGAATTAGATGATGGGTTGTATTTTTCTTCTTTTTTTTGAGATGAAGATGATGGGTTGTATTGAATTAGATGACAAAAATTATTGGTGACAATGTTTGACACTAAAGATCTTTATATCATGACTTTTAAATCAAACGGCTTAGATGGTGTTATAGTTGGCATAAGTTTCAAAAATAACAAGTCTTTATTTTAAATTACGTGAAACAACACCTCGTGTGTAGTAGTCTCTCCCAAGGATCAAAATTTTGGCGAAAATGACTGAAATTTCGGCCTAAATTATTGGTTTTGGTCCCCACCAAAACGATAATATGGGACCGAAATTTCAATCATAGTTTGTATGAGATTAAAATTATCAGCCGAAATTTAAATTTTTGTCCGAAATTTTGGTTCAAACTTTTGATTTTGATCCCCTCCAAAACTAAAATAAAATCCGAAATTTTAATCCTTGGTCTCTCCCAAAGTGGATGGACCCACTATTATCGTTGGCGTCATGAAGCTTATAAATAGCATCCCGATTAATAAGAACAACTAATTGCACGCCAGTTTGTAGCATGCCATATTGTTTAAAAGCATACTTGTACGTTTTAGGTGTTGTGCCACTTGAAAAACGTCTGAGCTGTCGTATCTGACCGTCATGACATAAAAATATGTGGTGCAAAAGACCGACATGACATGAAAAATGATTCCTTTCGTCTGATTTAATGAAGTCAACAATTGCCACACAGGATATATCTCTTAATCAATGTATAACGACACAAATTTCGTGTGCAAGTAGTTGCTCCTCAATTAATTTTTTTTATTTTTTTTTGGTGAAAGCTCCCCAATTAATCTAATTTAGATTACTTTTACTATCTTAATGGCAATGTTAATGGTATTAAAGGCTGTCCATAGGACCATAGGGTTAATAAAGGTCCTGATTCCGACACGCCACATTAATCATTTTTAAATGGGCAAACCCGTAACTAAAGATGAACAAGAAGGGTTAATTGGAGATAGCAATCAATAAAACAATAAATACCTATATGTAGCCGATCTGTTACGGAGTTCTCTCTCCTCTTATTACGTCCCTAACCTTCTCATCCGAATCTTTTCTTACAAACGTTTAGCAAAATTTTGCAGAGATTTGAAAAAAAGTTTCTAAAAATTGTGAAGATTGGAGCTTTTTGAAAAAAAAAACCTTTTGACGTACAGATCCGAGTATTTTTCTTTGCTTTAATTTACATATATATCGTATTTTCTTGATTATTTCTGTGTGAAAAAATTGACATTCTCAATGCGTCGCTGAGATCTGATCGGTTTTTTCCAGTAAACAAATCGACCAGAAATTGTCGAGTTAAGATTTATAGGTAAAATCAGTGGCTTAAGTCAGTTCCTGAAACAATTCGATGCATCACATTCAAAGATCGCAAAGAGTAGAGAACTTTGCAGGGATCTAAAATTTTGTCTCTTTATCGAGTTGTCCTTCAAATCGAAAGTGTTAAGCGGATCTTGAAAGAAGAGTTTTGCAATTGGGATCGGCATGGGAGTCGATTATTACAATATATTGAAGGTGAATCGTACCGCAACAGATGAAGATCTGAAGAAATCGTACAGGAGATTGGCTATGAAATGGCATCCTGATAAGAATCCAAACAACAAGAAAGAAGCCGAGGCCAAATTCAAGCAGATCTCCGAAGCCTACGAAGTATGTTATATGATCTCTCTATCTCTCCCTTCCTTCGTTGTTTACTTAAAAGATCAATTGTAAGACGCATATCTATGATAAATCCTTATGCTACGGTTGTATCCGCAAATTCTGATGGATCATGACGATCATCTTCGAAGGTGAACTTGTGGTTTTAGCGTAAATATTACATATATCGTTCTCAAAATATATGCGCTTTAGAAGTGATCCTCGCTCCTATCATTTTCAGGATTGGTTTGAATGCTTGTGTCGTCGGTTAGTTTTATAATTAGGGAATGCGCCGCAAATAAATGTGCTGCGATCATATATTTGTGGGTTTTTTATGCTTTTTTGCCTTTTTCAAATGCTGGGAATTTATCTTTGCTGTCTGTAGTCAATTATTACAGTAAATGACGAATCTTTTTAAAATTTATAGAAAGATTCGGTTGATTATTAGTATAGTAATTCCTACATGCTGATTCCAAGATTCAAAAAAAGGTAAAAAAAAATATAGATTTATACAAAACAAAAATGGATGTATAAACTCAGCTTTCTTGTATCATTGACATGCTTGTGAGTAAGGACCAACGCCTCTTGGATGTCCCATGGCTCAAAATTACCCAATTGCTGCAATTTTGGATTGTGGCCCATCCAGGAGGTGCAATAATAATTAAACGGTCTAGATCCATGGGAATGTTTATTGGGTGTGGATAATCATTAGCATCCACTTTTTGGGCAACGTGTCAGACTACTTTGGTAAATCCAAATTATTCAAGTGGCTAAACATCAAATGAAGATCACCCAACCAAAGAAACATAGTCATCGGAGGGTTCAAACTGTTTGATTGGGAAGTTCAATTGAGAAGGTGAGGGTTTTGTTCTAAGGCCTTAGGTGAGGATAGTCAATCCCAAATATTATTTATACACTTTATTTCTGGGCATCATTTTAATACACAGATACTTGTCCCGGGACATGACATTAGAAACCAAATTGATGTAGCATACAAACCTGCTATTTCATAATTGATTTCCCCAGAAAATTTGGAGAATTTAAAACTATTCAATTAATTTTTGCAATGATCTTTTTTGTTTCTTTAGGTCCTGAGTGACCCTGAGAAAAAGGCTGTCTATGATCAATATGGAGAAGAAGGGCTAAAGGGCGTACCTCCGCCTGGTTCTGGAGGTGGATTTGGAAGCAATTCAGGCAGCTCGAGCAATGTCCATTTCAATCCCCGTAATGCAGAGGACATTTTTGCTGAATTCTTTGGGAGCAGCCCATTTGGGTTTGGGTCAACAGGGCACGGGAGGTCCATGAGGTTCCATACAGACAGTAACATCTTTGGGGGATTCGGTGGGAATGATAACATGTTCAGATCTTATTCCGAGGGTGTTGGAGGCGGTGGCGCAGGCGTGCCAAGAAAAGCTCCCCCTGTCGAGAGCAAGCTTGCATGTAGCCTTGAGGAGCTCTATAGCGGGTCAACTAGGAAGATGAAGATCTCCAGAAATGTTGTTGATGCTCACGGGTATGCATTTATATCTCCCTTTCATTACTTTCTTTCCTCTTTTTGTTTAGCCTCGTCTATTAGTGTACTTTTGTGGAAGGTGAATTAGAAAGAAATGGTATTAGGTGAATGATCCACCACCATTTAAGCTGTCTATAGGCAGGCTATCGTCTATATGGGACTCAAGCCAAATATGTCATATTTGCCGTAGTATACCCTTTTTTTTGCCTCTGATAGCAGCAAGCCTGTTTGCAATCCATACTGACTCCTTGATACATTGCTTCATATGGGCCAATGAACTGTACTTTTCATAAAAAAATTTGTTGTTCATCTTCTTCCAAATCCCCCAGAATAATGCCCATCCATGCCAGCTTTCCTGAGAATGGACTAGTCCCCCCACCCACAAATAACAACACACGACTGGGCTAAGCACTCCCAAACACCAAATTCCTGCAGGAAATCACAACAAATCTGATAGGCCACAGGAAAATGGATGACATTGTGCTCCAGTCTTCATGCTAGTGTCACACATTTCAGATCTATTTAGGAATTCCTCTACGCTATAGATGATTAATAGTGAGAGTTCTGTCACAGGCTACACACAATCAAGCTTTTCCAATAAAGGACACCTACTGGTTATATTCTTTTTCTCTCAAAATTTCTCAGATGAATATTCCAAGATACATGCCTGTGTCGAGTATTTATAAAGGCACGTGCCACATGTACAGAATTCATGACTTGTGCACATGCATGGTTCCGTCCACTTAATACTAATTCAATTACTATAGGAAAAGCTTTCTTTGTTTCAGAATGATTTGATGAGAAATTGCTTCAAATGAAAAGACATCTCGTAACCAACTAAAATATTCTTAGTCCATATATTTAGATGTTGAATTGCCGTCCTAGATATAAATGGTATAGTTTTGGTTAACATGAAATGTTGGGGGCAGGCACTGACAAATTCTGAACTTGGCATATTTATAATATTTATTGGAAGTCTCATGTTATGGAAATCAGCTTTGTTAGGCAATAATGTTTTCGCAAAATGGATTAATAAAGTACAAAACAGTTGGGCACTTGACACAAAAGCTACTACTAGGAAACTAACTGGGAGGTTACTTATTATTATTATTATTATTATTATTATTATTATTATTATTATTATTATTATTATTATTATTATTTTAACGGACCCATTTTCTTAATCTCTTTTAATTTTTAAACTTTTTGGGGCCTTTAATATTTTAACTGATTTTGCATGTCCTGTCACCTGTGAATTTATAAGAAAATAAATACAAGAAACAATGGAGTTCTTTTATTATGAATATTGTTTAGCAAGATTATCTTTACAAACTGAAGGATTTATGAAGATGAATATACTCCTGGTAAAATATACAGTTGTTAAATAATGGGTGATGAACACATAAATGGCATAGCGACCCAAGATCACCATTAACATTTCAAGTTATAACTTGAAGGACCTGTTTTGGGCGATGCCCCGTTCTTTTGTGCTGATCTTTGACCTTTCCCTTTGTATAGGAAGTGCTATCGCTCAAATCCCTTGATTTTAAAAAATACATAGGCAATCCACACACACACACACACACACACATATATATATATATATATGGGAAGTGCTACAGTGAAAATGTGCACTGCAACACATAATGTAACAATCAAAATGATGTCTGATTTGCCACCTTATCTTTTAGAGAAAAATTGGATTTCTCACAATTTACCTAATAAATTGAAATTTAATTGATTATGAAGTGATTAATCATAAGAACCAAACTTGTTTATTGTGGAGACTTGCTAAAAATGTTTCTTTGTGATTCTTAGGCTTTCCCGTGATATTGGTTAGTTGGCTGCCCTTTGGGATTCATGAATAGTTGAAAAGACCTATATGCTTTACTACCAGAATTTCCGCCTGTAAAGATGTGCTGGTATAGAGTTACTAGCCCGTTCCTAATCTAGATTGGAATGGGTCACTGATTGGGGTACGCATAGCAAAAAAAATTCAAGTATTCCACTTGATTTGAAAGACCCGATGTAAAGATCTAGTGGGGCAAGGATTGCATTAGAAAAGCATCTCCATCCCGCTATTCAAAAATGTCACTCCCTTATGATGAACCGTTACCATGCAAATCTCCAAACCTGTTGTAGCATTCATTTCAAAGGCATTTGACCACTTTGAATCACACGATGGAGATTTTTTTTATGCAATTTTTAACCCATCCGGTCCTTCGCAAAAGTGGCACACCTGGTGAAAAATAATGCCACATGTACCCGATCAGTGACATGTTCCAATCTAAGATTCGGAATGGGTCATGGCCCAATACTATAGTTTAGCTCCTTTAAGATATATACTACTACAGTGCACCTTTATGCTATTTATTACCAGAATTTCCACCTGTAAGAATAATACTGCATTGCATTTTTGTTCCCTGTTTACACCTTACACAGGTTAGAACCCAGAAGAAGCTTTCTAGTTGAATGACTTGTGAAGTGTGCATTGTCTCTCACCATTTAACAGCTTTTTTTAGTGTTACTCATATAAGAGGGAGAAAAGAAACAAAGGTAGGAAACAAGATTAGTGTTCTTAGATATTTGAATTCGAACACCCTACGATCTTCAAGGATTTCAGATCCTCAGGTCTTGGGATCTTAGGATTTACGGATCTCTGATTCTAAAAATGACTCATGGTCTTTAGAGTTTTCAGATCATCAAGGGCTGTCACAGCTCACCTAACCAAAAAGAAATTATTAGGCTGTTTACTCTGTTTTATAAATCTTAATCTCTAATTAGATAAATTCATATAGAAGTTATTGCTCAATAGATATTGAGTCATTTGATCTGAATCTCTGCTCTAAACTGTGAAATATGTACTTGATTTCCATGAATTAATCACTTTTCATACTCTCTTGCTGATCATGTTTCTTGGTAACCCTCCGAAAAAACAGACGATTGGTGCCGGAATCAGAAATATTGACCATTGATGTCAAGCCTGGATGGAAGAAGGGAACTAAGATAACGTTTCCAGACAAGGGCAACGAGCAGGTGAACCAGCTACCAGCCGATCTAGTCTTTGTGATAGACGAGAGACCCCACGATATTTACAAGAGGGATGGAAACGACCTTGTTGTCAATCAACGGGTCCCACTGGCGGAGGCTCTGGCAGGGACCACTGTAAACTTGACAACACTGGATGGACGGAATTTGACAATCCCAGTGTCGGACATCATCAGCCCTGGGTATGAGCTCGTGATTGCAAAGGAAGGGATGCCAATAGTGAAGGAACCAGGCAAAAAGGGAAACCTCAGGATCAAGTTTGATATCAAGTTCCCTGGGAAATTGACAGCAGAACAACGGGCCGGCATCAAGCGCATCTTAGGTGGTTGATAATGATGCTTTTAATTTTTATGTATACCCACTTTATCAATTAATACGTTGTAATTTGTTTTCTTTTTTCTGTTACATTGTTTTGTTTTATTTTATATTTTTCGATTTTGATATTATTGTTAATCATGTGGATGCATATCTAAATGTAAAATGAATCAGAAATCGTCTGTAATTTTAGTTTTTGTCATCTGTAAATTTGGCCTAATATCACAGGCTTAAAGAGATGATGATCATATATATCTCGCCCATTGTTCTCTCTCAACATTGAACTGCAAATTTTGTAGTGTGTTTATTTACAGATTACATTGGATATCCAGATTGATGATTAGGTTTAATGAGAGCTCTTCTTTGGCTAATATAATGAACAGGTGGGATCACTTTTTGGGTCACGTGCCCGACTTTTTTGTCCAATCCAGATTTGCCAGATGACTAAACGTTATATGAAGATTGGCCAGCTATAACACATGCTCATCCCACTGCAGTTGGAAAAACAAATATCTTTTATGGGAAAAATCTAGTTTCACTTCCCCGTCTCTCTTGGACAGCTTTTTCTCTCTACTTTTTTAATGTTTGATCCTGTTTAATCCTCTTCAACATCCTTTTGTTGGTTTCATGGATCATATCCATGATCCTCTTGACTCAATCGGATGCCACGAGCTTCAATCAATGGTCAATCGAAAGCTATTAGATGTTTACAATGGAGATATGTTGCCCTTGTTCCTCGTTCGTAAACGGACGGCTACCATGAATTTTTCAATTGGATGTCATGAGCTTCAATCATGGTTGACTGGAAGATATTAGATGGTTCAAGTCGAGATGTGTTGCCTTGATTGGTCGCTTATGAACAGGTGATTAGAATTAATCGGCCATCCAATTGGCCTAAGTTGCTTTGTCGTGCTCAGCAGGCTCTTCTAGGACATCTCTTCGTGACTCATCAATGCTATATGAGTGCCCTTTTGGACTTATCACGTGCTGTGATTGGGCATGGGAGGAGTTTTCGATAGTGACTGTATTGGTGTGTGAGTTGTGTTGGATCGTTTTGTGAGATTTGACTTTTTGGTAAAGTGCAAGCAATTGGTCTTCACTCGATCATTTTCATTCTTTTTTGATTGTGTTGTTATACCAATTTCAAATACTGATAGTGTGTGCTACTGTAGCTTATTCTATGTAGCAATTACTTTTGTTGACTTATTTTCGTCTTTGCATGATGCAAGGGGGGGTTTGCTGTAATGACCATGTGGCCTCACTCGGCTGATATGGTTAATAACTAGTGTTACTTGAACTTTTGGATGTGGTGGATTTTATGTAGGCAATGGGTTATTTATTTGAATGCCTCGATTGTTGCTTTTATTTTAACGGGTTACATTTGTCTTTTTAAGAGCTGTCAACGGGCCGGGCTTCAGTTCGGCCCGGGCCAGGTTCGGGCCTAATTTTTTAGGAATTTATTAAATGGGCTCAGCTTGGATAAGAAACGGGCCCGGATTCGGGCTTTAAAGTTTAAGGCCCGGCCCGTTTAGCTGAGGTCCTTTAAGAAAAAAAAAATTTCAAATTTTTATTAAAAAATATTAGAAACCCGGCCCGAATCCAGCCCGGCCCAATCCGTTTAGTTAAACGGGTCGAGTTCAAGCTACATAATTTTAAAATTGGGTTGAGCCTGGCCCGGCCTGTTTAGCTAAACGGGCTGGGCCCAAATTTAAAAAAATAAAATAAACAGGCCGAGTGAAAACCCAGCCCGACCCGTTGACAGCCCTAGTCTTTTTACGCTCCGTCTTCGATGAGCAATAGTGGCGACAATGTCACGTAGGGATGCTATCTGATTGATCCTACTAGTAGTCATATACTTATCTCAAAGATTAAGTCATGCATGTGTAAGTATGAACTAATTCAAATTGCAAATGACTCATTAAATCAACTTTTATTTATTTGATGGTATCTACTACTCCGATAACTGCTAATAATTATGGAGCTAATACGTGCAACAAATCCCGACTTCTAGAAGGGATGCATTTATTAGATAAAAAGTTGACACGGGCTTTGCCCATCCCTCCGATAATTCATGATAACTCGACGGATTGCATGACCCTTGTGTCGGCGATATATCATTCAAATTTTTGCCCTACCAACTTTTGATGGTAGGAAAGTGTCCTACCATGATGGGGACGGGTGACGAAGAATTAGGGTTCGATTTCGGAGAGAGAGTCTGAGAAACGATTACCACATCCAAAGAAGGCAATAGGCAAGCAAATTACTCAATCCCTACACAGTGAAGTAGTGACAATAAATAACAATATCAGCCTCTCCGAGTTTGATAATTGAAATGAGTGCAATCTAAATCTCTTAACAAGGATCCATTGGAGGGCAAGTCTTGTGCCAGCAAGCATGGTAATTCCAACTCCAATAGCGTATATTTAAATTGTTGCAGTTAAAAAACTCGTATTTGGACTTTGGATTGGGTCGACCGGTTAGCCTCTGGATGTGCACCGGTCATCTCGTCCCTTCTACCGGCAATGCGCTTCTGACCTTAATTGGCCGGGTCATGCTTTCACTGTTGTTACTTTGAAAAAATTAAAGTGCTCAAAGCAAGCCCAAACTCTACATGCAATCGCATGGATAACATCACAGAATTTTGGTCCTATCATGTTGGTTTTCAATATCGGAGTAATGATTAAGAAGGACAGTCAGGGGCATTCATATTCCATAGTCAGAGGTGAAATTCTTAAATTTATGAAAGACGAACTACTACAAAAGCATTTTCCAATGATGTTTTCATTAATCAAGAACGAAAATTGGGGGCTCGAACACGATCAAATACCATTCTAGTCTCAACTATAAACAATGTCTACCAGGGATCAACAAATGTTGCTTTTAGGACTCCGCCAACACCTTATGAGAAATCAAAGTTTTTGGGTTTCAGGGGGATAACGGTCGCAAGGCTGAAATTTAAAAAATTGAGGGAAGGGCACCACCAGGAGAGCTTGCGACTTAATTTGACTCAACATGAGGAAACTTACCAAGTCCAAACATAGTAACGATTGAGAAACTAGGAGCTCTTTCTTGATTCTATGGGTGGTTTTATGAGTGGTGGTGCATGACCGTTGTCAGTTGTCTGATTAATTCCGATAACGAACCAGACGTCGGTCTGCTAACTAGCTATGTGGAGGTACCCTCCACAGCCAGCTTCTTAGAGCGATTTGACTGGTTAATTCCGATAACCAACAAGAGCTCAACCTGCTAACTAGCTATGTGGAGGTACCCTCCACGGCCAACTTCTTAGAGGAACTGTGGCCATTTAGGCCACAGAAGTTTGAAGCAATAACAGGTTTGTGATGCACTTAGATGTTTCGAGCTGCACGCACGCTATACTGATGCATTCAACGAATCTATAGCCTTAGCTGACAGCCCAAGTAATCTTTGAAATTTTCTTCATGATGGGATAGATCATAGTTCAAACAAATGTTACACAATTCAAGGGCTGGCTGGCTCGGCTCGGCTCAGATTCAGGTTCTCCAGTTTTTAGTGGTTGGGTAAGGATGGGATGAGTTTTGATATATTTGTGGGCTTACTTAAAAGTTACAATTATCTCACTTCTTAAAAAAATTTATGACTTTTTAAAAAGTGTGGTTAAACGACAGGTCAGGTGCATGGGAATCTAGAAGGGAGGTTCAATTTTTCTTCGTTCTTTTTATTCCTACTTTATTAGCGTTATTATATGCTGTAAAGGGATTCAAAAATAAATAAATAAACACAAAAGATTAGAAGGCTTGTTCGTTGTAGTAGGCGTACGGAGTAAACTAAACCCTATACTGGTCGGCAGTGTGGAGGGGCTGGCCTACTTAGGGGGCACGAGCTCAGTTTCGAAGAAAAAAATGTATTCAATGCCCCCCTCTCCATTTTATAGATTTATAGTCATAATGAAAAAATATAAGTTGATCAGATTAGTATCAGAGGCTTGAGCATGTATGTTCCACATTAATTAATTATGTACATAAATTAATTTCAAGGGCATAACTGTTTGTGGGTTCACGACGAACATACTGCACTGAAATTGTGCACCTTTGACCGAAGATTTAACAGCAGATAAGATCCTTTTTTAAAAAAACAGATGGCACCCCAACCGTGGTGGGCAAATTTTGATTGCACCCAATCCTCAGGTTAGGTGCCACATGACACTCAACTAGTTCAAATGCATAAGCGGCCCACAGTTTGAACTGGCAGATGTAAATATCAGTTGTTAAAAAATGTCCACAACCATCCATATTAGAGTACAAATCTGACAGGTCAAATTTCCTAATCACCGTGATTTTTGGGTCCACAGTACGCCCCAATGCGAGCTATTACTTCGATGACTTGCTCCAAAGACTGTCCTGTGACCTGTCCAAACATAGCCTTAACCGGTAGGAAATTATTTCGCAAATGTCCTAATGGCAGATAACCGCCTCTCTACAGATTATGCCATGACCCTCCACTTATCACCCAAGTGACACCTAAGTCATTAAGATGATAGTTTATATATTGAACTAGAGTAGGCCCAAAAATCACTCATTATTGGTAGATCTGAATCATCCAATATATGCACTCTAAAATAGGTTAACAATCAAAATTAAAGTGCACAAATCAGATGGTTCGTATCTATAGACATATCTGTTTGGCTGAGAAACATGCCAATTCTATGCTTCTAGTTGAACACTTTTGATTGATCAAACATAAGTGCCCCATATCATGACACAATCTTGTTTAAAGGCAGTGATAGACGTTACTCTCTTATAGACGTATCATCATTAAAAGGTTGTGATCAAGGATCAAAATTTCAGTTTCAATCCCCACCAAAACCAAAATGAAATCCCAAATTTTCAGGATTTTTGTATGGGGATGAAAATTTTGGTCCAAAATTTCAGTTTCGGTCCACCGAAACCGAAACGAAATCCGGAATTTTGATCCTTCGTTGTGACATCACAGTTCATGTTGAATTATGCTCAATCAAACCAACTGCCACTTGTGATACATATCAATAGTCAAAGGATTATCGGCTATTCGTTCACCGGGGTGCTGAGCTAACGGACAGTTGCAAATCTGCACACTGAATTCAAAGCAGAAATAAGGGCGATCAGTGTTTAGCCAAGAAAACCTAAAGAAAAAAATAAGTGACCATTTACACTGCGTTGATAATCTTCTATTTCAATATAAATTGGGAAGATAAAGAGATTAATTATCACCCTTTTTGTTATCAACAAATTACCTGTCGCCATCTTCAGAAAGATGATGAAAACAAAACACATTGGGGGAGTATAGACAAAAAAAAACCTTGTTACAGACAAATTGAGCATTTCTTTTTCCGCTTTTGATGCACGAGCACTGTAATAAAAACTCCGCAACTGATGTTGTTCAACAAAAACCACAAAATGGAAAGGATATGATGAGGGAGTCCATCAATACAGAGCTGCTTTCTCAACTAGCTCTGCATATTCGTCAGGAACATACGACTTCACCTTCAGCACAGAATCTTCACCACCTTTTGAGGGAGACGCATATTTTACTCCAATTACCGTAGCTAAGCCTGTGATAAGTTGCAAACCAACAAAGCCAAAAATAGTTTCCATTACTGATATGGCAAATGAAACGGTAATAATCAACAGCAAGAAATATAACCCCGTCTAATTTTCAAGAGTATTCATAAGGTTTTTTTTTTTTTTGAGAACTTGGGTGTTCAGGCCTCTTAAAGCAACCTGTGACGGGGCCAATACTCGAGCTTGCAGCATGGTGTGTGTGGCACGACATGTGGTGCCAGGAGGGCACGCGACATGGGGCCAAGTGGGCCTGGCGACATGGTCGCGCTGCGAGGCGTGCAGTGCATGAGGAGGGTAGGGCAGCGGAGGCGTCAGGTGGGCTAACGATGCAAGAGGCGTTGCGGTATGTCAAACCAAGGGGTTTGAGGTTCTCCTGCCATTCTGGCTGAATGACTGTTTTACCCTTATATAGGGGAAGGGAGTTTGAGAGCTATTCCCCCGCACACGAGGCCTTGCGTTGCCAGAGGGGGCGCAAGTGTCTCCTAGGCCTGAAAGGGTGGGCCTAGGACGTCGACGCAGCGATGCCGTGTGGAACCCGGGTGAGGTTGAAGTATGGCTCCGGACTACGCGTCACGGTGCATATGGCTGGGCAACCTCACGTGACAACACAAGGACGCTGCGTGGGACTCAGTTGAGCACGACAGCATGCGGGCTAAGGATGAACGTGTGCTAGTAATTCGGAATGCACACGAAGGCAGGCTGCGTGGGACTCAGTTGGGCACGCAAGAGCGAGGCACAAGGCTGTGGGCTTGGTTCGGCAGGCGAGTGAGGTACTAGTGCAGTGCATAGGGTGAAGCTTGAGCAGGCCAAGTTTAGCACAGTGGTGCAGAATGGTGTGTCGTAAGGGGCACGGTATGGTTGAATGGTAGGCCGTGAAACAGAGGTAACCATATTGGGGGAGTTCCCGTCCTCTAGGCGGGTGGTATCAGAGCTGATGTGTAGATGGGTTGGCTTCGTTGCACGCGGTAGAGAAGCACCGCGCGGGTTAAAAGCGCGTCGAAGGACGCCCCGCGACTGTTGGTATCAGGAGTAGGCTGACCTAGCGAAGCGTGCGTTAGGTGCCGCATGGGACTGGGGTTGCGGAAGTGCGACCCCGTGACAACCCGACTAATCCCAAGGGCACATGCACACTCCAAGTTAGCACGTGAGATAAATCCCTAGGGTGGCCTCAAGAGGGTCTGAACTCAGGTCTCTCGTTTCCTAAGGCAGGTACCTGGCCATCACAACAAACCCCTTGAGGTTGTTAGCTCTGTTTTCTTTTTCCGTTTTTTTCTTTTAGCAGCAATTACCAGACTTCCACCCCAGAAAAGGAATTGAAAAACTTACAAGCCAGGACGAAAAAAGATAATGTTTAAGAACTACAGTTACCTACCATAAAGAACTTTTTGAAGGTAACTTCAGCAATTTCGCAGATGATTTTTTCCATAGGTATAACAGATTTCAATGACTAAGAAAAGGAATAATGGGCTATGAGAAGCATTTATAGATAGAGACCATGAGAAGCACTCATTGTTTAGGCCACCTGGCACATCTGTTGAGCAGTCCAAATCATCAAAGTCGTAGCTCATTTGGGACTCATTTTTTAGGCCACCTGGCACATCTGTTGAGCGGTTCAAATCATCAAAGTCGTAGCTCATATTGGGAGCTAACATGGCCCAATAATTCTGGCCACTGATTGGATGGTTCTAATATTTTGATATGTGATTTTTGGACTCTGCAGTACAAGTGATGACAACACAAATGAAACACTTCAAATGATCACAGAAGTATGCCATGTGGCCTAAATGGGTGTTTTACATGGCAATGTCTGTCAAGCAGTCATTGGAGTTGGTCTCTAAAAGAAAATAGATAATTCACAAAAGCGACAATACTTAGAGGGCAGGAAAACAAGCGTAGAGGAGGTTTTTCCACTATGACGAAACTGGATCTACAAGTACCCTTTCCTGTTACAGGCCAGATAACATACATAATCTAAATCAAACATTAATTTCAGGCCTTACCTAGTGAGAGCTACAGAGCCACAGAGGTGTAAGTCAAATTTGGTAACGAATCTGGTCAATCAAGGTCATATAACAGCGGCCTACATGTTTAATTTATATTTTTTCGACAAGTGGTTTCAACACCCAGACCTTTTAAAGGGCGAACTGCAACCAGGTTTCCTTTTCACCATAATCAGACATCTAATCTAGTAGAGCTGAGTTTGGAGTTGCTTTCAAAAAGTTCCAACTGTAGAATTGATCTTGAAGCTGCTGTCAAGGTTTAGTTTCGTCCAACCAGGTCCGATGGTCTGCAAATGAACAAAAATCCTTGAAAATAGAGCTAACACTAGCTCTCTATGCTACTTCATAAGCAATTTCCTGAATCTATAGGTGTCTACACCGGATAATGAGGAAATATGAAGCAGAGGAAACAAAGTTCCAATGGAAGGGATACATTTCAAGAATCCCAACTTATGTTCTATTTGAGTCTCCATCACGAAACCTAAGGAGGCCGTGGTGCATGGCCCCCAGAGAAAGATGGGTATTCATTAACTTTGTTCAAAATGTCTATTGGTGTTGTGTACAAATTATGGAATCTTTCTTTAAAGATACAGTTGCCATACCATCAATCATTCCAAAGCCACATTCGATTCTCACTTCTTAGATTGAAGCAAATTTGGTTTTAACATGATCCAAAGCATTTTGTTCAGATTCACCATAGATCAGAACCCAGGACTTTTTTTTTTTTTCGAGATGATAACAAAGTCATAATATATTAAAACAAAACAAAAAGGAGATGCATACCTTGGTGGGGAGTAAGGAACTACCCAAACAAAGAGACCCCCCAAAAAGCTTTTACCTAGGGACCCAAGCAGGTCTGCAACATCCCAAACCTCCATCGCTACGAAATCAGCCCGCATGAAGCTATGTACAGCAGCACTCCCACAACATCATGAAGTGCTATTATCCATCATTAAATTCGGCCATCTTAGCAGCATTCCAGCTAATCACCAAATCTCGAATATCACGGATAACCATCATAAATGGTTTGGCCTTTCGTCTGAACACTCGATTATTTCTCTCCGCCCAAATAGCTTAGAAAACAGCATACACAGTGAGGGGACATAGCTCTTTCCTATGGTCATCGACACCAATTACCTTCCACATTTCCATCATTTGCCCCGGCCAGAACAGAAAGACCCATTTAACATTAAAGATGATAAAAATCTTATACCAAATCGTTCGTACAAATGAGCAGTGTAATAGGATGTGTGCCACTGATTCCCTCTCCCTCATACAGAGGAAGCATTCGTTTCGAACAGGAATGTTTCTCCTAATCAGCTAATCTCGAGTAAGAATCCTCCCCCTCACTACCGTCCAAGCAAAAAAATTTATCTTAGGAGGGATCTTGGTCCTCCAAAAACTAGACCACCACCTGGTATTACTATGGTTCCTCTCATAACTCAACAATTGATTGTAGAATGATTTCACCAAGAAATTCCCTTTAATAGAATGCTTCCATATCCTACGATCCGTATTGGTCGCATTTGGGGCCATCCTTGCAATGAGCGCCATCAGACCTCCATGACTTTTTCCCTCCCAAACTAGTGGAGAATTGAGTTTCTCACATTTAGCCTTGATAACACACCCAAAACCCACTGTCATCATTGTTTGATGCTAACGTCCACCACCATTTCCCTAGCAGCGCCAATTAAAATTTTTATGCCCTGAATGCCAAGCCTCTCCTCTCCCCCTCCTTCCCTCTTCCTAGGGAAACTTGGAAATTCACCCAATTAACCTAATGAACCTTTCATTCCCCATCCAATCAGCTCAATAGTAAATTTATCTCAATTTGTCCCAGTTTCTCCACAATCATTGAAGGGATCTTGAGTAAATAAATGTAACCTATTTGGAGATTTGAGAGAGAAGATTTCACCATAGTGACTCAATTAAGGAAGGAGAAATACTTCTCTCTTCACGAATTTAACTTGGCTTCTAATTTTTTGGCCATTGGGGCCTAGTCAGACTCATCCAACTCACCAACTCTCAAAGACGATTCCAACACACTCTCAGATAAAGGAGTCACATCGAATCCCACAAAGTCTAGACTAACTTAAACTAAAAAATCATTTGACATGAACTTCAACAGGGGTCAGGATGGATTAAATGTTCACCGCTTGACCAACCGAAGCCTCAATAAAATAAAATAAAAAGATATATCAACATACTGTAAGTGAGTGCATGTAGGTTAAGCGGGTACATGCTATCCTAAAGTAGTGGCCTATGCGGCATACGCTAGTTGAGCATGAGCCCTACTGGTTTCGAGATCCGGATACCTCCTTTATCAAACAAACCAAAAAAAACATACCGGGAGTTACCATAGGACCCTTGGGGGATGATGGGATTCTCTTAATAAGCCTAGAATGCACCACCCTCCTTAATATTGCTCCTATTGCTTCCAAGGCACGGGTAAACAGGAACGGGGGAGCAGAGCTCCCAATCTATGGCCCTTGATGCTCCAAAATAACTAATTTGGTCATCATTGATTGACAAGTGTGTCGTGGATACACACCACCAAATCCATATCCTCCATTTTAATCCAAAGTTCATCTTTCTGAGAATTCCTATGCCTTGGCCACACCTAATTTGAAAATAAATCCACCATTACCTGATACGACGCCATCAGTGATTGGTGCCTATTTTTGTATGGAAAGATAATAAATCTATGGGATGGAATATTCATCTCCTCCTTTCTAAAATTGTCTACTCAGTCTTTACTAAAAGGACGTAAAGTAAACAATCTGGAGAGTCAAATTGATCAAAGAATCTGCCACCAAATGCTAGTAAGTTCTGTATAGCTCTTACATATATAATAAAATTAATTAGAAAGCGGAGAAAGAGAAATTGCAATACAAATAATCCCCACCCACCCTCTCACACCTATGCTTGCATGCCCACACGCATGCATACACAGAGAGATAAATATATGAATAAAAATATAATAATAAACGAGGCAATTAATGGTCAAATGTAAGAAGTCACCTAGAGAATTTATACCCCCTCTCTGCACTATTCCCTACAAAGTTAAACTTAAGATTTTTTAGTTGACTACTATGTGAACTTAATTCAGTTGTTATGTTAGCTTTTCATTAAGTTGTTAGGACTCCTAGATTAATCTTGAAGTTAACAAAACTTGTACAAGATACATGGAAGATAAATTTATGATTATCCTCTATTAGAAAAATGCAACTCTCTTGAATCTTCAAAGGGTTCTCTTGAAGACCCAAAAACTGTTGTCAATTGCACTCTCTTTTTGGGTGGATTCAAATTGCACTCTCAGAGACACGTGTTTAACTTTTGTGTTCAATTTCTTCTCTTTCTTGGATTCTCTTCCTCTAATATCACATCATGTATATAGCACCTCTCATTGAATCCAAACATGAAATATCATCTGTAGAAATCTTTAAGATCTTTAGTGAAAGTAGAAAAGATGAGAAAGACCCTAAGCTAGTGATCACTGAGCTCACCGACATTATACTCCTAGTAAAAAACAAAGAAAATATATGAACTTCAACATATGTAACTTAAGAAGAAACTTTGTATTGAAACGATACGAAAAACCAAATTTTTTTGTAAGTAGAAGAAATACTCACTATCATGTATACGTCCATATAAAAACCGCTCGCCTCTCCAATACTCTAAAGGTCTTGACTTAATTCTGATACTTCGCCTTACCCCAGATTTCCACAAAGTACCAGCTCCTGAAAGATACACAAAATTCATCCATAATAAGACCAATAATAAGCTAAAAGATATACGTGAAAAGAAAATTAGTTATAAAGAATCAGAGTTCAAAAAGGCAGTCCAGCTGCAACAGATACAAGAACAAATACCTGCAAGACTTTGCCTACATGGAGGGACCTTTTTTTTCGTCAATTTACTTGATGCTTTTCTCGAAGGTCCCTTGAGCTCCTGTTCCACAAGAGTAGCCAAAAAATAAATAAATATAAATATAAATATAAAAAAATTTATAAGAACTAACCAAACTAGCATTTCCACAAGAGGAAGTCCCAAACCCACCCACTAAAATATATAAAATTTATCATCAAAAGAGAATGTCACCAGGGGCGGGTATGGAGCAGTCATAGAGATGTCGTGCAAGTTGCGATTTCAATCAAGAACAGCATTACAAACTAGGTTCATGCAACTTTGAGTCCGGGACAGAGTATGGGTAACGAGATTAGAGAGGAACGGGGTCAGCTAGAAGAGGTTTAGGCTGGATCCAGTGAGCTGCTGCTTCTGTGGGGTCCACCAGAGGTTCCTGGGGATGCCATCTAATTTTTTTCGGTGTCTCCTTTTGGTTTGTCTCTGATCTTCTCTCTTAGTGTCTCGCTAAAGCTCTGATATGTTCACCTTTTCCTTTCGTATAAGTGCTTTTATCGATCAAGAAAAAAAAATAAAAATCAGGGGCAGGTAGTAGAGCATCCCATATTTTTCATAGAATAATTTCCGAAGTCTCAAGATGTTATAGTCATTGTTAAATGAGTAAGGCACTTCATGTAAAGGCACCTTCACAGACATGGGATGTTAAGAGAAGAGGGCTCCATGCAGTCTCAAGCTGGTGGAAGAGCCTGGAGGAAATGTTGGTCTATTCCAAAATAACATCTGTTACAAGCTAGGCCACAGCAGGAAGATAAGCTTCTGGAAAGACAAACGGATAGGTGAAAAAAAAAACATGGAATCAAGAAAATACCTTCCAGATTCACTGAAAAAAACATCCCTTCATGGGAATTATCCTTGATAGAAATATGGCTTTAACATTCGAGTGAACAAGAGAAACTACATAGAGGTCAGTACAAAATAGCATGCCTATAACTAACTCATAGCATAATGGTTACTTTTCAGGGGTTACTTTTCAGGGAACTGGTCTGGCTGTGAATCACACTTTTCTCCCCCTTAAAGTAAAATAATTAGGAAACCGAAGACATAAGATCCTGGAAGTCTTCAAATTTCTATGACGTCTCGCTTCTTGGCTCTAATTATAAGAAAACCATAGAAAGAACTCTCTAAAGTAGAAGGTATTTGGAGCAAACAAAATCAGGAAAAGGCTGTAGGGCACAAGGAGTGGATAGATCGAGAGGTAAAAATTGGTCAAGAGCCAGTAGATCGTAAAAATCAAGAAAAACAGAGTGTCTTCTGACTGCTATAAAAATCCTACGAGCCCTTTCAAGTAGGACAACTGAAAATGTTAACCACCTACTGAAATGACAAGTTTGGTTTCAACCAAACGTAGTATAACCGTTACTAGGAAGTACAAGTTGAAGTGCTCCTAAGAATCTTGCAATAACCATCAAATTACCAAAGGAGCATAACGTGTTCTATTTTCAGAGGTAAGCTGGGATTGAGCCTGCAACCTCAAGGTTGTGGTACCATGCACCTTACATTGAGCTACGGCCCAATCCCAAAGAATCATAACGTATACATTGCTCCCACAAGGCAAAGCCGTAACATGATTGGTCTCAATTGATGGATTCACTGAATGCAGGCTAAATTGTAAACTGCAGAACCAATCCTAACTTCTTTACATGTAATTTCACTTGTACTAATCTACCTAGCTTGGAGTGAGATATGCAATTTCAGAAGGTGGCTTTATTGCCACAAGTTTAAGAGGGAACAAGATACAAGACAAATGACAGACCAAGCCTGCTCAGGGAACGGCAGACTAAAATAGAGATTTCATGACTTGCGGAGATTCAAGAATATGATAATGACCCAATGATACAATAGCAGATTCTATACAAATATGCTCAACTAACAAGGGAACGACTTTAATTTTTTTAACATGACAATACATGTGAATACAGCGCAGTGCTGTTGTTTTTTCTCTGATTCTTAGGCATTTTATATTTATTTTTTATTCTAGAACATCTTGACATAACTATTTTATTATATACATTGTATTGTACAGAGAAGTTGGCGTATCCAGCATCATGAAGTTTTGGTCTCTAATACTCACTTATCCATCTGTGTATCTGAGTTAGAGAAAATTTCCTGAAATATCAATGAGAAAATTTTGCAGTTGGAGAACGTTAACATCTTTGAGGGATCTGAAGAAGAAAATAACTTTTCTGATATAATGGTACAATCAGATTTTTTTGTTGAAGCTGGATAAAAGTAAGAAATGGGGGAAAAGATGGAGGAGTTAAGGAGTCAAGGGGTTAACGAGTCATGGTTCTCAGAATCACTAAAGCATGGTAAGAATAAAATTGCATTGAGGAAAGTGTCAAAGTAATTATATTCTGCAACTATTTTTTATGCAATAAGAAAGTGGGTAAGAAGATTTAAAGTGAACCAGCTGTGAGTCCAGGGCGATCGAATTATCAAATTACGCTCTGGGATAACTACCAGCATGAAGTAATAGATGGTTTGAAGAACTTCCACAGTGCGATGGTTTCTCATTTGGGATTTACGTTCAGTATCAAAGACTACTGAAACACTCCAGATGAAGGTATCAAATCCCGAAATCAGATCCGATATTGGCCGCCCATTTGGACTAACACCGTATCGACCGATAGCAATACGTATCATCAGCCAATACTGGGCTTTTTTATGAAAAAAATTAAAAGATGGTATCAGCCGATACAGATACAGGTAAAGGTATCGGTGTTGGCCAGGCAAAACACTGATATGCATCAATATCGAACAACATCAAGGCAGTGCTAGAATCATCATATTCCGACATCATTTGAGAAAATTAAGATCAGGCAGCCTCGTTTGACCTATAGCTTCGCGCGTGCATAATTCTCACAAACGACCTTTGATTTATGTATATTATATATAAACAAAAAGCTTATTCAGTATAAACTCCAAATATTAATTTGCTTCTAAGAAAACAATGAAGAGAAGCTTAATCCGTGTAGAGCACACCTCCCCATTTTTTTCTAATCAGAGAATTAGTTAAATTAGATTAGGGTTAGGTTAGGGGAGGAAGAAGAACAAAAAAGCTTGGAGAAATTAGGGTTGAGTCTATATTCCTCATACCCATTTTCCATTCATATATATATATATATATATATATATATATATATATATATATATATATATATATATATAGGGAGCCGGTTAGGTCCTCCATTGGAGGACGGTCACCGTCCTCCAAGATCCACGTGGAGCACAAGTGGACGGTATAGATCAATATTAAAAAAAAAAAAATCGAAAAAAACTTTTTAAACCTACAAGTCAAAGTTTGACGGGTTTCATTGGTTCACATTTCACAGTTCAAAAAACAAACGGTGGAGATGAGTTTTCAAATTTATTTTTTTTCAAAGATGATCTAAGCAATGCACCCGAGTTCCACGTGGCATCGAAACAATATTTTGGGTGCCACGTGGAAGCTTGGAGGACGGTGACCGCCCTCCCATGGAGGACGGAGGCCTTTTCCATATATATATATATATATATATATATATATATATATATATATATATATACTCACTTGGAGACATCACACTACATCACATAATCATGATCTTAAATAAATCAATTAATCAATAAAGATCGGCATATTAACGCAACGGAAAAAAAATAGCTATTAGAAGTGCACACATAAATTTCTTTTTACACCATCATGAGAACAATACTAAATTATGAGATAACAACCTATTATACCAAATTGTATGCATACTCCTTAAATTAAATAAAACTGAAATCAAACATAATCCATCATTAGCCTGAACTTGTTCATAAAAATAATCTGAATTAAATATCTTAAAATCCTTTCTAATGCATAAAGAAAATCCTATAAACTAAACTTCAAATCCTTCTTCGCTCAGATCTGGATTTCCGTCAATCATTGAAGCGTCTACTTCATCCACTCCATGTATAGGTGTACTCCCTGGAATCTCAGATAATTGGTCAGTTTACCAAGTAAACCGGTATGGACCAGACATGATGAGGCTAATAGAAAAGGTCCATAACTCAAATTATCTCATAAAAATCAAACAATAACAGAGATATAGCATGTGACATAAAGAATAAATAAAGCAATAGAATGAAACTGAAACATAGCATTAAATCTAAATAAACATTATGGCTTGGGTCTCTACCCTAATTTCATGTGTGATTATTTTTAATTGTGCATTTAATGCTCATGAATCGACATACATAATAGACATGGTTATCTCTTTCTTAATCATTATCCTAATCTTCTCTGATCCTTCGATTAGTATCTACGTTAACCTTCACATAACTTCTCTTCAGTTAAGTAGTAAGCTTAAAATTAAAGACCTTCTCCATCCCTTCAGTCTTATCAATAATGCATGGATGCATAACTTTTATTACTTGTCATTCTTATTCATGTTAATTCCTCTAGCATAAGCCCAAAAGAATTCTATCATAATCATAGAAATATTTTATTTTCATGTGTCATGTCGTAAACGTATCTTTTCACTTTTATGAATGCCATGAATGTACATGCATAGAAAAACTTGAAATCAATCGATCATGTAATAGCTCTTTCACTTGTTTAGGCTTAACACATCATAAATATGTAATCTCTATCGATTCCTCCTTCTTTCATGTTGTGTAAATCAAACATCCTAGCTTGCATGAATTCTAAGCAATAAAACAATGATGAACATAAATAAACGTTTAAGCATGATGATTAAATGTATACAATATTTGAATAAAAATTCATTGCTTGCATCCTAGACAAATTCTGAAATTCCTAACCAATTCTGGATTCTAGATAGATTCTGGATTCCAAACAGGTTCTGGATAGATTCTTGATTCTAAACAGATTTTGGATTCTGGACAGATTCTGGATTCTGAACAGATTCTGGATTCTGCACAGATTTTCGTGATCAATCATAAAACCCCGTGTACCATCAAAAATTCGCGATTAAGCATAAAAATTTATCAATCTAATATGAAGGATATTCATTAAATGAAATAAACTCTAATTTCTATTTTATTTTGTGTTATCTACGTTTCCGATTAATCTCAACATAATTTTTCCATACCTCTAGTCTTCGCTTAAAATATTTATGTAACTTCTCTCCCTTGATCCAATCCGAAGCACCAATCCGAAAACCGGTCACGTCGTAGGCTCCTCTTGCGTTCTTCTAAGCCTTCAAACCAAAAACTCTAGGGTTCTTCCTCTAATTCTCCTTCTCTAGAATTTTCTCTCTAAGGTTATTAGGTAATAAGAGTTATAAAAAATTCTATAATTTAATCTCTATATTTATAATACTTTATGATTTCCTATTTTATTTTTAATTCTATTTAGAATGCTTTAAGGTTTCCTATTTAATATCTAACTCTATTTAGAATACTTTAAAGTTTCCTATTTAAGATCTAATTCTATTTAGAATGCTTTAAGGTTTCCTATTTAATATCTAACTCTATCTAGAATATTTTAAAGTTTCCTATTTAAGATCTAATCTTATTTAGAATTTCCTACATGGGTCTTAAGTGATTCTATGGGCCTTTAATTACTTAATGGGTTTTTAATTACTTAATGAGTCTTTAATTAGTTATTGGGTCTTTTATTACTTAATGGGCCTTTAATTACTTAATGGGTCTTTAGTTAATTTACGAACATATTTTAAAAGTCCATTAAACATTACTAAACGCACCCCAATTATTACTAACACATATTTAATGGCTTTTAGGGTATATTAATTAGATTAATTAATTATCATGAGTCATTATAAAATAAAGTACGCATTACATTTATACGTAACAATTAATTAATCAAGCTACTCATAATTACAAATCTAACAAATAATTAAGGACTAAATAACGAAAAATCTCAGTCGTTACATGAAGGAACGATTCAGTTTGGGTGGTAGTAGATCGACTGACAAAATTAGCACACTTTATTCCAGTCAGGACTACTTTTTCATCTACGCAAGTGGCATATATCTACATAAGGGAAATTATACGTTTACATGGAGTGCCAGCGAGTATTATTTCCGATAGAGATTTCAGGTTTACCTCACGTATGTGACAGAGTTTTCAGGATGGTATGGGATCAAGATTGGAGTATAGTTCAACTTTTCACCCTTAGACAAATGGTCAGACTGAGAGGTTGAATCAAATTTTAGAGGGCATGTTAAGAGCATGCGCGCTAGATTTTAAGGGAAGTTGGGATGATCACTTAGCATTAGCAGAGTTTTCGTACAACAACAGTTATCAAGCAACGATTCAAATGTCACCATATGAAGCACTTTACGGAAGGAGCTGTAGAACACCTTTATGCTGGGATGAGGTTGGAGTAAGAAACCTACTTGGACCACAGATTGTTGAAGACACGGCGACACAAGTGCAGCTAATCAGAGAACGTATGAAGACAGCTCAAAGCAGGCAAAAAAGTTACGCGGATAAAGAAATGAGAGATGCAGAATTTGCTAAGGGAGATTTAGTTTTTATCAAAATCTCACCTATCAAGGGCGTGATGAGATTTGGAAAGAGAGGAAAATTAAGTCTGAGGTATGTTGGACCTTTTGAAATATTGAAGAGGATTGGAGAGACGGCGTATCGGATTCAGTTGCCACCAAAGTTAGCCGGGATGCACAATGTTTTTCACATATCAATGTTGAAGAAGTATATCAAGGACTCTTCACATGTAATAGATTTGGAGCCATTGGAAATTGAGAAGGATATGACTATCATTGAGGAACCAATTTCAATTCTAGAAAGAGAAGAGAGGACACTGCGTAATAAGAAGATTCCATTGGTCTTAGTTAATTGGAAGCACCACTCACAAGAAGAATTTACTTGGGAGCGCAAAGATAATAAGAGGAAGGAATATTCACACCTTTTTACTTCAGGTATAATCTAATTTCGAGGACGAAATTTTCAATAAGAAGGGAAGAATGTAACAACTGAGATTTTTCGTTATTTAGTCTTTAATTATTTGCTAGATTTGTAATTATGAGTAGTTTGATTAATTAATTGTTACGCATAAATGTAATGCGTATTTTATTTTATAATGACTTATGATAATTAATTAATCTAATTAATATACCCTAAAAGTCATTAAATATGTGTTAGTAATAATTGGGGTGCGTTTAGTAATGTTTAATGGACTTTTAAAATATGTTAGTAAATTAACTAAAGACCCATTAAGTAGCTAAAGACCCATTAAGTAACTAAAGACTCATTAAGTAATAAAAGACCCAATAACTAATTAAAGACCCATTAAGTAATTAAAAACCCATTAAGTAATTAAAGGACCATAAAATCACTTAAGACCCATGTAGGAAATTATAAATAGAATTAGATCTTAAATAGGAAACTTTAAAGTATTCTAAATAGCGTTAAATATTAAATAGGAAACCTTAAAGCATTCTAAATAGAATTAGATCTTAAATAGGAAACTTTAAAATATTCTAAATAGAGTTAGATATTAAATAGGAAACCTTCAAGCATTCTAAATAGAATTAAAAATAAAATAGGAAATCATAAAGTATTATAAATATAGAGATTAAATTACAAAATTTTATATAACTCTTATTACCTAATAACCTTAGAGAGAAAGAGAGAAAATTCTAGAGAAAGAGGAGAATTAGAGGAAGAACCCTAGAGTTTTTGGTTTGAAGGCTTAGAAGAACGCAAGAGGAGCCTATGACGTGACCGGTTTTCGGATTAGTACTTCGGATTGGATCAAGGGAGAGAAGTTACATAAATATTTTACGCGAAGACTAGAGGTATGGAAAAATCATGTTGAGATTAATCGGAAACGTAGATAACACAAAATAAAATAGAAATTAGAGTTTATTTCATTTAATGAATATCCTTCATATTAGATTCATAAATTTTTATGCTTAATTGCGAGTTTTCGATGGTATACGGGGTTTTGTGATTGATCACAAAATCATGCGTAATCGAAATCTGTCGTAATCCGAAATGCTTGGAATCCGTAATTTGTCCGTAATCCGTAATCTGCTTGGAATCCGTAATCTATCCGTAATCCAAAATCATCCGTAATCCGTAATCACTGCAATTCGTAATCCGTAATCTATTTAGAACCAAGAATCGAATCCGTAATCTGCTTGGAATCAAGAATCATTCAAAATCCAAATAATTTGTTTGGAATCGTAATCCGAATTTGTTAGAATTTTTCAGAATTTTAATTTGACTAGGAGCAATGAATTTTTATTCAAATATTGTCTACATTTAATCATCATGCTTAAACATTTATTTATGTTCATCATTGTTTTATTGCTTAGAATTCATGCAAGCTAGGATGTTTGATTTACATAACATGAAAGAAGTAGGAATCGATAGAGATTACATATTTATGATGTGTTAAGCCTAAACAAGTGAAAGAGCTATTACATGATCGATTGATTTCAAGTTTTTCTATGCATGTACATTCATGGCATTCATAAAAGTGAAAAGATACGTTTACGACATGACACATGAAAATAAAATATTTCTATGAATTCTTTTGGGCTTATGCTAGAGGAATTAACATGAATAAGAATGACAAGTAATAAAAGTTATGCATCCATGCATTATTGATAAGACTGAAGGGATGGAGAAGGTCTTTAATTTTAAGCTTACTACTTAACTGAAGAGAAATTATGTGAAGGTTAACGTAGATACTAATCGAAGGATCAGAGAAGATTAGGATAATGATTAAGAAAGAGATAACCATGTCTATTATGTATGTCGATTCATGAGCATTAAATGCACAATTAAAAATAACCACACATGAAATTAGGGTAGAGACCCAAGCCATAATGTTTATTTAGATTTAATGCTATGTTTCAATTTCATTCTATTGCTTTACTTATTTTTTATGTCACATCTTATATCTCTGTTATTGTTTGATTTTTATGAGATGATTTGAGTTATGGACCTTTTCTATTAGCCTCATCATGTCTGGTCCATACCGGTTTACTTGGTAAACTGACCCATTATCTGGGATTCCAGGGAGTACAGCTATACATGGAGTGGAAGAAGTAGACGCTTCAATGATTGACGAAAATTCAAATCTGAGCGAAGAAGGATTTGAAGTTTAGTTTATAGGATTTTCTTTATGCATTAGAAAGGATTTTAAGATATTTAATTCAGATTGTTTTTATGAACAAGTTCATGCTAATGATGGATTATGTTTGATTTCAGTTTTATTTAATTTAAAGAGTATGCATACAATTTGGTATATTTAGTATTGTTCTCATGATGGTGTAAAAAGAAAATTTATGCGTACACTTTTAATTGTTGTTTTTTTTCGTTGCGTTTATATGCGGATCTTTATGGAATAATCGATTTATTTAAAATCATGGATATGTGACGTAGTGTGATGTCTCCAAGTGAGCGCATTGATCCGGTGTGTGAAATTGGAGACGTGACATATATTTTATATATATATACAAGGATCAAAATCTCGTTTTTTATACGTATCGGTTCCGGACGATACTCTCCGATTTTTTCCCAAAAAAAAAAAAAACAAAAAACAAAAAAAACATTAAAACCGATAATTTGAAATTATCGGACGATAATTTCAAATTATCGTCCGATACGAACGATACATTGAACGATACGAACGATACATTGAACAATAATTTGACTGTTTTTTCAGGGGGGCGATAAAAACCCATTGTATCGTATCGGTGAGGTCCAAAACCGATACGTATCGTCCGATACGTATCGGTATCGGACGATATTTTGATCCATGTATATATATATATATATATATTACTTACAAAGTGTTATTAACACCCCCAATTATACTAACACGGACACACTTACATTAGGTACACACACACACACCAACACTCCCCCTCAAGTTGGAGCATGTATGTCTATCATGCCCAACTTGGAGGTGATGTCAAAAAGTCTCTTTCAGCCAACACCTTTAGTGAGAATGTCGGAGATGCAGAAACTAACACATGCAAATGCTAGGGCTGAGATTAAGAGAAAATTTAATGCAGAATAATTAAAATACCAAATTCCTTAACAGTTTACCACAGAAAATACTAAGATATTCAATTAAATGATTTTAGGTCTAGCCCGAAACAGTGTTACTTTCGCGTACGTTCCCTATCAGATCTAAAAGATTAGGGTTCTTAGCGAACGACTAGATCTCTGACAATTTTAGGGTTTCGAACGAACTCGCAAGCGGGTTCTTTCGTTATCGTGCGAAAAGGCTAAGATTAGATTTAATGGCAAAATAGGTAGATTAGGATTAGATACTTACGTAACTCATAGATCAAAGAAGATAGAGGAGAAAAAGTTGGCCTCGCACCAAACCGCAGACAAGACGAAGAATCGCTCTTCGGTTGAGAGAATCACACCCTCACAGAAAACTCAAGCAAAGTTCTCAAAGTTGCAAAAGTAAAATTTCATTAGCCATAAATAATAAAGTTGTTTTTACAAGCCTTTAAATAGATAGAGCAAACCCTAACTCGAAATAAAAGAGTCCTACTCATCTTTTGGCGGGCATATCTCGCACGATCGATCGACCGATTGATTTTAGAATCGATCGATTGACTGAGAAATAATAAAATTCCCGAAGACATTGTCCACAATCAATCAATCAAAAATTTGTAATTGATCGATCGACTGAGAATAAAGTTTGCCCAAAAGACCTTGTCCTCTGTCCTCAATCGATCGATCGGATGTCTAGGATCGATCGATCGATTAAAACACTCATAAGCTCCGCGAAACTGTGCAGTTTTTCTTTTGGACCACTTTCATATTCTTCTTTCGCCTTCGACAGGTTACGGACAGCTGCTTGAATCAGATGTCCCCCTTAGTCGGCCAGTTGATCTTCAAAACGAACTTGTGATATTGTATGTCCTTTGATTCAACCTTCTCTCGATTGAAATGACAGTCAAAATCGATATGCTTTGTTCTTTCGTGATAGACCGGTTGGATGATAGGCAAAGTAACATGAACTCCTAAATCATAAAGGATATGTTTCAGCCACATGCCATAGCAAGAACCTTGAGACATAGCTCTATACTCCCCTTTTGCACTAGAGTTGGATACCACATGTTTCTTCAACCTCCATGTCACCAAATTCCCTCCAATGAATGTACAATATCCAGTGGTAAATCTCCTATCATCAAGAGATCCTACCCGATTTGCATCTGTAAATATCTTAACATCCAAGTGGCCATGATTATTGTACAAGAGTACTATATTAGGACTCCGTTTTTAAGTATCTGAGTATCCTATAAACAACATCAAGATGAGTATCCCTGGGTGAGTGAATAAACTGGCTCATGACACTTACAACATACGCCATATCAAGACGAGTCGTGGTGAGATAGATTAGTTTTCCAACTAATCTTTGATAATTTATAGGATCCTTGAGAGGTTCACCAGCCTCTCCATTCAACCTATGATTCTGCTCAATAGGGTTCACATCAGGCATGCATCCCAACAATACAGTATCAACAAGTAGATCTCTAGTATATTTTTTGTGACAATGCAATCCCTTTCTTGGACCTTGTGACGCGGGACAAATGCTAAATCCTTATATGCGAATTTGGGATTAACTTTTAGAATGAATTGAATAGCGAAAATATTTTAAATCATGCAACACATTAAAACTAATTCAATGAAATTAATAAAACAAGTTAGATTAATCAGTTTAGCGTCTGCATGCGTGAAAATTTTCCCGATCTAGAAAAACGGCTCCGATGAAAGAAAATATCGGATCTTGACTCCTCAGGGATTTCGAGATTTTGTTCTTTTATCAAAGGATATAGGGAAGATATTACCTAACAACAACTAGAAAAAGATAAAATAAAAGAATAGATTCCAAGGCCTCACACCAAGGATTTTCCGAAGCTTCACACTGCATTGTCGTCGACGCGCACCAAATCCTCAAAGTTTGAAGGATTCACTCCCTCGGCTGAAAACTCTTCACAAGCTCTCTAGGGTTTGCACAAAATCAACTCTCTTTCATTCAATAATCAACTCCCTAATTACATTGTTTAAAGACCTTATATAGGGGTCTTACAATAAAAGAAAACCCTAAAACAAATATTAACTAAAAGACAATTAAACCCCTAAAGTTTAAAGCTCGAGTTTAGAAGTTTAAAGCAACTAAAACAGCTCGGCGCGATTTCAATCGATCGAAATTGAAAATCGATTGATCGAAATTGAATTTCGTTTGATTGAAATTTCTATCACAATTTCAATCGCAATTTCGATCGATCGAAATTGAAAATCGTTCGATCAAAATTCTCATGTACATAAAATATCGCTCGATCGAAATTTTCGACCTCTTTTCCCAAATTGTCGTCTTTACGCCTAGTTCTGGTTTTCGCTCCGCTTCTTTTTGGCAAAAGAATCTGCTGCGACTCAAACCTACGGCTCTTGATCTTGGCGTCCCGCATCAATCTCCCCGAGTGGGAAAAACTCATCTCCGATGAGTTAGGGAATCAATGGATGGTATGCTCCGGAAGCTTCATTCGTGGATTACCTTTCCACGCTGTGAGATACTCATGATGTTTACCTTCATTGGCATAGAAGCTTGGAAATTCTATAACCTCCTCATTCAACCTTTTCTCATATTGCACAGGAATGGTACGGGATAGAAAATGGGACAATGAGGGTGGTTCGATTAGATGCTCAAGAAGGAATGGATCAAAGGGCGGGGTAGTGGGATCAAGAATAGGTATAAGATCTATTATGACAACTACCAGATGATTGCCCTTGTCTAAAAGAAGATCTAGACCTTCACCCTTACCTCTCTTCGAGATTGGGAAAGATTCCACATGCTCAGAACTATCAGGAATTATCACATAACTGTTAGTATCAAATTCATTAAATATATTCAATGTGTTAATCTGATCATGCGTATTTCCAATGCTCAATAAATTCAGATTGTTAATCCCATGCAAATCAGAATGATGATGTGATCCTACCAACTCTAATGACTCACTTGAGATGGACACATTATCAACACCATCCTCGGAAATGGGAATTCTCCTAATGCATCCTATGGCTCTAATCGAAACCTCACCTTCGTCATCACTTGGAGTGCTACATGGTTCGTACACTTCTTCGAGTATCTCATTGCTCTCTTTCTCAGTATGATCTTGAATGATCAAAGTTTGACCCTTACTAGGACATTGAGATGCAAAGTGACCAAAACCTTGGCATTTATAACATTGTTGCGGGGCACGCTTAAAACTCTCGACCATTGGTCCCTTTCCTTTGTCAACTTGGGGAATTATGGATTTTGAGATTTGACTGAAGGCATTATTTCCCTTTTCGATAGGGTTAGATTGAGGCTCAAATTTGGAAGGCTTAGATCGACCATGACTGGGGGTGTCGAGATACCGTTCTAATTCTTCGACCCTAGCAAAACATTCCTCGAGATCCGCAACGAGATAAGGAATGAGTTCCCTCTATAACTCTGGGCGAAGACCCATTCGAAATCGGGAGAGGGTAACTTTTACTAGCTCATCGATATCGACCTGGGTCATCAGGACTTCAAACCGATCAATGTACTCTGTGACTGGGGAGTCTTCTTAATGCAATGACTGCCACTAATCAAGAATGCGTTCATCATATGATACGGGAACGTATTTTTGGTGCAGTTGGACTTTCATTTCAACCCACGTGGAAATAGCACGAAGACCCTGGATTTGCCTACGACACTCCACTCCCAACCAATAAAGTCTGGCCTGACCCATAAGCTTGACTTTGGCAAATCTGACCTTGCGGTCTTCGGACATAGCATACCACTCAAAGTAGTTTTCCATGCTGGCGACCCATTCGAGAAAGACCTTGGGTTGTCTTTTCCCTTCAAAAGTAGGGGCCTCCATTTTCACAGATTTCATGACCCTCTCATCCAGATTGGTTTAGACCTCACGTCGGGGAGGAACATCTCTCCTACGATCACGGTTGTTGACCCTATTGTGATTCTCAGCGATGAGCTCATTGATCTCTTCGAAACGGGTCTCTAAAGCCTCATGTCGGGCTTGTTGATCAGCAATGTGCTCATCCATCCGGATTTGACTAGTGGTCACCCTAGATGCAAGATCTCTAATAAGGGCTTCTAAGCTACTAGTATCCATGATGGAATTATGCAAAATTTGATGGTGTAAGATAGATCTGAAATGGAAGAAATAAACCCTAAAATCTATATGAGAGAATCCTAAACTAAGACTTTGCTCTGATACCACTACTGACGCAGGACAAACGCTAAATCCTAATATGCGAATTTGGGATTAACTTTTAGAATGAATTGAATAGCGAAAATATTCTAAATCATGCAATACATTAAAACTAATTCAATGAAATTAATAAAACAAGTTAGATTAATCCGTTTAGCGTTTGCATGCATGAAAATTTTCCCGATCTAGAAAAATGGCTCCGATAAAGGAACTCGGAATTCGTTCTAGTTTAGGATATCAAGCGATAATTGCAATATCGGATCTTGACTCCTCGGGGATTTTGAGATTTTGTTCTTTTATCAAAGGATATAGGGAAGATATTACCTGACAACAACTAGATAAAGATAAAATAAAAGGATTGATTCCAAAGCTTCACACCAAGGATTTTTCGAAGCTTCACACCACGGCTGTACGTCGACTTCGCACCAAGTCGCACGAGAAACGATTGCTCACTCCTCAATGTTTGAAGGATTCACTCCCTCGGTTGAAAACTCTTCACAAGCTCTCTAGGGTTTGCACAAAAGCAACTCTCTTTCATTCAATAATCAACTCCCTAATTACATTGTTTAAAGACCTTATATAGGGGTCTTACAATAAAAGAAAACCCTAAAACGAATATTAACTAAAAGACAATTAAGCCCCTAAAGTTTAAAGCTCGAGTTTAGAAGTTTAAAGCAACTAAAACAGCTCGACGTGATTTCGATCGATCGAAATTGAAAATCGATTGATCGAAATTGAATTTCGTTCGATCGAAATTTTGATCACAATTTCGATCGCAATTTTGATCGATCGAAATTTAATTTCGTTCGATCGCAATTTCAATTGATCGAAATTGAAAATCGTTCGATCAAAATTCTCATGTACATAAAATATCGCCGTTGACATTCGATCGATCGAAATAGGGTTTCGATCGATCAAAATTTTCGACCTCTTTTCCCTAATTGTCGTCTTTACGCCTAGTTCTGGTTTGCGCTCTGCTTCTTCTTGGCTGGAGAATCTGTTGCGGCCCAAACCTACGGCTCTTGATCTTGGCGTCCCGCATCACCTTGCCACCTCAAAACCTAGAAAGTATTTTAGAGGACCCAAATCTTTAATTTCAGTTGACCCTAAGAAGGTGTTCTTTCAAACATACTTTTTCTTCACTATCATATCTTCTAATAGTGACTTCTTCGATATCCATAACTCATTAGGGCTTCACTAAAATTTTGAAACCAGACACATGGAGACTGCTTTAATCAATAGATGGACTTCTTGAGCTTGCACACTTTCCAAGTCTCCCTTGTTAACAAAGTCAGGTGGGAGTTTCATATAGACTTCCTCCTTTAAATCACCATGAAGGAATGCATTCTTCACATCCAACTGTGATTCCCTGTAGGCGGCTAAGGATAAAATGACTGATAGTATTTGATTTTGCAATTGAAGCAAATGTTTTTTGATAGTCGACTCTCTGTGTTTGTGTGAACCCTCTTGCAACTAGCCTTGCTTTGTATCTCTCAATGGTTCTATCAGGTCTATAGTTGACGGTGTAGACCCACTTGCAACCCCACTACTTTCTTTCAGGAGAAAGATCAACAACGTCTCATGTCTTGTTATGTTCTAATGCCAGCATTTCTTGTGCCATAGCCTTTGTCCATTCGGGTTGAGATAGGGATTGAGAAACGAAATTAGTTACAATAATAGAATCCAATAATGATATAAAACTTAAATGAGAGATAGATAAATCTATATAGGAAATGAATTCTTCGATAGGATGTCTAGTACCTTTACACTGAGCAATAGGAAGATCAATATCGGAGGAGGGATCTGTCTCTGGAGAAAGTTCATAGTCAGTGGCATGGGGTAGAGACTCTACTTGAGGCTTTTCTTGAACTTCTTAGACAACTTCATGAACAAGAGGTTTTCTAAACTTCTTTCTCACATATAATTTTCTCTAAGTGGTTTCCCACACTCATCAATTTCAACTTGGGATTGCTCTTCCACTACAACTCGTTAGTTTTTATCAAAAACTGTGAGACCTTCATTTTGACCTTCCCTCACATCAATGATGGGGATGATGGGAAGAATACCAGGGGTCTCTTCCATTCTCATTACACTCTCCCCCTGAAGAGGACATTGGAACCTCTCTTCTTGAATTTTTAAGAAGAGAGAGTAACAAAAAATGTAACATCCATACTCACGTACTGCTTTCTAGAAAGAGGATCATACACCTTGTACCCTTTCTGTGATAGAGGGTACCCAACAAAGATGCACCGAGCTGCTTTGGCACTCAACTTGTCACGATGAAGATTAGGAATTTGGGGAAAAACATAGGCAATCAAAGATTTTGGGGGGAATTGGAAAGAGAGGTTTGGAGGGGAACAACATGCTTTGAGAAGACTTTTCTTAGAGGACTAGTGTGGGCATTTTGTTAATGAGGAAACATGTAGTGAGCACCGCTTCACTCAACAAGTTTGTGGGAACATTTCTTTCAATCAATAATACGCTAGCAACTTCCAACAAGTGACGGTTTTTTCTCTCAGCAACTCCATTTTACTAAGGAATATATGGACATGATGTCTGCCACACAATACCATGCTACTGTAGATAAGATTGAAGAAGTCAAGAAGAGTATTCACCTCCATTATCAGACCTAAGGATTTTCAAAGATACATTAAATTGGTATTGAACGAGTTTATGGTATGTAGAGAAGATGGGCGCAACTTCATCTTTAGCCTTCGTCATGTATAGAGTGGTAAGATGGGTACAATCCTCAATGAAGGACACAAAATAGCGAAACCCAGAAACAGAGGTAACTGAGAATGTCCCCGCACATCTGAATGAACAATCTCAAATGGTGTATCACTTCTATTTCCACTAGAAGTATATGGAGCTTTTGTATGTTTTGCCATCTCACACAATTCACATTTGAAGGAGATGCTATCAACAATCTTGAATTTTTGTAGGAATACCATCTTCAACCTTTGTAAGGGAACATGACCACACCATGCATGCCACAACTCAACTTCCTCAACAGGAGTAGAAACAATAGCTACAAGCTTCTGAATACTCTGATCAACTCTATCCCTAGAGCCTTGAAAGATATACAGGCCTCTACTCACGAGACCATGACCAATCACCTTCCCTATTGACAAATCCTGAAAAACACAATGGGAAGGAAAATATGTGATTGCAATTTAGAGTTTTTGTAAGACTACTAACAGAAAGAAGATTGATAGATATTTTAGGAACATAAAAAGACAAAATCAAGGAAAGAGAACCAACATGAATAGTTCATTTACCACCAATAGGGATGAGGGGTCCATTAACAACTCGAATGTTACATTGGCTAGGCAAAGATGATAATGATTGGAACATTGAAGATGAACCTGTCACATGATCCATGGCCCCAGAGTCAACAATCCACAAGGTGTCGCGAGAGTTGGAGACATGGGCAGCTCGAATAGCACTCTCAACATCAAGGAGATTTAGTCAATTTTCCAACTCTATCACTGAGCATCTACCACCAATCACCACTCCCGAATCTTCCATAGTTGTGATACCACGACACCACACAAGGCTGCACAACTTCACTAACATAAGCCTGCACAGGCTTTTTCAACAAAAAAGTGTGTTCACAACAAATCAGCAACACGTGTTGATTCAGACATTACATCAAACATATGTCGCCGACAATTACAATCACCACAACTCTGACAACCAAATCAACACTCACTATAACCAAAAATAGAGAAAATAGAAATTATCGGCTGCAAGGACAAATTCTGGGCTCAAAACTAGTGTCACAACCCCCACCAGGATCTACAACTCCAACAAAAACTTCACAACTGCAGATATTGAATCTCTTCACAAAACTGCGTTGCACAACCCACTGCAATACCACCACTAACAGGCTGCAAACACTGTTTCTGCACACAAACCTGGCTTCCACAACCCACTGCAACAAAAAACAACCCCTACCAACAAAAGAGGAGAGAGAGAAAGAGGTGGACAATGGTGATTAACTGATTATGAACCAAATGAGCCTAAGAGCACACCAACAGAATTATCGTATCTAAATTATCATTTCCTGCATAAACATGGATGTTGAATCATTAAAATTACAAGTGCAACTAGTACAGAAAGAATTTTGAATCATATTTTAATATATGTTAACCACATATGGCATGGATACGGCTTTAAACAAATACCGACTATCGGAATGCATACAGAAATCATCTTGAAGTATCCAGGTAACTTACCCAAATGCCAAAATCTAGGCAAACTATGAGATAGAGAAGATGGCCAACCTCATTACTTCGTTCTTGCAAGATGTCAGTGTTTTCCAAATGATCATCAATTGGAACATGCCCTTCCACAGGACCTGATTGTTCTATCACAAAAAGAAAAGAAATCACATAAATTTATAAGCTCAAGGAAAAAAGTGGAGAACAAGACCATCAGCAACCTGCAAGAAAATTAAAAGCAAACGTCTAATTTTCAACTAATAAGACCCAAACTAATGAACCCGTAAGATATAAGAAAGCATAAGTTCCCTTGTAATGGCTAGAAAAGAGTGTGTATATAGTAGAACATGGATGTGTCTATTATGTATTGGTTGTATATTTTTCTTTTCTCTCCTATTTGATAATATGAAAGCTAGTGGGTCTATCTAACCCAACTAAATCTAATATCTTTATCTTCAACATCTAAACTTCAATAATGAGGATCCCTACACTTAATACCTTAAATCAGGGTAGTAGGTAAAAATTTACTAGAGATGCTTTAGAGGTACAAATCTCCTTGTCTATCTAGATGACATTATTCACACTAGAGATGACTCTTCATTTATCTGCCATGTGAAAAGGGAGAAAAGTTGTATCTTTGAAGTCAAAGATTTTGGTAGTTTAAAATAATTTTTGGGACTTGAAGTGGCTCAATCTAAAAAAGGGATTTTCTTCTCTCTCAGCGAAAGTACATCATAGATCCCCTCAGTGATACAGGCATGCTTGCCTGTAAGCCAGCTACATCTCCTATGGACCAGAAACTATCCCTTCATGAGTGAAGGTGAGCTTCTCCCCGATCCCTATGAGGATCAAAGTTCGGTGGGTCGCTTGATTATCTCTCTCACCAGACTGGATATTACATTTGTTGTTAGCCTAGTCAACTAGTTTATGCATGCCCCTAGCACTCCTCATCTTGCGATTGTCCACCGTAGTCTCTGGTACCTCAAAGCTAGTCCAAGTTGTGGTTTTTTATACCTATCACATGGTCACCTGAGTATTCTGGGATTCACTGATGCTAACTGGGATGGATCTGCCGCTAATCGTCACTCTACGTCTAGTTATTGTGGCTTTCTCAGAAAGAAGTAAAAAACACAGTAGTCTCTCGATCTAGGGCCGAGGCTGAGTATCGTGCAATTGCACATGGTACTTGCGAGATTTTATGGTTGCGCTCTCTTCTCTCTGAGTTAGGTTTTCCTACTATACCGCTTCATTGTGATAATGAAGTCACTGATACACTTGTTTCAGACTTTGTACTTCATGAAAGAACAAAACATATTGAAGTTCATATCCATTTTGTCCAAGAAGAGGTTTAGGTAATCCCTAGAGCTCATTGGTGTTTCATCCTCGCAGCAGCTGACAAACATATTGACTAAGGTTGTTTAGTACTTGTCGTGTCAATTTGGGCATGTTAGATTATCCATGCCCCATCTTGAGGGGGAGTGTTAGAGAATCAATGTCGTTGTAGTAAGATATACAATGTATGGTGTGTTGTTAGTAGCGTTGGATGTGTATTTGTTGCTTTGTTCACTTAATATAAATGTTAGTGAAGAACACTTTTCTCACAAAGCCTTCATCAATTATTCTCCTCTCTCTTCTCTATTCTCCAATCCTAAACTACCTACCAAAACCTAATACCACTAACTCAAACCCTAATAGCATTTATTCCACTTTAACAACTTGCACAAAACAGTTTGAACGAAATAAAAGTGTTTTAAACCATTTCTCTTTAAAATCTGGTACATTACTAACCCCATGTTGCCACGTCCCTTTGATCCGATGAAGCTCATACCTGAAATTTATGTAGGCGGATTTTGCGGAGTGACAGTGATTGTTCTTCACTAGATCCTAACAATGTGACTATACATGTTTTTTATTCCCTTTTTGCTCATGAATATTCTTTCTTGTTATTTTTTAAAAAGATGATTAGAAGCTGCAAAGAATTATCTTCATAATTGTAGCAAAACACTTACTAAGGAGAGTAAACTCAATTGTAGCCCGAACTCAAGAATAGATTCAACAAAAGATACCATACCTGATTGTAAAATTTCAAAATTACATATTCACATGCAAAATATTAGTGGAGTTTGTAGATCAAATAAATAAATAAATAATGAGTGCACCATCGCATAGGTCACCATCAAGAGGATGGAAATTGGAAGTTAATGAGAAATACCAAAATTGATCCAATTTTTGGAAAGATGAGATGAAACATTTAACGATGTGACCCATGACAATATGGGAACCACATACCCCCGAATCAAGGTAATCACTCCAATCATAGGCAAGTTACAAACTTAAATGTCAGATCCAGATATTCGAAGTTAAAGGTAACTTACAAACTTAGAAACTAGATCAGAGAATTGACGGCAGTTTCCAGAGATCTCCATATCAGCCGATGTAAAACAATACAGCACCTACAAATCCGCCACATAAATTCACAGCAAAACTTTTCTGGAAATCAATTTCCCTTAGTCTTGGTGTCAAACTTCTATTCCAAGCATCCTACTTAAAGTGGGTTCACTTATGCAAGACTATTAAAATGGCTGACAACTCCAATGAACCTCCTCCCAAACATACAATGTGTCCTTTCAAAATATTAAACGTATGTGAAACTGCTGATATAACTGATGACTCTAGTGAACCTCCTCCCAAGTATAAGACTCGTATTTTTAGAATATTAAATGTATCTCAAGTTGAAACAAAATATTGCACTTGCAAATATACGGTAAAGTACAAATAAGTATATATACATATTATCAAATTTATAAAGATTCCAGAATTTGGGAAGCGTTTCCAGCCAGTAGAGAACGGAATATTTGCTAATCAAATAGCATGATTAAAGAAAACCTAAAAATGATCGAACAATTCTCTGTGTGCAGGGATAAGCAATAATGCAGAATAAACCTCATCGAATAAATTACCTAGATCAATATGATAAATACAACATACCCAACTGGTTCCCACTAAAATGCCTGTTCTCCATACTCAGACTTCCAAGTCCTAGAGCTGTCCCTTGAGATACCGATACTTCCTGCGGTGTATCTTCCTGAAACATGTAAAGAACCTCATAATCATATATTATCAGTACCAAAGTCACCACAACCAGTCAAGGCTTGTCCCGACTGAAAAGGACAATTTTTATCCTTCCCTGGTAGAATCGCACATAAATTACCAAAAGGTGAAAAAGGTAGAATTGAAAGGAAGCAAAGATGTTTTGGAAGGAAGAAGGTTAGTTTAGTTAATTGAGATGAGGTTGCCTGACCAAAGAAAACCTATGAAGAATAAGAGAATTTGAAGAACAAGGTCAAATTTTTTAAGATTAAATGAGGAATAAGCACTTCGGTTTGAGCTAGTTAAAGCCAAACACGTGAAGCTAGGAGATTCTTTAGTTTGAGGGAGTGGCACCGGAGGTCGTGGAACATGTAAATCTCCTGCCTTGCTTCCCGCACAGGAGGGGGGGGGAGTGACCTGACAAATGCTTGTGAAAGGTTGGATAGAGTCAAGCGAGCATCAGGAGTGCTCACAAATGACGAAACTCGCAGAACAATTTAATGACTTGGTTAGACAATGCCCAGATAATAGGTTAACATGAAACGTGGGACATGAAGAACATCAATAAGGGAGAGATCAGCAAAAAGGGGAGCATTACTCATACTGGAAATCGGGGTACAAGAGCCATTAGCCAACCTTACCTGTCGCGATAATGTGTGAGGAGCCAACAATGAGAGTAAGTGAGGCTCATCAATCATATGATATGTGGCAACCGAGTCCATGATCCAAGTAGAGGAATGAGGATGATCTATGGCAGGGTATGACGATGAAGCAGAGGCACATGGTGGCCCGGTAGTGGAAGCCATCTGAGAAACAAGAAAGCTTCCCATGGAACTTGCAGATTCAGCATTCAAACTCCGCATCAAGCCAAAGCCCATCTTGAATTTCAACAAACCAAATCAACAAGCAGTATATTAAAGCATCACGAATCACAACTCGGCAGTTGTGGGAAAAGCATCCACAAATGATAGTCAATGTGGGAAAGACATCCTTAATGAGGACTGAGGGCAGAACAGTTGGAGATCCGTCAATTCAAATCATAGAAAGCAGCAATTACTAAAATTTTACCAATGACCAACAACCTCCATGGGTACAGAAACAACTAGAGCATCATAAATTCCTTCGAATTAAACCAAATGAGCATCAATAGGCGACACAATCATTCCAGTGATTTAATACCATAAAGATCAATCTATTTAAGTATCATGAATCACCCAAAAACAGATCTGAGGCACCATTAATATAGATACAACCCAGAAACTATAAAGAGAAAAAGGGGAAAATCAACGAAACTCTCCAATGAAAAATTTCAATGAACTAGTTGTTCGATAGAGTGAGAGTATACTTAAAAACGATTCAGCAGCACTAAAAATGAAACCCCCAGATCATCAGCGATTGATAGCAGTACACAGAAAACCGTGAAAGCCCTGTTTCACATGAAAAATGAAAAAACAACAAATGTCACGCCAAATGATTTCAGATCTAAAAAGCATTGAAGGGGGTAGACCAGGAGATTCTGGTCCAAACAATACACATTTTGACCTCCAATCCTGTCTTGAAAATCGAGAACCACAGGAAAACGTGATTCCCTAGAATGACAAAGAAATAGTCTATTCTCCAAAAATATCCATCAAACAGCCAAACAGCCTTTGCAAAAGAGATGCAAAAAGAGATTCTGGTTTAGATGGTGCACTTATTTTGGCAAATTGAGGTTTAAAAAATTGAAATGTCGACTTCAGCATGACATCATGCTGATGTCAGCAAAGGTTGATGATGTCAGCGAGGGATAGAATCAGGTTTGGTGGCTCTGATACCAACTTGATTTTCGGTATGTGATTAGGGTTGGGATTCCAGGGTTACGGTTGGGTTAGAGGAGAGAAGAAGAAGAAAGAGAAAGAGAGAGAGAGAGAGAGAGGCAAATGACCCAGTTAGGGTTGGAGTCCCTACTGGCCTTTATATTAAATCATAAAGACTAAAGCACCCTCATTTACATTATACGCACACCATACTATGTCTAACACACCACTAAACTATGTATACATATATACCTATATCCCAATAGATTACACCTTAAATACATGTGTTACTAAAGTTGAATAGAGATGAGAAAACAATTTCACACTTTATGAGATCTCCGGCAAAATCATGGAATTCAGAAAAAGAGGCCTCAAAATAAATGGCACATCTTCCCCTGATGGGTCTCATAAATCTATAATCCTACAAATATCAGTGATCTTGGAAGATTAAAGAAACACTCACTGGAATCTCAGATCGAACACCAGATACTTTTACTCCTAAAATCTTGGACAACTCACACTGAATCTGATTTTATGGTAAATTAGATCACCAAACAACTTGCACGCACGTATCTCATGAAGTCTTAACCATCACCATAGAACCATAGAATCAGGGATATATGCACCCAAAAAAAAGTAGCATCTCGCGAGATTGGACTTCCACAAGAGAATGTCACAGTTAAAGGAATAATCTTGCTGAGAAAGTCTCGTAAAGAGCGGTCTCATGAAAGGAATAAACATTATGGCGAAAACAGAGAAGAGAGAGAGAGAGAGAGAGAGAGAGACGATATTTTTTTAAGCTTTTAAATTGTCTTTGAGCTTTGAAAAAAGGCCTCCCAGAGAAGGAGAGAGAAAGACGATACAGAGAAGACAAAAGATGGGGTTTGAAATGCAACAAGCTTCAAAAATCCTGAAATCATCTTCGATACAGAATACCATACATACCTGGATCGGGAGACGAGAGACGAGCGGCTTTATCGGCAGGCTTTGGGCGAGAGAAAGAGAGAGTGGTAGAGAAGACGATAAAGTGGTTGCCCTCGATAAGACTTACACTTTTTGGGTTTTGGATTTTGAATCACGCCTGAGAGGCATTATTTCAAATCCTAGCACTTCAGGCTTTTTTTTTGGTATTTACAAATGATTAGAATTTGGGCAAATCCATATCCAACCTGTTAAATAACATCCCAAACGGTGAATTTGAAATCCCGCCATCTAAATTTAAATCACCCATCAAATGGTGTTCCCAAACGCATCCTTTAAAAAACAAAAAATCCTTTCTAATTGTATCTAAAACACTTGCCTCGTTTTGCGAGTTGCTATCAGATCCATCTGACATAACATTCATGTCCCTAAGAAATTTATTGAAGTTGTCATTCACGGGACTATCAATAGGACTAGAGGAATTTTCTGCCGGCAGTTTCTCTGAACTGGTATTGTTAACCACAGTGTTATCCCCTTCAAGCTGGGGACACTGCAACTTGCCATCGAAACCCAATCTCTTTCCATCAATTTTCCCAGGAGTAGGAACACCATTGGCACTCAAAGTCTGTGTGTCAACCTGATCAGTACAAAGTGGAGATGAAATAGCCCATCTGTCCACACTTCTCGCAGGAAAAGAACATTCACTAGATGATACATCAACAATAGGAGTAAATGAGAAAGGGTCCCTCAATGAACCCATCTGCGAAATGTGCCTTTGCAACATAGGCATCAAAGCAAAGGGACTCTTTGGTGGGGTTGGTGACATCTGTGGACATCTGGGGCTTCCAAAATTTTGTTGGTTCTTTACCGGTGTTTTGCCACTGATTGATTTCTTTATCGTTAGCTGCAAATCTGATAATACTTTTCTCGGCCTCGGCAATTTTTCCTGTGATGTCTTATAATTGTTCATTCCATGGACTCCATCCAAGTCAGGGAGGCACAGTTTGCCCAGGTTAATAAGTTTAATGTGCAAGTGTTCCTTCAACAAAGTATCCATTTCTCCTGCATCCAGATCTTTATGAGTAGACAGCAATACATTCAAAAGGTTGCCGACTCTGTTCTCCAACTCAGATATTGATCCTGCTTGCACAAAAATAATTCAGCATGTAAGGATTCATGGAACAGAACATGGATATCAGAGTAGATAAAGAATGCTTGTTCGAACAATGGTTATTAACCTTTTCCTTGGGTGACAGTTGTGAGTTCACTAGCAGCTGTTTCCATTTCCCGCAATGTGCCATGTTGGTCAGTATCTTTTGCAAGCATGCTACTATTGGACCCCAAACTAGGCATGTCGTTAGATACACTAGGAATGATAACTTCATTTTTTTCTTCTTGTGTGTATACGAAGGTCAACACATTATCAGAAGGCGCCGCTGGGCAGTAATGTTTATAACTAACAGTCTTCCTGGCATCAAAAGCACTTCGATTATTTAGAGATGGCAGCATTGAAAATGTGCATCAGTTATACATAGCAATGCAGGAATCAATAGAGAACCTTGATAAAACTGTTTCCTTAGTTTCCGCTATTGTTTAGATCTATCTTACTTAATCAATCGCTCTCCATATTGCGCATAGCGAATTGGTTCGGAGCAAACCAATTCGCCAGTCGATTCGGTCCAATTCGGCCTGATTGGGCGAATTTGAGTGATTATATATTAAAAATGATTTTAATAATAGGTGTACTTAAGGAGAATTGAGACAAGAACCTATAGCACGTTGTTCTTTTGTGGGCTGATATACATGGCACATGTTGTTTGAGGCCCGGGCCTATACATCCGGACATAGCCTTGAGGGATGAGTCCACATCAGCTAGGACGTTGTTCTGCCCATCACGAGGATCGGGCACCACGGAAACTTAGACAAGATTGATCAAGTACCACCTAAAAATTTGGGCATGATCCAATGCATAACCACTGTTGAAAATGTCGTCAAAGACGCCTAATATCAATGCACCAAGTCGGTAATCTTTGACCCATCAAACGGAGGGCAAAAAAGTACAAAAATAATTTATTTCTTTAAATCGCATGTCTCATGGCTGATCAACCCAAAACGGGTTTTATTTTGGGTTGATCATGCCACCTAGCATGTGATTTGGCATCCGGGTGTAGCCCTCTAGGGCTACGTCAGATTCATTTCCCCAATTGACGAGGACGCCACATACATGGACATCGGATTCGAACCACATCAGTTCTACCGGCGTCAGAAGAAACGTAGAGGAAGCCCGAGCACCGTAGCTTCAAAGGAGAAACGGAGGTTGAAACCGTCATCAGGATAACAGTACTACAACATGTTGTGAATAGTGCAACAGCACGCTGTTAACAGTGCTACAATGCGCTGTTCAACGGCATGTTGTGAACAGTGCAACAGCGTGCTGTTGGCGACATTCTGCCCCACGACAGAACTTCTAAATTTTACGAAACTGCCTTTTTCAGCGTTTTACTATTATTAGGACTCTTTAATTCAAGTTATTAAGTGGTTGCCTATATAAAGAAGCTTGTAAATACATTCTAATTTAGTTAATTGAATATTTTGAATGCTTTATGCTTGAATAGTCTTCTTCCCGAGAAGGGTTTGGTGTGAGACCAAGGGAGTAATTCTCATCCGGACATAGCCCTGAGGGATGAGTCGACATCAACTAGGTACCATGTAGCGCCCATCATGAGGATCGGACACCATGGAAACTTAGACAAGATTGATCAAGTACCACCTAAAAAATTTGGGCATGATCCAATGCATAACCACTGTTGAAAATGTCGTCAAGGACGCCTAATATTAATGCACCAAGTCGGTTATCTTTGACCCATCAAACGGAGGGCAAAAAAGTACAAAAATAATTTATTTCTTTAAATCGCATCTCACATGGCTGATCAACCCAAAACGGGTGTTGTTTTGGGTTGATCATGCCACCTGACATGTGATTTGGCATCCGGGTGTAACCCTCCAGGACTACATCGGGATTCATTTCCCCAATTAACGGGGATGCCACATACATGGATATTGGACTCGGACCACATCAGTTCTATCGGCATCGGAAGAAACATAGAGGAAGCCCGAGTACCGTAGCTTCAAAGGAAAAAATGAGGCTGAAACCGTCATCAGGAGAATAGTACCGCAGCATGTTGTGAATAGTGCAACAACACGCTATTAACAATGCAGCAACGCGCTGTTCAACAGCACGTTGTGAACAGTGCAACAGCATGTTGTTGGCGACATTCCGCCCCACGATAGAACTAAATTTTACGAAATTGCTTTTTTCAGCGTTTTACTATTATTAGGACTCTTTAATTCAAGTTATTAAGTGGTTGCCTATATAAAGAAGCTTGTAATACATTCTAATTTTAGTTAATTGAATATTCTTCTTCCCGAGATGGGTTTGGTGTGAAGCCAAGGGAGTAATTCACATCTATTCTCTTTTAATCTTTTATTATCTTTGTTATATATATTTTATCTGTCTTTCTCTTATAATCCATTACCCATATTGAATCCCTAATCCAAAACCCAAAACCTATTTCCATCAAAACCCTAGTTTTCATCTGAGCCATCAAACCTATCCAATCCTACAACCCTAGTTCGAACCCGTGAATCTACATCGGATCGAAAACGAACACCCAAGCCTGGAAAAGCTAAAGTCCTATCTCTAGGCCAGATCCCACCTCAAATCTAACGGGACTTGCGCATCGGATTGAATACCTTATTCAGATCTCGCGTGATTTACCTACCGGAATTCTATGAACCTGAAGGTATCTTGATAGTTTGGAGATTAATCTTGAATTAATTTTATTTAATTTCGGCAAATCGCATCAAAATCATATTCACGCATTTTAGGGTTCCCGTCCCGCGTCACCAATTCCCGTGTTGTTTTTTTTCATTAAAATGACAATGATACAATACTTCATATTAACTGAAAGAATGTAGCAACACATTGGAATATCAAAAGGAGAGTGTTCCAACACCCAGTTACATCGATCGCCTCCATTTTAGAAGAAATGAACAACGATAGACTAGTGGAAGAATGCAAAGACAACCACCAACGGATGCACGACATATGTGATAATATACCCGAGAATTCCCGGTCTACGACGTTGTTCTGTCATGGACTGATGGTGCTGAGTCTGCTCGATTGAAGTCTCTCCCCTTAATTTCTTTAACTCTTTTTCAGCATCTATAACCAAAACAACAAAGTAGGAATTAATGAAATACAAATTTTGCAAAGGACAACAACAAAGAGAAATTTGAAGAAAGAACTGTGGCTTACTTTCGAGCTTTTCGTAGGCCAAGAAGAACTCCACTGGGTCTTGCAGTTGATCAGTGCTCAAAGTAGGACCCACATTCGAAAAGGATTGACTGACCAAAGGCAATGTACAGAATTCTCTTTAACATTTTTTCCACAGTAAAAACTGATTACATTCATGAAATGAATGAGACCAAAAATATTACATACTATTCTACCTTGTACTGGGCTGAAAAGCAAACTGAGCCCGTTTACGGCCAAAGCCAGGTCTTCTTCGTTGGTAAGGGCCTGCACCATCTGACGCAGCATTTTTACCTCCATTTTCCAATGCCAGATCACATGGGATTTCATGATTTGAAAGTACTAGATGATTTTTCATGATTGCATCTGCCTGTTGTAGAAGCTCCTTTGAGTTTTCCAATGTCTGGACATACAGAGAACACAAATATTTTCATTTCTTCTGTGATCAACACATGGAACTACACAAATAATGAAAAATATTTATTTTTACTCTTGAAAATATTGGGAATTACTGCAGAAAAAACGTTTACAAACCAATCAAAACTGGTGAAGAATCACAATCAGATAATCAAACAATAAGATATATTACATTGTCAAAGATACCAAACAATTACTTCAAAAAAAGAAAAGGATAAGAATAAAATTTATTTTGTACTCTTAAAAGGTTAAATTTTTTTTACAGGGAAACATGCAACAAGATCTTGTTTATTCATCAACACCATCACGGACTTGTCCCATCACGCCAGAAGGTAGGTCTAGTCTGTCTGTGTGTGGGGGGAGGAGGGGAGGGGGGGGCGGGGGGGGGGAGAGAGAGATACACATGTTCTTTTTGTCAATAAACCACATATTATCAAAGGGAAAAGGTGATAAATCTCCAGAGTGCATGAATCAACCACGTACCACAAGCCTTGGATGGAAAGCCAATTATCCTCTTCCCTTGTGGAAGCAACAGGTCATGGGTTCTAATCCACATGCCTGCTCCCACCCTGTGTGCGGGTCTCCTCCCAGTGTGTTGCGCCAAAAACGGATCCTCTCTGCGTGCAAGTTTGCACAGGCACTACATCTGAGCTGTCTATGCCATATAGCATCCTCAAAAAAAGAAAGCCAAGAATGCCTCTTCAATTTTCTCTCTACTAGAAGAAGGAAAGAGAGTTTAGTATACACATTAGAGCATTTCTCTCTCGCTTAAAAAGTTGAGAAAGCAGGACTCTTTTCTCGCACATGAGGGGAAAGATGGTGATACTGCAGCTCTGACAGATGTCCAGGCAGTTCAGCAGTGTCGGACTGATGCACACTTTACAGCTAATTTCTACCAGACCAAACAGCAACATGGAATGGTCCCCAGACCAGTCCGACCGCCAGTCCTCTAGTTTTTAACAACACTGATATGACCCACACTCTCATCATGCAAGATAAATCTCATTAACTATATTTTGTCTTAGTTTTCGCATGTGGCACATGCACAAAAACAAACAAACATAATCATCATAATAATGAAGCAAAAAATAGATATAAATGAATACTCGAGAGTTCATAATACCCACTATGACACACAGAAGTCAAATAGCTGCAATAACTTTCATAAATATTTTCATGGGAGAAAAAAAGTCAAGTGAGCAAAAAGTTATGGCATCTAACAGCACAGATCCCCAACAGATGGTAGAATATATGCTAATACCCCTCACCAATGTCAAAGAGTGCACCTTTCTAGAGAATATACAATTATTAAGGTGTATCCTATGGTTTAGGAAAGGGTGAGGAGTGATTAGATTATTTAGAGATATTTTCGGATATTGATTAGATTCGTTAGCAGTGAGATGAGACTATTCAAGAGAAGTTATTCCTCCTAATGAAAATTAATAAGCCATTGTCAAAATATAGTTTTATAAGTTTCATCTTTCATCATGTTATTAGAGTCATGGCCGGCTCCGATCTTGCGATCAGGCAGGCCATGGTTTTGGGTTTTCCATTTGTTTAGTTTACCTTTTCCTTCCAATAAAAACCCTACACGCGACAGTATCAGCTGATACTATTTTTTAAACTTTTTTTATTTTATTCATAAAATAATAAATAATTCAATATCGATATTGGCCGATACGGTATCGGTCCAAAGATTTGACTGATACCTGATACCAACAGTGAGTTGATACCTTGATTCAAACCAAAGAGAGCAATCAAAAATCTAAATTCATGATCTTCAAAAAGCTAAATAATAGGACATATAACTCTTTCAATATATCACAGCTACACAATATCATATCCCTTAATCACCTCCCTGGACTTATGGTTACAACAAATGCCTGTGGATATCCCTTTAATTTTTAGTTTCTATCTTTGTATTGGCATCAGATTCAAATCCAAAACATCTTTTCTAAATCTAAGCTATTTTATGTTAACGAAGCCATTGTGAGAAAAGTATCTCACTACTACTCATTTGTTCCTTGTTCAAGGTAACTAGTCAAATCATGTACCATTCCTTTTTTTGACTTGTTTGCTAATGGGTTCATCGTCTTCATTCCTGATCAACAACATCACCAACCCCATACTGTTAAGTTGGATGAAACAAACTACCTTATTTGGAAAGATGACTTTGAATCCATCCTCATCAAACCCACACCACCTAAAACCATCACCACATTCAATAACACCAAGGCACATTGCGTTAAACTAACCAATATGTGGAGGGTAGCATCAATGCAACTCTCTCAAATAGGATCTCTGCCCAAACCCTTGGATCCAAAATTTCCCATTAAGTATGGGAGAACCTTAAAAACAATTTCTTTCAACAATAATTGGCTAGGAAGTCCTAACTTCGCAATCAACTACACCAGATACAAAAAGGATCCTCCATTGTTCGTGAGTAACATAAAAACTAAAATCTGTTGTCGACTCGTTTGTGGCAATAAATGAACCTGTGTCCAACTCTGATCTAGTTACCTATAGATTGAAGAACGCCTTCGATCTGGTCATCTGAATACAGCTCTTCATAACTACCATGGAGAATATTGAACTTTGTGCTCAGCTCTTAGCCACGAACATTGGCTCTTACAAGAATTTGCACAGCTATCCCCACCTATTATTAATGATGGGAACTCAACATTCTCCTTCTCTCAAATCAAGTCAGCCCCACAAATTAGAAATTCCATAACCGACCACTGAACAACAACAGCAAATCCTTCAATCTGAATAGTATTCAAACCCGGCAACAAGACACCACTCATCCCTTCAATGCGAACAAACAGAATAGTGGCAAGAATGACTACCAATCAGGGGACTCCGTTTCCCTCATTGCCAAATCTGGAATCGGTAGGATCCCACTATAGCCAATGCTTTCTTACTACAGTTCTCACAGCAGCAACCTCCCTCAAGCATTTGGAGAACTTCTGATGTAGGACAAACACTAAAACCCTATTTATGCAAATTTGAGAATTAATTTCATATGTAATTGAATAGCGAAAATATTCAAATTACCCAACCACATAAAATAATTTAAGAAATTTAATTAAGGCAATTGGTGTAAATCAATTTTAGTGCTCACATGCATTAAGCTTCCCGGTCTAGAAAAACAGCTTCGATGAGGGAACACGAGTTTCGGTCTAGCCTAGGGCACCAAGCAATAATTGCGGAATCGTCTCTTGACTCCTTTAGGGCTTGAAGAAATTGAAGGTCCGATGGATTTAATTAATTCAAAGGGAAATCAAAGAATATAGCAATAATAAAGTGTGAGAAAAGATCCCAGCAACTAAACAAATAGGAATTTTGGTATTTTGAGTTTTTATCAAAGAAATAAAAGGGAAATCATTCACCTGACAATAATTAAGAAAGTAAAAGGAAAATATAGGGTTCCAAGGCTTCATACCAAGGATATACGTCACCTTCGCACCAAGCGCACGATAAAACGAAGATTCAATCCTCGAGTTCTAAAAGATTCACTCTTTCGGATGAAAACTCTTCACAAGTTCTCTAGGGTTTGCACAAAAGCAAGCTCTCAATTTCATTAATCAATCAATTAAATTAAATATAAGACTTTACATGCCCATATATAGGCTAAGAAACTCTAAAAAATAAAACTCTTAATTCTAATCTAACAGTCATAATTAATTTCACCACTAATCCATTTTTTTGTTATGCGAGCACTTTTGAAGGATCAAACGATATCCGATTGACGCAAAATTAGACTTGTTGAAAGCTTATCAAAGTAGCTTTCCAACAAGACAAGAATTGCCCAATTCAGACATGTATTAAAAGAGTAATGACCAATTTTCCAATTGTTGCACATGACGAAATTAATGGTCAAATGTCACATATATGTGCATGACCCCTAATCCCGTTTTTTGTTACGCGAGCACATTTGAAGGGTCAAACGATATCCGATTGACCCAAAATTAGACTTGTTTGAAAGCTTATCGAAGTAGCTTTCCAGCAAGACAAGAATCGTCCAATTCAGACATGTGTTAAAAGAGTTATGACCAATTTTCCAATAGCTGCACTGAAAATAACGAAATTAATGGTCAAATGTCACATATATGTGCATGACCCTAAATAGTTTAAATAATTAAACTATACCTAAAGCAAATTAATAACAACGCAACCTAATTAAAGTATCAATTCGAAATTCGCTCGGGCGACTTTGGATGTCCCGGTCAACTTCATATATCTCCACAACAGATATGTAGACCCTATCATGATTAGTATCCTGCTCCATGGATTCCTAACTCACAAGCTAAGAGTCACTTGACCTTTGATCCATCCTTTCTACAACAATCCCAGAACTTCTGCGGTTCAAAACGAGTCAGTAGGTCCTTATTGATGATGGCAAGGGTTTCCAATCTCTAAAGTTGGTAACTTGTCCCTCCATACCAAGATGAGTTTCGCTAGATGATATTCTTTTTTCTTTGTAACCACAATTCCCCGAAATCTTCTCTTTGATCAATAATCTATGAAGGATAATAATTATTCTTTTGAATTCTTTTCTTGTGGTTATGCAATCAAAGTATCAAGGATATACGAACAGGGACCAGCCTTCTAGAAAGGATTGATCAACAACAATCTATACCACATTCAAATGTGTACTATGCAATCTCCAAATCAGAAGTAAGACATGCCTCTCTTTGGTGGAAAAACACCAGCTACAATTTGGCATCGTCATATTGGACATCTAGCACCTCTAAAGCTATCTACTTTGTGGTTTAATAAGCTTTTAGAATTTTAGGATTTCTTGGACATTAATAAAGTTTGTGAATCTTGCCAATGGAAAGAGTAGGAAATTACCATTTCATGCTTCTGACAGACAATCTTTAGCACTTATGCATTTAGTTCATTGGGTTTATTTGGGGCCCAATACCAGTGCCTTCTATTTCAGGCTCTCAATAGTAAATTTTGTTTGTTGAGGATTTCAGTAGATATAGTTGGATCTACCATTTGGTGCATACATCTGATAGTCAAAAATGTTGTCATCACTTTAAAATGTCTAGCTGAAAGGAAGAGCCAATATATCACATAAGTAAGATTTGCTTTAATGCTTCAAAGCGCAGTTCTTAAGAAGTATTGGCTCGAAGCCTTCACCACTGTTGTACACTACATCAATAAGCCTCCTTTGTCTATTCTTCACGGCATGACACTGCATGAGAAGTTGTTCAAAAGGCCACTTGACTATTTGCTCCTTTGCATATTTGGGTGTCGTATTTTGTATCATTGATCCTCCTGATCTGATAAATTAAGCCTGAAATCTTTACCATGCATCATTCCAGGCTACATTACAAGTCACAAAGGTTAGAGATGTTTGAAACCTCACTCCGGCCAGATTAATGTGTCTCATCATGTGATATTTGATGAGAATTCTTTTCCTTTTACAAACTAATACCTAAAGCTGCCCTGCCAACTAATCTTCGATTTTGCACTCTATATTGTTGCCGGTCTGACACCATGTCATATGGCTTCCACCACTATTCATGATGATCTTCCCATTGATAGCACTTCTGATGATACTTTCATGACCATGCACTCCAAAACTTTTGGAGCCTCTCCTTTTGGCAGTTGAACCACCTATATCACAAGCTCCCAAGCCTCCTGTTCCATCTTCTCATCACATTGTCATGAGAACTAAGGACGCAACCCTCAAACAAAAAAACTTACCTTACCACTGAACACCCGCCTTCAATTACCTTTCTTTCCACTTGCCAACCACCACCTAAACTGATTTCCTTTCAACAAGCCTCTAAGAATAGCAAGTTGGTGGCTGCTATGTCAGATATATATGATGCTCTACTTTCCAACAAAACATGGTCTTGTGCTCCTCGTCAACTGCATATGAATGTTGTTAGATGTCGCCGGGTGTATCAATCTAACATGAAGATTGGTCACTTGATTGATACAACTAGTCTCCAAGGGCTTTCATCAAAAAGCTAGCATCGTCTTCTCTAAGACCCTCACCTTGTTTTTAAACACACAATCATACACAAAGTAATTTTGGCTGCTCCTCCTATGGCTACTCTATTCAACAATTTGATGTTAAAACGCCTCCTTACATGGTCTTTCAACGAAAGAAGTCTACATGCAACAACTTCCTAGATTTATAGACAAACATAAATCCACTCATGTCTGTCACAAGCATAAGGCCATTTACAGCCTATGTCAAGGACCACGAGCTCGGTTTGACCAATTCTTACAATCTGAATTACGTCGCAATGCCGCCAATACGGTTGTCAAAGAACCAAGCCACCTCGAAAGCTCAACTTGGTTTGGCTCGGGTTAAAAAAATAGAGCTGACCTGGCTTGACTCAAGCTCGATCCGTTGACAGCCCTGACCAGCGACTGCCATATTGGTTTTGACCCTTCGACAGGCACTACAGTTCTTCTATACGTAGATGAAATTATCCTCACAGGTGACTCAATTGCTGTGCTATCTCAATTCACTACTCGATTACATAGCAACTTCGTTATGAAAGACCTCAGCAAACTTTATTTCTTCCTTTGTATTGAAGTCTGACATAATATTCTCATATAATTCTCAAGCAAATGTAGTGCAATGATGATCTCTTACCAAAAACGCACACGCTCGACTCCAAGCCCCCATATCGTCAAGGTCCAAGATGCCTGTTGTGGCCGGTTCTCCACTTAGTTATGCCACCAAGTAATGCAGTATCATTGGGACCTTATAGTATTAGACCATAACACGGGGAGACATCAGTTTTGATGCCAATTCATTCATGCCCCTACCACCATCCATTTCCAAGCTGCCAAATGCATTCTCTGTCATTTGAAAGGTACTTTCGGCACTGGCCTCAGACCCTCTCTCTACCTTTGTCGCTTACTTAGATATTCATTGGGTTGGGTGCCCCGACTATAGGCGCTCCACCACAGGTCACTATCATCCTTTTAGGCCACAATCTCAGCTAGTGGGCTTCCACGAAGCAACCTACCATATCGTGATCCATCATAGAAGAAGCTGAATACAAGGCTCTTGCTATGAATGCAAGTGAGTTATGCTGCCTATCTCGTCTCTAACATCAAACTTTGTCTACCAGTTACTGTTTTTTGTGGTAAAGTGACCGCTATCCACATGGCAGCTAATCCAATTTTTCACGCCTGAACCAAACACATCAAAGCAGACTACTACTTCGTACGTGATCTTGTAGCAACTGGCTTCATCCATGTTCGGTTTGTCTGCTCCGCCAAGCAACTGGCTGAAATATTCACCAAAAGCCTGCCAGATCCCCTGCCTTTAGTTTCCTTCTTCACAAACTGATGTCACCAAGTGGCGCGATGAAGATTGCATATCTTGCTAATTTGTGACGCCACCAGCACAAGAACGTATGGGAAAAGGAAGGCCAGTGAAGACCTGGAGAGAAGCGGGGAGAAGGGACATGAAAGATTGCAAAGTTAGAGAAAGCTTAGCACTGATCAGAAACAAGTGGAGAAATAGGATTCGTGAATACATAGAATAAGGCTATGATAATGATCTTGTTAATCTGTGTTGCTTTACTAAAAGATGAAAATATTGACTTCAACTACTCAAACTTCCAACAGATAAACTTTCTCAAAGCTTCATTTGCTTCAAATAAATCCTTCACATTTAAAATCGAAAAAAAAAACAATCGAAAACCCTAATTTATGATCTTCAAAAACGCCAAAGGTAGAAAATTTGAGTTCAACAACTCAAGGCTTTCTAAAATAATCAAAAATCGAACTAGAACAGATGTGGGCTGTAAAACATATTACCCAAAAAATATTACAAAAACTGGAAGACAAATTAAAAAGTGAAATTACCACCGATCTGCCTGCTGCTCCGACGCCACACCTTTAATCGAAAACCTAACGGTTCGAACGAGTAAAGAAAGTCTAGACGATCCGTGAAACGAATCTTGACGGCAAGGATTTTGAAGTTCGCTTATTATTATTAAGGCGGTTTTGCGTCGGAAACTCGGAATAATGAACTCAGGTTTACTATTTTCGGAGGCTGTGGTTCCCGCTTTGTTTGTCAAAGAAATTATGACGTCACGGTTTAAGACAGCAAGTTCCGTGAAGAGTTTGGTAAGCACGAACCTCGAGGTTAAGTTGGTTTACATTCCCCGCTAGGGTAGCTATGTTTCAGACCCATGGAATTACTGAAAGCGCCACTTCCGAAACCCACTCGAACTCATTGACTGCATGGAATCGGGGATACCTTTTTTCATCTAAATCATTCACAAAATGGATAATGAGACTATAAATGAACCATAAAAAGGTCAATTATTTATTTTATATGTCACAGATCTCAAAAAATGACCCTAAAATCATATAATATACACGTATTTTTTGAGTTTGTGCCATATAGAACACAGTTACCGTCTCAAGGTAAGATCATGATTTCAATATCTATGAAAAAATGGGGTATAAAATGATCTCCATAGTCTAATTCCAGGGAGTAGGCGCAAACAAAGGTACCCTTCCAGCTACACTATTTTTTCAAGGGTATTCGCCCCCTACAAAATTACTTATGACAGATCTCTTACACAAAGGATAGTACCGTTAGATGGTCCATTTTTTATTCCACATAGCATTGCAAACGGCTCTCAAATCACATTTGAGAAATTGACGGTCTAATGGCACCCCATGGTCTAAATATCCATTATGTGGACGATTGAAGTGGAAAATAATCCCCACCATATGATTCAAAACTGTCTACAATAGTCTCACATCAGATAGGGAAAAGTCTTGACCCTGAGCTATATGTGATTGCGGACACTATATGGCATGACGCATTTTGGGTGGAGATGGCAAATGTAACGTCCATACCAAAAATAAAATCGAGGCGGGGACCTAAGCCCAGAACCAGATAATATTGTGACATGCGGGTCTAGGTCATCACACAATCAATGATTGTGAGACATAGGCACCCACACTAATCTGATAAGTGTGAGTAGAGGTACCCTTTCCAGCTATGCTATTCTTTTCAAAGGGAGGAACTATTTGCACATGAGATTTGTGCCGCCATCGCACATAGTTAAAAAAGAAAGACTATATATTTAGGGACCAGTGGCCCATGGTCTAAAGACCCATTGCGTAGGCGAATGAGGTAGAAAATAATCTGTCACGACCCGAAATTCTACCCCATCCCGAGGGCCTAGAATTTCGAGTTATGACCCGCACATATCTCGGATATGCTAAGCGGACATACACCTAATCAGAGTTCTCGCGCAATAATGGTTCCACGAAATCCGTGAAAGCCAACACATAAAGGTGGAAATAAAAGCAGTCATAAATAATGAATAAATGCGATAGAATCAACAAATCTACCAATAAAACATAATTTGAAGTTGGAGACAAATCCGATAAAGGAAATCATAAAATTAATGATAATAATAGAGATCCAATCTACTACCAAGTCTGCAGCGATCAATATCCAGCACTCGGATCGAAATCAGCACCGTAGCCCTCCTGGTACTCAACACTTGCGGGATCAATGAAATCAGCGTCAGCCGGATCTGGATGACCGACGTCTACTCCACTAGCGTAATCACCTGCAACTGTTAGATTATCGTGGGATTAGTTTACTCAGTCACGTAAACTCAGTGGGATACACCACCAATCCACCCCATACTACTCAGGTGCATTGTGGGTGCATCTTGTGAGTGATAAATATAATATGTCAAAGCAGATAGCAAAAGAATGACAAAATCACATGCATATTGTAAAGCTCATATCATAAATGCCAGACTATGATCTAGACACTCATATCCTAACGTACCTTACCATATCTCATAACATATCCTACCATGTCTTATTATTATTCTCGCATGCAGACATCGCATGAGCGTAACTAACATACTCGCGAAATCCTAAAGCGCACAGAGTCATTTGCTCGAGCTACCATGGGAGGGTCAACATAGTATCATACCACCATATCATAACGCCCTCGTGTCATACTCATACTCCACCATTCAGCCAATGGGGAGACATAATGGCCAAACTCACTCATAACACACTCATACTCATAATCTCTCCCAGAGATCCGTCTTGGCTGAAAGACGTTGTTGCCCTTACGGTGGCTACGCAAGGAGCAGACGTCTGAGACTTAAGTTCTTTATCTTTTCTTTGGCCTACGTGATGTCTTATTATCGTACTCGTATCATAGCTTATCTTATCTCATACTCATATCTTATCATACTCTTATACTTAATCCTAGGACAAACTATAGTGGGACAACTTTCCTAATTCACGCTTCCCAAGAAAAAGGTTCCGTAGTAACATGGATTACTTCGTGTGATAGCCCATACTATCATAGAAGCGTTGCATCCGTACATGGACGCCAATATTCTGAGTTTCACGTGATCGTAAAAGAAACTTCACCACAGGCAAAGCCTATGGTCGAACCTCATAACTTAACTCATAACTCATACTATCATATTATATGCCACCGTATACGAGGTTACACTGAATTCACACTCACCCGACTCGTCATGGGTCCCATTCCACCATGAGTTGTAAGGCATGTGAATACGGTGTATTTCTCGCTTCGATACCATCTCAGCGAATCACCACGCCCAAGCATAGGCATGATCTCATACACTCTCGTACTCATGATCTAACATATCCTAACTCGTATAAATTGATTAAATTACAAATACAAAAGTATCACACATACAGAATGATTTACACTTAGATTTTGGTTATATTTATGTTTATATTTATTTACATACCACACCAATATAATTATAGAATATGGTTATAAGTATGATTTTGATAATCGTAAAGGTCAGAGTTCGGTTTCATAAAGACATCGAAGTTCTAACACTTTATGTTATCGAAGTAGTCGCGTTGAAGCGATAAAAGCAAAACTTTTATATATTATTATTTATCATTATTAAATGTCCAAATTAAATATTATTATTTTTAAAGTTAAGTACATCACGACCATCAATCGCAAAGTGCAAGTGCACTAAATTTTTTTGGTCGTGTAAAAATGAAATTTTGGTGTGAATCAGGTCGTCTATTCGGATGAGAATCGATCGATTGAAAAAAATGAAAATCGATAGATCAGATTTAATAAGGTGTAAGTTGTCGTTTGGCTCATGATTGATTGGTCGATTTTAATAGGTCAATCCATCGATAAAAAGGAAACTAATTGGGCTCTGACATGGGATACTACTACTCATATATCTTATAAGATAATTTTATAATATTAAAATAAGATAGTAACCAAGTACATTTATTTTATATGATAATAAAATATAAGTATATAATATTTATTAATTTTATATTACTATCTAAAATCACTTTCTCTTTAAATATATCATAATATATTATAAAAGATATTTTAATTAATTTAATACCATCCTATGAAATGAAATCAGATGGGCTGATCTAAATCAGATGGGCCAAAGTCCAACATCGAATGGGTCAAAGTCCAACATCAGATGGATCACGATCCACGTCAGATGGGTCAAGATCCAACATCAAATGGGTCAAGGTCCGACATCAGATGGGTCATGGACCAACACCAGATCGGTCGCAGTCCAACATCAGATGGGTCACGGTCCAACATAAGATGGGTCACAGACCTCCAACATCAGAATCCCACGTGGCAACCTAAGTATGAAGTTGTCTAACGCTTAAGTTGCTTATTTAATGCTAATTCATCCTCTCTATCGACCATATATATATATATATATATATATATATATATATATATATTACCTCCCATGGGAGAAAATTCAAACTCCATCGTTGGGCATTATAAGGTGATCCCGTGGTAGGCTCTCTAGTTTTAGAGTCAATACTCAATTGAGACCTCATGATATTAATAATAATATTACTTATTAAAATTTGATCACGCCTACATGACTTATATCGTTTGAAAATTATAGCCTTGGGAAATAATTATATATGTATATATTTTTTTGTTTTGATAAGTAACCGCAAGATTTATTGTTGTTTGCTAATATAAATGTAGTCACTTCTTGATTTTTATTGTATAGAGTCTTATGTTAAAATAATCTATGTAATATCTCTTTCCTTAAAACAAAGTCTTAGATACTACATGGGACCTTTTGTAAACGCTGGACTTGGAAATATGTTTAAAATAGGTCATGGGTCTATATATATATAGAAATGCTTAGTTTCTAGAAAATATAAAATATTATAAAAATTTTAAAGAAATTATAGGTTTAAATCATGGTTGCGTAGATTTTTAGTTTGAACTCAGATTCACGATTTTATAATGTCCATAAAATGTCTTTTACTAGAGGGATGATGGAATAGAGTATTAATCATTTGTGTTATTTTTAATTGTTAAAATAACAAAGTATAAAAAAAATAATAACATTAACAATTAGGAAAATAATTATGACTAAATTACAAGCAATCACATCTAGGGCAAAATCAATAAAATTAGACTATAAGCAATCACATTTAGGGCAAAATAAATAGGACTAGAATATAAGCAATCACATCTAGGGCAAAATCAATAAGATTAGATTATAAGCAATCACATTTAGGGCAAAATAAATAGGACTAGATTATAAGCAATCACATCTAGGGCAAAATCAATAAGATTAGATTATAAGCAATCATATTTATGCTAACCACTTTACTCATTTTAAAATAATATTATAAAGAGTGAAATAAAGTTTATTTTATTTAGTCCGTCGATACGCGATCGAACGTATCCTACGCGACGGGATCTGAGAAGAATGAGATGGATGGATGGGTACCCACCTCTTGAAGCGTGACCGACTAGGGTGGCCAGAGAAGAAGATGGAGTGACGACTAGGGTTTTTAAGAAGAATTCTTATAATAATGATTTAGGGTTCTCCGTAACTTTCTTATTTATAATATATGGGCATTAATTCAGTGCTTACGTAGCAAGGTTTGATCCTTAGACCTCTTATCTATATCCAAAGCCTTTCAACCATTAATTCAGTGCTTACGTAGCAAGGTTTGATCCTTAGACCTCTTATCTATATCCAAAGCCTTTCAACCACTATGCTACAACACAACTTGTGTCAAATAAAGATAATTTTAAATATAATACCTCTTTAAAATCAAAATGTGTATTTTCTCAACTAGGGTAGGTTCTGGTGTAGAGCACTAACACCATGCAAGGTATAAAACACAATCTAACACCAATAAAATAAAGTTCAAAAATTCGGGTTGTTACATAATCTCCATCAATTGATTCAAAACATTCAATGCTTGTGATATGGAGGCACCCACACTAATCCAGTTGGTGCGAATAGAGGTACCATTTCCCGCCGGTTGTTCTCTTCTAAGGGATAAACTGATTGCACATGAGATTTATACCGTTGTACATACTTTAATAATAATTTATATTATAGGAACCAGGGACACTTGAAAAACCATGAAGGACTTGATATTTTAGTGACTAGGGCTACTTGAAAAACCATCTAAGCCGTCTCATTTTGAAGGCTATGATGTAGACATCTTTGGTGACAAAGGACAAATATCGACATGAAGAACAATCAGTGTCATCATCTTTGGTGGCAAAGGACAAATATCGACATGAAGAACAATCGGTGTCATCTGATTCAACACAACTAACTATTACATTAGATGATAGGATTTGACTATCTTGAATCAAATGATAGAGATCATTGGCACCAATTATCCTTACTTTATGGCCTTCAAATCAAAGACCTTCGATTTTTTAAGTTGCACAAGCCTCAAAAGTACAAAATCTTCTTTTCAAGTAAAATAACATAAAGGATATCATTATTTAAACCCTATAAAACTGTCATCTAATCCTATCTCGTCTAATCGGTATGCATTGATCAATTGAATCAAGCGACAAAGATCATTTTTCGCCCCAATCTTTCACACAATAAACCTTGAGATCATGGATATTATCATCAAATGATCAAATATATTTAATGTGACATACATCCCAAAAAGTGATCCTAAAATTATATTTGAGAGTGATGTGTTTCACGTGGAATAAAAAACGATAGTCTAATGGGATACCCATGATCTCCATTTTTGTTATGTGAATGATTGGGATGGACAATTATCATCATTTGTTTCAAATGCAATCAATGAATTCAGGTTGGAAGAGACGGGTGAGGCTGCAGGGTCATGGGGTATACCTAAAACCAAGGTATAAAAAATCGGCCGATACCGATACGTATCACAGATACGTATTGATTTTTTGGCAAATCGATACGTATCGGTCCTTCAACTCGGTATCGGTATCAGTATCGGTTTGATGTAAATTTTTTTTTTTAAGTGCTAATACGTATCGGTATTAGTCGATTGGTATCAATCCTCTACGGACCGATACCCGATATCGATACCAAGTTTGTTACCTTGGCTAAAACAAATCTCATTTTGCAAGTAGTTGCTCCTGCTCCCTTTTTCGAAAGTTGGCCACACCGCTATGGATGGAGGGAGACACCATAGTCACCAAATTCTCCAAAAACTTGAATATTTCGTGAATTTAAGGTTCTACAAATTAGTCATGAAGTATTCCCCAATTTTTTAAAATTTCATGTGTTTTTTTGAAAGCTTTTGAAATTTATGCATAGCTTGTGAATAATTCACTATTTTTTTCAATAAATCATCTAGTATATATATATATATATGGGAAGAGCCGGTTCCACACATCCTCCATGGGAGGATGCTCAAGCGTCCTCCAAGATCTCGTGGAGATCAATGCAGCATTCAAAACACTATTTGGGTGCAATGGGGAGCATAAGGGAACGACTTAGATCAATTTTCTAAAAAAAGGTTTTCAAAATTTTCTTTTTAAGACCTCTGTCAAAGTTTGACTAATTTTAATGGTTTAAATTTCAAGGCTCAAAAAATACCTAGTGGAGATGAGTTTCATAAATTTTTTTCGGCTATGTATGATCTAAGCAATGCACCAATGCTCTGTGTGCGATCAATTTGGTGGCATGCTGCCAATTAGAGGTTCTCCCCAATCTTGGAGGATGCTTGAGGGGTTTTCACCCGTCATTAAGTTACCTTTATCTACATCAGCATTTCAGCTCACTGTCGTTAGAAAGCACCCACCCAAATAAAGTGATATTTCTAAGCATGTTGCAACCCGGATAAATTCGGGCCGGACTTGGGTTGAGTGTTGCAACATTCGGCCCACACCCGGCCCAAATATTTTATATATATATATATATATATATATATATATATATATATATATATATATATATATATATATATATATATATATATTATACTTATCTTTTTAAAATTATAGTTTTTTTATATAATTAAATATGATTTACTTAAATGCCCAAGATTAAATCATTGAACGGTTTAAACTTGAGGCATTTAAGTCAAAAGCGCAATAACCTTGTGCATATATTTTTTTGTTCGACAAATTGGTTGACTTAATTTATTTTCAAGCAACCGTTGCATAGCTTTTTAGCCACACAACTTGAATGACTTATTAATAGATTTTCAAGCAACCGCTGTCCGTTATAACCATTTGCAACAAATTAAAATAAAATATTTGAATAAAATCATGTACTTGAGCCTCTATAATGGTAATATAATTATTTAATTAAATTTTTAACCTTCTTCAAACTTTTATTAGAAAAAAAAAGTAACCCAACCCAATTTTATTAGAAAAAACAGCCCCAAAAAATAGTCTAACCAAATTTTATTAAAAAAAAAACAGTCGAAAAAACAACCAAGCCTGGCCCGGCCCGGTAGGGGCCGAGCTTGGGCTGAGTACATCGTAGCCCGAGTTAGGGCCAGGCTGAAAATTTTGGGAACCCGGCCCGGGTAGGTTAGGGCCGAATTGAACCCCAACCCGACCCTAATCCAGCCCATTGAGAGCCCTACGCTTGAGCGTCCTCCAATGGAGGACAAACACATTTTCCTATATATATATATATATATATATATATATATATATATATATATATATATATATATATATATATATATATATATATTTTTTATTTTTTTTCCTAACGTTTCCCTGAACTTGCTAAATTTTTCTCATTTTTTTTTCGAATTTTAATCTTGCCGAATTATTCCCGAACCCTGACTGGGTGACAATGGAAGAAAGAAACAACTAAAATTATAGGACCCGGCACTCCCAACCACCATTGAAACACCAAATAGTATCTAAATGATCTTACACTATCAATGGTTTAAAATGTGGGTGATCCGTACCGTCAAAGTGACAGATCATAGATTGAAATGCAACTGGCCCCAAAATGGTGCTTTGAGGGAGATTTAAACCATCCAATCTGCTGACTATAATATTAATTGTTGTTTTTAGTTTTGTTAGCTAATATTAAAGTTTATCAACCGATTGGTTCACATCCATTTATAGGCATGTTCTTTGGCTTGAGATATGCTTTAAAGATGGATCAATGTTTGGACAATTTAAAACAATTTAAATTGGTCTCGATGTGCATAATAATAAATGACACTTCAATGGTTTGAGATAGAAGTCTAATTTTTAATGGTGTAAGATCATTTGAACACTATTTTGGTGTTTGAATGTCAACCAGGAGCCATTATCAAGGGTTGTACAGGAAGCAGCCTTCCGTTTCAGAAGTGCTTTTGAGAGGACCCAACTGCTTCTCAAATATGAAAAGTGCTTTTGGGAAAAGAGTTGCCAAAATAGCACTCAAATTGGCTAGCTATCAGCCTATAACATCTCCAAGCGTGGAGCAGCAACAACATGTTGTCTACCTACCAGTTATAAACTGGAAAGTACATCGATTCATCTTGAAAATATCTGAATTCCATATCATGAACAAAATCATTTACTAGATTTGGCTGATGAAAAATCACCATGAGTTAATATGATCTACTAGATTTCTTTAAAAATATATCTATAAACAAGTCGGCTAAAATACTGTGTTTTAGAAAAAATCAAGGGATATTGTTTATATTTCATTATGAGCAGTGTTACCGCCACCCATTTTTGCTGCTTCCACACTACTCAAACGGTGGAAACAATGTTGACTGCTTTCAATCAGATAATGGAGATTAATTTTGATCCAAACCTTCTACAGAGTAGTTAACATGCTCACACTTGAGAGTGAACAGGTCTGTTGCCCTGTACCAACTCAAAAATATTTTCTTATATTCTCTGTATTCTTATATTTTAGGGAAAATTAGAAAAGCAAACCTTAAAAAATTAACTTTTTAGCAAAAAAGTTCAGAACTTAAATGTTTTAAAAAAATAATGTTTTCACAGTTTTTTAAAGTTCAGAGATCCATGAGATCTCAAATCCTCATAAAAAACAATGTTTTCACTGATCATAGAACTTCAAAAAATCTTGAAAGCATTATTTTTTTAAAACGTTTAAGTTCTGGAATTTTTTTGCTAAAACATTTATTTTTTTAAGATTGTAAAATAAAATGCGATATATGTTTAGCCTTTAAAATAATTGGCACTTTAGAAAAACAACCTTAAAAAAATAATGCATTCCATTTTTAAAGGTTAAACATATGTGGCATTCCATTTTCCTACAAGCTTTGAGTATCGATTAACCAAACTGTTTCCAATCAACAAACATTTTTCGATCTTGTTTTATTAAAAATAATGCATAGACAAAAATTCTCATATCTCCCTTTTGTATATAGGAATTGACAAAGCACGCCTATCTTAAACAAAGGGTGGTTCTCTGTTCTAGGAAAGAGAAGACAAATCTTGTTTAAAAAGAAAACAAGAGAAGGACAAAATAAGGTATAATTCATATGGCAATCCTTAATGCTGCAGAGTCCTTCTGGATCGCTTGCGATAGGTTCAAGTCGAAGAGTTCACACCTGATTGGCATTTCCATGCCATAAAAGGGATTTTCCAAAATGTAAATAAGTAAATAATTCGTAGGTGTATCTCCGAAGACCTTCCAATGTGCGGCATTAATTCCAGGCGCTCAAACAACAAAGAACTTTGTTCCTGTAAAGAACATGAAGTAGCATCTCAAACATTAAATTTAGCAATACAGCAGGGATATCTCTATTTGCGCCCACTACCTTACTAGTGGGCACCTACGCTAAAACTCGTTGACCGCCTTAAATCAGACGATCGTGATCAATTTTCATTCCGATCTTCGGTACAATTGATCTTGCGATGATGGGCGTGACATCAAATGGTTAAGTTTCTAATTCCACCTTGCACAAATTCCAAAACTTGGCCCTAACATCACACTTGAGTTTGATGTGTGCCATCTGATTTGAGGGTCATGTTTTGGAATCTGTGTAATGTGGAATCAGAAACTTGACCGCCTGATGGCACGCCGCCCATGGTCTCAAGATTCATTATGTAGAAGATTGTGATGAAAAACGAAATCTATCGTGATTCATCGCAATCAATGGTCCTTAGCATAACTTGAGTCCAAAATACACCCACTTACATGTTTTTAAGCGATTCTGATGCCTAACTTGGTTTCCGCTAAACTAGAATTTGGATGGATTCTTGCTAAAAGGCAAAGAGTAATCCTCGATAAATATATAACCAAAACGAGAATAATCATCAGTGAAGATAATAAAATACTTTTGACCACCAATAACAGGAATTGGAAACAGTCCACAAATATCAGTGTAGACTATTTGTAGCAAACTCGTGCTCCTGATAGCTCATTTCTTTGTGAGTTTTCCTTTAACGCAATCAACACAAGTATTAAAATCAGAGAAATCGAGCGCATCGATTATATCATCTTTAATTAACCTCTCCATTCTATCCTTAGGTATATGGCCTAAACGTTTATGCCATAAAATTGAGGAGTTTTCGATTGCTCATTTTCGTTTCTTACTAATTTTATCATCCACATGCATAGAAACTAAAGATTGGGCGTAAGATGAATCCAAGTTTAACTGATAAAGATTGCCCACTAATAAGCCACCACCCACAATATCATAATCAAATAATAGAGTAAAAATATTATGTCCAAATTTAAATTCAAAACCTAATTAATCCAATTTAGAAATTAAGATAAGGTTTATAGTGATACTTGGAATGTAAATAGTATCAACTAAATCCAAAATGAAACCACTATCTAAAATAAGACGGAGAGTCTCAATAGCTTTCACATTTGCTTCTACTCAATTTCTGAGTTTAATGGTTCGTTCGCTTTTACTTAGCTTCTTGTTTGATCGAAATTCATATATTGAATTACTTATGTGAATAGTTGCACCAGAATCTATCCACCAAGTATTGCGTGGAGCATCAACATAAGGTGATTCAAAACATATAAAGACTAGGTCATTATCTTTCTTAACTAGCCAATCTCTGTATTTCTGTCAATTTTTCTTGATGTGTCCATTTTTCCTACAGAAGTGACACTTGATGTTAGAAGTAGATCCGCTAGCTTCTCCTTGTTTGGTTTTCGGTGAAGAAGTTTTCTTGTTCTTTCCTTTATATGATCATTTCTTTCGCTTGAAATTTCTTTCAATGTTCCAAGAGCGGCGTAATGAGCACTTTCAGATTTTTCAGTTTGAAGTCTTTCTTCTTTTTGGACACAGTGAGTGAATAGCTCGTTCATCTTCCATTTCTCTTTCTGTGTGTTATAATTAATTTTGAACGGGCTAAATTGTGTAGAAAGAAAAGTCATAATACAGTGAACAAGATAACCCTCAGAAAAACCCATATCCATTTTTTTCAATTGAGTCGTCATGTCACTCATTCTCATAATATGCTTCATACACCTCTATGACCATCATATTTTATAGTTCCCATTTTAACAATAAAACTACTGGCAAATGCTTTAGAATTCCCCTGAAATTATTCCTGAATGGCATGCATGCATTCCTTTGTATTATGCGAGTTAGGAATACCTCCCCGGATTGCATTAGTAATGAAACTCTTTATAATCATGAAGCTCATACGATTTGATCTATCCAATTTTTCTAAATCTGTATTATTCACTGTCAGATCCTCAGTTGAGACATTAGCGGTGAGCACCTTTGATTTATCAAATTGTATAGTATAGTCAAGATTCATACAGCCTAAAATAATTATAACTTGTTCATTCCATTTACCATAATTTTAACAATAAGACTACTGGCAAGTGCTTTAGAAGTCCCCTGAAATTATTCATGAATGACTTGCATGTATTCCTTGCATTATGCGAGTCAGGAATACCTCCCCGGATCGCATCAATAATGAAACTCTTTATAATCATGAGGCTCATACGATTTGATCTGTCCCATTTTTCTAAATCCGTATTGTTCATTGTCAGATCCTCAACTGAGGCATCAGCGGTGAGCATCTGGGATTTATCAAATCGTATAGCATAGTTCAAATCCATACAGCCTAAAACAATTGTAATTTGTTTATTCCATTTGGCATAATTTGAGTCACTCAAAAGTTTAATTCCACCAATCATATTACTAATAGAAGACGGGTTCAATATTGCATAATAATTAAGGGCTTTATTATGCCCACATACAACTATAGCAACGATCTATTCTATAAGAATATATTTAAAGTGATTTACTTATAATAAGGAATATAATAAAGAAATAAATAAACTAATATGGTTTTATTGAGAAGTAATATGTATCATTATGACCCTTCGTTGGGTCGAGTCATAACACACTAGTCGCTTTCTCAATCGATATTATTGATTGTGGTATTAATTACATCGTTGTAACCCTCTGTTGGGTCAAGTCACAACACGCTAGCAGTACCCACACACAAAATAATAAATAGTAAAATACAACCTTCACACAATATTAAGTGATTCATCACTTTGGGCAGAAGACACCCTTAAATTGAGACGTCAACATTCACTATACACTTTCACTGAATTTGTAACACTGTCTTTTACAAAAATAAATCTCACTTTAAAACCACAACACTAGGAAAGATCATCACCGTTGGACAGAAGAATCCTTCCAAGCCATGTTCTCAATTTCGATTTGATAATATTTTAGACGGTTATAAAAGTGGTTAAACAATGATAAAAAACAAGTCACTTAAGATATGCAAGTAGTCAAATCTAACTCATGTTGTAGGTACGTGTCAAAAATTAATAATAATCATAGGTAACATTATATAAATATCAGCTTTGGGTTAGAGCACAATCTCTAATACCCGACTTTAATTAAAGGCACTCAAATGTACAATAATTATCCAATGAAAAATTATATAAAAAAAAAATCATCATGTCAAGAAAATGTCACAATAGAGAGCTCATTGTCAAAAATATACCTCAAAAATAGATCCAAAATGTTCGAGAAAGTCAAAATCCATATATAATGTCCGAAAATCGGACTTATAAATAGCCCATAAATGGTCCATCAAAAAATAAGAAATAGTACGGATCACAATTGAACCTTAAGGACAAACGGGCCAAATCAGGTCATAAATCATGGGCCGGGTTGAGCGGTGGACTGAATCGGACCACGGGCTGGACCGGGCCTTGACCCAAGTCTGATTATCGATCGGGCCGAGTCACAAATCGAGTCGTATACGGGCCTTAATATGGGTCTATGAGCTGCATCTGGCATGTGGACTATGTGGCAGGTCGGGTCACGGGGCCATGAGACCCGTCGTGCATAGATAGGCTACAGGTGAGTCGTCGTCTTCTAACAACAAACAAACAAACAAAGACCATGAGGTCTCTTAATTGTTTTATTTAATTTAATTTAATATTAACGGAAAAAGGGGCATTCAATTGACAGTGGGATTTTCTTAATTCAATTGAGCAATTGAGAAGTGGTTTCGAAACAACAAAATTAATAAACCACAGTGCCAAATATACCCTCTCGTGATTCACAACGCTTTTTAGATTTCGATGCCTCATAACACCCGATATAATAATGAAAGGAATCAAAGAAGAGGTTTCTTTTCAGTTTTAATGTTCATCTTGTCTCCCATCCATTCCCATACAAAAAGGCTTATCAGTAAGTAACTAGATTTTGGTAATCTCTTGAAGGAAAGCAATAAGCAACCTTTAAAAGAGAGGGAACGAGTCTCAATGGAATCTTTAAGCGTGGGTTTCCTTTTTAACACTTAGAGTGGGATTATAATTGTTTGATGAGGAAGAAAACTAATGATAATGTTTTGACTGATCAAACACCAATCACAGCTCTGATGCCAATTGATGGATCTATTGATCCGACCATCCAAATATATGCCTTAGGATCTAGGTGCATGATCAATCAAAAACAATAAATCAACAATCCATAAATTATAATATATATATATATATATATATATATATATATATATATATATATATATATATATATATATGCGCACCTTGAGCATGAGCCATGAAAGATGGGTTGCCGATCTTCAACGATCTTCTTCCTCTTAATATCTCCTAGCACAATAAGGATGTCTTTGCTAATAGGGGGGATTGAATTGTGTCGAGCAATCATTGGGACCAAGCACCCCTTATATTTATAGCCAAAGAGTCCTTTCCCATTAAGGACTTGAATTACTAATTATATTGTGATTAGAAATCACAATCATACCATAACTAAAAGACTTAACTATTAGTTGCTTATTTTCATCAAATTCACCAAATTAGCAACTACATATCTCAAGATTGATTTTACACCATTCACCGGTCAACGAGTTGACCATATTGACTGCCACCAAAATAGAAACTTCTAACATTAGATTCCCAATTCGCAAATTCCATAACTTGACTTGGCGAAATTTGATCAACAAACATAAATCATGTCATATTAAATATTGTAAACATGATACTAAGGATCAATCTTGAGCCCATCCGAAGCACCAAAATAGGGTACATGGCGAATAATAAACTGATCACTAGATCCAATTATCAGATTACAAAGTCTCAGAAATTTTATGGCTTAATTGGATGAAGCAGAATGGAAATGGGAGAAAATTTAGGCCATATTTGTCTTTTCCAGATAGCACTTTTCAAAAGCAAAATGTGGGGTGAAAAACACATTTTACTCAGGACCTAGACACCTCTAGCTAAAAATATTATTTTGTTGAGAAGCTGCCTCAACACTATTTTCGGCAAGCGATAGACCTTCTGCAAACGCAAAGATTCATGAAGCAGACAACTAATGTTGGTTGTTTGAAATAGTTATAGAGACATATAAAAATGTAGATGTACTTAATAAAGTAAAAAAGAAACCCACACATTGGACAAGATTGATTAACCAGTGGCCATGTTAGAACTTAGAACCACAGTGGGCATTCATTTTCTTATTCATCATCTAGCTACAACACTGATTTGGACTGTGTTTAGATGTTCGCTAAAGATTTTTGAATGCATAGAGGAGGGGTGAAAACACATCTTCTAGTTCATTTGGAAGGAACAAAAACTTAGAATCTTTAAAGGTCATTGTAACCATGGACTAACATCTCGGACGAAAGCGATACGTATCGTCCGAGGTCACTGTGTTTCATCTAAAGAACGTTGATCTGTGCCATCTTCTAGGCCATTTGGAAGGAACAAAAACTTAGAGTCTTTCAAGGTCATTGTAGCCATGAACTAACATCTTGGACGAAAGCGATACGTATCGTCCGATACGTCACTGGGTCAATACATTGAAGTATATCAACCTCCAATGTATCGACGAAACTATCATTCAATAATCTCAAATTATCGATTGTGTCGGCCAATACTTTCTGATGTGAATTTTAATTGTGATATTTTACTCGCAAGTGCACGAATCGGATTGTATATAGTGGGTGCGGAGTACGAGATCGTTCCCACGAGGACTAATTTTGAAAGATCTAAAAAGACAAGCAATTCCAGAAATTTACTAAGATCTAACAGTATTCTACCAGTTTTATGATTTAGGTGGTTTGATGAGATGATAATTACTGACTACAAACTAAAACTTAACTGATAATTCAAAAATAAAGATAAAGATGAAGATAGTAAATCCTCCCATCTTTGGTCCGTTCTTCCCATAATATAAATCTACGGATTAAACTATGAGATATACCATTGAGAACAAATATCTTTTATGGATGATAAATGGTCAAAAACCCTGATAGGTTCTACGTTGCATCCCTGCAATCAGGACTTAGATGATTCTCATATATATATCTGAGATCAAGGGCATGGCTCGGCACACTTGATCTCAGGTTCAAATAAAAATCATCCCCAAAGTGGGTAAATTTTTTAACAATAATACCACCATAGATCTGAAATCAAGGGCATGGCTCAGCACGCTCGATTTCAGATTAGGGAGTAATTAAGATAAAATTATCATTACAGATCCAAGATCCAGGGCATGGCTCGGCACACTCGATCTCGGATCATAATCATAATTAGATCCACACGATGAAAGTAAAAAGACCATATAACAATGATTGGGTAAAATTACCGTCACAGATCTGAGATCCCGGGCATGGCTCGGCACACGCGATCCCGGTTAGTGGCGGGGATTTCATCCGTTCTTAATAGCACAACAACCATAAAATAAGATCTCATATTTTAATCCTAAATTTATATTATTAAAAGTACATCCCTCGGATGGGAATCATTAGATCTCCATCCTTATGAATTTAGCCACACATATTGCAATTAAATGACATAAATAAATAAGAAAGAGAAAATAACATTAATTTAATAAATTAAAAATACCTCAACTTCAAAAGAAATTACTTTGATCCAAAAGTACGATGGTCTTCAGAAACGAGAATAATGCAGGAATAAATTTGAGCAAAAATATAATAAACTGGAGGAATGAGTACTGAAAATTAAAGAAACAAAGCTTTCAAAAAAGAATAAATAAAAACTCCCTATTTCTATATCTAACTATGAAAAAGAAAAGCAAAAAACTAAAACTCTGATCTCCTATCTCCCTAATTTCTCATTCTCCCTCGAAGTGTTTGAGTAGCTTTAAATAGATTCTCGGTCGCCAATTTAGGGTTGATTAATCGACCCTACAAAATAGGCTCAAAATCAGCTTTAAAGTAGTCAATTCCGTGTCAGACTCTCCTTCTCCTCGATTAATCGTCCCCTAGAAATCCATGAATTTCAGCACACTTTTATATCAGATACTACTTCGGTATTTCAGCCATAACTTTCTGTTTCGAACTCGGATTGAGGTGATTCTTACGCCGTTAGAAAGCTGACGAAAAGATATACAACTTTTGTGTTTTGACAATTTCATAATTCGGCCGTCTTGAAGGTCTAAATTTAGATGCAAGTCGCACCAAGTTCTCGATGACCCAAAGTTACAGTGTTTTGACATTATTTTCAGAATTCTTGGGCTGTTTTCCACACTTGGCTTGTATTTACCTGAAACACTTCAAATCTAATAATTCTCATCAGATAACCTTCATAAGACAACTAAATATAGGTATTTAGGGGTGAAATATCATCATATATCAGTACTCATCATACCCCCAAACCTACACTTTGCTAGTCCTCGAGCAAAGCAAACTAAAGAAAATAAATGCCACTTTCGTAGGGAACACGATTGCACTTAGCATGTGCAACAAGCCTTTAAACCGATAGGTGATCCCTAGTGGAGGAATTGTGTCTCCTGAGGGTTTACAGTTAAGTTACCCACAAACTTCAATACATTTTTGAAATCATCGATAAAATTGAATTTTCCAAATATGATTTTGATAACATATATACCATTCAAAACTCAAAATCATTAATCAATTCAATATGCAAATCCTCAATTTTAAATAATAATGTTATACTAATCATACTAACATCCATTCAAATTAGTCTAATGCTCAAATCATTAGATAACTCATCCATTCATGCTTAAATGTAAAGTGTGTGCATACCCAAACCAAAATTCATCCATCTCAGAACTAGTTCAAACGAGAAACCGTCGGACCTGTTGTTTAGACTCAATCCTCACTTTAGGTATACTCTTAAAATAAAATCACTCCGATGATGGGTAAGTTTTCGCCCACATTTAAGAGATCAATACAAAGCAAATAAAAAGTTCTCACATGATAAATGAAACACAATGCAATCAATATACAAAAATAAATCTCATAAGAAGATACTTGTATATCCTAAGCATGTCATATCAAGTGTCATAAGTATCACATATTCACTCTCCACAAGGTAGTTACCAATACAAGATCAGATCATGAAGGTCTTTTTGTAGGGTTGTAATGGGGCTCAGGAAAGGGTAAGAAAGAAAGGGAAGTTGGGATTCAAAATTTCTGAGAAATCGGAAAGGAAACACCTTTTTTATTTTTCTATTTCTCTTCTTTTTCTTTTCTAATCTCTCACTATTTTTCTCAGTATTATTCTATTTTTCTCAACTTTCTTTTTCTTTTGAATTTCCTTTTCTTGAAGCACCTCATATTTTTCATTATTTTTCACAATTTTCTTTTTCTTTTTCTCACCCCTTTTTCTTTTATATTTTTGCCATACACTTTCAGTAAACACCACAACTTAGTAACTCTCCACTTACTCTCTTTTCGTTCACTCTCATCCCTCGTTCCTAATTTCTCAGAAATAAGAAAAAACTTAAATTTTCAGAAATGGTGAAGGGTTAAAGGTTAACGTGAGTTATCAAAAAATGTATAAAGGTAAATTTTTCAATAGGCACAAAGGGATACTAGAAGGATAAATTTATATAAGGTGAGATATTTTAAGTACAAACGAGCCAAAGATGGCCTTCAATCATATCCTTAAAAGATGGTAACCTTGCCTATTTGTCTTGAGTAGATATACAGTACATTCTAACATAATGATATGAATTTGATTTCATGCAAAGTCACAAGCCAAAATAAAATATATGAGATTATACAAAGTAATTCGTATTCAAAGAAAACTCCGAGTTTATGTATTCACTCATCAACGACGAGAAATTAGCTCTAAAGCTCACTGGGTTTAGTCTCCACTAAGAACCTAAGATTCAACATTCAAAACAGTTCACCGATTTCTAAGTCTTAGCTTGGTATAAGTGTAAAAATTCTAAGCATGAATATCAAAATTATCCATAAAATATCACATTAAGCTTCATCATCTTAAATACAAGTAATCAGAATATGACATCAGTATTCTCAAAATTAAATTCACATGCATCATCAACTAAAGTGTGAAAACAATCGTAAAATAATGTGCATGATGACTTCAAAGATAAAAAATTTCTTTTTCTTTTTTTTTCAAATTTTTTTTTTCTTGTACTGTCGATTAATCGACTCAAAGGAGTCAATCGATCGAGAGTGGAAGGTCGATCAATCGACTCCTTTGAGTCGATTGATCGAGAAAAAGCTAATTTTTTTTTTATTTTAGAAAAATAAGTGACGCAAAATAGATAATCATACCCCCAAACCTAAAGATGACAATGTCCGCATTGACTGAAAAAAGTAGTGCACCCCCAAACCTGTTTAAAAAAGTACCTCAACACAAAGATCAGGTGCAAAGAATATGTGCATCAAATTAGAACATGACCAAAAATTTATTGAAGGGAATATGGTTACACTATTTTAGGGAATTAAAAAAAAAATAACCTAAACTAAAAAAATAAAATGCTAGAAATAAACATGAGAAAATAAAATAAAATAAAATAAAATCTAAATCCTAAACGAAACCAAACGGAAACTACACAATTGGGTTGCCTCCCAATGAGCGCTAGTTTAAAGTCGATAGCTCGACCTTGTGACTTGCTCAATCAGGGTGAGCAATTGGATCACTCAAAGGAAGAGTGTCAGAGAAAGCAATTGTATTCTCAAGGAACGGTTTCAATCGTTGACCGTTAACTCGAAAAATATTCCCGTGTTTCGGGTTGATAATATCAACTGCCACATTGGGGAGTATGCGAGAGATTTTGAAAGGGCCACTCCAACGGGTTTTTAGTTTTCTCGGAATTAGATGAAGTCGGGAATTGTAAAGTAGAACCTGTTGACCAACAACGATAGATTTTCGTAGAATACAGTGATCCTGAACTCGTTTCATACGGTCCTTGTACGATTTAGCATAGTCATAGGCATCAGCACGGATTTCTTCTAATTCATTTATTTAGAAACCCCTTTGGGCACCAGATTGCAAGAGATCAAAATTTAATGACTTAATAACCCAAAATGCTCGATATTCCAGCTCAACCGGGAGGTGTCATCCTTTACCAAAGACCAACCGATACGGCGACATGCCAATCGGAGTTTTAAACGCCGTTCGATACGCCCATAGAGTGTCATTCAACTTTAGCGACCAGTCTTTACGATTCGGATGGATTGTCTTTTCTAAAATCCGCTTAAGTTCTCGATTAGAGACTTCAACTTGGCCACTTGTCTGTCGATGGTATGACGTAGTGACTTTTTGCCTGACACCATATTTCTTCATTAATTGGGTGAACACTTTATTACATAAGAGCTTTCCACCATCGCTGATTATCGCCTTTGGAATGCCAAAACGAGAAAATACTTGATCCTTGAGAAATTTGATCACTACTCTGTGATCATTCGATTTACACGCCACAGCCTCTACCCATTTCGAGACATAATCAACACCGCCAAGAATGAACGTATTTCCAAACAAATTCGGGAAAGGACCCATAAAATTGATCCCCCAAACATCAAAGAATTCAACTTCTAAAATTGGATTGAGCGGCATCATGTTGCGCTTTGACAGCCAGACAAGATTTGCAATGCTGATGACAATCCTTAAAGATCATCGGCTAGTAAAAACCACTTTGGAAGATCTTTGCGGCAGTCTTTTTGGAACTAAAGTGACCTCCACAAGGCAACTCATGACAGAACGAGATGATTCGTGGTTGATCAGATTCAGGAATACATCTTCGTATGATTTGATCAGGACAGTATTTAAATAAGTACGGATCTTCAAAAAAATAGTGTTTCACCCGAGCTAAGAAAATGCATTTCTCATTCTTCGACCAATGGTGAGGTAATTTTTCGGTGACTAGATAATTGTCAAGATCCGCATACCAAGGTGGACAATCAATCCTGAACAACTGTTCATCCAGGAAGTGCTCCAAGATCGGAACAAGCTCGTCAGATCTCTCAATAATTATTCGTGACAAGTGATCTGCCACCACATTTTCTGAGCCTTTCTTGTCCTTGATCTCCAAATCGAACTCTTGCAGTAACAAGATCCATCTAATTAAACGTGCCTTAGCGTCTTTCTTAACGAACAGATAACGCAGGGCCGCCTCATCTGTGAATACCACGACTTCAGATCCTAATAAATAGGATCGAAATTTATCTAACGCGAAAACTACTGCCAAAAGTTCCTTTTCAGTGGTCGAGTAGTTCAACTGGGCATCGTTGAGAGTACGACTCGCATAGTAGATTACATGCGGTAATTTCTCTATTCGTTGCCCCAGAACAGCTCCAATTGCATAATCAGAGGCATCGCACATTATTTCGAACGGGAAGTCCCAGTTTGAAGATTGAATTATTGGAGCTTTTATCAATTCGGCCTTAATGGTTTCAAAGGCTCGCAAACATTCATCATCAAAAATGAACGGGGCATCCTTGGAAAGTAAACTGCATAGCGGTCGCGCTATCTTGCTGAAATCTTTAATAAAATGCCGATAAAAACTGGCGTGTCCAAGAAAAGATCTGATTTCTTTCACTGTCCTAGGTGGTGGTAGATTGGCAATTAAATCAACTTTGGCCTTGTCGACCTCGATACCCTGCGACGATATGATATGTCCCAAAATAATGCCATCTTTAACCATGAAGTGACATTTTTCCCAGTTAAGAACAAGGTTCTTCTCCTGGCATCGTTCAAGCACTAGTGGCAAATGATTCAAACAGTCAGCAAAACTGTTTCCATGGATCGAGAAGTTGTCCATGAAGACCTCGAGGAATCGCTCGACCATATCCGAAAAAATACTCAGCATATATCTTTGGAATGCAGCTGGTGCATTACAAAGCCCAAATGGCATTCGTCGGTAGGAGAAAGTACCAAAAGGACATGTGAAAGTGGTCTTCTCCTGATCCTCAGGTGCAATGACTATTTGGTTATACCCGGAATAGCCATCGAGGAAGCAATAGTACTCATGCCCGGCCAATCTTTTCAACATCTGATCGATAAACGGAAGAGGAAAGTGATCTTTCCTCGTCATCAAATTTAACTTTCGATAATCAATGCACACTCTCCACCCTGTTTGAATTTTTGTAGGGACTAGTATGTTTTCCTCATTCTTCACCACTGTGACTCCCGATTTCTTAGGGGCCACTTGTGTGGGGCTGACCCATTTACTGTCAGAGATGAGGTATATAATTCTAGCATCTAGAAGTTTGATTACCTCATTTCGGACCACGTCTTGCATTATAGGGTTCAGTCTCCTCTGTGATTCCCTAGAAGGCTTAGCATTGTCTTCCAAATATATTCGATGCATACACACCGTGGGACTAATGCCTTTGATATCTTTTATCGACCAACCAAGGGCACTTTTGTGCTCTTTGAGTACATTCATGAGTTGGCCTTCTTGATGCGCATCCAATGTTGATGATATTATAACAGGTTGAGTTTCATTCTCCCCCAGATAGACATACTTGAGATTTTTCGAAAGAGGTTTAAGTTCTAAGGACACTTTCTCCTCCTCTTTCGGCTTGTCCTTGATTAATTCAATTTGAGTTCCACGCTCTATTTCCTTTTCTTCTCCCAAACGTGGTGTGGAGTCTAACATGTGATTCACTTCTTGGATCAGTTGATCCACATCAAAATTCTCTTCGAAATGCGCAAGACAAGCTGCTAAAGGATCTTCAGCTTCGGATGCACGAAATATGTCTTCAACGATTTCATCGAGTATGCATGCTTGTGCATGTTCATCATCCTCAATGAGCTGCTTGGCAATATTAAAAATATTGAGTTCCACTGTCATATTCCCAAATGACAGATTCATGATCCCATTTCGACAATTGATCAGCGCATTGGAGGTTGCTAGAAAAGGTCTTCCTAAAATCACTGAAATGTTATTCTTCAAATTTGATGCCGGTTCAGTGTCCAAAACAACAAAATCCACAGGAAAGTAGAAAGAATCCACCTTGATGAGGATATCTTCCACAATTCCATGAGGGATCTTTACAGACCGGTCAGCTAACTGAAGGGTCATCGCAGTAGCCTTAAGTTCTCCCAACTCGAGCTCCTTGTACACAGAATAAGGCAACAAGTTGACACTTGCTCCTAAATCTAAAAGGGCCTGATCAATACGGTTATCGCCAATGATGATCGAGATTGTAGGACAACCTGGGTCCTTGTATTTGATCGGGAGCTTTACTTGTAACACTGAATTAACTTGCTCAGCTAAGAAAGCCTTTTTCGAAATATTTGTCTTTCTTTTAATTCTGACCAATTCCTTCAAAAATTTAGCATAAGCCGGCACTTGGCGGATGGCATCTAGGAAAGGAATATTAATTTTTAATTGCTTGAAAATCTCATTTATTCCTTCCTCATCGCGATTTTTCAGTGGTGCCATCAATCTTTAATGTACGGTGCTTTAGGAACAAAACTTCTCTTCTGTTTACTCTTTTCTTCTGATGTTTCTTTTGCTTGTACTTTATCATCAATTTCTTCTTTCTCCTCAGATTTCTTCTCTCCATCAGACTTTTTCTCCTCCTCTGGCAACACTACTTTGTTATCGACCTGCTTTCCAGATCTTAATGTTGTGATCGCCTGAATTTATTGTTGATCATCCTCTTGTGTTGAAGTTGATGTTTGTTCAACAATTAGGAACTGGTTGGCTCAGAAACGATCCTTTTTCTCTTTCACAGAGAAAAGTGGCCAATTGCCCAATTTGGGTCTCTATTTTAGAGATTGAGGATGTGTGAGAATGAATGAGTTTCATCAGGTCCTCGGTAGAAAGAGTTTGTGTATGAGGACGTTGGGCAGTATTTCCCTGTAGAATGTTAAATCCAGGTGGTGGAAATATTGACACAAAATTTTGTTGTGGTTGGTTTTGATAACCTCCCATTGGTTGTGCAAACTGAAAATTCTGGTTCATTTGCCTTGGCTGCCCAACCTGATTCTGATTGTATTGAAATTGATTCGGGTTATTGAACCCTTGCTGCTGAAATTGCTCATGACCGTAGTTCTGCTGCGGTCCTTGGTTAAAATTTTGTTGGGGATAAAAGTTCGTCCCCTACTTCCTGGGCTGTATTCTTTGATTCTCTTGTTTCCATGAGAAATTTGGGTGGTTTCTCCAGCTATTTGGGTTATTCTCATTGAAAACGTTTCCTTGATTCCGCCCATAATTATTCACAACATTTAGCTGTTCAGATGTGTCTTCATGATAGTTCTGCATTGAAGGACAATCATTTGCTATATGCATTTGACTTGCACAAATTGAACATGGCTCAGGTTGTGTATTTACCATATACACATTCTTCTTTAATTTCAATTCCTCCACTTGTTGAGTGAGGAAATCAATTTTAGCCATCAAATCCGGGGAATCCTTTACTACGTATAGTCCTCCTTTCTTGGTTGAACTCCCGGCTTGATCATGGGCTTTGACTGATTATTCCCGAGTCTTTGTGAAATTCCAGTGCTGAGAATCCTCAGCAAGCTTTTCTAGGAAAGCATAAGATTCAGTTTCCTTAAGACTCAGGAATCCTCCGCCATTCATTAACTCCACCAGATGTCTATTTGGTTGATTCAGTCCATTGTAGAAACACTGAACCAGTCTCCACTTTGAGTATCCATGGTGTGGACATTTGAGTAAGAGATCCATGAATCTATCCCAAGCTTCATATAATCTCTCATCTTCCTCTTGCGTAAAATCCGTGATTTCACGTCTAAGGACATTAGTCTTCGCCATAGGGAAGAACTTTGACAGAAACTTTTTGACCATTTGATCCTAGGTGGTTATGGATCTTGATGGTAGAGAGTTTAACCAGGCTCTTGCTTTATCCTTTATAGAGAAAGGAAACAAGCGTAGTCTAACAGATTCTTCGCTGAAGTTTTGGTAAACAGATGAGCAGACTTCGACAAAGTCTTTGACGTGCTGGTATGGATCTTCTCTCTCCATGCCATGAAAGATTGGAAGGCTTTGAATGACATTTGTACGAATTTCAAATCGGCCACCAGGTGTGGCGGGGTATACAATGCATGATGGGGTATTTGTAGTGATCGGAGAGAACAGCTCTCTCAATGTTGGTTCTTCCTCTTGTTTAAGATGCCCATTCATGTTGTCAGTCATACTAACTTCAGTGGATGATTCCCATGAAAATTTCTGTCTTGATCTAGCGTCCTTACGATTTGACCGACAAGCACGTTCGATCTCTGAATTTAAAGGCTCTAAAGTTCTTTCTTTAGAAGACCTAGTGTGCATGCAAATGACGCACAGAACGGAGGTTTCGGGCAGGAAAACTTCAAGAAAATTAAATTATTATTTATTTATTTTTCAAATTTTAAATTATTATTAACGAGGACTAATTTTAAAAGATCTCAAAATACAAATCTACTAAGATCTAATAGTCTAAAGTCTTATGATTCTTGGTTTGATGAGATGATAATTCTTGACTACAAACTAAAAACTAATAATTAAAAATAAAGATAAATGTGAAGATAGTAAATCCTCATCTATCTGAAAGTTCTTCATAATACAAATCTCGATCTTAAACTATGAGATATACCATTGAGAAAATATCTTAAATAATTAAACCCAATGGGTTCTCGTTGCATCCTACAATGAGGCTCAATGATTTTCATATATTTACGAGATCAAGGGTATTCTCCTCGGCTCGATTATCGTCTCAGAATCGTGAATTTCAAGATAATTTTTATCCAGATACATTGGTATTTCAGCCTTAACGCTCGCTAACTGATTGAGATTTGATTAGAAAAAGTAATATCTACAACTTTGTGTTTGATTCAATGGCTCGGCCTTTGAAGGTCGAATTATGAAATTGTATATCTTTTCCTCGGCTAAATTTGGACCCTCAAGACGGCCGAATTATGAAATTGTCAAAACATAAAAGTTGTATATCTTTTCGTCAGCTTCCCAACGGCATAAGAATCACCTCAATCCAAGTTCGGGACAGAAAGTTATGACTGAAATACCAAAGTAGTGCCCGACCATAAAATAAGAAATTCACGGATTATTTTAATCCTAAATTTTGGTCGATTAATCAAGGAGAAGGAGAGTCTGACACGGAATTGACTACTTTAAATCTGATTTTGAGCCTCTTTTGTAGGGTCGATTAATCAACCCTAAATAAATAAAGAAAATAATATTATTTAATAAATTAAAACACTTCAAGGAGAATGAGAAATTACTTTGAAATAGAGATTAGAGTTTTAGTTTTTGTTTTTCATAGTTAGACATAGAAATAGGGAGTTTTTATTTATTCCTTTTTAGAGCTTTGTTCCTTTAATTAAAGAACAATTCTCCAGCTTTATATTTTTGCTCAAGTTTATTCCCATTATTCTCGCTTCAAGACCATCGATTTGGATCAAAGTAAAAGTTGAGGTATTTTCTAATTCATTAAATTAATGTTATTTTCTCTTCCTTATTTATTTATGTCATTTAATTACAATATGTGTTTGCCAATTTATAAGGATGGGATCTAATGATTCCCAATCCGAGGGATGTACTTTAATAATATAAAGGATTAAAATATGAGATCTTATTTTATAGTTGTGTATCAAGAATGGATGAAATCTCGCCACTAACCGATTAATGCGTCCGAGCCATGCCCGGATCGTAATTTTATCCAATCATTGTTATATAGTCTTTGCTTTCATCGTGGATCTAATTACATTATGATCCGAGATTGAGAGTGATTCCATGCCCTTGGATCTTGGATCAGAAAATTACAACTTTGTTTGACATTTAATCAAATCGACGCCGAATTTGAAATCTATGGTGGTATTATTGTTGAAATTTTACCCACGTGGATGATTTTTATTTTAACATAAAGTTGTATATCTTTGAGCCATGCCTCGATCTCGATCTATATATGAAAATCATCTAAGTCCTGATCAAGTGAATGAACTGAATTTTTTGACTATTTATCTTCCATAAAAGATATTTGTTCTCAATGGTATAGCTCATAGTTTAATCCGTAGATTTGTATTATGGGAAGAACGGACCAAAGATGGAAGGATTTACTATCTTTATCTTTATCTTTATTTTTGAATTATCAGTTAAGTTTTAATTTGTAGTCAGTAATTATCATCTCATCAAACCACCTAAATCATAAGACTGGTAGAATACTGTTAGATCTTAGTAGATTTATAAAATTGCTTGTCTTTTTAGATCTTTCAAAATTAGTCATCGTGGGAACGATCTCGTACTCCGCACTCACTATATACAATCCGATTCGTGCACTTGAGAGTAAAATATCACAATTAAAATTCACATCAAGTTTTTGGCGCCGTTGTCGGGGATTAAATTAAGAAAATCTGAATTTTTTGTAGACAATAAATTTTAGGAATTTTCGGAGATTAAAATAGTATTTCTGGTTTTTAAAAAAAAAATTTAATTAATTTTTAGATTTTTGCTTTGCAAAATCTTCTTTCCCTTATTTTTCTCTCTTAGGTAAGTATTTTTTTTTTTTAGGAGTCTTTTAGGAAGTTGAGATTTTTAGAAATTTTATTTTAGATTTTGTAGGAGTCTTTTAGGAAGTTAAAATTTTTAGGCTTCTTATTTTGGATTTTGTAGGAGTCTTTTTAGAAAGTATAGATTTTTAGGATACCTTCCTTAGGAAATTTAGGAATCTTTTATTCTTTCCCTTATTTTTCTCTTTTAGATAAGATTTTGTAAGATTGCCATTAGGTTTAAAATTTAAAATTTTAATTTTAATTTTTGAAATTCGGATTTAAAAAATAAATAAATAAATAAATAAATTTAAAATTTAATTTAAATTCGAATTTTAATTTTAATTTTTTTTTTTTAAAAAAATCAAAATTTTCTCCCTTATTTTTCTCTCTTAAGTAAGTTTTTATAGAGTTCTTTTAGGAAGTTTATATTTTTAGGATTTCTTATTTTAAATTTTTTAGGAGTTTATTTTCCTTATTTTTCTCTTTTAGATATTTTGTAGGATTTTCTAAAATCAAGTTATTAATTTTTGTGGGACTACTTGCTTTAGGCTTTGTAGGAATCTTTTTATTCTCTCCCTTCTTTTTCACTTTTAGGTAAAATTTTATAGGATTTTGTAGGATTGTCTTTAGGTTTTGAAATTTAAATTTTATATTTTAATTTTTGAATTTAATGTTTATTTTTTGAAATTCGAATTAAAAAAAAAAAATCTTTATTTTAAATTCGAATTTTAATTTTAATTAAAAAAAATTATTTTAAATTCTATTTTAAATTTTAATTAAAAATAAAATAAAATTCGTAAGGACGCTAGATCAAGGCAGAAATTTTCAAGGGAATCATCCACTGAAGTCAGTATGACTGACAACATGAATGGGCAACTTGAACAAGAGGAAGAACCAACATTGAGGGAACTGTTCTCTCCGATCACTACAAATGCCCCATCATGCATTGTATACCCCGCCACACCTGGTGGCCGATTTGAAATTCGTACAAATATCATTCAAATCCTTCCAATCTTTCATGGCATGGAGAGAGAAGATTCATACCAAAGACGTCAAAAGACTTTGTCAAGTTCCGCTTCATCTGCTACCAAAACTTCAGCGAAGAATCTGTTAGGCTACGCTTGTTTCCTTTCTCTATAAAGGATAAACCAAAAGCCTTGTTAAACTCTCTACCATCGGGATCCATAATCACCTGGGATCAGATGGTCAAAAAGTTTCTGTCAAAGTTCTTCCCTATGGTGAAGACTAATATCCTTAGACGTGAAATCACGGATTTCACGCAAGAGGAAGATGAGAGATTATATGAAGTTTGGGATAGATTCATGGATCTCTTACTCAAATGTCCACACCATGGATACTCAAAGTGGAGACTGGTTCAGTGTCTCTACAATGGACTGAGTCAACCAAATAAACATCTGGTGGAGTCAATGAATGGCGGAGGATTCCTGAGTCTTAAGGAAACTGAATCTTATGCTTTCCTAGAAAAGCTTGCTGAAGATTCTCAGCACTGGGATATCACAAAGACTCGGGAACAACCAGTCAAAGCCCGTGATCAAGCCGGGAGTTCAACCAAGAAAGGAGGACTATACGTAGTAAAGGATTCCCCAGATTTGATGGCTAAAATTGATTTCCTCACTCAACAAGTGGAGGAATTGAAATTAAAGAAGAATGTGCTTATGGTAAATACACAACCTGAGCCATGTTCAATTTGTGCAAGTCCAATGCATATGGCAGATGATTGTCCTTCAATGCAGAACTATCATGAAGACACATCTGAACAGCTAAATATTGTGAATAATTATGGGCAAAATCAAGGAAACATTTTCAATGAGAATAACCCAAATAGCTGGAAAAACCACTCAAATTTCTCATGGAAACAAGAGAATCAAAGAATACAGCCCAGGAAGCAGGGGACGAACTTTTATCCCCAACAAAATTTCAACCAAGGACCGCAGCAGAACTACGGTCAAGGACAATTTCAGCAGCAAGGGTTCAATAACCCGAATCAATTTCAATACAATCAGAATCAGGTTGGGCAGTCAAGGCAAATGAACCAGAATTTTCAGTTTGCACAACCAATGGGAGGTTATCAAAACCAACCACAACAAAATTTTGTACCAATATTTCCACCACCGAGATTTAACATTCCACAGGGAAATACTGCCTAACGTCCACATACACAAACTCCTTCTACTGAGGACCTGATGAAACTCATTCATTCTCACACACCCTCAATCTCTAAAATAGATACCCAAATTGGGCAATTGGCCACTTTTCTCTGTGAAAGAGAAAAAGGATTGTTTCCGAGCCAAGCCCCTAACCTAGGGCCAAATGGTTGTTGAACAAACATCAACTTCAACACAAGAGGATGATCAACAACAAATTCGGGCGATCACAACATTGAGATCTGGAAAGCAGGTCGATAACAAAGTAGTGTTGCCAGAGGAGGAGGAAAAGTCTGATGGAGAGAAGAAATCTAAGGAAAAAGAAGAAATTAATGATAAAGTACAAGCAAAAGAAACATCAGAAGAAAAGAGTGAACAGAAGAGAAGTTTTGTTCCTAAAGTACCGTACCCGTAAAGATTGATGGCACCACTGAAAAATCGCGAAGAGGAAGGAATAAATGAGATTTTCAAGCAATTAAAAATTAATATTCCTTTCCTAGATGTCATCCGTCAAGTGGCGGCTTATGCTAAATTTTTGAAGGAATTGGTCACAATTAAAAGAAAGACAAATATTCCGAAAAAGGCCATCTTAGCCGAGCAAGTTAGTTCAGTGTTACAAGCAAAGCTCCCGATCAAATACAATGACCCAGGTTGTCCTACAATCTCGATCATCATCGGCGATAACCGTATTGTTCAGACCCTTTTGGATTTAGGAGCAAGTGTCAACTTGTTGCCTTATTCTGTGTACAAGGAGCTCGAATTGGGAGAACTTAAGGCCACTGCGATGACCCTTCAGCTTAGTCGATTCAAGAAGATCCCTCGTGGAATTATGGAAGATGTCCTCATCAAGGTGGATTCTTTCTACTTTCCTGTGGATTTTGTTGTTTTGGACACTGAACCGGCATCAAATTTGAAGAATAACATTCCAGTGATTCTAAGAAGACCTTTTCTAGCAACCTCCAATGCGCTGATCAATTGTCGAAATTGGATCATGGATCTGTCATTTGGGAATATGACAGTAGAACTCAATATTTTTAATATTGCCAAGCAGCCCATGGAGGATGATGAACATGCACAAGCATGCATACTCGATGAAATCGTTGAAGACATATTTCGTGCATCCGAAGCTGAAGATCCTTTAACAGCTTGTCTTGCGCATTTCGGAGAGAATTTTGATGTGGATCAACTGATCCAAGAAGTGAATCACATGTTGGATTCCACACCACGTCTGGGAGAAGAAAAGGAAATAGAGCGTGGAACTCAAATTGAATTAATCAAGGACAAGCCGAAAGAGGAGGAGAAAGTGTCCTTAGAACTTAAACCTCTTTCGAAAAATCTCAAGTATGTCTATCTAGTTTGATGTTTGGGCCGAATCTCAAAGCACAACATGATGCCGCTCAATCCAATTTTAGAAGTTGAATTATTTGATGTTTGGGGATCTATTTTATGAGTCCTTTCCCGAATTCGTTTAGAAATACGTTCATTTTTGTCGGTGTGGATTATGTCTCGAAATGGGTAGAGGTTGTGGCGTGTAAATCGAATGATCACAGAGTAGTGAGCAAATTTCTCAAGGATCAAGTGTTTTCTCGTTTTGACATTCCAAAGGCGATAATCAGCGATGGTGGAAAGCACTTTTGTAATAAAGTGTTCACCCAATTAATGAAGAAATATGGTGTCAGGCAAAAAGTCGCTACGCCATACCATCCTCAGACAAGTGGCCAAGTTGAAGTCTCTAATCGGGAACTTAAGCGGATTTTAGAAAAGATAATTCATCCGAATCGCAAAAACTGATCGCTAAAGTTGAATGACGCTCTATGGGCGTATCGAGCTGCGTTTAAAACTCCGATTGGCATGTCACCATATCGGTTGGTCTTTGGTAAAGGATGTCACCTCCCGGTTGAGCTGGAATATCGAGCATTTTGGGCCATTAAGTCATTAAATTTCGATCTCTTAAAATCTGGTGCTCAAAGGGGTTTCCAAATAAATGAATTAGAAGAAATCCGTGCTGATGCCTATGACTGTGCTAAATCGTACAAGGACCGTATGAAACGGGTTCATGATCACTCTTTTCTACGAAAATCTTTCGTTGTTGGTCAACAGGTTCTACTTTACAATTCCCGACTTCATCTATTTCCGAGGAAACTAAAAACCCGTTGGAGTGGCCCTTTCAAAATCTCTCGCATACTCCCCAATGGGGCAGTTGATATTATCAACCCGAAACACGGGAATATTTTTCGAGTTAACGGTCAACGATTGAAACCGTTCCTTGAGAATGCAATTGCATTCTCTGACACTCTTCCTTTGAGTGATCCAATTGCTCACCTTGATTGAGCAATTCACAAGGTCGAGCTATCGACTTTAAACTAGCGCTCATTGGGAGGCAATCCAATTGTGTAGTTTTCGTTTGGTTTCATTTAGGATTTATGTTTTATTTTATTTTATTTTTTTCTCATATTTATTTTTAGCATTTTATTTTTTTAGTTTAGGTTGTTTTTTTTTAATTTCCTAAAATAGTGTAGCCATATTCCCTTCAATAAATTTTTGGTCATATTCCAATTTGATGCACATATTCTCTGCACCTGATCTTTGTGTTGAGGTACTTTTTCAAACAGGTTTGGGGTTGCCATACCTATTTCAATCAATGAGGACATTATCATCTTTCGGTTTGAGGGTATGGTTATTTATTTTGCGTCACTTAATTTTTTAAAATTATAAAAATAAAAAATATATATATATAAAATAAAGAAAATTAATTCTGAAGTCATCATGCACATTATTTTGCGATTGTTTTCAAACTTTAGTTGATGATGCATGTGAATTTAATTTTGAGAATACTGATGTCATATTCTGATTATTTGTATTTAAGATGATGAAGCTTAATGTGATATTTTGTGGATAATTTTGATATTCATGCTTAGAATTTTTACACTTATACCAAGCTAAGACTTAGAAATCGATGAACTATTTTGAATGTTGAATCTTAGGTTCTTAGTGGAGATTAAACCCGGTGAGTTTTAGAGCTAATTTCCCGTCATTGATGAGTGAATACATAAACTCGGAGTTTTCTTTGAATACAAATGATTTTGCATGATCTTATACACTTTACTTTGGCTTGTGACTTTGCATGAAATCAAATTCATATCATTATGTTAGAATGTACTGTATATCTACTCAAGACAAATAGGCAAGGTTATCATCTTTTAAGGATATGATTGAAGGCCATCTTTGGCTCGTTTGTGCTTAAAATATCTCACCTTATATAAATTTATCCTTCTAGTACCCCTTTGAGCCTATTGAAAAATTTACCTTTATAAATTTTTTTATAATCTACGTTAACCTTTAACCCTTTACCATTTCTGAAAATTCAAGTTTTACCCTTATTATTTCTAAGAAATTAGGAACGAGGGATGAGAGTGAACGAAAAGAGAGTAAGTGGAGAGTTACTGAGTTGTGGTGTTTACTGAGAGTGTATCGCAAAAATATAAAAGAAAAAGGAAGAGAAAAAGAAAAAGAAAATTGTGAAAAATAATAAAAAATATGAGGTGCTTCAAGAAAAGGAAATTCAAAAGAAAAAGAAAGTTGAGAAAAATAGAATAATATTAAGAAAAATAGTGAGAGATTAGAAAAGAAAAAGAAGAGAAATAGAAAAAATTAAAAATGTGTTTCCTTTCCGATTTCTCAGAAATTTTGAATCCCAACTTTCCTTTCTTTCTTACCCTTTCCTGAGCCCCATTACAACCCCACAAAAAGACCTTCATGATCTGATCTTACATTGGTAGCTACCTTGTGGAGAGTGAATATGTGATACTTATGACACTTGATATGACATGCTTAGGATATACAAGTATCTTCTTATGAGATTTATTTTTGTTCATTGATTGCATCGTGTTTCATTTATCATGTGAGACCTTTTTATTTGTTTTGTATTGATCTCTCACATGTGCGCGAAAACTTACCCATCATCGGAGTGATTTTATTTCAAGAGTATACCTAAAGTGAGGATTGAGTCAAAACAACAGATCCGACGATTTCCCGTTTGAACTAGTTCTTAGATGAATGAATTTTGGTTTTGGTATGCACACACTTCATGTTTAAGCATGAATGGATGAGTTATCTAATGATTTGAGCATTAGACTAATTTGAATGGATGCTAGTATGATTAGTATAGCATTGTTATTTAAAATTGAGGATTCGCATGTTGAATTGATTAATGATTTTAAGTTTTGAATGGTATAAATGTTATCAAAATCATATTTTGAAAACTCAATTTTATCGATGATTTCAAAAAAGTATTGAAGTTTGTGGGTAACTTCACTGTAAACCCTCAGGAGACACAACTCCTCCACTAGATATCACTTAGGGGTTTAAAGGCTTGTTGCACATGCTAAGTGCAATCGCGTTCCCTACGAAAGTGGCATTTATTTTCTTTAGTTTGCTTTGCTCGAGGACTAGCAAAGTGTAAGTTTGGGGGTACAATGATTACTGAAATATGATGATATTTCACCCCTAAATATCTATATTTAGCTGTCCGATGAAGACTATCTGATAAGAATTATTATATTTGAAGTGTTTCAGGTAAATACAAGCCAAGTGTGGAAAACGGCCCAAGAATTCTGAAAATAATGTCAAAATACTGTAACTTTGGGTCATCGAGAACTTGGTGTGACTTGCGGCTAAATTTGGACCTTCAAGACGGCCGAATTATGAAACTGTCAAAACACAAATGTTATAGATCTTTTTGTCAGCTTTCCAACGGCATAAGAATCACCTCAATCCGAGTTCGGGACAAAACGTTATGGCTAAAATACTGAAGTAGTATCTGATACAAAAAGTGTGCTGAAATTCACAGATTTCTGGGGGACGATTAATCGAGGAGAAGGAGAGTCTGACACGGAATTGACTACTTTAAAGCTGATTTTGAGCCTCTTTTATAGGGTCGATGCATCGACCCTATTGGGTCGATTAATCAACCCTAAATTGGCAACCGGGAAACTATTTAAAGCGACTCAAACACTTCGAGGGAGAATAAGAAATTAGGGAGATAGGAGATTAAAGTTTTAGTTTTTTACTTTTCTTTTTCATAGTTAGACATAGAAATAGAGAGTTTTTATTTATTCCTTTTTGAGAGCTTTGTTCCTTTAATTTTCAGTACTCATTCCTCCAGTTCATTATATTTTTGCTCAAGTTTATTCCTGCATTATTCTCGTTTCTGAAGACCATCGTACTTTTGGATCAAAGTAATTTCTTTTGAAGTTGAGGTATTTTTAATTCATTAAATTAATGTTATTTTCTCTTCCTTATTTATTTATATCATTTAATTGCAATATGCGTGGCTCAATTCATAAGGATGGGGATCTAATGATTCTCATCCGAGGGATGTACTTTTAATAATATAAATTTAGGATTAAAATATGAGATCTTATTTTATGATTGTTGTGCTATCAAGAACGGATGAAATCCTCGCCACTAATCGGGATCGCGTGTGCCGAGTCATGCCCGGAATTTCAGATCTGTGACGGTAATTTTACCTAATCATTGTTATATGGTCTTTTTGCTTTTATCGTGTGGATCTAATTACGATTATGATCAGGGATCGAGTGTGCCGAGCCATGCCCTGGATCTTGGATCTGTAATGGTAATTTTATCTTAATTACTCCCTAATCTGAAATCGAGTGTGCCGAGCCATGCCCTTGATTTCAGATCTATGGTGGTATTATTGTTAAAATTTTTACCCACTTTGGGGATGATTTTTATTTAAACCTGAGATCAAGTGTGCCGAGCCATGCCCTTGATCTCAGATCTATATATGAAAATCATCTAAGTCCTGATTGCAGGGATGCAACGTGAAACCTATCGGGGCTTTTGATCATTTATCTTTTATAAAAGATATTTGTTCTCAATAGTATATCTCATAGCTTAATCCGTAGATTTGTATTATGGGAAGAACGGACCAAAGATGGGAGGATTTAGTATCTTCATCTTTATCTTTATTTTTGAATTATTAGTTAAGTTTTAGTTTGTAGTCAGTAATTATCATCTCATCAAACCACCTAATTCATAAGACTGGTAGAATACTGTTAGATCTTAGTAGATTTCTGGAATTGCTTGTCTTTTTAGATCATTCAAAATTAGTCCTCGTGGGAACGATCTCGTACTCCGCACCCACTATATACAATCCAATTCGTGCACTTGCGAGTAAAATATTACAATTAAAATTCACATCATGTGCCATGTGAACTTAACATGTGTATGACCTGACACGTGCACAGGGTCTAAAGATATTTCATGTAAATAATTAGGGAGAAAACAATCACCATCGTTCGATTCAAAGGCATCAAGCACATCTAAAATTAGTGGCTATCATGTAAATCCAATGTAGCATCAATTTTAGTTGGCATTTGACTGCATTGAATCAGGCGAATAGATCGTTTTCATTCCAATCTTCACAAAATAAATCTCTGAATCATGGGCATCAATCAATACGGAACACAAGATGGTTCCACATGGCATAAATCCCAAAAAGTTACCTGAGTACCAAGAGCATCAACACTCAAGTCTATATAGGGCAACTGCCTCTAGGCTCTTAAGTAGCTCATGTGATAGGGACATCATAACTTACAAGCCTACAAGGCATATATGAGGCGCAAGAAAATATCTAAAGCACCTTGATGGGGACCTCGCACCCATACAAGTGTACAAAGTGTACCAAAAGCGGAAGAAGCCCATGAAGACGCTTAGGAGCTTGTAGATAAGCGATTGAAGACCTGTGTGCATGTGAGCGTATGAATGAAGGCCCAATATTTGGAAGGCACGTGCATTAGGAGCAAGAGGGAGGAAGGAAAGAAGGAAAAGATCATCGTTGTTAACGGGCGTCCGTGACTTCAGAACGGGCGTTCATAAAATGAAGGGCCTCTAGATAACGTTTGACGGAAGTCTCTGTGTAGCACACAGACATCTGTGATTTAGAACTATTTGATGACGGACGTCCGCACATTGGCAGCTGCACGAGTTTTAGACAAAAACTTATTGTTTTTAGAGTTTGTTTAGACTAAGACTTTTTTATTTCGAACAATTAGGTTTCTTAGCCAATATACGGGCTTGTAAAGACAATTTTTTTTTTTATCTATGTTTTATGAAATTTGATTGTTTTATGCTATCTATTGAGTTAGTTGAGAATTCTTCTTCCCCAAGTTTAGGGTTTGGTGGTGATTGAAACTTCTATTTTCGCATCTCCAAATTTCTAGTTTCTTCTTTGTTGCAAGGTATTTTATTATTTTGTCTTGGTTGTTGAAAATTCTTCATAAAACCCATAAAAAATTGTCCTCTTTAATTTTATACCATATTTCTTTGAAATCCGAGAATTGACTACGACCACCCTTAGCACTAGTGCAAGTGAAACTATCAACATCAAAAGTCGCATCCCATGAGTTTCAGTGCACCTAAAATCTATGAAAATATCTTGGGACACTATTAAGCTGGAAAAGCTAAGAATAAGAAAAGGAAAGATCTTCTTACTGACAAAAAAGTTAAGTTCCACTTCGAAGACAAAGGAGTAGACTGTGTTCTCAAACGGACGGATGCAATGTTCTACTCCAGTTGATTCGCTCCACATTTTAGTCGAAGTTGTTGGGTAAAAAGTTTTCATCATTTTTTTAGTAAAGTATTTTTTTGTATAAGAGGCTAGTTATTATAACAGGTTGTGAGGCCTTCTTCCTTTGTGAAACCATGGACAATAAACGTTTTAGTTAAAATTCAGATAAGGTTTCACTTTTTACCGGTTGCCAAATTGGCTCATAGAGTACAAACCTTTTAAGATGAATATTTTAGAAGTATCTCTTTTAAGAAAATTGTTTCGTAAAAGATGACCTTTTCCATATGAAAATCCCAATATACAAACAAAGTAAAATTAAGGTTTAAAAGATGATATATATCAGTTATACAACGCATATTTATAGAGAGCTATGATTTGAGTTGTTTTTTTGTTTGATAGAGATTAGGGTTGTTAATATGTTATAACATGATGTAAGATGAGTGCACTTATATGATGCACACCAACTGCTATACATATAAATATATACCATCAATTACCCTCTAAAAACTAATAGTTAATTATAGCCTTAACATTAGCCAATGATTTTAAATGAAGGTTGTCATTGAATATTTATATAAAAAATAATAAGGGCATTTTAGAAAAACAACCTTAGAAATGAAACATTTTAACCTATACATGTACCAAAAGTTTTAGAGGAAAAAGTTTTTACGATTTGTTTTACTTCTAATTTCTATGAGATTGGCAAATTAATCGCACGTGCTAGTAATGTTATCCATATGATTTTGCTAAACTATCCTTCTATAAAGAGTAGTTTAGATGCTAGAAGGGATCGTTTGAAGGGTTTTTTCCTGTGCAGCTTCTTCTCCGATTAGGTTTTGCGCAACTTCTTCTCATTCCAGCACAAGAGTGCGCAACTTTTTCTTTTGATCAAGATAAATAAAATAGTAATAAATACCTTAAAAAGTATCTTTTATCTTATAAATTGATTCCAATCTGATTAGGGATCTCATACAAAGTCAATCATCTTGTAGGGAGAAATAAAAAATGGATAAATGGTCAAAGGCCAAATCTATGGTGAAGAAGAAGCATCATGAGAAACGTCCACGGGCTAATCCCTTGAAACAAAAGATCAAAAACTTAGGGAGGCCTTCCTACTGTGAGGTATGGACCATCTGTTGAATCTATCGATCCGACCATCCAAATATTTATCCTAGGATCTAGGCGTATGATCAATTAAAACAATAGACTCAATCTATAAATTAAAATATATGTGTGCACTTTATCGCGAAGATCGTGACCGTCGCTTTAGCTTTAATCCGATGTATTAATTTCGAAGCCTTTCCTACAAAGAAGAAGAAGAAGGTGACTCTACCCGCCTCTCTTGCTACACTCTCTTGATGGAAAGATACCAAAAGGCTTGTGTGTAGTGAGCGGAGAATGTCCACCAATATATATAGCATGAAGAGTCATGCCCTGCTTAGAATATCGTCCATCAAGGTATTCTAATAGAAATAAGAGTTACATGTAAATTAAGAAACCTTGAAGTTTCTTTCAATTTCCAATAATGCCCTTTATTATTTCAAGCAACTGTAATCCAGGGTTTTATAAAATCCTAGTGTGTGTGGGCCACACAAAATAAGAATTTTAGTTTCCATAAAAAATTCCAACAGTCTCCCACTTGGTCCACACACGGACTATGATTTTAAAAACGACTCCCGCTGGATTAGACAACAAAAACGAGTGCACTCTGACAATAAAACGTTGTTTGAAATAATTTAGGCATTCCCAAAATCACCCAAATTTAATGAAAATATAAAAATGGATTATGAACGCACATAGTATACCATTTTCTAAAATCGATACTACGATAGTTCCATGGTCACAAAACTATAATTAACAATAAATTTGAGAGATGATAACCAATTTAACATGTGAACTAAATGCACAACCAAAATGTGCAAATCCATAATGTCCCACTCCATACTCGTCGTATGTTGTTCTGATATCCAGAAAACTCTGGCTTATGAAATACTTCACCTGATCCTCATAACAAGAAGTTATTAATGTGGTATCTAATCACGTTTAACTCCGAGCAAATCCAAAAGAGTACCAATACTCACAGGCAAAATTAAGATAAAACCTTATTGACTTACTCACCAAGGTATGCCACCCAAAATTGTAAAAAACTTTATCGTTAATTTATGAAAAACTCCACCCAAAATAAAATTTTTCTATTGGCTCACTCACCAAGGTGTGCCACTCAAATTGTGAAAAAAAAACTTCACCCTCAATTTGTGTAAATACTCCACCCAAATTATAATTATAAAAAAATTTAACCTGATTTTGTGGAAAACTCCACCCATAATATACATATATATAATACAAAGATTTTAAGATGCATCAATGATAATTGTAATTTAGAAGTGAAATAACTCCCACTTAAATGTAAAGTTTAAATGCTTTACGATTCCACAAAATGACAGACTAGAGATAATAATAAAGTCAAACATAACAATTAACCACCAATAACAACAAAAGTAGTCAAATAGCTGAAAATTAAATAAATGTTCATAAGAATCTTTATCATTCGGTTGGCTTAAAGTTCTCCTCATGATGAATGCCATCAGGATTCTCCTTCAACCATTTCTTGAATATAAAGCAGTTCTTTATAATGTGACATTTCTTCTTACCCATTATTGGCTTGATCTTTGACTGCTTTGCCTTTGTCTTTTCGATTATTGTTGAAATCTCATTTTTTTAAATTCTTCTTGCTATTCTTATTAAGGGTTAGATGCACAAATTCAATTTTAGAGCCTTTAAGACGTTCTTCTTCAGCAACACAAAGTGTGATAAGTTGAGTCAAATCCCATTGCTCCTTTTGAGCATTGTAGTTGACTTTAAAAGTGTCATAAGCGCTTGGCAATGTCCGAACACCCATGTGAACTACCAGTGCTTCTTCAAATTTAATACCTTGTTGACGAAGTCTAATAACTAGTGTAGATAACTTAAGAAGAAGCTCATGAATGCTTCCATTACCATCATACTTAAGGTTCATGAGTTGACCAAAATATTCATACTATAAAGCCTTTTTTGAGCCTACAAACTGATTCTGAATGTTCTTAAGTAATTCCTTCGCTATTTCGGTAGATTCTATACCTTCTCGAATGACTTCACTAATAGAAGCATGAATAATTATCATAGATAACCTATTAGCCTTCTCCCACCGAGTAAAATAAGTCTTTACAGACTCTGTAGCATCCACTGGTGGAGGGGGAGGCTTGTTCTCCGTAAGAACAAAGTCATAATTTGAACAACCAAGAATGATCTCAATGTTTGTTTTCCAATAAGTATAATTAGAGTCATTCAAATGTTCTATCCTTGTCAAACTTTTCTGAATAGAAGTCCCTTCCATTACTCTACAATTTCAAATAACAGTAATAAATGGAAAAATAGAAAAATGTCATGAGACCATAAAATCCACCAAGGATATAGACAATAAATACATTACTAGTGAATGAAAAAATATTTCGAAATCATAAAATCTAAAAGACTAATATCCACAAAGGACTCCAAAATGATTACAAGTCATTAATATCCACCAAGGATATAGACATGATAATATGTCACCAAAAAGTCTAAAAGACTAATGTCCACAAAAGACTCCAAAATGACTATAAGTCATTAATATCTACCAAGGACAAAACAATTCGTATTAGGGGTATGAACGAATCAATTAGAGTATTTTATCATGTGCAAATAATCCACTCTCTGGGTATAGATAATGTGCATCATCCAGCATCACCTTTGGGCGGAAACTGAGTGTACAACCTATCATCTCCCCCGAGACGCAGAAAAATGCGCATAGACCTAATCACTTTTGTGTAATATCCTGAAAAATTGAGCGTTGAACTTTGACCTCGGGATTCGTGCCCGACTGATCGTAGGTTTGACTAAGTGATGGTCAAACAGTGAACTCATGAAGTGATGAACTAATGTAAAGTCAACACAACTTAAGGGTAGTGTATAGTGTGAGTTAGTGGTCACATACACCTATCTCTAGTGTATGTATTTAACACACAAGCAGGAGAGAGGATATAAGAGTTTTAATAACCCTAGAAATCCTTTTACTTTGATTGGTCTAGGAATTAAGAAGAGAGAGAGAGGGAGAGAACAAGAGGAGTTATTGAGGCTGGGAGTTAATGTAAATCAAGAGGAGATTAGAGCATTGAATGCTGATTCAACGCTTGAGGAGCCGTTGAAGCGAAAACATGGAACCCTAGCCATCAAACCCAATAAATCCACCCTTTAAAGGATTTATTGAGGTATGTTATATTAGATTTCAATACCTAGAGAATTGATGAGTTAAATTCAGTCTAGCATAGTTAATATGATAGATTAAAGACTTAGAAAAAGAAGGAAAAAGAAAAGGAATGGGTTTTGAAAGAACAACCCGAAAGGGGGCTGAATCTGGCCAAATCGATTAATCGAAATCGAGGTTCGATTAATCGATTTTGGCCCAGAAGTTGAAAAGTCAAGTATGCCCGATTTCGATTAATCGATTTGGATTTCGATTAATCGATTTGAAAGTTTGATTAATCGATTTAGGAATCGACTAATCGGCTAGGTACCTCCAGTGGCTGGAGAAACAAGACCTGGGGAAATCGACTAATCGAGTTGGGAAATCGATTAATCGATTTTAGATTTCGATTAATCGATTTGGTATCGACTAATCGATTTCGAATTTTCACCACTCGATTTGAGAATCGACCTCACTATGTTAGAGATTTCGATTAATCGATTTGGGATCAATTAATCGAATTTGAATCTCGATTAATCGATTTTGGGAATCGATTAATCGATTTGAGTTTCGATTAATCAATTTTGGGAATCGATTAATCGACTTTGATAGTTTTACTAAACTTTCTAGATTTATCTTGTGATTCATGGAGGGTCTAGGACCTTCTTTATTATATCTTTAGTGATGTATTGTATTTGTTGTAATGTACCATAGGTGGTATGTGTGAAAGGGAGCACAAGGAGCCGCGTGAGACCTTGATGCTTAGACCTTTAAAGACCTGAGGTAGGGAACACCTTGAACATGTACTTTAATTGCAAGAGCATGTATGTAGTGATATAGAACTCAAACTGAAAATATTTTATCTATATAAATCTTTATGAAAACGGGTGCGTGTGTGACACCAAGAATGTGATAAAGGCATCTGTATGATGCGAGTAACTGAGATCAAATAATCTAAGGAGAATGAGACATCCCCAGGGGATGAGAAAGTAATAAAGGCATCAATGTAATGCGAGTAAATTAAACATCTCAGGGATGTAAATATGATTGAATAACTACTGTGGAGGCCTAACTGATATAAGATAGCACACTTATACGGTGAACAACTATATGTAAAGCACATGTTATTTTTGTTATTTAAGGTTTGATTAGAATACCCCACCGATGTGGCGGGATACCCACGACTGACTCGGCAGGATATCCGTGACCGGTACAGCGGTCAATTCGTACACCAGTGCGGAGGTCTATCCGTACACAGTAAGCACATCTCAAGGAAATTGAGATGAGATTTAACCCCGCCGCCTATTGAGAAAGGGGCTTGGATAGTATTCCCAGGGAATACATATAACAACTGTCTATTTAGGGGACAATGGTGGTTATTCCATCGGGGCTCGATGCTATATTGCTCAGAGATTACTTAAGTTGAAAATTTAAGTTTTGCTTTAGGCCTGTTCAGTGTCATTCATGATAAGTCAACAGTAAAGTAAGACATGCAAATTATCAGTAAACTTGAATGCAAGTCATCAGCTTTTAAACTATTTTTCTAGCAAATGCATTGACACATCATGCTTATAATATCATGAAATATATGTGAGATTTTGATTTATATGTTTATTGTGTTGTTCCTTATTGAGCTAGGATGTATCTCACCCTTTTGACTATACATCGCAGGTCCATTGTTAGCAGCGGCTGAGGCTTCGGGAGATGTAGATCCGGGTGATTCAGATTACATGCCTGGGGACGAGTTGGAGCCTCCTCCCGAGGACTTCTTCTAGGAGACTTCGCTGAGTATTTTGAGAGAGTTTTTGTAAGTAGATTATACGGCTTGGTATGTTAAGCCTTTATTTTTATCAAACAATGTAATTAGGTGGATAATTATTTTGGACGAACCATCTGGGGTGATCAGTCTATCACCGATGGTTCGGATCGGTTCTCTGTTCATGCAGTGACATGAAAGTAGAACTGTCTTTTTTTTATGTCAGATGAGCATATTACTTTTTCACCTTATGCAATTAATTGCTTTATTTATTTATCATTACTTGTTATACCAATGTTCCGTACATAGTTTTGGGCCACGGTCTTGAGTATCGTACTGATGGCACGGGTTTCGGGGTGTCGAAATTCGGGCTGTCGCATTATGTTTCCGATTTGATCCCGATGATTCACTACTTTTGAGTAAGAGAATCATCATTCTCTCCCCTTCACACTTACGACTATTCTACTCACCCCATTTACACGAAATTAATGAATCACCTTTGGGCAGAATCAATAACTCCATGCAAATCAGTGCACAAGGTGATCTTAATGAGATAAAATCTCAAGATTCAAGAAACAACAATCTCCATAGAATGGTCACCTTTGGGCAGATCCAATCCTACTTCAATTATAGCCTCTTGAATGACTACTTTAGCGGTCTTCCTTAACCCCATTGGAAAGACTTAGACTTGATATGTCTAGTCTCAAGAGTTTAACCAACTCACCGTAAAGTGTATATGTGTAGCCATGCTCATAATCAATAAAAACATGAAACAATGTTTAAATAAATTTGGAATGACAAAATTTTGGCCATAGACATATGAGTTTGCACACACATACACTTAGGCTATAGGATCAAACCAAAGATCCAAAATGCACATGTAATAACAAGATGCTAGACATATCATTGGGTCGCCCAAATATTTTATTCTATCATATACAGTCATTAGCTGTTGTCAATAATAAGTTCAAAGCATAGGCCTCAACGAGTAAATTAATATCGATTACTAATTAGTCAAAATCAGACTTAAAAAATGGGCCGATACACCCAAACCAAGAAACCTTTTCAATGGGCTAAATTGAGTCTTATATAATTTACTCAAGCTCAGGTCTCGTTTGAGCTCAGAGATGGCCCCAAAAACCAAGAATATCCAAAACCATTATATACCCAAAAAGATAAGCTACAAAAGCCCATAAAATTTACACAAATTTAAATCAAAGCCAATGAAAGAATTAATTAATATATTTGATTTAAAATAACTTGAAAAACTAATTAGGCATTACTCATATAGGCTCTAAGAAATTATATAGCCGTGCCCAATACAAACCCACAACAAGTTTAATGCATGGGACATCTGATTATGGTGTTCACAAGAAATGAAGCCCAAAATAATAATAGGTCCTTTTAAAGAGTCCAAAAGGGTTGGAAAAGGGAGACAAAGAAACGGGTCGACCCATAGGTCCAAAATTTATGATCTAAATCTAGGTTCAAGTCTAGCCTGTTAAACCAAATATCCAGCCCAAACTCAACCCTAGCCGAGCCTAGTCGAGCCAAGCAGTCCCAGTCGGTTTCCATCCATGTTTTAATTGTTGAGAAAAATTCAATGCTCAAGTCCATGCATTTGTAAAACCGAATTCCAATTGGCCACTTCTACCAATGATACCCAAATATATTGAAAGATAAAACCATAGGCTTCACAACGCTCTTGATAAAAATTTAGGCGCTTTTGAAACAAACTCATTAAACTATACACTACGTTAAACCGTACCAAAATAAACCCATTATGAGCCTTTTTTTATTTTATTTTAAATAGCCTAAGTCTCTAACTGCCTTAATATGTGTGAGATGCCTTCTGAGGCACTGAATAACGTGAGAAGCAAACTTTCACCAGATTTTAGAGTCTTACATATCCTAAATACCTCCAGCAACCATTATGTGAAAAAAAAATATAACAAAATGCCTGCAGCAACCAATGTATTTGTTGTTGAGTAGCCTTTAATCTCTATATAACTACCATGAAATACTTGATGGATGACGTGACGAATCTCCATTGAACGTGCTTTGCCTGCCATAATTAGGGCTCTCGATCGTTTTGTTCATACCTACCATTATATCGGTCTTAAGGACTTCGAGAGCCCTAATTATCCTCTCTCAGAAGAAAAACGATCAAGACTATCCTCTTTTACCAAGTTTAAGGAGCTTATAAAGCATTAACACAAATATATGCATTATGATCAATCATATGCCGAATCAGGCTCTAATACCAATTGTTGGATCTATCGATCCAATCATCCAAATATTTATCCTAGGATCTAGGCGTATAATCAATCAAACCAATAGACCCAATCTATAAATTAAAATATATGTGCGTACCTTATCGCAAAAATCGTGACCGTCGCTTTAGCTTTAATCCGATATATTAATCCCGAAGTCTTTCTTACAAGGAAGAAGAAGATGATGACTCTACCCGCCTCTCTTGCTACACTTTCTTGATGGAAATATGTCAAAAGGCTTGTGTGTAGTGAGCGGGGGACGTCCACCAATATATATATAGCATGAAGAGTGATGCCCTGCTTAGAATATCGTCCATCAAGGTATTCTAATAAGAATAAGAGTTACATGTAAATTAGGAAACCTTGAAATTTCCTTCAATTTCTAATAATGCCCTTTATTATTTCAAGTAATTGTAATCCAGAGTTTTATAAAATCCTAGTGTGCGTGGGCCACACAAAATAATAATTTTAATTTTCATAAAAAATTCCAACACCATCTACAGAGTCCCCCAAAACATCCAAAAAGCTGATCACCCTACCTACAACCCTGATAATGCCCATCGGTCCGTATCATTGAGGCAAGAGGGGACTACAAGATGGAAGAACACAAACGTCGGCTTCATGATCACTTGTTCAACCAAACGCAGCTTAGTAATCCGTCTGACAGCGCCAAAGAAATCCAAGAATTATGAAGTTGATCTTGAGAGCAAATAATTCGCCGAAATGTTAGTGTTAGATGGTTGCTTTATTTTTGAGTTATTTCTCAAACTTAGGAAGGAAAGGTGCCCATGAATGGAATGATTTGGTGTTTGCCTCTTATAGCATTTGATTGATCCCCATATTATGAGCATCTCGCCGCATCATCAGTGAACGGCATACTTTTGTGATTGATGCTTATACCTATAGCTTGAAGCATACAAGTGGCATACACCTTACGCTTTAAGGCACAATTTTTATTGATGCCATCCATATTAGCTATGCAATGTCCAGAAACTCAAAGCCAACCGGAAACTAAAATTGAGAGTTGAGGCCTTGGAAACTAACCGAGCCATTTCAAACAGGTCACTGGAATAACATTATATAGAGGAATAAGAAAACACTACATGTCTAGAAATTCAGTTAAAAAATTAATTAATTTATTCTTTCTAAAAAAAGACCAAATAATAGAATACAAAGAAAAATCCTAACGTTGTGAGAGGGTTGTGATTTGGTTTGTAGGGAGGCCATATTGTTCCAGCAACTTCATCTTCCTGTCAATCTCGAATTCATCCCTCCCTCAGTTATGAGAAACCGATAATCTAAAGGAAAGATTACTTCTTTGTAAGAAGGATTTGGTTCATAAATCTGAAAGTGTAGGAATTAGATTCAATTGATTGAGATTATTACTTGAGGAGAGGAGGCGATTTAGTTTTACTTTTGAATTGTAGGGTTCATTGCAGAGGGAATGGAGAAAGAAGAGAAGCAAGGAGACGAGAGAGACGACGAAGCCTTCCAGAGATTGCTTCTTTTCTTTTCGTTTTTTTTTTTTTTTTTAAACATGCTTTCACGGTTTTCTCAAGTTCCAAAATCCGTGAAAGCATGTTTTTCTAAAACTTTTGAGGACGGGTCTTTTTTGCTAAAAAGTTTGTTTTGAGACATGTTTCTCTAATTATCCCAAAAAAGTAAATCGGGTGAATATAAATACTTCATAAAAACTTTGTTCTGATCACAGAGAAGCATTTATTTACTAAGGCATTAAAAAGTCCAAATGTCAAATTGGGAGATTTTAACCACCACACCGAAGGACCACCCGGGCACCCAATAATAGATACTAAAAAAAAAAAAGAGGTTCTGACCAGTCCTGTGAAATCCACTGCAGAAAAATTCCACAAGGTAACATCTATTTCTCATGTTCACCATCCTCATGGTCACATTATTACTTCCCCAGCTTAGTAGGAAAAAAATGTTCCTATGCACTGCATAAAATTACTGAAAGTTCAACATTTGGGGTTAAATATACTTTGGTTGAAAATCCATCATCACACAACGATTTGGGAGGTTTGAAAATTTACACATCTCAAATTTTGAAACTCAATAAAACCATAACGAATAAAAGAACTTCCAAAAGCTCATAGGAGATTTGAAAGTCTGATTTTAACTTTGGTTACTTGGGAAGATAACTGGTTATAATTGCAAACTATATGTACTCAAAACTCCAGTTAATAGACAACTACACGTAAGCAGGGATTCAAGGTGGGAAGGTTATTGGGATTCATGTACTTAGCTTAGCGGTGTGTTGGACATAATATTTTGTGTGTGGAATGTTCTCTCACTCTCACGCACACCCACCCACCCACATCTCACAATCCTAACCCTAATCACTTACGCTAAGTCAAGTAAGGTATTAAAAGGGATACCACAAAGCTGACTAAGATAACAGGATTTCTTGGTAGTTTAATAAAGGGCACTTTAGAAAACAATGCCTCAAAAGCAAACTTTTTAGCAAAAAAAACTCGACCTCAAACGTTTTAGAAAATTGGTTTTTTCACGAATTTTGGAACTTTAGAAAACCGTGAAAGCACGATTTTAAAAAAACCATTGCTTTTGTGATTTTCTGAAGTTCCAAAATCCGTGAAAACACGATATTTCTAAAATGTTTGAGGTCAGGTCTTTTTTGCTAAAAAATTTATTTTTGAGGCATATTTCTCTAATTATCCCTACTTGTTTTGAGGGAGAATGACCTGTTTCTGGGTAGGTAATCACTATGTTGGCTTCCTGTACAATAAAGTTAGAAAAAATCAATAGGTTACATCTATTTGCGCCTACCGGATTATTGGTGGGCGCCTGATAATATGGTGGGCGCCTAATAATCTGAGTGCAACGAGTAGATCAGACGATCAAGATTTTGATTCCACGTGGTACAGATCCCAAAATTGTAGATCAAAAAAATAACTCTCCTTCATTTTCCAGATCACTATTTGTAACACCAGAATCAGAATTACCACCTCTGCCACTCTTCTATTATGTGTAGTGTGAACACCTTAGAGTAGACGTAAAATTGTAACATTGGCAAATAAAACTCTACATATCTAAAAATTCAATTAAATGATTATTCTATTTTTTATTTTATTTCTCTTTTAAAAAAAATCAAATAGCATAAAAAAAGTAAAATCCTAACTTAGTGAGAGGGTTTTCATTTGGTTCGTTTCGAGGCCATATTGTTCCAGCAACTTGTGACGGGGCCAATACTCAAGCTTGCAGCATAGTGCTTGGGGCACGACATGTGGTGCCAGGAGGGTACGCGACATGGGACCAAGTGGGCCTGGCGACATAGTCGCGCTGCGAGGACGCGACACGGTCGCATGAGGGTAGGACACGGGGACGACGCGGTCGCGACATAGCCAAGGTGGGCTAGCGATGCAAGAGGCGTTGCGGTATGTCAAACCAAGGGGTTTGAGATCCTCCTGTCATTCTGGCTGAATGACTATTTTACCCTTATATAGGAGAAGGGAGCTTGAGAGCTATTCCCCCACACACGGGGCCTTGCGTTGCCAGAGGGGGCGTAAGTGTCTCCTAGGCCTGAAAGGGTGGGCCTAGGACGTCGACGTAGCGATGCCGTGTGGCACCCAAGGGAGGTTGAAGTATGGCTCCGGACTACGCGTCGCGGTGCATATGGCTGGGCAACCTCGTGACAACACCAGGGCGCTGCGTGAGACTCAGTTAAGCACGACAGCATGTGGGCTAAGGATGAACGTGTGCTAGTAATTCAGAACGCATACGAAGGCAAGCTGCGTGGGACTCAATTGAGCGCACGAGCGCGAGGCACAAGGCTGTGGGCTTGGTTCGGTATGTGAGCATGACGTGATGGCATGGGGAGCTGCATGCCAAGACTGTTGCGAAGCGAGGTACTAGTGCAGTGCACAGGGTGAAGCTTGAGCAAGCCAAGTTTAGCATAGTGGTTCATTTGAGCGTGTCGTAAGGGGCACGATAAGTTGGATGGTAGGCCGTGAAACAGAGGCAACCATGTTGGGGGAGTTTCCGTCCTTTAGGCGGGTGGTATCAGAGCTGATGTGTAGATGGGTTGGCTTCGTTGCACGTGGTAGCGAAGCACCGCATGGGTTAAAAGCGCATCGAAGACGCCCGCCGATCGCTCAGTAAGGCGACCTAGGTTTAAAGCGGCATGCGCGTTAAGTGCGACCCCGTGACATTTTGGTATCAGGGCCAAGTTCGATCCAAAAGCGATGATGCTATTGAGCAATTGGTGCGGAGGCACGCGATGTGGTGTCAAGAGGACACGCGATATCCTTGAACAATTAGTGCGGAGGCATGCGATGTGGTATCAAGAGGACACGCGACATCCCTGAGCTAGTTAACAGGTGAGGGCCTTGTGTGAGAACCAAGTTGACTGGCCGGGTGATGGGAAGGTGCGGACCTAAAGAACTAGAAATGAAATGCTAACAGGCTGGGAGGAGTTTGCGGGGTCAATTCATTGCGATAATGCGTCAACGAGGACGTTGGCATTTATGGAGTGGTGGAGGATGTGACGGGGCCAATACTCGAGCTTACAGTATAGTACTTGGGGCACGACATGTGGTGCCAGGAGGGCACGCGACATGGGGCCAAGTGGGCCTGGCGACGTGGTCGTGCTGCAAGGACGCGACACGGTCGCATGAGGGTAGGACGCGGGGACGACACGATCGCGATATAACCAAGGTGGGCTAGCGATGTAAGAGGCGTTGCGGTATGTCAAACCAAAGGGTTTGAGGTTCTCCTGCCATTCTGGCTGAATGATTGTTTTACCCTTATATAGGGGAAGGGAGCTTGAGAGCTATTCTCCTAGGCCTGAAAGGGTGGGCCTAGGACGTCGATACAGCGATGCCATGTGGCACCCAAGGGAGGTTGAAGTATGGCTCCGGACTACGCGTCGCGGTGCATACGACTGGGCAACCTCGTGACAACACCAGGGCGCTGCGTGAGACTCAGTTGAGCACAACAGCATGTGGGCTAAGGATGAATGTGTGCTAGTAATTCAGAACGCACACGAAGGCAAGCTGTGTGGGACTCAGTTGAGCATGCGAGCGCGAGGCACAAGGCTGTGGGCTTGGGTCGGTATGTGAGCATGACGTGATGGCATGGGGAGCTGCATGCCAAGATTGTTGCGAAGCGAGATACTAGTGTAGTGTACAGGGTGAAGCTTGAGCAGGCCAAGTTTAGCACAGTGGTGCATTCGAGCGTGTCGTCAGGGGCACGATAAGTTTGATGGTAGGCCGTGAAACAGAGGCGACCATATTGGGGGAGTTCCCATCCTCTAGGCGGGTGGTATCAGAGTTGATGTATAGATGGGTTGGCTTCATTACACGCAGCATAGCGGCTGCATGTGAGTTAAAAGCGTCGAAGGGCATGCGTATTGGTCAGTAGGTTGACCTAGCGAAGCGTCCGTTAGGTGCCGCACGGGACTGAGGTTGCGGAAGTGCGACCCCGTGACAAACTGCTTCATCTTCCTGTCGATCTCGAATTCAACCCTCCCTCGGTTCTCAGAAACGAAGAATCTAAAGGAAAGATTACTTCTTTGTAAGAATGTTTTGATTCAAAAATATGAAAATGCGGGAATTCAAAAATCAATTGATTGAAAGATTATTACTTGAGGAAAGGCGAGGAGATGGTTTGGTTTTGTTTTTAAATTGTGAGGGTTCGGTGCAGACAGAATAGAGAAAAAATAGAAGAGAGAAGAACGGAGGAGGAGACCAGAGAGAAGACTGACGAAGCCAACCAGAGATTGCTTAGTTTCTTCTCTTACCCTTCTTAACCCGAAAAACCCCACGAAAATATATTTTTATTGAGACCAGTCATAGTTACCAAATCGAAATTCAGCGAGGTTAAAATCCAATAAATTCGGGAAGTTTGGGGAAATATTTGTAGGAAAAATTGTGAGAAAAATTAAAATTTTAAATATTTAAAACTATATATATATATGGGAGCCGATTTATTTGTATATAAACCCACAAGTCAAAGTTTGACGGTTTTCATTGGTCCACATTTCACGATTCAAAATATGCACGATGGAGATGAGATTTTAATTATTATTTTTCAAAGATAATCTAAACAATGCACCCAAGGTCCACGTGGCACCCAAAAAGTGTTTTGGGTGCCACGTGGAGCTCCATGTGGAAGGTTGGAGGACGGTGACCATCCTCCCATAGAGGACGAAGGCCTTTTCCTATATATATATTAAAAATATTAGAAAATCACAAATTTTTTGAAAAAATTGGGAATTATTCATGACTTTTTGTCATCAGGTGAATTTTTGAAAGATTTGTGAATAATTCGGGGAACTTAAATTTGTGAATTATTCGCGAATTTTAAAAAAGTTCAACAATTTTTTTAACTTTGGGTGCCACGTGGAGCTCCATGTGGAAGGTTGGAGGACAGTGACCATCCTCCCATAGAGGACGAAGGCCTTTTCCTATATATATATATATTAAAAATATTAGAAAATCACAAATTTTTTGAAAAAATTGGGAATTATTCATGACTTTTTGTCATCAGGTGAATTTTTGAAAGATTTGTGAATAATTCGGGGAACTTAAATTTGTGAATTATTCGCAAATTTTTAAAAAGTTCAACAATTTTTTTAACTATGACACCAGTTATATATATATATATATATATATATATATATATATATATATATATATATATATATATATATATACTAGTAAACATGCATGTGCTTTACACGTGTTGCTCTATAAAATCATAAAAAAGAATAATTAATTTATAAAATGGAAAAGATCTATGGATTCTAACGTAGGAATGAACCTATGCATTCAAACCTCAGATCATATGTCACGTGACACCTGATTCCAAGCTAGTGCCTTTTTTGGGATTGTGTGCAATGTCGCATAACATCTATTAATTTTTTTATTTTTTATTTGTCTAAACTTTAACCAAAGTTTGGATACTGCCTCACACATCATAGCGCATTGAATTTTTTATCATTTGACCACATTTTGAATCGTGGATGTTCACTCCTTTTCAACAATTTTTTTCATTGAATGCGGTGGCAGTAACATGAAGTGGTGTACCGGTTGGTTTTATTTTTGAATTGTGAGGGTTCAGTGCAAACAGAATAGAGAAAAAATAGAAGAGAGAAGAACGGGGGAGGAGACCAAAGAGAAGATTGACGGAGCCAACCAAAGATTGCTTAGTTTCTTCCCTTACCCTTCTTAACCCGAAAAACCCCACGAAAATATATTTTTATTGAGACCAGTCATAGTTACCAAATCGAAATTCGGCGAGGTTAAATTCCGATAAATTCGGGAAGTTCGGGGAAATATTTGTAGGAAAAATCATGAGAAAAATTAAAAATATAAATATTTAAAACTATATATATATATATATATATATATATATATATATATATATATATATATATATATATATATATATATATATATATATATATATATGGGAGCCGATTTATTTATATATAAACCCACAAGTCAAAGTTTGATGGTTTTCATTGGTCCACATTTCACGATTCAAAATATACACGATGGAGATGAGATTTTAATTATTTTTTTTCAAAGATAATCTAAGCAATGCACCCAAGGTCCACGTGGCACCCAAAACACTTTTTGGGTTCCACGTGGAGCTCCATGTGGAAGGTTGGAGGACGGTGACCATCCTCCCATAGAGGACGAAGGCCTTTTCTTATATATATATATATATATATATATATATATATATATATATATATTAAAAATATTAGAAAATCACAATTTTTTTGAAAAAATTGGTAATTATTCATGACTTTTTGTCATCAGGTGAATTTTTGAAAGATTTGTGAATAATTCGGGGAACTTAAATTTGTGAATTATTCGCGAATTTTTAAAAAGTTCAACAATTTTTTTAACTATGACACCAGTTATAAAATGATATATATATATATACTAGTAAACATGCACGTGCTTTACACGTGTTGCTCTATAAAATCATAAAAAAGAATAATTAATTTATAAAATAGAAAAGGTCTATGGATTCTAACGTAGGGATGAACCTATGCATTCAAACCTCAGATCATATGTCACGTGACACCTGATTCCAAGCTAGTGCCTGTTTTGGGATTGTGTGCAATGTCACATAACATTTATTAATTAATTAATTTATTTTTTGTCTAAACTTCAACCAAAGTTTGGATATTGCCTTACACATCATAGCGCATTAAATTTTTTATCATTTGACCACATTTTGAACCGTGGATGTTCACTCATTTTCAACAATTTTTTTTCATTGAATGCGGTAGCGGTAACATGAAGTGGTGTACCGGTAATACCAACCAAGACATTATCAGACACCAACCAAGACATTATCAGGTTGATTTGATTTCATTGGTTGACTCAATTTGTGAACCAGATCAAGCACATAAACTTGACCCATCGAATCCAGTTCGAGCATGCATCATTTGAAGGTTAGGTTAACAAACTTTTTGTATGCAAAATATAAAGAGACAAGGAGAATTATGGGAATTGAACTGAGTTAGGTTTGGTAAAAGCATACATTGAAAAAATTGAGGTCAAATGTGTAAACCTAAGGAGCATGGTGAGATGGGTTTTAAATGATATTGATGTTGATGCAATTTCACAAGTTTTAATCGGTGATAATGGAGATTATTTTTCACCCCACTAATGACATTATATGGACCTCTTGAATGATTATCCTATAGGAGCCATTACTTGCACTCGGAAACTTGGCCCTTGCACCGAGTTTAAAACAAAGACCTACAAGTTTTGTGACCTCTGCTATATGAAAACTCCACCTAAACTGTTTGATTTGGAGCCCATCATTTAAAGATATTATGTGCAAAGCATTAGCACGAAATATAATATTGGGTTTTAAATGATATTGATGTTAATGCAAGATTATTTTTCACCCCACTAATGATATTATATGGACCTCTTGAATGATTATCCTATGGGAGGCTGAGAGCCATTACTTGCACTCGGAAACTTGACCCTTGCACTCATGAATTTAAAACAAAGACCTACAAGTTTGACGACCTCTGCTATATGAAAACTCCATCTAAACCGTTTGATTTGGAGCCCATCATTTAAATATATTAAGTGTAAAAGATTAGCACAAAATATAATCTTCATCATGTGATTAAATATAGTCAAAAGCTATTATTAGTCAATTTTCGATTTTTTTATTTTTTATTTTGCACCCATATGCAAGAGCAACTAAATGTAGGTGCTCGGATGCATTTGTCCCCTTAATCTCAGTGCATTGACATGTACCAAATACCTTGTTACGGGTAGTATGAATCCAGACATTCGATGTAGCTTTTCATAGCATTATGGAATAAGTTGTTGCCCAAGGCGGTGTTTAATGAGTCTTTCCCATCTAAGAAACCCAAGGGAATCATGGGCCCAATTCCGATCAAGTTGATCCCATTGACGACTGTTAGAGCCTGACTTTTCAAGTACATCGAAGGTGTTTTCAGGCACTCTCAATGGCTTGGCTTCTTAATCTAAGGATTCGAATAGAGCTCTCAAGCTCTCAAGTATGGGAGTATAAGCATGGTTACTTTTGAAGTTAGAGACGGATGGAAGGTCGTTGACCGTTAGTAATGGCAATCCAGGTAATTCTATCAAGGAAGACGGTCAATTCTTCTCATCAGTGATATAATCTTCATGGCCATGGAAGTAGTAGTAGTAAAAGGTGAAGACGATCGCTGGTTTGATCCAAAACAAAGCTGAGGGAACATTTAGGCTACGCGTGAAGCCAACAACCCATGGGAGAAGGATGTTGTAGACGATGCACGTGATTGGGCGGTCTACATTAGCAAGTGTGGGGATGAGGTCGCAGACGTGTTGAGAGCCAAGTCGATTAAACTGCGCCATGAAGTCATTTATGTTGTCCAAAGGACCGTCGTAGCCGTATGAAAATGCTCAAGAGTTTTAATTTTTTAGGCTAATTAGGGACAATTTGGTCCTAATATATGTGATTTAGAGTCCTAGTTTAATTAGAAGTCGAGATATGACTCAGGGGCATTTTAGGCATGAAAATTTGACATAAACTATTTTTACTTCTATATAGTAGTAACGATATATGCTAACACATTGAAATTTGCGGTTACAAGTATCTAGGTCGCAGCATATCAAATAATTATAGCCTATGAAGCATGGATATAGGTACGGGACATGGGTAAGATATGATACGGAGATGGCAATACGATAATTATAAAAAATAAGAAGAAAATGAAAAAAAAAAAAAAAACTAAAAAAAACTTATAAAGACTAATTTGAAATAGGTAGACTGCACGTTGTTAGGCTCCCAAGTAGGCTCATTTGATTTTATTTATTTTTTTCTTTTCTAAAAATCTCTAAATCCTAAACTCGTTGTTTGATTTTTTCTTCTTTTAATTTTTTTTTTTGGGAAATGCCCCGGATACACATGAAGCCGTGTCCTTCAAATATCGATATCAGATACGGATACAATACGGGTACATTGCCAAAATATGGAGTATCTATGTTTCCTTAATTATAACACCTAAATTGGATGATTTTGGGCCCACAACTGGTTTCAATATGAACAACCACTTGACGATTTAGATTACTCAAAAGATGTGTCACATGACCTAAAAGTAAACCATCCGGGTCAGCCGTAGGACCACAACGGGGGCATGCGACGTAGCCATCCGGGTCAGCCGTAGGACCACTTGTGCTCCCCATGGGGGCATTAGTGGATTGAAGTCGGGGCATCATAGGTGCATCACCAAGCCATGAGGGTTGCGCCGTAGACACTTCGAGTGTGTTGGTCGTGGGCCATGAGGGCACACGACATGGTAGTATATGAGGGTTCGCGACCGTTCGCAACACGGTCACATGGGGAGATGATGTGGGGGGTTGTGGGCGTATGGGTGTGGAGGATGACACTGTGTGACGCAGGCATAGGGCATGTGCCATGGTGGTATGACAAACCAAAACCTTTAAGGTCATCCCATTCTTTTTCCCCATGTGCTGTTTAACTCTTATATATATTGGTTGTAGCCCAATTATTACGTGTCGTACTACTGTACATGTCACTAGCCTGGGTGTACTGGTATACTAACACGTGCGTGCATGTGCATCCGGACCTTGCATTCATAGGAGGCGTTGCTTGGTTGCTCTATGACGCATTGGTTGTGTGGCCTAGAGCCTTCGTGTTCGAGGTGGTTCCGACCACCTCCACGATGCGGGTCAATTCCGAAAGGAGGCCGACCCCATACTCGTCACTGCACATCTCTCTTTCAGTTGCATCCGGGAATCCGCGTAGCACTACTTGGTTGGGAGTTGGTAGGCTGACTTAGCTTGGGAAGCTAAGTGCCGCACGCGAGTGCACGTCGTAAGGAGTGACTTCATGAGAGTTGACACCTCGATAATGAGGCGCTGACACTCCGTTAGTGAAACACTGACACCCCAGTAGCGAGGCGAAACACTGACACCTCGATAGCGAGGAGTTGGCACACTGGGAGAGAGGCATTGACACATCGGATAGTGAGGCACTGACACCATGACAGTGAAGCGTTGACACCCATTTAATAGAAAAGAAGTGGGTTGGTGGGGTTATGACACTCACATAGTCAGGTGCATGATATTTCAAAAAGGTTATCTATTTTTTTGAAAAAAAAGTAACCATAATTAAAACATAATTAAATGATGATAAAGCAACACTGGTTACTTCACAAAAAAACGCTAAATGTTACACCCATATTAATAGGCTTAGAGATATCTTTACGTCCGAGCGCATATTTCAAAGCCTCTTATAACAATTGGAAATGGCTGACTAATAGATTACAACGGTAAAATATAATGTACTCCCTCTGGCTAATCATTTCCAATGATTGTAGATGATAATATTTTATCTACCCAACAACTAGTACACTTAAGTACACATTGTATAAGTCGCACATGAAAAATACTTTTAAATTAGAATCCCTTCTATCCAAGGGTTTTAAAATCAGAAATTATGATATAATGTCACACAACTTACAAAATGCAAGCACAAATATAATGCCACTGAGGATCATCTGCTCCCCAGTAGAGTGATCTATAGCTCTTACTAAAAAAACTCATTATTTGGAGGAAAAATATACTTGGAAGTATAGATGGTAGCACAAAGATCATATCCTATTTTGGTTGAGTGGCCAATGGTAACATCAGAACCTATAATAGCACCTGATCCAAGAAAAACATTTGCCCCAATTATGGATTTTGGGTAAACTATTGCCCCAATCTCTAACTGAAACTGCACTTGGATCTATGTCTGCTGACTTGTGAAAAAATCCACCCCCAATATCCCACTGGTTGAAGTCTGAAGAATCCATGACTATGGAATGTGAGTTTCTACATAATCTCTACAAAATGGAGCTCCATGAGTATGGAATGTGAGTTTCTACATTCCATAATCTCTACAAAATAGAGCTGTGAAGTCAACAACAGCCCAAAATCTAAGTACACAAGATTTAAAATGCAATCAAATTTCTAGGCATTATAGAGGAAACTAATCAGCTCAAAATTATAAGCATAATTTCCATGCACAACCTAATGTTTCATCAAACAACTCATAGGCATTATTGGAAGTAGGAAATTCCTTCGAATTTAAAAAACCCTAGAATCGATCATAAAAAATTCGAATGAATCATTTATTTATTGTAAAGTTATCATTAGATAAGAGGAAAAAAGTACATAAATTATATATAAAAGTATTATATATTATTAATCAAATCGTGCTGAACCTTACAAGCTCAACTCTACTTCAATCGAGCATTAAATAAAAAACTTAGCTCAGACTCTCGAGTCGAGCTTAAGAGAGAAAAATCTCTCATTTTTGGACCAAGCTGAGTTGTTGAGCTGGCTGTCTCTGTTGCAGCCTTGCATGCAACTATGGGAGCCCCTTTTGTTCTGAAAGCAAGACCCCTATTATCATCTTTACTGCTCACGTGGCACACTCGGTCATCAATCCAAGCCTTCCACATGGCAGATTGCCATATGGATGGGCTTCAGATAGAAGGTAACACTAGAGGAACGATCATAACCGTTTGATCAAACCCAAATAAAAGGCAAAATTCAAGTGTACACTGTACACTAGACTGGAGATGACACGAGCACCATAACTGGTACTCGGGTCATGACACCTAATACCAGCTCTTTCCAGTTGTAGATCCCTAAGACTTCCGATTGATTCATATGGAAAGATCCGAAGGCTGAGACTTCTAGATATTCCAAAGCTAATATATTACCTTCCAAGTCTTACCCATTTACATTGCTATTCCGAATCGAACGGTTGAGATCAATTGTCTCCGGCTGTATGCACAAAATGTATCATCCTCGACAGAGTGGGCATAACGAAGAAGACAGATCCTTTATCGCTGGCTACAGTTTCTCTTCTTTCTCAAACTCTTCGTTGTTATCACTATCACCACCTCCATTTACTTTTTATAGATCGTTTTATTCTAATCGATCTCTATTCTCTCCGAATTCGAATAAATTTTCCCTTGGTAAATAGTCGAGTTTCTCGAACTGATTCCTGATTTGGGTCTAGAGATTAAATCGATTGAAATCGGCAGATCTTTTGAAGGAATCAGAGTATCATTGATTGGATCCTCGAGATTAGGTTAGCGTAATTGAAAACAATCCCAGATTCTCGAGTGGAAATTTCTGAGCATTTTTTTGTTAATTTGATTGTAAATTTCGTGCAGTTTTGTCAAAATATTGGAGAAATTCGCAGCAGATTTCGCATTTTTGTGCCATTTTTAGTTTTTTTTTTTTTGGGGTGGTTTTAGTGGACTGTTCCAATGAATTTCCAAGCAATCGCTCGACCTTCTGAGTTTCTTGACGAAATTTGCAGAAACTACTGACAAAATCAATGACAGATCGAGCTTCTTCTATACAAATCGATAGTCTGTGGTCAATCAGAAGCACTGGGGGCGAATCAGTCTAATCATAGCCCTGCGGCGCCAAACGCGGGCTTAGGGTTCTTGTTCTTCCTCCGCCCTAATGCTCGTCGGCAAACTCGATACCTCGAATTCCTCCCACCAATGGACTTTGTAAGTCGCCACGCTTCTTCCGTTACGGATCACCATCACCCCTCATCAAGCGAATCTTCGTCAGCTCCTCCTGCCTCCGTGGAGGAGCTGGAGTACTCGGCGAGGTATATGATAGTGAAACACTCGTGGCGTGGTCGGTACAAAAGAATACTATGCATTTCGAATGTCGCGATTGTCACATTAGATCCGTCAACTCTTTCCGTAACCAATTCATACGATGTAGCAAATGATTACGAGGGTGCAGCACCAATTTTGGGACGGGACGATAACTCCCAGGAGTTCACTATAAGTGTCCGGACGGATGGCCGAGGCAAGTTCAAAGCTATCAAGTTATCTTCCAAGTTTAGGGCCAGCATTTTGACGGAACTGCACAGATTAAGATGGAGTAGAATCGGTGCCACTGCAGAATTCAATGTGCTTCACCTTCGGCGGAGGACATCCGAGTGGGTTCCTTTTGTAAGTTATTTACCTGCCTAGTATATCTTTTAGAATCACACTGATTTGGATGGATTATTTACGTAGGACTTATTCCTAGTGGGTATCTAAAAATGATCAAGGTGGAACTTAGCCCTGAGTGCACAAAAACACACAAATACAGACCATACAACCTTAATAACTTATGATGTATACATATTTTCTACATATATGACTCATGCTTTTATATAAACACTTCGAGTTAATTGATGAATGACAACTAAATTGGCAATTACACACCAGTGCAAACACAGCTAATTCTCAATTCCATCAAATTGCATCTCTGAACTCCATGAACTATTCCTAATCACTCAGCTTTTGTTAAGATTCCCTGAATAATGGCAAAAAAAGAGAACATCTACCACTTAAAACCTGTTGAAAAAATTGCCATGTCGGAAGTACACGTTGCAATTTTTTTGATATGCCTTTAATCTTTGTTTTCTTTTGTTTCCCAACTTCACTCATATGCAGACTAAATAGCCTTACTGTATCTGCTTATCATTTCACAGTATGTAATTTACACATATTCATTTTGTCCTTGCTCAACACTGGCCATAAATGCTACTTCACAACTGCGAGTCAAGTGAGGAACTGCACATTATCCTTTTCTAAGTTACATAGTTAAAAACTGGATGGTCTGGATTTGATGGCCAATGGCCATTGGTAATTTTCGCTGTTTCTACCTTTGTCCTCATCAGTAGGCAAAACACAATTATTGACTGAGCCTGTATAATTTGGAGAAGGAAATATTAAGTGCAGATGAGAGAGAAAATGAAGGAGTCTCTTTAATGAAATACTATGGAAAGTCACATATTAGTTTAATCCAGAGTTTTGCTTCTGTGCAGGCTTGGCCTGTGTTATTTCTTCTGCTTGAAATTTTTGCTTGATCGTTGATCTGTATCTGTATTTTACACTTTTCTTCATTAATGAAGTGTCACATGTTAAAAAAAATTGTCAAATACAAGTCAATTACCTGTTTCATCAGTTCCAAAGTATGATAAATATGCTATGTGGGAGTGCATATGCCATGTGGATTGAACCCAGTAGTTTTGCTTTGAGATCATATTTTCCTTAGATTCCTCATATTGTTTTTTTCAAGGAAATATAAATTGAGCACTAAGGGACCATAAATTGTGGGTTATGCAGAAATTGAAAGTTACTGCTATTGGAGTTGAACTTTTTGATGTACATTCTGGAGACATGCGCTGGTGCTTGGACTTTAGAGACATGGATTCCCCTGCTATTAGACTTCTATCTGACGGTTACGGAACAAAAAATATTGAACATGGTGGTTTTATTCTTTGCCCTTTATATGGAAGAAAATGTAAAGCTTTTTTAGCTGCCTCAGGGACTTCCAACACTGCTGTTATATCATATTTGGTATGGTTGACATCTTCTCTTTATATGTCAAAAGGAAGACACATCTTAAGTTTTAGCTCTTGCAGGAATGTTTGGGTTTAGCTGTCATGTTATGTTGACGTACTAAAAATTGTTCTCTTTTATCTTGAAATTTTTATGCAGACTAAAATTGCAAAATCCATGGTTGGGCTGTCATTATCTGTGGACAATTCACAATCAATGACCACTGCAGACTTTATCAAGCAAAGGGGTATGTTCTTGAAAAGAGGCTTTGAAGTGTTTGAAATACTTGTGTCTTATGTATGCACTGATATTTTGAATTTGATATTGCAAAAATGTTATATATTATTGACTTTGTTCAATGCACTATATCACATTCACATGTTATGCCATTCATGGGCCTTAGTTCTGTTTGTGGCGAATATTGCAAATTTGCATCCAGTTGTCCATCCACATGTGAAAAACTGAAAATATTAAGGCGTAAGAATGTAATTTAGTGAAGCATATTAAAAAGAATGCCACTTACTAGTTGTAACAATTGTGATACATGCCGTTTACCTGCTGTTATTCGTAAATGAGTCTATTTTTTTTCTTTAGTTTTACCAATTGCGATGCACCCCTTTACCTACTTTTATTCGTATATGAGTCCATTGTTTTTTATCTTTAGTTGTATCATATATGATACATGCCATTTACCTGTTCATATTCATGAGTGATCCCATTGTTCTTTATCTCTTAAGAGTGTATTTGTTACATCAGTGAATGTACAGGACAATTGTATTTCAATTTGTTTTGTCAAGAAAGCAAAAACAAAAATATTGATAGGTGTGTCTTTTGGTTAATAATAACAAAAGCTGCCTTCAATTATGACCAAATGATTCTCTTTGGTCAACAAGTTAAAATAGATACCTCATCTGGTCTATTTCAACTATCTTTTCTTCAGCATGTCTTCCCTTACTCTTCTTGCTCTGCCTCTCCCGTTCTAATGACACCTCTATGCTCATTTCTTCCTCTTTTATGTCTCTTATCATATACTTTGATTATCTTATCCCTTCCTACAATCACATATCTTTTCCTCTCCACCCTGAAGCTCATCTTCATCAATCTTCCATCCGGAACAGCTCGAAACATGCCAATCCCTCAACGTGCCCATCCCCAAAGAGGTAAAGGCATGTTCTGAATCATCTCGAAACTATATCACCTAATTTTGTGATTCCAGGAAGCCCTTTGGACATCTCCTCTCCCTCCTTATTTACCAACTGCTCCAACACCATCCATTTATATCTCTCCAACTGCTTGAATTCTCTAGCGACATTGCAAGATCTCTCCTCATCAACTGCCAAATTCAGTCCATTTAAATGGTTAATTGTAATGTGCAGCAAAGGAAGCAGTTGGAGCAGAAGAGACCCCATGTGGTGGATGGTCTGTGACGAGGTTGAGATCTGCTGCTCGTGGCACTGCCAATGTTTTGGGCTTGAGTTTGGGAATTGGGCCTAAGGGAGGACTCGGTGAACATGGTGATGCTGTATCACGTCAACTCATTCTTACAAAGGTTTCACTTGTTGAAAGGCGCCCGGAGGACTATGAGGTATAGAGAAGTTGGTCTCTCTCTCTCTCTCTCTCGTTTGATCTCCAATAACTTTTCAATACTTTTATTCAGTTGTTCATGTACAAAGAAATAGGTTTGTACTCTGTGTTTGCTCTTTGTAGTTGTATGGGTCCAATGCAATTGATGACTCTTGGTTCTGAATTTCTTCTGTTGGAACTGTGTCGTGGAGAGCTTCTTATCAGTGCCAACAGGAAGGTCGATTCATCAATTGCAAGTGCTTTGGCAGTGTTGCGTGTTGTTCTGTTAGAAAATTGAAAGATGTTTCTTCATTTTTCATGCTTAAAATAAAAGGTTTTTTGCATATACCCCCTTATGTTTTGGCATAGTTATAAATGCCACCCTCTGTTTCACTTATTTATAACATTCCCCTAATTTGCAGGTTTGTGTTTAAATAACACCTTGAGTTACTGTTCCGTTAATTGTCATCTCTAAAAAAGCAAAGGGACATCAGAGAAGTATTTCTAACATGAGAAAAAACAATGTGCGCTTTGCTTCTTTAGAGATGACAATTAACAGAACAGTAACTCAAGGTGATATTTAAACACAAAATTGCAAATTAGGGGGATATTTATAAATAAGTGAAACAGGGGGTGGCATTTATAAATATGCCAAAACATAGGGGGTAGATGCAAAAAACTCTATATTAAATGTCTTAGACAAGGTATCAGTCATTTGGAGATTGCTCAAATTGCCTTTGACAGGTTCAACTTAATTTGGACAATTTTTTTTTATCATATCTACATCTTCCTGTTGAATGTTTATGTACACTTGCACTTATCAATCTATATGTTGGAGATGAATGACAACTAATGCTTGCCAGTATAGAGGTTATGGTATTAATATGAGTAAAGAATGGTTGGATCCGAAGGAGACTGGTTAAATAATTTGCTTAAATCCTGCATGAGCTTGGGAAAAGGCATGATTGAGCCTACAAAAAAAAAAAAAACCTAAATTCAAGTAATTTTTTGGTTCCGAAATTCAAGTAAATTTGTTCCTTGTAGTATGAAAGGAGGGAAAACCAGGAGGAAAAAAGATAATTTTGAATAGCTTTGTGCCTCTTTACTAGGGTACGGAATCTGCCTCAGGAAAGAACACCATTAAAACTGAGGCAACCTTTTGTTTTCTTGTCTCCCCGCTCCATGGACTAGTAATATAATAACTGTTAGTGAAATAAAATATTAAAATCCACAGTTGATGGTTCTGATTGCTTACCCAGCGTAATTGTGGGCAATCGTCTACTTCCCAGGTGTGATAGTGTTTCTGATTGGTTATTTGGTCGAAATGTTGGAAAGAGTCTATTGCTCAGATGTTCTAATTTCTGTAATTCCAATCTTGGCAAATAATATCGTTCTTCATTTGCATAAACAATTAATTGCACAATAAAATATTATAACCTTATCCATTACCTTGAAATGTTAAAACAGATAAGTACTATATTACAATTTAACCCATTTTATGATATGGATCTATGTATTTGGAATTGCGGATAGTTCATTCTTTGTCATGACTTCACAAGTATCAGTTTTGATCAATCAAAGGAGTGAACCTTGGGTGCTCTTGCTATTCACAATGTTGGCTATCCATCTTTAACCAATATTTATAAATATTATTCTTCATCTGACCGCATTGCATCAATATGGATCAAATAAACCATTGGGTTGACACAAAGCGCCTTCTTCCTCGGGCTCCAAATTTTGATTATTTGTCTTCTGTATGGAATTTTAAATCTTCAAATTAATTTATAAAAAAATATTATATCCTTCAATTTATAGACGGTAAAGTTGTTTTGTTGGATATTCTGACTGAGAATCTGTGGTGGAGGTGTGCAGGCTGTCATTGTTCGTCCTTTATCTGCAGTTTGTTCTCTTGTTCGATTTGCTGAGGAGCCACAGATGTTTGCAATTGAATTCAATGATGGCTGTCCGGTACATGTAAGCATTTGGTGCCTCATCATTGTTTTTGTGTGGAAAATTGTCTAAATGTGTATATTGGTCTAATTTCAGGTATATTCAAGCACCTCCCGTGATAGTTTACTTGCAGCAGTTCGAGATGTTTTGCAATCGGAAGTAGGTAGATGCATGCTCTTGTTGACATTGGTCGGGTTTATTACTTAATACTGTATGGTTTGAGCATCATTGTCATGTTCCCTGTGCACTGTTATTTGAGGGATCAACATCTTCAATTTGTGACAAATTTACTAGTTAGCTTCTTTGGTGGCTTATGTGTCTTTGAATCCCATTCATGCAGGGTCAATGCCCTGTCCCTGTATTGCCACGATTGACTATGCCTGGTCACCGTATTGATCCTCCATGTGGAAGAGCCTATTTGCAATTTCAACAATTTCCACAAAAGCACGCTGTTACTGACGTCGAAACTGCATCCATGCATTTGAAACATCTATCTGCAGTTTCCAAAGATGCTGTAGCAGAAGGGGGATCCATTCCTGGGTCAAGAGCTAGATTATGGCGTAGAATAAGGGAGTTTAATGCATGCATTCCTTATAGTGGGGTGCCTTCTAATATAGAAGTTCCTGAGGTGGCCTTGATGGCCTTAATCACAATGCTTCCAGCGACCCCAAACCTTCCTGCAGAGCTACCTCCCCCCCCACCACCATCCCCTAAAGCCGCTGCAACAGTAATGGGTTTCATTTCATGTTTACGCAGGTTGCTGGCATCAAGGAATGCAGCTTCTCATGTGATGTCATTCCCTGCTGCGGTTGGAAGAATAATGGGGCTGCTCAGAAATGGTTCAGAGGGTGTGGCAGCGGAGGCAGCAGGGCTTGTCGCTGTACTTATCGGTGGTGGTCCTGGTGACTCTAATATGTTGGTTGACTCAAAGGGAGAGCTTCATGCTACAGTTATGCACACCAAATCCGTATTATTTGCGGAGCAGAACTATGTGACAATTCTTGTTAATAGGTTGAAACCCATGTCAGTATCACCTTTATTGTCAATGTCTGTTGTGGAGGTTCTTGAGGCTATGCTTTGTGATCCTCATGGGGAAACTACTCAGTATACTACTTTTGTTGAATTATTACGGCAAGTTGCTGGTTTGAGGCGCCGCTTGTTTGCATTGTTTGGACATCCTGCTGAAAGTGTAAGAGAAACGGTGGCTGTAATCATGCGTACAATTGCAGAAGAAGATGCAATTGCAGCAGAGTCCATGCGAGATGCTGCTCTGCGAGATGGTGCTCTGTTGAGGCACTTGTTAAATGCCTTTTTCCTTCCTGTTGGCGAGCGACGTGACGTTAGTCGGCAGCTGGTAGCTCTTTGGGCAGATTATTATCAACCCGCCCTTGATTTGTTGTCAAGAGTACTTCCCCCTGGGCTTGTTGCTTATCTACACACACGATCGGATGGGTTTTCCCCAGAAGACGCACAAAATCAGTCTAATCAAGAAGAACCTTTAACTAGAAGAAGGCGGAGACGTTTACTTCAGCAGAGGAAGGGTCGGATGACAAGAGGCATCACTTCTCAGGATCATGCTCTGCCTTCTGTTAATAATGTTGAAGTTGGTGATATGGCGAAGCAATTAGGCACTGGCGCCTCCAGAGGAGCAGAAAATTATCAGAAATTCATTTTAGATTCAAATTCTGGGCCGCCTGTGGCCCCTCACCCTTCTACTATTTTTGGAGGGAACTTGACCAATGAATCTTCCTCTGGCGGGCTTATTCTGCAAGCTGATGCCTCTGCTGGTGCTCCATTGTCTAGTATATCACAGGTTGTGGATCCTAGTGCTTCAGATTCAGTTGCCTCTGATGCTTACATGGTTAATTGTCCAAATCCTGGCCTCCCTGCTCCTGCTCAGGTGGTTGTGGAGAACACTCCTGTGGGATCTGGCAGGCTATTGTGTAACTGGCATGAATTCTGGAGAGCATTTGGTTTAGATCATAACCGTGCAGACTTGATATGGAATGAACGTACCAGGCAAGAACTGAGAGAGGCTTTACAAGCAGAGGTTCATAAGTTAGACGTTGAAAAAGAACGCACTGAAGATATTGTTCCTGGAGGTGCAATGATTGAGGATATAACTGGGAGAGATGATGTGCCTCAAATATCATGGAATTACACCGAGTATTCAGTTAGTTACCCCAGCTTATCCAAAGAAGTTTGCGTGGGTCAATATTATCTGCGATTGTTGCTTGAGAGTGGGAGCAGTGGCAGGGCGCAGGATTTTCCTCTACGCGATCCAGTTGCATTCTTTAGAGCATTGTATCATCGATTCTTATGCGACGCAGATGTAGGGCTTACTGTGGATGGCGCTGTGCCTGATGAACTAGGTTCATCCGATGATTGGTGCGATATGGGAAGGTTAGATGGTTTTGGGGGAGGTGGAGGATCTTCAGTTAGGGAACTTTGTGCAAGGGCAATGGCCATTGTGTATGAGCAGCATTATAAAACTATAAATTCTTTCGATGGAACTGCTCACATTACAGTTTTGTTGGATAGGACTGATGATCGAGCATTGAGGCACCGTTTACTCCTCCTTCTAAAGGTACCTTTACCAAAGTGAAATTATCAAACACTATATTTCTTAACTTGTTTATTTGCTTGTTCATGTCATTAGGTGATTCATCCGTATTTTTCGGACTTCTTTGGATATATTAAAAAACATGGATACGGATGACACTAACAAAATTTTGACGCTAAAACATGGATAGAGCCTTTTCTTGATTTTTTTTAATAGGAATTGCACTGTTCACTTTCTTTTTCATGGCAATGTCCAACGGGCCCTAAGGCTTTCATTTATGTTACCTGTTTTAATTTGAATAGTGAGTAATAGCATTTAAATGGAAGTCATGTGATATCTCATTGTTTTGGGATAAATTTTTTCTTTCTGTTGGAACATGAAAATGTAATAAATTGCTTAGATTTTGTTGGTGGGGGAACTCAGATTAAGGTTACATAGGTCTTGATGCTTTTCAGTTAAGGCAAATTGGACGCAAGAAGCCTTCATTATACCACTAATATGTGGATTGGCAGTTGATTTGTTATAATTTTTCAGGAAACAACCGCTGCTTCTCATCCACATCTACTTATTGATAGAAATGAGCAGTTATGAGACGGTGGTTAATTAGTATCAAAGAGAAACCATATGGTAGATAAATTTCGGAGTCTTGGAAGAGGAGTGTCATGGTTGCATAGTGCGATCGTTCACCATTAGATAGTTGGCCTTTCTGTAAATAGGGGTGTCGTTTACCTTCATAGGTTCCATTTGTCGTTTGAGGAGTTGGTTATTGGTGTGGAAAAGTCACCTCTCTCTAAATGTCGATGGTATTTATCCTCATGATAGAGATTCAGTTTTGGACTAGTTCAGGAGTCGGTTGGTGTGTGGATCTCCACCATTTCTATTTTTGTAAACGCATCACTCTTGACCGTGTTATGGTTGATTCTTACTAATTTAGAATCTAGTATTACCATTCATGCATACAGTTGCTAAAAGTGGTTTCTATGCAACTTTGCTATGGACCAATGAAGTATGGGGTATTAAGACACTAACAGAGGGCATTCCCTTCACTTGATAGCAGTGGGTTGGGTGGTTGGGTAACTTGGGTTCCGTCAATTTGATATGATTTCTAGGAAAGAATGGAAGCTTCGAAGGAGGATTGGCACTATGTGATAGGAGATCTCTCAAACTCGTTCATTGAACGCCATTAGGACTATTAGCATCAATATGTATGACTAAGGTTGAGATTGAGATCCAAAATTGTATGGCTTACTATATTGAAGTGGAATTTCATTTGGTTGCTAGAGCTAGATATGTTTGCTCCATTCTTATTGACATCGCTTGTTTAGTTAACAAGGAAAAAGAATAGGAAACATTAAACCAAGTGATTGGAATACATGTTCCCAGGTGGCCCGGTTCAAGGCTATTTTCTGGACTTGGGAATTGACGATAAAAGAAAGGTGTATGTCTTAGTGCAAGTACGCCATGGATCACAAAGGAAGACTGACGAAAGGATGGATCTTAAAAGCTTTGGGTGGGAACTTCTTCTAATTTGTTTGGAGTTTGGATGAACCATTGTGTTGATGACCTTGATCTTGAATTAGTTGTTTGTTCCTTGACCTCCTTTGTTTATTTTCCTCTCTCTCTCTCTCTCTCTCTCTCTCTCTCTCTCCTACACACGCACAAGGCCCTACTTTTTTTTTGGTGACAGGCTTATTTTAGCCGCCTATAATTATATGGAAGCCACAGCTTACTAAAGCACTTTGTGAGTGAGTTTGTTGGCATGGATATCAAATCTAAAATGGTTATTAATGCAATTGGTATATGACGTTTATTTGGGTTTTGATTTATTTGAATTTGGAACTTGATGGTTTTTGGGCTTAAACATTTCCTAGTTTAAATTTAGTTATGGTTTAGGAAATGTAAGGATAGCACAAACAAAAGGAATTGCAGTTGACCATTATGTACATGCGCAAATTGTAGCATATAGTTTTATTCGTATATGAATTTTGGACTTGATGGATTTGGTTTTAAACATTTACTAGTTCAAATTTAGTTATGATTTAGGAAATGTAAGGATACCTCAAACAAAAGGTATTGTAGTTGACCATTATGTACATGTGCGAATTGTAGCATATAGTTTTACTATTAGTAATATTGGTATTCTATGTTTGATTTGAATTTTGAACCCAAGCAATATTGAAAGAGTGTTATCTTCTTTTGATGGAAATTTTGTGGTTTAAGCTACTTTTGCAAACCCGCTAGCCAATAAACCAGCCAGTTTTGGTATCCTAGCTTCAATTGTTGCTTCACTTGAAGAAATACAGAGGCGATTTCTTCTTGATTGGTGCAAACAATGAATTGAAAATCATTTAATCTACACGGAGACTTTTTGCAATCCCAAAAGCACTGGTGGTCGTCTTCTTTTTTGCTGTTCACGAACAAAAGAAAACAGAAAAAGAGGACTGGTGGCTTTTCTGTTAAATTTTGTTCTTGAACTCATCAATATGGATATTGGTTTTTATTATCTATAATCAGGTTAATTTATTTGCATCTTGCTTTCTTATTTTTGAAGATGTTCTTCTATTGTGTGACTTTGTGCAGGTTTTAATGAAAGTTTTGTCAAATGTAGAGGCTTGTGTTTTGGTTGGGGGGTGTGTCTTAGCTGTAGATCTTCTAACAGCAGCTCATGAAGCTTCTGAAAGGACTTCTATTCCATTGCAATCCAATCTGATAGCTGCTACTGCTTTTATGGAGCCACTTAAAGAATGGATGTTCATTGAAAAGGATGGTTCACAAGTTGGACCACTGGAGAAGGACGCCATTAGAAGGTTCTGGTCAAAGAAAGCTATTGACTGGACAACCAAATGCTGGGCTTCTGGGATGGCTGACTGGAAGAGATTGCTTGATATCCGTGAACTTCGTTGGGCACTGGCTGTCCGTGTTCCTGTTCTCACTCCCACTCAGGTATCCCTAAACATCATTTATAAGTGTAAGGATATACTGGAAAGACATGTCCATATTTCAATGAGCTGAACTTACAGCTGCATCTTTCTAGGATTCATTTCATTACGAATACATTCTCCTTTCCCAACTTCAAGAAATTGTGTGAATGCTTGCATTTGCAGTTGTGGTCCATTGATATTCAGTTTCATGTTTGGTAGTGTTCAGATGCTTGCTTTTGAGTCGCAATATGTACTGTCTTTGAAGCAATGGTATTTTGTCTTCAGACTAAAATATGTTTTTGATGTGATGCACTACATTTTCTGTCGTGGTCGGATTGAATTGAATAAATATTTTGCCTTTGTATTTGTTTTCGATCAATTGGATAATTCTTCTTTTTCTCTCAGCTCATGATAGCCAATTTTTTATTCCATTGTATGTTAAAAAATTTAACATTCTTGCGTGCTAGATAGGGGAGGCTGCATTGTCCATATTACAAAGCATGGTATCTGCCCATTCTGATCTAGATGATGCTGGAGAGATAGTCACTCCAACACCAAGAGTAAAACGGATTTTATCAAGTCCTCGCTGCCTTCCACATGTTGCACAGGTATTTTTTTTGAATTATTTTGATTTGATTAGCTATTATAATTGGATGTTGTAAGTTAATTTTATTGAAGTTGATATTTACACATGGATGTATGATAGATCATGATTTCAGCATCATCACTTTGTCTCCTCTTTGTTTTTTTCCCTGAATAGATAAGTCAATATATTACAAGCAAAAAGTATGTAAATATAATGAAAAAATAAGAATAAATAAAGAAACACAGTGGCCGTAATCCAGCGAAACCTATAGCTAGGACCACCAATTTCTTATGACTTTGAGAGTCCTATTTGTCATCCCATTTCCCTCAAAGTCATTATTTGTCTCCCCGTTCTCTTCTGCTTATATCATTTCAATCCTTCCTGCAGGGTCGCTCCAAAACCACATCAAACATCATTTCTTAATTTTCTCTTAGATGCGATATGAGAGGAAGAAGATTAAAATAGAAGAGAAGAATTAATTACGGAGAAGATGTACCTAAGTTCACCACCTACAATTGAAAATAGAGAGATGCAATCAACTAGTCGATGGGTTGCAAAACCAGAAGGAGAAGCCACGGTTGTCAAAGATTCAATAATCACAAAATTCTGTAAAATAGTTAAGTTACTGCAGTGATATTAATTAAAGAGCCCATGTTTCCTAAAACAAAATATCCTAATCTAAGTTAACTTGGTAAACAATTAGCTAAATAAATAAAAGAAAAATAAAAGAAAGTCAAATATATTATTCTCACTCAATGCTCAATAGTCTCTTGAAATTCCTTTTGACAGTTCTTTGAATATCTCAGTCTTCTCAGATTTTAAGGTTGTTGCAGTTTAAATAGGAACTGATCTTCTAATGATTCTCAGTGATTATTTTGGATAGTCCACAAGATTTTACTACCGCTGGAAACTAACAGATTCTCAGTGGTTATGGTCAGAAATTTCAGAACTTTTAAACCCAGCTGACGAGATAAATTAAAGACCTTAATCGGCTATCTTCAGTTCTATGAACAGACCCTCAATCAGTTGATTTACACCAGTTTTTCCCTCTCAATCTGGGCTGTGCTGGTGTCTAAAGATGGGACATCAATTCCCCCCGGTCGGGAGAAACTCGACCCTGGCAAGTTGACATCACGGTAGTGCTTGTGAAGATCTCCCATGAGCTATCAATAATAGACCTCCCTTTTCATTGCACCAAATACCTATTATGACTGCTATTGATTGGTGGATAAATAAGCAAACCAGAAAATCTGTTGTATGGTTAGCTCCTGGAATAGAAGATAGATAGTATTGGAGATGGAGGAAAAATAGGGGCCGGAGATACTATTTGAAGTCGTTTTGCGAGAGATTGAGATTTGACTTGATTTTTCTTGTTGTCTTTTTAGCTAATTTCTGTATGGTTAAAAGTTTATTTTCGGTAAGTAACTAGTAATAATGTTACTGTCGCTCGTTTTAATTCCAGAATTGCGCTTTCAAACAAATATTGAATAAAGTTCAATTTTCATTTTTATTCTTCCGCTGTTTGCCATTAATTTTTGCAAGTTTCTTTGTTATTTTGTCGTCCACAAACTGTGATTCACGTTATTCAAGTTCTATCGCGAGTTTGCATTCTTACCGAAAATCAATGAGTTGTCTCTGGATTGAGGGTGATTTATGAAATGTTATCAATTGGTTCAGTGATAGTGCTCTCTTCTTGGAAGCATGCCATGAGCTTCTGTGGCCTTTTGTGGATTCTTTAATCATATAATTGTTTTGGGGGACCAACTACTCGTACACAGAAATTGGGTCTTTGACACAGAAACTGAGCCTTTGCAAGGGAAACTTTTCACAAATCATGTGCAAAGGTCCAGGTTCTGTGTGCAAGTAGTTGCTCCCTTGGTTCAAGTCCTACTTATGTAGCATTTTTTCTTTTTATTCTTTTAGTTTCACTGAAGGGTGATTTTGTTAAGTGAAAATGAGTGCTCATTGCAGTGCATGTTAATTAGGCATCAATGGAAATGCAATGAGCCTTAACCATTGTGGCTAGACAATTTCTCCCCAAGGTTTGCTTAATATAGCATGCTATCAAGTTGTATATAAATAATTGCAACTTCTCAAGGTTATGGATATTTTTTCACAATGAAAATAAGTTTGAAATTTTTAGCTGTTTTGCAAGAAATGGAACTAAGATGTCAATTTTTTGTTTGACTTACAAGTTTTTGTTTTGTCATAATTAACAGCATATTGACTTAGAAAGGAGCATCTCAATTGATATAATTTTTTTTCATGTATCTTGTATTTAAATGCTTAATTATGAATGGGCTTCTTCATTTTCTTGCATGCAAGCTCATCGCGGGATTCATTAATATGTAAAGTGGTAATTATTTATAAAAAAACAAAACATTGTAAAGAAGTAGTTGATGGGACTGCAGTTCCCGATACTCGTCTAGGGTTAATTTCAATTGCTGATGCCTCTCTATGCGGTGTTGTGGAAAAATGTAGGCTTTGCTTACTGGGGAACCAAGTATCGTCGAGGGTGCTGCTGCTTTGCTGAAGGCAGTCGTAACAAGAAATCCCAAAGCAATGATACGACTATATAGCACAGGTGCATTTTACTTTGCGCTAGCGTACCCTGGATCCAATCTTCATTCTATTGCACATCTCTTCTCTGTGACACATGTCCATCAAGCATTCCATGGTGGTGAAGAGGCAGCAGTGTCTTCTTCATTGCCTTTGGCAAAACGTAGTGTATTGGGTGGACTTCTGCCAGAATCATTGTTGTACGTCTTGGAACGTAGTGGGCCAGCTGCATTTGCAGCAGCAATGGTTTCTGATTCTGATACTCCAGAGATCATTTGGACACATAAGATGCGAGGAGAACATTTGATTCGTCAGGTGTTTTACATTTTTCTAGTAATAATTTATGTAAATTTTTTTTTTTGGCTTTATTTGCCTCAGATTCAGACAAACAAGACTCACTTGGTTTCAATTTATGTTTGCCCCTTCTTTTCCCAGGTGTTGCAGCATCTTGGTGATTTTCCACAGAAATTGTCACAGCATTGCCATTCGCTATATGATTATGCTCCTATGCCACCAGTGACATATCCAGAGCTAAGAGATGAAATGTGGTGTCACAGATATTACCTCAGAAACTTGTGTGATGAGATAAGATTTCCAAATTGGCCAATTGTTGAACATGTAGAATTCTTACAGGCACTGTTAGCGATGTGGCGCGAGGAGTTAACTCGTCGGCCCATGGATCTTTCCGAAGAAGAAGCTTTCAAAATATTGGAGATATCCTTGGATGATGTTGTATCTGGTGAGGATGCCAATAAGGCAGGGTTAGATGATGAGATTTGTACGACATCCAAGCAGATTGAGAATATTGATGAGGAAAAACTTAAACGACAGTATAGGAAACTTGCAATGAGATACCATCCTGACAAAAATCCTGAAGGAAGGGAGAAGTTTGTTGCTGTACAAAAGGCTTATGAGCGGTTGCAGGTATTGCTGGCTTTTGCAAGTAGCATTAATTGATTGGACTGGATGTTATTAGTGATTCAATACCCTCTTCCCAACAGATATGATTCTTGGTTCATGCTGTAGCTAAATCTTGTTGGAATCATCAATAAACTGCAGTCAATGTTGCGTTATAAGCACTTTATTATTAAATGTGTTGGTATTAGTTAATTCTATAGCTCATTATTATCACAAAAAAGTTTGATTACTTAAATTTTCTTGATCAATTCTATATTAACACTTAGCTGTGTGCTTTATAAGCTGAAATTTTGGCCCTTGATCCATAGAGAGCTTTCTTGAGGGAGCCGTTCTATTTTGTTCTCAATCAGTTGCTGGACCAATACTAACCTGATCCGTCATATGACACCATCGTGAAAATCAAATGTATACTTCCTAGTAACGTATATAACTAGGTATTCATGAACGTAAAACAGACTCGCACACACATATAAACAACCTTGAGATGCCTTTGATTTCATCTTGCTTACGTATAAAAAAAAGTAACACAGACACTTGTTCTAACCACCGTAAACCCCACTTTCGCATCGCTAACCAAACATCATGATCTTTTAATCATAAGTTCAAAAGATAGGCATGAAAAAACATGAGTAATTTTTTTTACTTAAACAACAACATTAATAATAATCAACCATCCATAATAAATTGAAATAAATAATCCAACCGCATAACTAGCACCATTGATGGCTGTAAGTAACACAAACAGTGAAACTAACATCCACATCTAGAAATGCAAATAAACGTATCAAACCATATTATACTAAGTTTTAATAACTAACAAAATCCAAAATCTCACTAAGGATAAAAGTCCTCTGACTGCACTGTAGGATTGAGCTCAGGATATTCAGCTATCTTATCCTCAACCTAGATTTTCGTCCAGTTCTGTTGAAAATGTAATAGGTCCGAGCAAACGGGTCAGTAGGTGGATAAGTAGAGACAATCAAGGTCTCAATTGAACACGTCCTATCACCATAGAAAATCATAAAGAATCTTAAACAAACAAAATTATAAGCATTGTATCTTAACCAGTGCAAAATCATATCAATCATCTTATAATCATGAAACATGTAGATACATACGGATGCAAGGAAATGCAAATTTTGTTATCTTTCATAAAAATTCGATGTGGAGTCTTATCATTTCTTATCAGTCCTATTTTTTGATAGGTAAGCCGGGCTTGAACCTGCAACCTTGGGGTTGCAATATTGTCAACCTAGATTTTCGTGCAGTCCTCTGACTGCACTGTAGGATTGAGCTCAGGATATTCAGCTATCTTATCCTCAACCTAGATTTTCATCCAGTCCTGTTGAAAATGTAATAGGTTCGAGCAAACGGGTCAGTAAGTGGATAAGTAGAGACAATCAAGGTCTCAATTGAACACGTCCTATCACCATAGAAAATCATAAAGAATCTTAAACAAACAAAATTATAAGCATTGTATCTTAACCAGTGCAAAATCATATCAATCATCTTATAATCATGAAACATGTAGATACATACGGATGCAAGGAAATGCAAATTTTGTTATCTTTCATAAAAATTCGATGTGGAATCTTATCATTTCTTATCAGTCCTATTTTTTGATAGGTAAGCCGGGCTTGAACCTGCGACCTTGGGGTTGCAATATTGTCAACCTTCCATTGTGCTACAGGCCCAAGCCCTATTTCTTATCAGTCCTTATTCTTACGTTAAATAGTTATAGCATAAAAGTAGCTCCACACAAATATAGGTGTTGGAGTTCTTATTCATATCTTGATGGGGATCACGACCACCGTCATTCATGAGCATTTTCTTATTGAGGGTGTCATAGCTCTTACATATTTGTGGTAGCTTGTGTTTTCTTATCAACTCATATTCAGTTTTGCCGTTCCACAATTCTTACAAGTTTGGGATTCGTTCTTAACGTATATCGAGAAAACAACATGCGTTCATAGTTCTGTTGCCTTCATAGCATATCGTAATATATCATAATTCTTATCAATGTCAAACTTAACAAGTTATAAGTCTTATCATGTCTTAACAAATCTTGTTGCGACATAACATGCCGTCAATTCTTACAACTCAGAGTTAATTATCACATTTGATTCATCTTAACAGGTTCTTGCTTATCTTTTGTATATTGATAATCATAATGCGATAGGATCCTCAACTATATTGTTTCTTAAGTCATGAAGTCATCCCATCACATACCACTATGCCTTAAGAGTCCGTGCAAGATAGTCATGCATTGAAGTTGGTGCAATCGTGGTAATGAATCACACCATGACGAAGGCCCATCATAAAAATTCTTAATGCATCAAACAAGTCTTAATCCTCTTTTAAATTTTCATAAATGCATATGAATGCAGCTATAACATGGCATGGATGTAAATGTATTCTTACTATATATGAACAAGTGTATTCATAACATGAATCATACTAACTTGACTATATGAGTGATAGAATCTTACAATGTGATCGTATAGAATTTCCATATATATATATATATATATATATATATATATATATATATATATATATATAGTCATTTCAATATATAAATTTAATTAATAGATACAGAGAATATGTGAACAAGTGTATTCATAACATGAATTATACTAACTTGATGATATGAGTAATAGTCTTACAATGCGACGGTATATATATATATATATATATATATATATTACCATATAAATATGGTAATGATCACCTAACTCGAGTCATGCGTGACTCTAGTGGGTGATCGTCAGATCAAGTCGCGGTCAACGTTTGACCATTGACCACGATCTGACGGTCACCCGCTTGAGTCACGCATGACTCTACCGTGACTCGAGTTAGGTGATCACCCTATATATATATATATATATATATATATATATATATATATATATATATACAGATATATAATCGTCGCAATGCATAAGTTTAATTAATAGATGTAGAGAATGTATGAACGAGTGTATTCATAACATGAATCATACTAACCTGACTACATGAGTAATAGAATCTTACAATGTGATGGTATATATATAGTCATGGACTCATCACAATACATAAGTTTAATTAATAGATACAAAAATGTGATTTAGTAATATTAAATTCTCAAACATCACATAATAGCCAGTCAAATATGGTGTTATATTGTTCCCAGTAGAAGGTTGTCAGTCTCATTATTGTATTTTAGTAATGATCTATACACATACACCATGCCTGAGTTAAGCAATATAGATAATCTGTACCAAACAAGAAGTAACTCACATCACAATCCGATATCTATCGCACAAGTATCACAGATAAAAATCGAGTTACGTTGAAAAAGAATCCGTTAAGAAAAAGGCTTGAATGGTAAAAACAATTAATAATATATCAAGGGTCAAAGTCGTGACTCATAAAATAAAGGTAAAACTGAGTGAAACATCTGCTCATCAAGTATTCTTGTTCATGCCTTGTTTTAAGGACCTTAGCTTCAGATTTGACACTTGGTCAACACATAAAAACTTAAAGTACTAAGTATTGGCTTTCCAGGGTATGCGATATGCGACTATCTGACCTCAATAAGTACATTTTTCATGCACCCAAAGTTGGACAGAAGTCAACTCAGATTGGTGTAATGTGTAAACAACCACATATGCTTCACTAGGGACCTATTTTCCGAGATGTTAGAGCGAGATTTAGATCTCGGATAAAACACGTAGGTTGAAGATCACATCGAGATCTTCAAAACCCAATTGATGGCATATCAATGGGACAATTGTACCGTGATAGTCCCACATCGAATAGAGACTTGTCCTGAGCCTGGGTTATGAGGTGCAACCGGCCCTTACATGTAACAACACACATGCAACAACACATTTTGGGTAGGGACGGCGATGCATAACGCCTATGGCAGGAACAAAACTGGGGCAGGGACCTAAGTTCAGAACCGCAAAATATTGTTGCCCGACTCTTCTATAAGGTGAGGGGATTGTGATTGTCCCACATCGAATAGAGACTTGTCCTGAGCCTAGGCTATGAGGTGCCACCGGCCCTTACATGTAACGACGCGTTTTGGGTAGGGACGGTGTTATGTAACACCTATGCCAGGAACAAATCCAGGGCAAAGACCTAAGGCCAGAACTGGACAATATCGTTGGCATGTGGGTCTGGGTCGTCACATGTACCAAAAGTTATGCCCCATCACTAGTTTGTGCATAAAAGAACATCACATGCAATTTCCAGTCACAAGAGGTTATCTTGGGCTCAAATTTCGAGGGTCTTAGAGACTAGTTCGTCCGATGGTGTCTTCACGACGTTTGTACACATCATTGAGGCCTACGAAACCCAAAAAGAAGCTCTTGAAAATAATTTGTAGAACAAAAGTTATGGTCTCCCAAAATTAGAAGATATCATTTTCGGACAAAAAGGTCTGATACATTTTGGAGCACCTAACTGTGTCGAAACTTCATCGAACGTCACAAATCTTAATAGATAAATATCATACATCATTAAAGGAGTAAAACGTAAGATTTTAATGTAAAAAATCGAGGGTTTTGTCTTTGAAATCTATTAAAACTCCACATATTAAAGAAGACCATGATCCTATAGAACCGATTCAAATGAGGCCTTATTCATGCCATAGATCTTTCTCATTCACTGAAAAAACATGAATAAATTCATTACATATCACATTGTAGAAATTTATAATGCAAGGACGTGATACAAAAAAATTAAAAAAAATAAAACCGTAAATCGCATTTGATTACCACCTACCTCGGGTCCAATCATCGCTTGATGGTTGAATCAGTGACTTTGATTTCTCCTTCGTTGCTTCGATTGAGGCGCAAACCCTCGAGAATTCATTCAAGGATCTCCAACAAATACAGATTAACTCTAAAACAATAGATCTTAAAAACTCTATCAATCATACAATAAATTATTTTACAAAGCCCTAAATTTCTAAAATAAACTCAAGATCGATACCAAAATCTCGATATCAGCAAGGTAATCTCTCAATGACTAGGGAGATCTCACTATCACTAAGTTAAAATCTATATTGATCCCTAGGTCTTTAAAATAATACAAATAAATGGATCTTTTTTTCATCTTTATCTATTGAAACCCTTAAACTATCTATTCTCTAACATACCGACCCCATAAAACCTCCATTCTTTGCCTGTGAAATTTCTCTCTTTTTCTCTTTGGTTTGGGTGGTGTGCTAAGCACATCACATATATAATATAATCCAAAAATAGTAAAACATACTAATATATTAGAGCGCGCACATGCACACATATAACGCAAGAAGGGGCAGTTGAGATGGCTTACGAAAGTATTAAATTTTTTCATTTTTTTCAACATTTAATAAAATGATGGAAATTTCCCTCAATTTTTAGTCTTAGTCGCCAATGGTAAGCCATTCACAAAGCCTGTCTGAAATTTGATATCTCCTAATAAACTATGGTATCGGAATCTCAATCTTTATGGGGTTTCTTTCTAAACTTCATTAATTGCGTCTCTTCTTCCAAAACCCCACTTCTCCTCCGTCTAAAAAACCTCATATCCACATCATTTAAAGCTCTTAAATTATCCACATCTTTCAAAGAATCTCAGAAGCAAAATCTCCTTCAACCAAACCGCCTGTTGACGACGAAGAACCATTGATGTCTGAACCAGTGAACCATTGATACATGTGAGATCGTGTGAGACATGTATTACAAGTAATGGAGGGCTATGCTGTTCTCAGAGTCCAAAATATAGGATCGATAGATCAAAGCAAGTAGTTTAAATACAATTGACGGAATCTACCTTAGCCTCATCATAGGGAAAACTTAAAAAAATTTCAATCCTAGGATAAAAAAGTAGATAATAAAAGTTCAGGTTATTACATATGGGAATGTAAAATAAACTATCCTATTTTGTTGTAAGATTACTTGAATTTGGAAACATGCGGATTCTTATCATCAGAAGACATTTTTTTTCCTCTTTTTTTTTTAAATTTTTTAATCTTTTTCCTTTTTCTTGTTTCCTGTTTCTGCTATTGCTAAGCACTTCGTAACATATAAATATAAGCTGTGTTTTCAGGCTACCATGCAAGGATTGCAGGGTCCACAACTATGGAGGCTGCTACTTTTATTAAAGGGACAATGTATATTATACAGGCGATATGGTGATGTATTGGAGCCTTTTAAATATGCTGGCTATCTAATGTTGCTCAATGCTGTTACTGTTGATGAGGATGATAGCAATTTTCTTTCCCCTGATAGAGTACCTCTCCTAGTTGCAGCTTCAGAGCTTATTTGGCTGACGTAACTATCCCTGCCCTCAGTACTTCCTCTTTTCTTAAAGCATTCATTCTCGATTGCAAAAGAGTTGGGGGTAAAGATGAGCCTAAAACCTTTTCTTTCCCTGTGTTATTTCAGTTGTGCATCTTCTTCATTGAATGGCGAGGAGCTTGTTAGGGATGGTGGGATACCACTACTGGCTAGTCTTCTTTCCCGTTGCATGTGTGTTGTTCAGCCTACTACTCCTGCAAGTGAACCATCTGCAGTTATCGTTACAAATGTGATGCGTACTTTTTCAGTCTTGAGTCAGTTTGAGAGTGCCAGAGTTGAAATGCTCAAGTTTGGGGGATTGGTTGAGAATATTGTGCATTGTACGGAACTAGAGCTTGTGCCTGGGGCTGTTGATCCTGCTCTTCAAACTGTTGGTCATGTTTCTGTATCAGCTGAATTGCAGGATTCTTTACTAAAGGCTGGTATACTGTGGTATGTGTCATTTGTTGATTGATGAAGTCTTTCACTATTAAATGTTTCAATCCTGTGTGTGGTTCAGTACTGTTTCTACTGTTTCTAAAACATAAGTGTTCACTGCACCATGCTGTATTATTAGTTGTACTTCTTGGATTGCTATTATTGTTCTTGTATTATTTATTATTATTTAGATATTTGTTCCTGGGATTTTGTCATGTTGTTGTTTGTTGCTCTGGTTAGTGAAAATATTTGTACTATTAAAAAATATAAATTTATTTAAGGTTCACCATCGACCAATCATTTGGATCTCACAATTCTTCAGTATCGTATCTTTTTTTGTTTTATTATGTATTTCACAGTATTAAGTGACTTTCTTTTTTAGGTATCTTGTGCCCCTGTTACTTCAGTACGACTCCACTGCCGAGGAAGCCGATGCGATGGAGGCACATGGTGTTGGTGCTAGTGTGCAAATTACCAAAAATTTGCATGCTGTTCTTGCATCTCAAGCCCTATCAAGGCTTAGCGGGTTTTCTAGTGAGAAAATTTCCACACCGTATAATCAGTCTGCTACTGATGCACTCAAAGCTTTGCTCACTCCTAAGCTTGCTAACATGCTAAAAAATTACCTACCAAAGGATCTTCTGTCCAGCCTGAACACAAATATTGAGTCACCAGAGGTAAATGAGTGTGTTTTTTTTATTTTTTTATTTTTTATTTTATTATTATTATTTTTTTATAACTTTTTTCATTTTGCTCTTGTTAGAATTTTGTGTGATCTTTCAGTCATCTTATATGGATGTTCTATGCATGTTGATTCATTCCTATTATTTCTTTGTTTATGTTGGTTGCGATTCCTTTAGGCACATATATGTGCGCGTGTGTTTCAACATTAGGATTTTTTTTTTTTTTGATCGGTATTAGGATTTTTTTTCCCTGATTGGTAAAAGGAAATTCAATAAAAGAGCAAATAGATACAAAATAGGCTACAACGAGGGGCTGGGGCAAAAACAAAAGAAAAAAGAAGACAAATGAAAGACCAAAAAAGACTAGAACAAGGAAACCACTCAGAACAACCTCTCCCCACCTGAAGGGCAACCCAAAACCATCCCAGGAGGCCCCTCCCCTCAATGAGAGGATAAATTAGTTCATGTGCAGGTCATCCCACTCCTCAACTAACTCCTTATCAATCCAGCGCACCCATTCTTGTCCAACTTCAGCCACCTCAAAGCCATATCCCTAGCCATTTTTCGTAATCATGGCCTTAGGTCTCCCGACCCTTTTGAAAACTGTCATTGAATTTGCCCAACGTAATGCAAACAAAGCCACTCTGCGGGAAGCTCCCCTCCAAATGTAACACCATACCAAGCCGCCACCAACAGATCACGAGAATCCGGGGAAACCCAACTAATACTGAAGGTTCCATCTTACCCCATAACTCTCTAGCCACCCAGCAATGTAGAAAAGATGACTAGCCGATTCTCCATCTGCAGACTCATCACGCAACAATTATGCATCCACCTTCAAGATACGACCGCAAGCGTGGCTCCAACAAAAGAATCTTACCTTTGGAGGGATGGTGCTTTCCAAAGGTCCGTCCAAACATGTCTAATCAACGGCTGCCGAACTAAGAAATTGTCAAAGGATGGAACGATGAAAATTCCTTTAGAATCCACAATCCAAACTCTAACATCTTCCCCATCTGGTTTTTATTTGCAGTTTGCACTGTCCAAGAGTTCAGCATAGTCAGCAATCTCCTTATCCCTAAGATTTCTTCTAGTACATATATCCCAAACACCAGTATTTCCAAAGCAATTAAACATATCGGCTATCCTGGCGTTCTCCTCAGTCACTATACGGAAAATGGACTTGAATCTTTCCCGCAAAGCCTGCTCCGTAATCCAAACATCATCCCAGAAAATATATTCTATTTTCCACTTCCCAACTCTACTTAATGCATTGCATAAACTCCAGTAAAACAAAACACACTCCTCTCCACCATGCCGACCCTCTCCCACCAATATCCTGAACTCCCAATCATTCTCCATTCTGCCGTATTTGTTAATCAAGACATGGATCCATAAACTCCTGTTTCTCTTTCATCCCCGCCCTCCACAACCATTTTCCAAGTAATGCTTTGTTCATTTCATTTAATCTCCATATTCTCAGGCCACTCTTCTTTGGAGAAGTGACAAACCTTGCAATTAACTAAGTGATACTTCTTCTCTTGCCCACCACCTCCCCGTAAGAAATTTCTCTCAACCTGCTAAAGCCGGTCTATCATTCCCATCGGGCATCGCAACATAGACATATAAGACACTCGTAAGCTAGAGAGCCTTACTTTAATGAGCATGGGCCTTCCTCCACTTAACTGCTTACCTTTCCAGACTGCCAACCTCTTCTCATACCTTGAATTAGTGGTTCCCATAGAGCGACCATTTTAAACCATTAGATCTACAATTGAAATTCATGGAATGAAAGTATCTCACCATTCCATGGTAGAAACTCCCTTTTTCCCATGAAATTATCAATGCTGAAGATCATAATATTTTTTTTTAAACACTAAGTTGAAATTTTTTATATTTATTATTATTGATAACAAAGAAATATATTAAAAAGAAAAAGTAGAGAATACATACCTTAAGAGGTAGTGAGAAACTACCCAAACAACCCCTCCCAATCACTCAGAACCTGGGAGCTAGGTAGCCAAAGAGCGACGAGGTTCCGCATCCAGCACCAGGGTAGGGGAGGAGAAAAGGCAAAAACGGTAGGGTTGGAGGAGGTCCAGTAGGAAGAAGGAACCCTGGTTGCGCAAGGCAGCTATGGAGGCGCCACATCATCTCACTTAGACAAAAAATGAAGATCCCCTTGGTCTATCTGAATTTGAACCCAACTGAGGAGGAAATCTCTGACCAATTTGAGCTCCAAGCAGTGAGGTCTTCCGATCGGCCGAAACACTATATTGTTTCTCTCCAGCAAAATGGCCCACATAACTGCGTAAGGAGCTATCTGCCACACAGTCCAACTGGCATTAATTCTTATTTTTTTGAAACACTAAGTTGGAAATTTCATTCAGAGCAAAGAAGGATAAAGCAAGTTTAGAAACCTGACAAAGGTTCTAGGACGGGCAAAATAAAAACAAAACAAAAAAACAGCTAAAAAGGGGTAAAAGGTTGGAAACAACCTGGAGTAGCAGCACAGTAACACTTCGCTTGCACTATGGTGCAAAATTTATACATCACCCGCCATAATCCCGCACCATTCTCCTTATATATCACCGAATCTGACCTTTCCTCTTGAAGTCCTTGCTGTTCCGTTGGACTACGAGCTTGAAATATGATTCCGAGAAGCAAAAATCTACCCCAAAAATATGCGAAGCTTTATGCCATATTGAAGGAAGAGAAAGGGCAGTGTAAAATGTGGTGATCATGATCAGATCCTTGTTCAAATAAAATTTAACATGGATGAGGTTCTCTATATAGTGAAGTGTTTGCAGAAGCCACAGGATGTCTCATATGTGCTGATGCTAATCCATTATTAATTAAGAGGAATAACAGAAATCCATATTTTGCTGCTTCCTCTATTGTGAAACATGTTTTCCTCTGATTTCTTCACAGGTTGGGATTAAATCATCTAAATTGTAGAGCTGAATGCAATACTGTTTAGTGTATGTATGTTGTCTGTATGTCCTTGATCGTAGCTGGCCATCATTGTTTGGATTGTGAGTGTCATGATTTTTTCCATTGATGTGCAGATTATATGGAATACTTCAACCCGAGTAGAGCTACTGAAATTTGTTGATCAGCAACGTGCAACCCGGTGCCCTGATGGTTCTTATGATTTAAGAGAGTCGCATACCTTTACATATCAAGCACTCTCTAAAGAGCTCCATGTTGGTGATGTTTACTTGAGGGTATATAATGATCAACCCGACTTTGAGATAAGTGAACCAGAGGCTTTCTGTGTTGCCCTACTTGATTTTATATCAGGGCTAGTGCACAGTAGATCTCCTACAGATTCTGATGTTCTGAACACATCTAAACTCAGCAATTCAGCTTTGGAGTCATCTGAAGTTCAAAATGGAACAAGCAATGGGATACATAATGAACAGAAAATTTTAGATGATTCTTCGGTAGGTTCTGATAGAGATGGAGCAACCACAACGGATTTCAAATTGGTGAAGAACCTTCAAATTGGATTGATTTCTCTGCAGGTACATCACCTTGTTCATTGTTGTTACTTTATTTATTTATTTATTTATTTAACACATTGTTTATTGTCATTGCAGAATTTATTGACAAGCAGTCCAAGTCTGGCTTCCATTTTTTCAACCAAAGAACAACTGATACCACTTTTTGAATGCTTTTCCGTGCCTGTTGAATCAGAAAGCAATATTCCACAACTTTCTCTCAGTGTTCTTTCACTCTTAACTACTTATGCTCCATGCTTGGAGGCTATGGTTGCAGACCGGCCTAGTTTGCTTCTTCTATTACAAATGCTGCATTCTGCCCCCACTTGTAGGGAAGGGGCTCTCCATGTTCTTTATGCCTTGGCAAGCACACCTGAACTAGCATGGGCTGCAGCCAAGCATGGAGGAGTCGTCTACATTCTTGAACTTCTATTACCCTTACAAGGTAAAGCTTCTTTCCCTGTAACCAAGGATCTTGAGACCCTAGTTAATTTTAATCTTAAAATATCTATTTCTTTTCATGCATTAATTGTAAGAAGTTGGTGAACTCCAGATCATTGTTTGTTTATATGCGTTTGTTGGTTCTTTTATACTTCTCGAGCTAAGTTGTTAAAAATACTTACTTTAAACTTTGAAAGACTGATTTGTAAGCCAAGAATCATTATGCTTTTGCAAGATGAAACCTTTCAAAGTTTTATCTCTAAATTTGATCCGCTGGAGAAGATAGAAGTAGTATGTATGTCATTTCTAGTTTATTAAGATGGCTGAAGCCTTTTGTTTTGGGTCACAGATTCTCATAATGAAACTATTCTTTTTGTGAGTTGACTCTAAAAAAATTAGGGTGTTATTACTGCTTTTGTGATGTGTATAATCTCATATAGTTATCACTCCTTCCAAAGCACTGTGTCAAGGCACAGATATGCACAGAAGATGCATGAGTCTGTTCATCATCAGAAAAATGGATGCTAGAAATTGGGTGCTATGGAACAAAAAATGACCCTGGTTTCAGAAATCCCTCAAACCCAAGGTTTAAAAAATAAATATTTCTAGACATTGGCTCCAACATACTGTAATAGAACATGCATTGGCATGTCTGTTATAGCATGTTATAACTTAGACACCAAAAAAATTAACATATATAAATAGGGAAAATTATCAAAAGAGGTTTGCAATTTATAAAAATTAATAAAATATATATAATTTCTTAAAATTTAGTAAAATCATACTTGTTGCTGCATAGCGCAGACTCCACCAATTGCTGGATAGTCCAGTGAATGTGAGTTGAGAAGGGTAAGATTCGGTTGGGTATTAGTGGATGGGTGACAATCACTTGTTCAAGAGGGGGTTGTTGGGGGAGGGTGGCTGGAGTTGCAACAAGCGTGGGATATGCTTAGTGAGGTTCTAGGACATAAGCACCCCTTTCAGAATTTGAACTGGAACTTAGCGCCAAAAGAATCCGAGGCGGGTTGTGACGGGGCCAATACTCGAGCTTGCAGCATGGTGCTTGGAGCACGACATGTGGTGCCAGGAGGGCACGCGACATGGGGGCTGGCGACGTGGCGTGATCGCATGATGGCAGGACGTGACACGCCGCATGAGGGAGAAGGTGGGCTAGCGATGCAAGAGGTGTTGCGGTATGTCAAACCAAGGGGTTTGAGGTTTTCCTACCATTCTGGCTGAATGATTGTTTTACCCTTCTATGTGGGAGAGGAGCTGGAGAGTTGCCTTCCACCCACATGGGGCCTTGCGTTGCCAGAAGGGGCGCAAGTGTCTCTTAGGCCTGAAAGGGTGGGCCTAGGACGTCGACACAGCGATACCGTGTGGCACCCAAGGGAGGTTGAAGTATGGCCTCGGACTACGCGTCGCGGTGCATACGGCTGGGCAACCTCGCGAGGAGAACACCAGGGCACTGCGTGGGACTTAGTTGAGCACGACAGCATGTGGGCTAAGGATGAACGTGTGCTAGTAATTCGGAACGCACACGAAGGCAGGCTGCGTGGGACTCGGTTGAGCACGCGAGCGCGAGGCACAAAGCTGTGGGCTTGGTTCGGTATGTGAGCGAGACATGGTGGCATGGGAAGCTGCATGCCAATACTGTTGCGAGCGAGGTACTAGTGCAGTGCACAGGGTGAAGCTTGAGCAGGCCAAGTTTAGAGCAGCGGTGCAAATAGCGTGTCGTAAGGGACACGATAAGCTGGATGGTAGGCCGTGAAACAGAGGTAACCATGTTGGGGGAGTTCCCGTCCTCTAGGCGGGTGGTATCAGAGCTGATGTGTAGATGGGTTGGCTTTGTTGCACGCGGTAGTGAAGTACCGTGCGGGTTGAAAGCGCATCGAAGGACGCCCCGCGACAGTTGGTATCAGAAGTAGGCTGACCTAGCGAAGCGTGCGTTAGGTGCCGTACGGGACTGAGGTTGCGGAAGTGCGACCCCGTGACAGGGTGCTTTTCACAAAAGTGCGCACCTCTCATTTTTCAGATACTCTCAATATATTATCAGCTGTCTATGTTTTTTAAACTAAAACCTCTAGGTTTTTAATTTTTTCTTTGTTTGTTACACTTTATCTCAGACCGTCGAACGAAAAGAAATGAAGAAGTTATGAAACCCTCTCTTTATTTTTCTTTTTGTCAAAGACCAACTAGGATTAATGGGCATCTCTTTCCTTAGAACTCTCAGGGATTAATGGTCGGTCAAAACTGATTTCTACATGCATCTCTCTCTCTCTCTCTCTCTCTCTCTCTTCCTCTTTCTCTCTCATACCTTTTTGCAGAAGCCAAAAGAATTGAATAACCTTCACTAGAGTCAAGCTTATGAAGGGTTTTCACCCCATAATGCTATCAAAACTAGGGTTGTCAATGAGTTGGGTCAGCCTGATATGCGATCCACCTGACTCAATTTTTTTACTAGGTCGCACACAAACTTAACCTATCGGGTTAGATCGGGAATGAAGCATCCGATCCAACCTTCGGGTGTGGTCAGATCGATCTGTCCCGGCCCAATATTTTATATAAAAAATCAAGGGAGGATAGGAGGATTTTTACGAGGTCGGATCTATTTTTCAGGTTAGTGCGGGCATATATCCTTGATCCATCGGGTCGGGCTATGCCCTTTACCCTTTGGGCAGCCAAATGACAGCCCTAATTAAAACTAACGTCTACAGATGTCAAGGCTCTTGAAAATCTCGAGCAATCATTCTTTGAAAGATTAATTGGGTAAACGTTTGATAATCTTGACAGTCACTATTTCATCGTGATTCTGTATTTCTGTGAATTTTATCAAGCTTGTTTGCTTGATAATTTTGAAAGTCATGGTCTCACCATGTTAATGTGTAGATTCTCAATTTTTTTCATCATCTCCCTTGCCTTTGCATATTTGTAATTTCGCATATATGACTTGCTAAATCAGATAAAGAGTTGACAAAGTTTTAACAATCAGCTGTCTATTTGATGTTAACCCCTCTTGTTTCATTGGGCTTGGGATTGACATAGTAGAGAGAGTCGTGACTCATTGGATAAGATCTTTTTGTGCAGTATAAGTTATGTGTGCATATTTAGCATGACGTGATATCAAGCTTCCAGAGAGTCTTTTACTTATTTAGTCTTGTATTTCCACAAGAGTTAGGACCCCAAAAAATCTGTGAAGGTCATCTTTTTGAGAGATTAATGGAATAAAAAAAATAATTTTCACGGATTCTTGGAGCCCTGACATTTCTCAATGTCAGCTTTTGACAAAATTGATGGGTTAAATTGCTAATGTTGTTGACTTATTAGCTTGGTAATCACATATTTATCATTATTTGTTAGAGCTTGGAAATCTCATATCTCCCTTGCCACTGAAGCCTCACCTACACTGTTAACTACAGGGCACCATGTATTAATATATTGCACATTTTAGTGTGATTTACCAACAGATTTTAATAGACTGATTCAGAAAGTTTTGTTAAACCCATTGTTGGATATGCTACAAAAAAACAGAAATGTGGATTCTTAAAACCAGACTGGAGCTTGAACCATCAAGGTGGGTGGTATGGGTTCAAACAATTCTATCCATGGCATGATCGAGGTCACACCTTGATGTTATTTAATAATAAAATTATATACTATATATTTATGTAATATATTCAAATATATAAGACTTGCATAGAATCTTATATCTTCCTTATAAACTAAGTTCCATCTCTCTCTCTCTCTCTCTCTCTCTCTCTCTCTCTCTCTCTCTCTCTCTCTCACACACACACACACACACACAGACACACACACACGTACCCACCCACAAACCAAAACCGGATTGCTTGCAGTTTCTAGCTGGTTCCTGGCTTCGAATTGGATTTTAACTTAGACTGGACCTTATGGTTGCAGGCTCCTACCTCCGATCTGGTCAAATTTTAAGAACACTAAATGTGAGGAACAAAAATGGGAATTGTAGGCTCTATGAACTAAAGTATAGGCAACAAAATTCTCCATAATATACATGCACACACACCCCAACTGTTCAACATCTAGTCATTTATCCATGCACCTATATATGAGATCTTGTTAGCAGGTGATCATTACATATTAATGGAGACTTCATATTGGTGGATCCAATTTGCCCCCACAAAACTTTGAGATGGAACCCGCAGTCCAATTAAGATTGGTCTTTCCCCGACTGAAGTGATGGGACCAGCACAGACACACGCACACACATACATCTCATTCTCAAATGACTAATTTATTATCGAAGGTTAAAATCTCGGTATCGTTCTGTGCCAATATTGAGACGTTTCCTCTCAGGAATTAGGTATCATCTTGGGTATAAGCGATACATTATACAATGAAATATTACTATTGGGTGATACACGCGACGATACATGTCTCAGGTGGCTCCTGTAACAAGACTTATGCCCAACACATCTCTGTGTCATTCTAGCTTTTGAGGTATGTTTAAAGGGTAACCAGAGGTTTCAATGAATTAATCTTTTTATCTAAGATGGTTGATTTGCATGCTCATAAATAGTTGTGCACTTCCGAGGGATTTTAGCATAGGGAGGTTGTCCCGTTCACAAGGGGTCGGTTAGCTATACAAACTCTTTCTATACAGTATCTTTGGAAAAACAGTATATTTCTGCACAAAATTTTAAAATCTGTTGGCAGGGTAGTTTTACTGCCCTTAAGATGCTACTCAAATGTGTTTATATATGAAGGTGAATTATAAATGAGAGGAGAAAATTTGAAGATGAAAAAAGAGTGAAATATGCTGGAGTAAGATATCTCCGCATACTCATGAACAGTAATTTTAAACCATAAGCATTCAAACACTGAGTGGCTCATGTTATATCCATATGAGATCAGAGCAGAATAGGTTTATACTTTCCTAAGATCACTTCAAATTCTGAATTGAAGTTCCAAGAAATGCCCTCCCTCAATTTGATCTAACGAATGGCATTATGATAATTCTGTACAATTTGGTAATTATAGATAAGGGATCAATCAAATGCCTGGGAGGGTAGCTGTTACTTCTGCCTTAGAAGAGTTTATATCCAGGCTGCACAATGCCTGTCAGTCTATTTCTTTTTTTCTTTTTTACCATTTTAATAGTAATCTGACTCCTTGACTGAGAGTAGGTGCTTTTGTATGATCTTTAACCATTTCCCAAAAGTGATTGGAAATATTTCTTCCACAGAATCCGCACATCGTTAACTTCAATAGATATATCTCTAGTTTTGTTCTTGACATATAAACTTGGAAGTTGAGTTGTGGCTTTCAACCTATTCACCTGTTTTTTCAGTCTGTCCACTCTAGAAGCAAGACCATGCAGATGTTGGTCTTCTGCTCTATTATCATTTTATTACTATATATATTTAAAGGTGGAAACATGTATACTATTTTTCTTCTTTGAATTAAGTTTATTATACTTTCCTGAATTGTTACAAAGAAATGGACCTGAAATTCACCTCTTTGTTATTATGATTGAAATATCTGTTTTGATCGTCTTATGGTTTTTCTGCTTCCTTTAATTAGTTACTGTACATTGGAATACATGACCATTATTCTTATATTGTATGCTTGTATAAGATTTTTTTTTATAATCATTATTATACTTCATTTAGTGGTCTGCTTAAAAGACTTAAATTTCTACATCGTTGGATAATTAACTAGCTATTATGTACAAGAAATTGGCCTCGATTTGGAAATATCCTTACTAGTTTCCAACTCAAGTTCAAATGTTTTAAACCTGGTGTAAATTTTACTTTTTGGTGTAGGAGTAGTTAAATTGCTAATAAAAGTTATGCTCTCCAGGGGATATCCCTTTACAGCAACGAGCAGCTGCTGCGTCCTTGTTGGGCAAGCTTATGGTGCAACCAATGCATGGGCCTAGAGTGACTATAACACTAGCAAGGTTTCTTCCTGATGGCTTAGTATCTACTATCAGGGATGGGCCTGGTGAAGCTGTGGTCACTGCCCTTGAACTGACAACAGAAACACCTGAACTTGTATGGACGCCAGCAATGGCAGCTTCTCTGTCTGCACAAATTTCAACTATGGCATCAGACCTCTATCGTGAGCAGATGAAAGGCCGTCTCATTGATTGGGATATACCTGAGCAGGCATCTGGCCAACAGGAAATGAGAGATGAGCCACAGGTATGTTCTGAAATTTACCATATTTTTTGCATTAGTGTAGGCATTGACCAAATCAAATCTGCACATACATGCAGGTTGGGGGGATTTATGTAAGGCTGTTCCTGAAAGACCCTAAGTTCCCACTTAGAAATCCAAAGAGATTCTTGGAAGGACTATTGGATCAGTATGTTTCATCCATAGCTGCTACACATTATGACATGCAAGCTGTTGATCCCGAGCTGCCTTTGCTGTTATCTGCTGCATTGGTGTCCTTGTTGCGAGTATACCCTGCACTTGCAGACCATGTTGGATATCTTGGATATGTTCCCAAGCTTGTTACTGCAGTGGCATATGAAGGACGACGAGAAACAATGGCTTCTGGGGAGTTGAAAAATGGGAGTCATGTTCAGGCTGATGAGATTAATGAATCTGAGGAGGGGCATTTGTCCCCAAGTACACAGACCCCACAAGAACGCGTGCGCCTTAGTTGTTTGCGTGTTCTGCATCAACTTGCAGCTAGTACAACTTGTGCAGAAGCTATGGCAGCTACCAGTGTAGGAACTCCTCAGGTAAAGCTGGAATAGTGTATATTAATTTTTCCTAGAACTCTCTCAAACTTGTTTCTGTTACAAATCTTTCCTCATTTTATTTGTTGGTAACCATATTTAATTATGGTTTGTTTCACTTATTTGTCCACTATGTTTGCCCTAAATGCTCAATTCACATCACCTGTTTTTTCCATGATTGTTTATGTTTTGTTGTCTCTGAATCTCCTAGTAGCCCATTTTTAATAGGTCATCATCAGGATTTGAGAAAGCAAGATCTAGATTTCCATTGGTAGATTACGACCTAGTTATATTCCTTGGTATGTTATGAATTTTCTATGATATACCAGAAACCTTGTCTTGGTGACTTGGTTAAGAGAACCGACTGTAGTTCCCTCTTTTCTTCTTTGATTTATTATGTTACTTTGTTCTCATAATGTTGTGGAATATTGAGCTGGTTGTGATATGAAAATGTTTATATGCAGCATTTTCGGATGTACTATATCACAAATGGTAAATTACTCTGTCATTGGATTTTATTAGATGTATGCACTTGTTGATCTTTCTTCCAGGTTGTTCCATTACTGATGAAAGCGATTGGATGGCAAGGTGGTAGCATACTAGCTCTTGAGACGCTAAAACGTGTCGTTGTTGCTGGGAACCGGGCCAGAGATGCCCTTGTTGCACAAGGATTGAAGTAAGCAACTTTCTTTCATTACATATTTTACCAACCCATACTTAACTGTTATTGGCTTCTACTAGAATGGATTCAGCAAGAATTAGCATTATTCTTGCCAAATGCATTTCATGTCAGTGATTTTATGAAACTGCTACTGAATGTTTTGTTAGTTTATTGGTAAAAACTTCTTGCTCAATAGAGAGATGAAGATGTGTCTGTATATATATATATATATATATATATATATATATATATATATATATATATATATATATATACGCGCACGTATGCACACACGCAAGGGAAAGTTGAGCTTCATTCCATTGAATCTAGGATTTACTGTTGTTGATAAGGATGTCAAGGTTCCAGTTACTAGTCTATTGAACCATCACAAATCAGTCTTGACAGAAGGGAAATGAAAAAGTGCAATTGTTTGGTCTTACGTAATAAAAAAATGAGCATGTAAAATTAAAATATAAGATGACTACCTAAATGTAGTGGTGGGTTGGGTATAAGACGGCTAAAAGAAATGAAATTGCACTTTTGGGGAAGTGGCTATGGACGATGGGGTGAAGAAGGAAGGTATGTTTGGTTACAAGTTTTGTGCTCTAAATAAGATTTTGTGGGGTGGGATGGGTAGTAGGAAAGGCAGGGAGGTAGAGAGAGTTTTGGGTTGGTAGTGAGCCCTTTCTAGATTCAAGGTTTTTCTATGTTAGGGTTAGTATGAAGGACAATTGTCTTGTACAATTTTGGGAAGATTTTTGGGGTGGCGACTTTTCTTTCGACTTTTCTGATTTGTTCCATTTGGTTGCTCCGCAAGGGATTGCGGTTTGTGACGTTGTCTTAAGGAGGGGAACAGGGTGGTTTGAGTTGTTTAACTTCGTAGGGATATGAAAGATGGCGAAATTGATTCTCTCCTCTCTTTTGGTTGATTCCAAGACTGTGTGCCCAAAAATAAACTTGATGGATGGGTGGGTGTGTGATCCGCATGGTTGTTTTTCGATGGTTTTTTCTAACTTTTTTTTTCATTGTGTTGGCAACCACCCCTTTTTTGTGTGCCTTGGCCTAAACTTTAGAATTTTCCTGTACCACTACGGCAGTTTGCTTTCTGCTGGCCAATGGACAGAGAGAAAATCTTTGAATTGATTCATCAAAAAAAGGGGCTTCCGCATGGCTGTGTAGTGTGCTTTCTTATAGAGAGACAATTGATCCTTTTTCATTGTCAGACGCCTATGTGTGGCTCTTCTTCCTTGCACCCTTTAACATTCCTTATTTATGTAATTTTGTGCTTGAGCGTCTAGCGGATTGGGCCTCGTTCTTTTTTTGGACTTAGGCCACGTGCTTTGGAGGTTGGTTCCTCTTTTGGTGGTTTGAGGAATTTAATGGAGAGAAGCAAAGCAGTGTTCAATGATAAAAAAAGATCAACTATTTGGTTAATGAATAGGATTAACAAGATGGTTATTTCATGGGCTTTTGGCTCATAAGAATGTCAATTTCACCCATGAGGGTGACGCAAGAATAAATTGGATCAAATGTTTCACTTAGGAGCATCAAATTGATGTAAAACCATGTGGGAACCACCACCAATTGGTCTCCACAAACTAAATTTTGACAGTTGCTTTGTTGGCAACCAATGACAGTGGTTTTGGTAGTTTAATTAGAGATCCTAATGGTACGACTATCTTAGAATTTGTTGGGCCGATTGGTGAGGCTGATTCTACCTATGCAGAAGCATTTGTATTACTAGACAGCCCTAAGGCACTACTGTTTATTTGTAATACCCTGAGGAGTCAAGTAATGTCATTAGATGGGCTCATGATGGTAGGCTTTCCCCATGGAGAATTGCTCCTGTTTTTGAAAGTATTGGCGACCTTGCTCCTTTTGTCACTTTTTCTTCCAGCATGTACTAAGGGAAGGTGGTGCTTTGGTTGATTCTTTTTTTTAGCAAAGATGGAGCTGGTTTGGATAATACTATGTTCTGAATCCTTCCTCTTGATGGCTAGGATTTTAGTTTTTCGATTTGGATTTCATAACCTAAAATTCTCATCTAGTTTGTTGCCAGGGTACCCAATTACTTAAGCTCTCTTCCTCTGTCCATAGGTATTCCTATCTTTGTAAAACCTGAAGTCTAATGATGTTCTGTAGTTTGTGGCCTGACAAAAGAAGGCTCATCCCAATCCTCGTCTGGGGATTCTCCAGCATGAAGAATGCCATTTTCTATAATCTTTTTCATACCTGTGCACATATATACCCTTCAGGAGTAAGCTCTTGCAGTTCAGTAGAAAATGCAATCTGGGATGGCATCACAATTCCAGCTGTCCTTGGTGAACATAGTTTGGAGGTCATGCTGCATGTTTGGTGCTCCATATTGAATGATTGCACAAATTATATAACTCTTAAATGAAAGTATTACTTATAAAGTCTTAGATCTTCTATACATTGGGATGTGATTGTTCAACAAGTACAGGATTATGATGGTTTGAAATCAGCTCACACTATTATGTTATTCTTTCCCCTAGTGGAGTCTGTAAACCCTTTTTACAGCTCTCGAGGGTGACTTCCTCTAGTTACACAAATGTTTGCTTAGGGTATCATTCCCACTTAAGAAAATCATGACTCCTTGACGCTTGTAATCACAGGAGAGGTTATTTCTAGCTCTTGTTGACACTCCAAAACTTTTGCTCTCAATTTTTCCCTTTCTAATCAATTGGCAACTGTCCTAGAATGGTAACTTGCTTAGTTTCTTATATCTTGAACCTAGAATTTGCTTCATTTCCAACTAGTAGCACGTTTCTTTTATATTCATTCTAGATGGAAGTTCTCATTTGACTTTCATGTTTTTTGGGTAATTTTTTTGGCATCAATATCGGAGGTCAAGCCTAAGTCGTGAATCAAATATTCATGTTGCTTGTTTAAAATTATATGCATATGTGGAAAGCAAAGCCCAAAAGGAATTTCCGACACCCTTAGAGAGGAACATTTCTATCAATTTTTTCTATTTTTTTGGCATACATTTCTATCAATGTATGCACTCACATGCAGACATGTGCCAATCTTTTTGAAACATCCCTTTTTAATACATTATTCCTGAGAGCAACTAATTAATACTTAATGTGGAAGAAATATACCATTGGATGATCATTTTTTGCAATTATTTTTGGAAAGAAATGTCATCCAAGCATCAAAATTTAAAATTCTTGATCCTTATGGAATCTATGTTGTTTGAATGAATGTGCTTGTATAGGATTTATTTCTTTATGATTCATTGTTAATGGGACATTCCATTATCTGGGTGCTGAGATTTGTTCTGAATGCTAGGTGATGAGACATCTTTATTTTCCAATCTAATATCCAAACAAAGAATGACTACTGGGTTTTTACATCTTTTGCTAACCATTTTTGGCAAATTATGGAATGGTGTAGGGTTGGTCTCGTTGAAGTACTTCTTGGCCTTCTTGATTGGCGGGCTGGGGGAACAAATGGACTTTGCTCTCAGATGAAGTGGAATGAGTCAGAAGCTTCTGTTGGACGTGTCCTTGCAATAGAGGTTTGACGTATTTATAGAACTTTTTCATGATTTTGAAGTTTCCAATGTTATTTATAAATTATAACTCAATTTTACACGTATAAAAAAAAATGAAAATGGTGAAATTCCATGTATGTTGGATATTTAGACTTTTCCATTTTCTGTGCACTTGTGATTTAACCCTTCTACTTCTAACCAAATCTGTTGTTTTGAAGTTCATGCTTTATTGAGGTGTTATATCTATATTGGACTAACCTTAATTAAATCAGCCTAAAGGACCACGCATTGTGGTTTCAGATTATTGAAATGTTTAAAAAGATATTCTGTGGATGGAAAATGTCTGTAGGTGCATAGCAAATGTTTTATGAAATCTTATCTCGGCAAAACTGACTAACGGGAATACCAAATGGAGAGTAGGAAAATGGAAATAAAGTAAATTCAAAACCTCAGAAGAGAATCATGCATGCCGAGGGAGGAGGAAAGAATACAAACAATGATGGTCAGAGTTGAGAGAGAGAGAGAATCTTCTTTAAAGGGCCAAATAAAATTGAGATTCTTTTGTGGAAGGGTGAATCCCATGCGGAAATAACTGGACAGCCTTATAGCCTTCTCCCTGAGGCTTTGGCAGTGAAAAAATTGAAAAAGTCATTGATTAATTTATCTCTATGTTACGCTTTGCCTTATGTACTAATTGATCCCCTTCAACAATATAAAAGCAAAAGGGCCTGTAAATGACTATAATGGCCTACTTGAAAACATACAAGAATACATGAAATCTACATGTCCTGTCTACACTACGTTTATCAAATAATATGGGTTCATTTTGCTGTGACTTCTTTGGTTACCTCAGTGTTTGTGACTCAAATGAGGGGAACCGTGGGCAAGCTGGCAGGGGATTCATATCTATATCTATTTCTCTAACTTCTGGGACCCTCTAATGACAGAAGGCAAATCCATCAATATCAATTAGTTATGCAAAAAACGAAAATGACATTGGAGTTGGCCGATATTATAGAAGAAGTGATTGAATGTTTTGGAAATTGGACGAGGCGGTGAACCGGCGAGGGCATCGGTTTGATTAGACCAAGCCGAACTGGGTTGGACCGTATTGGTTTAACAAAAAATCAACAGAATTAAATAATAGATCTATTACATTATATATGAAAGTTTTTAATTTATATTTATTTAAAATGTTGCCGCCTTTTTATAGCAACAAGTACTCTGGAACTTGTTTGTTAAGTGTTTGCCCGCTTGGATCTCTGGATTATAAAGTCGCATACTATTTTTTCTTCAGAAAATGTCTCTGTACCATGTTTCAGTATCAAATAATGTATGTGACTATTTTTTTTTCCGTTGACAAAAAAGTATTCCATTTTCACTCAAAATGAGAATTTTTTTCTTCCACCAAAATAGGTGGAATTTTTTTGTCATCAATATTTGAGACAAATATATCTATATTAAAACCTTAACCTCGCACCACTCGAACGCCTCACCACCACCATCCACCCCCCTTCCACGACCACCATCTTCCCACCACCATCACCACAACATCCTCCATGTCACTACCACCATGACCACCACAACCTCCTCCACCTCACCACCACCCCGACCACAGCCACCACTTCCCCACTACCACCACCATACCATCACCACCGCCACAACCTCCTCCACCTCCCCACTCTCACACAACCCTACCACCACAACCTTCTCCACCTCACCACCACCACCTCACTACTACTATGACCATCACAACCTCCTCCGCCTCCCCATTCTTACCACAACCCTACCACCACAACCCTACCACCACAACCTCCTCCACCTCACCACCACCATGACCACCACAACCTCCACCTCACCAGCACCACCTCAGTACTACTACCACCACAACCTCCTCCACTTCACTACCACCACCACCATGACCACCACAACCTCCTCCATCTCACCACTGCCTCCTCCACCTCACCACCACCTCCCACCTCCCCACCACTACCACCACCACCACCAACATCCTCATGACCACTACACAGCCTACTCCACTTCACCACCATCCCATCCCCACCGTTGCTGCCACCACCATCATGACTACCACAACTTCCTCCACTTCACCACCACAAGCTCCTCCACCTCACCACCATCACCATGACCACCACAACCTCCTCCACATCACCACCACCACTTCCTCCACCTCACCACCACCGCAACCTCCACCACCACCACCCTCACCAGCCAACCACTAGAACCATCACCACCAATAGCACCACCACCACCCTAACATGAGCGTCACTGTCACCACTGCAACCATGACCAGAACTTCAGCATGACCACCAACATCTCCACCACCACCACCTGCTCTTACCACCACCACCATCACCTGCTCTTACCACCACCACCTTCTCCACTATGACCATACTTCTCTTCACCACCATCAAATAGCTAACAAATGAGTCATTGGGAAGTTTCAGATGTTACCCAAACAACAAAATTATTGGTCACTGAACGTCGAAATGTTACCCAATCAATAGACAACATTGTTAATAGACAAAATTGTCTCTGGATTAAACAATCCCTGGACTAAAAAGTCAAAGGATCTAAACGGGCCCTAAGTTTTGATGCAAAAGACTCAGGTTCGGTTCCTGCCACATAAATTACACGTTTTATTTAAAATTTTAAAGAAAAAAAGATAATGATATAAATTGGTCAGGTTCGCATAAACCAGATGATCCAGCCGGTTATACATAAAATTGGCTGGTCTAATGGATCAATCCTATAAAACTCTTAAGTTGTTTGTTAGGTTCATACCAGACTGTCGCATGTGCCGGTGCCAGTTGAACTGGGTCAAACTGGCTGGTCTGGCCTTGTTTTTAAGACATTGCTATGGAAGGTGGAGACATCTTTCCAGCAGGTTCAGTGGAAACAGACGCCAAAGCTGATGTCTTAGATGGGGATGATGTTCTGATATCTGAACTGAACCAGCCACTCTCTTTTTAAATCTTTGTTACAGCTAGCTTTCTTTTGGGAAATCAATTTTTTTTAATCCTGTTCTGTGTATTTTTCTAAATTCTGTTTTTGGATTTTTTTTTCTAATAAATTTTAAGTTGCCAATACGAAAAGGAAGGTACATTCATCTTTGTTATCCTAATTTCCTAATATTATTAGTACCTTTCTAAATGAAGAATTTCGTGTGTAATTGCTTTTTTGTGAAAAGGAGAAGTTTTAAACTATTGGAATATGTTTTTAGTACTAGAAAAAGAACCAAGAGAAAATATTAAGCCAATAAGGTAATTTTTTGAAGAATTGGGAAAAGATCTTCCTAGCTGTTGTATATTTGGGGATGAGGTTCGTACTTTGAGTGCATATATTCTATTGCTACACATTATCATATGTACCAAATGCTTGTTTCTTAATTTTTTTAATCCTTAAAATGAGCTGAAATGGTACTTGTTGCAAATCTGGATTTTGTACATTTTCTCCGACTTTATCTTCTGATATGATAAGCTTTCTGAGGGTATGTGACATTTGAATCTGTTTATCTAGGTCCTGCATGCATTTGCAACGGAGGGGGCCCATTGTACTCGAGTCCGTGACATATTAAATGCTTCTGATGTAAGTCTTTGCTCATGTTGATTCATATAGTTGGTGTCATTTCATGTACTTGGAATTTTGAAAGGTTTTATAATATTTGTATGCCTATAGTACTAGAATGCTGTCTGAAATGATAAGCTTTAATTAGTTTATTAGTTATATGTACAAAGAGTTATATACTTCTACTTTAAGTTTTTTAGGATTCCCAAGAGCACACATTTGGGAAACCTTCAGTGTTAAGCAAATGGCAAAAAAGGGTCATGAAGCCCACAAAAATAAGGGCTACTATTTTTTTCATGAGAAGAATATGTGGGTTCCTTGGTGAATTTGCAAGGCAACTAGTGCACTTGTTTGCCTTAGTTCTGGAAATTAACAGTGAGTTATTTGCTAATATATGGTCTGCCTCTTGAGTTTTATTCCTGTAATGTCACATCAAAGTCATATCAAAGCCAGTTGGTCCTTGCCCTCTGTATTGTGATTTGGGACAAGAACACAATCACTGATCTTTGGACAATCACATTTTCGAGTCAACCTTTAAAAGTGGATACATGTATCGATTTCATAACAGATTAGAATATTGTTTACTGTTTAGTTCAAGCGATGAAGTGTAGGAGCAACAACCAATGTATTTGATCGACATTGCTGATTTTCAAGGCTGATTGCAACCCAATGGAGAGCATCGATAATTTCTGTGAATGGAAAGAGATGGTATCGACAATTTCTGTGAATGCGAAGGGATGCTCGATGATGACGTAGTCAAATTAACTAGTCTCAAAGTAAATGAGCATCATGGTAGAAGCCATTGAAGTCGTTGAGAGACAAGAAGGGATGGCGCACATCAAAGCATGGACAAAGATGACAGGTGAACTTTGCCAAGAAGTTTCTACCTGCATATCATAATTGGGTCCTATTTCAATGTTTACATCCTCTTCAACAAGGAAACAAACTCATAACAAATATACAGAGGATTTTTAACAACTTTTGATCCATAATAACCATTTTTATTCGGTAAAGCAATCAGTATATAAAAGAAAAAGAGTACAAACAAAGCCGACAGCGAGGAGCTATCGCTAAAACAACAAGAAAGTGAGCGAAAAGGGAAAAAACTAGCTAAAGCAACAAGAAACCAACCCAAGAGGAAGCAAACCTAAGCCCCCAAGCCAGCAAGTTCAACCCCCAGCAAGCAACCCGGGAAACCCCCAAGGCCAAAGGGCATCAGCAGATTCAGCACCACTCACATCAAATCCCACCTCTCAGACAGCACACCACCCCCCCCCCCCCCCACACACACACACGAGAATCTCCCTATCCAAGACATCCCAACTTACAACCCAGTCTCTAGCCTCTTTTTCGTGGTCGATCTCACTCGCTTATCGTTGCGCTCGGGCTTCTCTTGGAAGTTCATCCCTCTCCTCTTTATCACTTTATTTGTTGTTAGGCGAGCAAGCTTCCGCTGGCTCAACAGTCGATTTTGTTCCTTTGCTTCTCATCATGCTTCTTACTCTTCCATCGCAATTGATTTCCTTTTCCTAAACACCCTATCATTCCTTTTTTTTTCCCAAGTAGCCCAAAGAATTGCCAACACAAACACCCTCTAAAAACACCTTCATCCCAGGATGCCAATAACTCCCACAAGACCTCACAAACACCCAGCTGACTGCAAACACCTTCGTTAGAGACCACAAGTCCCTTGCAAACCAACAATATAGAAAAGGGTGGTTGCAGACTCAGAATCACTCATGACACACCTATTCCTCACCTGCTTCCCTCTTTTAATTAACTGAGCAACCGTTAGGATACCAACCACACCAAAGTCAAACCAAAGAACCACACTCTAGGCACCCGGAACTCAAGAATGTTGCACCAATGGTTACCGAACCAAAGCCAGTAAAAGAATGGAGAGAGAAAATCCCTTTTATTTCGAGAGGCCACACCCTTTGGTCAGATCCCAAACTGTTGGGCTTGCACCTTCCAATGAGACCCAACATTTTTACCATGATGATCACCTCCTCATCCCTAAAATTTCTGTGCAACTGAACATCTCAAATGACCTCTCCACCACCCTGTTAAACACATCCGCCACCCGCACATTCTAAAACGAAGCGAGACTGAAAACTCTCTAAACTGGTCTTTGAGCCAAAGATCTCCAACCCACCTGGAGATCCAAAACCAGATCCTATTCCCCACATTCCAATCAAACTTGATACACTGGTAAAAATCATGCTTAACCACACAAACCCCTCTCCGCTAGGTAGAAGCTCTACTATTCCTGCTCATAATCCCCCAATCATTGTTGCAGCCCCCATATTTGTGCCTAAGCACCTCCACCCATAAGTCCCCATCCTCCAATCCAACCCTTCACAACCATTTACCGAGAAAGGCTCTATTCATTTCCAGGATACCAAGAACCCCATCTTCTTTCGCGAAATGACCTACCTCCCAGTTAATAAGATGGTTTCTTCTTTCCTCTCCCCTTCATTCCCAAATGTGATTTGTAATAACTTCAACAAGATTAAGGAGCAAATAGTAGCTCCCTATATGCGATCAGCCTTCAACCTATTTGGCGATTAAATGACGCATTTCAACCAACACCAAAAATAGAAAAACAGCAAAAGTGAGCCTTCAATCTACACTCACGAATAAAGATTGCAATGCCTTTGTTTATCTGCTAAGCCTGAGATAGGGAAATGTCCAACCCCAAACCCAGACGAAACAACGGTACCACCTATTGCTACACTATTTGCATCCGGAGGAGGTGAATGAGGATGTGGTTTCAATGTTTCAAGTGCGATAAGGTTGGCTATATATCTGTCCCAGGCTAGTGCACTCTGCTCAGGCACACATAGTAAAGTGCACATGCGGAATTTATGATGGAGAAACTCCAAAAAAGCCATGGTCTGATGCTTCTCATAATGGTCCAACAAGCAAGGAATCTCTGATAATTCATGTGGAAGATTTCAGAGTAGTGGGCGATGGACATAGGAGGCTTTGGTGATTCGTAGCGTCTTATTGGCAAGTAAAGAAAATGACTTGATTATGGTCAAGTATCTTCCTTACAACGTCTACAGCCAGTGGAAAGCTATGTGCAATCCTACAATCATCTTTTATTTTTTCTAGGAGCTGGGAGGGAACCTGCAATCTCAAGTTCGCGCCATTGTTCACTTTCCAGTTGTAATACAGGCCCTACCCAATACTACATCATTATAGACCATGTGAACACTGATGACATGATCTTTAAAGAGATGGTGGACAAGCTTCATTTTCCAACCAAAAAGGTTGTTAAGCCTTGCAAAATGTCTTGATTAAAAAAGGGAGGTAAAACAATTATTAATCAAGCATTGTCGTCTAATTAAATTATCTATTGGTAAAATACATCATGATAGTTTTAATGTCATATGGTAACATCATTGGTGTCATATGGTGACATTGATGTTCTTGAACTGAGAAACTCAGTCTTGAACCTTCTCGTGTAAGAGATCAACTCAATCAGTCCTTGTAAAGGTACTCTTACAAGTTGAGATCCAGTGGTTCCATGAACATATTAAAGGTGATTTTTAATTGTATGATTAACTCCTCGTATTTCGCCGTGTTGTTGCCATATATGTGTGCCACATACTACTTGGACAATCATTACAATTTGACTGTGACGGTCAGTCAGAGCACAGAATACACACATTTATGAAAAGGTGTTAAAGTAAGTTTTCTCCGTCCCGAGATAGATTATAATGCAGGGAAGATGATCTTAGCACTCTGTTTCTCTTTTTGGAATCAAGTGAGATGATTCATTGCAACTCTAATAAAGATTGTAAATTGACTAAATTCAACAAAATTAAACTCAAGGGCAAGTTTTTCTCAACCTGGAGGGAGTGATGCAGCTCATTGTTTAGCCAATAGGAGAACAAAGTGGAGCCATTGGAGACCCATGACCTAGGTTCAATTCTCATCCAAGCCCATTTGCAGGCCCATGTGATTGGGGATTTACTTTTAAGTTACAATTAGTTATTTAGTTTTATTCGGTGTCATCATTATTACATGGTTTTATTTACTTTTACTAAAAAGTTATATAGGAGCTGTTTGTCTTTAAACATTTTTCATTGTTGAGAGTTCCAAAACCACATAATGTTTTGGAAGGCTGTAGACTTAAATAAATGTCATATAAAGGGGTGTGACCCCACAAAAAAGAGGGTTATGATTTTTTAGGAGAAGAAACATGGGTTCCTTTGCGAGCTTGAAGGGCACCTCGTATAGTCCTCTAGCCTAGTTGTTTCATCTTGTTTCGCCTTGAATCTGAATATTAAAGGTGGGCTATTTGCTAATTTGTGTTTTACCTCAATTATTTGGGTTTCTTCCTTGAAACATGATGAATGTTTACGACGGCGCACTATTTTGTAAAATTTCCCACAAATGACTAATAATTTTTTGCGAAGAACTTGGTATGTTCACAATGTAAGGGAATCCCTCTCCTTTCCAAGTTCAGATTCCATTTTTTAGAAGAACTGTACATATTTTGTGGTGGAAGTGAAATTGAAGTGAAGCTGCTTCAATTATTGAAGGCAGATTATTTTGAAAATGTGTAGAGGGATTCATCTTCGAATATTTGGTTACGTTCTTCCAAACGCAGTTCAAAACCCTGTATTGTCTGGTCGTGAGGACACTTATTCTAGCTTATGGCTTCTTCTTTTTTCATATATTATTTTTTTTTCATATATTATTGAATGCTACCTGTTCATGAACCCCTGGGTCCAGTTTCCAAATAAGGAGTCCTTGGGCCATGGATCAAAATTTTGGCCGATACCGATACGTATCGGACGATATGTATCGGTATCGAACCTGAACGATACGGTACATTCAAGTACTGTATCGTTCAGTTGTATGGAAGATACCGAACGATACATTGAATGTATCGTTCGGTATCATCCGATACCGATACGTATCGGTTTTAGGCTCGAATGAAATGGTACCGATACCCAGTATTTTGATCCTTGCCTTGGGCCCACCTGTTTTTTGGTTTAGCAGACACAAATTGCATTCCCGCCTTCTGTTCATTTTAATTCAGTGGTAGTATCATTTCACAACTCCAACATGGTTTTTTTTTAAATTCGCTTATATCATTGGGAGGCAATTTTGTTGGATGTGACAGAACCCCCCGTGCCTTGAATTCTCTTCTTTGCTTGTCCTCAACTGCTTGTTTCTTGTTGACTAGCGATCATTTGTTTGGATATATATATTTATCGAACAGCTGGTTATTTTCCCTTTGGCAGGTATGGAGTGCATATAAAGACCAGAAGCATGACCTTTTCCTTCCTTCAAATGCTCAGTCTGCCGCTGCTGGAGTTGCTGGTCTCATCGAGAGTTCTTCATCAAGACTTGGGTATGCACTTACAGCGCCGCCACCGCAGCCTTCACTTGTGAGACTCCCTGCTTCACCATCTGGTGACCCAAACGGCAGAAAACAAGATTAGCTACCAGAATAAAGGAGCATATGAAGGTGTTTTCCGCTTTACCGGAGTTGTTACCAGTGCTATATACATCTCACCATTGTACATTATAATATTGTACAGTTTTTTTTTTCCAGTTTACAAGCTGTTTATACAAATCAAGATGTCAAGGTTCATTCATTTTAATTTTGATGTCAACCTCATGAGTTTTTTATGTATTATATCCATTATTCTGAATGAGTGAGGTGATGTGAGTGATTTTGTTTGATTGCTTGCTTTAATTCTTCTGTTTTTTTTGCTTTGAGAAGCTCCTTATTAGTCATGGAAAAAATCCAAGAAGTTTGTTACATTTACTTTTTCTATTCATGTATATATAGAGTGTGTAGGTTGGGGTGCACTGACCTGTTTTATAGTTTGTAGATCCAATATAGGTTTGGATGGTTTGGAAGCCAAATAAAGTGCAATAAGTTTTTTCATTGGTGAATTAATGTAATATTTGAAATTTTGATTTTTACAGATTTCATCATTTGTTCAGTCGTTGAGATACGTGGAACTCTCCTTTTTCACAAAATCTGAATCCAAATAAGTTTTAGGTAGCTCTGCTAGCACCTACTGAATTACTGAGGGCACATATGCTAAAAATCATTGATTGTTTTGAATCAGACAATGTACATCGTTTTCGCCCCATTCTTCGTCACAATGGATCTTGAGACCATGGGAGTACCATCAAACAGTCTGTTGTCGATTCCAAGTGGCACACATCCCAAAAATAACCTGAAAATCATGTTTGAGCACCACCAGCAAAGTGTTAGTATTAGGTACCCGACTTGAGCACAACCAATAGTGCTTGGGTCAATCTCTTAACCAAATGGTCAAGCATTGGGAAGTGCGCAACTATTTATGGTGCACACGAATCTGTGAATATGCATTTGACCTTTTGCAGATTTGGCAGTCTAAGAATATCTCTGCATTTCGCAAGGGTGTTTTGGCAAGGGGGACATTAACCGTCCACAAGTCGGGCACCTGATCTCAACTGTGGTCTGTGGAGGAAAAGTGGGTGGAGTCTAAACACTGTTTGTTATTTAATTTTTGTCTGAGCTTCTACTTTTGTCTCTTGAACATTTGCTGTTTTTTCTGAATAAGCATTTGTACCAAAGAGTGTTAATAAAATTAAAGTGAGTAAATTTTTTTATCTATTCATTCTTATTTCTCCAGGTAGTTCCAAATTTCGGGATTTGTTTGATTTTTTAATATGGGGGTCATTTTTTATTGATACTTTTTGTGCCTCCCTATTATTCGTCAGTGCAGTAGAAATTGGGTCAGTGCAGTAGAAATTGGAGCGGACGCCGAACCAGCGAGGGCTCCAGTAGGTTGGACTGGGTTATCGTTTCAGCTAAAAAATATTACTTCCAATAAATATGATATACTAATAATTTAATGTTAACATATTTTTAATAATTTAAAAGGGGACATTTGTATTTTCAGCCCTATAAGTTTTCTTATTTGCAGAAATGACCCTATAGTTTCAATCCTTGCACAATAGGCCAGCTCCAAGTCAAGCCGTTTCCACATCAGCACCGACCTATTTTTTTATTGTTATATTTTTATTTTTCATTATTTTTTTATCATTCCTTTTTTCACTGGTAATCTTATTTCAATCAACTATCTTAAAAATAGCGTTTGTTTGTTCTATATTTCTATTTTTTTCTTTTTTCTTTAATCTTCTTTTTATTTTTCTATATTTTAAATAACTATAATTGGTTGGTTTAGATAATTACAATTGGTTAAGAAAATTTACGTATGATAATTATCAAATAAGATAGCGGACCGTCATCTTAAGATAGTGGACTGCCATCTTAAGATAGCGGGATAGCATTACGGTGGAAATTTTTAGGAATTCTTTAAATATTAGAGATTTTACATTTAATTTTTAGAGATTGTCTTTTAAATTAACTAGAATTAAAATGTGGTTTTTTACGTATCTCGATTTCAAAAACTATCTATGAGGGCGTATCTTTTTTTTTTCGTTCTTTATCTTATTTTTATTTTATTCTGTATTTTAAATAATTACAATAGGTTGGTTTAGATAATTACAATTGATTAAGAAAACTGATATATTGTGGTTATGTATTTTTTGTGTCTCTTTTATCTTATTTGATAACTATCACATATAAATTATCTCAACCAATTGTAATTATCTAAACCAACCAATTCTAGTTAATTTAAAATACAGAATCTCTAAAAATTAAATGTAAAATCTTTAGTATTTAAAGAATCCCTAAGAATTTCCACCGTAACGCTATCTTAAGATAGCGGAACGCTATGTTAAGATAGCATTAAGATAGCGGACCGCTTTCTTAAGATGACGGTCCGCTATCTTATTTGATAATTATCACACGTAAATTTTCTTAACCAATTGTAATTATCTAAACCAGCCAATTATAGTTATTTAAAATACAGAAAAATAAAAAGAAGATTAAAGAAAAAAAAAAAGATAGAAATATAGAGCAAACAAATGCTATTCTAAGATAGTTGATTGAGCTAGCGGCCCGCTATCTTAGGTTAGCGGGCCGCTATCTTAAGTTAGCGGGCCGCTTTAAGATGGTTGAGATAATTCTATTTTCTTCTCTCTTTTATCTTAATTTTTTATTTTCTTCTGCGTATTAGAATTTTAAGATGTATTACAATCGATTGAGATAAATAATGTATGATAATTATTAAATGAGGTACACTCTAATAAGATTACCAGTGAAAAAATGAATGATAAAAAATAAAAATATAAAAATAAAAAAATAGGATTGAAACTATAGGGCCGTTTCTGCAAATAAGCAAACTTATAGGGCCGAAAATGCAAATTTCCCATTTTTAAAAATTGAGAATAATAATAAATTCTAATATTTACTATTTACCAAATCGGTAAATATTCATATATATTTTAGGATTGTTGACTTTTTTTAAATACCTTTTAAAAAATTTCTAATTAGATTAAATATATGTCCTTTCTTTTTTCTAAACTGATTAAGTGTATTAAGTTTTTAAACTAATTAAATAATAGGTATAATTATATGAACTGGCCAGGGTTTTCTGTGAACCGGGCATTTCACTAAAAACTGGACATTTCACCAATTGGACCAGAAAAAAATCAAAGAGTTTGCTTTTATATAGGCTCCCGGTTCCAATCAAAGTGGGTCGTATCGGCCAACTTGGTCCAATTTTGAAATCACTGATTCTATGGCCTTATTTGTTACTTAGAATCTGGATGTGCTCCTCAAAAAATAGTCAAATTCTAAGTTGGAAGCCATTACTTGCACATGCTTTTCAAGTGATTGCTTCGGATTGCACCGAATGTAAAAGAAAGACTTGTAAGTTTGGCTATCTCTACTATGTGAAAACATCATCTAAGCATTGCACCGAATTTAAGAGAAAGACTTGCAAGTTTGGTGACCTCTACTATGTGAAAACATCATCTAAGCCATTTGATTTGAAGGTCATGATTTAAAGATATCAATTGTAAAAGATTAGAACAAAATATAATTTTCATTATTTGATTAAATGGAGTCAAAAGTTATTATATAATTCAATAGTTGACTACAATAGATCATATGACAAATATCGTGTTTTGCTCCAATTTTATGTAGCAAAGATCTATCGACTGTGAACTTCAAATCAGACGGCTCATATTGCATTTTTACATATTGCATGTCCCTAAAATATCAAGTCATTCTAAAATTCGATGCAATCACTTGAAAAACGTGTGCAAGTAATGGCTCCCTTCTAAGTTTTGACAATTTTTTTTTGTTCGTTGCTACTTGCGTGACATTTTCAGGTGTAGTTGTACCACTATTGTTTTCTACGTATTCTACTTAGAAAATGTCAAATATTGAATCGTTGAGTTGTAACTTGCAGGACCCTTAATAATCCATTTTAAAGTTTTTTTAACTGTTTTTACTTAGTGATTATTTTTCAGAACTTGATGATGACCATTCTCAAGAAAACTTCATAATCTGAGGCACAAAAGTAGGGCTACAAATGGGTTGGGTTTGAGTTTGAGACAGGTTCAGGGTCAACCTGAACTTGATCACTTCCCTTGACTTGAACCTACCCAACCTCCTGTTCAAAAAATTCTGACCCGGACTTGATCTGCTAGTTAGATTTGGCCCAGGACTTGACTTGCACTCAACCTGAACTTGGCCTAAAGCAGGCCTGCTACTGTAATTTAATTACTTTTTTACGCCTAGACCGACTTGTTTACCAGAGTCTGACCTGATATAGACCTAACTTGGACTTGTTAAATAATATAACTTATTTATGTCTCATTTTCAACCCAACCTACAAGTCAAGCTTTTTAAATCCGACCCATAGTAAGTCGGTCTTAAAAACCCCGACCAATTTTCACACGTGCACAAGAAAACTTGAGCAGAAATCTGAGGTTTTATGGGAATTGGCAGAAATCTGACTTGCTCAAAATTTGAGCAATAATGGGTGTAGCGACCCCTCGCCCATATGGGCTTACTAGGCTAGGGCCTTATCTTTTTTGGAGTCGCCGCCCAATTTTCAGAAGTTACCGGGTGGCATTCAAGATAAGCCTCGTGGCCTCTTTAGTCTGCGAGGACATGAATAGCTACAAATGGCAACACTAAGATAACCCTCGTGGCCTCCTAAGCCTGAACGGGCATGAGTATCTACGCTAGGTTTGCTCATATTAAAGTCGAACAAGCCCTACGAGAAGAAATGAGAAAATCAGTAACTCTAAATTCTGGCATTTCTCTTGTTTAAATGACAAAATCAGTAAATCTAAATTCTGGCATTTCCCTTGTTTAAATGTTACCCTTGTAAACGTGTATCTTTTTTAGGTATGCTCGTAAAGTTGTGTTTAGTGGAGTGGTCCACAACAAGAGGATGAGGTCTGATGACTACAACAATTGGTGCAATTTTTAGGCTGTTGTCCTTCCCTTTGGAAAAGACATCATATTAATACAAAAGCATGAATTTATCTTTGAAAAGAACTATACATTAAAAAGAAAAGGGTCCTCTTAACAAAAAGATGAAAATAATAAAAACCCACGCCCTTAATGGGGTCGAGTGCAGCAATGAAAGTGAAAGGTTCGTTTGACTCTAGGGATCTGTATGGAGAAACTTAACCTACTAAGCTGTCTTTGAAACATGAGCCATGTACCATATATATAACAACCCTTACTTTTGCTACCGTTGACAGGTTGAACTTAGATGATCGTGTGACTGTTTTGACCAATTTGACCTTGGTCAAACTTCTAATGTCCATGATGCGGTCTCTAACCCACCTATTTTAATTAGGTAAACGCGTCCAAACACAATTCTAAAAATCAATTCCTAACTCGAGCTTTAAATTGGAGCTTGAAACTTTTATGCGAAGTATCCATGTTGCATACGACTTGAACCCCGAGGTGTGTGTGTTGCACACGACTCGAACCCCAAGATCGAACCAAGTTCGAGCCCACCTTTTCAAGCACTATGATTATAACACATGAGATTATTTAGTTATTATCAATGAATAAATTAAAACGAGAAGAATGGTGTGCGCGTGATCAAGTGCGATCATGTGCACCCTAGGCACGAACCTAATCCGAACCAATAGTATAACGTCCTCGATTTTCGAACCCAAATATGCCAACTATAAGTACGTGTTCGTTAGGGTGTACAATACGCGCCCCGAATTTTAGAAATATCTTATCTTAATGATGTGGGTTTGGACCTTAATTTTTAACTTTTGTTATAAAAACCTCATTTTGACCTTTGATAGAAAGCTCAAACACCGACTCACGGTGTGCTGGCTTAACACCTATTTAGGCCCCATGAGTGAAAGAGGATAAGACCAAGTGAAATGAAATATTTAGATATTTCATTTTGGTTTTGTAAGAATAGAGAGAGAGAGAGAGAGAGAGAGCTCTCACAACTCTCATTTCACCCCTCTCCTCAAACCCTCTTTTGGAACCTTAGCCATTTGATTTCTCCGCAAACTCTTTCTTCGCAAGGATTGTCATTGATTCCGGCCTCTCCTTATTGTTTTCAATCGCGGGAAACCTCCAAGCTCCTATATCGTTTAGATTGAGGAGCGAAAAGGAGCGTAGCTTCGAGCGAACTCAAATTGTCCATTGTAGACGTGGCGTAACTGATTTAGGAGATGGAGATCATTACACGTTAATTTAAGCTTCATTCTGAAATCGATCGCCGTGAAACTCAGAAAGCTTGACACCAAAACCCTTTTGATAGCGGATATCGCAAGCCGTGTGATCGATTTAGAAGATAAGCATCATAATGTTATAATATGAAATTGTTTTTCCCAAACTTAGATTGACATATATATGGTGTTGGATAAAAATCGTTCTAAAATTTGGAAAGAATCGAGTTCGGAGGAAGAAAGCTACAGGTTTCTGAATCTGTCAAAATTGCTCGAGCGAGTTGGCTTCAGAACAAAAGAAAAAAAAATGCTGAAAAATTTGCTCAAGCGAATATCCAAGCAAAAATTTTTTGAAAAAAATCGCTCGAGCGATTTTGAGCGAGGTGTTGCATACTGTCTCGGTATTTTTATCATAACTTTTTATTCCGAAATCAAATTGACACAATTCTCACATTGCTAGAAAGAAGACAATGAGTTCTATAACTTTATGTGAAATAACAATTTCATGAATCAAATATTTTAAAAGTCAAAATTGAGCAGCAAGTTGGGGCAAGTTCTGCACAATCCAAAGTTAGCATGAACTTGTCCATTCTGTCCCAATTTTGAGAAAATGCTTAAGTATATTGAAGTTATTAGAAATTAAAACCAATCCTTAATGTATCATAGTATATGTAATGTAAAGGAATGAATCAGTCGCCATCAATGAGGATTATCTCACACCTTCTTGCGATATTAGGAATCGAGGTAGGAAAAACTCAATGCGCAATTATATTTCGACTTTGATTCGTAGATTCGTATGATGTATTTGAATTGAAAAATGATCATTAAAACCTTTGAATTATTAGTTGTACTTGAAAGTTTTAAAATATTAAACTCTTTGCATATTGAATGTGAACTTTGAATTTGAATCCTCCGAAATTTAATTCTGAGCTTTGAAATTGAATTTGTTAAATGTGATCGCATTGAACATTGGACACCTTAGAATTAGTGTACTGTTTTGAACTTCGAATTTGAACTCTGAAACATTAAACCCATTGAATTGTGATTTTGAACTCTGAATTTAGAATCTTTGATCTGTGAATCTTTTGAATATGAAATTAGGTGTGAACTTTGAAAATGAAATTGAATATGAACTTCGAATATGAAATTTACATGTTTCATCGAATATGAACTTTGAATTTAGACTTTGTGAATGCTGAATCTCCGAATCATCGAATCTTTGAATCTTTGAACTTTGAACTTTGAATATGGAAAGAATTATCGAATCTTGGAGCCTTTGAACTTCGAATCCTTCGAACTCTGAACTTTGAACTGAATGATAATCTTTGTATCGAATCCTTCGAACTCTAAATTTTGAACTCTGAACTTTAAACTGAATAACAAAATCCTTCGAACTCTGAATTTCGAACTTTAAACTTTGAACTAAATGACAATCCTTGTATCAAATCCTCTGAATTCTGAATACGAATTTGAATTTGAGTCTGAAATCAAGTGGGGGAGAGGAGTAGAGGCTTCATAAAGGGGTAGAGTCCCCGAGGTTTTTACCATGTTTTCGCTAATGGAATGCTTTGTTCTCGCTAATGGGATGCGTTATCCCCACTTGAATATTGATTATGATATGAATCCGAACTTTGAATTAGAATCTAAAGAGGAGTAGAGGCTCCAGAGAGGGGTAGAGGCCCCGTGATTTTTACATTATTTCCGCTTATGGAATGCTCTGTTCCCGCTAATGGGATGCTTTAGCCTCAATTGACTATTGATTATGATGTGAATTGTTATTTGAATTTTGAATCTGAATCCGAAATTGAATATGAATTTGTATCTAAAATTTGAATCTGAACTTCAAATTTTAATCCAAAATTTGAATCTAAATTTGTATCTGAATTTTGAATCCGAACTTCAAATCTGAATTCGAAATTGAATCTGAATTTGTATGTGACTCTGTGTTTGAACTTCATATCTGAACTCCGAATTCTGAAATGACTTTGAATATGAACTCTGCATATTTTATCGATTCTGAACTCTGAAATAAGATATTTGAATTTCGTACATAAATCCAAACTCTAAACTTCGAACTCCGAATGTGAACTTTGATCTTGAATATGAACTCTGAAATAGTAACTCTGAATCCGACTTTGAAATCTGGCATTGAACTCTGACCTTTAACTCCTAAGTAGAACTCTGACATTGAATTCTAGTTTGAGAACTCTGATTTGACTCTGATTTTGAAGTTGAGAACTTATGAACTCTATTTTGGATATGGCGATGCTTTGAAAATTTGTTTTGTTTCCAATACAAAAATATCTTCGAAAGATTAGTCATTTTGCTTTCCGTGTGATATGAAAAATACTTCTGAAATTTAGCCTCTGTTTTGAAATGAAAATGTTTCCGCTTTTTAGTCTCAGTCTCCTTTATGAAAATGTCATTAAAACTTAGTCTTTTGTTTTTTATTTGAATATGCTTTTGAATTATAGTTATTGGATCTATGCATTGATTGATAAGATATACATCGATATTGATTTTTTCTCTACTGAGCTTAGACTATTAACTCATCCCGACATTATATGTCACAGGTGTAGGTATTGATCAAAATCCAGAGTTAAAAAATTATCTTGATTTCGTACCGGAAGAAGACCTTCCGCCCGAAGAAAATTTCCGTAGTTGATTTTAGATTTTGGACTCAGTACAGTATAAGACCTTGGTATAGTTTCGATTTTTGAACTTTGCGCTTGGTGCATCCAGCAATATTTTTGTACATACATTTTGTATACGACTGTTTAGGTGATAGGTGGCCATCACCGGTGATTATTATAATTTCTCTTGTTACGTCTTGTGTAGAAGTGGAATCTCATTAGTGTCATATATTATATTGTTTTGATTTTCGCAACTATGTAGATGTACGAGTACATGACAGTCCGACTTTCCTTAAAAAAATTAAAAAAAAAAAAACATGCAGGAAAAATCGGGTTGTCTCAGCGCCAATGAATAAGCATCCACAAATTTAAAGGCTCTAAGACTTGTGTTAGGCAACGAGACAGACGGGCGCACACCAACCCCCCATCCGCTCTTTGCTATAGCGGTTTTCTTACAGAACTGTGGCCCACAATTTTCGGTCTGCTTCCTGTCAACTCTCCGCCCCCTTACCAAACATGCTCCAAGAGCACCTAGAACGGGCGGGGAAATGCTGTACACACCCTAAATACATACACAAGTACAAAATTGAGTGCATATAACAACACTCATGGGAGCACCTAGTACACAATACATGTTTTTTAGTATATTTTTAATTTGAAAAAATATAAAATAAATTATCATTGCCTTTATCGTCATAATCATAACCATCCATTCAGGATTGACTTTGTGATTCTCAGTTCTCCCCACCTAAGGAGAATTGGTGGGTTTTTGAATTGAGTAACTTTATATCCATCCACCAAATTTTTGAGTTCACCCACATTGAAACACATTCGCTTAGTAGAATCAGATGATGGAGATCGTTTATCCTCCCAATCTTTCTCACGACGGATCTTGAGATCATGGGCCTACCATTAGACGATTAGTGTTTTATTTCTCGTGGTACACATCTCAGAAAAATGACCCTAATATCATGTGCACGCTCAAAATTGATTTTAATGTCCTTTTTTTGAGTGTGTACCATATGAAATAAAAAACCGACTGTCTAATGGTACAAACATGTTCTCAAGATCTATCGCGTGAAAGATTGGGACAATAAACAATCTCTATTGTCCGATTTAATATAATCAATGTGTTTCAGTATGGGTAAACTCAAAGATTTGGTGGGTGAATTTAAAGGTACTCTTTCAAAATTGAGGATGGGATCTCTAGACAAGGGGACCTAGAATAGAACCTTGGTTGAATGCCATTTTACATCCACGTGGCATCAATATTACCATGTGCAAATTGGATTTATGAAGATAAATAATTAACTAAATCGTTTCACCATTCATTTTAATCACCTCTAATTACAGTGATTTGTTAAAAGGGAACAGGTACCAAATGGATTGAAACGTAATCCAAAAATCACGATGATCGAAGACATCCAAAAAATAAGACAAATTTTATCCATGAAAGTGGAAAATTGCTGGTCCTTGGAGGGTTTTTTTGATCATACGATCAATCATCCAAGGGTGAGGATTTTAAAGCGAGTACCATTTACACAATGGTCCCACATGCGTATCTCGGATAGGTGATCATACGTCACTATAAGTAACTTTTGTCTAAAAGAGTGGTTAAGAACACTTTTCACACTTGAGTTATGATGTTGTTTTGGGACTTTGGAGAAGAAAGCATTATGGGAGGTCAACTAAATTTGGTCTCATGATAAGACTGCTGACCATATGTGCTTGTTTTGCAATAAAAAGGAAGACCGCAATCAATGCATATGGGGATTAGCAAGAAGGATTTCAAACTATCGTATACTTTTGAACATTAATTATCAAAAAAATTGGATACTGTTTAAAATTCATGTATGAGGTCACATCTTATAAGAGGCGGTATAAGGGTCGAGGCACGAACTACGCAATCCCACCACGAAGGGTTTATCGCAGCAGTTGACGAGTTGGGTACGCTCCCAAGATCATGAGTTCGTTGACGAGTTGGGTACGCTCCCAAGATCATGAGCCCGGGAAGCGACTTCTCTTCTCGAATAGCAAGATACCATTTATGAAATGCTCATGGCACGATGGTGGCAAGGGCATCTTAGGAATTAAGCCCAAGACTCCAAGCATAAGCTTGGATATCTTAAAATATTAAAAAAAGGAAGTAGTAATTTGTATTGGGAGAAGGGAGGATTAGTCTCAGATCGATAATTGGCTGTAAAAAATCTTTCAACTCCTGATAATGTATTTTTATAAGAAAAGATTATAATGATGTTGACAATAATAATAATGATGATGATGATGATGACGATGAGATGTATTTTTATAAGAAAATATTATAATGATGTTGACAATGATGATAATAATGATGATGATGAGTATAGAGTGACCAACCCACTCACCAAACTTAATGTATGGAGCATTGATCAATATGATGCTATATTGTGCTACATAGTTCACATCATTACGTACCATCATTATATAGATTAAATTAATCCTTAGATTACATCGTAAAACTATCTACACATATATAATTAAAATGTAATAAGCCTTAGAAAATGAACGGATAAAATAGAGTTGGATAATCATATGTAACCCTTCATTTTATGCTATTTTTTGGCTCTTTATTATATAATTTAAATAGTTTTTGTTTAATGTATTTACTCGATGAATTCAATCTTGGTGATAGCTTTGTGTGGTGAGATTTCAATCCACACTAGCGAACTCCCAATTGCGATGAATGTGAAAAAATAAGATGTAAAAAAATGATCACACACAACACAGATTTACGTGATTCACTCAATCGAGAGTTACGTCTACGAGAGTATATACACTATTTATGAATATTTACAACGTACACATTATCTTTTTTCTAGTGCACTCTCAAACACGACCTTTCACAGTCAAACTACTGTAAAATCCAAAGACATTGTCCTTCAAAAACAGAGAAGAGAACTGTCAGAATATAGCAACGATTCCGGCACAAGAACGGCTTTAATCGGATCTTCAATCCCCAAGCAATTCTTCAATACCTTGCCTCTCAAAGTATTCAGCCAAAATTTTTTCTTAAAAAACTCTCTCAAAAAGCTCTCTTGTTCGTCTATGAACTTTCCCTCTATATAGAAGACCTGAATCCTACTTCTATCCTAAGATAAACAACTAAAAAATGAAATGTGCACGTAACTTAGATGTCGCGGGTCGCTCGAGCGAAAACCAAAGTCGCTCAAACGACTTCTACCCAAAAATTTGCTCTAGTTTCGTGTTCACTTTGCTCGGGCGGATTTGATTCCCGCTCGAGCGAGCTAACATTGGGATTAAACCTAACAATAACACTACCATTGGACACCAAAAATGCTGCCACAACACAAAATGAGCCATCAATTTACCAACTTTAATGAGTAGCTTGGTCTCCCTCAAAAGTAAAAAAGTTATATAGAATTATCGGTCTAACGCTCCAAACTCACACCTACACAAAATTATACACGGACTAAACCAGGAGCGCCTACACAAATAAATAAGCATTAGAATTTGGGAAGGTAACCACATTTTTATACAAATGGCTTAGATTGCTCAAGTCTTCATGTACCGCTAGCGGTACATGACCCATGTACCTTAATCAAATTCTTATGAAAATAAGACAATATTTACAATTTAAAGCCTAAATTTTCGGTGATTTGACGTTTGGATTATTTAATTGTTGCAATTTTTATGCATACTCCATGGTCTCAGTTAGGTAGGCGAAAAACACATGCAGCCACTCTATTGCATGAATGAGTTGGTATCAGGTGCCCGATCGTTGCATCGGCACACGAGATTAGAATTGTGAGCTGATCAGCAAAATTACCATGCTCTTAAAGAAGTTTGTTGGCAATCAATGTACAAAAAGAGTTTCATTCTGCAAGCCCAGAGACTCAATATTGATATCAAAGAAGTTTCAAATGTTAAATAAAATAAATTAATTAAAGGTAATTTAATTTCAATCAATAATAATTTAATGGAAGGTTATATTATACCTTGCCAATGATAATCCCAAGAGAATTTCGCCTATATTCCGATGAGCCGTGTGATCTTAAAAATTTGAGGACAATGCTACCTTACTTCTCTATCTTCCTCTATACGATGGGCAAGATTGCATTGAGTAGAAATAAAGAGAGGACATTGTCCTCTTTTATAGCATGTCCTTGAATCCTAACCTATTAAGGATTCAAGAGAGAGGTGCATCACTAGAATAAGGGGATTGGCTAACCACAAACCAATTTTGCCGAAATCGACTCCTAAAGTTGCGTGGAGTGAAATATCGTTATCAACGAAAACGCTAAGTCTTTAGTCAATCAATATAAAAAGGTAAAAGTTATTGTGTAGCTCACAAATATTTAACAATCTCTCACTTGAACCACACATTAACTTTAATATATTTTTTTTAATAAAACAAAAAGAAAACAAGGACAACATCATAATCGACTTAGTTCAAAAACGGATGGCCATCCTTTAAAATTTTATAAAAAACATTGACTTTCAAGACTTCGATGTAACGTACATTCTCTCAAGTTCAGTAACAATCTTAATGTCGAATCATGAATGCCGATAATGTATCATTTCTTCAAATCTCATTATGACAGTTTTATAGTCAAGACACTAATATCATTAATAAACTTGAGAGTTCGTTGTGGTTTTAGTGATACTATGAAATATACACTTTAATGCAACTTCTTGTGTATATCTCATCATTTATGTTGCTTAATACCCTAAGGTATGTTATCCTGTTATATTATGATATGCGTCATGTGAAAATCAGCACCCATCTATCACGACAGAAATCGTGATTCATAATTACGATAGCTCAAGCAACCTTATTTGAACACTTATGATCTCAAACAATAAAATTACATATACACAAATAATAATAATAATAATAATACCAAAATAAATGCATCAATTAAATAAAGTATAATTTACAATAAAAGTGGCATAAAAGAAGAAATGCATTGTGGAATCAGAAACTCTCACTCAAATAGTATACTTGAGTGTCTCTAACACTCTCATCCAGATCCATGGATCAAAATATCGTCCGATACCGATACGTATCGAACGATACGTATCGGTATTGGACTAGGACGATACGGTACATTGATGTACCGTATCATCCAATTTGTATGGGAAGGCCCAGACGATACATTCAATGTATCGTCCGGTAAGTTACTATTCCGATACGTATCGGTTTGGAGCTCGGACGATACGTATCGAAAACGCAAGATTTTGACCCTTGTCCAGATCACATGCACCTTAATAAACTTTTGGAGCTAATCCTTTGGTAAGAGGATCTGCAATCATCTCTTCAGTTGGCAAATGAGAAATTTTAATAATCTCTGTCTCCAATTTCTCGCGAACCATAAGGTATTTAATTTTAATATGTCGATTATTTTTTATAATCCTCCTACTCTTGATGAAATCAGTAGCAACCTTGTTATCATAATAAATTACAATAGGTCTTTCAATAAAATCTACTACCTTTAGTTCTCTAATGAAGTTTTTCAATCACATAGCATGACGAGTAGCCTCATGACATCCGACAAACTCTGCAAACATGGTGGAATCAATAGTTATGCTTTGTTTTGAGCTTCTCTAAGATACAGTTCCATCAACAAGCTTGAAGATTAAAACCCGATATAGACTTTCGAGTTTTCAAGCACTCAGCATAGTCAAAATTTGTGTATCCGACAATCGCAAGCTCGCTCAACCTTCTATAAACTAGCATGAAATATTTAGTTCTTTGTAAATATCGTAAGACTTTCTTTATGACTTTAAAATGAGTAATACCAGGATTTCGTTGTAATCTTTCGAGTATTCCAACAATAAACGCGATATTAGGTCGTAAACATACTATTGTATACATTAAGCGTCCAACAACAAAAGCATATTCAAAGATATTTACTTGCGCTTTTTTTATTTTATTTCTTGGACATTGACTTTTACTAAAAATATCGCCTTTAACAACAGAGGCATCACCGGGCGCACAATTTTTCATATAAAATCTTTTGAGAACTTTATCAATATAAACTTTCTGCAATAAGCCTAAAAGTCCAGCACCTCAATCTCTATGGATCTTAATTCTAAGAATATATTGAGCATTCCCCATATCTTTCATATCAAAACTTTTTGAGAGAAAAAGTTTTATTTGTGTAGGAGATGAATATCGCTGCTAGCAAGAAGTATATCATCAACGAAAAGAACGAGAATGATAAAACATGCTTTAACCATTTTGATGTAAATGCATTGGTCCATGATATTCTCTTCAATTTACAAACAAAGCTCTCTTGTCCTTGTGCTACAAAACCCTCTGGCTAAGACATATAAATTTCTTCTTCCATGTCACCATTCAAGAATATCATTTTAACGTCCATTGGTGTAACTCGAGATTGTAGTGGGCAATGATCGCAAGGATGATCCGTAGTGAATCTTTTGATGAGACATGAGAGGATATTTCATTAAAGTCAATGCTAGGTCTCTGTGTAAAACCCTTGGCAGCAAGTTTTGCCTTGTACTTTTCAATATTTCATTCTGACTCTCTTTTAGTTTTGAAAACCCATCTGCATTTAGTTTCTTTATAACTTTCAGGAAGAGCAGAGAGTTCCCAAACATGATTCTTCTCCATAGATTATAACTCCTTTCTTATGGCCTCCTGCCAGTATTGAGATATGTCGCTCTCTATAGCTTTGCGGAAAGGAGGGTCATCAAAATCTAGATCAACATCGTCATCTTCTCGTAAATTGACTTTATAATCATATGATATAACAAATCTTCGCTCTCTAGAGAATCTTCTTAAAGTAATTGGTTACTCTTCAGGAGCAAATGGAGCGAGAGTGGGTGCACTCGATGTCCCCATGTTATGAGGAACGAATACGGGTAGGGGGTTTTCTTCGGGTTTAATAATTGGAGGGGGAATGGGAGCCATAGAAAGAGCATGTACAGAAGGTCCAAAGGGAATAGGTAGAACAATATTACAATCTTCTTGGAGACAATGTTTCTCCTCTTTTGACTCCCACTAAAAATATTGTCTTCAAGAAATTTTGCATTGACAATCTCTAGTGGTCTCGAAGGGCAATAGAATCTGTATGCTCGAGTATGCTCTAGATAACCTATAAAGTAACATGTAACGGTGCGAGGGTCAAGTTTCTTCAACTAAGGATTATAAAATTTTACTTCAGCTAAACATTCCCACACATGGAGATGATTCAAACGAGGCTTGTGATCGGTCCAAATTTTGTAAGGGGTTTCAGGAGCTGCTTTACAAAGTATCCTATTTATAATATAAATTGCTGTTTTAAAAGCTTCTCCTCAAAAACTTTCAGGAAGATCTTAAATACTCATCATACTTCATATGGCATCCTAATATGTAAGATTTCTCCTTTCAAAGATACCATTTTGTTATGGTGTACTTGGAGCAGTGTATTGAGGAACTATGCCTTGTTCCTTTAGGTATTCGACGAAGGGTCCGTAATTTACACCGTCTTTATCCATTTTTCCATAGTATTCACCTCCACGATCTGATCTAAGACTCTTTATCTTTTTATCTAACTGTTTCTCTACTTCAGTTTGAAAGATTTTGAACATATAGTGTCTCAGATTTGTGATGAATTAGATACACATGCATATCGTGAAAAATCATCTATAAAGCTGATACAGTAATGTTGCCTATCACGTGAAGGAGCAGGGAAAGGGCCACAACTGTCAGTATGAATGAGATACAGTAACTCAGATGATCTTGAAGCTTCAAACTTGCGTTGTTTTGTCAATTTTCTTTTAATGCATTGAACATACAAGTTTTAAAATCACTAAAATCAAGAGGTTTAAGAATATTATTTTTTACCATAGCCTCTAGTCTTTTCCTCATTGCATGACCCAACCGTCTATGCCAAAGCATGGAAGAATTATCTGCCAAAAGTGAACACTTAGATCTGAATGAGATGGAAGAAACATTTACTAATGAAGAAGTAAAAGCAATATCAAGAGATAGCTGAAATAACTCGTCTATCAATAAACCATTTCCTACTAAAGTAGAATGTACAGTAACAGATAAATCACCACAAGAAAAGCTGAAACAATATCCATAACCAAGTAATCTAAATGTGAAAATAAGCTTTCGTCGGAATAAAGGAATAAAATAAATATCCTGTAGTATCAAAATATGTCCATAGTCTAAGACAAGGCGGTATGTCCCAACGGCCTCAACTTTAATCGCTTGTTCATTTCCGAGGAAAAGTCTCTCATCCGGTCTTAGGCTTCTCCTGTTGACTAACTCCTATAAAGTATGAGAAATGTGCATAGAGGCACCTCAGTCAACCCACTACGAACCTTCTGAAACATTTACTAGATTTGACTCAAAGCAAACATGTGCGAAGTCAATACCTCCTTATTGGTCCTTTTTCATAAGTAGCAATCTTTCTTGATATGACTTTTTTTCTTACAGAAGTGGCAGCCATCATCATTGTTGACCTTAACTGCTTTGAGCTTGAAATCTTTTTTAATTCCTTTACGGTTGTGGTAGTTCTGGTTCTGACCCTTCTTCTTAAAATTTTTCTTGTGAGCTGGCTTATAAGTCGGATTATAGGGAGGATTATGGCTGAAATTATCATAGTCGACTTTGTTTTCACGAAGCTTCTCTTCTTCTATCACGCACATTGAGATCAATTAATTCAAATCCCATTTGTCCTTTCATGCGTTATAATTCACTTTAAAAGTATTAAATTGCGTAAGAAGGAAAGTAACAACAAAATGCACTACGACATCTTATTCAATTGTAACGCCTTGTTCTTTAAGCTTCATAGTCAACATGGACAATTTAAGAATAAATTCTCACACTCCCATTGCCATCGTATCACATATTGATAAATTGTAACAAATAATCGTATTATAGGGATTTTACTGTTCCAATGAACTGGTCTTGGATGATCTTCAATAATTCTTTCGCTATTTGGGTAGTTTTAATATCACCTCTAATAGGTTCAATAATAGAAGCACGTATGATCATCATTGCCATACGATTTGCCTTGTCCCAGCTAGCATATTAGGTCTTTTGAATTTTAGTAGCGTTGGATGGTAAAGTTGACTTGTTCTCCGTGAGAATAAAGTCATAGTCCATATATTCAAAGGTCAAATCAAGACCAATCCATCAGGTGTTATAATTGGTACCATTAAATTTTTTACTCGTCATCTGTTGGTGTAAGACTGATCCGTCCATAGCTGATATGAAAAAGAATAACTATCAGTGCATTGTTCGATTAGAACTTTATAAAATAAAATTCATACCCGAGGTCAAGGTTGAATTAATCAGAGTGTAAACAAGTATGTGCAAAGGAACATTCACTTTGAGGGACAGATTTCACTCATTGTCTCAGCGTCACCTTGGGGCAAAAGCTTTGACTTATCGTAAGTCTCCTAAGTTTGTGTTTAGGAACACACATAGACCTAAACAGATATGTTTTCGGTTTGATCGAAGCTATCCATTAGCTTAAGCCAGAAGTGTCGCTCTTCTCTCACGTAGACACACATTACTATTCTACTCATTCTATCGATATGAATTTTCTAAATCGACTTTGGCCAGAAATAGTAATTCACACAGGCGAATGCACATGCAATCTTAATGAAATTGAATTTCAAAATTTAAGGATAACGTGTTCTCCATGGGTCAGTCACCTTTGGGCATACTACAAACCTACTTTGGCCACGCATCTCGTATTGATTGCTTTACCGTTCTACTTAAACCACATTGTAGATAGAACTAAAGCTTTTAGGTACTATATCATGTCAATAGTTCATATTTTCATTTTAAGAGAATGCCCACATACTAATTTTGATTAAATTTAATTTCATGAGGAAAGTTCATAATAATAGACATTGTATGTGTTCTATTTATGTAAGTTCAAACAAAGAGTCCAATGGGTAGAACTCGTCGAGTAGACCAAAAACAATAGGTCATATGTGTAAATCAGAGCTGTATATCTCCAGATATTGCATTCCAAAGATTGGGCCGGAATTAGGCTCTGTGTGGTGGTGAAAACAGATTTACAGGGTTAAACTTGTATTTGCAGTAGGCAGGAAACAAATATAAAATTAGGTTGTAATGAATAATTCAACAAGCACCAGCTTTGGTGCTTAACCTTCACATGGGATAGCCACCCATAAAAAAAAAGGAAAAAGGTAAGTGAGGCGGTTCTGGTTGCTATCTATATATATATATATATATATATATATATATATATATATATATATATATTAGTTGAGGGAACCAGCAAAAGTTTTGCTTCCATGGACGCACACGATAGGTGCCCATGGATGACGGTGAGGTGAAATCCTAACGGAGTAAGCAGTCGCAAAACCAACAGTCCAACACACCAATCAACGGCCCCCGATGCCAGGATTCGTTCGATACCGATCTAGTAGTCGTCAGGTGAACCAAAGAGGCGTACTGGCGACGGTAAGCTGAGATAAAATCACTGTCATCTTCCCCAACCTTTTTTCTTAAATTTTTTTTAAAATTGCAGGTTGGATCACCAAATGGCAGTGGGAAAAGCACCATCAACCCACCCACCAAAGCCGCTGGCCAACACACGGTGTCCGCAAACTAATCAGTTTTTTTTTTTTTTAAATGAAAATAAATTAGCCTTAAACCGAGCTCTGTTACTAATTGTTGAATAAAATAAATTAATTAAAGACAATTTAATTTCAATTAATAACAATTTAATGGAAGGTTATATCATACCTTGCCAATGATAATCTCATGAGAATTCCTCCTATATTTCGATGAGCCGTATGATCTTAAAAACTTGAGGGCAATGCTACCTCGCTTTTATCTCCCTCTATACGATGAGCAAGATTACATTGAGCGGAGATGAAGAGGGGACGTTGTCCTCTTTTATAGCATGCCCTTGAATCCTAACCCATCAAGGATTCAAGGGAGAGGTGTATCACTAGAATAAGGGGATTGACTAACCACAAACCAATCTTGCCGAAACTGACTCCTAAAGTTGCGTAGGGTGGAATCTCGTTACCAACGAAATCTCTAAGTCTTTAGTCAATCAATGTAAAAAGGTAAAAGTTATTGTGTGGGTGTCAATCTCAAACCACAAATATTGGTAATTGCATTAATAATCTTGAGAATCAAACCAATGAAAGGTTTCAGTTCAGCCATATCAGCCCTTGGCTATGAATGCCATCCAACGATTATAAATACATAATTAGTTACCGAATAATGAAATACATTAATTGAGAATACTGTTACATAAATTGTGATTAAAAGGGTGATTAAGGATTCTTAATAGAAAATTCATCGATTACATTGACTACTTATATAAGCAATATTTAGGATAAATAAAACGTGTGCTTGGAAAAATGGGACAAGTCCTAGACTAATTGGAGCAGCCATGATAAGTGACCACCAGTCTAGCGACACTTTCGCCATCTTGATCGTGATATGTGGCAAAGATTTCCTTCCTACGTTGGGCGCGACCTAAATCGGGCTGCCATGTAGCGAGTCATAGCCCAGTCCTAGGTAGGGCAGAGCGGGGCTACAAGCTAGAGTAACATTATAATATTTTTATTTAACATAGTATATGTTTCTTTTAATAATAAAAATATCAATTTTTAAAAGAAAATATCATTTTCCTTATATAAAAAAAAAGAAAAGAAAGTATCATTCTAGTAAAATGCCTCATATTAGACGGTCGAACAATTTAATAGTGAGAGTATTTTAGCAAAAATAATTAAACTATTAAGTTAATATTTAATATATAATTTATATATATGCATCATATGGGAAAGGTTAAGGTACTCCAGGTGGAGTACCTTCCCCATACTCCAACATTCACATGGAAGTCCATGTGGCCACCAAAATACTATTTTGGTGCTACATGGAACTTCAACATCTTGTATAGATCAATTTTTTTTTAAATGGAATTCAAAATTGTTATAACTATAATGTCAATCGCTCATGTACGCTACATGACTCATATCAAGAGCGTATTTAGGATTTCCTACTGGTGGGTGCTAGCAATGATCAATACGTTAATAGTTATTTTACCTTCAATGTGTAAGGGCTTCATCACCATAGATTTGGGGGTAAAAAATGGTTGTATAAGAAGCATATCGTATATGAATTCAAGAGGTAAATGGGGGCTTTATCCCCCACACTCTTGTATGTGGCAACGCCCCCTGTTGATACATGATGAGTGGTGAAATATGATGATATTTCACCCCTAAATACTTATATTTAGTCGTTCGATGAAAATTATCTAATGAGAATTATCAGATTTGAAGTGTTTTAGGTAAATATAATCTAAGTGTATAAAACAGCCCAAGAAATATGAAAATAATGTCAAACACTGCAACCTTGGGTCATTGAGAACTTAGTACGGCTTACAGCTCAATTTGGACCTTCAAGGCATCAGATTCATGAAATGCTAATCTACAAAAGTTGTAGATCTTTCTGTCATCTTTCCAATTCCATAAGAATCATGTCAATCCGAGTTTAGGATAGAAAGTTATGGCCAAAATACCAAGGCAATATCTGATGGAGAGTTGGGCTGAAGTTCACGAAAATCTGGAAAGGTCGATTGATCGACCATTCAGTCAATCAATCAACCAAAATGATAGAGTTTGAGATGGAAAAGACTTCTAATGCAGATTTATAGGGAGTCAATCGATCGACTTCCTCTAGGCGATTAATCGACCATGGAAGCTCGGGTTAGGAAAGCTGCGAGACTTGGAGAGTATTTAAAGCCAAAACAAACAACAAGTAGGAGGATTTTTATTTTTTCATAGAGGTAGGATGCACACGCAGAGATAGAGACTTTATTTTGAGAGCTTTGTTGTTCTTTTACCTTCTTGTTTTAGCATTCCTTTTTTGAGAGAATATTATTTTTGCTCAATTAATTCCTAGTTTAAATTTAGAGATTAGTGGGGAGTATTTTTAATTTCACTTCTAAAGATCATTATACTTGTGGATTAAGCTTGGATCAAGGAATTGCTATTGAAGGTTGAAGTATTTTTAATTAATTAGATCAATGTTATTTTCCATTTATTACTTTTTTATGTCATTTAATTACAATATGTGTGTTTAATTTCTTAGGGATGGGGATCTAACGATTCTCATATGAGGGATGTACTTCTAATAGTATAGATTTAGGATTAAACTTTGAGATTTTATTTTATGATTGTTATGTTATCACGAATGGACACCACTAACTGGGATCGAGTGTGTCGAGTCATGCCCTGGATATCATATTTGTGACGGTAATTTTACCCCAATTATTGTTATATAATATTTTTATTTTTATCGTGTGGATCTACTTACGACTACGATCTGAGATCGAGTGTGTCGATTCATGCCCTGAATTTTGGATCTGTAATAGTAATTTTATCTTAATTACTCCCTAATCTGAAATCAAGTGTGCCGAGTCATGCCATTGATCTCATATCTATGGTGGTATTCTTTTTAGAATTTTTTATCCACTTTGGGGATGATTTTTATTTGTAATCTGAGATCAAGTGTGCTGAGTCATGCCCTTGATCCCAGATCTATATATGGAAATCATCTCTGAAATTAAGTTCTAATTGCAGGGATGCAATGTGGAACCTATCCGGGTTTTGACCATTTATCTTTCATAAAAATACTTTTCAATAGTATATCTCATAGTTTAATCTTTAGATTTGTATTATGGGAAGAACAAACTAAAGATAGGAGGATTTAATATCTTCATCTTTACCTTTATTTTTGAATTATCAATTAAGCTTTATTTTGTAGTAAGTAATTATCTTAGCTCACAAAACTGCCTAAATCATAATATTGGTAGGGTACTATTAAATCTTGATAGATTTCTTAAGTTATTGTTTCATCTTTTTAGATCTTCTACATTAGTCCTCGTAGGAACAATCTCGTACTCCGCACCCACTATCTACAATCTGATTCGTACGCTTGCGAGTAAAGCATCACAATTAAAAAGTACATCAATACATATCCATATTGATACAAATTGAACGCTGAGATACCAAAAAGTGAAGTGTTGAGATGTTAACACAAGAAAGTAGGAGAGGAAAGGCAGTCTGAAGGGAAAAAGTGTGCGAATACATGGAAGATCCCAAAGTTGGTGAAAACTTAACACTAATTGGAAATGAGTGGAGAACTAAGTTTCATAGAGCCAACACCAAATAAAAAAAGAGTTTCTATATAAAAAAGAGTCTCTATATAAAAAAGAGTTTGTAGAGCTTTTAGCTCTGCAAACATTTTATTTCAAATTTTAAGAAAGCTAATGGGCCTAACTCAACCTCACAAAATCAACTTATAAGGATTTCCCAAGATATAAAGATCCCAAGAAGGGCCAACCCACAACCAATGTGGGATAAATCTAACACGCCCCCGCACATGTTGGCAAGATGAAACCAAATCACGTGGACAAGAACTATTCTAACACGTCCCCGCACATGTTGGCGAGATTGAACCAAGCCAAATCACGTGGACAATTGAATTAGATGACCCGGAGTGGAGAAATACCCGCTCTGTAAGAAATTCCATAGGTCTAACTCAACTTCACAAAACCGGCTTATAAAGTGAGGAGTGTTCGGATTATATATAGCCCAAGACCTCCAAGCCCACATGCAATGTGGAACTATTCTAACACATAATCACTATCCAAACAACATCAAATTTTACTTTCACTGCAAATCTTGCATTTGCTGCACAACCAAACAGGGCTCGCATTTGCAGCCCTAGAGTTTGACAATCAAAAGCTTACATTCACCATTTTGTATGCATGCTCATAAATAACTAGACACTCTCAGGCTTTAACCATTTCATAAGGAGATTGAATTGGCTGTTAAAAATTAGTATTGATAATGACTCCGATTGACGTAGTTTATTACGTTGTCTTAAAGACAATAGATGTCCCCACTCCGTTAGATAAACGAAGATGCAATTGAGTTCCTAACAAATTTGCCTTCAAGATACAACAGAGTCGGATCATGCCAAAAACCATATGTTTTTTTCTAGATTGCACTTCATAGAGAAAGAACCCACTACACATATTTTTCGATACACAAAAAGATTCTTAAAAAAATAAGAATGTAAGAGAAAGAGGAAAAATAGATATTATTATAGTTTCTGTTGTGTCCTTTAAACTCGAATCTAATCCCTATTTACAGAGAAAATCTTGAAAGATTGTGTGTTTTCAGATAACCGTGAAGAGATTTGTGTCTTTTTATATAACTATAAAGAGATAAAATCAATTCACTTGTATCTTTTCATATTTATGGTAAAGAGATGCAAGACTTGTGAAAAAAGATAACAGTAAAAAGAACGTTGATTCACTTGTGTCTTTTCAAATTTATAGTGAAGAGATGCGAGACTTTGTCTTTCCAACTAACTGTAAAAAAAATAAATCAAAATTTGAAAAAACACGTTGGAGAGAAAATATTTACAAGTTTTCCATTGAAGTATTTTACAAGTTTGTTATTGAATTATTATCAATATATAATGATAAACAATAAAATATATATATTACAAAACTAATATATATAACATTGATAGCACAAGTACCTAATGCAATTAAATTGGCACAACATGTTTGATAGGAATTTGTATTTGGGTGCGCCATGCAAACACACTAAGCCAACATTTTCTGTCAAATTGGTGAAAACTTAAAGTTACATTGATTTTTAAGGTCATAAAATCAGTGAAATCATGTTGTCCACCCTTTTGGTGGATGTGATTGACCATACAGTGCACGCGGTGCATACTTTTGAGTTTGACTTTGGTTTTGGTGTACAACCTATCTAGTGCTGCAACCCATCTATGGGCCTCCAGTGGGCTGCTCAATGTCCACTCGGTGGACGAGTCATCCTCATCCGCGTATATCGTTTTTGAAAAGGGAGCCAATACTTGCACCCCAAATATTAGTCATTGCACCATTCAATAAGAAAAATAGAATAAAAAAGGTACAAGTTACAGAAATGGTGCAAATTCTAAGTAGTTCTCTTTTCCCTTGTTTTGAGTCATTCTTTCTCTTGAAAGCGCGGGACACAAAGAGAACACGAGAAATAAAGAGACAAGCAAAGAAAGAAAGCGGTCGAGAAGAAAAGCTTCACTTAGTTTGTGATCGAGAAGAAAAAAATAATCAGCGATCAACAATCTAAAGTTTATGGATCTAATGCGTGAAGCGTATACTGACAATTCGGATGAAAAAGAAGATTTTTCTGAAATTTTTAGGGTTTTGGAAGAAAACCGAGGACCGAATGGTGTGGCTCTCATTTTTTTTTTTCTAAGTGGGGTGCAATCACATAATGTTCATCTGCTTACTTTGTTCTTTTCTTTTTTGGTCTTTATTTTATTTTATTTTTTATTTTTTGGGTTTTAAGTGGGGTGCAATCATATTTCACTTCTGCAATCATTACAATGATGCAATGACTTATATTTGGAGTGCATGTATTAACTTTCTTTTGATAATTATAGGTTTCACATGCGCAAAACATAAATTAACCAAGCATCATGGCTAGGATTATGGGCATCATGGCTAGGACTATGGGCATCGCACCTTATAGTAATTCTCACTTGGTAGCTCTATTAGCACCACCCTTAGCCTGTCAAATCATCTAAGTGGAAGGGAGAAAATACTTGCACACGAGACTTGGTCTGGGACCTGTCTTGTAAACAAAATTCGATCACTTTCATGGAGGATAGAAAATGCTTTCTTCTTTCTCTATTCTCTAACTAGGTTTGAGTCTGGATGAAAAAGGTAGGTGAGCAAGGATCAAAATTTCGGTTTCGGTCTTGTCCGAAACCGAAAATTTGAAATTTTCGCCGAAATCCGGCCAATATATATATATTTTTTTCCAAAGAAGCAAAATATCGGCCAAAATTTTCAAAATTTCGGTTTCGGGCAAATTATCGGCTGATAATATGCTGAAACCAAAATTTCAGCCGAAACCGATAAGTTTCGGCCGAAATTTTGAACCATGTAGGTGAGACAAAGAAAGAGTTCACGATAAAAAAACCGTTGATAAATTGGACCAGTGCCACTGATTAAAATTACTCAGAACATGTACCACTGCATATCCATCTGCAATATCATGATCCGTTGGATTGAGATCGCTTCCCTTCTCTTAAATGCCCCTTCACCTTCTCGTAAGGACGACATCACAAGCTTACCCAATTGCGTTTGATCAAATTGGAATTTGAGATTGAATTCAGGATGGGTTTTGGGGAATGGGTGAGGCGGATTTAGTGTTCTTAAAATAAGGTTTGCCATTAATGAAGGATTGGAATTTTTTTCACTTCGGCTTTGAAAGAGCAAGGAAGCATACTTTGTGTTGGGATCAACTTCCATTCGCATGCAGAAGAGATAAAACTTGATTGAGTCAATTCTGCACGCTTGAATCGTACAAAAGCAGAGACGAAAGGATTCCGCAGTTCGTATTTCCAACTAATAGAGGAGGAAGTTAAAGATCTTCACGCCACCTGAATCCGATGATGACAGATGATACCTTAAAAGGAGTCACTATTATATCTTATTAGAGCTTATAGAGAAGAGAAAGAGGAAAGGAGAAGAATGTTACTTGAAACTTAAAGCCTCTCTCAACTCACATATTTATAGATATGTGAAAAGATACCATATTGAACATGCAACTATAAGGGTTGTATTAGTGACTCCTATGCGACACAAAAGCTTAACACTTTGGGAGTAATGCCCAAAAGATTTCTTCTTCACTCCCAATCCCAGTCTTAAGTTTGAGGATTCCTTTGGAGTCTTGCCTTTTGACTTTGCAGTTTGCTTTTGAGTTGGAACAGTCCCAGAGTCCCAAGGTTCGCCTATTTCTTAAGAAAAGAATTGTAAGCAATGAAGATAAAAACGAGCAATGAAAATCAATTTCTATTGCAATATGCTCACAAAAATATTAGAGTTAGAGCAGCCCAAGAGTGACATAAGGAATGAGGCTGGCTTCTTTTGTCCGTCGTGGAGAATAACAACTTTTTTCCTCAGTTAAAATAATTTAATTTGAAGGTATATACGCATTTTCTTCAACAATATTTTTGTATTTAGAAATTAATGTTTTTTTTTTTTTTTTTCATGTGCAATCATCCCTATATGTGCAAAGGATAAGTTATGTGCCCCAGACAAATCTTGTGTGCAGGTTTTCACTCCAATTTTGCAAAGGGAGCCATTACTTGCACACATAAGTCGTCTCAAACACAAATAAAAAGAATGGCATTTTGGGGACCTGTGCCATGTGAATCTTGCCATGAACTCAAGATCTTTAATGTGAAAGATTGACACGAAATACTGTCTCTATTATATGATGTAAATCAACCATTATACCGAGCAATAGCCATTGAATGCATTAAATTATATGATAGAGATGGTGTTACGTATCAATCTTTTGCATAAATGCCTTTTAAGTAACAAGCTTCAAATTGGACGGTATGGATGGGGCTTTTGCATGACAGACGACCCAAAATACCAATTGTTTCTTTTAAATCATATGCTAAGAGTTTATGTGTGCAAGGAGTGGCTCCCCTTTGCAAACCAACGACGTATCTGGATCGACAACCTCTCTTCACGCCTACAAGATTACTGAAGGCGCTTATATTTAAAACCATTGACTTCTTGGAGTCGATGATGATCGTTTTTCCACCCCAATCTTCCACAACATTTGATATGAGACCATACAAATCTAAAAAATGCTCTAACATCATGTTTGAGCGTGATGTATGCCACATGATTTTAGGGACACGTTTTTTAGGGATTTCTGCCTCGTGAAATAAAAAACTGACAATCTATTGGTACACTCATGGTCTCAAGATTCAGTATGTGGAAATTGGGGTGCAGAACGATCTCTATCGCTTGATTAGTCAACGGGTTATAGACGTAGACGCCCTCAGTAATCCTCTAGGCGTGAACAAAGGTACCCATTGAGATTAAAAGAGTAGTTTTGTTCACTCTTACCCAATTAGTGAGGGCGCCGACACTGTAAACCCATTCGTGTGTGTTGGATCAGACGATTGAGATCGATTTTCATCCCAAGCTTTCACACTATCGATCTCAACACCATGGGCGTACGAGTACCTTTATTTACACCCACCGAATCTTTCCATCCACCTATTCTCCCACGTACAAGCAAAAAAAGCCAAAAGATCCCCCTGAAATTCGTGAGTCAAATACACTCACCATTTTCTTTCCTTCCACCCACCTATTCATGTAAGCAAACCCCATGCCCCCGAGCTCTTATTCTTCTTCCTCTCGTTCTCGCGCTACGACCTATTTAAACACTGAGCATTCCCCACGCTCCCACGTTCGTTCTTCTTCGCTTACTTCGACACCCACTACTGTTTTCTTCTTCCTTTCCATACACCCACATATATCCTTGTTCCTCTTATTTTGGTTTCGAAATGGGTTCGAAGGACGCGGATGATAGCTCCAAAGAGCTGCTATCATATGATGATGATTTAGAGTTCACCCAACTCCCTCAGACAGAATCACAACCTCCTCTGCAGGTAAATGAGTTTTTTTCATTCTATTTGTATTTATTTTCCATTATATATTATTGTTCATTATATAATTTTTCATTCAATTTGTATTCATTTTCATTCTATTATTATTCATTCTATAAGAATATAATTTCCATTATTTTTAATTTTATTTTATAATTATTCATTTTATTTGCATTATTTTTTATTTTATTTGTATTCATTCTAATTTCATTATTTTTCGTTCTATTTATATTAGTTTTCATTATATAATTTTTCATTCTAAGTAAATTTAGGGTTTTGTGAAAGGGTTATTTTTCAATCTATTTATATTATTTTTTATTATACTATTTTTTATTCTATTTTTATTAGTTTTCATTGTATAATTTTTCAATCTAAGTTAACTTAGGGTTTCCATGCAGTAATAAAAATTGATTTAGTAATATACATTTTTGAAAGAGTAATATATATTTTTTATTTTTAATGCATTAACTTTGGTTCATTATGGATTCGCTTTGGTTAAAAAAGGATTGCCAAAGAATCTTTGAGCATTTCGACGTAAGTTACAAGAGAGTATATATGTTTTTTAAATGAATTGGGTTTGGTTAAAAAATGATTGCAAAGTAAGTTACGAGAGGGACACGTACCAAAAGTTACGAGAGGGTATATATATTTTTAAATTAGCATTGTCTCTAAGATTATGTGTATAAGTTCGTTCGTTTATTTCAATAGTGATTATGCTTTGAACATTATATTATTATGTTCAGGTGGACTATACGCAAGCACAAAATACGAACCTTACTCTCCTTATGATCACAAATGAGTTCTTTAGCACCCGTGAGGAAATGATAGAGTGGGCTCGCCATGTCACAAATAAAGCGGAAACTATGCTAATGATACAGAGGTCCGATAAGAGATTTCAAGGCCGTATTATTAAGGTTCAGTTGGCTTGCGAGAGAGTAGACAATTTTTGTAATTGTAAGAAGGGACAATCCAAGACCATATCAACGAAAAAAACTTTCACGAAAAAGTTAGGTTGTCCGTTCTTATTATGAGGAACAAAGATTAAACTAAAAAGAAAGTCTGTATGGAAGATGGGCATACTTTGCGGAGTTCACAACCACCCCCTGGGGCAATTTGGAGAAGGTCATTCGTTTACGGGACAGTTGAAAGAAAACTAGAGAGAGGTTTTGAAAGAGATGTCAGCTATTCGGGGGAAGCCTAGTCACATACTGCGTAGCATTCGAAAGAAGGATCCAAAAAATTATTCAATCATTCAAGTCATCTACAATTCGAGACATGCGATGCGGTTGACTGAGAAAGAAGGGAGAACACACCTCTAACAGTTGATGTTCAAATTTCAAGAAACCAAATACGTGTGTTTTCATTGCAAAAATCCTAAAACAGATGAACCGACATCTTTTTCGCTCATCCGGATTCAATAGAGCTAACGAACATCTTCCCTCAAGTGTTTGTTTTGGACTGCACATACAAGACAAGCAAATACGAACTTTCGGTATTGGGCATCATCGGAGTGACCTCCACACAAAAAAATTTTTACGTTAGCTTCGCGTTTATGTCATCCGAGAAAAAGAACGCTTATGTGTGAGCATTGCAATCATTCAAATCATTTTTCAAGGGAGGAGAACTTCTGTCTCTATTCGTCACGATCGAGAGCAAGCACTCATGAATGCGATCGAAGTGATTTTTCCAGAAGCTAAACACATTTTATGTGTATGACATATAAATATGAGTGTACTAAAGAACTGTAGAAAAGTGTTTGATACTACGGAAGAATGTGATGCCTTCTACCAGGCTGAAATCGTGTGATGTACAGTTCATCAGTAGAAGAATACAAAGCTGCAGTAGGTACTTTAGTTCATAGGTATGTAGATCATCAAAGTATCCTCCACTATTTTGCATGTTACTTGGATAGAATCGTACAAGAAAAGATTCGTATCAGCATGGACGAATGAATATATATATTTCGGTAACACAACGTCTAACCGAGCGGAGAGCACACATGCTCAGATCAAGCACAAGTTGAGATCTTTGATTGTTGACTTTCTGCAATCGTGTGAGAAGATTGATGACATTATTGAGCTGCAACATATACACATACGAGCGTCATTTGAGGAAAGTAAACTGAAGAGGGAGCATTATTATTCCTCCCATTTCTACGAGCTAATAGTGGATCACATGTCTAGAGCTGCGATAGAAATCATTGAAGCAAATAGAATTACAATTGAAACGCAGCCTGTTATTAAATTTCAATGCACGCATATTCTGCGCAAAACACATGGCCTTTCATGCTTGCATAAACTCTCTTCATGGCTATTAGCCGGTGACAGAATTCCCCTTGAAAATATTTATCTTCGGTGGAAGAAACTCTACCACCTTAAAGTCAGTGCATCATCAAGAGGTGTTAAACTGCTAGAATGATTTCATCGCATATACAAAAGATATAAGAGGTCCGATCCTGCGGTCTAGGACCAAATTTATAGACAATTATATGAGATGACAGACCCCACTACGACTTATATGGTCGAGCTAAAGTTATCACAGAGTAAACGCGGCAGGCCTAATGGAAGGAGAATAAAAGAAAATATAATGCATCCTCGAGAAGAGAAAAATCCAAGTGTGAGTACGTAATAAAAGAAGTTAATATGAAGGAGAAGGCAAAAAAGAAAGGGGAGAAGGCAAAGGAGAAAGGGAAGAAGGTTAAAGTCGTTGAAGTATCGAAGCTTCAAAAAAGCCTTGGAATAAAATTATATCTAAAGTCACTCCCTGAGTTTGTGCGTCCTATCGTAGCTGATATCATGGAAGCAACGGCAGATGGGCACTGCAGGTTTCGAGTTGTTGCGCACTGATTAGGGATGGGCTACGATGGATGGAAGGTAGTGCGAGCAGATTTGTTGGCTGAGTTGATCGCCCGCACGGAGAAGTATTTACCGATTTTTGATAGCCAAGAGCGAATGATTCAGATACATACGATCCTCAACTGCTTTACTGACAATGCTCGAAGTGCTTATTGAATGACTGTGCCGAACATGTGATACCTAATAGCGTTATGCTATCGTACCCCTTTAGTCCTTCGTAGCACCTGACTTTGTATGTTATTTTTTCATTGTGGACATCAGTAGACACAACGAATAAGGTGATTTACATCTCTCACATGAACGATTGTCACTTCGTGCCAGTCACCTTGATTAAAGATAGCCTCATTCCATCATCAACAACTGTATGGAGGCGATACCGAGATGATTGTGTAGCGGAATAGGCGTCTCAATTCGCAGAATGATCGAAGAACTTCAACTCTGACAATGATGGTAAAAACGTTGTCACCGAAGATTATCCAGAGGTTGACATCGATTGACAGTTTTTTTATTTGAGGGTGATGTATATTCATATAAATGGTAAAAATATTATGATCATGCCAGTATTTTTTTTGTAACTGGTATGAATATAGAAACTATAAAATGATACAAAATGAATAGAAAAGAATTTTGTATTAAAGTGTATATTTTTTAAGGTTCTTTATTCACCAATCTCTATAACTATTACTTGCACATCAAAAGTTGACCTTAGAATATAGTTTAAAAGAAAGACTTGGCAACCAGATAATTGCCTTTGACTCCATTGTATCTACCTTGTTTGATTTTAAGTCCATGATTTTAAGATTTGCTCCAAAAATGATTATTGTCATCTGATTCGAAGGAGCCAATGATTCTCATAGGTGCCCTCAATAAGTCAAGTTATGTGGGACCCTGTTTGTTTCACATAATAATAATAATAATATAGATATTATAAATTAATAAAATAACCATTACTTGCACATGAGAAGTTGGCCTTAGAACATAGAATTGAAACATCTTTGTTTGAACATTTTTCCAATCCCACTATACCAAAATGAATCTTTGAAAAGCCTATCAACCACGCATTACAAACAGAATGGGAAAAGAAAAAAAGAAGGGATATTGCGCTATTATTTTATTCGACTAATAAATGCAACATCCCTTTTAAAGATGTATAAGTACAAGCAGTGGGGTATTTCTCTTATGATTATGATTGATGTAAATTACTTTCTCAATCCCAATAGGTGCACGCAAAATAATAGCTCCAAAGGCATTTAAAAGAGTACCTACGCAATAGAAGTTATACCTATCATGCTCTAAAAATTCCAATAACAATTATTTTTTTCTTGATCAACAATAAAAATGGAAATTACGAAGTTTCAACTCCAAATGGAGATTCTCACAAACTCCCTACTAGATATACAGCTAAGTTGAACATTCTAATATTTGATATATTTTACACTTGAGACTGAATCTATTTTATATTTGTTTCTTACCAATAGCGATACATTGAATTCATTATCTTAAAAAAATCAAGAAAAATTGCAGTCAGGGGATTTACAAGGGAGGCCTCTCATATATGGGCTGGGATTGAGCCAGGCAAAATTGGAAACCAGAAAAAATGTAGGCCTAATCCCAAGCCCATTGACACCCTTGCCTCAGCACTTACCCATTATAAAGGAATAAAAACTCTATTTATTTTAAAGGTGATTGGATTAAAAAAATATAAAAGATAAATGATTAAAAAAAATAAAATTGGGTCTGACGGCGGGCACCCACTGTCAGCATCATATATATGACAGTGAGCATATCTGACGCGCACCTGTTGCACAAAGAGGTGACAGCAGGTGACTCACCGCTCACACTTGCATTAAAACCTGGAGGATGTAGAGAGTTTGTGAGAATCTCCTTTGGAGTTGACCACAACAAAGTTTATGATGGGTTACTTTTGTCAATAATTGAGACTAGTCTTGTCTTATTATTGGTCCTTTTATTATGTTGTACTAATAACTGAACTTTCTAGTCTCACCATGCTTTATATAAAGTCCTTTTTAGTTCCCTGAAACTTCATAGTTTCCACTTTTATTGTTGATCAAGAAAAAACTAATTGTTATTAGCATTTTTAGAACATGACAGGTGTAACTTCTATTGCGTAGGTGCTCTTTTAAATGCCTTTGGAGTCATTATTTTGGGTGCACCTATTGGGATTGAGTAAGTAATTTACATCGACCACAATCACAAGAGAAATACCTCACTGCTTGTACTTATACATCTTTAAAAGGAATGTTGCCTTTATTAGTCGAATCAGATAATAGCACAATATCCCCTATTTTCTTCTTTTCTCATTCTGTTTGTAATGTGTGGTTGGTAGGTTTTTCAAATATTCATTTTGGTTTGGTGGGATTGAAAAATTGTTCAAACAAAGATGTTTCAATTCTATGGTTATAAAGTAAATTTAAAAGTGCTCATACATTTGCAAGCCGTACTAACAAGTCAACTCGACAACAATGTCTTTATTTACAGTGAAAAAATTGATACCTTCAAGCAATAATATATAAGAAATTGAGAAAGATAAGGAAGCCCATTCAATTGTAAGCCTTACTAACAAGTCAATTGACAACAATGTCTGTATTTATAAAAAAAATTTATATCTTTTAACAGTACCCAACTTTCTCTTAAAAAATATACAAAAACTAATTTCTTTAAGAAATATACATATACAAAAAAACTCTACATGTCATATCACTCAAACTTTCCCTTCACTAAAACTTTTCCCTTTTTCGAGGAAGATTTCGGTGTGATGTTGAAGCGATTTTAGCAACGGGGGATGCATTACTTAAGGTAGGAACCTGTGAGGAGGATAAGTTGAATCGGAGCTCATCACATACCCTCATCATGACCTCGATCAGATACCCAATGTCTTGATTTACACCGATAGTTATCGAATCCTCTAATAGTATCAGCGCCCTATCTTTGTGATATCGCTGTATTCAAAATGAGCATTAGACATTATATAAAATTTCGTATATGATAGCAGTTATAAATGAGAGACATCATAATAATACAAATACGTACTCATCCATCCGAGACATCGTCGATATTGTCTCTACTTTGGACATCATCTCTACTTTGGGATGGCCTCAAACCCCTACGGTGGTTGGGGTCCACGAGATACAAATGTGAGGACTTCTTGTAGCACTGCATATAACCTCCACAACGGCCTCACTAAACATTAGAGGACCACGATCTTCTATGGATACTTGATGACTGCGATGACGTTCAAAGTATTTCGGAGGAGCTCGATAATATACGGTGTATGTCTTCGCAGTTCTCCCTCTAATACTCGCTTCTGCAGGTGCTATTGGTGTCGGAGGGATTGATTGCACGTGCCCCAACTGTCTCAATACCTGCTCTGGATAGTACAGCTAGACGATGTCGAAACAGAATAGACATCCCGTGTAAAATGTCATAGGAGTAAACAGATACTCCGATCTAGTCTTAGAATATGGATCCCAAATAACCTGTACGAGAGAGAGAGAGAAAGAGAGAGTTATTACAATTATATAGGTTTACGTAAAATAATCAATTATGATAATACCTGGTCCATTCGTAAGTCATCAAATGCTTCACGTAAAAGAATCAACTTTGATTCGGGATACGCGGGTTGACTTGAAGGTTGCTGCCATCTAAAGGCCAAAGGCAATTTATCAAACGACTTTGGGATAAGCATTGAACGCTCAAGAGCTAGGCGCTCATAGCTTCATGCCTGAAAATATAAAGCCTATAGTTTAACAACAATACAAATCAATTATTTATTAAATATTAGAAAAGCAATTTAGTATGACATTATTATGCGAATGTAGTATACCTCAACCAACGTAAGCAGCCCAGAAATTTGTGCGACCTTCTTTCCTGATGTGATGCCCAGCTGCCTATAAAGATAAGCAAGTGCAGTTACTCCCCACGCATAGTCCCCAATGGTCTTCAGATCGACCAATACTTTTACGTATTGAGCCGATACCATACTGCCTGATTTATCGACAAGGATTGTGCAGCCTAGCAAATAAAGAATGTATCACCTCGCAGCTCATTCAATCTAATGATAAGATGCATCATCAGGTATATGGCTCAAACGAGCATGCAACCATTTCAAGCAAAAATGCTTTTCCCTTGCATCCTTTGTGATTTAATTCTTCGATCACATCATCGACACCAATACCAAATGTTTGAACACACATTGCCACCAATTCAGCTGTACTATAAGGGTTTGCAATAACTTCTTTGTCGACTACATATAAGCTAATGAGATGCTTCACGTCGTCGAGAGTGATAGTCAACTCATTGGTAACAAAGTGAAATATATTTGTCTCAAGGTACCATCTCTCAACCAAGGCAGATACTAAGACACGGTTGGTGGTTCTGAATGCAACCCTAGCCAACAACTAAAACTCTGCCATCTTCATCCTACTTTTAAATTTGCGGGACATATCAACGATGGATCAGACATCGAGTTTGGCTAAATGTTGGATGCAACGAAATGTTCCTCGATCCTACTTCAACCAACAACAAAATTAGTTAGAAATTTATAATTATGTATATATATTTTAAATAAAAATGATAAATGCATTACATAAATTGAATGTTGTTGCTTACTTATTTTGTTAACCCATAGATCGTGGGCAACATGGTTTCTATACCATCTTAGAAGCGAAGTGTCTGTAGGGCCTTCGAAAAATAGTGGCACATTATCCTCAACTTTAATTTCGGATGGCTCAACGTTGACTTCTCTCATTTTTCTCTTCTTTTTCGGAGCTCTAACCGCTTCTTCTTCGCCTTCCACTCTCTTCTCCACCCTCTGAGCTCCCTCACCTTCAGCCACTCTCTCTTCCACCCTCTCAAGTCCCTCACCTTCACCCACTCTCCTCTACTCTCTCCTCCAACCTCTGAGCTCCCTCACCTTCACCCACCCTCTCAACTCCCTCACCTTCAACCACTCTCTCCTCCACCCTCTCAAGTCCCTCACCTTCACCCACCTTCTCCTCTACTCTCTCCTCCAACCTCTGAGCTCCCTCAACTTCGCCCACTTCCACTCTCTCCACCCTCTCAGCTCCCTCACCTTCAATCACTTTCTCCTCCACCCTCTCAGCTCCCTCTCCTTCACCCACTTCAACTTTCTCAGCTTCACCCTCTACTGCCACATCATCCAACCTCCCCTCTACTACCACATCATCCACACTACCATCTCCAATAACCTCGTTCACCCTCCTTTCTACCACACTCCCCTCCTCTACTCTCTCTTCTAAAATTCTCCCCTCCTCCACTCTCTCTTCTTTAGATATCACTGTCGCTGCAGATGCAACTTTAACAACTATTGCTAAAATCTTTGAATTATCAACATCAATTTCAGAAGACATCTCTTCGGATGCTCCTTCGATTCAAACTTTTGTACGCCTTCTTTTATAGGAAGTCGTAGGTCGTTTACGGAAATCATCAATTTCACACACCCCCTATCAATCCATTCACATCATCAATGGTTGGTTTGAAACCACAACAAAAAATAAGTACATTCAAATTCACCCACCAAATCTTTGAGTTCAACAAAATCATTGTGTTTTACTGTGGGTGAACTTAAAGATTTGTTTGAACAATCAACAGAACCTATATGGGCGTACAATACAATCAACTAAATATGTTAAACGCTCAACTAAAAAATTGAAAATACCTCTAACAGATGATTGCCATTGCCCTACAAATAAACCCTAATAAGAACTCAGAGACGACTGGGGAAGCAGAGTTTGTCCTTTCCTCAACTTCTTGCAGCGCGAGATGAAGATTGGGGATGATGTCAGTGTATAGCCACGAGTCCAAACGTTGCACAGGGCAAAGATACAATTGAAGAAGACGATGTGGGTGTCATTGTTTTCAAATATGGCGCAAGCGGGAAGAGGAAGAGAGATGAAGACGATGTGAGTGTATGCTGAAGATTTCGGTGGGTGGGTTCGAATGTTAATTTTAGAGTTGAATATGTGGGTGGAAGGAAAGATTTTGTTTTCCCTTAGTCGTGCACCCACTTATATGGGTGGATGGAAAGATTCGGTGGGTGAAAATAAAGGTACTATGGGCGTACCATCAAGGAGTCAGTTTTGTATTTCACTTGACACATATCCCCAAAAAGTGACTCATAAATCATGTGGAACACATCATGCTTAAACTTTTAGGATCACTTTTCGGGCTCTATGCCACATGGAATATAAATTGACGATCTGATGGTATGTTCATAGTCTCAAGATCAATCATAAAATCGGGATGAACATCGATCTCCATTGTTCATTTGATCGCTAGGTTTTCGGTATGGATGCCCTCAATAATTCGGGAGGCACGAACAAATGTACCGTAAAAGTGTAATGTCAAAATCTCAAAGGGAGCCATTACTTGCACACACTTTTCAAGTGATTGCACCAAATTTAAAAGAAAGACTTGCAAGTTTGCGACCGCTACTATGTGAAAATACTATCTAAACCGTTTGATTTGAAGCCATGATTTAAAGATATCAATTGCAAAAGCTTAGAACAAAATATAATTTTCATCATTTGATTAAATGAAGTCATCATGCTATTATATAATTCAATAGTTGACTATAATAGATCATATGCCAAGTATTGTGTTTTGCTCTAATTTTATATATCAGGGATCTATTGATCATGAGCTTCAAATCAGATGGCCCATATTATATTTTTACATATCACATGTTCCTAAAACACGAAGTCTTTTTTAAATTGCGTGAAATCACTTGGAAAGCGTGCGCAAGTAAGGCCCCCAATCTGAAATTGCGAATGCGTCAAAGTAACTTGGGAAGCTTTATAAAACTCCTTATTCCTATTTTAGCCTCTTTCGTTTCATCGCATTTACCCTGCTTCTTCTCGGACGAAGGTAGGGTTGCAGAAGATAGACGCTATTTTTCTCGCTCTGCCCTAAACCTACGCACACTCTCTAATCCTGCGCACCTCTCTCTCTGCAAGAAAAAACATGGGGGCCTCTCTTCCTCCCAAAGAAGCTAATCTCTTCAAACTCATCGTCGTAAGCTCCACATCTTATTCATTTTTCTATATACTCACTTCAATCGATCAAGTTTCTTATCTTTTTCTCCTTTTTGTTCATTTTATACGTTTTACTTCTGCTTTAATCGAAACCCTAGCTGTTATCTATGTTTTCTCTTCATAGATTTTTTTTGTTTCCAATCTGTGTAGTAATTGCTCAATTTAAGTTCATTTAAAATTTTGATGTCGTTACAAATTCGATTCGTGTATACTTATACATATTCACGGAAGTTTTAACCTCTTAAATAGTTGGATTTGATTCTCGAGGAGCTGGAATTATGTGATTTGTCATTTTTTTGTGTCGTTTTTTATTTTTCATTTCGTTGAAAATGCTGTGAATTTGAGTTTTTGTCTGTTAGGAGCAATTTGGTGTTTTTCTTTTTTAATTGAGTCGATTTGACTCAAAGGTGTTGATTTTAGATGGATTATTGGACAATATATCTGCCAAATTTAATTAGTAGTTGACTGAAATTGCTAGATATATAATCTATTTTTCGATGTCCCTTTCTCAACGGTGCTTGGTTTCTTGTTCGGTTGAAATGATTGTGGTGTAATATCTATTCTAACACACACACACACACACACACACACATATATATATATATATATATGCTCACTGTAATGTAAAAATTCCAACTGCGACCTGTTATTAGGCAAGTTTTTCACTCAATACAAATTTATAAGTCTCATTCTTTTATGTTGGGGTCTGAGTAACCTACTTATTCAGTATATATTTTGGCAAAGCTTGGTTAGTCTTCAGTCATGGTTGATGGCATTGCTGCTAAGTTAAGTATCCTTATTTCATGCATGTCTTGTTTGGTAAACTGTAGCTCCCTTTGATGTCTCCTGGGCATCCAATATTCCAATATCAGTGTTATGGGTTCATGAATTATTTCGAGGATCAACCCTCTCCCAAACAGCTCATTCTAGTTGCTAAACTATGTTATTTTCGTTGGATATCACATAAAGGAACTCCTTCATTTGCCAACTAGTCTGCATCTTATTTTCGCTCCATACGAATGCTCGTCACCCAAAGATCATCCCATGCTGTAGAATTCAAAGCATCTTACTAAAATTTACTGCATAGTTTCATGGTGGTGGGGAATCCTTGCATTGTGGCTGATGCAGTGCTAATTTTAATCTATTGCAAAATCCGAGAAATTGGGAAGAAGATGAATTGAATGAAAGAAGAAAGAAATGGAAAATTCAAAATTTATTATTGAACATTCTCTGATCGGACGTTGAGCCAACTTTTAATCCCCATCAATTCTATGTTTGGTCCATTTTCTAGTGTCAAACAACGTCAAATTGATGTGAAATTGTTCTTATTTGAAAGCTTATCGATGTGGCTTCCAAATGAGCCAAGAAACACACAATTCTGACAAGTATTGAAGAAGTTATGGTCAATTCTCGGAGGTTGCATTGAAAATAATGAATTTCAAGACTTCTAATTGAATTATAATTAGTGTCTTTATTATTGTATTTTAGCCAACAAGATTTGCTTCTTTTATTACAAATAGGTTTGGTTTCACTATTATTTAGAACATGATTTTATTGTTTTTAAAAAATATTGCTTTATTTAAATTAAGAATTAGAGTTATACTAGGATTTCCAATTTTATGCATTGTAAAAGCCTATTTCAGGGTCATTAATATTGTAATTTATTTTAGAGTTGAATGAAACATTTTGTTTGGAGCTTTTTGAAGCCTTACAAGTGGCGGTTGGTATTGGGTGTTCCTACGGGTTCATTTATAGAGGAATTTTGGTGGGATAATGACGGGGACGCCGACATCGTAGATATTGGATATGAACCGTTTCGTGTATATCGACGTCAGAAGAAGCGGAATGGACATCAGAAATAGGCGAAAAATGAAAAATTAGAGGAACCAGCAATTTCGATCGATCGAAGTCCTTTTTCGATCGATCGAATGGCGGCGGGAGGAAAGACACATGTTCTGGAGTATATGATTCGATCGATCGAATTATATACTCGATCGATCAAATTTCCATTCGATCGATCGAGTTTCAGTTTCGATCGATTGAATTTATGCGACGAATTATAAATGTATATTTTTCGACCGATTAAGTTTCATTTTTGATTGATCGAATTTAAATTTTGATCGATCGAACTTTACTTTCGATTGATCAAAATTGCGTAGTTCTTTTATTTTGGTAATTTTTTTTATTTCGAACTTAATTTTAGGGGCATACTTGTCATTTTGGTAATTGTTTTAGGGTTTTATTTTCGTTTGAAAGGACTCCTATATAAGGTCCTTAAGTTAAACAATGTAATTAGTTGATGATTAATGAAAAGAGCTTTTGCTTGTGTGCTTGATGAGCTTCTACGAAGAGTGAATGTTTTTCCCGAGAAGGGTTTGGTGTGAAGCCAAGGGTGCGAAGCCCACAAAATCTATCTTCTATCTATCTGTTTTATCCCCTCTGCTCGTGTGATCCCACAACCCTAATTCAGCCACCATCCTCTTGCGATCCTAAACCCTAGTATTCCCTTGTTCATTGAATCGATCCGATTCAACAACCGTAGCCTCCATCAGATTCTTAAGCCCAGCCGTATCAAATAACCCAAAATCAGAGATTCCATCATTGCACTGTGAGCACCTTAATCTGGAAATCTAGAGTTCTATCTCTAGGAACGATCCACGCTGCAACCTAACAGATTTAACACCCAGATTGACCCTGCTCGAATTATACGTGATCCTCCCATGGAATACTATGAAAGTCTGAGGTATTCGTTATGTTTTGCGAGTTTTATTGTTTAATTTAATTCAATTAAATTTCGGCAAAGTCAATCATCGCATTCACTTAGTTTAGGGCACCGTCTTGTGTCAGATAACCCTTAATTCAACGACCTTGGAAGACTAATTTCAGCCTTCTTGTAGGTTTTGCTAATTTTGTGTCAAAGCTATTACCCTTTGAAGTGGATATCGTGCGCGGATCACATCAATGGAAATAAAACATTTTCATTGATACAATCTTCATCTGCCATTATATCAATAGTCTGTCCCTATTAGTGGTAGCATAAAGCTGAACCTTGAGGGCCAATTGTTGTAGCTTTATTTTCACTAGCTGTGGCAAGGACACTGTGGTAAGTGCTGCTAGACATTGACCAACACTTCCTTTATAAGTACACTCATGGAAAAAATCAGTTTGAACTTTGAAGGGACATGCTACCTAGTGGGGTTCATAATAATGACCATTGTTCACTTCCTTTTTGGATACACTTGTCAAAAGCACCAGTCTGTTGGAACTTTGATGGGATACCTTACTCAGTGGGGTCCAGTCATATGGGATTGTATGCAATATAACAACTGACAAGGAACTAATATGTTTGTCACTTATAGAAGTCTTCTATAAGCAGTCAATGCACTTTATCCCAATTTAACACTGAGTATTGTAGAAAACTAGACAACATTTTTGAATTCACTTTGACAGGATTATTTTCCATACAATGAGGGGATGATTTTATGGCTAGTCAAACACATTATTTTACATGGTATGGTAAGGATATTGACAAGCCTGTCATGGCTAGAATTTGTACTTTTAAGAGTTGAAAGGTCAGGCATTGTTCTGAACCTGTTTTAAACTTCAAGGTGCCTGGGTAATGTGGCCAATCTGAAAAAGTTCCCTGTTTCATATATATATTTTTATTCTCGACAATTTTAAAACTAAAATGGTGCATCCCAACTTTACTGTGCCTCCTTTTATTGCTTGAAGCCTTCCCCAAAGGGAAATTGTTCCCCATTTGTTTCTTTACCTTTAGGTTTGGACTGAAATAAAAAATTCTATAATATAGTTGTTAGCATTAAAAAATTATCATTCAGATGTTATAATATTCTATTGACCGCTGATGACTTTTGCTAGATTTGGATGGCTTTTATAGTTAACTTATTTCTGAACTGTGATTTTTGTATTTTTGATATATTTTAGTATGCAACGCCCATATTTTTAGTGAAAACATCCATATTTTTCATTTATACAGAAATCATATGAAAGTAAACAATATAAAAAAGGATTGAAAGCTGCGGATGCTATACTGAAAAAGTTCCCAGATCATGGAGGTATGTGTACCTTAACCAGTGTGTGACTTTGAACTTTGCTTTTTTTTTTTTGTGAATATTGTTAGCTTCTACTTGGTTATTATGTATCTATATATTACCGATAAAAAAAAATGTATCCATATGGACGTGTTTTTTTTTTGTCATTTTTTGCTTAGAATTTTCTGCTAATATCTTGATTTTTGTCACCAGTTTATAAGCAAGCGGGGAATACTAGTGTAGAGGTTTATTTATAAGCTCCACAAATTATTTAAGGGTAGAATGAGCAGTTCACATAAGGAGTGGAGGTTTAGTTATAAATAATTATGTCTTAAATTATTTAAATACTCAAAATCTGTAAATTTGGATGAATTATTCAAGTTAATTAAATGAAACTTTATGTGGAGCTTTTTTCCCTTCCACAGAAGTGATTTCTCTTCATCGTTTGTATGCCGGTATTGTTTTCTATCAAGTTCTCCTCTAATTATGTTTTTTTTGTGGGAGCTGTGTTTTGCCGCGTAGTTTACATCATTTGGTATTAGAGCAAGTTCTGCTTTCTTGGAACTTAGGGTTTTGAACTAGTAGGATGCCTTCAATACATAGAAACACAAAAAACAACAGCATAGACCTCATTCCTCACTTGGATCAATTGGAGCTGACCCTGGAGAACTTCAACAATAAACTGGAGCATTGTTTCAATTTTTGCAATTGCTTGACAAAGAGCTGATGGGTAACGTCTTGATCAAGGCAAAGACTTGACGTCTCTTCAGAGGGGAGCATCGTGGAACCATCTGCTAGTCTTCGGACCGATGACTGGGAGCATTGTGGAACCATCTTGACTGGGTTGAGATTGAGTATAAGGTGTAGGTTATATTTAAAGAATTTTTCTTAGTTTGGGATCCTTTTTTTTTTAGTAGTCTAAACTAGAGGAGACCTATAATTCTGAATACGTCTTCTTTACTTCTATTAGTATAAACTAGAGTAAAGGCAGCCTGGTCCTAAGGACCAGGTAACTTACTTGGTCCCATGTTAAATTGATGCACGTGGTACCTGATCACATGATCGGATGCCATGTGAGGGGGTGGTGCGATGATCGTAACTATTTTGATTTATTTTTTTTTCTTTCAAAATAAGCAATATAAAACCATGCGGTCGATATAATCAATTGCTTGGAAAATGAACGGGAAAAAAACCACGTTTGGGTTCACTGTTCATTTTCTACACGGTTGACACCATTGACCATACGTTCTTATTTATTTTATTATTAGTTTTATTTCTTTTCACAGTAGTTATGATCATCGAGCCACTTCTTCCTATCATGTGAATGGGTGCCACGTGGCAGAAACTAATGTGGGACTAGGTAAGGTACCTGGTCGTTAGTACCAGGTTACCTTTATAAATTAATGGGTGGATGTGCCACTTTGTTTTTACTAAAGAGATGGTGGACTGTGTCTTTATTTGTTCAAGCTCTTCTCTCCCTTTAGTGTAGCCTTTCTGTAATTTAGGATTTCATTTTGTTGGTGATTACCTAGCTTCTACCATTGCCCCCTTTGTACACAATTATTTTCTCAATTCATCAGTGCACGCTCTCTAGACTTTATATTGTTTTATATATACGTTATTGAATTTATACTCCTAGCACTTTCTTTCTATTATTGTAATATGCACTTTGCACCAGTGTATTAATGCTTTTTCCCTACAAAATTGGTATACTGATATATATAATTAGAGGGGTTGTCTTGCATCTCCATATGAAAGATCAGAGAAACTGCTTCAACTCAAAATCTTTTCCATTCAGGATTTACATTTACTCTTCCTTAAATGTCTGATTTGTTTGGTTGTTTGTCATGCATTTTTCTGCAGTGATAAATCCTTTCTTTTAACGCTAAACTAAACATCAGTCAGTTCTCTATATTATGTAGGGTGTTCCGTCATACTAATACTCATGCTTATTATTGCTTGTGGCAAATGGATAATTCTCAGGATATATTTTGCAACAGTTCGTCATGAAGTAGACTTATGACCTGCTCCACACATTTATCTTTAACTCTATGTCCAGTAAAAGTTCTTGATGATAAACGTTGATCAACTAAAAGAATTAGTGGAGCTCTTTTATTTTTGATTCTTTTGATTCTTTTTATTTATATATATTATTAATTACTTAATAATGTTTTTTTGTTATATATATACACACACTTTATTATTATATTTAACAAGTAAAAATTTAAATATTTTTATAACCAAAAGAAGAGTACAGGAAAATGTCAAGTCTTTTTATTTTTATTCTTTGTCCGCTGTTATTTGATGACCCTTTTTATTTATTTATAAATTTTATGTTACCAGAGACTTTATCAATGAAGGGATTAACGTTGAATTGCATGGACCGCAAATCGGAAGCATACGACCTTGTCCGGCGTGGACTAAAGGTTGTCATACTCTTCTGTGATTTTTGTTAGGAGATATTGCAGTTTTTATTTTCCTTTTGATGTTGGTGCTTCCATTTCTTTGTGCAACATGTGTCACCCAAGTTCTCTTTCTGCAGAACGATCTTAAAAGTCATGTTTGCTGGCACGTGTATGGCCTTCTGTATCGTTCCGACAGGGAATACAGGGAAGCAATCAAATGCTACCGAAACGCTTTGAAGATTGACCCGGACAATATTGAAATTTTGCGGGACCTCTCACTCTTACAGGTGGATATACAATGAGTCACTATACTGAGCTGTTATTTCTCAGTGAATTGTATCTTTCTGTATTTTTGGCACTTTGTATTTTCTGAGTTGTACCGGAGTACCTACAAACTGCAAATGCTTATGACGGGATTTTCTTTTCTTTAACATGCATTATCTTATGCATTAAATTATTCTGTTTAGATATTGCAAATTTTTGGATCATTTAATTTTTACTTAATGTGCATTTGCATTCTTTTGTATATTATTTAACTTTTTCTGTTACTTTATAAGTTTTCTTCTTGATGTGCTAGTGCATTTATGAATTGAAATTTACTCCTTTAAACGGTCCCGGTTGCTCAGGGAATATTTCTTACTGTCACGTTGGAACTTAGCAAAGTTTTGGTAGACTGGTTCCATGTTGCAGATATTTGTCACAGGTTCAATCGCAGCTTACCTATAGAAAAAAGAGGCGTCCCTTAATCTCTTCGATATTAACAACAATGCAATATCAAGGGCTAATGAGTTGGCCAATTTGCTAGTAAGATAACCAAACTGATAATTTGGTGTAATGCCCCCACTGTATATAGGTGTTTAATTTTGTGTTTGAGCGGTTGTTTTGGCCTTTATGTTGTACCATTCCTTTTCTTCTTTTTTATTTTTATTGTTATAAATTTAAATTAATATGTGAAGCCACTTGAAAGTGTTCATACATTAACCACTAGCACAAGAAACAAAAATACAAACTATTCGAGGGTTGGGGAATACATAAAGAAATATTAGTAATATCATTTTTGGCAAGAGCATAAAACCAGGTCTTCCTATGTGTCTGTAAACCCTCTAAAGTTCTTTGGTGCTGTGTTAGAAAAATTTGATGAGAAGCTTTCCTTATGACAAAGCAAGTTTTTATCCCCGAATGCGTGAATTGCCCTAATAAAGTCCATATTGTTTTTACCAATTTATTTTGTCTTATTCCAATGCCTGAGGTGGGTAATGAACAACATTGGTTTTATTTATTTATTATTTTGAGAAAACACCATCACAATGTTCCAAAGAAAAAGATTTCCATCTAGCGGAATTGCCCATTGTTTGCTGATAAAAGTGGAAGGATTATAAGGAGTCTTAAGGCAATGAGCAAGCACTTGGGTGCTACTTGGTAAGTGGTTGTGGTGGGTGAGGGTTGGAAAGGGATGCATTTTGTTGTAGGTGCCTAAAAGAGAAGTATGGTGAAGATGAAAGGCAATGAGGAATCTAGGTGGTGAAAAGTTGATTAGAATCTAGGGTGTGGGAGGCCATTTCAAGAGGGATGAGTACTTTTGATGGGAAATGTCACTTATGAGTCGTTTTGCCTCTATAAACTTACGATATTCAAGGATTGGCAAATTCTTAGCTTCTAGGAAAGAATTAATGGTACCTTGGTATGGTTAATCCTCTAAAATGTAATCGAAAGGATGAGGGGATAGAACTGTATGTAGAATTGATGACATATTTGGAATAGGTATTTTTGTTCTCTTAGGAGGGGAGGGTTGTATTTGGGCTTCCAGCCCAAAAGTGTGTTCTTGGTTAGGTCATTCTATGGGATGCTCATAAGGGTTGGATCACCTTCCTTGACATGGTAAAAGTTGTGGACCATGAACTTTCCCTTGCTCGCTAGGCTCCTTGCTTTGAATGGGTTGCCTGTGCTGATAAGTTCACACTTTTGATCCTCTTCAACATTTGGGTATTTCCTTACTGAGTAGATTCTTCCTTTCTTGGTCGGATATGGAGGAGGTAGATCATTTTTTTGGGATTTTTGCAGTTACCCCCTGTGATATGTCTTATTTGCACTCCGCCCCCTATGTTTTACCTATTTACAATGCCGCCCTTGCTTCTATGTTTTCTTTGCTTATTACCTCTCCCCTCCTATAGGGATGGATTCTCTGACAAAAAGTCCTTTGATTGCTTTGAATAGTTGATGGAGATTATTTTTTGAGATCATGGACCTACAATCAGACGATCAGACTTGAAAAGTGATCTAAGAACCACGTTTAATGTACAACCATGATCACCACGTGGAATAAAAATTTGACTGGCTGATGGCAGGCTTATGACCTCAAGATCCATTGGGTGGGAGATTGTGGTGAAAAACAATATCCATCGTCTGATTTAGAGTAGTCAAAATTAGTTTTGTAATTGATCTGTCAGTATAGGGGGTCATAAGTAAAGGAAACACAAAATCAAGGCCTGCAGCGTAAATAGGTGAAACATGGGGGGCAGAGTGAAAATGAGACATTTCTTAGGGGGTTGTAAATTCAAAAATCCTTTTTTTCCCCATTATCCTTGAGCTTACTAAACGTGGGTGTATTTTATGTAATTCTTTGGGATGGGTGGGGTTTCCCTAACTCTGCTGGGGGCCTGGATTGCTAGCCCAATTTTGAGACGAGTTGGTGGTTTTTGGCGAACATGCACTATGTATATTGTAGAGCACATGAAAAGAAAGGATCCAACGAATATTCTGTGATAAGGTTGTATGAGCTTTTTATTGATACATTATATTTCGGGTTGTCTATCAAAGGAAATTCTTGCGTATAATGCCACGATATTCGTTGGTGTTGGAAAGAAGCGTTGATTTTGTAATCATTGTAGCATAACATGAGCCTAAGTCAACCTCACAAAACCGCCTTGTAAGGTGACGCTTGCCTCAGGTTTATATAGCCCAAGGTCATGGTACCCAAGCGATGTGGAACTATTGCTCACGCCCTCTCACGTGTAATGTGTCTCTCTACATCCCTGTGGTTACCTCCTCTGATACCATTTAGAATTCCATGGGCCTAACTCAACCTCACAAAACCGGCTTGTAAGGTGTAGAATACCATGAGCCTAACTCAACCTCACAAAACTGGCTTGTAAGGTGAGGATTACCCCAGGTTTATATATAGCTCAAGGTCATGATACCCAGGTGATGTGGGACTATCGCTCACGCCCCCTCACGTGTAACGTGTCTCTCTACATCTCTGTGGTTACCTGCTCTCACGATAAATCTGTCCACCCAGCTCAAAACCAATTGGCAATGAGTGAAGGGGCCTAGGATATTATAAGGGGAGAGACAAGGCTATATTTTACCCGACATTGGACTAAACTTCGACGATCGAATCATTGTTTTATTAGTGTAATGTGCTTTGGGAGTTTGTTGAATTACTTGCTAGGTGCTCTTTTTGTTTATTTTGACAACAATAAAATTTCTTACTATCGATAAAAAAATCTTGTCATCATGGAGGTTTGTTTGTTGTTGTTGTTATTGTTGTTTATTGTTTTGTTTTGTTTTATTTTTTGTTTTGTTTTTTGTTTTTTAAGAGCTTTTGATATATTTTATAATACTAATTCGATTTTCATACAGGTAGGCATGAAGCCAATAATAGGGCCGATGCTCTTCCCAAAGCTGGTTATAAGATTTGTTGTTATATTGCAATTGTTGTTACTATTCTCATCATCATCATCATTTATGTATTTATTTTTCCAATAAAACTGGTGTTGATAGTAAATACGAAAACATAATGTTAGTTGGCTCCAATGATATACACCATTGCATGCCATCTACCCATCAGCAACTAAATTACATTGCGATGAGGGTTCCTGACATAGATTTCGTAAAATTCCTAGTTCTCTGTAACAATGCCTACCTCTGGTTTCGTAAGAATCATTAATGCTAGTAGAACCCCAAAATGCCACAAAACAATCCCCCTATCAGAAGTGATTTGGGCTAAGGGTTTGGGTGGATGTTTAAGGGATTAGGTTTCTGGTTTTTATGGAGGAAGAGAGAGAGTACCCATCGAGTGTTGTCAAAAGCGCTAGGCGCACCCTAGGCGACAAGGGTCCCTAGGGCCTAGGCGAAGCCTAGGCGCAGGCTTTTTTATTTCGAGGCACATTTTAATTCTAAACTTTTTAATATATTCTTATTACTTATTATATATTTAAGTATTAATATATTAATATAAGTAATACATTATTATTAATTAATTCTAGTTCTACTTTTGGCAATAATAATTTGTGACATTTAAATGTAAATATCTTTATCAATATAATTTTTATTTTTTAAAAATAAATCATAAATATATTTTTTGAATAAATAATAAGAATATAAACTATAATAACAATTGAGTAGTCAACAAATATGAAATGCAAGACAAATATCATAAACCATTAACATTATGTATTTATGTGCATTACAAAATATAAATTGACAAACTAGCAAGTAGGTGTCTATGTAATTAGCAAGTGTGCGCTAATTTTCGATTGTTGGGTGTAGCACTGTAGCTTATAAACTTAAGAGATGTAAGGTTTAAGAGCTAAGACTTAAGAGATACAATCTCAACTTATAACTTGTGTACAACTTCTAAGTTTTACAAGTTTTTTAACTTACTTTTATTAAAGTAAGCTGAGGCTCGCTTTTGCTGTTTTTCACCAAAAGGCGCACGCCTAGGTGCACCCCTGACCTCACTGCACTTACTCCTAAATTACAAGGCGCAAGCTCAGAGGGTGCGCCTAGGAGCGAGGCGTGCCTTGACAACACTGCACCCATCCCACTAACTGCATACATACACACAATCCATCAACAAACTACGCACACACGCACACACACACACACCCAACACCCCATCTGAAGCTGGAGCATAAAAATCAAGCATGTCTAACCTCACAGTGATATCATGAAGAAGAGTAGGCCTAACGTCCTTAGTAAACATGTTGGCTTACTGCTGAGAAGGGAAAACATCGATGAGATTCAACGAACCATCCTGCACTTCTCTAACAAATGGACATAAACTTTAATATGTATGGTCCCCTGGTGCAAGACAGAGTCTGTGTTCTTCTCTGCAGCTTTATTATCGTAATGCAGTGGAATAGAACCAACTGGTGGGAAATCCTAACTCTGACATAAGAGAACAAAGCCAGAAAATCTCAAATGTGCTATATGCAATAGCCTGATACTTGTCTTTGACACTTGAACGAGTGACAACATGAGACTTTCTACTGTTCCAAGTGAACGAGTTGGCTCCCAAAAGCAAAGTGTTCAGAAAGGCGATGACCAATAACTGATCCAGCATAGTCAGCATCCGTATATTTAGAGATAGTAAGATGACCATGTGAACAATATAAAAGTCCACAAGGAGGGCTAGACTTTATTTCGGAGAATAAAATGGACAACGACATGATGTGGCATGTGGAGTGTGCACAAACAGGCTCACCAAGCTAACAACAAAGGTAATATCTAGCCGTGTAAGAGTGGGATAAATCAAACGACGCAAAAGACGCTGGTACTCAGAGGGATCCGAAAGAAGATCACCTTCACTATCATGCAGGGAAAGTTTCATACATATGAGAAGTGGCGGGTTTGCACTCACTCATACGATCAAGAGCATGCTTTTGTTGTGAGAGAAAGTTCTCTTTCTTAGAGCGAGCAACCTCAAGCCCAAGAAAATACTTGAAGTTGCCCAAATCATTGACATCAAAACTAGAACAAACTCTTGTTTCACATGAGAGATAAAGTGGGAATAATCATCTCCTGTGCGTATAATATCATCAACATAAACCATAATACTAGTAAGATCCATGACACTAGAATTAATGATATCAGATTTAGAGTGTAAAAACACCACTGAAGTGTCCCTGATTATAGTATTAAGGGTGCAGATTTCTGCCCAACAAAACGTTGTAAAAGCGCAGAATATTGACAGTGATAAGGGTCAGTGATCTGCCTAGAGTTGATTTTAATATTCACGAAAATCACTTGAAAACTTAATATATTCTGCCCTTCAAATCAGTCTTTATTAATTAAAAGAGAAATTATTGACACCTTTTATGAGCAGTAGGATGCATCTAATCTTTACCGCACCAGCACTTACAGCATGAACAGATCAGCAGCAGTACCGTAGGATTATAGGATCAGATCACACCAGTTTAATCTCAGAGAACAGCAACAGCAGAAATCACAATAAAATTTATGTTTAATCAGCAGTAAAAGATAAAAGTCTCAAACGACAATCTATTCACTGCAGCAAGGGGCTCAAAAACCTCGAGATCCACAAGTATAGAGGACTTACAATCCTGGCAGCTGGAAAAGAGTCAAAACTCTCGTTTTTTCCTTTTCTCAACAGAAAAGTCTTCATCATTAAAAAAAAATCTTCAATGTCTCAAGTTTACATCTTTATAAAGAAAGAAATTAAATCTTCATTTTATCTCATCTTTTAGAGTTCTATAGAAAGTAGGACTCTTAGTGCTAAAATAGAAACTAACTTAGTCTTCTAATATTCTTGGCCTCTAGAGCACTTGAATAAGAAAAAAAAATATAAATCTTTTCGTCAAGTGAAGATTTCCGAGAAAGATATTCTCGCAAATCACTTGTGCACATGATCACTTAAGTAATCAAGTGATCCGATATGACAAGATTATTAATGTCACATAACTAGGTTCATGTGGCCAATCTTAAGGCCCATTTGACCCACTTTATTAAGGGCCATCGGGCCTTTAGATAAAACCCCTTATTTCCTTTATTTTCTGGCTCCTTAAACCCTTGAATTCAAGATTATTCCACTTTCCAACCTGTTCAAATCCATTTCAATCCTCCAAACAGCCCTGAATGAGCCCTCCCTGTTCTGCATCAGCTATCGAGCAGGATATTTCTTTTATGGACCTATATCTGTATTTGCTTTGTACAAAAACAAGTGGTTACAAATTGGCAATGTCCCTTATTATGATTTTCACATATTTATAGGAGGTTTGGTCAAACCTGAAAGTAACAATAACACACACATACACATACACACTCACAAACACTTGTGTATGCCTTTATGTATATTCTATATATTCTGCATTTATTGTATTTGCTTGGTGTCCACTACAGATATCTCTGCCTTTTATATTGCAGGCACAAATGCGAGACTTGACTGGATTTGTTGAGACGAGGCAACAACTTCTCACTCTGAAGCCAAATCATCGCATGAATTGGATTGGTTTCGCAGTTGCTCATCATTTGAACTCCAAGTAATTTATTTGATCTACACTCAAATAATGTTTCAGTCTATAATTTCTAGGTTGTATGTTTTCATAAACACGTCTTAACTTTCTTGTAGATATTCTCTATTTATGATAAAAATATGCAGGGTGTATAATTTGGGCTGAAGTTTTTCCATGTTATTAGGCTTCAACATTCTCTTTTAGAAATGTTCACTTTGCAATTGCGGGCAAAGAGTATGGGTCTTGTTCTTTCTGATGGATGCATGTTGTTTTTTCTCTTACAGAAGCAGATTAGTTCACAGGCTAAATAATTAATGTCATTTTTGGACTAGTTCTAATTTTTAGTTAACGTGATGCATGGAGAATTAGGCAGTGGTTCTAGCAATGTGGTGATGGTGTTTACTGAAAGCAACAATCAGAAATGTAATACCCCTATGGAAAATGATTTTGGCTGTTGTTTCATACAATTCGGCTGATATTCCATTGAGTTTCCAAGTTCCCAAGTGTGATTCAGCGTTTATTCTGGTACCTAGTTTTCTTTTATCTTTCCAAATTTTCATCGTCTTTGATGATAAAAATCTGGTAGTGTTACTTGGGAAATTACAATTGTTTGTGGAGATAAAAAGGATAGACTAGTGCCTCCATCTACCACTTCAACTCCAGGAATATATCCGTGTAGATGCTGTTGAACACCCAGATCACATGGTTCATATATTATTTGTATTCCCATGGATTTGAGTATCTTTGAATTGCATTTAACTCCAAGATTATGCCAACGAGGCTTTGAAAAGTCAACTGAAGCAGCCAATGGGAGCTCGAGTCATGGGTTTATGTCTTCCATGGCTCAAGTTAGGAGATCATCTCGCCCCCCACCCCACCCCACTCACGTCTATATAAGGAAATGATCATATGACTCGAGTCATGAGACATAAGCCCATGACTCGAGCTCCTATTGGTTGCATGTGTCATTAGGTGACTTAAAAATTCAACCTGATGTGAAATGCAGCCAATGGGAGCTCGGGGCATGGGATTATGTCCCATGACTCAAGTGAAATAATCATTACTCATACATATGATACCATGTTAAATTCCATGAGCCTAACTCAACCTCACAAAACCGGCTTGTAAGGTGAGAACTGCCCCCAGGTTTATATATAGCCCGAGGGTATGATACCTAAGCGATGTGGGACTATCTCTCAGGATGATAATCCCTCATTGCCTGTGGGCTATATATAACCTAGGCAATCCTCACCTTACAAGCCGGTTTTGTAAGGTTGAGTTGGGCCCATGGAATTCTACATGGTATCAAAGTAGGTACCACAGTGATGTAGAGAGCCACATTACACGTGAAGGAGGGGGGGGGGGTGGTAAATGATAGTCACACATCGCCCGTGGGCTATATATTACTTGGGCAATCCTCACCTTACAGGCCGGTTTCGTGAGGTTGAGTTAGGCTCATGGAATTCTACTACACACACACGCACGCACGCACGCACGCATATAAGGTGCGTAAAAAATATACGGCGAAGATGCACTTTTGAATTATTATTTAAGGTGCAATGCGACCTTGCTCTACATGGAGCTTGGTGTACGGTGAAGGTACTCCTTTAGAGGACCTTCCCGTTTGATAAAGTTGGACTTTATCAATACACCTTGATTTTAGTTAGGACTCAACAGATGTGTAAAAGTTTTGGTTAAAACTTGGCTGATGCATGTGCTAAAACCTACTCAAGTTAATTATTATGCCTCGACAACTTGGTTGAGTTTACTGGGCATTTGTGATGCTACTCAGATTGGTGGTGGTGTCCTGCATTAAAGTCAAATTTCGAGGTCTAGGGAATCAGAGGTGATGCATCCAAAGAAATAGCCTGAGGAAAATCTTGACCTAGGCCTGCGAGGATAATACAAATGAGGTAGGGGGACAGTCTTGACCTTTATCAAGCCTTCGAGAATAATTCTATGCTTTGGGAGATACACCTTGATTTTAGTTAGGACTCGACAGATGTGTAAAAGTTTTGGTTAAAACTTGGCTGATGCATGTGCTAAAACCTGCTCAAGTTAATTGTTCTGCCTAGACAACTTGGTTGAGTTGAGTTGGCATTTGTGAGGCAACTCAGATTGGCGGTGGTTTCCTACATTAAAGTCAAATTTCGAGGTTTTGGGAATCAGGGGTGATGCATCCGAAGGAATAGGCCGAGGAAAAATCTTGACCTAGGTCTGCGACGATAATACAGATGAGGTAGGGGGAAGTCTTGACCTTTAGCAAGCCTTCGAGGATAATTCTATGCTTTGGGCGCTAAAGTTGGGTCCTTATATGATGCAGTAATTAATAGGAGTCCAAGGAAGAAGAAGAAGAAAAGGATAAGAAAAGAATGAAGAGATAGGCCTGTCGCTGGCCTATAACATAGTAGATCCGAAAAATGGCCTGATGGGCCTTTTTATTGGCCAAAGAATCATTAAATTAAAGCCCTATGTGACCTGTTATATATCTCGCGAGATTTTCTTTGGTCTCATATCTGATTTGCGAGGCAGCAAGAGAAGTTAAGAGGAGCTCTGCTGATTGGACCAAGGGTTTCTTTGTAGTTTGTGGATGGCTAGAAGAAATACAAGTGGAAATCAGAGCTGAACTGCAGTTGGTTGAGGGAAAGAAAGTTGAATTGGGATTGGTGGATTGAACACTATTATTCTCGTTCTTTGTTTTTTTTTTAATTACTATTATTATTTGGTAGTTTGGTGAAGTTGGTTTAGTTTGTCTAACATTTTGAATATTTACTTGCATAACGTCTGTTGTCTTAAGATTTAAAATATAATGGTGCTAATAGAATACCTTGCCCACATGGTTCATTAAGAGAATTTTAGTTTTCACAGGTGTTTTGTACTTGACGTCTATGAATGGTCTTGATTAAATAGGTTACTTCGACACAACTTTGAAATCTCTTAGCTTCATTTCTAATTTTCCCCATCGCAATGACACACTTGTGATCACAATTTCTTTTAGTGTTTATTAATGGAAATATACTAGTTTTTTTTGTACTTATTATTATATTTACCTATATTTAGTTATCAATGATCTTATCAACAACAATTTTTCTACTACTTATTCTTGTCCGATTTATTTGTTAGTGGCTCAAAGGCAGTTGAAATTCTAGAGGCTTATGAAGGGACGCTAGAAGATGATTATCCTCCAGATAATGAGCGTTGTGAACATGGGGAAATGCTCCTATACAAGGTATTTTTTTACATATAAATTTGATTTGCCTGTTCTGCTTGTTGAGTTTTTATGTTGTTTTGTTTTTTGTTTTTTAAGATATAGTGTGTCACTCGTGTACGAGCGAATATGTGTGACCATGGCATCAATTAAGTGTTACAAATTTGGCATTAGTCCAACCTTGGCTAAAATATCTTTTGTACTTAGTTGCCCCTCTATATGAAGGGATTTAATCTTGTACCTCATCATCTAATAAATTAACAATATGGTCCTTTGTCTGAAACTTCTCTCTTTCCTCTGTCACTTCCATTCATCTCTATAGTTTAATAAACCGTAACACGACATTATTTTCGTTGCTTAGTTTACTTTAATGACATCTACATGGTATTAGAGTGGGTTAGATTAGATTCATCAGCCCCTATCTCAAACAATTTGGCAACACCTGTTGTAAAGTGTTTTTTAAAATCATTCAGAACCCCCGTTTTCCCCGTGGTTTACATCTTGAAAGGGAAAAAAAGGAGGAATAGAAAGATGACAGATCGAGGAGTGCGGCTTTGAGATGTGCTCGGTCTCTTTCTCATATACTGCGTATCTAGAACCGAAGGTGATGGTGTTGTATTTTAGACGTGATGGATCATCACCACCGTCCAAGGTTGCTGCTGTGAGTACCGGATATTGTGTTTATTGCTCACACACGGTTCTTTATTTCTATCGGATGCTTCTGGCGTAACTTTGGCTGTTGGACTGTCCTGAATATTTCACTTGGGTTGTTACTCTAGCGGTTGCTTCTTTATTGACATTTGCTTTATCTAATGACACTAATATGGTGCTTTGTGTTTGTCCTGCAATTGGTGCTCTACTATGCTGGCATTGATTAGATAAAAAGTACTAGCGCCAATGGATGGTTGATGGGGACATTCAACAAAACAAGGCAGATGAAAGTATAAAGAGGAAACCAAAAGAGAAGACAAAAAATGAGACACAAGATGTCTGTGAATAGTGCTGTGAACAGTACCACAGCACGCTGTCTCACAACACTTTGTGAACAGTACCACAGCACGCTGTACCACAGTGCCACAACCGAAAGAGTGAATCCAGGGTCTTCGTGTTATTTCCACGTGGACTGAAATGAAAGTCCAACTGCACGAAAAATAAGTTCCTGTATCATATGATGAACGTATTCTTGATCAGTGGCAGTCATTGCATCAAGGAGATTCTCCAGTCACAGAGTACATCGATCGGTTTGAAGACCTGATGACCCAGACCGATGTCGATGAGCCAACAAAAATTACCCTCTCCCGATTCTGAATGGGTCTTCGCCCAGAGTTACAGAGGGAACTCATTCCTTATCCCGTTGCGGATCTCGAGAAATGTTTTGCTAGGTTGAAGAATTAGAATGATATCTTGACACCCCTAGTAATGGCCGATCTAAGTCTTCCAAACTTGAGTATCAATCTAATCCTATAGAAAAGAGAAATAATGCCTCTAGTCAATCTTCAAAATCTGTGATTCCTCAGATTGATAAAGGAAATGGACCAATGATCGAGAGTTCTAGGCGTGCTCTACAACAATGTTAAGTGTAAAGGTTTTGGTCACTTTGCATCCCAATGTCCCAGTAAGGGTCAAACCTTGGTTATTCAGGAGCATGTCGAGAAAGAGAGCAATGAGTTACCCGAAGAAGTGTATGAACCGTGTGACACGCCAAGTGATGATGAAGGTGAAGTTCCGGTCAAAATCGTAGGTTGCATTAGGATAGTTCCTATTACCGAAGACAGTGTTGATAGTGTGTCTGCACCAAGTGAGTCATTAGAGTTGGTAGAAGCGTATCCTCTTTCTAAATTGCATGGGATTAACAATTAGAATTTATTGAACATTGAAAATATGCCTGATCGTACTAACACGTTGAATATGTTTAATGAATTTGATACTAATAGTTTTATATTAATTCTTGATAGTCTCGAGCATGTGGAATCTTTTCCAATCTCGGAAAGAGGTAATGGTGGAGGTCTAAATCTTCCTCTAGACAAGGGCAACCATTCGATAGTTGCCGTAACGGATCTTACGCCTATTCTAGATCCCACAACCCCACCCTTTGATCCATTCCTTCTTGAGCACCCAATCGAACCACACCCATTTACCCAGTTTCTATCCCGTACCTTACCTGTCCAATATGAGAAATGGTCGATTGAGAAGGTTATAGAATTTCCAAGCTACCATACCAATGAAGGTAAGAATCAGAAGTATCTCACAGCGTGGAAAGGCAAACCAAGAGTTGAGCTTCCAAAGTGTGGCATTCGTGGGTTCCCTAACTCATCGGAGATGAATTTTTCTCACCCGGGGAGTATTGATGGGGACATCCAATAAAACAAGACAGATGAAAGCATAAAGAGGAAACCAAAAGAGAGGGCAGAAAATAAGACACAAGACGTCTGTGAACAGGACAACAACACGCTGTCCCAAAGTACGCTGTGAACAGTACCACAACGCGCCGTGGACGACTCTGCCCCAACAACGGAAATTTTTATTTTTGAAAATTGTCATTTTTAGTCTTTTATTATTTTAGGACTCTTTTATTGCGAGTTTTATGTTGTTTAGGGTTTTCTTAGCCTATATAAAGGCATTGCAAACACTTTATTAATTAGGATTGATTATTGAATGAAAAGAGAGTTGCTTTTGTGCAAACCCTAGAAAGTTTGAGAAGAGTTTTCAACCGAGGGAGTGAATCCTTCAAACCTTGAGGAGTGAGCAATCGGTTCTCGTGCGACTTGGTGCGAAGCCGACGTACATCCGTGGTGTGAAGTTTCGGAAAACCCTTGGTGTGAAGCCTTGGAATCAATCCCTTTATTTGTCTTTTCTCTAGTTGTTGTCAGGTATTATCTTTCTTTAATTCCGTTGATAAGAATCAAAATCCCAAAGTGTTGCCCTTTTACTAATTATTTTAAGCCTTATTTCATTTAAAATCCCCAAGGAGTCGAGAGACGATATTGCGATTGTCGATTGATGCCCTAGACTAGAACAAAACTCGAGTTCCCTCATCGGAGCTGTTTTTCTAGATAATTTTTACGCATGCGAACGCTAAAATAGATTAATCTAATTGTTTTATTAATTTCATTGAATTAATTTTATGTGTTTTATGATTTTGAATATTTCCGCTATTCACTTCATTCTAAAGTTAATCTCAAATTCGTATATTAGTGTTTTAGCGTGTCGTCCCGCGTCAATGGTGCTTATTTTTTCTTGTTTGGACTATGTGCTATGCGTTTTGCTGATTAATACACTGATTTGCGGCTGTGGCTAATGCTTGCCCTATTGCTATTGGCGCACTGTTTGCAAATTTTGTTGTTTCTACCATGTGTTAGGATTTCATATATGAGCTAGCTGTGATTGGCATTGGTCTTGTATCTGTGAGAGAAGGGAACAAAATTGTAGTTTGTATTTCAGTCCTATGAAAAAGTTAATGGTTCTCACGAGCTACATGTTGTACCATCGTATGGTAGCCTTTGTGTAAGTTGTTACCATGTGCTAACCTTCTGTAAGTTGTAACCATGTGCTATGTTGCCAAGTGCAACATGTTAGGCTAGGTGTTTGGCCGATAAATGTTTGGTCGATTGTTGTGTACCATGACCAGTCGAGTGCACATGTTTGCACCAAGATGAAGGGACCCCTATCAACTTCAGGGGGAGTGAAGCATACAAGACTTTTGGATGAAGAGCGTTTAGAAACAACAATAGGCAAGTTGGGCATCATTGTCATTTCTTCGCAAACTTGAGGGGGAGTGTTGAAGATACGATGTGTCGCATGTGTGCGTGAGTGTATGTCATTATCATCATAGCCTTATCCCATCTCTTTGGGGTTGGCTTTGTGAGTCCTATTTCTCCTCTCATTTCTGACCAACGCTAATCTCTCTGTAACATCACAATCTTTTATGTCCCTTCGTTGCTTCCCTGCAGGCCTTCACTGGCCTTCCTCGTCTCCTACATGCTTGTGTTTATAATATCTCAACCTTCTGTACAGGGTTTGCTTTTGCTCTCCGATAGACTTGTCCAAACCACCACAAACCGAATAATTTTCTTTTATAAGTGGTACATCAAATTTCCTCTTATGTACTCATTTTTAATTTTATCCTTGTTACTCCACACATTCATCTTAGAATACACCCTCAGCCCCCATGCACTCTTATCTTCTTGTCGCTTCCTTATAGCGCAACATTCCACCCCCTATAAGTATCGCTGCCTTATAAAAACACCCCTTCAATCAAAGTGAAATTCTTGGATCACACAATACTCAACTTGTCTCCATTTCATACAGTTTGCATCAATCCTACTTGAGAAGTCCTCTTCAAATCCATCATCTGATTGTAAAGTAGAGCCTAAATAGCGAAATCTATAAAAATGTGACTCTAGATTTTGCTTTTATTTCAAGTAATCCTCCTCTAGGCTATCATGTTCACAAAATTTGCACTCCATAAACTCCTTTGTTCTGCTAATTTTCAAAACTCTTGACTCTTAAGGTCATCCAAATATCCAGTTTATCATTTATTTGGTACGTTGTTTGGGCAATTAGTATCACATCATTTGCAAATAACATGCACTATGGAATCTGTTCTTGTATGTCTATGGTTAATGCACCGATAATCAAGGCAAACGAATAAGGGTTCGAGGAAGATCCTTGATATAGCGACACTCCGATAGAGAACTGAATCGTCACCCCACACGTAGTTCTTGTACAAGTTAACACCTTTCATACATGTCTTAAATAATTTTGATGTATAAGTTGAAAATGCAGTTCTTTCTCAACATCCACCATATTAACTGTCTCGGGCTCTTGGCAACTATCATACACTTAAGTCTAAATCAATAAAATCCAAATTTAAGTTCTTCCTTCTGTCTCTGAACTTCTCCATAAGTTGCCTAATAGGAAAATGACTTTTATCGCTTATCTTCCCTACACAAATTGAAATTGATTCTCTGATACATTTGATTCCTGTCTTAGCCATAACTCTCTTATTCTTTTGCACGTTTCAGTCTGGCTCATAAGTATGTGCATGAGTCACATGCCCGTATTGGTCACCATGATATCACTTAATTGTTATTGTATTTGGTATGTGTTGTCGGCCCATATTGGCTGAAAGTATGTTTTGTATTTAGTTGTCCCTTTATATAAAGTGGCTTGGTCTTGTACGCCATCATCTAGTTAATTAACATTCTAGTTCTTTGTAGGAAACCTCTTTGTCTCTCTCATCATCTCCCTATAAGCCATAACATGACATCATTTTCGTTGCTTAATTTAATTAAATAATTGTACTTTAAAAAAAAAAAATATTTCTGAGGCTTTTGGATCTTAGTGTGTCTTTATGCAATGCATGCATTATTCTTCAGTTGTCATTAGGGAATTTCAAGGGTCGGTCATTTAGACTCAAGAGATGCCATATTTGCAAATGGGAAGTAACTTTATTCATGTGTTTGCCAAATATAAAGCCAAGTGGGTATTTAGGAAATGCATGTGAGAAGGTTTAGTGATAAATGTTAATTAACTGCAGCACTTTTACAAATGGAAAGTGTTTTTATGACAATACGTCCACAAATTTCTTTAGATTGTGGATTTGGAATGCTGCAAAAAATTCATGTGATTGCAATGGGTGTTGGTAACTATTTTGAACAGTGACTGGTTTAATTGCATCTCAAAGGTGCAATGGAATGAATGCATTGCAAATGCGAACCTGAACAAGAAAGACTTGAATTAAGTGGCCAGATCTGCTCTATGGCATGTTTGATGGGTGAAGAAAATAGATAGAATTCCCGAGAAGTAATCTGAAGTCTTTGCCCCTAATTAATCCTTGTAGCGATGTTTTTCCAGGACCTGTTCCTATGTGGGAGCAGTCACGATTACCTATGGCTTTTTTTGCCATCCAAGGTCCTACTGTCATAGAGCCCCTTTTAGAAACGATATGGATGGGGTGGAAGGTCAAGTCATACATGAGAGATGCACTTGTCTAACATGTTGTTGTGAATTCGATGCTGGATGGGGGTATCTATGGCTTAGTAATGCTGACTTTAAGACTAGACAATCTAAGGTTGTATGTCTAGGGCTAGGTAGGTGATTTTAGGGTTAGGTTGGTGGTATTAGGGTTAAGATAGTGATCTAGGTTAGATAGATGAGATGAGAAATAATGAGGAAAGCTTGTGTAAGTGACAGTAATGATACATACACACCAAATACTATTGATTACACCTCACATAGATTAATTACATTATACCCTTCACCAATCCTCAAGCTGGAGTATGAATACCTAACATGCCTAGCTTGACCCTAACATCATGAAAAAGACTTGGGCCAACTGCTTTAGTTAGTATGCCTGCAAGTTGCTATTCAAAAGAGACATCAACAAGCTCTATAGAACCATCCCACAACTTTTCTTGAACAAAGTGAATGTCACCTTCAATTTGCTTGGTTCTCTCATGTAATACAAAATAAAACACACTCTTTTCAGCGGATTCGTTGTCACAATGAAGCAGTATAGAATCACCAATAGGGAATCCTAACTCAGATTGGAGAGAGCGTAACCAGAGAATCTCAAATGTGCCATGAACAATAGCTTTATATTTAGCTTTAATGCTAGACTTAGACAAAAAAAATATTTATTTACTTTTCTAGGCAACTAGGTTGCCTAAAAAAATACACGGTATCTTGAAGAGGAATGCTGGTAAATGATAGATCCAACTCAATCCGCGTAAGTGTATCCAAAAATACTCATATGGTAATGAGATCGATATATCAAGCCATAACCCAAACTAGACTTGATATACCGAAGGATGCAATGAACAATTAGATGAGTGGTAGAACGAGCATGCATAAACTGACTTACTAAACAAACAACAAATCTAATATCTGGGCTCGTAAGAGTAAGATTAGTCAGACGTCCCACCAACCGCTGGTAGTCGTGTGGGCCTAAGAGCATGTCACCATCATTCTCATGCAGGGAGAGCTTATGATCTATGGCAGAAGTGCCTACTTGCAATCCAAGCGTTCCTGTGTCCCTTGAGTAAGTCTAAAAAATATTTTCCTTGGGGGAGGAAGATCCCCTTTTTAGATTGAGCAACCTCCAATTCAACAGAAGACTTTAGGCTTCCTAAATCTTTCACCTAAAAAAATGAAACCCAACTCGCTTGACACAGCTAATGAAGGTATGATCATCTCTTGTAAGAACAATGTCATCAATATATACAATGAGGATTGTGCTCCCAGTAAGGCTAGAATGAATGAAAACCATATGGTCTAAGTGGCATCTCTAAAATCCCAAGCTGATACGATGGAACTACGCTATGGTTTATTGCTTCAAGCCATATATCGACTTCTGAAGACGACATACTTTTTCTGTCTTCCCCTGAAGTAGGAAGCACATGCAAACTTCTGTAGTAAGATGCCCATTACAAAACACATTCCTAAGGCCAATTCTGAAGGGCATCCGGTGAAATAAGAACCCAAACAGATGTCAACATCGCTACAAGGGCAGATGTTACCTCATAATCAATGACAAAGGTTTGGGCGAGACCTTTTGCAACCAAGCGAGCTTTATATCAATAGATTGTACCACGAGGATTTTGCTTCACAATAGATACCCTTTTGCATCCAACTGCCTTCTTTCCTGGTGGAAGAGTATCCATCTCCAACATGTGATTGTTTTGTAGGGCATCCATATCATCAATCATAGCAGCTTTCCAGGACAAGTGGTCAAGGGTAGTGCGGACGGTATGAGAATAATAAAAATATGAATGACCGAAAGAAAGGCCCTGTAAGTTGGAGAGATGCCCTGATAACAAACATACTTCGCAAGGGATAAGGAGTTACATACTTGCAGACACCCTTTTGAAGAGCAATGGACAAATCAAGATCAATAGTATAAGAAGATGAAGCACTAAGAGAGACAACAAGAACTAAAGGAGAAGAAACAAAGGGAGTTGTTGTAATTGTAATACTTACAAGAGCTTCTGGTGGAGAAGATTGAGATGGTGGTACTGTAGAGAGAGGGTCATGCAGTTCACGTCCAACATATTGTAGCCCACCATTTCATAAAAGCATAAAAACGATGAGACTGAGCACCATAACAACGATATCCCTTAAAAACATTAGAATAACCAACAAACATGCAACAGATAACCTTATCATCCAATTTTTGTTGAGTTGGACGAAGATCATAGACAAAGTACATGCACCTAAAGGCGAGGCTCAATGAGAAATATAGGATCTTCTGGCTGAAGAATCTGAACAGAGTATGCCCCCTCAAGATTAGAGGTGGAGTATGATTAATAATAAAGCAGGCAGTAAGTAAGATCACCAAGAAACAAACATCTAGTTACTCCAAGAAGATGTTTGTTTTTATGCTCTGCAACACCATTTGTTGTGGAGTGTACGGGAAAGAGTATTGGCGAGTAAGACTATGATTTTTTGCAAAGAGAGATCAACGAATTGAGAAGAGCAACCTTTTGGTTGCTTCGTATTCACAGGCCTCCTCGAGACCTCCTGAGCTAATAAAACGTCTGCTGCACTCCTTCGCTTGGCACCATTGGGAGCAAGAAGCAAGAAAATGGATGCACTAGCGCGCTCATCCGTTGCTCGTTGGAAGTTAACTCTTTGTTCGACTATTTTACCTTTATACTTGAGGTCGCCTCCGTTGTTAGATAGGGATATAATAATAGTTCCATATTGAGTGCGAACTTAGGCATGAAACTGTTTAAACTTATTAAAGACTTCACTTTTGTTTTTCATTGGATATATCTAGGTAGCACGACTGTAATCATTAACAAAAGTTACAGAGTAACGAAAAGTCGAAAACCATCACGAGAAGTAATTGGGGAAGGACCCTACACATCAAAGTGCACAACATTAATAGGAGATCCACATCTATGCAAATGAGAGGAATAAGTGCTTCTAACATGCGTAAAAAGTTCACAAACTTGACATTGAAATTTAAGAGATTAACATTCAGATTTAAAAGCAGGAATTAAAGTGTGTAAAGACTAAAAACAACATGCCCATGTTTGGCATGCCATAAAGATTATATGTGACAACTAGCATTTATAGAAAAGGGAAAATTCGAAGAAGATTAATGCTCCTGAGAGATACAATAAGACAAATAAATTTTAACACATCAATTTAATTTCTTTTCAATACTACTCTCCCAAAGAAGATTTGGAGAGAATTGAACAACATGTAAGACATGCGATAATGAAGGAGGGGGGGGGAGAATTGGAACGGTTTCCACTCCCAAAACCAGAGCAAATGAGCAGTCAACAAGTCAAACCTTGGCTGATGGAGATGGGAGGAAAATACAATGAATAGCCCTAAAGACTCATCCATCATATGCTCATTCACTCCTGAGTTTATGACTCAACGAGGAGCAAAAGTTGAGGTGGTAGGAGCAAATGCAGATGAAACTGGGATACTTGATGGCTCAGAAGATGATGAGGGCCCTAAATGATCAACAAAAGGTGCATGGGCAATTCGTAGCTCATTTTGGATTAGCTCTGCCATCTGGGATCGAAACGAGCTCATAAGATCACTGTAGTAGTCTCGAAGAATGAATTAGCTATGACAATATGAGAAACTGAAGATACTTGGGATTAATAGCCTTCAAGATAAGTCTGCATACGATAAGAATGGTCCTAGTCATGTCCCGTAAAACCGCAATGCGTACAAGTAAGGGTGGACTGTTGCGTCAACTACGTTCACTATTGCTCACCCTACCCCTACCTCTAGGAGGATGAGTATCAGATGCAAACACAACTCACTCAGGGGGTATAGATAGGGAAGGAGCCAAGCTGGAAGACATAATAGAGTGACGCTACTCCTTAGTGAACAAAATGCCATACACTGTGCAAAGGGGAGGAAGAAGCCAAGTGGTGAAGATTTGAGTGCGTGTTTGTCATAGTCTCGACGAAGACCTCAAAGAAACTTATACGTTTGGTCTCTCTCCAATCGCCTAGCGCGCGTAGCTCCAACCTCCTCAAACTCAGATAGAGGCTCATAATAATTGAGCTCCTCCCATATACTCTGGAGTGTACTATAAGATTCCTCCATAGATAAATCCCATTGCTTACATTCAACAATCATCTGCTTGAGTTGATATATACAGGTATCATTCTCAGCAAGGGTGAAGGTTTCAACAAGTTTAAACCACAGTTTAGCTGCAAAATCATAAACCATCAATGTCTTGTAAATGGAGGATCCCCAGTGGGAAAAAGCTAACTAAGGATGATGGTGTTATCACCATTCCATCCTTTCGGAGTCACTAGACCAATTTTTGGGTTGTGAGGTCGCACATATGAGAATACCCATCTTCATGTGACCTTGGATATAAAGAGTAATAGCTCGTTCCATTCCAATTATTTGTAGAATTAGGTTTTATAGTGTAATGGTGGATGGAAGATTTTCAAAATTAATAGGAGTATGTCCCATGGATATATTTATGTATAAAAACGATCAAAGCCAAAGATAAAGATGGTATATAATCAAGAAGGAAGTAGCAGCCCCTTGAAAATGGCACAAAAACTGTAGAAGATTCTTAAAAAAATTCCCCATTAGTCATTAGACTCACTGCATAGATCATATCCTCAAATACCAGAGAGGAGCAGCCACTAGAATAAATGAAGTAACAGAAAAAATGAATACAATACCTCTGAAATAGCAGAAAAATAATCAGATCTTACCATCCAATCTCAGACTTTTTTTTTATAGATCATCCAATCTCAGATCCACCACAATCAAGTTGTAGGCAGTAGAAAACTGACCAACTCCTTCAAAGCTGGCTACTAGAATCATCCCCGAGGGAGGGACTACATGCATTCATCCCATTATTCCTTTTTATTTTACCTCATTAATCCTTTAACCCATCAAATTCTGTCAAAATCCTTTAACTCTAATTGACATCATGGAAAGATGTTTGACCGGATTCAATCAGGTAAAAGTGTTCACAACCTTAATCTATGCTCTTTTGATATGATTTGCAGACAAAGAAGGCGAGGAAGAAGTAGTATTACCTTTCTTTCTTTTTTATGTTTCTACTATGCTTACACTTCTTTTTTCTTCTTCTTGTGTGTTCTTTCTTATTTATCCAAAATACAAAATTAGGGATTTGGATGCGAATGAGTTTCTTAAACCAAGGTTTTTTAATGCTTAAACTGTGGGTTTTGTAGTAAATACCTTGGATTGCCTTAAGTGTCAATTCTCAGATTTATTTATTCACTTCTTTTACTTACAGTTTTTTAGAAAATTTGAGAACAAACGCCATTTAATCGAATGAATTGCGGTTAAAATGAAAAATTCGCGAAATACTGAAAAAAGCTGTTGCCTTTCCAAAACATTGCGACTAAATTTGGAAAAAAAATATTTCGAGGAATAATTCGTGATTAGGCACAATTTTTCAATAAGTGTTCCATTCTGGTGACTATGCTTCTTAGGGATTCTACTACAACGAAGCTCAACAGGTAAAAAATTCTTGCACTTGGTTGGATTTTGGCATGAATAGTGGTTGAAAGTCTTTAAGGTTGCTCTTTTTGAGCCTTTGAATGTAAAAAATGTTCTAGAATGTTGTATAGTTGAATTAAAGTTATAAAGAACTAGCATTCTTACTGAATCTGTCAACGTGATATACTTTCTCGGACCTGGCTGGATTTTGGCATAGAAGAGTTGTTAAATGTTTGGTCTTTAAAAAAAATAAAAAACTTCGAATGTAACTGGTCTTCGATAATTGAAACAGAAACTATCAGTTCTTATGACATTTGTTGGTATGAGAAGCGTTCTAGGACTTTGAAGGTTGGTGCAAACCGTGCAAGAGTAGTGAGAGATTTCTAAAGTAGTTTATTTTTTATCATTATTTTTTTTTCAATCTTTGAACGTGAATGAATAGTGTTTTGGAATGTTGGATAATTTAATTTGTCCAGATTGGGTTCTAAGATGTGATTTGGTCAAACAAGATGAGCGCCGAGAAGTAGAAATCATTGGGTAGACTCTATTCCAGGATCAGTTTATTGGAAGTAGGTCCATTGTTCTCCCACAGGCAGGCTGACCAGAGATATGGATAGTGTGGGAGGTTATATATATGTAATTACGAATGCACTCCATTTAAGTGAAATTTCATATAGTTAGACATATTTAGAAGTGCTGGATTAGCTCTTAACACATGAAATGATACATGGCCAAATAGTCAAATTTGTTTGGTCCTTTGTAGAATATGGATTCCCTTATTATTTACAATGGGAGTAGCGTTTCTCCAAAATTACTCAGATATAACTGATAGTGACTATCTTAAACCATTGATTTTGTTTGTTTTGGAGTGAGATCAGCTTGATTCTTGTATGTTTGAGTTAATTTTAGCCGTCAAACCTATTGTTGGTCGATGTTTGAGGATTCACCCAAAGTGTAATTATTTGTTTTCTTGTAGCAATGAGTTACCTCCTTGTTTAATTGTTTTCTATTAGCTGGAAAGTATATTACTATTATTATATTTTTCTGTAACTTGTATGCACTGTAACAAGGGCACTCCAGTTTTCTCACATTTTCTTTATCGGACACACAGGTCGGTCACTTGTTGACACGATTATCATGAAAGATTTGTAAAATCAGTGTCGGTGGCTGCATCGCCTCCTCTCCTGATTGATACATATTGATATCGGCAATACGGCATAATTTTTTTATCTTTTATTTGAAAAAATATATTGATATTTGATGTTTTCCATCATGTAACTAACACTTCTGTACGTAAATGACGTTATTTTTTTGAACGGTAAACGACAACGAGGTTTAGTTCAGAATTCACCAGCAAATAAGTGAATAGTTTACTATATTGAGTATCAGACATGTAATTAAAACTTCTATAGATAAATAATCACTACAATTTCGATGTTATTTTTTTTTATCAGTACACTAAAGTTTAATTAATAATTTACTCATAAATAAGTGAATAATTTAGTACAAGGATAAAAATTTCGGATTTCGTTTCGGTTTTGGTCCCCACTGAAACCAAATTTTCAAACCAATATAAAAAAACTGAAATTTAGTTTTATAGTTTCGGTGGGGACCAAAACCGAAATTTTGGACTGAAATTTTGGTCATTTTGGCCGAAATGTTGATCCTTGATTTAGTATATTGAGTAATTTTCTAACACATGTACATAGATATTACACACTGAGGTAAATAATGATATGTAACTAAATTGATTGAGAATGATAGAAATTGATAGGTCACTAATCATTAGTAATGATTTGTCTGAAACTTAAAAATGCTGCAATTTCTGCCTAAGAGCTTGGGATTTCCCAAATCTTCATTTTAAGTCCAATCCATATGACACACTTGGTGTATAACTTTTGCTTTAAAAATTCCTGTTATTATATATTTAATTAATTTACGATTTTGAGCTAAAAGTTATAATATAATACCAATAATTTAAAAGGGAGGCTAAATTTTTTTTGAGAAAATTAAAACAAGGTTACAGGTGTTGGCTGATACTGGCCGATATATGGAGATAACGGTCGATTCCTCTACAATTCTTGATTCCACTGGGGTTTCTTAGTGTCAGTATCGGACAAAGCCTAAACCAATACTTATTGGTATCAACTGACTTATGAAATCATGGTCAAGAGAAAACTTTTATCTGTTGCTCTAGTATTATTTATTAAAAAAATATATAGCTATAATTTTATGCTGTTACCCTAGAAAACGAGTTTATATCTTATGCTTATTACTGGTATTTGTATAACTATACATCTCCTAACATTATCATCCAATAGTGTGGGTGTGTTTTGCATGTTTGGTCCATTAAGGCTACCCTTTCTGACAACTTTTTTCTATGTCTAACACCAACCCATTGAACGCCTTTGTTACACGGCTTTAGAGTGGTTTTGAGTGTTTGGTCTATATTCCTTATATTTGTACCATATTCTTCACTTCTGAGGGGACCCTAGTTTTGATTCTTGGTTAATCTCAGTTTTTGTTTTCTATTTTCTTTTGAGTAATATCCTCTCGTGACAGATGATAAATGTTATGAGATTTCCTGAAAAATGGAAGTACAGCATGACCTTGTTTCTCGAATCAATCTTTGTCATTTAACGGTTGAATCATTGATTGTATACACACACACGCACACACACACACACACACACACACACACACACACATATATATATATATATATATATGTTCAGGAAATGGTTATATTTATAGTTGTATTCTAGTTTGTTGGGCACTATCACTTGATGCTAACTGTTCCATAATTTTTGTTTTTTGATACATTCTAATTGTACAACAATTTATTCTATTAACACTTCCTGTGTCCGCCTTATCCTTCCTCTTTTGTTATCAGTGCATATATTGTTTGAATCAGAGTTCATATGCCAGCATCATTAATTCTGATTATTTACATGTTTTAAGTTTCAAATTAAAAAATTGTCGAATTATTCATTGACAATATGCATATTTATATTGTCATGCAGATTTCTTTATTAGAAGAATGCGGTTTTTTTGAGAGAGCGCTCGAGGAATTGTCCAAGAAAGATGCTAGAATTGTAAGTGTATATTATGTGTAATTGTTAATTGGTGCTCATGTTAGGCCTAAGATAAAACCCTCGCCATCCCACTTTTTGGGCCCTGTGATGGACTTTTTGGTCATTCCAAATTGTCCGAGGAGCTAAATATTGTATGACGATTACCCAGCCAAAAAATCTCATCAGAGGGTCAAACTGTTCGATTTGGGAAGTTTAATATGGACCATTGTTCATATTGAACGAGGGTTCATATCGAAGTGATTGGTTTTTGATAGTACAAATTCTCCAACGTGCATTTTTTTTGGGTTGCACAAAGTTCATAAGATGTTTTGCCACTTGGATTTGGATCGATGAAAGCTGTGTGCCACGTGCCTCCATATGGCTTTAAAGTGAGCTGGTGGGGGTTTTCTCTTGGGTCTAAGGTGAGGAGAGCCAACACCTTTATATAAAGCTAGGCAAGTTGCCAAATTAGGGATATTATCCAGTTTGCTTTTAACGTCTTTCCAGGTGGATAAGTTAGCATACAAGGAGCAACAGGTTTCATTATTGGTGAAACTTGGTCGCCTAGAGGAAGGAGAGAAAATATATAGGGCTTTGCTCTATATGAACCCTGACAATTACAGGTATTTTTAAGGGTTGTATAACCTTTTTTCAGTAATTATTTTAACGGGGTGTTCTACTGATAGTGAGATGATAAATTAATAAAATATAGAGGTTATTGTCTTTTCATTGTCGTCATCATCATCATTATCATCATATCAATCACAACGTCATCCGATCTATTTAGGGTCGGCTCTTCTACTCATTGTAAGATGATAAATTAATGAAATATAGAGGTTATTTTAACCATAGTAAGATGATAAATTAGTGATATATAAAGGTTGTTCCAACCATTGTGTTCAAGTTTATGATAGATGATGTCATTAACGTAAATTTTCTGCTTTAGCTGGAGATTGTGTCTAGGAAGTTGGGAGTTACTATTTTTGGTGGACTTTCTTTCGAACTCCTGTGAATACTTGTTTTTTCTAAAGAATATTTTTTATGTATCCGACGGAAATTTATCTTCCAAATATTTTGCAATGCAAGTGAAGCCTGTGTTGCTATTTGTTTGTGAAGAAGGTTTATCATCCAAATGGTTAGAAATGAAAGTCAAGCAAGTTATTGTCTGCATTACTAATTGTTTGTGTTTTATGAGACACCCAAAACTTTAAATTTCTGTTTTGCCATGGTCAGGCATGTTTTGCAGTACAACTTTACACGCTTTTGACCCCTGGCTGGATGCTAAATTTATGTATAATAAGTCGCTTTGTGTAGTTAGGGGCTTGACGGATAATGTGCTGAATTTTTTCTTGAGGTCCTATTACTGAAACATGAATTTAGGGTCTGTAAAATCTTTTACTGTAGCTGTAGTTTTATTCTATGCTGCAAAAGCTTAGAATGTGTTCTCTGGTTTTTCCTAGCTTTTTTTCCCCTGTACAGGAACTCAATGTCCCTCATCTCTTGTATGGATGATCCTTTTTGTTTTGTTTTTAAGTTATATTGCCATGAATTACTTTTATCTGGTCTCAATTGGGCTTTGTACATATTTTAAATGCTATTGCTTGAAGTGGATTATTTCACATTTTTAAAGGAATCAGCACTCCTTTTTTCATGTGCTTTTGAAAACTGATGGGCTTAGCTCTTCCCCTGCAGAATTTGAATTTCATTCTGAAAAAAAAAATTCTCCTTCCACTGTCATACTTCAAGATTGATGAGAGCCAAAGGGAACTTTTTCTTTTAATTTAATCTTCCCGCCATAGTTTTGGAACTTTTAAGTTACATTGTTTCTATTTTTAATTAGGACTCTAAAACTAAAATTCCGCGAGGCTTAAGTAAGCCCAAGGAACACTGGCGAATTGAAGTTTGTGTCCATGTTTACTGCAGGTCATCACGCAGACTTGCGTTTTCCCACATATTTTGAATAAAATAGGGGTTTACTCTCATTATTCGGCTGCTCTAGTATCTCTTTATTAATTTTCTGCAAGTTGTACATATTTTAAATGCTATTGCTTGAAGTGGATTATCTCACATTTTTATAGGAATCAACACTCCTTTTTTCATGTGCTTTTGAAAACTGAAAATTTTGAATTTCTTTCAGAAAAATGTTTTCCTTCCACTGTCATACTTCAAGACTGAGAAGATCCAAAGAGATTTTTTTTTAATTTCTCCCCATAATTTTGGAACTTTGGAGTTACGTTGTTTCTATTTTTAATTAGGAGTCTTAAACTAAAATTCCGTGAGGCTTAAGTAAGCCCAACGAATGCCGACAAATTGAAGTTTGTGTTCATGTTTACTGCTGTTCATTGCCCAGACTTGTGTTTTCTCACATGTTTTGGATAAACTAGGAGTTTCCTCTCTTTATTCTACTGCTTTAGTGTCTCTTTATTTATTTTCTGGAAGTTCCTCTTTATTTTTGCAGCAAGCAAGGTACGGTTTACATTAATAAGTCTTACAAGAGTTCAATCGAAAATTGATACTTAAGTTAGTACTGGTTGCTTGGAAAATTCAGTTTTTCTTTCACTATTTCTTGCATTCAGGAAGGGTTCAAACAATCTTAGCTTATATCCTGCATTCTTCAAAGGTTAACTCAGTTCTTTATTCTTGAATGCTTTTGATCCATCCAGATATTATGAAGGCCTGCAAAAATGTGTTGGGCTACATTCAGAGCATGGACAATATTCATCTGATGAAATTGAGCAGTTAGACGCCTTGTACAAATCGCTTAGGGAGCAATACCTCTGGTCATCTGCTGTCAAGGTAAAGTGAGTCTTCAAAATTGATGCCCACTCCAGGATTCTGACCGGTGTTCCTTCTTTTTTTTTTCCCTCAATCCTACAATCAGCACATTAGCTTTTTTGCAACTTCTTGAATCATGATTTTCATCTTTGCGACATCTACTTTGGAGCTTCATATATTGGACATGTTAAAGGGCTTGTCTATGCATCATTCGTAAATTAGATTGTACAATCGGTTTTTATATGATTGATTAGTCCCAGATTCATGCTTATCACTCTGAAAATCCATGCTAGCTTTGTTCTTTGAGGAGCTGAACAATAAAAATAGAGATGATGGATCCCTGAGATCAGTATTAGTATGATTTAGAAAATCATGAGGTAGATCTAGCGTTTGACTAGTTACAGCTCTAATAGTTGCAATTAAACGATATTGTACACGAACATAAGAAGATAATAATGGGATCATAGAAGTTAAAAGAGAGTTCCATTTGGCTACTGAAAGGATTGGTGGCACAATACTGATAGATATACGAGTAAACAGATTGATGTTTTCAACAGCATTGGTAGGGTCGAAGTATTTGGCCACAGACAATTTACATCAATAAACATTACATTAGCTAGGGAATGGGAAAAAAATTGACTCAATTCCTTAGCTAAATGTAGGTTGATATCAGGGGCCATTTACATTGGTAACAAAGCTATTACAGAGGCTGGGATCTCTCGCAACTACAAATCTGAAGCTAGTATGTGACCTTGATCAAAATATTTCTATATCGATAGACTGGGATAGTGGAATATCCTTTCTTTACCTTATAAGCCGATTTTTATATCTTCCGAATTCTCATTTTTACAGTAAATGGAATCGAGGATAAAACCTTTATAAAATTGTATTTTTGTGGGTCTGGATGCGCGCAGGAGAAATGTACATATCCCTATCTATACAATGCTTCTACAAGATTAATTGATCCTGGCCGTTGCTTTCATGGCCGGAACACCTGCTGCCCTCTCCCAACGAGAGTCAAAAGCTTGTGTTGAAAGGCTATTGGCTAAGTTCTTTAAACACATTTGTGCAAATTCCCCGCATTTGGAGACTCGATAGAAACCTCTTTCCTGAAGATTCGATGTTCGATCTCCGCATTTAATAAGGGAAGGCCTTTCATAACCAAATAAAGATACAAGAGAAGGTGGGCATCAGCAAATGGATCAAGTATCGTTCTTTGCAAGTCGATTTCACATGACAAATTTCTGTTGATCAATGCATTTTCAATTATCAAAAGTAGAGAACTTAAGCGACATCGTACAACTGATGGACCAAGGGCTGATGAGCAACAAGGCCAACTCAGAGCTAGCTATAGAGAAAGAGACTGTACATTTATAATACTCCTCGTGAAGCTTTGTAACATAGGGAGCCATGCGAATTCCTCTTGTGCAAGATCTTCATTTCTCCCACAAGAAATATTTTCTTTTATTTCCTTTCCAGTGTTCCCAAGGAAGCCAAGTTCAATAAATTATTGAGAAGCCCTTAGTTCACTAAAACCCACCCTTCACTTTTTTGCGTTCTGATGTGTTACTTCTCACAGTTGGGATGCTTTGCAGTCTGCTTTGAACAATTTTCATGCTGTTGCAGTGTGTAATTATAATCCATCTCATCGCTTCCTGCTTGGGATGTGTATATCATTGACAAGAAGCATATGCATAGTGTTGGGCAATTTGTTATGGGATAGCCTATATGATGGCAGCGTTGCCAATTACTTATCGTGTTTTACATGACCTTGAAGAGGAAATTGGAAGGCTTATAAATTTAGGAGAGATAGGGCCCTTACGTAGACGGTTATTGTGCCCCAATATCGATAGTTGTAAGGCATCAATTTTCTAAGCTGGGGAGATTTAACAATGGGAGCTCCTGGAGGTGTTCTAGTGATTCCATTTTAGGGATTGTTTTGGTGAAGTTATGAATGATACGTCCATTATGCCAGCCCCTAAAAGAAGAGGCTATATACCTATTTGCTTACCAGGTATTGTTTATAAACTTACTGCCATGGTCTTATCCATGCACCATAGTTCTAAAATTCGGCGTGTCAACGAGTGAACTCGGCCGAGTTAGTTCACTCCTTGGGAGTTCGAGTTATGTCCGAGTCAAGTCAAGATTTCGCTAGGATGATGCAACCAGGGTTCAGAAACTACGCTTCTATATAAAATATTTTCATGGGATAAGGTTCTAGCAACCCCATCTTTTTAAACAGTATTAAACTACCCGTTTAATCAACATATCTTTCCATCTTTTTCCTTATAACATATTTTTTCTATTAATATAAGATATATATTTTTCCAAATGTGTGCTAAATTATCGAGTCCGAGTGAGTTGAGTTTATTCGAGTCTTTGACTTAACTCTACTCAACTGATTTTCGAGTCGAGTTTAGTTTTCGCGCTTTAAAACCATACCATGCACATTCGAGAAGTGATTGACTCAATTATATTTCTTTCCCAAGTTTGCTTTGTTCAAGTTGCCAAATTTTATGGGGCTATATTCGTGGCGGATGTTTGGACTTGGTTCAAGGTTTCAAAAGTCAATATTGGTGGGTGACTTGGTCAGGAATATGTTGAGACAACTGGGCTCAACTCTGCTGAGTATGATGTGATTTGGGTGAGTTTTTCTTTTGAAGTCATATGCCTATGATATGTCTCATACTTGTCAACTTAGTATCAGGTGATACTGAAACAGAGTTGGCTCAGCCAAGTCATTGTTACTCTGTTGAGTTTTTAACCGTAGTCGATAGAGAATGGTAGCTGGTAATTATTTGTAAACTTGACATTGAGAAATCTTGCCATTACCTGGATTTGGAGTTCTTGCTCTATCTTCTAGTTAGAACAGTTTTGGTGGAGGCAGTGGATTCTTGCTTGCATTTCTATGGTTGATTTCTCCCTTGTCATGGGCAACTCCTCAATAGTTGTTGTATATCATGAGGTTTGGGAAGAGATATCCTTTGTTGCCAATTATTGCAAGGGAAAATTAGATTATGTTACAGAGTTGTACATTATGCATAGAGAATGCGAGATTACATAACTCTTCTTTAGTTTGTTGATGATACTCTATTTTATGATTTTGCTGTAGCAAGTCTTGTACTTCAAATTTCTCTACTGCTATTATGAGGCATGCCAGGGTAGGAGGACGAGATTGGCTAAAGTATAGTGATTGGAGAGGGGAGGAGTTTGAGAATCAGATTCCTTTGGTAGTAAACTGGGAGGTCTTCCATCTTATCTCGGTTTCCTCCTCTGAATTGAACGTGGTTGTGGAAAAGGTTTGAGTTGAGAACAGAGTTGCTCCACAGTGGAGAGCTCTTCTAAAAGCACAATTGCGAACGTGTATATGTGTGCCTGTAGTCAATACTTTTCTATTAGAACAAGTGTCTCTATCATTCAGTTCACTTCATTAGTCGCGTTTCTCTTGAATAATGTGACCATTTAACTCTATAATGTTTTGTTTTTTCCCTTTGTTTCTCCTAGGTTCATCTCTATCAAACATGTTGCTATCTCATTAGGATGTCTCAAGTAATTTTTGAACATGTTAATACATTACTTCTTAGTTAAACTGAATTCTACTATTATTAAGTTTTAACATCTGTATTGGGTTGTGTTGATAGCTGTAGGTAAAATCATGTAGCACTATAGAAGTGTTTGAGTATCATGTTGAGTTAGGCTACCCAATTTATGATACACTTTAGTCGGTTATCAATTTACAATTGGACTGCATTCAACTCAGGAAGGTCCCAAAGGGTATACATCTCTAGAATCTCTGAAAAAGAATGACATTTGCCGAATCTGTGGGGTTGGCATTATGGGTGAAAATCTCGGAAATCCGAGACGCATCGTTGTATCGGCCGATACATTCAATGTATTTCCGATACATTCAATGTATCGGCCTGGTACATTTTAACACCCCCCCCCCCCAAAAAAAAAATAAAAAATATATATATATATATATATATATATATATATATATATATATATATATATATATATATATATATATATAATGATTTTCTATTTTTTTCAAAATTTTTAAAAATCATTTAAGGCTTCTTTGAGGCATCTTTGAGAATTTTATCACCTTAGAACTTAGAAGTATAAAACCTCACAACTTAACATTGTATATGAGTATAACATTAAAGTCACCATAGTAAACTACTGATCATAACACATTGTACATGAAAAACTTACATTAAAGCCACATTGAATTCCTTGGTGGTTCTTCGTCGTCGTAATCATCATCAGTGTGTCAACTTTACCTATAGTGTTGGCTATATTGATACCCATGATCATATGCCCCCTTTCAAACTGAGGCATTAGCATAGGGTATGGATTAGTGTAATATGGAAATGTTGGTCTTTTGAAAATTTGACCAACGAAGTCTTCATTTTGGGGGTAGGTTGGTTGAGGGATTGGGTATGAGAACTGGTTGCTGAATCTTCGGTGTTTTGCAAACTAATAGAAATTGTATAACCCATATCATCTGGTGGTGTTTGGTAAGATTCTGAAGCTCCTCTTCCTTCAACCCCTCCACCTCAAAATGTAGGAGTGTCAAACATTATTAACGGTTCATCGTCCCATTCGGCAATACCTCCATAAGAGGAACCATCATCATCACCTCCACCACTAGTGCCAACGTAAGTTTTATTGCCTCCACCATCACTCCCACCACCCCCATCATCATTATTATCGTTGTCATTATTGTCATCATTGTCATTATTATCATTACCGGGCTGTGCATCTTCATCAGATCCAACCACTGATTTGTGATGAAGTCTTTTTTTCGGCCTAGGTTGTTAAGAAGCCTGATCCTCCACTATTCTTTCTGCATTGTCCAACCATTCAGTGCTCTCACCATCCAACACTGGAGCTTCTCTCTCTCTTCAATCCACTGATTCAAAGGATCATCCTCCGCGAATATATAATCCAACTCGATGGGGTTAAAATATTCACTAATTGTAGGGTAGAATATGATAGATTAATTAGTATATGCCTCCTCAATTAGATCAAATAAAAAATGTATGAACTAATAAATTAAATAATTGCTTACCACGGTTGGTCCTCTCCATATTCCTGACCCTTAATCGCATATTATAATGACAGTAGACTAACTTTTCCAATTTGCGCATAGTTAGCCTATTCCTGGTCTTCATGGGAATAAGAGAAAACGTACTCCAATTCCGCTCACAATTGGATGAGGAACATGTTTGGGATAAAATTCGCATGCCAATCCGCCTTAGTATTGGTCCATCATGTTCGTAGTGCATCCACCAATACGCAGGTTTATCATGTTGAATATGAGATTGTGCTAACCTCGTCCCAAACGACCCATGTTTCTTTCAGAACATATCAATCTACAAAGATAGAATATGATAGTCGACATATCAATCTACAAATAGAACATATTGTTCTACAAGTTAGAAATAATATTATGACTACTCACATCTCTTATGGCTTGACCTTGATCGGCCAGCTAAGGTTCTATCCGTTGGATGACATTGAGCAAACCATTATACTCTTCATTTGTCTTATTCAACTCAAAGCGTCGAGTATATTGGAAGACGAGGTTCAAATAATGTGCTATACATAAAATATGAACATCGTAATTGCTATATAAAAACAATGAGCACTATGAAAGATAAGTTAAAATAATTAAATAAGCAGTTAAGCACGAATTACTTGCGGCATGCAAGTATTGGTGGAATTGTTTATCCCACCTCTTATCGATAATCGACCAATATCGCTTATATTTTGCAGGGTACTTTGTTTTGATGGCCAACTACTCCTTGTCCATTGACTCGTAAACTTACCCCGTGGTTGGTTTGTTATCACCATCTACCAACCTCAACATCTGTACTAGCAGGGTAGTGACGTCTACCAAGTGCTCAACATCTGTTGAAAATGAGGTGCTGTAGATCAAGTCAGCCACTTGAATGCAAGCAGGTCTCTTTGACCGGGGCAATTTTGATTCATATTTTGTCTATTCTTCGGACAACACCATGGTTTTCAGCTCACACCTATATCTTGCTAAACTCTGTAAGGCTAGAAAATGTGTGGCAAACTGTGTTATCTCAGGCCGGAGGAGCTCATTTTTATTAAACCCCCTCATCAAATTCACCAACTTGTCATTATTGTATGAGGTAATCATTCTTCCCTTTTGAATAATTAACTGTGCCTTGCTCCTCTTTCCCAAGTCATCAAGAATGAGGTCGACGCAATGAGCGCCACACGGAGTCCAATACAAGTAAGGTTTCTTCAACATTAATTTTAGACTAGCCGCTTTATAATTGGCGGCATTGTCTATTACCACTTGCATAACCCGCTTCTCTCCAACCCCTTCAACTACCTTATCCACTAATTGAAATAGGTACTTAGTCGTCTTCGCATGGTTAGAAGCATCCACTGATTTCAAGAATACCGTCCCCGCATCTCTATATACCAAAAAATTGATCAAACTTTTTTTTGTAGGGTCGGTCCATCCATCGCACGTAATTGTGCAACCTCTCTCATCCCATACTTCCTCAAAGCTTTTCATGTATGCTTCAATCTCCTTGTACTCGCCATCTAGGAGGGGCCTAGATACCTCGTATGCAGAAAGTTTTTTAACTCTTGGTCCAGCTTTGACACTAGTATCGATCATACTTTTGAAGTATGAAGACTCCACAACTTGACATGGAATGTGGTTGAATATCACGAACTTCGTAATTGCCTTTCCAAGCTTCTTTTCCCATATTTTAAGTAAGGTTGCGCTCAATTTTGTTTGTTTTGAACTTTCTGTCCGATACATGAACACATCCATAAGACCTGTACCATGACTTGTACTATGTCTCCTGGTCTCTCTCATGGTTGTTGACCTACACAATCCCGCAATACCCTCATCATCTTCAACATCATTTGGCTATTGACTAGACTCACTGACGCGGGACAACGACCCTAAAATCCGTGAATGCCCATAATATGCTAATTTACCGAACTTAAACTAATTAATTGAACAATTAATCATAAATTAAAGCGATACTTTAGGGTTTTGCGAAATTTTGCTTAAGTGACCATGCTTGGTTCACGTAGGGTCCAATCAGATGTGCGAGATCGATTAAGAAATGTAGAAGAGACGATCCTAGAGATTGAACTCTAGCTCCTTCTAGGTTGGGGCGTTGATCGTATCTCGCGATGGAATCGGTAGCTCCTCGCTAGGAATGTTGAATTGAAGCGGGTAACGACACAAATCGAGCAAGCTCGAGCCCAACAATGGTCATGGATCGACGGGCTAAGATTGGATTCGACCCACAAGGATGGACATCAAGGTTGCTCTAGATCTAGGGTTTGAGAGTTGGGATAATCAATTAAAAGGGGGAAAATTGGATGCAAGAGGTTCAAGGGGAAATAGGAAGATCAAATAAGAACAAGAAATAAAGAGAAGGTCAAAGATAATATGGGCATCTCACCCTTGACCTCACACCAAACATGGGGAAGAAGACTCACTCTTCAAAGCTCATCTTAAGCTCAATGCAAAACATGTTCATTAATTCCACCAATAATGCCAAAAATGGCTTATAAAATATGCTTTATAGTATTTACAAATGAGAATAACCCTAAAATAGAAAAGTACTATGTTAGCCTAAAAGGTAACTTACAAATGATACAAAGAAACAACAAACAAAAGGACAAAAAGGCAAATCCCGTCACTTGACTCGTTTGAGCGGATTTGGTTCCTGCTCGACCGGGAATCTTTACGTAGGGTCGCTCGAGCGACAACAGCAGGTCGCTCAAGCGACTTTAGGCCGAAAGTTTTGGCCTAAAATCCAGATGCCTCCTCGTTCGAGCAACCAAAGGCTGAAAGTTTGCCCGTGTTTCTGAAGGCATCTCGCTCAAGCGAGGATGATGCTCACTCGAGCGACCCTGGGCAAAAATTTTTCTCTTGGGCTGCTCCTTAAGGCTTTCCTCCGGTGGTTCCGTGGATCCTTAGTCGCTTCTTCTTCCGCCGGTACACCTTGTACGACTTAAAACATAGATCTTTGTTGGTGGCATCCCCTGCCACCCACCACCACCAGTAGGTATGGATGAGCCCCTCAAGTTGGACCTAAATTGGTAATCTGCCTCTTCCTGATCTCGTCAGAATCTTGCTTCTCTAGCACTCTCCTTCATCACTCTCGCTGTCACCGCATCGACATCCTCATCATCGTCTCCTAATCCCTTAGGTTTAGGTGTAGGAAACTCTGGATCCCTCTCCTTATTCTCTCATACATGTCTCTATCTCTCTCGGCATCTGCTTTCTTTTTTCCCCTAGTTGCCTGCATTGTGGCTCTCATAGCTAACATCACCTCTTTCGGAACATTCTCACAACCTTTAATATCTTCTTTAATGTGAGCAAAATGCTCCTTCAATCGTGCTATGCCCCCTCCTTGAAGCTTCTTCCCACACAACTTACATTCAATTCGGAACCTTAAGTCCATCTATAGCTTTGCTGTATTCCCATGCCGGATCTTGCCCACATGCTATATTTATTTATTTCACCTGCATGAATTACCAGACCATTGGATGTTAATTAGAAGTAGCTAAATATTGATGATATGCCATTAATTACATGTGACATATATCATCAATGATATGTCACATTGTCTTCTGTTGATTGCATGTAACATATCATTGATTATATGTCACATGGAATTAATGATATGTAATTAGTAACATGTGATGTGACATGTCATCAAATGATATGTCACATGTAATCAACATGTGACATATCATTTGCTTATATGTCATGTAAATAATTGCATGTGAGATATCATATGATGATATGTCACATCACATGCTATTAATTACATCAATGTCTCTTCACATGTGACACATCATATGATGATATGTCACATGCAATGCTATTAATTATATGTGACATACCCCATGATGATATGTCACATGTTGATTACATGTGAAACATCATATGATGATATGTCACATGTAATCAATATGTGACATATCATTGATGATATGTAGCATGTCACAAATGTAATCAATATATATATTTTTAAATAATAGTTAATATATAATTATATATAAAATATTTATTTAAATAATAATTAAATGAAGTATTTAATTTAGATTAGGAACTAAATAATCAATCTAGGTTAATAATAAACTACAAAAAAATTATATAGTGACCCTAGGCTTTGTAGATCTAGGTTAGGAAATAGAAACCCTACTTCAAATTCATTTTTTTTAAAATTTGAGATATTTAGCCCCTCAAATTTGGGGCAAAAAAAAATATAGATATATCATATTTATTGGTAGATCTATATTTTTGCACAAAAAAATAGAAGAAAATGGGGAAAAAGCACACAAAAATATAGGGAGCACACCTTTTCTACGGTCTCCGGCGAGTCGGCGGCGTTCCCAATCGATTCCAGGTGGTGGAAGATGAAGAGGCTTGTAGATCCGGTGCTTAGAGGGAAGAGGAAAAGAGAATATAAGAGAAAATAGGAAAAAAACGAAGGGAAAACCGAAGCTTAAAGGGGTTTCCTGAGCTTCCTTGTAGTTGGGCCCCACTGGACGAAAATTTGAAATTATCGTCCGATGATATGAAATTATCGGACGAATAATTTCATATTATCTGTTTCTTGGACGATACGAGCGATAAATTGCTCGCATTGTCCGATAATATGGGTTTTTTGGGGGGGTGCCCGAGAAATACCCAATTTCTTGTATCAGGCACCCGAGAAACCGATACGTATCGGTTTCGTCCGATATTTTGACCCATGGTTGGCGTTGCAATAATCCTCTTAGATACACTCCAAAACTAGCCATCCACCATTGTCATTGTTATGCTATCCAAATGGCGATGGGAGAGGATTAAAGAATGTTCTCATCATAGTTTTTTATTCTGGTTTAATTTATTTATATTTTTTATCTTTAAATGTGTTTGACGGATTGCCCATTAGTGTTCATGCATTCTCTTTTGTACTTGCATGCCTCAGTACTCTTGTAAATTTGGTTTCATACTTTTGAAAAGTTGACTTAGACGGTGACAATGAAGGAATACAATTAACAAATTTTGTAAACAATGATTAGTACTTTTCCTTAAGCACATCCATTTTGATTGATGTGATTATTCCTCTTTTTGACTTTGCATCTTTTCAGCATTGAATACTATGTGCTGCTGTCCCCCCCCCCCCCCCCCAAACATTATCTGCATATTTGCAGCTTTTCAGTGCTGGTGCACACCTGTGTGTTTATATAATGGGAGGAATTAAAATTTTAGTTTCATAGTAATGAAAAAGCGGTCTTCTCAAGTACAACAAAGGATTAAAACAGTACAACAATAGATGTTGTAACCAGTTATTATTGTGTTGATTTGTTTGTATGCATCCTAATTAGGGTTATTAGAACTCTTTCTACTTGACATTTTTCAACCATCAAGTACTGTGCTACTGTTTTGTTACTAATTTTTATACTTCACATTTTTCAGTTCAACAATTTTTCCCAGCTGCAAATTTCTCTTCAGGATATCAAATAACGTGTAGTGTTGATTACGAGCCATATTTTTCTTCTAGGGTGTTTTGTCATGTCTTTGCACCGTGCTTGTCTTGTTTGTCAGTATTATGTGTGTTGTTGAACATTCTTTAAATGAATTTCCTTAACTTGGACTGGATTTTTTTCCTGCTCAGAGAATACCACTTGATTTTCTAAATGGCGAAAAATTTCGAGAGGCAGCAGACAGTTATATTAGGCCTCTGTTAACAAAGGTGATGTCCATTGCTCGTTTCTTAAGTGTAGTCCAACCTGATTATGCTGTTGTTTATGGAGAAAGAAAGATGTATGTCATCTAGTTCCATCGAGTAATGTTTAAATTCTCCGCGTTGTTTTCTGAACCTCCAGTGAGCAACACACAGATATATATATATATATATATATATATATATATATATATATATATATATATATATAAAATCAGTAACTTTTTTTAAAAGAAAAGCCCATAAAGAGATACAAATGGAGAGGACCAAATAATGGCCCAAAAAATGGGGAGAACCAGAACATAACAAACACACACACTGAAGACTTACATCTAGCTTACGATAATGTTGAATAAGTGTAGAAAATGTATTTGATACCGTTATATTATATCATTTGTAAGGCTATCCACCCTTGTGTTGCCTTCCCTAAGAATGTGGGATGCCCTTAATCCTTCAGCTGATAATCAATGTGGTCAATCTCTCTGAATTGGGCTTTGAAATTGCATAGACACTTTAGGTGTCATGTCAAAATATATTATCTTATCTAGGGAATTTCCATCCATATATTGATATGTCTGACAAAGATGAGCGAGATCTATCTGAAGTGTATCCACCGTTGCATCCAAGCTTGAGCAAATCTGCCAAGATCATTGGTGAAGATGCCATTGCTACTAGCTATACCTGGATTTCCATTACCACAGCCATTAATATTCAATTTTACCCAACACACTTCTGCCTTCAATCATGTAGCACTTTCTTTTGGATGTCGGGGATGTATGGACGTATAATGATTTTCAATCCTCCATTATATTTTTCACTGTGATCTTGTCGAAATATTTTTGAAGAAGAGCTCTTTCCCCACTTCCTTAATGCTCCATCTAATCATGGTTTCAATATTTGGCCGATACTGATATGTTTTGGTTCAGCTTCGGTCCTATAATGATACCAATAATGGTGTCATTATCCCATATGTAGGATTAATATAATTAGATACAGCTGATATGCATTGGTGATCTGAGATATGTGTATCCTTTTGGTACAAAGACCTCACCAGCAAATTACTTCAAGATCTAATGTCCACTGCAGTTACAAATGTTTCCACAGTAACTTCAATAGATCTAAGTGAGGGAGACACCCTTGTTAGCTTTCTCATCCGCAAATAGTTTCCCTCTCTATGAATTTGAGTGATTCGTTTATCATCTAGGACATGAATAAATGCTATAAAAATCCAAATTATAGTATTACTATTTCTTTCCAGCCTATCGCCAATGAATATTTTACCTTATAAGAGGCATGGTTCAAAATTTCGGCCGAAATGTTTCGGTTTCGGTCCCTACCGAAACCGAAACGAAAACTCATAATTTCGGGTTCAGAATGTACCATGGGGAAGATTTCGGCCGAAATTTCGGTTCAAAATTTCAGTTTCGGTCCCCACCGAAACCGAAACGAAATCCGATTTTTTGATCCTTGTTATAAGTCTTTCCAAACAAATGCTTGAAGCCTGAGGACTAGGCATACTGTCCCGTACTGCTACACAGCAGTTATCTTCGACTGATTTATTTGATATTTTGAGAAATATATTCTACTGGAAAAATGGTTAAAGGACTGGTCATTCAAATGACCTAGTCTAGTCCAAGCGCATTCGAAAAATAAAGTCTTGTCCGATGTAATCAAATAGCATAAGCCATCGTAAATGGCTTATGCAATTTGGCATAATAGCATAAGCGGTGCCATATTTTTATTTTTTGGAAAAAATGTTAAAAATAGAAAAAATCCATAAAATATAAGAATAGAATTTTTTTATAGAGATTAGGGAATTATTAGATGTCGTAATTTAGATACAATTTAATTATAAATTCATAAACTAGTACATAATTCATCATTAGAGGAAAAAAATTCAACATGTAGTATGCCATGGGATACTGAGTATACAATGGCATACTTTTTGAATTATATAAGCCATGGTGGCTTGCTTATGTGATTTATATATATGCCATGACATAAGCGGCCATAATCGCTTATTTTCATGGCATGACAACATATGGTCCTACCAAAGAGATCCCTGACTGCATCGGTTTTTTCCGAAGTTCTGAACAAGTCACCACCTTCATGAAGCAGGCCAAATATGATTCTTTCTATCAAAGGATAGATAGTCACCTTCTATGGCAAATTGATCAATTAAATCTCTAAAAAAACTAATGGAAATACAGTTTCTAAGGCCCTCTACACCCATCAAGCGTCTTTCCCTAAAAAAAGGATTTTCCTACTATGGATATGTTAAATCTAATAAATTTACTAAATTGTGGTGAATATTCTGAGCAGCAAATTATTCATCAACTATCTTGCCAAATTAACATATTTTGCTCCCTGGTTTTATGTTAATAGGGAGTTCCTTCATTGTTCTCCGACCTGTCCCCTTTGTACAATCTCCCTGGAAAGGTTAGTCTGGCTACTAATTTATTTGGTGATGTAGGGTTTTTTTATCTATGTATTGAGAATGCTGCACATAGGCACAATATGAGGAAAGAATAGATCTCTTGAATTGATGGATTTCTTGTTTCGATACAACCTCCATACAGGCAGACATTCTGGAGGAATTGTTTCTTGCGCTGGAAGACTCAATTAGGAGCACTGGAGGATTTCCTCGGAGGTAATTTAGGAATTCCAAGTTTTCAGTTCCTGCATAATGTCCTTGGAATGCCTAAAATGTTTGCGTGGATGCCCAAAAATTTCTGAAAAGTGAATCAGTTCATAAACTGTAACAGGTTGAATCAAACATTAAAATTGGATCATAATCTTTAAGTTTATTTGTTTTATGTGAAATATATAATGATATGGAAAGATCTGATATGGCAGAATGAACCATGATCTGAAATCCCTGTAAAAATTTAGTCAGTTCGTAATGCATTATGAAAATTTTACATAGTTGCAAACCATATAGACCTGAGTAACTTATACACAGACGTGTTGTCAGTTTTAGGCTCATACGCAAAAGGAAGACACGATGACCCGGAATAACTTGACACACCAGCTTGTCTACAAATTGATGATAATGTCGAGAAACATGGTTATATGAATTTTAGGCCCGATACATGAATATTGTAATGGCTTCCAGGTCAATAGGAACTCACCAAGGCTATATAATTTATATATAAACAATACTTGAAACGACAGAAACAACCTGAATAAAGTTATGGTATAATGGCTGATTAACATGTGTCTTGCATCCATGTCTGCCATGATAGGACTATAGGAGTGTCTTTGTTACATAGATGTAGAGATCCAGACCAATGATATGTGCAGAAGTCCATATCCCTATGTTCATTTTATTTTGTTCTCTTCACCTTCCAATCCAAAAAATTTTTAAATCACTGACAGTTACAAACCTCTATGATGTTCCTTTTTTGGAGTAAATTTAATAATTTATGTCAAGTTTCTTGTTATGAACGATTCAAGTTGAATCCCATTTCTGTGGGGGTCCAACATTACTGTGTCTTACTATTCGAAGCCGTATGTAGTAAGGGTTGGGCAAAAAGTAACTGCACATGACATTTATGAACTAGTGGATTTACATTTTTTTCCAAAATTTTGAAAATTTTTAGTATATTTCGAGGAGCCAAATATACATGTTCACTTGGATTTCCACTGCGTTTTTAACGGTTTATTAATGCATTTTTGGCTATACGCATACCTTTGTTTTCTTCTTTTTCTTCCTATATTATTGGAACAATTATTGTTATTAAACACACTTGGTCCACTTGTGTTGTTTACATGTAATAGCACAATTTGTGTTTTGGACGCTAGCTAAGCATGTCCACTTTACGACTGTGCCGACTCTCTTCCCTTTGCCTTACCCAAACTTTTACTTTGTGCTTAGGATTAATTATGAGAAATACAAAATGATAAGTTGATCTTTATAAAATATGAATATAGGAACTGCATCAATAAACTATACAAAATTTACCATATTGCATATAACAAGATATCTATTCATTCACTTTCTTACATGGAACAATATATTGGATCCTATTTAGAAATAAATAAAATTATCATCTGCTTCCAATTCTCACCAAGTCAAATTGAGTTGTGTATGCCTTGCCTATATTACAGTTTTAAAAATATTTTTTAGTGAACAGGTAACAGGATTTAGCAATCTACAATATTTAATGTCATGTTGGATATTGAAACATTGTCCAGCGTCAAGCTCTGATGAATGTCAAAATCGAGTGTATTCCGTAGTCCTAGCTAGACCATTTGGCACAGTACTAAACCTTGTGCGAGGCTCGGTTTTTGTTATTTCTGACCAACTCTATGGGAGTTCGGTTCGAATTTACAATAAACCATAGTCTGTATACATTACTGCTTCTAATTATTATTTCCCTGTGGTACATTCACCTTGATCATTAGATTATCGTCTAATCTGTTATATCCATTTATCAGTGAATAAATGTTTATCGTGGTTGGCTAAGATGGTATGAATTTCATCTGAATTGCAGCACCCAAAAAGAGCCTCCTTCAACACTTATGTGGACTTTATTTTTGTTAGCCCAGGTTCTTTCTTTTCTGATGTTGAATTTTCATTCTAGTTTTGTTGCGAGCAGTTGTACGTTTTGCTTGCTTGTACTTTTGTACGTGGCTTGAAGAGTCATTCTCTTGCAGCACTATGACAGGCGGAGTTATTATGATATTGCTCTCGCCAAAATTGATGAGGCTATAGAACATACTCCAACTGTGATTGATCTATACTCTGTGAAGGTTTGTTTGTGCCATCTGTTTAAAGATCTTGTCTACTACCTTTAAACGTACAATCTTTTGACTTGTGTAGAATGCTCATGATGCATGCATTACTTATGATTCCTGTTTGTGAATTTTTCTCGAGGCACATTGTCTTATGCCGAATATCCTTGATGGACACCATGTTTTACTCATTTCATTCTCTCGTTTCCTCCACGCCCACATCATTTGAGCTTTGCATTGTTCTTTAATTGACAGTACTTTTAGGGTTTCCCGTGTAACTTGCACAATGGTGCACACTTGTGCTTAAGAATGAACTTGAAGCATTTTCCCCTCATTTTTATGGTTTTTATATTGCAATTCTATATTTTATTATTTCTTTTGTGGATTTGTCAGCCACATGCTTTTCTTTTTATGGCTTCCTAACTTAAATATTTGATTTCCTTGACTAAGATGCACAATTGGTTGTTGAAAAATAATGTGGAGTTGGGTTACGGTCTGTGGTGGAAAATCATCGGACTATTATTGATTGGGTACAAAACAATTATTAAAATTTAGATGCTGGAAACTTTCATTGTCGATAGCCACTCAAAAGGTATTTCTATAGAGAATATTATTGGTCACTGGTCGATGATCCTATACGTGGGACCTCACAAAGTTAGGAAGGTGGCTACATGGATGCCACCACCTGCTGGTGTCATCAAACTCAATTTTGATGGCAGCTTTCTGGAGGAGCTTGGGTTGTTAGGAGGAGGCGGGCTTGCCAAACACGGCAAAGGTTCAGTGATTCTTGCATTACTCTGGTTCTATGACACTTGATTCGCTCCTACACCATGCAAATGGCGAATTTGTTTGGAGCGAACCAGTTCGCCATTCGTTTCGGTACGATTCGGTTTTAATTGGGCGAATCGATTTGATAGGTATTAAGATATAAAAATATCGTGTGGCTTTTGCCTCTTGTTTCTTACTTTGCTTTGCCGAGTAACCAAAGAGCTCTTTTTTTTGTTTTTTTATTTATTTAAAAGAGCTCTTATAGTATAATATATTAACTTAAATGATTATGTCTCTACTTATTTTTAGCTTACCCAAAAAATTAAAAAAAAATACAAATAAACAATAAAACTCATCCTACTCCTAGGGAATTGGGTTCGCATGGAAGGAGCGAATGCAAATTACAAACTTGAATTCAAATCGAGCGAACATATACAAGTGGAATTAGTACCCGATCTGAGCACCGCCGGCATTGCTTGGGTCAATCTCCTTCTGTCAAAATAGTCATCCTAGGAGGTGCACAACTATTTAGGATCAGACAAATCTGCAAATTCCTGATCCGACCCCGATAGTGCACCTGACCCGATCCGATAGTGCACTCAAGCCGGCCCGAAAACTTGACCCGACCCGATAAAGCATCCCAATTTTAGAATTTTTAGGTATAAAATATCAGATTGGGTCAACCCGATCCGGCAACTACCCAACCCAACCCGACCCGATAAGTCAACTTTTTTTTTTTTGTACCCGGCCCGATAAAAGATTGGGTTGGTCGAGTATCGGGTCGACCCGGCCCACTGTCAGCACTACTTATAAGTGTAAAGGATAACGACTCCTGACCGACATTTAAACAACAAAGGTGTTTAAATGATCTTTTGTGAAATTGCTGATGCGGCGCAATCACGAATTCAGGCTGTCAATCATAGAAGGGGCCTCGAATGTGGTGACAGCTTGGCCACAACAATCATCTAAGCTACCCTTGAGACTAACCGGACTTATGGAATCAGCACGGTACCTCATAGCTGAATGGTCCGTTAATATATCTCCCATTCCAAGGGTGGTCAATTTAGAAGTACGTTTTCTAGAGAACTCCCCTGAAGCTGATTTCCAAGAGGAGTCGTCATGTAAACCTGCTCACTTAAGTCACCATGAAGAAAGACATTCTTGACGTCCAACTGGTACAATAGCCAATGATGATAAACTTCCAAAGATATTAAGAACCCTTATAAAGGTGAGTTTTACCACTGGGGGAAAGGTGGCAGTGAAGCCAAGACCGGGAATTTGGGTAATACCCTTGCAATAATACGAGCTTTGTACCTTTCAACTGTCCCATCTTCACGGTATTTAAGAGCAAAGATCTGCACCCAACAACACTCTTATTTGGAGGAAGATCAACAAGTTCCCAAGTCTTGTTCTTCTCAAGCTTACATGATCAGTAACATATAACCCAATAATCTTGACTCTAAAGCCTTTATCCATAGTTCCAATTTAACATTTGCTCAACTTTTTTCTTGGCTAATTAGCACCACATCATTAGCAACAACATACTCAATAAATTCTCTTGTATTTCTGCTGCCAATTGTTGAATGCAATGTATAAGGATTTGAAGCAGAGTCTTTATGCAATCCAACTCCAGTACAGAACTCAGTTGCTTAGACAACCCATACCAGCTGTAATATTTCCATCAAGATGAAAGTATGGCTTCACATACATGTAGGATACCTAACGAGGTCTCTTGGCTGTAATATTTCCATCAGTTCTTTTTCCCCAAAAAAAGGAGGAATGTTCTTCCATTAGCTTGGCATTAGTCAATAAAACTGCCCCATTAACCCACACCCGCCCTTCTCCCCTCTCTCTCTCTCTCTCTAAGTCATGGCAGTAAGAGATATTTTGTTAGGAAGCGTATTATTTGGAGTTGTCTTCACTTATGCTTGGAATAGTATATTCTTTTTGATTAATTGTCAATAAATTCACGATACAAAAGTACACACTTCTTTGAAATGAAAAACCTAGTTGGGCAGTTGCGCTTTAGGTGATATTTTAGGATGAAAAACCTGAGTTTCCCTTCTTTCCTGCAATTGAAAGGTTTGTTCATTTCTTTCGGTTGTTTTTTGTTACTTTTCTAAAGCTATTATTCCATATGCCTAATACTTTTACAATATTATTTGTTGAACTTGGCTGTGAGGATGCATTATCCCTTTATCCTTGATGATGCTGCTTCACTGAAAAACCTGTGTAAGTTTACCTAACTCAGGGCGTGAAAACCTATATTCTAAATTGACTAGATTCTTTCTTGCAGGGACCCTTATCTTCTTCTTTTTCTCTTTTCCCTCAGTTCAGTATGTCTGACTAGCTTTTGATGTTTGCCTATTCATTTCATGCTCAGTGGTCCAATTCAATTTTTGTTGATGTGACCTTAGTGATCTGCACTTCTTGAATCAGCTTAGTCAAGCCTGGGATTTGCATTATTGATTTAGCAATGACTACTAGATCCATGTAGTAGAAGTTCGAAACTAATGAATGCGCATACCTGTATGATGATAAGCATGACTTGTGTGTTGAGTACCATGCATCTGTTAGCTTCTGAAAATTAACATTGCGCTTTGCAATTTAAGCATGGGCAATGACTACTAGATCCATGTAGTAGAAGTTAGAAACTAATGAATGCATATACCTGTATGATGATAAGCATGACTTGTGTGTTGAGTACCATGCATCTGTTAGCTTCTGAAAATTAACATTGCACTCTGCAATTTAAGCAGGGGCATATGGGTGTTTTAGTTATTCATGTTTGCCCGAAAAGTATTCATTAGCTGTTTTTGTATTCATTTGGATGCATTTTCATTTTTCAGTGGCATATTGATCTTTTATTGTGATTTTAATGGAGTATCTTAAGTAAATTAATCATATTGTTTATTGAAATGTTCTGGAATGTTATTGAGCTGTGCCGTTTCGATCACAGGGCAGAATATTGAAGCATTCAGGTGACTTGGCTGCTGCTGCTGCTTTGGCAGATGAGGCTAGGTCCATGGATCTTGCAGATCGCTTCATAAACAGTGAATGTGTTAAGCGCATGCTTCAGGCTGATCAGGTATCTATTATTGTTTAGAAACTGATTTTTTTCGGGTTCTTTACTATGCTTCAGTTATATTATATGATTTAACATTGAACTTTTGGTACTAAATATAATCTTATGTTTCATTAAACATTTCTTATTTCTCTTTTGTTATTTCCATTTTGTAAAATAATGTCGGTGCGAAACATTATTTTTGTTTTGAAGGTTGGACTAGCAGAGACGACAGCTGTGTTGTTCACGAAGGATGGGGACCAACACAACAACCTGCATGACATGCAGTGCATGTGGTGTGCCCTTGTTACTTTCCTGGCTACTGAATAATTATGTACAAATGGCTATTGTTATTCTCCATGCTAATTTTGTTGGCTTATCTGAGAAGGTATGAGCTTGCTTCTGGTGAAAGTTACTTTCGACAAGGTGATCTGGGGCGGGCTTTGAAAAAATTCTTGGCTGTTGAGAAGCACTATGCAGATATGACTGAAGATCAGTTCGACTTCCATTCTTATTGTTTACGGAAAATGACTCTGCGTGCCTATGTGGAAATGCTGAGATTTCAAGATAGGTTGCATTCACATTCATACTTTCATAAAGCAGCGGCTGGAGCTGTCAGGTGAAGTCCATTATTTGGTTTGGTTATGGGAATGCTTATTTAAATGAGTTTTTACACATTCTTAATATGGAATATTAATTTGTACTTGGTTTCAATGTTTGTTCTTGGTATTTGTTATCCAGATCTTGTTACTGGTAGTTATTACATAGTTCACAGCTCAGCTTTATATTTATTGCTTGATCTTGAATTAATAATGCAGTTCAGAGTTAACATCGCTTTGGTTAGGCTGGTATTTTGATATGTTTGCAGATATTGGTTGGAGTAGAGAATATTTTGTTTTGACTACAGTAGATAATTCATTTTGCTAGTATGTTTTTTTTTCCTGTTGGAGTGCAGAATTTTTCATTGCTAGGTAAAAGCTGGGATCAAACCCCTGACCTCAATGTTGATGATGCCCATTGTGGACGAGCCACCAGAACACTTGTCAGAATCACCACCCAAGTTATCCTAAGGAGGAACACAAGACTGCTGTAAGCATATGATAATTTTGGATGACTTTGACAATGCGAAGGCAATGGTTGTATGTTAGAGACATGACTAGGGTTCTGGTTAGAAACTCAAAAGGTGTTTGTAATTGGATTTACGTGCCGCAATACTTGTTGCCACATGGCATAATGATAATCACACTTAAATGGTGCGAGATTAAAAGTCTTAACTTAATGGTATATGATCATTTAAACCCCGTTCTGGTGTTTGAAGGTCGATCAGGAGTCATTGTCCATATTTTTATCGTAATAAGAGTTAGTTTTCTTTTGGTTTAAGTAATTATTATTAATTTTGATTGTTACTTGAAGAAATCCTTCCAAAAGATACATAACCATGGGTCAAAAATTCGGAAAACTGGTACGTATGGTCCAGCTCCAAAACTGATACGTACTTGACGATACGTATCGGTTCCGGACAATATATTGGTATCTATCGTACGGTATTTTAATATTCTGTATGGGAGGTACCGGTATATTACCTTGGATGTACCGTACCAGTGACCTCCAAAACCGAGACGTATTGTCTGAAACGTATTGGTTCCGGACGATATTTTGACCCATGTACATAACTCATATTCTAGCTGCTGTGTAATTGCGTTGCACCATTAGTTCAATGGTCTTCATAGCCTGGTGAGGCTTAGGGATTCCAGTGAGCATCGATGGTTTACGTAGTGAGGAAACAAGGGAGATGGGAGAGTGTCTCTTATCCAGCCTCCTTCCCTTTTTTCCTTGTATTGGTTTTCTCTCTTTGCTAGGCTTTAGAGGAGGAGGGGGTGATGCAGGATGGAAAGGCGCTAACCCTAACGTAACGCAAATCCCGCACGTTAGGGTTAGGGTTTTGATCTCTGAGATAAAATAAAAATAAAAATAGAAAAATAAGAAGAAGATATGAAAAATCACTGGAATTTCGCTAGCGAAAATATTGGCCTTACACCAAACCCTAAACTTGGGGAAGATGAAAATTCTCAACGAACTCTCAAAGATAGCACAAAGCAATCAAATTTCAATATTCATCATTAATTGTTTTCTCAAAAGAGATTACAATGTATTTATAAAACAAGAAAAACCTAAGACTACTATTGAAAATAAAACTTATAAAATAACCATTTAAATTTTCTAATCTAACGGTCATAATTAATTTCACCATTAATCCCGTTTTTTTATTATGCGACTACTTTTACTAGGGGATTGGTTTAGGCACATATATGATGTGTTGGCTTGTCATCTTGGGAATATATTGATGCAGTCTAGCTTTACTAGGGGAAAAACATGTGCAAAATTATTGAGAAAGAAAAAGAGAGTGGAATAGAGAAAGAGAGGGTGTAATGTGACTCCCTCATGTGGTGGGATTTTTAATCTGAATCTCTATGATAGAGGATGGAGAAGATAAAATCACAACAAAAGATAAACACTGAACATCATTGGCATCATCCTGACCTCGTTAACTAGTGTGCTTGGGGTCAACATTGCAAGTCTTATTTCTTGTTTGATTACTATTCAGAGAAAAAGAGACAATTCATCTTTGACAAAAATTTCTACTATTAAATTGTATCCATAGTCTTTATTAATGGTTCTAAAATTTATGATGACGTGATAAGAGTGTTACGAATTTGCTTGAAATTTTTTACCTCCCCACTACATGGACCGATATTAAGAGCAATGAGTAGGACAATGCATCACAGACTATGACTTTTAGTAGTAAGGTAATGATTCAAAGAGGTTCTTCTTTTAGATTATCTACATAAGAAGGTTAGGATGAAGAGGTAGAAAGTGAAGAAGTTGAAATGGAAGTCGACATGGAAAGTCCAATTATTCTTTCATACCAAGTGCACATCAGGTGGAAAATTATGTATGAATATTATTGGTGGTGGAAATGAAAAAAAAACTATCATGTCACAAAAGATGGTGGATATGTTGAAATTAAAGCATGAAAATGATGGACACTCCTACAAAGTTAAATGTTTTAATAAAGGAGGTGTGCTTCTTGTCATTACGCACGTATTAACAAAGTTAGAGTGCGTGAATAAACCAGCAAGGGTAAATTTTGAATTTTTTTGCAAAGTCAGGAAAAAATTTAGAAAAATAAAAAATTAGAGAAAATATATTTCAAGCAACTTTTTCTGTAAGTCACAATTTATTTGTGATCTGGTCATTTGATGAATAATTTGCAATTATAACACCAGTTTTTCAAAAAGTCAGAGACTTTTGTCACCATGACTACATGTAAGTCTAATTTACTGATGGGTAAAATTCTATGGATGTGGTGTGACTTGATTGTTATAAAAGCATGTTGCTGGTTGGGCTAACATTGAGGGGAGAAGAATATGTTAAACCTTTTTACAAAGATGATGTGATAGTTGGATTTCTGTCAATTAGAGAAATGCTAAAATCGAATCTTGTTGTAGAAAGGTGGGGTAGTTTTTGTAGCAGTAGTGAAGGATAACACCAATTCTGCAGTACAGACAAAGTTCATCACCAAATTTTGAAGGTACTGAAGGAGGAAAACAAGATCTGAGAAGCCATAGGCATCAAATCTAAGATGACCGAAAATGGAGCTCATCATGGTTACCTAGTTCGGTGGAAATGCCAATCCGCAAGGGAGAGCGCATGGATCACGAAATTGGAAGAGCAAAAGCTAGACGAATAGTTTTGAGAAATGTTTTCGAGAGATGCACTTGATGAAGTCGAGCCTTTTCCCAATATGGGGAGGAGTTTTAGTTTGTGCGCTTGAAACTTGTAATTGAATTGTAAATCGCTGTGTGTAGCTTTTTATATTATTTTAAAGTATGTAGAATAACATGAAAGTTGATTTATAGGAAAATTATTTTGATTGGCCATCTAGTTCCACACATTCATATTTATGTAGTTATTTCGATAAATTAAATGCAACTGCTTAACATTATGTCACAATAAGAGATCATTTGAGTGCACTCATGAGCCATGGATTCTTCATTTAGAGTCTTTTTTCCCCGGGCAATTCTATTCAGGGCTAAACTTTGTTACTCCACAATGTTCATGCCGTTTCTATGTATTTCCTAAGTTTTTATTGGTCTTCCTTTTCTCCTCATATTTCTATCATTTCAATCGTTTTTACACGAGCTGTTTAGGTTCCTGTTGGATGTGCCCAAACCATCTTAGGCGACCTTTAATTTTCTTTTTTATTGGGGCTACTCAAACTCTTCCTCTTATCAACTTGTTTCTGAATTTTGTCCTTACTTAGTACTCCTTGCATCCACCCCATCATACACATTTCACTCACATGAACTTCGTATAGTCGCCTCTTCAGAGTCCAATACTATGTACTATAGAGGAATGCAAATCTTGTTGTGGTTTGTGAAATTTTCCCTTCAATCAATGTAGCACTAGTTGATCACACAACCAAGGTAACAATCTTGGTATTGGGTATCGGTCCTTGGAGGACCGATACGAATCGCCCGATACGTGTCGGCCGAGACCGATACGTATCCCTTTAAAAAAAAAACAAAAAATACAGGTATCGGCCGATACTTGATACGTATCGGCCGATACCGAGTTGGATACTCGATACGTATCGGCGCCGATACGTATCGGTATCGGCCAATATTTGATACCTTGGACACAACACACAACTTGCTTCTCTTCACGTCACCCTCCATGCGTTGATCCTATTTGAGATGTCTTGTTCAACCATTCTTTCAGGTTGTATAATAGCACCCAAATACTGCAGTCTATGACATTATCACACTAAATGGCTTTCTATTTTTTAACCAAATCATCCTTCATGCTCTCTTGTTTGCTAAACTTGCACCCCCTGACAGGGTTTTTTGTTTGATTTAAGTGACTGATAAATTTTTGAATAACTCAAATTCAAATCTCTCTTCCCAAAGGACTAAATGATGGGAGTAAGGTGTTTTTTGGGGTTAATAAGATCCCAAATCAAAGTTTGCCTTAATTTATTAGAGGAGAAAAGAGGATTTTTGATTTATGCAAATAGGTATAAATCTCATTTTTTTCCGGTGATTTTCTTGTTCTTTAATTATGTCATGCACGTAAAGTTTTTACATGTCATGCACAAAACTTACTCTTACGTAAGAAGAAGATAGAAAATGTAAAAAATTGAGTAAACCATAGCACTCATTTCACTCGTACTAGTGTTTTTATTGCAAGCTTCTCATTTTAGAAAGATTTGTGAGTGAATTTGGTCATAATCTATGTTAGAATTGTATGATTCTCGATTTGAATTGTAGGATTCCAATTTAACGGTATAGAAAACTACCCATATTTTTCTATATAATTTTCTGCCTGAATCGTACTATGAGTCATTAAATTAGAAGATTAACTTGTTATTTAGTTTTTAATTTGTATATTTTAAATATTTTGTTTAAGAAGCTCCTATAAGATTGATTATATTAGTTGCAAGGATAACTTTCATATCAAAATCCATAAATTATTAACTTTTAATAGTTTATAATTGTTCAAGAAGCTCCCTCACGCTGCTTCGCAACTGTCACATGTGTATGCATACCTGCTGCTCGGTTCTCAAGGTTGTCTCGGCCGAATGGCCGTATAAAAAAAATAAAAAATTATGCTTCCAGGATGGTTGACAGGAGTTTCATGGTGATTTGATTTGTGAAGATTTTGAAAATCTTAGGCTTTTAGGCAAATTTTTTAAGATTTTCGTAGTTTTCAGGCATATCCATCCATGTTCATGGCTAGTTTCTTTTGTTGCCTTCTCATTTGTTTTTATAAATTTAGAGATATTCATGTTAAGTATGTAAGGAATTTCTTTCATTGAACAACACACAAGTGGGAAAAGGAAAAATTGTATAATTTTAGGGTTCTTGTTAATTATATTATTCATTAATCATAATTAATGACACATCAGTTCATCATCATGTTCAATTAATGATGATTATGCTTTAAATTATTGTTTTGCACACTGGCTGGTGTCATTTTGATTATTCTGGAAACTATGGTCCAACGTATATGTGTCCATTTACTGTAAACTTGCTTAGTTTTGTGACTTATGTGTATGTGACGCAGGACGGTACCCTAAACTACGTGAATGATATGATTGATTTTGCCGAAATTAAATTAGAATTAAATTAAGCAATAAAATTTACAAAATATAATGAATACCTCAAGTTTTCGTAGTATTCCATGGGGAGGATCAGGTAGGGTTCAGTCCAGGCGCTAGATCCGTTAGGTTAGAGCGCAGATCGATCCTAGAGATAGAACTCTAAGTTTTTCCAGATTAGGGCGCTCACAATTCAATGATGGGATCACTGATTTTCTCTGAATATTTGGTGCGGAAGGGTTTAATAATTCTGCTGGGATCTACGGTTGTTGAATCGGGTCTATTCAATGGCTTAGGATAAAACTAGGGTTTTAGGATTTCAAAAGGGATGGTGATCGATTTAGGATTGTAAGGATTAACACACAAGCAGAGAAGATGAAGATAGATAGAATTGCGGGTTTCACACCCTTGGCTTCGCACCAAACCCTTCTCGAGAAGAAGAATCACTCTTCGTAGAGGCTCATCTCAAGCACACAAGCAAAAACTCTTTTCATTAATAATCAATAACTAATTACATTGTTCAACTTAAGGACCTTATATAGGAGTCATTTCAATAAAAGCAAACCCTAAAACAATTAATAAATAAAAGACAAATAAACCCTCAAAACAGAAGTTCGAACTTAGACTTCAAAATTAACTAAACATCCCGACGCGATTTCGATCGATCGAAAGTGAAAATCGATCAATCGAAAATTTTACATATAAAATATCGCCGTCGACATTCGATCGATCGAAATTTTTGATCGCTCGAATAGTCCATTCGATCGGTCGAAATTTCACTCCAGAACTATATAACTCTGTCTTTCGCCAATTTTCACCTCATTCGCCTATTTCTGATTTCCATTCCGCTTCTTCCGACGTCGGTATACACGAAATAGTCCATATCCAATGTCTACGACGTCGGCGTCCCCGTTAGTATGAAAATGTTGAAATTAGTTGTTACTTGTTAATTTTTTTATAGAAATGAATGAAAATGGATGTTTATTTCATTTTTATAATTTTGAAGTTTTTAATAATTGTTCAATGATTTTAAAAAAATAAAATCAGATTGAATCTTTCAATTTACAATCTAGGTTTCTATTCAATATTAGCCCATATTATTCACAATCTGATTCGCGAGTTGAGGATATTGGACTAGGGTATTTGTGGAGTATTTAGACCTTGAGATGGGTCAGGGATTGACAAATTTGAAAATTTGGTGTAAAGTTTTTTTTTTGTTAATTAATTAATTTATGTTTTTTTTTCAATTATAACATGTACGTTTATGTTTTACGTTATGTGTAAAACTCATCCTTGCTTAGGTTTTATATATATATATATATATATATATATATATATATATATATAATATAAAAAAATATATTTATATATATACCCTTATCCGTGCATAAATTAAAAGGGTAGAAGTTATAGTAAATGGGAAAAATTAAGAACTCAGGGGAATTATTATTATTATTATTATTTTGATCCCCTTTTCAAGTTATTTTGGTAGACGGTGGTTTTTGTTTATGTTTTCTTCATTAACGAGGGGTGTTGTCTTGAGAAAATATACAAATATTTAATGATGTGAAAATTGTAATTGGATCGTAAATTGCAATGGGGTATAGCTTAATTTCTTTTTCAAATTTTAAAATATTTAAAGATTATACAAATATTGTATTAGGAGAACATATTGATTAGCCATCTCTATCCATATACATCCATTATTTAAATTCCACTGCTTACCTTTTTCTCATGATAAGTGATCAAGTTAATTCATCCATTAGTCATGGATCGTTGAGCTAGATGACTAATAAGTTTGGGAAGAGCTCAAAATTAATTCTCTCTCTTCAAAGGGCATAAATGACTTCGGAAAGTGTTAATTATGAAAAACTCCGTCATTTTATGCAAGTGCTCCATTTTTTATTTTATTTTGTTCTCATTTTTTCTGTCATATATTACTGATGTCTCTGATACCTATGGCACTTTTACTGCATGCCTAAGTCATTTGATTGAAATGAAACATTTTTTGATGATGTGGTTGAACTGTTTCCCCTTTTCCATTTTTTTCTCTGCAGCCTAGTTATACATGTCACACAGGCGTGATACGTACTGGTATTGGGGCTGGTTGTATATCCCAATGCCAAGTATACATCCCTGTTGCATACTGTTTGCATGTGTTTTTGGTTTTCAGATTTCGCTGCAGTACATCATTATATAAACTTTTTTGGGCTTTTACTTGTATTGGTTTTCATTTCTATATGGATTTTGGAGTTGCAGATGCTATTTAAAGTTATATGATTCGCCTCCAAAATCAACAACTGAAGAAGATGATGAAATGTCAAAATTGCCTCCTTCCCAAAGGAAGAAACTGAGACAAAAACAGAGGAAGGCAGAGGCTCGCGCAAAAAAAGTATAATATTGGTTCTCCCTTCTGAACCAATATAACAATTCTCTCTCTGTTGTTTTTTTGGTGTCGAGATTATCTGAATGGCTTGTGTAATAACCTATAATATTGTTCATTCTCGTAGGAGGCTGAAGAAAAAAATGAGGAGGAATCAAGTACTGCTGGTGTATCTAAAACCGGAAAGCGGCAACATGCCAAACCAATTGACCAGGATCCTCTTGGAGAGAAGTTGCTGCAGGTGAATTCTATATCTTTACTTCTCCTTTTTCTTGAATTGCATATTTTTTTATTTTAAATTATCGGTAATTCTAATATGGCAAGGTGATAAGAGAGAACACCCGAGCCCAATCCTATGCATTGATGGAACCCCAAGAGCAAGCAAGAAGGCAGTCATTCGAAAGATCCTCCCAGACATCTAACAAACTTCTCTCTTCATCACACATCACCTCTTTGTCTATGTGGACCCAGCTTAGAATCCAATTTGGAGATCGGGCACCTTTTGGAAAACTTTCTTTCTAACCAACCATTCCACTAGATCGCAAACTAGGAAGCCATCCAGAGGGCTCACTTGAATTGCATAATTGTTACGGCTATGGGGAGTTTTTATGCTTATTATGTAAAGCTGTTGCTAGGATTTGGGAATAGATAAAATTCGTCCATTTGATGTTGTTATATATAATATATTAATGCAGGTCGAAGATCCATTACTGGAAGGTACGAAGTACTTGAAGCTGCTTCAAAAGAATTCGTCGAAATCTTTGGAGACACATTTGTTTTCTTTTGAACTGAACATGAGAAAGCAGAGGATTTTACTTGCATTTCAGGTAGTTTCTGCATTCAAGGTTGAAATCTTTTCGGTCAATTTGGCTTAGTATCAAAACTTAATTAGTAGGTGGGCATTTTATCAATTTCTCAGGAAGATGAGTTCATGTTTGGGTCAACTACTTTGATGGTTTTGCCTGATTTACTAAAAACGTTTTTATTTTCATTTTCTGGAGATTTTAACTTTACACACTGGAATGAAGCCGAGTATGGCACTTCCAGTGTTTGTTACTATCAGTGTGTTAGTATATGTGTATTGTTGTATTTGGTGTGCGTTTAGCGTCTTTGGGTGTGTAGATGTAATTTTACCATCTTAATATATATGCTAGTAAGGGCACTTTCTCACTAAGGCCTTGTTTGATTGCATGTATTGCCCAAATGTGTTTTCAAGCCAAAACGCTTTTAGGGTAGGGCTGTGCAAAAAACCGACCGAATCGACGAAATCGACCGAAATTTCGGTTCGGTTTCGGTTTTGGGACATATCGGTTTTGTTTCGGTTTCGGTTTCAAAAAATAGAAACTGATAGTTATCGGTTCGGTTTCGGTTTTAATCTTAAAAAACCGAACCGATAGTGGTGTATATATGGATTATAGTATGTCTATGTTTGAGTTTGATGGTGCGTGAGACTTATTGTAGAAAGCCAACTGTTGCTGCTTTAGTGTGTTAATCACCAAAGTCTTAAAATCAGTTGAATCATAGGAGTTTGCAAAAACAGTTTGTATAAATCGGTTCAGTTTGTATAAATTTTGAAAACTCTAAGCTGAAACCGAAAAAATCGATTCGATTCGGTTAAATGCTACAAATAAAGAAAAGTAAAAAAATGAGGTTTAGAAACCGTAAACCGGCCGAACCGACTGAACTGATAGTTATCGGTTCGGTTTCGGTTTCATAAAATAGAAACCGATAGTTATCGGTTTGGTTTCGGTTTTGCATGAAAACCGACCCGATAACACCCCTATTTTAGGGTGTATTTGAACTACACGTTTCGACCATATTTGTTGAACCGCATATGCCATCATATGTGGTTCAAGTGTTGTATCACACATGCGATTCACAAAATCGCATATGTGATCGCTCATTTTTTTTTATTCAAAAAATCCAAAAAAATCGTTAAAATCACAAAAAAATTCTGAAAAATACGAGAAATTTAGGAAAACTATAGGAAGGTCTTGGAATTAAAAAACACACATCGTAGTCTCCATAATTTAGAAAAGCATCCCATAAAAGTAATAAAGTTTCATTTTATCAAGAGAATTGGCAAACAACTTTATGGAAAAAAATACGAGAAACCATCCAAAGGAGCATGGGCATGTACTATTATATGCATCCAAATTCCTAAAATATTAAAAGTTTTCTCAAAGGGCCCAATATTTGGAAATCTTCATTTTAGGTCAAATCAACATGAAACCCTTGCCAAACATCCTGGAAATAAATTACTACAGAATTATGAGTTAAGACCTATTAACTTGAAACTGAAATGTTTCAGTCTACACGTTACCAGTAACCATACCAAAAACCTATATATTGGCAATACTTATCGGTGTCCTTTCTTTCAAAACTAAATTAGGGTATAGGGAGTAGTTTTTGACAACCCCATGAATTTTCTCATGGCAATGTTTATGCCAAAGGAGCCACTAGAGATCCCTATATATTGTTTTTCTCGCAAAATAGTGACTTCTACATATATATATATATATATATATATATATATGTGTGTGTGTGTAATTAACATTTTTTTGGGTGGCTTACCCTTTCCATCATCTCACAATCATAAAAGACTGGCATCATCAATGTTGTGCTTGTTTTGGGAAAATGGAGATTTGATCCTTTAGAACTTAGAAATCTCATTGAGAAATCATCCTGTGTAAAAAATGTTATAACTCTAATTTTTGTAATGTGTACAATTTTGTTGCTATTGTTGTTTAACATACAAATTAGCATGGCATTTTACCGACACCTTTTTCTAGTTCCAATCCATACATTCACAATCAAAGTATGAGTCCCACCTTGGATTTTCTTTGTGGGGGTATAACCTGCAAAAAGTGTAGGGTTAAAACATAATTAACCCTTGAATAATCTGTGCCCTTATGCAATTATCAAATTCATTAATCTCCCAGATAGCCCACTGATTTCAGCAGAATGAAGTTTGACCTACTCCAGATAAAATAGAGATGAGGGAGAGGATCTACTTCCAAAAAAATGGTATGAACCCCAAAACACGACAAATCAATCCTAGCCTTGGACCACCATGGATCATTACCTGTGCCACATTATCACCACTTTTCTGGCATTATTAGTTGCTTGGGACTCAATGGACATTGATCGTGTGCTAATTTTTTGTTGCTCCTTATGGGGCTATATAAGTATCAAGTTTGGCATCTTCGAGACAAAAAGCCCTTACCATTTTCATTTCTACCCTTATACAAGAGGCACCTGATTTCAATTTTCCCAACTAATTTGCTTAGTCTGTGGGCTATAGAAAATTGGTTGGAATTTTTCCCATTAGTTGTGGTTCTCACTCTTTTTTTATCCATGAGATGAAGGGTGAGAACCACAACTAATAGACAATATTCCATCTAACCCTCCATTTAAATTTCAATTGTCCTCTCTTGATTGGTCGGATGGCTGACAGTTTATGTGAAATTTTTAGCTTACTAGATTGAAAGAGCACTTATTAAAAGTTTCCATTTAATTCATTATACCACATTACGATGAGAGTATGAGCTTTGTTATTATGATTGGTCGCATCTGATTGATCTTCATCTGGTGGTTTCTTCTTCAACATTTAAATATATTTTATGTGCACCATATTTCTTGTAGTATGGTCTATGTTCTTATATTCTGTTTCTCCAATCAAATGGTTGTTATTGCAGAGTATGTTCTTATATTATGGTCCATTATATTCTGTTGTTCCATTCAAATGGTTATTGCAGAGTATGTTCAACTTCTTGATTGTATTCATCTTGAATAGTTAGTCAATCCTAACATGTGAGTGGAAGTGTAATTCATCTTATTTCTATGTGAAATGTAAGTGCACTAAAGGATTACCATAATTTTTCAGGCTGTAAAGCAGCTGCTTAAACTGGATGCTGATAACCCCGATTCTCATCGCTGCTTGGTATGTCCTCTCAAGTAACAATGTTGTTGTTTTGGTATTTTTTTCATTTTTTTTCTGTACTTGTACGCAATGAGCTGTATAGTCTGAAGAAATGTCCTTTTCATGTGTCTCTGTAAAATGGGCCCGACTCTCCTGACCGTCATTTAAACATCATTTTGGTGTTTAACTGATCTTACACCATCAATAGTTTAAGATGTAGATGATCTGTACCGTCAAAGTGATAGATCATATATTGAAGTGCACCATGCCCAAAAATGGTGTTTTGAGGAGATTTAAACCATCTGATCTGTGGACTTTAATATCACCATTATTTTCATCAATCAGATGGCTTACATCCCACTTGTAGGCATGTTTCTTTGGGCTGAAACATGTTCCCATGATAGACTGACACTTGGGTGATTTAGATTGATCACAGATTTTCATCACATGGCATAATGATGATCACACTTCAATTGCGTGAGATTAAAGTCCAACTTTAATGGTATAAGATCATTTAAGCACCATTGTGGTGTTTAAATGTCAGTCAGGAGCCATTATCCCTTGTAAAATGTATATGCAATGGCCATTTTCCTATATGACTAACTTCTTTTGGTTAGATAAGAGTTGCTATGACATTTTTCTTTGCCAATCCACTCTTGTGTAAGTGGGAAAATAAATGTGTTTGATGTGACATCCTTATTGAGTATCTTGATCGGCAGCCTATTATAAAAGCTTATGGCCTTTAACAATTGCTTTCCTATGAAAAATTGCATGTTAAGGAGATGTTACTAATGTAATTATTTCAGTAAATATTTGGTACGATTAACTTGATCGACACAGTCAATTGTTTTCAAGTTTCTACCATGTCATCAGATGGAGGTTGTGGACCATCCTCTTATTTAGCTATTAATCTAGTTGCCCTTATGTTATATTGTTTCTTCTCTCTAGTTGCTAAAATACTACTTGGGTAAGGAAAAACAAATGTGTAAAATGTATTGTTTTACTTCATTTGTTGCACAAAGCAAGAAAGTGGGAGATGAAGCAAAAGCAGATTCACGTGCAGGAGCAGGGAAGGGACTGTTCCAAAAGAATTTATGACGCATAACAGCGACCCTAAAACTCGTGAATGATGATGCGATGAAGAGTTGCCGAAATTAAACAAATTGATTTAAACATAATCACAAAAATTATCATGATACCTGAGGGTTCATATCGTGCGAGATCTAGCTAGGGTCCAGTCTAATGTGTGAATCCCATTAGTTCTACAGTAGGGCCGATCCTAGAGATAGAACTCTAGCCTTCCAGATTAGGGCGTTCGTTCGTTGATCGATGGTGGAGTCACGAAACCTTACTAGTGCCGGTTGATCTAAAAAGATCCAACGGCTCTGATGAATACTAGGGTTTTAGGGTTTTCAGAATAATTAGGTAAATTAGGCAAAAAGGATTGGGAAGAAGACAAAGATAGAGAAATAGAGATGGAAAAATAAAGACATGTGAGCATTACACCTTTGGCCTCACTCCAAACCCTCTCGGAAAAGAAGGATCATTCTCCTTGCAAGCTTTTCTCAAGCCCTAAGCAAAAACTCTTTTTATTAATCATCAATCAATAATAATAAATGTATTTACAAAGGCCTTATATAGGCAGCCAAACCTTAATTCGAAATAAAAGAATCCTAAAATAATAAAATACTAAAAATGACAAGTTTTGCCAAGAAAAACTAAATTCCGTCGCTAGGCGGACGTGTTTCACGGATGTCCGTCGCTTATAGAGACCAGAGAAGCCACGTTTCACGGGCGTCCGTCCCTTTGAAACAGATAGTTGCGTTTTCACAGACGTCCGTCCTAAATCCACGGACGCCCGTTGCTTATAGAATTCACAAAACAGAAGGCTTCCATTTTACGAGCGTTCGTCCTGTAGGTCATGGACGCCCGCCGTATATCGACGACTTTAGGCCCTCTTCGAAGCTGTGACACTTTGGTTTTGGTTCCCTCCCCGTTTCCTTCGGCGCCGGTATACGTGATATGGCCCAAATCCAACGTCCATTATGTCTGCGTCCCCGTCAATTCCCTCGGACCAAAAGGGCTTCATCACTGATGAAGTGTGGTCGTGGTAGCGATCGAGCATGTCGGGGTCTAATCGACAAACTTCGTCCCCACTGATCCAAGTGTTTTCTGAATCCGGCTTACCCATTCACTTAACAAAGTACTTCTAAAACTTGCCGCCATGGGTGGATACCACAAGATCATCTAATATCCCCTCAATCATCTCTTTTCTCCGTCTGCTTGGGGAAGGAAGGGGTATCGATTGTAAGGTTGGGTTGGGGTCGGAGATATGAGAGGTCTGGAATGGATTTTCAGGAGGTGGGGTTGAACCCAGATACGAGTTTTTCCACATTGAACGTTGAACTAACTCCTGTACCTGGAGGAAGCTCAAGCGCATATGCATTAGGACCACTCCTAGCTACAATTCTAAAAGGTCCAGTGCCTCGGGATTGGAGCTTCTTTGCGATTTTTGATGGGAACCGTTCAGGCCTAATCCGAACCATCACTTGATCACCGACCTGAAATTCTTTGAAACACTTGTGAAAAGCTGCTGATAATTTATATTGATCATTGCTTGAATTAATCTTGTCTAATTTTGGCATGCAAACTATGAATGTGCTGTGCAAATGTATATGCGGACTCAGAATGTGATGCAGACATGGAGATCAGATCTAAAGGTGTCCTAGGCCTAGGATCATGTACAACTTCAAAGGGACTCATGCCTATGGACCTATTGACTTAATTGTTGTGGGCAAACTCGGCTATGGATAAGACGAAATCTCAGGTCCTAACATGATCACTGACGAGACTATGAAGGAGATTCCCTAAATTCCTATTGGTGACCTTAGTTTGGCCATCTGTTTGAGGATGATAGGCCGACAAGAATTGTAGCATGGTGCCCAGTGTTATTAAAAAATCGCTTGGCGGCGCCCCGACGGGCGCCTCAAGATCCGGACGGCCGCTATATATATATATATATATATATATATATATATATATATATATATATATATATATATATATTAGTGCCACTTGCCAGAATAGGAGGAAGAAAAAAAAGAAAAGAAGAACAAAAACAGAGTTGTGCTCACTGCTCAGTTGCTGGAAAAAAAAGTGTTGTGCAAGATCATAAAAAATCGAGGAAGAAGAAGAAAAACAGAGGAAGAAGAAAAGAGCTAAGGAAAAAGAAGAAAAACAGAGGAGATAAAAAAAATTGGGGACTGGGGCGGCCTGGGCGGGCGCTCGAAATCTTGTCCACCCTGGAGTCCACCTAGGCCTAAATCGGGGAGCCCGGGGGCCCGAACTGTCGGGGGGCCGCCCCGGGCGATTTTCAGAACAGTGATGGTGTCCATCATGTGTGTAAGGGTCTTTCAAAAATAGCTAGTAAATTTGACGTCCCTATCTGACACGATGGTCTTAGGCAACCCATGAAGACGCACTACTTCCCCGAAAAACAATTTTGCAATATGAGATGCATCGGGGGTTTTGGAATACGGTATAAAGTGGGCCACTTTGGAGAATCGGTTCACTACAAAACAAATGGAGTCATGTTTCCTCGAAGTCTTTGGGAGTTCGAGCACGAAATTCATTGAGATGTTTTGCCATGGTGTGTTTGGCACGGGTAAAGGGGTGTATAAGCCAGTATTTTGCTTATTTTGTTTGGACACTTGGCAAGTACAACATTATTATACAACTTGGGCGATATCTCTCATCAGGCTTGGCCAAAAGAACCAATCCTTGTTACACTTGAAATGTCCGGCTATCCCTCCGGCATATACTCTCAAATGAGGAACTCACGCGATGATGTGCGAGGGATGCAAAAGTGAGTACCTTTGAACAAAGACCCATCTTGGAGGGTATACGTGGAGTGTGTGCTGGTTGGATTGCTAAGGAGGGCGTTGTATTTCATCTCGAAATTCGGGCACTCGGGATACTTTTACCTCAACCATTCGAATCCGTCGACCTCGGTGTTCATGGTTTGCAAAGTCGCCACCTGGCGACTAAGCACATCTGCAGTTTTGTTTTCAACATCGGCTTTGTGCTTCAGCATGAAGGTGAACCCTTGGAGGTATTCAATCCATTTCGCGTGCCTCGAATTTAGCTTCTTTTAAGAGGCTAGGAAGCGCAAGGCTTAGTGGTCGGAGAATAACACAAACGCTTGCGGCCTAAGGTAATGTTTCCAATACCAATGATCGAATGACCGCATAGAACTCCTTATCATAGGTGGAGTACTTTTGCTTTGCCTCATTAAGCTTTTTGCTAAAGGAGGCCACTGGGTGGCCCTCTTGGCTAAGAACTCCTATACCTACACCCGATGCATCACAAACGACTTCAAAGGCTTCGGAAAAGTCCGACAAGCGCATGAGGGTGCACTATTCATTCTTTCCTTGATCTTGGTAAAGCCCTTCGTCGTGGCTTTGCTCCATCGAAAATCCTCCTTCATGCAATCAGTGATCGGGGCCATGATGGTACTAAAGCCTTTAATGAAGTGTCGATAAAAGGTCGCCAAGTCATGGAAGCTACAGACGTCGTTGATGTTCTTATGTTCGGGCCACTCTACAATAGCGTTAACCTTTCAGTGTCTGCAATCATTTCCTCGGCCGAGACAATGAATCCCAAGACAACAAATTGTTGCAGGAAGGTGCACTTCTTGAAATACACATACAACTTCTCGCCCCTCAAGGTTTCACAAACGAACCTAAGGTGGATCAAGTGTTGTTCCCTGTTGTGGCTATAAATCAGGATATCGTCAAAGTACACCACAAGGAACAGACCTGGAAATGGCCTCAACACTTGGGTCATGAACCTCATGAAAGTACTCGGGGCATTAGAAAGCTCGAAAGGCATGACCTGCCACTCATAAAGACCATCATTGGTCTTAAAGCGGTTTTCCATTCATCACTCGGGCGGATTTAAACTTGATGGTAGCCACTCTCAATGTCCTTCTTGGAAAAGATAGCGATCTCAACCATCATATCCAGCATATCGTCGAGCCTCGGTATAGGAAATCGATACTTGACCGTAATTTTGTTGATCGCCCGACTATCCATACACATTCGCTAAGTACCATCCTTCTTGGGTGTGAGTAGTGCGGGTACGACATAAGGGCTCAAGCTCTCTTGAATGAACCATTTCTGAAGGAGCTTATTAACTTGCCGCGTTAACTCGGCATTCTCAACCGGATTCAACTTGTAGTAGGGCATGTTTAGTACAGTGGATCCGAGAACTAAGTCTATAACGTGTTGAATGTCACGCATTGAGTTCATTCGGTAATTCTTCGGGGAAGACATCCGTAAATTCCTTCAAAATTGGCTCAACCTCCTTAGGGCATAAATTCCTTCAAAATTGACTCGAGAGCTCGCTTGACGGTGATGACAACGTACACTATGTTCTAATCCACAGATGCTCTTTCAAACTCTGAAGGGCTCACAATGTTGATGGTCTTAGATTGACCGCCCTTCTTCTCAACTTTGTTGGTCGATGGTGTTTAGGGAGGCAAGGGGTTTAATTTGATCTTTTTGCCCTTGTACATGAACGTGTAGACGTTAGATCGATCAAGAAGGGCCACGCCTATGTCGTAAAGCCACAACCTTCCGAAAAGAATATGACCCACATCCATCGGCACCACATCGCACCATAAGGTGTTCGAATACGAAGCTAACTGAATCGACACACGACACCTTTGAGACACAGGAATGAATGAAGAGTCGACCCATGCGACTTTATATGGTCTCATGTGGGCTTCTGAGTGTAAGCCCTAAGCGGTTTATGGTGTGAGTCGACGCCACATTGGTGCAACTCTCACTATCAAAGATGACCTTACAACTCTTGTCTCCACATTTGACAAAGGTGTGGAAGATGTTCTCCCTTTGCCAATCATCCTTATCATCCTGTTGAGGTTGTGCAAGGGCACACCTCACAACTAAAGCGCGACTACTGTCATCACCTTCCTCATCACTAGGTGTGGCGTCCAGCTCGAACACTTCTTCCTCAACTCCTACGCCATTCATCCTCTCCTCCCTCAAGCAAGAGATTCCTTTGGGGGTCTCTCTTAGGACATTGGTAGCGAAGTGTCCCAGCCCATGACACTTGTAGCACTTAATTTGAGAATCACCCTTCGAGGATTCTCCGACCACACTTTTTCTCTTGTCAAATCTCACATTGGTAGGAGTGGTTGTGTAGGTTTGGGAGGTGGGTTTCTAGCACAAAGTCATCTCTCTCCAAAGCGATGACCGCTGGTCTGTGGTTTGATTCGCCTCACCATCCTTGTTTTCAAATGCCGCTCAAGATCTTGCACTACAGCATAACACTCTTCAAGAGTCTGAACGGGGTGAGAGATTAGTTCCTTTTGCAACTTCATCCGCAATCCAATGCGGAATCTAGAGGGTGACCTGGGGATCCTCCGACACTTTGGCCCTCATTATAAACTCATCGAATTTGCCAATGTACTAGGACACGGGCATACTACCCTGGCGTAAGTTCTGCCTTTGATCAAGTAGGCGGGTGTAGTATGATAAAGGGACGTACTTCTCTGTAAGTCGTTCCTTCATGTCCTCCCAATGGGTGAGGGAGCACGACCCGCGTTTGCCCTCAAGCGCTCGACGTTGACCCAAAAGAGTTGAGCCTGCCCGGTGAGCTTCATTTTGGAAAGCCTAACACATCGTTGTCGCTCATTCCTTACCAACTCAAAGTGTTGATCCATATCGGAGGCCCAATCAAGGAAGACTTTAGGGTCCATCCTCCCATCATAGGTCGGAAACTCAACTCGAATGTTTCAGAGGAGTTGAATGTTCTTGAGGAGTTTTCCATCTGGGTCGTAATCATCCCTACGATTCTGATTCCGATCTTGATACCCACAACGTTCAAAGCGTGGACCATCACGCTCACAACGTTGATCATAGGGCTCATCAATCTCCTCTAACCGAGTGACTCGGTCATGCAGCCTACCATTAGAAGCCCCTAGGGTTGTCTGGGCTTGCTCTGTGGAAATCATCTGCTCATTGATTTTACCCAACTCAGCTCAGATGCCCCTAAGAGCATCGACAATTTCACTCGAGGCCGTGGTGATCACAAATTTCTACTACGAGTTCTGATATGACATGTAATATGGACCAACAATGGAATAAAATGCAACATAATTAAAATGACAAGCAAATGCCCTAGCCTAGAACCTATGTCTTTGATACCAAAACTGTCGCGGGACAACAACCCTAAAACTCGTGAATGATCGTGCGATGAAGAGTTGCCGAAATTAAACAGATTGATTTAAACATAATCGCAAAAATTATCATGATACCTTAGGTTCATAGATTTTCGATTAGTAGATCGCGCTACATCCAACTAGGGTCCAATCTGATGCGTGAATCCCGTTAGTTCTGTAGTAGGACCGATCCTAGAGTTAGAACTCTAGCCTTCCAGATTAGGGTGTCCACTCGTCGATTGATGGTGAAATCACGAGACCTTACTAGGACTGGTTGATCTAGAAGATCCAACGGCTCTGATGAATACTAGGGCTTTCGAAATAATTAGGCAAAAAGGATTGGGAAGAAGACATAAATAGAGAAATAGAGATAGAAAAATAAAGATATGTGGGCATCACACCATTGGCCTCTCCCAAAAAAGAAGAATCACTCTCCTTGCAAGCTCATCTCAAGCCCTAAGCAAAAGCTCTTTTTATTAACCATCAATCAATAATAATAAATGTGTTTACAAAGGTCTTTATTTAGGCAACCAAATCTTAATTCGAAATAAAGAATCCTAAAATAATAAAATACTAAAAATGACAAGTTTTACCAAGAAAAACTAAATTTCGTCGTTGGACGAACGTGTTTCACGGATGTCCATCACTTACGGAGTCTAGAGAAGCTGCGGTTCATGGTCATCCGTCCCTTTGAAAAAGTGAGCTGCGTTTTCACGGATGTCCGTCCTAAATCCACGGACGTCCGTCGCCTACAGAGTTCACAAAACAGAAGGCCTCCATTTTACGGATGTCCATCTTGTAGGTCACGGACGTCCGTCGTGTATCGATGACTTTAGGCCCTCTTTGAAGCTGTGGCACTTTGGTTTTGGTTCCCTCCTCATTTCCTCCAGCGCCGGTATATGCGATAAGACCCAAATCCAATTTCCATTATGTCGGTGTCCCCGTCAATTTAGGAAGTGGGATAACCTAGGAATATCTCTATAAACTATCATTATATAACCTAAAATGTGAACACATATTACATAAACAATAGAAAATTAATTTGATCATGCTATTTTGTATATAAAATAACAAAAGGTTGCATACAGCTGTCAAAATTGATTTTCTTAAAAGGGTATCTTAAATGAATAATGGGAGTGACAGTTTATGATATTAGCAAGTTAGGTTTGGGAGGGAGAGTGATGTAGCCTGCCATATCAGCGCATTTGCTAGTCCACAAATCAATGTTTTTAGGGGAAATGATTGGCCTTGATTTTAAAAGAAAATGCACATGGTTATGTTAAAAGATAAACGAAAGGTGATGTCTACTCTTTTCAACGTCCATGTCTCCTATTATACAAACATCTAGAGGAAGAGAGCAATTGAAATTTGACCCCCTCAATTAGAGATAAAAATGTCAACCCAAGTGCTTCATTTGGCAAAGTATGGAAAAGAGGCGGGTTGGCACCGCAAGGTAGGAAAATGCAAGAGGCGACCTAATGAAGACCCACAGCCCGCAACATTATTTTCTCAGTTAAATAGATAAAAACATACTTTAAGATCAGGTTTAGCGTGTAAAATCACAACTAAACTGTCCATGATTTACAGTATTAAGAGTGCAGTTTTTTTTGTGTTAAACACAGTTACAACTTAAAACCACAATATATATCTATATAAAGTTAATGTCCAAAACTGTACCATATCTCTGTATTATAGTGTATAATTCTATATGTATTCTGCCCAATTTCTTTCCTCTTGAAAATATTCTCAAATGAATTCTTAATAGCAAAAAAAATTTCACCCTAATCTCTGTTTCACGGGAACTTTTTCATATATATAAAAAGATAAATCTAATTTGATTCTAAGTAAACCTTTTTTTTTTTTAAAATAGGCTCTTACCTAAGTTAGAATCTGGGCAGTTAAATAAAATAAACTTCCAATTTTTTACTCCTTAAGTAAATTCCTACTAAACTTGTACTCCAAGTAAAACAGTTAAAAGTACAGTAACCTTTTTTCTGTAACTCTATTTCCTAAACTTGATGGTCAAAGAGAATCTTGCACACTAAAAAAAATTCAGATTTATTGTTCACGAGGATGTGAGTCTCGTGAATCCCTGCTCACGTGATCACTTAAGTGACCACGTGGTTCTCTCTTTGAGCTAGATTTGTGGCCCATTAGCTTTCACCGTTGGGGCCCACTGGATCTTTAATTAAATCTTTCTTTTAACCCTACTTTCTGGCTCCATAATCACTTGAATTCTGAACCAATTTCTGAGCTAATTCCAGCCACCTACCATGGCCGTTCATTCATTAGAACAGGCCCAAATCTTTCCTCATTCCTTGCACTGCGTCACAGCCAAATCAGTTAAATCAAGTGATTCCAATGTAGAAAGTTGTGAAGGGGAAGGCTTTATGAGCTTCCAAAAGGGGTTTACAATCAAGAATAATTAATCAATGATTGGCTAAAGTATTTGAGGAAGATATGAATCAAGAGAGTAAGGGGGTGTAGGGGTACCTAACCCTGTTTCTACCATATTTTTAAAAAGTGAAGACCAAGGTAGCAAGGGTACAACTATGCGGATTTTTATTTATTTATTTTGTTCCGTTGTTTACTAGTTTTAGTTCATATTTATTATGTAAAATATTGCCATATAAATATAGGGCAACCAATTAGGTTTATATTTTATGTAATTGTTAGGATGTCTAGGTAGAACTTTGTTCTGTTGTTTTAGTTTGTTTAGTGCAATAAATGCACCTAAGTAGTAGTTGAATTTTAAAGTTTGACTGTCGTCTTTTGACTAGTATAAACCTTAGGGCATTTCACGCTTTTGTAATGAACTTTGAATAATGTTAGAATTCCTTGTTGGTTCTACATTGATTCTCCGTTCTCTCTCTCTCTCTCTCTCTCTCTCTTTGGCCTATGAATCAGAGAGTGGAGCGGGTGTGTAAGAAAAGTTTGAAAGTGGGATCAGCATCTTGAATAAAAGATTTCAGCTTCTTAGGTTCTTTCTTATGCTAAAAGGGAGAGAGTTTAACATTTTCAAGAAAATTTTGTGGTCTGAGATGTTCAGGAAAGTTCCACATCATTCTTCTTGAAGTGTTTCCATCTGTGGTTCTTATGTGCTTGGTCTATCAAATTTCTTGATTTCGTACTATATAGCTATTTCTAGTATCGAGTTAATTTCCATGTTTATAGTGATTTAATTCCCCACATGGAAGTTATGACCTTGATTAAGGACATCAAACATATATTCTTTCTGTTACCATTTACACAATCTTCTGCTTTTATCTTTCTGGCACTGCAAGTATTGCTTAATTAGGCTTTTGTTGAAAATCTCGGTTTACCGATATGTACAGTTACCCTTAAAACGACTGCATATCGATGATTGACCTTTACATTGAGTTTAAGTTTGTTATAATTCCACTTATTTTAAATTTTAAATCATTCATTTCTTAATTTTTAAAATTTTTCTTAAGATTAGCGATTTTTATGCAATATACTATGGTTTTTCTTTTATTAACCAGAAAAAGTACACTATGGTTTTTAAACCCTCTTGCTAAAGTGAGCTTGAATGGAGAAATAGGAGAGCGAATTAAAGAGAATGAAATGGTAGATGCAAAAAATGTATGGCTTGGGTAGCTTAAAGGAGACAAAAAAGGTGAATAGTGATAGTAATTGCGTAGTGTAAACGCTATGCAGCTAGTTTCAAATTATTGTTAATAATTTTGATACTTTGAAACTATCGAATGATACAAAACTATAATTTGTTTGCATCGTCTGATAATTTGGACGATACAGGGGGCCAGTTGATACATATGAATGTATTGACCCATCCCCCTCCAAAACCTGTACATGTCAATATCAGCCGAGATTTTGAACCATGATTATGGTTCTTGCTATTGTCGCCATTAATTATTTACAGAAATGAAAGATAATGTGCCTTGTCATGGATCGTCAAATTTGGGTCTCCTTAAACTTTTATACAACATTCTTTTTATGCTCCTTGTGCTAACATCTGACTGTCTTTCACAGATTCGATTCTTTCATAAAGTGAGCAGCTTTGCAGCTCCAGTGACTGATACAGAGAAACTCATTTGGAGTGTCATAGAAGCTGAGCGCCCTGCTCTGAGGTATTCATGCACATCCATATATATATATATATATATATATATATATATATATATGACAGCGGTTGGGTGCTGTGACATGTCCCAGTGAGCGTGTCCCAGTGGTCCACGCATAGCTCCAAGTGGCACCAAAACACTGTTTTGGTGCCGCACGGAACTCGAATGCATTGTTAGATCAATCTTAAAAAAAAGTTCAAAATAAACTTTTTCAAGGCAAAAGTCAAAGATGACTGATTTCAATGGTCTAGAATTCAACACTAAAAAAAACACGGGGGAGATGAGTTTTTGATTTTTTTTTTCGAAGTTGATCTAAACACCCGTGACCTTGCCCTACGTTGGACCAAAACAGTGTTTTGGGAGCCACATGAACCGTTGGGGCATGCTCACCGTGCCATGTCGGGGTCCACAATCCTTTTCCTCACACACACACACACACACACACACACACACACATATATATATATATATATATATATATATATATATATGAGGCCCGGACTATGCATTCGAATGCATGGCTGGACTGTGCATTCGAATCAGTTGGGTGCCACATGGCACTCAATTTGAGGATAGGGTGCCACTGCAACATGCGAAAAGTTGATTAGCTATCTCTAATTTTGTTTTTTAGAGGATCATTTCCATCATTGATTTTGTGGTTAAAGGTGATTTTCAATGCACCATGTGTCGATGGCGAACAAAGAAATTTGACCAATGATTGAAGGGGAAAAAGTCCAATATAATTCTTGTTTTCTAAAACAGTCTGGGATTGGCTGATCCCCTAGAGGATGTGTTCCACTTGCGATCGCGTGGCACATGATCTAGCACTCGAATGGACGCCATGTGTTCAAATGCATATGTGTGTGTTGTATATATATACAGATATTTCTGTTTTGGGTAATTCTGATTTTATAATTTGACTGTCTTCTCTTGCAGTCAATTGCATGGCAAGTCTCTGACTGAAGCAAACAGATTGTTCCTTGAGCAACATAAAGGTCATACATTCTCTTGGTACATATCTTTTTTGCATTGTCATGTAGTTCCATAGCAATGCTGACACAGGGTTTGGACTTTGTGAAGATTCATTGATGCATAGAGCAGCTGCTGCCGAAATGCTTTATGTTCTGGAACCTGGGAAGATCTCTGAAGCTATCAAGTTAATTGAAGATTCAACTAACAACGTGGCCTCGATGTAATGTTTTGCCTAAATAATCAAAGCTTTGTTATGTTTCTCTACTACGATAGAACCCTCCTTGCTTATCATGGTTTAGAAACTTGGCCGAGTTTACTCATTTTTGGTACTGCCCTATACCAGGTCTAGAAGCTTAAGACTCATCCGAGTCTTCTGCTTTGGAAACACGACTGGTCCGAGTCGTACCAAACTTGGCCAAATCTGACTCGGTCCTAGTCAAGTAAGCAACCGAAACTGAGTTTTGAAACCTTGGTGATTATTGGTTAGGAGGAGTGGGCCCTCTTTGTCTTGTCACTTAGGTCTCACAAGTAGATAATGGCTGTCATTTAATCTATCACAGTGGCTAAAGTTTCCGTCCGAGTGGTTCGATAGAATCATATTACCCTTGTAGATTTAAATTTATCTTTCTGTAGTGAAACTTGAAACTCCATATGTCTGCAAATCAGAAATGGAGCGATTGGACCTGTCAAAGAATGGAAACTCAAAGAATGTATCACAGTTCATAAATTTCTTGGAACAGTCATGGTTGATCCTGACGCTGCTTCTAGTAAGTGTTCTGCTTCAATCACTTTGCAGAGTTCAGAATGTAACCAAATTATGTGTCATTGCCTTTTGTGGTTGGTTTTCCTGAGGTTTTTATTTTTTTGAGGTATAATAAGTAACTAAAATACTCTTTATATATGGCAAATCCTTTTTCCCCATATAGAATCTTGCATGTTTAGCTGCATTACTGCTGGTCCTTCTTATGTGTTGTTCTATGCAAAAAGGCTTGAAATATCAATTTTGGAGCATGTATTGGCTGCGTCAGAAACTGATGTAATGTGAACTTTTTTGGTTGAACAAATTTAATTTTTTTTTTACAAATATTGAATAAAGAAAGTTGGGAATCAGCAAAATCTACGCATTGATCATAACTGTAGCATGTACATTGTATATGTACATATAATTTCGTATCTCTAAGTGCATTAGACAGAATTATAATATATACAACTATCCAACAGCCATGTCATCTTCGTCTTGTCCCATATATTTTGGCTTTGCGAATTTTATATCTCCACTCTTTAATCCACAATCAATCACGTCGTATCTCATTGCTTTCCTAATCCTTATTGGTCTTCCTCTTCTCTCCTTTCTGCTTGTATCGTTGCCATCCTTCGTACAAAGGTTGTTTCAGGTCTCTGATGAACCTGGCCAGACCATCTCAAGCGACATGTTTTAATTCAAGTGCCATGTAGAACATCAATCAAACCGATCACTAATTTGGTTGAAGTTTTTTAAAAGGTTAAACTGGCAATCCATTTTTCTGTTGTAAAAATGGTACGTTTAGTGGATTTATATGTTGCCAATTATCCTATGACGTTAGGCATAAGTAATTTTTGTATAATTCATGTTTGCTCTTCCATTAGTGAGGGATTTGATTCCCGATTTTAATCAAATTACCAAAATATTTTTTTGGCTTGAGCTTGTTTTATATGTTCTTCACGTATCAGGAATTTTCAACTAAGATATTGATCACACTTGAGAACATCAGGAATTTGTATGAAAGTGATCTTGTTTCAGAATGCCAGGAATTTCTTCCCAAGGTGTTGATTTGCACCATAATGCAATCTCACACATCATGTTTCCTAATCTCCTCTTGCTACTGCCACTGGCTACCACGAACATGATTACACTTTGATTCACGTGTTAACTCGCCCGTGTACCATCTGTAGTATTTTGATCATTTTGTGGATATTATGATTTTCAAAAACGATAATTCTAACTATTTGAATACTATTAGCTACTTGCTGGTTAAAAAAAAGGATAATTTTTTACTTTGCACGATGTTAAATATAGATGCATTTGAATATAAATGTTTCCTAGGTGCTCCCGCTTTTTTAATATTCAGGTTTCAATTCTCTGCTCAGCTCCCTAAGTCTTATCCCACTTCATGCACCAAAGATTCTTCATGATGCAATGATGCACATTCAATCTAATGTGTGTGAAGCAGGTAGGCTAATCACTTGTATATGCGCTAATTGTTTTTGTTCCTCTTCCCTGCAGGATGGAAAGCACGATGTGCAGAATATTTCCCTTTCTCGACGTACTTTGGAGGCCTCCACAGCTCTTCCATCTCCCATTCCACTGACTATGCAATATCTAATGTGTCTGAAAATGGAGAAATTAACCATCAAAAAGATCAAATTGGTGATTCCCATTCCTTGAATGGAAAACTAGATGCATGAAGGATCTGAGCAACCAAGTCAAACTCCAAGTTTTCATCAGCTTACCTTTTCGTGGGATGAAAGGATATTCAAAAGATTCACAAAGAAAAGTTAACAAAATTGAATCCTGGGACGACTAGGAGGAAAGGGTAAGTCCCCATAAAGCTTCAGAAGGAAGAGCACCTTCTTCATTACAGCGGAATGCTCTGCAAGATTTTGTCGGCACATTGCAGTAAAGACACCTAGATCATTGAATTTCCCTGTTACGAAATGGTTTCCTTGCCGGATTGTGTAATGTGTATCATTATTTATTTGTGTTAACTGTTGAAGCTTCATCGCTGCCCGGCCACCCACATCAGTTTAGGACTGGCGGGTTCAGTTGAGTTACAACATCTTAACATTTTGAGGTTATAAAATGCTTAGGTCGCAGTGGCATCCGATATTTCAGTTTTGAATATTGTTCCTATTTGCAAATGTAATATGTGCTGGGAGGGGGAGCTGCCTGCTAGTGGAAATGGCGCCTTCAGTGCTTAGGGTTGGAAATTATACTCCCAAGTCCCAACGTTTTTTCCCATGCTGACATGGCGATCTGTTGGACCTTTGATTGAGTAACATCTATATATTTTTGACTTCCTGCAGCCACTATTCATATTTTTGTTGCCTGTGCGTGGGGTTACCAAGCCCAAGCCAGGAAATTTGTTTCCTGGCGGCCGTATTGTATTAATTCTGCAGTTGATCCCACGTCCATATGATTCATTGCAAAAACCGGAAATAAAGATGTAGTTTTTCCCCTTCCTGTGGTAAAACATCCAGGCATGTTGCTTTTAGACGATCACTAGGTTAATAGAAATTATTGAAGATTGGTAATATATATACACATCATATGACATATAAATGGGGTGTGACTGCCCTACTAAAGATAAAAGCCACTTTTATGCCACGTGGCACACACGTTTTCAAGCAATCTAAGTAATCAAAATGGTAGCTCATATGTTGAAATTGGCAATTTTTTGAAAAAGTTGCAAATAATTATAATTTTATTCATAGTTTCAAAAATTGTGAATTACTTGCAGCTTTTTCAAAAAGTCAAGAATTTGGTCACTGTGCTTGAAAGAAATTGCAGGCTCTATTTTCCACAAACAAAAATGAACAAATCAATAAATAATCGTAAGATTAAAATATTTATAAAGATATTGTATTTAATTTACTACGAATGTGGTTAACTCTGTCGAAGGTTTAGTTCACTGCTCAAGGCAACACTGCCGTAGCGTTTGGAAATTAAAAAGAAACTATTCAAGGGATTCAAGGGTGAAATGCAGGATATCTCGTACCGCACAATTATCTGTTCTTGCATTTCAAATCTTTGATATGATATTATTATTTAAAATTGTCTAAATTATACATTAAAAAAAAGTATAGAAAGGAAATAAAGGGTGAAAGAGATAGGGGGAGTACAATATTGCAACCTCAAGATAGAAAGTTCGAGCCACCTCTACCACAAATTACATTAGAAATTGTTTCAGCAGAAATAGTTTTAGCCTCGAGATCTGTTGACGTCCACTTTTGTGAGGATTGTTTTGCCCAATTGGTACGAGTTAGGGCATAACTTACATTTTTTCAATAACTCAAGAAAATAGGCCATTCGATTGGTTTTACATTGAAAAAGTTACAGATTATTTGTTTAGTGACTGTAGTCCATATAGTTTTCTGGCATCAACCAAGTTACAGATTATTTGTTTAGTGACTGTAGTCCATATAGTTTTATGGCATCAACCAAGTTACAGAAAACCAACGTGATCTGTATCTAAATTTCAAGTAATGGTAGCAAACGAGCAAGCACAGGCAGAAATGAGTTGTGATTTGGACTTGCCTTATAATTGTATTTTATATATTTTTATTTTTTGGTCAGTAACTCGCCTTATAACTCACTCTAGAATGATTAGTCTCTATGGGCATGCTTATTTTGGGCTCACATTAGTTCAAGTGAGAGGGCTGTTAACGGGCCGAGTTAAGGCCGCCCCCCTCTAAAACTTAGCCTGGCCCAAAGTTAGGTGGGCTTTAATATGTCCAGCCTCGAATCGAACTTTGGGTCTTATTAGTTAGTATTAGTTTTAAGAGAGTTTAATATAATGAGTGTTCACTTATTATTGGTGGACATTATCGTCTACACGTCTGCGTGGCTCTGTGATGTGTATGGACTTCTAATACATGGAAGTCGTTAGAAGCAATTCAATCACTGAAATTTATAGAGTGCTTCACTGCACAAAAATGGTGGAAATCCATTATAGTCCAATGGTAATTCATATTGAAAGTTATTATAGGCTCAAAATTACACTAAGGTTCAAACGCTTATACTAAGGTTCAAATCGGCTGTTTCCGAAGCTCTTTATGGGCTTGGTTTTTCAGCTAAAGATGTCTGCCACGTGGTATAGATGTGGGAGGTCAGCTGAGCCGGTTTCTAGACACATTATAAGCTAAAGTGTATTTTTTTTTAAAGGTTCAATGAAAAAAAAAAAAAAAAGGTGTTTTTTTTATGGGAAAACCTACCCACTTGGGGTCCTTCCACATGGACAATCTGATCATTACAGAATACTGCCACGTGTTTGGTACAGATGATCCAAACACTGTCCTTGGGCCTCGGACCAAGCACTTAATACCAATTACTACTGTAAATCCGGAAATGTCCCTTATCCTTTGGGAAATGGCTAAAATTGGCAGCTCTCTTCATTGCTAAGAGAAGTAGACACGCCAAAGGTTCTGTGGTGTGTAGCAGAGTCCCAAGGCTACGAAGGTGTGATTAATTCCATTTGAATTAATATTTCTTGGGACCTGAGAAAGAACATTTCTCGAAGCAACCTGGAAAAACAAACAGCGATCATGCTCGCCACTCCATTCAATGCTTCTTTCTCTATCAATAGAATCCAACAAAAAAAATGTTTTTGTCATGAAATTACAGAAAGTGCCCAACTTATTTTGGTAGTGACTAACGAATCCTCTAATTTTGGAGACCATAATATTATTATAATATAAGAAAAAAAAATATATAAGAAAGAATAATCTCATGACTCCACCTATTAATAGTTGCATATTATATAAGATTAGTTTTTTAAAACATTTGATGTGACATACAGTCAATAGAAGCTTAAGTCATGAGCTTATGTCTCATGACTCAGAGTCATATAATCCTTTCCTTATAAGGAATTAAGAAACAAGACATAAATTTATTTAATCGTTTGTTGAGGTGATTTTAGGTACCCAGGTGATCGCTGACGCCATCATTAATTTGAAACCTCAGATTTTTAAGTTGTCTCGAACAGGCTGGAGACCAAGTCGTCTCGTGTGTCAGCGAGATGCCTCGGTGATACGACATGAAACGATAGTAATTTTTTAAATGATCTTATATAATTAAAATATGTGATTGATCTTACACTGTTAAAAAATATTTTATTATTACACCTTGTGGTAAATTTATGTGGTCAAGTTTAGCAATTCATTTGGCTGTCTATCATCTCAAATAAAGAATCATGCTTATAAATCAATTGTTTACCGCCTAATTAATGATCTTCAATATTAACTATTAAAAAATAAGAATAATAAAAAATAACAAAGCGCACAAACTTGGATGCACCATGATAACCATTCATGAGATCATCCCATAGACAGTATAGGTGATACGAAATGATGAGGGGTACACTTTCAAGGGTGGACTTAACATCCTATATAAACTAACCTTTGAAAAGTAAAATTTGTATACATCGTGTCAAGTGCAAAACAGGAGTCTGGCTGAGCGCGAGACATGAGATGTATGTCATATAAAATCATGGTTGGCGCTCTTAGTAAGAGGGTCACTTTTGAGATGTGTGTCATATAAATCACCATGTGTTTTATGTGATTTGGTACCCATAATCTAAAGATACATGGCACAAAAGATAAGGTCAAAAGGCGATCTCTCCATCGTCTGATTTAGAGTTGTAAAAGGCCCTCTATAAGGTTAATGATATGTATGGTATGTTGGATTTACACGTTAACTGCTACTATATTATACATGGCTTTAGAGTTTAGATTTCTTTGGACTCTAATGGTGGGGAGAGTTTTCATCCGGATTCCAATCCTCTTGGATCAGGTGAACCTATGAAATGACACACGTGATAATTCCGTATCGTAGAAAGTGATCTGGCTGCCAAATCACCTGGCACTCTGTCTGCTTATATTGTACTAATTCAAAAAGTTATAGTTGCTCAAATCTTAACACAAGTTAATTCTTAGTACGATACTCATTTGCCATATAACAGTGCTTAATACGATGATATGATGTGTCAATTGCAATAGTGATAAAAGAAGTAATAATTTATAAATTAAATATTCCAATACTATTCAAAAAATAAATAAATAAACAACACAGCATAAGGACAGCGTAGTCATCTTACGATAAACGCATACAATCGAAAATAAGAAAGAGAAATTGAGAGAGTTATCTACAATCCACATGGTAAAAGATAGAACCCACCCAATAGAGCAAGCCATAAATACCCACGTACCAAAAAAACACTTTATATACTCCGTGTCCTAGAAGTAGAACTCAAGCAAGCGCAGGGAGCTCGATAGTAAGAGAATTAAAAGAAAGGAGAGAGAGAGAGAGAGAGAGAGAGAGAGAGAGAGAGAGAGAGAGAGAGAGATCTAAGTAGTCATAGAGAAGTGGAGAAAACAAAGGGTAGAGTAGAATGGGGAAATTGTATGTAATGTGGGTGTTTCTGGTAATGGTAATATTGGCCATTTCGAGAGGTAGGGCGACGATGGAAGAAGACGAGAAAGACTGTGCAGACCAACTACAGAACCTGGCATCTTGCATACCTTATGTGAGCGGGAGTGCTAAGAAGCCGACGAAGCAGTGCTGCGATGACACTGTTAAAGTGAGAAGCGAAAAGCCCAAATGCCTATGCGTACTGATTAAAGAGAGCGCCGACCCTTCTTTGGCTCTCCCTGTCAACACCACTTTAGCCCTTCAAATGCCTTCAGCTTGTAACATCGACGCCAAAGTCTCCGATTGCCCCAGTTAATAAACCTCTCTCTCTCTCTCTCTCTCTCTCTCTCTCTCTCTCTCTCTCTCTCTCTCTCTCTCTCTCTTTTAATTTTTATAAGTAAGCTGAGATTATTGAACCTGCAAACTAAAAGTTGCATTCAAAATTTTTTATGAGTTTTCTTTGGTATAAAAGAATGGCGCTAAATATCATATGTTGGATTAGGTTGGAAATCTAATGAGTTGAAAGGCCTCACGTGGAGTTATAGATATTTTTCTTACTTATTTGCAGTAATCAATTAATAAATTCTTCCTTTTAAATTTTTTTTCATATCAGCTATATTGAAGCTTCCCCCAAACTCTCCGGACGCAAAGATCTTTCAGGAAACAAATACAGACCCGAAAGGCAGTGCGGAACCAGCAACACCTGCTTCACCTTCTGATTCTTCTTCTTCTTCTGGTTCGAGTTCGTCTTCAGATTCAACATCTCCAGCTTCCAAAACAACAACAAACAGCAACAATGGAGAAAAGTTGAAGTTTTACAGCAGTGAGCTCATCTTTGGGCTCACGTTTGTTTCTCTTGGTTTTATGTTTGCGTAATTACCTTTAAGAAGTCAGAACCTCTCCATGTTGCATGGGAGAGAAGACCTTGGCTTTGCATTTTAGCTACTTTTCCATTATCTATAATAATAAATGTCCTTTCTTATATGTCTCATTGTCTGTTTCTTTTTTTTAGGGGCTGCTACAAGCACACCACTCTTTCTTGACGCATGCCGTTTCTGGTTGCACACATACTAATTTCTATACGATTAATGAAGAAATTATAATAATAACAAGGGTAGCTTTATTCGCACCTAGCGATTTAATGAGGTCCTGCGCTGAAAATCCATTGATTGCTTTGAATGAGAAGATGGAGATCAATTTTCATTTCAATCTTCAACAAAGTGGATTTAAGACCATGAACATATCATAAGAGAATCAGGTTTGATTTCCACGTAGTAGAGATTTTATAAGTGTCCACGTGTTTATTGAGCCACATTTTTTAGGATTCAAACTTTGGGGAGTAAAAGTTGACAGTTTGATAGTTCGTCCATAATCTGAAGATCTGTTGTATGGAATATTGGGATGAAAACCCATCTCCATTGTCTAACTCACTACAGTCAATGTTTTCCCATTGTAGGTGCCCTCCATACGTAGCAGGCGAACAGAGTTACTCTAATAATAAACTTTGCTTTGTCGTGACCAATAAATATCCAAAATAAGTATTAGTTGGCAAAAGTGTGGTTAATCATAACAGTTTTTTTTGTTGCGTACAAACTTTTCCTTATGTTGTGTTTCTTTTTAGTTAAATGAAATGAATCTTTCTTTGCAAATGCAACTTTTCTTTAGATTCCCGCCTAGTCAAGTTCTTCTGACTCTAAGGTCGGAGCCTTTGAGAGGCACACAACTGAAGCTGGCAAATTAGTTATCGGTTCTTTTCGCCATTTGGCCAAAAATTAGCTTTCCGAATAAAAAGCACTCAATTTCTTTTATTTTTTTTTTGATAATGTAATCTTAAGCTTACGCTTTGGACTAATATCTAAGGGATGCCCTTGCCCCCACCATATAATGAGTATTTCATAATTTATACATCCTACAGGGCATCCTGTTGAAAACACTCAAACTTCCTAAGAGGTCTGAGTTGCTTTGTTCCATACATGCTTTTGTTCTCCCGTCTTTGGTAAAATCAACCATATTTCTAAGCGATTGATTCCTAAGGAAGCAAGATCTCATCTTCCTGCTAAACCATTCTCAGGATTACGAGAGAACCAGGAAGTACACTTTTGACAAGCCCTGAAATCGGGACTTTCTGAAAAAGTTGTGTTTCCCAAATTATCCCCAAGGGTATGTACTATTGAAACCCAACTTTGTTACTGTGCAATTTATTTAAAGGGTGTCACAGAGCCGACCATTAGATATAAAGGATGGTGAAGTTGCTAATGGATTAGTTAAAATCTGTTGATAGGCATGTTCTTTTTAGGTTAAGGTGTATTCACATGAAGTTTAATTATAAAAGTTAGAATTAGGGCTTGAGCTTCTAGCATAATGAGGAAGGTTTACAATATTGCAATCTCAAGGTCAAAGGTTCGGACTTATCTTTAAAAAATAAAAAAAGTTCAGATTAATCTCAAGATTTTCAAACTTATGAAACCTTATTACCCCATCATTCTATCAAATGTTGACTTTCATAGTTGTCAAGGATACCAAAAAACCTGTGAAAGTCACCTACTAACAAAATTTAGTTTCCATATTCTAGCAAGGGCCATTCATAAAGCGCAAGAATATAACAAGCTAGGTTAACTGATGAGGCGTTAGAATCATGCTCTATTTTGAGAAGAATGACGGTGTAGAGAGCTCCTCATAACCTTAATAATCTTATGATGCCCTTGACGCCTCCATTAATCCTTTACGTTTTGATAACAGGAAACTTCAAACTGGAGATAAAATTAATTTTCTATATGATTTCTCATGAAAATGATATTTTAGTTGTTTGATTAGGCTGTCTGAAAAATGATTTTCATTAAAAATTAATTTTTTTCAATTTGACTAGTCTATCTAAAATAGAATTCGGGAAAACAAATTTTTGTCCAAATAGTAGAGTAATAGACTTTATCATCTGGAGAAGGCTTTTTCTATTACCACAGTTTGTAACACTGACAAAAAAAAATATCTATTATGTTAGTGAGAAACTTACTTTCAACCACATGAATGGCTGAATTAATTTCCGTCTAAATTGGCTTTTTATATGAAAATTGAGTTTATGCATGAGGCCCACTTACTCTCCTTTCCATCTTATTATGAGGCTTTCAAATAGAAATTAATGAAAATTACCTTTCTTTTTCACCAATATTTAGCATTTTCAAGTTATGAAACAAGGCCTTAGTTAAAAGTATATCCAACCATTAAAACTTGTACGCAGCCCTAACAAAATTATTAAAATGTTTGATAAATGAATCACATCATCAAAAAGGGTTATTAATGGGGCGTCCGTCCATCATAGGATTATCAAGCTTATGAAAAAGCCTATATCCCATCAATCCTGTCAAATGCTGATATCAGTGATAAATCTGCGCATCCATCTCAAAACCAAGAGTCTAATGAGAGGAGGGGCCCAAGATAAATCATAAGGGCAACCAATAGTCCATGAGTGGAGGGGCTCAAGATAAAATAAAAAGGCAGAAACAAGGCTACAATTTACCCGATGTGGGACTAAACTTCAACAGTTATGAGCCCCAAAAAATTGTTAAAATCTTTTTGCAAGGCCCGTTAATTCTAGGTCTCATGTTAACAAAGATTAATGGAGTGTCACCACTAATCTTATCATCATCATCTTCTCATCTAGTGTCACCAACATCATAAGACTATAAAGTTTGTCAAAGAGCCTTTTATCCCATCAGTCCTCTTAAAAGCCAACTCCCACATATAAGGAGTCAGCACCCCCTGAAAATGTGTTAACATAACCAGTTTCACTGGCTGAAAGGCTATTCATAACTCATAAACTTGATAATCTTTTGATGTCAGGCAAAAAGAGTCAACCCCTATTCAGAAACTTGCTCCTACCAATCATGGAGCATCTGGCGCTTTGTGATCAATATAATATGGCTTTTAAAAAAAAAAAAATTGAAATCTGAGTACGCCATCTCGACCTACTAAGTTTTCCACGAATACCAAATCCAAAACATGTATGAATGTACAACACTACACAAATACTTTGAACGTAGGGCCAAAAATGGCCTGAACACTACTTTCAGTTCATTTTAGTTTCCAAATTTGTATTATGAAAAAAATTCACAGCTAAACTAATAGTTCTGACTCACTTCAATCAGACCGACGATTTAGAGATTGGCTGGTTATTCCGCTTAGAAATCCCTGATTCCACCGGCAAAAAACAGTCATAATCAAAGATCAGCCAAAAGCCATAAAAACGGCACTCAGGCAGCTTGACAAGCCGGTCACAATTTCATCGCTAGTTCTTCACTTCTCGCCTGTTTTAAGCTTCGTACTTTGATTCTTATTTCAGCTTAATACTTGAAGTTCTGAATCATAAAATGTCCGATCTGACCAATTAAAGACAAACAGAACAAGGGCACGATAAGAATTGCCTGGAACATAGTCATAAGTCAACCAATGGGAAGGAGCAGACCTGGCAATCTCCAATTTTCTATACATATTAAGCCACGCTAGCAGGACAGTAGATTGTGTAATTACGGTTGAATTTTTCAGTTAAAGCGCGCTGCTCCCATAAGCATCTCAAGAGGCCCTGTCCTGGCGCTGGGAAGAATTCATACTAGATGCAGGCACTACAACCTCCCCCACCTCTAACTTGCAGAGAGGGCACAGCGCATTTATCTTCAGCCATTTGTCGACACACTCCGTGTGGAAGAAATGGGTGCATGTCAGCTCCCTCAGCTCTTCATTATCCACATATTTCGCCAAGCAAATGCAGCAGACCTGCGCCAGATCAAACCCTCATTAGTCATGGAATATTCTATTGTCTACATAGATTGTTTTAGAACCAACAACCCGATAATTATAAACTATGTAAAAAAAAATACAAAATCCACCAGTGTTGCTCAAGAAACCTAACAGGCAAATGCATTAGTACATTTGGAATAAGATATCATCGTCATCAACAACATACCAACATACCCTTATCCCATCTATCTGGGATCGTCTACATTTATACTAAGATCTGTATAAAGATAATAGAAATATATAGATCTGACTGCTAAAAAAACGACAAATACAAAGCTTCATAAATAAAAATATGATGTATGCTTAAAAAATGCGACAATCAGGTAACCTAGTTCTGTGAAAGGATAGTTGGCTTATATATATACATGCATACATCCATACATATATGAATATGCTCACACACTCAAGGTGCCTGGTTTTATCATTCCCCTACTAGATACGAAGGCATCAATTGTTTTGATTAGTTTTAAATTGATTGTATAAAAAGTAAATCAGTTTTTCTTTTGGGTGAGTCATTATGTGTGTATGAAATAAAGTACCGGCATTATGAGGTTACATGTTTCAGTCTTCAAGAAAAAATGAAGAAACCTATGACAATGAAAAGATGAAAAACAGGAAGTTCTATTTTTTGAAAACTTTTAAAGTTTGAAGGACGTAAGATATGTGTGTGCAAGCATGTGCATCTCCAATCAGATAGTGTGTGTGTGTGTGTGGGCATGCATGCAGGCTGAAAAATAAAGCTTGAAGAAAAAAAAATCCCAAAATGTATACTCAAATGTTTTATGTCATTTGTGGTATAAGGCTCCAATTTTAAAGAGAAAACAATTGGGTCTAATGAATCCAACTAAGTTCCTTGCAAAACAACTAACAGGATAGTAGTTCCAGTTAATAATAAAAACACTAGTAGAAGCAAATCTATAGTTTAGGTGTACAGAATCTTACAGCATCTTCGGCTGAAATGATCCGCTCCTTATCGGTACCAGCAGCCAAGATACCCCCCTCTTCTGCTCCTTCCACACTGATTTCACTGTCTTCTCCATTTCTTGTTCTCTTAGACTTAAATTTATAAGTTGGAAGAGCAATTATTGATTCTGGGGTAGCTCCTCTGGTCTGAATCATATCCTCTCTGAAGCCCAATACAGATATGATACAAGGCAAGCAGCAGCATATTGTTGCACACAGAATAAATGGCATGGCATACCCAATACAGCTGAATGTAAGGAACACTATACATAATCTGCAAACAGTCGCGAAGGAAAAAGGGTTAGTCATGACTCAGGAGATGCATGTAGGTAAGAGGAAAAAATAGCACGACTGGTACCTGTACAAGTTGGGAGCATCAGAAGCAGAGGAACGTCCACCAAAGATCCAGACATTGCCAACAACAAACCACACAGCAAAGATGCAATCCAAGGCCATTTTGAAGTGGTCTACTAGCACAACGAGCCTGCCAGCATACAGTAACACTCTTTTACATGCTTTATCAACAAAATAATATAAGCTAAATCAAATCCCAGCTTAATGGGCATCTAGCTCAATGAAGGTTTACAATATTGCAACCTTGAAGTAGGAGGTTCAATCTTATATATATATAGGGATAATGGCTCCTAACCGAAGTTTAAACACCACTTGGTGTTTAAACGATCTACGACCGTTAAAAGAGAAGTTTTGATCTCACACCTTTGAAGTGTGATTTATTATTATGCCATGTGGAATAGATTTATGATCCATCTAAATTGTTCAGGCGGCAATCCATCATTGAGAGATGTTTTAGCCAAATAATCATGTCCACAAGTGGATGGAACCATTCGATTGGCAATTTTGAATATTAGCCATTAAAACTAAACACAACGGCTGGTATTAGAGTGCCCAGATCAGATGGTTATAATATCTCAAAACAATTGATTTTTGGGCTCACAGCCTCTCAACTTGATTTTTGAGATCCAGGTCATTTAAATCTGTTGTATTTCTGTTACTAATTAGCACGAGCACCTATTTTTGTACAAAATTTGACGAGCACCAACTTCCGCATCATGACAATGTTCAGGATCCTTGGAAGATTTGGAAAGCTTGCACCTAAGCATGTCGTGTCCCTTAGAAACTCAAGAGAGTCCGCCTCTGGGAGAGGGAAATACCATGACGGGATCTTGCAATCTCAATACCCAAGAAGAATCTGAGGTGTCCCAAATCCTTCACATCAAAAGCCTGACTAAGACCAGCCTTTACCTTGGTTATAAACGCAACATCATTGCCAGTGATGATGATATCATCAACATAGACCAATAGAACGACACGAATTCCCTATGAACTAGTGTGGATGAAGCATGTATGGTCAGAATGACATCACACAGTCCATAGAAAGAACTATACTGAAGAGCATGCCCTAGGAGTTTGCTTTAGACCATAGATCAATTTGAGAAGCCAGTACACTTTCCTAGAAAACTCCCCCTGAAGTTGATAGCCAGGAGGTGTCATGTATACCTCCTCATCGAGGTCACCATGAAGGAAGGCATCCTTGACATCCAACTGATATAGGGGTCAACGATGATAAGCTGCCAAAGAAATAAGATCCCGAACTGAAGTGAGCTTAGGCACAAGGGTAAAGGTAGCAGTGTAATCAAAGTCAGGAGCTAAGGTGAAACCCTTAGCAATCAGGTGAGTTTTGTATCTCTCAACAATGCCATCTTCACGGAATTTGATAGTAAAGACCCATTTGCATCGGATGACACGCTTTCTAGTAGAAAATCAACACGTTCCCAGGTCTTATTCCTATCAACAGTGTCCATTTCGTCAGCCATGAGGGATTTTTAAGAGCTTCCCCAACAGAGTAGGGAATGGAAATTGTAGAAGTCTTCTCAAGGGCAGCACAATAGGAATGAGATAAACCTTGATATGAAACATATTGAGCGATAGGATAAGAGGTAACACAATTCCTCTTCCCTTTACAATGAGTAATAGAAATAGAATGATCATCAATAGTAGAAGCACAAATAATAACAGGAGAATCCAAAGGAGTAGGTGCAGGTGTGCCTGAAAGTGCTAACTTCGAGTGGATCTTTGACAATGAGGCAAGTGTAGGAAGCATAGACTGACACCAGCGTTGATACGTGAGTCTGATTGGCAAGCGACCATGAGAGAGACTATGCTCTACAGGAGGAGGATGCACAGGGGTAGGGAGCACATCAGAAGAAACCGTAGGGATAGGAGCAGAGGACTCATAAAAAATATTGTATCCTCAAAGAAGGATACACCCATTGTAGTTAAGAGTTTTCTCGTCCTGGGATCATAGCACCTATATCCTTTGGATACTCCAGAATATCCCAAGAAAACACAGTTGATGGACTTATCGTCTAACTTGTGTCCTTGGATACCAAGATCTTGTACAAAACAAGTGCACCTAAAGATGCGAGGTTCAATAGGGAACAAGGGGCTTACAGGTTTCAAGATATGCATAGGAAAAGATGAGCGTGGGTGTGCGGTTGATGAGGAAAGTTGCAATGAGAAGGGCAATGAACCAGTAGGATTGGGGAACATGCATGTTGTGAAGAAGTAAATGAGTCACTTCCATAAGGTGCATATTCTTACGCTCCGCAACACCATTCCGTTGAGGATTACAAGGGCACGTAAATTGATGTAGGGTCCCAACCTTTTGGAGATAGGCCTGAAAGGCTAAGGATGAGTACTCACCACCATTGTCAGACCATAAAACTTTAATGGTCTTACCAAATTGAGCTTGAACCATGGTGGAAAAAATAATATAGGTGTTAAAGTACTTCATACTTAGACTTTAATAAGTACACCCATGTGCATTGGGAATGGTCATCAATAAAAGTTACAAAACATCTAAAACCATCGAAAGAAGACAACGGGATAGGCCCCTACACATCACTATGATCAATATTAAACGAAGTGTCACTACGAGTAAGATGAGAACTGAAGGAAGATCTAGTATGTTTGCACAATTGACAGGTTTGACATTGAAATTTAAATCTATTTGTAATATTTTTGAATTTTAGAAATAAAAAACAAAAACTCTGCAAATTAGCATAACCCCAATGGACATGACAAAAGTTTTAAACATGGCTACTAAAGGAGGGCCAAAAGGTAGAAGATGTGGGCGTTGCAACAGATCTAGCATCGATAAAGTAGTAAAGGCCTCCGTGCTCAAACCTCGTGCCAGAAATCCATCTCGTAGTTAGGTTCTGAAGTACACAATAAATGTGAAATAATGTCACTGAACAGCTCAAGGATTTTGTAAGACTACTAACAGATGATACATTGGTATGCAAATTCGGAACATGCATTACATGAGAAAGGGCAAGAGTAGTTGACAGGGGAACACTACTCTGATTGGATACAGCTATGGGAGCCATCAGCTATGCGCACCTACCTAAGAGATAAAAGTGGAATAACAGAAGAAAATAAACGAGACTCAGCCGTCATGTGTTCAGAGGCACTAGAATCAATGAGTGAGGAGATGTAGATGACATGGACATGGCTGCATGATAGGCAGATGAGTAACCTGATGGGGCAGGAGTAAAAGTGGGTCGTGGAACTTGAAGATGTCCACCAACAAGCTCAGCACAGAGGGTAGCATGGTCATTCAGGAAGTGCCTCTGTGGTAGGAAGTGCCTCAGAAGAACTGGAGCCAATAGTATCAGTAGCATCGACAACATGTGCCCTTGGCGAGGAGGAAAATCATGCAGCTTGAAACACTTTGAGGGATCACGTCCAGCTTGGAAACAAAAGGAGCACACTGTAAGAAGGCCTCCACGACCCCACATCCACCAGTTCAGCCCCCACGGCCACCACTCCCTCTAGCTTGACTATTCGTAATAAGTGTAGTATGCTCAGCAGGAGTAGAGGAGGGAGGACGAACATCACCATCTATGACTGCATAAACAGTCAGCAGCGGAGGAAGAGGATCAGTAGCTAAAATCTGTGCTCTAAGCTGCTAAAATTTTGGTCAGATTCCCATCAGGAAATAGTAGATCTGCTAATGCTATAAGCTGCGGGCTGCAATCCTAGAGCCCTCACCTGGGTACTTGGATTGTGGCTTATCCTGACTAAGCATATCCCAGCAGCTCTGAAGATACCCAAAGTACTCTGATGATGTCCGATTATCCTGCTCGACACAAAGACCTTCCTATACAACTGATAGATCCACGTACCATTCTTCGTGTGGGCATACATTTGAGTCAATGCACCCAAAAGTTGTGCCAAGGTCTCATGGCACATGAACATCGTGTAGATGGGCTCCTCCATCTACGCAAACAACCATCCTAACACCGTGTGGTTATCAATTTCCCAATATGTAAATGTAGCATCTGAAGGAGGAGGTTTAGCAATGGATCTGAGGATGTGCTCCCAACTTTCCATGGCTACCCAAATAAAGTTTCATAGTCCTAGACCATGGGAGAAAATTTTGCTCATTCAATTTAAAACTAGCGATGCCATGGGTAGGATGTGAACCTGAACCAAGAGAGATACAGGATTTTGGTTCCATTTGGAGTGTGGGAAAGAACAACCACAAGCAAAGAAAATAGTCACAAAACAGTGGGAAGAGCATCCACTGTGCAGCCTTGATAATTAGGGGAAAATGAAGGTGCCATGAAACTTTTATAAAAAACAGTCATCAAAGAAGTGAGAAGGAACATCATCGTAGGTAATCAACCAAAGAACAAAGGGATTGCAAAGGACTTCCAGATTTACACCACACCACAATTTTGCAGAAAAATGGGATTGAAATTCCCAAGAAGCCGAAAACCATATATCCAAAAAACATTCAAATGACGTCTTAACGAAGGGAAACAAGAGAAACAATTAATAAAACATAAAAAAGGATGCAAGACAGCATCAGATACCTTTTACATGGCAGTAGGATGGAGTTGGAGGTCTATCAGAGACGCTGAAACCCCAAAAAGTGCCACTGAAACCGCAAACATGATGAGGTAGAAGACACTAAGAAAAACACCCTACAGCCCTCAACAGATGTCAGTCCAGGAGGGAAAAAGGAAGCCCAGGAAATTCCAACCAGACCACTGAAGGCCTCATCTCGATTCCAGAAGGTCAACTTTTCACTGTTGACGTCAAAGTGAACAGAATGACTTAGTTAGGGTTTTAGAAGACCCTACTAGCTTTTATATTAATAAAAAAACTATAACAGACACACCCAATATTTTGATACACACACCATAAATGGCACACTAACTTATAATACTACATACACCTCATACATATAACCAAATAACGCGGTCATACACTTTGGATACCTGAGGAGCCACTATGACCACACATTGTTTGTGAAGAAGGGACTGCATACAGCCTCATTGTCTATATTGATGACATTATCGTTACAGGAGATGACTGTGAAGAAATTCTCAAGTTGAATAATTATCTCAGTCAGGTATTTGCTATCAATGACCTTGGACCCATCCGATATGTTCTTGGAATTGAAGTTTTCAGGTTAAAAAAACAATAGGACTGTTCTATGATAGAGGAAGTATGAACTAAATTTTCTTAAGCAGACATGAATGTTGGGGTGTAAACCTACAGACACTCCTACGAACCAGAAGCATAAAACCAATTCTGAAGAAGGGGAGCTCCTCAAAGATATAACTAAACACCAGTTGATGGTGGATAAACCCATATACCTCACCATGACGCAGACAGATATATATGTTATTAGTGTGATCAGAAAACATATGCATGCACCTTGTATTCCACACTTGGATGTCGTTTACAGAATTTTAGATACCTAAAATCAAGTCCTTTAGAGGATTATTGAATGCCTGACCTGGATGTAGAGGTATTCACTGATGCAGACTCGGTTGGCTCCATTAGTGACTAGAGATCCACCAATGGTTACATCACATTCCTACAGAAAAATCTAGTCACTTCGAAGAGCAAGAAACAACATGTTGTGGCTAACTCAAGTGCTAAAGCTTAGAATAGAGCCATGTCCTAAGGTGCTAGAAGGGGAATGTGGTTAAAGTTTATTCTTAGTGACCTTGGAATACAAGTCTGACTTCCTATGAATCTGTATGGGGATAATGAAGTTACGCTTCACATTGCAGAGAACCTTGTGTTTCATGAGAAAACCAAACACATAGAGGTGGATTGTTACTTTATGAGAGAGAAAAATGAATCTTAGGAGTTTTGCACACCGTAGTTTACTTTTGAAGACCAGTTAGCTGACATCCTCACAAAAGTCATTTGAAGAGTCAGATGGAAAGATATGACTACCAAGTTGGCGATGATAGACATCTTACACCAACTTGAGAGGTAGTGTTTGATGTGTCGGTGTGTACCTAGAGCTATTGGATGGGTGCGTAGTAGTTCGCTTAAGTTGTAAGTAGGTTTTCTTGTTTTCTATTGTCCTAATATACGTGGGATATTGTTTGCGGAATATATATACCGATAGCAAAAGGGTTTGAGGATATAACATTCCACTCTATTTTTCCCATCTCTTCTTCTTTCCCCTTCTTCTTCCAAACTGTAACCCTAACTTTAACATCACCTATACCACTCAACTGACTGGTAGGCTTGCTAGTTTCGATTGAACTGCGTTGAACCATGTGGTTCCAATCCGGTTTTTAAAGCATTGGTTTTTACTGATTTAGCATGTACTTTTTTTGTTCAAAGCATGTATTTTGCTAGTTTGGTTTCTTTTTTGCTAAGCATGTATTTCGCTAGTTTGTGAAGAAGTGCTGGTGAGTGTACCAATACAAAATGATCTTATCTCATTCAGGGGATGTATTTAATGCATACATAGTAGTGTTGAAGCAACCATCATATAAATGTTCAGTGTTGAAGCATCCAAGACTATCATCAAGTTAAAGTATTGTCAAGTTAAAGCATCAAGTTTTTTGGTCCAACTTGAGGGGAGGTGTTGAGAAATATATATACGGCATACAAAACATGCACCACGTTCTCTATTATTTCCTATCTTTACTCTTAGTTGTATGAGTAGTTCATTTTTTGGAAAATTTTTCTTTAAATAGCCCCATAAACCTCTATACAAAGAGGCATACTCCGTGGATAATCATACACAACAATATGGCAAGTTGCAGTCCTGATCTCTCTCTCTCTCCTTTTTCTTGTTCTTTTTTCTTCTCCGTTCTCTCTCTTTTATTATAAGCTTTATACAAGTTTATAATCCGCGAACAATATACACCATGAGCCTCATGTTCTATTTCTATTGTCACTTCAGCTATACCAAGGAAACAAATAGAGGCTGTAGCCCAACGCTGACCGAGAATTCAACTACCTCTCCATACATACTTCTCACACTAGTTATTGCCCCTTCTATCTTAAATAAATTCAATATATTTGTTTGGGACGCATTTCCTCATAAGCATCCACCAGATTATATGTCTCTGCACTTTATCGTAGACCTTCTCCAAATTGATAAAAATCATATATAAACATTTCCTTCTCTCTAAACCGTTTCATAAGTTGACTAAACAAGAAAATGGTTTCGCTTGTTTATCTTCATAGCATAAACTCAAAAAAGTTCTCAAAAAATATACTCTCGTCTTCAACGTTGCTTCACTTCTTTCTCCCAAAGCTGCATAGTATGATGTATAAGTTAATACCACAATAGTTTAACAAAATTTAGAATATCCCCTTTATATTGGGGAAGAAACTTGATAGATTTGGCACATAATGTTTATCCTCATCCAGAAAAGTGTAACTTCCCAAGATCTCATGAGATTAGTTTACATGGTGGGCATCCACTATTGCTAAAAGGGAGCCACTATTTGCCCAACACCTACTTCCATTTGTATAGAACTCATAATTTCGGCTCTACTTTACAACCAGATGGTGAATTTGAAGATGTCTCAGATAGGATTAATGCAGGTTGCCTGAAATGGAGACAAGCAAGCGGAGTATTGTGTGACACAAGAATTCCGCTTAGATTAAAAGAGATGATTTTGTGAGATAGAGATTAGACCTGCCAAATTATATGGTGCAGAATTTTGGGCTACAAAAAATCAACAAGAAGATGGAGTACATGTGGTTGAGATGGGTATGTTAATATGCATGCATGAAGTAACAAGAAACGCTAAGTTCGAAACGAGTACATATGAGGAAATTTGACAGTGACACCTATAAAGGAAAAAAATTATGGAATGTCTCTTTAGATGGTTTAGACATGTCTATGGGAGGTCAGAAACAAAACTTGTACGATGGGTTGAGACGCTACAACAACGAGTAGGAGAAGGGAAGACCAGTGAAGGCCTGGATGGAAGCAGTGAGAAGGTCATCTTCAATGTTGATCAGCTGAGATTGTTCGATCCCTCCAAGTTGGATAAGGCGGCTGAACCTGAGGTTGCAGAGAGGGAGCTTAGCGTTGGCCGTTGATAAGAAATGAGTGAAGAGACTGGACATGCAAATCCGACCCAACTAGATGAAATAAAGCTGTGATGATGAGAATGATGTTGATGATGATCCACTATCACACTGGAAACTGCAAGTTTCTCCATGTGTGTGGTACCATGTTGTTAATTAACATTTTTCAAATAAGGAAATAAATGTGCATTTGTTCATGGGTGTTTGTGAACTTAAAAGTGTCTAAAGTTTTAGCAAGTTTGTATGTTGTTGTTTGTTTTTTCTACCGAATGAGTTTGTATGTCGTTGCCTGCATATTTAGCTTTTAAAGGGAAACACCCTAATAAATGCTACAGTCAGTAACACTCATCCCACAAGACTAAATGGTCACAAAGCTGACCTGTTGCCAAGGTTTAATCTCGGTCCTGGTACAGTACATACGGTTATTACCAACTGTACAAACGATATGTACGAACTGGTACAAATGGTATGTGCTGGACCCAAACGATTTTAAACCATTCAAGTAGTACAGAACCATTTTTTAGTGAAATAATCATTTCTACTAGACAGGAAAAATGACAAATGAAAATGTTGCTATGTACCACCTGGTACAAACGGAATTTTACATAATACCAGGAAGTACACAAGTGGATTTTCATACACCTACATACCGCACTGGTGTTGTCTGGTACCAGTATGCACTAGGCTCAGTACTAGACGAGATTTAAACCATGCATGTTGCCCAATTACCGGTTTCACTGAAACTACTACCTATCTTCACAACCTTCCTCGCCAAATGCTTATCCAATCAGAATCTTAGCATTGGAATATTTATATAAATGTTAAATCCCTATCAGGCTACCGGTTCCACTCTAAGAGGAAGCAGTCGCTTTGCTGCAGCCAAATCGTAAATAAAAATTGGTAAGAGAGGGAATCATTACTAATTTGGGATTGGACCTTTGTCCTAGTGGTGATCCCCTCAAGCGTGTAGCATTGAGGCCAGGGGTTCAAATCTCATGCTTACCTTTTAAAAAAAATGACTACTTTCTGGAAAAACCTTTCAAAAAAAGGACAACAAAAAATCTGTAAGAAAAGGTAATGGAAGTGGTTTCTCAATAAAGCAAAACCCCTTCCCGCTAAGAGTTCCACATCCTGTTACATATATTCTTTCTATAATAAAATAATATGCAAATACACAGATAACTCCACCAAAGAAGCCTGTAATTGGAACATTCAGTGGACATACAAATCAATTCCAGTAAAACAGCATTTCTTACCCATTCAAAGAAGTAAATGTTAACAAAAAAGGTTCCCCTAACAAATATAAATGGGGCAACAAAATCAAAGATAAGAAATAGTAACAAAGCAGATTGCAGGTAATATATCACATTATCACATTGCACTGGATACCTTGAATTTGGAGTTCCTGAGTTTTGTCCACTCCATGAGGCTGTAGCAGTAGTATGGCGGCCGTCCTCTTCTGAACCCCGAGGAAGAGAAATAGAAATATAAGCGGGACGGTCCGAAGAAGAATTGGTTTGAGAAGAAGCTTGCCTTGCATGTGTCAATTCTTGCTCAGCACCCTGATTGTTGCGATGAAGGTAGCGCCAATAGAGAAGAGGAAGAGTTGCAACGCATCCTGCTGCATAACCCACAATCCATGCAAATAAAGGAGCTTGAGGCTTCTCATCTCTTGATAATGAGAGAACCACAATGGATGCAACTATCTGCCCCACAATAACAACAAGCTCAAATGAAATCCACAATCCCGAATTCAACGGGCTTCTATTGCGGCGTTCATAGTTATCACCTCTTCTCACAAAAGAGGCATTTCGGGAGTTAGATGCAGCGGTGGAAGTAAATCGGCTGCTACTAGAAGGTCTCACTCCATTCATGGATACATTTGAGTCAGGAGGATGAGCACCATTAGAACCCGATGAGGAAGTAGCATCACCCCGCGCCACGTCAATAACATGCTCACGGTCACTGCTATGGTTTCCTGGCTGCTCCATTAGCAATGGGTATCTGTCAGCTTGGACTTCACAATGCAGTTCCAGAGAGGGAACGGCCATAGAAGTCCACCAACAAAATTGAAATGAACGGAAGCATAGAAGAGTAGGGTGGCTGCCACTTTTTAAAGTTTCCCAACAGATTTGATATTGGCTTATATAATAAAAATTGGCTCCAATTCCACGTCAAACCAACCAATTTGTGGTTCTCACACATCACAAAGTAAAGAAAAAAGTGGCCAACTTGTTCTGGAGTTGGAACATTGAAGACGCTGCTCTCAGAGATGTTCACCAAACAAATTTTCGAACATGCTGCTTTCAGAGGTATTCGCTAAACAAATTTATTCTGTTCATGAGAAAAAACCCTCAACGCATCAGAACCAGAAATTTCTTTATTTTTTAAATTATAAAATCGTATCTACAACATGAAAAACTAGATTAGGAAGGTTAGCAATATGATAAATAATTCATTGTGATATGTTTCTAACCAATGTATAATCATGTGAAGTTATAAACGCTTCAATGCCTAGTATGGCCTGATTCAACAAATAACATATCAGTGTAGTTAATCATTAAATAGCCGGAAAGAAAAAAGAGAGACAGATTTAAAAAAAAAAAATCATCTCTAACTATTACCAATCAGATGGCATAAAACAATTACAGGAAGAAAAAAAAAAAAAAACAATTCAATAACTAGTATGGCCTGATATAACAAATTAAAATCTGATTAAAATGTTATGGCTCTGCATAGAACAAACTAGCCTAACAATTACCAAACTACCTCGTGAAATAATCTCGTAAAATTCTTCAATTACAAACCTTTCATTAAAAAAAAAAAGAAACTTAAAAAACAAAAAATTGCAAAATTTAGCATGATCATGATAAGGACATCCTTATAGCAACGGATTACGAAAATAAAATATCCACTAAAATTTTCCCAATTTGAGGGTGTTCGTGAAATATCAATATCTAGAATAGAGCAAATTCTTCATAAAATTGTACATATCAATCTTACTTAATCGATCACCTTAAACACAATCGATTATGCTGGCACTGCAAACTCATCCAAATTGAAGTACAACATGCAATGGATTAAACAAGTAATTCAAAGAGATTCCATAGAAACCCTACAAAAGGGGGATTTTCTTTTCATCTCAAATGGTAGATGGAGATGAAAAATCAAAGACGAAACTTACAAATTCCGTAGATTTTTCGCAATTAAATCTCATTTTCCGAATTTCTGCTTCGTTTTTTTTTTATTCTTTCAAAATTGGCATCAGCTTCCGTCGTCCGTTGCTTCCTAGCGTCGTAAAGGAATAAACAAGAGGAGCTAGGAGCGAGGAGCGATAAGCCAGGAGAGAGAGAGGATTTCATTTTATATTCTAATCTAAATTACTAAATATAACAAATCCTCATCTCACAAAAAAAAAATATATAAAATCCTGGCGCTTCATAGCACCACTATAGACACTGGTGCTCCTCATATATATCTAATAATTAATTGTTCATATAGTAGTATCTTCCCTCTAATAACTTCATCATCCTTAAGACTTCCGCTAAACCCAGAAATTGGATTAATTTAACAACGATAACCGTTCAAAAATATTTTCGAGAGACAATGCAATCTTTAACCGTTCAAAATAAACCAAGATATTGGACGGTCAAAATTGTTAGAGTGGAAGATTTTCCGTCGTACCACAATCTGAGATGCTTTTGGTAAATTTTAACCGTGTAGATTGACGATCAAATACTATTAGAGAAAGAGGGAATATTCTCTTTCGTAGCTATTGCAAAGATAAGGTACCTCTATTTGGAAGCCGAATTATCCGATTTGTCCTGTAGAGCTGAATTTTTGGTTTTATGGATTGCCCTGATACATCTTTAAATAACCAATAGGATCTTATATTTAGAGCAGGAACAACTGAAATGTTAAAGTTATTGCTGCTATTGTTATGTCTGATTTCGTCTTTTAAAGAGGAAGAGGTTTATTTATAGGAGTAAATATAAAATGTTTGACAACTAACACATGGATCAATCTTATATACACAAGAGTGAAGAAAAACAAGGCTTTTGAAGGCATAAATGGATGGAGACCAACATGGTTTAGCTTATCGAAAGATTTTCTTTTTATGTGGTGCTAGATGTTCCAAAGGATTGCATGTGATACCTTAGCATGCAAGTCTATATATGTGTAGTTTTCCACAGTAGTGAAGGCGAAAAATCTGCACCGTTGAATCTTACAGGACAGAGAGATCCATCCCTTCATTGGAAGCCTTTGTGCCCCACTATCTTCAGTGAGGAAGACTCACACTAGATTCATGACCTACACGTGTAGTTGAAGTTGTACCTATTGCACAATGTGCGGTCACGAAATATGCATAGTGACAATAGCATGATCCACGTTGCATCATCCGTTTATTATTGTCAATCGAGCAACAAGCAAGCAATCTTCAACCAAAGAGTTGCAATTTTTTTTCTATCGGCTCGGGTGTAAATAAATCTATAGGCATTGTTAGTTTGATCATCATGTGACGTCTATCGTACGAATCGAGTGTTGGATTTCACGGATTTATGTGGCCCTTAAGTCACAAGTCATGATCAAGGTCAAACAATCTAAGTTGTTAACTTAGAGAGATGGTGGAACACTAATTGTGATCAATCTAGACATTTTCAATTAAATCAAGGGTTATGATTTTACCCTAACTTAAGTGTGGTAATCCTAATCGTTAGATTTCTTAATGGGCAAATTTCTAACTTATTTAAAGGGATGTAGAGTCCCTTTTTCTACACAAAATATACGTATAAATTGAATTAGAAGAATTCAAGGAAAACTCATATTCTCTACGGTGTGCAAAGAAAGAGAAGACTCTCCATCAAATCATCGATTGCCAGATTATTGTTCGGATTGCTCAAGGCTAAATTCTCGCGTGAAAAACTCTACGGTATAAGGTACGCTAAGGTTTCTTTTAATTCCGCTTTTGATTTGCGTGAAGATCCTAATAATTCCCAACAAGTGGTATCAGAGCCAAACCCGTAATCAACTTTACCGTACCGATTCTCATTGTTATTTTTCGTTGGACTTTTTAATTTATAGGTATAAGATTTTAAGGATCAATTTATATTAAATTTGCTAATAATATTCAAGTTTTTTTTTGAGTCATCACTGGTCTTCGCCGGAGTCACCGGCCGTTGCTGGAGTTACCGGCCGTCGCCGGATTGATTGACCATTTTCGGGTGGTAGAAAGTTGTTTAGGGGCTGCAAATATAAGAGGCCTAAAGGTCTCTAGTTTTTTTTTTTTTTTTTTTTTTGAAGGAAACTTTCTAGCTCGTTTTCACAACAAGACATACGGAGGAAGTTCTTTTTTAGAAGAAGACGACTAAACTGCAGCCTATTTTTTTTTCTTTGGCTTTAGCTCCATGTGTAGTGGGAGCATCAAAGTTGGTGCTTCCCCTACTCTATATGACTTGACGTCTTGACTCGTTTCGACCCAAATCGACTTGACCCGGCCCATGGACCTATAAAAGCACAACCCCGACTCGGTCTATGACCCAGCCCAATCAATAACCAGACTCGGGTCATGACCCAATCCGGCCCATTGTCCGATTCGGTCCATTACTCAACCCGGCATGTGGGTCATGACCCGATCCAGTCCATGGTCCGGTCCAATCCATTCCCTGCCATGATTCATGACCCGGTCCGACCCATATTTCGGCCCAGTCAATTCCCGGCCCATGGTCTAGTCCATTTCCAACTCATGGGACACAACCCAGATTCAGCCCGTTTGATTAAGGTCCACTTTGATCCATATTATTCCTTATTAGTTTTAGGTCATTTTTGGGATATATAAAAGTCCAATTTTGGAATATTATATATGAATTTTAACTTTTTTGGACGTTTCGGGTCTGCTTTTGAAGTCTGTTTTTATACAGGAGGTCTCTGTTGTAATATTTTCATGACATGATGTCTTTTTTATATTTTTTTTAATCAGATAATTATTTTATATTTGAGTGCTTTTAATTAAAGTTGCAATTAAATTTAAATTCATGATTTATTTGTATTTAATTGCTCAAGATACATGTCTCATGCGCACTCTTAAAGTTTTATCATTCATGAAATATTTACTTAAGGTTTTGATCTACATGTCTATTTCACTTAAAGTTATGTGTTAGAGAATTTAAACCATCTTTTCATGTTAAATTTTATATTATTTTTGTAACGGCCCGGATTTCGGCACCCCGAAACCCGTGCCATCAGCACAATCATCTTGACCGTGCCCCTTTGCTAAGTACGGAACACTGGTCTATCAAGCATGCAATAGAATAATAAACGAAATTTCGGAATTTAAATCTATACTAAGCAACTCCCCAAAAGACAGTTCTACCCTCACGCCTCTGCATGAATGGAGAACCGATCCGAACCATCGATGATAGCAATCATCACGGATGGTTCGTCCCAAAAGAATAATCCCAACTCCTTATATACATGGTTTAAACAAAATCAAAGCTTGACATACCAAGCCGCACAAAACTCTCTCAAAAAGCCCTCAAAGTGGCACAACGGAGTCCTCTAGAAGAAGTCCTCAGGAGGTGGCTCCAACTCTTCGCCGGCCGCAAGGTCCGACTCACCGGGGTCAGTGTCTCCTGAAGCCTCGGCAGCTGCTAGTAGTGGACCTGCGACGTATAGTCTATAGGGTGAGCTACATCCTAGCTCAATAGGGAACAAACACGGTTGAACATATAAATTATAACTCACATATATTTCATGATATGCCATGCATGATGTGTCTATCACATTATTGATGAAAAGCAAAAAGCATTTCATTTCTTGTTCATTCGATGTTTTCATTTATTCATGAATGATGCTGAAAAGGCCTAAAGCAAAACTTAAACTTTCAACTTAAGTAATCCCCGAGCAATATAGCATCGAGCCCCGATGAGATACCCTTCATCGTCATCTATATAGATACTTTTAACGTATTCCCTAGGAATACAATATATAGTACTCAAGCCCCTTTCCCCTGGGGATTGGTGGCGGGGTTTCACTTGTCTCAATTTAACACCCCTGGGGTGTGCTTACTACATACGGATAAGCCTCCACACTGGCCTACGGTTTCGCCGCCGTATCGGTCACGGATATCCTGCCGTGTCAGTCGTGGATATCCCGCCACGTCTGTGGGGTAACCTATCAAACCTCAAATAACAAAAATATCGGTGCCTTACATATAATTATTCACCGTGTAAGTGTGCTATCTTATATCAGTTAGGCCCTATCAAACATAATTCAATCTTGGATACATCCCTGGGATGTACCCATTCACTTGCATCACACCTGATGCTCTCATCTCTTTACTTCTTCATCCCCTGGGGATGGCTCATTATAATTACTCTTATTGATGTCACACGCACACACACTTTTCACAATTCTTAAGCAAATAAACGTTTGAATTGAATTCTATATCACTACATACATGCTCTTGTAAAATAAAGTACATGTTCAAGGTGTTCCCTACCTCAAGTCTTCGTTTGCTCAACGCATCAAGGTCCCACGTGGCTCCTTGTGCACTAGTTCACACGTACCACCTATGGTACCACATAACAGGTGAAACACATCACTAAAGATGCAATAAAGAAGGTCCAAGACCCTCCAAGAATCTTAAAGTCAAACTCAAAAGTCAACATTATTTATCTCAGTCGATTAATCGAACTCCAAAATCGATTAATCGAATCTGATTCGATTAATCGATTCCAAAAATCGATTAATCGAAAGTCAATATCGATTAATCGATTTTCAAATCGATTAATCGAGATTCTCATTCGATTAATCGAAATTCTCTGTTCAGCCAAGTCGATTCTCAATTCGAGTAATCGAGTTCCTAAAATCGATTAATCGATCCCAAATCGATTAATCGAAAATTGAAATCGATTAATCAAAATCCCATTTCGATTAGTCGATTTTCCCAAATCATTTCCTCCAGCCCCCCTTGGGTCCACTGGAGGTTCCCAGTCGATTAATCGATACCCAAATTGATTAATCGAAATCCAAAGTCGATTAATCGAACTCCAATTCGATTAATCGAAGTCGGGGTCCTCTGACTTTTCAACTTCCTGGCCAATTTCGATTAATCGAAACCCAATTTCGATTAATCGAAATTGTCAGATTCAGCCCATTTCGAGCTGTTCTTCCCAATCTTTTTCCACACTATTTCCTCTATTTTTCTAAACCATTATCCTATGATTTAAACCATTTTCAACTACAATTTAGCCTCTACGATCTATGCATTTTATTCACAAAAATTTACCTTGAATAAATCTCAAATTGATTTCAAATCGAGCGGTTGGAAGGCTAAGGTTCCAGCTTTGCTTCTAGCGGATCCCTCGCGTCGAATCCGACGTTTCTTGCTCGAATCTCCCTTCTTCAACTAGCATTTACTCCTTGTATAAATCACTCTCTTTACTCTTCTCTCTCTCTTCTTTACTTCTCTCTCAACCACCAAACTCTTGATTTTAGGGCTATTAAACCCTTTTATCTCCCCCCCAGCTTGTGTGTTGAGCACATGCACCTCAATAGGTGTATGTGACTTTAGATTTTCAACACACACCACATAGCTATACAAACCATCACATCACATTCACTCATCACACTCTATACTAACTATCGAACTCCTAATTGGTCAAACCTGTGACCGATCAGGCACGGATCCCGAGGTCATAGTTTAGCGTGATTTTTCGGACTATTACAATTTTAATGTAAATAATTCAACTTAAAGTTAAATATGTGAGCATATTAAGTTGAATTAGACATTATTTCTTACTTTTTAAATATGAAAAATGTAAACTGTTGTCTTTAAGGCTTCACCCCAAAACTCTTCTTTAAGTATAGAGTGACTTAGCATGCTACGAATAACCTCCTGATAAATACGATTTCTCCTTTCTGAAACACCAGTCTGCTACGGAATGATTTTTCAGAAAGGAGAAATCGTACTTATCAGGAGGTTGTTCGTAGCATGCTAAGTCACTTTACACTTAAAGAAGATTTTTGGGGTGAAGCCTTGAAGACAACAATTTACATTTTCAATAGGGTTCCTTGTAAGGTTGTACCTGAAACTCCTCATAAGAGATGGACAACAAAGGATCCAAAGCTCAGACATTTACATATATAGGGTTGTGAAGTTGAAATCAAGTTTTATAATCCAAACATTAAGAAGTTGGATCCCGACACAGTTAGTTGCTATTTTATCGATTATGGACATCGATCTAGGACTTAAAGATTTTATTGTCTTGGAAGGGTCATTGATATTACTGAGACTCATATAGCCAATTTTATGGAGAATGACGAATCCTGAGGGAGTTTATGTCAAAATAATATTACTTTATTGAGAACTCTGAATTTGACTTTGTGTCTTTATCTGGTGATAATATTTTTCTTCCTACACCACCTGATCTCATACATGTTGATACTTTAATTCAGACAAATGCAGTGATGGCTCCAATTGAAGAAGAATGTCCTATTCCACTTCATGTTTCACCAGTACTACCGGCTCAGCCCCGAAGATCTGAGCGTCAACGTAAACCTGCTATTCCAGATTTCTATGAGGTGTATGAGCAAGAGGCTCAGTTTGAGGGTGTTGATCTTGATGATCCATTGACCTTTCAGCAGGCTATTGGTAGCAATGAATCCTCACACTAGCAGGAGGCCATGAGAGAGGAGTTATTGTCCATAGAAATAATAAGGTTTGAGACCCTATATATTTATTAGAGAATCGCAAGGCGGTTGAATGCAAATGGGCTTATAAGACCAAAAGAGACTCTAGTGGCAAGATTGAAAGATTCAAGGCGAAACTTGTCGCGAAGGGTTTCAAACATAAGGAAGTCATTGATTATGATGAGACCTACTCTCCGGTCTCTTCTAAGGATTCATTAAGGATAGTGATGGCTTTAATTGCATATTACGATATCAAATTACATCAAATAAACGTGAAAACTGTTTTTCTAAATGGAGACATTGAAGAAAACATATACATGTCACAGCCAGTGGGTTTTGTAATTAAAGGAAAAGAACAGCTAGTTTGTAAATTGAATAAGCCCATTTATGGACTTAAGCAAGCTTCTAAGCAGTGGTAGTTAAAATTCGATGAGGTTGTCACTAGTTATGGGTTTAAGAAAAATATCGTTGGTCGTTGTATATATCTCAGAAATAGTGGGAGCAAATTTGTCATTCTGGTTCTCTTCATGGATGATATATTACTTACAAGTAACGACATTTATTTTCTCCACGATACCAAAAGTTTTCTCTCCAAGGCATTTAATATGAAAGATTTAGGTATTGCTGAGTATGTGCTTAACATCAAAATTCATCGTGATAGAGCTGTCGGTTGTTTAGGTCTTTCACAGAAGGCCTACATAGAGAAAGTACTTAACTGATATGGCATAAATAGATGAGCTCCAGGTGAAGCATCTGTTTTGAAGGGTGATGTTATTTCTCAGGATCTATAGCCCAGAACTGAGGCATAAAGGCAACAAGTAGATCAAAAGGAGTATGCTTCAGTTGTGGGTAGTCTTATGTATGTAATGATTTGTCTACATCCCGATATCAGTTTTCACTGTCACCCTACTTAGCCGATATCAGTCTAATCCAAGAATTGCACATTGAAAAGCTGCGAAGAAGGTACTTCGTTACTTATAAAGAATCAAAATTTTTATATTGACTTATCGTAGATCAGATGAACTTAAGGTTGTCGGATACTCAGATTCTGATTTTGCTAGTTATAAGGATAACGTCAAATCGACAGTAGGTTATTTATTTCTACTTACGGAGGGCGTTATTTCCTGGAGAAGTGCCAAATAGACTTTGACGACAGATTCGACTATGTACGTCGAGATTATTGGTTGTTATGAGGCTACTCGCTATGTATTATTGTTGAAGAATTTTATCGAAGCTCTAAAAATTATTGATTTCATTCATCGTCCTCTTGTCATCTATTATGACAATGAGACTGTGACTAAGTTTGTGAGACACAAAAGGTTATCAGGAGGAATAAACATTTCGATGTCAAGTATTTCATTATATATGAGAACGTTCGAGATAGTGTTATAGAAATTCCTTACATTAGTACGAAACTTATGATTGCAAGTCCCCTTACCAAGGGTTTATCGCTCAAGATTTTCAAGGAGCATGTTACCCAGATAAGACTTGTTGAGTTGTTGACTCAGTTCTAGATTTGCCTTTATTTAGATATGTTATTATTATTTCTTTTATGCTATGAATCATAGATTTTTTTCGTTACATTTATATACATGCTTTTATTTTGAGCTCAAATTATTATATTATTACATATTATCATTTATAGGTTATGGGATAATTACCCATAACAAGCTGGCGTTTGTCACAAAGTATGTGGCAGTTGTCACAAGGTATGGTGCTGATTATCACAGGTATGGTGGCGGTTGTCACAAGGTTTGGTGGCGATTGTCACAAAATAGCCTGAAGTGTTTGACACTCAAGTTTGTTTGGGATAAACATGAGTTGGCTCCATATTGGTAATGCCTTCACTCTGATGAAAAGGTGACTGATTTGTCACAAAGCAGGATGCAAGGTTACATCAGAGTGATATGCCGTAGCATGAAGCAGGACTCTATGAGAATGGGTACAAGTCCAAGTTTTAAGAATACTCTATCTCTCGTGCCACATTGCTTAAAATAATCACTTAAAAGTTAAGGACGTTGAAGTTTCAAGTAGTGTTAGTTTTGTGATCATGAAACTGTCTTAGTGTCAATATTGAGTAGACTAGTGCATTCATGATCCTCACTAATGGTGCTTGGAATGGAGATGAAAGGATATATTTCTCTAAGGTTTTCAAAATCAGTGCACCGTATCAAGTTTTCTTAAAGAAACAATTTGGACTTGGTTTTTAAAATATTTCAACAAAAAAAAAAAACTCCAATTGGTCTTAAGGTCCAAGTGGGAGACTGTTGGATTTCATGGATTTATGTGGCCTTAAGTCACACGTCATGGTGAAGGTAAAACAGTCAAAATTGTTAACTTAGAGAGATGGTGGAACACTATTTATGGTCAAACTTAAAGTTTCCAATTAAATCAAGGGTTGTGATTTTACCCTAACTTAAGTGTGGTAATCCTAATCTTTAGATTCCTTGATGGGCAAATTTCTAACCTAGTTAAAAGGATGTAGAGTCTCTCTTTCTACACACAATATACGTATCAATTGAATTAGAAGAATTCAAGGGAAACTCATCTTCTCTACGGTGTGAAAGAAAGAGAAGGTTTTCCATCAAATCATCGATTGCCGAATTATTGCTCGGATCACTCAAGGCTAAATCCTCGTGTGAAAAACTCTCTACGGTGTAAGGTACGCTAAAGTTTCTTTTAATTCCGCTTTTGATTGCGGGAAGATCCTAATAGTTCCGAATATCGAGTGCCAGAGAAACTTAGGCCGTCTGGCATGACTTTTCGAAGCCTTAAAAGTGCTTCTGAGCTTCTAAAAGCAATTCAAGAATCAAGGCTTGTTTGGCGACAAAACAATTTATAACTTATTTTTATAATATAAAAAAAGCTAAATATAAGTTATTTTTTACCCGCTTTTATTTTTAATTATTGCTGGAATCTAGTTTGCGAGTGACCAAATTTATTTATTTTTCTTAGCTATCCCTCTCCACCGGCTCTCTCATATCTCTTCCCTCTTCTCTCTTCAAACATTAACTGCTTTCTCTGCAATCTCTTTCACTTTCTTTGCATTTTCTCTCTTTATGCAACTCTCTCTATGCTCCTCTCTCTCCCTAACGTCTCTCTCTACAGTTTATCTTTATGGGCATCTCTCTGTGCCTCTATCTCTACTTCTTTCCCTTACTGGATCTCTTTTCTCTCTCTGTGATTCCTTTTTGGGATCGCCTCTATCTCTACGTCTCTCACTGCCTCTTTGTTTCTCTCTCTCTCTGATCTCTCTGTGAGATCAAATACTCTTCAATCGGTCTCTCTCCTAAATCTCTTGCGCCTCTTTCCTCTATGATTTCTTTTGAGAGGGTATGGTTATTTGCAACTGATGATTTGGTATTCGCAACCAAAGGTTAACACAATAGACTGCCTAGAATTAGACAATCGAGATCGTTTTTCGTCTCAATCGTTCACACGTAGATCTTACGATGATATCCCACCTACCAAACAATCATATGTTGTTTCCACATGGCAAACATTAGCAAAATGCGACCGTGATCATAGCATATCGTGAGAGAGTTCTCCGGTCATTTTTTGAGATTTGTGAAGCGTGGAATCAATGACCAACTTTGTGATGGTTTAGACATGTTGCGTGAAGATTAGAAAAGAAATGATGTGCATTATCTGAGTCAAGGGTAATAATTATAGAAACCATCGATTGCAGCAACTCTGCACCTAATACTAGAGACCAAAGCTAAACAATTTTTTCAGCAATACCACTTCTTAAAAAAACTGTTTTTAACAATAGTGCTTTGCCGAAATCACTTTTTAAAAAAGTTGAGCCACGCCAAACAGGACCTTAGGCATGATTGATCAGATCCCATTCCCAAATTTTTTTTTATGACTTTTCCACCCTTAAAATGTGGTTAAAGTTGAGGAAAATCAATGGACCAAATTTTTAGGGCATTACCTTATTTTGACCCATCAAACTGAGGGCAAAAAATAAAAAAAATGTCACATTTTTTAAAATCACATGTTCAATGACTGATCAATCCAAAATGGGAGTTATTTTGGGTTGATCATGCCACGTGGCATGTAATCTGGTGACCGGGCACACAAGCCATCTTGTGTGCCTAGACCCATTCTCCCATTTGCCTTTTATTTTTTATTTACTTATATATATATATATATATATATATATATATATATATATATATATATATATATATATATATATATATATATATATATATGGGTATCCCATGCTTATGGTTGGCTAATCCCTAAGGCCCCACCATACCACGAGTATTTCACGGATTACATGCCTTTCGGGGCCACTTCGACATCCCCTTAGTGGTTCCAAAGAGTTGTATTAGCTACACGAGCCATTTACTCCCTCCACTTTTTTTTTATTAGAAACCTGCAAATATATCATTGAAATTTATCAGAAATTACATCAGATAAGATTTGGTGGGGAAAATCCTCTAGCCAAATAGTTGAATCAGACACATTTAGAGCAATTTTGGATAATACATCAACAACCTTGTTGGCTTCACGCTTAATGTGTCAAACTTCACAGAAATCAAAGGATAGAAGATCCTCTTTAATGCCCTCTATTAAGCTGCAGAGTGGGGATAAGTCCTTCTCTTGAGCATTCATAGCCTTTAGAACTCGAAGAGAGTCGCTTTCAAAGATAACTCGATTATGGCCCAAACGTTTTGCCCAAAAAAATTGCCTCCCGCAAAGCAAGAACTTCACTATAATCAACCGAGGACACATCCGTCACCCTTTTCCCCATGGCTGCTACCGGATCCCCATTATTATTTCTAAAAATTATACCAAGGTCCGCCACTCCAAAGGTTCCAATCCAAGCTCCATCCGAGTTTACTTTCAAGATAGATTTAGTTAGTAGTATCCATGATGAGCAATCACCATTTTGTAGGTTGTTTACATCTAGTTCTAAAGGTGCATCATACTCGTATAGATAGTCATGAGCCTTTCGAGCAATGATAAGCGGGTCCTTCATTTTTTCTCCATGCACCATGTAGTTTATGTTGTACCATATCGACCAAGCCAAAGTAAAGAATCTCCTTAACAGGTCTAAACCCCCTCTTTTGTATACTCACAATGCCCAATCTACAAAAGATGTATGGTGAACAAACTGCGTACGGATTCCAAGGTCGCAACTGAACCAAATTCTGGAGCTAATGTCGCAGTCACAAAACGGGTGGATCAAGGACTCCGATTCTTTCTTGCATAGTTGGCAGATTGGGTTGTTAGTAATTTTCTTCTCGACAAGTTTCTTTTGCACCTGTAGGATCTCCCGGCATGCATGTCATGCGAAAATTTTAATTTTGTTGAGCATGCGGCAATTCCATATTTGCCTCCAAGTAGGATTTGACGTACCCGAGCTGCACCCAACTTGATAACGACGATTCGGAGAGGAATTGAGAGCAACATAGTAAGTTGATTTTATTGAAAATTTACCATTTGTTGTGTGAGCCCATGCCTGAGAGTCCGGACGATCGCGCCGTGGTAATGGACTATTGATGATGGCTGTGGCATCATTAGGCTAAAATGTTGAACGGATCAACTCCTCCTTCCATTGGTGGGTATCTACATTGATGAGTTCTACTGCCTTTTCCAACTTACTGGTGCCCTTTGGAGAGAAGATTTTGAAGGTAGATGCCCTTAGAACCCACCGGCCTCGCCATATATTAATATTTTTTCTATTTCCGACACGCCAAATGTTCCCCTTTTCAAAGACATGTTTTGTTCCACAAATGCTTTGCCAAGTGTAAGAGGAATTTCGACCTTGGGTGGTGTGTAAGAGATCACCACGGGGGAAATATTTAGCCTTAAGCAATTTGAAGATCATGGAATTAGGACTGTTTTGCACTCACCAAAACTGTTTTGCAAGCATGGCCTCGTTAAAGGCAGCCAGGTTTCGGAAATCGATACCCCCTTCGCACTTTGCGGTGCACAAATTTTTCCAAGATGTCCAGTGAATCGCTCATCCTTCTTTGTGGTGGCCCCACCAAAATCTGGCCATCATCATTGAGAGTTCATGAAGAAGATCGGATGGGAGCTTGAAACGGCTCATTGCATATGTTGGGATAGATTGGGTGACCACTTTAATTAACACCTCCTTGCCGGCTTTCGATAGGAGATTCGCTTTCCACCCTTGAACTCTTTGCCAAACTCTATCTTTTATACCCCCAAAAATCTTATTCTTGTTTCGTCTGATCATTAATGGCAAGCCAAGGTATTTTACCCCGCCAACCTGGAGAATATTGAGAAGTCTTGTCATCTTCTCCATATCAACATTTTTGCTGAAGGACGTAACCGACTTTTGGAGATTAATTTTCTGTCATGATGCTTCCTCATACAGTTTAAGGATTTTAAGGATTTCCAGACACTCCTCCTTAGATGCCTTAAGGTATAAAAGGCTATCGTCCGCAAACAGTGAGTGAAAGATTGAAGGTGCTCCTCTGTAGATCCAGACACTTGAAATTTTATGCTCACGAGCAACTTTGTTAAGGATTGTAGAAAAAATTTCCGAGCACAATATAAATAGGTAAGGGGATAGAGGGTCCCCTTGCCTAATCCCCCTGTTAGTGATGACATTTCCACAAACAGACCCATTGAGAAGAAAAGAATAGGATGCCGTAGAGACACAACTCATAATCAAGTTAACCCATGTATGTGCAAATTCAAAAATTTTGAGAATTTTTTCTAAAAGACAGCACTCAACACGATCATACGCTTTACTCCCTATACTAAACATACTGATATCACTCTATCTAAGGTTACTTACTTTGCTTGTTTGACTTCGGGTTCGCAATATGCAATTCGCTACTATCAAGCAAACCCGATTCGCCAGGAGTAGAATAAGTTTTAAAATTAATATTAATTTTCTATCATAAATTTTACCTCTTTAATAAAAGAAATTTAAATGGTCACTCGGTTAGTTATAAACCTTAAAAAGGATAAAGTCTTAGGACTGAATTAAAAAGGATAAAGTCTTCGGTCCAAATCACTTCTTTATGCTTTTAAATTTTATTTTAAAACAAAGTAGTTAATATTAACCAGGCAATTCACCTCTCACACCAAAGCGGATTGAATTGAATAGTGAATTTGTTCGTTGTACCCAATTTGTCATTCACTAGGTGAATGAGTGAATTAAGTAACATAGACTTAATCTACATGGTCAGAAGTGTACCTGCACGGATTTTGCGCACTTTATAAGTTTTTATGAGTTTGGATCGACTAGGGTTGTCAACAGGCAGGGCCTAACAGGGCTTGGCCCCTTGGTTTTGGCAAGCCCGATTGTTTTTCTGAAAATCAAGTTCGAATACAAACTAGGTCGGGCTAGACCCATGTATAATTTGGGTCAGGCCTATTTCTCAAACCCCACTCGAATTGGGTTCATGGTGGGGTGGGGTGGGGTGGGTCAAGCCGGGCCAATTTCCTGCTAGCCCACTCGTTTCTCCTTTATATGATTTGGCTTGACCGGGGCGGACTGAGTTTGGATCGAGCTTGACAGCCTCAGTTATTTCTCTATCCCAAAAAGCCAAAAACTAAGGCCCGATATATCCCAGCTTGGCAAAATATTGGGTTGGGCATGGGCCGCATGGCCAGAGTACTTTTGGGTGTGAGTTTAAGCTTTTAAGCACGAACCCGTGCACAAAGTGGGTTGGGCTTGGGCCAGGGCTGAACCCTGCCCATTAATAGCCATAATCCCAAGGTTGTTCATTAAAGCGAATTTAAATTGGTCTGTGTATTGCAAAGATACACAAGCTGAAGCTATGCACAGAAATCTCTCACAACTATTACAAGTAGACAACATTCAAGGAGTTGTAAATTATATTATATTAAAAAAAATAACATTAAAGGTGTTGAAATTTGTAAAAGTTAATGAGTTTATGTATAAGTGAACAAATGATTTGTTCAATATATTGTGTGAAAGCGAATATTTTCAACTAGGGTTTCGGTCAGGTGCAACCGGTTGAACTCTTAAAAAGGTTCAACTAATTTGGTAGTTGGATGCAAGGAACTAAAGATGAATGTCCAAGCATGAAAGTTAAAGTCAAGATTTCCTTACATCCAATGGTTTTAAAATCAGTTGAATCCCATTTAGAGTTCAACCGTTGCACTTAGAGTTCAACAGTTGCACTTGGCCAAAACCCTTTCAACTAGCATACAAAGCATTATGCCTCCACTTTTTATATTGAACCAATAGAATCCACTTTCCATGAGCATTCTATGCATGTGACCGAGAGAAAAGAATGAGGAGAGGGGGGCGAGAAATTTTTTGGTTGCGTGTGGCATAGCTCTTTGCTAGCCCTTGTCACAACAGAGTTCACCAGCTTTAGTTGATTCTCATTCTCTTTTCTAACTCCCTGCAAAGGAGAATTTACCTGCTTTAGCAGTAACCTCCCTGCTCTCTACTAGCTCCCTACCACAACGAGTGAGTAGAGAGGAGGGTAGATCTGCTGAACAGGTTAATCTTGCATAAAATTTTGTTATGCAAGGAGTTGCCAACACTTGTTAAAGCATGTAGCAGGACGTTAGCAAAAAGGATGGGAACCTGCTAAAGCAGGTGAACTCTGCTATGACAGGGGCTAGCAGAGAGTTATGCCATACGCAACCTTTATTTCCATATGGCACGTATCTCAAAGGTGATCTGAGAATGACATTTGACATACTCTAAGATCATATTCATTGTTTGAGATGTGTGTCAGTTGGAATCCACATTTGACCTTTTGATGGTGAACCCATGATCTTAGGATATATTGTGTTGAAGATTGAAACAAAAAATGATCTCCATCGTCCGACTGAAAATAGTCAACTATTTACGCACATAAAACTCGTGTGGAGAAAGGAAGAAGTTTAAGTTGTAAATAAAAGGTACCTTTTTAAGTTTTGGAAGAGATACATGAGAGGGTGGTATTAAGGGTATTGTGAAAAAAATTCGCATCACCCCACACAACTCGACCTTATAATAATAGTAAAGAAGTACGTTTTTCGGGCATTTCTAGCTAGCGGGAGTCGGTATTAGGTGGATGTGCTACTGCACTTGTAGTGTACATGTCATTAGGTGGAAGTACAGTTTAACCGATATGAAATCAAAACCGAAATTTTGCCTACGGTGTCAGTTCAATCGAATCCAAACTGAAATATTTTGGTTAACCGAACTGCCTGTCTCGCTAATCGGAAATCGAACTGATCCGTTTTGGGTCTGTTTGGTTCAGTTTTTGGTTTTTTATTTTATTATTATTATTATTTGAAAGAGAATTTTTTTTATTGTTTCAGTTTTGGGGTTGAGTTTCTCTTCATATTCAAATGGTTTTCGGCACCCAAAACCGAATCCTAACCGATTAAAAACTGATTTTGGTTTTTCGATTTTGGATTGATTTCAATTCAGTTTTGGATCGGTGTTTTTCACTTCGGTTTCATCAGTTTTTATGTTTTTGCCCACCACTTAACATGTGGCACCCATATTGGTTTATTTAGCAAATTCGTAGATGGGGATCAACCAAAAAATTGTACTACGTACTGAACAATCTCGATCCTCCAATACAGAGCCTTCAAATTGACGGTTAAAACAGGCAAAGGCAAGGTCTAGAAAGGGGTCTTCCACTCAATTGTACATTTACTATTTTGTTGACTTGTGCACCACTTTGGATTAATGACCATGTACACAACTCATACAGCATATAAGATCTTTAGAGCGCAGAAGAGCTATCCAACCCGCTAAGGCATTATAACAATCAAAATATAAAAAAATAGCTCGAACAGGCACACCATCTCACACGCTAAATATAGTTATTACTACAATAATAATTAAATTTAGCTATTATTGTAGCAGTAATTAAATATTAAAATAGTTCTTTTTTCTTTTCAAGGATAGCCCTTTCTCTCTCCTCTCTCTCTCTCTCTCTTATCTAGTAATAAAATAATAAAATAAGAATGCACCGAAACCTGAGGGTCCCGAATCACAAAACCCAACACAAACCGAAACCGATTTGTTTCAGTTCGGTTTGGGTGGCTTGAAAGCCAAAAACCCCCAAAAAAACCAAAAAAATGTCCTAAAAAAAATAGGTATTTTACCTACACCAAATCGAACCAAATCGGTTTCGGTTTCAGAAAAAATTTTTAAACCTAATCGAAACCCGACACAAACCGAACCGAACCCCAATTTGGTTCGGTTTCGGTTTGGATGGTTTGAAGCCGAAAAAAAATCTGAACAAAATGAAATGATACCCTAAAAAATTAAAAAAGTAGGTATTTTACTTACACCGAACCAAACCAAATCGGTTTCGATTTCAGAAAAAAAAAATTAGAACCGAACTAAATCATTTGGTTTGGGGTGTATCGAACCGAACACCAAAAATTTCAGGTTCGATTCGGTATACCGAACTTGCATCCTTAAGTGTGAGTTGTAAAATATAATAAAATAAGAATAAAAAATAATATATTAAATAAAGGAATAGCTAAAATAGAGTGTCTGCTAGAATAATTTTTATTATAGTAGTAGTTGGAGATGCTCTTAGATCACAGCGCACTTGTTCAAATGGTAGACATGAGTCACATGATGATTTCACATATCATTGAGTACCAAATCACTTGATGCTCGGGCTACTTGCTTAATACTAAATCCTCTTTGTTAAGGGATAAAAAGATAAAAAATGGCAGCTCTATAACTACCCGTAATTTTCTGTGGACTAAAATGATATATCATCTTAGTCAAACCACTCAAAAGCCATCTAGAAGTATTGGGGCTACTATATTATTCCAATATCCCATTAATTTTAGATGGCATTTGACCTATTTAATGCAGGCAAATGGAGATCGTCTTTTACACTATAGATCTTGAGATTATGGGCATCAAATCACACATAATACAGTGATTCTATATGGCACACATCCCATTATGAAGACTGTCCGATAGGTAGCTAATACCTCACCTTTTCAGTTAAAAAACAAAAAATCAAGACTTACAAACTACACCTGCCATCAAGTTCTTATTGAATATTGAATTGGTATTAAAAGAGAAAAACCAAGGAGTTCTTTGCCACTTACTGTACTTTATTTGATGACCTGTTATTAGCTGCTACATAATATATGTCGACATTGGTGAGCACCAATCCAAACCAGATAGAAGCCCTAGTAACCAACTCATTCCCATTTTAGATTACAATCGGTCACTGAGTTACATATGGCACTCTAAAATTTTAGTGACACTGTTTTTATGTAAAGTTCGACTCTGACCACAATTAAACCCTCACACTTTTTCATATCAACTTAAGTCAGACCTAAAATTAAACCTTTGTAGGGCTGTCAACGGGTCGGGTAGCGTCAAGCTAACATTTTGGCTGTCCGAAGAGTTAAGGGTATTTGATAGGCCTGACCCGACCCGACCCAATGATGCACATCAACAACTCAACCTGACCCAACCAGTCAAGTGCAAGAACTTGACCCTACCCAAAATTGATCCGAACCGACTCAGTACAAAATCCCCTAAACCTCCTTAAGTCTTGAACCCTTCATATTTTTTATGTATAATATTGGGTCAACATGACCCAACCGGGCCAACCCCCAATTTTTGCCTGACCTAAACTCATATGGCTTTTGAGTAGACCTGACACGAAGGACAGGGTGGATGATTCATGCCCGATATGTGCCTGGCCAAAGTAACGGATCGACCGAATCCAATCCACAGACAACCCTACAAACTTGGAACTCAGATCACATAGTGCCCGAGGCTGCTATGAATATCAATACTAAAGTGTAAAATTTACCAATGGCTCAAAATTCTTGTTTGACACGCTTTTTAGGCTAACATCAAATTTTCTAATGATTTATCACTTGAGATATATATCTTGGGCTGCGTTTGGGAATGCGGATTTGAATTTGGGGATTTGAATTTGGATCTCTTAAATCCAAATTCACTGTTTGGCTTCACCTTTTTGTATTTGGATTTGGATTTGGTAAATCTATCGGAATTCAAAAATCCATGTTCACATTATAAAAAATAGATTTATAAATAAAACCTCTTAGGTGTTATTTGAAAATCCAAATCTTACACCAGTATATAATTGGCTATGTTTAGTGAATAAAAAGTTGTTACTCAGTGCTATCATAGATACAGTTTGACCTGATACTTGACCCGCTTGATCCGAGTATTCTGAAGCTTGATCGATCTGGTTGGGTTAGGCATGAGACAACCGGAATTAAATCGAACCGAATCGGGTTGACCCGGTGGTAAATGGGCCGGATTGAATCGGTACTAGACAAAACTAAACCCGACCCGATCTGAACTGACTCAACCCAAGCTTAAGTAGTTACTGCAACGGCTATAAAACTAGCCATTGCAATCGCCGTTGGGCTACAACGACTAGTTTTTTATCGTTGCAGCCCACCTTTGTACATTGCACCTTGGGTGCAACCAGGGAATTGTTGGTTGCACCCATTCCGCCCCTGAACTCAAACCGAAGTAAACCGAACGGAATCAAACACCAAAAAAATCAGTTTCAGTTTGAGAACGGTTTATATGTTGGAGGAGTTGGGTGTACCGAAACCATATTTTTCGATGTTCGGTTCAGTTTGCTTCGGCTTGGATTCGGAGAAAAAAATCGAAAAAATGGGTGCAACTAGCAATTTCCTGGTTGCACCTTTTTTCCCTGTGCTAAACCCAAATTGAAGCAAATCGAACCGAACCGAACACCGAAAATTCCGGTTTCGGTTCGGGAACGGTTTATGTGTTGAAGGAATTCGGTGTACCAAAATCGAAATTAATATATTTCGGTTCAGTTTCGATTTGTGGTGTACCAAATCGAAAACCAAAAAAATCGGATTTGGTCCAATTCAGTAGACTGAACTTGCATCCCTACTTACAGAGAATCTATGAGAGAAACCAATAAAGTATAAATTCTTTTTATTACAAAAATAGTCAAATGAAGGATCTATAAATCCTTGGGCCAAATCTTAAGGTAATACTTACACATTCAAACAAGCGATTTGCAATTCTAAATATTTCAAATTCTAAAATTGAAATGCCAGAATTTGAAATATTTGAAGTTGAAATTCCCAAAATCAAATCCATATTCCCAAAACACAGCCTTAAGGATCATTCATAAACATAAAAACCATAAATATACTTTAAGGATCACTCACCTCATAACATCATTGTCACAGGTTTGTAAGGGTTCAATCATCCATAAAAGTCAACTCTTGATAGGACTGATGGGACTAAAAGATCATAAAGGTAACATCTTATGGTGCCCTGGGCACCACATTAACCATTATTTTTATTAGGACACTGTTATATATGCCAGGCAGGTTTTGTCCGGGGAAAAGTGCAGGGGCTAACGCGGCGAGGTAATTGGCTGCAAGTGTAATGGGACCCAAATAATTTAGGTAGGACAGTCAGATGACGCCACATCAACACTTTGCCTGCACAAAATAGGCCCACCGTTTGTAATTTTCCGGGTTTTCAAAGTGCCATTTGGTGGGAAGGTACAAACTGATATATAAAGTGCATTATATTAGAATTTATAGGGGATCGCAAGCAAAATAAGTTCATTATGTTTAAGGGTTAATGAGCTATCACCGACTCTATAGTAGATACATGTATAATTTAATTAATTATTTTTTTTTACAGTCATTCGGATAAGACAATCTCGAAAACCGAGGAGTAAGCACACATACACATGTAATAGTTGCGGAGTAGCGTGAAAGAACACCAACTATAATGGTAAGAGTTAATTATCAGACTCTAATCCATATCTAATAAAGATAAATGAGAAACAGCGCGGAGGACAAAAATGAACGCACAACCTACTCTAACATGGGAGGGAGCATTGAAATTTGTAAATATTAACTTTTGACTTATAATAATCTTTGGAGACTCACATTTTTATTGAAAAAGATACAGCCAGTGGTAAGGGTTGGTCTTTTAATAAGTCTTTTATGGCATCAATCTTATCAAAAGTTGACTTTCACAAAGGTTTTCCAAATTTTGTTAAAAGTGCTTTTCTTCAAATTTTCTCTTTTTACTTCGGTAAGCAGGGTTAAGGGTCCCTGCCTCTTATGATGACTATTTAATGGGTGAGCTGAGATTGTACCTAAGACTTCAATTCTGTAATATTGCCCATGGACCAATCTTCATAAACTGCCAAGGAGAGACGACACCTAACTGGCCAAGGATCAAAATTTCGGGTATCATTTCGGTTTCGAAGGGGATCAAAACTGAAATTTTGCCGAAATTTTGGGTCCCATACAAAAATGACCGAAATTTCGGTCCAAATTATCTTTTTGGTGGGGACTGAAACTAATAATTTCGGCCGAAATTTTGATCCTTGCAACTGGCTACAGGTCCCAAAATAACACCATGGATATTTATAAAAGGCCTAAGGACGAAAGACATGCAACACCAAAACGTAGCATCCAAGAGATGAATCTATGAGGCAGTGTATAGCGTTCAAAATTAACAACAGTATATGAACCCAGTTGTGGATTTGGAGATCTAATGCTCCTCTCGGATCCATCACCTACGTCTGGTTGGTAATTAACGATAAGGTCCTCCCCGTGGACAACCTGCAATGGAGAGGTATAGCCATCCCCAACAGATGTTTGTTTTGTCGCTCTGATATCGAGGATAGCGCACACTTGTTCATGCACTGCACCTTCTCTCTCTGTGTGGAGCTCCATTTTCCGCTGGTTTGGTTTTACTTATGTTATGCCTTGTACAGTTCCTTAGATGATGGACTCCTGGTCGGCTGATGGTCTCTGTTCGAGAGGAAGAGGTGTTTGGTCTCTCACGTTGATAGCGGTCCTCTGGTTTTTATGGAAAGAAAAGAATAACAGAATCTTCAAGGGTAAAAGCTCTTCCCTCCCAGCTCTATCAGATAAAATCAAATTCAAGTCTCTCCGGTGGTCTTTGAGTTTTCAATTATTGTCCCCCTATTCCATTCAAGACTGTTGTAAGCATTGGGATCTGGTGTCCAGGTCCTTCTCTCTCAATCTGTAATTTTTCTTCTTTCTCCGCTAGCTTTGAGGAATGTCTTGATCCGAGTGAGCTTCTGGTTCACGACTGATCATCTATCTCCTTGTTGTGTATGTATCTTTATGTTCTATTGGGTGAGGCCCCTAGAATCTAAATGCGATTCATCGAAAAAAAAAAACAATATATGATTCCGGCTTATATGAGCAGTTACTAACCATAAGAAATCTAATGGTCAAGAGCCCCCACTAGGTACTCTCGGTGGGGCGCTCCCCTTGATGAATGCAAGGGGTCCAGCCCATCTATGGTACCGGGCTTTTTTATTTCTATATTTTTTTGCGTCCAAATGTCATATACCGCGCAAGATAAGGTAGTCAAGACCACCTCGTCCTTAAGATTAGCTCTTAATCTCTTATACATAAGATGTTCAATCTCCCCGATATGGGGTCCATTAAGTCACCCCTAATATTTAATTCTTCCTGTAATGGATCTCCAAATCAATGTAAGGTCCAACCAGTTGGCCTCAAAGCAAATAGGAACAATGGAAGAAGAGTTGGCGATGAAAACACACCGTTGAAGTAGCATACCCTTGGCTCACTTGGTATACCAATAAATGCATTTGTAAAATGTCAAGAGTTGAAGGTATGGTGGCACCTCATCAGCACCATCAAAGTAGTATAAAATGCATCATGTAGAGATACGGATGCCTCTAAGGAGGGGATTTTGAGTGAGTAATCTACGCTTTGAGGTGTACCATTTGGGTCAAGAAAAGCACCAGCCGAGCGTATGTACACCGATCAGTGTGAATGACTTGCCAAACCGTACGGATGGTACACTTCCATGAGATGAGGATTTCGAGAAATGGTATCACAATCAATCAATTCGAGTTTTAGGGTGCAAGAGGTTAGGTTCCAAACCTCTATAAGGTGGTACAAAATGGGAGGGAGGCACCATTGGCCCTCTTTTGACTGTATTTGTTTTCAATGACAGGGTATCGGGGCCTCTTAGCACCCGACTAAGTCCCAGGGCACATGCGATACCCACGAGTCAATTGGAGTGCACCCTATTTCATTATCAGCACTGCTGACTTTGGGGCACCCACAGATATTTCCAGACTCACAGACCCTGAATCTGTGCATTTTTTAATTAATATGGGTCTAAATGGTGGGGTCAGGCGGAGTTCAAGTAGGCCTTAAACGGGTCAATTATAATCAGGTTCCTTTGCATATAGCGCATACATATTAAGCGGGCCGTGTCAGGGACAACCTATTTATGAATAAGCCTGCTTAACTTATAGCCCATAGTCGGTCTATGGGGGCGGGGCTGCTGGCCGGCCAGATCCTCTCATATAAAGGGTGCCATTTGATTGGGTTGAGTTTGGGACGATCTTAAACAGGTAACAGGTAATCAGGCCTTTGGAACTAACTGTTATATAATATTAGGAACAAAAATCCGAAAATGATGAAATGAGCAAGAGAATTGAACTCGAGGCATGTAATCGTTGTTTTTAAAATGCTATTCGCTACGTACTCAAATAAATTCTCGAGTTTGCAAAAGGGTTCCAGCGAGACGTTTTCAGGATACAACGAACCCAATCTCTTGGATGCGATCCGTTACTTTGCAACAGTAAAGAATCGCCCCACAAAATTTAATCCGATGGAGTACCACCAAAAGAAGAAAGCAAGAGAAATTCTCAAGTTTTATGCAAGGAAATCCGATGGATTTCAGAGTGTTCAAATTTGTGTCCTAAGGCCTCCTTATATAGAATTTTCAATATAATTGTTGGACCAACAGTTATATTTTGAACGGCTCAGATCTTTCAAAGATCTCAACCGCTTTATCCAACGGCGGTATGAAAGGTTGTAACTTTTCAAATTCAAATTCGAGCGGTTGTATACCTTTATAAACGGTTATGAAATGGTTGGGTCCAACAGTCAACGTTTGGCCCAATAGCCGAACTAACTCACTGATTAGTGGCCCATTAGGCTTGACCCGGCCCATAAATAATTTGACCGTTGGATCTACCTGATCAAAAGTGCAAAGTGCGTGCGCCCCTAAACGCTTATCGCCACGCACACGCGCGCGCGTGCGCGACGGCTCGCCGCTAGGCACACTCTTCTCTTTTTATTGTCAAATAATAATAGAAGGTGAAAGATTCTATATATAGCCTAGACACTTTTTCCTTTTACCAATGTAAGACTATTCATTTACATACAAAATTGAGAATACCTATTGCCTAAAAATTAACTCACAAAACTAAGAAAGAAATTAAAAAGAAGTTTTATTTTCTTTAAAATTATTTAATATATTTATTATATTCTAAACTAATAAATAAATATAACACTAACCCATATACGACTAAATAATCAAGCAAGGGCAGCCCACTTATATGTAACGGCTTCTACTGTAGCCGATACACGACCCATGGTGGGCCATATTAGACTCAACACTACAAAAAATGTGTTTATTGGAGACGGCTTTTGACCGTCTCTAAAGGTGTCTAAGCCGTCTCCAATAGTATTGGAGAAGGCTTCCATGTAGTCTCAAATAGTCCCGTCTCTATTATCTTTGGAGACCAAATGATAGCTGTCTTTAATAATCAAGGTTATTGGAGAAGGCCATAAGCCGTCTCCAAAGATATGTTGGAGACACCTTAAAGTAGTCTCTAATAAGTCATCTCTTGTTATTGGAGACGGCTTGTGGCTGCCTCCAATAAGGGATCTGATGTTATTGGAGACGGCTTAATTAAAGCCGTCTCCAATAAGTGATCTCCTGTTAAATAATTTTTTTTTAATACTATTTAATTTTTTTTGCTCCAAGAATCATATTGCCTAGCAGTCCAATTTATAACCTGCATTTTTTTTTATAAAAATTCACAACCTGCATTTATATACTCACATTTTCATCCACATTAGCATAAGCACATTGAAGTTACTTTTCTAAATCCCCCGTAATTGTGTAAATATCTGATAGACCCTTATACTTTCTAGAAAATGAGTTGGTCGGTTGGGTCACTAGGCTAGTAAAAATTACATTAAAAAAAAGAAGTAAAAAGTCATTTTTTTCACATACAAAATAAATAAATAAATTCAGTAAAAATCCAAAAAATGGAAAAACTTTGAGAAAAATAATTAAAATACGTAAAAAAATATATTTAAATAGTATTTAAAATATAAATATTAAGATGGATATTTATGGTTGAGGGGCATTTAGATAACTAAGTTTTAAGTACAGTGGTTTATTAGATATTTAAAAAATATGGAGAAGATTTAGAAAAGTAACTTTAAGGAAGGGGGGGGGGGGGGATGATTTAGAAAAGTATACTCGATTCGATTGACTTTTGAGTTGGGTCTGAGTTTCTGGGTTTTCGAACTATGATGACAATAATAAATATCCAAAATGTTCCCAAGATTCCTCACAAAAGTTACAAGCACATCAAAAGATCATAGAATCATCCAAAAAATAACAGAGACTGAGAATTAATCCATCATTTACAAACAAGAAAATAGGGCCTTATTATTGTAAAAGAATGAATAACTGTCATTACAGACATCACCACACTACAATATGTATATAACAAAAAATTGAACCTATTCCTATTTTTTGACTATAATGTGTCCCTGCTCCCTGCTCCCTGCTCCATTGGAGCACCAATTACTCACAATTAAAACACCTCCTCATGGGTGGATTTTGGGAGACCCCATTTTTGCCATTTTTGTGTGGTGGGCAATGGAACATATATGAATACGCAGATGAATAATGTACTCAGCATCCACCACTTCGACATTTTTGGTTCGATCGCCCTATCAAAATTGTGCATGAAAATATGAATCTCTAACTACAAGATATAAAAAGAATGCTGAACTTATGGGGATTAAAAGGTTACCTGTGCGCAGTAACTGAGCTTCATATCAAGGCCCCATGCATGTATCAAGTCATTCTGTGAATTGAAGTAATAGCAGTTATAATTGAGACCACACCTTCCATGCTAAACTACTAGCTTATCTCTTTTTTAAGTTATATATGGATAAACTACCAACTTATCCATAATTACAATGGGACTAACAAAATGAACGGTTGAAAAAAAAAAATCGGAGAATTATCACATAGTAGAGGTGCTAGTGCAACACCTGGATCATGTACCATGTACCATGCACAGTGCCAAGCCGCTCTCGAGAATATAGGTGCCATCATTTCGACCCACCTTCACAAGAGAATAATATAAGAATTCCCGTCCAATGTTCATAGATGAGTTTTCAACACCTGACCAAGTAGTTGCTAATAAATTCATCTTTTAATATCTATATCTTTACAGACATATATATATATATATATATATATATATATATATATATATATATATATATATATATATATATATATATATATATATATATATATATATGAGAAATTGGCATACGATTCGAGTCACTTGTGACTCGAGTCATCTGATTGTAACTGTCATTACAGACATCACCACACTACAATTTACGTGTCTGGGATACAAGAAACCCATAAATACTATAATTAATAATGGAATAGAATAGGGGAGTATCAACTACCATTATCGGTGATGTTTCATTTTCAAAACATTGTCATTATTGTTACATTTTCATTTTGTTCATATACAAGGCATACAAATGTATCCCAGTATCATAGATGGTGCAGGCTTTGCCTGAGCTAAATATTCCAATAGCAAAATTTATAAAAAAATTGACAAGATTAGGAAAATATAACCCAGTCGCATACAGAATGAGCAGATGGGGTAAATCTTACTCTGTGCATGGAGCGGTGCTGTTCTTGTAACACCTCCTGCTACCACTGGACTTGAAAATTCTTTTGTTGATGCATTAGACCACAACTGATCAGCAGTAGCAATTTTGCGACGGTGCTGAGTCATGGCAAGCATTGCAGTCATCTGTGCACGGATCAAAGCAGATGTATAGATAACATCTACAGGTATGCTACTTATTCTTTTTCCAGCTTCGATTGCCTCTTCCACACCGACTGCCTCTTCCACACCCTTCTTTGTTAAGGGCACATCCACACAGCCCGTAAATAGGTTCTTCTCATTCCACAAAGACTCGCCATGACAAATCAGAATCAGGGCCCTTTCATCTAAAATTGAGGAGAATAAAAAAAACCACTTTAATAACAAGCCCTTGGCAAATCCTTGATCTCTCTCGATCACCAAGGCGTCTTTTCTGGTAATTAGAAAATTCTTTCACACTGTCGTTCATGAGCATGTGGACTCGAGGCAACCCCAAAAAATTTGGGGGCTTGTTGTCATGGTAAACATGGAGAAGGCTTATGGCAGTATGAGTTGGCGATTCTTGGACTATTTCTAGTGTAGGATAGGACAGTACCAAGAGATCCCAAGTGTGGTAGTCATGAAAACCTACCTATGCACCTGTGTACTTGTGTTAAAACATAAAAACAATAATACTTTTAAAGTTCAAACTCCGAAGCAGAGTACAACTTCTCATCACCAATGACTTCAAATGCAGCAGAACACGTGAGGTGACCTATGGAACATGATGATTCAATTAAAAAGAGTGTGCATCATATGCACCTAATTAGATCTAGATATCTTCAACACAAACAGACTTGAAAAGGAAACAAGTGTTTGTTCAGATGTGTTCAGTTCGTATGATAAGAAGATATCAGCTTTGAATCCGCAAATAAAAAGAAATATTGTAGAGTATCAGGAGGATTGTAGACACAAGTAGTGCTAGTAAGCATCCAAGAAAGATATCGACAACCACCATTGAAACACCAAAGATAGTATAAGTTTCTTAAATGGATTAAATTCATTGTTTTTAGTTCAAGCTCTACCTTTTAAAGTGCTCAAATATACATTAATCTGATAAACTCAATAATAGGTTTTCCTTCAAATCTTTGGTTCTTGATTACTAAAAGAAATAGTAGGCTCTGTTTGGACACCCACTTTTTTTGCCAAAAAATAAATAAATTAAGGCTACGCCAAAAAGGCCTAATTTTGTAGTGAGAAAAGGTCAAAGAGAAGCCAACTATAATAACAATAGCTGACACCACGTTTAATTGTTATATAAGGATGAGAACATACCATCATAAAAGACTGGCACTAGATATAAAGATCCATGCACAAATGAAAGATGCACACAATGATATAGAAATGCCATTTCTTAGAAATGAAAAGCCAAATCAGATCCTCAGTACCCAGCAAAAGTAACTAAACAGCTTGCACGCAGATTTAGCATTAAACTAATTAAATCCACTAACCGATCAACCAGAAATTCCCCAAAACACGCAAATTTAGCATAAATCGAACAATAAACAAAACCAAAACTCATTAACTGATCAAATCACATCATAATCCTAAATCCTCAAACTTCAATACAAACCACAAATCAATCATCCACCATTTCTATAACAAAAAACAGAAATTCATAGCTCTAGTGATTTCTATTACCTACGAACCCCGATGAAACCGAGATCTGGCGGCTGCTCATTTAAAGATTCCGAAGAGCTTATGCTCAAAATAAAAGGGAAAAGCCAAAACCCTAACTGGCCATTCATGCGCATTTTACTGAGATAAAAATTAATGGTTTAATCATCAAAAAACCACAAACCCTAACTAAGCAAAAAAAACAAACCTACCGCTGAATCCCTTGAATCATATATATATATATATATATGATCCACGAGTGTTGAGAGCAGGAGCAACAGTGTACCTTTTGTATCGTCAATTTGTTGGAGCGACCGGAAGAACAAATCATCGTCTACATTCAGCTGAACAGATAAAAAAATTGATCGTTTCTGTACGGTTACACTCGAATCCACCTACAATGCCTTCAATGGAATCTCGATTTCGATCTAAAACCTTCAATGGAATCTTGTTGGGCTCAAACTGCTTCGTGGCAAACTCGATCGATTCAGCTCAAACCGATTTCGATCTCCCAAACCCTAGCTCAAATGCTTCGTCTCAAACCCTAGCTCACACCGATTTTGATCGTCTCAAACCCTAGCGCAAACCACTTTCTCTCAAACCCTAGCGTAAATCGATTTCGATCACCTTAGCGCAAACCGATTTCGATCGTCTTAAACCCTAACTCCAACAATTTTGATCCTCTGGAACCCAACCATCCTCTCCAAACTCAACCATGCTTTTTAGTTTTTGAAGCCTTCACATCGTCCAAGAGACTAAATAGATTTTTCTCGCCTTGTTTTTGGGAAGTGACTTTGCGAGAGATGTTGGTCGCGTCTTTATGGCAATCTTCTTTTTTTCTCGCCTTGTTTTTGAAGTCTTCACAGCGTGCAAGAGACTAAATAGATTTTTATCGCCTTTTGGGAAGTGACTTTGCGTGAGATGTTCGCCACGTCTTTATTTGCAATCTTTTAGAGACGGCTATAGCAGTATCTATTGGTGTGAAAAGGAATTTTTAGAGACGATTTTTTACGTGGTCTCAAAAGTTTTTACCCACTAACATGGTACTAAAACTTATGGAGACGGCTTTATAAGTCAAAGTTGTCTCCAATAATAACAATAGAGACTCTTTTTAGAAAGGTTGTCTCCAATAATAACAATAGAGACCGTTTTTAGAAAAGCCGTTTCCAATAACCTCATTATTAGAGACTACATCCAAAGCCGTCTCTAAAATCCGTATCCAAAAGTCCTCTTTTTTGTAGTGCAAGTCCGGCCCGTATAATAACCAACAAGATGGTCATTGAGATTGGGGCACCCACAGTAACCAAATTGACTAGTTTTTGGATATTTTTCAATTGACAACTAAATCGTAGCTTTTTGAAAAAGTGAGAGTGTGAGTCGTGACTCTTCTTTGTTATAAAATTAAAGGATTATCAAATATTTCTCACACTAATATGATGATTTTTTAATCCATATTATCTCACATGAAATATATTTATATGTTATAATATGATTCTCAATACTTTAAATAATAATTACAAAAACATAATAATCAGCAAAATAAATTACTAAATTATAAATAAACATACCGCCAACAGATAATATTACATCGGTGGCTTTTGATACCAAAGATAAGAGACTCAACAATTGATCAGAGGTTTATGCTGATAACGTGTTATAAAATTAAAGGAAAATGAATAGAAAATAAAGAGACTACAAAATATAAATTGGTTATTCAAGAACTATATATCATTCACTTCTCTTAAGTTATTTTATACTTCTACAAGACCCTATTATATAGCATTACAATGTGAGAATATAAAAGGTTAGGGGAATATGAAAGGTTAGGAAGATACATGTATATTGTCATAATTTTAAAGGAGTTAAATAGTAATAGATAAGAATTTCAAGGGACTTCATAAATGTGATTAAGAATTCTAAAAGTTTGAAACTAAATGATCATCCATCATAAAGAATATATTTATAATATTCTTGACCCCTCTTAATTTTTGAATTTTATAATTATTATTTATTTTAAAATTTTCACCTTTTCCAAAATTTTCTCAATTTTACTTAAAAATTGCTTATTTTTCCGGAAATTTCATGAGCTAGTTTGGTCACTTTGGACTTAGAACACACTCTGGTGACCGACCCGCTGGCTTAGCTCACTCTTTTAATTAAAGAGCCACAGTTAGATGTTGAAAGTTAAATGAAACAAACTAGCATTTAAACAAATATCCATGCCTTAGAGGCTTCATCTTAAAGGAAATGGCTAATCACCATTGAATCCCATGATATTTGACCATAGCATTTTTTATCTCGAAACATGTAAAAGTTCTATTAATGAAATTTAGTAGCCAAAGGCGTCAAGAGTCTAGTAATAATTAGGTGCCAATAGGGATCCAGGTTCGGTGTATCGAACAAAATCGAACCCAATTTTTTTGGTGTTCGGCTCGATACACCCCAAACCAAAATCGAACCGAAACCCATTCGGTCCGGTTTGGTTAGATTCAATTTTTTTTCCTGAAACCAAAACCGATTCGGTTTGGTTTATCTATTTTTAGGGTATTTTTTAAATTTTTTTTTAGTTTTTTCCCGATTTTTTTTTAGTTTTTTCCTAATTTTTTTTAATTTACTCAACCTACTCCCTCGGTTTTTTATTTCAAGCCAACTAAACTGAATTGGGGTAGTTCGGTTCGGTCCGATTTGTGTCGGGTTTCAATGTGGTTCGATTCCCACAATTTTCGGTTTAGATTTAGTGTTCAGTTCAAGACTTGCATCCCTAGGTGTCGATGGGGCACACAAATAATATGGGCACAATTCATGTCAAATGCAGGTGTGCATGCAAATTTATTTATTTTTTGCTAAGCAAATGCGGGTGCGCAATTGTATACAATCAGAGTGAGGGATGAAATCTTATTGAATAGTTGCAAATTTACAAGGTTTAAATGGAGTTTGAGTTATCAACCAAGCAACAAAAAATATGGTTTCTTAGGAAATTATACATTTTTACTCTCAATGAAAAACATGTTTGGGTTCCTAGTCAATCAAGAATCGCTAAAATTCCTATAAACTCAAGTTTCTAGGAATTGTTAATAAACTAGGAAACAATTGTTAGAATATCCATACCTTTTCAAGTACTTGGCATCTCCTGTGTCAATTGGAAATCTCTTTCGTGAACCACAGTGGTCAGGATCACGACTCAAGAAGGGAGGTCCTGAGTTCAAGTCCCACCCGCTGTTGGCTACTAATCAGTCACAGAATATATCATTTTATCACCCTTTAACTTAATAATGCTAGACCCCAGTTTGCTACTAACAAGATATTAATGCGCAGATAATTAGAATAAATAATAAAAGAGATCAAAGTATTAATCTTCGTCAAAAGGAACTCATAAAGCAGTAAGAAAGACGATTGAGCGTAAAAGACGATTCAATGCATGCTAAAAATCAGAAATCGTACTTTATGACTGAATGAAATGAAAGAAAAATGAAAAATCGTGAATTACGATTCTTCAAAAGCCGCTTCAGATCGGAGTACGATACAAAAGAGAAAGCAATCGTTCGTAATGACAAATTGTCCAGAGAGAAAGCTGTGCAAAAAAGAAAATCGTGATTTACAGATAAAGACTCCTGATGCTGCTGATTACATAAAATCTATATCGCCATGCATATAATTAGAAGTCCTCTTGAATAAGAAGTCTGACAGATCATGGATCCGAGAAGATTGATGAAGAGAGATTCCTGAAGGACTCTGCTGTTGAATTTAAGGAGCACTCCCCGAACGCATCAACTATTCAAAGCAAGGAAGAATTAGGATTAGAAGTAAAGTTATATTAGGAAACTGTTGTTCTTAGTAGTTTCTTTTATTAGGAAATCGACTCCTTATGATCTATAAATAAGAGAACTCGGCATAGGACAAGAATCATCGAAGGAACTCTCAATATCAATTAACAATTGAGGTTGGATTTTCTTTCGATCAACTTTAGTTTAGTTTAGTTTAGATATCCAGGATTTTTCGAGAGCAATTGATGACTACAATTGGGAGCCGAAAAATTAGTGTAGGTTGTCTGAGGTTTCTCGCAATCAATTGACGCATGAGGACGAGAGTTGAGGATCAACACAATTTTTATTGCTTTTTAGTTTAGATTTATTTTATACACTTTTACTGCTTTGTAAATATCTAAAAGTTTTTTATTTGAATTGATGACTCAAATTGAGAACTTGCAGATTAGTGTAATGATTTTATTTTTTCATATTCAATTTTCTTGAGTTTGATTGACGCCCAAATTTTAGAAGATTGTAATACGGTGTAACGGTACTTAATTTTGTAAATATCCGATAACTGAAGGATAATTGAAAGATTGTGATTAACGGCCAAAATCTAGAAGGAGGAGGATTTAGATTTATTTTCTACAATTAGTTTAAACAAATCAATCTTTTATTCATATTTTTCGAGTAGTCTAGGATCTTAAGAGATAAGTATAAGTTTTTAAGAGCCACAAAATATAAAAATAATCACTTCCTCGTGGGAACGATTGTATACGAGTTCTGCAATCTCCATTGTGCGCTTGTAATAAATTAAGACTTTAATACAAATTTAGAGTACATCAGCCACTCGTAGGGACTCATCCCTACTTAATTACCTTGGTACATGTGATGTGCGGATGTTGCAATAAGCTTGATCACCAGAGAACTTAATTGGGTGGTCTAAGAGGCCCGAATACATCGAAAAAAACACAAATCTCGTTCCTGAGAATTTTGAAATCAGGCATCCTCAAAAATTTTCCAAACGCTGCAAGCAGCATCTACCTATTATAATTTATGTATCCTCAGTAGTAAATGTTCCAAATGCCTCCAGTCTTAAATATATGGCTTCGGACTTGGGATTATCTTTTTCCCTATTAGCAATAGTGCTCTCTCGAACTACAATGCAAGACTTGGGCTTTCTGCATTCAGGAACGAAGTTTCTTTTGTTAAGTACTTGAGTGTGACTAAGTAGGAGTATCGTTGCACACATTTGAGAGAATAGAAGGAAGCCATTATAAACTGTGAAGAGGAAGATAATAAGGGAACACTCTCTATTATCACGTTATGGCGCTGAGATGGATTTCTAAGTTTAGAGGGTTCACAAGTGGTGATCGAGAGGGAGTCATAGGCTGTGTATGGTATAGTTCTCTGTTAGCCCTTGTTATAGCAGAGTGTGACGGGGGCACTCGGCGTGGTCATCCGGGTCAGCCGTAGGGCCACTTTTCCTCTCCAAGTGTTGAGTATGACTGGTGCGTCAAGGCCATGAGGGCGGCACCGTATGTACTGGGTTGAGCCACGATGGCGTCGCGACATGTTAGGGTGGAGGGTGAAGACTTGGTCGCGACATGGTCAGTTGGGCTGGCGTTGCGGGGTGAATAGTAAAGTATGACAAATCAAGAGGTTTGAGGTCCTCCCGCCATTTCGCCCGAATTACTGTTTTACCCTTATATAGGGAGACATGAGTTGGGGCCCCCGACCCTACACGTGTATTAGCCTCGTGGGCTTATGTGCGTGCATCCGGGCCACGCTTGGTGCGTGGTCGTCCTAGCTACGTCGTGTACTAGGGCCATCGCGTTGGTGGTTCCCAACCACCTTCGAGGTGCGGGTTCTAGCCCAGAGGGGCTTGGTATATGCTCGTCGTTGCCTATCGCTATATTTATCGTCGTTGTATGTTACCTTACGATCATCGTTGCCTGTTGCCTTAACAATCATCGTTGCCGGCTCTAACCTGCTGCGTTGCTTTACAGGGCGAAGTCCGAACATAGAGGTTGAGGTGAAGCTTGAGTAAGAGAAGCCTTCCACCCTTCGCAGCATCTGGAATTTCGCATCGCGTGCCTCATTTGAGATAAATAGGCTGACTTAGCGCAGCGGGCGTTAAGTGCCGCATGGGCTGACATTGCTAGAAGAGTGACCCCGTGACATTTGGTATCAGAGCCATAGTGATGGCTGAGATGGAAGGGACCAGCGAGGATGTAAGACGATGGACAAGAGAATGATCAACAAGGGAACGACTAGATAGTTTGGAAGCTCAATCGGACCAGCTCGAGTCGATGGTATCGGTAATGACACTACATGGGGAACGACTGAATAGGCATGAGAGGATCAATGCCGATGTGGCTGAGACCGTAGAGCAATTGGCAGCAGAGGTACGAGATATAAAGGTCACGTTAGAGGAGGTACGTGACGAGATGAGCGTGCTAAAAAAGCTCATCTTGGCAATGCCACTTGGGGTGCCAGCAAGGACGCCGACACCTCGATTTAAGTTCCCCGAGCCAGAGACGTTCAAGGGCTCTCATGAGGCGAAGGACCTCGAGAACTTCATATGGGACGTGGAGGAGTACCTCGAAACGCTGGGGGACCTCGATGCTAAAGTTAAGCTAAGAATTGCATCGAGATACTTGGTCGGTGATGCCAAGTTATGGTGGAGGCATCGAGTGTCAGAGGTGCGTATGGAGAATGGCGCAGTCGATTCTTGGGCCGATCTGAAGAAAGAGTTGCGGGCTCAATTTCTACCTACCAATGTCGGATGGTCAGCACGAAAGGCATTATCGACGTTGAGGCATACGGGACCGTTGCACGAGTACATTAAGACTTTTACGAGCCTAATGTTAGACATTGACGAAATGAGTGAGAAGGATCGGATCTTCTACTTTATTGATGGCTTGGTGCCATGGGCGCAGCGGGAATTGACTTATAGAGGGTTAAAGACCCTAGATGAGAATTTGGCTGTTGCGGAGCGGCTAATTGAATACCGCTTTGAGAAAGAGAAGACAGCCCAAGCATCCATTGACAATGCTGACAAGTAGGGAAAGAAGCAAAATGATACAGGGCATGTGCGATTTGGTCAGGACAAAGGCAGTAGGTACGAAAAGAAGAGAGAGGAAAGGCCGAGCAAGAAGGGCTGCTTCTTGTGTAATGGGCCACATCTGGTGCGAGATTGTCCAGAGAAGGCCGCCTTGAATGCGATGGTCCCGAAAAAAGGAAAGAAAAAGGTTGATGATGAGGAGCCCGTCGCGAGAGTGGGGGAGCTCCGACTAATTGACTGCTGAGAAAAGACTACACTGCGGTCTTGTTGGTGTGAGCCGTGGGAAGACTTAGACACCAACTGTGAACAGATTTTGAAGTGTGCAGTTTTGGGTATGTACAGTTTTGCTACATAGAGTGAAGGTAGGGTGCTGTCGAGGAACCGTGGCAGGTGACACTCAGGACTAAACTTCAGAATGTGTGCCTTCGCGTCAACGAGGACGTTGACGATTTTGAGTGGAGGAGGATGTGACGGGGGCACTCGGCGTAGTCATCCAGGTCAGCCGTAGGGCCACTTTTCCTCCCCAAGTGTTGAGTATGACTGATGCGTCAAGGTCATGAGGGCGGCACCGTATGTACTGAGCTGAGCCACGATGGCGTCGTGACATGTTGGGGTGGAGGGTGAAGACTTGGTCGCGACATGGTCAGTTGGGCTGGTGTTGCGGGGTGAATAGTAAAGTATGACAAACCAAAGGGTTTGAGGTCCTTCCGCCATTTCGCCTGAATTACTGTTTTATCCTTATATAGGGGCACATGAGTTGCGGTCTCCCAACCCTACACGTGCACTAGCCTCGTGGGCTTATGTGCGTGCATCCGGGCCATGCTTGGTGCATGGTCGTCCTAGCTACGTCGTGTACTAGGGCCATCGCGTTGGTGTTTCCCAACCACCTTCGAGGTGCGGGTTCTAGCCCAGAGGGGACTCGGTATATGCTCGTCGCTGCCTATCGCTATATCTATCGTCGTTGCATGTTGTCTTACGATCATCGTTGCCTGTTGCCTTAACAATCATCATTACCGACTCTAACTTGCTGGGTTGCTTTGCAGGGCGAAGTCCGAACGTAGAGGTTGAGGTGAAGCTTGAGTAGGACAAGCCTTCCACCCTTCGTAGCATCTGGAATTTCGCATCGCGTGCCTCATTTGAGAGAAATAGACTGACTTAGCGCAACGTGCGTTAAGTGCCGCACGGGCTGACACTGCTAGAAGAGTGACCCCGTGACAAGAGTCACCTGCTTTAATAGGTTCCCATCCTCTTTGCTAACATCCTACTGCCTATAATATCCTATGAACCATAATGGCACCAAACGATGTCAGGTATGTGACACTAATTAGTTTAGCCTCAAGAATGAAGGCGGGTCGGCTACCCAGATCCCAACTTGGATGCCCTGCAGTACGCCCCGATCTGACCCGATCCGGCCCATTGGTCAAGGGTCGGATTGACAAATTAACCCAACACGAGGCACTAGTTTAGCATTTTTTACTTAATACAAAACAACTTTCAAAAAATAAAAAAAATCAACCCAACACAATGACTGACCCAGCCCAATTAATTAAAATCTCCTATTTTCGTTGATTTTGTATAAAAATTACCGGGTTGTGATGGGTTGATCTAACCCAATTTTTGTCCGACCCGACTTGTTGGGTCAAGTTTAGTCACAAAAATTCATTAAATTTTTTTGAAAAATTCACAAATTTGAGGCACGGAGAATTAATCTCAAATTATTCGCAATATTTCAAAAATTTGCGAATAAATCATAAATAATTCCCAATTTTTTCAATGCATTGTGATTTTTTTTTTGAATTTTTTTAAATCATGAAAGCAATACTTTGCGACTTTTAATATTTTAAATTTTTTTAACTTTTTAATTTACTTTTTCAAAATTTAGCCTTGCCGACCGTGTTGGTGATTTGAACGGGCACTTGAGATTTCGAACCCCACTCCTAGCCAGTCGGGTTGACCGGACCCGCTTGCAGCCCTGGGCATCTTTGATGGGTAAAAGAGTATTCAAAAAAATTATTATAGATAACCAAATCAGCCGACGTCGGCGATCAAGTCATCGCCACAAGAGTCCAACATCTATGGCTACAAAATCGGTGACGACACACCCATGAATGGAAACCAAACCCTCGGGACCACCGAGATGGTCAATAAAAGAAGCTTTCAAGAAAAGATGGGTGGCTCAACAAACCCTAACCTAACTATTTTTTTCTTGGACAGAGGCTTATGAGAAGTGTGCAGTGGGTTCTGTGACTTCTGTCCTGTTAAAGCTGGTTTAAACGTATTTAAAATGTTGCCTGCTTTATTTTGTCCTCTATTATGTGAAAATACCATCGACAAGTATAGTTGACCATATAGATCATCTGATAAGTATATTGTTTTGCTCTAATCTTAGGATTATGGATCTTAAATCCGACGGCCCCATATTACATTTTTACATATGACATGTCCCTAAAATATCAAGTATTTCTTTAAATTTGGTACAGTCACTTGAAAAAAGTGTGCAAGTAATGAGTCCCTTAAGTTGGTTTTGTCATCAAACACTTTTATAGGAAGCCAGAGAGGATCATTTTGAGATGGCGAGAATGCTTAATTCTTTATTTGTTTAGATTTAGATTTTTCTCATTTAATTCTCAAATTATACTTATTCTCAATACTTATATACATAATGGGAGGTCGGTGACAATCTTCCAAGGTTTCACATGACACTCAAAATACTGTTTTGATGCCGCATGAAGAATGAGTGTATTCTTTAGATCATCTTTCGAAAAAAGAAATTGAAAACTCATCTTCATCATTTATTTGTTTAGATATAAATTTGGATTATTGAAATTAGTCAAAGTTTGACTTGTGCTCAATTTTTATTTATTTTTTTGTCCTTTTTTTTCTTCAAATTGATCTAAACAACACATCTGAGCTCCACGTAGCCGGTTCAATCCTCCAAGGTACACATGGAAATACTACATATCTCCCACTAATCACACTTGAAAATGGTTGGCTGCTTTGAATCAAATAATGAAGATTGTTTTACATTTCAATCTTCTACACAATGGATCTTGAGATCATGAGCTTACCATCAAATGATCATATTTTCATTCTTTGTCGCACATGCAAAAATAAATGAAAATGATCATGTCATACATCAAACATGATTTTCGGATCACTTTTTGGGATGTGTTTCATGTGGAATTAAAATCTGACCATCTGAAGGTACGCTCATGATCTTAAGATCCATTGAGTAAAAGATTGGGTTGAAAGATGGCATCCATCGTCTGATTCAAAGTAGTCAATGATTTTCAGCTGGACTTAACTAAGGATATTTAATATTTCGTGAGAGTTACATGTGTTATACGGTTAATGAGTTTTGTGGAGTTGGATAGATCTAGATCCATTGAAGTCGGATCTCTTATGGTCACATTTGAAACATTATATATGTACAGTTTCAAGCGCACTGATATCCTTAAAATGTCAGCTTCTATGAGATGAAAAAGAGGAGCGGGCCTCTATTTTGTAATAGAGACGGTCCTTACTCTCAGACGGATACTGAGATAACGGATAACCGATAACCGATAACTGCATGTATGTATGCACAAAGGGCAAGAATGTCTTTAAATCCACCCGCAGAATCTGTGAGTTCACTTACGCTCACACGCATTGACTGAGTTGAATCATACAATGGAGATCGTTTATCTTCTTAACCTTTCACAAGATGGATTTTAAGATCATAAGCGCACCATCAGACAGTCAGTGTTTTATTTCACGTGGCACGTATGTCAAAAAAGTGACCTTAACATTGATGTTTAAGGTCACTTTTTCGGATGTATACAATATGAAAAACAAGATTGACAATCTTATAGTATGTTCATGATCTCAAGATTCATAAAATGAAAGATTAGGACAATAAACAATTTCCATCGATGCTGTTAATGTGTTTGCTTAGGTAAACTCAAATTTAAAGGTATATGGCAATGAGGGCACTTTAGAAAAAGATGATTAAATTAGGAAAGTTATTCCACCATATACTCGCGGGAAAGTTCGGGGTAAAAAGGATTGGCTTTCTAAGGTTTCAAAAAATGATTTGCTCTATTACAAGAAAACCCTTCACTTGAAATTATCATATTGCCCTTCTCTCTCTCAAATATTCCAAATAACCCATCGTCTCTAGGAGATGTAGAGAGAGAAACCCTTCTCTCTCTACATCATTTCGAACCCTTTCCTAGAGAGAGAAACTCCATTAATGGCTTTCATCGGACGGAGATCTAGGGTTTCAGATCATGTGCCAACTGTTGGTGACCTCCATTAATGGATTTCAAATCATGTGCCAGAGATCCAGGGTTTCAAAATCGGGCGCCGTCCGATCATCTTCTCCACAAAACCAACTTAATAGACTTCTCAAAGGCTCCTTAAATCAAGGGAACAAACCCTTCACCAGTTGAAGTTAAAGATGGAGAAGACTGAGTTTAAAGGGTCCCAGGTTCCTCTCAGAGCAAACAGCTTTAATATCCTTTGCAACTGACATGATCTCTCTGATCCAAGCTCCCCAAAAGGGTTACTAGAGAAGAAAGCCTACATAAACATCACCGTATTGAGGGCATTTTTGTAATTTTAAGTTGCCAATTTTCTTACAGTTGACTAAATGTTTTTTTCAGAGATCTTTTCAAACCGTGTCAATCCCTTTTACCCCAAAATTTTGCATTGAGTATATCGCCCCAAAACTTATCCGGCGCAGTCCCGTTTTCCTCATTTTCCCTCCAATAATAATAATCTTTTTATGCCACCTGGAGTATATCTTTGGATCAATTCAAATAGTCCCATAGTAACTTTTTAAAATTGGCACATTATTCATATAAAAGAATCATGAGTTTGAGACGATTGGAATCATTCGATTGTTAAAAGAACATTTAGATCCGATGGTCAATGAAGATATTTTTTGGAGCATCCCAGTTTTAGTTTAGCATAGGGTCCCATTATTTGTACCCACTGAATCTTTGGGAGAATCCTGCAAAAAATTATTAATTGCTTTGACGATGGTGATCATTTTTCATCCCAATCTCACACAACGGATCTTGAGATCATGAGTGTACCATCATACGGTCATTTTTTTGTTCCACGTGGCACACCTCCCAAAAAGTGCCATGAAAATTTTGAGTGTGATGCATGCAAGGTGATTTTCTAATCACTTTTTTTTTCATGTTTGCCATATGGAATAAAAAAATCGACCATGGAGCGGATCGCCCATGATCCCAAATCCTTTGGTTGGAAGATTGGGACGCAAAAACAATCTCTATCATCTATTCAAAGGTGTCAACATTTTTGGGCATAGGTGCCTTCAAAGATTCAATGGGTGCAAATATGGATAAATGCTGCCTATGAGGTTTTAACTTTTGAGCACTCCAAGTAATGAGAGTGTTGGCTCATATATAATAGAAGTGCCCTGTATAATAACTCAAACGATTTTGAGTTATCTAACCTCTTCATCTAGAGCCACACATTTCAGATGATGCAAGTGACGGCCCATGAATCGTATATTTAATATCTGAATGTACCTATCAATCCCTTGGAGCGGTTGGCAGCTGAGACAGCAAATTTCTGCATCGCCGCTCACAGTGAAAGCTGACCACGTTACCAGCTTTTCGGGCTGTTTAATACAGGAGGTTTTATTGGCTACACCAACTGTTTGGTTAGTTTCACGGATATCAGAGACCTGCATGAATCGGGTTGTTCTATCAAAGATTGAAAAAAAAAAAAAAAAAGCTTACGCCTGTATTTTCAATGAATATTCTACGCCGTAGCTTAGGGTATGAACACTATTGTTGAACCCTATGAAAGTGATATTTGAGTGTCGTGGCTCTCAACCCAACAATTATGCGTCACGTAGACGTGCATATGGTCCATCCACGACCATAAAAAAAAGAATTAAATTATTTTAATCATCAGCATCCAATTATTAATGACTGGTAATGTAAATTGTGACTTACAAAATTAAGCTACAGTGACTCTTTAAGGAAAACGGTGCCACACGGGATTTGGGATTTGGTACCATTTGACAACTTGGAAGGATATATCAATACCAATAATAACACTAATTATTGATACCATATGAAATACTTGTATAGATATTTGCCAGCCTCAAACGTATATTGGCCCATTCTTTAACTGTGGTAATACTCGGAGAGATATGTGGGGGTGTTGCACGTGATCGAAGACTTTGTCAAGTGCTCTAAGAGGCCAGGACACCTTGTCACCGATTTAAAAAAAATTATAATAATTATGTACCACCTTTGCTAAATTTCTTCTACACTTCATAATAAGAGGCATTTCTCTAGGAGGGGTCAAAACATTGTTTGGCAAAAAAATTATAAAGCAACTCTTCGTCCGCTCTCCGCTAGAGAGTCGCTTCTAATCTATTAAGAGCAAACCTATACTATAAAAAAGAAGATTATTAGCGTCATAAAAAATTATCGCTAATAACAAAAAACCTTGTTGTTTCAATAGCAACAGAATTAGTAGCGGCAATTATTTTGTTAATAGCAATAGTTTTTGGTGCCGCTAATAATCTTGTATTTTGTAGTACCAAATATAGTCTAAGTAATTATGCTAGATGTCTTTGTAGGTAAATATTTTTAAAAATAATTACGGAGTGTATGTCTGGCGTCCTCTAGATATGAAAAAAAAATCGAAAAAATATTACTCATATTTTAAAATAAATATGTTAAAAGTGTCTCATATGAGGTGAATTTTTTTGCTAAAAATGTTCATTCTTATGAAAAAGACCCATTACGTGGGGTGCCCAAGGAAATCATCTAATTGGATTCATCCTAAAGATGTATATGAAGCCTATATGCACTTTATTCTTTAAAATAAAATAAAATAAAATAATTATACCCATATATAATTAAAAGTCTAAAATTCTCCCAAAAAAATTACTGTAAAATTAAATGTTACCACGGAATTGTCCAAATTTGGGGCAATCATTTTATGGCACACGCAGCCTCTTAATCACATGAAAAATATAATTTTTTAATATTATAATAGGACCTTATGACACTAAAAACGATGTCACTTGTAAGAATTCTTGACTATCTTTCTTCTTTTTTTTGCAGGGAAATAAAGCACTTATATTAAAATATTTGCAGCAATTACATTATAAATCTGTGGAGAGGGGTGTCCTTCATTTATATTTCATTACAACAATTGGAAAGCTCAATCTTAAATAAAAGATCACCGGCCCTATTTGATGACTTTTTGTGAAATTACAAGAGCACTATGTAGAAATCAAAAGATCTCCTTTAATATCATAAAATACAACTCCTAATTCTAATAGGTTGTCGCCTAATGTCGTTAGACAGTTAAAAACTCGAAAGAAATCACCCTAAAAAGTAATTAAAAATGAACAAGTTGGTTACCTTACAATTACATACATGAACTCAATTAATAATTAAGAAAAATCTAGGGATTCCAATTTGAACTCTAATGACCGAGCTTCATATTAAATTAAAATTAATTATAGCTATTCTACTATACTAAATTATTTCAAATAATTATTGATAGTAATAAATCTATGCCCATATATATAGCAGCTTCACGTTTAATGAGTGAGGTCATTGTTTTATGCAATGGTAAAAACCAAAAATGCTTGAGTAAACGCTCGAGTTTAAGTTTGGAGAGTAGCCACTTTGTATAACATTCAAAAGTTCGATATCCCATCCATCCCTCCCAACATTGCATCTATAGGACCAGCACCGAATAATAGCCTTTTTTGGTTAACTATAATGTTGTGTTGTGTTGTGCAAGTGTTAAGGCTCATCCCATACAATGAACTGAATTTTGTTAAATGTACGGTGAGTGAACGTTTGGAGTTCTAAAACGCCGAAGCAATTTTTAGATGATAATAATGGTGGTTAGTAGGGCTCTCAATGGGTCGGGTTGGGTTTCAATTCGACCCTAATATACCTGAGTTGGGTTTCCAAATTTTTTTCAGCCCAAGTTAGGCCCGGGCTTGGGTATTTTTCCGAGTTTTTTTTTCCTTTTTTTTCTAATAAAATTTGGTTGTGCTATTTTTTGGGGGCTATTTTTTCTAAGGGCTCGTTCGGGAGTCCGAAAACACTCAGAATCTGAGTTTAAATTAAGAAAGAAGCCAGAATTTGAGGTTTTCTGATTGAATCTGGTGTTCGAGAGTTCTTTTGGCGAAATGGGATTCTGAGTCGTTCCGACTGAAAACGACAGTCAGTCGTCCGAGCAATTTGGTCAGAATAGCTCAGAATCTGAGCTCAGATTTTAGCTGCATTGTATACTTCTTAGAAATCCATACATCAGTTCCCAACTCATTTGCTTAAAAACAAAAACAAAAAGAAAAAAAATTACAGAAAAATCATGAAAAATCGTAGGGAAGATGACGGTGAGAAAAATATTGCATAAATTGTCGCCAGTAGGCGTGTTTTGTTCACCGGATGACCACCAGACCGGTACCGGACGATTCCTGGCGTCGAGGCCTTTGGCCGGCCTGTTGGACTGTCACAAAAGTGACGCTTACTCCGTTAAGATCTTATGTCACCGTCGGCAAGGCACCTATTCTGTGCTGCAGGAGAAATACCTTTGACACTGCTCTTAATATCGTGCGCAGGAGAAACACCTTTTTGACTCTGCTATATATATATAATATTCTATAAAGGTTTTACTTATTTGTTATATGTTATAATATATATATATATAGAGAGAGAGAGAGAGAGTGTGTGTGCCTTTAAGTCCATCCACCAAAGCTTTGAGTTCACCCATGCGGAAACATATCAACTGCATTGAATCGGATGATGGAAATTGTTTATCGTCCCAATATTTCACGCGATCGATCTTTAGATCATGGGTGTATCATCAGACGGTCAGTTTTTTATTTCATGTGATACACACCCATAAAAGTGACCTTAAAATCAATGTTAAGCATGCACGTGATGTTAAGGTCACTTTTCTGAGATGCATGCCGCATGAAATAAAACATTGGTCATCTGATAGTAGGCCGATAATTTCAAGATCCATCGTCTGAAAGATTGGGAGGATAGATGATTTCTATCATTTGATTCAATTCAGTCAATGTGTTTCAGCGTGGTGAATTTAAAGATTCGGTGGGTGAATTTAAAGGTTCTCTCTCTCTCTCTCTCTCTCTCTATATATATATATATATATATATATATATATATATATATATATATAAGCAACCGACTTAAATCAGATTCGAAAAAAGACTCTGTCAAATATGTTCAGCCCCATCTCGATTGGTTGTCCGTAAATTTTGAGAGAAATCCGAGTACGACACATAAACCGATTATTACATCACGTTTCTACGGTCATAGCATAACCACTAATTGAATCGATTCTGAGGATTTTCTAAGAGGAACTTAAAAACGAAGGATTCTGAGTTTCTGTCAAAAATCTGAGTAACTTAAGAACGCATATGCGAAAAACTAGGAATCTGGGTTTGCTAAGAATCTGTCAGGAATCTGAGCGTCCAAGAATCTGAGCTTTTCTGGGAAAAATCAGGAAACACCTGAACAAGGCCTAATAGTTGAGCTTTGAGTATTGTTTTTTTCTAATAAAAGTTTGAAGAATGTTAAAAATTTAATTAAATAATTATATTAACATTATAGAAGCTCAGGTACATATTTTTATTTAAATATTTCATTTTAGTTTGTTGCACAATGATTATAACAGACAATGGTTGCACAATGATTATAACAAGCAACGATTAATCTCAGAACATTTAAATAAATTATATTTAATTAAAATATATTTTTTATAACTTTAAAAAGATTAGTGTATATATATATATATATATATATATATATATATATATATATATATATAAAATACCCGGGCCGGTTGTGGGTTGCGTATAGGAACACGCAACTTAAGTCCGGCCCGGATTGATTCAGGTGGCAACATGTTTTGTCCGATCCAGATAACGGGACATGTTTGCTTGATAAAATGTATCACTTTTTTTGGGTTGAATGCAGGCCAAAATTCGATCCAGTCCAACCCATTCAGAGCCCTAGTGATTACAGAATGAAAATTATTGGGGGGAATGCAGCTGACGCACGTGTTGGAGGCACGTGTAATGCTGGCATCTCAGCGGTGGGTGACAAATGAAGAAATGCCCCCGTAAATTACGAAATGACATGAACTGCCTTGTAGGCCCATTAATATTGAGGCACATTGTGTGATTATTTTGCAGTAAATAATTGTAGACGAGTGTACCCACTCAAATTATTGAATACATCACTCTAATGTATAAAAATTAGTTTTTTTCATAAATATATATTCCATTCAAAGTTATAATATTCTAGTAACTAGCATGAATCACACGTTGCCCGTATGGCTAAGTATGGGCAGCTCTCATAGCCACATGCTCCACCGCTTATGCGACACATTATTCTATAGTCGCTAGTCTTACTTGCTCATAAATTGTTATCCACTTCTAGAGGCTTCACCAGTTTTGTTGAAAGAAATTGTGCCAATAACCAAAATCGCTCATTTTAAAAATGCCCTTACCCGTCAAAAGAGGAGTTAGGTTTTAGGTAGCATGGTTTTAAATCTGATATTGAAGGCGTGCCCGAGAGGCGTCTCGATCGGCCATACAACAGTAGATGGAAAATTCAAAACTCCAAATAATCATACACCATTCAAATATGGGTTTGATTTTATATCACTAAAGTACACTTTTTTGTTATATCACATGGCACATATTTTTGATTAATCTAACCAATTCAAGTAGTCATCCGTCATTGGAACATATCATAATTAGAGTATCACACTTATAAGAGGATCAAACCGCTCTATCAATGAGCTTCAATATTATCCATCGGGGAAAAAAAACAAGGGTAGCTTGATTCTCACCTATCGAATTACTGACGGTATCTACATGGAAAATCATTAATTGTTTTGAATCGGACGATGGAGATTTCTTTCGTCCCAATCTTTCATACAACATATCTTGAGACCATGGCCTTATCATTAGATGGTCAATTTTTTCATATGGCACACGTCCCAAAGAGTGAGCTAAAAATTACTTTTGAGTGTGATGTGTGCCACTTGATTTTCAAGTCAATTTTTGTGATGTGTGCCACTTGTAATAAAAACCGTCCGTCTAATGTACGCTCATGGTCTCAGATCGATTATGTGAAAGATAGGGACAAAAAGTATCTCGACATCTAATTCAAAGTAGAAAATGGTTTTCAATGTAGGAGCCCTCAATAATTCAATAGACGCAAATTGAGCTATCCTTAAAGTAATGGTAGATATTAGAGTGCACATATAGATTTGGACAAAGGATGATAATTGTTCAAAGGATCATCACATAGATTAAATAGAACCTAGGATTGTACCAAAATAGTACATTACGGTGAGTCAGATAGTGCCTGGTCTATAAAAATGATGATTCAGGTAGTGCCAAGTCTTTAAAAATGATGATTAGTATTCTTTACTACTATATAGTCTTATACAAACTCACCTTTAAAATGTTAAGTTCCTCTCGCAACATCTAGTTTTTCTTTGGCATCTCTAGGCAAGATATGGTATGATTTTCGTCTTGCTCAATCACGAGATGAAGATATTTATAATCAAGAGTGCGAGGAGTGGCATTTGGGTCAATTTCGTTTTGTCCAAATGGCCAAGCCCTGGGAGGCACACTTCTGTTTTTATCAGTACCATAGTCTTATCCCATCTTCTCAATAAGACTCATGGGATTTGATGGAGCTTTTAACTGCCGGTTGTCTACTTTAACACCATCTCTTTTTCTCGTTGGGGCTTGTGAACGTTTGAGTTTTGACCACTTTCTACCCATTTAATGATTTTGGTGCTAAAACATTTAATATGCAACAACTGAAGTTGTTGGTTTGTAATCGATTCGGAGACCACTTGACCTTTTCACTGTTTGACTCTGAAAAGTAGAGAGTAGCAGTACTGAAGATTTCGTCTCTGCAGCTTGCTTAAGGCATTTATCATTAAGACCATTGATTGCTTTGAATCACATAATTGAGATCATTTTTTGTACAATATTTTGAGATCATGGCCCCATGTGGAACACATTCTTAAAGTGACCCGATAACCCTTTTCATGTTATGCCTATGATGGCAGTCAATTTTAGAGATGTGTGTCACCTGAATTGGGACAAAAAATGATTTTCATTGTCTGATTTAAGGCTGTCAACATTTTTCAGTATAGTAAGCTCAAGTTGCACGGACCGAATCTTCAGTTGCAAATACCGGTACTCAAATATCAAATCAATGCAATAGCCACAGCCGGCGGCCTGGGGCTGAAATTGACCAAAGTGCTACTGATGACCACTTACGTCCAATACCTTATATTATTCCCATCATCAGTCTTCACTTGCCTTGTTTTGTTTATCTTTCTTTATTTAAAAAAATCTTCATCTGCCTTATTTTGTTTATCTCTACGCGCATTGATCAGTCGAATTTCTAGCAAAGTCTCCAATCCTTCAAAGTCGATCAATTTTACGCAAGCAAGCTTGCATTTGGTAAAGATGAAGTCGCTAAATCATATTTCTAACTGTATGTACTCGTATTTGCAACTGTAGAGAGGGTCCTGCAGTTAGGATTTCACATGTGAAAATTATTGATTGCCTTGAATGAGCCGACGGAGATTGGTTTTCGGTTCTATCATCCACATAGTTAGGGGTGGAACAAAAAACCAAAAAATCGAAAATCGATGAAACCAAACTGTAAACAATCGATCAGAAATCGAACCAAAGCCGATCCAAAACTGAAAAACTAAAACTGATTATGGATTAGTTCAGGTTCGGCTGTGGATGCCAAAAACCAAATTAGTAGGGAGAGAAAACTGACTCTAAAACTGAATAAATAGAAAATCGAATATTTTTCTTAAAAGAAATAAAAATAAAATAGAAAATAGAAAAAATCGAACCGAACTGACCGAAACCGAATCAGTTTGGTTTCAAGGAATTAGGATTTCAGTTAACCGAAACCGACAAGATTCAATTTTGGCTAAACCGACACCAAAACTGAAAAATCAGTTTTGGATTCGGTTCGGTAAACCAAACTTCCACCTCACATACAACTGATCTTTTGATCATGGCTCACTATTACATGGTAAAATGTTGATTTCATGTGGCACACATCTCTAAACATTGACCTAAGAAACCCCTTCTCTTGGTATGCCTATGATCACAATCATTTTTGGTGATGTGAGCGACGTGGTCTCAACATCTGAATGTCTAATAAGCGATCCATGATTTAAAGATCAGTTGTGTCAAAGACTGAGCCAAAAATGATTTACATCGTCTAATTCAAGCAGTCAACAATTTTCAACAGTTTTTGATAGATTTCGGTACCCATCTCTAAACCAATTGACAATGAGTCGAGAGGCCTGAGATCTTATAAGAGGAGAGGCAATGCTACGAATACCCGCCGTGGGACTAAACCTCAACACGGCCCCACACGTGTTGGCCAGACTGAGCCAAATCACGTGAATAGTTGAACTACGTGACATGGAGTGGAGACAGGCCAAGCCTGCTCTGATACGTAAGAGGAGAGACAAGGCTACAAATACCTGATGTGGGACTAATTAAACTTCAACAATTTTAATGTGTGAAAGCTCCTGTTGCGGAGACCAAACCTTCAATTGCAAATACCGGTTCCCAATTCCTAATCGTGTCACCTATGCTTCGAGTCTCCCCTCACGAGCATAGTAGGTCCAGGGCTATCAATGGGCCCTAATTTTGGCTGCTCAATGGGTCCGTATATGGCCTATTCGACCCGGCCCCAACCAAGTTGTCCATCCTGATCCAAACTGGCCCGACTGCACTGGTAATCCAACCCCAACCAAAACTCAATCTGGCCCAGTTTAAAACCTCCTTTTTTCCTTGATTTTGTGTACTTGAGTTGACCCAATATATGTGCCGACCCGGTAAAAACACCTGGGTCAAGCAAGTCTGGTATTGAATCACCTCAACCCGTTGACTGACTTAATTTTAAGTGATGTACTGCCACACAGCCCAAAAAAATGTCACAAGACCGAAATTGTGTCCTCATAGATTTTAAGTAAGTGAGAGATTAGAACAGGATAAGGTTCCATTTTGTTTTAACAAAAATATTCTTAATTTTATGAATAATAAATTATTTTCTTATTTATATTTTAATATTTTTCTGTTATATTAATAAAAAATTGTAAACCGTTGGATATTATTGATGGTTATAAACAGAATTAATGCTTGATGTTATTGAGCCTTCTTACGGTATAATAGAAAAGAAAAGATAATAACTAATATTAAAAAAAGAAAAAGAAAAGAGTTCAAAGGACCCACTTGTTCCGGACCGCTAGTCTTGTGGGCAAAATGTCAAACTCAGTATCGGTATTGGATATCGGTCCATGAAGGACCGATACGAATCGGTCGATATGTATTGGCCCTTTTAAAAAAAAAACACAAGGTCTCGGGTCAATTCGATCCGTATCGGCTGATACCGAGTTAGAAGACCGATACATATCGGTTTGCCGTATTGCCAATACATATCGGTATCAGCCGATTTTTTATACATTGCTTGTCGGACACTCTTAGCACCGAAAGGTTTCCCTCAACTTAAAAATGCCCCGTGTCATGAAGGCCAATGACTAGACATGCTATATACAACTAGGAGAAGCCTTGGAAACAATAAAAAAAAATAAAAAAATAGGAGAAGCAACAGCACGTGCTATTTATAACTTGTAGCCGGCCAATGTATTAGGCCAACTAACTAATGGTTGTACTGTCTGCGTGGGTGTCTGACCTTAACACCATAGCTGGCATTACTACAAAACTACATTGTTAGGTTTTAGGATGTTAATGTGATGAGCTAAGAAGTAACCTCTCGTCTTAGCAGGAAGCTACAAATTGTTAAGGCAATAATCTAGTGGTGCATAACCCCAACTTAATATACTGGTACACTGTTCTATAAGCATAGATTGACATCCGAGTTTGACCTAATGATTGACTCAAACTTTTGGCTTCCAGTCTGAAATCGCTTGGAGTTGCCCTTTAGCTCTCCTTTTTCATTAAAACCCCATTCAAGCTAGAGTAAATCTCATTAAAGCCACATTCAACGTAGGTTCTTTTGTTTGAACTCAAAGTAGGAAAAACATGAAAAAGAACGAGTAAATCTCTTTCTCTCTCTATTTCTATGAAGTGGTAGGTTTTAGCTATGAAACTTGGTCGATTGTTGAATCGATGTTTGTTCACATACTTCAAATTTTAGTTCGCATTAGTGAAAAAAGGGTTTTTTCAACCCTTCTATTGTCGTGATTTTGTTATACTAAGCATGAATTGTAAATCACTAACAAAATTCAGACTGATATCTTCTCATGTGCTGATTACCCCAACACATTTTAATAAATTACTAGCGGTATCTTTTTGGTTGTTCTTGTTATACGCAATATAATTATGTTGTATAGTCACCTCATTTAAGCAAGATAAAGATTGTTGACTGCTTCGAATCAGATGATGGAGATTATTGATTTTCGTCCTAATCTTCCATACTAGATCTCGAGATCATGAGTCTACTTTCAGACGGTCAGATGTTAATTTCACAGGACACACATTGCAAAAAATGAACACAATCACAATGGATAATCAAACGTAGTTCTCATTCACCTTTTTAGATATGTGTCATGTGAAATCAATATTTGATTGTTTTATGATAGACTCATGATCTCAAGATCTATTATATGAAGAATTGGGACAAAAAAGGATCATCATTTGATTCAAGTCAGTAAACATGTCAACCTATATTTGAAAGTTTGACTTTGTAATTAGTACTTTGGAGTACCGTTATCCCTTACAAGGTTTTTCATGGCTTTTATGGGTCATTATATGAAAAAGAGAAGAAGCCTTTTAAGGAAGGCTAGGAATTTAAGAATTTGAACAACTCAAGAACAGTTTTGATTTTGACTTACTAAATTTCATAGTAATTCTAAAAAGAGAACGACTCCTGATCATCATCATCACAGGAACACTAAAATAATATATAAATAATCTTACACTATCAATGGTTTAAGATTGGGTAAAATGTACTGTTAAAGTGATAGATCATATATCGAAGTGCAATATGCTCAAAAATAATATTTTAGGAAGATTTAAATCTTTTGATATGTTGACTATAATATCAATTCTTTTTTTAGTTTTGATGACTGATATTAACTGAATCATTCCAATGGTTCACATCCATTTTACACTTCAACAGTGGGGATAAAAAGTCTAATTTTAATAGTATAAGATCATTTAAATGTGCCAGGTTGATGAATCACCCAAACAGCCTTTATATCAGCTTGATGAATAGGGTTCGTTTATGTTAAAAAAGTTATGTTCAGTGTTTAGCACTGAATCGTTCCTCTTTCAATGATGCCCATGTCATGTCATTTTGTTGGAAGATCGTCGTAAATTTGCCACGTGGCACAAAGGGGGAGATTCTACGTGCCTCAGAGGTTTTATTTAGACAGAAAAACGATGGATAATGTGACAGGCGATGCCTCTTAGTTGGAACCCATGTGCCATGCTAAGATAAGGAGCATGTTTGATGGCCCTCATCTTACACGTTAAGTGGGGCCGGTGGGGCGTTGACTATGAGCGACGTGTAGGTTAAAAGAAGTACGAGGGTTGTACAAGGGTTAGGCTACGCGTCCCTCAGCTGTATTACGAGACACAACTCTCGTACACTTATTAGACTATGCATCAGAGATCCATGTCAAAAAAAAGTGTACGAGGGTTGGGCCTCCTAAAAGGTGTATAAGAGTTGGACCTCGTAAGGCAGTTGAGTGACCAAATCAAACATGCCCAAGATTTTAGTACTTGACTTCATGTGTTGCGTGAAATGGAACACTCTGAGTTGGCATTAGGTGCACGGGCCGTGCTGACTTGGAGGGCTCACTGGTAAATCTAATAGCATGCACTGTATATGAGCACTAAATCAGTCAAATTACTCTTCTGACCTTTTCATCGGTGAGATTCGATATGACTTATGGTGGATACCGTGCGCCAGCACCGATGTTTGGGTCAATCTTTAACCCTTAATAGCCACAAATATACTAATATTTTTAGGCTGGTGTTACAGCCACACCACTTTATATTACAAACATCTCACTTAATAAAAGTTAAAAAAACTTACTTCCTTGAATTTTTTCGTCCCAATCTTCCATATAACAGATCTTCATCTCATGAGTCATGAGCCTATCAGATGGTCAAATATTGATTACACGTGGCGCACATCTCAAAAAGCAAATGTGATCATCTCATACCATTCAATGTGGGTTGCATTCACTTTCTTAGGTGTGTGCCATGTGAAATCAACATCTAACCGTCTGATGGTTGGTCCATGATCTTAAGATCTATTGTGGAAGATTAGGTTGAAAAACAATTTCCATCATCTAATTCAAGGCAGTCAACAGATTTTTACTTTGCTTAAATGGTGTGGCTGTAACATAGAGTGGTATGATGGTAGTTATGTGGATCGCTGCTTTCCTAGCTTGCATATGCAATTTGGATGCCTAATACCGGCTTGGACAGTGTTGTACAATAGATAATTTTTTATAGATAATTTTGCAAGTAGTTTACGTGGCAGGTCGTCAATGGCCCCACACATAGTGGTGCTCAAGCACCATACCCAGTCACGTTGACACATATAAGTTGTTAGCAAAATTGTCTACTAAAAATTGTCCACCGTTTATCATTTTTCGTACCGGCTCAAATACTAAATTTTATCCTAAAAACTGAATGGGCTAATGGCAAAAATAACCTGAAGGCTATAGCAAAGAAACAACGGACTTCAAGTGCTCATAGCATGGTTCAAAATTTCGACCGAAATGTCCAAAATTTTGGTCCAAAATTTTGGTCCCCACTGAAACCGAAACGGTAACTGAAAAATTCAGCATTTTTGTATTAGGGGGATTTTAGGTCCAAAATTTCGGTTTCGGTCCCTACCAAAACTAAAACGAAATCCAGAATTTTGATCCTTACCTCATTGACCTGTTGTGCACCTTAAGTTCCGAGAGGGTTTAGAATAAATTGGCTTGGAAAATATTCGAAAAAAATTGGCAAAGTACGTCAAAAATTCTGGAAAAAAGAAAAATTCAGAAGAATAAAGACAAAACTATGGAAATATATTAATTAAAAACTATTAAAATTTTGACAAAGTTAAAAACTTGGGCAAAATTCAAGAAAAATTTGAGATATTCGATTAAATCCATGAATAATTCTGAAAATTTGTAAATTTTTAAAAAAGTCATAAATAATTATAAAATTATTCATTTTTCTAAATTTTTTTAAATTATTCGTGACTTTTTCAAATAATCGGAGAATTTGGTCACTTTGGTTCCAAACTGCACCCGTTGGCAGGAGGATAGGCTGTGCACTGGCTTACCTCTACTCTAGCGTGGGACCATTTAGCCATATGCACAGAGTAAATCAGGATTGTTAAAAGAGAAGTGATACAGTTACACCATTATTTTTACAGACACATCAGCCGCATCATTTCCGCAAAGAAAAAAAATGTTGATTGCTTTGATTGAGACGATGGAGATTGGATTTCATCCTAACCTTTCAAATAACAGATTTTGAGATCATGGGTCACCATCAGACGGATAGATTTTGATTCCATGTCGCACATATTCTAAAATATAAATGTGATCACGACATTCTATCAAATGTGGTTAACATTCACCTTTTGGCTTTTATGATTTGTGCCACCTGTAACCAACAATTGACTATCTGTTGATAGTACCATCAAATGGTAGACTTATTATCTCAAGATTCAAAGCACGGTTTCTTGCTTCACTTAACTAGTGATGTGGCTGTAAAGAAAAAAAGGGGTGTGGAGCTCTCTTGTTAAAATATTCCACTGAATATAGGGACTAAGGTTGTATATGGCATAGCTCTCTGCTAGCCTCTGTCATAGCAAAGTTCACTTGGTTCTCGTTCTCTTTTCTAACTCCCAGCAAAAAAGGATTAACTTGCTCTAGCAGCAACCTTTCTGCTCTCTACTAACTCCCTGCCAGAGCAAAATATGCTCTGTCAAAGAGTGAGTAGAGAGGAGGGTAGAACCGTAGAACTGTTAAATAAGTAAATCTTACTTAAAATCTTGCTATGCAAGGAGTTATCAAAGAGAAGGAATACCTGCTAAAGCAAGTAGCAAGATGTTAGCAAAGACGATAAGAACCTTCTAAAGCAGATGAACTCTGCTATGGCATGGGCTAGACATGATCTCCTCCCAAGTCTTCTAATTAACTTACACATCTTCTATGAGTTAGTCTACAATAAGTGTTATGGGTGGACACGGAAATCCACATGTGGATTACATGAATTGCACGGACTTTCAATGCAAGATAATCCGTGTAAGTCACGTAGTCACACAAATGTGTAGACTTGTTTAATGCATATGATGGGTGGACACTAAATGTAGACTAACTCTTAATTTATTGCTCAAATACTTATGCCACTGACTCTATAGTAGGCTTAGAGTTGTCACGGGTTGGTCCATAATTTTGGTTGCATAATAGGAAAATGGCATTTACCCGACCAGATAAGACTTCTGATCCGACCCGACTAGACACTCAATCCGAAACCCTAACCTGATTCGGTAAAAAAATCCCTATTTTCCATGATTTTATAAATAAATTATCTAATTGAGTCAAATTTCTTATGGCTGAGGCCTGACCTGACAGGTCAAGTTTACATGCTCGACCCCATAAAAAAATTTGGTAGGGTAGGTCGTATTTCAGGTTGACCCGACCCATGGAGAGCCCTAAGTAGAAAATCCGTCTAAGAAGACTTCTAAGGATATCCTTTTGCTTGTTTTACCTGTCATGTATGAATTATAACTCACCGTAGAGCTGTGGAACACTTTGTAGGGATATCGAGATCAAAAGAAAACAAGCAAAAGGATAGTGCCAACTTCAAGTGGCCAAAAACATTTGATCCCGAAATATCAGTGTTTTCGTTAACTACGCTTTGAGGTTGTTGGGCCTTCACACATTTATTAAATCAATAAAAAAGCATGTTCCAAGGATCTAAAAAATTGAACTTCATCCAATATACATATCGAAATGGCAGAAAAGATGAAAACTAGAATATACATCTTCTCTGCAAGTAACGTTTTGTGACTCGCGACTAGTTAAATCGATCGGCTTGACGAGTTCTCGATAAGGGCAGCGCCTCATTAGTGATGTATGTTTCAACCATAAAATTATCGGTATCAAGGATTAGAATCACCTGATCGGTATACTTTCATATCAACCATTAGAAAATGGGTTACTCTAGCCTATCAAATTACAGAGGCTGCCTAGGCTGAAAACCTATTGACAAATTTGAATCAGACGATGGAGATCATTTTTTTTTTTTGAAAGATTAAAATTTTATTAAGAAAGAGATATATCTAAGGTGTCAAATCGGGTATCGGTTTGCCTGGGCCGATACGTATGGCCAATTGTTTAAAAAAAAAAAAAAAAAAAAAAAAAAAACTCGGTTAAAATCGAGACATATCAGCCAAAACGCGATACGTATCAGCCGATATGGGCCCGTATCAGCGATACTGATATGTATCGGTTTGGCAGAAAACCGATACATATCGGTATCGGCCGAGTTTTGATACCTTAGATATACCCCCAACAACTCTCACGAGGAGTGAGAGAGACAAGATACGACTCTCACAAACGAGCACGGAAAACCGGACCTCCTAGAGAAAATCGAGCACGAAGTGAGAGCGGCAAGGGAAACCTCAAAACGACGAGGGCAAACCCCCTCACCAACGACGGAGATCAATTTTCATCCCAATTTCCTACACAATAGATATTTAGACCATGGGTGTACAATCAAATGGACATTTTTGTGTTCACGTGGCGCATATCCTATAAAGTGACACAAAAATCTTGTTTGAGCATGATGTAGCTTCCGTGTTTTTTGAGTAATTTTTTGTGATTTGTGCCATGAGGAATATTAAACAAGCTGTTTGATGGTACTCTCATGACCTAAAAATCATTGTGTGGAAGATTGGGTTGAAAAGTGATCTTTATCGTATGATGCAAAGCAGCCAATGGCTTTTCAACGTTCACGCCCTCAATACTGAAAGTTCTAGTTTCGATTAAATGAATTTGCATCGGTAGGGCATGGTTTTGGGCATTCAGTCCAAACCTGAACCAAGTTATCCCGAGTCAGAGCATACTTAACCCAATCCGCTTGCACCCTCAAAAAACTTGGCTTTTCTCAATGAGAGCCTTAAAGACGAGGCTTCTAAATCGTTATCCCGTAAGCCATAGCTACATTATCCCAAGAATCATAACTTTTTAGGATGTGTGTCATGTGAAATCGACATCTGACTATCTGATGGTAGGTTTATGGTCTCAAGATCTATTTTGTAAAAGATTGGGATGAAAATCGATCTTCGTCATCTGAGTTAAAGCAGTCAACAGATTTTTTTTCTTTTGTGTAAGTGAGGTCAACAGATTTTTTTTCCTTTGTTTAAGTTAGATGGTTTTGATTTAATGCCTGCAATTTCAATTATGAAATTATCCTATTATCATAAATTTTGCCCCTCTATAAATAGGGTCATCAGTTGTTTCTAAAGTTTCTCTTTTCAGGTCTACAAAGTTCAACGGTTTATAAACATAGATTATAAGAATTTTGAACCGCATTGCAATACGCAAGATGGAAGATGGAAGGGGGACTATAAAACCATTTGACTTCAAATTTCGAATGCTCTCGATTTTGACTATTTGATTCTGTACAAGTGGCATTATAAAATTTTCCATCATATGGTATCTTCCGGTTGGAAAATTATAAATGAGGGACAATTTTGCAGACATCTTATATAGCGTGATGTAACTGATTAGAGTGGTTCAGCCCCACTATGTATTTAGCCAGTCATGGCGCACCACATAAGCTGCCTATAAAGTTATATAAAAAATTGTCCACTGAATGACACGGACTCATTTAGAAATGATAAACGATGAATAATTTTTTATAGACAATTTTAGAGACAGCTTATGTGACACAATCTGATTGGCTGCTGTGCTTGGGCCCCACTATATGCGCAGCCAGTCACATCACACACATAAACTGCCTGCAAAATTGTCCATTATATAATACAGCCCTAAATATTTTACCATGTAATAATTTTTATTTTATTTTTATTTTTTTAACAAAAAACCATTTTTCCATGTAATAATGACTTCAAACATTTCAATATTTAGAAACCGACTCCTATCAACATTTTGCCATGTAAATGTAATAATGACTTCAAACATTTCAATATTTAGAAACCTACTCCTACAGATCAACTGCTTTACCATATTCAAAAATTATTAACAAAGAAAAAAAGGCAGACGTGACTACAATGAGTGCTTTACACAAATATTGCACTTGAGAAGTACCCATTTATGTCGGATGTCATATATATATATATATATATATATATATATATATATATATATATCCACACAAATTTCACTTCATAAGTTCCCATTTATATCGCTTTACATATATATTTCATATGGATGGTCATTACATGCACTACACTCAACTAAAAATTCAAGCATATCATACAATTGGAATCATTCGATTAGATGGCTTTATTATTGAAGATTAGAAATGTGCACAACTATCCAGATTAGAGTCCATAGATCGGAAAGTTCAAATTCTCCAATGAGTGCATTTCTGACCCACCACCACTTAGATGAATTTGATTGATAAAAAAAATATGTCAAGTGACTGTAAATGGATGCTTCTCATGAAAAAAATTTATAAATGCTGCGCATAGTTCATTAATCTTATGTAAAAATGGAAGTAAATGTCAAGCTTCTACGGTGAGTGATCAACTTAATAATAATCAATTGAAGCCCATGAGAGCTCATCAATCCTTCAATTTAATTTACAAAAGAATTTGTATTTTGTAAGGGGGCCCGTTTACTATAGTGAACCCTGTTCCACTGTCAGTTTAGCTGAGTTTAGGAATGTAGAGATTTGAAGGTCTTAAATCTGCGTGCATCACATACCCGGCAGAGTTGATAGTGTGGGCAGTAGGAACCATGGTGAGGAGTCTACTCACCTAATATTTCTAATTCTTCCTAGTTGTTACTTGGAGTTGGTAATGCCCTTTTCTACGGGCTGAAGGGTAAAAGGTACGGTTACCCGGGTTCATGAGCTTTAGGTTTAGAGATTAGCTCCCATCCAATGATTAAAGTGGGCATGCTGATATACATCGGGCATATAACGGTCACGATACGCATCATATACGTATCGGCCAAACCGACCGATGTGCTTTCTGGGCATTCTGAGCAGTATGTCTGATTCTTATCAGCCAATATGAGCCTTACGAGCTGATACATGGGCCGATCTGTTGTATCCGGTAAGGCCCAGACCGATACATATCAAACGTACTAGCCTTCCGTCTCGGCTGATATTTAAAATCATGCTCCCATCGTCCTATCTTTTTAAAATTTGAAAGGAAAATTTGTACTTTCAGACCTAAAAGCTTACATTTTCGGAGTGCAGGCTGATATTTAAAATCATGCTCCCATCGTCCTATCTTTTTAAAATTTGAAAGGAAAATTTGTACTTTCAGACCTAAAAGCTTACATTTTCGGAGTGCAGGGTCCCTAAAGGCTGTAAAGTTGCATATACCAGCTTTTAGTGGATCCAATTTACTAAAGGGATCTATATTTGTACCCACCAAAACTTTTAAGCATAAAAAAATCAGATAATGGATGTTATTTGTGGTCCACACAATGAAGCTTGATATCATAGGCATACTATCAAACAGTCAAATTTTGATTTTACATGGCACTCATCCTCAAATGTGATACAAGAATCATGCTTGATGTATGTGCATGATCATTCTAACTTTTGGGGATCTGTGCTATGTGGAGTCAAAATTTGATCATCGGATGGTACACTTGCGATCTCAAGATCCACTGTGTGGAAGATTGGGATTGAAAATGATCAATATAAAAACAATCAATGGTTTTCAGTGTTGATGCCTTTGCAAATATGGGTACCCATCTACTAAAAGCTCCATGGTAAAAAAAGGAAGAGGGTAACTCTACTTCCATTAGCTTGCGTTTCGTGGCAAGATATCCATGTTAAAAAAAGCAAAGGGCTGGTATTCATGCTATCGACTTACGTGGAACGGGTTAAAGCATCTATATATGAGCACCTTTAAATCCACTCATGGAATCTTTGAGTTCACCCACACTGAAATACATTGATTGAACTGAATTGGACGATGGAAATCATTTATCCTCCCAATCTTTCACACGATGAATTTTGAGATGATTGTCGTACCATCAGATGGTCAGTATTTTATTTCACGTGATACACATCTCAGAAAAATAACCTTAACATCATGTGCACGCTTAAAATTGATTTTAAGGTCACTTTTATGGGTGTGTACCACATTAAATAAAAAATCGACCGTCTGATAGAACACTCATGATCTAGAGATCGATCGAGTGAAACATTGAGGCAATAAACAATCTCCATCTTCTGATTCAATGCAGTTGATGCGTTTCAGTGTGGGTGAACTCAAAGATTTGGTGGTTGAATTTAAAGGTACTCAACATATTTAAGCAAGAAACATAATGTAAAAATAAAATATTATTCTTTTGGTGAACTCTTTCCTCTCTCCTCTCTCCTATCTCTCTCTCTCTCTCTTCTCCACAAATCTCTCTCTACAACTCTCTTTCTCCAATGACTCTCTTCATCTTCTCCACAACGGCTCCATTTCTCCACCTTCTGATTGCATGGTCACTGCCAACTCTCCTAACTGTGATATAAACACCAAAATGATGTTTAAGATGTGGGCAATTCGTATTGTCAAAGTGATAGATCATATATTGAAATGCATCGGGCCCAAAAATGACGTTTTCGAGAGATTTAAATCATCTGGTCTGTGGACTATAATATCAACTTGTTTCAATTTTAATGACTGATATTAAAGTTTATCAATTGGATGGTTCACTTCCATTTATGAGCATTTTTCTTTGGGATGAGATATTTTCCAATGATGGATTGTCACTTAGACAATTTAGATCGATCACAGATGTGTGTCACATGGCATAATGAGGAATCACATTTCAATGTTGTGAATAAAATGTCCAATTTTAGTGGTGTAAGATTATTTAAGTATCATGTTTGTGTTTAAATGTTAGTCAGGAAAACTGATTACAACATTTCAATAATGATTTTATGTGGTATAGTACCCTAACCAAAGAGCGGCCCAATATGATCAATATCATTAAAGAATATTTAAAAAATAATATAAATCTTACGGTGTGTTTTCACCATTCCTTTTCTATAATGTTGACAATCTTGAGCATAGTCATCAAATTGGAGTTAGGAGATTAAAAATCCGACCATTAGAATGTGACCGTTACCATTTAAAAATATGACCGTTAGAATATGTACATTAAAATATAAAAAATAAGGGAAAGACAATTATGAGTGTGCAATTCAAGCGGCTGGCTGGATTGGCCTAGTCGCATAGAAGGTTGTAGGGGCTTAAATTTGGAGTTTTTATGAAGTATGTATATTATATACCTTTATTTGTATATAAACCCTCAAATTTATGATGTAAAAGTCTCCAAATCGATAGTAAAATTACTACTAATATTATATTTATCATTTGTAGCCCCCATTGGCAAAGATTCTTGGCTACGCCCTAACGCCACCTAAACGGTCTGTTATTTGCGGTCCACTATATATCTGTGTCAGTTACTTATTAGTCATTTCACCTAGTCTTTCACCATAAAATATGGTTGTAAAATTATGTTTTTGTTAAAATTAGAATTATTTATGATTGTTACCATAGTGACAAATGTCACTGAATTTCGCAAAATTTCACGAAATGGGGGTCAAATGAAAATTTCGGTATTTTTTGATAAATTTCGATAAATTTTTTTAAAAATATATATTAAATATTTATATATATATTTTATTTTTAATCCCCGAAACTTTCCCGAATTATTTTTGAAAGGTATTAAAATTAATCTGAAATGTACCGAAAGGACCCCACACCAAAAACTTCCCGAAAACGAAATTTGTCACTATGATTGTTACACATTTTGCAAGCAATCGACAATAATTAGGAGAGGTTAAAATTCAAAAAAATCTGGCAAATCTGGGAAGTACAAGGAAATATTCGGAGGAAAAATCAGTGAGAAATTTTTTAAAATAAAAATAAAAAGATTTAAAACTATAACAAATTTTAATTTGTTAGTAAGTCTCAACTTTTTTTAAAAAATTCAAGAATTATTCGCGATTTTTTGTTATCAGACGAGTTTTCGAGTAATTTGCGAAGAATTCGAGATTAATTCTGGGGACCTTAAATTCGCCTATTATTCGCAAATTTTTCAAAAATTCGACAATTTTTGTGACTATATTCAAGAGTTGCATGATCTAAGCTGAAAAAATCACTTACAAATGCTACACTGATTTTACAAGTGATTTATATTGTAACTGCTATACTAATTTTACATGTGATTTATATTGTAATAATACATTATTATAATAATACAAGAATGCTTACAACATTTCAGGATTAGGGAGAAATGAATGTGGCCTAAGTGGCATCATTATCTATGAAGTGTCTCTTTAGTAAGCAACCTTGTGTAAAGATGGTCCTTGAAATATAGGGAAGTCAATTTTTCCACAAGAAAACAGGCCGTGATTTGTGATCGAGGATCCTTGACATAATTTTAATTATAACAATGGGGCGGGATCAGCCCGAACTCAGGCCGTATTTGGGCTCAAACAAAAAGCTTGAGCGCGAATGCACCCAACCCAATTTTATATCTGGGCCGAGTTCATGTCTCAGTTTTAGGATTAAAAATAATGTAGCCACTAAAAGTCCGGCTGGAACTCAGCCATGCCTGATTATTTCAAGGTAAAATGTCGGGCGGGCCTGTATTCGGCTTGAGTCGAACCCCGGTTAAGGTTGGGTTTTGGCTTAAATAAAAAGCTCTGAAACCAGCCCGTAATTTTATTCGGGCAGGATTCTACCCGTAATACCGTCGAAAATAATTGGCAGGCCAAAACCACTGCCCGAACCTGATTTATATATGGGTTGTTTTATACAGCCTTATAATTTTTTATGGTAAATTTATCATAATAATTCTATTTTCGAAAATAATGTCAATTTTATATGCATTTCAAACATTTGATCATGAAAGAAAGTTTTGTAAAATACTTACATAAACAACTATCCATCTTATTCAGCAAATGACCAGACTACTCATGTATTAAAGGCTTAATAATATTTAAATTATGGGTAAATATGTAATTTTTGATAAGAGGTATATTTTTGAGATACCTTTTTCAATAATTTTTTTAAATAAAACCCCTATATGTTTGTTATTTCTAAAATGATTACTGTTTTGTATACAGTTCCTTATTTCGTCAGATGCCCATTTTTCATTTTCATAATTTGGCGGTGTTAGAGCGTCACCAATGGGGACATCAATTACATCTAAGGAGAGTTCAATGACTCATTTTGAGTCCCCAAACATGTCGACTGCAGTATCCTATTCCACGTGGAGTATTATAACAATTGGAAACATGGCTCATTTTGACCACCTGAATTGGAGTCTTTAAATTAAAAATAATAATATTTTATATCCAATAGTAGCCAAATACCCTTTTCAGATCTCCTAAAATTTGAAGGCTGAAATCTGAAATTCAAATTTATGATGTCATTCTCCAAACGACTATAATCTTTGACCCAACAAAAGAGGACTCGTGTAAGAAACTTTCTCCATATCATACTACTAGTAAAAGTTGAAGGGAAAGGGGCGGACACAATAATCTTTGATCCAAGTAAAGTTCCATTACAATATCATTTTATGAAAGAACCGTTCTACCCTCGTATGAAATTACCACATCAACCTTATTGTTTTATTTTCACTGATTGATAACATCACCCAATGAAGAAAGTCGCAGCCTTTGCAGTCGGCGACGAAGATAGCCATCCCCCTCTGATTTTCAGTTCTTCTAGGATTTCATTTCCCCTCATGCTTATTTTATTTATTTTACTTTTCAACTCAAATTCTTAAACCCAACAAAGAGAGGTCCCTTTGCAGACAGGGTTGAAAAAAGCATTGAATCACAAAAACTAAACTTAGACCGGATTACAAATTTTGCTACTGTTATTTGCACTCACCTAATCTTCATTAACACCCACCCACTTATTATTTTAGAATTTAAGGGCTCAAATATTTTTCATAGAATATGCACCTTCTTCTACTCAAAAGAAAAGTAGTATGCACACGTGGAGCCGTTAAATGGAGGTCTAATAAAAGATTACAGATTTTCCAACTTAGCTCACCTGTATGCATCAGTTTGTGTGGAGCACGCCTTTACCTGTGGCAACAAACAATATTTTTCGAAGGCTGAAATTCTAATGGCTTTTCTCCTCAAAAGAAATAAATTACTGTCGGCCGTCAGATCCTTGACCTACAAATTCTTATCCCCAAAATACTATCTGGAAGACTCTAAGAGCATCTCCAGCAGATTCTCTATAAGCAAAAAGAAAATTAACACAGCAAAATAGCTATTTTGGCGATCGGGCATGAGTTTTTCTCGCTCCAACAGATTCGCTATGCGACTCGTCATCTTTGACTGAGTCCCAATTCATTTGCTATCTTTGGATCCCACTCGTTATGTTTAAAATATGATTAAATCTCCCTTCCTCTCCACTTGTCATATATTTTATATATATTAAAATAGAAACAAAAGATACCATTTAAAAAGATGATTACCTACAATAGCTATCCTTGTCATAGTGACAAATTTCGTTTTCGGTATTTTTTCACTGGAGCCGTGGGGGGTCCTTTCTGTACATTTCTTATTAATTTCGATACTTTTCTGAAAAAATTTGGGAAAGTTTCGAGAATAAAAATATATTTAATATTTTTTTAAAAAATTACTATAATATATACTAAACTATTAACATATTTAAAAAATAAAATTAAACATATAAAAAAAATACCGAAATTTTCAAAATTTTGCCAAAAAATACTAATTTTTTCAAAAATTTCATTTAACCCCATCTTCGGTGAATTTCACTATGATCCTTCTTGGAAACTTTTTTAAAAAGGCGTTAATTAAAATAGAGAGTGGGCTCAAAAGGAAGTTTTAACTATTCAAATTAAGCTTTTAAACTTGACTTGTGGGGGTTTTAACCATTCAAATTAAGCTTTTAAACTTGGCCTGTTAAATCAAGTCAGGCAAGAGACATCTGACCTGTCCTGAAACTTTTGGGTTTGGTAGGGTCGTGTCGACCAAGAGACAATGTCGGGTATTTTCTGGCTCTGTGATCTGACCCAACCCAATAGTTTCTTTAAAAATAGGGCTATTTTATTGGGTCGGGTCAGTATTTCAGGTCGGATGCACCACAATTTCATTGGTCAGCTAAATGTGGCCAGAACCCGACCCATTGCCAGCCCGAGAGGTGCCACAAGGGCACAACTCGTGTGCAAATGCTGCTTAAAAACAACAAAAAGCGTGAAAAACTAAAAGCCGCGTAACGCCAACCACTAGTATTTTCCGTTCACCTGTGATGCTTACGTAAATTTAAAATATTCCCATGGGTATTTAAGTCATTTAAAGCGACGAGAGGTGCGATTGATAACTTGAAGGCAAGAGGCGGGAGGCCAGGTGGTACCTATAAAAGCAGAGTGGGACAGCGAGTTCCTCTACCACCACCACCCAAAATACCGCTGGCCAAAAACGCCCCTCTCTCTCTCTCCCTCCATCCGTTAAATTACATCTAGAGTTTTCTAATTTATTCAAAACCCTAGCTGAAATTATAAGAAAACTATATATAAATATGAAAAATATAATTTACGAAATCGAAACCCTCGTCTCCATGATCAATCTCTGCAACTAAACATAAGGTACGAACGTCCATTTTTTCTCCTTCGTTCTCTGTTTCTCTGCATTCTGTTATTTGTCGTTGTTTCATTTTTTTTCGTACGATGCCGATGGTTTTGTTCGTTCTAGGGTTTGTATAAGGTGGTTCATTTGATTAAGTTGTTTCGTCATCTTCCCTTTCTCTTTCTTTTGTATTTTCGTTTTGCTTTGATCTGGAGTCGAGGTGTCATGGTGAGAAGATCGGGATTCAGCTGATCTCTTTCAGATCTGATTGTTTCGGATGCTGATTTTTTTCGAAAGCTCAAATGTTTTTTTATTTGATTTAGATCTGGAGTGGTAGTTAATTTTAATTTTTGAGGTTATCTATTCCAAATTTTCGGTTTTTCTTCTTTGAGGTATATTTTTACTGGTAATAATGAAATGTTCGACATTCTACATTTTTTTGACCGATTATTCATATTTTGTTATTATCAATTTTCAGGTTCACGAAAAACAAGCCTGATCCCTCCCCAACCAACGGCTAGGATTTCTTCTCGCAATGGTTGCCACTGCAGCCGCCTCAGCATTTTTCCCCCTTACTTCTCCGTCCACCAACTCCTCCTCTAAAACATCAATGATCCTCGGCGGAGCTTCGGATAATATGGATACGCGTAGCATCAGATCAAAGCCCTCAGGCGGTTTACAAGTTAAGGTGAACGCTCAAGCTACCCCCAAAATCAATGGCTCCAAAGTCAATTTTCCGGTCCCTATGGAGAGTAAGGGCCGCGAGGACGATGCGCCTCAGTCATCACCGTCCCAGAGGACATTCATTAATCAATTGCCGGATTGGAGCGTGCTGCTTGCTGCGATCACAACGATATTTTTGGCTGCGGAGAAGCAGTGGACGCTTCTCGATTGGAAGCCGAGGCGGCCTGACATGCTCGGCGACCCGTTTGGGCTTGGGAGGATCGTTCAGGATGGTCTTGGTTTTAGTCAGAACTTTGCAATTAGGTCATACGAGATTGGTGCTGATCGTACGGCGTCGATAGAGACGTTGATGAATCATTTACAAGTAGGAAAAGAAGAAAATTTGAGTTCAATTGATTGAGAAATAATAGGGCAGCTTAATATGTGGATAAAATTTGGTCTTTACTTCTCACACGCATAAGCTTGTGCAGGAAACCGCTCTTAATCATGTTAGGAGTGCGGGGCTCCTCGGTGATGGTTTTGGAGCGACGCCAGAGATGAGTAGGAGAAATTTGATATGGGTTGTTACTCGGATGCAGGTTTCCGTAGATTGCTACCCTTCTTGGTGAGCTGCTTTTAATTGTATATTCAAACTTTGTTTGGATTTAGTTTTTAATTATATAATACTCTTTTTTAATCTATATTGAGTAGTCCATGTGCAACCGACACATTTTGATGCTTATTTATTTTAATTGGTTGGTTTCTGCATAGCAATATTCCACGGAATTTTGACCGAGCATGTTACTGATCATTGATTGCTAATTTTAAGGAAGTACAGATTGGACTGATGTTTTGCAGTACATAAATTCATTATTAATTTGTTCATATTTTCTAGGTCTATTATTATTTGCAGTCTTAGCACTTGGTGCTTCACCTGCATTTTACCACTTCGTGATTGTTCTATTTGGCTAGTTAGTGGTGGACGGTTTTGGACAATACATTGATATGTATTGGACAATACTTACCAATATATATGTGGGCCGATTCATTCAATGTATCGGACCTGTTGACCTCCAAAACCGATACGTATCAGATGATAGGTATCGGTTTTGTTTGGAACTTTGAGCCATGGTTGTGACTTGTTCTAATTTTAAAGATTTGAAATGAAAATTTATCTTCTTTTTTTTCTCATTTTGATTCATGATGATTTAGTTTGTGGTGTTGAGTGAACAGGTTTTTAGTCTTGGATGAAGGTGCTTTAAAGCAGGATATGGTCTTCATGTTTTTCAGAAGTTTCATTTGATCAAGAGATAGGGCTTTTGTAAATTTTTATGACATAATACTAGTTATATGGGATTCTAGAAATAACTCAATAAGAATGTGTTCCTTTTTGGGTGGCTCTGGAGATTTCTGTAGGAACCCAAAAGCTTATTGAGAGATTCTTTGGTTCTGTTTGGCAACCCTTTTTTAGAAAGCACTTTTCATGAGAAAAATGTTGGGTGAAAAGCATATTTCACCCGAGGACCTGACCATTGCTACCTGAAAATGGTGGGGTGTTGAGAAACTCCCCCATCTTGCTGCTCACACAACGCCATTTTCAGCATATGGTAGACCTTTTTGAGAAGCAACATTTGAGAAACACTGTGGCCCATTTTTAGCTAGAGGTGGCCAAGTCCTTGGGTGAAACTGCTTCTCACCCAATATTTTACCTTTAAAAGGAGTTTTTGGAAGCAATTTTTCCAAACAGGGCCCATATGAGACACATCTTTAAAGCACTTGAAAAGTGCCTTTTGGAAATGGGTTCCTAAACAGGGCCTTAGTAAGTTTTGTATGAGAGTAGAGGGTAGGAAATATTGTCTCCAGTTAGGGGTGCAACCAAGTCAGCCCACACCTGTCAAGCCCTGTCCACAAACTTCGGAACCCGACCTGTCTTTAAAAACGAGGGCTTGAATTTAAGCTTTTGGACTGGGCTTTGCTTGCTTGCCTTTTAAAAGTTTTTAACCGGTACAGGCCCATATATTACGTACACCAAAAATTTAGTCTTAAGTTTGTATCTGCCATACAATGTGAACAGGACAGCAAAGGTAGCTGTACTGAAGGGCATGTTTGCACCCAATGTAAAGCCCTGTGCACAAACTAAGGATCCTGCCTATCCTCAAAACTCTAGGCCTGAATTTAAGCTTGCCCTATAAAGTTTTTAACAGGCACAGACCCCCATTTACTCCTGGCATGGTTGCACCTAAATTTTAGTCTGTTCAATGTGAACAGGACAGTAAAGTCAGTTGCATTTTGGCATGTTTGCATCCATAGTTCTAGTGGGGAACTGGGGATTCAATGGAGTGAAAAGCATCAGATATTTGGAGGTGCATTTGTAATTGCTGGTGTCATTTTTGGGAGTATATTTAAAATATACGAAAACATCAATTTAAGTATAAGGAGGCAATTGAGGGTAGTTAGTCTGGAATCACCCTATGCAGGAACCCTCAAGGAGAGGAAAATTCACAATTGCCTAGTTTTTGGAGATTCTTAATGAGTTTTCCTATGGTTGAGGAAAGTGGAAGAATCACTGCAGATACTCTTCTATGTTCTTTTAGAAGATGGAATGTGTAGTTTGAATTTTAATGCATGACTAATACACTATGCAAGTGAGCATCATCCAATATGGCTATGAAGGAGCAACTGAACTGAACTAATATATGCTTCCAAATGTTAGTTGGTTGATCTGTAAGCTTGAGTCTGTTGAAGTATTTACCACTAAACTCTAAAGCTTTTTAAGACTATAATTATGGGTAATGGCAAAAAATTGACTACCAACCGATAAAAAACAAAAGAAAAATGAAAAAAAAAAATACTACCCAAACTTAAACTAAACTTCGTTATGAGGAATTGCATTTTTCAAACAGACTGTCCGATGTGTGCGATGAAAAGAGATTGATACCTAGACAATGTGCATGTTCTTCTCTTTTCCATATGAGGTTCCCTTTATAGTTTAAAGATGAGTCCAAACCAGGTTGAGTCCCTACATCTCTACAAAATCATGCTTCTTCTAGGCTTTTATAGTAACTGACAATTAAGCGCCAATGGTTTCTTTTGCTTTTGGAATCTGAATATTTTAATTTGTTCAAATTGACTATTTTATTTCCTTTTATGGTTGAAACTGGTTTTGCATTTTCTCTTGGCAGGGGTGACATTGTTGAAGTAGATACTTGGGTCTGCGCATCTGGAAAAAATGGGATGCGCCGAGATTGGCTTGTGCGTGATTGCAAGACAGGCCAAACACTCACACGAGCTACCAGGTTCATGCAAGAAAATTGTAGTCTACTAACACCCAAAAAAGTGATCGTTTCATATAGTTTGTCAAATTTTTTTAGTATCAAATTGTCATGCTTCTGTTGGTTGTAGCTGTTCCTTTATTATGCTTTGGAGACAGTTATAATTTTCCATACAGCTGATTTGAGTTTAGCCTTCATGCCTTTTGTTTTGGTCTCAATGTGCAGTGTTTGGGTGATGATGAATAAAAGGACAAGGAGATTGTCCAAAATCCCTGAAGAAGTTAGAGGGGAAATAGAGCCTTATTTTATGGAACGTGCTGCTATTTTGGATGAGGATGGCAGGAAGCTATCGAAGCTTGATGATAGCACCGCAGATTATGTCCGAACTGGCTTAACTGTAAGTCTAGGATTGGCAAAAAGGGATGGTACCCTCAAAGGTAGCATTTTCACACTACCTTTGAGTGCTATATTGGCATGTAGCCGCAAGTTACAACACATCTAATGGTTCAGCCATTTGTGTTGTGCCTCCCAAACATGGTGCATTGAAATCCCGATTGACCATGAGCAACTTGCTGCGGGACCCGATCCTTTGGATGAGTGCCACATGGAGCCCAGCAAGTTCAAATGCACAGATGAGCTATGCCTTCGAGCGCATAGTCCCGGGCCTCACACACACACACACATCTGTGTGTGTGTGTGTATATATATATATATATATATATATATATATATATATATATATATATATATATACTATTGTTGCTCCCACCCTTATTTGTTTTTAACAAGGACCTGACGTTCTTCCTTTCTCTAAAATCTACAGCCTCGATGGAATGATTTGGATGTCAATCAGCACGTGAACAATGTGAAATACATTGGCTGGATTCTTGAGGTAGTTTTCACCCTACGAACTTACGTTTGAATTACTTTCTATTTCTTAATATTTTATATCTGCTTGAATTGAAGTATATGGTCCACACTCCACACCATATTTCAAGGTGAGGCAGGTTTCTCCATAGTTTACACTTACTGTTTTTAAATTTCTGGTTACTGTTCTTTTGTTAACTGACTACTTGTGGAATCATGAGACTCTATAATCAATCACAGTGCTATACACTGTATATCGAGCTGACATAAGGATCAGAAGATAGTAGTTTCTAAATGTCTCTATGGTAGGGTAATTCAAAACCATTATCTCCCAACAACCCATCTTGAAAGCATTTGTTTATCTTTGGAATTTGGATATGTACATCCCTTCGGTTGAAACCTTCCCAGCTCTTTTGTTCAAAACTGGATGCCACTTTTTTTTAAGTATCGATTGTGTCTCTCTTTCCTTTTTCTTCTTTTAAAGTAATATAATATGTTGCAGACCCACTATGACGCAACCTTGAGGTTGGAGGTTCAATTCCAGCTTACCTATAAAAAACAAAAAAAGAATGCAAACCATAAACCGGCCGATCTCCGAATGTGGCACTTTTTAGGGTCTTTTAAATTCTGCAAAAAAGAAAGGGGACATTTCCATTTTTTGGGGCACTGCCTAATTGCCCATCCCTTTTCTGTTTGTTATTTGTTGGTGGGGATAGTTAATGGGTTTTTCATTTGAGTTGAATGCGCAATAATTCCATCATCAATTTTTGGAATTGGAACCCATCTCTGATTAGATATCCTATTGATAAACCTTAGGTTGGATAAATTTCTCCAACTTTTCGTCCATTTTCTTCAAGGTTTAAATATCAATGGTTGGGCTGTTAGGCACACTGCTGAACAACAATTAATCATATTCCCAAACAACAAATTTAATTTTTTTTGTAACTTTTCCAAAATTTTAAAAAATGCTCCCGTTTTCACATTCCGTACCAGTGTGTTGAGGTACTCTCCTTAGTAGATTTTTTTTCTTTTTCTGCTTATCAGAGCTAAGTATTCATGTTTCTTGTTGTTTTTTCTTCTGTCTTATCCATGAGAAATTGCTATAATATATGCAAGCATGCGTGCGTGCATGCAAATCTATTGAATTAGAAATGATCTAGTGATGGTGGCAGGAAACAAAAAACGCATTGCATAAGAGCTTATTGTTTTTACTTGAACTTTGACCAGAGCTTGTAGCTTGAAAATAAAACTACAGCTGTTTGAACCTTGCTGTAGTTTTCATATTTCTCTTTTGGGAAATGACAAAATTCCATGCTTAATATATCTTATGATTCTCAAATCCCGTTGTTCCTTTACAAAATTTCTTTAAACTTTATTTTCCAGTGTCAACTGCCATGGTTCTTGCTTGCGCGTCTCTGTTTACTCATTTGAGATTTCTTTTAAAAAAATATAAGAAAAAATTACTGAGTGAATCAATTTATATTCCATGTCCAAGGAACAAGGACATTACTTCCTCCATTTCTGCTTTTTGGATGTACGTTTTGGACATCCCTGTCCCATCTGTGAAAGCTCCCATAGATCTATTGCCTTTTAGTATCAACCGAGTCAAGGGTTGTATATTTCTGTAAATTTTGCTTCTTGCTTCCAAAGTCGGTTGATGGAGTGACAAGCCTATCTGATTTTGTTATTTTGTTAAAGGAGGCGCCCTTGATCCAAATGTGATGAATCAAAGGGATTCCTATCTGGTTAGCTGCAACCCATGCTATAACCTCTTTTCCTTTGTCATTCATGAGTCATGATGACTCCAGAGAACCTCAGTCTCCTCTCCTCTCTCCAAATCCATAGAGCTTGTATAAGTTAGATCCTCCTCCCTTGTAATTCGTGACCACCACTCTAAGTCCCCCTTGGCTCCTATTCCTTTACGGCATCCATATAGTTAAACTCAAATCTGTTCGTCGCGAGTAGGTTTCCATGTAACTACTACTGACACTTGAAGGTGTAGGGAACAAGGCACATAAAACCTTCTAATCTCCCTGAAAATCTGTCATTGAAACAATGAGCTTTGTGTTACCATGACATTTTTCGAGATCCCTTTAACTTAGATTGATTGGATTTTTCATTGGAATAGACTATAGAGGGTCTGAATGTTACTTTTGGTGTAGAGAGAGAGAGAGAGAGAGAGAGAGAGAGACAGAGAGTTGTATTAATAATTTCATGACAATAACCTGTAATTCATTGAATTTACTGTTGTTATGCAGAGTGCTCCTATCTCAATCTTGGAGAGTCATGAGCTGACCAGCATGACTCTCGAGTACCGGCGAGAATGTGGGAGGGATAGTGTTCTTCAGTCTTTGACTGCTGTCTCTGGTGAATGCACTGGAGGCTTAGCAGAATCGAGCATGGAGTGTGACCATTTGCTCCGGCTCGAAGGCGGAGCCGAGATTGTGAGGGGAAGAACAGAGTGGAGGCCCAAACGGGTCACCGAATTCGGGAGTCTGGACAAGATCCCGGCAGAGTACAAATAGCACATATTCCATATCTCTGCTGCAGATGCCACCTTCCTTGCTGTATCTTGCATGGCTCGTGTGTAGAATCTTACCTCTCCGCCAGATATTTTTTTATTTGTTCTTCACTTGATGTTTTGTTTTTTTTATTGGGGTTCGATCTTTTGGTGCTGTCTTGCCTTTTTATTTGTTGCCGGTGTAATTAATGTTGATGCAATCTTTTTATACCTTAACCTGTTGTTATTTCGTGGTGGAAGACGCATGAAAGTGAGGTGTTTGTCTGTTCCAACCTACGTCTTTTGACCAAATCCCTCCAATTTGGAGAGATTAGATCGCATTGAAGGTTACTTTTTGAAAGTTCCCTACTATCCTCACGTCCACATATACTGCTTAGTTAAGCTTACCAGTTACCATCCCTTTCAAAAATTGTAAACGGTGGGCAATTTTTGATGGACAATTTTGCAGACAATTTATATGGCGTGATAACACTGGCTGCAGTGCTTGGGCTCCACTATGCGTGCAGCTAGTCACATTGTGCCACGTAAGCTGTCTGCAAAATTGTCTACCAATAATTGTCCACTGTATAATACTGTCCTTTCTTTTTTGCCAAGTGGAGCACATTACTAGCATCTGATCGTAATGGTATATATGGAAAATGGGATGACAATGAGTCACTTTTTTAACTTTTTTAATAAATGTCATACTCGTAGGTTGACAAGGAGTCACTTTTTAGGCTTTTTTAATAAATGCCATACTCGTAGGTTGGAGCAAGACGTGTTTGGTAGGATCCCTGAGCAAACGATCATCATATATATATATATATATATATATATATATATATATATAAGGCTTCGGTCTTCCGATGAGTCATCCTCCAAGATTGGGAAAACTTTTAATTGGCAGACACCAAATTGATGGCACACAAGATGGATTACGTAGATCATATTTTCTAAAATAAAATTATGAATAACATATCTCTATCATGTGTGTTTTTTGAACCGTTGAAACCTGTCGAGCCTTGATAGAAGCCTTAAAAATATATGTTTAAAAATTGATAATAAGAAAGGATGAAGGTTCACCTTAAACATTGTTTGGATGCCACATATGAAAAGTTGAAAGTAGTCTAATTGAATTACTACTCTCACCGAAATCCAACATTGACATGAAGGTCTTTGTGGCAACTCAAATATTGTTTTGGTGTCATATAGAGCTTCAACAGCCTAGATGAATTAGTTTAAAACGAATGTGTGAGTTTTAAAATTAAAAGTTAAATTTTAATTGTGATTCAAGGATCTAGATTTTAAAACTCAAAAAATATTTGGTGGAAAAAGTTTTAAAATTTTCTTTTTTGAAAATGATTTAAACAATGCTACTTTGTTTCACGTGGCACATAAAGTATGTTTTGACTGTCGCATGGACCTCCACGTGGATGTTGGAATATGGTGAAGGCATTCCACTTGGAGTACATTCTCGGCACAAGTATATATATGAAATGATTATTTAACTCAAGTTCTTACTAGTTGCATGTCACATTAAGTGACTTAAAAAATCAACTTAATGTGACACAGTCAATGAAAGCTCGAGTCATGGGATCATATCCGATGACTCGAGTGAGGGGATTATTATCTTATATATATAATGATCATATGGTTCAAATCCCTTGATGAGCCTAACTTTTCAGCTGAAGTTGGTTTAAATGTTATGGGTTCTTCTTTGCCAATCATATAGGGAGCTCCTAGTGTTTCCTTTTTGTTTTGGAAGGTTATCTCTGTATTCCTTTTATTTAGAAGGTTTGAAATGTTATGCTCACCTTTAAGGGAAATGGTTGGGTTCAATCAGGTTGAATTGGATTTTGAGTTCAACCACATCTGCAGCCCTTAAATATTAGAGAATATTGACTTTCATAATTTTCCCTTTTTATAGGATGACGTGCAGTCGAGATTCACCTATTTCCAAGGGCTGCAGATGTGATTGAACTCAAAATCCAATTCTACTTGATTGGACCTGACCATTGCCCTACCTTTAATTTGTTTAGCACATCAGCGCGTGCACTTGATATATATATCTAACTTAAAATTTTTGCCTTTTAGAGATTTTAATTATCTGGTTGGTGCACTCTAATTTAAATGTAAAAAGATGTAAAGAATCGTTCATTTTAGAATACATTGATTGGAAGAGTCACATTTATGGTATAAAAAATCGGCCGATGTCAATACATATGAGCAATATGTATGAGTATTTTAACTCGGTATCGGTATCGATTGATACGGGCACATATCGACTAATATATATCGGTTTTAACCGATACCTTTATTAAAAAAAAAAAAAAAAAAAGACCGTCAAGTATCAATATTGGCCGAGTTGTATCGGTCCTTTATGGACTGATACCCAAGTCCAATATTGACACCTTGGTCACGTCTTGAAATGATTGTGATATTGACACCTTGGTCACTTGAATTTAATTTTATAACTCGAATGACCCCAATAGTTTGTTAATTTTCTGTTTCGATACCCGAGTCCAATATTGACACTCTGGTCACGTCTTGAAATGATTGTGATATTGACACCTTGTCACTTGAGTTCAATTAAACTACTCTTATAACTCGAATGACCCCAATAGTTTGTTAATTTTCTGTTTCCATAATTTATAAACAAAATATCTTCTTTTAATCCAATCTACCCTGATTTCCCTATTTACCCTATTTTTAAGCCGGTTCCTTTTTTAACTTGTGTACGACTTATGCACAAAAAACAAACTAGAGATCCAAACTCTCTCTAGAGATCCAAGCTGTGTGTTGTGATATCCCTTCAAGCATCAGACAGCTCTCTCTCTCTCTCTCTCTCTCTCTCTCTCTCTCTCTCTCTCTCTGTAGAGTCTCTTAAAATGAAGCATCCGAAAACAATCACCTTCGTAATGTCAATGCAGCTAAGCTAAGGACAGATCTCTTTCCACAAATCATCTAACTTTAGGAGACGCATAGATCTATATAAACATAAAATCTGTGAAAGTACTCGTGAATATTTATGCATCTCTTGAGGCTTTACCACTTAACATTTGATAAAAAAAATAGCAGAGAGATATTGACCTGTGTGCTGCTCTTAATGGACGACTCGTGTGGCCACTCACTTCTTATAGGGCCATTGCTAGACCTCTCAATGAACGTGACAAGGATTTCAATCCCAAAATAATAAGTTTTTTGGGTGTGTAAACTCAGACTGGGAGCTAACCCTGGTTAGGAATGATCCAGCCCAAGGCAAATCATCCACAAGTGGATGTGAATCATCTAATTGGCGAGTTTGATTATCAAACATTAAAATTATACACAACGATTGATATTAGAGTACACAGATCGGATGATTTAAACCTCTCAAAAAAATTTGATTTTTGGGCCCACTGCCTATCAACTTATGATCTATAACTCTGAAGGTGTTGAATAGCCATACGTTGAGTCCATCAATGTTATACGATCACTTAAGCACCAATTTGGCGCTTAAATGACAGCCAGTGGAGTTATCTCCTAGATTCTAATTAAAGGATATTTTTATTAAAATATTTTGAGATGGATATTTGAGCCATGGTCTCAAGATCTATTATCTAAGATTGGGATAGAAAACGATCTTCATCGTCTATTCAAGTTAATCAACAATTTTACAGGTGGTGCGTCAATTGCATGTAGACCGAATCTTCTATTGTATAAATCGCACTATCAATTCCTGTTATATATTTAAAAGTTTATTAAACTTGTCTTTTTCCAAGAGGTGTGTCTTTTCAATTGAGGTGTCTTTTCCCAAGTGGTGTGTCTTTTCAATTGAGGTGTCTTGCCAAAGTGGTGATTCAAAAGAAGTGTCTTTCCAAAGTGCTATGTCTTTTTCGAAGGGATGCGTGTAGCACCTTTTCATAGGAAAATGGTGCATTAACACACAACTTGATTTCTATTTAAGGAATCTAAAACCATTGTTTTAGACATCATAATAGAGTCTTCTTTCATCTCTCTTGTTATGTGTTTAAATGTCTTTATCAGAGTGTTCTTGCAATATTTGGTGTTCGGATAGCGTGATCGAATTCGCCAAATCCTTCACAAGAATACACAATCGATTCATTGTATCCTAGAACTAGTTTGTCAGTAACTTGTTAGTAACTACTTTGTAGAATTGGTGGGGGCAAATATTGGTTTAAAGACAACGATATTTCTCGTGCCTCGGACCGGTTTCTTGTATTATTTTGGATCAACATTTTAATTTTTTCAATAATTTTAAACCAATATTTGTGTTAGCAAGTTCGAATTTTGGAGAAGCGGCTATAGACAATCTTAGGAGATGATGATAATGCGATAGGAATACAAGGCACTCCTCGAATTCAAAGAGGTATGCTTACCTTTAATATCCTTTGAAATTTTGATTTTGAGGCTGATTTAATGTCACTTATCGACATATTATCGGGATCGTTTGATGGCTGGCCACTAGAATGGCTGACTGGATCATCACAAGCGATGAGACTTAACGAATGCATAATTTTTCTTGTAATACTGTCATCTTGGAAAAAGTTGTCTTCCTCTTAATTTATCAGATTTTGTTGCATCTGGTGCTCTTGATTTAATACGATTACATATTTAGACATCGTAGCACTATTCAACAAATGGTTCCAAGTATTATATTTTGTTTTAGATGAATCCAAAGTACTCATGATTCTTTCCTGTGCATTAGATTTCTTCACTAGATTTAAATTGCATGTTGAAATTTTCTTCTTACATAATATTAAATTTCTACAAGCGTTTGAAGTGTTTAGAGCTCCAATCTATTTGATAAATAGATTCCCAATCAAATTGTTTAATCATGTATCACCTTATAAGAAACTCGTTGGCAGAACTCCACATGATTCTACTTTGTGCTCTTTTGGATGTTCAAGTTCCCGGATTTAGGACCATATAACAAAGTTAAAGTTGTTCGGTCCAAACAGTGTCTTCGTAGGGTACTCTCTTCACCATCAAGGATACCGGTGTCTTAACATCAATATTGTGTGTATCTACTTGTCTCTATGAAGTCATCTTCACCCGTGTGCTTGTATCCACTTAATCACTCACACTTGGTTCCACCGACCACCAATTTTTATATGATATTTGTATTGTATGTTTGTGAGAGTTTGAAATCATATTTTAATTTTTATGGGTTCCTTCACTATGAAGGAGACGATTCACTTTGATTTGACATTGTTTCGGGTGAGAATGTCACTTGTTTCAAGCAGATGAATTAACCGGTTGGATCGGCATGGGGAACATGCATGACACAGTGCTTCCAAATCATTTTGTTTGACCATATAAAAGAGACATCTAGTTTCTATTGTAACTTCTTAATTCAGTTATAGGTGTCTCTTCAATCCAAGGGTTTTGAATTGATTTGAGCGCCAATTTCATTTCTTCTTTATTTATCTATTCCTCACTAATGGCGAATATTGCTTTAACCCTTTTGTGAGTATCGGCAATGTGTGAGTATGTAGTGTGTACAACACACATCTACACATACACATGTTAGGTGCGTGTGGGCACATCACACAAACTTGTGCACATAGTGTAAGTCACGTATAAGAGATACTTTAATTACCCTATGACAGGAAATCAATAGATTGATTTCCGAGAAAATCAATAGATTGAGTTTGAAAATCAATAGATTGAGTTTGAGGTGGAATGCATTAATTACCCTCTGACAGATATCAATAGATTGAGTTGGAAATCAATGTATTGAGTTTGGGAAAAATCAATAGATTGATTTAGGAAATCAATAGATTGATTATTTATATCAATCGATTGATTTGGGAAAATCAATAGATTGAGTTGGAAATCAATAGGTTGATTCTGGAAAAATTGACCGATTGAATTTAAGCAGATAAATGTTTTAAAAACTCACCGAACGAAATCAATCGATCGATTATGGGAATTCATTCGATCGATTCTGAACGGTCAGATTTTACATTCAGTTAGTTTCACAAAAAGGTGTGGTTAAATGTTAATGTTTATATGTCACATTTGTACTCATATGCTCGTCAATGCTACATGTCATGATTATATTGCACGCACTTCAATGTTTATGCACCATGATTGTGTACACTTCTATGTTTATATATCAGGATTAAATACACTTAAATGCCCATGTATTATAAATATATTCTTATACACTTTACATGTTCTATGATGATCTATGAATGTACAATCATGATAGTAAAACATAATGAAATGTCAAGCATTGATTAACGAGCATTAGACTCAACATCTTGTACATGATGGAGTCTAAGAAGGTATTAGACCCAACATCTTATACTTGATGGAGTCTAACTAAACACGATTAAAGAGCATTAGACCCAACATCTTGTACATGATGAAGTCTAAGAAGGTATTAGACCCAACATCTGGTGTAAGATGGAGTTTAACTAAACAGGAGTATGATGAGCATGATTGAGCCCAACGTCTTGAGCGGGACGGAGTTTGACATGTAATAAATGATATGATTCATTAGACCCAACGTCTTGAGCATGACGGAGTCTAACTATACAAGTGATAAGCATGATTAAGACCCAACGTCTTGAGCGGGACGGAGTCTAACGTACATTAAATGACAAGAAAGATGAAATTAAAAGAAGTGATGCATTCATCTAATATTGATATATGTGTTTATATTCAGTTCCTTTCAGCTTATTGAGATTATATATGTCACATGTACACACACATGAAATATACCGAAATATTTATATGACTGATCTTTTATGCTTCACTGGATTACATATCTGGTCCATACAAGTGTAAACTTATACCCCTTGTTGATGTGGGTGACCAGATGAGACAGGTGTCGCCGATGATAATGTATGGGTCTATGGCGATGATGGCTTCGTGGCCTAATTAGCTATTTTTTCTTTCTAGTTATTATTAGTGGTTTTAAATAAAAGAGACATTGATCAATTAATATTTTGTCAAAACTGTTTAAGCTTTAATCATGTTAGACTTGTTATTGGAATAAGAACATTATTATGAGTTTTATTTTGGTTAATTAATGTTTTAAAGAAATTTTATCTTCCGCTGTTTAAGGTATTTTTTTTATAGCCTTATTATATTTCTATGGTTCATGATACGAATGTACGACCCAATATTTTACAATCAAGAGGTTGTGAGATCTCGGGCCGTTGCAGTTGGTATCAGAGCTTAAGGTTGATTCTTACGTCAGGAATATGTGTAACTAGAGTTTAACGTGAGATTGATTGGTTGCAGATGACAAATAAATATATTGATGCGTTGACCAAGGCAATTGTGAATGCCATCAATGCAACCAGAACTCCGAATTCCCAACCTACTCCTGCTCCTAGGTCGGAATTGGACGAATTTAGGAAGAACCGACCACGATACTTCAATGGGACGGGAGATAGCGCGGAGGCTATGAACTGGGTGCAACAGATGGAAAAGATCTTCGATCTGATGGAGTGTAATGAAATAACTAAAGTGAGATTGGCAACCTACAAACTGGAGGGGGATGCTGAGAACTGGTGGAGACAATTGAAACCAGTGACTCGTGTCGAAGAGTCTGGTTATGTATGGGACTGAGATGAATTCGTAAAAGTGTTTTATGATAAGAACTACCCCCAGAGCATCCAAGAAGCGAAGATTGAGGAACTCCTGAACCTCCAACAGGGAGAGATGACTGTTGACGCTTATGTTAAGCTTTTTACGGAACTGAGCCAGTTTGCACCGACCCTGATTTTTGACGAGAACTTTTGACTTAGGAGGTTTGAGATGGATTTGAGGCCCCAGATCAGGACCTTGGTAGTTGGACACCAATGCGACTCATACAAGGACCTGATTGATAGATGTTACACCATCGAGAGATAATTGAAGGCGCCTTCGCCAACTGGTAATGTGGGTCAGAGCTCGGCTAGAAACTTTCAATATGACTATCGAGATCATGTGTTTTCTAAGTCTAACATGAGATCGGAGAGTAGGGGCACTCCTTACTCAAGACCAGCCTTCTCGCAGCAGAGCAAGACTAATTCTACAGTGGTGTCGACTGCAAAGACTACTCCAACTTGTACCACTTGTGGCAAGAATCATTACGGCACCTGCCTTAGAGGAACGGGTGCTTGTTTCAACTGTGGATAGCTTGAGCATAGAGCAGCTGAGTGCAAAATACTTAAGAAATCATCTGGATCGAGGGCTAAGCCTCCTGCGACAATTACGGCTAATGGTCTCTTGTATACCCTATCTGATGTTGATGCTAGAGCTTCAGACGATGCCATTCAGGGTATGTTTGTTTATTTAAAATTCATGATTAAATTCTTTCATACATGTTTACGAAGTAATGTCATAAATATTAATTTGCGTAAAATGAACAACTTTTCAAAAATATTTTAAAAAATGAATAAAATGAATTGGTTAAGAACTAATGAAGATCTGGTGGACATTAAACTTTAAAATGGAATGATACCTTTATGTTGAATAATTTAAATCGTGGCGTGTCTTGGATGCCCAGGTTCGATGTTGATCGATGGTCTATTCGCTCATGTACTTTTGGATTCGGGTGCTTCCCATTCATTCGTCTCCTTGAACTTTGCTAAGCGTCTTAATAAGGATTCATCCCCTATGGGCATTCCTTTGACCGTAGCAATTCCTTTGGGAAAAAGTGTGTTTGCTAACAGAATCTATCCTCGATGTTCTGTCCAGATTGGAACCCATGCTTTGGTCGTCGATCTAATTGAATTAGACTTCGAAGATTTCGATGTTATCCTAGAGATGGATTGGCTCGCTGAATCTCATGCGACCCTTGATTGTTTTGCCAAGACCATGATTTTTACTCCTTTGGATGGACCGACATTTAAATTCAAGGGTGCACGGAAGGGTGTCATTCCGAAACTCTTTGCTTTATTGGAAGCCGAGAAAAAGCGAGGAGATATATCATCAATTCCTGTTGTAAATGAATTTACAGGAGTTTTTCCTGATGAGGTGACGTGTTTGTCGTCGAATAGGGAAGTCGAATTTTAAATTGATCTCGTACCTGACACTGCACTGATAGCCAAGACTCCTTACAAGATGGCGCCTGCAGAACTATCAGAATTGAAACAACAGTTATAAGAACTATAAGATAAGGGTTTTATTAAAAGGAGTCAGTCACCATGGGGTGCTCCTATTTTATTTGTAAAGAAGAAGGACGGTTCTCAGAGGTTGTGCATTAATTACCGACAGTTGAATCAGGCGACGATTAAGAACAAGTATCCATTGCCACGGATTGATGTTCTATTTGATCAACTGTAAGGCGCACGATATTTCTCTAAGGTCGATCTGAGATCTGGATATCACCAGTTGAGGGTTAGAGAGTCCGATATAGTTAAAACGGCATTCAATACGAGGTATGGGCATTTTGAATTTTTAGTAATGCCTTTCGAATTGACTAATGCCTCTGCAATCTTTATGGACTTGATGAACCGTATTTTCAAGCCCTATTTGGATCAGTTTGTGGTGATTTTCGTTGACGACATCTTGATCTACTCTAAGTCTGAAGAAGAGGATGCCGAGCACCTAAAAATCGTCTTACAAACCCTCTTGGACCACCAGTTATATGCTAAGATGAGTAAATGCGAATTCTGTATGCGTGAAGTGGCATTTCTGGGCCACAGGATTTCTGAGGCAAGGATTACTGTTGACCATGCAAAAATTGAAGCCATTGTAAATTGGGCGAGTCCTAAAAGTGTTACTGAAGTACGAAATTTCCTTGGCTTAGCTGGTTACTATAGAAGGTTCATGGAAAGTTTTTCAAAGATCTCAGGACCTCTTATCGGGCTGACCAAGAAGAATATGAAATTCATTTGGACCGATGAGTGCGAGAAGAGCTTTCTCGAGTTGAAGAAAAGGTTGACTACTGCTCCCATTCTAGTGATACCTTCTGGAAGTGGTGGCTTTACCGTTAATACCGATGCATCGTATAAAGGATTAGGTGGTGTCCTGATGCAGAATGAGAGAAGTGTAGCTTACGGATCCAGACAGCTAAAGGAACATGAAAAGAATTATCCTACGCACGATCTGGAATTGACCACTATCATATTCGCACTGAAGATCTGGAGACATTACATATATAGAGAGAAATTCATCATTTCCACGGATCATCAAAGTCTTAAATATCTTTTTACTTAGAAAGACTTGAATATGAGGCAGAGAAGATGGTTGGAATTTCTGATCGATTACAATTGTGAGATCAAATATCATCCTGGAAAGGCTAATATTGTTGCTGATGCCCTCAACAGATTTGTTCTAGAGCGGGTGATTAGACCAAGAGCATTGCTTTCGCACATTGTTATCACCTCTTCATTACTTGATCGAATCAGGGGACTACAGCTTGAAGATCCTATCCTCTTGAAACTGAAGGACAGTGGGAAGTCTGAGATTACTGTCAGAGATGATGGGATGATGTTGTTCCATGGACGCTACTGTGCACCTGATAATATAGAATTGAAACGGGAGAACTTAGACGAAGCCCATAAGTCTAAATTCTCTATTCACCCTGGGAACAATAAGATGCATAAAGGGTTGAAGAAAAATTATTGGTGAAATGATATGAAGAGAGAGATCGCTAACTAAGTGGCAAGATGTCTCACATGCCAGCAAGTCAAGGCTGAACATCAGAAACCACCTGGGTTACTTCAGCCACTACCGATTCCGGGTTGGAAATGGGAGAGTATTGGTATGAATTTCATCACCGGGATATCGAGAACCCTGAAGAGGAACGACGCTATTTGGATTGTGGTCGATAGATTGACTAAATCGGCTCATTTTATTCCATATCGCATGACCTATTCAGCTTCCCAGTTGGGGGATATTTATATTCACGAGATTGTCAAACTGCATGGTATACCTGCTGATATTGTATCTGATAGAGACCCTCGTTTCACGTCGAGATTTTGGCAGAAATTTCAAGATGGAATGGGGTCTAAGTTGAAATTTAGCTTTGCTTTTCATCCTCAGATGGATGGGCAGACCGAAAGACTGAATCAAGTGTTAGAGGACATGCTTCGCGCTTGTGTACTGGACTTTGAAGGCAATTGGGACGAGCATCTACCTCTTGCGGAGTTCGCGTATAATAATAGTTACCAGTCCACTATACAGATGGCCCCTTATGAAGCCTTGTATGGGAGAAGTTACAGAACTCCGTTGTGTTGGGATGAAATTAGTGCGAGAAGTTTGCTAGAACCTCAAATTGTTGAAGACACGTCCAAACAAGTTCAGTTGATCCGAGAATGAATGCGGACCGCGTAGAGCAGACAGAAGAGTTATGCTGATTTGAAGCATTGGAATTAGGATTTGATTAAAGGGGATAAAGTCTTCGTGAAAATCTCTCCTATGAAAGGAGTGATGAGATTCAGGCTGAAAGGAAAACTTAGTCCGAGATTTGTGGGACCATTTGAAGTCTTGAAGAGAATCGGAGAAACGGCATATCGAGTCAAGCTATCACCAAAGTTTGTCGATGTGCACAACGTCTTTCACATATCCATACTAAAGAAATACGTGACAGATCTTACACATGTTATCGACTGGGAACCCTTAGAGGTTTATAAGGATATGTCTGTTGTGAAGGTGCCTATTTAGATTGTTGATCGGAAAGAACAAATCCTGAGGAATAAAATTATACCGCTGGTCCTTGTAATTTGGCAGCACCACTCTCGCGAGGAAGCTACTTGAGAGCGCGAGGATATTATCAGGAGAGACTACCCCCATCTCTTCTAGTGAGGTATGACTCAATTTTGAGGATAAAATTTTTATAAGTAGGGAAGAATGTTATGATTTAAATTTTATGACTTCGATACACCTAAAATATGTGTATATGCTTAATATCGTATTCGTCGCATGCCTTGACTTTTCAAAATGTTTTATCTAAAAATACATGTTATGATTTTTCAAGCTCTTATATTTAATTCCGTCATTAATGGACTGGTTAAAGACTTTAAGTTTTAGATAAGAGGTCTAGGGATCAAACCTTGATATGTGTGTTCTAAACCACTATTTTGGACTTTGAGATAAAAGCTTATACACTCTTCCTTGGTGTGTTAGCTTAACACCGGATAATCCCCAAAATGTTATAAATAAGTGTCTTACGGAGAACCCTAAATTATAATCTCATTCAGAGTTCTTCTTAAGAATAGAGCCGTCAGAAACCCTAGAGACCTTAGAGGAGAAATTCTAGATCTATCTTCCTAGAACCCTTCTTTTGGAAGATCGACGAGACGTTGACGTATGTTCTCAAGCGGTCTTCGCCTCTTTCTAGAATCATCATCATTATTGGGATCTTAATCTAATCGTGGTGGTACGATCGATCTATGTATGAAAAAATCATGCTTTCCATTGAACTTAAAATATTAATTTTTAAATAGATTTTTATGTAAATTAGTAATTTTATTTCATAGATAATAATGGAATGATTAAATGAATGCATGCTATGATTAATAGATTTTTAATGTTAATAAAGTTGGGTTAAAAAGAAGTCCGATTAAATTCTACCATGTGATTTGATATATTTTGAGGCATGCTCACGGATTGAAATCAATCGATTGATTCTGGGGAATCAATCGATTGAGTCTGAGATAAATAAAATAGTTTGAGAATGCACGGATTGGAATCAATCAATTGATTCTGGGAAATCAATCGATCGAGTCTGAGATAAATAAAATAGTTTGAGAATGCACGGATTTGAATCAATCGATTAATTCTGAGAAATCAATCAATTGAGTCTGAGATAAATAAAATGGTTTGAAAATGCACGGATTAAAGTCAATCGATTGATTATGTAAAATCAATCGATTGAGTTTGTACAAGAATGCTTTAATTACCCTATAACAGGAAATCAATAGATTGATTTCGGGGAAAATCAATAGATTGAGTTTGAGGTGGAATGCATTAATTACCCTCTGACAGATATCAATAGATTGAGTTGGAAATCAATGGACTGAGTTTGGAGAAAATCAATAGATTGATTATTTATGTCAATCGATTGACTTAGGAAAATCAATAGATTGAGTTGGAAATCAATAGATTGATTCTGGAAAAATTGACCGATTGAATTTAAGCAGATAAATGTTTTAAAAACTCACCGAACGAAATCAATCGATCGATTATGAGAATTCAATCGATCGATTATGAACGGTCAGATTTTATATTCAGTTAGTTTCACAAAAAAGTGTGGTTAAATGTTAATGTTTATATGTCATATTTATACTCATATATTCGTCAATGCTACATGTCATGATTATATTGCATGCACTTCAATGTTTATGCACCATGATTGTGTACACTTCTATGTTTATGTATCATGATTAAATACACTTAAATGCCCATGTATTATGAGCATATTCTTATGCACTTTACATGTTCTATGATGATCTATGAATGTACAATCATGATAGTAAAACATAATGAAATGTCAAACATTGATTAACAAGCATTAGACCCAACACCTTGTCCATGATGGAGTCTAAGAAGGTATTAGACCCAACATCTTATACTTGATGGAGTCTAACTAAACACGATTAAAGAGCATTAGACCCAACGTCTTGTACATGATGGAGTCTAAGAAAGTATTAGACCCAACATCTGGTATAAGATGGAGTCTAACTAAACAGGAGTATGATGAGCATGATTAAGCCTAACATCTTGAGTGGGACGGAGTTTGACATGTAATAAATGATATGATTCATTAGCCCCAACATCTTGAGTATGACGGAGTCTAACTATACAAGTGATAAGCATGATTAAGATCCAACGCCTTGAGCGAGACGGAGTCTAACGTGCATTAAATGACAAGAAAGATGAAATTAAAAGAAATGATGTATTCATGTAATATTGATATATATATGTTTATGTTCAGTTCCTTTCAGCTTATTGAGATTATATATGTCACATGGACACACACATGAAATATACCAAAATGTTTATATGGCTATGACTGATCTTTTTTGCTTCACTGAATTGCATGTCTGGTCCATACAAGTGTAAACTTACACCCCTTGTTGATGTGGGTGACCAGATGAGACAGGTGTCGCTGATGATAATGTATGGGTCTATGACGATGAGACGGCACGTGATGCTCAGAAAACTAGACTAAATGACGATGATGGTTTCGTGATCTAATTAGCTATTTTTCCTTTCTAGTTATTATTAGTGGTTTTAAATAAAAGAGACATTGATCAGTTAGTATTTTATCAAAACTGTTTAAGCTTTAATCATGTTGGACTTGTTATTTGAATAAAAATATTATTATGAGTTTTATTTTGATTAATTAATGTTTTAAAGAAATTTTATCTTTCGCTGTTTAAGGTATTTTTTTTTTATAGCCTTATTATGTTTCTATGATTCACGATACGAATGTACGGCCCAAGATTTTACAATCAAGAGATTGTGAGATCTCGGGCCGCTACACGTACAACATCCACTTCTTCTTCCTTAGTCGTAGCTAGTTGTATGGTCCACTAATCTTAGAGGTACACCCACTTCTACTTTTTTACCCCTTCTAAATTTGAAATGTAGGCATCCATTCCAAATTTCACATGACCGTGAAAGAAATCCCACCGTGGCGAAGGCTTATGTAATGTGTCATGTCTTAATTCTTGATTTGTTATGCTCATTCCCTAACGTAATTTTTCTATATGATGCATGTCATATGATAATGACGAAACATATATTAGAAAGAAACTAAACATGTACCCTAAGCATTGGTATCCATAAGGAAAAATTGATATAGCATAAGACATGAAACATAAAATAAAAACAGAGAGTAAGAAAATAATTAACCACGTTCATTCTATAATTAAATCTATTTACTCATTATTGGGGCTAGTTGCGTCTATGAAACTTGATAATTGATCAGTACAACAATCAAATTTGTTTTGAACTCTAAAAGGCATACCAATATGAATATACAATGAGTGTCGTCCTAATATAAGCATGATGAAAGATTTTGGTTTTTGATTGTACAGATGACGTCAAAATTTTAAAGTTTCTATGCCATTATAAAGATCGCATCGAGGCGATGAAAATTGATATAATATACGTAATAATCGGATAACTATATAAAAAGACATGACATTTTCAAATTAGATTTATCATGACCAATCATGAATCACGATTTTACAAGAAGTCATGATTGAACGTGACTGTGCACAAAGGGGGTCACGATTGCTTGTACAAAGTCACGATTTGAGTGAATGGTGTCACGATTGCATAATCAGTGCCACGATTTGAGTGAACAGTGTCACGATTTGAGTCATAACTGTTATAAATGGCTATTTCGACCAAACGTGGCTGAATTTTTCAAGCATAGTTCGAAATTTTCAACTACTATCCGAGATCTCTTTCTTTTCTAATTTTTTTTAGGTTTAGAATTTAGGGTTTCTTTATGTATTAAAAAAAAGATTGAATAATTTAAGATAGATTTAGAGGCACCCACCTGTTAAGAGCTTTTGAACAGTATGATTGAGATGAATCTCGATTTATTTGTACGACCTCGTTTGTATTTGACCATGCTCGAATTCAGTCAACCGCCATAGTCCTTGCCAACAAATAAAGATGAGTAGTGTTAACCCCCAACAATAATAATTTTTAATGGTATAATGTTAGAACCGCAATTGATGAATCCGCGTTCATCGCGGTCTAACATTTTTAATGACAAAATTTGAAAGAGAGATAAATAATTATATCTATCAAAATTTACCTTGTGCCTTGGTGTGTCAAAAACAAAAGGGTTGTTATTGTCATGCACCATCTACGTGTCAAAAACAAAATCGGGGCAGGGACTATTATTGTCGTTTTGGGTGGGGACTTAAGCCTATGCTAAAAACAAAATCGAGGCAGAGACTTAAGGCCATAATCGGACAATATATATATATATATATATGATAAAAAAACAAAAATATAGCTAGAGTTTATCCGACAGTAGAAAGAGTTCAGATTGCATTTGGGTTAGCTCTTTTAGGGCAAAGAGCAGCTCTTTTGCTCTTTGGCTTTGGCAGAGAACTGATTTCAAGTTTGGTAATACAACTCCTTGCCCCGTTTGCTCTGACAAGGAGTTGTTTTAAGTGATAAAAATGTTCTCTGATTCTGCTCTTATAAAAGCTAACCCAAACACAGCCTCACAGCCTAAGAGTTTATCCCATGAATAGCAAGAGTTTAGTTGATAACAACGCAATAGTTTTTGACTATTTTGCAAGATTTTAGCCGATAATAGTAAGAGTTTAGCAAAATTTTAGCCGATAATATAGTGAGAGTTTTGCAATAGTTTAACATTTAACCAATAATATTAAGAGTTTAGCAATATTTAACCGATAATAGCAAGATTTTAGCCTAAAATATAGCTCCCCACAAAAAATAGCGATAACTTCAAGTTATTGTTTCGGGCTTGCCCGAAACAGATATTTATTGGCCGATAATTGATATTTTGAACCATGGGTGAAAATAAAGGTGGGTACGTTTCAAGATTCACAAGGTGCATTAAAGGTACCCTTTTAGATTCAAGAATACCGAATGGAGTTAGTCTTCAATGAGTATCCACCTATCATGCGTGACACAGCAGTCCACACGTCCGTGTGACTGAGTGATGTGCACGGACTTTCAATGCATAGAAGTCCGTGCACATCACTTATGCATTGAAAGTCCGTACACATCACTTAGTCACACATATGTGTAGAGTACTTTAATCCACAAGAGACTAACTCTACCAAATAGACTTCTTTTTTCCTTCTTTCTTTCTGTCAAAAACCAATCAACAGTTCAAGACTACCAGCAGTTCTCCAAGTGACCAAACTTTTCTTATTCATCAAAATAAAAAAAGAAACCAAACTTTTCTTTCCCTTCTAACAAATCTATAGTTTACTTTAATCAATCAGTATTCAGAACAGAGTAAAACCAGTCTACGCCGCTGAAGTATTCTTCTTCTTATTTTTTATATAATTAATTCAGATTCATTGATAGAGAAACTACTAGAAAGAACAGCAGAATCCGACAAGTCTCAGCGAGGTGGATGAGCTGTTGTAGAACTTGAAGGCTAACAGAGAGTAGAGGCACATTCCTTAGCCACTTGTTAGCCCACTGTTTCATCCAACTTGGAACCTAAGCACATGCCCCGGGAAAGTTATAATGAGCGGACCTCAAACAGCAGATCAATTTCGGACAGCTTATGTGCGCAATGTAAGTGGATGGCCAGACCTGCATTGCTGGACCCACTGTGCATGCATGGTGGTTGTTCTTTGAAGCCAGTTACCACGATCAAGTCGGCCTTGCCATGTTGGTATGTGACCATCAATATTCTACTCAGATAACCTGGAATCCTAATGATGGTAATCAAGCACTTAGAGGACTTATGGTAAGTTTCGGCCAGGATCGTTTGAAGTGGGCTAAGCCATTTCGACAAATGAAGAACTTCTATTTTTTGGTTGTCACTTCTAAATGATGGACGCCATTTGGACAAATGATAGACTGCCATTTGGGCAACCTGCATTAGTGAAAAGATATTCTCAGGTGGCCTAAAAGGTGGAATGGGAAGAGTGGTCTCTTTTTCATGATAGGTTACAATATTATCAACCTTCCATCGTACTATAGCGCGAAGCTCCTACAAGAGTGTCATCTCAAAACCATCGTTATTCTTTGAAGTTCTTGTGACTGAATAGGTGGCCAATCAGTAAGATTCACGGTAGAAAATAAAGATTATTTGTAAAAAGTTTTAGCCTACTATACTGGGTTGGAAACTTTTAGACAAAAAAAATAAGATTTTCACAAAGTTTTGGCCTCCCAATAAGATATTCAAACAACCAGTGAAAATATTTATAGTTAAAATCTCAATTAAATACATGATGTCATCAGTTATATGTCATTTGGTAGAAGGGCATTTTCATAATTTTAACAATAATCTGACATGTTATGGAATGACTTTTTGGGTACTTTTTCATAAGGGAAATTTGCACTTTCAGCCCTATAAATTTACGTATTTGCAAAAACGGCCTTATAGTTTCAATCCTTGCATAATAGGCCAGCTCGAAGCCAAGCCGATTTTATGTTTCCCTTATATATATATATGCTTCCCTATGCTTATTTGCCTTTTTTACACTTTTTCTTGGATTGTGATTTCGAGATTCGACTACAATTGGTATAGTCCAGAAAACTACAACAGCCTAGGTAAGATATCGATTACATTATCTTCGTGAGATATTGATTTCCCCTCTTTTTTAATATATAGTTGGTAGATTAGGCTAGATAAGATAGCGGCCGATATCTTAAGGTAGCGGCCGCTAACATACTCTTTAAAAATAAAAATAAAAATAAAAATAATAATAATAATAATAATAATAATAATTTTAAGTTAGCAGCTGCAGCCGCAACCGCTAATATACAGCTATCTTAATTTTATTATTTTTAAGTTAGCGGGCGCTATCTTAAAAAAGCGAGCGATATCTTAGGATATCGGCCGCTATCTCAGGATAGCGGTCGATATTTTAAGATATCGGCCGCTATTTTAAGATAGCGGCCACTAACATACCTCTATCTTAAAAAATAAAAAAATAATTTATTTTTTTTTTAAAGTTAGCGGCCGCTAACATACCCTATCTTAAAAAAACTTTAAAAATAAATAAATAATAATATATATTTTTTTAAAGTTAGCGACCGCTATCTTAAGATAGTGGCCTAACATACCGCTATCTTAAAAAAAAAAAAATTTTTTTTTTTTTTGATAAGTTAGCGGCCGCTACAGTATGTTAGCGACCGCTACTTTAAAATAGCGGCCGCTAACATATCGCTATCTATAAAATAGCAGCCGCTAACATATTGCTATCTTAATTATTATTATTTTTATTTTTTAAGTTAGCGGCCGCTATCTTAAAATAGATAGCGACCGCTAACATACCGCTATCTTAAAAAAAATAGCGACCGCCATCTTAAGATAGCGACCGCCATCGTAAGATAGCAGTCGCCGTCTTAAGATAACGATCGCTATCATAAGATTTGTACCCTAAAATCTATCATATGTTGGCGATCACTATTATATGTTAGCGATCACTATCATAAAATATGGTCCGCTATCGTAAAATAGCACCTAAGATAGCGCTTAAAATACCGGATATCACGATCCGCAATTATAAGAGAGTGAGCGCTACTGTAGTCGGAACTGAAAAAATGGATAATAAAAAAAATGAAAAATAAACATATATATAATAAAAAAACAAGTGGATGCTTAAGTGAAAACGGCTTGGCTTGGAGCCAGCTGACCTATTTTGCACAATTTTAAACTATAGGACATTTCTGCAAATAAGAAAACTTATAGGATCGAAAATGCAAATTTTCCTTTTCATAATTTCAACTATGCCATATCCTTCATACATTTTACTGAATGGCTTTTTGGTGACATATTTCAGATAGTCAATTTTCTGAAGAAGAATACTACGCTAAAACATTATTTTAAATAGTCAAATTTTCTAATTTTCTCTAGATTCATCTGTATTGTATGATTTATTATTATTATTATTATTTTTTCAGGCTCACACTACTCAGGTGGCTTTTTCCGATTCGTAACCATCCAATATATAATTACTCATCTACAATGTACAGTAGGATGGCCAGTATACCAAGGTTGATGGTAAGGACAAATACCCTAGATCTCCTTGCAACCATACATGCAATAGCTGCATGTAAAATGTGGGTCATCAACAATTGTGATCATGGATCAAAATTTCAGCCGATAAATGCATCGGTTTCGGTCCAGACCGAAACGAAACTGATATTTGAAGTTATTAGTTCTTTTTGTATGAAAGTGAAGTCTTCGGCTGAAATTTCGAACTAGCCCGAAACTGAAACGAAATCTGAAATTTTTATCCTTCATTGTGATATTGATAAGATTGCTTTTGTTGAAACATTCAGAGAACGGGCAAAAAAGGTCCGATCATACAAAGTGCTTAGAGGAGTAGATGGAATATATACTTATCTTTCGCTTTTTCACTCAAAATGGCTCCTCATTTAAACACCAAAATGATCTTACACCATCCATGGTTTAAGATGTGAGGGACCCAAACCATTAAAGTGATAGATCATAGATTGAAGTGCAACAGGCCCAAAAATATTGTTTCAAGGAGATTTAAACCATCCGATTTGTTGACTAAAATATCAATGATTGTTTTTAGTTATAATGATTGATATTAAATTTCGTCAGTCAATCGGATAGTTCACATCCACATATTTCATGGGCCTAAGACGTCTTCCGATGATAGACTGTCACTTGGGAAATTTAGATTGATCATGAATATATATCACATGGCATAATGATAAGTCACACTTCAATGGTGTGAGATAAACAATGACACTTTAAGAGTGTAATATCATTTAAACACCATTTAGTATTTAAATGTTCGCCACGAGACATTACCTTTATCATTAAATTTACACCATGCAATGGCCCACTTAAACATTGAGAAGACGGAAAAAATATGAGGCCTTGACTAAGTTCTAGTTTGGTACAATTTTTGGGGAATCAAAAGACACATTATTGAGTTTTCGGACTTTTGGTTTCTTATATTTCTTGGGTATCAATGGGGCCAGGTAGGAGTCAGATAGGGCCCAGCTCGGGAGTATAATTTGGACTGGAGCCCGGAGCCACTCAGCTGGGCCACCACCAAGCTGTGGACCGGACAATTCCAGTTGTAAAGTTAGAAATGGGCCAGACGGCCGCCGGGGTTGAATAGAGAGAAATATTCCATACAACGAGTTGGGCCAGATACATTTGTTTGGCGGGCCCGATTCTAAGGGTTCAAGCCAGATAGGTTGCCATTAGTGGGAAGGAAGCTAGCTACGAAATGCAATGTTTTAAAAACCAACTCTGATACCTAGTTCTTACAAAAAAATTAAACACTCTGATCCCTAGTTTAAATATAAACACAAATATCTTTACTTCTAAGTTCACTATTCTAGCTGCAGTCAGTTTTGTTTCTAGGTTGGCCAGATTTCTAAGGGTACAGGTATTTGGAACCAAATATTTTTTTAGCGACAACCCTGGTTTTCTTATATGAGAGCCGTTGACTGCCTTGACTAAGACGATGGATATTTTTTTTCATTCCAATCTTCCACGCAGTCGGATTTTGAGATCATGGTTTCCCTGATTGGATGATCAGATGTTGATTCCTTCTGGCACATATCCTCAAAAGTGATCGGAGAACCTCATTTCTCTTCTTTTAAAAGCTAGTAGATGGCCACAAAATAAACACTGCTCTGCTCACCATTTATACAGAAGTGTCCACCTGAATTAGGAAGCTCCATTAGCAACCACCAAAACTGTGGAAGCACCAACTTGACCCACTGTTAGATCATCTAATAGGTAACAGTGGGTCAAGTTGGGAGCTTTCAAAATTTTTGTGAGTGCTAATAGAGTCATTAATTTTTTCCAACTTCTGTCATGTGGTCTAAGTCGTTTGATTTGAAGGTCATGATTTAAATCAATTCAAAAAAGATTGGTCCTAATTTCTATCATATGATTCAGCAACCTTTAATTGTGTTGGGTTATATGATAGAAATTATCTTCCTTAACAATATTTTACACCAAACATATTTAGAACATGACCATCAATCTTACCTATAAATGAAAACCTGGAATCATACATATAGATCAATAAAAAATAATACAAGTTTTATAAAACCTATAAAATATAATTCTTCGTCATTCAAGAAAATTAATTAATGTCATCTGCTATAAAAGGAAACCTAGAAAATACATTTCCCAATTCACAAAAGCTATGAGAAGTTTGCCACCTGTTATGAAGAAAATTGATACTAGTAACTCAAGAAAAAATAATAAAAATATAACAAAACTTGGAAGTACATAATTCTCATTGCCACAAAATGAGAGTTTAATAGTACTTGACAATCTTCAACACAATAATAACAACTAGACCATCAACTAGTGCACATGATTCTGTGTCTTGAAAGTAATGAGTTTGCTATAAAAACTCCTAAAATAAGTTGTTGGGGTAAAAACTATGATCAGAGTAAGGCATCATATCACACAGTGGAAGTTGATTAAACCTCCATATGTCATTGAATTGACTCTGTCAATCACAGGTGTTCCAAATAGGATTTGGATAGACTTGTTGAGAGTAGAGATTAGGAATGTTAAACTAACTTTTTTTAAACTAATTGGAATTTACTTATTTTTAAACTAACTTTTTTTTAAAAAAAATTTAAAGACTAGTAGAAAGATTAACTTAAATCTAGAAAATTTTTAAGACTGATTTTTAAATCCTAATATTTTATATTTGTAATCCCCAACAGCGGCGCCAAAAACTTGATGTAAATTTAAAAACGTAATACTCGCAAGTACACAAGTCGTACTGTAGTAAACGGATGCAAAGTACGAGGTTGGTCCCACAAGGATTTTAAATAAATTTTTGACAAGGAACAACAATCAATCACAAGATTTTCACAAATCTATTTCAATATTAACCTAATTTGTCAAATTTCATACTTATGACAAAAAAAATAAAATAAACAATAGAATAAAATTCAAAGGAAATAGGCGAGGTTTATGATATTAAATCCTCGCATCTTTGGTTATCATCCACGACTATAGATCAAATGGTTGAAAGATTAAAATATGCAAAACGCATAAACATCAAAATCAATTAATAGTTTATGAAAGATAAAAATAATTAAATCGGCATAAAAATCTAAGGAAATACTTTTCCCAATCCACAAATTAAAAGAACCAAAACATTCATTGTATTAAAAATGAATCTAATCACAATGAATTACTAACTCCGATTTTTACATTAAAATCAAGATTAGGGTAACTAATCATCGATTTAAGTTCATGAGAAAAACATAAATAAATCTCATATCTCGAATTGATGATTAAATCTCAATAACGGTAAAAGCATATAGGTATAAAAATTATAAAGGCATCTATCAATATTCCAACCACAAATCTAACATTGTGAATAAATCCCTCATATGGGATTCATTCGATCCTAAATCTCTAAGAAATTAGTTAGACATTTTCATAAGAAAATAATACATAAATGAAATAAATCTCAAATGAAACATTAAAATACCCATTTGTATTTCTTTAACTAAATCCAAATGTAAGCTTTAATCTACTGCAACAATCTTTGTTCAAGGAATAATCACTATTCTACTCTCTAGAAGCTATGAAATTGAGAAGAGAAAACTAGAAAACTGAAGAGAAAAACTTAGAATGTAAATATGGCTAACAAAATGAATTCTTTCTAAACCTAATTCTAATTTTCACTTATATAGGCTTTGGTTCGAAACCATAAAAACTTAGAATCGATCAATCGACTCCAAATTTCGATCGATCAATTCTAAGCAAAGTCATTTGCGGATTTTATTCTCTCTCAATCGATCGATCGATTCCAATCAGTCGATCGATCGATTGTGAACAGATTCTTCTGCGAAATTTTTTCTCTTTCGGTCGATCAATCAATTCCAATCAATCGATCGATCGATTGTGAACAAGTTCCAATCGATCGATTCTTCATGAATTTTTGTGCATGATAGTTCTTCGGTGCTATGTTCCCATGTTTGTTGTCTTTATGCTCTTTAATACCATTGAATGCATCTAACGGTTAGAATCACCTGAAATCATCAAAACTCCGCAAAAGCTATCAGATGGCTTTCATTGGATAACTAAGTGTATGTCTTATGGTGTGAAATATGATCAAATTTTAACACTTATCAGAATTTAATTAAAAGAAGCATGCATTACAAAGTAATAATTTATCATGTTTGCGCACTCACGCCATCAGAATACCGAGTTGACCCTGAAACGCAATACCAAATGCCTTAAATTTTAGTGGTTGCATTATTTTTAAAGACTTTTAACAAAATATAACAAGGGATGTGATATAAACTTTTTTTCATCATTATGTGGCTATGGTGAACGTTATATTTTCTGAGGCAGCATACAAAACTGATTTCTTCCCAACATGAAGACTTCCATTAACCAAATAATGACTACATATACTATGCATTCATCCCTACCTATGCCAACCATCCAAAATTTATTTCGGAGACCATTTTTAATTATAACTTTGGTACTCCGACTAATCGAACTACAACAACCATGTATCCCTATCCACCACCATGAGACTATCTGAAATGTCCCAACCACACGTTCCAACTTTATGTTTGAAAATTATAATCTGAGCCCATAAAGTGTTGTGTTTGATTTTGTGGCCCATTGGCGCAACCAGGGGCATAGTCAGGAATTTTTGTTGGTGGGGGCTACAAATGATAAATATAATGTTAGTAATTATTTTACCATCGATTTGGGGGGGCTTATGTACAAATAAAGGTTGTATAAGACCATACTTAATAGAAACTCTAGAGTTAAATGGGGGCTTGAGCCCCCACACCCTTCTATGTGGCTACGCAAGTGGGAGCAACCATCTAGCCCATTTTTGCATTGGTCAAACATTTTTAAAAGCTTCGAAACCAAGTTTCTTAATCACGTTAGGAATCCAATTGAGATTAGCAATGACTATAGTTAGGAATATCTTATAGAAAGAATCTTACTATAAAATTATTAAATTCAACTATGTTTGACTTGGGCATAGCTAGAAATCCAATTGAGATTGACACCAGGGGCAACTAATGCAGGAGGATCCGAGTCAGATGATACTAAGTTGTCAGATAGTACATTGTTGACGCTGAGATACCTTGAGTTGGAATATCAGCGCAAGGATGACAGGAAATCGTGATATTTTTCTAATTGAGACAGTTTTGGGGGCGTGTCAGTATTTTGGTCATAACTTTGGCTATAGGTATCGGAATCGCACAAATGACCCAAGTTCGGAAAGCTCTTTGCGGCGCGCACATCATGGCCACCTTTGATGAGATTTTTTTCTAGGTCAAAATCTATTGTTCTCCTTTCTGAATTCGTATTTTTAGTTATTTCTTTCCTTTTATGATAATTTTTCCTTTAGCGTTTAGGAGGTGATTCTAAATCCAATTTGGACCAGATTTTTGATAGATTACTTCTTTTATTACATATTTTTATTTTGGCATGTTTATTGGAATTTGCTATTTTTGATAAAATTTTAATAATACAGATTTTTAGCTATATAGTCCGGCTTATAGCTGATTTTAGTCAGTCTTAGAATGCATAATTTTGAATTAAAAATTAGAAGTGCTTCTCTATGTTTTTTGGGTGATGTTCGTGTGCAAAACTATATTTTCCGAAAATATTACAAAATTGAAGCTATGTTTGGCGTGGGAGTAGCTAGGAATCCAATTGAGATTGACAAGGATGTGACAGATTTTGTAAGGAATTGGGGGCGGAGATGAGCTTGGGCGTACGTAAATTTCTAGAAAATATAACAAAATTGCAGGTATATTTGGCCAACAAGGTATGAATGTTGAGAAGGGTCATGTTCAGTTAATGATCGAAGGAGAGGAACTTCACGTAGAAATGATTTAGTCTATAATGAGGGTCAACGCATACATGCAAGTCTATGTATATTATGGACTCGCATAGATGTGGGGACTGCTTTAATGCACAAACGTGTGGACTATTTAAAATGGCAGCTGATATCACTTCACTTGTAAGTCTGAACTTGAGCAGTAATTGAGCTTAGATTATGAAATAGCTTGTTTACTTTTAATATGTTGTAGTTGTGTAGTATAATAATAGGCACCGTTGCGTATGTGAAACAGATACGCTAGTGGAGCTACTTAGGGAGTTTTGAAGCCAATCACGCCTGAACATTGTTTCCCTAACTATTAATGAAGCCAATCACGCCTAAACACGTGGAAGCAAGATATGTGTCACTAGTTCTACACGATCGATTACCACTCATTGAAAATAACTTTAATATAGGATCACGATTGACCCGTGCCATTTTGGTCAGAAATCACAGCCTTGTGTGCTAATAATTAAAATTTATTGAGTGTCCCATAAAATTAAATGATATGGTTTGCTAATTATAAATTTGGTGTGTTGCAAGAAACATTGGATGATAGAAGTAGCGGTGCCCTAAAAAAAATTTCAAATTATATTGGCCTAACTTGCCGAACATGAAACAAAAATTGTATTAATTCATTTATTTTGTCAATGTCTCTCCACAAAATCATACGAATATTATTTTATGTTTATTAAATTCCACAAGTTCAGGAGAAGTAAAATTTTCAGGAAGCAAAGAATCTGAATAATTCATAAATGTGTATTATTTGCAAATAGAAATTGGGTATTGATCTCCATTCCAAAAAAAAAAGAAAAATTGGGAATTGACAACCCGAAGTTTTCCGTAAAAATTATGACAACTGCTTGGAAACAAGCATGGCAGCAAACTCCATAGAAGTATTGAAAATTCAATTTCAGTTAAAGACCCAAAACTGTGACAAAAATCAACTATTGGAAAATGGATTTCACCTCAAATGGTCAAAAATATATGTAACAAAAAAAAAGAATCTAACAATATTGAAATTGAGATTGAATCTATATTCGAGTTATTTCGCATATACTATTGAAACTGAGATTGAATCTATATTTGAGTTATTTCGCATATACTTACAGTGTCGCATTAAGCTTGTAACACCTGAATCTCAAATTTGCTTGCCCCCAATTTAGATTCACCAAATCAAAACTAGCTAAGGAACCCTGACCATCAATGCAAAATATTATCAAAATTGAAGATGATTCTTGAAACTAGTAAACCCCTCAAATTTAAATTTCTGAAACCTACAAAAACCCTAGTTATCAAATAGAAACTTACAATAAGAGATTGAGGCGGGTATGAGGGTTGTCGCCGGATCGCTTCTTTCAAATCTGATCTCTCAACGAGTTAACCCTCTTTGAATGAGGAAGTGAGGGGGCTATTACCCCTATTTGAATGAGGAAGTGGGAGAAGAGAAGCGATCAATCGGTTGCAGAGATGCTTTAATCCGTTGTTGTCGATTGGAGCGAAGCACATGCTTCAATCTGTTGCAAAGAGGTTTCGATCGATTCCAGAGAGCTTTCGAGCCGTTCCAATCGGTTCGAGAGAGGCTCGTGCATATACGTTTCGAATCTTTCCAAAGAACCCTGTGCCCAATTTTTCTTACTAAGAAGTTGTGGGGAGAGAGAACCCCATGCCCAATTCCATTTGTTAAGAAATGCCCAATTCCATTTGTTAAGAAATTTTAGCAAATGGCGCAGCGAGATAGACATGTGACGAGAGAGAATAAGAATAGGGGCTCGAGCGGTTAGCGCTTGGCACTCGAGTTCGAGATTTCATCGGCGGTGTTAACAAACCGCTATTAATAAGGTGCCATAAAAAATATCTAGTTTTGTAGTGTCTATTGTGGATGATTGGAATGAAAAACGATCTCCATTGTCTGATTCAAAACAATAAACAACATTCACGTGTTGCAGATTCTAAATATTTGGTTGCAAATACGATACCCTATTTCTGAGTATACATGATCAAATCATTTATTATAAAATTATAATAATATATAACATAAATTTATTAATTTAATTCAATAAACAATTTATTGCATCAATTTTTTTTTTTTTTTTCCATAACCTGAGTATTCAGGCCACCTAAAGAACCTGCCTAATCCCGAGGGCATATGTGCACCCCAAGTTAGCACATGCCCAGTACTCGTGCCAGTTTGGTGCCCTATTAGAGTTTTAAAACATTGACAAAATGATCTTATATACTTAATTGGTAAGCCAAAAATTAAATGAACTTATTTACTTAATTGTTAAGTCAAAAATTAATTTTAGCCATTAAATCTAACCTTAAAACCTCCTTTGACAAGTAGCTTTCGATTGGAAAATTGACCCGAACGCAAGGATCAAAATTTCGGGCCGAAATTATCGGTTTCGGTCCCCACCGAAACGATAATATGGGACTGAAATTTCGGTCATTTTTTGTATGGGATTGAAATTTCAGTTTCGGTCCCTCCGAAACCGAAATTAAACCTAAAATTTTAATCCTTGCCCGAACGTGATTGGTAATGGGTCACTATATTAGAAGTTGGAACACATGGTGCATGGATTCACCAAATGTGTCACGTCATTCAAAGGACTTGATAGAGTGATCTGGTGGGTTGAAAATTGCAATGAATAAATACCCCCACCATGTGATTCAAAGCGTCGAAATAGTTTTAAAATAAAGTTTTTTATAAAACAGTGCCATGTGCCATTTTTTATTACAAAAAAATTCAAACATTTTTTTTTTCTTCCTAAACAGTGCCCATCTTACTTGAAATGGGCAGCCATACAAGTCAACCCATGTAGATCACTGATCAATTTAAATGAAAAATTATAATGCTACCATTGCCAACAAATTTCCATTTGTTTTATAAAAAATTAGCTGTTATTCTTATTAGGCGTCCGACACGTGTATGAAGAATGCGTACGAAAATGAGCCCATATTATCCCCTAGGGGGAATATTTTTCATAATTAAATTTTTTTCGACCTTTTTTCTAATAAAAATATAAATTGGGAACATTTTCATACTTTTCTCTTTAAACCAAACAGCTGGTATGTAAATTAAAAAAAATCAGCTATTTTAAAGGCACCGTAGTGCTTTGAATCACATAGTAGAATTGATTTTCCTCTCAATCTTTGTCATCATTAGCCTATGGTCTTTGAATCCCAAATCACCATTTGGAAGGTGTTACAAAGTCAGTAAAGTCAAGAAAATATATAAAATAAATAATAAAAATATATTAAAAATTATAAAAAATATATATTTCATGCATTGAACATTTATTCTATATTTTGAAGTTTTCTTTTAGCAAATTTACACACTAGTGAGTCCTTATCACTGGGACACTAATGCAAGACAAACTTTAAAAAAAAGCTTTGAATTTTTTCATTTAAATAAGGTCTAGTGTTAGGCTTTTTAAAAAAGTTGCAAATTAATTTTGCTTTAATTACTTCATTAAAATAATCTTGAACTAAACAAGATTTTTAAATAAGTGTGTGAACATCATTGAAGAAACTTCCCCCTTACTTTTTCTAATTTTCCACTAGTAGGAATGGAAATTCGGTGAGTCGAACCGAAACAAAAAATTTCAGTTCAATTTTTTTTTTCAAAATTTGAAACTGAAATGGAACAAAAAAAGGAAAAAAGTTGGTTCAGGTCGGGTCGTTTCAGCTTCCGCTTCCTATATTTTTATAATAAAAAAATTTATTTACTTTTTCAGTTTTTTGGCTTCTTCAATATTTTTATTCCGATTTTCTAGTTTTACCTAAATGGTTTACAGTTTCCCCCACCTAAAACCGAAACCAAATAAATTTATAAGAATCGGTTCGAATTTTTTTCACTTTTGAATCGGTTTGAATCTCTTTCGGTCCACCACCGATTTTTCAGTCCCGGTTTGGGCTTGGAAATTTTAACCGTACTCCTTAGTGGAAAGGGTCCAACCTTCCGACCAACATCACTAGTAAGGTCCACATACTCTTTATGAGTTTACGACGTACCATAGACTCACCCCGCACCGTACCCCACACCACACGCTTTTGTGTCTCACGCAACAATTAGCATCAGTTAATTGCAGTAGCCCACGTGCATGCGCTGTTCCTATGGACACGCAGTCACATGAAGTTCCCGTGCATCTGTCAAATCACCCACGCGTTGGCCTGATGACCTCACATCTGTCATCAAGATCAATGGACACAATCTCTCCACATCGAGTGTCTAAATTTCACAACGAAACAAGATCCTCCAATCAAATGAGGGCCCACAGATTGGATCCCATACGCACATTCTCAGCGATGGTTGGGTCGTCCCTGGCTTGCCTAGTCTAAGACTATCATGGTGGAGTTGTTGGCCCCATAGAAAGTAATACACTTTTGATATTTTTGTCCATGGTGAAGGGAACATTTGCTCGGTGGAAGAGGACACACCTGCTCTCCTCGCCCTTCACATTATTTCTGTACAACTGAAATCGTGCCCTCGCGACTATAAAAATTGGGTGTATAGGCTTTCCTACAAAGGCCATAAAACGTGTAAGCCCATGGTAAATCTTACCCCGTCAAAATTTGATCCGGAGTCTTGAATTGACACCAAATTTAGGTATTTGAGTATCTTATTCCTGTGATCATAGACGATGGAGTGAGACTGGTTACCTACTACACGACAAATCAACTGGCAATCTGGTGTTTTGGATTAAAATCAGGATTATCGAAAGAAATTGTATGAGAAGCTCACCAAACACCGAAATTCGTTGTTTATGTTAAGACATATGATCATTGTATATAAAGTATAAACCCAAAATATGTGTGCCTCCTCGGCTGTGAGCCAACTGGCAATCCAAAAGCTCGACACATGATATTTTGTGTCTTAGGCCATCCAGGTTGGTGCTATGCTATGGATAGCATTTCTTTATTCAGGGACTCTCAATTACAGTAAAATAACAAGTTCAGTGTTGAAGGGTGGTCCTATTTTCTCACACTAAAACTTTAGAGCACCACGGTCAAAAACCACCACACTAATGGCTGTCATGTCAATTTTTTTTTTTGAGATATGTTCCATATGGTTCTTGGATCCATTTTGTGAAAGATTAAGATGCAAAATAATTTCTATGACTGTATTATGATATCCTCATAATATCAAGATAGAATGTGTAAAAGATTGGGATGTAGAGTTATAAGTGCCACAACCATTTTTGTTACAACTCCATCAATTAAGCAAAGCAAAGGTTTTTGTTTGCTTTAAATCAAATGATGGAGATCGTTTTTCATTTTTGATCTTCCCAACAATAAATCTTGACTCCTTCCCTCAATCAGTTAGATGTTGATTTCATGTGTCACACAGCCCAGAAACTGAATGTGATCAAAGCTTACCATCAAATGTTTCATGTTTACTTTTTTGTATGTGTGTCACATGAAATCAACATCCGACGTCTAAAAAAAATTGATTAACATAAGACGGGCTACTATCTATTCATCAAGTGTGCCACTTGATGCTCTCTAGTTGAAAGATTGCATCAATAAAATAAAACATCTGTATTCTAAATTTCTAAAGCTATTTTAGCCCCTTAATTTAAATACATTTGACCACTTTAAAAAACTTTTGATGGAATTTTTTTCTGATGCAATATTCTATCAACCAAATCTTCACATCAGGCCCTTCCCATCACGTGGATCATTTTCGTGGAACATAGTCCCACTTGATCGGTGACCCTTACAATGAACATATGCACTATCTACGTGGACGGTGTGGGGAAAGGGCATCCTTTAGAGATTAGTCTTGGGACTACCCTAATTTATGAAAAAAAAAAATACATTACTTTATTAGTCATGTATGTATCCATGAACATATATGCATATCTTGTAGATCGAATATCTTTTCATAATTAACGTTGGAGCAGCAGGCAGCACACATGACGTGTCTCATGTACACTCCATCTAACAGCAGCAATACTTACAGGAGCCGTCCGATGTGTCGCTAATCCAATTTATAGTGCCCACCTATAATACGTTTACCCCTAACGTTTGTCGCTCAAGTAACCGACCGCGAACCCCACTTCACACTGTCAATGTTCCCTCCCTGTCTCCTCCCTTTCTTACATATAAAAGGTCAGCCGTTTGATCGGATACTCCAATTTGAAAACTCTTCAAACCGAAAACGTATATAAGAATAGAGAGACGAGGAAAAACAGAATCATTATCAGAAAAATGGAAAATGAAGCTCTTGGGTTTGAGATTACAGAACTGAGATTAGGTCTTCCTGGGGACTCTTCTTCCTCCGTAGAAAAAAATGGGAAGAAAAGGGTATTTTCGGAAATTGCAGAGGACGAAAACAGCACCAGCGATGGGAAGAGTCAAATGAAGGATCGGGTTGTGGGGTGGCCGCCCATCTGTTCGTATAGGAAGAAGAACAATTTTAATGACCAAAAAGGCCCGGAAGTTTCCAAATTTTACGTGAAAGTCAGCATGGACGGCGCCCCGTTCCTGAGAAAAATTGACTTGAACGTTTACGCAGGATACACAGATCTCTCGCTCGGCTTTGAAAAGCTGTTTCATGGTTTGCACATCGGTGAGTTACCATTTTTTTTCTTCTTGTTTGGAATATAGAATTATTTAATTTTTTAAACTTTCAAACTTTTGATAACTTTGTTTGGCACTGCTACGCGCGCTCACCACAAATAGAAGACTTTTCATTCTGGGTATGATTTGAAGGCCATGTGTTAAAAATTTTTAACACAAAAAATTGATAAGAAGTATGATCTCTATCATATGATTTTATGCAGTCAGCCATCATCCGATTCAACAATTAACTGCAGGAAATCAAGTGATAAAGATCGTGTTTCATGCTGATCTTTTGCATGAAAGATCCTTAGATCATGACTTTTTAATTAGACGATTAAGATGGTATTTTCACATGACACATGCAGATCCCCAAAATTCAAAGACTTTTTATGAAGTGGTGTGTGTGAAGAAAAAATAAGTGTGCCCCTTTTTTTTTTTTTTTTTTTTTTGAGAATTCATTTTTTAGTTCTTAATCTATGTTTTCCATTAATTTTTTGGCTCTGCTCTCGGGCCTTTATTTACCAGATTTTCCAAACACCTACTACCTTGATGCGGATATTAATTACAGGATGGTGTCACTAGCACACCAATTTATGTTACACCGACCTCACACAAATTAAAACCCGTTGACTACTTTAAATCAGACCATGTAGATCATTTTGCACCCTAATCATTCATAGAATAAAGTTTGAGATCATGAGAATCAGATATTAATTACATGTGGAACACATCCTAAAAAGTGACTGTGATCACGGCAGTCCATCAAACATGATTTATTTATACTTTTTGGGATGTGTGTGCAAGGTAAAATCAATTTCAGACTATCTGATGGTACGCTCATAATCTCAAAATCTATTGTTTAGGAGATTGGGACAAAATGATCTCCAATTTCTAAATCAAAATTGTCAATAGAATTTTAGCTTTGCTTAAGTCAGTTGGCTGTAGCATAAAGGGGTGTGATAGTAACACCAGCTTAATTATAAATATAAATTTTTTACTTGGGAGAGCCGAAGGTATAATCACTTGTCCATTTTTTTAGGATAGCTTTATTTACTTCTGCCGAATTATTGATGGCCTATGCTGAAAATTATGGACTGATTTGAATTAGAATGATAGAGATCTTTTATCGTCTCTTTCTTTAACAGAATGGATTTTGAGACCATAGGTATACCATAAGATGTCAATTTTTTATTCCACATGGCACACAACCCAAAAATGTGAACTGAAAATCATGTTTGAGCGTGATGTGTGTTATGCGATTTTCAGAACGCTCTTTGGGATGTGCACCATGTGATGTGAAATCGAAAATTGAGTATAGAATTATATGCTCATGGTCTCAAGATTTATTGCATGAAAGATTGGGAACAAAAATGATCTCCATCGTCCATTTCAAAGTAATTAATGATTTTCAGTATAGGTACCCTACAAATAGAAGTACTTCATATATATATATATATATATATATATATATATGTATATTCTCACTAATAAGAAGAGCTAAAGTTTGTACTTCTTGTATTGTGCAGGAGCGTGTTCATGGAAGGACTCAAAGGGCTCAGAATATGTTCAAATCTACCAAGACAAAGATGGGGATTGGATGCTCGTTGGAGATGTTCCTTGGGAGTAAGTCTCTAACACAAGTTAATTACATTTTTCTTTCGTTTTGTTACCCACAATTTCTTTTCAAACTTGGGAAGATGATTTAAACCGTCAACACAGTAGTGCATTATACCAGTCTAATCATTGGCTTTGTCAAAAAATTCTCGGAATTAATCAAAATTTTGGAAATTCTCTCCCATAGGTGGTTTGGGGTTGTAGAATATCCACCTGATTCACCGATTCTTTGATCTTTTTCACAAATTTTATTGAATTTTATTATTCTGGTACATGCTAGCTTTAATAATACTTCATACTGTTTTTGTATGATTGTAAATCATTAATACGTGCCGATTCTATAATATGCTTATTGTATTATTTAAAAACATCATTTTAAACTTTAAATAAGTTGACATATATTTTAATAATATATAATTATTTTTACAATTCTTATAACTTTTCAATTTTTTCCCAAATCTTTTCCAAAGTTGTCTCAGTTAAATAGAAGTGGCAACCGGCGGTTTCCGAATCTGATCTTGGTACATTATATTTGGCCGCATCCATCAATGCACGAAAACACCCACCCATGTAACCTGAGTTCTATTTTCAAAGTCATTTACATCTTGATTAATCTGTGCAGGATGTTTACCAGATCATGTAGAAGGCTTCGGATGATGAAACGATCTGATTCAACCGGGTTTGAACTACCAGCGAGAAGGGAGACACACGGAAACTGAAGGTTAAAAGTGCGATTGGAGTTCTCGAGCTTGTTCAAAATGCGGTTAAGTTACAAAACAAGATAAAATTGGCTAGCAATGTGCTAAATTAGCTAGAAAGAAGAAGCCCCTCATCATACATTATAGAATGTAATTTTATGCTATAGGTTACACAACAGTTTTTTTTTTTTTTTGTTTTTTTAAGTTGTTTTATTGATATGTATAAAATATATTCTAGTGCCTCTGAGGAGGGGTTTTTTTAAAGCTGTTTTATTGATATGTATAAAATATATTCTAGTGCCTCTGAGGAGGGTCCGAATAAGAAGCACCCAAGCATTGCTATTTGGAAAACAACAGAAGTTTTTAATATCTTCACTGTTAAATAAAGATTATTAAGATTAGAGGAAGTGACCATAAAGTTCAAATAGAAGAAAGGAGATGGGGACAATGTATTAATGTTCTTTTATTGGATTGCCATGTTGGTGTAAGCGTTGTGTAGTGTTTGTCTTGTAATAATCATTTATGACATACAATTACCCCTTCTCTTTTTTTACTTTTTATTTTCAGCCTTCTCATCCTATCTCTTCGGTTTTGGCGGCTAAATCCGAAACTGAACCAAACCAAAATTGATTCGGATCAATCCAAATCAGTTTTCAGACCAGTTCGGACTGATTCAGTTACCTCAGTTTTTCAGTTCGATTTTGAGTTTCGGGTTAAACCTTGCGTCCCTACTTTCGTACCACGTCACCTAAGTCTAACAAGGTATTAGGTGCCCGTGCCAAGCACGTGTTAGGTACCATGGATCATGAACTCGTGATGCTTGCAGATTGGTGAGTCCCTCAAGTTCTGTGTAAAAAACTATGCTCAGCATCTGTGCCGATGCACAAGTGAACCACTTAGGTGAAATCAAATGACTGTATATCCTCAACAAAACTTTCACCATTTAGATGATCCAAAGATGCATTCAAGGAAATTTTAGGCCCATTTGAATTAGGAAGGTGCAAGATTTGTATCATGACCGCACTGATTAAAAAGTTGCATATACCCTCCTATGTTTTGAAATATTTATTTATTTGTAAATAATCTCCTAATTTGTTGTTTGGTATTTAAATAAAACCTTGAGTTACGGTTCTGCCAATTTCTCTAGAAAAATAAAGTGTACTTATTGCCTGCATTATTTTTTGCTGGTGTTGGAAATACTTCTCACGTCACTTTGCTTTTTTAGTTCGAAGCAACACTTATGGCGGAAGAGTAACTCAAGCGGTTAAACATAAACCTACAAATTACGGATTTATTAATAAGGGAACGGAATTATCTATATGTGCCACATGTAGCACCATCTAAGGCTAATTGGTTTAATTTGAAGGACATTTTGTTAATATCTTTGGTGGTGCTAAGGATTGGCACCTAACATGATCTGTCACATTTACATTTGGTTCATTACTAGTTCGCTGGATAGGGTACCGGTAGTTGCAGCCAGCTTTCGAATCGATGGATGGTGATTATTTCTTATTCCAATCTTTCACATAATAGATCTTGAGATAATGCTTGCCTATTAAACGGTCAGATATGTATTTCATGTAAAGCACATAATCCGATCACTTTTAGAGATGTGTGTAGGAAGGAATTACTGTATGACCATCTGATAGGTGGGCAATGATCTCAAGATCTAATGCATAAAATATGCAAAAATAGAAGGGTCCTTTGCAAATACCCTCCTTGAGTTATGTTGATATTACAAATAACCCCCCAATTATAGTTATTTGCTTTAAACCCCGAGTTATCATTTTGGTGTTTATAAAACACTCACTTTAATGGATGCTACTTTAAATGATTAATCCGCTGTTAAAGAATAGCCTAAATACCATATTTATCCTTTTTTAAATTAAATTACTAAATTGCCACCCTCTACACGTGATAAGAGTAATTTTAAATCCACCCCTCCACTTACAAAAAAGAGTAGTTTTAAATTCACCCACCAAATATTTGAGTTCACCCACGTTGAAAAACATTGACTGCATTGAATAGGATGATGGCGATCGTTTATCATCCCAACCTTTCACATGATGGATCTTGAGATCACGGTGGCACCATTATACGGTTGACTGCATTGAATCGGACGATGGAGATCATTTATTGTCCCAACCTTTCACACGATGTATCTTGAAATCATGGTGGCACCATCAGACTGTTGACTATATTGAATTGGACGATGGAGGTCGTTTATCGCCCCAACTATTCACACGATGGATCTTGAGATCATGGTGCCACCATTCGACGATTGATTGCATTGAATCGGACGATGGATATTATTTATCGTCCCAACCTTTCACACGATGGATCTTGAGATCATGGTGGCACCATCAGATGGTTGATTTTTTATTTCATGTGATACACACCCAAAAAAATGACCATAAAACTAATTTTAACCGTATTCGTGATGTTAATGTCACTTTTCTGAGATGTGTGCCACGAAATAAAACATTGATCGTCTAATGGTATGCCTAAACGATCTCCATCGTCTTATTCAGTGCAATCAATGTGTTTTAGCGTGAATGAACTCAAAGATTCGGTGGATGGGAGTAGACGCAGTTAGGCAATCCAATTCCTAAAAATGGGTCTTTAATCATATAGGAAATTGGAGGGACGAGTATTTTGGGTAGAACATGTAGATTAAAGGTTTTCTGTTAAAGAATAATTGCATCGTTTGCCACAAATCCTCTATTGGTTGAGTATTTGTCCAAACGTTGGCATGCTTTAATGGGGGAATCACCCGTTAGATGAGTCTTGAATCTGATGGGTGAATGAAGAGCCTTTTAGAAGAGTACCTTTAAATCCACCCACTGAATCTTTAAGTTCACCCACGCTGAAACACGTTGATTGAATTGAATCGAACGATGGAGATAATTTATCCTCCCAATCTTTCACATGATGGATCTTGAGATCATGATCATACCATCAAACGGCCAGTGTTTTATTTCACGTGCTACACATCTCAGAAAAGTGACCTTAACATCACGTGCATGCTTAAAATTGATATTAAGGTCACTTTTAGGGGTGTGTATCACATGAAATAAAAAATCGGTCGTCTGATGGTACACCCATGATCTAAAGATCGATCTCATGAAAGGTTGGGATAATAAAAATCTCCATCGTTTGATTCAATGCAGTCGATGTGTTTAAGCGTGGGTGAACTCAAAGATTTTGTGGGTGGATTTAAAGGTACTCCTTTTAGAACAGTGGTCCATTATAATGGCATGACTTGTAAATAAAGGTGAATGAAGGGTCTTTTAGAATGGTGATAAACTTTAATGACATGACTTGTAAATATAGATGAATGAAGGGCCTTTTAGAATGGTGGTATTTTTAAAATATTTGTTTCATTAAAGGCAAAATAGGCTTTTCGTCTATAAACTAACGACTAATTAAGGGCAGGAACTTATATGAAACAGAGATACAAAAATAGAGGCTGCAGAATAAATACCCATAGCTGAGTGGGTTTCTTATAATATTATCATAACACTGGGGGTATATGCAAAAAAATCCAAAATAGAATTTCCGGCTGCAAATATGGGTACCCTTTGGATAGGAAGTTGATGGCTTTTGTTGCTCGTTGACAGAACTGGGCATGTGGAAACTTTTTTGTTCTTATCATCTTGGGTTTCGAAGGAGCCAGGTCAGAGTTAGAGTGGCCCTGAAAACGATTTAACTGGCAGTAAGAGGTCCTGCCTGCTTTAAAAAGAGGTCCTGCCTGCTTTAAACGAAAGTGACGCTAAAATTAATTTCAGCCGTTTAATTTGACCTTACTACTTTGACCCTTTGGCACCAAGACTTTCGACTGGGGGCGATATTTCCCACCCTTGCCTTTAGAACGTGTGGATTACGATGTATTAGTTAACCCTCACCATTTATAAATGGTGCTCCGTCACGTTGTTATGCAATTATTACTAAAAAAAATATCTGAAAAAAAAAATATATATATATCTTTCGAAAGGTAAAACAGGCCACAAACAAAAAAACTTGCTAAACCCATTACATCTTATGAAAGAAAGAAATAAGTTGATTGGTACCAAAATTTTTGACATTAAAGATTTAGGGTCAATCGCTCAGTAGCAAACTAATATGAGACTAGATCGGATTAGATTATTTTAGCCAAGTATTTTAAATGATGAAAATATGTAAGTGATCTCAAATCTATTGCTTGATCCCGCTGATTGGGAGGTAGGCCCAACCAAAAATCGTACTGATTAGGTTACTTGGTAAACAGTAAAAAAATGTTGAAGACTCTAAAGAATTTATACCAAACAGGTCATATTCTTGCACCTAGAAGAAAAATGTGTTTGGAGTCTTCCTCACAGTCATTGCAGAAGAAACAATTTTGAGAGAGACATGCCCATTTTGTTTAAATTGGAAATAGTAGATACTTTGTTCCAGCACAAAGGCCAAAGAAAGAAAGAGACATTTGAAGGGATCTTGAAATCCCAAGTTGCCGCCTAACTGATCGACGTGTTGTTTGAGAGAAAGGATCGATAAGCAGCCTTCACCGAAATTTCTCTTTATATTGATATGCCAAAGTCTAGAATCAGTTTGGTTGAGAGGAAGATAAACATGATCGAGGATTTCTGAGAGTTCATTGAATTCGCTGATTTCATTATCACTAAATTTGTGGCGAAAGTCAATTTGCCATTGCGAATTGTCGGGAAATTAAAAAATTTTAGAGACTTTTGATTTAGGATCAGAAGCTATATTGAAAAGATTGGGAAACTTAGAATTGAGATTGAACTCAAAACTTAAAATCACAATATTTGACTTATGATCTTAATTTTGATGATAAAAAAATCCAAAGAAATTATATATTTTGTAAAACCTCGAGAGTTTGTTGAACTCTTATAGGATGTGGTATAACTTGCAATCATTTACCACGTGACATCAATTCTAGTGCTCGAAAGTAATATGAAAAACGCTACTTTCAAAGGTATGATCTCTTTTCCCTGTTAAATATTTAATTTATATATTGAATATTTTATTATGAAAATTAAAAAACGAATGGCTAGTGAACAATGAGATAACAAAACAAATAATATATCTATGAAAATAAGTTATAATTTTTCATATACTATTATTTGCAATCAGATAATTTATATCAACAATCGGGGTTTTCTCATGTGAAAACTATTGAATCCTTTAAATCAGATGATGGATATCGTTTTTCGTCCAAAACTTTAGCACAATTGATGTTGAGATCATGACACATTTATTCAATTGTAACAACTCGGATTTTTGAACTTCATTTTAACGGTATTAGATAATGTATCACACCGTGTACAGTGTTCAAGCTCAACACCGGAACCCACTTATTTTTTTTCTATATTAATATTAGACTCATTACGAAGTGCCCGTCGATACGATTCCAACAATATATTATTTATTGATTTCTGACAAAAATATAAAAAGTTACGTTCATTTATGTGATAAAATAAGTTAAAGGGTATAACTGTAATTTTGGGAGAGAAACACAATTTAGTTCGGTGCTTATACAAACTCCTATTTTATTAAATCACTTACGAAAAGTCTTAATTAAAATTAACTTAAAACTTTCTACCATTATAAATAAAACTTTAAAAGCTCTCTACTCTATGTAACAAAAAATTATTCTCTCTCACGATTTAGACAAATCGAAGACTTGGGCATCGACCTTTTCAATCCGATCTACTGTTCACGCTTCAAGAGGTGGGTACCTATCAATTCATTGTGTTCTTCTCAGATCCCGTCGCATATGATATGTTCGATCACGCATCGATGAGTCTAAAAATCTTATTTAAACCTTAATATCTCATAAATTAAGAGACCTATATATTTAATTTTATGTTTTCTCTTGAAGTATATATTTTATAGGTCGGTTTATATGTTGTTTCTCTTTTCTTTTCAAACAATCCCTTTATTTAGGTAATAAATATTTTACCTTCTATTAGGTATGCATATTTAATATGTCTATTTCCTCTTAAATTTATATAATAATTAAATATGATAAATCTGCATATTTGATATTTTTTTCTATTAAAATTGCATGATTTGTAAGTCGGATTTATATTTTATTTCTCTTTTTAAACAATTCTTTTGTTTGACTATTTAATATTGTACTTTTCTATTAGGTCTTCATATTTAATATTTTACCCTCTTTTAAATTTGTAAATTAATTAAACTCTAATGTTTATAAATCTGATAGATTGACTTAACTGGAATAATATAATATTTATATTATTTATTTTTAAATCTATATAATTAATAATTTACCTTTTTTATTAAAAACTATAATGACATATTATTGTTGCAAGTCTATATTATTATTTATTTAAAATTAATTAAATTTAAAAATTAAATTATATTCTTATTTTATTTAAAAGAATAATAGATTGTACCATCTTGAAGTTACAGGTCCGAACTCGTGGCTACGAACCCAAATTTACGGCCACGAACCCGAACACGCGACTATCGATATACTGGTCCCAATATTTTGGTCATAACGTTTTATTCCAATATCGAATTGATGTGATTCTTATGGCATTGGAAAGAAAATCATGAACTTTATAACTTTATGTGAAATAGTCATTTCACGAATCTGAGGTTTTAGAGGTCAAAATAGAGTAACAAGTCAGGTTCAATTTTGAATGATCTAAAGCTACACGAATTTAGTATTATTCTCTGATTTTTATGACCAAAGTTCATGTGTACATTATATCTTAAGGTCTTTTGATCGATGGTTATGATAAATCATAACTGATTAATTATAAATATCATTCAATTTAATTATCCAATTATAGGAATATATATATATATATATATCACTTTTATCACATCAACACGACCTCTTCAATAACACGAAGTGTTAGAAATTCGATGTCTCGTGAAAAATCGAACTCTGACATTCATATTATTGAAATCACATTAATAACTATCCTATTCGATAAGTGTATTGGTGTTATGTAAATATATATATATATATATATATATATATATATATATATATATATATATATATATATATATATAATGAAATCTAAATATAAATCTATGATGTGTGATCCTGCTTCATGCCTTGGGTCATGAAAATTAGAGAATAACACTAAATTCGTGTCATGAAAATCATAGAATAACACTAAATTCATGTCTAAATATAATATATACAAGAACTTTGGTAATGAAAATCAGAGAATAACACTAAATTCGTGTAACTTTGGATCATTCAAAACGGAACCCAACTTGTTACTCTATTTTAACCTCTCAAACGTCATATTCATGAAATGACTATTTCACACAAAGTTATAAAGCTCGCTGTTTTCTTTCCAATGTCGTAAGAATCACATTAATCCGATATCGGAGTAAAATGTTATGGCCAAAATACTGGGACCAGTATATCAATAGTATAGACTTGCAACAATAATATGTCATTATAATTTTTAGTAAAAAATGATAAATTACTAATTATATAGATTTAGAAATAAACAATATCCATATGGTATTATTCCAGTTAAGTCAATCTCTCAAATTTATAAATATTAGATTTTAATTAATTTACAGATTTAAAAGAGGGTAAAATATTAAATATAAAGATCAAATAAAAAAGTCAATATTAAAAAGTCAAACAAAGAGATTATTTTTTTAAAAAAATAAACTATAAACGCGACTTACAAATCATGTAATTTTAATAGAAAAAAAATATCAAATATACAGATTTATCACATTTAAAGATATTCATATTTGATTAGTATGTAGATTTAAGAAGAAGTAGACATATTAAATATGGAGAGCTAATAGAAGGTAAAATATTAATAGCCTAAACAAAGGAATCGTTTGAAAAGAAAAGCGAAATAATATATAAATTGACCTACAAAATATATGACTTTCAAGGGAAAGCATAATATTAAACATATAGGTCTATTAATTTATGATATATTAGAGTTTAAATAAGATTTTTAAACCCGTCGATGCGCAATCGAACACATCCAATACGACGGGATCTGAGAAGAACAAGATAGATTGATGGGTGCCTACCTCTTAAAGCGTAAACGGTAGATCTACAGCGGTTCGGGTTGAAAAGGTCGATGCAAAGTCGTCGGTTCGTCTAAGTCTTGGAAGAGAATAATTTTTTATTATAGAGAGTAAAGAGCTTTTAAAGTTTTATTTATTACCAACCAAGAGATTTTTTCCTAAAAATATTACCATTCTTGTTGAGAGGAATAACGTTCCGGCAGTGGGTATCAGAGAGAAGTTGAGAGTCGGGAAAAGAGTTTTAATGGGAGAAGATGGAAAGGGGGGATTTAATCCCTTTCCATCCAATTTTTTTTTTTATCCTCTCATTGGTGAGTCTTCTTTTCTGAAGAGATCGACTCTACGAAGGCCTTTTTACAATCTATATTTTTTTCTCAAACGATTTTGGTCACGGGTTTAATCGACGTTTTGATGGCTTCATTTCTGCGCGAACACATGCTCTATTTCTACGCCATGAGGCATCGTTGTAAAGTTTCGATTGAAGCTTTGTGTGAAACATTTGGTCGGTGTTTGCCCCTATTTCCAATGTGTTGGGAGATTTTGTGGATTGTGAGTTTATCGATGGTGGTGACGTCTCTTCGGATGGATCTTCGGTGTAGGTTACCGGCGGATCATGGTAGTGGATTCTTGAAATTTTACCATACTTTCAAGGTCCCTGAATTTCGTGTTGGTGTTAGATGGATCTTAGATGCTATTTAATGTATTTTAATGTTAGTTATTGTAACTACCACTATTGTGGTCCTCTACTTTGTAACCGTTCTCCATTTCAAATGAAAATGATAAAATTTCATCTCAAAAAAAAAAAAAAAAAAGTTAATTCTAATTAAGACTTCGTAAGGGATTTAATAAAATAGGAGTTTTTACACGCAAGAAGAATATTTATCTTGAATACCTTGAGAAAAGGTTTTATTCCAACGCTTTATGTAATCATCAAACTAAATTGTGTTTATCTCCCAAAATTACAGTTATACCCTTTAACCTGTTTCATCTCTTAAAACGGGCGTAATTTTTTATATTCTTGTCAGAAATCAATAAATTATATATTGTTGGAATCGTATCGACGAACACTTCGTAATGTATCTAATATTGATATAGAAAAAAAATTTAAAACTTTCCTAAAAGATGGTGGATTCCAGTGTGGAGCTTTAACACCGTACACGGTGTGGTACATCATCTAATACCGTTAAAATGAAATTCAGAAATTCGGAATGTTATTACTTAGATGTATACTCCATGTGGCTAACATCCCTAAAAGTGAACTAAGACTTTCTCATGATATGCACATGATCACATGCAATTTTTAGATGTGTGGCACACAGGATTAACATTTGTTGTATGGAAGATGATTGGGAAAATGATCTCCATCGTCTGATTCAACACCGTCAACGATATTCAACACTGTCAGATATTAATCATACTTTAAAGTTCTCATGAAGAGCCCTACTTCCTTTCTCCCATGGTCCCTTGTGAAAAGGATCCAACAAAAACAAAAGGGTGCCATTATACTTACTCCACAAGGCTGCTTTCTAACCCCACTTCCTTCGACCTACCATCTGACGATCGATTATTTTATTACACATGGCACACATGACCTTAAAATCATATAACCTCCTTCACCCTCAAACATAATTTTAGGTTATTTTTTAGATTTGTGTCATGTGCAATAAAAAATCGAATGGCTTGTGATACACTCAATCCATAGATTCATTATGCAAAAGATGGGAATGAAAATCATCTTCCACCATCTGATTTAAAGGTGGTCAATGCATGCCGGTAGGAGGAGGTGGGAGTAAGAAAGCAGCCATTTGAAGTGTGTATAAGGTACCCAAAACAAATTTAGGGTTTTTTACAAATACCCCCCCGAGTTATGCTGATATTATAAAAAACCCCCCGAGTTATTGCTATTTGCTCAAAACCCCCTAGTTAGCATTTTGGTGTTTATAAAACACCCTCTCTAACCAATGTCATTTTAAATGATTAACTACCGTTAAAGACTAGCCTAAATGTCATATTTACCCTTCTAAAACTAAATTACTAAATTGTCACCGCCTATATGTGGTTATGAGTTGGCGCCCTTGCATTTACAAAATAGAGTACCGTTAAATTCGACCACCAAATCTTTGAGTTCATCCACACTGAAAAACATTTACTGCATTGAATCGGAAAACGGAGATCGCTTATCGTCCCAACCATTCACACGATAGATCTTGAGATCATGGTGGCACCATCAGACAGTTCACTGCATTGAATCGGACAATGGAGATCGTTTATCCTCCAAACCTTTCACACAATGGAGCTTAAGCTCATGGTGGCACCATCAGATGGTTGACTGCATTGAATCGGACGATGGAGATCGTTAATCGTCCCAACCTTTCACACGATGGATCTTGAGATCATGGTGGCACCATCAGACGGCTGACTGGATTGAATCAGATAATGGAGATCGTTTATCATCCCAACCTTTCACACGATGGATCTTGAGATCATGGTGGCACCATCAGATGGTTGACTGCATTGAATCAGACAATGGAGATCGTTTATCGTCTCAACCTTTCACACGATGGATCTTGAGATCATGGTGGCATCATCAGACAGTTGATTGCATTGAATCGGATGATTGAGATCGTTTATCGTCCCAACCTATCACACGATGGCCCAAGCCCTTCATGGTGGCACATTAGACGGTTGGTTTTTTATTTCATGTGGTACACACCTAAAAAGTGACTTTAAAATTAAATTTAACCGTGTATGTGATGTTAAGGTCACTTTTCTGAGATGTGCGCCACAAAATAAAACATTGACCGCCTGATGGTACGCCTATGATCTCAAGATGCACTTAGGCCTCGTTCAGGTGTTTCTTGCCTTTTCAAAATCGGCTTAATTGAAATCGGCAAATGATGAGGTTCATTGCACTACAAAAAAGGTCCCCTATCAGTTTGCGTAGATTACGCCGACGGCTTGTAGTTGTCGGTGATGCCTTCATCGGAGGATACATACCCAATGAGCGGTCCGCATAGTATTTTTTTTTATTTTTATTTTTTTTAATTTTTTTTATCTACAAGGGAGATTATCTAAGTAATTCATACATTATGTAACGACTATCAAACGAGTCACAAAAACCACAACACAATTTCTTAGGTAGACATTTTTTAAGTAGAGATTCCATAATTGAGAAAACCCCCAATCTCCACATTTTTTATGTGGAGATTCCATGACTGTAGTCCGAGCAACCCAAATCAACAACGAAATAAAACGATTACAATGAGTATACATGATATACCAACAATGCACATCCCTACCAAACCCCAATGCAATCCAACGATTTGTTACAGACCGTCCTCTATTTTCAAAAAACATACACAAGCAGGTATATTAGAGTACATAAATCATCATCGTAATTTCAACCTTATTCTATCGGTCGGTTTTGTGAGTCTTATTTCTCCACTCGTTTCATGTACATTATCACCGAAGCGGGCCAGTAACTTGATGTAGCTTTGCTGGTAACCAGTCTGAGAATGTATCTCCGCCAACTCCCTAACGCGTAAGAGAATGTGAGCCGGAATGGACATCGAAGCATGTTTCTGGAAATTCCTGACCTGCAGAATATTTCGGAAAATGAAAAAAGAAAAATAAAATGTAACGGTCAGCAGGTCAGCAATAGCATTCAATTGGAACGCACCAACGATCCTACAGTCCCACATCGTGGAGGCAACTCAACTTGGTCTCAAAACATTGCGTTCTTTGTGTCCTTAGATGATCCATGCCAAAAACTAAAGAGGCAATGAAATTAGGAAAAAGAAATGCGATTACGCTAACCCCTTTATCTGCCGGCTCTCACTTGAAGCTAGCTCTTAGCAAGTTCCTCCATTTATCCTACGAAAAATGAATGCTCTTTTATCATTTACTATCACCTCAATAAAATGACAAACTGAGGCTATCAATTTTTTCTGCTCAAGTTCAAGAGATGTTCATTTGCTATATAATAAAAAATTCCATATTGATTCTTGCAACAGAGTACCTTGCTTTCCACACAACAATTCGGACAATCACCTAAAAAAATAGATAGGAATGTTAAGAACAAAGGAACTAAAACCATTCCATACTTACAATATAAATAGTGGACTTAGATTTTATCTCAATTCCCAAGCCTCCCTATTTTGTCTTTAGCAAGTTTATAATGAGCACATCATCATCATCAAATTACCCCATCTAAATTACTTGGAACATAAATTTAAAAAGGCCTGCTTGGAAACCACCAAATCTGTGGTCGAGATATTCTTAAATTATCTTGTTCATGAAATTGAAGCAACATGCACTATTGGCCAACAACAAAAACACGAAAGGATAATCATTTGACGAAGATTACTGCGCCAAGTTGAAAATGAAATGAATTTAGGTAGGAAATGATTTCATCTCATTTGTGAATTGAGTGGCTTCTATTGAGCGATTCCCAGTCTCACAGTTACACCCAGTCCAATTGGCCAGTCTAGTCCATTTTTTTGAGCCATGGTTTAGACAAATACAGACATGGAATCAAATCTCAGAAGGATGCTGGAAAGATTATATATATTTCAAGAATCTCATGATGGCATGAAAGTGAAGAGGTATACTTTTACTTCAACTTCCAGATATTCCTCTTCTAGATTCTTCCGTTGGTTTGGGATCTCATCACTTGATGTCTCCAACTTGCCAAATGCCGAAGAGGAAGAACTTAAGAGGCAACACGCAACTTATTACACCTTAATAACCATTTCCATGCAACAGAGCGTCATCACCTTTCATTGAAGTTCTGTAAGTTATCCACAGATTTCCTTATGTGACTGATAGAAGGCCCCAGAACTTCCTGCATAAGATAAAACATTCGCCAACAAGAAAATGAAAATGCTGCATCACTGTTTATTAAGGCAAATGGAAAGCGTATCTTCCTATTGAAAAATCTATTTTTTAATTGATCATTTAATAATGAACTCATTGTAAAGAGGAATACCTTGTAGGATGAAAGGTGATCAATGACCAACTGCATAAAATAGTTTCCATGTGTCTCCAATTGCTGACTTATTCATGTAAACAAATCATCAATAACTACAAAGGCAAATCTTTCTTTTCTTTTCTTTTTTAAAATTGTAAGGCATTTCAAATTTGTAACACAAGATTAACTAGGCCAAGCATATATATAGCAATTGCAGGAATATATCCTTTTATGAGTCATAAACACCACATCATCACATTAAGAGCAGTTGTACTGTATATTCGAAAAATAAAAAAAGAATACATACTTGGTCAGCTTTCCTTCTGTTCTGTGTATGAAGATTGGAGAAGCTATGTATCTTCCAAGAAATTGATCCATGTATGGACGATATCACCTTCCACTTTATATGAAGCCACATATTTGATAAGCTCATCTTCCTGTAATTTCAATAAAATAGGATGTCTACTTGAGACGGCTATTATAGGCCAATTTTGCTCTCTCTCCTCCCTGGTATTGTGCAGGCGTGCAAGAGCAGCTGTTAAGGATATTTTGACCTGTAGTGGATACTCATTGGTATTTTCCTTTCTCTTAACCTCAGATGCATGAGATTCATTTGGACATATAGCCTGAACAGAGTTCTCCAAAGAAGATGAAGACTGGGCAACTGTCTGTGGAGATTTCAGCGACTATCTCTCCCTTCTTATCCAAGTGAATATGATCTGATGTAGGAAAAGGTGTTGGGCCTTCTTCCTGTTCAACAACTTCAACCGCAGCAAGGCTTTCTTCAGAAGGAAACTGCTGAACATCTTCAGATTTGTTAGAAGGTGCCAACTCGATGGCATCTCCCGAGTCAACTCGAGGTAACCCTGCCAAAAAAAAAGAGGGAATCATTAGATTCTATGATTTCATAGCCAAGCATCCAAAATAAATATTCTATCAATACCTATCTCATCCCCAATGTGTTTGGAAGGAGAAATGTGCACTCCAGCTGCTAGTTCCCTCTTACTTTGGACTTGCAATGAAGCCGCTCTACTATCTTCCACTACCAGAGAGTCATAAAGTTCCATATTATCTATATCGATGGATAATCTCGGATTCTCCTTTTCCATTGTTTCCGATGAACTTGTTGATAAGCTGGAATCCTCTTTTTCAAGAATAGAAATATCTGAATGAGTAATATGAACGTTAGAGGATGCAGTCCCTAGTGTATCGGGTGAATCCATTAGGCACCATCACATCTTTAGTCCAAAACATCAACCACCTTTAACTTCAACCCCCTGTTTTATGCACAAATATGAAGAGAAATAACTCATTTAATCAGACCACTTCAAAGGTGAAGACAAGCAATCCCATTCATCAAGCATCATGTTTGGTAATAACAAAGAAACAAGAGAAAGAAAGTCGAGGGACTAATGAGGCTAAAACCATTCACATAAAAAATCAGAATATGGTACCGCGTAAAGCACCAGAAAATGAACAGCTAAAACAGATTTGGAAATGATGTCACCGCTAAACCATTTTTTTACCAAGTAGATAAATGTGTGGCTCTAGCATTAACCAATGGACACAACAAACAATCAAATACTGTGCATTATTGTCTTCATACAAGCAAGCTGAAACAAATATGCCTACAAGGCCACACATATATTATAAACCTTAGGTGTCTAGCAATGAATCAGGGTTCAATCTCACAACATAGGTGATCTGAATTTGAAAAGAACTAAGTCTGCAGTTCTAAACTTTTAGCACCAATAGAGACACACAATAAACAGCCAGACTATGTGCATTATGATCTTCATACAAGTTACTAAAACATATGCTGAAGCGCAAACATGCTCAACGATCAAAATATCAGAGAATACCGGTATTGGTGGCCAGCGGTACATGATAATGTCGTTTCACTGCACATGCCTATTTTTTTCCCATTATTTTGCAACCAATAACTTTAATTAAAGAAAATAAATTTGAGAAAAGTTAAATATGATAAATCACATATATATCTAGTATTCAGGAAATCTAACACCATTCATGATATTTGTAAAAAATTATAGAATCTACATGTGTATACTCTCGTATAAAGGAAAGCTCACACCATTCATGATTGTTGTAAAAATTTAAAGTACATTAGAATCTTTAGATCATCTTTATTTCCCATTTTATTGCTTATATTTTCACAAGGAGAGAGCTAATTTACTGCAACTATCCAGCTACTAGTAGATATGAGGTTCTAAAGGATTGTACAAAAAATTTGTATCAGGTGCGCAGGCCATGTTCTTTATGTGGTTGCATAGATCATTTATTGTGGTACACCTTAGCACACTGAAGCCATCAATTGCCTAGGTAGCAAGCCAAGATATAGATAAGACTCAACCCATAATTCATGCTTTTCAAAGGTTTGAAACTACATGAAAAGTCATTATTGGGGGAGGGAGTGTTCCTCCGGCCTTGTCTTGGTAGACAAGGCTAACAAGACAAGCTTATCTAGCCGAAGGAACTCTTTCTCCCCTGACAGTTTTGAACCCTGCAATCTATACAGGCTGGTGCACAGAAGAAACCAAATGTCAACCAATCTGCTCACCTATGATCATCAACAATTTCAATTAACATTAGATCTGACTTACCCTTGAAATGCTCAGTCTGATGTTAGCGAGCAACCCAATTGCAGCCAAGATGAACCACACTCAAGTAATGTTTTAAGCTTGACGAAAGGATCCTTGTGAAACGCCTTAGATATAAAATCGGATCTTGGCTATGAAGAATAGATAGCCACAAAATAACAGTGATATGAATATAGTATTTTTTTACAGCCAAGTTCATGTCATATACCCAACTTGAATATCATTTTCATCACAGGGATACTTCCCCTAGTTAATCTAGCTCTGAAAATTTAGTAGAGAGGCTGGACATCCATCAATCAAGAGCTAAGATTCTGTTGGGAATAAAGATCGTTTGTTAAAGCTGAAAGGTTATTTTAAGCTCAAAATAGACAAACTTCTGAGCAATTGAGCACATTAAAATATGAAAGATCATAAGCATACTTTAAGGTCATAAAGTTGAAAGGCTTCTTGTTCATTTTAAGGTCATAAAGCTGAAAGGTCATAAGCATACTTTCACTGATTTGTGTGCTCAAATACAGCTGTGCACCTCCTGAGGCTTGACCATTTTGCCTTCGAGCAGCTCACTTGATATTCCATTAATTGCATTCTTTTAAATTTCTATCATCTAGAAAAAGTCGAGGAGCTCCATCAGTTTATAAAATTTACAAGTACTTAGAATTGGGCAATACTCTCATTGCCGCCAACATTGCAAGAACATTGCAATATTGCCAACCTTCCTTTCTACTACAAGCCCAAGCCCTTTAGGACAGGCATACCCAAATTCAATCTCAGCTTACTTATCAAACTGAAAGATGACAAAACTGATGAACTCCTGCCAAAAGAAAATCAGGGAATAAGTTTTTTTTTTTTAAAAAGAGGATCTACGCCAACGGCTGATGCTTCAAAGTTTCAATTGGATAGAAAACAGCAGACACAAACAACTCCTTTGTTAAATCTTGACAACAGGATATTTATGTATGTATTTTAGCTCAAAACTAGATTGTCTTAAAAATAATACATAAAATTGTGGTTGATCTAACCCATTGTTCTAACTGAAACTAAAAAAAGGAAGAGATAGTCTACTTTAATCGCCAGAGCTACCCATTGTGGGTCCATGTCGATGCCCTTATCCCTGCCCAGATCCACCCATTGTGGGTCCATGTCGATGCCCTTGTCCCTGTCCAGAGCCACCCATTGTTGGTCCATGTCGACACCCTTGTCCGGTTGGAGGTTCTTTGCATTTTCTTCGATTATGTCCACTCATGTTGCAAAGGGAGCACCTCTTCGTAGACTGGACTCTCGTTTGAGAAGATGACACTTCATCATCCCCCCTAATTCTATGTTTCTTTGGTCTCCCAGGTGGTCGACGTGCATGTGGAGGGTTGCAAATAATTTCCGAAAGCGGCCAAAAATTCTTATCCGACAAGGAGTGACAAATCTCTTTGTATAGAAGCTTGTATACATCAACCTTATAGTAGTGGGAGCAGTAGACCTTGGGACTATGCCTTTGGTATACAATGCATGCAATCGCGTGTACACAAGGCACACCAGAAATTTTCCATACTCAGCATGTACATATCCACCGATCTAATCTTACTGTATGTCTGAAATTGCCAAGCATCGTTGTATGAGTGACCTCATATTCATATTCGGCTGCATGTTGAATCCAACAATCTTTAGACTCTTCTTGTAACTTTCCTAACATGGTATGAACTGATGGCACAATAAAACCTGTCCATTTCGCTGCCTCCACACGCCGAGCCTGCATCCTAGCCATAATCAATGAACGGATGCTATCAATAATGTCGGTAATTGGCATGAACCTAGATTCAGAGATTGCATTGTTGAAAGATTCTAAAAGATTATTGGTGATAACATCACACTTAACCCCATCCCGATATTGCTCGACTCCAATACCCTTTAACCTCTCCAATCCATTTTCTTGCCTCCTCTGATTTTTTTTCAATGGCGTCCAAGTTTGCCTTACATTCATGCCTAACATACTCCCTCGCGACACTCTAAAATAATTTTTCATAAACCTTTCCTTTGAACAATCCCTTAAAATTTTGGTACAAATGCCTAACGCAAAACCTGAAACGAGCGATGGATGTAGTTAAGAAATATGACTAAAAACAATAAAATTAATATCAAACTTATATAACAAGTGTTACCTATGTTCTGCACTTGGGTATTTCTTCTCTACGACATTAATTAAGCCCTTTTGCCTATCCGACATAAATACGAGGTTGTTCGGGTAGCCAATGGCCAATTGTAACTGCTCAAAGAACCATCCCCAACATTCCTCATTTTCTATCTCTACCACGGCATAAGCTAGAAGAAATAGTCTCCGATTTCCATCCAAACACGTCGCCGCAAGCAGACAACATTTATATTTACCCTTTAAGTGACATCCGTCCAACCCAATAAATGGTCGACATGCACTTAAAAAGCCAACACGACTAGCATTGAGACATATGAACACTCTCTGAAAAGCTCCATCTTCCTCTAATTTATGCTTTGCAATACTTCCCGGGTTGCTTTAAAGTATTGCATTGCAAAATTATGGGAGCAATTTATACGACTCTTTGAATGACCCATATACTCTACCAAGTGTCATCTCCTTTCCATGCCGTATGTAATGATAAGGTATCATCACCCCATATTCCCTAAGCAGTAGCCTCGCTAGCTTTTTTACCTTGATCTCACGGTCATCGCGAATTTGTTCTTCGATGCGTCGCAATATCCATATAGCATTTGCCATACGATTACCAGCATGACACCTTCTACACGTATGTTCATCTTTGTATGTTTTGATTCGGAATGTCGTTTTATCTTTGTATACCGATGCGTGGATCCTCCAGGGACAGTCTCCAGTTGAATATTTAGTTGTGACCCTATTTTTTTCATTCTTGATATATTCTACCTAAAAATCATGCGTCACAGCAAAGTGGAGCAACGCATCACGAAACTTATACACTGATTCATACATCATGCCAACTACTAAATTCGGTTTTGATTTCTCATCTTTTACATTATCTTTCTGTAGTCCAAAATCCTGCTCTTCATCATCTATCTCATCCCCATCCTCACTTTCAGAACTAGAGAATGATTCATACCCTTCAGGGTCCTCATAGTCTGACAGGTCATCATCCCGCTTCGATTTCTTTTTTGGAAGACTACCCCATACACTCTTCATTATCATCAGATGACCCATCTAACTCATACTCCTCTTCCTCATAGTCATCATTCTCAAAATCAGTTGACATACCTCCTAAAATAATCATGAAATAGAACATATGACGATTAAAAAGTTCGTACTATAAAAACACACAATGCATATGAAGCTCGTTAGAAAGTTCTATGACTAGCAATTTAATGAAGGTAGTTCAAAAGAAGTCTATTTATAGCTAAAAAAACTTTGTCATATCTAGCTATAAAGAGATGGTCCTTTGTGAGATTTTTGGCTACCATAGGCTTGATTTGGGTAGACTGGCTTTCCATGCAAACTCCAACTACAATATGATCAGAAACAATGCTACTGAAATTGGGTTTAGGGCAGGATTTTGGGATTCGTAACACCAAATGTTTTGTTGTCATATGATGTTTGCATAAACTACTCAATACATTTAACATGATATAATTCCCAACGCAAATGTCCATTCACCAAAACAATGGTTCCATCAGAAAGTTTTGTCTCGATCGCGTTCAAATGATACCAATGCTTTACTATTTCTGACAAGACGCTGGAAAAATTAATAATACCTAAAATAATACTAACAAACTAGTTTTGACACAAAAAATTTATAGAAGGTATTTTAAAGAATTTTACGAGGACCATTGTAGGTATTTTCTGAAAATTTCTCAGGCAAATCATCTAATCTGGCAACCTAAGGTGCCATTAGAAAAGTTTCAGCATCAGAAATATTTATTGGGAATTTAAGCATTTAATTTTTTTTAAAAAAAATATTGCTCAAATCTCATGGCATCATTGAGTGATTTTAAATGAGTTGAGCCTGCAGTTTTAAAATATGACCCTAAAATTACATGGTACACATACTTTTTTGGGATCTGTGTCATGCAAAATAAAAAATTGACCATGTGATGATACATTTATGGCCTCAAGATCCCATCTATTGAAGATTGGACCGAAACAAAATCTCTATCATCTAATTTAAAGCAATCTTATTGCATGGGTTAAAAATAAGATTACGCCCCCACAAAATTGATATGTTAAATTTGGACACCTTTGATCACATTTTCAAGTATAGATTTGCATTGAATTGGGCTTAAAGTTGTTGAATAAAACCTCATCAATCTTATTTAAATCGCCGTACCAGACCGGTTTTTGATACCAAAATCGAAATCGGCGGAATCGTTTCTGTTTGGCATCAGTTTTGAATCGATTTCGGTCACAAGTGCAGGCTTGTGTAACTTATAGAAAATTTATTTTAGAGTGGGTAAGCTTAACTAAGAAGTAAGAAATTAAGAATTGCTAATACTGATAAATACAGGTGAGACAAAATTGGGGTTGAACATTGGAGAAGAAGCCAAGTGGACTTGGACAGACACGTGTTCAACGCCCATTATTTGAACATGGATTTTTCAAAGCCCATTCTAGATAAAAAAAATTCCTAAAACACAAATACAAATATAGCCATTCAAAAATCACTAGAAAATAAGGTTTAAAAATAAAAAATAACCTTGAAAACCAAAGAATAAAATTGAAAATGGCACAAATCAATTGGTTGCTATGAAGAACAAAAGCTTTTGTACTTGAAGAACAAAAGCTTGGATTTGAATCGAAAATGGTTGCTATAAATCTGAATCTAAATTTGAACCGAAAATGGATGCTGTGAATCTGAATCTCCACCGAAAATGGATCTGAACTGAAAATGGATACTATGAATCTAAATTTGAATAAAATAGCCTTCGATTTTTGCTTGAAGCCCTTAGGAGATGGTATGAATCTGAACTGAAATGGATGCCCTCTTGACCAATGTACTTTGGCGCTTCGAAGAGAATGGATCGTCGAAAATGAATGTTCTCTTGCGGATGTATAGCGGTCGCAGGAGGTGAAACGAGAGAACGAGAGAGGAGAGAATGAGAGAGGGAGTATGACTATGGGTTTTCTTTCTAACCCATTGAAATCTAAAGGGGCATTTGTGATTTTTCGCACCAAGTTAACCATTGGATTTTGAACTGACCGAAGCTTTTAACAAAGTTAGGTAATGACAGGTTACGGTAGGGTGTTATATGTAGAGGGAACATAAAGGCAAGGGGTTTTGAACAAATAGTAATAACTCAGAGTTTTTTTTTATAATATCAGCATAACTCGGAGGGTATTTGCAAAAAACCTCAAAATTTAACCCCCCTCTCTCTCTCTCTGACAGTAATTTGCATCAATTTATTGCAGTTTGTCCACGTGCATGCGCGTGTTCCCATGTACACGCACTAAAGTGGTATTCATTAGTCAAGTTATGTGTCCCACATGTCGGCATGATGATGGCTCAAATTTCCTCTAAATCAATGGACGAAATCGTTCCACGTAAACAAGATCTTCCAATACCGAAACACAATGAAGGCCCAGGGATCGGATCCCCGTGACCGACGTACAATGTGATCGATTTTCGTGTCATACTGATTTGCCTAGTCTAGACGATGGTTGTGGCCGCTCGGCTCCATGACCCGTGCGCCAAGTTATATTATCATATGCAACGTGGCATAATTAAATTTGGCTCATTGATTTTCCAAATTTGACTATAATTTTAACGGTCAAAAAGTTATAAAAGATTTTTTTTTTTTTTTTTAATGGGATCCTCGTGAAAGACCCCACATGATGGCCAAATGACAACAGATGTAGCTATTTCCCTACACCCACAAAAATTTTCCATACCTGGTCTTCTACATTTAATACAATCTGACAATTTTATATTTTCGCCTAATGTGAAGGGAACATATGCTGATAAGAAGAGGAACACTCCTGCACTTTCTTCCTGTACACTGTTGTAGTTGACAATTTCTCATTAGTAAAATTACCATAGAGCTATATAATGCTCCGCGGTGTATTGGATTTCCTTCAATGACCATAAAACGCAGTTTAGGTCAATATTGATTCAGCTAAGTTTCATAGTAGGTTACATATAATAAGAATCGACATTAGGTGCACCGGCCGTGAACGATTTCATTCATTTTAGTAAAAGGCTTGGGATGCCTAGCATGAGAGGCGAGTTGGCCTCGTCGAATGGACAGTCACTTTGTGTGTGAAAATGTGGAGTTTAGGTCGGTATCTCATCTACCCCTCTTAGCACCTTGTATGCCCATAACCAGCACTGGCTAATGTACTTATTTTTTAGGTACTTTCTTGATCGATTTGGTGACCTTTAACTGTCTTTTTTCTTTAAATGTAAATTTTGTTTAATTTTAATAGATGATTATGTATTTTAATTAAAAGTAAATACATATTTATTTTTAAATAGGACTAATTGAGTCTCATACAAAATCACAATCATTCCATCTTACACGAAACAATATTAGACTGACCGGTCATGATGGTTTACTACGAGACCCATTTGCTTCGGTCTTGTACAAGGCCCGTTTGCAGCCGTGAGACTGATCAATTTAAGTGGACAAGGGCCCATAACTCAAAATAGCCTTGTGATTCTCACTCACACAGTTATACCCATCTGATTCCAAGTCGGCCAAAGAATCAAAGGGCAGATAGCATGCCTTTCTATCGATCATGCTTGGCGGATTTAAAGATCAAAGTTCAAAACGCTATGCATAATCCTCCGTCCTCAATCTGAAGGTCGCATGCATGCCTATGAAAAAGAGGATGCATCCCAAAAAGTTGTTCCATTGTTTTGGATCAACACTAGCTTTACATGTTTGAGTAATTTACACCTTCCAATCATATAGTTAACCAGATCCCCTAGTAAATGGCCCAAATAAAGCGGTTAGATTAAATTAGGATTAAACGATTCCGTATCAGAAGCGCGAACACCTAAATTGATTGTTTTTGTCAGACATACTATCATTGTATGTATGACCTAAAAAACATGTGCCTGCTGTGAAGCAAATGGCAACTGGAAAAGCTAGACAAATGATATTTTGTGTCTTTAAGGCCACTTTTTTTAAGGATCCGTGCCACGTCGAATAAAAATTGACCGTCTAATTGATATCTCATGATACGCTCATACTCTGACCTTCTAATTGACTGTTTGATAGTACGCTCATGGTCTCAATATCCCTTGTGTGGAATGAAAAACAATCTCTATCGTGTGATTCTAAGCAATCAATGGGTTTCAAGGGTTTTCAGACATAGGTGCTCTCGGTAATCCTATAAGTGTGAAGAGAAGTACCTTTCAGAAAAGGAGCCATAACTTGCACACTAGAAGTTGGCCCTTCACAAAGTCGAGTCTAGAAGAAAGGCTACGTCTTTTGGGATATACCCCATATGAAAACACTATCTAAGTCGATCTCTATCATGTGATTCAACACAGTCAATTGTTTAATCCAATTATAATCTTTCACTGCATTGAGTCCAAGACTAGACCTGGGGCAAGGTCCATCAAGCGGTCGCATTGAGCCCCCAAATTTTTGGGGTACCCTATTCTTGTAATTCTTTATGTACTATTGGTTAATATAAGTTTCAATGTACTAAGTTAGTAAATCAAGTTAGTGGATTAGTTTCTTAAGTTACTTTTGTGGTTTTCCTTTTTACCCAATAGGTTATGGATTCAACTCTTCTCAAGCCCCATATTTGCATTATTTTTTATAGTTCGGATCGGGTCTCGGCCGGGTTGGTGTTGGTCATGGGTCAAATAACCTCACTAAGTCAAGCCAACCTTATATATTGATCCAGTGGATTCTGTGGCCCCATTTTGATAGGCCCAGATTTCTTTGATTAGATCATTTATATATATACAAATTTTTTCTTATTAAATGTCCCAATAAAACAACTATTGTGTACTCATTAGAGCTCTTTTTTATGCAGATGACCTATCATTTGGATCTACTTGACAAAAGTTATCCAATAAACTTATTTATGGAATCTTTTGAGACTGTTAAAATGCTAAAAATGACAAGAAAGATTCAATGACAGTTAAAATGCTAGAAAATCTCACAGTGTTATTAGGTGACTTACTCGATTCATGGGATACGTTCTACAATTTAGCTTTTCACTTTTTGTATTTTATTTTTCTTTAATATATACTTTAGTTAACTTATTAGTTATATTTTCAATTTATAAACAGTAATATATATATATATATATATATATATAGGAGCAATCATGGTGAGAAATTTCAATTTTGGCAATATTTCAAAAAAAAATCATAAAGTTTTGGAAAAATTTCGGGGAGTTCAAAAAATATTCAATATAAATTATATTTAATATTTACAAATTTTTTTATTTATTATACAAAAGTGACTAAAATTAAAAGAAAATTCATTAAATTTGATAAAATTTTGTTAATTTTGCCAAAATTAATGAAATTTGTTGATTTCAGAGAAATCATCGAAATTTCACTGAAAGTTACCTCCAACTTCTATTTCGGTAAATTTCAATGATAAATTTTGAAAAATATTAAAGAAATTTGTCACTATGGAAGAAATGAGCATTATTTTATTTGATAAAATAAAAAGTTGTGGCAAATTTTTTTTTTAAGATTAAAATAAAGGAGGGCCCCATTTTAGGAACTTGCCTTGAGCCTCCAAAATCTCAGGGCCAGCCCTAATTGAGTCATAAAATAATAGATTGTATTTCGTGTAAATAATTTGTATCTAATATCTTTAGATCATAGCCTTCAAATCAGACAACTGGATAGTATTTTCACATGGAACATGTCTCTTTTAAATGATGTGCAAGGGCCAACTGCATTTAGTTTAAAAGAGAGATTTGGTATTTTAGTGATTTATGCCATATGAAAACATCATTTAAGCAGTGTGATTGGAAGGTCATGTTCTAAAGATTTTTTATACAAAATATTAGCATAAAATGAGATCTCTATCATATGATTCAATTGCATCATGAATTGTGCAGTTGAACCCCATATCGCATTTCATATGATCGTGAATTACACCACACCTCTAAGGGTTCACACTGTTTCCTTAGTTTTTGGGAAATTTTTTTTTATCTCAAACTGTCTTGACATTGAAATCACAGGTCAATGTTGTGGGTTTATCGCCTGAACATGGTGCAATTTGAATTTTCGCCTTTGACTAAATATTCAACGGTAGATAACAACCCATTCCATTTTTGTTTTCTTATATATATATACAGTCAACTTGAGTCAAACAGACGATTGGGCCTCGGATTTTCGGTCCAAAATTTGGGCCTAAATTTAGTGTTTGATAAACTTACTTAAGGCTCAAATCTCACAAGACGTTGAATTAGGGAGTACAGACTTAGGGTTCTAATTTCTAAAGGTTCAGTCAGTAAAAGTGTATTTAAGCAAAAGTAAAATGACTCCGGAAAAAATGAAAATAGTAAAGTTATAAAACAAGTTGAGAAATTGAGAAAATTTTGATGTACTAATAGAATTTATAGGAAAACCGAAACCAACTAAACCAAACTGAAACCGAATCACATCGGGTTGGTTTGGTTCAACAGTTGGACGGTTTGAACATTTAGAAATTGATTAGAACCGATTTGGTTTGTGATTTTGATCAAAAACCAACCAAACCGAACTGAATACACCCCTAGCTGTAGGTAAGAGATAAGGCACTTTAGAAAACAATGCCTCAAAAACAAACTTTTTAGCGAAAAGACCTGACCTCTAACGTTTTAAAAATACAGTGCTTTCATGATTTTTTGAAGTTCCAAAATCCGTGAAAACACCATTTTTTCTAAAATGTTTGCGGTCAGGTCTTTTTTGCTAAAAAGTTTGTTTTTAAGGCATGCTTCTCTAATTATCCCTAAGAGATAGTTCGCAACTCCAAATTATCAGTTATAGCCTTTTATGAAAATGGAAAACAAATTGGTGAAAATTTTCACACAAGTATTCCATTATTTCGAGCTTTGGGATCAAGACCATAATGATTCTATAGAAGAGGAGATCCATCCTTCCTTTGTTGAAGTAAGAGCAAGGGCACTTTAGTAAACAATGCCTCAAAAATAAACTTTTTAGTAAAAAGACCTAACCTCAAACGTTTTAAATAATGGTGCTTTCACAATTTTTTGAAATTCTAAAATCCGTGAAAGCATCATTTTTCAAAATCGTTTGACGTCGGTTATTTTTTGCTAAAAGGTTTATTTTTGAGACAGTGTTTTCTAAATATCCGTAAATGCGAATGCTCTTTTTCAAGCTTTCGTATTCCCTCATTTTGCCCACGGGAAAAAGGAATAATAAGCACTCTGTCACAAAATTTTAGAAGTTTCTTTTGAGTAGGTGGTCTAGTGAACTTTTTATCGTATACTCGCTTGATTCATCAATTCACCGATTTTTTTTTAGTTTGCCAAATTTATTAAATTTTTTCATTTTTTTTATTGTGATATATGCTTTAATTATATTTCATATTAATTTTTTATGATTGTAAATTATTAATACATGCAGAAGATGTTCCATCCTTAAGGTATATAGAAAGACAGAATTTTAACTTTAAATAGGTTGACATATATCTTTATATATTCAATAATTTATTCATTGTCATTATAATTTTAATACTTTTCGTTGAAATTTATTTTAAATCTTTTCCAAATTTAACAGAATTAAGCCGAACTAACACCTCACCGAATGATTTCTGTATCCCTGCCTCGGAACTTGGTTACAATGGATATTGCAAGATCAGGATTAATCCCCAATAATGCATTATATCTAACCAATATAATCCTTTTGATTCAAAGCAATCAATGATTTTGAGCGAGGGTGTTCCAGAGTTTTGGAGGGTGAAAATATAAGCACCCACATGCATATCATGTAGAATATCTTCTCATAAGTAATTGAGAAGCAGCAGGCAGCTCACATGACATGTCCCCGAAAAACCTCATCCAACGGTACCAATTCAAACATACAAAAGCAACAAGCTACAGGAACCGTCCAACATGTCGCAAATCCAACTTATGGTGCCGGCCTATAATACGTTTGTTGCGCCAGAAAGTGCCCCACTTTGTCACTCAAGTAACCAACCACGAGCCCCACTTCAAAGTGTCAATGTTCCCTCCATCTCCTCCGTCTCTCTTACGTATAAAAGGCCATTGCCTTTGGATCCAAAAGATGAAAACTCATCAAACTGAAAAAAAAAAAAAAGGAAAAAAGAAGAACCAAAACTCAGTTATCAGAAAATGGAAAATGAAGCCCTTGGGTTTGAGATTACAGAGCTGAGACTAGGTCTTCCTGGGGACTCTTCTTCCTCTGTAGAAAAAAATGGGAAGAAGAGGGTATTTTCGGAAATTGCGGACGAAAACAGCACCAGCAGCGGTGGGAAAAGTCAAATGAAGAATCAGGTTGTGGGGTGGCCGCCCATCTGTTCGTATAGGAAGAAGAACAATTTTAATGACCAAAAAGGACCTGAAATTGCCAAATTTTACGTGAAAGTCAGCATGGACGGCGCCCCGTTCATGAGAAAAATCGACGTGAACGTTTACAAAGGGTATATGGATCTGTCTCTAGCCCTTGAAAAGCTGTTTGGTTGTTTGGAAAACGGTGAGTTGTAACTTTTATAGTTTTATTCTTCCTAGTTCTAAAGGATTGTGCCCAAATATTTTGTATCTGACTTCAGTTGCAAAGAAAGGGTGTGGGCGGTGGGTCTCAAGCCCCCATTTAATTTTAGAGTTTTTATTAAGTATGATTCTTATACAATCTTTGTTTATATATAAGCCTCAAAATCTATTATATAGAAGCCCCCAAATCGACCCAAGCCCCATGTAACTCTAAAGTTTCTGTTAAGTATAATTCTTATACAACCTTTGTTTGTATATAAGCCCACAAATCTATGATGTAGAAGCTCTCAAATTGAGGATAAAATAACCACTAAGATTATATTTATCATTTGTAGTCCCACTAACAAAAATCTTGGCTACGCTCCTGCTGATCCTCATGAATCATGATAGGTATCACATAATGCCCAACTGGTGAGCATGTAAGGATGATCCGTGTAAACGATTGCAGAGTCCCAAGCCTCATTGTTATGAGTGGAGGGGAAATGCACTCGGTTGCAGGGATGGGACCATTATTACGATTAAAATTGTCTTTAGTCACATGGATGGGATAATTGCTTATAGGAAAATTGATTCCTATCCCTAAATAAAATTTTAGACATAAAACCGATTTTAGGGAAAAAAAAAATTAGCAACAGTTTCATCCAAACTCTTTTTTCTTCTCGCAAAATTTTCTTTTTTAGATTTGTTTACCAATTTTATTGTGATAAAGAGAACATAATTGAAAATCGAATCTTAGTTACCAACGTGAAATTCCGGACTTATTGGGGGAAAAATACACAAAAAATTGGTAAAAAGATAGGAGTCTAAAATGAAAATAGGGAGAAGAATGAGTTTTAACTTCGGATTTTTAAATTCTATAATCATGAGGTTTTAATTCCAAACCTCTTGTCTTTAACTCGGATTCTTAAACATGTTTAAAAAGAAGACATTAAACCGTTTGACTACTTTGAATCTGACGATACAGATCGATTTTTGTTCCAATCCTCCACACAAAGGATCTCGAGATCATGATCCTACCATCATATATTCAGATTTTGATTCCATGTGATATACCTCCCAAAGAATAAACATGATTTTTGAATTAATTTTTGAGACGTGTATCACATTGAATAAAATCTAACCATCTGATGGTACGCTCATAATCTTTAGAATCATTCAATGAAAGATTGGGGCGAAAGTGATCTCCATCTTTTGACTCAAAGCATTCAATGATTTTCAATTGTATTTAGTGGGAGATGTTTAGTACTTGGTTGAGGTTAGTTTCAGGTTTGGAGCCATTTTTCTTTAACATGACCTTTCATATAATTGGAGAATTTTGTAACCATTCTTTTAAGCTCCTTTAAATATGGTTTTGAACATTTTGATCTCTCGCCCTTTTATTTGACAAAATAATGTTTTTGAACATTGCAGAGATAAATGAAACATAGAGAAATCACGTAATTGCCCCTCTTGTTGACCAGATTTCTTAACCTTTTTTATGACTTTCAATTATATATAAATAAGATATTATCAAAAAGATTATATAAATAAGGGTGTCAAATGCCAAAAGGGAGCAATCACTAGTTCTTAATTATATTTTGTTAATAATAAAAATAGCTAAAACGAAAATTTTCTTGTATTCTATAGGAGCGTGTTCATGGAAAGATTCAAAGGGCTCGGAATATGTTCAAATCTACGAAGACAAAGACGGAGATTGGATGCTTGTTGGAGATGTTCCTTGGGAGTAAGTCTCTAAACACAAGTTAATTAATTAGATGGTTCTTATTTGTTTTGCTACCTAAAATTTGAAGAGAATATTTTTAACGGCTGTTAAAAGCCATGGTCGTGCGTGAGGTTGGTCCATTATTGTCGTAGTGACCAAGGTGTCAAACTCGAAATTGGTATCCTGTATCGGTCCATAGAGGATCGATACGACTTGGCCGATATCGATGCATATCGGTATCAAACCGATACTCTAAATCTCAGCTCAAACCGGTACTTATCGGCCAATACCCGATTTATATCGGCAAACCGATTTGCAGAACCGATATATATCGGTACCAATACGTATCGGCTTGCTGAAATACTGATACATATCGGTATCGGCCGTTTTTTGATACCTTTGTAGTGACAAAATCCGGTGAAATTCTAAGAAAAATTAGCGAAATTTGCCGAAACAAGGTTGGGCAAAATTTTTGGTGAAATTTCCAAATTTTCATCAAAACAAACAAAATCGTTTTTAATTTTGGTCATTTTTTAAAGTAATAATTAATATTTACATAGATACTAAATATATATTGTGGTCTTCTCTGTAATTTCCCTTAAATTTATCTGAAATAAATTGAACAGCCTCTTATTGAAATATTGCTTTTGTGACTATGGTTATTGTCAAAAATAAATATAAGCATTGACCACCAATGATTTAATTGTATTAGATGCTTTGAAAATGGACCTGAAACACTTATCAGTTCACTATTCATTAGGTGTGCCACAAGGAACATATATTAGCACTGGAGCAGCTACGAGAAACTGGTCTCCAGACTCCAGACTCAAGTCTAATTTCAAATTGACCTTAAAACTACATAACACACATCAAACTTAAAACGAAAATTCAGCCTTTTACGGCTGCGGAAATTGATTATTAATAGAACCCTGAAGTTGAGTCCGGTCAAATAGGGCCTAAGTTGCCTTAGATTTAGGTGCCTCTAAATCTCTGCAACCACCCTAATGGTTGACCAATTCTCAGATTCCACGACTGACATTCGAGCAGCTAATACTAACTTTTCTGCAATCTAACAAAGGACAGCGTAATACAGTGGACAATTTTTTACAAACAATTCTGCAGGCAGCTTATGTGGGGCACTGTGACTGGCTAACATCTTGCATATAAGCTGTCAGGCAAAATTGTCTATAAAAAATTATCCACCATTTATAATTTTCCTTTAATGAAATTTAGGATTCCCTCTTGCCTGCTTGCATCTTGGCTTTACTAACAGACAATTTGGTCCAGGCTGGTTAAGCCCATCCAAACTACTGGAATTTCGATGTCCTATTAGCTTGTGGTCAAATTACCTCCATTTATTAGTAAACTTTTATTTGGGAAACATCCCTTAGCTTTTGTTGGTGGTGTTGTTTTAGTGGACAAAATTCGAAATAGATGAGATCAGGCAATAATGAAGATGTTAAAGTTAATAAATCACTTTACATTTTTTTGCAGGATGTTTATCGAATCATGTAGAAGGCTTCGGATAATGAAACGGTCGGATGCATACGGCTGGGAACTTCCAGCAACAAGCGAGACGCAAACAGAGCCCGAAGGTTAAAAATGAGATCGGAGTTCTCAATCTCATTCATGGGGTTTTCATTTTTGGATTAAATCATAACACAAGGCAAAAATGCCTAGATATGGGATAAAACCCAACTTATTGGTGTTTAATTCATTAAGGGCCTCATCATACACTTTATTATGCGATTTTATGCTATAGGATACAAGATGGGAGTTTTTAATATTTTTTATGTACAATAAAGTCTACTATCAGTAGAGAAAGTGAAATATAGGGTTTAAATAGAAGAATGGTGGAGACTATATATTCCATATTCCATTAATGTTCTTTTATTGGATTGCATTGGTCATGACTCATGTTATTTGGGCTTTGCACTGTGTAGTGTTTATGTTTTGTAATAATCTTTTTGGATTATCAATTCTGACTTATGTTACTTTCAAATTATATATTGTTTCTATGAATTGTTAAGTGTGCTGCTTCTTCCACACCAGTAGTTTCTTATTACACTAAATTTAATCAGGTTGCAACTTATAAGTTATAAGGTTATCATACCATTTTAATTTTTTACTATGGCACAGAGTATCATCCTCTCTCTTCCGATTGGTCTAAAAACATATACGTATAGTAACATTTTGGTTCAAACCACCGCAAGTATAAAAGGATTTACACAAAATTGTGTCTTTTTTGTTATTGATTTCTTTGTCTCAAAGAATCATTAAGTCTACTTTGATTTTCCATTAGACCAATGATCTCTGTCATGAAATCCATTTTAATCAGTCACTAAAACCACCATCTAGAGATCACCTAGTCTGGTTTCTAAGGTTGTGTTTGACATTGCTCTTTGGAAGAGTAGAAGAGTAGCTACTGCTCCTTGTTGTTACAAATGAATATGGGGAGAGAAAGAAGGATTGGAGGAAGAAAAAATGAGAGACTGCTCTTTGAAACATGAAAAACATCCCTCTTTAAAAGAGCAAGAAAAATTATGCTCGTTTGAAGAGGGCTATTTTTCTCATTTCAAAGAGCGGCCTACCTTTTATCTTCTTCCAATCCTGCTCTCTCTCCCCACATTTTTTTTGCAATAACAAAGAGTAGTTGTTGCTCTTTTTTACTCTCCCAAAGAGCAATGCCAAGCACACCCTAAACTATTCTCTCAGCCCATAGGATCTTAATCTTAATTTGCTTCCAATGTATCTTTCCTTCTCGACTCTCGTGTGAGAGAAGATTTGATTTGTCATAATTATCGAAAGTAATCTTCTGTCTTTAATAAATAAGGATAGGGTTCCTCCAACCTATTAACTAAAAATATAAATAAATAAATAAATTATCATTTTCTTAGTAAAACTGTCACGACCCGAAATTCTACCCCATCCCGAGGGCCTAAAATTTCGAGTTATGACCCGCACATATCTCGGATATGCTAAGCGGACATACACCTAATCAGAGTTCTCGCGCAATAATGGTTCCACGAAATCCGTGAAAGCCAACACATAAAGGTGGAAATAAAAGCAGTCATAAATAATGAATAAATGCAATAGAATCAACAAATCTACCAATAAAACATAATTCGAAGTTGGAGACAAATCCGATAAAGGAAATCATAAAATTAATGATAATAATAGGGATCCAATCTACTACCAAGTCTGCAACGATCAATATCCATCACTCGGATCGAAATCAACACCGTAGCCCTCCTGGTACTCAACACTCGCGGGATCAATGAAATCAGCGTCAGTCGGATCTGGATGACCGACGTCTACTCCACTAGCGTAATCACCTGCAACTGTTAGATTATCGTGGGATGAGTTTACTCAGCCACGTAAACTCAGTGGGATACACCACCAATCCACCCCATACTACTCAGGTGCATTGTGGGTGCATCTTGTGAGTGATAAATATAACATGTCAAAGCAGATAGCAAAAGAATGACAAAATCACATGCATATTATAAAGCTCATATCATAAATGCAAGACTATGATCTAGACACTCATATCCTAACGTACCTTACCATATCTCATAATATATCCTACCATGTCTTATTATTATTCTCGCACATACTTCTGTACATCGCATGAGCGTAACTAACATACTTGTGAAATCCTAAACGACCTGTGCCAGAGTCGTTGCTCGAGCTACCATGGGAGGGTCAACATAGTATCATACCACCATATCATAACGCCCTCGTGTCATACTCATACTCCACCATCCAGCCAATGGGGAGACATAATAGCCAAACTCACTCATAACACACTCATACTCATAATCTCTCCCAGAGATCCGTCTTGGCTGAAAGACGTTGTTGCCCTTACGGTGGCTACGTAAGGAACGGCACGTACAGAGACTTAAGTTCTTTATCTTTTGCTGGCCTACACAGCGATGTCTTATTATCGTACTCGTATCATAACTTATCTTATTTCATACTCATATCTTATCATACTCTTATACTTAATCCTAGGACAAACTATAGTGAGGCAACTTTTCTAATTTACGCTTCCCAAGAAAAAGGTTCCGTAGTAACCTGGATGTACTTGATGTGATGACCCATACTATCATAGGCGTTGCATCCAGTACATGGGCCAATATTTCAAGTTTCACTTGATCGTGAAGAAACTTCACCACCAAAGCCTATGGTGAACCTCATAACAACTCATAACTCATACTATCATATTTGAACTCGGGGTGATCGTTGCCGTATATGCCACCGTGTATCTGAGGTTACACGAATTCACACTCACCCGACTCGTCATGGGTCCCATTCCACCATGAGTTGTAAGGCATGTGAATACGATTGTATTTCTCGCTTGATACCATCTCGTGAATCACGCAAGCATAGGCATGATCTCACATACCTCATGATCTAATATATTCTAACTCGTATAAATTGATTAAATTACAAATACAAAAGTATCACACATACAGAACGGTTTACACTTAGATTTTGGTTATATTTATGTTTATATTTATTTACATACCACACCAATATAATTATAGAATATGGTTATAAGTATGATTTCGATAATCGTAAAAGGTCGAGTTCGGTTTCATAAAGACATCGAAGTTCTAACACTTTATGTTATCGTGGTCGCATTGAAGCGATAAAAGCGAGACTTTTATATATTATTATTTATCATTATTAAATGCCCAAATTAAATATTATTATTTTAAAGTTAAGTACATCACGACCATCGATCGCATAAAGTGCAAGTGCACTAAATTTTTTGGTCGTAAAAGTGAAATTTTGGTGTGAATCGTGTCGTCTATTAGGATGAGAATCGATCGATTGAAAAATGAAAATCGATAGATCAGATTTAATAAGGTGTAAGTTGTCGTCGTTTGGCTCATGATTGATTGATCGATTTTAATAGGTCAATCCATCGATAAAAAGGAAACTAATTGGGCTCTGACATGGGATACTACTACTCATATATCTTATAAGATAATTTTATAATATTAAAATAAGGTAGTAACCAAGTACATTTATTTTATATGATAATAAAATATAAGTATTTAATATTTATTAATTTTATATTACTATCTAAAATCACTTTCTCTTTAAATATATCATAATATATTGTAAAAGATATTTTTATTAATTTAATACCATCCTATGAAATGAAATCATGGTGATCTAAATCGATAATGATCTAAATCAGATGGGCCAAAGTCCAACATCGAATGGGTCAAAGTCCAACATCAGATGGGTCACGATCCACGTCAGATGGGTCACGGTCCAACATCAAATGGGTCAAGGTCCGACATCAGATGGGTCATGGACCAACACGGATCGATCATGATCCAACATCGGATGGGTCACGGTCCAACATAAGATGGGTCACAAACCTCCAACATCGTAATCCCACGTGGCAACCTAAGTATGAAGTTGTCTCAAGCAAGTTGCTTATTTAGTGCTAACTCATCCTCTCTATCGACCATATATATATATATATATATATATATATATATATATATATATATATATATATATATATATATTACCTCCCATGGGAGAAAATTCAAACTCCATCGTTGGGCATTATAAGGTGATCCCGTGGTAGGCTCTCTAGTTTTAGAGTCAATACTCAATTGAGACCTCATGATATTAATAATAATATTACTTATTAAAATTTGATCACGCCTACATGATTTATATCGTTTGAAAATTATAGCCTTGGGAAATAATTATATATGTATATATTTTTTTTTGTTTTGATAAGTAACCGCAAGATTTATTGTTGTTTGCTAATATAAATGTAGTCACTTCTTGATTTTTATTGTATAGAGTCTTATGTTAAAATAATCTATGTAATATCTCTTTCCTTAAAACAAAGTCTTAGATACTACATGGGACCTTTTGTAAACGCTGGACTTGGAAATATGTTTAAAATAGGTCATGGGTCTATATATATATACAAATGCTTAGTTTCTAGAAAATATAAAATATTATAAAAATTTTAAGGAAATTATAGGTTTAAATCATGGTTGCGTAGATTTTTAGTTTGAACTCAGATTCACGATTTTATAATGTCCATAAAATATCTTTTACTAGAGGGATGATGGAATAGAGTATTAATCATTTATGTTATTTTTAATTGTTAAAATAACAAAGTATATAAAAATAATAATAACATTAACAATTAGGAAAATAATTATGACTAAATTACAAGCAATCACATTTAGGGCAAAATCAATAAAATTAGATTATAAGCAATCACATTTAGGGCAAAATAAATAGGACTAGATTATAAGCAATCACATCTAGGGCAAAATCAATAAGATTAGATTATAAGCAATCATATTTAGGGCAAAATAAATAGGACTAGATTATAAGCAATCACATCTAGGGCAAAATCAATAAGATTAGATTATAAGCAATCATATTTATGCTAACCACTTTACTCATTTTAAAATAATATTATAAAGAGTGAAATAAAGTTTATTTTATTTAGTCGTCGTCGTGATCGAGCGTATCCTACTGTGACGGGATCTCGAGAAGAATGAGATGGATGGATGGGTACCCACCTCTTGAAGCGTGGCCAAGACGGACGATTAGGGCGATAGAGATCGGCGTCCACACGATGATCCGTCCATGATTACGCCGCCTTCTTCCACCACGATTTGACGGCAGAAAAACACTACGGTGTTCTTTGTGAAAGAATACACAAGAAATTTAAAAGAGATTTGGGTGTTTTTAAAGAAGGGTGGCAGAGAAGAAGATGGAGTGACGGCTAGGGTTTTTAATTCAAAGTTTAAAATAAAGGTTTAAAACTCACGTAGCAAGGTTTGATCCTTAGACCTCTTATCTATATCCAAAGCCTTCCAACCACTAGGCTACAACACAACTTGTGTCAAATAAAGACAGTTTTAAATATAATACCTCTTTAAAATCAAAATGTGTATTTTCTCAACTAGGATAGGTTCTGGTGTAGAGCACTAACACCATGCAAGGTATAAAACACAATCTAACACCAATAAAAGAAAGTTCAAAAATTCGGGTTGTTACAAAAACACACTTTAATTTATCACTAAAACCATCACAATAATGTAAAAAACAATTATTTTCACAGGGAGTCTCCTGATGACAAGAGATGAAAGAGAGACTCATTATTATTATCTTCAGAACTATATCCCATCTATTTGTGAAAATATAAACATTTTATGTTTAACAAACTATTTCATTAATTGTGGTGCAAACGGTAACAATGGTAAAAATAAATTGGTATTAGGTTGACAGTCAAATTGTGTACGACTTTCGCTTCATAGGCATAATTTCATAAAGGTCCCAACTGCCCTTACTGTCATTTAATCACCATAATGGTGTTTAAATTATCTTACACCATCAATGATTTAAGATGTTTGTATTTTTTTGGGGATGTGTGTCATGTGGGATCAATATGATTGTATGATAGGTGGTTGATGATCTCAAGATCTATTGTTTGGAAGATAGGACCCGCTGATTCAAGGCCATCAATGATTTTTTTTGGTGATAGAGTGCGCGCCATTCACAAGAACAAGGGTGCAAATAATGCCACAATTTAGAATATTAGAATATAATTTATCTACAATGAGCCCTCAACTCTTTGGAGAGAAGTGTCATCAGCTATGCATTTCTGTTTTTATAATTAAATGGACCTAGAGATATGCACCGACTTTAAAGAGCATAAAAATGTGAGAGTAAGAGCGTCTCTCAAATGGCTGTGCTGTTTAACGGTTCCCGATTGATCTCAAAGTTTAGATCTCGGGTTTAATAATTCGCTTGAAACTAGTTTGACATAGGGAATCATAACTCTCAAGTCTCAGTATCAATCTTAATTTATCTGATAAATTATATATATAAAAAAACGGAGTTTAACGACCCACAAACGATCAACTTTTCAATTGATTCTACCAGAACTTTTAAAGGGTATTTAGATTTTAGGGTGTACCTACCTCTAGCATTAAAAATCCCAAGGGCAGATAGCTGGCAGATTTTCTTATATATGGATTCCAAGTCATTCTGTTCCATGCCTCAAAATCGAAGCATAATCCCTATTAATAAGAATCTAATGGTGATTAAATCTACAAATTTTAAGTGCACACCACCTTTTCTTGTTCTTTAAGGATGCATATGGCATAGCTCTTTGATAGTGTCTGCCACGTGTTTCAATTGGTTCTCATTCTCTTTTTTATGCAAATGAAGATTTACCTGCTCTAGCAACAACCTCCCTGTTCTCTACTAACTCTCTACCAGAGAAAATAAAATCTATTCTCGCAAGAAGTGAGTAGAGAAGAGGGTAAAACTGCTCAACTGATAAATCTTGCATAAAATCTTGTTATGGAAAGAGTTATTAAGGAGAAGGGGTACCTGCTAAAGCAGGTAGCAAGATGTTAGCAAAGAGGATGAGAACCAGTTAAAGCAGGTGAATTTTGCTATGACAGGGGCTACCAGACAGCTATGCCATACACAGCCTAACAATATTAATTATTAAGTATACTTAGTACATCTAACACGGTAAATGCCCGAAATGGGAAGGTTAAGTATCTCAATTGGACTCAGCAATGCTGTTATTATGCTGTCTAAGGAGTCCCCACCTTCCGATCAAAACCTTCGGTGCAAGGATCAAAATTTCGGCTGAAATGACCGAAATTTTGGCCAAAATTATCGGTTTCGGTCCCTACCGAAACAAAAATTTGGACCGAACTAAAATTTTGGTCCAAATTTGTATGGGACCCAAGTTATCAGTCGAAATTTTATTCGAAATTTTGATCCTTGCTTCGGTGCATGTCCAACAGAGAGAAGTACTCCAAAACAGTGCGCACGTCCAAATGTCTGCGCATCTAACACAGGGGAACTCTAGGGGTACTACCCGTTCACCTAACGATTTCTGCCTAAGCTACACTACATTTATAATACTTCGCTATTAGTTGTAGGGTTATGTAGAAAATCGACTAAATCGACCCGACCAACTGAATCAACCCGACTGACCGAAATTTCGGTTTGGTTTTGGTTTTTGAAAAGTGGTTTCTTGGGTTATCGGTTCGGTTTCAGTTTTGACGTAAAAAATCTAAAACCGAATTGATAATAGGGTATTACTTAGGTGCACACAAAAATAGATTTTCCTTTAAAAATAATAATAATAGGGTTTACCTAAGTAATAGGTATTATTTTTCTTTTTATTTAAAATAATATGTATTATTTGTAAAATAGGTATTATTTGTATAAAAATGATAGGGTTTACCTTTTTTTTTATACAAATAATAGGTATTATTTGTAAAAAGAAAATTTTATAAATAATAGATATTATTTGTAAAATGGAAATCACAAAAATAAGTATTATTTATAAAATTTCCTTTTTGTATAAAAAAAATTAGGTTTAGAAACTGAAAGCCAACCGAACCGATAACTATCGATTCGGTTTCGGTTTGAAAAACTAGAAATCGATAAAGATTTTGGTTTAGCATCAAAACCGACCTGATGACACTTCTAATGAGTTGTTATGAACTGTGTGACCCATTCACCCTCACACGACATGCATGCCATTTTGAACTGTCAGGACAGTCAAGTCAGGTCGATTGACCAAAAATCTAGGTTGGGGGACCCACACATAACCAAATTAACCTGACGGGCCAAAGAATAATATATGTATATATATGCTCGACTAGACCCGAAATAATAGGTCGGGTTGGTACGACCCTGTTCAAAAGTTTTTATATTGGATCTAGTGGGATTGGCCAAAATCTTCCTAGCCTTCAAGTCCGGCTAGTCACATGTCAAATGTATATTGCCAATCCACTTTATAAATTTAGCCGGGCGGGTTAAAGATATAATTAAACCCAACCAGACCTGAAAAATCAAGTCAAGTTTGGCCAGCTGCAACCTTCGTCAAACCGGGCAGAGCCACATATACCACTTCGGGCTCTAGCCCCATTTAACTTTGCAAATGTACCGAATAGGCTCCTTATATAACCTTATTTTATGTATAGTTCCCAAATCTATTGTGTGGAAGCCACCAAATCTTTTTAGTATTTATAAGTAAGCAACATATATAAAATAGAAAACAGAAATTAAAGACATACAACCCACAGGAAACCAGGCTACTAACTTTGGCAATGCCATCACCCATTGCCAAGCACCCCAACAACAAAAGCAAAACAACCAACACAATTAAGTCCAGAGGTAAGGAGCCTCCGTAGCATCAACTCCATTGATTCCTCTACGCTGATGGAAGATCCCAAAGATGAGGATAGGTAATGCTAAGACTATGGGAGGTTGGGTACAAGTGAACAAATCTATAATAAAATAATTATTAACAACTATTAACCCTCAATCTATAAACTGGATTGGCAATATACAGTAGAGGTAGCTAGGTTTAATAATTCTAATAAAGTAATTATTAACAATGGATAAAGATTTACAGTAGACGTAGGTTTTGCTTTATTTTTGGGTTTTTGACGTTTATGGGGTGATTGCATTGCCGAAGCTCCTCCCCACCATTGAAGGCTAATTGAAGAACTGCTTTATGTTCTTTGTTGTTCTTGTAGTTTCTTTTCTTTTAGCTTTAATGAAATTTTTGTAATTTACTAATATTTTAAAAAAAAATTGTTGGGTCTGCTAGAAGAAAATTCTGGCTATACGCCCCTTGTCCAAAGTCTCCTATTATTGAGTCTGTTTAGGCCACAAACGCTGGACCTTGGCAGGCGGGTCAACTTTATATGCCCAACCAAGTTTAAAACTGAGGCCGGTAGGGTCGGGTCACTGGCTAAGTTTGTCCGTTGACAGCCATAATGCCATACCTGGCAGACGCATACGGATCACACTTATAACTAAAGTCTACGCATACTTTGAGAGTGGAGAGGCATCTTGAGGTCCACGCGGTGGCAGTGCACAGCGTGCATTGTTGGAGGATGTGTCGGGCACCTAATTAAAATCAACAGCTCCACCTTTAGCAGAAGGCGACATGAGCACTTGGCAGACGCCCCAAGCAACCAAACAGGGTATCTGTCCTAAGACCTATTTTTATTTTGGTGGCATTGAAAAGTTGACCTGCCATGCCACGTGGGCTTCTGCTACCATAGCAGGGCTCGTGGCTTATCTTTTATCTTACCGTCTGTCTAATTGGACATTGACCCCGTATTCAAATTGGAAGCAGCCAACAGTTTGTAGGGGGAAGAAGAAAATTAGGCATTGAAGCCGATTGTTTTAGTGAAACGAAAAACCATGGAGGACGTGAATCAACATCGAATCTCTTTGAAGCAACCCCCATGTTGCCATGTTTCGAATCTCTTTGAACCAACCCCCATGTTGCCATGTTTCGAATGCATGCATGCACAATGCCCTTTTTAACAGATCTTAAACGCTTCCCAATCCCGGCATGATTAGCTAGCTAGCTAGACAGAAAAAATAATTAATTAATTAGTTAGCTTCAAATACATCTGTATTCTCATACTTCAAATTTGATGGCCTTTCTATTGCATAATGAAGCTGATTGTTTTAGTGCAACAAAAAACCATGGTTAATTGGAGTGAGAGATCGATTATGGTGGACGTGAATCAACATCGAATCTCTATGAACCCCCCATGTTCTCATGTTTCTCATGCATGCATGCACAATCCCCTTCTTAACAGATCTTAATGCTTCCCAATCCAAGCATTATTAGGTAGACAGAAACAATAATTTAATTAGCTCCAAATACATCTGTATTTTTATACTTCAATTTTGATGGTCTTTCTATTGCATAATGTCAATGCTACGTCATAAAATTATTATTAGTTTTATTTTTTTGATAGGTAATGTCAAAAATAACAATAATAATAATAATAATAATAATAATAATTATTATTATTATTATTATTATTATTATTATTATTATTATTATTATGTACATACAACGGCATGCACTACAAGAGTTGTAGAGTTGAGCTCTGCCTTTCAACCATTTCAGTGTCACATGGCACTCAACTTAACAAAACTTATGAACCCCTGAAGATGTAATTCAACTCTAAATCACGTGTTACGTGGCAAGTGGTCTACACTATAATTAAGTATAGAGTTGAACTCTTCAACTCTACTGCATGAACCATCTACACATCTACAACTCTAAACATGTTTTTATTTTAGGATAGGTTTGTGACAGGCCTACTCACATTCCTACCACAGCTATTTAATCGATCAGGTCATCAAATCAACTGCCCAAAATAAAAGTTATAAGAATTAAACAATTCTAACCATCCAATTAATTTCTTGCTCTATCTAGGATGCGGTTAACAAATCTTCATTGACCGATTTCTATGATTGTCATCATGGTGTATCGATGCATATCGAAGAGCTGATCAATCGATAAATCTTCTCGTAAATCCATCAAAACATTCACATGTTTGAGGGGCACTGAAATTTAAAATACTAGCTTATTGCTTCTTTAGGATTCTGTCAAAATTTTTTTTTGCAAACCTTTAACAATCTATATATCGCCTCTCTCACACCCAATTACTTAAAAAATTATACCAACATGTGGACTTTGGTCCGGTGGAACTGTCTCCCCTGCTTATTAGGGTGCTTGTACGACAGCTATAATAGATTAGGAGAGTGTTGAAGTTTAGTGCGACAGTGGGTAAATTGTAGTCATATGTCTCCCTTATAATATCTTGGGCCCATCTGTTCATCGTCAATTGGTTTTGAGTTGGACCCACAGATTTATTATGGTATTAAAAACAAGCCTTTCTCCACTCCATGCATGGGCGTGCTCCCTGTTAGGGGTGTATTCGGTTTAGTTTCGTCGGTTTTGGACTAAAACCACAAACCAAATCGGTCCTAATCAGTTTTCTTATTTTCAAACCAAACCAAATCGTCCACCATTAAAATGTGTCAATATATCGTTTCGTAGTAATCTAAATGTACTTCGTGTAGCGGCTCAGTCTCCTATAGAGGTGTTGTATCTGTATATGGATACCTATATTCCAAGTTTCACATGACCTTGAAAGAAATCTCACCATGACGAAGGCTTAAAAGTCATATGTCGTATCTTATTCCTTTTTCTTAACATACATATGTCCTAACGTACTTATAAGTGATGAATGTCATACAATGCAAACGAAGCATATAATAAGAAAACATCTAATCATAAGGGAACTAATATTATTCGTAATTCGGACGCATCGCTCACCATTAAGAGAGAAGAGGCGACCTACAATAAAGGTACGTGAATACTATAATATGTATCACAAGGTGATGTTAGACTAATCTCATCAGATAGATCTTGTCAATCTAATGAAAATCGACTAGTCATTTGTGAAATTTAGCTAAAGATTGACCATTGTGTGACTCACACAAGTTTCGACCGTCGGATCCTTATTACACAATTTTCGGGATATATGCATCTTCATAACGTGGGTTGAAGATATATTTACACAATTATCCTAAACTTAGAAGGTGGGTTAGGCCTATTCCAAAAGTTTGGGTCACAATTTCAAAACTGCACATTTGCTACATAGGGTAAATGGACCATTGCGGGTCTATAGACTAGACGGGCTCACGTGGGAAGACCCATATACATTTTAACAGTTAATTATTTGACTAAATGGTACAAATAGTGAATCGGAGTTTGGGTCTTGCACACAAATAAATCAAAGAGGTCGGAGCCATAAAAATGCAAATAGCTAAAGGTGCTAGACTTATTGCGTAGGGATAGAACCTGATCAGACGCACAACATAAGGGTCTTTGGGCCCAACTCAAACCAATAATGGGCAAGGCCTTTGGCCCAATTCAAATTGAATGGAAAGAATAAGGGCCATGAGTCCGATAAAAGTTAAATAACAGGGTCTTGACTTTGGTTTTCTAATAAAGCGGGGTAGACTCAGTTCAGATAGAGGCTCTTGGACCTATTAAAACATTGATCTTACACCATTCAAGTGCACTCCCTCGATATGCCACCTGGCACATACTTATAATAAATCTAAACAATCCAAGTGGTTGTCAATCATTGAACCATGTCTCAGGTTAAGAGTCTCTCCCGTAAGAGGATGGGTACCATCCAATCAATGGGCTCTAATCTTAGCCGCTAGAAGAAAGTAACCTATATCGGGGTGTACAAATTCAAACAACCATGATAATAGCTTATGCGTCAACAAATAAAATAAATAAAGATTTGACTGGGCTTAGGTGTGTGACACACCAGCTGTTGTCCTAGTGTACATATAGGTTTTGACCATCCAATTCATAGATGGCTAGGTGATCAAAAGTATACATTGTAGGGCTCATACCGGAAGGTCCATAGTTTGGGTGCACTAAGAAGTAAAATTGGACCTCCCAGGCTAAGTGTTCATAGTTGCAAAAGGGCTAAAGCCCATATATATTATAGTTTTCTGATTTTTGAACATCGATTCAAAATAAATTAAAATTATGAGAGCGATTTTAAACCGTTAGATGAATAGAGAGTAAAATATTAAGGGGGGGCTACCCATTGGCCCAAGGCTGGACTAATTCGGATTATGGAGACGGATCAAACTGAGCCATTAGCTTTGATTGCGCCAAAATAAAAGAACTCTAAAGCCCATTGTCCAAAAACAGTTGGCTACTATAAACTGGGCGTAAACTGATCGAAATTTGAAGGCATTGAGGGCAGATTTCCTATATATGTCTCATACAACAAAGAAGGATATAATATATATACTATAGTTATCGGCCGATAGGTTCAATCATAAGTTCAACCCTCTGACCATAACCGTCTTGTGAAAGCGTAGATTTGGATGGATAGAAGGGCACTCACCTATTGAAGCATGATCGTGAATATTTCGCGAAGATTCGGTTGATTAGGATGGAAGGGTTCGGTTTCAAGTTTGGGTCGACGCAGGTGCGACCCGGGTTTAAAGCATCGGATCGACAACAGATTTCAGTTAGGTACGTAGATCGTCATGAAAAACTCGGGTCAAGGTGCGAATTGGCCCAGAGATTGGATCAGGTGTCGACTTCTTTTTATTTCTCGTGATTTCAAACAAGATTTGAGTCGGTACATGACGCTGATGGTGCTCTTACAGTAAGGCTATTCAATTATCAATCTTTATGCACGTTCTTTTTCCAGATCAAACTCTTGATATGATTTGTCCACGGTTGGATCATATTCTCTGATGTGCCATTACCAAAACTGCAATTTTCTTCAAGAACAAGCTATTCCTCCTTTTATTCATCTTCGTCATCAACCTCCGGCAATCGCACCGAATCCGTCAATGAACACTCAAAATCCACCAATTTAGGTAGCGGGTCATCAGCAACCAGCTCGGACTCCTCATGTTTCTCTGAAGCTCCAATTGGTTCATCTCTACTATCTGGTGTATCTTCACCATCCCCATATTTCTTCATGAGATGATCTCTTAGTTGATTGATTAGGCAAAATAGAAAGAAAAACCAAACAACCTAAACAAAATTCTTGGTGTTACTGAATATCATTTATTACCCCGATATTTGACCTATAGTGAATCGTGGTCTATATCGTATTGGTCTAGAAGCCTAAGTAGATACGTATCGGCTCATATGTGTCAGTTATGGCCTATATTTAAACCATGGCTGAAGCCCATTAGTTAAGGAGATGTGCCATTTGGCAAACTAAATGCATGAATGAATGCCCCATCTATTAATAAAGGTGGTCTCAACAGGATTAAACATAGAGACTAATAAAGAATTTGTTGCAAATATAGCTTTAAGTGGCCTAGCTCCGAAACATTATGGTCTAAACTCTAAAACCCAACTTCTTGAGACCATGAATTTGAATATCATAAGGACTACAAAATCTTCACTCATATCTTTCACATGATCTACTCCTTCAAATCCGGTTGGTTACTTAAAACTCTATTACGTTCCGAAGCATTTTCCTTAACCAGGGGTTTGAGGTGGGCATTGGTATATTTAGTGCTACTTAAGCAGTAGTTTGAGGTGGGCATCGGTTCCTCACCGTGTACAGTGCTACTCATATTTATAGAGGACCAAATGATCTTACAACTTATATAGATGTGAGTAATTTAATTCATCAAAGTGATAGTAGACTCTTAAATTACACTTTGTGAGAGATTTGAACCATCTGAACACTCTTACATCTAACCGTTGTTATCTATGAACAATCAAATTAAAATTCTCATACGGGATGCTTTGCATCTTCTTAATTATGAGAGTGCATCTACTGATCGGGGATGTATGCCATGTGGCGTTACATTAATGACCTAACTTCACTTAAACACCATTTTTATATTTCCTAATTATTTCTTGTAGAATATAAGCATAGAGACTCTTTTAATTAAAAGCACTTTGTTCGTATGCTATGGTCTGATGTTTCTCGTGCATACAAAGTATAGAGACCTGCCACTACAAATGGGAATTTCATATAACTAGCTCCAAAGAGCCACTACTATAATATCAGATGCAGAATCTTACCACAACATATGCTTACATTGGATCATATAATGATAGGATAATGGCTGCTGACCAACATTTTAACACCAATTGGTATTCAAATAATCTCCCACTATTAAAATATTATTTTTTATCTCACACCATTGAAATGTGATTTATCATTGTGTCATTTGGCACCCATCTATGATCAATCTCAAATTTTCAATTGGCAATACATTGTTGGTATACGTCCCAGCCAAAGGTTCATGCTTATAAGTGGATGTAAATCATCTTATCGGTGAACTTTAATATCAGCCATCACAATTAAGAACAATCTGTGATATTAGAGTGGACAGATCGGATGATTCAAATCTCCCAAAAAATATAATTTTTTTACCAATGGCCCTTCAAGTGATGATATTTCACCTTGACAATATAGATTGTGACTTGTGAGAAATACTTGCTCTGATACCATGAAATTTCATGAGCCTAACTCAACCTTACAAAACCAGCTTATAAGGTAAGGAGTTATCAAGGTGAAGAGGTACAAGCAGAGATAGCAAGATGTTAGCAAAGAGGATGGGAACCTTGTCACGACCAGTAATTCTACCCCATCCCAAGGGCATAGAATTTCGAGTTATGACCCGCACATATCCCGGATATGCTAAGCGGACATATATATAATCAAAGTTCTCGCGCATATCCGGTTCCACGAAATCCGTGAAAGCTAACATATAACAGTGAAATATAAAACAATCATAAATGTTACATAAATCTAATAAAATGCGATAGAATACCATGAATCCACAAATAACATGTAAGTCAAATCGGAAACAAATCCGATAAAATGAAATCGTAGAGTCAATGATAATAATATAAGAAAAAATCCAATACCGAGTCTACAAAATTAATATCCGGTACTCGGATCAAAATCAACACTGTAGTCCTCCTGATAACCGGCAACGTCATCTTCCAAAGGCTCTTGGTAATCAACATCCACCGGGTCGACGTTCTCAACACCAATCGGATCAGAGAAACTCATGTCCACACCGTCAGTATAGTCACCTGCAGTTGTTAGATTATCGTGTGATGAGTTTACTCAGTCACGTAAACTCAGTGGATATACTACCAATCCATCCCATACTCAGGTGCATCAAGTGAGTGATAACATAGTATATCAAAGAAATCATAATAGAATAACAAAATCAAGTACATATCTTAAGCTCATATCTTAATCATTAATGCGAGACCATGATCTAGACACTCATATCCTAACGTATTTTACCATATCTCATAACATATCATATCATGTCTTATTATCATTTTCGCACATACGTCTGTACATCGCATGAACGTAACTAACATACTCGTAAAATCCTAAACGACATGTGCCAGAGTCGCTGCTTGAGCTACCATATGAGGGTCACCATAGTATCATAACGCCCTCTATATCATATCATATCATATCATACACCCCATCCAGTCACAGGGGCGGCCTGCGACTCATAACTCATAATGTCTCTCAGAGACATCCATATTGACTGAAAGACGGTGTTGCCGTTACGGTGGCTACGTAAGGAATGGCACGTACAAAGACTTAAATTCTTAATCTCTTGCTAGCCTACACAGCGATGTTTTATTATTATACTCATAGCATATTTTACCTTACTGACTCATACATTATCATACATCTATGACCTAAAGTTTAAAACCTCGTACCCTAACTTATATCTTAACCTACCATATTAGAACTCGGGGTGGTCGATTCATCATATATGTCACCATATACGAGATTACACTGAATTCGCACTCACCCTACTCGTCATGATATCTCATACCACCATGAGTTATAGAGCATGTGAATACAATGTATTCCTCGCTTCGATACTATCTCAGCGAATCACCACGCCCAAGCATAGGCATGATCTCATACACTCGTACTCATGATCTAACATATCCTTAACTCGTATAACTTGATTAAGATGCAAACACAAAAGTATCACATGTATAGAATGATTTACACTTATATTTTGATTACATATTTAGTTATATTTATTTACATAACATATCAATATAATTATAGAATATGGTTATAAGAGTAATTTCGATAATCATAAATGTCAGAGTTCGATTTTATAAGGGCATCGAAGTTCTAACACCTTATGTTATCAAAGTGGTGGCGTTGAAGCGATAGAATGATACATATATAGTGTACTATAATTAAATGCTCAAATAAAAGGAGAGTATAATTTAAAGTGAAATGTATCATGACCATCGATCAAAACTTTAAGTAATTATGGTGCTTTGAGTTTTGGTCGTGCAAAAGTGGAATTATAGTGTGAATAGGGTCGTCTGTTCGGACGAGAATCGCTCGGTCGAGCTCAAATAATTTAAACTGAATAACGGTTCAGTTCTGTTAAGGGTCGATTGATCAAACACTAGGGTCGATCGATCGAATTAAAATAAGCACGATCAGTTTTGCTTTTGAAACGATTGATTGATGTAAGTTTCGATCAAATGATGGAATCAGCTTGCTTCACGAACGGAATCGGAACGACTTGCGTGCTCAATCTTATATAAGGATATCACTAATATAATAATAACAACACTTGGTTACTATCTCTTATAGATACATACAATACATATAAGTATATTATTTTATTGATATAATAGTAGTACCTGAGTGCAAGTGAAGTATTTAAAAATAATATAATAATAATATAACACAATTTATATAATAATTTGTTAGGTAATCAGGATAAGTTAAAGAGGCTTTAAACATGTACCTTGATTAAAAAATGATAAAAGTACAATGATTGCAACATAAAAGCACAATATAATATATTAATGCGTCAGATGCTCAAGTGCCATTTTAGAAATAGGTGGATTAGGTAGTGGGTCGATGGATCGCATTAAAGTGTCAAAAACGTATTTTGGATTGTTTAATTGCTTTAACGCAGAACCGATCCATCGAGTGTATATTGTCGATCGATCGATTATATAATAAAATCGCGAGTTTATATGGTCTTAACAGTGTCTTTGGTTACGATTTCCGAATTAGTCGATCAATCGATAATAGGTGTCGATTGATCGACCGTCGGGAATTCTGAACGGATCTAGGTTCCCAAGTAACCCAAAATATTTTCAAAAAATTATTTTTAAATAACAATAAAACAGAGATTCACCATATTTTCAATCTTAAAATAATCTACGGTTCGTTTTATTAATCTATCGATACGCGATTGAACGTATTCTACGCAACGGGATCTGAGAAGGACGAAATGGATTGGCGGGTACCCACCTCTTGAAACGTGATTGACAGATCACTGGCGATCAGGATGAGAGAGATCGGTATCCACACGATGGTCCGTCCACGATTACGCCGCCTTTTTTCACCACGATCTAACGACAGAAAAATACTACGATGTTCTTTGTGAAAGAATACACAAGAAATTTAAAAGAGATTTTTGTGTTTTTAGAAAATGGTGGCCAGAAAAGAAAATGGAGTGACGGTTAGAATTTTTAAGAAGAATTCCATGTAGCAAGGTTTAATCCTTAGACCTCTTGTCTATAACTAAAGCCTTTCAACCATTAGGTCAGTACACAACTTGTGTCAAATAAAAATAATTTTAAATATAAAACCTTTTGAAAAACTGACATGTATATTTTCTCAACTATGGTAGGTTTCGATGTGAAGCACTAACACCATGCTTGATGCAAAACAAATCTAACACCACAAATTCAGTTTAAAAATTTTAGGGTCGTTACAAACCTACTAAAGCAAGGTTAACAGAAAACTATGCCATATGCAGCATATGTCACTATGAGAAATGTAAACATCTTATAATAAATTAAATACAAATATATAGTGGTCAAAGTTGATTATCATTAGGGTAGTTTAACATGGTGTGGAGACACTTGGAATCATCATATTTTGACATGGAATTGGAAAAGACTAAGTTTAAAATAGGGCTTTGTACCAAAAACTAGCTTGCGGCTTTTTTTCTCACCAAAAAAATGTTAACCTTTTTTTTTTTACCTATATAGCTCCCATGCTTTGCTGAACACCCCGCCGGCCATAGAAACCTACGCACTAACCTTTAATTTCTTTATAATTTTACCCCTATTATTTTATTCCCTTCTTAGCTACCTAAATTTTAAATTTGCCATTACTATAAAGGCTAAAAACACTCTTTTCAGATCCTTCAAAACCTCTCTCTCTCTCTCTCTCTCTCTCTCTCTCTCTCTCTCTCTCTCTCTAGCTGAAAAAATGTTCATCGAAAAAGAAGAGCTAGGGTTTGGTGATCGCCGTAGAAGAAGAACTAGGGTTTTGGTTTGATAGAGTTTAGTGTTTGCCGGAGAAGAAGAGCAATGCAAAACCCAGATCCTTCAAAATCCTCTTCTTAGACCCTTCAAACCCTCTTTCTTCTTTCTCTCTCTCTCACTAGGGTTTTGTGTGTGTCGGAGAAGAATCATGTAAAACCTTCTATTTTGTGTTCCCCGGAAAAGATACTATCAGATCACGATCGTCGGAAATGGAAGACACTCAAAAATTGCGGATTGCACAGAAAAATAAATGTGCAAGTAAAAAAAAAAAGATAATTTATAAATCAAGAAAAAATAAATTTAAAAACTAAAAGAAGTGAAATTTTGGGTAAATTTTTTACAAATTAATTAAAAAAAGATATAAAAATTTCATCGAAAATCGATCGAATCGGCGAAAAAGAAGACAGGCGTTTCTAGCCTGTTCTGAAGAAGGAAGGGCAACATCATCTGTCAAAATAGAGGGTGAAAAGTTGTGCATCTAAAACGGCCCGTTTAAGCTTGTATAGGGCATTTTTAAGTAATTAAAAAATAATAATAAAAGAAATAGTGATAAAAATTGTCGATGGGCATTTTCTTATACTTTTCTCTTTGAAATATTAGAAATGCCTTAGTCAAAGGATGGTACCCTTCCATAAAAGTGCCGAACATGGGACCCCGACTCATTTTTATTACCATTTCCCCGTACCACACTCTCTATGAATTGCTTTGCACCATTTTAATGTCATGATTTGATATAGGATAGCCGAACCGTTCCCCAATTTAGGTTGCAACATATTTCCAATTGGTTACATGGCACTATTTCTCATCAAAGTGTGTCCCTTGTTTTTAAAGAGAAAATGTAATTATAAATTATTTTTTGAACAAAACAATTTTATCATGTGTTTTAAAATGGTTAAAACCTTTTTTTTAAAATGGCTAAAATAAGTGTTGTGACTTATGAGAACTATTTATTTTAAAAGTCTTTAACCACTCATCTAAATTTCTGATATCATCAAAGCATCTCTACCATCTGAGTAAGATCAAATAGCCTTTGAATGGAATTGAGAGTTTTGTACAATCAGTACAAATAAACAAATAAAAGTCCAGGGATCAGATGGCTTAATACTCCAAAAGTGTATATATAATGAGCATGACGATCTGGGTTGCATCTCATCTATCAAATGACATGACATTTTGAGAACTCGGATTTTCAAAGATGTTAAACCACGCGTAATATTTTGGTAGAGCATACACCATAGATGGTGCATCATTCAGTCACCTAGTATTAACTCCATTAATATTAAAGGCTTGGAAAAAAAAGTTAGGCTAGTTGGCGCTTTTCCCGACAAACAAAGTTTCAAAACTGATATGATGACTATTTCAATTAAAGATTCTGTCGCTGATGATATTCAGTTTGTTCCTGTTCATCTGAGGAGGCCTCGTTCGAATAGCTATCCGCTCGAAAACCGAGTTGCAGCTCGGAAAGTGGTGTTTTCTAAGCAATTATTGCGTTTGGTAATGTCGGTGGGACCCGCACCAAAGCTGGCCGTTTCTGAGTAGGAGACACCTTTTGATTTCCTAGAATTTTGGTCAAGAATGCTAGGAATCTGAGTAGAGTTGAGGAAATTTTGGGCACGTATATACGCCGTATAATCCCCAGGCACCTATGTTGCAGCTGCTAATGTTCTATTTAAAAATTGAAAGTGAGACGCAGCGTTTTGTATGTTACAACCACCTCAACTAATGAAAGGGAAATCGTTGACTGCTTCAAATCAAAGATGACGATCTATTTTTTCGTCCCAATCTTCTACACTACAAATCTTGAGAACTTGGCCCTACTATCAAACGGTAAGAAGATGATTTTTAATTGGCGCACATTACAAAAATTATATGTGAACATTGTTTGATGGTATGGATCACGTTTACTTTTTAGAATGTGTGCCATATGGAATCAACATCTGACTGTTGGATGGTAGGCCTATAATCTCCAAATCTTTTGTGTGGAAGATCGATATAAAAAACAATCTATATCATCTGAAGTCAGGTGGGTGAAGCATAACGTGATTTGGTGTTACCACCATCCTGATTAAATCCGTACATTCTATTCTCAAAGATTAGTTACATATGTCTTCTCTTTCCTTGGGTTATTTATTTATTTATTTTATTTATTTTTTTAAAAGAAAAATAAAATATGATACCTTTATTTATAACTCAAAATCTGTCTTTCCCAACCCATGTTTATACAAGATTAAATCATTAAGTGCTTTGTATTAGATAGTGGAGATCGTTTTCGGCTCAATTTTTGACGCAACCGATCTTGAGATCATGGTCAAACCATAAGAAGATTAGATTTATTTTTTACATATGGCAAACCTCCTAAAAAGTGATCCAAGAAATCATGCCTGATATATAACATGATCATGTTTATTTTGTTTATGTGTGTCACATGGAATCAAATTTTAAGTATTTGCAATGGTACCATGATCATGGCCATTTTCTATGTACGCACATGATTATGATCATATAGTGTTTGGAAATTTTGCTTGGTAAAATCGAACTTTAATAATTAAGTCACCCAATGTATTCATTCTCTCCGTGGATTGTAAATCCGAAAAAAAATATCAACTTCTAGTAAGTACGTGAATGTAATTGGTGCATCGACCAAAAATGACCTTCGAATATATACGAAACGGTATCAGATGCACTATGGTTATTCCTACGGTCATACGATGTCCCTAAATTTGACAGATTATGTATTTTTCTTACAAAATTAAAAGAACACAAGAAATCTTTCGTTTATGGAAAAAATCAAGAATCGAAACATTTCTGAGACCTAAAAGAACACACCTGATAAAAATTAAGAATCTGAGTTGGCCAGGAAACTAACTTATTAGGAATCAGAATTTTTCTTAATAAAGTGGGGAAATACTCATTTACGGCCTAAGAGTCTACATATTCTTTAGATTTAGGAATTTTTGTAAGAGGTGTGACCATAGTTTCGGAATTAACAAGATCTTTTACCAAGTTTGAGAATTGGTGAGCTTCCTTAACCGTTTAAACTTTCAATATTTTAACTCAATGATCCTATTACCCTTATCATGCCTCACATTTTGTCGATGTGCTTTAATTCAAGAGTAAATGTCACATCTGCCCTTTGCCCATATTTAAATTAAAAAAATCTTTTATCTCACAATACCATCTTGCGATTCCTGAGAGCTCGAATCAAGGTAATCTCATACTTATTTATTGAAATATTTCAATTATAAAAAGGAATCACATGGTACAATCACGGGCGATCGATAACTCTTTAGTTACCAGTCGGATATTGATCGATTACAATCGGATAATTATCAGTTACCTATCAGATACCGACAGGTCCACAACTGGTTATTATCATTCAGTTTTCTTTATCTTCGAAATTTTGTATTTTAGTGAAATTCAATGTATAATCTCGGCATTTAATGTGTATTCCTAACTAATCTCATTTTTTAATTATTCAACCATTTCATTTTATCAAGTTCAGCGGTCGCCAGATTGTGATGCAAAGTGACCACATATTGTAGTTCTTAGATGATAGACATTTGCACCATGACTTTACTGGATTTCTTGGTGACAAAAATAGCCAGAGAGTTCCATTCGAGCTATGGTCAAATGTGTACCACTTCGGCACAACATAGAGGCATGTTGATCAAGTCTACGAAGGGGTACATCAAAGCCTATGGTATTATAGTAAGTACATTTTGGCTTAGGCATCGTAAAAATTATTTTTTGATCCCTTAAAATATGATCGATTACTTTCGGTTACCGCTCGAGAACCGGTCAATAACCGGAAAAGAACCGCATCATTATCGGCTGGTTACCAATCGGTTACCCATCCGGTAACCAATCGGTAACCGTCTGATTAAATATTAATCGTGCGGTAACCAAACGGGTAGAATTATGTTATTATTTTATTTTATAAATTATTTTTAATAATATAAAAAAATTGAATTTATCTAAGTTGATTCATATCTTCAAAATCAAGTGATTTACTTATTTACGAGATTAAAATAAATAAAATAATTTTTTTAGTTTTAAGAAGAAGGGACATCTTCATCATTTCCATGCGATAGAATTGCAACAATTTTTGGTTGCTTTATGTCACATCAATCTTATAAAGTTAAGGGTAAAATAGCCTTCTGAAGGTGATTAGAACGATTAGGTATGGGATCTCACAAATTCTCAAACTTGATAAGAGATCTTGCCAATTCTGAAATTGTGGTAAGATATCTTGCAAAAATCCCTTAGATTTACGAAGAATCCACAATTATTAGCATCTCAATGGGCCGGGTGTGTGCTAATTAGGCAAGTAGGTCCGATGCATGAATGGGTTGACCCTAGACTACTTAATAAGTCAAGCAAAGTATGGACTAATCTCCAAAACCCGATTCAAAACCAGCCTGTTGAAGCCCAACTCGAACTCAGTCTGACGCCATCAAATGATATTTTTGTATAGTAACTTTTTAGCAGATGACAGCCTGATACAACCCGCCATGGCAATGTATGGGCTAAGTTAAGGTAAGCCTGATTCATAAATGGGCCTTCCTTGTTGAAGTTTTGTCCCAAATAGGGTAAATTGTAGCTTTGTCTCTCCCCTTATAATATCATGGGCCGCCTCTACTCATTCCCCAGTGGTTTTGAGATGGATACCAAAATTTATTATAGTATCAGAGCAAGCTTTTCCCTCTCTACGTTACCTTGTTCAATTGTCCACATGATTTGGCTCAGTCCTGCAACACGTACGTGGGTGTGTTGAAGTTTAGTCCACATCGGGTATGACCTTGTCTCTCCCCTTATAATATCTTGAGCTCGTCCACTCATAGCAATTTGTTTTGAGTTAGATGCACTGATTTATTAATCTTTGCCCAACCCAATTAATAATCAGGCTGAGTAAGGGTTAAATCTAAGAAGCCCGATTATGATCAACACATTTAAGCCTCAACCCGAACCTAGCCCAACCCGACCCAGTGAGACCTAACAATTATCCAATAAGATAAAAGGTTTGGATTGCCTCACCACTGACGTCCCACACATCCTAAGATGAATAGCTTTGTTGGAAGTAAATAACAAACTTTGTCAAAACCTAGATTATAACAGATTTGTAGGAGGATCATGTTAGGAATTCAATCCACACTAACGAACTCCTGATTCATGATGAATGCAAAAAAATAAGAAAGGCGTAAAAAAATAATCACACACATAACACAAGATTTATATGATTTACTCAATCGAGGGCTATGTTCAAGAGAGTATATGCACTATTTATGAACGTTTACAACGCACACACTCGCTTTTCTCTAGTGCACTCTCAAACACGATCTTCAACACTACAAAAAATAAGACTATTAGTGGCAGTTTTTTTAACCAAAAACTGCCGCTATTAGTCCTGTCGCTACCAAAAACTGCCGCTATTAGTCTTGCCGCTACCAAAAATTACCTTAACAGCAAGTGCCGCTAATACACCTTATTTTTGTAGTGCAACAAGAAACTCGTTGTTAAATTAAAGACGCGGTCTTTCAAAGAACAGAGAAAAGATTTGCCGAAATATAGCAACGATTCTGACACAAGAATTGCTTTAATCAAATCTTCAATCCCCAAGAAATTCTTCAATACCTTGTTTCTCAAGGTATTCACCCAAGTTTTTCTCTCTTGAAAAACTCTCTCAAAAGCTCTCTTTCCAACTGCTAATTCGTTCATGAGTTTTTCCTTATATAAAAGTCTCGAGTCTTACTTCTAACTCAAGAGAAACTACTCAAGCGAAAACAAAAGTCGGCTAAGTGACTTTTCCCCAAAAATTTGCTCTTATTGCATACTCATCTCGCTCGAGCGGATTTTGTTTCAGCTCGAGCGACTCAACGTGTTGGGGTAAACCTATAATAATAGATCACATCTAAGGATTCACTCACTACAAAAAATAAGACTATTAGTGATAATTTTTTACAACAAAAAACTGCAGCTATTAACAAAAAAGACTATTAAAACTATTTACGACAAAGATATTAGAAGTAATACTTTTGTTAATAGCGACAATTTTTTACTACTGCTAATAATCTTATTTTTTGTAATGACTACTACTATATCACAGCTAATCCATATCTTTTTTGTAACTTATAATTGTGATGATCGTTTATTTTTTGGGAATTTTGGGAAGATTTATTTTGAAGTTCCTAGCATCATATATCATGATCGTCTTCGAATTCACATAGTTGGCATTCTAACAAATCGAATTTTGTAAAAGATTTCCTAAGAGTACGTGTACCTCAAAAATAAAGAAATCATCGAGATTTGACAAATAATGCATTAGAGAGGTCCAAGAGGTCCAACTTCCTCAATTAATGACGATTTCGGTAGATTCGATAGATTCCTTGTGAATGTTAGCAACCTTACTTTGGCTGATACGAACCACTTTGTCCATAGTGGTGCACAAAGTCGTACACCACCAAAGAAGACTTTAGTAATTATTATTCATACTTAGTGTTATCATTTTCCGATTGATCCAAAAAAGTCGAGAAGTTATAGATAGAAAACCTATAGCTTTTAAAGGTTTTTTTTTTGTGTCTATTTTGTTTGAAGTATTGCAAGTGGAACTCAAAATATTTAACATATTTGAGAGCCCGATAGGCGTAGGGGCTTCACCCCAAGCTCAGCACGTTTATATTTAGGGCTTAAAGCCTTGTTTAATAGCAATGAAACTCCTAAGAGAAAATAAAATTAATTTTTTAATTGATTTCCTGATAAATGATTTCCTCTAAATATGGATTTTCTACTGTTTGATTAGTGTGTTTGAGAAATGAATTTCGTTGGAAATTAATTTCTCTTGTTTGATTAATATCTTTTAAAATAAATTTGAAAATGAGTTTTTAAGGTTTGATCATTTATTATTAAAATCATAATTAAAGTCACATATTAACCAATATTTTTTTTAATGATATTTTATTTCTTTACAAATTAATACCATAGTAATCACTATTTATTACTCAGTTACATAAATCAGAGTTTGAAAAGTCAAACTTCAACTAAACTTAAAATTTTGATTAAAAAAATATATAAAGTTAAATAACAAAGTTGTAAATACTAGTATCTTTTTTTTATAGAAGTATATGCTAGTATCTAATGTAGATTTATACATTAAAATTAAATTAAATTTTTATAATAGTCAAACTTTGACCAAATATTTATCTTTGATCAAGAGAAAATTTTGTAATCTACCAATAAGTTACAAAAGTTCAACTGGAAATTAATAAAACAATATTCATATACATCGTTACGTTACACTGGGCAAAATTTGATCAAAAATTTACTTTTCATAAAAGTCAGATTTTGATCAAACATAAATGCTAGTATATACTATAAGGTTACGTATTGAAACAAAATTCGATTTTTAAACCATAAACAAAATTCAATTTTTTTTTAAAGTCAAATTTTGACTAAATTTTTTTACTTTGACAAATAAAAATTTCGACAATCTACTGCCAATCTACAACTTAATAAAACAGTATTTGTATTCATCGCTAGGTTATACTAGTAAAAAGTTTGACTAAATATCAACTTTTTTAAAAGTCAAATTTTGACCTAATATAAAAAAAAAATTAAATAGAATTTGTTAATGTACTATAAAATAATTAATTTAAAAAATAATAATCACATTGGGGATATAGAAGTTCAAAAAAATTAAATTGTGTTAAAAAGTCAAAGTTTGATAAAATATCAAACTTTAACCGATAAAAATTTACATTACCAAAATACAAATAACAACAGTAATAATCACTACCTACTATCAAGATACACTTCTCAAATTTTGACTTAGTCAAAATTTGAATAAAAGTCAAATTTTGACTAATAAAAATGAGAAAATGTATTTTCAAGTTATAAATTAAAATTATGATAGATATTTTTAATTATAATATTTCACTAATAAAAATTTATAACATTTTATAGAAAATCAAACTTTGACAAAACAAATTACACTAATACATTATAAATTTATGTAGTAGTAGACTCTATCTATAAGTAAGTTTCGAGTTTGACTAAAGCTAAATTTTGTGTAAAAGTCAAAGTTTAACTAAAGGTCAAACTATTAACTAATACAATTGAGAATCTAGTATCAATACATCAACGCGACAGTATTTTTTTTTTGCCATCAAATTATTGAAGTCAAAGTTTAATAAAAAATAAAATTTTAATTAAAAGTCAAAGTTTGACCTTAAAATCAACCTTTGACCCCTAAAAATTTGATAATTTATTCCTAACTTATAACTTATTATCATGTTTCAGTAGTCAAAATTTGGTCAAAAGTCAAAATTTTATATAATTTATAAATTCAATTAAAGTTTAATTGAATTCAAACTTGACCAAAGTCAAATATTAGCTGAAAAGAGTATGATGTAAATAATGTTGTGGTCATAATGATCGTGCTGCTATTATGATAATAGAAATTGAAATTATTTTTTAATAGTAAAAAAATAATTTTTTTGCTTTTAAGTTTTTTACAAGTAACATTAGATTTGAAATAACAAAAAGCTATTATTTTGTTAATAGGAAACTCAATTTCAGACACTTAAAAGATTAAAATAATTTCCTTCTAAAATGATTTAATGTATAAAAATTCAATTTTCATACGGACCGCCTTAATTTCATTTTCATTTCCTTAAATTATTATTAAACAACAATAATTAAAAACTAAATTTTATTTTCACAATGAAATTATATTTTCACATTATCAAACAAAGCCGAAGTAGCATCCAAGCCTGGCTAGTGAGATTTAAGCTCCCCCGAGGGTTCATAGGGACTTAACAGCACGCCAAATCTATCAAAACCCGCCTGTCCAACTCATTGCTACCCTTATGATTTACGGGTTAGAATAGCGTAATAATCATCTTCACTCTCAAATGTGAACGGAATCTCTTCATAGTAGAGTAGTCTAACCTGATGTTTAAATAATCTTACGCTGTTAAAATAATCTTTCCTGTAATCTCACTTAGCACAAAACTTTTATCATTCTAAAATGTGCAACTGAAAGTTCTTCATTGGAAGATCACTCAACCAAAATAAACTTTAATTTCCGTCATTTAAAAATAAGAACAATAATTAATATTAGAGTCCATAAATTAGACTATTAATATTAGATATATCAGTTTAACGGCTTGGATTGATCATATCTTATATACTTTTAATTGGTGTAAGTTCATTCAACGACCAAAATTGTCATGGAGAATAGGGTAGCTGCAAATATTAATAGCTGTGTGATATGATGTGTTGACTGCATGGTACCGTAAACGTGTGGACATTTCAGTCTTGCAACTCACGGCCACTTTGTCGGGTGGTGGGTTGACAGGTGGTACCCGTTCAACCTGTAGATGGGAACGAATTTAAAGGTAATTAAGGGTTAGCACCTCAAATAATTTGCCTAAATTATTAGTGCTGGACCTGCTGGTTGGCCCCCCCTTTAATTTATTAGTTAAATCTGAAGTTAGCCAGATTACTCCCCCTTATAAAGCTATTACTTGCTTTTTAAGTGATTTCAGTGAGGGTAAATTTTTTTTTTGTATTTTAGAGATATGTGACATGTGAACCTAATTTAAGTCGTCTGATTTAAAGTTCATGATTTATAGACTCTTAGTGGATAAAATTGAAGCAAAGCATAATATTTATTATATAATCTATTGTTGTCAATCGTTGAATCAAATAATAGCCTTTAACTACATATAATGATATGATGAAAATTATATTTAATGTCAATCTTATCCACTAAGGATTTATAGATCATGAACTTTAAATTAAATAACCCAAATTACATTTTCATACATCACGTCACATATCACATGTCCTTAAAATATAAAAAAAAAAATCAACCTCGTACAATCACTTAAAAAGCCAGTGGCTCCCATTAATTATTTTGAGTGTAATTATCATTTTTATCAAAGGGAGACGGTCTCTTATTATGAGAAGCTGACATTTACATAGGTTTAGGGCTTTAAAATATGTAAATATGGCCTTTAGCCTTGTTAATGTCCTCTAAAAGGCTATTAATATTTTTTTTTAATAAGATAAAAGCCTTGAGCCTTTGATGGAGTCCGTCTCTTTTATCAAAAGGAGCTTTGGTCAGGTCCAATAGATTGAACTCTAAGTGCGTTCCACTTATTTTCACTTAACAATTCAATTCATCTAAGTGCTAGTTATTTTTCGAGCTTACCATAGACCCAAAGATCACACTGATTTCAAAGCTCTTATGGGCTTGGTTTTTGGTTGAGAAATGTCCCAATGAAGAGCTGCAAGACTACTCAGAATTGATCAAACATTTGCCTCACAATAAAAGTGAGCTGTCATGGCACAAATATGTTTGAATACAATGATGGTTTGTATATTACAGATTTAGAGCTAATTAGTATGAAATCAAAACTCGATCAATACCAATATATATCGGCAATAAGAATCGGTCTCGTCGAGAATAGACACCGATACAACCCCGATATAGGTGTCGGGGTGGTATCGATATCAGTGTTAATATCAAGCCGATACCGGTCATGATTGGCCAATATTGTCTAGAGGTATCGGCCAATACTGAAACATTTTCAGCCGAAACTTACCGATACAATTTTTTTTTTTTAAAACAAAAAAAGATTGACTCGGTATTGATACTACCTTATCCATTTCAGCCGATAGGCATCGATCAAAGATGGACCACTATCTGATCCCGATACGAATACCTTGCTAATGACATTTTTCTCTACATAACATAAAGGTCACTACTATTAAGATTACTCTCTGGTTTTATGACGTGTTTTGAACTTCAAAGACTTCAAAAGAATCCACTATAAAATGTTAACATGCTAATACTTTAGAATTTGTGTAAATTAACTTTCATATATGACGAAGAATGTTAACATGCTAAAACTTTAGAATTTGTGTAAATTAACTTCCATATATGACGAAGGAATGAAAGATCCTTCATAATCACAGATCCTATCAAAAGGTAACTTTTGAGTATCACACTAGTGCCAGAAATAAGGCTCAAAGCCCTTTTATGCATGCTCATCTTCGCTCTATTTCCTGCATAGCTTTAGTCTGAAGGCAGGGTTAGCCTCTTCTCAAATTTTGTGTATTTTAAAGTGAAAGTTATGTAACTTTTAAATTTATTACTCAAGCTCATATTTGTTGCATGCCATTTTCTCATCATATCAAACTGATTTTTGGTTTTCTGCAACCAAAATTGAAATCAAATCGAGCTGACATAGTTCATTTTGGTTCAGTCTAATTCGAGTCGATTCACAAGACTCGGTTTTCGATTAATTTTTGGGTTTCAGTTTTAACTTGCACCCCTGTAATCTTTGAGAAATGGGAGAACCTTTATTTAGGGATAATTAGAGAAACATGCCTCAAAGACCGGACTGCAAATGTTTTAGAAAAGTTGTGTTTTCACGGATTTTGGAACTTACAAAAATATCGTGAAAACACTATTTTTTTTTTTAATATTTGTAAAAAAATATCGTGAAATCATGCTTTCATGATTTTCTGAAGTTCTAAAATTTATGAAACCACTGTTTTTCTAAAACGTTTGAGATCATAGTCTTTTTTACTAAAAAGTTTATTTTTGAGACATTGTTTTCTACACTTAACCGGCGTTTCCCATTGTCGTTTGACCGTTTTACTAAGGGAAATTTACCTGACCGACCCTATCAGGTGTACCTTTTACTGCAGAGACCCTATAGTTTTTTCACCTTTACCCAAATCGACCAACTGGAAGCTTAGCTGACCCTAAGAACAACAGAAAGTCCAAATTACCCCCTTTCTTTAACGCACAAAAACATCATCTTCTTCCTTATTTTAATCTGCTACAGTCTCTTAAAATCAGAGGTGACAAAGGTGACGACGCCTTCTCTTCAATCAAATCTATTCCGATATGCTATTTGGATCGACCCAGATACACCTTTGTAAGGCGATATCGCCTCTTAAAAAAAAATAAAAAATTAAACAGTCGATGCCAACTCTTAAAATAGTCGATGATGACTCTTAACATAGTCGGTGCCGACTATTTTAACAGTCGACATCGACTGTTTACACAATCGATGGCGACTATATACACAGTCGCCATCGATTGTGTAAACAGTTCTGTAAAAAAATAAATAAATTTTATACAGTTGATGCCGACTTTTTTTTTTTTTTTTTACAGTCGGCATCGACTGTTTACACAATCAATGGCGACTGTGTATACAATCGCCATCGACTGTATAAAATAATTTTTTTTATTTTTTTACAGTCGGCATCGACTGCTTACACAATCGATGACGAGTGTGTATACAGTCGGTGCCGACTATTTTAACAGTCGATGCTGACTGTATAAAAAAATATATATAAATAAAACAAAATTTATGTCGATGGCGACTGTATACACAGTCGCCATCGACTGTATAATTTTTTATTTTTTTTATTTTTTTTTACGATCAAGACGATCGCTTACATAATCGATGATAAATTTTATTTATTTATTTTCTTTTTATATTTTTTTACAGTCGATGTCGGCACCGACTGTATTAAGAGTCGTCATCAACTATTTTAAAAGTCGGCATCGACTGCGTTAAGAGTCGGTATCGACTGTTTAAATATATATATATTTTAAGAGGCGATATCGTCTTATAAAAGTTTATTTGAGTCGATCCAAATAATAGATCGAAATAAATTAGATTGAGGAGAAGGCGTCGTCACTTTCATCACCTATGATTTTTAGAAATGGTAGCAGATTAAATTAAGGAAGAAAATGATATTTTTGTGCGTTAAAAAAAAGGAATAAAAAGGGAATAATTTTGACTTTTTGCTATTTTTAGGGTCGACTAGGCTTGAAGGTAAATTTCCCTTTTACTAAGCTTGAAGGAAATGGTGAGCGTTCACGTCAGCTTCAAAAGGGCAATGATTATGTGTACGGCAATACACGGGTGCTGAAACTACGCACATTATTAGTCACTGTTTGACTACATGCCTCTGCAATATGGATGACCCACATCGATCACGCACTCCCAGAAAAGAAAGAAAAAAAAAAAAAAAAAAAAAAAAAAAAAAAAAAAAAAAAAGGAAATCAAACTCAAAATTCGCATCGACCGGATGCCCCCCCCCCCCCCCCCAACCCATTCAATGACCAACTTTCGAACGAAGAGACAATAAAGTTGTGCAGAGTCTAAAGTAAGTGCGTTGATCCGACGGCTACGATTGTCCATTAGGTAATATTTTTTAGGCCATTTACCGTAATAGGGGTTGCCCATCAAGTTGACAGCAACGGACTGGCAAGTAAGTGTTCTGATTGGACGAAAGATAAAGCTTTTAGTACCGTTTTTGTTACTATATGGCTATCACTGGGTCCAGCCCCTAGAAACTCATCAAGCTTTCCACCTAAAAGTATATAATCCCGATCCAACGGTGGAGAACTTACAACAGGTTTATCTAGCTCGATCAGCATCCAAAGGAGGCCGTTGGTAACTGTTCAGCTGGGAAGTCTACTAATAAGACTTAGTTAAAATGAGCGTGCACCCTTTATAGGTGGAGATGACAGTCGAGATGTCTTTGAGACTGGCAAACGTGCACAAAAGTCTGTGCACGTCAATCAGTCACACAAGGGTGTGGACTGCGTTACGACCACGGGACACCCACTGTAAACGATAATGATGTCATATTTCACTCAATGCACAATTAAAAGTATACACACCGAAACTGTTATAATGTGGCATTATTTTGTATACAATCTTTTGTGATGATCTCGTGATGTTTTGTCAAAATTTATATACCCTAATGTTTATTATTATTTTTATTTTTAATGGCTAATATTGTAACTCATTGATCAGACGTTATTTTATAGGTGATTTTTTTATGTGAGAAGCATTTTAATGATGGACAATAACGTGAATTATTTAGATTAATTACATATATGTGTTGTATGATGTATTTGTGAAATATATTTTAATGGTGTATGACCAAACACATGTTAAGATCAAACACGTGTCATAATAGTGTAAGATCATTTAAAATCTTCTTCTCGTTTAACAATGTTAGAATAGTGTAAGACCAAACGTGTGCCCCCGGATATTAAAACCACAGGGATAACATAGTAATTTCATGATGTAACTCTTATTAAGAAGACAATGTTCCATGAAGGGTAAATTTTATATAGGTCGATCACGAATGTGGCTCGAAACAATTGGCTGAAAATGTAGTGGAATTCAATTAATAAAGCCGGTAGAGTCAATTACGTCGCGCCCCGTCAGCCTTGTAATTTGTCCTCAACAAATTTTTCGTTATTAAGAATAGGGATTATATTAGACCCTTTAATCAAGGTCATTAGGTTGTATTGTTTCTGGAAGTCTGATATGAGTGCAGGGGACACACGTGTCTCTGGGATCAAACGGTCGTAATCAGCTTTAAAGACAAGAACACGTCACCGACATGCCAACACGGTCACATGGTTGTCTAGGGACCACATTACTCTGCACATGGTGTATAGAAGTTGACTTGAACCGTAGGAGGAAAACACGAGGGCCCACATGCGCCGAGTTAGCTAGCTAGTCCTCACGGCTTCTATAACCTTTTTAATTAGAGTAGCTTTAAATCTGCCAACTGAATATTGGAGTTCACCCACGCTAAGACATATTGATCGCGTTGAATCAAATAATAGTGATCGTTTATACTACCAATATTTCATACAATGGATCTTGAGATCACGGGGACACCATCAGGCAGTCAGTATTTTATCTCAGATAATATACATCTCAAAAAAATAACCTTAATATTATATTTACACTCAAAATTAATTTTAGGGTTAATTGTTTGGATGTGTACCTTATAAAATAAGAAATTGACAATAAATGATAAATGATCTCTATCGTCTGATTTAATGATATCAATGTATTTCAGGGTGGGTGAACTCAAAGATTTTGTGGGTAAATTTAAAGACACTCTTTTTATTTATTATTTTTGTGAAGGAAGATCCCATATCATGGTTTTAAGCACTATTATAAAGCGTGCCTCACCACCTTCCCATATGTTCATGAAGGTAAAGATCGGGTGAACGAGATTTTTGAAATGCTCTCTGGTTTTAACCCATTAATTTACAAAAAGAGGGAGGACTTTTAAGTTTGAAATTCACACATTGAATCTTTGACTTTACCCATGCTGAAACCAATTGATTGCTTTGACTCAAATAATGGAGATCATTATTTTGTTCGAATCTTTTACATGATTGTTTTTTAGATCATGAGCATACCTTTAGATGATCATTTTTTTTTATTTCACTAAACACATCCCAAAAAATATCATGTGGAACTCTAATCACACTCAAATGTGATTTTAAGGTCACTTTTTTAAGATATATGTCACGTGAAAGAAAAAATTGACAATCTAATGACACACCTACTTATGATCTTAAGATCCATCCTGTGAAAGATTGGGATGAAAATTGGTCTCTATCGTTTGATTCAAAGCAGTCAATGGGTTCTTAATATGATGAACTCAAATATTCGATGGATAAATTTAAAGGTACCCTATAAAAAAAAATTAGTGAAAACCAAAATAATATCTCTACAAAACATGTAAAACGTTTAAGACCAATTCTTAATATCGTATTATTAAGTACTATTAAAAATAAAAAAAAAGATTGTATTATTAAGGAAAAGAGAAACCCCTCATGCCACACCAATGTTAACTTAGAGATATGAAGTAATAACTCTCGTATATGTTTAAATAAAATTAAGGTAGATCTTTACCCTTAGTAAAACATAAGAGGCACGTTCAAGAACAAAAAAATTGCGTCTTGATTTGAAACTCGATGAAACAACACATCCATGAGAGATTAGGTCATGGGTCAAAATCTCGAGTTTTCGATACGTATCGTCCGAGCTCCAAACCGATACGTATTGGAATAGTAACTTATCGGACGATACATTGAATGTATCGTTCGGGCCTTCCCATACAAATTGGACGATACGGTACATCAATGTACCGTATCGTCTGATGTACCGTATCATCCTAATCCAATACCAATACATATCATCCGATACGTATCGGTATCAGACGATATTTTAATCCATTGATTAGATCGAAAAGTTTAGTTTATTCTTTTATATATATATATATGAAGGGATGGTGAGCCAAAATTTAGAAGTTTTTTTTTTTATATTTGAGTTCACCATATTAATGGGTTCTTAATATGGTGAACTCAAATATTCGATGGATAAATTTAAAGGTACCTTATAAAAAAAAATTTGGAGAAAACCAAAATAAAATCTCTACAAAACATGTAAAACATTTAAGACCAATTCTTAACATCGTATTATTAAGTACTATTAAAAATAAAAAAAAAGATTGTATTATTAAGGGAAAGAGAAACCCCTCATGCCACACCAATGTTAACTTAGAGATTTGAAGTAATAACTCTCGTATATGTTTAAATAAAATTAAGGTAGATCTTTACCCTTAGTCAAACATAAGAGGCATGCTCAAGAACAAAAAAATTACGTCTTGATTTGAAACCCAATGAAACAACACATCAATGAGAGACTAGGTCATGGGTCAAAATCTCGAGTTTTCAATACGTATCGTCTGAGCTCCAAATCGATACGTATCGGAATAGTAACTTATCGGACGATACATTGAATGTATCGTTCGGACATTCCCATACAAATTGGACGATACGTTTCAATGTACCGTATCGTCCTAATCCAATACCGATACATATCATCCGATACGTATCAGTATCGGACGATATTTTGATCTATGGACTAGGTCGAAAAGTTTAGTTTATTCTTTTATATATATATATATATATATGAAGGGATGGTGAGCCAAAATTCACATTTCTTAAAAATTGAAAGAAAAATCTTTTCATTAAGAATAGAAAATCCTGATATGAAAAAAGAAATAGAACTCCAATCAACACATTAATTGTTTTAGCAATTTTTTTTTTTTTAAGCGTGCACATACAACCAATTAGTATTATGTAGATACCAACCAATGAAAAAATCATATATAACAATAATATAATACATCAATTAATTAATTAATTATTTAATATAAACCTCCTTTTTAAATGATATGCTATTAGTAGAAGATAATGTGGCAGTAGCCAGTGGCGGCAACACTACGAAAAATTGTAATGATTTTTTAAAACTATTAAATGGCAAGACACAGGGAAGAATGAAAAAAATGTCATAATCTTTTAGAGCTATTAAATGGAAGGACACATCGATCTTTGAGGGCAAGAGATCAATTTTATGTGATTCCAAATATTTTTATCCAAAATTTTTATAAAGAATAAATACAAAATATTTAGAACCTTCAAGACCACTCTTGACACAACGACTTCATTTTATTAAAAATAACGGCACTTTAGAAAACAATGCCTCAAAACAAACATTTTAGCAAAAAAGATTTTATTAAAAAATATAAAATGCTTGTAAAAAATAGGGCTTTTATGATTTCTGAAGTTCCAAAATCCGTGAAAGCACGATTTTTTTAAAACATTTGAAGTCAGATTTTTTTTGCTAAAAAGTTTATTTTTAAGATATATTTCTCTAATTATCCCTAAAAAATAATATAAGTTAGAGGCTCTTAAATTCCAAAAACTAATATTTCAATGGTGAGAGATCAACTTCGATAAATGTTATGTTATAGACTACCTTAATATTACCTCACTAGATTTTTGCACTTGGCTGTCGACATAATACTAGGCCTTTATTAGAGGCATCAGCCCAATTGGTAACTTTCCTTCATTGTGAGGGAGGAGGTTGTGGATTCAATTCTCATCCTCTACGTTATTTTCCACTCATGTCTTTACAAGGTGTGGGTTGAGTTCTGTTAGTTAACTCTCACCACTGTAGTTCATGCTCCCTCTTGCTGCTCCCCAACTTTTATATGCGTATGAATATACCTACTCCTCGATTCTCGAGGCCCGTCTCAATTTAAAAATTATCATATCAAAAAATAATAATAATAAATAATACTAGGTCTTTATTCATTCAAGCTAGAGACCCTCGCTATGGATAAAACAAACTTTTATATTATATCTATATTTATATTGGTTCTTAGTCCATCCAAACATCTGGGACATAAAAAAAAAAAAACTACAAAAGGCTAAAAGAGTAAACAAGCAGTCACGAGATTTGTCACACGGCCAAATAACACTGCCCGCGCACTCCAAATTTATCTTTTTCCATCAAACAATTATAAAAACTTGGTACGAGTCTCAAAAGGTGTAAAAACAGCAAAATTTATTATCCGGGCAATTTTTAAACACATGGAATTAGTGCATTGGTGGTAACTTAGAAAATGAGTTAGCATGTAGGTGTCAGGTGGGTTACCACTTAGGCCACATTTTCAAACATGTGTCATATGTGAAAAGGTTGTAACTGCATATCAAAAGTTTGAAATTAAAAAGTTTGAGACAAGTGTACAATCTAATAAGTGGGTCATAAGAACTTAGATAAAAAAGTTTTGAAAGCAAAATAATCTCTATCATTCAATTTAAAGTTGTCAAATGCTATGCATAATTATTTGTACCATATAAATCTAGAATACCATTAAATTTTAAGTTGTATTTGACTTCATTGAATTAGATGATGGAGATTATTTTAGTATTAATTTTTTATAAAATAAAATTTAAAATTATAGGCGTTAGATCACAGTAATTATATCATCGTTTTTCATGATACATATCTCAAAAAGTGACTTGAATATCAAGAGCATCGCGCTCAAATCGCATATCTAATACTAACTATTTTATTTTATTTTTATAATATTATACAACATAGACAACCTGAATATTTCTTATGTATCGTAGAGAGTATGTTAGTTGAGAAGCAACACTTGAGGAATAAATCACACAACCAAATGACTCACATTGAAGGACATATAAGGGTCACAACACAACCTCAACCCTCACAAAAGAGGGATGATAGCAACCATGGATAAAAATATCATCCGATATCGACACATATTAGTTTTGGACTTGGATGAGACAGTAAAATAGGTTTTTCTCGGTGCCCCTAAAAATCAGTAAAATTATCGTTTGTCTTGTCCCTATCATCCAAATTATCGATCAATTTAACATCTGTCCTAGGATTTTAAAGTTTTTCTCTGACCCCTTAAAAATAGTCAAATTATCGCCCGTATCGTCTAATTTATCGTTCGTATCATCCAAATTATCGATTAATTTATCGTTCGTCATAGTATTTTTTAGAATTTAAAATAAATAAATATAACAGGACGATACATTGAATGTATCGGACAATACGCAATAGGTATCGTCCTGGAAACTTGGGCAATAAATATCAAAAATCTAATTTTTTGATCGATAATAACAAGAGGGCTAACACTCAATCGGTCCTAATACTAGCTTAAAACTAATAAAACGAGCATATTTGTAGGGAGATAGGGGTGGCTTCACCTCCATCTATGGTGCCGTGATCGTCAACGTGGAAGGCCGAAGGTTATAACCTCATTTGATCAAAACCTCAAATTGCATTGATGAAACTATATTAACCTTCAAATCAAGTGCTTTAAAGAATTTGTTTCTAAACTAAAAATTGGAATCTATTAAATTTTTACATGAAAGAGAATCAACGGTCCAAAGGCTAGACAAAAAAACTCAATTCTTCTTCCCTGATTTGGGTGCCACATAACAAATTAAACGATCTCAACAGTAAGTGCCTCTAAATTGCTGCAACTATCCCACGAGTTGCCTAGCTCGGTTAGTGGTGCATAATTCAATAGTACACTTCCCTTGGCGCACGGCCTGTGCACCTAATACCAGCTCATCACAAAAATTTCACAACGAGATTATGGCGTTTCCAGTGTTTGGGACGAAGACGCAAGTCTTGATCCTCAACTTTTTTAGCTGGTTACCTGAGTTTGAGCCGAGTCGAGCCGAGCCGGATTCAAAAAAAGCCACAGCTGGAACCGACAGAGGGGCACAAACTTCTAAGCATATCAAATCACAGACAAACTGATAGCGTCATCTCCTGTCACCTACATGGACGAATCCAACCGCCCATTATTGACCACGTGTCACATGGGGAATGGTGAATGCCCAATCGCCGTCCCAAATCGCATCTATAAGGCAGAAGACGATGGAAGACAGCTTCATCTATCTCCCTCTGCCTTTGAGTAAAGAGAGCAAAACAGAAGAAGAGAGAGAAAATAAATAGAAACTAATCCATCTGCAACAAGAGATGTCACCGGAAACAGCAAAAATTATGCCAGAAACTGAAATTTCCGGACAAAAGTACATGGAAACGGAGTTGACTTTGGGGTTGCCGGGCAGATCGAGGAGTGGTTCAGATACAGAGATCGTAGGAAAAACCACAGCGAAACGTGGATTTTCTGAGACGGTTGATCTTAACCTCGGGAGCTCAGTGATCGACTCACGAGGCAGAGAACGGGGCGACCAGTTATCAGATGTCCCCGAAATTCTTGTCTCCGACGCTGGGAAACCTTCAGCAGCCAAGTAAGTACAGTGGATGAAACCAATTCACGAAAATGACCTTGTAGAATATATTATATGTTTTTTTACATTCATATCTTCTGGATCTGACTGGGTTGTCTTTAGCCTTTCTCATCGTATAATCGAAGCCGTCTGATTTGAAGGCAATGATGTAGAGATCCTTCATACTAAATATTGGGACGAAACGCGATCTCTATCACCTGATTCAATGGTTAATAGTGTTCAATCAGATGACAGAGATCGTTTGTCACGTAGATCTACTGCAGTAGAGATCCTTACATCATGACCTTCAAAGCAGACTGCTTCATTAGATGCAGTTTCAAGTAGCACAAACCACAAAATAACCAAGTCTTCTTTTTATACCATGTGCAACGATACAAATCTCGTCTACAAGTAGTTGGTCGAAATCAAGCTTCCTAAGTAATAACTTCTAACGAAGGAAAACATAAATTCTTACGAGGGTATTTTTGTCATTATGGCATGTTAATATATATATATATATATATATATATATATATATATATATATATATATATATATATATATATATATACTCGCTAATACGAGTTTTCTTCAATTATATGCTTAATACGGTACATATATATATGTATTTTTGTAGAGCACAAATTGTTGGATGGCCTCCGGTGAGATCGTTCAGGAAAAACGTGTTGAAGAGCTGTACGTACGTAAAGGTGGCTGTAGATGGAGCACCGTATCTACGAAAAGTAGATTTGGAAATGTACAGTAGCTACCAGCAACTCTTGAAAGCCTTGGAGGAGATGTTCACATGTTTCACCATTCGTACGTATTCCCGTACTTTCTACATTTTGTGCTTTTTTATGACGCTATAAAAATTACTAAACTTACGTATTTACTAGTTACGTGGTTGGTACTGTACTTCATAAGACGATGAATGACAAAATTATCCTTCTCTTTTGAGGTTTAAAGTTTTTGAGAGAGGGAGGTGCAAAGTGGGAATTAAAATTATTTCCAGGGTAATTTAGTCTTTTTGTTGTTGTTTTTTTCAGGTGTGAACGAGAGCAAACTCATCGATCCTTTGAACGGCACTGAATACGTTCCTACTTACGAAGATAGAGAAGGCGACTGGATGTTGGTTGGGGACGTACCGTGGAAGTGAGTTTCGGAAAATGACCTAAACACCCTTCTCAATTACTGTTATTACTTTATATAATACCAAATAACACGATGCAGGAAATAATAAATAAATATACACTGTCTACCTTCGTTTGTTTGGCAAGGAATATAAGCAAAAAATCATCTAATTTAAATTGGCCAAAGTTCTAATTTCTGACCTATTGTTTCGTTTACAGAATGTTTGTAGAATCATGCAAGCGTCTTCGATTGATGAGAAGCTCAGAGGCCGTTGGATTAGGTAATAACCTCTTGCTTTAAAAAAAATTCTTGCTCTCTCTTAGTTAGATATGTTTTAAATTCATAAAAAAAAAGATATGTTTTAACACCTTTTTTTTTCGATATAAGGGGTTGAATTATGTGGATCATAATATTAACTAGCTTATGCATAGCCTTTTAGCCACTAAATCTTTCCAAAAGCCGACTCTCACGGTATTCGGCGAACCCCGATACTTAAAAGGTCAGATTTTGACAGATTGATGAGGTAAAAAGCTATTCATAAGCTCCAAAATCTTTGAGACCCCATTAATTCCTGTCTCCTGACAAATTTATAATCTTCGTTTCCTATTTTATCGTTTACTTATTGAATTCCTTATCGTAAATGCAGCTCCCAAAACGCCACAGAAATGCATGAACACAAGGTGATAATGATATCTACGGGAGGTTTTGGAGACCAACTTTGATATGGATTGGACATTTAAAGTTTGTACAGAGATAACTTTTTTATATCTAATTTTTTTCCTTCGTACCGCTTTGTTTTCTTTGGAAGAGTTTTGACTACAACTTAAAGAGCGTAGAAAATAAGGAAGGCGTGGTTGTAAGTTATAATCGTCTCTGACACTTAGTTTTTCCGGTTGAATAATCTATAAATATACTCGAGAAAAATTCATTTGCAGTCTTCAAATAACTGCAATTGTGTAGATCATTATATTTAATCTCTCGTTGTTGCGCATGTCGCGTCTCAATGGGCCATAGTTGGGGTGGCTGATTTTAAATCTTAGATTAGGTATTTGGTCAGGACCAATTGGTTGACCCAAGTCGGGGTACGGGAATAAGTTAGCAATCTCACGATAAACGATCGATATATAACGCAAAATGAAAATTAAATAAAATTATACAGGAGAAAATATTTACAAAGTTCAATAGTGCCTATGTCCACAAGCAATAATCATGCACTATATATAGATGATATCACAAGGACACTCAAAAGTCTCACCAAATCTCTCCATGAACCTCTATATAAGTTTTCTAAAGCTTCAAATCCTTAATTTGTTCAAAAAAATTCTCCTTACTTAGAAACCCAAAACTGGGTTTCAAACTAAGTAAAACTCTCAATTATCTGGGTGGTCCAAAGTTGCTCGAGTAACAATCAAACTCGCTGGTTCGAGCAAGTTTAACCCGAGAAATAGACCCCTGAGTTACCCATCTAACTATAAGGGCAACCTTGAGGCTGAACTTAGAGCATATTTAATATATATATATATATATATATATATATATATATATAGAGAGAGAGAGAGAGAGAGAGAGAGAGAGAGAGAGATATTGGAACTACAACTTAGCACATGAGATTTATACCGCGGCATTTGGGTTAAAAGAAATGACTTGATATTTGTGGGACCTGTGTCACGTGGAACACCATCTTTGCCATCTAACTTTAAAAGCTACAATGTAGAGATTTTTATGCCAAAAATTAGCATAAAACACAATCTCTATCATTTGAGATAATACAGGCAACCTTTAAATTAGACTATAGGCTTTGACTTTGTTGGACAACATGATAGAAATTGGTTTCTTGTGCCAATCTAATCTTGGTGATCAAAGATCTTTACATGACTTTCAAATCAAACGGCTTAGATGGTCTTTCACATGGCTAAAGTCCCAAAAATTACCAAGTCTTTCTTTTAACCGATGTGCCACAATACATATTTCGTGTCCAAATTATAGCTCCCAATATATATATATATATATATATATATATATATATATATATATATATATATAATATTAAAATGTGATAATTTTAAAAAAATTCCTAAATTAATTGTAATTTTTTCAAAAAGTTATTATTTTTTTATAAACTTGCAATTAGTTTTACATTTTAATTGGTAACAATTAAGATGATTGAATAGAGATTTTTTCACAAAGTTTCCAATTTCGGTAATGGGTTCAATTGATGTTACAACTTACAACCGTCGGATACATAGGAATCTTTTCCTTTTAGAGTTAGTCTAAATGAGTGTCCACCATCATATGCATTAAAGCATTTCACATGAAAGATTGACTACATGATGTGTATGGACCTCCATGCATAAAAAGTTCGTGCATGTCATACAGTCAAACAGATGTGTGAACTGTCGCATCCACTCATGAACACTTTTTATTGACTAACTCTTCTTTTTTATATGGGTCTTGAGTTTATGAGAGCATGGTATTAAATATTGGCCGATACCGATAAGTATCAGTTTTTCGACAACCCCGTACACATCGGCACCTATAAATATTGGTATCGGCCGACAGGCCCGACACCTATATGTTTTTATAACCTTGATGGGACCTCACCCTTACATAGGAATCTTGACTTTATAACCTCTATACTTTTGAAAGATTGGTATAGAAGTGCTTGCAACCAATCGGACCTGACTGAAACCTGGTCAAATTAATCATTTGCTTTTTGCTTGGTTAATAAAGTTCTGTCAGTTGGACGATCTGGCTCGTTTCCGGTATTTGACATCACCTAAATATATGCTCTCGAAGAAATTAAAGTTTGACAGCTGTTATATGGTTACCAATCCTTCCAATCAAGATTTGGAATGAGTCAATGATCTTAATTCTTTAACACGTGGCACCATTTTTCATCCTATGAAATAAGGATTACTTTCAATGTCGGAAGCAAGCTATCAAAAATCGGCCAACTGATATGTATCAGCTTTTTGACAAATTAATACGCATCGGCCCTCCAACTCAGTATCAGTATCGGTATCAATCGTTACGAGTCCATATCAGCTGATACGTAATATTGAGTTTGACACTTTGGCTGGAAGGACATGATGTGATTCAAAGGGGTCAAACTCCGGTAAAATAAATGGTTCTATATAGCTCTTCAAAATTCGTTTGATCCGTCTTTTCTATAGCGCCTGCCTTTTTAGCATCTTATATAAAAAATAAAGGGGGTTCACCAGAGAGGAAATAAGAAATGCTCGAATTCCTCTTCCACCTGAACCAACGACATATCGGCCAGCTCAAATTTCCGAATGGAGTTTTTGTAGCATCTAATACAAACTCATATAAGAAATGGTGTGAAAAGTTGCGATGAATATGAGAAGTTAGTACAACGCCTCTCGTCGATCAAACAAACATTTTTTTATCAAAAGCTCGTAATTAAGAAGACCACTTAATGCGTAAGCTGACCATATAATGTGTCCTCTCTCTCTCCCTATGTTTCTTTCTTTGTGTGATTCTAATCTTTCATAAAAGAATTATTTTAGCATTTAAAATGGTTGCTGAAATTAACACTAATGACATTATTTAATTTCTCTTCTATAAAAATTATTTTCTAAAAGAGTTGGTCTATAATGGGTGTCTGCTGGTCATGTGCATTAAATTAGTCCATACATTTGATAGGGAGATGTGCAGGGATTTCTATATATTGAAAGTCTATGCATGTCATGCAATTACAAAGATGTGTGGACTGGCTTATCCACCCATGGTGAGTGGACACTCATTGTAGACTAACTCTTTCAAGAATTATCTCATGTATTTGCTCAAAATGTTATCCTTTAATACGGATATGCACCTTAGCATATGTTGTGCAGAAGCTCACAAACTAACCAACAATCAGTGGCGGACCCACGTGTAGGCGAGTGCGGGCGAGCGCCCACACTCAGACCCAAAAACACTAATTTTCACTCGCCCACGCCCAAACCCAAAAACACTAATTTTTTATTTCAATTATAAAACCTAACTCTCCAACACCTCACCCTCAACCCACCACGCCCAACTCTTTTCTCTGTCTTCTCTCACTCTGAAATCTTCGTCGCCCTCCCACTTTTCTCTCTCTAAAATCCTAAAACCCTCTCTCTCTCTCTAAACCAACGCTCTCCCCTCTCTAAACCCCTCTCTCTCTCTCTAAACCAACACTCTCCCCTCCCTCTGTTCTCTCCCGTCTTCGGGTATAAGCCTTCGTCTGATCGTCTCCTATCTTCTTCCACACATCACATCTGCAAGACTGCAACCCAACTTTATCTATATATTTTCAGTGCTTAGTTTGAACGAAGCCTTGAACAACAACACATTGAAGCCTCCACCCTCTTCACGGCAGGTTTGATTCTCCAAACCTAGGTTTTAGCATTCTTTAAACCTTCAATTTTTTATTTTTGTTTTTTGTTGTTATTGTTGTTGTAGATCATCTATTTATGTGTCTTCTCATCGTTTCATTTTATTTCACCTACGCTCAAAACCTTGCTCATGTAGTGAAGATCGAAACCCTATCATCCCTAATTTTTATAGTTTGTTGCGTCTAATTTATACCGTTGATTTCTCTGCATTCTCGTCGCTTCTTTTGATTTCTTTATTCATTCAAAACCCTAATAAAGTGGCGAAGATTTAAACTTATTACTTCCATATTTTGGGCACCGTTTGGAATATCGGCCTATATGTATCGGGTTAGGCCCATCCAATATGATATACGCTCTCATTCGACGTGGGGTCAAATATCCGGTCATATCGGCCGGTATAAAGTGACAAAATATCATAACTTCCCTTTGGGATTTTTTATTTTATTTTAACTATCTTTAATATTCTAAAAATAATAAAAATTATTTAAAAATAATATTAATAATAATAATAAAAGGTACTTTAATATCCACAGGTTTCGCGAATACGTATTCAATATATCAGCTTGAACCCGATATATATATATATATATATATATATATATATATATATATATATATATATATATATATATATATATATATATGCCGTTAAATCCCTGATTTTGGGCTCTTAAATTTGAAAATCTGTTGGAATATTATCGTTTTCTTTGAATTTGCAAATCCGTTGTGACCATAGTTACCAAGTCAGAAATTAGGAAAAAATTGGCAAGGAAAAAAACAAAAAAAGGGGGAAAAATCGGTAAAATCATGAAAAAGGGGAGAAAATAATGAAAAAATAAAAGAATTTGAGTGATCAGCCTTACCCGTTTACTAAACCCTTTAACCCGATCCTTATCATTGAATTTATCGGAAAAAAATATTTAATTCATCTTCCGCCCCGCTAAGATGAGAATCTTGGTTCCGCCACTGCCAACAATCTCATAATAAACAATCAAATAAGAGTGTAAAATAGAAGAAAATCAACTATAAATACACAAGAGACAATATTTAAGTAATTCAGCAATATGCCTATATCTACGGGTTGATGATGATACATGAATACAAGAACACTCAAACCTCACCAAAGTTCTCCTCAAAACTCTAAATAGTTTTATCAAAGTTTACAAATGATATCTCAACTCCATAATTTGGCTAAGAGCTTTCTCTTTATATAAAAGACACAAATCCTACTTTTAAGATTTTTTTGCATATACCCCTTGAGATATATTGATATTGCATCAAACCCCCTAAGTTATGGGTATTTATTCTGCAACCCTTACTTTTGTGTTTTTGCATCATATACTCCCTTGCCATTAACTAGCCGTGAGTTTATAGACGGAAGGACTATTTTGCCCTTAATAAAATCAATATTCTAAAAATACGACCATTTTAAATGGCCCTTCATTCATCTATATTTACAAGTCATGCCATTAAAATTTATCACCATTGTAAAAGGCCCTTTATTCACCTTTATTTACAAGTTATGTCATTATAGTTTATCACCATTCTAAAAGGAGTACCTTTAAATCCACCCACAAAATTTTTGAGTTCGCCCACGCTGAAACACATCGACTGCATTGAATCAGACGATAGAGATTGTTTATCATCCCCATCTTTCATGATATCGATCTTTAAATCATAGGTGTACCATCAAACGATTGATTTTTTATTTCATGTGGTACACATCCATAAAAGTTACCTTAAAATCAATTTTATGCGTGCATATGATGTAAAGGTCACTTTTCTGACATGTGTACCATGTGAATTAAATCACTGACCGATACTTACCTTGATGGGTCTTGAATCATATAACAAATTGGAGGGTCAGGTATTTTGAGTGGATAGATTGAAGGTTTTCTTTACAAGAATAATTGCATTGTTTGTCACAAATCCTCCATTGGTTGAGTATTCGTCCAAGCGTTGGCATGCTTTAATCGGGGAATCACCCATCTGATGAGTCTTGAATCTGATGGGTGAATGAAGGGCCTTTTAGAAGAGTACCTTTAAAGCCACCCACCGAATCTTTGTGTTCACACATGCTAAAACACACTGATTGAATTGAATCGAACGATGGAGATCATTTATCCTCCCAATATTTCACACGATAGATCGTGAGATTATTGGTGTGCCATCAAACGATCAATGTTTTATTTCACGTGGCACACATATCAGAAAAGTGACCTTAACATCACGTGCAGGCTTAAAATTAATTTTAAGGTCACTTTTATAGGTGTGTACCACATGAAATAAAAAATCAACCGTTTGATGATACACCCATGATCTAAAGATCGATATCACGAAAGATTGGGACGATAAACAATCTCCATTGTCTGATTCAATGCAGTCGATATGTTTCAGTGTGGGTGAACTCAAAAATTTTATGGGTGGATTTAAAGGTACTCCTTTTAGAATGGTGATCAACTATAATGGCATGACTTGCAAATAAAGGTGAATGAAGGGTCTTTTACAATGGTGGTAAACTTTAATGACATGATTTGTAAATATAGATGAATGAATGGCCTCTTAGAATGGTGATATTTTTAGAATATTGATTTCATTAAGGGCAAAATAATCCTTCTGTCCATAAACTCACGATTAGTTAATGGCAAGGGGTATATGAAGCATAAACACAAAAATAAGGGTTGCAAAATAAATACCCATAACTCAGGGGGTTTGATGCAATATCGTCATATCTCATGGGGGTACATGCTAAAAATCATATTTTTAATCTAAGAAAAACTATCCTTATATAGAGTTTGAATGTAACTGGACCATTACCAGTTAGAGTCAAACTACAATTCAACCTTTAAGTTAGAGCTAACCTCCAAGTTGGAATCCAACTACAATTCAAACTCTCCAAGTTAGAGCCAAACAACCTCCAAGTTAGAGTGCAATTACAATTCAAACTCTCCAAGTTAGAGTCAAACAAGAGTATATGCATATTTATTACACTTTTTTTATTCTTTTTTATCTTATATCTAAACACCCCACATCATGCAAACAACTTCAGGGTTGTATGGTAGAGCCGTGAAAAATTAAAATATATGATTTTATAGCACTAATTAAATGTTTGCTGGTATCACTTTATTTGTCGTATACCATATACGTTAGTATTGTTATCTGAATGTCTACACAATTATTTGTAATTGTCACCTCCAATGAAGGGAAGTTCATATGACAGCTTGTAAGATATCATATAACTAAAAAAGATATATGTTTCCATATAGTGTAAAATGTTCGCCTATGAGTGAGCAATAATATAATTGATGTAGCCGAGATGCATTGGCTGAGATAGAGGAATGGTATCACAGCAAATAATTTTATAACAAATAAATGTGTAAGAATAAGGCTGGAGGTGGCCCCAAAGATACAAATATCGTGTACAAGTAGTTGCACCCTTTTGCAAATTGCAATAGGGCATCTCTATTCACGCCAATCAGATTAGTGTGGGCGTTAACGCTGAAATTTATTGACTGCGTTGTATCAAATAATAGAGATCATTTTTCATCCCAATCTTTCACAAAGTGGGTTTTGAGATCATGAGCCTATTCTCATACAATCAAATTTTTATTTCACGTGACACAAATTTCAAAATAATGGTCATAAATTTACATTTAATCGTGATGGTTGCCCTATGATTTTAGGGTGACTTTTTTGGGATAGATGCTACATAGTATCAAAAATTGATTGTGTGATTGAACGATCATTATATCAAGAGCCTATGTATGAAAGATTAGGGTAGAAAATGTTAATTGTGTGATTTCAAGCGTTCATTAGATTTTAGAGTAGTAGAGTTATACCCTTTGCAATGGACCATTGCTTAGGAAATAATTGTAGGGCACCCTTAAGATAAAAAGTGTACTAAGGATACTTTTGCCTTCTCGTGAAGCTTTTAGCACTGCGGTATACAAATGTGCTATAAGTTCGTGTTAGCGTCTCTTCAATCTAAAAGCGAGCCATTTTGCCAGTAAACGTCAAACAGCAAAAGTTCTACATATATGATGCGCTGCCTGTGGGTCCCATGTCCGAGTCGAGCCCATTCAAGTTGATCTTCCCGAGGCAGATTTGTCTCCAATGACCTCACCGCTCATTGTACCCAATGGCAATGAGCCGAGTGTGCTCAGCCGTGCAGGCTGTGGACCTTAAGCTACGCAACGAAAATCTGTGCGCTTTTCAAGGCCTGTCTCGCTGCATGGTTAATACGACGGGCAACTCCTTGTCATCTAGGGAGCCAAAGCACATAAAATTTGTACCGTGGTTAATTAAAAAGAAATTTTTTGCTACAACGTGGAATACGATGGAATCCGTCTGATTTAAATACTATGATATAAAAGAGGGAAATTTACAGGATTGATCCTATCATATATACCTTTTTAGTCAAAGACCTTATATTTTCACTTTTACTCAAATCGACAACCTTTAAGCCAAGTCAGATCAAGCTTGCAGGAAAGTCTTAAATATCCCTTTTTATATTTTTATCATTCTACATAGTTTAAAATTTTAAAAATTATATTTTTTTATATTTACGCGATGTGAAGTAACATTTATGACATCTGATTTAAAGGCCACAATTTAAGGATCGATGGTGTCAAAGATTGGCACGAAAAACAGACGTAATCACCTTTATAACCCCAAATTGAAAAAAAAAAAATAAATAATAAATAAATTTCCTAGGACAGTTGTTATTGATTGTATAGGCAGTTGTTTTCGATTGCCTATACAGTCAATAGCGACAGTTTAGAACAGTCATTATTTATTAATTTTTTTTTTTTAAGAGGCGATATCGTCATTTTTTTGTGTTTATCTTTGATACCATTAATTTTATAATGTGGCCTTCAAATCAGACCACATAAATCTCGTTTCACATCGCATAAATATAAAAAAGTGCAAATATTTAAAATTTTAAACTATGTAAAACAAAAAAATGTGTAAGAAGGGATATTTCTGACTTTTTGTGCTAGTTGGAATTGGCTTGGCTTGGAATTGGTTGGTTTGGGTAAAGATGAAAATATAAGATCTCTAACGAAAAAGGTGTATCTGACATGATCGATCCCATAAATATCCCTATAAAGATTCCTTTAGCTAATTATTTTACACAAAACGCGATATCTATCTTCTGATTTACAACTGTCAAAGGCGATCGTCTGAGTCAATTGTTCACTCTAACATATCAAATAATAGAGATAATGGCTCTTGGCATTTAAAAATCAGAATGATGTTCAGATGATCTTACACCACTAAATCAGACTTTTGATCATGTATCATGAGAATGGTTTATTATTATGTCACATGACAGACATCTATGATGAATCTAAATCGTCCAAGGCGCAATCCATCATTAGAACATGCCTCTCCCAAAGAATCATTAATGTAAGTGAATGTGAATCATACAATTGGTAAACTTTAATTATTGGGCATTAAAACTTAAGAACAATGGCCTATATTAGAGTGCATAGATCGGATGGTTTATATTTTACAAAAAGTGTGATTTGTGGGACGACTCTATTGTCACCCTTCCAAACTCGACCAATCGGCCGGGTAGGTTGAGAAAATTGATCAAAATTTGAAAAATTAGAAGACCGGAAAAAATTTCCCAAACAGACCCAAACCGAAATCAAATTGGTTCATTTTGGTTTCGGTTTGGGAGTTGAGATAAGCGAAACCGAAATGTTTTGGTTCGAGTTTGGTATTTCATAAACCGACCCAAAAAAATGAAATTTCGGTTTCGATTCGGTTAACCGAATCTGCACCCCTACTCTGACAATATGGATTCTCGACAACTTAAACCACTAAGGGTGTAAGATCATTTAAACACCATTTCCAATTTTCAAAAATTTTAACACCATTTCCATAAGGGTGTACAGTTTAGGCGAGCGGGGGTCCTTATAATATGTATGACATTTTTTTTCGTAGGTAAGTTGGTTCAACCTTGCGATCTTGAGATTGCTATATTGTCAACTTTTCAGCCTACACCATGCACCATCTAAAGTTAACATTTAATCACGAGAATCCATTATACCACTAATTTTAGATGGATTATTAGCTCTTTGATTCATGGTTTGAAATCTCGTCCGAGATGAGACGTCTCCGGACATCTCTCGCGTCTCAGGGGCCAGTGAGTCGAGATTGAAGTATGCTTCACCCCAAGATGCAATGTAAAAAATATTTATTTTATACTTTAATTTATATAGGATGTTAGGTTAGTGCTCCATTAAAAGTGTAGTATACATGACACTATCTTGTTTATGTGATGATTTCGTGAACGGCTATCACAATATATAAAAATTTGTGCACTCTAAATATCCACTATTATTCTTAACTTTTAATGCTAATATTGAAGATCATGATCCGACGGTATGCAAATGACTTATAGTTATTGATTCTTTAACTAAGATATATTTCAATCATGCATAGTCATTGGACTGTTTAGATTCACTATAAATATTTGCAATGTGACATAGCATTGAAATATTTTTTAATGATGTAAGATCAAAAGCTTATTTTAATAGTGCAAAATTATTAACTGCTATTTTTATTTCTTGCCGTATCTCTGAGAATGAGATGTCTCAGTCTCAGGGTTATCCAAGACAACTCCAAAATTGAAGATTTCAAACCATGGTTTGATGGAGATCATTTTTTTACTTCTTTTTTTATATCTTATATCTTGAGATTGCGAGTTTCAAATCGCATAAAACATGATCGTGCTACATGGCATGCAATCCCAAAAAAATAAAAAACAAAGAAGACCCAAGTACAAATAGGGTGGACGAGTACCGAATGCCAATTCAATTCTTAGCCCATAAGGGTACCAGGCATGTGTGGCATCTTGGGTACTCCAGTCAATCTCCCTTCCATCTCAGTTGAATACACAAAAATGATTGAGGGCCGAATTAGTGAAAGGTAAAAGGTTTTTTTACCATACAATATAATATTTGTTTTTATATTTACTTGAGAGTGTCCGGAAATTAATTTTTGTCAGAGAGAGTTTAGACTCATACTTTTTAAATATTTACCTAGGAGGATCAATTTTCTTCAAAATCGTGCTTTGAATGGTGAATGAATTAATGCATGTACATTATTTGTTACATGAATTAGAGACTGACCGGTCTGTCCTATGATACCGATCAGGGTCCAAACGGACCGGTTGATGTCACAGGAGGGACTGACCAGCCTCCAATTTAAGGAACATATTTTAGGCGCATGCGTTAATTCATTAACTTAAAATCGAAGGGCATTTTCTCGTGCAAGATATGGTTCTGACTTCGGAGGAAATTGACCTTGTTAAGTAAATATTATAAGAAAATATGAGACGGTCTAGACACTGTCAAGTAAATATAATGGTTTTAATCCTCTAAGGTAAATATTGAAAAGTTTTATGCAAATTTGAAGGGCCGGCCCTTAAATTTTATGGGCCCAAGACGACTTTCTAAAATTTCATATTAATCCAAAAAAGAAAATTGTCATAATTTTTTTTTAACAAATAAAATAATACTCATTTTTTCTTTTGAAATAGAAGTTGGACGTAGCTTCCAGTGAAATTTCGATGATATATTAATCTAATAAATAAAATTCTCACAATTTTTTTTTAACAAATAAAATAATACTCATTTTTTCTTTCGAAATAAAAGTTGCACGTAACTTTTAGTGAAATTTCGATGATTTCTCTAAAATCACCAAATTTAATTAATTTCGGTGAAATTAATGAAATTTTATCAAATTTAATAAATTTTCTTTTAAATTTAGTCGGTTTTGCAAAATAAATAAATTTTTATAAATATTAAATATAATTTATATGTAATATATTTTGTACTCCTTGAATTTTTCCTCAAACTTTATGAAATTTTCCCGAAATACCGATATATTACCGAAATTGAAATTTGTCACTATGATTGCTTCTAGATTACGAAAATCTGCATATTTCATTCTACTGTTTATAATTTAAAATGTAACTAATAGGTTAACGAAAATATATCTTAAAGGAAAATAAAATACAAAAAGGGGAAAGCTAAATAATAAAACGTATCCCACGATTGAGTAACTCAACTATTAACATTGTGATATTTTTAGCACTTTAACTACTATTGAATTTTCCTGTCATTTTTAACACTTTAAAAGTCTCAAAAGGTTCCATAAATAAGTTCATTGGATAGCTCTAGTCAAGTAGATCCAAATTAATAGGTCATTTGTAAACATTTAAGCTGTAACAAATATGAAATTGTTGTTTTAATTAGGTCATTTAATAAGGAAAATTTTGTACATATATAAATGATTCGGTCAAACAAATTCGGACTGATCAACATGGGACTAGATAATCCTCTAGACCAATATATAAAACCGGTATGGTCCAGTGAGACAAATGACCCGACCCACGACCAACACCGACCCAACAAAGATCCGATCCGACCCATTAAAAAAAACCAAAAATATGAGGTTTGGGAATAATGACATAACCTATCGAGTAAAATTAAAACAACACAAGTAGCTCCACCAACGAACTCATTGACTTGATTTCACTACAAAATATAAGACTATTAGCGGCAACCAAAACTGTCGTCATTAAGAAAAAATCTACCGCTAATACCCTTGTTGCTAATAGTCTTAATAGACTTTAATCGTTGTTTTGTTAATAGCGGCAATTTTTGGCCGCCGCTAATAGTCTTATTTTTGTAGTGTTTGTTATTTTTAGTACATTAAAAAATATATTAACTAATAGCTCATAACGATTTAGAAGAATAGGGCCCCCCAAAAATTCGGGGGCTCAAGGCAGCCCCCTAATTGGCCTTGCCCTAGGGCCAGTCTTGCCAATATAATAGTTAAGCCGAAGGAAAAAACATACTTTCACTGCTTTACATGCTCACAAATAAATGGGCATTACCCAGACTTGATCCATTGATAACAAGATGGACCCATCACCGTCAGGGACCTAATCCTAAATAGGGTTGTGCAATTTTTGGACCAAACCGACCAAATCGGACCAAACCTCCATGTTTGGTCCGATTAGGATGGGTATCGGTTTGGGTTTGATTTGGAAAAAAGAAAAGCCGAAAAGTTTGGTTTGATTTCGGTTCCAAGCCTCCCTATGCCGAAGCCGACTGAGCCGGTTCGAATGAATTTTGTAAGTATATATATATATATATATATATATATATATATATATATATATATATATATATATATAGGTGGGGGTTTTGATAAATTTTAAAGGGCATTTAACTAAAATGCATATTTTTATATAAAACTCTACCCTTGTCTTTAGTCTATTCCTAAATCCTAAGGCGGTAAAGTAGAACTTACACTATAAAAATAAAGTGTTTCTGTGACACTGTTAAGGCAATTTTTAGTAGCGGCAAGAATAATAGCGATAGTTTTTTATAGCGACAAGACTAATAGCGGCAGTTTACTGCCGCTAATTAATAGTCTTATTTTTTGTAGTGTTATAAGAAAACCGATTGAGAAGTTGAGAAAACTTTGATGTGCAAGTAGAACTTTTAGAAAAATCGAAATAGACCGAATCAAACTGAACTGAATCTAATCGGATTGGTTTGATTTAAGAGTTGGACGGTTTAGTTTGATTTGAAAATCTAGAAACCAATTAAGACCGATTTGATTTGTGAGTTTGGTCAAAAACCGACCAAACCGAACCAAATACACCCCTAATCCTAATTCCTAAGTAACTCTTTTGTTTCCTACCGGGTATGTTAGGACAGGGCCACAAAATCACGAGCATGGGTAGAAAAATGCAATCAACGGTCAAGGTCGTTTTATTTTGGATTAACATGTCAAGTACCTACCCCGTAACTTTTACAAGTTGTTGCCTGGGGGTACTAATGGGTTTGGTTGGGTCGGGCTGGGGATTGACCCAATATCTAAACCTCAACTTGAAACTAACTCAACGTGTTTACTGAAAACCTCTACTCCGACCCAACCAAACTAGTTAGCAGAAACACAGCCAGGTCAGGTCAGGTTTTTGGCAAACTAGGTTAAAATATTAAGAGAATCAAGTCAAGTGTGGTTGGATCAAGTTGGGTTAAGAAACCTTTTCCCCGAATTCGACCCGTTTAATAAACGGCTCAAAATTTCCCATTCAGTTATAATCTAACCAAACCTCTCCCATGGCAGGTTGGCACACTAGACCCGTCGGGTTGACCGAACCCATTTGTTCCATTGTTCCCTAAAGGGGTACCGTGGTTGTTAGTATGGACCACTCTTTGTGCTATGTATTTTAAGGGTACCTTCATTTGCACTAAGCAAAACTCTAAAGGCACCCATTTTTCAGGTATGAAGAAAAAATTATGATACATTTGTTGTAGTGAAATTTTTTTTCACCCCCAACTAATTTGAGTTGTGCAGTTGTTTTTTTCTTTTCTTTCTCTTTCGCTCTCGTGAGTGGTATAACCCATTTAAGACTCCAATTTTATTTTAGTCACCAACACATTCACTAATCAGCACAAAACCTCACCTCTGCCCAACAGCCTTATTGCCGTTGGTGCCTCTCCGCCTCTATCATTTTTACCCCTCCAACCTTTTCAGAATTGTAGAATGCGCAAGAAAGCTTTCGAAAAAATGACTATGTTCTTTACTTTTTTATTCTCTCTCTCTCTCTCTCTCTCTCTCTCTCTCTCTCTCTCTCTCTTTAACTTCTATCACGATTTCTCGTTTGCTCTTTCTCGGACCACTCAATTACCACGACCGTCATCGTCGCCCTCACTTGTTCACCCCTGTGACCATATCATCATCGACCACTATCACTGCCACTATTAGAATTGTTGTTGTCGTCAGTGTTGATATGTTGTAGCTATCATCCAAGAAGGGGCGCCATCATCGAAGATAATGTCGTTGTCCTCATTGTGACTCAAGGAAGAAGAACAAAATGAGAATACTCTTAATGTAATTTCTTTAATAAGTGGTGCAAATAGAAGCTGTGTATGGATCAAAATTTCGAAATTCTATATCGTATCGTTCAGACCTAAAACCGAAATGTATAGGACGATACGTATCAGTTTCGGATGATACATTTCGGTATTTTTTCACAAAAAAAAAAAAATTTCGAATTATCGTCCAATACGGACGATACATTGGACACTATGGATGATAATTTGGCTGTTTTTTAAGGGGCCCGATAAAAACCCAATTTATCGTACAGTTCAAGTCTAAAATCGATACATATCGGTATCGGACGATATTTTGATCCATGGCTATACGCTTTTAGAGTTTTGACTGGTTTAAATAGAGTTACACTTTATGGCCATGTTTGACAAAACTCATGGAAATTTCTTTTTTATTTTATTTTACATGAGTTTGTAAATAAGAGAACTCATGGGAAGTTTTATTTTTAAAATTTTAACATGATTTGGCATTTATGTTTTTCAGCTGCTTGGCAACAATGCAAAATTATTTTCCTAAGGTACAATTATTCACACCATGTGAACTTGTAACCTCACCCAATCTCCCTGGGCCAAAATGCATTTTTTTTTTTTGAAAGGTCAAAATGCATTAATCGTTTTGAATTAGAAGATGGAAATTATTTTTTGTCCCTAATTTTTTATTTCGCTCGGTACACATCATAAACAGTAACTCTTAACTCGAGACACATACATCAAGCTCAAATACAAATCACGGGTCTTTTTTTGTTTTGAATGAGTGCAACATAAAATAAAAAAATCGTATGATAATAAATGCATGATCTCAAAATGCATCATGAGGAAGATTGAGATAAAAAAATATTCTCTGATGTTTGATTCAAAGTGGTCAATGCATGTTGGCCAGAGGAGATGGGGAGAGGTTGCGATTTTACGATGTGTGAATAATGGTGAGGTTACATCTAAGTTGTCTCATAGAAAAGGCCATGATCTAAAGACTACAATGGCAAAGAGTGGTGCAAAATTCAATCTCTGACATATGTTTCAATACAATCAACTCGTGATTTGGATAATGGCTTTGGAGTGCATTGAGTCATATGATGAACATCATGTTTGGTGCCAATTGTTTTCACTTATGATCTTAGATCATGGCCTCCAAATCAATTGGCTTAGATGGTTGGGTTATACTTAAGTCATCTGATTTGAAGGTTATGATGTAAAGATCTATTATGCAAAAGAGTGACATAAAACTCATTCTCTATCGTATGATTCGACACAATCAAACGTTAAAGTAATTAATGGATTTTGAGTGAATTAAATAATATGTTGGAAATAATGTTTGGTACCAATCTTTTTCACCTAAGATCTTTAGATCATGAGCTTAAAATCAAATAAATTAGATAGAGTTTTAACATGGCACAAGCTTCAATTACCAATTGACGTAACATGTTACACCATGCTCACTGTCACTTTTGGGGATGTGTACCACGTGGAATCAATGCATGGGCATCTGATAGATAAGCCATGTTCTCAAGTTTATTGCCATGAAGAAGGGATGAAAAACGATCCCCGTCATTTAATTCAAGACAATCAAGGCTTCTAATGGTGAAAATCTCAAGCACCATAAGTCAAATTTTCAATTTGTGCAAGTTGGAAGGAGGGCATTTGTTTTTTCCGACAACGACGGCTAAAATATTTTTCATGAGATCTTTCCTTGGAAAATTTATCTTGACTATTTCCACATTTTTTCCCAAGCAAGTGGGACCCACCATGTTTCCAAATGGCGAAAAACATCCAAAATCCGTAAAACAAAGCTTTTTTAAGCCGTATACATGAGAGCTACTAACTTCAAACGAGAGATGTACCTTAGTACATGGTTGAAAAGAAAGACTGTTATTTTTGGAATTTGTGCCCTTGAAACACCATCTAAGTTGTCTGATGTGAAGACCATGATGGAAGGAAATATCTTTGAGGCCAAAGATTGGCTCGGAACACAATCTCTATCATCTGATTGAATATATCAAAGATAATCAGTTGATTTAATGGTTGACTCTTACAAATTGGACAATATTTATCATGTTTCATTCCAATTTTTAGCGTCAAAGACCTTAACGTTATGGTCTTCAAATCAGACGGTTTAAATGGTATTCAACGAGGCACAAATCCAAAAAGTAATGGTGTTTCTTGCTAATCATATGCCATAGTGTAAATCTCTCTTGTACGAGCTGTAGCTCCCTTTTTTATACTACTTTGGAAAAAGAGAGGGAAGCAGGTTTCTAGCATCTGTAAAATCCTACTTTGAAAAAGGTAAATGGGAAGCAGATTTCTAACATGAGTACCTTTATTTCCACTCACGGATTCTTTCGACTCACCCACATAAGTGGGTGCACATTTTAAACAATTAAAATCTTTCTATCCACCCACATATTCAAAATACTTTTCAAATGGTTCAGTGCACCCACAATTCTCTTTTGCCATACACTCACATCGTCTTCCCCAAGCTTCTTCCTGCGCTGCGCCATTTTTGAACTCCTTTCATCTGAGGCCCTTTGAATCGACCCTTCAAATCATTGTGGGTGTCTTTCGCCATCTTCTTCTCGCACTGCACAAGGTGAGGAAGGGTTTGTGGGGAATTTTTGAACTCAGTTCCTCCGAAGTCATCGGATTCATTGAGATCCCTCAGGCAGTGTAAGAACGTGTGGAAGGACGAAGACTGGGATTTGAATAGCGGCGAAGAAACACTCTCAGTTCATATTATTAGGATTTGTGGAGCAACGGTTCGAGGTATTTTTAATTTATTTTATATAATATGCACGTCATTAAAGTTCTTTATAGGGTTCGTTGATTGTTCAACATATTTATTTTTTTAATATTTTAAGTACATTTAAATCTACCAATCAAATCTTTGAGTTCAACGAAATCTATGTGGGTGAACTCAAATAATTGTTTGGTGGATTTAAAGGTACTCACTATTTGTTGTGGTTCCAAACCAATCATCGATGATGTATGTACAAATTGACAGCCGGAGTGAAAAATGAATGATTTTCGTAAATGGCCTACGACTTCTTATAGAAGAAGGTGTATAAAAGCCCGAATCGAAGGAGCATCTGAAGAGAGGACTTTAAATTCTGAAATTGCTGAAGTTGCTGTTAAAGTTGTAGCGACAATTATATCTGAAACACAGAGTGAAGGGACAATAGTAGAAGAGAGAGTAGAGGAGGGGAGTGTGGTAAAAGGGATGGGGGAAGAGATTATTCTAGAGGGCAGTGTAGATGATAAGGCAGTAGAGGGGAGGGTGGAAGAAACTATTAGAGATGGGAGGGTGAAAAAAATTATTAGAGAGGGGAGAGTGGAATCTGTAGCAGTAGAGAGGATGATGGAAGAAATTACTGGAAAGGAGAGAGTAGATGATGTGGCAGTAGAGGGTGAAGGTGAGAGAGTGGAACTGGGTGAAGGTGAGGGAGCTCAGAGGGTGGAGGAGAGAGTGGGTGAAGGTGAGGGAGCTCAGAGGGTGGAGGAGAGAATGGAAGTGGGTGAAGGGGAGGGAGCTCCAAGGATGGAGGAGTGATCGGCACTGTAATATGACCATATTTCGTACCCTAATACTAACATTTGATTATCCGATGAAGGCATTCTGATGGCTGCTATATAGTTTTAGTGGTTTCAGGTGTTCGTGACCGTTGGATCTTGCAAAGGCATAAAAGAGGATAATTAAGAATAATATGGGAGCATTGGACCAAAGGGCCAATAGAAACACCAAAATCTATGAAAAGAGTTGATTGGTCCAGCCACAAGCAAGAGAATGGATATGCCACATGTCAGGCTCAATCGATTAAAATTTAGAAATCAATCGATTGAGTTGGATGACAACTGTTTCCCTCATAAATTTAAATTTGAACTCAATCGATTGAGATTTATATTTCAATCGATTGAGATTTAAATTCAAATAAGTCCACCACAATTCAAAATTTGAATTCAATCGATTGAATCTTAGAATTCAATCGATTGACCTATACATGAAAACTCTTCCACCCGAGCTCTATATAAACAGAGCAATGTTTAGGTTTTAGGAATGCTTCTTTGAGTGGCCTTCTTGGCCAACTTTCTTAGTTTTTTTCTTAGATTTTTCTTTATTATTTTTAATGCTTAGTTTTAATTTATGATAATTAGTTTGTACCTAAGAACCAAAACATTGTAAAGAGATATTTGTGGTAAATAAAAAGTGCATGTTGAAGAGAATGGCTTCGAGTTTACAACGAGATTGCACACCAAGGATGAACGGCTAAATCATTTGTTCAAGGAGGATGCGATCCTCAGATAAGTAGCATTTTTATGATTAACTCCACAACCTCTTAATTCCATCATAGAATCATTTTACTTTAAAAGTGTGTTTAATTGGATATCTTTTGAATGCATTATTATGGCCATTGATCGCGATTATCAACGACCATAATCTCTAGATCTGTACCTGCAGGCCGATCTAGGCTGCAGAGTGATTATTTTCTCATTGTTGTGATTTAAGAATTTTCATATACGCTATATTTTTTATATGATTCATACCGCAATGATAGGCTGAGTCATAATTTTTAGATAGGGTATGTCGGATCAATAATCATGTTTTCTTACGATTCATTTTTCTTTTAGATAAATGATGGTGTGATTGATGTGTTAGAAAATTATGGGTTTAATGGTAGAAAGGTTATAAATTTAGGATAGTTGATCATTCCTCAAGTTGTCCTTTTATTTATCAGAATTTGTTCTTGCATAGATTACTTTTCCCTTGTTGCATCTAGAATAGTATGGTAATTGTTTGGCAAATTAAATTCTCTCCCTTGGTGCTTTTTTGGGTGTCTTTTTTTCTTTAAGAATTAATTAAATTTCACGTTTCTCTGTGGGTACGACACCCTTAATTTTATCGTGCTACAACCGAACTTGTGCACTTGTAAGGGTACATTTTAAAATCGATCAAAGAGAGAGTGAGTGAAGGTGAGGGAGTACAGAGGGTGGAGGAGAGAGTGAAAGTGGGTGAAGGTGAGGGAGCTCAAAGGGTGGAGGAGAGAGTGGGTGAAGGTGAGGGAGTTGAGAGGGTGGAGGAGTTAGTTGAAGGCGAAGAAGGAACTCAAGTTTCGAAAAAGAAGAGAAAAATTAAAGAGGTTGACATTGAGCAAGCCCAAACTAGAGTTAAGGATAATGTGACACCATTTCCCGGAGGCCCTACGGATACTTCGCTTCTACGATGGTATAAAAACCATATTACCCATGATCTATGAGTTAAGAAAGTAAGTAAAAAACAATATTTAATTAATATAATATATTTATTTTTCATTTAAAATATGTATACATAAACACAAATTTTTTACTAAGTTTATTGTTGGTTGATGTAGGATCGAGGAACACTTCGTTATATCCAACATACAGCCAAACTCGATGTTTGGTCCATTATTGAGATGTCCTATAAATTTAAAAGTAGGATCAAGAAGGCAGGGTTTTGGTTGTTGTCTAAGGTTGCATTCAGTACCATCAATCGTGTCTTAGTGTCTGCCTTGGTTGAGAGATGACACCCTGAGATAAATATATTTCGCTTCGTTATCAATGAGATGACTATCACTCTTGATGACATGAAGCATCTCATTGGCTTATCTGTAGTTGGCAAGGCAATTGTTGCAAACTCTTACACTACAGCTGAATTGGTAGCAATGTGTGTTCAAACATTTGGTATTAGTGCTGACGATGTGATGAAAGAATTAAATCACAAAGGATGCAAGGGAAAAGTTTTTCGCTTGGAATGATTGTGTCTTCGTTTGAGTCGGATACCTGATGATGCATCTGATGATCAGATTGACTGTGTTGCTAGGGGATATATTTTTTATCTGCTAGGATGCACAATCCTTGTCAAAAAATCAGGTAATATGGTACCGACTCAATACGTAAAGGTGTTGGTCGATCTAAAGACCATTGGGGACTATGCGTGGGGAGCAGCTGCACTCGCTTATTTTTATAGGCAACTCGACATCACATAAAGAAAGAATGTTGCACAAATTTATGGGTTACTTACGTTGGTTGAGGTATACTAAATAAATTCGCATAGTAATGTCTTACTAAATTGCATTTCTAATATTTAATAAATAGTTGGTGTATGTGTTGCTGTTAATCTATATGTTTTATACTTTCAGACGTAGAGCTACAAACATCTAGCTCTTGAACGTCCAACACTTATACAATAGTCTTTTGATAAGCTGTCTTTGGCCTTTAGATAGCAGTAACCTTTAAGTTAATCCGCGCATCCCGAATTAAAGTTGGTTCTTTTACGTAAAGTATTGGATGACTTATGAATGGATCATATATTATCATAATTAGTTATTTTACGTGAACCTATATAATTGTAATAACTCTCTTTCTCTCTCGTACAGGTTATTTGGGATCCATATTATAAGATTAGGTCAGAATTTTCATTTACTTCTATGGTATTTTACACCGAATGTATGTTCTATTTCGACATCGTTGAGCCGTATTACCCATAGCGGGTGTTGAGACAGTTGGGACACGTGCAATCAATCCCCCCGACACCCATAACACCTGTAAAAGGGAGCATTAGAGGGAGAACTGTGAAGACATATACTGTATTCTATCGAGCTCCTCCGGAGAACTTTAAATGTCATGGCAGTCACCAATTATCTGTAAAGAATCGTGGTGATCTAACATTTAGTGGGGCCACTATGGAGGGTTATATAGAGTGGTACAAGAAGTCCTCTCATTTGTATCTCGTGGAACCCAACCACCGCAGGAGCTTGAGGCCATCCCAAAGTAGAGATGATGTCCAAAGTAGAGACAATGTCGATGATGTCTCGGAGGGATAGGTACTTATTTGTGTTATTATAATGTCTCTCATTTAAAACTGCTACCATATACGAAAATTTATATAATGTCTAATACTCATTTTGAATGCAGCGACATCACAGAGATAGGGTGTTGATGCTATTAGAGGATTCGATAGCTGTTGGGTACCTAATCAAGGTCATGAAGAGGGTACACAATGAGCTCCGATTCGACTATTTGTCCTCCTCAGAGACTGCTACTCCAAGTCTGAGAGTCACACGCCGAAATCCTTCACGGAAAAGAAGTCTACCGAAGTGAAACTTGGAGTGAAAGGTTGTTGTGTTATGGGATGTAGAGTCTTTTTTGTATATGTATATATAGATTTTGAAAGTTTGAGTGTTAGGACTTCAAGATATCAAATTTTTATCTATTGTTTGAAGATATCATTTTTTATGTAAATGAAGACATTGTTTAGATTATATGTATATCCATGATTGCTTGATCCCCAAAAATTAAATGTCCATCACTTTTTAATTTTAGTTAGTATCTGTTGAAATGAAATTGGTGCCCATTAAAGATTTATATAGACACTGCTGGATGATGAAAAATTCTCATGTGTGTATAAATAGACCCTTATTAAATGGGTGCCCACCACTTTGTAGCTCGAGTTCCTTCTCCAGCTCTTTCACTCACTCATACAGTGTACTGATGGGTGATTGAAGGAGCTGGACGTCCTTCTATGATTTTAAGTCCATGATTTAAAGATCCTTGTGCAAAAAAATAGCACAATTCAGGTTCATAACCAAATTAACCAACTGAGTATGTGATTGATAAAAGAAATTGTTTATAACAAAAAAAGTGTTATTAATGTGAGGACCAAACAAATTTTGCTATGGTCCTGAGGGTTTGATTGGATTCTACTAAAAAAAAAAAACACAATTCAAAGATCCTTGTGTAAAAAAAATGGCATCCACATGATTGAACAAAGAATGACATCCACAGGATTAAATAAAAAAAAAAAAAAATCAAATAAACCCTTAACAATGTGGGCAGTGATTGAATATAATCACAAAAAAAAAAAAAAATTGCTTTGCTATTCGCCTGACGGTGGGCACCCACTATCAGGTTGTACAGCCTAACAGCAGGCCCACACCGTCAAGGGATAAGAGTTTGAATCCCAGTGAGGAGCCTTATTGGGATTCAAACTCTAATGCCTTGATGGTGTGGGCCTATTATCAGTGTGTACAAATTGACAGTAGGTGCCCATCGTTAGGATAAAATTTTCAGCCTAACGGTGGGCACCCACTGTCATCCATGCTATAATGATAGTGGGTGCCCGTCGCCACATTGCTATTTTTTTTTAAATAAAAAATTCTGACGATGGGAACCCACTGTCAGTATATACAATTTGACGGAGGGGGCTTGCTATTAGCGTGTGCAACTTGACAGTGGGTATCCATTGTTAGACAAATTTTTTTTTTGAAAAAAATAACAATGTCAGGTTCAAAATTTTTGCCTGACGGTGGGCATCCACTGTCAAGTTGTACACCCTGACAGCAGGCGCTCGCCGTCAAGACATCAGAGTTTGAACTGACGGTGGGTACCCACTATCATTAATGCTATAATGACAGTGGATGCCCATCGCCAGACCAAATTTTTTTTAGGCTTTTTATTCTTTGACAGTGGGTACCCACCGTCATACCCACAACAAGCAAATTTTATTTTTCTTGGTTATATTCAATCACTACGCACATTATTAATGGTTTATTTGGTTAAATCCTTAACAATGTGAATGTCATTCACATAATATTTGATTAAATCTTTTTTATTTTGGTTCAATCCTATTGATGCCATTCATTTTGATTCAATTAAATTATATCAACTGTTGGACTGTACTATTTTTTGCTTAAGGTTCTTTTAATTGTGCTATTTTTTTTGTGGAATCCAATCAAACCCTCAGGACCACTACACAAACAATCACTAACACTTTCTATGTATGAGTTCTATACTTTTTGAGATTGTGTGAAATAAAAATTACTACTGTCTCACCTTATTTCCACCCACATATTCTTTCCATCCACCTACTTATGAGGGTGGATGGAAAGATTTGGTGGGTAGAAATAAAGGTACTCTATAAAAAAACCTCTATGCAATCTTTAAAATATGGACTTAAAATCAAACAAGGTAGATACATATTGAAGGGACAAGTCTCTCATTGTCAAATCTTTCTTTCAAACTATGTGCCAAGGCCAACTTCTCATGTGCAAGTAATGGCTCCCCCTACCTTATCTACCCTTAAATCACCTTAAAGTGCTTATTAGGGAAATTGAGCCAACATGGAGCAACATGGTTATAGAATTTAGGGGATAAAGAATCTTAGAACTATAAATCAGGCATTGTTGGGGAAATGGTCAACTGAAAACTAATAGAAAAAGATAAAATAAACACTTTAACAAAAATTTCATTTACATTCATTTCTGTATCATTTCATAGTATCTATATTCATACCAGTTACAAAAAAATATGTTGGTATGATCATAATATTTTCACCATTTATATGAATATGTCCTACCCCCAAATAAAAAACTATCAATTTAGGTCGACCATCGGATAATCTTCAGTCACAACATTTTCACCATCATTACCAGAGTTGAAATTCTTCGATCGTTCCACGAACTGAGACACCCATCCCGCTGCACAATTATCTCGATAGTGCCTCCATATAGCCGTCGATGATAGAATGGGACTATCTTTAATCAAGGTCACTGGCACAAAGTGACAATCGTTCACATGAGCGATGCAAATCACCTTATTTTATTGTTTGTTGCTGTCTACAATGGAAAAAATATCATACAAAGTCGGGTGCTAAAAAGGACTAAAGGGTACGATAACATGATGCTATTAGGTATCTCATGTTTGGCACAATCATCTAGTAGGCACTCTGAGCATTGTCAGTGAAGCAGTTGAGGATCGTAGATATCTGATTCATTCGTTCTTGGCTACTAAAAATCGGTAAATACTTCTTCGCGCGGGAGGTTAACTCAGCCAACAAATCAGCTCGCACTATCTTCCACCCATTGTAACCCATCCGTAACTAGTGTGCAACAGCTCTAAACCCGCAATGCCCATTTGTCGTTACTTCCGTGATATCAATTACGATAGGACGCACAAACTCATGGAGTGTTTTCAAATATAATTTCATTCCAAGGCTCTCTTAAAGCTTCAAAACTTCAACGACTGCAACCTTCTCCTTCATATTAACTTCTTTCATTATATGTTTAAACCCGAATTTCTCTCTTTTTGATGACGCATCATATTTTCTTATGTTTTTCTTTCCCTTAGGCCTGCAGTGTTTACTCTCCGACAACTTTGGCTCGACCATGTAAGTCGTAGTGGGGTTTGCCATCTCATACAACTATCTATAAATTTAATCATGGACAGCACTGTCGGATCTCTCATATCTTTCGTATATGCGATAAAAGCATTCTAACAGTTCAACACCTCTTGATGATATACCAACTTTAAGGTGGTAGAGTTTTTTTCACCGTGGATAAATGGATTTAGGAGGAATTCAATCACCGGCCAATAACCACGAAGAGAGTTCATACAAGCATGGAAGCCCATGTGTCTTGCGTAGTACATGTGTGCACTGAGATTCAATTACAGGTTGCGTCTCAACTGCAACTCTGTTTACTTTAATAATTTCCAGTGCGACTCGAGACACGTGACTGACTATGAGCTCGTAGAAATTCGAGGAATAATGATGCCCCCTCTTCAATTTACTTTCCTCAAATGACGCTCGTATGTGTATAAGTTGCAGCTCAACGACGCTATCAATCTTCTCCCATGATTGCAGAAGGTCAACGATCGAAGATCTCAAGTTGCGCTTGATCTGAGCATGCGCGCTCTCCGCTTGATTTGAAGTCGTGTTACTGAAATGCATATATTTATTTGTCTATGCTGACATGAATTTTTCTTTGTACGATTCTATCCAAGTGACATACAAATAGTGGAGGATACTTTGATGCTCTGCGTACCTATGAACCAAGGTACTTAGCGCGGCTTCATATTCTTCTACCGATGAACTATACATCACACGATTTCATGTCTGGTAGAAGACATCCCATTCTTCTGTAGTATCAAACACTTTTTTACAATTCTTTAGCACTCATGTTTATGTGCCATACACATAAAATGTGTTTCGCTTCTGGGAAAACTACTTCGATCGCATTCATGAGTGCTTGCTCCCGATCGGTGACGAATAGAGATTGAAGATCGTCTCCCTTGAAAAGTGATTTGAATGATTGCAATACCCACACATAAGCGTTCTCTTTTTTAGATGACATAAACACGAAGTTAACGTAAAAACTTTTTTGTGTGGAGGTCACTTCGATGATGCTCAATATCGGGAGTTTGTATTTATTCGTTTTGTATGTGCAGTCCAAAATAAACACCTGAGGGAAGATGTTCGCTAGCTCAATTGAATCCGAATGAGCGAAGAAGATGTCGGTCAATTCATATGTTTTAGGATATTTACAATGAAAACATACGTATTTGGTTTCTTGAAACCTGAGCATCAATTGTTGGAGGTGAGTCTTCCCTTCTCTCTCAGCCAATCGTATCGCATGCTCGCATTGTAGATGGCTTGAATGGTTGTATAATTTTTCGAATCTTTCTTTCGAATGCTATGCAGTACGTGACTAGGCTTCACCCCAATAGCTGACATGCCTTTCAAAACTTCTCTCATTTTCTTTCAACCGTCCCGCATACGAATGACCTTCCCCAAATTACCCCGGGGGGTAGTTGTGAATTCTGCAAAGCATGTCCATCTTCCATACACACTTTTCTTCTTGTTTAATCTTCGTTCCTCATAATGAGAACGGATAGCCTGACTTTTTTGTAAATGTTTGTCTCGTTGTTGAAGTCTTGGATTGTCCCCTCTTACGGTTATGAAAGTTGTTTGCTCTCTTGCAAGCCAACTTCACCCTGGCACCGCGACTTTAAAATCTCTTATCAGACCCTTATATCGTTAGCATAGTTCCCGCTTTATTAGCGACATCGTATGCCCATTCTATTATTTTCTCGCGGGTGCTAAAGAGCTCATTTGTGGTCAAAAGGAGGGCAAGGTCCGTATTCTGTGCTTGTATGTTGTTCACTTGAACATAATAACATAACGTTCAAAACATAATCACTATTGAAATGAACGAACGAACTTGTGCATATAATCTTAGAGATAATACTATTTTAAAAACATATAGACCCTCTCGTAACTTTTTGTACTGATCCCTCTCGTAACTTACTTCACAATCATTTTTTAACCAAAGTCAATCTATCAAAAGTCATGAGAGGGACTCGTACAAAATGTATTGAAATAGAAAGAAATTCGATATAAAAATAATTTGAAATTTGATATAAAAATGAAATTCGATATAAAAATGAATTGCTAAGTTTCATTCCATTTCTATGGGTGGAAATAAAAGTAATTAAATGTATATTACTCTTTTATAAATAAATTCGATATAGAAACCCTAAATTTACTTAGATTGAAACCCTAACAAATCATTTTTCATTAATGCATAGAAACTCTAAATTTACTTAGATTGAAAAATTATATAATGAAAACTAATACAAATAGAATAAAAAAGAAAATGAATGAAAACTAATGCAAATTGATTGAAAAATAACCCTTTTGCAAAACCTTAAATTTACTTTGAATGTAAAATTCTATAATGAAACTAATATAAATAGAATGAAAATTATGAAATTAAAATGAATACAAAATGAATGAAAGATAATATAATGAAAAATAATCTAAAATAAATTCATCCCTACTATTAAACTCTAACTTTACTTCGAATGAAAAATAATATAATGGAAATTATATTATTATAGAATGAATAATAATGGAATGAAAATAATTACTAATTGCATGAAAAATTATATAATGAAAAATAATATATAATAGAAAATGAATACAAATAGAATAAAAAAAACTCTTTTATCTGTACAGGAGGTTGTGATTCTATCAGAGGGAATTGAGTGAACTCAAAATCATCATCGTATGATAACAGTTCTTCGGAGCTATCATCCGTTTCCTTTAAACCCATATCGAAACTAAAATGAGAGAAATAAGAAAGAAAAAGACGGTCGTCAATGTCGAACAAAATGAAGAAGAACGAATATAAGAGTGTGAGAAATGTTCACTGTTCAAAGAGGTCGTAGCGTGAGAGTGAGAGGAAGAGGAAGAGGAAGAGGAAGAAGAAGAGCTCGGGAGTGTGAGTTTGCATGCATGAATAGGTAGGTAGAAATAAAGGAAAATGTGGGTGCCTTTGACTCATGATTTTTAGGATAAGTATTTTATTTTTTAACTTGCACGTAGGAGTGTGACTGGATCGAAAGAATCCGTCGGGTGGACTTTCAGGATGAGTATTTTATTTTTTAACTTGCACGTGGGAGTGTAGGGTGAAAATAGGTACTCTTTCTAACATCCGTAGAATCCGTCCACGTCCACTCTTGACCATGCTATCGGACTCAAATTGGCCCGTGTACGTGTTCCTAATACAAATTCTTGCTGTTTTTTTGGTTTTTTTTTTTCTTTGCCTTTTCCTTTTACCACCATACCCCGAGAAGCCAAAGAACCTTTTCTCTGCATCGGAGCTGGCATTTTTATCAGAAAATGCCATACCTGTAAGACGTTTCTATTTCTGTGGCCATCACTATGGTCAAACCCGTTGACCAGTGAATGGTATAAGATCAACCTTAATATGTACAAGTGCTATTCTGGTGAGTTTGAAGAGAATAGGCAACTGCTTATGGAGTCTTTCAGTTAAAGTATGATTGTGATTTCTAATCACACTATAATTAGCAATTTCAGTCCTTAATGGGATAGGACTCTTTGGCTATAAATATAAGGGGTGCCTGGTCCCAACGATAGCTCGACGTAATTCAATCCTCCCTATTGGCAGAGCATCCCCATTGTGCTAGGAGACATTGAACGCGAGAACATCGTTGAAGATCGGCAACCAACCATCGATGGCTAACGCTCAAGGTGCGCGTATTTATAGGTTATAAATTTATTGTTTTTGATTGATCATGCGCCTAGATCTTTAGGCTTAATTTTGGATGGTCGGATCGTCAGATCCATTTAGATTCCATCAATTGGTATCAGAGCCATGATTGGCGTTATGATCGGTCAAAGCTTTAAAGTGAATTTTTTTTTTTTTGTAATGGCTGTTTCATAAAAAAAAAAAAAAAAAAAACTGGATTCTTGTGGGTTTTTTTCCACGGATTGACTGCCGTCACACGGCGTCAAGGCCATGGCGACCGGATGGCCCACCTGAGGGGTGGGTGGTCACCATGAGGCGGTGGTGCAAATCAAAACCTCAAGTGTAAAAAAAAAAAAAAATTTGATTTTGTGGTGCCGAGGTGGCCCATTTTCCGCCACCGGATTGCACTGCCAACTTCCGTGGCGGCGATCGTGGGCCGGACCTGACCAGTCCTTGGCCACCGTGGGGCGTGGGTTGGCATGAAAGGAGAGGCGGCACTGATGAAAAAAAAAAAAAGAAGAAGAAGAAGAAGAAGAAGAAGGGTAGGGGCGGGTCGCCCATCGCCTCACCCCGCCTGGGCCCTTGTGGCCCACTTCCGACCCGTCTGACCCCTGACCCGTCTGCTGGACCTACTGCCCACCACTCGACCGCCGACCTGGTTTGCTCAACGACCGACCGGCCCAACCCTCACGGCCTTTCGACCACCACCTTTTTGGCCCCGACCCGTCTGGCCTTTATTGGCCTATGGCCCGACCCGCCTGGGCCCGCATGGCCCTCTGGACCACCCCGTCTGGGCCTTTTTGGACCATGGCCCGACCAGCCTTGGCGACCCACTGGGCCCTAGGCCCATTCGGCTCTTGGCCTATTTGGCCGAGTCCGCCTGACCCACTGGGCCCTTGGCCCACTCGGTCACTAAGGCCCATGGCCCGGTTTTTGGTACCCCCACCCTATTTTCTAATCTTCTGCCTTTTCTGGCTATTTACATGTCCGATTTTCGGACATTATATATGCATTTTGACTATCTCGGACATTCCGGATCCGTTTTTGAGGTTTAATTTTAACAATGAGGTCTCTGTTATAATATTTGCATGACCTGATGTTATTTTTTCCATTTTTTTTTGTGTAATCGTTTTTTGCTCAAGTATCATTCATTAGAATGGGTAGTGGAGGTTGTGCTCTACCACCATGGTGCTGGCACTTACATTATAATACTCATTTGTTGTCTATTTTGACACCTCCTCATAACACGGTTTGTGGTCTTTTAAAATATTATCAAACCTAATTTGAAAACATGGCTTGGAAAGATTCTTACGCACGGTGATGCCTTTTCCTAGTGCCGTGGTTTTCATAGTGAGGTTTACTTTTGTCCAAGACCGTGTTACAAATCCAGTGCAAATGTGTAGTGAACGTTGGCGTTACAACATAAGGGATTCTTCTGCCCAACGGTGATGAATCACTTAATGTTATATGATGGCTGTGTTTTCACTATTCATTATTTTGTGTGTGGGTACTGCTCGCGTGTTGTGACTCGACCCAACGGAGGGTCATAACGACGCATTAGTACCACAATCATTAATAAAGACCGAGAAGCGGCTAGTGTGTTATGACTCGACCCAACGGAGGCTCATAATGACACAAATTGTTTCTCAATAAAATCACATTGGTTTTACTTTTTATATTCCTTGACATATTTTAACTTTCGCGTCACATGTTATAATTATAACCTTGTGGAATTGATAGTTACTTCGATTGTATGTGGACATAATAAAGCCCTTAATTATTGTGCGATTGAACCCGTATCATAACCGATGATTGGTGGAATTGAACTTTTGAGTGGATCAAATTATAAGAAATGGAAGGAACAAGTTGCAATTGTTCTAGGCTGCATGGATCTTGACTATGCTATACGATCTGATAAACCCAAGGTGCTCACCGCTGATGCCTCGGCTGAGGATCTGGCAGTGAACCATACGGATTTAGAAAATGGGATAGATCAAATCATGAGCCTCATGATCATAAAGAGTTCCATTCGATGCGATTCGGGAGGTATTCTCGACTGCACCGCAAAAGAATACATGCAAGCCATTAAGGAACAATTTCAAGGAACTTCTAAAGCCCTTGCCGAGTCTAATTGTTAAAATGGGAACCATGAAATATGATGGTCATAGCGTCAGTGGAGCACATTATGAAAATGAGTGGCATGGCCACTCAATTGAAAGAAGCTGGACATGGGTTTTCTCGAGGGTTATTTTGTTCATTTTATTATGACTTCTCTTCCTGCAATTTGGCCCGTTCAAGATCAATTATAACACGCAGAAGAGAAGTGGAAGATGAACGAGTTAATAATCGTCACTCAAGAAGAAGAAACGACTTGGTAGAAAAACACGAAAGTGCCCATTCTGTGCTCTTGGTCCATCGAACGAACTTTCAAGCGAAAATCGGGACAATATAAAGGAAAGAACGTGAAAGCTCCTCCACCGAAACCAAATAAGGAGAGGCTAGCACATCTACTGGCATCAAGTGTCACTTCAGAAGAAGAAGGACACATTAAGAAGAATTGTTAATACGTTAAGAAAGGTAATGACCTTGTTTTTGTGTGTTTTGAATCACTTTATGTTGATGCTCCACGCAATACTTGGTGGATAGATTCTGTGCAACTATTCACATAAGTAATTCAATGCGAGGATTTCGATCCGAGGAAGCTAAGTAAAAGCGAACGTACCATCAAACTCAGGAATGGAGTAGAAGCAGACGTGGAGGCCATTGGGACTCTCCGTCTCATTTTAGATAGTGGTTTCATTTTGGATTTAGTTGATACTATTTATGTTCCCAGTATCACTAGAAACCTTATCTCAATTTCTAAATTGGATTCATTAGGTTTTGAATTTAAATTTGGACATAATATGTTTACTCTATTATTTAATTCCGATATTGTGTGGTGGCTCATTAGTGGGCAATCTTTATCGATTGAACTTGGATTCATCTTACGCCCAATCTTTAGTTTCTATGCATGTGAATGATAAAATAAGTAAGAAACGAAACGAGCACTCGATAACTCCTCCATTTTATGGCATAAACGTTTAGGCCATATATCTAAGGATAGAATGGAGAGGTTAATAAAGATGATATAATCGATGCGCGATTTCTCTCGATTTCAATACTTGTGTTGATTGCGTTAAAGGAAACTCACAAAGACTAATAAGAAAGGGCTCTCGAAGCCGAGTTTCGAAATAGTCCACGATATTTGTGGACCGTTTCCAACTCCCCGCTATTGGTGGTCAAAAGTATTTTATTACCTTCATCGATGATTATTCTCGTTTTGGTTATATATTTCTCATTCACGAGAAATGAGGCCTGGATATGTTTAAAATCTATAAAGCGAGTTGAGTTACAACTCAATTCAAGATTAAAATTGTGAGATCCGATAGAGGCGAGAGTACTATGGTAGATACTAAACAGGTCGCAATCCAGGACCCTTCGCCCTGTATCTACAAGAGCATGGAATTGTCGCTCAATACACCATGCCGGGCACACCTGAACAGAACGGTGTAGCTGAGCGACGAAATCGTACTCTTATGGATATGGTGAGAAGCATGTTATGCAACTCTACGTTGCCTACGTTGTGGGAGAAGCCTTGAAAAAATGGCATATCCTAAATCGAGTTCCTAGTAAGGCGTTCCCAAGACTCCTTATGAGCTATGGGTAGGAAGAAAACCGACTTTAGGATATTTACACATTTGGGGTCAAGTTATTTGAAGCAAAAACCACAATTAGGAAAATTGGACCCTAAAACTATAAGTTGTCATTTCATTGGTTACCCTGATAGATCAAAAGGCTACAGATTTTATTGCCCCACTCATAGTACCCGGATTGTTGAGACTAGACATGCAAAATTCTTTGAGGATCGTGAGATCAGTGGGGGTATAAAGCTTAGGAAAATCACTTTTGAGGAGAATCGGGTTATAATTCCTATCCCTTTTATCCAAGAAAAAGTGGCACCAACACCAGTTATTCAAGCCAGTGTTGATGCGCCTGTGGCTATACCTATTGACACACCCCACATTGAGGAGGCTCTTGCTCCCATGGCGGCTGCCACTGATCTACCATTGCGTAGATCAGAGAGAGCAAAGAAGCCTGCCATTTCTGATGACTATATAGTTTACCTAAATGAGAGTGAGTTTGATTTTGGAAAGGAATCAGATCCTGTTTCCTTTAGCCAAGCCATGAAGAGCGACAAATCCACTCAATGGCTCGAAGCCATGAAGGATGAGTTGGAATCAATGAAACATAACTCGGTCTGGGATCTTTGTGAGTTACCTAATGGAGTTAAGCACTAGAGTAAATGGGTATTTAAAACCAAGCAAGACTCAAAGGTAATATAGAAAGATACAAGGCCAAAGTTAGTCGCTAAAGGTTTCACTCAAAAGAAGGAATAGACTATAAAGAGACATTCTCTCCTGTCTAGAAAGGAATCCTTCGGATAGTCATGGCATTAGTAACTCATTTTGACTTAGAATTGCATCAAATGGATGTTAAAAGCGCTTTTACGAATGGCGACTTGCATGAAGATGTCTTTATGACACAACTCAAGGTTTTCAAAGTTGAGGGGGAGTCATTTAGTTTGTAGACTCAAAAGGTCTCTATATGGTTTAAGCAGGCATCTCGACAATGGTACTTAAAATTTCACAAGTCATTTCAAATTTTGGTTTTAAAGAAAATACTGTGGATCAATGCATATATCTTAAAATCAGTGGGAGTAAGTTTATCATCCTTGTTTTATACGTTGATGATATCTTACTTGCGAGTAGCAATTTGGGCATGTTATATGAGACAAAGAACTTTTTATCAAAGAGTTTTGATATGAAAGATCTTGGTGAAGCTTCCTACGTGATAGGAATTGAGATTCATCGAGATAGAGGCGGCATATTGGGATTGTCTCAAAAAGCTTATATTGATAAAGTTCTTAAAAGGTTTAACATGCACAATTGTTCTGCCATCATGCCCTGGTGATAAATTTAGTCTACTTCAGAGTCTCAGGATCGAACTCGAGAGAAAACAGATGGAGACAATTCCCTATGCATCGGCAGTTGGGAGTCTCATGTATGCCCAAGTCTGTACTCGTCCAGATATAGCGTATATAGTTGGCATGCTTGGCAGGTACCAATGTAATCCGGGTTTGGATCATTGGAAAGCAGCTAAAAAGGTGTTTCGCTATTTACAAGGGACTAAAGGACACATGCTCACATACAAAAGGTCGAATAACCTTGAAGTTATTGGTTATTCCGATCTTGACTATCTTTGGGTGTCAAGACACTCGTGAGTCCACATCGGGTTATATTTTATGCTTGCAGTGTGGACCTATATCTTGGAAGAGCGTTAAACAAAGCGACTACTTCCCACTATGGAAGCAGTAATTTGCATGTTTTGAGGCAACATGTGAGGCGATATGGTTGAGAATTTTATCTCGTGGCTTCGAGTTGTTGATACTGTTTCAAAGCCACTGAGAATCTTTTGTGACAATTCCGCTGCGATTGCTATCTCCAATAACAACAAGATTAGTAGGGGTTCCAAATATATTGATATAAAATATCTTGTTGTAAGAGAGAAAGTTCAGAATCAAATTATATCTGTTGAAAAGATAAGTATCGACACTCATGTTGGTAACTCTCACTAAAGGTTTATCTCCACGCTCTTTTTGGAGCATGTTGCGGCGCGTAGGGGTTAACGGATAACTTTGATAGCTTTTGAGAGTGGATATATGCAGTGAATACATTTGTTTAATTGATTCGAAATAAAATTTATTTATTTGTTTTCCATTTTATGCAAATAACTCTTGGAACATATGGTGCCGAGTAGATGGCAATAAAGTAGGATCAATATTAGATTGCGTTTACATGTAATCACCATTCGGTTATGTAAACTTACAATCTATGTGAAATCATACTAGTTGGAATCCATATGGTGATGACTTGTCTGATGGCGATGAGCGGTCATATATCGATGATATGATATATTGACTACATTGATTACGTAGTTGAAATTCTCCTTTGGAATGGATGATAATAAAGACTTTGATTGAGATTGATTGTGACTTACCATTCAAAGAAAGTTAGCTAACATTGGGTAATCGGAGTTTATTGACATAGTTTGGCCAAGTGGGAGGCGTAAGACGTTTATTTACTGGCCATCACTATGGTCAAACCCGTTGACCAGTGAATGGTATAAGATCAACCTTAATATGTACAAGTGCTATTCTGGTGAGTTTGAAGAGAATAGGCAACTGCTTATGGAGTCTTTCAGTTAAAGTATGATTGTGATTTCTAATCACACTATAATTAGCAATTTCAGTCCTTAATGGGATAGGACTCTTTGGCTATAAATATAAGGGGTGCCTGGTCCCAACGATAGCTCGACGTAATTCAATCCTCCCTATTGGCAGAGCATCCCCATTGTGCTAGGAGACATTGAACGCGAGAACATCGTTGAAGATCGGCAACCAACCATCGATGGCTAACGCTCAAGGTGCGCGTATTTATAGGTTATAAATTTATTGTTTTTGATTGATCATGCGCCTAGATCTTTAGGCTTAATTTTGGATGGTCGGATCGTCAGATCCATTTAGATTCCATCAATACCTTCTCTTCATTCGAGAGCAAGCAAGTCTCTGGCCCTCTCAGATTTCAAATCTCAAAACCATCGAATAATTTAAAAAATTTACAAAAGTGAAAGCCCCACATTCTCTCCCGAATCGATCTAGGCCTTCCTAATCCTTCAATGTCTTCATTAAGAGCTCTAGATCCATGTCTTTGAAGGAGATTTAGGGTTCTTGATCCATCCATCATGATTACATCTTAAATATAAACAACTAGTTTATCATCATTATTATTGTTGTTGCTGTTTTAGTTTTGAAGTAATGAATCTTGTCTCTTTGATCGACATCTAGAGTTTCTGCATCAGTATCGATCTAGCTGATCAAAATCGTTTTTTTTTTCTTTAATGGAAACGATTTAGGGCTTTTTCCAAGATTTGTTTTTTTTTTTTTCCATTTCAATTTCCGCCGTTATGATCATGATCTAGGGTTTGGTGCCGTCCCGATATGTGTTTTTTATTTATTAAATTAATCATCCCGATCTCGATTTAGAATTTTTTTTCTCCTCTTTTCCTCCTATCAATATCTATATCTCCGACGCCATGCTTAAGCGAATCCTCAGCAAACTCCCTCGGAAGACTTCCAAATCTGACACCGCTGATTCCGGATCAACAACTTCCAACGATAATGCTCCCAATTCCGGCGAGTCGATCCAACGGACAAGTAGTGGAAACGCTGTCTCAGGCCGATCAATCCCCGTTAAACGGACGTCTTCTGCGGTTTTTCCAGCAAGTGTTGTTACTGGAATCGTACCTCTTTTACCCTTCAAAGACGTCTCGAATCCTGAGAAAGAGAACCTGTTCATCAGTAAGTTAGATCTCTGCTGTGTAGTTTTCGATTTCAATGATCCGAACAAAAACTCGGCGGAAAGAGACCTAAAACGCCAAACCCTAACAGAGCTACTTGATTTCGTTAGTTCTGGGTCTGCTAGATTTACTGAATCGTTAATATCTGGGATCTGTAAAATGTTTGCCATCAACTTGTTTAGGATTTTCCCTCCAAATTATCGATCCGGTTCTACAGGCGGCGAAACGGAAGAAGAAGAACCTATTTTCGACCCTTCGTGGTCGCATTTGCAAATCGTATATGATTTGCTTCTTAAATTTATCTCTTCGAGTTCTCTCGATGCAAAGGTAGTGAAAAAATATGTAGATCATTCGTTTATACTGCGATTGCTCGACCTGTTCGACTCTGAGGATCCGAGAGAAAGGAGCTGCTTAAAAACAATTTTGCATAGGATATATGGGAAATTCATGGTCCACAGGCCCTTCATCAGAAAATCCGTGAGCAATATTTTTTATCGCTTCGTATTTGAAACAGAACGGCACAATGGGATTGCTGAGTTATTGGAGATTTTTGGGAGTGTGATCAGCGGGTTTGCTTTGCCATTGAAAGAGGAACACCAGATTTTTTTATCGAGGGCTTTGATCCCTCTTCACAAACCAAAATCAGTGGGTATTTATCTTCAGCAGTTAACTTATTGCATAACACAGTATTTAGAGAAGGAGCCGATGTTAGCTAGTCCGGTGATTAGGGGGGTGTTGAAGTACTGGCCAGTTACGAATAGCCAAAAGGAGGTGATGTTCTTGGGCGAGTTGGAAGAGGTTTTGGAAGCAACTAATGTGGTGGAATTTCAGAAGTGTATGGTCCCATTGTTCCGGAGGATAGGATACTGCCTTAACAGCCCCCATTTCCAGGTACATTATTCTTTCCTGTCCTTTCTCAGGCTAGTTGCTTCATGTTTAATTTGTTTTCTCCTTCCTTAAATAGCATGAATATCATTCCTTGTAGATATGTCTTTGTAACTACCAATGCTTCACAATATTAATTTATATACCAAGAGGATTGGTCCCCCATTGTTCCCGGGACATTTGGGGGGGGGCGGGGGGAGGGGCGCTATAGTTGGAACTATTGGGAGTGTTTTTGGGCTCAACCGGTTTATGGTAGATCCTTAGGGCAGAACCCTTTCTTGATCCGAACCGCTCCTTTTCTTTTGATACAGCCCGGGTTTTGGAGGGCTGGGTAGTTTCTCACTACCTCTCTCTCCTTTCTCGGTTCCTGCTCTGGTTTGAACATCGTGGTCGAGAATGTATTTCTGTGGCTTGCGTTTTTTAATATATTTCTTTGTTATCGACTAAAAAAAAAAAATTGGATTTTGTTTCTGTTTTGGGCTGAACCGAAACTGAAATTTTGGCCGAAAACTTCACTCCCATACGTTCTAAACCCGAAATTTTGGGTTCTCGGTTTCGCTTCAGTGGGGACCGAAACCGAAACTTTTTAGCCGAGAAATCTTCAGATTTCGGCCGAAATTTTGATCAATGGCAAGTATCTCCCCTTTTGTAAGGGTCTTCTTCAGAATTCTCCTGCCAGTGTTTTTTTTTTCTTTGAAAAGTCCCCCGATTTTGGCTCTTTTAGGCCTAGGTGCCCACTTTAAAATCGAAGTGGCCACCTTTAACTGACCCACTATAAGCGGGTGGCGCCCTAAGTGACTTTGTGCCACATTTGACAACAGTGCATGCAGGAAGAACAATACAAAGCCAACTCAACTTCCTATAAATAAATATATGACTTATTTATTATACTTTCATAAACAAGTAACTGAAAGCCTAGTATACTACCTTTTGAGTAGGGTTGTAAACGGGTCAGGTGGACATTAACCCAACCCGAGAATGACCTGATTGGATCTGTACCAGACTCAATCGAATGGACCACATTGAAAATTGGCTCCAGGTTCGGTACACGTAGGAGACCTGACCTGAGCCGGAGCCTACCCAAGTTATACTTGGGTGGAGTTTGGTCCTTTGGATTTTTTATCTGGACCCGTACCTGAACCCGAACTCGAATCTAACCTACTCAACCCAGATCCAATAGAGACCTGAATGTATATACATTTGTGTCTTATGTTGTATTTGTATATTAGTTTTCCACTTTTATATGAAAGAGTTAAAGGTCTATATTTATTAATTTTATATAGGGTTACAGGTTTAATACCATCTTGAAAAGGATCATAGACCTAGCCAATTTTAGGGAGAGAGTGAATAATATGGGCAGCATTCCTCTTACATGTCCATTTTTATTTACTATTCCAGTTAGTAAAATAATCAGGTATTTTTATATTCATTTCACTAGGAAGGAGTCTTATGTGGTGTTTTAAGGCTTATGCATATATGTTAGGTTCAGGCCAATGAATAGTCACAAAAATGGTAATTAGTCCTTTAGTTTAAGACAAGGATTATATTTTTGGTGCAACCCTAAGCTTCTTATAGGATTTCCAAGACAAAGAAAGAAAAGGATTATAGCGGTCTACTTTTGAGACTAGTCTCTATCTTCCTGTAAGTTCTATTGGTTTTGTGTTAAAATCATATCAATCAACTCAAAGTGGCATCACCATCAGTTGATCTCAAAGCAAGTTCGTTCATCCAAAAGGATAGGATTTGTAACATCCGATTAAAAACTAAAGCAACTATGATCAACAAGGGGAGGAATCGGAAAGTGGAGCAAACAATGTGTGGCCTGCTATATATGGGGATCCCATATATGATACATGATGATGATGAAGTTGACTCCTGAGTCCTGATGTGATGTCTAAGACAATAAGGGGATTGACGGGGACGCCGACATCGTGGACATTGGATATAGACCGTTTCGTGTATACCGACGTCGGAAGAAGTGGAATGGAAATCAAAACTAAATGAAAGAGGCAAAAGATGAAATTTTGGAAATTGAAGGAGCACAGAAAAAAAATAAAAATCAATTGATCGAAATTAAAATTCGATTGATCGAAATGACAACGACGATATTTCGATATTTTATGTATTTGAGAATTTCGATTGAACGAATTTTAATTTCGATCGAACGAAAATTTCAATCGAACGATTTTCAATTTCGATCGAACGAAATTGTGATCGAAATTGCGATCGAAAATTTCGATCGAACGAAATTCAATTTCGATCGAACGAAATTCAATTTCGATCGAACGAAATTCAATTTCGATCGAACGATTTTCAATTTCGTTCGATCGAAATCGAGTCGAGTAATCTTAGTCGTTTTAGAAGTCTAATTTCAAACTTTGGTGTTAAGGGTTTAATTGTCTTTTAATTAATATTCGTTTTAGGGTTTTCTTTTATTGTAAGACCTCCTATATAAGGTCCTTAAACAATATAATTATGATTGATTATTGATTATGAATGAAAAGAGCTTTTACTTGTGTGTGCTTGAGATGAGCCTCTACGAAGAGTGAATCTTCTTCCCGAGAAGGGTTTGGTGCGAAGCCAAGGGTGTGAAGCCTACGAATTTATCTCCTATCTACCGATCTATCTCTTATTATCTTTGCTTGCGTGATCTCACAACCTTAATTCAATTGTCATCTTTGTGAAATCCTAAACCCTAATTGCTCCAGAATCCTTGAATCGATCCGATTCAACAACCGTAGATCCCAACTGAGTTATTAAAGCTTCCGCATCAAATAATCAGAAGAAATCAGTGATCCCATCATTGAATTGTGAGCGCCCTAATCTGGGAAAACCTAAAGTCCTATCTCTAGGATCGATCTACACTACAACCTAACGGATCTAGCGCCTGGACTAAACCCTACCTGAAGCATACGTGATTCTCCCAAGGAATACTACGAAAGCCTGAGGTATTCGTTATATTTTGCAAGTTTTATTATTTATTTAATTCCACTTTAATTTCGGCAAAATTAATCATTGCATTCACGTAGTTTAGGGTACCGTCCTGCGTCAGTTTTGGTATCAGAGCCTGAGGTTTCTAGGTTAGGGCATACTGTGTGACATTGCATTCATTGCACTTTAATTTTCATCACATATTATTTCAGTTTTGGCCAAAGTATTCATCTTGCATTCCATTCTAGAACCGGTTAGTAGTGACCCGTATCACCATGGACATGAGTGGGATTGCCGAAGCTCTTAACGGCATGAGGGCTGACCTAAAATCGATCAATGATCGAATGACTGCCTTAGAGGCAGCCCAAAGGACTCTCGAAGCATCCAATGAGAGGTTGTTAGACCGAGTCAATTGGTTAGATGAGGGGGATGAGTACTTCGAACCACCCCGTGAGCGTAATGGTCCACGGTTCGAGCGAAATGGCTACCAACATAATCGGAATCGGAGCCATAGGATAGATCATCATGGAGATGACTATGACCCGGAAGGGAGACTCCTCAAAAATGTCCGAGTTGAGTTTCCTACTTTAGATGGAAGATTAGACCCTCAAGTCTTTCTCGATTGGTTATCCGATATGGACAAGCACTTTGAGTGGTTTGGTATGAGCGATGAAAGATGTGTTAGACTTGCTAAGATGAAGCTCATAGGCCAAGTCCGACTCTTTTAGGTCAACGTTGAACGCATCAGAACGAATGCGGGTTGTACTCTCATTACCCATTGGGAGGACATGAAGGAACGACTTACAGAGAAGTACGTCCCTTCTTCATACTACCATCGTCTCCTTGACCAATGAAAAAATCTGCGCCAAGGTAGTATGCCCGTATCGGATTACATTGGCAAATTTGAAGAATATATAATGAGAGCCAAGGTATCCGAGGACCCTCAAGTCACTCTATCCAGATTTCGCACCGGATTGAGATTTGACTTGCAAAAAGAGTTAGTCTCCCACCATGTTGAGACTCTCACCGAGTGTTACACCGTCGTTTAAGACCTTGAACGATATTTAAAAATGACGGTGTCTAGGCGAACTGATTATCACCTCGGTCAATTCCGTACCGGCGAAGTGAAATCTAGTGTTGGAAACCTGTCTGACAAACCCACGCAACCCACATCTACTAATGTGAGGTTTGACAAAGGTAAGGGTGTAGCCAGAGAATCCTCGAAGAGTGGGTCTCATGTCAAATGCTATAAATGTCAAGGATTGGGTCACTTTGCTGCCCAATGCCCTACAAGGGACCCACAAAGGAATCTCTTCATTGACGGAGAAGGAGATGAAAGTGAAGGAGTTTATGAGGAAGAAGTCTTTGAGCCGAATGCCACACCTAGTGACGAGGAAGGTGATGACATGGGTCGCGCTCTAGTTGTGAGGTGTGCCTTTGCACAGCCTCAACGGGATGAAAAGGAGGATTGGCGAAGGGAGAACATCTTCCACACCTTTGCCACATGTGGGACAAAGAGTTGTAGGGTAATCGTGGATAACGGAAACTGCACCAATGTGGTGTCAGAACATATCGTCACCTGCTTAGAGCTTACACCTGAAGCCCACCCGAAACCTTACAAAGTCACATGGGCTGACTCCTCATCCATTCCCGTATCTCAGAGGTGTCGTGTACCCATACAGTTGGGTTCATACTCTGACACCTTGTGGTGTGATGTGGTGCCGATGGATGTGGGCCACATTATCTTAGGGAGGTCATGACTCTATGATTTGAACGTGACCATTTTTGAGCGATTTAACGTTTGTACGTTCAACTACAAGGGCAAGAAAATCACTCTTAGCCCTTTGGCTCCCAAAGCACATCAGTCAACAAAGTTGAGAAGAAGGGAGGTCAATCCAAGGCCATCAATATTGTGACCCCTTCAGAGTTTGAGAGAGCATCGAAAGATGGGAGTGTTGTGTATGTCGTTGTTACTGTTGAGAGTACGTCTGAGTCAATTTGTGAGTACCCCAAGGAAGTAGAGCCCATTCTGAATGAATTTGCGGATGTCTTCCCCGAAGACTTACCTAATGAGGTCCCTCCCATGCGTGACATTCAACACGCAATTGACTTAGTTCCCGGATCGACATTACCGAACCTGCCCCCACTACAGGTTGAATCCGGTTGAGCATGTCGAGCTGACTCGGCAAGTCAGTGAGCTCCTTCAAAAGGGGTTCATATAAGAGAGTTTGAGCCCGTGTGCTGTACCAGCATTACTCACGCCTAAGAAATATGGTACATGGCGCATGTGTGTGGATAGCCGAGCAATTAATAAGATCACTGTTAAATATCGGTTTCCCATGCCGCGGCTTGATGACATGCTTGACATGATGGTTGGAGCCACTATCTTTTCCAAGATATACCTTAAAAGTGGCTACCATCAGGTGCGTATTCGCCCTGACGATGAATGGAAAACCGCCTTCAAGACCAAAGACGGTCTTTATGAGTGGATGGTCATGCCTTTTGGGCTTTCTAATGCCCCGAGCACATTTATGAGGCTCATGACCCAAGTGCTGAGGCCATTCCTTGGCAAATTCCTTGTCGTATACTTTGATGACATCACGATTCTGATCCCGGACATAAGGAGCAACACATTATCCACCTGAGGTTGGTTTGCGAGACCTTGAGGGGAGAGAGGTTGTACGCGAATCTCAAGAAGTGCACCTTCATGCAGCACTCTGTTGTATTCTTAGGATTCATTGTCTCGGTAGACGGGATGGTTGCGAACCTTACGAAGGTTAAGGCCATTGTGGAGTGGCCCGAACCTCGAAATATTCATGAAGTCCGTAGCTTCCACGGTTTGGCCACGTTTTATCGTCGCTTCATCCGAAACTTTAGCACCATCATGGCTCCCATTACCGATTGCATGAGAAAAGGAGAGTTCTTGTGGCGCAAAGGCGCGACGAGGCCCTTTACCGAAATAAAAGAGAAAATGGTTACTGCACCCGTCATGTGTCTACCAGACTTTTTTAAAGTCTTCGAAGTAGCATGTGATGCATCGGGTGTAGGCATAGGCGGAGTGCTGAGCCAAAAGGGCCACCCTGTGGCCTATTTTAGTGAAAAGTTCAATGAGGCAAAGCAGAAATACTCCACCTATGACAAGGAGTTTTATGCGGTCGTCCGATCTCTGTGGTATTGGAAACATTACCTGAGACTGCAAGAATTTGTGTTGTTTTCTGACCACGAAGTCTTACGTTTCTTTGCTTCCCAGAAAAAGTTGAACCCGAGGCACGCGAAGTGGGTCGAGTACCTTCAAGGGTTCACATTTGTCTTGAAGCATAAGGCTGGTGCCAAGAACAAGGCTGCTGATGCGCTTAGTCGTCGAGTTATGACTTTGCAGTCTATGAGCATCGAGGTCATCGGATTTGAGCCGTTAAAGCGAGATTATCCTGATTGCCCAGATTTCGAGGTAGAATACACTGCTTTCCTTGAAAATTCGAACATTAACTCCGAATATACCCTGCTGGATGGGTATTTGTTCAAAGGGAATCGTTTGTGCATCCCTCGCACTTCATTGCGTGACTTCCTCATCTGGGAGTTACATGCCGGGGGGATTGCCGAACATTTTGGGCGCGATAAGACCAGCGCACTTGTTGAGGATAGGTTCTATTGGCCTAGCCTTGTGAGAGATGTCTCTAGGGTCGTGAAACAGTGTCGTACATGCCAAGTTGCGAAGCATATCAAATAAAATACCGGCTTGTATACCCTTTTACTCGTGCCGCACACCCCGTGGCAAGACGTCTCTATGGATTTCGTGCTTGGGCTTCCAAAGACTCAATGGAAGCACGATTCCATTTTTGTGGTAGTGGACCGCTTTTCCAAGATGACCCACTTCATACCCTGTTTTAAAACCTCTGATGCGGCTCACATAGTCAAATTATTCTTCGGGGAGGTTGTGCGTCTACATGGTTTACCCCAGACGATTGTGTCGGATCGAGATGTCAGTTACGATTATACGGAAAACTTTATGGCACATGATGGGTACCATGCTCCAATTTTCAGCGGCCTATCATCCTCAAACAGATGGCCAAACGGAGTCCACCAATAGGAGCTTAGGAAATCTTCTCCGTTGTCTTGTTGGCGATCACCCTAGGACTTGGGATTCTATTTTGCCTTTAGCCGAGTCTGCATATAACAATTCAGTCAATAGGTCTCTAGGTATGAGTCCTTTTGAGGTCGTCCTTGGTCATAGGCCTAGAACACCAATTGATCTTATTCCCATGTCTGCATCTCATCGAGTTTCCGAGTCAGCCGATTCATTTGCACAACATATACATGAATTGCATGCCGAAATTAGAAAAAGAATTAATGCTAGCAATGAGTAATACAAAATATCTGCGGATGCGCACAGACGCTTTAAAGAATTCCAGGTTGGAGATTACGTCATGGTTCGGGTTAGGCCTGAGTGGTTCCCATTGGGACCCGCAAAGAAACTTCAAGCCCGCGGCGCTGAGCCTTTTAGAATTGTTGCAAGGAGCGGCCCTAATGCATATGTTCTCGAACTTCCACCAGATATAAGGGTCAGCTCTACATTCAATGTGGAGGACTTGGTTCCTTCTTTAACCCAAGCCCCACCCCCTCACAACCCCTTCCAAGCAGCCCCGAGCCCGAATACCTGCCCTGCCCTACAACCCTTACCTTTCCCTTCCTCACGCAAGCAGCGAAGAGATGAGATCGAAGGGATATTAGATGATTTGGCAATATCCACCCATGGGGGTGGAATTTAAAAGTACTTGGTCAAGTGGTTGGAAAGGCCGGACTCCGAGAACTCATGGTTAGCTGAAGACGAATTGGGACGTTTGGACCCCGACATGCTCGAGCGCTATCACGACGCCGCTTCATCGGTGATGAAGCCTTTTCGGGCCGGGAGAATTGACGGGGACGCCGACATCGTGGACATTGGATATGGACCGTTTCGTGTATACCGACGTCGGAAGAAGCGGAATGGAAATCAAAACTAGGCGAAAGAGGCAAAAGATGAAATTTTGAAAATTGAAGGAGCACAGAAAAAAAAAAATTCGATTGATCGAAATTAAAATTCGATCGATCGATCGAAATGACAACGGCGATATTTCGATATTTTATGTATTTGAGAATTTCGATTGAACGAATTTTAATTTCGATCGAACGAAAATTTCGATTGAACGATTTTCAATTTCGATCGAACGAAATTCAATTTCGATCGAATGATTTTGAATTTCGTTCGATCGAAATCAAGCCGAGTAGTCTTAGTCGTTTTAGAAGTCTAATTTTAAACTTTTGTGTTAAAGGGTTTAATTATCTTTTAATTAATATTCGTTTTTGGGTGTTCTTTTATTGTAAGACCTCCTATATAAGGTCCTTAAACAATGTAATTAGGATTGATTATTGATTATGAATGAAAAGAACTTTTACTTGTGTGTGCTTGAGATGAGCTTCTACGAAGAGTGAATCTTCTTCCCGAGAAGGGTTTGGTGCGAAGCCAAGGGTTTGAAGCCTACCAATTTATCTCCTATCTACCGATCTATCTCTTATTATCTTTGCTTGCGTTATCTCACAATCTTAATTCAACCGTCATCTTTGCGAAATCCTAAACCCTAATTGCCCCAGAATCCTTGAATCGATCCGGTTCAACAACCGTAGATCCCAACTGAGTTATTAAAGCTTCCGCATCAAATAATCAGAAGAAATCAGTGATCCCATCATTGAATTGTGAGCGCCCTAATCTGGGAAAACCTAGAGGCCTATCTCTAGGATCGATCTACGCTACAACCTAACGGATCTAGCGCCTGGACTGAACCCTACCTGAAGCATACATGATTCTCCCAAGGAATACTACGAAAACCTGAGGTATTCGCTATATTTTGCAAGTTTTATTGTTTATTTAATTTCACTTTAATTTCGGCAAAAATAATCATTGCATTCACGTAGTTTAGGGTACCGTCCTGCGTCAGGGATTGTTCAAGACGTCATTGTATCAAGCCAAATAGAGAAGGACGGACAGATGGAAGAAGAGCTCCAACCAATAATTTCAAAGGGATACATATCGGTGTTGGCTAGGGATGGTTCAATAATAAGGGATAGTATTGTGTCCCACCCCCCTTACATCATATTAGTAAATGGATTATCTGATAACTTCACTGTATCGAAATTATTAGACGATAATTTCTCTACATTTTACCAATCGAAAAGAAAATTTAATTTCACTACATTGAAAGTTAGTGCACCGCTTTTTACCATGCACTTACTTTTTTTTAAACTATTTATTTACTTTTATCTTTTCATTTCATTTCTCCTTATCTTCTCTCTCATTTCTTCTTTTCTTTCTTTCATCAAGAATGGGTGGTTAAAAACGATAGGAATCACTGATTTATGGACGGATTTGGGTTATTTTATACAAAATGGTAAGGATTTGGTTATTTTAAAGTATCTATATAATTTGTTTTTTATAACCATGGCTAGATCTATGGATCTAATCATGTATAATAATGGTAATGCCTTATAGTTGTATTATTTGATGAAATAACTGATTAATATATTGTATAAAGTAGCTAGTCTTAATAACAATTAAAAAAAAACCATGAATAAATGATTTACAATATTTAGGATTTAATATATTTTTTTCCATAAGTTTTAAATCTATGGATCATAAACTCACTGATATGGATTTGTGTGGTTATTTTTCCAATCGATGTACCATTGCTATAGATTTGTGTGGTTAGTGAACTTCAAATATGTGGATGGCTTTAACCAAGGTTGTCAAGTCGTGTATCGTTTCGTGTATTGTCTTATGCAATTATCGACTTAGTTTTTTTTCATAAATAATAGGAAAAATAGAGAAATATACACCCAATAAATAAAATTAGAAATGACATATATAACAATCTATGATCTCTAATTGCCAAAGACATTTGTTACATATGACATTCATTCCTTCATATGGAACATTAGAATTTGGATCAAATGAATTGAACAAAATAAGACTCTTCACGAAATATACAATATACTTGTATTATATATTTTGATGATATGACTTTCAAGTCCCAACTTCTACCATCAAAAGAAATCCTATAAGTGCTAATTTTGTTCCAACAATAGGTAGTTCATCATGCGTAATAGGCATTAGAGCATCGTTATTCGTATAAATGCTAATTCTGATCTTCTTAGGGTTATGAAGATAGTTTTAGTTTCATCAAGTATATCAATCTATTTGCAGAATATATAATCTGCACCTAGCTAGTAACCTACGTATTGGTTGATTCGTTACCCTTTTGGTAGAAGTTTTGTGTGCCAACCACATTGCTTTATCCTAAAAATGTCATACACGTGTCCAATATTAGCATATCAAGAATTAAATCTATTGGCACATGAGGTATTAACAGATTAGCTCATAAATTTCTGATCACATTAGAGGTAGGCAGTTAACTACTAGAGGGTGCCCGTAATCTTGTCAGCTAGCCACTCAATGACAGAAGAGGGTTCCCGTATTCCTGCTATTTTTATGTTGTGTAAACCTTTTTCTAAGTCTAGGAACTCTGGGGTCGGTGGGTTATTAACTCTCTTAGTGATACTTCTTATAGTTGCCTTGGGGAGATGTTGGTGTCGTGTCCTTTGACTAATTCACTGGGTGCTAGAGACAATGTGAGTATGAAAGGAGCAAACTCATCTCACCTCCCCAGTACAAATTAGGATGAGTTGGCTCTAAGGGGCAGAGGCTCTCATTCTAGAAGTTTTCATCTAGTGTGGGTCTGTGTTTGATCTCCGTGTTGATTCTAGGCCCTTGATTGCATAGCCTCTGCAATGATGGTTGATGCTCGTGATTCTAGGAAACCAAATATGACGCAAGAGGCGGAGACTGACCACGATGTGGATTCAGCCATATAACTGAGTAAGAGTGGGTCTCTTGTTTGATGGTTGAGTCTAAATTTAGGTAACTGTTACAATTCCTCGATAAGGGCTCTACTGGGCAGACTGAGGCAAAGCCGAATATGAAGCCAACCGGGAGAGGGATCTTCTGGGTGTCCAGTCTTTCATCAACTATGATGCTCGGGACACCAAGGGTGTACCTCGAAGCTGGGTTAGGGAGAAGGTGGTGGTTCTTAATAAAGATCTGACCTAAAATATCAACAGGGTGTGCGTCGAAGCAGGGGTAGGGAGAAAGCTATTGGTGGTTCTCAATGAAGATCTGACCTAAAATATCAACGGGTTTTGTCTAACATAAGTAAGAAAGCTGCAGTCCAGGAGGCATTGTGTAGATATAGGCATATTATATTAGCAATTAAGGAGACTAAGAAGTAAGTCTGTGACTAAGGTTTGTAGAGAAATTTGGGAACTAATAACCGTTAAGATGGGGCCTGCTTAAATGGTATGAGGGGGTTATGGCGGTATGCTTGTGGCTTGGGATGCACTTGTAGTCGGGAAAGAGGAAGAATTGGTAAGTTTTCATTTTCAGTTAAATTTGCTTTGGTTAACACAGGATTTCAGCTGCTTCTATCTTTTGTATATGGACCGAACGATCCATATTTTCTTGATGAATTTTGGACTGAGCTATCAGGGATAAAGTAGGACTATGTATTGCCATGGTATCCAGGGAGCGATTTCAATGATATTAAATTTGCCTATGAGAAAAGCGGGGGATCTCAGTTTAGTGCCAATATGTGTTGTTTTTTAGCTTATAAGCAAAGATGAGCTGATAGATCTACCAATCATCAGACGTTTAACTTGGTCCAACCATCATGATAACCCGATTCAGTGTCGTCTAGACAGGTTCGTTTGTACGATGGATTAGGATGCTCTGCCGTAGAGTATTCTTCTGCAGGCCCCTCCAAAACCAATTTCAGAACATTGTTTTATCCTCCTAGACTTAGGGCAGATGATTGGGGTCCTACTCCAGTCTGGTTTGAGAATTGTTTGGTTGAATCGAAGGAGTTCGATCTAAGTTGTGTGCATGGTGGAGGTCGTGGTTGGTGAACAACAATGCGGAAACTAACCTAGCCGCAGAGGTAACATGTCTTAAAGTGATGGAATTGAGAGGAATTTGTCTCAGTTATAAGCCAGGAGTTGCTCAATGCATTCAAGAGATTGATTTCACAGAGGAAACAGGTGAGTGGATCTCAAAAGGGAATTCTAAAAAGGCAAGAGAGGCAGAAATACAGTGGTGACAACAATTACTTGTCATAAGATGGTTGAAAGGGGGTGACACAAAAATGAGCATCTTCCATGCCACCGCTAATACTCTCCAAAGAAGAAATACTATTAAAATCTCACATTTGAGGTCACCCGCATTGACATCAGGATGAGTTAAGAGGATTATCGGCTATTATAATTCTCTGTACAAAGTAGATAACTTGAAAAGACCTCTATTGGATGGGCTTGTGCTTGATCAGATTGACAGGAATGCAATTCATGATATTGGTTGGAACTCTTCAACCCCAATTAATTATTGAAAAAAGAGAGTTTGGAAGAAGTGTCTGAGGTTGAGAAGGTTCATAAAGCCATCTTTGAGGCAAATGGGGACAGAGCACCGCGGCCGGATGACTTTACTTGATCTTCTATAAGCATTTTTAGGAGATCCCTAGAGGCACTAATGGATCTGTTCAATGATTTCTTCATGGATCCTCATTTTGGTAAAGGAGTTGATGCCATATTCATTGCAGCACTAAATGGAGGGAGTGGACCAGCTAAAGACCTTTGTCCAATTACCTTGTTGGGCAGATGTGTACAAGATTGTGACTAAATTTTGGCCAAGAGATTGAGACCTGTCTTGAGTTGTGTGATCTTTATCCTGTAAGGTGCTTTCGTGGAGGGACATTGGATTTTGCGTGGGGCAGTTATTGCCTATGAGTGTTGACTCCAAGCATAAAATGGACCTACCTAGGATTAGGTATAACTATAAGATAGACATGGAGGAAGGCTTACGATATGGTGGATTGGAAATTTATAGAATTTATGCTTCAACTTTTGGGCTTCAGTACGTATTGGAGGACAAAGATGGGTAGATCATAGATGTTACTTTTTAACCTGGCTTTCAATTTTATGATTGGAAAGCTACTATTTTTTTAATGCTCCTGCGGTTTACACAAAGGAGAACCTCTCTCCAGTCATTTTTTATACCTACCTAAGATTAGGTATAACTATAAGATCGACATGGAGGAAGGCTTACGATATGGTGGATTGGAAATTTATAGAACATATGCTTCAACTTTTGGGCTTCAGTACGTATTGGAGGACATAGATGGGTAGATCATAGATGTTACTTTTTAAACTGGCTTTCAATTTTAGTGATTGGAAAGCCACTATGTTTTTAATGCTCCTGCGGTTTACACAAAAGAGAACCTCTCTCCATTCATTTTTTATATTGTGGTTGATGATACGTTAATCTTTTGTCGGGCATGTATAGAGGAAGGATAAATGGTTAGAGGTGTCCTCCGTTCTTATGAAGCAGTTTCCTCCCAAAAAGTATGGTGATGGAGGTTAAGGTGGACGAGCCCGCCCCTGTTTTATGCTAGTGCTAGCATGCTTGGGTGTAAGGTTGGGTAATTGCTGATTGCCTACTTGGGGCTGCCTCTGCATTAGGAAATGCTAATGAGTGTGTTGATAAGGGTAAGTCTTCCCCATGTTACTTCTAAGCAACCCTTTTGAACTTCCTCGTATATATGATGTTTATGTTTCACTGCCCAATGAGTATTTTGTACTTCTTTGAAAATTTGGAGATGTGATTTCCTTTGGGGGGATTTTGACAAGAGACACAAAGTACAGCTTGTGAATTGGGACATCTTTCGATTGCCAATGTCGAGATGAAGATTGGGGATTAAGCTATTGAAGGAAATGAACTTGGGTTTCCTAGGGAAGTGCAAGTGATGCCTTTTGGGGTCATGTAGTGTTAGCTTCTGGTTGGAAGAAAGATATGGCAATGAGTCACATTGGCTTTGCAATTTCTGGATTTTTTTCATCTTGCCTCTTCCCAAGAGGTTGTGGTACATGAAGTGTTGTCTCGGAATGGGGTTTTGGTTACTTGGGATGTTAGACTAGAAGAAACTGGAGAGACAATGAAGTCGATAGTTTTGCTTCTCTTATGGGTAGGTTAGATTGTGTATCCCCAACTCAGGTCAAATTTGAGAGTTGGGGGTGTCCAATGGTCCTTTGCAGTTAAACGTTTCAAACTTTTCTTGTGTTGGCACTCCTGGTTGAGGCTACTTCGTCTATGCTTTGCAATTCTCCATCACTGTTGAGACTCGAGAGCCCATTTTTTTGTTTGGTTTGTTGCTAGAGGTTAAAATCTTACCACTGATGACTTACAAAGAAGGGGGACAGGGTGGTGTTTAGATGTGTGTGCTCGTCTCAGCATACAGGGATCTCATTATGTTAAGTTCTGGTTGGATAAATGGTCTTGGGATGGTCCTTTGCAGTTAAACGTTTCAAAATTTTCTTGTGTCGGCACTCTTGGTTGAGGCTACTTTGTCTATGCTTTGCAATTCTCCATCACTGTTGAGACTTGAGAGCTCATTTTTTTGTTTGGTTTGTTGCTAGAGGTTAAAATCTTACCATTGATGACTTACAAAGAAGGGGGACAGGGTGGTGTTGTTTAGATGTGTGTGCTCGTCTCAGCATACAGGGATCTCATTATGTTAAGTTCTGGTTGGATAAATGGTCTTGGGATGAGTCATTAGCTTCTCAATTTCTGGATTTGTTTCGTCTTGCCACTTCCCAAGAGGTTGTGGTTGGTGAAGTCTTTTCTAGGAATTGGTTTTACTTGGAATGTTTGACTACGGAGAAACTTGAGAGATGGAGTTAATAGTCATGCTCTTATGTGTAGGTTACATGGTATATTGGTATGTATGCCCCCCAGATCAGGTCAGATTTGAGAGTTCGGGAGCTTGAGTCCAATTGGCCTTTCTCAGTAAAACTTCTTTTCCTGTGTCAGCAATCCCTGGTTGAGGCTATTTGGTCTGCACTTTGGCATTCTCCATCACCATTGAGGGTGCATTTTTTAATCTGGTTGGCTGCTAGATATGAAATCCCACCATTGATCACTTACTTAGCAGGGGTTTGTAGTTTCTTGAGATGTGTTATGTGTCGCTGCTGTGAGGAGAATGTTCACCACATTTTCCTTCATTGTACCTTTCCTTGGCTATTTGGAGGTACTGTTCTCTTTATTTGAGAAATCTTATGTGATTGCGGGGTGGTAGTATAGGCTTGGTCTTTTGTTCTCTTTGCAGTGTTATGGGAAATTTGGAACAAAATAATCATATGCTTGAGGAAAAAGATCAGACGCAGCTGCTTGTACTAGATAGGGCCATCAACTGGTGAGGTCAGGCGAAAATTCTGGATGCCCGACCTGACCTGGTTTATAACCCCCTGCACCCTACTAACCCCTATATATATATATATATATATATATATATATATATATATCAGGTCTACCTGACTAGAAGGTTGGGTGAGATGCTTCATGCCTGACCGACTCTTCGGTTCAAGTCTATGTGCGGATTGGGTATTGGGTCGACCCGACCCATTAATAGCCCTTGTACTGGGAAAGGAAAAAATCAAATAGCTGACCCAGGGAAATGTGTGGGCACGAACTCCATGCACAGATGCTGGAAGGACCATCTGTGACGCGTAAGATAATATCACAAGGAGTGTTTGGATGCTCCTGAATTGGGATTGTCTGAAGCTGAATTTTGATGGATGTGCCTTGGGAAATTCGTGCATCAGTAGCTTTGGTGGACTGATTAGAGACCATTGCAAGATATTCTGGCCTAGTTGAATGGTCTGATTATATGGAAGCAGAAATGAGAGCTCTGCTGGAGTCATTAAAGGTGTTACAATCTTTACGCTATAACTCTCAGAATGATTGTTTGAATGTTATTAGGTGGGCCTTGGGCATTGAGAGATCGTTGTGGTGACTTGATAATCTGTTTGATCATAGCCAATATACCTGCAATTCATTCGACTTCTCATTTAGTCATGTTTTGCGTGACATTAACTCTAATACTGATTAGCTAGCCAAACTGGGAATTGGCTTCTCACAGCTATGAATTGATTTTCAGGATTTGGGTATTTGATGATTTAATTACTTGGTCCCTACTCCTTAGTTTGGCATTCTTATTTGGCCTGGATATGATTCGGTGCTTCTTTGTTTGCTGTACATGGAGTGGCTAACATATGGTTAGCACACCATAGCTCTTGTGCACCACATGCTGTTCATTTCATTTCAATAAGTTTTCTCCGTTATCAAAATATTTTAAAAAAATTATATGATGCAACCATGTTTCTGTGAACTATGATCAACATACATCATTACTATTTTCTTCCTTTTTTGGCGACCATCAATCCATCATCATCATAAGATATGTAAGCATGTGACCTGCAATCATCGACATACAACTCATATACCAACAGGTTTTGTAGCATAATAAACTCTTCAATTTTGATGTGTCTGGCACTGGGTCATTTCATTAACAAGGATCTTCTAAACCCCATTATGACAGGTGGCCGAAAGGGCTCTTTTCCTATGGAACAACGATCACATTGTGAGTCTGATAGCACAGAATCGACAAGTTATCCTTAACCTAATATTCCCAGCTCTGGAGAAAAATGCTAGGAGTCATTGGAACCAAGCTGTACTGAACCTGATAATGAACGTGAGGAAGATGCTCTCTGAGATGGACGAAGAGCTGTTCCAGACTTTCCAAAGGAAGTTTGAGGAGGGAGAGGCAGAGGCGAGGGCTGCTGAGGAGAAGCGGAAGTTGGCTTGGGAACGACTGGAGACTGTTGCCGGTTTCCGGCCTGTGACAGGAAACACAGCTGTTTTGGTGACGCCTGAATCAGTCTCTCCCATTATAACCGCCACTTCTTAATTAGCTGCATTTTTTTGTGTTTTGTCTGTTCATCTTCTTACTGAGCTTTTGGGTTCCAGAAATGTGTTGGGACTATTTGTTGTAGTACAAGGGAGGGTGACGTTTTTTCTTACTAAGGTATGTAATGTAAAGCCTTTTTGTCTTGAGGGTTTTCATTGTTAGCTAGTTACTGTTTGCTGTAGCCCTGTATGCAGGGTTTGAAGAGAAACCTCCATAAACGGTGGGCAAACATCTATTCTAAATCTTCCCATTGGCAGTTCTCAATGGCCTATTAATTTGCTGTCTTTGTAAATCAAAAAAGGTTCCAAACTTTGGCTGCCTTGTGGGCAAGTAACATTTGTCCGAACCAGTTAAAAACCCCTAGTTTCCTTCATTATATATATATATATATATATAAAATAGCAGCTTGACCTGACCCAACCCAATTTTTTGCCTGGCTGGACCGAAAGTCGGGTTGGTTGCCTCATGCCCTACCGGATTGGTCAAATTGATGTGCTGAGCCCAGTAAAAAATCTGGGTCAAGCGGGTCGAGTATCAGGTTGACCTTACCTGTTGACAGCCAAATCAACAGATGAGCCTTGGCGTGAGACGTAGTATTTTTTATTTGCTTTTGTACAGTTATCTCCATGCTTGGGCTCATCTGTTGTGGTGCAATCATTTTGGCCCAGGATGGGCGCGGGCGTGCACTTTGTCCGCTCCCTGTGTACTCCCTGCCAGAGCTGCAAACACCCCCCCAGACCCGCTACCTAGTGCCTAACGGCTCCCTGCTAGATAGAGCTGCAAAGCTACCCCTGGACCTGCTCCTTAGTGCCTTACAGCTCCCTGCTAGCAACAGAGTTCGATGCTCTCTGATGCGGCCGCGGAGCGGGTAGGGAGCATTACCAAACTGACCCTTAAATTCTTTTGTTTTTTGTCAGCTTAATATATATACATGGGAGTCATTACTTGTACACGTTTTTCAAGTGGTTGCATTGAATTTAAAGAAAGACTTGGTATTTTAGGGGCAAGTGATATGTAAATATGCAATATGGGCTGTCTGATTTGAAGTTCATGATCAATAGATCTTTGGTACATAAAATTAGAGCAAAACACGATGCTTGTCATATGATCTATTGTAGTCAATTATTAAATTATATAATAGCCTTTAACTCCATTGAATCAATTGATGGAAATTATATTTTGTTCTAATCTTTTGCAATTGATATTTTGAAATCATGGACTTCAAATCAAACGGTTTAGATGGTGTTTTCATATGGTAGAGGTCACCAAACTTGCAAGTCTTTCCTTTAAATTCGGTGTAATCTGGTGCAATCACTTGAAAAGCGTGTGCAAGTAATGGCTCCCTATATATATATATATATCTGACTTATTAAAACCATTACAAGTAGTATGTACTATGTATTATCAAGGCTTAAACTTTATTAGCAGTTCATCGGACATTTTGAAATGTGTTCCACATGAAATTAACATGTGAATCCATCTTATCAATTTGGCCTATTCTCAATATCATTTACTTTTTGGATGTGTTCCGCGGGGAATCAACACGCTATAATTGACATTGGCAGTGGTAGTTAGCGTAGTGACTCTTCTTCTGCGAAAATAGCATGCCCAAATAAGCTGTGGAATTTGTGAAATACTAGGGATTAGTCCAAGCGTTGACAAAAAAAAAAAAAAGAGTAAAAAGTTATGTCGGCTTATAACCTCTTCAAGATTATTTGAAAAGAAAGGTATCCTTTTATGAATGATTTCGAACAACTAAGTAAATATCAGAGTAAGAGAGCTATACATAAAGAAAGATTAGATTTAGGCAGCAATTGTAGCCCTAGATGATAAATCTAAGTTATTTATGAAGTACAAGGCATGAATGTGCTGCCCTCTACTGGTGGTATCTTTTCCCACCCAAGTGTCACGGGACAGAGTAAGGCCGGTGTCCTTAATACATTTCCATAAGATTATTATGCAGTTGAGCTGTTAACCTGATTCTATCTAGCAACCTCCAGCTGCCCATATTAAATGCAACAGAAATCAGGTTCACAAATCTCCGGACTCCTAGCAAACTCTACATTCCGCCTATAAAAATTCTATTGACGTCCGCTTCCGTGGACTATATACAACATACCACCTTACTCATCGCCTCTCCTGCCTAAATTTTGAGTTTTATTGGATCTTTTTCTCTTTAGGAAACAAAAAAATAAATAATCATAACAATAAAATGGATGCTCCTCCGTCCTACCAGCAGATGGCTTACTACGAGCACGTCCAAAGACGTCACGAAGAGAAAGGATGCCTCTACGCCTGGTTTGTTTTCTTCATTGTTGAAGCCTTCTTCTTTTATTTCTCCTGGAATAATATATGAAGCATTTATATCTTAGATTGATAAAATCTGAAAATAGATTTTATACTGTACAGTTTGTTCGCCGCGTGTTGCTGCTGTTGCTGTTACGGGACATGCGAGTGCTGCTTGGAATGCCTCTGCTGTTGCTTTTGAGAAATAATTAAATAAATAATCTTCCTAGATTTTTAGATTAAAATGATGAATAAATGTGGAAATTGCATATTAATTAGTTTTATTTTACGACATATAGTATTATTATTGAATTACTAGTCGGATGCACTTGACAAGCGGGTAAATTTAGAAGAGACCTTATGGGTACCTTTATTTTTAACCGAAGGTTCTTCCTTCTTCTCAGATCGGGTTGCACAAGCATAAACCTTGACTCCTTTGAGTGAGACCATGGAAATCGCTTTTCATCTCTGGCATCGATATATTTTTAGATCATAGTTCCATCATCCGACGGTCAAATTTTGATATATGGTACATATCCCTCGAGTGATCCAAGAACTACATTTGGTGCACGCATGCATTATTTATTAATGATGGTGCAGGATAAGGGCTTGAATGCATGGTAGATGCATGCTTTTGAATCAGGTGAGGTGGATGTGCCACCCATACAAGGGATCATGTACCACGATGACTAATCCGAAGACTATTAGAGACCACCCAAAAATTTTGGGTATGATCCGACACATATCGCATACCAATATATGGAAAAAATTTAGGGGTTTTTATATTTAGCCCCCTACGTTTTTGTGAAATTGCACTCAAACCCCATCTTAGTTATATTTATTTTCCGCCCCTCTGACTGGAAGTTTTATTTATATATGACCCCTTCCGTTGAGTTGACCAGCTTTGACTGTTAGAGATTGTAAGACGAGCGCTAAGAGAATGACAGAAAGACCGTCTTACCCTTATGGTCTAATACAATTTACAGATTTATGCCATTTAGAAATTGCACTTGGAAAATACGTTACCAGCTACATACAAAAAGGTAAGTTGGCGCCAACTATTATACTATTTATAACCTTTATAAATACCATATTTACGATATTATCACTATTGCCAATAGTGTAACAAATTGAACTAATATATAGGCAGATCTTCATCTAATAGGAAATTGTGGAAGTCAAAGTTTATCCTATATTTAATAGATGCAGATCTGTTTGATCTTGAAAAAGAAGATCTTCATTCAATAGGAAATCGTGGAAGTCAACGTTTATCCTATATTTAATAGATGTACATCTGCTTGATCTTGAAAAAATAGATCTTTATCCAATAGGAAATCGTGGAAGTCAACGTTTATCCTATATTTAATAGATGTAGATCTTCTTCACCTTGAAAAAGCAGATCTTTATCCAATAGGAAATCGTGGAAGTCAATATCCTTCTATATTTAATGGCTGCAGATCTATTTGATCTTGACAAAGCAAATCTTCCTCCAACAGAAGTTAATATCCTTCTATATTTAATGGATGCAGATCTGTTTAATCTTGATAAAGTAATTCTTCCTCCAATAGAAGTCAACATCCTTCTATATTTAATGGATGTAGATCTGTTTAATCTTAAGACAAAATCCTAATTTTTAGTAGCGAAAAATCTCATACAACAAAAAACACGTCTGAAACCTTGATTCTGTCGATCGAAATCAGGTGATGAAGTTCATCAAGTGATGCAATCACCTATATTCCTTCACCTCTATTGAGGGTTGCAGTCACCTCTAATTTTTTTTTAAAGTTCTTCGATCTCCACCGTCAGCTTTAACTTTAACTCTATTGCAACCGTGGAACTTTTGAGAGAACCCGTGTCTTTGCTCGATGTAGTCGTCGCATTGACATCAATATCATGTTTTGTATTACTTGATGCACTATTGACCCATTTAAAATACCCACATGTATAGCATTTGAGAAATTTTCTTTCGGGGTTCTTGGACGTGCGAGACGTGAGAACCTTAGGTGGCTTATCATAGCCACAAGTGCTACCAATTTCAACATCCTTCCTTTTAGGACATTCTTTGATCCAATGTCCACTCTCACCACAGCCAATATCCATAATCTGTTTTCACAATAAAAAATGCTTTCTAAAATTAGCATTCATAGTATACTAACAGAAGGGGCTATATTAGCTGTTATATGAGAGATCATGATAATAAAATGAGTTTATATTCAATCGAGAATATATTCAGCTAAGAAGAAAAAACCATATATTCTGCTGAGAACAACAAAAATCATATATTATAACCTGTTTATAAAATCTCATGCAACTGAAAATAATAAAAACAACAAAAAATCTCATTGCAAAACCTGTTAAGAAAATTATATTCAATTGAGAACCATTCAGACAGACTATATATGTGCTAAAACTTGTTAAAAAAATCAGCTGAGAATAACAGAAACAACAAAAATCATATACTAAAACCTGTTAAGACAATCATATTCACCTGAGAACCATTCAGACAGACTACATGTGTACCATCAGACTCCAACGAAAACCATATATATACCATCAAACTCTAACAAAAATCATATATGTAATAAAATATGTTAAGAAAATCAGCTGCGAACAACAGAAACAACAAAAATTATTTAGAGCTGAGACCCATTCAAACAGGTCATAGAACCATTCAGACAGACCATATATATAACATCAGACCCCAATAAAAACTATATATATACCATTTACAACCCAATATAAAATCATATATATAAGCCCTTAAGTGCCCTGTACCATTCTCCAAAGTAACATACCTATGCAATTTCAGTTGATTGGCCACAAAAAAATAAGCCAATCAAACTCATTAAAGTAGCATACCTATCAATTGATGGGCCATATATTGTAGATTCAGCATACCCTATTAGATTCAGTTATAGGCCACACTGGCGACCCAAAAAACTGAAAAAAAATAGTTTAATTGTATTTAATTACACATTAAAAATTATTTAAAAAAAGTCTAAGAGGATTCGCGACCCATCGAAGGCATGTTGTGTTTGGGGGCACGTTTAGCTTCACTGTTAGCAGATCCTCTTCGTTGCACCGGTGTTGTAGCTTGATCAGTTGATGCAGCTTGATGATAGCATGGTGCAACACCTTTTTGGGTTGAGGACGACGAGGCCTCTCCAGCTTGATTATCAGCTCTAGGCTCTTTGCACTCTCACCGATTATGTCCACACATGTTGCAGTTACCGCATTTTTTAATAGACTGCAATCGAACCTGATTGGTCTGTGGTACTTTATCATCTCCACACACCCTATTCTTCTTTGGTCTCCTCAGAGATCTGCGAGCATGGAGTGATTTGCACACAATTTCTGTTGTCGGCCAAAAACTCTTGTCTGCCATAGCATAACAGACCTCTCTATATGCCCTCTTGTACTCATCGACTTTGTAATAATTGGCACAAAACTCTTCTGGATTCAATCTCTCATGACAAATGCATGCCATTGCATGAAGACATGGCAAGCCAGAAATCTGTCATACACTACAAGCGCAAGTCCACTTGTTGAGATGTATTGTATGCCTTGTTAATAAGTGGTTCACCTCATACTCGAAGTCATCAGCGTTATGAATCCAACAATCTTTTGTCAGTTCATGAAGCTTCTCCAATGTAGTGATCACTGCAGGTACAACAATTGTAGTCCATTTAGCTGCTTTCATTCGTCTTTATTGTATTCGGGTCATAATTAGTGATCGGATGCTATCAATTATGTTAGTAATCGACATATGCCTCGATTTGGAGACAACATTGTTGAATGACTCTGAAAGATTGTTAGTAATTACATCGTATTTTGCCTCTTCTGCAAATTGCAATCTGCTCCACACTCCACGAGTTTCAACATCTATCTATTTACGTGTCTTAACAAATTTCTCTTGAATCTTGTCCAAAAAATCTCTGAACTCATGATCAATAAATGCACGAGCTGTACCCCAGAAGAGCTTCTCATATGTTTTCCCTTTAAAATAACTCTTGAAGTTCTTATACAAGTGACGGACACAGAACCTGCTCGATTACATACTATGTGAATCATTGCACAATTCAAAACATAACAACGTCAAGATATATAATTGCAGCAGATATAGCTGCAGCAGCTGCTCCAAATACAGCACAATATGTATACATGTACATAGTTACATCAGCTGCTACCATATATGTACAATATGTATATATGTACATAGCTACAACAGCTGCTTCAACAACAAAATAATATATACATATGTATATAGCTGTAGCAGCTACTACAACAACAAAATATTATGTACATATGTACATAGCTGCAGCACAAACTTAACACATATAGCTGCAACAGCTACTACCATATATGTATAATATGTACATATGTACATAGCTACAACTGCTGCTTTAACAACAACACATTATGTATATATCACTACAAAATACTGGGCCTTTAGCGGCATCTTGTTAGGAGCGGATATAGAGTTGCCGCTATAAAACACGTAGGGTTTCCGTCGCTTTGACCGCCGCTTCGTGTTTCAAATCCCGCGCGAAATTATTTCGTCTCTTCGTTTCCCTCGCGCCTTTTATTTCCTTTTTTTAATATCGCTAGTTTCCTTAGCTCCTTCTCCTACAAAGCTAAACCCATGCCCACACCCTCTAACCACATTCCTATCCTCTCCCATTCCCAAATCGCCTTTTTTTTCCTTTTTTTTTTAGATCTCTGATTTCCTTAACTCCTCCTACAAAGCTAAACCCACACCCTCCAACCGCATTCCTATCCTCTCCCATTCCCAAATCTGTATAGCAATCTCCCTATCTCTCTCGAATATCTTTCTTCTCATAGATCTCTCCCAAATCTTACAGATTCAAATCTTTACTAAATCTCTTGTCATTTTTCCTCTCCGTCCCTATCACAACCCAACCCTAGTCGTCCTTGCTCGACCTAAGCTTAATCGGAGAAGAAGAAATCTGCCCTCAAGTAAGTAAATTAAAGATATATGAAACCTGTATTTTGATTTTTTCCTGCTATTAAAAACCCCTAATGTTGGTTTCTTTAACAACAGCAACCTCAATCTCATCATACAAGCTCAGCAAATTGGAAGCAAAAGCCCCAATCTCGACCATCAAAGCTCAGGTTCGCTGCAACACAATCGCCCAGATTTACTTACATTGCATTATCAGGTTTTTTTCAACTTTTTTTTAACATTTTATTAAATTTCTATATTTTATTTGTATGCTCATTATTCTCATCATCTTGCTTATAACGGCTAAGTTTTTTATGCAATTATTTCAATTTTTGCTTCATTGGATTTATTTTTTTTGTATATTCTGTGTATATTTTGTATTATTTGTAAACTTTTGCATATGTTTATTAGATATTAGAACCCTAGAATCAAGATGATTGGATGGATTCTAATGATATATTGGTCTGATCAAATTGGATGGATTTTCTGATCAGATTGATTTTTTTTTGTTAACATTTTAACAAGTTTTTATTTTTAATTTTTATGCTCATCATTATCATCATCTTACTTATAACGCCAAGGTTTTTTATGCAGTTTTTTCTGTTTTTGCCTAATTGGATCTTTATTTTTGTATATTCTGTATATATTTTGTATTATTTGTAAACTTTTGCATATGGTATAGATTAACCGATCCGTCACACTTTGAGTAGAGTAGGGCTGTCAATTCTTTTGTATTCTTTTTAGTTTTTTCAATACCAATGTATGGTATGCCCTTTTTGCTTTAATCAATTTTCTATGAGTCCTTTAAGTTGAGTTATTGTTAAATATTTTTATTCTCATGTTTGCATCGACACATACATGTTTATATGCTTTAAAATTGAGATAAATGAACCCCAAGAACTGAATTAAAGTAATTTTGTCCTAATTTTTATTTTTGTAATATTCAAGACTTTTTATAAATTTTTATACAAATTAATATTCTGTTGTAATGTAAAAATTTAATTTTAGTTCATCCGAAAGCGTAGACATCACTTTTCTCAGTCAGTTTACCTGGAAAACAAACAAGTATCTTATCCTTAAAAACAAAAAACCCAATTTATGATCCGTAAATAATGATACACAATATTAGTTCATCAAAATAATATATATCCAGGGCAAGCAATCAAAGTGAAATTTGCAGTTCAGGAATAAAAGACAACAAATATATGTACCCAAAGATAAACTCTATTTCATGTTATGATTAAAGTTCATTAGAAATGGTTCCCTTTGGAAACAAGATTATTACTGACTTCCCTTGGATCGGGTACTTAATACCGGTTCTAGGAGGAAATTCTCCCCATTTCACTGCCCTTATTTATCCTAGGCACGGTATTAGTATCGGTATCAGTCCATCTTAATAAAAACTTTTATCACTATTATGATAGACTTGGTATCTCCACATATAACAAGTATTCTGTTCATCAAAGAAAGGAACACTCTCTTGTAATCCTAATCCATAGGTGTGTTGGGGGGAGGGGGCAACAACATGATTATATTAGAGAACAAAACACAAGAAACGAACAAATAAAAATAGGACCCGACTTTCTTGATCATCATTTAAACACCAAAAATGGTGTTTAAATGATCTTACACCATCAATGGTATAAGATGTGGGTGATTCGTACTGTCAAAGTGATAGATCATAGAATGAAGTGTAACATGCCCAAAAATGATGTTGTATGGAGATTTAAACAATCCAATCTGTGGACCATTGTATCAGCCGTTGTATCTATTTTTAGTGGCTGATATTAATGTTTATCAATCGGATGGTTCACATCCACTTATGGGCATGTTTCTTTGGGCTGAGATATGGTCCTATAATGGATTGCTACTTGAATAATTTTGACTGGTCATAGATGTGCACTACATGGCATAATGATAAATCACACTTCAATGGTGAGAAAAAAGTTTGATATTAATGGTGTGGGATCATTTACCATGTTGGTGTTTAAATGTCGGTTAGGAGCCATTATCCCATAAAAATAACATATTACACAATGCTGGAATTGTAATGGCATTTCCTCTCTCTACTTTCTTAAAGTCAATAAATATGCATATGCAAGCGCACACAGAACCGAAGAGACTGATAATTTCAATTATTTCAAGAAGTTACAAGTGTGCATATTAAACCATAGAATCAGATGATTCAGATACAAACTAATATAATACTAGTATTTACAAGTGTAATTCTAGAGTCTAGACTACTAAAAAAATTAGTGAAACTGTTAAAGGCCACATTACATTAAGATTAATGTAATCTATTTCTTTAAAAATTAAAATATACACAGAGGCATAGATTATACTAAGGGAGCTACAACTTGCACATGAGTTGTACCGTGGCACATGGGTTAAAACGAAAGACTTGGTATTTTTGGGATTTGTGCCATGTAGAACACCATCTAAGCCGTCTGATTTGAAGGCCATGATTTAAAGATCTTTGGTGCCAATGGCTTTGACTGTGTTGAATTATATGATAGAGATTGTGTTTCGTGCCAATCTTTGGCACCAAAGATCTCTATATCAGTCTTTAGATCAGACAACTTAGATGGTGTTCCACGTGGCACAGGTCTCAAAAATAACAAGTCTTTCTTTTAACCCATGTCCCATAGTACAAATCTCGAGTGCAAGCTGTAGCTCCTTTATACCTATTCAATAGCAGTATAACAGAGTATTACAATTTTCAACTTCAAAATAGCAAATCAATGATCAGTCTACTTTCATGTTGCGGGGACCAGTTCTGAATATAATAACAAATATATATATATATATTAGGATACCTCTATCCGTGCCAACAAGTTTACTAAAAGTACCAACGTCTGAAACCCCTTGAAATGCATTGACTGCTTCTAGTCGGATGATGGAGATCATATTCCCCCAAATATCAACACAATGGATCTTAAGACCGTAATCTTATAATCAGACGGTCAAGTTTTTCCTTACACGTGTCACAGATCCCAAAAAAAATGGCCTTAAAGTCATGTTTGAGCATGATTTGTGCCATATGATTTTAGGGCCACTTTTTGGGTATCCATGCCACTTGGAATAAAAAACTGGTTGTCTGATGGTATGCTCATGGTCTCAAGATTCATTGTGTGAAATATCGGGGCGAAAAACAATATGCATCACCTGATACGAAGCAATCAATGGGTTTAAAGAGAGTTTTGGACATTGGCACTTTCAGTAAACCTATTGGAGAATGTGCCCAATTCTCAGTCTATGTCATTTACCCGCATCTTCTTTTCTAACCTTGTAGATATTTTTAGTAAATTTTAATAGAAAGCAGATAAGTAGCAGAAAGCAGCTCACCATTGTTTAAACCAATCCAGTCTAACTTGGTTCAGACCTATTTGACCAAATAGATGACATTGACGGTTCGACACCCGATCATGTTTTTAAAACATTATTGTCCACTAAATCCTTTTGTGTATTCGTAATCATTGCCAAGTCAGCTCAGAAGCCAGATTATTCGTCTTTGTGAAGCCCTTCACCTCTATGTCACTTTTATTATATTCTTTTATCTAACATTATGTATGGTAAAACTTTTGGGTTTTCTATTTTCAATGACATTACTTAAATGCAGCTTCTATAATTTTTGTGAAGTTTAATCGAGGAGATTTAGGACTATAAATCGGATATTCGTCATGACGGATAAGAGTTGGATTGAGAAGAATAGGTATATAATTCTTTAATGATGAGATGCATTAATTATGGGTAAATTTTAATTAAGGCGTGGATTACTTAAATAAATTATTTACTATATATTTGAAATAGGGTTTCTGGAGAGTACGGTAGAGGTGTGAAAGAATTCATCAACCTAGCTATAGCTCGTGGATCCTCTGTTAATGGGAGGTTGAAGTGTCCTTATGTTAAATGCCATAATGGACGATATCACGATACAAAGACGGTAGAAGACCATTTGATATGCCATGGGATTGTTCGAACATACATCAATTGGTTTTACCATGGGGAGGAACCACCTCAATCAAGTTCTGCAAGGGATAATATTCTTGACAGTGAAGCTGATGAGCCTGATACGGGTGATGACATAAGCCATATGTTGCATGATGCATTTGGAGTACAGATTTTAGATGTAGCTTCAGATGGTATTGAATTTAAATAGATCGTTTACCCGAAACCAGTGCTGCCAAATTTTATAAATTAGCACATGATGTTGATCAAGACCTATATCCCGGATGTAAGTCACACTCAAGGTTGTCTTTCCTTGTTAGGCTATGGCATATCAAATGCCTTGGAGGATGGAGCAATAAATCGTTTACTATGTTGCTTAATTTATTAAAAGAGGTACTCCCTAAGGGATCGACGTTACCTGAAAGTTTTTCACAAGGTAAGAAGATTATTTCGGACTTAGGACTAAGTTACAACAAAATTGACGCTTGCCCAAATGATTGCATGTTGTATTAGAAAGAGTCCGTACACAAACAAGTATGTGATGTTTGTGGCACCTCAAGATAGAAGTATCAAGAGGAGCATTTAGAAGGCATTAAGAAGAAGAGTCCGGCAAAAATCTTGCTTCACTTTCCTATAATACCACGTCTTCAAAGGTTGTACATGTCCTCAAAAATTGCATCTGACATGAGATGGCATGATGAAGGTCGCACCAAAGATGGGATGTTACGTCATCCTGCCGATTCTCCGGCTTAGAAACATTTTGACCTCGTCAATCCAGCATTCGCAACAGACTCACGCAGTGTTAGACTTGGGTTAGCAAGTGATGGTTTTAATCCTTTTAGGACAATGAGTCTTGTCCATAGTACTTGGCCTATGATATTGATTCCATACAACTTGCCACCATGGATGTGCATGAAGCAGCCAAACATGATACTTGCGTTGCTTATACCTTGACCATCTGGGCCTGGCAATGACATCGACATTTACTTGAAGCCATTGATAGAGGAGCTGAAAGAATTATGGGAGTTTGGGGTTGAGACATATGATGCTTCAAGGAGGGAGACATTTAAATTGCATGCAGCCTTGCTATGGACCATCAGTGACTTTCCAGGGTATGCTATGTTATCAGGTTAGAGTACGAAAGGGAAGTTGGCATGTCCTAACTGCAATAGATATACATGTAGTCAGTACTTGTGAAATGGTAGAAAGCACTGTTATATGGGCCATCGTCGATTCTTACCTTCAAATCATATATTTCGAAAGCAGAAACAATCTTTTGACGGAACAGTAGAAGTCATACCAACTCCAATTCTAATGTCTGGGTCAGATATATTAATTCAGTTAGAAAATGTTACTCACAATTATGAAAAGCAGCCCGTGAAAAAAAGATCAAGAACTACGGAGCATGTCGACATGCCATATAATTGGAAGAAGAAGAGTATATTCTTTGAATTGCCATATTGGGAGAGTAATTTACTCAGACACAATTTAAATGTCATGCATATTGAAAAGAATGTTTGTGATAATTTGCTTAGAACACTCTTGGATATTGATGGGAAAACGAAAGATAATTTAAAGTCGCGTCTTGACCTGAAAGAAATGAATGTGAGACATGCTCTTCACCTTCAAATAGATGCAGAAAAAAATCGAGTATATCTGCCAGCTGCGTGCTACTCAATGGATAAAAATGAGAAACAGATGTTTTGTAAAATTTTGAAGAGTTTGAAAATTTCAGATGGTTACTCTTCTAACATTGGAAGATGCGTTAATGTTAAAGAGCACAAAATATCTGGATTAAAATGTCACGATTCACATGTCATAATGCAACAGTTTTTACCTTTGGCTATCCGAAAGACGTTGCCCAAGAACGTAGCTTCTATAATAATAGAGTTGAGCACATTCTTTCGTGAATAATGCTCCAAGGTATGTCAGATTGATGATTTGCAGCGTCTTGAAGAGCGGATTGTTGTGGTTCTTTGTCACTTTGAGCGAATTTTTCCACCGGCATTCTTTGATATTATGGTGCACTTGCTCATACACTTGACATCAGAGTCATTACTAGGCGGACCCGTTCATTATCGTTGGATGTATCCCATTGAAAGGTATGATGTCGCAACAGTACATGTTCTTTAATTGTTTATCAAACTTTTTAGGATTTCACTCACATAGGTCAATTTTGTTTCGGCATTTAGGTATTTGTATACATTGAAATCATACGTGCGTAATAGAACTCAACCCGAGGGGTCTATTGCAGAAGGGTACCTTGCAGAAGAATGTCTAGCATTCTGTTCTCGCTACTTTAACAATGTTGAAACGAGGTTCAACCGACCCCCAAGGAACCCTGACGCTGAGATGGTTGGGAATGCAACACAATTCAAACTTAGTGCTCTAGAATGGACACAAGCACAACGCTATATGGTATTTAACCATGAAAATATAGCACCCTATTTAAAGTAAGACTTCACACATTCATAAAGGTCTTTTATGTACCCACTCAATGTCTGATGCTCACACAACATTCATTTCATGCAGGCAGCATGATGGAGAGTTGATAATGTCATATCCAAGAGCAAGTCCCCATGAAAGGCAAAAAATTCAAACTGTACAATTTGTTGATTGGTTTAAGAAACATGTAAGTTAAATTTATTTTAATAAATCAATAGACAATTTTATTTTAATAAAATTGTTAGTATTTTGACCTACTTACACGCTCCTAACAGATTCGAAGGTTACGAAAAAATCCAAATAATTTAATATCGGAAGAGATTCATTTGCTCGCTGAAGGGCCATTTTCTGAAGCAAGAAGACTCACCAGTTATACTGTTAATGGATATAAGTTTCGAATTGTTGATAAGGAGAGGAGGGCTAAAATCCAAAATAGTGGTGTTGCGGTCACTGCAACTACTACGAGTTATGCAAGTACAAAGGATAGAAGGCCCATCATAGGAGAAATAACTTATTATGGACGTTTAACGGACATAATCGAATTAACATATTCTGACCGGCTAAAATTTATATTATTCAAGTGTGATTGGGTTGACGTGACAACACAGGGTAGAGGAATAAAAATTGATGAGTTGGGGTTCACACTTGTGAATTTCACGCAATTATTATTCACAGATCAACAATTATCGGATGAATCATACATTTTGGCATCTCAGTGTGTTCAAGTTTTCTATGGTCAAGATCCAACTGACCCAAATTGGCATGTGGTTGTAAAGACTAAGCCCAGAGACTTATTTGATATGAGATGGGATGGTGATGCATTGTTGGATAGTAGTAAATATGGCAGCCAAGAAACAAACATTATTGTCGAAGACTATAATGATGTCAATTGGGTGCGAAAAGATACGGTTGGCTTAACTATTGATGCACCTCACCAGATGCATGTTGCGCATAAAGTTCCTTCAACCAATTTCTTTGATGATGAAGATGGATCAGAGTCGAATTAAAGAATGAATGAATTTTATTTTTCATTGTTGATCAAATTTAAAGCAATAGCCTTCAATTGTCTTCCTTTTGCATGTACGTGTTTTATTTTGATAGACTTATTTTGCATATTAGCTGGTTGTTTTTCTAATTACGAGACACATTTTATTTTATTTTTCACAGATGGATCATACTGAAATAACCCTTAATGCGGAGTCATCCGCACAAGGGTCATCAGAAACTTTACAGAAGAAAAAGAGAGGTCGAACAAAGTCGAAGTTCACAAGTGGATTGAATGCGGGAGAGAAAAGAGAGCTAAACATTGACGATGTTGGGCAAGTGATATCAGAAAATGCTCATAAATTTTCAATTTGGTTGGGCACTATAGCAAGAGATAATCGATTACTGCCCATCACCCGTAACACATGGCGACATGTTGCTAAGGATGAAAAGCAAAGGGTGTGGGATCATATTAAGGTACAAATGGATTTTTTTTTTTTTTTTTCAACACTATGCCATATTTAAATAATTATATTAACATAATTTCATTTTAACTATTGTATAGGAGAAAGTTGTATTGGACGAGGGAATGCGTCGCATTATAATGCAATCCGTTGGAAAAAAATGGAGAGGTTATAAATATGATCTAAAGGCAAAGTATTATACCGGTTGCCCAAGTGACAAGGATCGATACGACTATCACCCTGAGGATCTGTCATCGAAAGATTGGCAAATTCTTGTAAATTTTTGGGAATCTGAGGAGGGACAGGTATATTTTTTATATATTGAATCTTTATAATTTATTTACTTTGCATAATAAACTCATAAACATAAACCAATTCATGCATTTCAGAAAAGAATTGAAACAAACAAGCGAAATCGGTCTTGTAAAAAATTACACCATACAGTCGGTATCAAAAGCTTCGCAAGAGTAAGACATGAAGAGGTAGGCTTTTAAGTTTTTGTTCAATTTATTTATTATATACCCCATTTTTTTTTTCAATCTTTGACATTTACTAACTAAAGATTCATAGTTGACAGCAACTTAAAAGAGATAGTTCTACTCCGCCTAGTCGTGCAGAGGTATTTGTGATTACACACTATCACAAAGATGGAACACCTGTGAATGATTTGGCTGCAGAGAAGATCGTAAGTTCATGAATGTTTTGACTTTAATTACATATTGACCTTGTATAACTAGCATAATAAATAAAATATTAATGATTGTAGCAAGAGATTAAGGCTCGTTTACCAAAAGACGGTTCGGTGGACTCCACTGGTTCCGATGATGTGTACTCCAAAGTGTTTGGAGCGAAAGAAAAACTCAGGCGCATTCGAGGTCTAGGATTGGGCCCTCCTCCCACCAGTTTGTGGGGTCCTTCCACTCAACGTGCATCATCCTTTACTGAACTTGTTGCAATGAAAGATAAAGTTCACATGTTAGAGGAGCAATTAAGGCAAAATCATGAACATCAGAAGCAAAAGGATGCTGAAGTTGCGGAGAAATTGAAGCAGAATGAAGCCAATATGGCAAAACTTATGAGCATAGTTGAGGCCATGTCGGAACAAGTATGTATAACTTTTTTGTCTTTCATTGTTGAAATGTTCTCAAAGTTTGTTCAAGGATATCTAAGTGACAAGTGTTCTTTCATATTGTGCAGCTTGGCGGCAATATTAATCCTGCTCCATAATCTTGAATGCAACTAGTAGTGGTCGAATTTTTTTTTTACAGATCGAATTAGACAAATGCTTGAACTCTTTTGGGACTGTTTAATTATGATTTCTGTTTTGAGAATGTTTTAAGCATGTTTTTGGGACTCCTAACTTCACTTGCTTTTATGGGGTATTATATCTTAGTTATATGTCTTGTCTTATCTCTGTGTATGAGCATAATTATTTTAGAGTTTGAATCTGAATGGTGTGCCTTTATCATATGATATCAAATACCAGGTAACTCATCTTCCTCCAAGTTGATTACTCATTTGTGCTGCAAGTAGTTGATTCAAAGAGCTCATTTTATCTTGCAGCTATTCGTTCTGCTAGCAGATTTAAGAACTCCTGGTGAAGATGACGAGGCATTGAATGCAACAAAATATGAGAATGCTGTTTAGAGGAGGTAAGCGTATTTGTAGCCATTTTTATGGAATTTGGGAAATATAAAGGGGCTGATGAGTAAATGACACGTATTAAAATATGGGATTTAAATTGAATATTGGTCAAATTTCAGCCCTACATATGAGGATTGACTCCACCAAATCCATAGCTAAGTCCTGAAACTGATTTTATTTCTCTCATTTTCAGGAATGCGTGTATAATTGGTTGCAATTCAGGTTCTTCTTCTCTGCAACCCAAATTTTTATTTTTCTAATTTTTTTTTAGTAATACAAAATCCTGCAATATAATTGAAAATACGTACAAGCTAATTTATACATAGACTAGAGTGTAATAATATTACAATAAAATTAGCACCCAGCCATATATTCTAAAACTGGTGCAGCAAAGTTATACCTGCGCCATATATCAGCCATACACCTTCTAAAGTGTATTGGAATTACACTTGAGCTGCCCTTACCTGTACATGAGAAATCAGTGTATTGGCTTTCTATTAAAGCTAAACCTAGTTGGCTTATACACATAACAAGTGTATTAGCTTTATATGCAAATCGTCTAGTTCTTCAATCCTTACAAATCAAAAAGAAACACTCGCACACTGGACATTGTAGTAACAAGCAATAGTATTCTTTTGGAGTCTCCAAACAATAGCTTCTTGGGAGCCCATTCTCAAGAACCAAAAGTGCAATTTTTCATTCTTCTCGCAGGAATTTTTGGGAGCTGAAAAGTAGGAGTTTGTGATCACAAAAGCTGACTTTCTTTAGTCCTAAGTTGTAGGAACAGTTAAGTTAGGAAAAGTAATTTTAGTTTACTTTGTTTATTTGGATAGAGTTGAAGGACTCTTAATTAGGATTGCAAAAAAATGGATTGCTACAATGGTTTCTGATGCTCATCAATAAGTTTTGGTGACATAACTTGTTCTTGAGATTGGTCTCCCCATTTTTCAATAGGCAAGTTCGATGCTTCATTGGATTTAGAGTTCTTATTTGCCATGAAGTCCGCCCATCAAAAATATTGTGGGATGGATAGGTTATCAGAAATCAAAATTCAATTTTTCTTCAGATCATGCATAAACAATCGAAAATCAAAATTTAATTTATCTTCACGTCATGCAGTAGAAAAGAACATATCATATATCATGAATTAAGTGTGCACTTTTGGTCACAATAGAGAAATTAAGGCTCTCCTCATTATCTGGTAAATGAAGAAACCATATATTCAAGTTTAGTCTTATGCATCTTAGACAGAAGTTAGATATGTGCCTGACACAGCGGCCTTGATGCTGACACTTCTATAAACACGCATACTGTAAAAATTATCATGTACCCCATTAAAAATTATATGAAACTGCCCTTCAAAATCTGTTGTGGATAGGTTCAAATAATAGTTGTGCAACAAATCAAAAGTGAAAAATTAAAACGGAAGTGTGTTTGGGTCATTTCTAGAGAGCAATTAGACCATGGAGTTGGTATTAGGTAAAGAATCAGGCCTATCAAAAAACGGGCCAGAGAATGGGCCGCTGTGAGTTGGTGTTAGGTACACGACTTGTGTATTTGACCCGCGGTGCACATTGCACAGGTCACTGAGTCAGTGGAAGGTCACTAGTCTACTTTCATTGATGTGTATGTCTAAATAACTTTGCACTTACCATGGTTTGATCCCTGTGACAGATGGTTCACCATCCTTGGTGTTCCAAAATGTTTTCCAAGTACCTAGTTTGACTGGGTGATAAATTGTGCACTGTCCTTATTGCAGTGACATCTAATAACTGTTGTCCTTTGTGCAAGTTTCCTCCCAGTGTACCGTCCCAAAAATAGATCCTATCTGCGTACAAGTTTGCACAGAGACTACATCCTGAATTATCTAAGCCGTATGGCATCCTCAAAACAAAAAACAATGTTTGAGTGCAGCCCGAGACAACATTTAATTAAGTTGCCACGTTATACAAAATAGGTAGATGCTTGGCAATGACCTGCTATATGGTTTTGATTATGATATTGGGTGTTTGTCTTGCATATGCAGGTGCAGCTCAGGTCATGGACAAAATTCTTTTATAGATGGTATTAGTAATGGCTCTACGCTAAGGTTTAATTCTGAATATATTTCCTTATTTGTTTTAACTCTTTAGAGTAAAATCTAGTTTTCAAGTTTGTGCTGGTACAAGTTTTAAAAATTGCCTAAAAAAATGAATTGCTACAAATTAAGTAGATGCTTGGCAATGACCTACTATATGGTTTTGATTATGCTATTGGGTGTTTGTCTTGCATATGCAGGTGCAGCTCAGGTCATGGACAAAATTATTTTGTGGATGGTATTAGTAATAGCTTTACGCTAAGGTTTAATTCTAGTTATATTTCCTTATTTGTTTTGACTCTTTAGAGTAAAATTCAGTTATCAAGTTTATTATAAATTAGGTAGATGCTTAGCAATGACCTGCTATATGGTTTTGATTATGCTATTGGGTGTTTGTCTTGCATATGCATCGTAGGAATTGCCTAAAAAAATGGATTGCTACATAGATGCTTGGCAATGGATTTTGTAGAACCTGGTAATCTAACTAACCCAAATGCCAGAATCATGTAGGCGCTTTCAGTAATATCGATTTTGTAGAACCAGATTTTGCACCATATTTTGTACCAAATTTTGTAGAACCTGGTACAACTAGCCCGAATGCCAGAATTCTTGTGAAATTATATATTTTATAAGTCTAAAGAGCTGCAATATCGATTTTATTTTCACTAAAATTTATTTATTGGTTCTTTTGAACAGGTATCAAGATCAATAACCTAATTATGTTAGACGCAAGAGGATAAGTTAAATCACTCAGCCAAAAGAAGCAAGCAAAAGAGAGCTCAGCAACTGACCGGAGATGGTGCAAATCGCACCTCTTGAAGAAAGCCTCATTGGCGGATCACTCTCAATGGACAAACTTTATATTTTTCAACTTTATTTTATTTTATTATTATAATTTTTTTTTATCCTTCACATATGTAATTGATACTTGAAGATTAAATTTTTTATCCTTCACATGTAATTGATGCTTGATAATTAAATCATTTTTAAGGTAAAAATGGTAGCTCTATTCGCACCTACAATATTACTGAGTTGGCTTATCGGAGCCCTCAGTAAATTGGTGGGTGCGAATAGAGCTACCTAAAAAAAATATCCATTTTGCTAGGGGTGGTTCTAAACTGCCCCAACTAAATTAGGCACCGGCACTTATAAAATTGGCATACTGATGGTTCCAAACCACCCCAAATAGCATTTATTCCTGCATACCGGCGGTTCAAAACCGCCCCAAGTAGGTAGTATACTTGCAATGAAAATTGCAACTTGCTGGCAGTTTGAAACCGCCCCAACACCTGTCATTCACCGGCAGTTTAAAACTGCCACTAAAAGCCCTCCTAGCGGGCAGTTTTACGTGTTTAATGGCAGCCATGCACCGCCGGAAATGACTCTCTAAACCGCCAGTGAAAGCCTACAACGACACCACATTATGGGGCAGTTCTCCAAACCGCCGGTAGCACTATTACCGGCGGTTTTGGAATATATAGCGGCGGTTTCTGGCCGCCAGGATAAGCCTGTTATTTTGTAGTGTATGTACATAGCTGCAGCTGCTGCTTCAACAAAATACTATGTACATATGTATATAGCTGCAACACAAACTCAACACATATAGCTGCAACAGCTACTACCATATATGTACAATATATACATATATACATAGTTGCAGCTGCTGCTTTAACAACAACACATTATGTATATATGTGCATAGCTGCAGCAGCGACTTTAACAATAAAATACTATGTACATATGTACATAGCTACCTATGTATATAGCACAAACACACAACATATATAGTTGCTCATGTATTAGAAAACAATAAATATTACCTGTGTTGGGCACTAAGATAAATTTTATGGGCTGCATTCACCAGCCCCTTTTGCCTATCTGACATGAACATTAAGTTGTCTGGGAACCCGATAGCTAGTTGTAATTACTTGGTAAACCATGTCCAACTATCTTCATTTTCTTGCTCGACCACTGCATATGCCAATGGAAATAAACCGCAATTGTCATCCAATGCAATTGCTGCTAAGAAGGTGCATTTATACTTTCCTTTAAGGTGGCACCCATCAAGCCCTAAGAAAGGACGACATATAGCTAAAAAGCCCAAACGGCAGGCACCTAGGCAAATAAATACTCTCTGGAATGTCCCATCCTCTTCAAGCTTATGCTTTGCTATGCTACCTGAGTTTAACCGTAGCACCGCCAAGCAAAACGAGGGCACAAGCTTATAAGAATCTTCAAAATTATCAAAAACGTGTCCTAAAGCTAACTCCTTCCCACGCCATAGGCGATGGTATGGAATTCTAACTCCATGCTATGTGAACAATAACTTTGTCAATTTCTTTATCAGAATTTCTCGGTCTATCTTAACTTATTCTTCTACTCGTTGAGAAATCCATCGGGCAGTTGCCATCTTGTTCTCATCTCGATTACACCTAGAGCAAGTATGTTGGTCATTATAATTCTTCACATAAAACATAGTATTATCCTCATAGACTGAGGCATGAATCCGCCACGAACAATGAACTTGTGCGCACTTTGCAATTACCCTAACCTTTTCATTCTTCACATAAGGAGCTGGAATCTATGTAAAACAGTAAAGTGTACTAGCGCATCTCTGAATTTATAAATGAACTCATACATCATTTCGACGAAGAAAACTGGCTATTCCTTCTTTCCTACAAATTCGTGTTGGAAGCCTATGTAAATATCATCATAAGAAATTATGTCTTCATCATCCGAACTAGAAAAGCTTTCATAACCTTATGGATCCTCGTAATCTGATAAATGATCTTCTGGAATGTTTTGTTATCTTCCTTCAGTCCGTCCTCTAACCTCATTCTCTTCAACCGAGAACCCCTCATCTTCATCACTAAATATCTCCCAAGAATCCACAGATTGAAAGTCTGTATCAAAAGAACTGGAATTGAAACTGTCTTCAAAAAATCTCTTTCCTTCTTCATAATTTGGGATTGTTGCAGGAGGATCAACGCCTATGTCCAGGGGTTGAGGATTCGACTCAAAATCTACATATATGTCAGCTGCCTTCATCTGTTGGTGTCTCTCGAACATCGTCATCAGATCGGAGTCACTCAAGATTGGGATCACCTCATCCACACACCTTACACTTAGATTTCGGTACTTCAATGATGTTATGTAGTCTCGAGGGCATCCACAAATTTGGATCGCATCATTTAGTAAACTGATGTACGATGTTTGATCCTTATCTATCACACATTCATCAATTTTTTCACCTGTGTATCTATTGCGCCCCCTATATTTGATGAAAGAGTCACCCCAATGAATCCTCAACTTCAAATAATCTCCATTCACATTATGCGGCCTTATCTTCTTAGCATAAATAATATAAAGTAAATTAATACCAAATGATTATACGCAGCTATCGAAACTACCATAGTCCCTATAATTAGATTAATATAATATCATATAGTATAACATACAACATAGCAGTGAGTGTATAACTATATGAGTTGAAGTAACCAGATGTTCATCTATCATAGTTACACAATACTATAATGTGCACTAATCAAATACTCATAGAATCGAACAACAGCTGGTATGATGAAGGAAATCAAGGAAATAAGGTACAAAAAAATTATTGTAATCGGCTTCCTATCATCTACAAACAAATATTCAGCAATCATCTACAAATTTAACCACAGATCCATAGATGCATTAAAACCATAGATTTATATAACCACATATTTTAGAGTTTAACCACATATTTTTGATGCATTAAAATCACAGATTTTACAGTTTAACTACAGATTTTAGAGTTTAACAACAAATTTTTGATGCATTAAAACCACATATATAACCACAGATTTTACAGTTTAACCACATATTTAATCACAAATTTTAAAGTTTAACTATAGATTTATTCTTGTTTTAGAATTTTTTAACCACAGATTTAGAGTTTAAAAACCCCTAAATGAAATATAGTCAAACTATCAAAATTTAGGGTTTTACTTCTGTGTATGATAATGTGTCTAGAAGATGCTATGTAAATAGACGCTTTTCAACAAACCAAATTTCGAACTGTTGCATGCACAAAAAAAACTAAATTCACAAGCATTAGAATGGAAATTCATAACCCTAAACTAGTTTATTTAGAGTTAAACCAAGGGAAAATAGGTTATAGATTTACCTTAATGGCGTCTGAAAACCCTCTTCGTCGTCTTCTTTCAGTCTCAAATTCACAACACCTTAACCGTAAACCACAGGAAACCAGTTCATTCTCCTCTGCTCTGAAACTCTCTCTATCTGTTGCATGCACAAAAAAACAAATTAAAATGGAAATCCAAAACCCAAAACTTGTTTATTTAGAGCTAAACCACGGGAATAAGTTATAGATTTATCTTATTGGCGTCAGTGTCTGAAAACCTTTTTCGTCGTCTTCTGTCGGTCTCAAATTCATATACTTTCGGTGTCTGAGAACGCTAAACCCTCTACATCGTTCTCCTCTGTTGCTCTGAAGCTCTCTCTCTAATCTATTACTCTATTGCTATGTCAATGTTACTAAAAGCTAGCGAAGGGTAATACCGGTATTTTCTACTGCTTATATCCCGTCAAGTGAAAAGGCGTAACGGCAGAACACCCCCCCCCCCCCCCCCCCCCCTTCCCTTTTAACGATCCGTCAACGGAAGGGATCATATGTAAATAAAACTTCAGTCAAAGGGACGAAAAATAAATATGAATAAGACGGGAGGCTGAGTACAATTTCGCAAAAATGTAAGAGGCTAAATGCAAAAATCCCAAAAATTTAATACATTGGCATGTATCCCCCCGTATATAAAGTTTGACCATGATTTTAACTATAGAAAGTTATTTTATTTTTATTTTTTTAATAGGTCACATGGCACATGATCCTATAATGAGTGTTGTTTTGGGATACATGATATATGGTTTGAATGCATGGTTCATCCATGCATTCCTAAGCATTTGCCTTTTTACCTTTATTAATATATTTTATATTTTATTTTTGGTGCAGACGAGGTGAGAACAGAAAAAAACGACACTCTCACCTTGTTTCATTTGACTAAAAGTTTGATTAATTAAGTATTCCACATGATCTAAAAGAAGGCTGTCATGGCCCTATCTGTGTACAAGTAAGAATGGGAGAGGTCCTATTTATCAGTTGAATATTATATTTTATTTTCTCAGTGTGAGGAGGTGAAGAATAGAAAATGCGAAAGTGATGCCCCTACCTTATGTTATTTAGTTATAAACAAGATAATAAACTCGGTATTGAGTATCGGTCCTTGGATGACCAATACGTATCGGCCGATACAGATATGGATCGGTATATATTAAAAAAAATAAAATTGGGAGGCGTCGGCCGATACGGGTTCTATATCGGTTGATATGAGCCCGTATCGGCTTATATGGGTTCTGTATCGGTTGATACGTGCTCGTATCGGCTGATACAGATGCCGATACGTGATATGATACCTAATATGTACTCGTGCCAATACGTATCGGTATTGGCCAATATTTGATACCTTGGTTATAAAAAGTTAATGGGCTATCAATGATGTCAATGAAAATGAATGAAAGAATGATTGAGGCTAAGAGAACAGAAGACAACTAAAATTTCGCGAGAAGTTGTGAGAAGGGACATAAACAATTATAAACCTATAAAGAGCTGCTTTGATTTATCTTAATTGGCTGTTATTGTCAATACCATTAAACATTAAAGATGCTATTTGTTGCAATTTTCGAAGGCAAACTAATTTTGTTGCTGATGCATTAGCAAAAAGAGGACTATCTTCTGCTCGTTGTAATGTCGACTACAATCAGTTCAAACTGAAATCCTACCACTTGTTTCCGATTCTTTTAATTAAAAAACAGAAAATGTTTCCGATTCTTTTAATTAAAAAGCATAAAATGTTGCGTTGATCATAAATGATAGAAGAAATAGACTTCATATACTTTCCAAAGCTTACCCAAATAAATTAGATAAAGGTAGGATAACGATGATGGTGAAAGTTTGTCACTCACCGCCAAAGGCTCACATGTAAACCTCTCGGAATAAATAAGGCTAAATAAGGCTCACATGTAAACCTCTCGGAATAAATGGCAGCTTTTGATATGTAATAACCTCTTAGAGGCTATTGACATTTTGAACGTTTTGTTTTGAATGGGTAAGCTGACGTAAAACTAAGGTTTCAATTGACGAAAATAAATTTTTATTCCATGTAAAGCGATCAAGAGAATAATGGTGTCGTTAGATGGGTGGTGGCTTAGTATGACTTGTCCGATCGATTTATACATGGCCTCTTGAGCCTATCCACGCTATCTATTTCTCTATTCTAATTAGTAGTTACTATAAGCAACTTCTATTTATATGAGCAACTAGTGTAACTGAAAAAAATTTCATTAAGAAGCCTTAATCACTGTCTTAATCTAGTGTGCAATAGTGATGTATTGATTTGAGGGATAAGGCTTTTATAATCACTTACCAACAACAAATTTGTCGACCTCCGAGAGCTGACTTAATGACATTTGTAAATGTTAACTATTGACATGTGATAGCATCTTTGAGGCTATTACATTTTAGACCTTTAAAAAAATATATCTGTAAGTTGGGATTGAACTTGAGACCTTAAGGTTGTAATTTTATCAACCTTCCATTAAACTATAGGCCCAATCCCTATTAGATTTGAATGGGTCACTAACACGTGACCCCATTTTTCATCTTGTGACCCAAGGATTGCATCGAAACATCTTTGTCCTATCTATATTGTATGATTCAAAATTGTCAAAAGCTTTTAAAATTAAAAGCTTTTAAGATGCATGCTAATAACATAGTGACAAATTTCGTTTTCGGTAATTTTCGGTGAGAGGTCATTTTGGTACATTTCGGATTAATTTCGATTTAGAGAAAATTCGGGAAAATTTTGGGGATTAAAAATATATAAAAAATATTTTGATATGTTTTAAAAAAATTACTAAAATATATACTAAATGACTAACATATTTAAAATAAATAAATAAAATTTTCAAATATAAAATTTTTTTTTATCAAAAATTACCGAAATTTTCGTTAGACTCATTTTTCGGCGAAATTTGTCACTATGGCTAAGTCATTATTTTAAAGGCATTTGACACTTTAAAATCACTTGATAGAGATTTTTATTGTTACAATGGACAGTGTTATATGAAGAACATATTTTATGCAGACGCAGTGCAAGTGGTTGATGTGGCATAATGCCATTAGCTGCAAGTGCGGTAGGTCTCAATTAATACAGGTTAGTTCAATCAATCTCATCGCGCCATGTAAGCTGCCTGAATTTTGTACTCAATAAATTTATCCTACCTTTATAATTTTCCTTATTACAATCATTGACCAACAAGATATTTACTTAGGGTTCTTTTGTATAACATGGCACACTAATATCTTAACATGCCCAAAATCGGTGGCACATTCCAATCTAATAAAGAAGTGTGGGTCACCTGATACCAGCTCTATATTTTAACAAGATAGAGCCAGTCAGTCTCCTTAATCGATGTAGACAGTGATCAAAGTCCACTCTCTTTTCTGTGTTGCCTAATGGTTCATGATTCATCAAAAATAAATCAAATCATAAAACCAGGGGACTAAGCAAAACAGCTTGGCACCAACAGATTCTCATGGACAATTTTTTATTTTTTTTTGATAGAACTCTCATGGACATATTTGCTAGTGGACATCAATTATATATATCTCGTCAAAAACTACCTAGCTAGTTGTCTAAGTGGCACGCCAGTGCCAAGTTCGTAAAACCTATAGATAATGTCATAATATTAGAGAACATAGATCTTGCTACAGTGTATTCTTTAATCCTTTGTTCATCGAGGGTTGGAATGTTATCAATGGTTCATAAAAAAGGTGGCCGAAAGATGATTGCATGGTCTGAATCAGTTGGCTACTTGGCATGTCTGAGCCATTTATACAATATTATTCTATAACATACCAATATTTACAACTAATGATTCTACATTTTCAACCAAGGTTTTCGATCGTTAAAACTGTTTATTGTTTTGAATCAAACGATGGAAGCCATTTTTCATCCCAATCTTTCCCACGATAAATCTTGAGATTATGTTTCACCTATCATACGGTCAGATGTTGATTCCACATGAAACACAACCACAAAAGCAACTTGAGAACATGACATAGTACGATTGTGAGTGACATGTGGATTGTGGAATCAACATCTGATTGTCTAACAATTGTGCCATGATTGCAAGGTCTATTGTGTGAAAGATTGGAATGAAAAATAATCTCCATCATTTGATTCAAGGCAGTCAATAATTTTAACGGCTAAAAACCCTATTTGCCAATGTAGATCAGTCTTTGGTGGTAAATACGGTATCCCATTCTATAACGTTTAGGTCTATCTAAGAAAGGGCTTGAGCTAAGTTCATCAGATCAAATGATAGCTGCACTTTGGATGACTTAGGATAAGAAATGTGTGAGACGTGGTAACAACTAACAAGTGGCTTAAAAGTAGTACAGTTGAGAAATTATCTTAACGGCTCGAAGAGGAACCGATAAAAAAAATAAAATAGATAATAATAATAATAATAAGAAAATCGCAAAAACATTAATTAGTCAACCACTTAAATAAATAGCAGACAAGGTTGGGTGAACAGTCTATTATTATCTTTAGCTTCAATCTTTGTGTACAGGATTTCATTCCGGGTACGGTGGTTCCGAGCATGGGGCACCACCATAAGTGCATAGAGATATTGGCGCGGATGGCATAGCTCTCTGCTAGCGCTTGCTTAATCAGGGTTCACTTGTTTTAATAGGTTCCCATTATATTTTCTAACTCCGTGCAAATGAAGATTTATCAGCTCTAGTAGCAACCTCCCTACTTTCTACTAACTCTTTAAAAGAGCAAATAAAATCTGAGAGGAGGGTAGAATTGCTAAGGATCAAAGTTCCAGATTCCGTTTCGATTTCGGTGGGGACTGAAACTGAAATTTTCAACCCCATACAAAAAAACCAAAATTTTGACTTTTTTTTTCGGTTTCAATAGGGACCGAAACCGAAATTTTGACTTTTCGGCCAAAATTTTGAACCATGAGAACTGCTGAATAGGTAAATCTTGCTATGCGATGAGTTATCAAGAAGAAGGGGTACCCGTTAAAACAAGTAGCAGGATGTCACCAAAGAGGATGGGAACTTGCTAAAGCAGGTGAACTCTGTTATGGTAGGCATAGTCACCAAATCGGAGTTCGGCAATAGTTCAGCTAGGTTAAAATTCGGAAAAATCCGGCAAATCCGAGAAGTTCGAAGAAATATTCAAAGGAAAAATCGGTGAGAAAATTTTTAACATAAAAATAAAAAGATTTAAAATTATAAATTAAAATTTTGATATATATTTAAAAAATTAGTTTGTCACAAATTTTTTTTTTAATTCGAGAATTATTCGAGAATAATTCACAAATTTTTGTGATTAGGCAAATTTTCGAAAAATTCGAGATTAATTCGGGGGACCTTAAATTCGCGAATTTTTAAAAATTCAGCGATTTTTGTGACTATAATGGCAGGGGCTAGTAGAGAGCTATGTCATACACAACCATTGTTTACCACAGTTAAACATGTTTTCCAGGACTATTTTTTGGGATCCGTGCCAAGTGGTATCAAAAAGTGACCGTCTGAAGATACACCCATGGCCTCAAGATCCATCGTGTGAAAAAAAATCTCCACTGTCATATTCAAAGCAGTTAATGGGTTTTCAATGTTGGCACCCACAACAATGTGGTTGGCGCGAATAGCGGTATCCAAATAGGGTACCTCTATTCGCACCCATGCGTTCTTTGAAAGCACCCATGCGTTCTTTGAAAGCACCCACGTCCCAAACCCCTTAAAAATCTTTGATTGCTTCGGATCAGATGATAGAGATTGTGTTTCACTCCGATCTTCCCCACAATAGATCTTGAGATCATGGGGCACCTATCAAACGGTTTGTTTTTTATTTCATGTGTCCCAAATCACCAAAAAATAGTCCTAAAATCAAGTTTGAGCGTGATGTGTGTCATACAATTGAAGAGCCATTGTTTGGGATATGTGACATAGAATAAAAAATTAGTTGTCAGATAAGTGCGTCATGATCTCAAGATCCATTGTGTGGAAGATCAGGCTAAAATAAGATCTCCATCATCTGATCTGAAGCAATCAACTATTTTTAATTGGTCTAAGACGTAAGCGCTTTCAGAGAACACGTGTGTGCGAATAGAGGTTCCCATCCAAATATCATGTCTTCTTTTAAAATTCAATGCAACAACACATTTTTTAGGTGCAAGCATTGCTTTCATTATTTTTACAAAAAGCGGACCTATCGGATGTTTAAAATGCTCCTATAGACATGATTTTTGTTGTTGGAACAACTTCAATGGTGGGCTACTAGTTCAACAAAGGTCAGTTTTGTTATAAATATATTATTTATGATGGATGACCATTTAGTTTTCAACTTTTGAAATTCTTAACCACATTTATGTAGTTCATTGGAATTCTTATTTATTACCATGTAACTCTTTTGGAATTATGACAATATGCATGTATCCTAACCTTTTATATTCTCCCAACTTTTCACATTCTCACATTATAATTTTATATGAAGGGGTCTTGTGGAAGTATGAAATAACTTAAGTGAAGTGAATGATATAAAGTTCATGAATAACTAGTTTCATATATTACAGTCACTTTATTTTGTCTTCATTTCCTTTTAATTTTATAACGCGTTATCAGCACGAAGCTCATATCAATTAATGGGTCTCTTATCTTTGGCACCAAAAGCTACCGGTGTAATATTGTTTGTTGGTGGTATGTTTATTTATAATTTAGCAATATATTTTATTAATTATTATATATCTTTTTATTTAAAGTATATTGAAAATCATATTATAATATGGGAATATATTTCATGTGAGATAATATGGACTAGAAAATCATTATATTAGTGTGAGGAATATTTGATAATTTTAATTTGTTATATTTTATATGACTCATCTAATTCTTAATATATATTTATCATAGATAATGTCAAATCTTATAAAGCTTGAGTTTATCGCTCATGATGTTTCTGATAACAATTACTTATCTTGGATCCTTGATGTTGAGATCCGTCTTAAGGCTAAGAACATTGGAAACACTATTAAGGAAGAGAATCAAGCATCCCAGTAGGATCGTATTGAAGCCATGATTTTTATTCGACATCATCTACATGAAGAGTTAAAAACTAAGTACCTTGCTGTAAAAGATTCATTCATTGTGTGGAATAGTTTAAGGGAGAGATACGAGCACTAGAAGACCCTAATACTCTCAAAAACTCGTTATGATTGGATGCACCTGAGGTTGCAAATTTTAAGATTGTTAATGAGTACAACTCTGCACTCTTTAAAATCAGCTTATAATTAAAATTGTGCGGAGAAAAAGTCACTCAAAAAGTTATGTTAGAAAAAATATATACTGCTTTTCATGGTTAGAATATGCTCTTGTAACAACAATATCGATAGCGTAAGTTTACAAAATACTTTAATTAATATCTTGTCTTTTAGTAGCTAAACAAAACAACAAGCTTTTAATGAAAAATCATCAATCCCGACCAACCGGTTTTACACCATTCCCTGAAGTGAATGGAACATCGTTTCATAGTTTAAAAGGAAACCGAGGTCAAGGACGTGTGCGCGAACGTGATAAGAAGAATTATCAATTTCAAGAGATACGTACTCATAATTCTTCAAATAAAAATATATCATACCACCAGAAGTGGAACCAAAATGAGAAGAAATAAGATGAATACAAATGTTTACAAAATAAGCCTATAAAGAGCTATGAAGATAAATATTATAGATGTGGTAAGAAGGAGCATTGGTTGCGTACCTGTTGTACGCCTAAACAGCTGATGAAATTATATCAAGCATCTATCAAAGAAAGAGAAAAAGAAAAATGAATTAAAATAAATTTTACTGATCACCATAATCTTATAGATCCTAATGCTTGCCTTGATAATCAAAATGGAGTGGATATAACTCATTTTGATGTTTCTGATTTCTTTGTAGACTATAACTAAAAAGTTTATCTTTTAACTTGTAATGGATGTGTTTACAACAATTAATATGTCTTTTTCGATTCTATTATGCTTACATGTATGTCGATTCTATTATGGCATGGTACTGATTGATTGATTAATTTCAAAATGGTTGATGACAATATTTATTTAATAAACAGTTATACAACTCATACAATTCTTAAAGATAAGAAATATTTTTAATATTTGACATGAAATAAAGCTAATGTCTATATCATATTGGGTTCACCAAACTTAATTGAAGGATACAAAGAGCAATTATTTTGTTACCAAGAAGCACAAAACTTTATATTGATGATGCTTTATATTCTTTCAAATCTTGAAGAAATTTATTAAGTTTTAAGGATATTCGTCGTAATGATAATCATGTGGAGACCACAAATGAAGATAAAAAAGAATATCTTTATATTACTTCAATAAATTTAGGCGAGAAGTTTATATTAGAAAATTTATTTTCTTTCTCTTCTGAGTTATATTATATGACCATGAGAACAATTGAATCATATATTGTAATACACCAGAAGTGCTCTAATCCAAAGGTCTTTATGCTTTGGCATGATCGTCTTGGTCATCCGGGATCAATTATGATACGTCGATTTATTGATAACTCAAATGGGTATCCTTTAAAGAAGCAGAAGATTCTTTTACCGAGTGATTATTTATGTGTTGCTTGTTCACAAGGTAAACTAATTATAAAGTCATCTCATTCTAAAGTAATTATCGAATCTCCATCATTTTTTGAAAGAATTCATGGGGACATATGTGGACTAATACATCCATCATGTGGACCATTTTGATATTTTATGGTCTTAATAGATGCATCAATAAAGTGGTCACATGTTTGTCTTCTTTCTACTCTTAATGTTGCATTGATAGACTTCTTGCCCAAATAATTAGGCTACGAGCACAATTTCCTGATTATTCAATTATGTCTATTCGTTTAGATTATGTCGGTGAATTTTCGTTCCAAGACTTTAATGAATATTGTATGTCAATCGGGATTAATATTGAACATTTTGTTGCACATACTCAAAATGGTTTAGCTGAATCATTTATTAAACAACATCAACTTATTGCTAGAGCTTTGTTTATGAGAACAAAACTACCTATTTCTGCTTGGGGACATGCAATATTATATGCTACATCATTAGTTCGGATCAGACAAACCATTTACCATAAATACTCTCCATTGCAACTTGCATTTGGTCAACTTCCGAATATAATTCACTTCATATATTTGCTTGTATTGTTTATATTCCTATTGCACCTCTCCAACGCATTAAAATGGGTCTTCAACGTAAACTTGGTATTTATGCTGGTTTTGATTCTCCCTCTATTATTAAATAACTTGAGCTAATATTTTTAAAGCGCATTTTGAAGATTGACATTTTAATGAAACAATCTTTCCACCATTAGGGGGAGAAAAATTGTTGGCTGAAGCATAAAAAGAAATTACTTGGAATACATCGACGTTATCTTATCTTAATCATCGAACAAACTAAAGTGAATTGAAAATTCAAAAGATAATTCATTTGCAAAGTATTACAAATCAATTACCAAATGCATTTACTGACAATAGGAAAATAGTAAAGTCTAATATTCCAATTGTTAATACTCCAACAAAGATTGAAGTCCTTGTAGGACAACTAGTCAGTATAACGGTAAATGAATTAAATGCACGCCTGAAGTGTGAAAAACCTATTGGTGCAAATGATAAGGTCTCTCGAAAGAGAAAAATACAAACAAATAAAATTGATGCTTCTAAAGAGGCCATACCCACAGAACATGCCACAGAAATATTAGATCCATCCATTGAATAATATTCTCCTAAAAAAGAATCTACTGAAGAGAAATCTCCTGAGGAGTTATCCCCTGAAGAACATGTACCTAAAAATAATTAGATCTCAATAAATTATATAAATTGAGGAGAAATATTATAAAGAAATAAAATTATTGTCAACAACGTTTTTTCATTTAAAGTTTTTCTTGACATTACCGGAAGTAATGATGAAATTGAACCACGAACCGTCAAAAAATATCGATGTAGAAATGGTTGGCAAATGTGAAAAGCAATACAAACAAAATTGAACTCCTTAGCAAAGCGTGAAGTATTTGGACTCGTAGTTTAAACACTTGAAGGTGTAATATCTATTGGGTACAAGTGGGTATTTATACGAAAACGTAATGAGAAAAATGACATTGTGAGATATAAAACACAACTTGTTGCACAAGATTTCTCGCATAAACCTGATATTGATTATGAAGAAACATATTCCGTAGTAATTGATGCAACTACATTTAGATTTTTGATTAGCTTGATAGTTACAGAAAGTTTGGATATGCATCTAATGGATGTGAATATCGCATATTTATATGGATCACTAGATAATAATATATACATGAAAATTGTCAATGGATACAAAATGCCTAAAGCATTTAATTTAAAATCCCGAAGTATTTATTCTATCAAGCTTCAAAGATCTTTATACAGGCTAAAGCAATTCGAAAGTATGTGGTACATTTGCCTTAGTGAATATTTATTGAAAAAAGGATTTGAGAATAATCTAATTTGTCCATGCGTTTTCATTAAAAAGTCTAAATCTGGATTTGCTATTATTGCAGTATATGTTGATGATTTAAATCTTATTAGAACTTCAGAAGAGCTTTAAAATACTGCTACTTAATTAAAGAATGAATTTGAAATGAAAGATCTTGAAAAAACTAAATTTTGTTTGGATTTACAAATTAAACATTTTTCGAATAAAATTTTTGTTCATTAATCAACATATACAGAAAAGGTACTGAAGCATTTTTATATGGATAAAGCCCATCCATTGAACACTTCAATGATTGTATGTTCACTTGATGTGATAAATGATCATTTTCACCCTCAAGAGAACGACGAAGAAATTCTTGGTCATGAAATACCATATCTTAGTACAATCGGTGCTCTAATGTATCTTACAAATTATATCATACCTAATATAATCTTTTCATTCAACTTACTAGCAAGATATTATTCTGCACCAATTTAAAGGCATTGGAAAGGAGTCAAACATGTTCTACGCTATCTTTGCGGAACAACTTATATGAGATTATCTTATCCAAGTGGATCAAATTCACAATTAGTTGGATATGCAGACGCATGTTATCTCTCTAATTTACATAAAGGTAGATCACAAACGGGATATATATTTACATGTGGTGATACAATTATCTCATGAAAACCTATTAAGCAACATCAGCTGCTACTTCTTCAAATCATTCAGAGATCATTGCAATCTATAAAGCAAGTCGGGAATGTATTTGGCTAAGATCGGTCATTCAACACATTCGAGAAAAATATGATTTATCTGCAATTAAAAATAGTCCAACAATATTATATGAAGATAATAATGTTTGTATCACACAAATTACAGGAAGTTATATCAAAGGTGACAGAACCAATCATATTTCACCAAAATTCTTTTATGCACACAAGCTCCAGAAGAGTGGAGATATTAATGTTAAACAAATACGATCATGTGATAATTTGATAGATTTGCTCACTAAAGCATTACCAACTATAACATTCAAGAAGATGGTGCACAACATTAGAATGCATCGACTCAAAGAGTTTTATTCATAAACAGTGAAGATTTGCATTCTTTGAGGGGGAGTAAATGATTAAGTGAATTGTACTCTTTTTCCTTCGCTAAGATTTTATCTTATAAAATTTTCTTTTACAAGATTTTAGTGAGGCAATCTTAAAAAATTTCTATAACACAAGAATAATGTACTATTTTTCTTTTATTAGAGTTGTTTTTCCCACTGGGTTTTTCTTGGCAAGGTTTTAACGAGATATGTATTCTTTGTGTATGATCATCCAAGAGGGAGTGTTATAAATATATTCTCTATGATGAATGACTATTTAGTTTTCAACTTTTGAAATTTTTAACTACATTTATGTAGTCCCTTAAAATTTTTATTCATTAATATGTAACTCTTTGGAATTATGAAAATTTACATGTATTCTCCTAACCTTTCATATTCTCCAAACTTTTCACATTCTCACATTGTAATTCTATATAAAATGGTCTTGTGAAAGTATGAAATAACTTAAGTGAAGTGACTAGTATAGAGTTCCTGAAAAATTAGTTTCATATATTACAGTCTCTTTATTTTATCTTCATTTTCTTTTGATTTTACAAGTTTCTAAATTATATGCACTCACTTGAAATTGGAAATTATGAGAAGCCGGATAATTTACGGCCTTTCATTTGAAAACTGAAACTTCAAGAAGCTGAAGATATTGTCTTTTGACACACTCTCTCTCTCTCTCTCTCTCTCTCTCTCTCTCTCTCAAACGCACACACTCACATATTGTACAGAGGGGAGAAGTGAAAGGAAACGTTATTACATGTTAGAGACAAGGAAGGAGGCCACAAATCAGAAAATGTAGAAGCAAGCAAAGGAGGTGAGGATGGAGGTTAGCAAGATGGAGACCAGGTTCACACCATTGTTGCTCAGAATGTTCACTCCTGTTATCTTCTTCACCGTAGGTCCTGGCTTCGCCACCACCTTCACATAAAAATTATGATCAGTAAACTTTCTGAGGGCGTCCAAGGACGACCTTGACATTGATTTAGCAAATGGGCAGTATAAATGTGTAAACGAACTCTAAGAATATGATAACTATAATGAAATTGAAACAAGGCCTCTGCTACATTATGCAAGGGGTATAGCAGTATTAAAGACCCCATTTTCTCTTGCCAGCACCAAAACAAGAAAAGAAAGATACCATGGTGGGGCCACCATTTCTTAACAGCAAAAATTAGCCTTTACAAATTAGAAATAGGCACATATACATGGTGGTGCATGGTAACTAAACACAACGTAGGAAGGCAAAAAACATTTACTGATTGAAGTTACATGAAATTTAGATAAATTGTCTGGTTTCAAACATCTTCCTGCATACACCATGAGGCCAGAATCTGGTCAACCAAATTATGCTGACTGGATGATACAAACAGTGGAAATCGCTGCACCTTTCCACATTAAACATGAACCGTTGCCGTATATAAGAGCAATCATGGCCCATAGTATAGCATACAAAAGTGCACTGATCGAACGGCCATATTGAAGGCCAAGGGTGATGTCACTTCAGTTTAGATTAAAAATCAACTGATCATATTTAAGCGTGATTTCAAATCCCTTGTACATAAATAGATACATGCCGTTAATATATCAATCATCTTAATCACCTGTACTGTTTTGTAAATTTAAAAAAATTTAAATCCTCGTTCTTATGTCCTTATATTGGGGGGTAGAGAAGGGAGTAAAATCGAGATAAATGTTTGACAGTTAGAAAACCGAAAACCTCAACTGGAAAAATCAAATCAAGGGAAATTATTAGAAGAGCAGAGGATGTGTTTTTTTACCTTATTTCGCACACTGCAGAATCCGCTGAATTGTACAGTTGCACCCAGGAGGGAATCAATAAGACTTCCAGAGAGTCCAGCCATTGCAGAAAGGGGTATCACCAAAAGCTGCTTCAAAGCTATGCCACCAGAACATTTTGCAGTAAACAATCCAAAGAGTACAAAAGTTAGCCCAACAACAGTGCCAGCCACTGCAGCTGCTAGAAGTCCAGTAGTTGTGACTCCACCATTCGTACCCTTCCGAACCGGCTGGCAATTAAAATTACGTAAGATGAGTAAGGCTCCCACTTCAAAGATTTAGACCAATGTGACTTTTGTAGAAATACGAGGCAGAAAAAGACCAGGATGATTGTACAAAACTCTATAGGAAGAAAACCTTAGCATGTAAAAGTAAAGGGATAGTAGCTTCTGACTGACATTTAGACACCGGAATGGTGTTTTAAATGATTTGGCACCATTAAATTTATATTTTTATCTCACACCATTGAAGTGTGATTTATCATTATGCCATGTGGGGCACATCTTGACCAATCTAAATTGTCCAAGTGGCAATCCGTAACTGTAACATATCTCAGCCCAAAGAAACATCCCTATAAGTGGATGTGAACCATCTGATCAATGAACTTTAATATCAGCCATTAAAATTAAACACAGCGGTTGATGTTATAGTAAAAACACCATTAACCATTAATGGTGTGTAAGATCATTTAAACACCATTTAAATGGCGGTCAGGAGAGTCCAGTCTAAAAGTAAAACATCCCTCTTCCATACATAAAATATGTACGGTTTACACTCCCACTGAAGGGTAGGCTAGAGAATTATGCTCACTTATGTCGCATAATAAGGTTTGCAAGCCATATCTTCAAAATTATTGATTTTAGCTTAGCTAAAGAAAAAAGATTCAAACGTCAGGCTCCAAGAGGTTAGGAACTTAAGATGCTAATCCAACAAAAATAATTTCATCTTCATTTTCATTAGTTAGCAAAAGTAAAATATCAAACAATGAATTTTTATGGAAAAACAATGAATAGTGTTTACTTTAGTAGCTTCATTGTTTCAAGGAAAATTTATCCACAAAGAAAACATGTTACCTCTTCTTTGGGTACAAGGTGACTAGCATAATTAATTACAGACGATTAAAATATTCAATCTGATATTGTATCACATTTGCTCTGGTGAGACGGGCATTGCTCCTTATGACCCTTATCAGCCTCAAATTTGCACATTATTGTTTGATACAAACTTTCCTGTTTGTATTGGACTATACATTATGCTGTTCTGTTTGTTTAAAGAGCGAGTTAACACACAATACGAAGTTCTAAACAGTTGTTAATGATAGTATGGTAAATTTTTTAACAAATGCGAAAGAAAAGGCTGGCTGCAAAACCTGACCCAGGCAGATAAGTGCATAAATGATAGATTTTTTTGTAGGAGTGGAACCAAGGATTCAACTCAGTATCGGTATGGGTGGTGGTGCATGACCAGAACAGCACCAAATCAGCAAGCTGAGTTGACCACGTCGCTAACTCATAAAAAGGTCCACACTCGACCATAAGGGATTTGGGGAGTAATGTGGATTCCAGGTTGACTCCTCTGTACATGAGTGACTGATATCGTAGAGCAAAGAACCAGAGTCTACTCAGTCGAGTCACAACAACTCAGCTGAGTCTTGAAATCTCGATCAGATTTCATTGCTTTTGATTATTTAAGTAGTTGACTAAGCCTATGAAAATAGATGAACATATAAGAAACACAAAAATCTAGAAACATAAGAGTGGCAATGAAGATAATGATTGAAACGCGTGTAATTTGATACGTTGAAACTATCCGAGCACATGATTGCCTGATATCAGATAGCACTGAATCAGAGTCTACGACTTGTCTCAAAATATTGATCAAATATCATTGCTATTGTTACTGCATTGATTATTTAAGTAGTTAGCTGAACTATAAAAACAAATGCTCATATCAGAAACACAAGTATATACCTTTAAAGTTGTGATCAACCAAGGCTGTCCATTACTAAGCATCCCAAGTTCTGATGACCAAGTGTCTCCATTGCAGCAGGCATAGTGTCCAATGACACCTCCAATGAGACACGTTATAAATGCATCCTCCTTGGAGTTTAAACATTTGTCTTCCAAATTAGTCAGGTATCCAATGCCCAGGGTCAAACAAGTTGCAATTCCGCTATTGGCCAGAACTTGTAGCCTGTAGAGGAACAAAGCACCACATATAAATAATTTTCATGGTTTGATCGTATGCTACTTAATTTGCTGGCTACTATAACAAACCGCAAAATGTTTTGGATCAAACCAATTTGTACTCTGTTTCAAAAAAAAAAAAAGTAGGGCATTTCAAACGTTTTACAAACAAACCAATAAGATTTAATTCAAAGAATTCCATAAAATTTGCTGAATTTATTTGGTAATTAGTTTGAAAAACACCAAATTACGATCAAATAATTCATTTCCACTAGCCGGTTACCTGGTTTTTAATCTATTTTAAGAGGTTAACATTTATAAAACGATTAAAGCAATCGAAGATTTTTAGCGGTTGTAAATTGGGGCCAAAATAATTTTGTTGGTCTAAGGATCAAGGACCAAGCAAATTGTAGCGTCCTGAAAATTCTAACGAACTGGCCATAACAAACCAGATTTGCTTGACAGTGCCAGACTGTGAACCGCGAATGCACATTTCAACAAGTGAATTGAAAAGAGGTAAAATAGGCTCTGACAGTCTACCAACATCAAGCATGTTTAATAAAACAAATATTTGATGTATTCAATTTTTCATTTTCTACCAATTCCAAGATATAAGGATATAAAAAGTATTAAAAAAAATTTTAAAAAGTGTTTAAATAGCAGTACGATAAAAACAATACATTGACCATTTTTTGAACTATTTCAAGAAAGTAAAAATAGCCATTTAAAAAAAAGGAAAATTGAAACCCTGATTTTATATCAGGTAGTTATTGGAAAAAGTCAATCTCGGTTGGTTATTATCAGCCAATGCATTCTATGCCAATTTAGCATATGCCAGGGACTTCATAACCAAAAATGTGTGGTAAGTGATATTGTAAACACTGCAAATCACAATCCGAGTAAAAGATGCCAACTCATGCGGATCATATTAGTTCTTTAACAGGACTACAATGTTCAACCACACGACAGCTACTAGTACGTAGTCCATAAAGTTACAACATACAATTTTTTCCTAATCTTCAAAGAAAGTAAAATTGAAGATTCGGAACTCCTCCAATCATTTTCTTACTTTCTTTCTAGATGCTTATATGAATATTAAACACATCTTACTAGAAAAAAAGTTTCAACACATATTTTTCCTAATCTTTGAAGAATCAGAACTCCTTCAATCATTTTCTCACTTCCTTTCTAGATGCCATATATATACATAATTTTTAGATTTAAAGGAAATAAAAAAACCACAATAAAGAAAACAGTCTAGTTGCATCTTCATTTTTTTCCAAAACAGAAACATATACTATCAAAACTAAAAAAAGTAAACACAAATACTTCCTGAAAACCCTAATTTACTCAAATAATAAAGAACAAACAGAACTCTGATACACTCAAATACATCCTGAGAACTGTTTGTATGATTTTCTAACTTCCTATGTAGAGAACTAACAAATTTGGAACTAAAATGAATACCGCAAACAAAATGAAGAACGCGTTCCAGTTAATTTCCTTCAAAATTAAATAAAAAATAGGAATAAATCCGAAATAATAAAAGAAAAAGGGGCGCAACCTAATATAATTAAAAAAACAAACCCTAACATATCCTCTTAACCGTAAAAAATCAGAAAACATATCATACCAATTTCTCTGACCTCCCTCTTTGAAATCAACGTCGATCTTTCCCTTCTTCTCCTCCCCGAACTTCGTAAGCACGGAAGATGTGATGAAGAAAACCAACAGCAAAGCTCCGAATCTTCAAACACCACCAAAATCGAAAAAACAGAAACTTTAAGAGAGAATCCAAATCCCCCAAAGGCCAAACATATAAAGAAAATAGAAAACCAACAGTAGAACTCCGAATAATCAAACAAAACCGAAACCAAACTTAAACTTTCAAAGCATAATCCAAATCCCCCAAACAAATCAAGGAACTAGAAACGAAATCAAAAAACAGACCTGTAACCAACAGCGATGTGAATAGCCATGACTACGAACCCCACAATCGCTCCTGATGGATCGAGAGACTTTCGATTGAAAGCTCTTATCGAAATTAATGACGCAATCATCACAGAGAGAAGCGATCGGATCAGAAATCTCTCCATTTTCGTTTTCGTTTTCTGTTTGCAGGTTTGTTTTTTTCAGACTTGGGGGAGTTCGTCAGTGAAGTTTCGACTTTTCGAACCCGAAATTATATAATGAAGAGAAGAGATCGGGTGTCGAACAGAAAGTATCAAATAGATGTAAGTGGGTCTGAAACGTTCAGAGTTTAGATGGGGCGGTATTTGTTTCATGTTTATGTTAGATGATTGTTTCTGATCTTGGATCGGACGGTGTTGAGTGCAGTTGTATTTATTACTGCTTTACGTTAGATACATACACCACGTAATTCGTGCCATATTGGTGTTCCTACATTTTAGGCCGTCCGATCATGGATCCTTATATAATTAAGATATGTTCGTTTAAATAATTGAGACTTGAGCGCTGATTGGCACATATTTTAAGGACTGTGAAACCTCAGCTTATGAGGAGACTGGATGGCCAGAAAAGCTGCTTCCTAACCTTATGATGCCTCTAACTAGAAATCTCTACATAATGGGAGGCATTCTTGCAGTCTTGCTGACTACTTACCAAGGTTTTTTGTCGGTTTTTTTTTATAGAATACTTAACAAGGTTTTGAAAACGGTAGGTATTGGCCTTTTGGGCCAGTAGTCAGGGCCATTAGATACATTAGCTCATGATTCATGAACGACATCTAAACACCAAATGCTGTTTAGATGATCTTCCACTATTAGAATAAAACTTTTAATCTCATACCATTAAAGTGTAATTTATTTGTATCATATGGTACACATTTATGATCAATCTAAATTGCTCAACAATTCATTAGTGGAACATGTCTCAGTCAAAGAATCATGCTTTTAAGTGGATGTAAATCATTCGATCGGTGAACTTTAATATTAACTATCAAAATTAAGAACAATTGTTTATATTAGAGTGCACATATCAGATGGTTCGAATCTTCCAAAGAGTATTTTTTCGACCTACATCCCTTTAATTGATGATCTATCACTTTGACAAAATGAATTTTCAAGATCATGAGTTAATAAATAATGTAAGATCGTTTAAACATCATTTGGCGTTTAAATGATGATCAAGAGAGTCGGTCCCTACTTTTATATATCCTAGCGGGAATGCTTGTGAGATGGACTGGTAAGAGATAGTTTTGGATATCTTTATTTTCAACTTAAGATTCTTCCTTCTCAACTTAAAATTAAGGTTGAAAAGAGAGAATCTTAGATTATAAATAAAGGTATCCTCTTTAAAATTAATACACTACAAAAATCAAATATTTCCGTCCATACTCTCAATTCCATCCTTCTCGCTTTATATACAATAATATTAAAGATAAGTCTGGAATTTGAGCTCTTTTTAACAAAAAATTAAAACTGATTTTCAATATCATCATAACATCTTTATCTTATCTATTTGAAGGTTTCTAGTCACCATTAAACTCACTGTAACTTTACAATCCATCCCTTCCCTCCCCTTTCCAATAAAAGCTAAATTAGTATTAGAAAAAAAAGATATATGAGTTGGAGTGCATGAATGAATTCGTGCACTTAAATACTAAATTACATGTCATATGACAAATGATCCCGAAACACTACCGCTCTTGATCATTTGTCACACGACATGTGATTTATTAAAAAATAATTTAAAATTAAATTTTTTGGTGGTCAAAATTTATGTATTATCCCACACATTCTGGTATTGAAGTTTTTCCCATTTGACTATATTTTGGACGGTAAATATACATCAAATAATGTTCAATTTTTTTTGGTGGCCTCTAATCGTCCTTTAGGAAGTTGTCGTGATACCTGATCCCTTATGTGGACGCCACGAGGACCTCACCTAATTCAAATGCATGGATACACCATGCATTCCACCCCTTATCACCTGGCCTCGTGGCATTAATAATAGCCAGTATAAGCAAATATTGTATACCTTATCATATATGCCCTTCATTTGGCCCTATGCTTAAATTTATGCTATAGACTAGTCAGTAGGAAGTACTCACAGTCAAAACTTAAAAATTGATGCGGATCTGCCTTTTAGCAAACCGATGCATATCGGTGCCGATACATATTAATATCCCAACTCAGTATCGGTATCGGCTGATACATATTTAATATCAACCGATACCTATATATATTAAATAGGCCGATACGTATCGGTCCTCCAATGATCAATACCCGATACCGATACCGATACCGATTTTGCTACCGTGCTTAAGAGGAAACAAATTTAAAGAGTAACACACTTATCAAAGATTAATAGAAAATAAATAATATAAAATCACATAATAAACAGAGTAAATTGTATGAAAAATTGAAACTAAATAAATAATAGTTAGTTTTACCATTCAATTTTTCATGTGATTCATGCCATTGATTACACAATTTCATATTTATTATTATTATTATTATTATTACTTTTTTAATTATAATAATCTTGGAGTTGCTCCTTCACGTGGCACATGTTCCTAAAGGCCAAGCTACCTTTATTTGTCAGAAAAAACTGGGAAAAGTATAAAATCAGAAAAGAAAAAGAATGTTAAAAAAATAAAATAATTGAATATAACATGAAGGGTAGTGTTATGACCCGGTTATCTGTGGCTCAAATGAATGGCGATAGATTTAGGATGCACCAAGAGGGGGTACGTGTACGCACACTCTATCCTGACCCACACAAATGCTAATTTTAGGAATTTCTATTTTATTACGTTTACAATGTATAGGGCAACTAAATTATTTTGTTTACCAAATAAGAAGAGTCCCAAAAAGGACTCCTACTCTCTTGGAACTCTTGCCCCTTTTAGGTTTGGGAACTTACCCATTTAGGTCACCCACGTCCGTCTCTTCCTCTCTCTATAAATAAGAGCCACCAAAGGCTTTTAACCTAAAACCTTTCCCTCCCTCTCTATATATAGATAGACTTGTTTATAAATATACATATATCTTAACCCACTAAACCAAAGCCATCTTCTCTGCCTCCTCTCTCACTTTTGAACCAAACCCAACCACGCTCCTTCCAAAACGCCTAAAGCCCTCTGTCGATCGGCCAGGGTGGCGCACAAATACCACAAGCCAAAGTGTTGCCTTGAATCGATTTGCATAAGTGTGAAACCGTCGATCCATCGCCGAAAGCACATCGCCGAATCGACGCGTAGAGTCGTGACGCCGATCTAGCTTGAAATCAACTCCCACGTGCACGCTCCAATGGTGGGTGCCCCCGATCGATCTTAAAATATTCAACTTTTATTTTAATAATAATAAGAATAATATATATATATATATATATATATATATATATATATATATATTAAATGAATATCTATTTATCTTATTTAGGTATTCAAAAGTTATATATATACATGTATTTCATTTGTATAATAACATAAATCCTATATGGACATATAATAGTTGCCCTTGATATATATAGATATAAAATGAATATATATAGTGTCTTGTATTGCTTATATAGGTGTTTACAGCTAGAGAGAGAGAGAGAGAGCTCTTCTTCTCCACAATTTCACAATGAAGATAAGATATATTTTGGATCGCCCAACTAAACGCCAATGTGATAACTTGCCGTGCGCTAACTATTGTAGTTGGGCACTTTGAAGAATTTTACGATATGAATACTTTGGTGCAACCATCCTTTTAGCACCATTGATTTCAAATGAAATAGATTCAAGGTTGGACCTGGTGGGCCCGACTCAAGAAGTAGAAGAGAGATAGACGATCTCCACAAATAGAAATCCTCGAGTCATCTAATGGTGCAGACGTCGAGAATTTGGCCCACAATTCAAGAAAATTAAAAGGCTATTTAGAGATCAGTGAACATGAAGGATTTGACCCTTAGATTTGAGACCTTAGAGGTCAAAATAAATTGGGCCCAACGACCTAATACCTTAGAATCATTTTTCTTAAATATCTGATGGTTCAGATCTATTCAATCTGATCGACACATGGTAGGTACACTAAGTGTGCACTTGCTAGATCTTGTAAAACGTTATTTGGAAGATCTAGTGTGCTAGAGATCGAATTGGGATCGGGACAAAAGAATCAACCTTAGGTAAAATTTTATTGTCTAACCATCCAATGGTTCAGATTAGGGGATAAATGACTCAAAGTTCGTGCTTTCTTATTTTAGCCTTAGGTGCCACATGGAATAATACATGGGTTACCTTTGACCCTTAATTTTTGAGAATTAAGGCGCAAGTGGCCCATAGGACCAACTTCAAAACGATCTCAATAGTAACTCAATGTAATCTAATGGATCAGAAAGTGTCACTAAAATTTCTAGGACGCGCTTTAAGGCTCAGAAATTGGAAAATTTAGTGAGGGATATTAACCCTTGTATAACTAGGCTAAGTGGATCATTTGACTGCCACATTGACCCACTCTTAGGTCAAATTAGTAAAAGGTGTCGATACTAAGACTGCACAAATATTATGAAACTTTAAAAACAGAAGGCCCGATCAGTAATCTGACGGCCCATAGAAGGTTTCTTCACAATTTTTTTTTTTTTATGAAATATCTGTTCTGTTCAAATGTTAATTATTATTTTATATTTACAAGTATGTAAGGTGTATGAAATAGTTTCTTTAGGCCAAGTTAGTCCTTTCATCATATAGCATGCACCACATAGAAAAATCACGATAGGGCATACGCACAATTAAAAAGAAATAAGCTATGTCACACGACTTTTAAGCCTTCGTCATGGTGGGGTTCCCGTCACGGTCACGTGAAACTTGGAATGTAGGCATCCATGTACGGATGCAACACCTCTATGGGAGTATGGGCTGTCACACGAAGTACATCTAGGTTACTACGGAACCCGTTCCTTGGAAAACGTGATTTTGTGAATCTTATCGCACCGTGACTCACTTTAAATTAAGTTTTCAGCAAACAATAAGAAATGATATGTAAGATAAGGTAAGCTACGAATACGGATAATTAAGTTACGTTGGAAGGCCAGCAAAATACAAATTAAGTTTCTACACGTGCCATGTCTTGCGTGCCACCGCAAGATCTAACGTCTGCAGCCAAGACGGGTCTTAAGGACAATATGATACGACAGTGTCCCGAATGTAAGGGGACACTGATTTAAATGCATGCAACCACATCAGGCTGGATGGTGGTATACGATATGATATGGAGGTTAGGTGGTTATCTACACGTGGACCTCGCGTGATAGGCTCGAGCAGCGGCCCTGACACAGGTCGTATACGAAAATTAGATAAGATGTGAAGTACGTTGTGTAGGCGTATGGAGCAATATTAAGTCTTAAGATATGCCACATAGGAAAAGTCGACAAAGCAGACACAAAAGGAGATCAGAACTTGATGCATCATATTTATTTCATGTTATGTCAGGTTTTTTCATTTTATGTTACTTCTTTTTCTTTTTATGCTATATTTTTCAGTTTTGTTATGATAGATATGAGATCTTAGATGTTTTTGTAATCATTTATAGCTGTTTGATTTATTTCAAAATGTATCTGACTCAGCGATTGCACACGATCACTGAGTATTTTATGGTGGATCGATTGTGCAACCCATCGAAGTTTACGTGGATCGAGTAAACTCACCTCTCCCAAAACTAACGATTGCGGGTGAGAACTCCGATTTTCCATCACCGAGGATGGGGATCTTTCTTGTTCGATCTCTGGCTCAAGAGCGTGAAGACGCTACCATTTGACGAGGAATAGATCCGTGGATTCCTTTGAGCATTGAGAGATTCTTAGTCATAGTTTTATTATTTTTCAGGGGAGATTTGTTATTAGATACTTTTATTTTTCAGCACCAATCTTGGGTTTGCGTTGGGACTGTTTTATTCTACGTAAAACCTCTGCTTGCTTTCGATTATAGATACATGGTTAGGATTTATCACTTAATTAACGTCATCTACGTTTTCCGCTGTTGTTTTCTTGAATAATTTATTTTTAAATGATGATATTAAATGCCTTGATCCATATGCTAAATCGGTATAAGAATTATGTGTATGTCCGCTTATCGCCTTAACAAGCGTGCGGTGTCATAACACGGAATTCTAGGCCCTTGAGGTCGGGTAAGGATTCTGGGTCGTGACAGGTAGTTTTGTTGCACCCACGATTGCAACCCCTTAAAATTGTTGATTGGGTCAGATCAGACAATAGAGATCGTGTTTCACCCCGATCTTCCACACAATGAATCTTGAGACCATGTCGCATCAGACAGTCAATTTTTGATTCCACATATCCCATATCTCCAAAAAGTGCACATTGTGTGCAATGGTATACATCACGCTCAAACGTGATTATAGGGCCATATTTTGGGGATTTATGACATGTGAGATAAAAAATTGACCGTCTAATAGGTGCGGCATAGTCTCAAGATCCATTGTGTGGAAGATCAGGGTCAAACACAGTCTCTATCATCTGATCCAACCTAATCAATGAATTTTAAGGGGTCTCCGACGTAGGTGCTTTCAGAGAATGCGGAGGTGCATTTAGAGCTACCCTAGCAAGAAATGAGAATATGTTTTAAACTCATAATTTTAAATTTATGAAGCTTTGAATATTTAATTTAAACTTCTACTAATTTTAGCTTTTTTAAAGAGGAGAAAAAAAGGTATTTCATGCAACTTAAGTTTTTTACCAAGAGAAAAAATTTGAATAAAAAACCTTTAGAGTTTTTTATTTTAGAGAATAATTTAAAGTTATACTTTAATCTATTAAGCTGCAATTAAAATGTGACTTTAAAAAAAAAAATTGAAAATAACTGACTAATAAATCGAGATTAAATATATGTTTTAGTAGGTTGTTTTATTCTTAAATTAAACACGACTTTTGAAAAAAGCATTTGAAAATTTGGGAACATTATGATAGAGATTGAGAAGTCTTTAATTTTCAATATTGCATGCAATTGAGTGTGTATTTAAAGCATCTCCAATCAGGAGAGCTAAATGTTGATAGTTAAACACCAATTTAGATATTGTTACAATATTTTAGTTACAATTAAAGTAAAAGTCACTCCAACAGACATTTTATTTTAGCTGCTTCTGTTTTTAAAATATTATTTTGCATTTTTATTTTATTTTATTTTATTATGAATAAGAGAAGCAGAGAAGAGAGAAAGAATTTTATAGAGACAAATGATATTTTATTATTTTACCTCTTGCTACAGTAATAATTAAATTTAGCTATTAGTGTAATAAAAAGCTATTTTGGTGTACTGGATAATTATGGTGTTGGAGCTCAATTCTAAAGTCTCTATAATGGATGATGGAAGGTCTTTAACTCACCTGCTGAAAATGCTCTTAGATGTCAAAGACTACGTCAAGGTCGCAAGTCTGGCCCAGCTTACCTATATATATATAAAAGGAATTCAAAACAAAGTCTTCAATTTTCAATATTGCACGCCCTTTGGGTGTACTAGTGTAGTGCAACAAGTAGTGGCAGTATAGAGGGAGTAAGGATGCAAGTTTTAAACCAAAACCCGAACCCAACCCAAAAGCTGGCCAAACTGAACCAGGTAACAGAAACCGATTTGAAATCGAATTCGAGCCAAGTTTGGTTCAGTTTTGAGTGGCAGAAACCGAAAATTGATTTGGTAGGATTAGAAAACCAAAAAAATAGTTAAGATATTAAATAAATAAGTGAAGTTCGAAACCAAACTGAAACCTAACTGACCTAAACCAGTTTTGTCCTGTATTGGTTCAGCGTCGATTTGGGAAATTGAAAAAAAAATGAATCAAAACCAAACTAATTCGTTTCGATTTGGTCTTGGTACAGGTTGAACTAAACCGAAAACCAAAAGTTTCAGTTAAGTTTGGTAAACCGAATCTACATCCCTATGGTGGAGCCAGGTTTTTAGGGATATCAACGGGTTGGGTCAAAATTTTGACTGCCCAATGGAAAAATGGCATATGCCAGACCCGACCCGACAAACCCCTTATTTTCATGTTTTTATATGTAAAATATTAGATCGGGTTAACCCGACCTGTTCCAATTTTGCCTGACCCAACCAATCTCTTAGCAGACCTGGCATGACCTGACCCGACAAGAGGTCGGGTCAGATGGCTTAGGCCCGACCCGACCCGACAGGCTAAGTTTATCTACCGGACCCAATATAAGTTGGTCAGGACTTTGGTCAATTGAACCCGTTGACAGCTTGGTCAACCCGACCCATTGACTGCTAGGAAGCAAGCATAAGGCACTTTTTCGGTCGATTTCTTTCATAGTTCTTTGATTTCTTATGCATTGCCTACTACTAGGGATGCAAGTTCAGTGTACCGAACCGAACCAAACCCGAATTTTTTCGTGTTCGTTCGGTACACCCCAAACTAAAACCGAATCGAAACCCATTCAGTTCGGTTTGGTTCAGTTCGGTTCAGTCTGGGTTTTTTTTTTTTTCCTAAAATCAAAACCGATTAGGATCTGTTCGGATCGGTGTAGGTGTAAAATACCTACTTTTTTCGATTTTCTTCATTTTTTGAGGTTTTTTTAATTTTTTTGGGTTTATTCAACCTACCCCCACGGTTTTCAGTTTCAAGCCACCCAAACCGAAACCGAACCGAATTCGGCTTGGTTCGGTTTGTGACGGGTTTTGGTACAATTTGGTCCGATTCAGGACTCTCGGTTTTCGATTCGGTTTCGATGTCCGATTCAAAACTTGCATCCCTACCTACTACAATCTCTTGTTTGGCCTTTTGGGATGCGAGATCATTAAAAACCACCATGCGTTCGTTGTGTTTGACTTGATGCCCATGATTTATGATGCAAAAGATTAAATTGAAATGTCGCCTCCATTTATCTAAATGTTTGAGACTCATTAACTATTATAGAGCTCCAAGACATAACCTCATGTCCAACATAGCACTGTGTCGCGTCCGTATCGCGATCATGTCGCAAGCCCCTCATGTCGTGTGCCCTCATGGCACCACATGACGTACCCTCATGGCACCGCATCATGTCTAAATTGTGACTGTGTCTCATGCCTACTCGACACTATATCGGGTCCGTCATTGCACCCGGATGTCGCGTGCCCTCTTGGCACCGCATCGCTTGCCGTACAAGCCAGATGTCGTGTGTCCTCTTGACACCACATCGCGTGCCAACATGGCACCGCCTCACGTGCCTTATAGCACTTGGACATCACGTGCCCTCTTGGCACCACGTCGCGTGCCCCTACTAGGAGCACCGCATTTCGTGCCTTATAGCACCCGGACGTCGCGTGCCCTCTTGACACCATGTCGCGTGCTCCACCGCGGAGCACCGCATTCCAAGCCCTTCACGCGTCTAGCCACCATACTAGATCGCAGCTTAGTTTGGGTCACCGTCGCATCATGCATCAGGGACTCATGCTCGCATCGCAAGGCCACGTGCCTCTGCGCCCACGCGTGCTACACGGCTAGCTTACAAGGTCCGCTTGCCTTCTTGCTAGCTAAGTGTCCAGTTCCAAGGTCGTCATGCCTTCATGCTGGCGCACAGATTAATGAGGCCATCACATCCTCCCCGACTCAAGATGGTCAACGTCCTCGTTGACGTAATATCTCAAGGGAATGACTCATGCCACATCCACCAATCTGATTGTGTCAACGTCTTTATTGACAATTAGACCCGCATCAGTTCCTCGACTTATGTCTTCACCCCATGCAAAGCCTATCCTGAGTCACTATTCTCATAGTGCACTCGCGTGCTGCACTTAGCATCCCACGCTAAATCAGCCTATCTTCCGCTCGTGTGTGGCCCCCATCACCAACACACGTAGTATTTGGACCCTCTGGCCCACGTACTCTACCGAGTCTCACATCGCATCCTCATGCAGACGTGTTCCACCAATATCTAGCCCCGAAGTTTCTCACCTCCTCGCTAGATCAATTTGGTCATATCCACGCGATTTCGCACCACGCTATCCGTCACTATGTCATGTACTGAACATTAGTGATTACAGCTCACTCTAGTACCTCGACACTACTTGTCTTCACCCAAAAGTTCGCTTAGAAAATTTTGAATTTGAAGCATTTTAGCGCTTCAGTCTATGCAATAGAGGTGTGATTAAACTTATGAAGTGCCTATTAGCCCCCAACTCAAAAGAAGACTTCCAAGAAATTCAAGGTTCATGGAATCCGTGCCAATCACCTTTTAAATGTATATTAAGCACGAGTGACAACCTTTTAGGCCTTGTTTGGGTATTTTATAAGTTTTCCCATAAGAACTCTTATTTCTGACAAGTCAGTTATCTGCAGATTCCTGACCATAGGGCTGTGCATTTTTTGAACTAAATCGACCAAACTGACCAAACCAAACCGAACCACTAGGTTTGATCCGATTTGGACAAGTAGCGAATTGGGTTTTGTTTGGAAAAAAAGAAAATCGAAAAGTTTGGTTTGGTTTCGATTTCAAGCCGAAATCAAATCGAACCAAATCGAATATATATATATATATATATATATATATATATATATATGTGTGTGTGTGAGGATTTTGATTAATTTTAAAGGGCATTTAAGTAAAATATATATTTCTATATAAAATTCTACCCTTGTCTTTAGCCAATTCCTAAATTCTAAATCTGTAAAGTAGAACTTATAGAAAAATCGATTGAGACGTTGAAAAAAAATTTATATGCAAGTAGAACTTATAGGAAAACCGAAATCGATCGAGCCAAACCAAACCGAGTTGAATCAGGTTCGTTTGGTTTAAGAGTTGGACGGTTTGGTTTGATTTGAAAATCTAAAAATCGATTAAGACCGATTTGGTTTGTGACTTTGGTCCAAAATTGACCAAACCGAACCGAATACACCCATACCTGGCCAACTCAAATTTCTGGCTTTTCTCAAATGTGTTCTTTAAAGTTTCAAAATTGCTCTATTTCTTGGCTTTTCCCAAAAACGAAGGATTTCATGTCTTCTTTTAAGTTTTTCATAAAAATATAAAATCAATTAAATTTAGGAATATCGTATGATCGTAGAAATGACCATAGTACATCTAATATCATGTCGTACATATTATAAGCTAATTTTTAACCGTAGGAATGACCCATACCTGAATGAGTTGGTTTCTAGGTGACTTTCAGTGCATCATGGACAGGCCACCAATCGGGCAGTGCCTACAGAGTCAAACATTGGAGGAAAACTATACACATCAGCATCATGTGGACTTTTGTGTTTTTAAAATTGGATTTGAGCAGCCCCCATATGGAGACCGCTAGTCTTGCTGTCTGGTCCACCGTTCTCTCATTTCTCAACCCTTAGTTGTAGAATCGGTCAATGATGGCCAACTCTCCGGTCCTTCCATCCATGTTTTAACTTTATTTTTCTAGGAACATTTTGTTGGAAAAAAAAAGGATAAAGAAAAATCATACCATTATTTCCCCTCAGAAGATCGAAAACCGTTAAAATTGTTGACTGCATTAAATCAGATGATGAAAATCTTTTTTTGTCCCAATCTTCCACATAATATATATTGAGATAACACCCAACTTATTAGGCGGTCAGATGTTGACCCCACATGGAATACGTCCCCAAAAGTGACCCGAGAACCCTTCTCATCAATCATCAACACCTAAAAGTCTGATATGTGGTCATTGATCTTAAGATTTATTGTGTAGATGATTAGGACGAAATAGGATCTCCATCATCCGATTAAAGACAGAAAATGGTTTTAATGGTCGAAACCCCAATTCTTCGACTACAAATATTATGAATGGTTCTCACCGTCTACGGCTTGGGGTTTCCATCATTAAAAAGGTTGACAATTAGAATCAAACGATGAAAATAGCTTTTCATCCCACTCTTCCACGCAATAGATCCTGCGATCATGACCCACTTATCTGACAGTCATGTATTGATTCTATTTGGCACACATCCCCAAAATTGATTGTCATCAATTCTTGGGCATATACCGGTACCCTTTGCATAATTATGTTTTATTGTACTGTCTATACGTCTCATAGCACCAATTACAATAGTGAGGGTTAATTAACAAAATCCAACCCATACCTTATAAAAACAAGGTTAAGAAACAAAGTGGGGAACGAGTATTGAACCCACGACCTTCTCCCTCACAATGGAGGGAGGTTACCAATCAGGCTAATGCCTCTTTGGCATCTTTTTATAATTGATACACATAAATGAAGTTGAATGGATGGATATGAGGTTTTAATAAATAAAGTAAATTTGTTTTTGCACATGCCTCATGTTATTGCACCTAAATCAAAAGAAAAAAATATACGCCTAATTATCTCTCTCTCTCTCCTCTTCCTGACTGGTAAGCTAATCTGAGCCGTCTACTGTGAGCAGAGACTTCTCCCCCAATTAGAGTCATCTCTAAGAAGTCCCTACCAAGTAAATCCAAACTGCCATCAAAATCCATCAAAACTTTGCAACTATAAAAATCCCTTTAAAACCTCCACAAAGTTGTTCATCTCTACTACTGTAAATAAATCACAACGCCCATAGAAAAAAATATATTTGAAGAAACTATTTGCACAACATATATTGACAGCGATACTCTCTCTCTCTCTCTCTCTCTCTCTCTCTCTCTCTCTCTCCTCCAAAATTATTTTATGTTGATCTTTTTAATAATTTTTTTGTCGTATCAGATTAATTAATTATGATTCTTTTATGAGAGCCATTATTTGCACTCTTTTCAAGTGATTGCATCGAAAGACTTGCAAATTTGGCAACCTCTACTATGTGAAAACACCATCTAAGCCGTTTGATTTGAAGGCCATGATTTAAAGATATCAATTGATTAAATTATTAGAACAAAATATAATTTTCACCATTGATTAAATGGAGTCAAAGGCTATTATGTAATTCAACAGTTGAATATAATCGATCATATGACAAGTATTGTGCTTTGCTCCAATTTTATGTACCAAAGATTTATTGATCATGAACCTCAAATCAGACGACTCATATTGCATTTTTACATATCACATGTCCCTAAATTACCAAGTCTTTTTTAAAATTCAATGCAATCACTTAATAAACGTGTGCAAGTAATGGCTCCCTTCTTTTATTAAGGTATTCTACATATAATTCCCCTCCAATTAATGAGATATGATATAGGATTAGCACAACTGTATCTTAGCATGAAGATAATGACAAGAGTATGAGATCCACCACCTAATATATGCCTTTGTCTATATATGAAATTTGGCATGTGAAAAATTAATTCCATAGCAAGCAGCAAGATTAAATTTTGTATGTACTTAAATCCGATCACCAAATTCAAAATTTTCTCTTTACGATTCTCTTTCTCTCGGTCTCTCAATCTCCTCTTTGGTCTAACTAGGAGGGTAACTTAATCTCTTTTTTAAATGCTAACATCTAATTTTTTTATTAATTTGGGGCAATTACTTAGAAAGCGTGTGCAAGTAATGGCACCCTTTTATTAATTAAAACCATTTATTTTGATCACTGGCACGAATTGCATGGATCCTCTTTTGTCGCCCCGCGTGCATCGCACTGGTTCCTTACTAATTAAAATAATTTTGACAGATTCAAAGGTGTGTTACAATAGCACTTTCTTTAAAACAATGCCCACGCCACGGCCCACCCTATATTACCCGTGCCATTTACACCAAAAAAAAAAAAAAAAATTAAGAAAATGAAGGTATCGGCCGATACCGATACCCAAGTTCATATCGGTGCCAATACATAATGATTTGCCGAAAAATTGATACATATTGCAAATATATTTTGGTATTGGCCGATATTTGATACCATACCCCCATATAACACTGTCCTTAAATATTTTATTTTGAAACAAAATTTTAAAAGCATAAATAGGGATTTGAACCTTAGACCTTATGATTTTTAAACTTTACAACATACCAGGTAGCCATTTGTCTTTCTTTGATTAAAGAAAGCTAATTTTTGTTATAAAATTAATAAATACTTTTAAAACTCAATCCTATTTGCTTGATGATAGAGCATTTCTATTATCATAGTCATCATCCTTATCATAACCTTATGTCTTCTATTTGGGGTCAAGTTTGCGAATCTTATTTCTCCACAAGTTTCTTATTAGCGTGAAGCTTTTACAACTTCACAATCCTTCGAATCCCTTCTCACGGCTATTATACAAATCCTCATTGGTATTCTTCACCTATGCAATCACCAAGACAGGTTTGGCAATAATTCGGCAAGGTTAAATTTTGAAAGAATCCAACACATTTGGGGAAATGTTCAAAAAAAATTAGAGACAAAAAAAATCAATAATAGATAAACAAAATTAAAATGTTTAAAAAAATTAAAGTATAAAAAAATCTCTATCTATCGAAAAAATAGTGGATTCATGAATTTTTTTTAAACACGAATTTTTGAAAAACCTACGAATAATTCAAGATTAATTTGCAGAACCTCAAATTCACGATTATTCGCTAATTTTTCTCACATGTACTTGTGCTTGTAACGTCTCAATCTTTTGTACATGATCTGCTTCTAACCTCCATTGAACATGTCCAAACTACCTTAAGTGACACTCATCGTTTTACCCACATAGGTGTCACTCTCAAATTTTCTCCTATTTACTTGATAATAGAGAATTGTGACTTTTTCATTCTCAAAAAAAAAAAAAGAGAATTGTAACTTTTTTTTTTACTAGTAAATTAGACTCAGAACGTGCGACTTTTTTTTCTTTTTTGAAACATCCTCGAAAATAGAAGAGCTAGCACACATATACATGTGACAATTGCGGAGCAACGTGAGAGAGCACTAACTATAGTTGTGAGAGTTAACTAACATAACCTAACTCACACCTTATAAAGACAAGAGTGGGAAATAACGTGAAAGACAAGAATCAAACCCACGACCTACTCCCTCACATTGAAGGAAGCGTACCAACTGGGCTAATGCCTCTTTGATAGAGCATGCCACTTTGAGGTTACAATGCTGTCAATTTTCCCTTGTTCTATAAGCTCATGCCCCAATAAATGTGAATGTTGAAATAATAGCATTCTATTTCTTTTCTTTTTTGATGATAACTATAATGATTATTGAAATTTCGGATAAATTGATGTCACTAAAGAAAATATACAAACACAACCATAAAATAAACACATATGATTTTAACGTGGAAACCTCTTTCACAACTAAAAATCACGAAATCTATCTCAGATCCAAGGCATATAATCTACTATGAAAAATAAATTATTATAGTGTTTCAAGAATGAAATGCCCTATCACTCTTTTTCACTAACAAAGACCGCGTCTCACGATCATCCCTTTCATAATGGCATCGCCTTCAACCGTCGTCTCTCACGATGGTCCACTCGTTGCATACGAGCCAATAACAATTTAGAACCAAAACTATTGAGGCACGGATGTCCTTGACCACGGATGTCTCTTCCTGAATCACAAATATCTTTTTTTAACTATTGAGGCACGGATGTCCTTAACCACAGATGTCCTTGAGAGACTAACTTCTCATAGCCGTCGGAATCGCCAAAACACGGACGTCTGTGAATCACTCACGGACATCCGTGACCGTGACCACGGATGTCCGTGAGTCCATTCACGGACGTCCGTCCTTCTGAGCCACTGAATCTACTTGACATATTGGAGCACTTCTAAATTTGATCATGATTATAACAAAAAATTTAACAATTTCCCCCTTTGTCGCAATCATAATAAAACCTAGATTACAAGGACTCGAAAAAAAAATATCATATTAACTTTCATCTAAATCTTATACAACAATCTAGTATGCAAAAAAAAATTACAACTTTATTGCTCCCCCCTTAACTAATTAGCCAAGTAAGATCAAATTAAGTAGGACCATCGAAAATGAGGTCTAGTTGTAGATGCAACTTCTTTAGAAAGATCATGATATCCCGAGTTGGCCATGACACTCGATTCGTGAGAATCAAACAAAGTGTACTGACTTTAATACCAATTGAAATTTCGAAAAAATTGATGATGTCACTAAATAAAATATACAAACACAATCACAAAATAAGCACGTACGATTTTAACATAAAAACTCTTTCACAGGTAAAAATCACGGGATCTATCTCAGATCCAAGGCAAACAATCCATTATGAAAAATAAATTATTACAGTGTTTCAAGAATGAAATGCCCTATCACTCTTCTTTACTAACAAAGACCACGTCTCACGCTCATCCCTTTCATAATGACATCGCCTTCAACCGTTGTCTCTCACGATGGTCCACTCGTTTCACACGAGCCAATAACAATTTAGAATCAAAACAATATCACTTTGACAAATGGGATACTTCAAAGGGAATTTTTAACATTAAGAACTTTCCCTCAAAAGTCTTACTTTCCGAATCACAAATATCCTTTTTAAACTATTGGGGTACGGATGTCCTTGACCACGGATGTTCTTGAGACACTAATTTCTCATAATCATCGAAACCGCCGAAACACGGATGTCCGTGAATCACTCACAGATGTCCATGAGTCTATTCATGGACGTCCGTCCTTTCAAACCATTGAATCTACTTAGCACATTGAAGCACTTCTAAATTTGATCATGATTATAACAAAATTTCTAATAATTATTAATGCAGTACCTGAAATTTCAATACAAAATCCTCAAGAGAGGATACCACCCGCAGAATTTGATAATTTTTTTTCATTTTATTGAACCATAGCCGTTATTCTAGAGTGTGAAAGTTTAATCCCACATCGGATATTCATAGCTTTGTCTCTCCTCTTATAAGATCCAAGGCCCCTCTAGTCACAATCAATTGATTTTGAGATGAATACCCAAATTTATCATGGTATTAGAGAAGTCCTTTCTCCACGTCACGCAGTTTAGTTCTCCACATGGTTTGGCTTAGTCCGGCAAACAGGTGAGGAGGCGTGTCGAGTTTTGTCCCACATAAGGTATTCATAGTCTTCTCTCCCCTCTTATAAGATCCAGGGCCCCTCCATCGACAACTAATTGGTTTTGAGATGAGTATCCAAATTTATCATAAAGCTCATGTGCCCTTTCATGAGCACTTGTGACATTTGAATCCGGCAATGGAAGGCCATAGCTGTTCCGATCAATAATAACCAGTACCTTATGGTTAATTCGGAGGGTGTTCCTTCTAGCCACAAGCAATAACTCTGAAGGTCGGCACGATCCAACGGTAATTTGCAACGGCGAGTTGTGTTCACTGGATGAACAATTGAGACGTTATGAATTCAAAATCTAGTTCATCAGTTGCATCACTCCAAAACAATCAAACTGACCAATTGACTAACCAGTTAATCACTAATAAACCTAGTCTACCAATCGCCTCGCTGTTATTTCGATCACCAGCAATTCCCTAACCTATCGACCAACCAGTCAAACTATGGAATGCACGATCAATCTGACTGACTAATCAATTTATCATCATCAACAGATCAAACCTGTCACCGTTGCTTTACACATGAGAAAAGGCTCCGTGTGAGATGTTATGCGCAAAGCCTCAAGCATCCTCGCACCACACCGGGGAGCGGGAGCACCCCTGCAATTGCAGTGGCCGCACGAGTCGTTACCCATATGCAAACGAAGAATGAGTTGTTGGAGAAAACTTTGATAAGCATGAAAACTTTTGTCAGAACCTTCTCATGTGAGACCATGAGTCAAAATCTCGGCCAAAATTTTAAATTTTCGGCCAAGATGACTCAGTTTCGGCCTGAATCGGGTTGGAAATATACAAGTTATCGAACCCCTCTCGAGAAAATGAAATTATGGGCAGAAATTTTAAATTATCAGACGATAATATGAAAAATCAAATTATATGCCGGTTTATAGTTTCCAAATTTTTTTAAAGGATTTTTAAACCCACTTTTTACAACAGGAAAAAAAAAAAAAAAACCCATCTTTTCGTTTGCTTGCTTCATTAACAGCACCGAAAAAACAAAAAATGGAGGAGGAGAAGAAGAAGAAGAAGAAAGGGGGAAATAAAAAAATTCAAAAAACCAATCTTCGTCTTCTTCTTTTTCCTTTTTGCTTCCTTTTCTCCTCCCAAGTTTTTTTCTTTTCTTTGATGGTACACATATGATATATGTAACCGACTAAGGAGAAATAAATGTGTTGAACTAGTATACGGTATTACCTTGTGCAGGAGGTTAGATAACGTGCCTTTTTTAGCCGTCAGACTGGTCAAACCTCGAGTGATGCATAAATTTTTATGAGCTGATTGGCCAAAAAAATATTTTTTATGGAGATTTAAGCCATCTGATTTATGGGAATCATTGTTTTCAACTTAATGACAGATATTAAAGACTATTAATCAATAGCTTAAGATGGGCCCTAAAGGTACAGATTTTAAAATTAGTTTTAAATGGTCTATACTTTTAAAAATTGAAACTTATAATTTTTAAGGGACCGACTCTCTTGACCATCATTGGTGTTTAAATGATTTTACACCATCAATGATTTGAGATGTGAGAGATCCGAACTATCAAAGTGACAGATCATATATTGAAGTGCAGCATGCCTAAAAATAGTATTTTAAAGAGATCTAAACCATCTGATCCATTGACTATAATATCACCCGCTGCTTTTAATTTTAATGGCTGATATTAGAGTTCGTCAACCGGATTATTGACGTCCACTTATTCGCATATTTCATTGGGCTAAGATTGTCATTCCAATTAGAGAGAATTCAGCCATCTGATTGAAGTTATGATAGGCCCAAAATTATTGTTTTAGGGAGATTTAAGCCATCTGATTTGTGCAATTAATATCAATCATTGTTTTCAATTTAATGGTTAATATTAAAAACCATTAATCAATGGTTTAAGATAGGGCCTAAAGGTACAAATTTTTAAATTGATTTAAAATGGATTGTGCTTTGAAAAATTGAAAGCCATAATTGTTAAGGGACCGACTCTCCTGACCGTCATTCGTATTTAAATGATCTTACACCACCAATGGTTTAAGTTGTAGGTGACCCGAACCATCAAAGTGACCGATCATATATTGAATTGTAAAATGTCTAAAAATAGTATTTTAAGGAGATTTAAATCATCCAATCCATTGACTATAATGCCACCCGTTGCTTTTAATTTTAATGGCTGATATTAAAGTTTCTCAATCAGATTATTGATGTCCACTTATCCACACATTTCATTGGGCCTAGATTGTCATTCCAATGATAGATTGCCACTTGGACAATTTAAATTGATGGCGGATAAATCAAACTTCAATGGTGTGAGATAAAAAAAGGCATTGTAGGAGATTTGAGTCATCATAAATGGCTAAAAAAGGCATTGTAAGCAGTTTTAAGTCATCTAATTTGTGGGCTATAATGTCAAAAAGTTTTTTAAAATAAAAATAAATAAAGTTCGGAGTATGTTTTCAAAAAAATCGAAATTTATCGAAATTTACCAATAATTTGACCGAAATTTGACCAATTTACGATTCGGGTCATGAACGAAACCGAAACAGAAACCGAGATTTTGATCCATGTGTGGGACTAACTCTTAGAAAAAGCAAGTCAGGTAGTCAAATGTACAAAATTAAGCCTTCTATAAAAACCAATAATTTACCAAAATAAATATAACATAGTATTGGTTTATTTTGTGATCTCGTAAGTCCTAACAAGGGCCCCTGAAAATGGAATCTACAAAAGCTTCCCATAACCTTCTCCTTATTGTTTCTTTCATCAATATCTTGGCTAAGGAAACAAGGAATGGAGGATTCAGGTGAGTTTGCAGTGAAATGACAATCATCTATGTTATTTTACCGTCATCTTTGTTGATGTTGATTCGTCTAGATTTCGACTCATAGAAAACTAATGTGGAAACCAAAAACAAGAGTTTTTTCAATTGGTTGCATGGCTTCAGGCTCTCCAGTGCCAAAGGAATCCTCGTTCAAAGGGGAAAGGAAATTTCTCAACGTCCCTGTCCAAACAAGTATTGCTTCTAGTCTCAAGCTCTAGTAAGAACGCACCGAAAAAGGTATAAAGCTCATACCAAGTACAACTTTGAAATTGAAAGGGATACCTGATAAAGAAAATGGTGATTTCCATGACACCAGGAATTCAGTTCATGGCATATCAGATCACTCAAGGGTATGAGAAAGTCCCATCTCCTATGCTACCGTATCCAGCCTTGAGGAACTGAAGACATGTCAATTAGAGGAATATAAGATTTGGTAGTCCAACAGAAGTTGCTTATAGGTTTCAAAATGCATAAATCTCTCCCATGGGGTCATCTGGGAAATCTGGTTGGAGAAGAATGATAGAATATTCCGTAAAGTCAGAAGGTCGCCTGCTATGATTATGAGGAATGCTAGGTATTGGGTTCTAAGCTGGGGGTAGTCTGGACAAATATAGGATGCTTGGTGGCAGGCTTGAGATCCAAGAGGCATGAGATATGATTTGGGAAGCACCAGGGTTGAATCTTTGTGTTCCTGAGGGTTGGGTGCTCTGCAGGGATGTTGGGGCTTCGATTCGGGGCTGGGCAGTTTCTCTTTTCTTGGTATCTCGGGTCTTGTTAGGTTCTAGTTTCTTTGCTTTTTTGGTTCTTCCTTTTTTAGGAGCAGCATTTTGCCTCAGTCACTCTCACAAGGTCTTCTTGTACTTTTTGCAGTTCTTATAATATATTTGATGCATTACCAATCAAAATAAATAAATTAATTTTCTTTCTATAAAGAGAAAAAAAGATACCTTCAAGCAGAAGAAATTGTGTAAATGAATTTTGGGTATGATGATCAATGGATCAACCAAATCTCCTTCCCCTGCCCCCTCCTCTTCCCCTTCCCCTTCCCCTTCCCCTTCCTCTGAATTCTGTTCTGCTACCACTTCTGCTTTCCTCTGCTCCCCTAAAGTCAAACATGCTCTTCCGTATCTTTTCTGCCTCGGTTTCATGGCCAACGTTTACCTAAACAAGTTGAGAAACACTGTCATAACTACAGGTAGAAAATAGAAGTATAAACACAAATATATAAGATGCTTACATGGAGATCTTCCATATCCAATTGGTTCTGAAGCTGCCGAGCAAGCTCCTCATCACGGCTAACATTTTGAAGCCCATCTCCCAATGGAGGCTTCATGCTGCCTTTTCTCCTTTCCCATTCATCAAGAGTGAAAACTGCCGTCTCTTCTTGTTTGCCTTTTCCTCTAAATTTTGAACCCCTAGATTGCCTGTCATCCCGAGTTGAATGGGTCATTTTCTGTAGAAGTTTCTGCGCAGCAGCTTGATTTTGAACTGGGACAGCTTCGGCCACTGTCAGTGCAGTGCAGTCATTTTTACATTATTCCCATCTTAACAAAAGTAGTTGTAATTTCATAACTTCGAAGACAAGAAAGCATAAAAAATTCAATCAGCATACTTTCTTTTGGCCTGGATTCTGAGCTACTTGGGTTTTCTTCATTTGTTCTAGCTAGGGAAGCCTTTTTTGGATCATTTTCCATTTTATCCGAAATAGACTGGTTAAGGAGGCTCTGATTTCTTCCCATTTGTTGATCGTTTGATTTCACTAGGGTGGGCACCACAGCTTTTGCTGTCTGCTCAAAAAGATCTGCAAGTTGCCAATGTTATTCGTATGAATTGTATATTCAAATATGCATTTCTTATACCTCCACGTAGAAAATTAGCAACCTCCTATAGATCATTAAATTCACAGGAAAAAGGGAAGGTACAGAATCTTTTTTCAATATTCAACTGGATATTTCATATTGCAATCAATCATATCCAAACAAAAATAACTGAGTAAGAACGAGAAACAAACAATATGCATTAGTTGTTCACTCCCACTGACTACTCTAGTCCGAAAAGGTAGGCTTGTGGTTAATTTTAATAATTATAATTCTTAGAAGTAATATATGCTCCGTTTGTTCAAAACTTCAAGCATGAGCTCTAGCATACTTGAAATTGATTGTTTTTCCAAATAGGAGAAAAGATGAAACAGTAAACCAGGAGATCCAAGGGTCAAAATACCGGAAATCCGGTACGTATCGTCCTGACCTCCAGGACGATACGTACCGGGTATCGTCCGATACATTGAATGTATCGGTTTGATACATTCAAAAAACCGATTTTTTGAAAAAAAAATCCCAAAAAAATCCCAGAAAATCCCAAAAAATCTGAAAATTTATATTTATTTATTTTGTATTTATTTCAACTATTTTTGCTTTTATTTTTTACTTATTTGATGCATTATTTAGATGAATATATAAGTAAGATGCCTATTTTGTAACTTAACCCAAGTCACATGCCTATTTTGTAACTTATTTTTGACTTAAGATCGCATTTTTGACTTAATGTAATAGATCTTCTAACATTATGTTCGACCAGCTGATCACATGCCTATTTTATTAACAATATTTCATAATTTGATCGACGCAGTCACGCATAAACTAAATTACAATGTATATTGACAAAAATAAATTATATATTGTCAAAAATAATAACTATGTTGATAAAAATAAATTTAATTGTACATGGAAAACTTACTTTAGAGCCACATTGAATTTCGTGGTGGTTCTTGGCCCTCATGATCATCGTCATTATTGGCGCGCGAGCTTTCCGGCCTTTGCCTATAATGCTGCCCATATTAATACCCATGATTATATGTGTCCCCTTGAAACTGAGGCTGTAGCAACGAATATGGCTCAGTGTAGTACGTAAAGGCCGGTCCTCCAAAAATCTGACCAACGAAGTCATATGACACCGGGTAAGTTTGTTGTGGCTGGTAGTATGGGATACTAGTTGCTGAATCTTCGGTATTTTGCAAACTGAATCCCCCGAAGCTAGAAGTCATATAACCCATATCCGTATCATCTTATGGTGGTGGTGGTAGTGTTTGATATGATCCCGACGCTCCTCTTCCTTCAACCCCTCCCATTCTAAATGTAGGAGTGTCGAACTGTGTTAACGGCGTCGAGTCATCGTCCCATGCCGCCATATCTCTATAAGGATCAGAGGTACCAGCATCCTCCCCTCCACCACTAGTGCCAACGTCCCCTCCACCATCATGCCCTCCACCATCATCCTCACCACTCCCATCATCACTACCGGGCTGCGTTTCGTCATCAGATCCAACCACTGAATGACGATTCAATCTTCTTTTCCGCCTCGGTAGTTAGGAAGTCTGCTGCTCCGCTACTCTTTCAGCATTGTCCAGCCATTCAGTGCTCTCAGTATCCAAGACTGGCTTTTCTCTCTCTTCGATCCATTCATTCAAAGGGTCATCCTCCTCAAATATATAATCCAACTGGATGGGATCAAAATAATCACCGTCTGCAAGGTAGAATATGATAGATGAATTAGTATAATATGTAAGTAAGACTTCATATAATTGAGGATCTAAGACTTCATGTAATTGCTTACCACGGTTGGTCCTCTGTATATTCCTGACCCTTAATCGCATGTTGTAGTGGCAGTAGACTAATTTTTTCAATCGGTCCATAGTTAGTCTATTCCTTGTCTTAGTATGAATGAGAGAGAAAGTGCTCCAATTCCGCTCGCAGTTGGACGAGGAACACGTTTGCGACAATACCCTCATTGCTACCCGCCTCAATATCGGACCATCACCTCCATAATGCATCCACCAATCAACGGGTTTGTCGTGTTTAATTTGGGATTGCCCCAACGGAGTCCCAAATGACCCATGTCTCTTGCGAAACATGTCAATCTATAAAGATGAAACACAGTAAGGCACATATCAATAAATAGATGATAATATCACATGACATTTGACTTATTACTTATAAGGTATGATACTATGATCACTCACATCTCTTGTGGCTTGGCCTTGGTCCGCCAACTCAGGGAGCATTCTTTGGATTACATTGAGCAAACCGGTATACACTTCATCAGTGCCACTCAGCTGGAAGCGTCGCGTATACTGAAAGGCTAGATTCAAGTAGTGTGCTACACATCAAATATGAGCAATTTCATCAGTATATGAAAATAATGAATAAATAAATAAAAATCACTACATAATTGTGCAACATGTTATACCTGCTGCATGCAAGTACTGGTGAAATTGTGCATCCCACCTCTTGTCGATAATCGCCCAGTATCGTTTATATTTTGTAGGGCATTTGATTTTTATAGCCAATTTTGCCTTATCCATTGACTCATAAACATACCCCATCGTTGGTTTGTCATCACCATCAACCAATCTCAACACTTGCACCAACGTGGTAGTGACGACGATCAGGTGGTCGACATCTGTCCAAAACTACGTGCTGTAGATCAGGTCAGCAACTTCAGTGCAAGCTAGTCTCTTCGCTCGTTGGAGTCCTATTTCATGTTGATTCCATTCTTCCGACGACACCATGCTTTTCAGCTCACGCCTATATCTAGCCAAACTCTGTAGGGCTAAGAACTGTATTGCAAAACGTGTAATCGCAGGTCGGAGCAACTCATTGTTCGTGAAGGCTCTCATTAAATTGACCAGCTTGTCACTGTTGTATAGGTAGGAAGTAATCGTTCTTCCCTTTTGAATAGTTATCTGTGTCTTGCTTCTCTTTCCTAAATCCTCAAGAATGAGGTTCACGCAATGTGCGACACACGGGGTCCAGTACAGGTGACGTCTCTTCGCCATTAGTTTTAATCCAGCGGCTTTGTAGTTTGCCGCATTATGCTACCACTGCACAACAACTCTTTAACCTCATGAACTACCATATCCATTAGTTGAAAGAGGTAGTCAGCAGTCTTTACGTGTCTAAAAGCATCAACTGATTTCAAAAATATTGTCCCGGCATCGCTGTAAACCAAAAAGTTTATCAAACTCTTCTTTGTGGGACCAGTCCATCCATCGCACATAATTGTGCAACCTCTCTCATCCCATACTTCCTCAAAGCTTTATACATAGGCAGTTATCTCATCGTACTCATCTATTAGTAAGGGCCCAGATATCTCGTATAGAGAAGGCTTTTTAACTCCTGGACCAACTTCTGCACTTGTATCAATCATGCTTTTGAAGTACGGCGAGTCTGCTACTTGGCTCGGAATGTGGTTGTATATAAAAAACTTGGCAATGAATTTTCCAAGCTTCTTCCCCATTTTTGTAAGTGAGATTGCACTCAATTTGGTTTGTTTGGAGCTTTCAGTGCGATACATGAATGGATCCATGGGGGCTGTAGTATGGCCTCTAGTAGACGGCCTATAATCCCTCCCAGATGCTGACCTACGCAGCAATCTGCTCAACATCCTCATCATCCTCAACAACATGTGGCCTATGACTAGATCCACCACCGGTAGCAGGCATGGATGGGCCCCTCAACCTAGACCGAAATCGATAATCAGCTTCTTCCTGATCTCGCCGCTGTTGTGCTTCTCTGGAACTCTCTCTCATAGCTCTCGTTATCTGCCCATCCTCATCATCCTCAGGTGCAGCTGATGTAAACTCTGGATCTGGCCTCCTGATTCTCTCATACATTTCCCTATCACGATCGGCTTCAGCTTTTTTCTTTCCCTTTGCCGCTTGTAAACTAACTCTGATATTTTCTTTTACCTCTCTGGGTACACTGGGACACCCTCTTGTCTCTCCCTTTAAATGAGTCAGATGCTCCTTTAACCGTGTGATACCTCCTCCCAGCAATTTTTTTCCACAAAGCTTACATTGTATCTGGAGTCTATTACCATCTATTGTTGTACCGTATTGCCACGCTGGATCTGTCGAACGTATCATATTTATTTATTTCACCTGCATGAATGAGCAAACGATTGCATTAAAGTAAACATCTAATTTACACTTGAAAATAAAATTTATTTTTTAATTATTGCTATTTTAAAAATATTAGATTATATTTTATTAAATTTATTTGTTATTATTCTAATTTTTATAAAATTTAGATTACATTTGAATTTTTATTTTATATTATTCTAATTTTTAAAAGATTAGATTATATTTTATCAAATTTATTTGATATTATTATAATTTTTGAATATTTATTTGATATTATTTTAATTTATGAATATTTATTTGATATTATTATAATTTTTGAATGTTTATTTGATATTATTATAATTTTTGAATGTTTATTTCATATTATTTTAATTTTTGAATATTTATTTGATATTATTTTAATTTATGAATATTTATTTGATATTATTATAATTTTTAAAATTTTATTTGAAATTTATTCCATATTATTCTAATATTTTATGGGACATATCCCATAATATTAATTATTTTAATTATATGTGACGGTCACATATAATTAAATTTATTATTAAAATTAATATGGGTCACATATAATTTAATATGTGACCCATAAATTTAATTATATGTGACCCATATTAATTTTAAGTTTAAATTATATGTGACCCATATTGACCCCATTATTTTATTAATTATATGTGACCCATATTATATGTGACCCATATTGATTACATGTGACCCTTAATTATAATTATTTATATTATTTTTGACCCATCAATTTAAATATTTTAAATGGGGTCACATATAATTATTTTTGACCTATTATTTATATTATTTTTAATTAATTTAAATATTTTAAATATTTTAAATTATTTTTTCCCTCTTCTTAATTTAAATAATTTAAATAATTATAATAATTAATATTATAGGTAAATGATAAAATTTAAAGGTAGATCTACCTAATTTAAGGGTAGATCTACACTTATATAAGGTAGATCTACCCTTAAATAAGGTAGATCTACACTTATTTAAGGTAAATCTACACTTATTTAAGGTAGATCTACCCTTAAATTAAGTAGATCTACCTTATTTTAGTATTTAAAATAAAATAAAATGATGATAAAATGATAAACATGTACCTTCCACGTTGGTCTCGTAATTTTTTGTGCGATTTGGCGCCGATTTAAGGTGCAAATAACCCAAAAATGAGAGAGGAAGAAGAAGGAAGAAGAGAGGAAGAAGAAAGGAGGAAAATGGGGAAAAAAAAAGGGAAACCCGACCCTTTAGTCGGGTCAAAGGGTGGGGCCCACCGATAATTTGAAATTATTGTCCGATACGAACGATAATTTCAAATTATCATTCGTATCGGACGATAATTTCGTCCTTTTTTTTTATTTTTTTACTTTTACCCAAATTATCGGACAATAATTTGAAATTATCGTCCGATACGGACGATATTTTGTCCGTATCAGACGATAATATGAATAATTTATATAGGGTACGATACATATCCTATGTATCGTACTGCTGACCTCCAAAACCGATACGTATCGTCCGATACGTATCGGTATCGGACGATATTTTGACCCATGATCCAATCATCAACACGAACTCCATTAGCAAGCATACCATCACCAGGGTCACGGAGCATTCACACAACTTAAATTTGGGCTTTGTAGGCCTTATAAGTCATCATATTAATAAAATTCATAATTCTTGTAGCCAATTGGTAAACTGCTTGGAGGCAAAGTGCAAGAGCTGAAAAGGTTGCCTCAGAATGTTCCCAGCTCCAAATGGATTTGGCTAACCTTTTTTTTCTTATAAAGAAGATTAAAAAAATTCGTTGGGATTTAAGTTTTAATTGATTTTGTTCACCTGATTTCATTAGGTACCTGTGTTCACGCCTACGCAATCTGTGACGGCACCTACGTTCGAAACCCCCTGAAACACGTTGATTACTTTGAATCAGATGATGGAGATCGGTTTTCACCCCACTCTTCCACACGATAAATCTTGAGACCATGAGCATACCATCAGAACGGAGTGTTTTTTATTCCACGTGGTACAGATCCCAAAAAATTGACCTTAAAATCACATGCACACATCGCACTCAAGCGATTTTAGGGCTTTGTTTTGGGGATATGTGCCACGTGGAATAAAAAACACACCGTCTGACGATACGCTCATGGTCTCAAGATCCATCGCTTGGAAGATTGAGGTGAAAAACAATCTGTATTGTTTGATCCGAAGCAGTCAACAGGTTTCATGGGGTTTCAAACATAGGTGCCCTCGGAGCTTGCATAGGAGTGAATAGAGGTACCCTTTTTTAAGTTTGCACTTGTTATTACCCATATTTTAAAAGTAAAAAATACAAGATAGTGTGTATACAGCCAAAATTTCCAGCAGAGCACAGTCCGGCCAATGGAAGAAATGTGCAAACAGCAATAGCCCATTCATTTGACTCCATACTGGCAGGCTGAAGCACCTTCGTTTGCAAGTTCATTAGCACTATGGTTTGCCCCCTGTGAATATGTGTGCATCGCCACTCAACCAACTCGCCCAGAAGCCTCCTTATCTCCCTGATTGCGGTGTTATATGTCCAGCATCGTTCAAAATTTTGAACCAAAATTTCAGTCCAAATATAAACGGAGAGGAAATTATCGGCTGAAATTTTGGCCGAAATTCAAATTTTCGGCTGAAATTTCGGTTCAAATTTTCGGTTTCGGTCATGCCCAAAACCGAAAACAAAACCACTATTTTGATCCTTGATGTCCAGTGTGGAGTGGCAGAATTGGAGCTCTCTCTCTCTCTCTCTCTCTCTCTCTCTCTCTCTCTCGCTCGTTTCTATCGTGTGTTAAAACAGAACAAACATGAGAAATGGCTATATCTGGAATATAGCATTCTCCCAAATATAAAAAAAAATAAAGAATATAGCATTCTCCCAAATATAGTTCCAACATCCACGTATATACCAGGGGAAAAAAAGGCCATCAGGCTATATCTGGAATCTCTTTGTTTGGACTTTGGATATTTATAACAATCCCAAATTCAATTAAATGAAATTCTTACCTAAAAGGCTAAAACAATCCTAACTATTAATTCAAAAAAATATATATCCTTAAAAGGTAAAAATAAAAATAAATAAATAAACCTCTAATCCCCTCAGTAAAACTAAACCCTAAAATCCTCAAACAATTCAATTTGCCAAAATCAATACAGAATACCCAATAATAGGAAAACAGATAGCATGCAAAGTGATGCCCACTGGAATATAAGAGTGTCATCTACCTCCAAAATTGTGTCATGTGAAAAAACGACTAGAAGTAACGGTTCAATATACTTTTCCACCCCCACCTATATGTACCCATCTCATAAAAAGTTCTGGAAATAACCACAGCATAATTAAAATGAATTCAATATAAGCTTTCAATACCTATACACTCTGGACCCGGGTTACTCAATTTTCTAGGCACCCTTGCAAACCGCAAACCAGTTCAATGCAAACCAGTTATGGGCTGGGTTCACTGCTGGTAGGCGAACCGGCTCTTCACTTAATCTTTTTTTAAGAGAGAGAGAGAGTCCTCTTTATCTTCTTTCTCTGCACTTTTTATTCGGAATTCTTTTCTATTTTAAAAGCTGCAAGAAGAATAAGGGAGAAACCAGGCCACCTATATGTCCAGGGGACCAGGGAATTACAGAAAAGATAAGCACAGTAAAGCATAATGCCATTACATTCAATATGCAAAGAAAACCAGATATACTTAGGTTATTTTGGACCTTTTGATGTATTAACAGGCTAGATATAATTAATATGTAAGTATTCAGCAGTCAATACTTGGTCATGTCATGTAAGGAATCCAAAATAGCCACTTTGAACATTTCCCTTGGACATAATGCTAAATAACTGTCATTACTTAATTGCCTGGCATGAATCCTGTTAAAGGATTAATAACTTCCTACTTAAATAATCAGCACAGGTAGAGATGCCAAATTATTTGAATGAAACAAATTGAAATAATATAAGCAATAGAGATTACCAATATGTAGAATTGCATGAAATAGAAAAAATAAGTTCAGAATACTAACGGGTACGACTTCCATGCAAATTCCGTTGCTGAGAAACCCGATTTTGGCACACCTCAATTTGTAACTTTTCGAATTGTGGAGGGCCAACACCTTCATTATTTTGAGATAACCTCAGAGATGAGCGAGAGAAACCTGAATATTTCCGACTAATCTGCCATTCTTCATAAAGGGATTGAACAAGACCTCCTAGTATGGTTACCACTTTAGAGTTCAAACATAATATGCAATTATGGATTGCAATTTTGTTTTCCAAACGGACCTACAAGCCAGATTTCAACAACATACATTACACAAGTAGAAGCGGTATATCAACAACTACAACTTTATAGGACATATGGATGAGGAAACCTGTGCCATAAAGTAGCTATCCATAAAAAGTTGGATTATTAGTCCCTAAGTATGACAAATTTATAGAAGACAACACATAATATTACATTCTATGATATGTTACACTTACAAGTTATTCAGAATGGCACCAACCTCCAAGAACTCTTATTGAACGGAGAAAGTAAAATAAAGTTGATATAGTTACAACTTATAAGGCCGTGTTTGGCTTAGCAAGCTCTCCCAGGCCAAAGAGCTGCTCTTTGGCTCTGGCAGGGAGCAGTTTTAAGCAAAGCATGTTTGGTATACCAGCTCCCCGTCCCATTTACGCTGTTGGGGAGCTATTTTAAGTGAAAATACAAAGCTCTCCGCCAGAGCAGATAAAACCTGCTCTGGCAGGGAGCTGGAGTCCGCTGGAATAGAGCAGACGCAAACACAAAAGCTTTCGCATAAACAAGAGAACTTGAAAAGAAAAGCAACAATTTGATAAGCGCATTCAAATCGCGACACCACATTATTAGAAGTCTTTTGGAAATATCTGTTACCCTGAACTTCTTCCTCACACAAGTTTCTTGTGCCAACAACCAAATATTTGTAGTGATGCATTTGACAATTAAAAGAAAAACGTGCCTTCTTCCTCACACAAGTTTCATGTGCCAACAACCATGTATTTGTAGAGATGCCCTTTGGCAATTAAAAGATAAATGAAACATGCTTGTCAAATGAACAATTGTCATTTGAAACGCTTCTATTACGTTGTAATGGGATCAAGAAATACACTTCTCTATAGTTGGACGTGGAACTGCAATTTTCAATTTTATAACTTTGGAACTTTCTTCATTGAATAAAACACAAATTTTGGGGGTTTAGGAGGTGGAGACGGGCTCTCTCATGTTATGTGCCTTTGCAAAAACACTATTTTATTCCAAGTAGAAATTTCAAAAAAATCTTTTTACATTTTATTTTTTATTCAAAAGTCACATTTTTTCTTCCAAACATCATGTTTTGCTACTTCAGATTTTTTTTTTCTCAAATACATGCGAAATCACAATCAAATCACGAATTTAGGTCCGTCCAAACAGTCCACAAACTGATATCGTTAACTCCCAAGTGAGTGTGCCTTAACATCTGAAAGATCCAAACACAAATGGCAACTTAAACTACTAGCTTAATTAAAGGAATCAACACACAATAACACCATACGTTGTCGAGTAGTTCAATCATACATAACAAGCGGTCAAAACAATAAAAATTGGGTTAATGGAGCGCCACCTATATCAATAGATACACCACTCAAAGTAAGCTTTTATGCCATGTGGTACACACCTTTGAACAATCCAAGTCGTCCACATAGCATAACACCATGTTGCGAGGCTAGAAAAGGGTGCGCATAAGAGGATTTGAAACATTCAATACATGCAATTTAATATAAATTGCTGTTCATATTCTAAAGGGATGAAAGGGGGTAATGGCTCCTGACTGATATTTAAACACCAAAATGGTGTTTAAATGATCTTTACACCATTAAAATTAAAATTTTCATCTCATGCCATTGAAGTGTGATTTATTAGTCATGTGGCACAAATATGTTATCAATCTAAATTTCCCATGTCACAATCCTTGATTGGAACATGTCACTGCCAAAGAAACATGCCTATAAGAAAACCATCTGATTTGTGAACTTTAATATCAGCCGTTAAAAATAAAGAACAAACTTTTTTTTTTACTAGGTAAGTTGGGCTCGAACCAGCGACCTTGAGGTTGCAATATTGTCAACCTTCCCATTGTGCTACAGGCTCAAGCCCACTAAGAACAACAGTTGGTATTATAGTCCACAAATCAGATGGTTTAAAATTTTAATCTCCCTAAAACACCATTTTTGGGCCCGTTACTCCTCAATGTATGATCTATCACTTTGACGGTACAGATAACCCACATCTTAAATTATTTTGGTGTTTAAATGACGATAGGACAGTCAGGTCCTATTATAAATAGTGTCCATATTAAAGTGCTTGGATTGGACGGTACAGATCTGCTAATGAAAATTTTTTGGGGATAACTGAAATTCACATGATATCCAACCACTTGGATGAAGTGGATTGGTCAAAAAAAAATGTGCCAAGTAGCCTAAAAGTATGCCATTGAGGGCAGTGTCCATCTATTGATCAGGTGGCCAGTGTCAGTAATCAGTATGTCACTCTTATAAAAATGTTTGTAACGGATCAAAAATGTACATTGTTGTTCATAGTATAACTAGGGTCGCTCGGACTGGATGGTACAGATTTCGCCTATGGATATGGTTTTTGGGATAAGTGAAGTACACATAATATCCAACCACTTCGATATCATGCGGCGCCTCGTGGCGTAGAAGAATGCCATTACTTAAGGTTGTATGGCTATCCATCTATTGATGTAAGTGACCAAGATCACTCCCATAAAACTGACATATCCGTTCAGAAACATAGACAACAAATTTAAATTCGAGATTAAAGCTCAGTTTTTTTTTATATTGATTCTCAGTTATAAACACATTACCAAATAAAATTAAAAATAAATAATTAAATAATTAAGGCTAATTAATATACCTTAGTACCAGGAATAATGTCAGAAGTGATTGATGGTATTGGTGAATGCTCTATAGCTACTATTTCCGAATGCCCATCTGTGAGACCCAATCGAAGTAGTCGACGACGATGCTCAGTATCCCCAAACGGAGCTTCGATGCTGCTTTTATACACATCTCTTACAGAGACTACCTGTTTATATATATCAACAAGGAGATTACTTCAACAGAATTGGAATAATCAGGGCTGACGTCAGCCCTAATAATGGTGGAGAGAGCAAACTTGCCTGTAGGATTTTGGGGCCGGTAAGATATGATGATTTCCTTAGGGTAGAGAAATCAGGCAACGATTTGCCTCCGACAGATCTCAAATCCATGTTTATGAGCTCTGATTCAATAGTATCTAATCGTGTAGGGCTCTTGCTTCGAATCAGAACGTCTACTTCTTCATCAACGTCTCTGAAGCACCATCCTCTGAGAATTAGTGCTTGTAAGATGGCTGCTGAAGAATCTGTTTTCTCCATTCGCGTTGGGAATTTTTCTGTTTTTTCGAGGTATTTAAGAAGTTGCGGGAGTATCAACTTTTCGGCGGGGATCTCCTTATATGTGTCTGGTCTGATCAAATATCTATTTGCACATATTTGCATGCCCCCAACTAGGGGGTGCAGATTCGGTTGACCCAAACCGATAATTTTGGTTTTCGGTTCGGCTCAGAACGAACTGAAATCGAACATAAAACCCATAAAAAATGGTTTTGATTTTTTTCTTTTGAAACCGAAACCCATAAATTTTAATGTTTTTCGCTTCAATTTTGAGATTTTTTTTACTTTTAAGCTTTTATTTCGATTTTTTATTTCTTTTATTCATTTTTATATTTTCTAATCCTATCTAATCAATTTTTAATTGCCGTTACTCAAAATCCAAATCAAAGCAAAATCAGTTTGATTTGAATCTACTTTCCTTGTTTCGTAAATAGCAAGGGAACTGACAGGGATATGAAGGGGAGTGGGTTTGGATCATGGGTCAAAAAATCGTCTGATATCGATATGCATCACCCGATACGTATCAGTTTTGGACCTGGGCTGTACGATACATTGCCTATGTATTGAACCCCCTAAAAATAGGGCAATTAGCATTCGATACAGACAATGAATCGCCCATATCGGATGATACGGATTATATTTTGAAATTATCGGGCGATAATTTCAAATTATCGTCCGATAATTTGATTTTTAATTTTTTTAATATATATATATATATATATATATATATATATATATATATATATATATATCAAAACGATCGCTATTTTAAGTTAGCGATATGTTAGCGGCCGTTATTTTAAGTTAGTCGCCGCTAACTTAAAATTTAATTAATTAATTTATTTATTTATTTAGTAAGCGGTATGTTAGCGGCCGCTATCTTAAAATATGGCCCGTTCTCTGGACTATACCAAAAAAAAATGTATTGAACTGATATATTCAATGTATCGCTGATACATTGAATGTATAGGATGATACGTATCGATTTTCTAATTTTTTGACCCTTGATTTGGATTAGCTCTTATAAGAGAGAAGTAACTCTTTGTCTCCTTTCTGTCAGAACAAATTTTTATATTCTTTGCAGAGAGTAAACAAAGAACAATATTTTCACTTAAACAACTCCCCGTTAAAGCAATTCCTGCCAAAGGGGGCAAAAAAATTGCTCTATGCCCCCGAAAGAGCTAACCCAAACGCAAGAAACAAGAGAGGAACGCTACGGCAAGAAGCAAAGGGACTCTTATAATAAAAGTGGTACTTTGGTCATAAGTCATAACATTAAAACAAGGAAGCGTTTCTTGTTTTTTATGTAAAAAACAAAAGATGTCCAACAGCCGATGTCAAAATTCTGATATCCGAGAACTCAAAAGTGCTTCTCACTTCCGGGGGCCCAAAAGCGGTTCCAAGGACTCGAGAAGCCATGCCAAATAGGGCCCTAATCTCCCTTACATGGCCTACCAGCCATGACTGTATAGCAAGGTATCAAATATCAGCTGATACCAATACGTATCGATTTTTCAGCAAACCAATACATATTGACACCTATATGTGCCAAGTATCCAACTCGGTATTAGTATTGACCGATACGTATCGTGTATCAGCCGAAATGTGTATTTTTATTTTTTTTATTATTTTTTTAAAGCCTGATACATATCGGCTGATATCGATACCGAGCTTTTGTTCATTGAAAAAAAAACAAATTGCAATGCTCTTTTAGATCATGCGCGTCTGAAGGTCCGCTCAGTGCTGTTAGTCAGTTTAGTCGGCCGCCCTGTACTCCCCTGTTTAGAAACGAGTTAAGTACACGAGCAATAGATGAGGGCAGTGCACAAGTCAAAACCTTTTTTCTCCTTCGGTTTGGGCACCAATCCAGTGAGAGGTCATTATTCGCCACTTATAAATAGTTCTACAACTCTTAAAGTTTGACCAGTTTGAGAGAGGAGATTAGCCCATGGACAGGTTGGGCACCTAATAGTAACTCTACAGAACTTTGGTACCATTTACGTAGCTCAAGCACTGATAATGGTGCGTGGGTTATCAATATAAATGAGAATTACGACTCTAATCATCCGCTCAATGCCACTTGTAGTGTGTTTATGGCTGTTTACGAATTACGTGCCTTTCCTTTGGGTCTACACATGTATTTCCTTCATCCATATTTTGCCAAGAGTGTGATGATGGTACACGGTGTATGCACAGTTGTAGCAAGTATGCACAACTCTGAGATGCGCACAAACTGATGGTACTCTGATTTATTTGGGTTTCAAATGCTGCACCAAAAACAGCAGACTCCATGCACCTATACAAGGCAATGCACTATATACTGAACGTCAGATACATGCAATCAAAACATGGCTAATACGAAACCACCCCCTGCCAGAGGGATCAGTTTGACCAGGGCAGGGGTTTCGGAGGAATACAAATAACCTCCGGGTTTTTTCAGATTTGGCAAGCGTATGGAATAACTAGTGAATTACAAAACCACAATTGGTGCCTAGTTCTACCATATCTTTTGTTTCATTTCTTCTAAAAGAATCAAAAACATTTTTTAATTATTGATCTACTACCAGAAATTCAATGCATAATCTCAGCATTCAATGTGTATTCCTGAATAATCTCATTTTATCTTCAAACTTTGGAGAGCTATTTATCATATGATTTGTGGCTAGAATTGTTTAATCAATCTGAATTTTGTGCTCTACAGAGGGGTATTGGCTCTCCTTACTGACATCACTAGAATATCCAGCTTATGACTAGATTTTCAGCTACTTAATTCCCTCGGAAGGTGACTATCATTGATTTACAGGGTCCTTGATATTTGTGGAAGTCTGGTTTGAATAAGATTGATGAGCTAAAAGGGCCTTCAGCAGCTTGATAATTCCCTGTATTATTACCTTTCACAGTAGACTTAGTATACTAGCCATAGCACAATCCCTGCTGACCGGGTCATCTATATCATCTCAGAAATCAGAGAGGTTCTAGGGACAAGCCATTCAACAATCTCTCTCTCTCTCTCTCTCTCTCTCTCTCTCTCTCTCTCTCTCTCTCTCTCCAGATTTTACATTCCACTATTTGAGCAAGTCAATCAGTTGCACAGAATTGCCAAACACTCCCACAGTAATTTTGCAGGCATTCCTCATTTACTGTAATGTATTTGAGGCCGTTTGAACAGCAGAATTTAATGTTGATTGCAATATTATCCACAGCGCAATCCACGTTTTAACTTGTGCATTTCAACAGGACACTGTTGAGTAATGGCATGTCCGCTATTGGCGTTTTTAGTCTACAACTCAGAATGGTACGAAAGTAGAAAACACCTACCCTATTTTTAAGTTCCATTTTGCAGGAATGCGCTGTTCAAACAGGTTCATTTGAGCCCAACTGAATTATGATCTACAAGTAAATAGCATATTCATCAATTTGATCCTCTGACTTTTCATCTTCAACCCTATGTGTCCCCAATTAGACACTATGGCCTCCCAATAATTCAAAAGGAGTAAAGATAAATCTTACAAGGAACAAAAGTCTAATTTCATAATGACATTATATATCACAGTATAAACAGGTGATATTAGAAATTAAATGAAGCTTGGGGTATGAACATTAAATTACCTTCAAGCTGTTACATACTCTTTCTTACAACCCACCAAAATAATCCCTGCCGAAGTTTATAGCTTCAGCATGGCGTTAGAAAAGCTTGAAAATAACCATTAGCATTTGAATTTCAAACTAATCTGACCTCCTTAATTGCCTCTCTTACATGGGTAGCATTGGAAGAACCAATAACCTGATTAAAAAAAGCTACAACAACGGCGATGGATGATAAAAAATGTATAAAGATAAACAGAGGAATTAGATATCAGGTAGACCCGCATGTGAAGTTACCGAAATCCAAAAATGGAGACCGTATTTATTTTCACAATGGTCGGTTAACAGTCTGTAGGAGTATATATCCTCCTGTCAGAAAAGCGTTTGGAGCAGTTTAGGAGAAGACAGAGCAGCGACACGTTTAAACTGTCAACAGAACAAACAATTATTTGTTATCAAATAGAAAAATAAGAGGTTTGACGATGTGTCAAATTCCAAACATGGTTGGCCATGGTGGATGCCAACGAAGGATTAAAATCTCATTATCGGTCAATGCCAAAATCGAGATATATCATCTCAAGCATCAATTATCACCTCGGGTATTTTTTTATAGATATCGTCTCAGTCTGCAGGTATTGGCGATACAATATACGACAAAGCATATACTACAAAGTATATGTATGAGGCGATACCCAATACAATAACTTTTTCTCAGGTGGCCTCAATACTGAGACGCGTCGCCCAATACGTCTCAGAATCATCCGAGATTTTGATCTATAATGCCAACCTGACCATGAAAACAGCTATGTACATTGATTTATCTAAATAAAATAACTAAATACCTTTTGTTGCCTATACTTTTCACGTATGGCATTGAGTGGACAACCTTTGCAGTTCATCTGCAAATCTTGCATTGCAAGAACCGTACTTTTCAGATCTGATGACTTATAAGTGGTATAATGCTCTAAAGTTGAAGTCTGCAAGGGACAAAATGAAACATTCAAATACATGTCTAGTAAAGCAACCATATTGAAGGAAGAGATGAGAATCAATGCAGACCCATGGGTGTTTAGACTGATCTAGTGTCCATCTGGCAAGGAATACAGCAGATGCAGCTATGACAGAAGGAAGGAATTTCAGGAACCCATAATCAACCAGTGTCAACTCGGCAAGATAACTGGCCAAAAACTCCAAATCAAATTGAGGGACCTGTGCAAAAGAGAGCAACTGATTTAGAAACCAAATTTTATCTAAATAGAAATGAAGATACGGCATCTTGTTTTTATCACAACTTAGCCAGTTATTAGAGAAATTGACAATCGTACCTTGTAAGATGCCTGTGCTGCTCGAAGGAATCTCCTGCAAATTGAATTTTAGGAAGAGTATATTAGAAGTTTTCTTTCTTTTTCATGTACATAAAAGTCCATGGATCAAAACCTCGGTTTTCCAACACGTAACACCCACCATCAATACCGAGACGATACGTATCAGGTATCACCGATACATTGAATATATCGGTGATACATTGAATCTATTGACACATATTGGATATGTATCGCCGATACATACCAATGGACTTTGTATACTGATAAATATTGGTATCGTCGAAATTTTGATCCATGCGTTTAACAAAACAATTTATTGATGAAAGAGGAAACTAAAATACAGATCGGCGCAACAATATAGAACTCTAACGTTAATTAACATGTTAGATGTAAGGAAAGCTGCGTTCACCTGAGAAATGTTTTTGTGGTCGGTGACGATAGCTGAAAGCCCATATAATTTAGTACGTCACTCTCCATTTTCAATACCTGACAGTGGACTTCATAGTCAAGTTTGGCATTTTCCTTTCTTCTTACTATGTTTTAAATCGTTGTAAGCATGCAGAAAGTATATTTTATTATACCTCTCCTTTTGTGTAAGTATTGTCTGTGATGAAACAGAATTCTTCCACACGAGGTGCACAGATTTCTTCATACTTCCTTCAAACCATGCAGATAAAGAAACGCAATTCAAGATTTCATTAATCAAGAAGGAAAAGATGAAATGTGCAAGCCTCTGGATGCTTAAGCATCATGACTATAATACACTTGAATATTGTAAATATCCTCATTATCAAGAACAAAATTTGAAAAAATACCGGGCAATTCCAACTCCAGACTTATCAAACAAGCTACAAATTGCCCATTCTACTATTTGACAATCGTTGAACAACAAAGAAAGCTAGATAAACATTCAATAGGAAGCATGGGTCAAAATTTCGTCCGATACCCATACGTATCGGTTTTGGACTGGGATGATACGGTATATTCAATGTACCGTATCGCCATTTTGTATGCATATGCCCGGACGATAAATTCAATGTATCGTCCGGTATTTTACTATTCCGATACGTATCATCCGATACGTATCGATTTTGAGCTCGGACGATACATATCGGATACCCGGTATTCTGACCCATGATAGGAAGTACCTCAAAACAAACTATTCTTCATAAGATAGCATTTTTACAGGTTCCTTATGTTTATATGGGAAGTTTGGCTTTAGTTTTTCTCTACACTATTTAACAAGTTGGATAACTTTTGGTTATTTCTTTTTTTGGGTTGTGCTCGAGTGCTTCCGGCATCCTTTTTCGTTTATGAAGCATCAAATTCAATACAAAACAAGGATTGCATTTAAATTTATTATAGGATTAAAATCTTTCAAAAAGAAAAGCTGTTTTTTTATAGGTCAAAAAGAAATAAATAAATAAATAATAAAAGCTATTATTCTAGTCATAATCATAAATGCAAACATAGCTCATATTACAGTAAGTAAAAAATTTAGTTGATCTAGAGGCATTACCCATAAAAGAAATTTTCAATTTACAAAAGCTTTCATGTTTCCCCATTAAAATGGAAAATCAAAATGCCTTAGATTCTAGTGCAAAAGGAAGAAGTTAAGCTTACGAGGCAACTAGCATGCAAGTGATGCCAAGCAGTTGGAGCTTTTGTCTTTCTATTTTGGTTTGAGATAGAAACCGATCAATAATATATACCGTGAGGTAAAGGGTATCTGGAACAAGCTTATATTCCTCTGATACCTGAAACCAAAACATACATTATTAACAACATCTCCATTCAGCATATTCATTTATAAACTCAAAAAAAAAAAATATTTAACGACTTAATATTGCACATGCTACTCAAACATAGAAATAATATACCTATTTTGAAATTTTCAATCTTCTATCAAGGTTAATTAATTGCAAAGTAAACACCTAAAATTCAGTTAATTACAAAAATAAACACACTCAGTTACAAAAACAATATACCTGTTTTAAAATTGACGTCACAATTCCACTTTTTTTTTTTTTGATAGGCAAGCTGGACTCAAACCTGCTACGTAGACTTTCTACATTTGTTATTAGAAATGGGTTGGTTAAGGTCAACATGGACCTGTCCTATCACATGAAACCCTCAACCCACCCAAAACAAACCTTATTAGGTCTCACAGACCCGAAACCTGACCCGATTATTTATAAGAATAACAACAAAAGGGCTGACTGTTTGAGTGTATATACCCAACTCCCCCCAACCCTTTTCAGTAAATAGGAATGTGGAACTAAATTTAATTTTGCGTTGTCTATAGACTGTAAAGGGAAGGAAAGGAGTTGAGTACAAATACCCAATGCTTCCTCTCTCTAATATAAACGTAAAATTAATTTAAATAAAATCTCAAACTTGTATAAGAAAAAGATAATGTAAAATACAGTAAATGAAATGAAGTTCCATAAAACAAACCAAAACCTGTGTCCTATGTGGTAACATTTCTCATCTTGTGCAAGACATTTTCACTTTAAAAAGAAAGAGAAATGATAATGTCTAAAGTATCCCTATTCACTTATCCTATCAACAAACATACTCTTTCATATGTGACACAAGGTTTTGTACTTTTCCTACAACATTTCCATACTTCTAAAATGCCCATCAAATGCTTCAAGCGTGAGGCCTATATACTAGAGAAGGAAGAAAAATAGAATAAAATAAAAAAGCTAATCATGACTAATAGAATAGTATTTTAAAACAAAACAAAAAAAAAAACTCTTGTAGCACATTGAAGTGAACAGCTATAGCTTATCAAACCATGGAATATAAAATCATTGGTTACTATGTCACAGCACATACTTTTATATAGCTTGTTTAGAAAAGAAACATATAATGAAAGAAACCTAAAATAAAGCATAAAATTATAATCTTGGATGGAACAACTTGAACATTCTGCTTAAACTTAAAAATGGAACTTAATGTAGATGGGAGTCGATTGTCGTCTCGGAGGAGCAGCAGCAATTAATGTCAAGTAGTTGTTCCTTGAATCAAAGTTGGAGCAAGATGGAAAATTTCGCAGTAAGCAATGGACATCTAGGTAAAACCTTCCAACTGGTTCAAATTGAAATTAAACAGACCACTAGCTCTTTTGTACTTCTTGAAATCCTCTGTGCAATTGGAGAGCATCCCCACTATGTTGATATTTTTATTTTATTTTATTTTATAACTTGGGTGTCCAGGCCTCTTAGAGCACCCGCTTAATTCCAGGGCACATGCACACGCCAAATTAGCACATGCCGGCTCAGCATGGGATATAAATTCCTAGGGTGGCCTCACGTTATAAATATAAAACAATATTAAATAAAGATAATAAGGATTGTTAGCTAAAGAATAGAGAAAGGAAGAATAAGAATAGAGGGAGAGGAAGAAGACACCGTTTACCTTAAAAGACTACATTGTATTCATATTTCATCTCCACAAAATTACATTAGAGCTCTTTATATCGAATACCACAAAAAAACAAAACCTTTCTTAGACAATGTGAGAGTAATTCCTAAATACTAAGACACTAAACACTTGACACAAATCATCTCACTTGCTTACATCACATTCTTAGATAATACATCCAACACTCCCCTTCAAGTTGAACATCCATGACAATGATGTTCAAGTTGCCAATTACAAAACTCTGAACCATCTCCCCTTAGTATTGATAGGGCAAATATAAACCATAAGGTCGATAAAAAGAGGCTACATATTGCAGTAGCAACAAAGACCATAAGGCCGAAAAAAGGCTGCAAATTATAACAGCAAAGGCCTTATCATCAAATACTAAGAGGGACAGCAGACGTCAAAAGTTGTGTCACATCATCACATACAAATGCAAATTGGCAAATGAAAGAAATGGAGAGGGACACGGATCTCAGAACAGTGAGCAACATCCAATTGCATGAGTGTATATCAAGCATTGAAGGCATGAATTTCGAGTCAGTAAACAGACTTCCAGGCAGCAATATCACAAATATTAACGCAATATGAATCATGAGGCTTCAGCTTCATGGAGTAGGCAGCATCACAGATTTTAATACATCATCAACAAGTGATCTTCAGGTATCTCAAACTTGCACGGATCCCAAAGCACAATAATATGGATCCCAAGGCACAAGTAAGTCATAGAGATGTCACCGGCCACATCCTGGAAAGTTACAAACAGCTACTTTCCCTCATTTCCACCACCAAGTAACAAAAGTGACAACCCAAGCAATAGAAAATCAGAAACGTCCTCATCTTTTCACCTCCTTTTCCTCTTACTTTTTTTTTCAATACAGAATAAGAAGGAAGGTTTTCAGGTATATATAAAATATGGTGCACAACACCTATTCGACGAAATGTCTGAGAAAATATGATGCATGAAGAGTGAGAAAGACAATAAGCAATAGAAAATGGCAACAATAGCAACAACTAGAAAGACTTGATGCTGGAAAAAGTGATCTTTGCTATAAAATAAATACAATAAAAAATAGGACCGTGGAAATCATGTTGCTGAAATAAAATTATCTGAAATAAGAATTAAAACTATGATGTTGAAAAACAAGAACTTTGAAAATAGAAAACATAGATAACAAAGAAACTAAAACCTATACTCATGCCCTAATGGCTCTGATACCAACTTGACAAATATAAAATTATATTAAATAAATATAATAAGGATCATTAGCTAAAGAATAGAGAAAAGAAAAATAAGAATAGAGGGAAAGGAAGAAGACACGGTTTACCTTAAACGACTACATTGTATTCATATTTCATATCCACAAAATTACATTAGTGCTCTTTATATAGAATACCACAAAAAGACAAAACCTATCTTAGACGATGTGGGACAAATTCGTAAACACTAACACACTAAGCACTTGACACAAATCATCTCACTTGCTTACATCACATTCTTAGATAATATATCCAACAGCCTCAAGGGGGAGAGGGGATTCGAACTCAAGTCTCCTGCTTTTGGAAGAACGTCCTGGCCAGCTTGCCTAACCCCTTGAGGCTCCCACTATGTTGATATTAACAATTGCAATTTTTACTTAAAAAATATAGCATTTTACTTAGGTGAAAAGATATTATACGAACCTCCACAAGCCAATCTACCAAAATCCCACGCATGCTTTGAGTAATATCCCGTTGCAATACTTCCATGAAATTTGAGCACGGTCTTCGAAGTAGCTGAGGAAAAAACGGATTATCACAAGAGATCACCAAGCTTGTCATAGACATGTATTTACTGAGAGAGAGAGAGAGAGAGAGAGACGATAAGAAAATAAAATTTCATTTTATAGTGAAAACAAAACTACAAAGCTTCAGGGAACTTTATCGTCCCCAACAATTCTAATGGCATCACTTACAGAATTTCCATAATAAAAAAAAATAATAACTTACATTACTCAGTTACAACCCTTTTATAATAGCAAGCATGCATATGCACAAACGGATGGAAAAAAAGAACCAAAATAGAGAGACAAGGAAAATGGAGAAATAATCAACTTTTAAGCATTACAAAAAAGGTGTCAACAATACAAACCTCAGCAACGCGTAGGTTAATATAAATATCAGGAGCATAGAGACTGCACATTTGAGGATTTTTCAGGTCGGAATCAATGTCAACGAAGTCCAACCCATCTGAGTTTGTCAGGTCTTCAAAACAGCTACCTTCAGCTGCATTAACCAATAAGAAAAGAATCACACACTGCAGCAATCACATTTCTTAAGAGAGAAGATTCACAAAAAGATATCCACATTCATTAAGTCTTTCTAATTTCCACCACCCCCCAACAGAGAACGAAAATATTCAATAGTGCCTAAATTCTGTTTTTCTTAAAATGAGAACCATATACCAGTTATAACTAATAACATTTTGAAATATGGAGGATGCTACACCCAGCTATTATTGGGTGTTCACTTGTCAGAGAGACCTTATTTTCTAGTATTAGTTTTTTTTGTGATGGGTTCTTTTTAAATGGTAAATTTTGGTTATTCTCATTTTTACAGAGAAAATTGAAAGCAAAAGCATACCTTTTGAAAGGTTCATGAGTTGAGAAGGCATCCCAGTATTCAATTTCTCAAGCAGAGAATCTGCAGCACCAAATGATATGTTGTTATCTCCTCCGTCTCTTGAAATCGCTTCAGATTGTTGAGTTAGTGCATTTTCTTCAACTTTCATTGAAAACGTAATTTCTTGAGAATCTGAAATTTTCATTTTCTGCATTTCATTAGTGGTCTTTGTTTTGGCATCCTCGTGAACCTGCTCGACTTCTACAGCAACTGCAAGGGAAACTTTGGAGTCCTTGCAAGTACCCGATCTAGTAGTTTTGAAGTTCTTAGTCTGAAGACCAGAATTAACGAATCCAAATTCAGTAATAAATAAGCACTTTACCATTATAAAACTGTGTATAGTCACAAAATATCAGGTTCTTTAGTTAGCTAACAAGGCCAGCCGGTGTTAATCCCGCATGTATGGGTTGTTAACCTTTGGCCCTTTTAGGCACAAAGTAGCTGCTCTTCGGACTGTAACCTGCATTTTCCAACTTGACAGCCTTTTACCATGACACCAAGCGATGGCCCCTCTTTATTTATTTTACTACAAGCATTATATACATTTGCCTGCTTGTACAATACTCTCAGGTATTAACAACTAAAATTTTCAAGTGCAAAGCATGAAAAGACAACAATTAGTAATAGATAAAATAAAATAATTTTTTAGATCAACTGTGTAAAAATTTTAAACAGAATATATAAACAGACCAGGAGTGCCTTTGGAGTTTTAACCTGAACTTTTGCAGCATTAATGCAGTTCCTATATGAATTCTCGCAGCATATATTAGTTACATCCTTAAGAACTGCCCTCCTTTTATGCTGAAAATGTGCAGTGACTAGACCAGTATGACCGTTATCATCCAAAGCCCCTCTTTTCGAATTTCCTCGCAATAGCCGCTTTTGATCCTGTTTTGTATCAGATGCTTTCAAGGGGATAACCTCACCAGTTGAACGATAAGCTGCAGCTCGAGCTCGTGTGATTCGAACAGTAGGCTTTCCATTTCCAGCAATAATAGCATTTTCTTTCCTCATTTCGAAGGATTTTAAGATGAGAAAAATGGAAGATTCTTAGAGGTAAAAACAGTTCATCAAACCTGCACATTCATTAGCAATTATGGTATCCAATAAAAACAGGAAAAAAGAAAATGCAAGCACTGATATGTTCTACTGTAACGAAAAATTTAGATGAAATTAGTGAATAGGAAAAGATACAAAAAAATAAGAAAAGGCTATACAATCTCATGTCCGACAAGGTAATCTTGCCCATTTGTGAAATCAGAGTAAAGTTTCTCAATTTTAGTGGTAAGGACACAGAGGCTTTCACATAATTACGAAACACAATTATTGGTAATATCCAAACAAGAAATTTATTGATATAGCAAGTGGCAAGAAAAATGTGTAGGACAAAGGCATGGATTTTTATTAAACAGTTTAAGGACATAGATGCCTATGCCAACAACAAAACTGCATATGACCTGGCATAACCAACCTGTCAAACAAAAATTCCTAAATGAATGTTTTCAATCATAGCTACAAGGAGTTGAGGCCAATTGCAAAGTACTAATACCAGGTACATTTTTTTATTGGTGCATCTTTGATACGATGTTAATATGATATTGGTACAGCATAGATACAAAATAGAAATGACATGGGAACAATAATTGTATAACTTTAGTACCTTATTGTATGTGTATGTGATATTTATTATTTATAGGCAAATATTATACTTATAGTAATATCCTGCTGAACTATTTAAAAATTGATGAGGGTTGATAAGTAGTAAACTACATATATTAGTTTTTGTATGCATTAATTATTGAGACCGAGTACTTTCACCAGCTCTATCCTTTTAAATTAAGTTGTAATAGGCCTCTAATTGGCTAGTACATGTATAAAACTAACATTTATAGATGTCATTGCCCCTAAAAGCTGCATCATATCAGCTTTTGGTGCTAAGATATCGACTTCAATGGGCATAGATCTATATAAGATGGTGATAGCCCATTAACATCCTCTCTGACTTATGCACTTTTTTTTGGTCAAACAAAGAAACAAGAATAATAAGTTGGAACTTAAGAAAATGGCCAGGGATTAAGGGATTTGAAAATAAGGAGAATAAAGACGAAATATATGGAGTGTGAGTTTAGGGTACACAGAGCCTCGACTATGATTTGGTGAAAATAGAATTGCATTTAGTGTCACAGTATCATAGATTTCAATATTTGGGTGTGCTATACAAATAGATAGCAAGTTTTGAGGTGGACATCTCAAAAAGAACAATGCAAGGTGGGCAAAGTGGAGACAGGTAAGTGGTGTGTTGTATGATCAACGAGTGCCACTACATTTTAAGAAGCGTCTTTTATAAAGAAGTGGTAAAACCTGCATTACTGTATGGTGTGAAGGGGGATCTGAAGAAGTGGTAAGAAGATGACCAGAGTTCATGTCATATCATTGAGATGGGTATGCTAAGGTGAATGTAGAAACTAACAAGAAAGAATAGAATGAGGAACGAGGACATATAAGGAAGTTTAGGGGTGTCCCCAACAAAGAAAAATAAATAATGCAGTTTGAGATGGTTTGAGCATCTCCATTGGAGACCTAGAACAATCCTTGTAAGGAAGATGGAAAGATACAAGAACAAGGACATAGGAGAAAGGGAACACCAATAAAGGATTGTAGAGAACAAGTGAAAAAATGACATGAAGGATTGCAAAGTAACATATTGTTTAGCTTTGGAAAAAACGAGTGGAAAATAAGACTCAAAAAGCCAATCCAAAATAGATGGGACAAGGCTATGATGAAGATAGCCTTTTTCCCTTGTAAAGAAAAAAAATTTAATGCTTAGCAACAAAATTTTTATTGATAAAACCAAGGTATCAAACTCGATTTTGCTATATGGTATCAGTCCGATCTTTAGAGCGATATGTATCGGCCGATTTTGATACCAGACCGAAGGTTGTTAATGTCGCGGTGAGGGCATAGCACCCAAGCTCATTATGTTATAGCCACGCCATGACGAGGTCATATCGAGGCTATTTTTTTGTCTTCTTTTTTTCTTTTTAAGTATTTTATATTCCATCATTCTTTCCTTTTTTATTTTTCTCATTTTCTAATTTTTAGAGGAAGGAAAAATATTAAATAATTTTTTAAGATACTATTCAAAAGTTTTAAACAAATATCATTACAAAATTGAAAATATTAAGCAAAGGTCTTATATATGTGTAAAATATTCTATAACTCTAAACATTATTGTATTGCAAGATCAAGTATGTGTGTGTAAGTCTAGCATTCTATGATTCTATATTAAATCAGTTATCAAATATGAAATATTTACTATCAGGCATGGTTCTAATATTGAAGATTTGAAGTAATAGGTTCATAGAATATGATCTGTCAAGTATCAACTATCAATAATTAAAAATGAAATATCAACTATCAACTATCAATAATTACAAATGAAATATTAACAAACTTGAACGTAAATAAATATCAATAGATATGAAATATTAAAAATATAAAATATCAAGTATATTTTTGGGTTTCATGAGGAAATCCACAAGTGAGATAAAGCAAGAGCAAACCCATATATTTAGGTTCTTAAACATTTGCAAGTTTATAAAGCCTTATAAAATATGTTTAGCCTAAAATGCCCTTAAAACAATAAAATAAAGGTTTAAAAGCCCTTAAATAATATTAAGAAATAGCAAAGTTACCCTCGATAATATTGTAAAATGCCTTAAATGTATTTTTACCTAATAGTGTCCATGGTATTGTCATGGCACTATACGTATATGGCAATGCCATGGCGTCGCTATTTGGTATTCCGCTAGCTATTTAGTTTACATGGCATTTTTGGTCGCCATGGATATACGCTATATTCTAGCCATGGTGAGGCCATAACATCTTTTCAACTACCATGGATACTGGTATCGGATTGGTATCGGTTCTCGGCTGAGCCGATATCACCGACACGTACTGGTATCGACTGATTGACACCATGGATAGAACTCATATTTCAACAATAAAAGAAAAAAATTTCATTTACAAAATAGATGAGTTTCTGAAAAACACTCTACCAATCCACAGTAACAATACAAGTAATTATGATGGACCAAATAAGGTTTTAACTATATGTACAACAGCCTTTTAAAGAGTAGCGAAATGGACCATTTCACTCTTAGAATAATAGGAAGGAAACAACATTGACAATTTGATACTCATGTATTCTAATGTGGGAGCATGGCTCATATTCTTCGAATCTGGCATATGATACTACTTCCAATTAAATGATCGCAAGCGATGAACTTGAGACTAATTCATGTTCTCCAAGTCTAGGTAATTGATGGATTGTGAGACACTCATTCCATGATATGCGGAAAAAAAAATATACAATGAATCAATGACAAGAGCTATGCGTACAGGTTCATCTGTCACGCACAGGTCTGAAAGGATCAAATTCACTGGCCTTAAAAAAAGTTATACAAATAGAAGAAGGATCGGATACTTTGACTTTGAAGAATTTACCATTTTTTAAGTTTTTTTACCTTTGGAAAAAAAATTGTTGACGGCATTCAGTTTTTTCAAATGGGACGATTCGTACAAAAAGAGGGATCTAAGCTGACAGACATGGTGATAGCACTTTCATATTGTGAATTTATGCCTGGCAGATGTTTGTAGAATTCATCTTATGTTTCATAGAATTCTAGTAGAGTTTCCTCTTTTTTATCACTTGTATATAAATGAAGTGCCACAAGGGACAGGAGTATCAATCATAAGTAGAACAGCTAATTTGTTTATCCGAAATCTGTGTGATCCATTTTCTATTTTCCCTATATTCTCTGTATCATAGATTTAATTTTAGATTTTGCAGCGTATACTGTGACTCCTGCATACAAGTAGACTTATGACTTACAATTTAATTATCCACACGACAAAGACTGCGGTCTTCCCTATTTTCTAGTTAACATTCTCAATATATTAGCATTTTTTCTAATAAATGTTTTCTATGTTATAAACAAATTAAAATTTAACGGAAATTTCAAGAATATGCTTAACTTTGACAAACCTTTGTTTTACCATATTTAATTACTATCATATTTATTAATTTCCTATGATAATTCTGATAGAAAAAAAGTTTGAATGTAAGACCATTTGATCTAAATTTCTTATGATTTTACAGTTCGCTAATTTGAATTGGAAAAAATAATTAGTATAAGTGCCTGTCACCTAATTCTAAAACGACAAAAGACAGCACATAAATTTCATCCAATCAATATTTAGGAAAGATCCGATGCCGAACTTGCTATTTTTACAAGGAAGAAATAAAAACAGCATAAAATTGATTTTCTACTTAAGGACCAATAATAAATGGTGGTAATACATGGTGATGAACTGAAAGTAGTGATAAGGTCTTTGCAGAAACAATCACAAGTTGTCAACTAAATGTAAATGGTGGTTGCTTGAGATTAAGATATCAAAATTCTGGAATATATTGACGTCACGATTCTTGCAAATATATATATTGAAGTCACGATTCTTGAAAATATATTTAAATGCTATAATTATGTCAGGAATACAGATCTCAGATCAATCTTAAGAGACAAAATCTTCATGACGTCACGATTCTTGCAAATATATATAAACGCTATAATTATGTAAGGGATACAGATCTCAGATCAATCTTAAGAGACAAAATCTTCATGACCTTAAAAGTGTAATAAATTAAAGGGGATAAAAGAGTAGTCACAGTCCAATGCCATTTTAGATCAAATCAATCTCTTTTTCCATTCATTCTAAGCCATCAATTTCTTGCTCCCCTATTGGATCGGCCAATAAATAGGCAAAAAAATCATAATTTTTAGAAGTTCCTAATCATCAGATCAATTGCCTACATTAAATATGGTCTGTAAGGGATCGGGAAAAAAAACCACCGATCCAACGGTTGGCATTATCTGATTAGTGTGAACTTGGAGCCATGGATCCCATCTAAGAGGTGGTAGAGAATGTGGATGGTCAGGATTGATATGCATGTCTGCCACTATCACTGAATCCAAATGCCACTGGACTCTGACCAGAACATCTCCCAAAATAAATCGAAACAGAGCCAAAAAAAAATAATAAATAAAAATTGTAAGAACCTAAATTTAGACCAAAAAAAACCAAAGCATGAAAAACAGAGCCGATGAGCCGAAACCCTAACTACTTCAAACGACAAACATCACGAGATAATATAAAACCCTATGAAAATGAAGAATACACATAACAAAAATGAATCTGACCAAATTACTCACAGAAATATAAAACAATGAAACCAAATAACATCTAAGAGCCTACATTGCAGATATGTGCCTTAAAACTTCAAGAACATCGAGGTTTAAACAAAATCAAGAAGCCCTAGCATACTCAGAAAAAAAACACATACACACAATGAATTTCAAAAAAAAAAAAAAAAAAAAAAAAACTTTATAGATGAAGAAACCCTAACGGACCTTTCCCTGCTTTCCAAGCTCCGAGACCCTTTAATGGCCGGAAAACAGGAGGCAGGGTTTGTAAGGAGGATCATGCACAGAGAAGACGACGACGAGATTCTGTAGAGAGAAGTAGAGATGAAACAGTCCCCTTTTAATAAGCGGAGAGCGTGAGCGGGATGCAAAACCAGTTTCAAATCTGGAAGAGAAAATATCAGTTGTTAAACGCATAGAGATTTAGAACTTACATGACATGCTGGAAGCCACAAGTTTTCGGAGATCACTAAACAACGGTGCTGATGATATGCAGTGGTTATAAACGTGGTTCATATTTTTTAATACAGTTGAACTAGATCATATTTTAAAAAATATAGGTAAGGAGAGAAATCTTGTAGTTATGATAAAGGGTTATGTATTTGTTAGAATATATTTGCTTTACAAGAGATACATAGCCGAACTAGTGTAGTAGCCAATTGAATTTACGAAAACCATTCTTTGTCCAAACTAATTTACAGGGATGGCACTTGATTTGACTAAGATGCCCTTATTAGTCATTTCCTCCGCCGTGTTCTTTTCCAGACAGTTTGGGCTTTGTCGTATGCGTATTCTTAAAAAGTAATGGAGGGTGTTTTAGGTATTTTAGTTTAATATTTTAAACTTTTGAAATTGAAATAAAATGCCTATGGTTATGGTGGAATCTACGATTTTACCATCCATTTTAATTATTAGTTAGACTACATTGAAATGTTATAATATGTTTGAAATGAAATACAATCCCATGTGATCCTCCAAACTTAATGCAAATTTAAATGCACAAAACTGTAAATTTGAAATTTGAAGAGTTTGCATTAAGTGGATGGGTGGTCGCTGATCCGTCTGGATGTCAAAAGTGTACCTACACGAATTTCATGGAGGTTAAAAATTGGGATTTCTAATGACTTAATGAGAGCTAGTCTAAGTGTTCAACCATCAAGGGTGAATATGAGCAATCTACACGTCTATGTCATTGCATGACATACACGGACTTTTAACGCATTGAAGTTTGTGCACGTCACGCAATCATGGACTGTTTTAATGCACATGATGGATGGACACCCATTATAGACTTTTAACTCTAAGATAAAACCCTATCATTACTTCCCTTTCTAGACTATGTGGATGTGGTGGATATTTCAAATCTAAGTCGTCCAAATGTAGACCATTATTTGAATTAAATTCAGCACCAATATCACAACCATCAAAGAACTTAAAACATCCCATGATACTACAAAACTACGGACCGTTGTCCCCATTTTAAAGTGTTATGATTTGAAGCTATGAATCATCTCACGATTTTTAGATTCAATTCAATTTAAATGTTGACTCATCACTTGGACAATTTGGATTAGTAGAGTGGGTGTCATCTCAGAAATTGAGCTGGTACTAGATAATCCATCCATATAGAATGTAAATTCAAACAAAATCAGCCACTTGTTACAAAGATCGCGAGCCTTAGATCTTTGGTGTCAAAAATTGTAGGTTAATCTTTTTTGACTTACCCTAATAGCATGATAGGGATTTTTTTTGCAGTAATCTTCGACACTAATGATCAGAGAGTTGCTATTATATAACTGACCCGAGTGTCAACCTTGGCACTTAGGCACTTAGGTTAATCTTCTTATTAAAATCGACCCAAGTGTCTTGAGAATTGCTGACTTATTTATGAGCACCAAAATCAGTGAAAGTATCTTTTAAATTTTTTACTGATTTTTGGAACGGATCAGACTAAGTGCCAAGGTACCTAAAGGCAACTCAAGATCTAAACCTCGAAATCTTGGCATCAAGTGGAGACACTCAACGTGAGCCGTAAAAAAACGTTATCAGTCAAAAATCTAGATTGTAGATGCGTCACTTACCTAATATCCGCTTGAAAATTTTTGAGCATCTGAAAGCTAAATCACGGAGGTATAAGATTGGCCCGTGTGCACCTAGTGGTACACAGTACACGGCCCGTGGACCCAATGCACACTAAAGTTTGAAATGAAATGTAATCCCATGTGATCTGGTTACTTTGTGTCAGAGGGTTATCTCGCATCTGTCCGCCAAACTAATTTTAGACGGAGGAAACAAAATATTAATAACATTCTTGACCAAAGAATTTCAAAATTTGATCATATTTTTTGTATAAATTTGTTAATGTACTCATATAATCATATGTTGGAGACTTTTACTAAGTTTGACTCTGGCTTGTGAGAATCGTTAGAGCTGTCACCGTTATAAGGCTATTTTTAAATGGACCCGAGACCCTCGTGACAGTCATTTAAAAACCAAGACGGTGTTTAAATGATCTTACACCATCAATGGGTTGAGAAGTCGGTGATTAATACCTTCAAAGTGACAGATAATAGTTTGAAGTGCAACAGGCCCAAAAATAATGCTTTAGGGAGATACAAATCATTCTACAAACTATAATATCAATCATAGTTCTTAATTTTAATGACTAATATTAAAATTCATCAATGAGATATTTAGATTATTTACATCAAGTCATCAATTATAGGTTGGTTTTTTTGGGCTGAAACATGCTCTAATGAAAGATCGTCATTTGGATAATTTAAATTAACCACATATATATGGCGCATCCTATTATAATGATAAATAACACTTTAATTATAAGAGATACAAAGTAGATATTTTTTTATTTTTTTTTATAGCAAAAAAATAAATTTTAAATGTTGTAAGATAATTTATACACCATTTTGTATTCAAATGACGTTCAGGAGCCATTATCCGTTTTTAAAAAGAGGCCTAGGTTGTGTGCATTTGTGCATGAGCCTCGGCCGAAACATGTATGAGGTTGATTGATGATAGTTTAAAATATAATAAAAATTTCTTGTCATTGTTAATTTTATGATTGGAGATGAAAATTTTTCAATGAGAAAATATTTTAACTATATAATTTATATTTTGACCTGTGAAATAAATAAAGAATTAACTCAGGGAATGTGGTGAATTCTTAGAGGATGTGGGGGTTGCCTTGTATTGCTTTTTAAATATAAATATACAATGAGTAATGATATAATATTGATCTAACGTACCAACTTTATTATTTCATTTTTTACAGCAACGGCAGGGATTTAATGCTGGCTCCATCCATCAGTAGAGACACCGGCATAGCCACATAAAATGTGTGGGGGGCTCAAGCCCCCATTTAAATCTAAAGTTTCTATTAAGTACGATTTTTATACAACCTTTGTTTGTATATGAGCCCTCAAATGTATAATGTAGAAGCCCCCAAATCGGTTCAAGCCCTTATTTAACTCTAGAGTTTCTAAGTATTTTTCTTTATCATTTATAGCCCCACCAACAAAAATTCTTGATTATGCCCCTGAGTATAATATGCAACAACAAAAGCTGCATTACATTGGTAGAGCTCCTCTCATGAGAGAGAGGTAGATCAGATGAATTCTGCAATCCCGGGAAGCCACCAAGTTCTTCGTTGTCAATGGGGAGAGGTGGCGTAGTGCTAGGACATCACTAAAGTTGTTGGTCCCTATTCCCTACCCTTTGTTCTCTCACATAATCTGACTGTACACGCAATCATAGTGACCAAGTCGGGGATTTGGAATAAATTGGTTTGAAAAAAATCAGAAAAAATCTGGAAAAAATTGTCAAAGTTGGGAAAATAATAGTCAAAATATGAAAAAAGAAAAATATAAAAATATTGATTAAAAATTGTAAATTTTTAAAAAAATAAATAAATAAATTTGAACAAATTTTGGGAAATTCGTAAATAATTCTGAAATTCACAAATAATTATTAAAATTAATGATTTTGGAAAATGTTGCAAAAAATTATAATATTATTCGTTTTCCGAAAAAAATTGTGAATTATTCACAGCTTTTTCAAAAAGTGAGAATTTGGCCACTATGCTAGCAATCACATGTAAACCACGTGCATCGGGCAAATATGAGGGAGATTCAAACTCAAGAACACGGGGAGTAGGGGTCTCAATGGATCGTTCCGGGCCTTAAATGGACCAATTAGAATTGGGTCTCGTGAAGTTAGTTCATACCTGGTTTAATTACTAATCTGGTGGAGCCGGGCCAGCACATTTACAAAAGCAGGCCTACTTTCTCCATACCCGACGCATTTGTGCCAGGCCCGCTCTCAAGCCGTCCAACAATTTCTATATAAAAACACAAATTATCGAGTCGGACCGGATTCAAGCTGGGATTTAATAGGCCGATATTTTATCAGGCTTTTGGGAGTAGCCTGTACCCAGCCGGACTTACTAGTCGGGTCAGGCTGAGCCAGCCCATTTATATACCAATCCTATCTACGTTAGCCCATACCCAGCCCATTGCAGGTTGGGATAGGCTCAAGCCCGGTCCACTGAGACCCCTAATGAGCAAACCCACATCTGTAACCGTCACACCAACCTCATAGTTTCATGTTTCATAGTCAAAGGTATTTGATCTAGTTGTCGCATTCTATTTTAAAAAAATCGTGTAGATCTCCCTTAGAAAAATTGTGCGCTAAGATGGATGAATCATGTGTTGGTTAACAAGGCTATCATTCACGCTTGATCATTGACCATGTCTTTAACATGTATAGTGTTTTCAAAATGATTTCTCAATGTTTTGAAGTGGTGTACACAACGAGTTGTGAGTTTGTCCACAGCTAGTTATGGCTGTAAGTTGTATGTTTGTCCGCAACGAGCTATTGTGATATTCACAACGAACTATGGTTCACATCTAGCTGTCTTAAATGTGACAGCTAGCTGTGGTCATAACTCGATGTCACTATAATCAAAGCTAGTTGTAGTTCCTCGATCTGAGAGTTACATCACCTTTTTGTTCCTTTACCAAATGAGAGCTTTTTGGACTTTTTTCTTTGACTGTCCTCTTGGATAATTTTAGGGATTTTAATAAAAGGTTTTTGAAAAAGGTAAGTAAGCTAAGCAAGTTGATTATTCTTCTTCTTCTTTGGGTGTTGCAGTGTTGCCCTAAAACTTCTTTTTTTCTTTTTTTGAAAGTTAGTGAATTTTTAAAAGTTTTTTTTTTTCAAAATGTTTCTTTTCACCTTCATTTTTTTTTTTGTTAATTTACCCAAGTGAGTTAGGTGTTTTGTGCGCTAGGGATTAAGGTGTGTGGTTGATAGCCTTGTAGATCTCAAGGTGGATTGTTATATGTTTATCAATGATAGAGGAGAGCATTCAAATTTGAAGGCTATGGAGATGACTTTCGATAAGAAATTGGATTACTGGAAATTTGATAGGGCATGTGCATTTTTTTGATATATCATTCAAAATTTCGTATAATTGTTTAATTTCATAGTGGATTTGGTTGATAGACTTCGATCCCGTGATTTTTCCCAATGATTAGATTCCCACGTAAATATTATGTTGTGGTAATTATTAATTTGTGTATAATCTTTAGATTAAACTAAAATTCATCCAATATCCATTCAATTCTAGTGATTAAGAGAATTTGGCAATAGGTTGAACTAAAAGTACTCTCCATGTCAAAACCCCTCTCCATGTCAAAACCCTTGTATTCAATGGTTTAAAAACCTTTGTCAAAACTTTTAAATCCAACAAATTTCATTTTCAACAATATTTTGGTGGGGTCATTTAGGTTTATTTCGAATAAATATGAGGGGAAAAAAAGATTTTATTTTAGGAATTGTAAAAAAAAAATTTTAAATATATCTAATATCTAAAAAATAATACATAATATTTTTGTTAAAAGTAGTTTAACCCTTGTTTAGATAACAAAATTTCAAAGAAATTTGCCACTATGTTGATTATCAAGCATGGATTAGTCCACCTCTTGGAATGTCCAACTAGTAAATTCACATGGAGATGAATCTTTGCCTATAATCAAATTTAGAAGGATTCTAATCATCCAAATCTAAGTATGTTTTTGCACCGATTGTAGAATTTTATGTGCCTAACTCAGCCTCACAAAATTGGCTTGTAAGGTAAGGTTTGTCCAAATTTATATATAACCGAAGACCATTAACCCAAGAGATGTGGGACTATCACTTACATCCCCTCAAGTGTAACGTGTCTCTCTACATTACTAGAGTAACCTGACTCTGATACCATGTAGAATTTTATGGGCCTAACTCAACCTCACAAAACCGGCTTGTTAGGTGAGGATTGGCTTGTATATAGTCTAAGGCCATTGAACCATAGGTGATGCTTGGGACTATCATCCCCCCCCTCACTTGTAGCGTATCTTTCTATATTCCTGTGGTACCTGCTTTGATACCATTTAGAATTCCATGGGCCTAACTCAATCTCAAAAAATCGGCTTGTAAGGAGAGAGTTGCCCCAAGTTAATATAGCCTAAGGCCATGGATGTCACAGGCGATGTGGGACTATCTATCACACCCCCTCATGTATAACATGGCTCTCTACATCGCAATGGTTACCTGCTTTGATACCATCTAGAATTTCAAGTTTAAAAGGGGGCATGAATGATAGTCCGACATCGCCTGTGGGCTATATATAACCTAAGCAATCCTCACCTTACAAATCGGTTTTGTAAGGTTAAGTTAGGCCCATGAAATTCTACATGGTATCAGAGCAGATACCACAGAGATGCAGACTTGTAGAGAGACACATTACACGTGTGGGAGTGTGAATGATAGTCCCACATCGCCTGTGGGCTACATATAACATGGGCAATCCTCACCTTACAAGCTGGTCTTGTGAGGTTGAGTTAGGCCAATAAAATTCTACACTGGTATGATTTTATCGGTACCAGCTCACTGCGTAAATTTTGTGTTTGATATGATCTACAACATGCATGCTACATGGACGTCCAGTACAACCGAACAAAACCAACCCGCTAGGGAACCCGACCCATTGCCACCACTATTTTCACCTGTGTACACACTAGACAGTATGATTCGAAACTTATCTAGGTTCAGGATCAAGTTGGATTGTCCTTAACCTAACCTGATTAGGGTCAGCCTCAACCCGATCCCTACCTGATTATGTTGGGGATCAACCTGATCCTATTAGCAAATCTTCAGTTTGGGTTGCACTAGATTAGGTTAAACAAAAAGGGTAGGCCCCCCCCCCCCCCCCCCCCCTGATCGATGTCTAGAGAGCTTGCAGCTGCAGAAAGCACTACTATAAATTTATGGTTTGGGGTTTGTTGTTGGCCACCTGTTGTAGAATCCCATGAGCCTAACTCAATCTCATAGAACCGGCTTATAAGGTGAAGATTGCCCCAAGTATAATACACCCCAAGGCTATGATACCTAGGCGACATGGGACTATCGCTCAGTCTTTAACTGAGATCCCAAATGTTTTAATTTTCAATCTTTGGGTAATAATCTCACTACTTTGGGTAATAATCTCACTAATAGTGGGCTGCAAGATCTGGGTAGAGAGACTTAAAGCAATTAGTACATGAAATGGACCTAAGCCTAAATCTTTTAGTTAGCTTGAACCTGCTAGATCCAGTTTGTTTATGCTAGTTCAAGCAGGTTTGGGAGGCCTGATAAATGAATGGTAGGTTCGTGCTACTTTTTATGCCCCAAAAAAAATAAAAAGTAAAAAATAAATTGGCATGATTAAGGAGAACTAGACAGGCCTGATTAACAAAAACTAATCATCTAGACTGGTTAAGCAGTGCTATATGAATACATACATACGTCAGATTTGCAACACCATTTCCAGAGATTATTCTTCCATTATAGGAAGTAAAACCAAGTGACTGGAAAGAAATAAGAAACCTGTGCAAATGAGCTAGGATTAGGGGGCTTTGTGTGAGAACCAGAGCATCTATTTTCTTCACCGTCCATTGTGATTCATCAATTCAATCCGCATAAATGGGTTTCAGGCGATCACTTCTTCCACTGGGGGAAACGCTGAACCACAACCTGAACCGAACACATGGAAGATCACATGTTAATACACAAAAGTGAAAGATATCGCCGAGAACCACTCCATATTTGATTGGAGCAAAAATACAAGTGAGTTAAATGACTATCCTGTTTGTGTGGACAGCCAAACACAAGTTTCATTGCAATTTGCGAATGAGATGATTCAAGTATCACCTCATTCACATATTGACAACCACAGCCAGCCAACCACACCTTAAATCTTGGCTCGAGAGTGCATCAACTGAGAGAACAGGCGACTGGTAACCTCAGGTTCTCATGCATCCGATAGAACAGAGCAGAGCGTGCATGCAGGAGTTTATATAGTTATCAACTAATATACAGATAGTATGGGAACAGGGTGTGATGATATTCACTATCTCTATAATATAGTGATATAAATATTTCCTTATATTGTTGTTACTCTGTCGCTAGCTTGCAGTGATTTGTTCATAGCTTAGTTAATGTAAAAGTTAGGTGCGGGTTCCACTAGGAAAGTTTAGAAACTCTAATTTGGTTCCGTATGTGCCCTAGATTTAATCAAGTTGACTCGATCAAGTACACTGTCAGGGAAGGATTGATGAGGACATCCAATTCAAGCAGCCGCTCGTAACCTATCGAAGGCGAACGAAGAATGTGAAAATATTTTAGTTGATTAATTTTTTTTTAATAAGTAGTTTCTTTATTTGAATTATTTAGTTTCTTTTAGAATTAGTTTTTTTATTTGAATTATTTAGGGGTCAGACACATATATGTGATATGTGACTATTAATTTCATCACTTTCTGCCCAACCATCAGAAAAGTGGTCATAGCTCTATCAATATATGTCTGAATTGTGTGATTCTTGTCTTGTTGGAAATCTACTTTGATAAGCTTTCAAACAAGATCAATTTCACGTCAATCGGGCATCGTTTGATCCTTCAAAAATGGTCGCATAATAAAAATATATGATTAATGGTGAGATTAATTATGACTGTTAGATTAGAAAGTTTTAATAGTTGATTAAGAGTTTTATTTTAAGTAGTATACTTTGGGTTTTGGTTAGTCTATTAAAGGCTTGTAAACAACTTTATTATCCGTTTTTTGTTAATAAAAATTATTTATGCAAAATTGAGAGTTCTAAACTTTCGTAAGGGTGTGATTCTCTCAAAACGGAAAGTGATTCTTCGATTCCCGCTTACAGTTTGGTGCGAGGTCAACTCTTCTTCCATCTCTATCTTTAGATCTATGATTTGCGCAAGTAACATAACCCTAATTATTTATTTCTCAATTAAATCCCAGATCTAGTTTATTTATTTCATAAAAATCTAAAATCAAATTACCCGTTCTTCATAAAACACTCTTGTTTGCCTTTTATTTTGAACGGTATCGAAAGAACCCACTTGCAGGTTCGTTCGACGCCCTAAAACTATCGGAGATCTAGTTGTTCATTACGAACCCTAGTCTTCTAGATCCAATATGGAACGTTCACGAAAGGTAACGCTATTTTGGGCCATAATTAAATTAGCCAATTGAATTCTAAAATATTTCCGCGTTAATATGTTAAAGAAATTGTTATTATTAATTGTTTAAATTAATTCTAATTTAATCTCAGTCCTAACATTGCATTTAATAAGTTCCCGCATCAAGGATTAATCTCGAGTTTTACCAAAAACAACTCTCCAAGGTTGAATAAAGCCATTTGGGCAAGTCTCAAGTTAAAAAAAACTCGTGAAATGCTCATAAATGCAAATGAATCAAAAAGAGTTGCTAGAAGAAGACTGTGATAGTCGCTTAAGGAGAAGCACTAATACTATAAACAAATAAAAATACCAATAGAAATTTTACAGCATACCTTGCCGGCATTGTCCTTATTTCCAACAATAATTTGACAAGCAAGCCTCCAAGAATCAGGTTTCTGTATTTCGAAACCAAAGGCTAAGATTTCATTATTCTCTCATATGAAAGGAACTCCCTATATGGTGTATCATGATGGAAAAAGTAATATTTCATTCTGATCACATAATTATTTATTTCTGGCAGTGTACCATACATCACCTATTTGAAGAATGTTAACAGTCATAGTTAACATACCTTCTTCAGATACCGCAGTTCAGTATCTGTTCTTTCATTCAGGAGATCCTTTCCGTCAATAATCTGCATGCACAAACTGATGAGCTCAAAAGAAATCATGCAAGTTATATCCAACCATAAAATCAAAGTCAATTAAACTGATCCCATAAACCCTGTTGTGGCCTGTTCATTGTTCAATCAGAAGGTGATCATTTTTTAAAATGGAAAATAAGCAAGTCTACCAGTTAAAGTCAACACCTTATAATTAGTTTGAGTTCACAAGTCCTGATATAAAATTATGAATCTACGACTAACTAATTCAGTAAAGCGGACTATCATGTCAATTAACAATTGTCTTCGTAGTCTAATCTCTCTGTACCACAACTGAGTTAATACAGTTCATACATACAAACATCTTAAAGCTCCAGTTGATTAGAGACAACAAAAGCAAGGACTAAAGGACTGCATTCGAAGGACCAACTGCAAATATTCTAATGCCATTACAGTGTTTTGCAGATAGATACAATATTATGTAAGATGAAGTGCAAGTTTGGTAAACGTAAGAGCTCGGAGGATGATTTAGTCAAAATAGAAAATCATTCAGCGCAACAAATTTATAGACTTCGGTATTTGAATGATACTATACAAGCAGACATTTGAATTAAGGAGTTAAACTTAAATGAGATTGATGCAGGGCGGGAAGAGTGCACACTAGTGAGTATTTAGTCTGAAATGGAAGAATTTTCCATGCTGGGCGGACATCTTGAATCGCACCTTTGTGGTCCACAGACTTTAAAATCAATGGAATTTTGCATGTGTCACAAGGTTGCGCTGACCTGCAGTTCATTTGCCTGCCTAGCATGACCGGATGCCCATTGTAGAAGTACTCCACTAGTGAGTGGTGTGTTGGTGACATGTACGAAAATACCACATATACCTTGTTTTGACACGATAAGATGAACCGTCATTTTTTAAAAAAATATTGTGTAAAGTTTAGTAACTTATTAAATAAAAAGTTTGGGTCGTTCTTGAAAAGATAGGTTTATGACATACATTATGTTTCTTTTCATTACATATCTCAATTAGCTCTCTAAGATTTCCTTTCAATTTTTTTTCTATTTTCATTTTTGTTTTCTTAAAGTTGTGCCGCCGTATTGAAATCTTTAGGAATTGGCGTGCCAAACAACTGTGACACCTTGAAACTTTGCACCTGTGCCACGTGTCTAAGTAACACTGGCTGTTTCTCAGTTCATGGTGAATCTCACCTCTTGTCATTTCAGATCTCAGTTTAAGATGCATACTTTCATGAAGCCTAGTTACTGATTTGTGATTGCTGCAACCTCTTTGAGGAGTGTTGGCTGTGACTTGTGCTATCAGCCCTCTCGCATCAGTGAGATACTTACTTTTTGTAGCGATTTGGCTATTAGCCTATTATTAACCTGTTTGTTGCAGAGAAATCAGTGTTTGTGGCTGATTTTTAATTATATAGCTGCTTGCTTGTGTAGTTATACACTGTGGTGATGAGTGAGAAATACATCCATGAGTTCAGAAAATCTTCCCTCTACTATAACTACCACAAAACCCTAAAGGATTTTACAATACGACGTGATTCTGACAAAATTAGACTACTATATATCTCAATGCTATCTCAATAGTAAAAAATTTAAAGAAGGCATAACAGAAAGTTACTTTGCACTAGCTTTATAGGGCAGTAGTGGGTGTTTCATGTTCAAGCCTAATCCCAATATGTGCTTCATCCAAAGAAAGCGAATTGGATAATTTCAGGTACCTCGAGAGTTTAACCCATTCACATTGTGAGGTGGAAATACAAGTCAAAAGGACTACTTAACTTGTAATTATACGGCCAATCGCAAATGACAGAGACTAAGAATGAGAGAGGTTAAAGCTCCTCCATTGGAAAATCGTCGGTCACCAAAACAAGCCCGAGAGGATAGGAGACAGGAATCATTAACCATACCTCAACAATGCACGTGCCACAACTGCCACCACCTCCACAATTCATCAATTTTCCCTATCAAAACCATAAAAATTCTCCTAAGACTTGTGGAAAACAACACTAAATACTTTATACTAATTTCTCAAAATGAGCAAATCAAAAACCCAGATAAGTTGCTATTGAAATTAATTTCATAAATGCATTGACCAGATACTCAGATGAGCTCTCGCCTCCTTCAGACTTCAGTTTCAGCGGGAGCATACACGCGCATAATAGATTATTCTACCAGTAGTTCCCTAAAATAAGCAGGTAACAAAACCGAATCTCTAACTTACATATGCCGCGTAGAGCTCTATCTTGTTATCGATCATGATGTTCCGAAGAAGCTTCTCGCCACTAATCGCCGATACTTTCTGAACCGGATAAGAACCATCTTGCTCGGGTTTTGGCTGGCCATAAATAACTAATCAATTACAATTAATTTATTAAGAAATGCGACGATGAAAATTGGGAAAATTGACGCGTACCCCGAGGAATTCGAGCTGGATTTCGGGTTTTTGAGGGACGACTTCCGAGGAATTGGTGGAATTTTGGGCACGAGAAACGGAGATTGGTTGGTTTTTACGAGGTAATGAGAAGGGTTTTGCTCTGAAATTCGTACGAGATGAGAGGGTTTCGGGTCGTGGATGGAGATTTAGAGATAGCAAATGCGTGGCAGCCATAAGGCCCATAACTGTTAATCTCCAGAATCTGATGTTTTTTTGTTTTTAAATAAAAAATAAATTTCTCGAGGATCGTTGGAAGGGTAGTTTCGTCAATTCGCACGCCAAAAAAATATAAAGAGCTACTATTAGGTCCTCGACCCGAGAGCGAATGCACTTTGTACTCGGATGCCAATACTTTTTTCGGGTTTATTATTACCTTTTTGCATACACCCCCGTCTTATGCTAATATTATAAGAAATTTTTTGAGTTATAGGTATTTATTTTGCAGTAGGGCAAGAATTTATGGACGAAAAGCCTATTTTGCCTTTAATGAAACTAATATTTTAAAAATATCATCATTCTAAAAGGCCTTTATTCATCTATATTTACAAGTAATATCATTAAAGTTTATTACCATTCTAAATGGCTCTTTATTCATTTTTATTTACAAGTCATGCCATTATAATTGGCCACTATTTTAAAAAGAGTACCTTTAAATCCACCCACAAAATTTTTGAGATCACTCACGCTGAAACACATCGATTGCATTGAATCAAACGATGGAGATTTTTTATCGTCCCAATCTTTCATGAGATCGATCTTTAGATCATGGGTGTACCATCAGACGGGGATTTTTTATTTCATGTGATACACACCTGTAAAAGTGACCTTAATATCAATTTTAAACATGCACGTGATGTTAAGGTCACTTTTCTAAGATGTGTGCCACATGAAATAAAACACTAACTGTCTGATGGTACGATCATGATCTCAAGATCCATCATGTGAAAGATTGGGAGGATAAATGATCACTATCGTTCGATTCAATTCAATCAACGTGTTTCAGCGTTGGTGAACTTAAAGATTCAGTCGGTGGATTTAAAGGTACTCTTTTAAAAGGCCCTTCATTCACCCATCAGATTCAAGACTCATCTGATAGGTGATTCCCCCATTAAAGCATGTCAACGTTTGGACAAATACACAACCAATAAAGGATTTGTAGCAAACGATGCAATTATTCTTGACAAGAAAACCTTCAATCTACATGTTCTACTCAAAATACTCGTTCCTCCAATTTCCTATATGATTCAAAACCCATTTTTAGGAATTTGATTGCCTAATCGGGTCTGCTTCCATCCACCGAATCTTTGAGTTCATCCACGCTAAAGAGATCATTTAGGCATACCATTAGACGATTAGTGTTTTATTTTGCGGCACACATATCAGAAATGTGACCTTTACATCACGTATACGGTTAAAATTAATTTTAAGGTCATTTTTTTGGGTGTGTACCACATGAAATAAAAAATAACCATCTGATGGTGCCACCATGATCTCAAGATCCATCGTGTGAAAGGTTGGGACGATAAACAATATCCATCGCCCGATTCAATGCAATCAACCGTCTGATGGTGCCACCATGATCTCAAGATCCATCGTGTGAATGATTGGGGCGATAAACGACCTCCATCGTCCAATTCAATACAGTCAACAGTCTGATGGTGCCACCATGATCTCAAGATACATCGTGTGAAAGGCTGGGACGATAAATGATCTCTATCGTCCGATTCAATGCAGTCAACCATCTAATGGTGCCACCGTGATCTCAAGATCCATCGTGTGAAAGGTTGGGACGATAAACGATCTCCATCGTCCGATTCAATGCAGTCAATGTTTTTTAGCGTGGGTGAACTCAAATATTTGGTGGGTGGATTTAAAACTACTCTTTTTTGTAAGTTGAGGGGTGAATTTAAAATTACTCTTACCACGTGTAGAGGGTGGCAATTTAGTAATTTAATTTTAAAAAGGATAAATATGATATTTAGGCTATTCTTTAACGGACTGGTTAACCATTTAAAGTAACATCCGTTAAAGAGGGTATTTTATGAACACCAAAATGCTAACTCAGGCGATTTAAAACAAATAGCTATAATTCGGGGGTTATTTGTAATATCAACATAACTCAGGGGTATTTACAAAAAACTCTTACCAAAATGGTAATGTATATATTAATTATAAAAAAGGTATGGTTAAATTTATTTATTTTTATGACGAAAACGTCTCATAATGAGTCTCCACGACCCCTGTTGTGTCTGTTGTGAGCTGAAAACCAATATCAGTAACCTCAAAGTATAAAAACCAGTGTTGATAGGGTTTTTAAAACAAAAGGAATGAGTTGACCAGGCTAAAACACACTTCTGTTGGCTGACATGGAAGTAGCCACCATCCAGCCGCATGTTGCAATTTCTCCTTAAAAAAAAAAAAAATTCTTACTTTTTTTGTGTTTAATATAAATGACGATTGGGTAATTTACCTTAATTTTTTATAGCCTAAAATACATTAAATCAAATAATAGAGATTATTTTTTCTCCCAAAATCTTTTACAAAAATGACCTATGTACCAAGTGCATCGGCACTTGGATCATGCATCTAATACTAACTTGCCGAGTAAAAGGTCATCATTGCCAGACACATGGCACTATATCTAAAGGATAATGGCTCATAACCAATATTTAAACACTAAATTGTGTTTAATTGATTATATACCATTAAAGTTAGACTTTTAATCTCATACCATTGAAGTGTGATTACTTTTATGCCATATAGTGAACACTTGTGATCAATTTATCATTGGAACATGCCTCAACCCAAAGAAACATGCCTATGAGTGGATGTGAATCACCCAATTGATGAACTTTAATATCAGCCATTAAAATTGGAAACAACTATTATTTTTAAAGCTCACATATTGGATGGTTTAAGTCTCCCTAAAACACTTTTTTTTGGGGTGTTGCCCGTCCATTTATGATCTATCACTTTACGGTACGGATCACTCAAACTATTGACAATGTAAAATTATTTAAGCATCATTTTGGTATTTAAATGACGGTCAGAAAAGTTGGGCCCTATCTGTAATCAAGTCTACCACAATGTTTAGATATATGGTACCAAATTTGATCACAAAAACATCTTCCACAGTGGTCTTAAGGTCGATCAAGCACTTTTCACTATTTTTATTTATTTTTGAGACGAACACTTTTCACTATTAAAATAAAGAATTGTTATAATGGGGAACATGGATCAAAATTTCGACCGAAATGACCGAAATTTCGGTCCAAATTATTGGTTTCAGTCCTCACCGAAACAATAACTTGGACCGAAATTTCGGTCATATTTTGTATGGGATTGAAATTATCGGTTGAAATTTTCGCCAAATTATCAGTTTTCGGCCGAAATTTTGATCCTTGATGGGGAAGCAAACATAGTTGAGTCAGAGACTAAGGACGTTTAACTATTCATTATAGCGTCTCACCTCAGTCACCATGTGCTATGACCTAGGTCTTGGTGAGACCCGGGTCATAACACCATGTGAACCTACTGTTCTCATTCAAAATGTGTCTTAAGCATAGTGACAAATTTCTCTAAAATTTCTTCGAAAACTACTGAAATAGTGGTCGGGTGAAACTTTGGCGAAATTTTAATGATTTCTCCAAAATGATTGAAATTTCATTAATTTCGGCGAAAGTAACAAAATTTTACAAAAATTAATAAATTTTTTCTAATTTTTATCATTTTTTAAATAATAAATAAAATTTTTATGAAGTTTAAATATAATATATATTTTTTATACTCTCTAACTTGTTTTTGAAATTATTTAAATTTTTTTCAAAATTTATCCGAAATGAATCAAAATGACCCCTTGCAGAAATGTCGCCGGAAACGTTCAAAGTAAGACAGACCCTCATTTAAATGCATGAGGCAACTATATAAGGACGGGGATATAACTAAGCAAGACACAAAGACCATGTGATAGGTGGTGGCGATATGGTACATTACCTTTTATATGAAATCAAGTAAGTAATATCGACTTCGGGTAATATTGGCCAGTTATATTTTAAATTATGAGAATACTTTTAAGTAGAAAAGCACGAGAAGACATATATGTAAGAAAAGTGGTATTATCTAAAGCATCTCATGTTCATGATCCAAGCTAAATATGAGTTATGAGTTATATCTCTTTGGGTAATATGGGTCACTTACTTAGATTGGGGTAAAGGTGTCATGCACCCTTGGGTTATTTAGCAAGCTCATTAAGCGATCATTATCTCATTACCCCAAATTTTGGCAATTTCTAGAAAAAATGGAAAAATCAAATTATAAAAGCATAATATGTATATACATGTAGTTTTTTCTGGAGAGAAAAAAAAAAAAAAACATTTTAGATGGAGTTTTTAATATATATTTTTCAAAAAACAGCATTTTTGGTCACAATGCATAATAATGCCGCCCCGTTAATCCATTGAGAATAGAGCTAACCAGAGAGCTATTGGGTGGGCGGGCTCCCAGGAGGTCAACAAAATAGAACTCCGACGGAAAACTGAGTAGGAGGCCACCACATAAATGCATAAGAAAACAATAATTAATGATTCCGTAATCTTTCAAATCAAATTCCCACTGATCGAGTCGCAGTCATTGCTGTACCAAATCAGATTCCCTCTAATCGTGTCGTAGTCATGGCTGTTTGGTACGTCTTTCTCCTTTCCACAGATTGCGATAATTACTGATCTAAGGTTCCTTCTTGCTTTAATCGAAATTTACACCCGTTTTCCTCATTTTTTTTTAGGAAAATTTTTCGTATCGACCCCGTCAGACACAATCATTCCGTCAAAGGCCTTATATTTTCACTTTTAATCAAATCAACTAGCTCCGGGCCGAGTCATTTCCAACTAGCACAAAAAGTCATAAATACTCTTTTTTACACATTTTTTTTGTTTTACATAATTTTAAATTTTAAATTTTTTCATTTTTATATATTTACGCGATGTGATATGGGATCTATGCCGTCTGATTTGAAGGCCACAACATAAAATCAATGGCGCCAAAGATAGAAAGACAAAAGGCGATATCGCCTCTTTTTTTTTAAAAAATAATAATAAATTTTAAACAGTCGATGCCGACTCTTTAAATAGTCGGTACCGATTGTTTAAAGAGGCGATGACGAATCTTTAAATAGTCGATACCAGCTGTATAAATAGTCGCCATCGAGTGTTTTTTTTAAACAGTCGATGGCGACTGTTTAAAAAAAACACTCGATGACAACTGTTTAAACAGTTAGTATCGCCTCTTTAAACAGTCACTATCGATTGTATAAACAGTTGCTATCGACTGTTTATATATATATATATATATATATATATATATATATATATATATATATATATATATATATATATATATATATATATATAATTATTTTTTAAGAGACGATATCACCTTTTTTCGTGTCAATCTTTGGCACCATCGATTTTGTATTGTGGCCTTTAAATCAAACGGCATAGATTCTGTTTCACTTCACGTAAATATAAAAATGTATAAATATTTAAAACTTTAAACTATACAGAACAAAAAAAGTGCAAGAAGGGGGTTATTTATGACTTTTTGTGCTAGCTGAAACTTGCTCGACTTAGAGCTAGTCAATTAGGTGAAAGGTGAAAATATAGGGTCTTTGACGGAAAAGGTGAATCTGACAAGGTCGATTTGAGAAATTTCTCATTTTTTAAACTTTCTTTTTAATAGTGTTAGAAGGTGTTTTGCACCATATTTGGTGTTATCGCTTCACATTGGAACTTATCCTATTTAAAAAAAATCTATTTACATAACTATTTTCTCTATTCTCATTCTTATCTTTTAAGAAATTCCTAAAAACTCCAGTGTGGTCTTCCACAAGAATCACTGTAATCTATTTCCACTATCAAGATTAATGAGGAAGAAGAAGGAAAAATCTTGGACGAAGTATCGTGTGAAACGTTGATCTCTTCAACCTTAATCGTCATAGATCTATTGTTCACGTTTTAAGATGTGGGTACCTATCAATCCATTTTTTTCTTCTCATATCCCCTAGCATAGGTTACGCTCAATCATTTATCGACGGGCTAAATAAAATGAATCTATTTATTTTTGTTATAAATATTAATATAAAAAGAGAATAAAATGGCTAACCATATTTATAATTTTGTTTTAGTTATTCTTTTGTTCTTTTTTCATGTTTGATTGTAATTTTCGGAACCCTAATGTGTGTAGAAATCTCAAAAATTGATTGATCGATTTTCATTTTTGATCAATCGATTCAGACCCGGAATAAAGTTTCCTTGTTAATCGATAATAATCGATTGATTGATTTTAGACATAATCGATTGTGTATATTTTATTAATTATCGATCCATCGATTTCTTATGTCCGATTGATCGATTCTGAATCGAACAACTTTGTTTATTTTCATTATAATTTTGATCAATTGACCCAAGTTATAATCGATCGATTCTAGATCGAGACCATAATCGATCAATCGATTCCAAGTTTATGATCGATCAATTCTAAACCGAATCAATTGTCTCTTTACATCCTATTATCGATCGATCGATTCCTTATGTTCAATTGATCGATTCCAACCCAAATTGAATGTCATATTCAATTATAATTTCGATCGATCGATTATAAAATCAATTGATTCTTGCCCGAACAGATGACATTATTTACCTTATAACTTCACTTTAATATGGTCAAAATTTATTGAATGTTTCGATTGATGGTCGTTATTTACTTAACTTTAAATTGTAATATTTTTTTTTTATTTATGCATTTAAATGTGTATATATATATATATATATATATATATATATTTTAGCTTCAATGCGACATTTTCGATAATACGAAGAGTCAGAAATTTGATGCTCTCGTGAAAATCGAACTCTAACATTCACGTTTTCGAAATCATACTAATAACTACCATATTCTATATTTTTATTGGAGTGATATGTAAATATATACGCATAAACATAATTAAATCTGAATACAAATATATTTTGTAAGTAAGATAGTTTAATGCTTTTATTTTTATCATATTGTACTAGTTATGGGCATGTTAGGTCATATGCACGCAAGTGTATAAGAGCATGCCTACGCTTGGGCGTGGTGATTCACTGAGATGATATTAAAACATGGATATATCGTATTCATATGTCTCACAACTTATGGTGGTATGAGGTGTAATGACGAGTGATGTGAGTGTGAATTCAATATAGCCTCGTATACGATAGCATATGCGATGACCCTATTACCTCGAGTTTTAATATGATAGGATAAAATATGAGTTATGGTATGAGATTTGACTCTTAGACCTTAGTTGGAGTGATGTATTTTTTACAGTCACGTAAAAGTCAGAATATAGGCATCCATGTACAGACGCAACCCCTCTATGGTAGTATGGACTGACACACGAAATACACTCAGATTACTATATAATTTTTCCTTGAGAAGCATGATTTAATGAAATTGACCCACTATAACTCGTCATAGAATTAAGTTATAAGAGTATGTTAAGATATTAAAAGGTAAGATAAGATAAGTTATGAATATGATAATAACACACCACTGGATAGGCCAGCATAAGATTAAGAACTTAAGTCTGTACATATTATTCCTTACGTAGCCACAGTAAGGGCAACAATGTCTTTCAGCCAAGACGGGTCTCTGAGGGACAATATAAGTATGTTATGAGTTACATTTGGTCATGTCTCCCCATTAGTCTGGATGTGGTGTATGAGTATTTTATGGAGAGTGCTATATTATGGTAGTAAGCTATTTTAGCAACCCTCATATGATAGGTTGTAGCAGTGACTCTGACACATATTTGTAGACACCCCAATTTTGTCCTCTCAGAGTATATAAATCTGTTCGGTCAATCTTTGACATTGCCCATGACTTTCGGAAGGGACTTACCTTCTCTGAAAGCTTTAAAACCCTAATAAAAGGACCATATACTGAGACAATATTATACGATTGAACACAGGTTGAAATAATAACTCTGTGGCTCAGACCTCAACCCTAATATGGGGATTATATACTGAAACAATTGTATATAGTCAAAGCACAGGCTAAAACAATAGCCTTGTGGTTCGGACCCAACTTAGCCCAAGGAAAGTCCCGAATCCACACAAGTGCGCGCAATTCGATTGTACACCCCATAGCTGGCGTGCGATTGGTTCCATTTGGACCAGGCCGGTTCTTCTTGTGAGAAGCCTTAGGAGCTGATTTCGCGCCCTACCTTGGGCACGCAATCAGATTGCACGCCCCATCACCAGCGCTCAATTGGTCCCACTTGGACCACTCCTTTACTTTTCGTAGACCGCCTTAAGAGTCGATTCCGCGCCCTCACTGGGGCGCGCAATCGATTACGCGCCCAACCACTCGCGCGTAATTGGTTCCCAAGTGAACTTAGCCTCTAGTTCCCTAGACCGCTTTAACCCCTCGATTAAGTACAACTGATCTATCGCTTAATCGAATTGCATGCTCCCAGCAGGGCGCACAATTAGTTTCAATTAGATTGGAATTAGGACACCCGGCTAAGCTAATCAGTCGGTCACTCACTGAGTCGGTCACCGACTCAAAGTGATTAAGCGCTCGAGATAGGACGCGTAATCTAATTAAGCATACGAGACATGACGCATAATTAGATTTGACCGACTAGTTATACACCTTTCACAAGGCACATAATTACCCATATACCTATAAATAGACCTCCTTATCTCGATCAAAACACACCAATTTTCATATCCAAGCCTCGAGTTCCTCGCCTCCAAGCTTAGGATTTCGAGACTCTTCCTTCGACGCTTAGCTTCAGATAATCTTTTAGGTTCTAGTCTCTAGCTTTTTAATTTCTAGTTTCTAGTTCTAATTTCTAGGTTCTAGTTCTTAACTATTAGGTTCTGATTTTTAATTCTGATTCTAGTTCTTAATTATAGTTCTTAATTCTAGTTCTTAATTCTTGAGTTTTAGATTTCAATCCTTAGTTCTCAATCCCTAATCCTTAAAATCTTGAATTCTCAGTTCTTAGTCCTTAGGCCGTTAATCATCAACCCAAACTCAGTCATTCGAAATTATCCTTAGTCATAAAAATAATTTATTATCTTATTCTTCTTTCCCCCAGTCTTTCCCAATTGTCAATCCCGTCACTTTTATATTTGACATATTTTGAAGTATCAAATGAAGTCGATTTGAAGCAAAATTAGTCACGTTTGAAAGCTTATTTAAGTAGCTTTCCAATGAGTCAAAAAATGTGCAATTCTGACATGTACTGAAAAAGTTATGGTCAATTTTCTGAAGCTGCATAAAAAGCGATGAATTTCAAAACTCCTAATAGGATTAAGATATTCCTTTTATTTGAATTAGGAATTAGAGTTACACTAGGACTTCTAGTAAAAGCCTATAAATAGATCCCTACCCCCTAGCCATTCTACACAATTCTCTTTTATACAATTCTCTTTTACACAACTCTCTTCTACATAATTCTCTTTTACACAATTCTCTCTTCTAAGCTTCTTCCTTTTAGAAAATTCTAGTTCTTAATTCTAGTTTTAAATTTTAGTTATAGTTCTATATTCTAGTTCTCTTTCTAGTTTTAGTTCTTAATTTCTAGTTATAGTTCTTAGTTCTTAGGTTCTAATTCTAGTTCTTAATTTTCCTTCTAGTTCTTAATGCTAATCTGAATTCTTCGTTCTAGTTCTAAATTCTTAAATTTCGATCTCAATTTTTTTATTTCTAATTCTTATTTCTCCATTCAAATTTAAATTTTAAATCTTTAATATTTACAAAATAATCCTTAGTCACCCAATTTGCCCAAGGGAGCTTATGAAAGGTACCCGAGAACGGGACCGATCCTCCTTAACATAGCGGGTCACCATTCCCTTTTTTTATTAATTAGATTTCTAATAGAACTATGATACTTAGATTAATTAGGTTTTTAGTAGAATTAGGAAACCCTTTTTTAAATTAGACTCCTAATAGAATTAAGAGACCTTTTTTTAATTATAGTCCTAATAGAATTAGGGGACTAATACCAATTAGACTTCTAATAGAATTAAGATATTTAAATTAATCAGATTTCTAGTGACATCAGAAAACTAAATTAATTAGAGTTATAATAGTATAAATTAGAGTTAGAATACAACTTGAAAATCAGGTCAATTAGACTCTTAGTAGGATCAGCAGACCAAATCAATTAAACTCCCAACAGGAATAGGAAAATCAAACTAGCTAAACCCAAGGCAACCCACAGCTGCTGACGTTAACAGGCCGACGATTCAATAAAAGAGTTCAACCTACAAGCCCTCGCTCTCCCTTAAAGTATGATCGTGACGTGTTGCAGCATCGATAAACATCTGCAGCTGGTGATCGCATCTACACAGGTATTCTCCATTTAGAATTCGCCTTTCTTTATTTTTCTATATTTAAATATTATTCTTTTATTATTCTAATACATCACTGCAGGCACACATAAATATTTTATTATTATTATTTTATTGCTTTCTGCCAGAGTCCACATATACAGATGCATGTGTCGTTATAATAATAAGATATAGTATATTTTGAGGTATGGTGATGTGCGTTAGGATATGAGTGTGTTTAAATTATAGTTCTGTATTTATGCTATGATTTGAACTTTACAATATGCACATGATTTTGTCATTTTTTCTCTCTGATTTTATTAATATACTATAACTATCACTCATGTGATGCACCCACAATGCACCTAAGTAGAATATGGTGGATTCCTAATATATCCACTGAGTTGCATATTATTTAGCAACTCAACCCTCGTAACATTTATCTATTTTAGGTGATTATATTGGAGGAGTAGACGTCGACTATCCAGATCTTGTTGACGTTAATTTCGTTGGCCCCGTGAACGCTGAGTACCAGGAGCCTTGGGAGGGTGACGCAGCTGAGTACTAGGAGAACCTTGGTGTTGATTTTGACTTGAGTGCAGACTATTGATAGTAGTAGATCCGGTATTGAGTTTCGTTTTATACTGTTATTGTTTACTTGTAGCCTCCTATAGCAGATTTGTTTTCGATTTCTATTTCCTTTTGATTATGAGATATTTCTTGGATTTTATTATATTTATTCATATTTATGGCTGCCCTTATATTTCACATTCATTTGTTGGATTCGCGAATTTCGTGGATCCATATTGTAGACACTCCAATTTTGTCCTCTTGGAGTATACAAATCTGTTTTGGTCAACCTTTGGCCTTGCCTTAATACATGAACCATATACTAAAATAATAGTATATAGTTGAACACAGGCTGAAACAATAGTTCTATGGCTCAGACCTCACAACCCTAATATATAGGGACTATATACTTAAATAATAGTATATGATCAAAGCACAAGCTGAAACAATAGCTTTATAGTTCGGACCCGACTTGGCACAGGGAAAGCCACAAATTACGCGCTCATACAAGTGCGCGTAATTCGATTGTACGCCCCATAGCTGGCGCACAATTGGTCCTTTTGGGCTAGGACTGTTTCTCCTTATGGGCCTACTTAGAAGCTGATTACGCGTCATGCTTAGTGCATGCAATCAGATTGCACGCTCCATCACTGGCGCACAATCGGTCCAACATGGACCGATCCTTAACCTTCTAGAAATCATATTAAGACTTGATTGCGCGCCCACACCAACACGTACAATCGATCGCGCGCACTGTATAGGGTGCGCAATTAATTCTAATTTGATTAGAACTTAGACACCCAGCTGTGCCAGTCAGCCGGTGACTTACTGAGTTGGCCACCGATTGAAAGTGATTATGCGCCTAGGATAGGGCGCATAATCCGATTAAGCGCACTAGACATAGCACGTAATTGGATTTGATCGGCTAATTGCGCACCTCCCACAGGGCAAGCAATTACCCGAATACCTATAAATAAACCCCTCTACCTCGTCCAAAACACACCAATTTTCATATCCAAGTCTCAAGTTTCTCGCCTCCAAGCTTAGAATTTCAAGACTCTTCCTTCGGCGCTTAGCTTCAGGTAATCTTTTAGGTTCTAGTCTCTAGTTTTTTAATTTCTAGTTTTGAGTTCTAATTTTTAGGTTCTAGTTTTTAACTTCTAGGTTCTAATTCTTAATTCTGATTCTAGTTCTTAATCTTCATCCTAGTCCCTAATTTTTATTCTAGTTCTTATTTTTCATTCTCGTTCCTAATTCCAGTTCTTAATTCTTAAGTTCTAGATTTCAGTCCTTAGTTCTTGATCCCTAATCCTTAAAATCTTGAATTCTCAATTTTCAATCCTTAGGTCATTAATCATCAATCCAAACTCAGACCTTTCAAAATTATCCTTAGTCATAAAACAATTTACTATTATATTTTTCTTTCTCCCAACCTTTTCAATTGTCAATCCCATCACTTTTATGTTTGACTTATTTTGAAGTATCAAACGAAGTCGATTTGATGCAAAATTAGTCACGTTTGAAAGCTTATCGAAGCAGTTTTTCAATAAGCCAAAAACGCGCAATTCCGACAAGTATTGAAGAAGTTATGATAAGTTTTTAGAAGCTACACAAAAGGTGACAAATTTCAAAACTTTTAATAGAATTAGGATTAGTCTCTTTATTATTTTATAGGATTCTTTATTTAAATTAGGAATTAGAGTTACACTAGGACTTCTAGTAAAAGCCTATAAATAGATCCTTACCCCTTAGTCATTTTACACAATTCTCTTCTATACAATTCTCTCTTCTAAGCTTCTTCCTTTTAGAAAATTCTAGTTCTTAATTCTAATTCTAGTTTTAAATTCTAATTCTCTTTCTAGTTTTAGTTCTTAATCTTAGTTCTTAGGTCGTAGTTCTAGTTCTTAATTTCTAGTTCATAGGTTTTAATTTTTAATTTTCTTCATAGTTCCTAATTTTTTTTTTCTAATTCTTAAGTTTCTTTCTAGTTCTTGATACTAGTCCGAATTCTTTGTTCTAGTTCTAAAATTTTAATTCTCAATCTTAATTTTTTATTTCTAATTCTTATTTCTCCATTCAAATTTAGTTTTTAAATCTTTAATATTTACAAAATAATTCTTAGTCACTCAATTTGTCTAAGGGAGTTTACGAAGGGTACGCGAGAACGGAACCGATCCTCCTTAGCATAACGAGCCATAATCTCTTTTTTTATTAATTAGATTTCTAATAGAACTAGGATACTTAGATCAATTAAGTTTCGAATAGAATTAGGAGACCATTTTTTTAATTACACTCCTAGTAGAATTCGGAGACCTTTTTAAATTAGACTTTTAGTAGAATTATGAGACATTTTAAAAATTAGACTTTCAGTAAGATCAGGAGAGTAGATTAACTAGATTTCTAGTCGGATTAGAAAACTAAATTAATTAGAGTTAGAGTAACACTAGGAGACTTCGCAGTAGGATCAAAAGATCAAATCAATTAAACCCTCAACAGAAATAGGAAAACTAAACTAGCTAAACCCTAAGGCAACCCACAACTGCTGACGTTGGTAGGCCGACGATTCAGTAAATGAGTTCAACCTGTAAGCTCCCACTCCTCTTAAAGCGTGATCAGTGACGTGTTGCAGCGACGATAAATATCTGCAGCTGACGATTGCATTACCTAGGCATCGTTCATTTAAGATTCAAGTTTTACTTTCAACATTTAATATTTTCTGATTTATTATTCATCGCCTTCCGCTGGAGTTCACATAGACTAAATTGGGCCACTCTTTCCGGGGACCAAAAGGAATTCAAAAAAAGCGCGTACCAACACATATTTGCGTGAGAACTTTGATTATGTGTATATTCACTTAGCATATTTGGGATGCGTGCGAGTCATAACTCAAAATTCTAGGCCCTTGGGATGAGGTAGAATTTCGGGTCGTGACACTATCAAATCCATCAATGAAAAAACTACATTTGGCATTCTAAATTGTTATGATCTAGTGTTTAAAGGATAATGTTGTATGGGTTATGGAGGGCAAATTTTATACAGACAAAGTGCAGGCGGCTGATGTGGCGCAATGCAATTGGCTGCAAGTATGGTGGGGATCAATTAATGTAGGTCGGAGTAACCAGTCATATCGCCCCACGTAAGCCGCCTGCACTTTGTCCTCAACAAATCTGTCATCCGTTTATAACTTTTCGTGTTTAAAATAGTTTTTTTCTTTTTCTAGTAGCATACCACAAGTGGCATATTTTGAAGGATAATATTAGTAAAAATATCATTATATGGCTATACTCATTCATTATTTTTAATTCATAAATAATATAAAAATAATTTAAAAACTCAAGAAGGAAAAGGAATCACATTAACAAGTATTTATCAACCAAACCCAAACGACTTTGGATGCACATTCACAAAAAATCTAAGGTCATAGTGATTGCAAAATGTTTGATATAAATTGGAAATGTTACTTATTTTATTAAAAATTTGTTAACTACTAAAGTTAACTAACCAATTAAAAATAAAATTAATTAAAAGGATAATAAATTAAATTAAGGAATAACAAGCTATGAGAATCATGTATGAAAAATAAAAGGAACATGTATATATGAGACCATGAGAAGCACCCATATTTGGCAGCGTGACATGTCTTTTTAGCAAGTAAAGCGATCAAAGTTATAATTCATAAAGAAGAAAATTTAAAAAAATTTAGCCAAAAAACGAAAGGTTCGAAACAAAGTCAAGAGAAAGTAGAGAAAAAAAAAAACGAAATAGAAAAGTTAAAAGAGGATGAAAAGATTAAAATGAGTTATTTTATATAAAAATTGTCGGATAATCTGTCCGTCATGTACAGGGTATGCGCTAAGATAACTTAAGCCCAATTCATAAATGGGCTCTCGGCCCGACCCAATTAGTAATCGGGCTGAATATGAGCTAACTTCAACAAGCTTGATTATAATTGACATGCTTCAAGGCCCTCCCCCAACCTGGCCTAGCCCGATCCATTGAGACCCCCCTCCTCGATCTACTATGTGAACCTTGACACATGATCGACCAATGATCAAGATTATTTAAAAATAAATTAATACACAATTGTAGCGGTCAATGGCGTTCAACTGCAAAATCATTCATTTTTTGCACAATTGACAACGCTAACCTTGCAAGCAAATATAATAATTTTAAGAATTTCTTTTAATGACCTTGATCATCGGCTCACTCATCCACATAAACCCAATCATATAATCAGGTATCACGTGATGGTTATCGAGGCACTAATGAATCTATACAACTTAGTCCATAAGACTAAGAAACCATTATCCTTAAATGATTTTGACTTGTCTACCGTTTTAATAAAATGGGATATAATTCATCACCTTAGTTACATGCAGCTTGGCGTATGCATGCCGGTGCCTACAGCATTAGATAATAATAACCTCACCATTACAATTTTTGGCCACAGCAATATTTTAAAACGGTGCTCTAAGACCATAAAAGCTACTTATCGTTACCAGGGTTGTAAGGGTGTTATAATGAACATAAAATGGTGTTATATATATTTTTTCGTATTTAATTAATTCATTTAATTTTTTAATGCATAAAGTAAGACATGCACCAATTTTTTTTGATACGGTCATTTGACCGAGACTAACTCGAGAACATAAGAATAGACACGCAAACACATGTGATAGTTGCAAAGCAGCGTGAGGGAGCACCATCTATAATGGTGAGCCCAACTCACACTTTGGGTACAATCGATTGCAAAATGAAACTCGTTTCACGATTATAATTTCAGGTTGATTGTGAGCGGTTGTTTGATAGACTAAAGAAACGATGCGTTTCGACACTTTTGAGCTTATGCCACCCATCAGATTCAAGACCCATCAGATGGGTGATTCCCCCATTAAAGCATGTCAACGTTTGAACGAATACTTATCCAATGGAGGATTTGTGGTATCTAAAAGTTTTGGTAGTTTTTTTTTAAATTATTTTGAGATGATTTTTAATTTTGGGTATCTAAAATTTTGATGATTTTTTATATTGGATATATGAGTAATGTTGTTGGGAATTAAATAATAAATAATTCGGTGGTTGAGTGGAACTTGGAAATAAATGAGTTAGCATTTTCAACCCGACCTAATGGGTTGGGACATGGAAATTTGAACCCAAGCCCAAGCCTATGGTCGGTCGGGTCGTTTGACTTTGACCCATCGAATTGACCTGAGGGGTTGAAACCCTCTTGTGCTGGTGTCATCATTAATCTCCAATGATTGTACAAGCGGAACTATCCCAACCATGCTTCAAATTTTCGGCTGATAATTCATATTGTTGGCCAAAATTTATCGGTTTCAGTCCTCACCGAAACGAAAATAACCCTTGAAATTTCGATCAAATTATGTATAGCAATAAAAATTTCGGCCGAAATTTCGACCGAAATTCAAAATTATGGCCGAAATTTTCATTCTAATTTTTGGTTTTAGTCATGCCCAAAACTGAAAATGAAACCGATATTTTGATCCTTGATTCCAACCGTCCAATCAATTAACCACTTATTTTATTAACCATATATTGGAAATTGCATGTATTAGACATCATAACCGTTCAATAACTACTTTTGTATGGACTGTTGCATATATTTTATCGACTAGAAGGATAAAATCTATGGTCTAGATCCAAGTGAACATGCACTTATTTTTTATAGAGATTGAGGGCACTACCATGATCATCGATTCCGACCGTCTAATGGTATACCCATGATCTAAAGATCGATCTCATGAAATATTAGGACGATAAACAATCTCCATCGTCTGATTTAATGTAGTCAATGTGTTTTAGTGTGGGTGAACTCAAAGATTTTGTGGGTGGATTTAAAGGTACTCCTTCTATAATGACATGACTTGTAAATAAAGGTGAATGAAGGGCCATTTAGAATGGTGGTAAACTATAATGGCATGACTTGTAAATATAGATGAATGAAGGGCCTTTTAGAATGACTATATTTTTAGAATATTGATTTTATTAAGGGCAAAATAGTCGTTGCAGTCCATAAACTCACGACTAAAGTAGGGGCTGCAGAAAAATACCAATAACTCAGGGGGTTTGATGCAATATCGGCATATGTCAGGGGGTATATGCAAAAAATCCCTTCTTTAATTCTCTTATTCATCTTCTTCTTTAAAATTATAAAGTAAAGAAGAAAAGTAAGAAGATTAAAATTATAAAATAAAGAAGAAAAATAAAATAAGATGAACAAGAGAAGAAGAAGATAGAAAGATAGAATAGACAAATTTTTATAATCAATTTATTTACCGTGCGTTACAATAGATTACAAATATAATCGTGAAAGGTTACAATGAGTTTAGATAATTGCAATTGGTTGAGATAACTGATGTGTGGTAGTTATGGTACACTCTAATAGGCGACACCGACTGTTTAAAGAGGCGATATCGACTATTTAAAGAGATTTTTTTTTAAATTATTATTTTTTATTTTTAAGAGGCGATATCACATTTTTTTTTTCGTATCAATCTTTGGCACTATCGATCTTTATATTGTGGCCTTCAAATCAGACGACATAGATATTCTTCACATCGCGTAAATATAAAAAGATGCAAACTTTTAAAATTTTAAACTATGTAAAATCATAAAAAGTGGAAGCAGGGGTGTTTGAGACTTTTTGTGCTAGCTGGATTTGGTTTGCCTTGGAGTTGGTCGATTTGGATAAAGGTGAAAATATAAGGTCTCTGGTAGAAAAGGCGTATCTGACAGAGTCGATCCGATAAATTTCCCTTTGGATTAATAAGAATATTTCCTTAAATAGTAAGAGGATGTCTATCCTCTTATCAATAGCTTCCAAATACACACCCTATAATTATAGGAGCAAGGGTACTCATTGGTCAACTTACAAGGAGAGTCACGTACGTGGGAGGAGGGGAAGTTGTCCTATGAACTCTTAAGGCCTCGTTCAGGTGTTTTCTCAAAAAAGCTAAGATTTTTGGACACTCAGATTCTTGGCAGATTCTTAGCAAACTTAGATTTCTGATTTTTTCCATATGCATTCTTAAGTTACTCTGATTCCTGACTTTTCCCATAAATGTTCATAATCTTTCGTTCTTAAGTTCTTTGTAGAAAATGCTTAGAATCGGTTCAATGAGTGATTGTCTTATGACCGTAAAAATGTTATCTAATCATCGATTATGTATTGTACTCGGATTTGGCTCAAATTAGACGGGCAACTAATCGATGCGAAGCTGAACATATTTGACGGTATTTTTTTAATTATGACTAATTAATGACTAATAGATTATAAATCACATATAACAATCAATTAAATGGTGGCAAGAAGAAGATTATAGAAAACATTAGAATATAAAATATCACATAGGACACACAAACAATATATATATACTAGGTCGTTCCAAAAAATTGGCCTAGTTTAAATTTCCTTAGAAAATAACTACGAGGTAACATCATCCTCGCCGCCATCCTCCTAAGAGTAGGAGGATGTGACAGTACGTCGTGGGGAGCGCATGACACCATCGAAGTTGTCGAACATGATAATGAAGGGAAAGATCCGACATTTTTTATTTAATAATTTTTATGCTTTTTGTAGAATACATATACATTATTTCGATTTAAAAATTTATATATATATATATAAAATATTTTTTTATTTTCTTACATACTTTAGTGAAATGTTCTAGTGGTTTATGCATGCTTTGTAGAGTAAATTTATACACCCTATATGTGAGTGTGTAGCTCTACACCATAGTGGAGCCCTTTGTGAGAGAAATTACTTCGAAAATAAGTCTCGAGCACCTAAATAGATGGAGGGGGTGAAAAAATGGGCCCAAATTACGGGTAATTGGGTACCATTATTTGCAATTCGAATTCTACCAATATTATGATGGTTGCAACTAAGGAGTTTTCTATTATAAGTAATTGTGTACCATTATAGATGGAGGGGGCTGAAAAATGAGCCCAAATTATGGGTAATTGGGCACCATTATTTGCAATTCGAATTCTATTAATATTATGATGGTTGTAACTAAGGAATCCTCTATTATAAGTAATTGTGCGAATTAATTTCCTTATTTGCAACCAAAGATTTGATCTCCTGAACTGATGGTTTTACCGCTAACACCATTGACTGCCTTACAACAAACAATGGAGATCGTTTTTGGTCCAAATCTTTCGCAAATTGATATACAGACCATGACCTACCTATTAGACGATCAGATGTTGAATCCTCATGGAATACATCCCGAAAAGTGACCCAAGACTGCTACTTATATAACACTCATGATCAGTCACTTTGGGGATATGTGCCTCATAGAATCAACATATGACTGTTTGATTTGTGGGTTGTGATCTCAAGACCTGTTTTCTTAAAGATTGGGATTAAAAATTAATCTTCATGATTTGATTCAAGGTAATCCATGTGTCAAAAGTGCTTTACAACGCCTTAAACATGGTGATTATGGGGTATTAGAATAAAAGACTATTCGATTTTAAATATCTCAAAGGCAGGTATATAGAGAAGGTGAGATTATGCATGTTAAAACTCAGATCATGACCACCTCTGAGCAATTTATTTTGACGCATGAAGGTCACTTTCACTCGGAAAGTAGCCGAAATCTGAAGGGACCCACCCAAGCTTTCGAATAGCAAACTCCCTCAAATTTACTCAGATTTGCACAACTTTCTGAGTTAAAACTCAGTTTCCGAGTGAGTTTGAGCTCTCGAACGAGGCCTAAAAATTCTTCGAAAATCACTATTAAGCTACTGAAGTTCATAGTGGCAAATTTGTTTTTCAATAATTTTTCTCGGTGGGGATTCCTTTTGATACATTTTGGATTAATTTTAATAACTTTTAAAAAAAGTCGGGGATTAAAAAAATATAAAAAATATATTTAATTTTTTTTTAAAAAAATACTAAAATATATACTAACTTACTATCATATTTAAAATAAAAAAATAAAAATTTTAAATATAAGAAAGAAAATTACCGAACTGTACCGAAAATTTTCCAAAATATTTGTTAGACTCCCTTTTCGGCGAATTACCCGGAAATTTGTCACTATGCTCAAATAGACCCTTTCGAGATTACGATCACCTTTTGTCACGTGCCATCTGAAACTACTACTGTACTACATGTTTTCCGTGACGTGCAACCTATGATCTCAACTCAAAATCAATGTTACAAAAGATTGAGTAGGAAGATAATTTCCATCCTTTGATTGAAAGGGATCAGAGGTTATTTAAAATTATTTGTACCTTGGATTTAGGTGACAACCGTTAATTTTAAATGACCTTTGACTTCTTTTAATTGGGTCTTCTAAGATTATTTTTCATACACTAAAAATACATGCCATAAAACAACCATTGAGAATATCTATCGGCCATCTCTTGCCTCCCTTTAAGAAAATCTTGGCGCCAACAATCATAAATTCGGGGCTGAGACTCCCATCGAAATGTCGAGCTGATATGTGGATGTTTTCAAAATTTCAATTGAGAGGAGACCGGAGCCGAGCTGCTCCAAAAACGACGGCGGGAAGTGCAATAAATAAGAACAATAGTCAAAATGTCTACTTGAGAATAAATGCGAAAATTCTCTCCCCAGGTCCACACAGAGAGTGGGGAACGACGAGGCCCAACGAATCCTCTCTCTCTCTCTCATGCCTATCGTACGGCCCACCTCACTCTCACGTGCCATATATATATATATATATATATATATATATATATATATATAAACACTGCACTCACACACACTCTCTCTCTTGCGAACGCTACAGCTACATGCCACAGTCCCCGATAAAAACACAAGCTCGCAACCTTTTACTTTTTAATGCTTTGACAGCTCTGCAAAGGGTCTCTGCTTCTTTGATGCTGCTTTATATCTTTTTCACTCTTTGTGATTCCCAAATAAATAATATATATATATATATATATATATATATATATATATATATGATCTTCTTGTTTTTCAATTATAACGAGGTGGAGGATGGGAGGTGGAGTTTATGTTGCAGTTGTTTCGTGATGATGAGGAGGTTGTTATTATTGTGGTGGTGAGCAAATGAAATGGCAATGTTGATATTGATGGCTAATGATGGAGGGAAACCGTTTTTCCATGATTTCCTGGGGATGCGCACTACTGAATCCCCTGCTGCTGTTTTGGCTGAGGCCGTCGGTAAGATTCCAGATGCTGAGCCGAGTTCTCAGCTGCGTTCCGGTGAGTTTTTTTTTTTTTTTTTGATTGGTTTGGAGCAATCAGTTTGGGAGTTTTGTATGTGTTTTCTTATATTTTATTTTAGTGAATCGAAATTGATGGGATTATTGTTTCTAGTCTCTGAGGCCTTTTTAGTGAGTTTTATTGGATTTGTTTGTTTAACTTTTAAGGGTTTACTCTATTTCTTCTTTGATTTATTTATTTTCCACGACTACGCAGAAGTTGGTATGCCTTTTTTTTTTTGGAGGTTTTGTTTGTGTCTCTTATTTTGGAGAATTTTCTACTGACTGTATATTATTATTATTATGTTCTGTTAAAACTATTTTTTATTTTGTAGTTAATATATTATAAATGAACTCATCTCAGCTGGCCAATCTGTAGCTGTTTTTTTTAGTTATTATATTATTCCCGCTTCCTAAAATACAATGATATTATTAAATTTCTCTTCCTTTTTATTTATTTATTCATGTTTTGTGAGTTTGGTTTCAGATAATTTTTGCAGTTTATTTTGGCATATCTTTATGTTTTCCTATTCCTATGCACTAATAATGCTGATACTTTATCGGTATTGTTGAAACTGATTGATTTTTCTGTCAATTTGCCAATATATTTTTCATACTTATACTAATATTTAATTTTATTTTTGTCTACTTTTCCATTCTTGTTAGATAGGCAGGGGGAGAACAATTTCGAGGGGGTTCAGTTTCATAGTCCAAACAGCGATCTTTCTGGGCCTGAGATAAGTAACAGATTATCAGGAAGAAAGAGGAGCAATTCGGGTTCGGCTTTTTTGTGTTCAACACGAGACCGGATTCTTCAGAGTGAACCACACTCTCCTGAAATGTCGAGTCTGATGAAGGTATCCAGAATTTTCCTCACCTTATTATAAAAGCTGATGAATCTTAGTTGTGGTGCATTCGTTTTCTTTCATCCCATATGACCATGTGGCATCATCAAGGTTTCAGAACTCGGCCGATGCTGAAACCTATGATGGTATCGGTACCACCCATTATAATCTAGTATTGGTTGATAACGGCCATATACAGCAGCGGAGACAGGATTTTATTAATAGGGGGGAAATTATGGTCCACCGACAAAATGAGTTAGCATTAGGTATGCAGCAAGAGTACCAAGTGACTTGGTACTTCACTTTTTGGAATGTGTGCATTGTGAAATTAATGTATATCATCTGATAGGTGCACCATGATCTAAAGATCTTTTGTGCAAAAGATTGGGACAAAAAATGATCTCCATCATTGGATTCATAGCTGTCAAATGACTTCTAAATTTAATGGTTACCATGTAAATCTAACATACATTTAATTTTGATGGCGTTTGACTGCATTGAATCAAATGATGGAGACCATCATTCCAATCTCTTACAAAATAAATGATCTCGAGATCATGAGCGTAACACCCCTTGTCATATAGGGTGATAGTAATCGGTAATATGACTGGCCGATATGCATAGGTATCTGCCAGCATCAGCCAATACTGCCAATTTGTGTTGACTAATGAAGAAGTTTGGTATCCCTTGGTATCTGCCTGGAGGTTGGCCGATACTACCTCCGATACCGAGTTTTTAAACCTTGCATCATCATCATTGTCGCCGTTGTTGTTCTCATCACCACCGTTACAGTAATCTTGATATGTTTGCTATTATTCTCTCTTACCAATTCTCAATTTGAAATGAAGATGTTTGGAAATGCAACGGGGGAAGAACAACCTAGAAGATCACGTGAAGATGGATTGTTCTTTGCTATGCAACCACTGAGGCCAACTTCTACTCAAATAGTAGTGCCGCCTATTAGTGGTAGATCAGAATTAGTTGCTTCTAAGTGGGGGCAATCTATGCCTATGAAATCTGGGTTATTGCCGTTCTGCCCTCCTCGCCCTGGCCAATTTTCATCATACGTGGATAACCTTTGTTCTAACAGATACAGGGACGCTACTGTCACTGCTTCACTTACTTCCCAACCTGCTGCAGATGAAGGTTCTAGAACAGGCATTAACGGCTCTGGAGTCATGAATGCTTTTACGGTCAGTGGAAGAAATCAAACTAGTGTTTTTCCAAGTAGTAACGAATCAAAGGCAGGGTCTCAAAACCCTATACCGGCATCTGCTAATTTACCAATGTAAAGCTTATTTTTCCAGTTATACTCTTTGATTGACTTGTAAACAATTTGGCCTGGAGTATAGACATCAAAATTAACTGAAGAAATTGATATGACCTCATGTTTTATCTATTTGTTTTCCAGTCGCCATGCCTTAACACCTGCTAGTCGGCAGATGACAATATTTTATGGTGGTCAAGCACATGTATTTGATGACGTCCATCCACTTAAGGTCAGCTTATGTTTGTAAAATTTGAATTTCACTGTTTCCCAAAACACTGTGTATCCCAGTATTATTTGAGTATCTTTTTTCGAAGACTCAGTACAAGGTACCTGAACCGAGCGCCAGCAACAGCACTCTGGTCAATGTGTCTCCATCAGCCTTGGAATGGGTGATGATAATTTTGAAAGCCAAATCAGTGAAAGGTCTAAACTCTAAAGTGAACTTTCATTGATTTGTGTGCTCATAAATAGCAGTGCAGCTCCTGAGGCCTGACCATTTGGAGAAAATGAGATTGACCCAAGTGCAGCAGTCGAGTTAGGTACCAAATATCAGCTCTTTTTGTAACAAACACATTACTATCCTCTATTTCATTTCTAATGGCTTCCAATGTATGTTCTTTATGTACACATAAGGTTTTATAAACCCTCGACATCTCTCTTTATATTCATCCAGAGCTATTTTGTTCACATTATAAGAGCATCCCTTTTATGTTTTTATTAATGTTCTTCGTGAGGCGAAGCTTCATTCTATCATTTGTTGCTTGATGGAATACAAATGGGGTCTTTGTACAAACCGTGGCTGATTGAGTCGACATAAGACAGCTGCAATTACTAACACATTTAAGGTGTTTGAAGCTAAAGATAGTTCAATGAAAATTCAACTCTTACTATGTCCGCCTGTATTGACACAGTTACTGGCACCTAAAATGTAGTTGGAACTCAAAAGTGAAGGACAGTGTGCTCGGTCATTCAACCTTGAGCGCTTGAGGCATAATTTTTGTCACTTTGACCTGTTATAAGCAAACAAAAGGGGACTAGAAACAGGAAAATGAAAAATGCAAAAATCTTAAAATTAGGACATCAAGAGTTGGTAATGGTGTCAATTTCATTATTTTCATGTATTTTTACTTGTTCGAGGGGTAATTCTTTCTTTTTCCGTGTTCCAAACTGTTTACTTTTGGTGCCAGATAGATATGATGGTGTATATTCTTTCTACTAATAAAAGCAATATCCATTAACATCCTACATTGTAATCAAAATTTATGCATGACTTGGTTCCTGAATGGAGTTACATTATCGCAAACTATCTTGGACGAAATGACATACCTATATGATGTTTGTCTGAATAAAGTTTGCTATAGTTGTATCTTTTACTTATTTGAGTGGGATGACTTCGACCTCTTTTGAAAAGTAATCAGTCACCTCGTCGGTAATATGAAACAATGATTTCCATATGACAGCGAGTATGTTGTACCTATAATATCCATATCCCATGCATTGAGGGGCCATGATGTTGCCGTTGGATGTAGTGCTTCAGGAGGCTTATGTATAAAGTCTCCATGTATTTGACAAATGGCATTCTTTTTCATATTTCATACAGTCAACAACCATGGTAGGCTAATAATAATCTAAATGTTTCAACTGAGTGCTTAACTTTAGTCCAGCTTGGTGAGCTTCTTTTTGGGCTTGAGCAACTTCCTGTTTTGATAGGTATCACAGTAATAAGCCGTCAAATGATATCTTATACAAGGTATTGTTATAATAGAGAAATTTTGGAGCGCATCTTCATATCTATAATCTTTGTTGGAGTTCTAGTGATGGACATCCATATTGGAGGTAATCGATTATAGGTTGCCTCCAGTCAGATTCATATGTCGTAATGTTGTAGGATGATATAGGCGAATAATGGTGAAACCATCCTTCTTTCTCCTATAATGATTTTGGAATGTGGTAATGTTGTAGGATGATATAGGCGAATAACGGTGAAACCATCCTTCTTTCTCCTATAATGATTTTGGAATGTCTTTATTTGACTAGCCATAGATGCTGTTAGTTTAGCCAGAGCGCCAACATCATGGTTTGAACGTCTTGGGATATGAGACAACTGAATCTACCAAAATCGTCCAATTAACTCCTTAACTTTGGCAACATAGGGTAAGAGCTCTTGTTTCTGAACTTTATACGGCCTTTGAACTTGTCATGTGATGAGTTGAGAATCCCTGTATACACAGATAGGATCCATTTCCATTTCCAAGGCTATTTCCAGCCTTATGATGAGAGCTTCATATTCACCCGTATTGTTGGAAGTAGATAAGATTAGTATGAATGAATAGAGGATCAATCCTTGTTATGGGGTCACGAAGACGACACCGCCTCATTACCATTTGACGATGAAGTGCCATCGAAGAACATTTGCCATGCTTGCCTTATTTCTGCATGGAAGACATGCTTGTCTAGAAGGTCTTTTGAGAGGAGCTGTTCATCATTCGTGGGATGAGCGGCTAGAAACTCCTCCAATATCCGTCTATTAATTGCTTTTCACGAGACGTATGTAATTTCAAACTCGGAGAGAAGTAAGGACCATTTGGCTAATCTCCCAGAAAGATGTGGTTTGGATGAGGTATTTCAAAGGGTCTGCTTTAGAGATCAGGTGAACAGGGTGCAAGAGAAGGTAGTGTCTCAATTTGCGTACAACGAAATATAATGCTAAACATATCTTCCCGACAGGGCTGTAGTTTCATTCATCTCTTATTAGCATTTGGCTGAGATAATAAAGTGCATTTCCTTTCCCTTCCTCAGTATGAGCTAGCAGGGATTCTAAAGAGTTCTCCAAGCGCTATGGGCGATACAAGGGCTTTTCGTTTTACATGGGTAACTAAGACTGGAGGACTCGAAAAAATATTTCTTTATGTTTTCAATGGCATTTTGGCCGGTTTGGTCATACAAACTACGCGTCTTTCTTCATAAGCAGAGATGATGATTGACATCGCGTCAAAAGGTTTGATATGAACTGTCGTACAAGCATGACAGCCTTGAAGACTTCTTAATGCTTTGAGAGTTTTGAGGGAGGAATTTCTAATATCGTCTTAATATTTGTAGGATCGATCTTGATACCATGATGTTTTCCCACGAACCCAAGAAATTTTTCTGAAGAAACACCGAACGCACATATTAGCGGATTAATTCAACTGATGCATGTGGAGACGATCGAATACTTTTTCCGAATCCCAGAGGTGGTCCATTTTGTTCTTGGTTTTGATGACAATATCATCTATGTAACATTTGACGACATTGTGCAGTAGATAATGGAAGATGACCATCATAGCTCTTTGTTCAGAGATCTGAATCAGGCTGTGCATAAATTTCAGAGATCTGAATCGCACCTGCCCAAAAGATGATTTCCCTCTCCCTCTCAAACAAATCCTTATAGATTCTACGGTAGGTATGAAAATTTGTGTTTCATGAATGGTTCATCCGGATATATCAAACTAAGATGCATCGAGATGACAAAGAATTAGCAACCTTCCTGCATCGATCAACTTTTGTACCTCTGTTCCAATTCTCTATTAATTCAGGGTGTGACAGACGTTGAGACTGTTTTATAGGTTTAATTTCAGGCTTTACTGCCAAGTTGTGCATTGTCACTTGAGGATCAAGGGCAGACATTTCATGATAAGTCCATGCGAAGAAGTTCTTATGTTTTTTCAAGAACTCTTCCTATACTTCTTTTTCCTCTTTCGTAAGCAAAGAACTTCGGAATGTACGAAGGAGCTTTTCTGAAGTATCTAAGTTGATTTCCGTTAAATCATCTACAACAACTTGATTACCTTCTTCCATATGTTGGGGTGCTATTCTGATGATTTCATCTTCCGTGGATGTAGTATTAAGTATTATACTACTATGCCATGATGCCAATACCATATCACTGCCAGATTGCAATCCCAACCCTGTCATCGTTTTGGACCATTTTTCCTTCCTGGATTTTCACATATGGTTGTGCGTCTTAGCTCAGTGCTTCAAACGGCACAATTATTATAGAAAATAAAACTAGAACTAAAGAAGAGAAATACCCACTTAGGGTTTATTGGAGAGAGAATAAGATGGTGCTCCCTCACGCTGCTCCCCAACTGTCATATGTGTATGCGTGCCTGCTCCTCGGTTCTCGAGGCTGTCTCAGCCTAAATGGCCGTGTCAAAAAAAAAAAAAAAGTTACAATAGATGGATCCCTTATATAGAGGGCATACTATATACCTATTACATTTCTACCGAATGTGGGACTGAAACCCACTATGTGTACCTCTCACTAGTGTATCTAGTGTTACTAACATACATTTCTCCATACCGTATCTCCAATAATTAACCATTTCCCTTCGTTTAAACCTTTCCCTTTCTTGAGCGTAACCCATATTTGTGATTATTCTTGCTGATTGCTTGCTATACTGGTGGAACTGAGGTTTTCCACCAGTCTTTGTAATTGTGATTCACATGGTGGGAATTTATCTCCACAAGAGGTTTGACAACAAAAGAAACAAGAGACATACATTCCACTTTCTTTTGATTTATTTCGATAATTTTGGATTTCTAATGGGTGGGCATTTGGTTTTCGTGTACTACTTTGGCAACTTTTTCGACGTTAAGCTTTATGACTACCCTTACCCTTTTTAATTTTTCTATATCAGTGTGGAGGTATCTGCTATGAACTCTGTTTTAGGTTGTCTAACAATCTTTTTGTGTTTAGATGAATGCGAGTTTTAAACTTGAGAAGCCACTCCTGGAGGACTTTCTTTTGGTGGTAGGGTCCCTTCTTTAATGGGGTATGTAGAGTTATGTAATTACATTAGTGAGTGTGTTAGTAGCTATGTTTGGGCTGTGTGTAATAAGAGGGGCTTCACTTACACTTCACTTGTTAACCTTGATTTCCGTGATGTAACATGTTTCATATAAAAGCTATTAATGCATTGGGAAGAGTGCTAAGAACTCAACCCTAATTTTCTCCATCTTTCTTCTTCCTCTTCTTAATCTAACTTGGTATCAGAGCAGCCAGATCCAGACAAAATAATTTTCTACGTGAGTGCTAACGTCGTCACCCCTGCAATGCTGACATCAGCATGGGTAAACTAGTTGACCCCCTGGTCGACCCAAAATCTGGTGGGTTTTGGTCAAAATTTTGAGCTGATCTTCTTTGATCGGATTTTTGTGTTGGTTCTCATTGTTTGAGACAATATTTGATTTGAACGAATACCTTAGGAGATGTGGTGATTCTCGTGATGAATTCAGTAGGACTTGGCGCTGGTTTATCATATGTGCAGTGGGTTGTGGCCGTTGCTTGACTTTGAGGGTGTTTGTGCCGTAGAGCACCTTGATTTTTTTCATAGAGCACTTGTTTGTTGTGGGAGTCTGATCTAGAGTGCTGTAGAGCGTATGATTGTGTGTAGTATGGTTGTTTATTAAGGAGGAGTCAAAAGTTAGTGTGGGCAGTGGTGCTGAAGGGTCTCATGGGGTTCAGATCACCACTATGAAGTTCGCTAGAAAAAAATTATCTATCTTGGTCGAGGTTCACATACATGTTCGTGGGGGCCAAGAAGAAGTTGGCTTCCATTAATGACATTGTTGTCAGACCAGCAGAAACTGATCCCAAGTATGGGGATTGGGAATCTAAAAATTGGAATATGATGACACTTTTGTTACATTCTATGAACCTGAAATTAGTCAATCATTTATGAATTTGTCTACTACAAAGGAATTAGGGGAAGTAGTTTGTGAAGCTTTTTCTCCATAAAAGAATTTGGCTAAGATGTTTCAAGTGAGTGATAAGATTAGTAACCTCCGTCAGGGTGTTAGATATTTAGGTGACTACTACACTTAGATGAGGTCACTGTGAGACGAGTTTATGTATTGGCAAAGCCCATAAGGTGGCTGAGAGAAAGATGTTTGACTTGCTAAGGGGTATAAAACCCGAGTATGAGGCCATCATGGCCAATATCCTAGGTAGAGAAGAATGCCCCTCCTTTGGGATTTTTTTTTGCTTTGCTTCAGTATGAGAGTTGAAGGCAGTTTGTGCATGTGTCCTATCAATGGCACCCCAAAGAGGTCTGCTCTCCCCTCTTTCTCTAAGTTTCGTAGAGGGGGGGAGGGATATCAGGTGGACGTGGTGGTTGAGATCGTGGTGGGCTCTTTAGGGAAGAGAGAGATAAGCTGAAGGCCATCCACTGACATGTGTTAGGATATCCATGGAAAGCCGAAGTTTCCTTCAGGTGCACGATCCTTTCAGACATCCAGTGTTGATGTGATGTGTATTGTTGTAACTCTGACTCCTACAGCTTCTGGCCAGATTACTCTTAATCAGAAGTAGTATCAGGATCTTCAGAGTCTCATTCAGTGTGCTATAAGCTCTCAGGCTCCAAGTTCCCCTCACTTGGCTGAGTCAGGTATCTATGAATCTGTGCATGTCTCGTCATCCTCGTTGTCTCCCTGGATCGTAGATTCTAGGGCTACGGATCACATGATTAGTAAGTCACACCTATTTCATTCGATTACTAGTGTTCATGATAGTTGTCAGATGCTTGTTACAGATGGGTCATTTGTCCCTGTGAAGGGTAAAATGATCATCCAACTTGGTAGTCTATCTTTGGATTCTACATTACTTGTCCCTAAAATGCGTTTGAATTTGTTGTTTGGTAGTAGAATCACAAAGAGCCTTAACTGTTGTATGACCTTTTATTCCTCTCAATGTGTCTTCCAAGACCTGACTTCGAGGAGGACGTTTGGTCATGGCTGTGAGGAGCATGGGCTTTACATGTATGAGGTTATTGAGCTATAGAGGATTGAGAGACCGATTACTGTCAATGCTAGTGTGTAGGAGCTCCAGTTGTGGCATGCCAGATGTAGCCATTTACCTATTTCCCGTTAACATGTACTGTTTCTAGAAAAGTTTACACATTGTGGCATTTCTTTGTTTAGGTGTGAAGTTTGTGAACTTGGTAAACATGCTAGAGCTTCATATCCTGGTAGTGAAAATAGAAGTAAAGTTCCTTTTGAATTAATACATTTTGATGTTTGGGGTCCTTCTCTATTGTTAATGTGCATGGATTTAGATATTTTGTTTAGCTTTTTGATGATTGTACTTGATATACCATGTTATTTTTGTTGAAAACCAAGATTGAAGTCTCTCTATTTTTTCTAAGTTTCATCAACTAGCCCAAACTCAGTTCCATGCGCATGTAAAGGTTCTTGGTTCGCTGGGGAGTACTCCCACCATCCTTCGTGATCATGAAATTGAGTGGCAGATTACTTGTCCTTACATCCCACAATAGAATGGGGTATCTGAAAGAAAAATCTCCATGTGCTTGAATTAGCTCGTATTCTCTCCTATTGCATCTGAATGTCCCTAAAGATTTGAGGCTGTTCTACCTCCATTTTCTTTATGAACCGCATTCCAACTCCCGTTCTCAATGGCATGTCACCATATAAATTGTTGTCCTGAATGTCCTTTATTTTCCATTTCTGACGGGGACGCCGACATCGTAGACATTGGATATGGACCTTTTCGCGTGTATCGACGTCGGAAGAAGCGGAATGGAAATCATTAGAACTAGGCGCAAGAGTGAGACGAAATTATGGAGAAAATTGGAGGAATATAGCAATTTCGATCGATCGAAAGTTTCGATCGATCGAAATTTTTGATCTATCGAATTGCCAAATCGATCGATCGACTGGCATCGACAGAGTATAGAGTTATGGAGTGAAATTTCGACCGATCGAATGGACTATTCGATCGATCGATTGAAATTTTCAAGTCGATCGATTGAATGTCGACGGCAATTTTTCATAGAATTATGAAATTTCGATCGATTGATTTTTTTCGATCGATTGAAATTTCAAATCGATCGATCGAAATCGCGCCGCGTTGTTTAGTTAATTTTGAACTTCTGTTTTGAGGGTTTATTTGTCTTTTATTTATTAATTGTTTTAGGGTTTTCTTTTATTGAAAGGACTCCTATATAAGGTCCTTAAATTGAACAATGTAACTAGTTATTGATTATGAATGAAAAGCTTTTGCTTGTGTGTGCTTGAGATGAGCCTCTACGAAGACTGATTCTTCTTCCCGAGAAGGGTTTGGTGCGAAGCCAAGGGTGTGAAGCCTGCCAATCTATCTATCTATCTTTTATCTTTGCTTGTGTGATTCTACAACCCCAAATTGACCATCATCCTTGTGAAATCCTAAACCCTAATTGTCCTTGAATCCTTGAATCGATCCGATTCAACAACCGTAGTTCCCAACTGAGTTATTAAACCTTCCGCACCAAATACTCAGAGGAAACTAGTGATCCTATCATTGAGTCGTGAGCGCCCTAATCTGGGAAAACCTAGAGTTCTATCTCTAGGATCGATCTACGCTACAACCTAACGGATCTAGTGCCTGGACTGAACCCTACCTGAAGCATACGTGATTCTCCCATGGAATACTACGAAAGCCTGAGGTATTCGTTATATTTTGTGAATTTTATTGTTTAATTTAATTCTAATTTAATTCCGGCAAAATCAATCATATCATTCACGTAGTTTAGGGAATCGTCCTGCGTCAATTTCTCCTCGTGAATTTGGGTCCTTATGTTTTGCTCACTAGTAGCTCTATAACTAATCCTTGTCTCTATTGCAAGCGCACAACAGTATTGTAGCACGAGTATAGGATCGATCCCACAGGGAAGTCTGTTATTCCGAAAACTTCTATTTCCCTTTAAAGAATAAAAAATGATGGTTTTTGTTTAAACTACGGTGCAAAAAATAAATCTATTCTATTGAATTGAAAACCGTTAGGTTAGATCTCAAGTCTCCCAGATCTTAGTCGTCAATTAAAATCTGAAATACCTTTGATATCCTAAATACTGAAATGAAATTGCAGAAAATTAAATCTAATTCTTAGCCTTTCAGATTCTAGTCGTCAATTAAAATCTGTCAGTCTTCGGATATTTACGTGCTGAAAAATAAATTGCTGGAAAGTAAAGTGCTGAGAAAGTAAATTGTAGAAAAATAAATTGCAAAAAAATAAATCTATGCTACGATGATCTTCCAGAAATTCTCTCTTAGTTATCAATTAAGATTAAAAATCCTTAAACCAGGCATTGTAGTTTTCATTCAACTAAATTTTGATTTCATGGGGAGAAGTAAAAGTATTGGAGAAGAGCCACGGCGGGCCGACGGTCACGGTGGCCACTTTCAGAGACGGGGAGCGCCGATTATCGTCAGGAATGGGGATTGGATATGCTGTACTTGTGGAAATCTCAACTTTAAAAGACAGATTCGGTGCTTCACTGGAGGGTGTGATGCCCATTGGAGCTCGGGGAAGATTATCTCTCGTGCGGCGACTTTTAATTCGTCAACGATGGGGACACGCCGAAATCTATCCTCGAAAGTCATTACGAGAGGTCGAGAACGGGATCTTCTGAACGGATGGACCTTAGCAGGTAGGAAATTCAAAGAGATTAACGTGCGACATAAACATTTGGATGTTCAACACAGAGAAGGGAGAGATGCCACACCGGGGCAATCGAATGAAGGCGGGAGGAAACCGGGATTACCAGCTCGATTTTTCGAAACAAAGGCCCGACCGGGATGGATAAATCGTTTCCTTCTACCACTTTGCCAACAGAATGCGGTTTACCCACCATTCATGTCTCGGGGGAGAGTTATGCCCAGCAAAAAAGTGAAAACCTACCAACAACCCTCCATTAAATGAAGATAGCATTAAAGACCTTATATTATAGAGTTTGGGAGAAACTGTTAACACTATATTTACAATATCAAAAGTTACAAAAAATTTCTTCCTCCTCGCTTTCTTGGAACAGAGGCTGGCAGATATTGCTCGTTTAGTCTCTCACGGGACGTTTGAGCGAGACGGACTTGTCTTCAGATGCTGCAGATGGGAGGATGAAAACCTTTGATCTAGCTTACAAAAAGAGGACGATGGCAGCCTTTGGTTGCGCATCTACGGCCTCCCACCTTTCCTATGAACCAACGAGGACCTTAGCGGAATCGGACGTCTCTGTGGAATCTTCCTCGGGTTCACGTTGGCACTGCTGATAGGGTGAACATCCGGTACGCGAGGATCATAGTCCGTACCTCAAACTTCTCCGATGTACCGCGGGGGGGAGATGTCGAGATTGACGGTACGAGTTATAGGTGGTGGTGGTACTGGAGCGGGTGAAATGGACGGCGGTTGGAGATAATGGGGTAGTAAATACCGGTCGGATAGGGGCCGGTGATGTACAAAACACGTCTATCACTTGCGGTGAAGTTCTCAGCCAGACGGGGGAGGTTCAGAGGGTAATGCATCGCCAGGATGGGACGAAGTTCCCAGGATTCCATGGCTTGCAGATAAGGTTCCATACCGACTGAAAGACCGTCGTGTGGCTGGTCGGCACGATGGGGGGTATCAATCGTCAACGTCGGGCGCTGTGCCATGTTGAGCTGGAAGGGGGCTGTAATGAGCTAACGGGCCGGCGGGAAAAGGGGTTGTCACTGCAGAGGAGCCAGCTTCTGAAGATGGTAGAGGGACAAAAGGGGGAGATAATGAGAGACTGGGACACGTGTCCACTTATGCGAAAGGCCGCTGGAGTATTTAAAATGCAGATGCCAGGGCTCTGGAGAGAGAAGGTTCTAGACGGCTGGCGAGTGACTTTTCGGCTATCCGCGGTGAGACATCTGGCGCTGAGGCCGACAAAAGAGGGGTTTTATTGCTTCGCAGGTCAACCACGTGGGAGGATGCAGTTATGAATGATGTTACGGGGGGCTACGACACGTGTCCTAGAGAGGCTTATCTATTTGCGTTGTCTTCGAACCGGGATCCGAGGCAGACTAGGGAGAGGGGGATTCAGTTCGCATCCAACTTTTCTGAAAACCGGGATAGTCTGGGCTGAGGCATCGTCCACCATTCATCTACGCATTGTGGCAAAGACCGTGAAAAGGATGATAGAATTTCTTTAAATGGTGAGATGGTGACACATGTTACATGTTCGGACAGCTGGCAGAGGGGAGGAGATAAGATGGGACATGTGACGGGTCCCAATGAGACCAACTTCTCGGTCGACGGGCCGTTGTGTAATCGTTTCGAACTGGCAGTTAAGGCCTTACCCGACCCGCCAGGAGAACAAACCGACCCTACTTGGGCAGGCCAACCCGTCCAAGGCAGATATATGGGTCTAGGGCCTTCGTCATCCAGGATTCCTTCTATTGCTTTGCGGGACGCGGTGCCTAAGGGAAAAGATCTAGTCGCCGGACCTACTACTTCGCCCGTTGACGATCAAATGCTTAAAGAGGTAGGGGAGGACTGTGATGATTTGACAGACACAACGGCCGAGAAGGAGGAGGATCAGGAAGCAGTAGATGGGGAAAGGGTTTATCAGATAGGGTCCGAACTGGGAATCACCTATCAAGGGGAACGAGAAGGGATGATAATACTTTACGGGGAAATTCTGGACAAAAGAAAACAGATGGCAAAGACGGAGAGGCAAAAAGGCAGAAAGAGCGGGGTCCGATCCAGGTGGGGATTAATTTATACGAGAGGAAATCGCAGCATTATCTATAACAGAGGAAAGAAGACGCATAGGAATGGGAAGGGTCGCAACGGGTTGTCTAAGAAGACGGATTCCTAGGATGGGTCCGCTTCGGATGGGGTTTTCGGCTATCTCTATGTTAATGGTGAATTCATTTTTCTTAAGTTGGAATGCGCAAGGGTTAGGACTCGCCGATAAAAGGGCAATGGTGAAAGCCTTCCTTCAACAGTGGTGCTCGGAGGTCATTGGGCTGCAAGAGACCAAATGGGGAACTCCCAACACTCCCATGGTTCGATCGGTGCTGCCTGGACCTGCTTGGGAGTGGATTGCGCTGGAAGCTGATGGATCTAGGGGTGGTATTCTTCTTGCTTGGGATACGGATCGCCATACGATGATGGACTCGGAATCGGGGAATTTTATGGTCACCGTGCACCTAAAGGACCGGTGTAATGGAAAGGAGTGGGTCGCCATCACTGTTTATGGCCCTAACGACAACACGAGTAGGAAGGGATTCTTTTTCGAACTTAGTGCGGTGATAGAAAATGGGATCTACCGATGTATATCGGAGGGGATTTTAATGCGTTATTAAACAATGAGGAGAACAACTCGGGCTCGATTGATGTTACGGCTTCGGACATGTTTGCCGACTGTATCTCCCAAGGGGCACTGCTTGATCTCGGTATGACGAGGGGAAGATTCACTTGGTCAAACGGTCAAGATCGCCCCACTTTATGCCGGTTGGATAGATTCTTATGTCGGGCCGATTTTCTTGATATCGGGACGGATCACCGGGTAAGCGTGATGTCTACTACGATTTTGGATCATAGATCGATCTTACTTTCGACTGGGCAGCAGCGACGGGTTGGATACTGCTCGAGCCCTTTCAGATTCAACAACTCCTGGCTAATGAATGAGGAGTTCAAACACTTGGTTAACCAGTGGTGGACACACGATTATGTGGTTGGCTCCCCTGATTATGTATTTTGCGCCAAACTTAAGAACCCGAAAATCAGAGTTAAGGAGTGGAGCAAGGAGGTATACGGCAAGACAAGGATACTTACAGATAAAATCTTAGCAGAAATTGCTGTCGTGGATTCAACGGAGGAAGTGGAGGTGTTAACCAACACCGAGAAAGACATTAGAACCGCCCTTCGGATTGAGTTCAACCGGCTGATCCTTCAGGAATAACAGGAATGGCGACAAAAGTCAAAGGCTCATTGGCTACGGGAGGGAGATGGGAACAACAGATTTTTTCACACGATTGCAAACGGGAGAAGAAGGAACCAGATCGCTTCCATCAACATTAACGGAGAAGAATACTCGGAACCGGATAGTATATCGACCAAAATTGTTCACTTCTTCCAGCGGCAGTTCGATTGCGACACGATCAGCAGACGTCGGATGGAGGGAATTCATTTTCGATCCATACCCAATCAGGAAGGCATGGAGCTCGAAAGACCTTTCGACGAAGAGGAGGTGAAAGGGCGTTAAAAGGCTCGGGTTTTAATAAATCGCCAGGACCGGATGGGTTCACTATGGAATTCTTCCGACACTGCTGGGAGACGATCGCCACCGATTACATGAAGATGATTCAACATTTCTACATCACGGGAAAGATTAATAAGTGTATGAATTCCTCGTTCATAGCACTGATCCCGAAAAGAGAGGGAGCCACATCAATTACGGATTACCGTCCGATAAGTCTCATCGGGAGCGCATACAAAATCATCTCTAAGGTGTTAGCTAACCGTCTAAAGGGCGTGATTGGCCAACTAATATCTAATGTCCAAGGTGCTTTTATTCCTGGAAGACAACTTATGGACATCGTCGTGGTTGCCTCGGAAACTATACACTCCGCCAACAAGCGTAATAACAAAGGTTGGATCTTCAAGATCGACACGGAAAAAGCCTACGACACAGTTCAATGGGACTTCCTTGAGTATGTGCTGATGAAAATGGGGTTTGGTGAGAAGTGGAGGCGGTGGATGAAAGGATATTATGCTTCGATTCGCTTCTCGGTGCTGATCAATGGAACACCTCATGGTTTTTTCCGAAGTAAAAGGGGTCTTAGGCAAGGTGACCCTTTATCTCCGCTGCTCTTCAATTGTGTAGGGGAGGCGTTACACTTGCTGATAAACAGAGCTGAAGCTAAAAATCTGATAAGAGGTCTTACAACGGCTGACGCGGGGCCCGCGATTACCCACCTACAGTATGCCGATAATACGCTGGTTTTTTGTAATGTTGATAACGGGGACAGGGAGTTAAAGATAATCAAGGACATCTTCACGATATTTGAGGCGGTTTCGGGCCAGAGAATCAACCTTCACAAATCCAGCCTATCTGGAATTAATATCCCTGCTGATATCACCGCTACGGTTGCGAGGGATATCGGCTGTATTTCTGCGGAGCTCCCCATATCGTACTTAGGAATACCGCTGGGCTTCGGGAGGAGGAGAGTTAGGCTATGGGACACTGTGGTGCAGAAATTCCAGAGAAAGTTGGCAACTTGGAAGAGTAAACTGTTATGCTATGGTGGAAGGCTAACTCTTATTGACGGGGACGCCACATACATGGACATTGGATTCGGACCACATCAGTTTTACCGGTGACGGAAGAAGCGTAGAAGAAGCTCAGAGGAGAGGGGAGAAAAGGACACAACAAAGAACAAGCGCTTGCATGTGCGATACTGCCATGACATTTTCTGACATAGCTCCACAACATCTGATCCGGCTCATTAGTATTTATTTTAGTTTTATTTCTATTAGGACTTTCTTATTTCGAGTTTAATTATTGGTGGCCTATATATAGAGGCTTGTAAACACCTTTTAATTTAGTTGATTGATTATTTGAATGCTTTTATGCTTGAGTAATCTTTGCTTGAGATGGGTTTGCTGTGAGGCCAAGGGAGTGATTCCCAAAAGCCATTGTTATCTTCTCTATCATATTTGCTATCTCTCGATCTGTGCTTGCTTCTCTAAACCTTAGCCTAATTGTTTCCTTGCTTTCCCAAAATCCTAAGCCTTTTGAAACCCTAAATCAAACATAGCCAACACCCTTTTCCCAAACCATAAACCGATTCGAAAACCATAAACCTGTTACAAAACCAAAACCTATTACAAACCCATAATCTAATTCCGCAACCTTGGTTCGAGCCGTGAATCTACATCGGATCGAAGATAAGCGCCTAAGCCTGGAAAAAGCTAGAGTTCTATCTCTAGGCCGATCTCGCCTCAAATCTAATAGTACTTGCGCATCGGACTGGACCCTAACTGGATCTCGTGTGATCTACCAACCTGAATTCTCTGAATCCTAAGGTATTTAAGATAGTTTTGAGATTAAGTTTGATTTAATTCTAATTGATTTCGGCAAATCGCATTAAAAATCATATTCACGCATTTTAGGGTTCCCGTCCCGCGTCACTTATTAAATCCACGCTTGCGTCCATCCCCATTTTTATGATGTCTTTTCTCCACGCCCCGGCCGCTATCATACAAAAACTTGAGAAGATTGTTAGGGACTTCCTCTGGGAGGGAGCGGGGGAGCAGAAGAAATTTCACCTTGTTAGATGGGACCAATGTTGCGAAGCTAAAGAAGACGGCGGTCTCAGCATCAGAAATCTGCGGCTAATGAACAGAGCTTTGTTAGCTAAGTGGGTTTGGAGGATAGGAGATGAAGGCGAGAGACACAACCTAGCACCAAATTACGACGGCTAAGTACGGTACCCCTAGCCAAGATATCTCTCATCCAAACCAACAATCACCGTGGTGGAAGGCAATCAAAAGTTGCACGCAGGAGGTCATGTAGGGGACGGTTTTCAAATGGGGGATGGGCGAAATATCAGATTCTTGAAGGATGTTTGGGCCGGGGATCGGCCTTTCAGTGAGAAATTTCCTACCATGTTTGGGCTCGCAATTTCTAAAGATGCGGCCATCAGAAACTATTCTCATACCCAAGGGGCCGACAGAAATTGGGTGTAGGACATCCCAGTAAGGCGACGTCTGTGGGAATGGGAAAAGGAGGAACATCAAGAGCTACTCAAAGCCGTAGGGGACATGACACCTCATGCTGGTCGGGCCGATATGAGGGAGTGGAGGTACAACGTCAATGGTCAGTTCACTGTCAAGTCTTTTTACCATGGGTCAAAATATCGTCCGATACCGATACGTATCGGTATCGGACGTGAACGATACGGTACATTAAATGTACCGTATCGCTCATTTGTATTGCAAATACCGGACGATACATTCAATGTATCGTCCAGTACACTATTGTTCCGGTACATGCCGGTTTTTTGACCGGACGATACGTACCGGTTTTCCGGCATTTTAACCCATGCTTTTTACAACAGCCAAAAAGAGCGGGACAGATTTGCACTGAGGAACAAAATTTGGGCCGGTTATTGGAAATCAGAATGCCGCTGAAGATTAAATTTTTTGCTTGGCTCGTCGTTAGAAGGAAGATTCTTACAAGGGACCAAATCATCAGAAAAAACATTCCGATCACCAACAAATGTATGCTTTGCATGAGGGGGACCGAATCGGTGGATCATGTTTTTTTACACTGTCCGTTTGCACGCGAGATTTGGAACAAAATATTTCAGATTTTTAAAATAGAGTGGGTCTTCCCGCAATGGCTTGACCAACTCATGGAGGGGTGGAAAGAAATCAAGTTCGGTGACCAGAGGAAAGAGCTTTGGCCAATGACGGTGTACGCTGTTTTATGGGCGATCTGGTTGTAGAGAAATAATAGAATCTTCAATCGCAAGGCGAAACTATTTTCGGTGATTATTAGAAATGCGAGGGATCTACTTATCAGCTGGAGCGCCTGCCAGATAAGGATCTTCAACGATGGGCTTCAGCACTTCCTTAGGTTGTGGGAAGATTGCTGTCGGTAGGGGTTTTCGTCGAAGCTTGTTTTTGTTTGCGCACGAGATTAGGACGATCGCTTTGGGCGTAGCCCGCTTTTTTTGTTTTCTTTTCTTTCTGCTGGTATCTTGGTTTCGGTAGCTCCTTACTACCAGCCAAGGTACGCTGCTTATGTAATACGTTTTTATGTTCTAATATATTGCTCTTTGTGACCGTTTCAAAAAAAAAAGATTAAAAATCCTTGGATGTAATACAGACTGAAATTAAAACTGTTCTACTTTGCAGAAAATAAAAGACTGAAAATAAACTCTACTCTAGGTTTTTGATCTTTCGTCCTAAATCATAGTTTTCAGCTATGATCGAGATTTCTGGGATGCTTATTCATGTTCGCAGACCCTCTTATTTATAGATTCACAAGAGGCCTGTTACAATAATTTAGGACTCTAAAGAAAACAAACTACCTAAAACAAATTTTCCTAAAACTACTCTTCCTAATACATGTCTTTCTTGTTTCGGCTACTAGAGGGCTGTAGGATTTCTTCTTCATGATCTTCAGCAGCAGTGATTCTTGCCAATCTCCTTGTTCCGTGGAATGCATGGATTCCTTTTTTAGATTTTGCGATTCTTTGCATGGCTGTGCACTTTTCATGTGACTCTTCAGTAGTAACGCATGAGCTTTATAGTACAAAATCGAGGGTACGATTTTATGTATTCTCTCTATTTCTTCATAGATTTACACTTTGTTCTTCTTTTGCTTGCTGTTCTAAATATCTGCCATCAAAACATCCTTAGTAGCAAACTATGGACTAACAATACTTAGTTGAGGGTATAAAATTGGTAAAATATATGACTGATCACTCACATTCCAGTTGTACATTGTACCAAAATTGATCCCAAAGCCACTCGCTCTATACTTGTTGGGTATCCTCCAACTCAGAAAGGGTACAAATGTTATGACCCTACTACAAGAAAGTTTTGTGTGATGATGGATGCTACCTTTTTTGAAGACACCCATTTGACATGCTTCGTGGGAGGTTGTGCAGTGCCCTCTCCAAGGGATAAATATGGTGGTGAAGAGAGCACTAGTGTGTTATCAAGTGTAGAAGTAACAATTTTTTTTGATGATATGCATGAGGGAGAGAAACCAAAAGAGGTTCAATTTGATAGATTTGGTGAAGTAAAAGAGGAAAAAAATTTCGTCAAGAAAAAAAACAAAGCCCAAGTTATAACTTGAGAGCCTACTTCAATTCACCCCTAGAGGAAGGCCCACAAAGCAACCTTGAGCTTCTCATTGCTATTAGAAAGTTCTCCAGGTCATGTACTTGTCACTCAATTAGTAAGTATGTTTCTTTTTGATTCCCACCTTGCATTTGTTAGTTCTTTGGAGTTCATTTCTATTTCTACCTCTGTGACTAGTGCCTTGTCTCAATCCAGGTGGAGAGACGCCATGCTTCAAGAAATGAAAGCTTTGAAATCAAGTCATACGTGGGACGTTGTTGAGCTTCTTGCAGGGAAGAAGGTTGTTGGATGCAAACGGATGTATACAGTGAAGAATAGGCCTGATGGTAGTATGGAAAGGCCTAACTTGTTGCAAAGGGGTTCACATAGGCTCTGGGTTTTGACTACTGATAGACCTTATCGCTTGTTGCAAAATTCAACACCATTCGTGTTCTCCTCTCTCTTGTTGCCCATAAGCATTGGCCCTTGTACCAACTCGATGTTAAAAATGCTTTCCTCCATGGGGATCTGAAAGGGGAAGTACATATGGCTCCATCATAAAGGAGGGCTCCATCATAAAGGAGGGCTCCATCATAAAGGAGGGGAGTCAGAGAAGGATTGCAAGTTAAAGAAGTCAATCTATGAATTGAAGCAGTCACATCGGGCTTGGTTTCAGTAGTCCGGCGAAGCCATTATGAGAATTAGTTATAGAAGGAGTCACTATGAACACACACTCTTTGTAATAGGAGGAACTCATCTCATTGTAGTGCTTGTCTATGTGGATGACATTATTGTCACTGAAGATAATGGTGATGAAATTCTTTAGCTGAAATGCTATCTGAGCAAGGTGTTTGAAATTAAAGATCTAGGCCCCTTGAAGTACTTTCTTAGAATCGAGGTAGCTAGATACAAGAAAGGAATTGCATTGTCTATGATGAAGTACACATTAGATGTACTCAATGATACATGTATGCTTGGATGCAAGTCAACTATTACACCAATTGAGCAGAATTACAGACTTAGTGGGAGTGAAGGAGAGCCACTTAAAGACATCCGCATGTATTAAAAGATTGTTGACAAACTAATCTATCTCACCATGATTAGGCTTGATATAGGATAGCTGTCAGTGTTGTTAGCCAATATATGCACTTTCCTAAAAATATCCATCTTGATGTAGTGTACAGAATCTTGACATGCTTGCAGGGTAGTCCAGGAAGAGGGTTGCTTTGTTGTGGTCATGATGGTCATTTAGATATAGAGAACTTCCTAGATGCAGATTGTGTTGGGAAAAGTATGAAATTGTTGACCCGAAATAATACAGTGAACCGATCTAAGGCACGAGAAATGTCGCTGTCTTTAAATCAATAGTTGCCCCCACCACTTAGTCCAAGTGGTCATCAACAGGTTACCCACAAATTGGTTTCAGGATACTACAAACTGACTATGTATTCTTGTGAAGGATTCGGTGAATCCATTCATGCTAATATGTACACCAAATATTACCAAAGTGCTATGATAAAGACCTTAACATGGAGAAGATAAGAGATATTTCAAAGTGCTTGAAAATCATGATTTTGGGCTTCTTAAGTAGAAAATCAAGTGGTGTGAATGCACCACTTTGGGTAAAGACACCCACTTAAGAGGTGTCTTAAGCAACCTTCGAATTAGACACAACGGTCAAATTCCAATGGTAATAAATTAAAAAAAATAAAAATAGTTAAGAAAATTAAACGTGTGGTCAAAGTATAAAAATCAACCAGTCAAAGTAACGGTTAACTTTTCCCCAAAAATAATTCCTAAATGCACAACACGTGGCACACCACGTACATGTGCATTTGCTCGCGCTCGTCCCGACTGGACTAGGCCTACTTGGCTCTACGCGCTCTTGCATGTGTGACTGACGGAGTGCATGATGGCAAAACCCACAAAATTGGGTGCCCCCTTGGTGAAGCCTAGAAACCTTGCGCCAACACCCCTATAGTTAAACCAAGAAACCAAAAGAATTTTGGTCAATGTGGGACTATGCCACAAGACCAAAACACAAAAAACTTTTGAATATCCAACAATCCCCCACTATTTTAAAGGTTTTAAATTAGAGCGAAACAATAAATATGTGCATAAATGAAAATGTCTTACAAACTTGAATTTTCACTTGGTGAAAATGACTTGAAGTTTGTCAAGGTCTGTAGTGAAAGTAAGTCTTGAACTAATGATCTTATACGATAAACCAGAAATTTTTCACTCACATTTCATATATTTAGTGTTCAATAAATTGGTTAACACCTTTAGGCCCTATGCTAGTACACTGGTTGTGATATAACTTAAAGATTAGAGAGTTGCCCATGCAACCTTTCAAGCAAGTATACAACCTTTGTTCATATGTGATAAATTTGGGCATCCAACTCAAAACCAATTGGTAATGAGTGGAGGGGGACTAGGATATTATAAGGAGAGAGACAACTGACAAGGCTATAATTTACCCTGATACATGATAAATCTGTGCATCCAACTCAAAACCAATTTGCAATGAGTGGAGGGGCCCAGGATATTATAAGGGGAGAGACGAGGCTATAATCTACCGATTTGGGACTAAATTTCAACAAAATGGTTGCAACCATTTTGTCAAACAGTTGACCAAACAAAATAATATTAAAATCTTTACAATTTTTAACACATTACGAGTTCCACTAGATAGAGAAGCTCAAATATTAATGTTGTGAAGGAGAGTCAGCGTCATTTTATTCGAGTGAAAAACTTGGCCTATGAAAATCACTTTGTAAACACGATCAAAAGATAGAATGCATGGGGCTGAGATGCGTATTTTAAGAAGGATTGGTGGAGTAACAAGAAAGGATAAAATTAAAAAGAGTACATAAGAGGAAATTTGAATATGACACCTATAAAGAGAAAACTATGGAGTTTTGTTTGAGATGGTTTGGACATGTCCATCAGAGTTCAGAAATAGACCCTATACGAAGGATTGAGATGTTACAAACCCAAAGAAGTAGGTGAACCTGAAGACTAGTGAAGAGTTGGAGAGCAGTGAGAAGTGGTATAAAGAATTGCGGAGTTAAGAAGAGCTTCGTGCTGAATAGAAATGAGTGGAGAAATAGGACTCGCAAAACCGACCCAAATAGATAGGATAAAGCTATAATGATGAAAAATCGCTTTTTTTAATATGATCAAGAAACATTAGTTAGGTTTGGGCACTTCTACCAAAATTGTACACACTCTCCCTTTCCATCTAGAGTTTCTTCTCTTAATTTATTTGGATCACAAATGTGTGAGAACCTGTTTGTCACACTCTACTCCAAAAATCGTGTGATCTCTCTCAGGAAATGTGTGCTAAGATGGATAGGGTCTACCTTGATTATTCAAGGTTATCAGTCACATTCCGATAGACCTGCATTTTGTTTCCTTAAAATGTTCCTTTTAAAACAAATGTTAAAATACCAGAATCAGGGTCTGCTGTCTGTGCATTGACAACGCACTGTTAAAGTTATAATAGTGTGCTATTGTGATAGCGCGCTGTCACTTGTTTCACAGCGCGCCGTTGGTCCACAAGACAACAAACTCGAATTCTGGTTTCTTTTGGTGAAAAGGGCTGTTTGGATTTTTCCTGTTTTGGGGCTTTTAGGGTTTGGTTTAAAAGGTTTTGAAAAGAGGAAGGAAGGTAAGAAAGCTAAGAGAGCTTCTTCCTCCTTGAGCAAAAACCCTAAACTCCCATCTTCTTCTTCCTTTTGATATTTTGGATTTGAAAAAAAATAGTTTGATTCAAAAGGGTTCTCTTCTTCTTCAACATCTTCTCTTATTTGCTTAAGTGAGTTGAGTGTATTGGGCCCTAGAGATTAGGGTGTGTGATTGGTAGCCTTGTGGATCTCAAGGTGGATCATTGTGCGTTCATCAACGGTGGAGGAGTGCATTCAAATCGAAAAACTATGGAGGCGACCCGCGATGGGAAGTTGGGTTACATGGGGGTTTGATAAGGCATGTGCATTTGTCGGTATATCATTCGAAATTCTTTGTAATCATTTATTTCATAGTGGATTTGGTGTGTGGACTTCGTTCTCGTGGTTTTTCCCAGTGATTGGGTTTCCATGTATATCTTGTGTTGTGGTGATTGTTGATATTATTGTGTAATCTCTAGATTAATTAGAATTAACCGAATAGCCTGATCTTTTCCGTGGATTGACGAAATTTCAATTGGTATCAAGGCGGGTTCGCTCGGGTTTGATTCTTTTTGAATCTAGCGTCTATGGCTTATTCAAGTATTTATGATTTACCTAGAGAGGGAATTTCCACAACACAACCTCCTCTGTTTCATGGTCACAATTATCCTTATTGGAAGGCTAGGATGAGGGCTTTTCTCAGATCTATGGATATCATGGTTTGATTTGCAGTTGAGACTGGGTGGTCTCCACCTTAAGAAATGGTCCATTTAGATGGAATTAAGAAAATCTCTGTTAAACCAGTTAACTGTTACAGTAGTGAAGAAAAGTAGGCTGCCAATGATAACTCTAGAGCACTGTATGCCATTTTTTGAGCTGTAACGGCTTCTGAGTTTAAGAGGATTTGTAATTGTGAGGTGGCTAGAGAAGCCTGGAAGATACTAGAGACCGCTTTTGAAGGGACTCAACAAGTAAAGATTAACAAATTGTAAATGCTAACAACGCAATTTGAAAATCTTTCGGATGGAAGATGATGAGAATTTTACAGACTTCTATACTAAGCTTAATGATATAGTCAATGGCTCCTTCTACCTTGGAGAGGAGATTCCACCTAATAAAATTGTCAGGAAGGTTCTAAGATCCTTGCCTGAAAGGTTTAGACCTAAGGTGATAGACATCTCTGAGAGTAAGGACATTGACCGGATCAATATAGATGAGCTTGTGGGATCGCTTCAAACCTATGAATCTGAGATTCAGGGTAGTCAAAAGAAGAAAAATATTGCTTTTCGGTCCTCTAAGAAAAAAGATTATGATGAGGATCATGAATGTGATGATGATGACTTTGCCCTGTTTGTTAAAAAATTTAAGAAAAATTTCAAAAATAAAGAGAGTGCCGGCAAGTCCTATGAGAAACCTAATGGTCTCACCATGAAACCCCATAAGGAACCATTGGAGAAAATTCAATTCTTTAAGTGTCGCGGCTATGGGCATTTTGCGTCTGAATGTCCCAACAAGAAGCAAAATGTTGGTAAATCTAAAGCCATGGCCGCAGCCAAAGAAGATGACACTAGTGAGGAGAGTTCCTTTGATGAGTCGGATGAGTCCCAACATGGGTTTAGGGCTTTTGTAGCATCCATTCATGAGGAGACACGTGTTTCTCCTCTTGTTAGCCTTATTGTTTCAGATGATGAAGAGGATGATGTGGACATATTTGAAGTCTACGATGAACTTTATCTTGTAAGTGTTCAATTGAACTAAGAAAAGATGAAGTTAATCAAAGATGTATCATCTCTTACATCCTCGTGTGTTTCAAAAAATGTTGAGTCTAATTTGTTAGTTGAACATGCTGTTTCTTTGGACAATGATTTTAAGAACTTAAGGGACAAAGTCAAATTTTTGGAATTTGAAGGAGTTGGTATTGCTCCAAATACAACAGTCTGTGTATTGAGAATGAAAGGCTCAAAAATGAGCTTTCAAATGAGAAGGTCACGTTAGAAAATTGCAAAAGGCTAGGGTGGACACCCAAAGAGCTTGGGATGCTTGCAGAGGTTGGAATGATAAAACCGATTTGGGTTTTAAGGAAGTAAACCACCTTACTGATGGGAACAAAGGAAAAGAAAAATTGAAATATGTTCCCAAACACCCAAGTAATGGAAACAGTGCAACTTCACCTATTTTACCTCCTCTCTTGCCTAGCCCTTCACATCCTAATATGGCTAATGGCAAAAAGGGCCCCAATTGTTTCTACTGTGGTAGAAAAGGACACATAAATTTCACATGTCCTATTAGAAAAGTGAACCTTTTTAGCCAAAAGCATGACACGATAGTTATCTATCGATTGGGGGCTCTTGAAAATTTAATGGAGTGGAAATGGGTGAGAAAAAATACTGTTAGCCTTGTGCATCGATGGTTAGGGCCTTTGTTCTTTGTTTTGATTTTTTTTGTAGATCCTTCTCTTGTGCTTATGTTCATGTTTTATAATTGATTTTTCTTATTTATTGCTTTTCTACTTGCTTAAGAGTTGTATTTGTGTTTGAACTTTGTGATATTGTTGTTTGATATGAGGCATCTATTGTGTTATCCATCATGAATTGTGCTTGTACTATCTTTGTCAGTTCGTGGTTGTTGATGTGCTAGATTTACCTTGTGTTTTTGCTTTTCAGCACTATTTTGAAATTGCCACATGGAAACTTTGATCTATCATTTTCTATCATTGTTCAGTTCATATGCTGTTGTATACTAAGAGTGACTTTCTGACCCTATAGTCTCTCATGTGGTTATGTGAAGCTCTCCTTACTATGGTAGTGGTCACAATACGCACCTAATTAGTGTAAGTTGGCGTATCACTCCGTAGGGCATGTGAGATAGCCTCCATTGGTCTGAACGATTTAAAAATATAGAGAATTGTGTCTTGTGAATCATTTATTTTGCCCCAAGTGTGTGTGCTTCTTCTATAGTTAAAATTTTAAAAAATTTGTGAAAAGAAAGTCAAGTGGAAAAGACAAATAGAGGGGTATAAGCATGAGTGTTTTGGTCATTACATTGTGAGAGCTACCCACTACAAGCCGCTTGGACGGCCTTGCTGAGCGTCTTATCCACGTACGCACTGCGCCTACAAGCGTACCAATACCGCAGGAGAGGCAAGGACAATATGTATGACATGATTGAAATGAGTCTTTAAACCACCTCTGAGCAATGCTCCGGATAGAGATGTTACTTCTTAGTGTATAAGTATACTGGTTGAACTTGCAATGTGAAGATGAAACTTCATTGTATTCATGTGAAATGTCCTTGTTTGTTGCTGTAATCATGCATAATTCTGTAGGTCTATCATCTCATTAGCTCTGCTCTGAATGCCAGATTGGATGCACTTTGTTCATGATGGGTGTTTTGGTTTGCATTGTATCATTGTTTTGATATCGCCACCGACTTTCAAGCTGCATGTACTTGTGAGCATTTTTGTTATATTTAAAAAAAAAAAAAGAAGTTTTTTTTAGCAGCGTGCTGTTGGGTCCCAATAGCACGCTGTTGTTGGAGATGAGCATTTTTTTATGCTTATGTTCGTGCCCCTGTTTGTGAGGGCAATAGTGCGCCGTGGCTACACAACAACGAGCTGTTGCTACATGACAATGCGCTGTGAATACCCAACAACACGCTGTGGCTGGAGCCTTATTTTCTCTATTTTTTCTGCCCCCCTGGCTGTGAGGGCAACAACACACTGTTGAATATCAACAACACACTGTTGATCCCTAACAGCGCGCTGTTGCTGGAGATTTCTTTCTCTCTTTGGTTCTGCTCCCCTAGTTGTGAGAGCAACAACTCGCTGTTGAATCTCAACAACACGTTGTTGGAGTTCAACAATGCGCTGCTGATTCTTAACAGCGCGCTGTTGTTGCTTTTGGTAACTACTTCTTCCGCGGGCGCTTCAGCGTGCATGTCAAGTTAGTCCGACAACAGGTCGGTATGCGATTTCAGTTTTCAATGCATTTTCGAAACGTCTTTTTACGGGCATGATCATGACTGTTAGTCGATATTCAGAGTTTTCACATTGATAACGTGTTTATCTCAGCACGCGTATCGAATCTCACAAATTTGGAACGCTTTTGTGACGTCAGATGTCGGGTTACCTTCTAGGATTTTTTTCGAGATTTTTTTCGAGGTCAAAATCTATTGTTTTCCCTTTCGAATCCTCATTTTAGTAATTTCTTTCCATTTATGGTAATATTTCCTTTAACATTTAGGAGGTGATTCTGATTTCGTTTTGGGCCAAATTTTTAGCAGATTACTTCTTTTGTTACGTATTTTTATATTAAACATGTTTAAATTGTGGCTAAATTTGGTAATTTTTTGGTGGCTATTGTTACTATGGATGGCTATTGTGATTTTTATGGTTTATGGATAATTGTGATTGCCATGTGGGGCCCTTGTCTTGATGGTGATGTCTCCCTTTGTCAATTCCAACAAAAAGGGAGAAATGTTTACAGCTGATGGGGGTTTCAAATTTGTTGTATGTATGTTGCGGGTTTGTTTGTTTTGCAGGTGATTAATCAAGACCCATATTGGCTTAGGTTAGGCATAGATTTATGGGGAGATCTAAGAGTCTATGTACTTTTCCTATTTGCTTGCTCATATATCAATGTATAGGATTAGTGGGGCTACTTTGATGTAATATGTTTGATTTAATGTAAACATGATTTTTGTCGTAGAATGTGATAAAGGGGGAGATTGTTAGAACTTGTTTGTCACACTCTACTCCAAAAACTGTGTAGATCTCTCTTAGGAAATGTGTGCGCCAAGATGGATAGGGCCTACCTTGATTATTCAAGGTTATCAGTCACATTCCGATAGACCTGCATTTTGTTTCCTTAAAATGTTCCTTTTAAAACAAATGTTAAAATACCAGAATCAAGGTCTGCTGTCCGTGCATTGACAACGCACTGTTAAAGTTATAACAGTGCGCTATTGTGATAGCGCGCTGTCACTTGTTTCACAGCACGCCGTTGGTCCACGAGACAACAAACTCGAATTCTGATTTCTTTTGGTGAAAAGGGCTGTTTGGACTTTTCTTATTTTGGGGCGTTTAGGGTTTGGTTTAAAAGGTTTTGAAAAGAGGAAGGAAGGTAAGAAAGCTAAGAGAGCTTCTTCCTCCTTGAGCAAAAACCCTAAACTCCCATCTTCTTCTTCCTTTTAATATTTTGGATTTGAAAAAAAATAGTTTGATTCAAAAGGGTTCTCTTCTTCTTCAACATATTCTCTTATTTGCTCAAGTGAGTTGAGTGTATTGGGCCCTAGAGATTAGGGTGTGTGATTGGTAGCCTTGTGGATTTCAAGGTGGATTGTTGTGCGTTCATCGACGGTGGAGGAGTGCGTTCAAATTGGAAAGCTATGGAAGCGACCTGCGATGGGAAGTTGGGTTACATGGGGGTTTGATAGGGCATGTGCATTTGTCGGTATATCATTCGAAACTCTTTGTAATCATTTATTTCATAGTGGATTTGGTGTGTAGACTTCGGTCCCGTGGTTTTTCCCAGTGATTGGGTTTCCACGTATATTTTGTGTTGTGGTGATTGTTGATATTATTGTGTAATCTCTAGATTAATTAGAACTAACCGAATAGCCCGATCTTTTCCGTGGATCGACAGAATTTCAAAATGATCAAATCTTGTATCTCAATAAAGTACATCAAAGAAACTTTCACTTTAGGGGATCTGAACACGCTTCTTACGAAACTCATCTTGCGAATAATATACTCACTAATGCTCCTTCTACAGATTTGACTTTCCAAGACGCAAGCGGCACAGATAGATCAGTCCTTTTATGTATCTTTTACACATTTCTTTTTCCCTTCAGTAATGAAATTTTTTTTGTGGTGTTGTAGGCTTCATTTACTTTTTCACATGTATGATATTACGAGACTAAAAATTCTCATGGCCCGGCCCTAATAACAGGCATATAAAATATTGGCCGTAGCTGGAACAGGCGGAACATCATGGATTGCTACATATTCTGACAGGCTGTCCATTCCAGGAAATTCCAGTCATGGGCTCAGCCAAGGTGGACAAAACTCTACTTTAAACTTTCCAGCAGGTACGCAACTTTTTTTTTTTGTGTTATATTGCTTTAAAATTTTTGCCCTGTTTCTATTGCTGTGCTATTCTAATTCTCAGTTAATCTTGCATATAGGGGTTCTAGAAAAGAATCAAGGTGGCACGATGGTCAGAGACACTAAACCCGTGGTGCAGGTCGCAGAAGAACCCAATATTGAAGGCGGACAACAGGTAACTATTTCGGGAATTTTGAGTTTTGTTTTTGTCCTTGTATGGCTTTAAGTTGTTCTGTAGACTCTTTCAGTGGGAGAATCCAATAGGCCCACCTTGTAGGCTTTAATTTTCAAACATGCTTTTTGTTTCTTTTGTTTTTCTTCTCATAAGATTTGATTTCCTTTTGTCAGGCACTCATATTTTTCTTGTTCAGCTCATCACTTTTTTGTTTTTCTTAGAGTCTAATTTACTTTTCTTGACCTTTATAGCCAACTACAGAGAGGTTTGAACGCTCGTTTTGATTGATAACGAATATAATGATACGAATGTAATTTACTTTTCTTGGCATCAATAACTGAAAGTATGAAATTATAGAGGTGTTTGAACACACTTATTTCGACTGATAACAAATACATTTACGAGAATCATGAGATAAACTCGATTACTAAAGAGCAAGTCAGATAAAAGAAGCAACTGTACAAAAGTAAATATTGTATGTCCTGCTGTGCATAATGGCATGGTTTTCACTTTTTATAACTGCAGTTATATTGGTTCAATAATGTTAGTGGCCACATGGCATTATGTTATGACCCCTTCCACAATGGCCAATGTTATGATGACCGTCATATTGAAATAACGGCTGTTATTAACTGTTTATTTGCCGTAATATCATTTTCTATAGATTATTACTATTATTATTGTTACTGTCATTATTCTATTTGTTCATATTACATAAAATATTAATTTTTTAAAAACTTTATTTATATATCTGTTTGTGAACATTATACGAGTGTAAGAGGTCTGACACTCTTAAAGTGTATTAAAATCGAGTTCTAGCACTCTTAAGGGGGGAAAATGTTATTCAAGAATATTATGCTGCCCTCCTGTTGTGGATTGAACTAGATATTGATGGAACATATATATCTCTTTGGGAGAATTTAGATACAAATGGAAGGTGAGAAAAAGTGTCACCTCCATTTTTTAACGCACTTGAGGTCCGAGTCTGAATATATTCAAGTTTCTTGCTCAAGAGACATTTTCAAAATCCTCTGGTTCTAGCCCCTCAATGTGCTGCTTATACTGCAAGTTAATTGGTCCTCTTTGCAGGGATTAGTAAATCCAAAGGGAAAGACTTTTCCAAATTTTTATGCTGCACTGATATGGCATAAATAATATGCCCCAATGCAAAAATAAGCTTAACTGTAACTTTGTAAAACATAGGCAGAATCATTTTATTTGAGAGAAAATTGTTTGATGCACTATCATGCTTCTGTTAAGCTGGCCGATTCGTTAACTTAAGTCATGATTCATTTATGGCATTAATTTTTTCAGTAGCGAACTGCTGCTTGTGGAGTTACCAAAGTTACAGCATAAGTTTTGATTCATTGTTCAAGGCACTGTATGCACCGAAATGTGAGATAAGGTTAGTGTCGATGGAAATAATTGATGCCAGCGTAAAATGAAGAATTTTCGAAGTTGCGAAGAATGAAATGTCCATGTCCCAGTTTGAAGATCAGGTTATACAATCAGGTCAAGTTGTTGAAGTTCAATAACATTATAAATCTGAAATCCGATATCCGAACTCCGAAGATCAGGTCAGAAATAATTGTGTTCAGCCATACTGAGCCTGAATACGTCGACATTGTGGATTCGACTGAAGTATGGTCCGCTCGACCAAGAGTTTGGGCGCCGAAGATGATCTCCAAGAAGTATGAGTTAAGTATCGAAGAATGAAAATTGAATGTCAGCAGAGGAGATGCTTTTCGCTCATGTAAAAATTGACATCATCAGAGTAAGAGGTTATCCGAAGAAAGTTTGAAAATGAACAGGTGTCAGATGCTCATTGGCCAGATTTAAAATTTTATACCCATGTGCATTCCATTAGAAATTGATAGTTCGAACTGAAGTCTATTGAAACTGTTATATATATATTCAGTGTTACCTTAACACTTCTACTTTTGGGATTTTTGCCGTGCCGACACTTGGACACTCTTCAAACAACAGGAAACTTCTAGACATATATGAAAAATCTCATATTACTATTAAAATGCTCATCGTTTTGACAACGATAAAATGAACTTTGTTTCAAAAGAAAAATGTGTAAAGTTTAGTAACTACTGAAACAAAGGTTTGGGTCGTTGAAAACGATTTTATACTATAATATATGTTTATTTAGGTTCATGACATATATTATGAATCTTTTCATTACATATCTAAATTGGTTCTCTATGACATCCCTTTAAATTTTCTCTATATATGTTTTATTTATTTATTTTATTTTTCTTATGGCCGTGCCGCCGTATTCGAATTTTTAGAGATTGGCGTGTCAAACATCTATTGGCACCTTGACACTTGACACCCGTGCCACGTGTCCAGGTAATACTGTATATATTAGTGTAGTAATATATATTTTAGTGTTTCAAAATTATGTTTATAAATTATCATTATATATATTGATAATAATTCAATGACAAACTTGTAAAAATTATTTTCTCTTTGAAGAAGTGTCTTTTTAGATTTAGAATTTACTTTTTACCATGAGTTGAAAAAAGACACAAGTTTGGCTTCTCTTCATGTAAATTTGAAAAGACACAAGTGAATTGATTTTCTCTTTACCGTTATCTTTTTACCATTATTTGAAAAGACACAAGTTTGGCATCTCTTTGCTGTAAATCTGAAAAGACATAAGTGAAATCGATTTATCTTTTGCTGTTATCTGAAAAGACAACTCTTTGAAAAGACACAAGTGAAATCGATTTATCTTTTTATGTTATTTGAAAAGACAAAGATCTGAAATCTCTTTATCTTAATCTGAAAAGGCACAATGGTTTGGAATTTTCTCTATAAATAGAGATAAAATCTCCGTTAGAAAAATACAAGACATACAAGACACAACAAAAATAATAATATCTATTTCTCTTTTTTCTCTTACGTTATTATTTTTAAGAATTTTTTTGTGTATCAGAAAATCTATGTGGCAGGTTCTTTCTCTAGAAAGTTCAATCTAGAAAAGAACATACGGTTCTTTGCAAGACCGGACTCTATTGTATCCTGAAGGCAAATTCTCTGAGAACTCTGTTGCATCTTCGTTTATCCGATGGAGTGGGGCGTCTATTGTCTTTAAGACAACGTAGTGAACTACGTGCCTCAGTATCATTATTAGTACCAATTTTTTATCAACAATTTAAAGATAATAGATCTTTCTAATGACTTAGAACATGAAGTTCATGAATCAAGATCTCATCAAACTTGATCGATTTAGCGGGTCAAATTTCAAAAGATGGCAACAAAAGATGCAATTTATCTTGTGACAATTCAAGATTGCTTACGTCCTCACTACACTATGTCCACCAATTTCTGTAGCGGAAATAGCAGGAAGTACGACTAGTGGAGGATCGGATGCCCGACTCAAATGGCTAGAAGATGATCAGGATTGTCGGGACCACTTCTTCAATGCATTAACGATAGGTTATTCAACCCATTCTGTAAGTGCACTATTACTAAATATTTTAAGATTCATTAGCGAAGATGTATCTAATTGAGGATACGGGTACACAGGCTTTTCTAGTCTATAATATTTTGATTTAAAAAATGGTTGGAGATAAATCGATTCTTGAACAAGTTAAAGAATTACAGCTTATCATCACTGAGATAGAAGTCTTATGTATTTAATGAAATGTACTAGACCCAATATAGTATTTATAGTGGGGGTGTTGAGTAAACTAGCAATCCAGGGTTGGAGCATTGGGAAGCTATTCGTAGGGCATTAAGATACTTGAAATGAACTATGCATTTTAGTTTACAATATAGTGGGAAACTTGAACTCTTAGAGGGGTTTACTAATGCTACTTGGATTTCTGACTCTAATTCAAAATTCACAAACGGATGACTTTTTACTTTGGTAGGAGCAGTATCGTGGGGGTCTAGAAACAAACATGTCTTTTTGATTCAAGTATCGAATCAGAGTATATAGTATTGTTTGCGGTAGCAAAAGAGACAAAGTAGCTTCGAAGCTTACAAAAGCACTACCCAGAGATACAATGTTGAAAACATCGAGGGGGATGAGCCTAAGACTGATATCTTTAAAGACACAATAGTTAAACCTCAACTTAGTAGAGTTGGAGATCCTAAATCCTAAGTTCAACGAGATAAGAAACTACTCTGTGATCTTTGAAAGCGCACAAAGGTATGTTACCTATTGGCCATCCTTATGGTGTTAAATTTTGTGCACATCCCTTGTAAAGTGAGAGGATGAGTTTAACTCTTAATGATTCTGTAGGCATTCATTTGCTGGGATGATAAAGTAGTTACAAGAGCACTCATGACAGATTCACCTATGAGTATGGAAGTGAAGCTGCTTCAACAGAGATTCGGTCTTCTCTCTGAGATACTTATGAAATCAGAATTTTAATGCATGGGTGTAAAGCGCAAGCCTTATATCACTAATGATTTAGGTCATAGTAAGTGTATATATAGTTTCGGTTTGTTAGACAAGTTTTAAGTTCAAAGCTATAAGCTACTTAAAGCCCTTACAAACTTTGACTTGTATGTACTAGTCAAAGGTTTAAACCGATCGGTACCTCTGATGATGCTTGGATGATCATTTTGATACACAAATTTTTTTATTTTGAAACAAGTGGGGGATTGTTATATATATTAGTGTAGTAATATATATTTTAGTGTTTCAAAATTAAGTTTTTAAATTATCATTATATATATGTTGATAATAATTTAATGACAAACTTGTAAAAATTATTTTCTCTCTAAAGAAGTATCTTTTCAGATTTCGATTTATCTTTTTACCATGAGTTGAAAAGACACAAGTTTGACATCTCTTCACGAAATATGAAAAGACACCAGTGAATCGATTTTCTCTTTACCGTTATCTTTTTACTATTATTTGAAAAGACACAAGTTTGGCATCTCTTCACTAAAATATGAAAAGACAAAAGTGAACTGATTTTCTCTTTACTGTTATCTTTTTACCATTATTTGAAAAGACACAAGTTTGGCATCTCTTCACCGTAAATCTGAAATACACAAGTGAAATTGATTTATCTTTTTACTGTTATCTGAAAAGACATAAGTGAAATCAATTTATCTTTTTACCGTTATGTGAAAAGGCACAACTCTCTGAAAAGACACAAGTGAAATCGATTTATCTTTTTACGTTATCTGAAAAGACAGATCTGAAATCTCTGCACGTAATCTGAAAAGACACAATGGCTCGGAATTTTCTCTATAAATAGAGATAGAATCTCCGTTAGAAAAACACAAGACATACAAGACACAACATGAATAATATCTATTTTTCCTTTTTCTCTTATGCTCTTATTTTTAAGAATCTTTTTGTGCATTAGAAAATCTATGTGGCATGTTCTTTCTCTAGAAAGTGCAATCTAGAAAAGAACATATGGTTCTTGGCAAGACCGGGCTCTGTTGTATCCTGAAGGCAGATTCGCTGGGAACTCTATTGCATCTTCGTTTATCCGACAGAATTGGGGCGTCTATTGTCTTTAAGACAGCGTAGTGAACTACATGCCTCGGAGCCATTATCAATACCATTTTTATCAACAGAAACTGTTACAAGTGTAAGCGTGTCACTTGTGTAGAAGTGAAAAGTACAAATTTGTTTTATTCTCTAATTGATTGAAAGCACATTTATATGGACTGTTTAGAAGTGAAAAGAATTAACTAGGTGCTTGTTGGCTTGCAATCTGAGGGAGAAAGCTCCAAACGAATGGGAACTTGACCATGTGGAGTTGCCATTGCTCCGAGATCTGAAGTTTCAGTATAAATTCAGATTGGAGGGGGTAGTAATTTTGGAGGGAAATTTGAAGTTATAGTTTGGAGAGAGAAAGTTATATAATACCTTGTGCGAAGTCTCCTTGGGGAGTTCGTTTGAAGATTCAAAGATTTTTAGGAGTCATGCGAAGATTTTTGAGTGAATTCGGAATTCAATTATTTTTGTTGTTGAATAGGAATTAACTTATCTCAGATTGTTAGGTGAGATTATTATTTTTTAATTCTTTGGTTTTATTAATTATTATATTTATCATCTTACAAGTTCATACGAACAAAGATCATATTTACGTGGAATGATGTTTTGTGTCTTTAGTGATTATTTCTATTATAAATCCTCTAGTTGGTGTTTAGATCAACTTATTGTATTGATTATCCTGGTATCTTAAGGCATCTATCGATGATGATCCGAGGTGACAACTCAGATTGTCTGAAATCGATAGTGTCAGTTCAAAGGGTTCGTGCGATTATCTATAGTTATAATGTAATAAAAAATCATTTTGGCCGCATGAGATCGAATCTCTTCACTCTCTTTCCCTCCGTGAGGGAGGATGACATTGTATATTGCTACCTCTTTGCCTGCCGAACAGGCACTATCATGCGTGTGCCTAATATACGAGGAGATATGGATCATCTTTTGTTGCACTCTCATTTCTTCCGACATTTGGTATCAGTCCCTATAACTCTATAGTGTGAATTGGTGCTTTCCATAAACTTGTGACATGGCATTAGCAAGAGGGTCAGGATCATGTAAGCAAAGAGATCATGTGGGAGTTGATACCGCTTGCGAAATTTCGGGGACTGTGGACTAAAAGATACAATATAATTTTCCATGACATAAAAAGGATATAAAGAACCACATAATTGAGAGCATTAAACTGAAGGTAATTTACCGGGCTATGGAATTAGGTGTTGCTTTTTGATTATTGGAGAGGACATAAGAAGAAATTGTCTCGAAGGAAAAATAGAGAAGATTAGTACAAACCAGTAATGGCTTTCCTCAAACTCGAGGGCATAAAAAACACGAAATTGTTAGCAAATCCTGCTATAGTTGAAGGTGATTCCATAAATGCCATAAGATAGGAGACACATGGGAATAATTACTTGTGGAGATCAATATATGCTTTCAAGGAGATAATTGATCTAAGCCCAAAAGATATGATTAGTTTTTGGCATGTACTAAGAGAGGCCAACATCGCAGCAGACTCCGTTGTGAATGGTGGTATTATTGGAATCATTTAGATTGGAGAACCCTGGTTTTGAGTAAATTCCCTTGCTTGGCATTCCTTTGTACATGTGTTTTTTTGGAGGTAAGGCCTCCTGCTTTTAGCCCAAGGCTACCTTTTTTTTTCCTCTTTTGTCAATTTTATTATGTTTTCTTTTCTTATTGATCCCTGTATTTACTGACCCAGAAACAAAGCTTGTGGGATTACCAGTTATCACATTAGTTAGAGGGGAAGTGGTAGAGACAGGAATTGTTTAGTCAGTCATCTTTCGTTTGTTATTTTTAATTCGTGGGCATGTGATCAATCACAAAATAGACCATGTTATCACCCTTAACTTAGTGATGTTAGACCTCAGTTTGCTACTAACAAGATACTGATATGCAGATATTAAGAATAAACAGCAAAAGAGAACCAAAGTGTTAATCTTCGTCAAAAGGAACTCATAAAGCAGTAAGAAAGACGATCGAGTGTAAAAGACGAATTGATGCATACTGAAAGCCAGAAATCGTACTTTGCGACTGAATGAAATGAAAAATCGTGAATTACGATTCTTCAAAAGCCGCTTCAGACCGGAGTGCAATACAAAAGAGAAAACGATTGTTCGTAATGACAAATCGTTCTGAGAGAAAGCCGTGCAGAAAAGAAAATCGTGATTTACAATTTTACAGATAAAGACTCCTGATGCTGCTGATCACGTGAAATGTACACCGCCATGCACATAATTAGAAGACCTCTTGAATTAGAAGTCAGACAGATCACGGATCCGTAAAGATTGATGAAGAGAAATTCCTACAGGACTCTGCTGCTGAAATTAAGGAGCAATCTCCGAGCGCATCAACTATTCAAAGCAAGAAAGAACTAGGATTAGAAGTAGAGTTATATTAGGAAACTGTTGTTCTTAGTAGTTTCTTTTATTAGGATTATAATAATGTAAACCGACTCCTAATGATATATAAATAAGAGAGCTCGACATAGGAGAAGAGTCATCGAAGGAACTCTCAGCATCAATTGACGACTGAGGCTGGGTTTTCTTCCGATCAACTTTAGTTTAGTTTAGTTTAGTTTAGATATCCAAGGTTTCTCGAGAGCAATTGACGACTACAATTGGGAGCTGGAAGATTAGTGTAGGTTGTCTGTGATTTCTCGCGATCAATTGACGCCTGAGGACGAGAGCTGAGGATCAACATAATTTTTATTGCTTTCTAGTTTAGATTTATTTTATGCATTTTTACTGCTTTGTAAACATCTAAAAGTTTTTTATTTGAATTGACGACCCAGATTGAGAATTTGCAGATTAGTGTAACGGTTTTATTTTTCTATATTCAATTTTCTTGAGTTTTATTGACGCCCAAATTTTAGGAAGATTGTTGATTAGATTAAATCTGTGTTAAAGAATTCTAGAGTATGATTGACGCCCAAATTTTAGAGGATTGCAATACGGTCTAACGGTATTTTAATTTTGTAAATATCTGAGAACTGAAGATTGTGATTGACAATCATAATCTGGAAGGAGGAGGATTTAGATTTATTTTCTCGATTAGTTTAAACAAACCATTCTTTTATTCATATTTCTCCAGTAGTTTAGAATCTTAAGAGACAAGTATAAGTTTTTAGGAGCCACAAAATATAAAGATAATCACTTGCTCGTGGGAACGATCCTATACTAGTGCTGCAATCTCTATTTTGCGCTTGCAATAGGTTAAGACTTTAGTACGAATTTAGAGCACATCAGCATGCTGTAATTTATATTAGCTAGGGGTATAATTATAATTATCAGGAAAAACTCTTTGTTTTATATGATCCTTGATCCTAGTTAGGTTCCAACCTTTCCACCAAACACTACAGAGTCTCTTTTATTTCAAATTGCTCGTTAAAATTCTTTGGATCTTTTCAAGTTATCAAATCTTGTATCTCTTTTATTCCAAATTGCTCCAAAAAATTCTTTGGATCTTTTCAAGTTATCAAATCTTGTATCCGACATAAAAAGCACATCAAAGTTGACTCCCAATTTGTCTTGGTAAAGTAATTTCAAAGGGGACCTGGAACCCCCTTCAAGGTGAATGTCAACTTGCAAATGATGTATTCACTAACGTTCCTTGCACATCTATGACTTTCTTGTAAGTGTGATATAATCAGTCTTTTTTATTGTCTCCATTATGAATTGAGTGTATGATATGTACCATAGATTAGGGCCTATTTGGACATTAGCAAAAAGGCTCTTCCTGTAAAATATCATCAAATAGTAGGTATTTCCTACTTCTGTGCAATTGACGTCTTAGCGGAAAAACGTCAAGTGTGTAATCACTAAAATGTGGATGCAGCATTTAATAAATGGCGCAAGATCACATTTTATGTGTTATCCAAACAGGACCTTGATCATGGCCCATATCTTGGTTTAACCATGGATTTTTTCTTGCACATCAATGCTTTCTGTCTTCTTCAACATTATTTTATGATTTTTCAGTCTCCGTTTGTTTTTACTATTATGATAGCCATGACTAAAAACTCGTATCGTCTGGCCTTAATCAACAGGAATATAAAATAATGACCTTAGTAAAATCAGGTGGACCGTCACGGAACACAATGTATCCTACAAAATCAAACATGCACCTGTCCTTTAGTGAAGGTCGTATTCATTGCGGGGAGAATGAAAAGGGTATCAGCAACTTTACACATTCACAAGAATTATCTGGTAGGCTGTCCATTCCGGTAAATTCCAGTCATGGATTCAGCCAAAGTGGACAAATTTCAACCCCAGGCAGTATTCTAGGTATAAACGACTTTTTTTTTTAATAACTTTTTTGTATTTCTATGTAACGTGCTGACTTGAATTGTGGATTGTGATTTCATTTATGGGTTGTAGAAGAGAATCAAGGTGGCACGGCGGTCAGAGATAGTAGACACATGGATCTAGCAGCACAAGAACTTGACACCGAAAGCAAGAAAGAGGTATGATGGATTGCCATCAGCCTTAATTTCTGCTACTGGCGTTGGTAACCTTTTTGGGGATATTGAGTTTTGTGCTTGTTCTTTTTGTGGGGTTAAGTTATTTGTTTCTTCTATAACCAATCAGGGAAAAAAAAGGTTGTTTGTTTCCATGGACACACTGGCAAGTGGTATGATCCAACAGGCCCACCTTGCAAACTTTTCAAACATGCTTTTTGTTTGTTTTGTTTTTTTCCTTCTCCATTACGCTTTGGTTTCCTGTGGTGAGGCAATTATCAATACTTGCATTTCCCATGTTCAACTCAAATGACATTTTTTTTAGTTTTTTGGAAGAATCTGATTTGCTTTTTCTGAGCCTCACTAGCTGACTTTGTAGAGGTTCTTGACCATTCTTTTCTTGATTGATGAAGAATATAATGACTAAAATCAGTAGATAAACATTGTTACAAAAGGAAGATCATAGATGTGACGGTAGAGGATTCGAGCGGAAAAAATTAAAGATTTTTTGTGTCCTGCTATTATTGTTACGGCGACACCAATAATGTTTACTGTGAGGTGCCGCTATGTTCAGACCCTTGACCGACAGAAAATCCAACATTATTTCAATGACTCTTATAGTGTAACTGTCACGACTCGAAATTTTACTATATTTTGAGGGTCTAAAATTTTGAGTTATGATCCGCACATATTTCGAATATGTTAAACGGACATACACTTAATCATAGTTATTACGTAAGTCTGGTTTCACGAAATTCGGAAAAGTTAACATATAAAGGAGGAATGTAAGACAATCATAAATGTCGAATAAATGTAATAAAATGCGATAGATCCACCAATAAAATGTAATCAATGTAGGAGACAAATTCGATAAAGTTAAATCATAGTGTCAATAATCCTTACTACTATATAAAAGTATAAATATTTCTGTCATATTTTCGTTCATAAAATACCTCTAATATACTCTTTTCCAATGAGAATACGTAAATAATGGTGTTCTCTTTCCTTCCTTATTTTTAGCTCCTTCAAAGAAACTTATAAATTTAAGAGAATTAATAATTTTACCATAAAAGTTTTCTTTTCCTAACACCTTCAAAGAAACTTACAAAGTTAAGAAAGTTAACAACTTTGCCATAAAAGTTATTTTTTCTAACACCTTTAAAGAAACCTACAAGGTTAAGAGAATTAACAATTTTGTCATATAGTATTTGACTTGCTTTGATATCAAATTCCCTTATGTGAAAGATTGGGCAGAAAAATGATCTCCATCAACTAATACAAAGAGTCGACGATTTTTTGCATAGATGCCCTCTAAGATTTAATGGGTGTTAAGTTACCCAAATAATAATTTATTGGCATGTTGAAACCCTTTGAGCCATGATTAATGTACCCCTAATCAAATTTTCTCATCTTACCTAATCGGTTTTCGACTTTTCCCACCTAAAATTGAAATTAGATTCGGTTTGAACCGATTTTTGGATCGATTGGGATTAGTTCAATTAGTTAGGTTTTTTGGGCGAGTTCGGATTTCGGTTCAAAACTTACACCCATACGAGGGTAAGATTATAGTCTCAAAAACTATTCTACGAAAGATTAGGGTGAAAAACGATCTCCATTGCCTAATTTCAAGCAATCATGGATTTGAATGTGGTACAATCACCATTTTATTATTTTAAGCTACTTTCTCATTTTTCTCATACTATCTAATAAATTTTTAATTTTTCTCCCCAAAAATCGAAACGAGTCAAGAATAGGTTCATTATCGATTTTCGGGTCTGTTTGGACCAGTTCGATTCGCCGATTTTCAGGCCAGGTTTGAGTTTTGAGTCAAAACTTGGACCGCTATATATGGGTGGACATTACTATTCATATTTTTAATAATAATTAATAAATACGTAGGATATGAAAATTTGAAGCCTTAGTTACATTAGTTATTATAAAATTAAAGTAAAAATTAACAATTAAATTTTTTTTATTAAACATATATAATTAGTATATCATCGAATTAATCGAACGTGATAGGATAGAAACATGTATCTATAGAAAGTTCTACAAAATACTCGAATCAATATAATATTTAACAAGAATTGTTATTAGTTTTTTAATGATTAACTGATAATATACGATTATGATTTTATACGATCAGTCAATTTTAACTCATAATTAAAATCATCTTTGAACAAAATATTCATTTTACGGTGTCCACGTGCAACGCACGTGCACTTCTCAAATATGTTTGAACCACATTTAAAGTTCAGCCAGTTAGACATGATCAAACCATAACAACTCGGCATGCCAATTAAGATCCCACTTTGAAACATACCTTTAAATATTCCAACTGAATCTTTGAGAGCACCCATGTTAAAACCCATTGACTGCTTTGAAATGGATGATAACAGTGTTTTTCGTTCCAATCTTTCACACACTTGATCTTGAGATTATGAGCGTACCATCAGACGGTCAGATATTGATTTGACGTGCACAAATTTCAAAGTGACCTTAAAATCAAATTTAAACGAGACGAATGACAGGTGATTTTATCAAAATGTGATTTTACCTTTAATTAATTATGCCCACCGAATCAATTAAGGCACCATGTTAAAACCGATTGACAATTTTGAACTAAATGATGGAGAATTTTTTTGTTCTAACTTTTCACACACTTGATCTTGAGATAATGGGCGTACCATCAAATGGTCAGGCATTGATTTGACGTGACACAGATCTAAAAAAAAGTGACCTTAAAATCAAATTTGGTGTCAATATCTCGAAAATGAACAAATATCTTGAAAATGAGTATTTCTTTCAAGTCAAAGTGCAAGATACAATTTATCAAAATTATCTTACAAGGTCATAGATATCCCAAAATATTAAATACGAGACTACAGATGATGAAGACGATAAAATCGTCAAGAAAGTTAAAGTCGAGAAGGAATAAATACCCATTTTCGATTTAATTGAAATTTCTAGATTATACTTATTTGTTAGTTTTTATTTTTTTTTCTTTATGTTCTATAGTTGACAATATAAGTTATATATATATATATATATATATATATAAATTTTTAAAAAAATTTAAAATTATAAATAATAAAGACATAAGAAACATAATAATAAATACTTTTTTTTTGTCTTTACTAAATCATAAAACATAGTAACAGACACTTGAAATACTATATTTTTTTATGTTCAAATCACCCGATAGATATCTAAAAATAAAATTCGATCATTTAAGGTCTTAATATCCACGTGTATTTGCACGTGCCTTTTTACTAGTAAAATATAAACCAACACAATAGCGAGTCCACATATATTAATAACTGGCGCTTGGATTAAAATCAACACCGTAGTCCTTCTGGTATTTTGCGACGTTGCCTTCTCAAGGCTCCTGGTATTCAATGTCTGTGAAATTAATGAAATCGGCGTCGGCAAGATCTGGATAGCCGGTATCTACTCCACTAGCGTAATCACCTGCAATTGTTAAATTATCGTGTGATGAATTTACTCAGTGACGTAAATTCAGTGAAATACACTCCCAATCTATTCTATTCTACTCAGGTGTATTTTGAGTGTATCATGTGAGTGATAATAATATCTCAAAGAAATCAGAAGAGAATAATAAAATAAAGTACATATCGTAAACTCATTTCATAATCATCCTAAACGACTTGTGCTAGAGTCGCTGCTCGAGCTATCATGTGATGGTCGCTATAGTATTATACCATAATATTATAACGCTCTCTATATCATATTATTTTATATCATACATCCCATTCAGTCACAGGGACGACCGATGACTCATTACTCATAATGTCTCTCAGAGACCCGTCTTGACTGAAAGACGTTGTCCTTACGGTGGCTACGCAATGAACGACACGTATAGAGACTTAAGTTCTTAATATTTTGCTAGCCTACACAGTTGTGTCTTATTATCATATTCGTAACATATCTTATCTTACTGACTCATATCTTGTCATACCGATTCATATTTTATCCTGTTATATTAGAACTTGGGGTGATCGGATCACCGTATATATCATCGTATATAAGGTTACACTAAATTTGCACTCACCTTATTCGTCATGATGTCTCAAATCACTATGAGTTGCAGGGCATATGAATATGATGTATTCCATGTTTCGATATTATCTCAATGAATTACCGCGCTCAAGCGTAAGCATTATCTCATATACTCGCGTCATATGATCTAACATGTCCTTAACTCGTGCCATAATCAAAATGTAAGCACAAAATTATCACACGTACAAAAAAGTTTACATTCAGATTATCGTTATGTTTATACCTATATTTATTTACATAACAATAATATAAATATAGTATATGGGAGTTAATAGTGTGTTTTCGATAATTTGAAGGCCAAAGTTCAATTTTATAAATGTATCGAAATTCTAACACTCCGTGTTTTCGGAGTAGTCGCATTAAAACAATAAAAGTGATATATATATATATATATATATATATATATATATATATATATATATATATATATTATTAAATGCTCAATTAAAATACTATTATTTTAAAGATTAAGTGAATCATATCTATTGATCGCAAAGTGTAAGTGATTAATGTGCACTAAGTTTTGATCGTGCAAGAGTGTAATTAAGTTTGTTAGTTTGGACGCGGATCAATCAATTTGATTTTAGAATCGATCCATCGGGTGTAGAAAAAAATACACAATTTGGGTCCAGATCGATCGGTCGATTTAAAGCAATTAAAAATGAACAGTTATTCGGTTATGTTCAGAATTGATCGATCGAATCTAACATCAGATGGCTCACGACAATATGAGATGAGTAATTACTAATCAGAGTTTGAGGGTGATCAGTGATGGTTGCAATTTTATACCAGTATAAGGGATTCACAAAGAATTCTCTTTAACATAAACGTGAAGGGCTGAACATTACGACCCCTTGTTTGCATCAGACTTCCCCACCGAATTTTGTTTTTACGTTCCGTGACGAAATATCAAATTTCGCATGTTAGATACTTTTATATAATTTACATATTTATTTTTATAATTATAAGTAATTTACATATTAGAATTGAATTTGACTGTAGACATGAATTCTGTGTAGGCTTATGTTAATAACATGAGGTTAATAGGCTATAGCCATTGGTTCTACATCTGCCATTGGATCACAATCTAACGACTGAGAGAAAACAAGTAAACCGCATGATCAAATCTACGTCACCTACTATCATTGCATTTCTTTTCATATTATTCCAAAAGTCAAGATAAAATTATAGTGCACTTTAGAAAATAATGCCTCAAAAACAAACTTTTTAGCAAAAAAGACCCAACCTCAAACGTTTTAGAAAAACATTACTTTCACAGAATTTGGAACTTCAAAAAACTGTGAAAGCACGTTAAAAAAAACAGTGCTTTCATAATTTTTTGAAGTTTCAAAATATGTGAAAGCACCATTTTTCTAAAACATTTGAGGTCGGATCTTTTTTATTAAAAAATTTGTTTTTGAGGTATATTTCTCTAATTATCCCAAAATTTATATTTATTGATTAAAATCTATTATCTTACATCATCTGATCTCATCTCACCTCATATATATATATATATATATATATATATATATATATATATATAACTAAATCGGTTGACAAGACTTCTTCTCAAAAAGAGATTTAGCGTTTTTATTTTTTATTTTGCAAACCATATGATTTAATATAACCAAATACTATCATTGCCACCACTTAATATTATATACCCGAAATCGACTGCAAATCTTTGAAAAAACAAATAGCAGTCGATGAATTGACTGCTATAGTAGAGTTGCGGCTATATAATTTATAATGAGGGTTGTTGTCATATTATAATCAAAATTAAATCAAAATCAAATTTAGTGGTTTATTCAATCCTGAAGCAAGATTATAAGAAATAAGGTTGCAATGGTCGTTTTCTATTTAAAATAAATAAGTAAAAATCTTTATTTTATTAATTTTATTACAACCAGGTCAATAGATTGCAACATAAGGGGCCATTGCTTTTCGCAATGGTAAAAGACTTGGATCGTCAAGGATGAAGACGTGGTTCAAATGTGGAGAGCATCCACTTTGGGTGTAAAAAGCCGGTTGTTAATGATCTTTTAAAAAAAAATAAAATGATTTGCAACAGTAAGAAGGCATTCCCTTTCGTTCTCACAATGCTGATATTAAAGGCCTAAGCATTTAACATTTCCAAAGGCATAATTAATGATGCAACCAATCGAAGGTGATAATTTTATTTCCTCCAATTATTTAAGAAGAATTACTGCATATCAAAAGCGGCATAGCAAGCAACTAGCCATAAAATGAGATAAAAAGAAAAACATGCACATGCAAACAAAAAAAAGTCGAAAAAAAAGATCAAACACTGATTAATGAGAGAAAAATGGAATGCGAGAGTAGATGACAAAACTCTATCTAAAGAGTACAACTAAGGTGCATATAGTTATAAAAGATAAAATGTTTCAATAAATTTTACCATGCTTCGTTTCATTTATGACATGGGTCTATATAAATATCCCAAGAGATTAAGTTCCTTAATTTTAAGAACTTTGCTAGCAACCAATGAGCTCGACCTAGTCCGTTGTGTGAATATATCGAATATCAAACTCCCGATGTACCACTTTTTCATGAATATAGTGAGAGTTAACTGTCAAATGTTTTGTTCGGACATGAAAAAGGAGATTGCATGCAAGTGCAATTGAGCTAATGTTATCACACCATGTTAGAGCATTCAATATAGGAATTCATAAATCCCGAAAGAGTAATCGTAGCCATGGCAGTTCAACACCAATCAAGGTGAGCTGATGGTATTCAGACTCGGTGCTTGATCGTGACATTGTGTTTTGTTTCTTAGCATTCCATGAACTGAGATTAAAATCGAGATAGACACAGTAATTCCCAGTAGAACGTCTATCAATGGGACATACTTCGTAATCCGAATTGCAATAAGCTTCAAAACGAAGAACACTCGATAGAAATAAAAGTCCATGAGAGATAGTTTCTTTTACATATCTTAAAATCAGCTTCACAACCACCCAATCAATTGTGGTAGGTGTGTGCATGAATTGACACACTTGATTTACGGAAAAAGACAAGTCTGGCTGTGCACAAGTCAAGTATTGAAGCGCTCCCATGATGCTTCTATATTCGGTGGGATTGGGCAAGGATTCGTGGTCGAAATTTAATTTCTTATCACCCGCAGCAGGTGAAACAATGAGTAAGTAACCTCAACTCTAAGAAAATAATGAAGAGGACCCAAATCCTTCATTGCAAACGTAAAATTTAAGGTTTGGATCAGATGAGTTGTAGCAGAAGCATTATTGCCAGTGATTAGTAAATCTTTCACGTAGACCAGAAGGAAAATTACTGCATTACGGTGATGATGAATAAATAAGGAATAATCAGTCCGAGAGTATATAAATCCCAAGTTTTCGATAAAATTCGCCAATCATTAAAACCAGGCTCTTGGTGCTTGTTTTAGCCCATAAAGTGAGTATTACAGACGACACATATGATGAGGATATTAGGATCCTCGAAACCCTTTGGTTGACGCATATAAACTTCTTCATGTAAAAACCCATGGAGAAAGACGTTTTGCACATCTAATTAGCGGAGAGGCCAATGATAGTGAACCGCAATAGATAGAACAACTCGAATGGTGGTGTTAATTTCACCACGAGACTAAAGGTTTCTATAAAATCCAATCCGGGCTTTTGATGAAAATTGTTAGCCACTAATCGTGCTTTAAATCGCTCAATTGAACCATCAGATCGACGTTTAATCTTCTACACTCATTTATTTGTCAATAAATTCATTGTAGAATGATGAGGAACTAACAACCAGGTGTCATTTTTTAACAGTGCATTGAATTCGTCTGCCATAGCCGCACGCAACTTGGGGTCGTTGACTACGGTAGAAAAATAAGTGGGTTCAATAGATTGAGAGAGTAAGGTGGTAGAGAAAGCATATTTTGGATTTGATTTGTGAATGTTTGCTTGAGATCGGGTTGGTATATGGTGGGGTATTGGTGTGGGCGCGGGTTGGGATGGGTCAGGTGGAAGCATATCCAAGTAAGTGCCCATAGTGGGTTGGTTGGGCTCGGTGGAGACACATCCAGATAAGGGCCCGAGTTCAATTGAAAAGGATTGGATAATAGAGATGTAATCTCAACCACAGGATCCACTACTTCCATTGGCACAATGGGCATCCGATTTTTAAACCTTCATTGAAAACAATGTAGCATGACAAAAATACACAATTCGTGTTGAGACTCAAGCAACGATAACCGCGATGATTGATAGAATACTCCAAGAAGACACATTGTTTAGAACACATTTTGAGTTTGTGTTTATTATATGGACATAACAATGGATAACAACTACATCCAAACACTCGAAGAGACAAATAATCTGGTGGTGTCGAGAACAAACGTTCATAAGGTGATACGAAATTAAATATTTTGACAGGTGTCTGATTGATCAAATAAACTGAGGTAATAAAGACATCTACCCAATAAGGTAGTGTCATACCCACGGTGTCCAAAAGAGTTAAGCTTATATAAACTATGTGACGATGTTTACGTTCTGAGACTCAATTTTGTTCCGGAGTATGAGGACATGTCAAACGATGAGATATACTATGACATGAAAGAAATTCTTTAAAACGATCACTTGTATACTCTCCACCACCATCGCTTTGAAGTGATTTAATTGGATGAGATAAAAGCTTTCTAGCATAGGCTTTGAATTGAATAAAGTAGTCAAAGGTTTCATGTTAATATCTCATTCGATAGATTTATGAATACCTTGAATAATCGTCCACAAATAATAAATGATATCTCGATCCTTGATTGGATGGAAGTCAAAGGTTTCATGTTAATATCTCATTGGATAGATTCATGAATACTTTGAATAATCGTCCACAAATAATAAATAATATCTCGATCCTTGATTGGATGGACAAGCAGACGATCACACATTCATATGAACAAGTTTCAATGGTGAAGATGTAATAGAATTAGATAAATTGAATGGTAATTTAGTGCTCTTAGCCATATGACAAGGATCACCAAATTTATTCCCACTAGATGAATTTTTAATGAAAATGCATTTTAAAGAAATTAAACAAGAGACAAGTTGGGATGCAGGGTAGCCCAAACGGATATGCCACTTAGATGAAGAGACACGATCGCCTACAAATGCAACTGGTGGGTTATTCTTATTCAATGAGGTACGATGAAGATGCATCAGATATAAATCATCTTTACTCTACCCTTAGAAAAGCGTCTTCCCTATCGCGAGATCCTTCACACAAAACCTATCAGCAGAAAAAATAAAATAATATCGATTATCACAGGCAAATTGATTAATAGAAAGTAAGTTAATATAGACATCAGGATAATGAAGCAAGTTATTCATACGAAATTTAATGGAATTTGTTTTGAAAAAAGATGGGCTCCAACGGTCACTTTATCGTCCTTCGTATTCGTTGTGACTAGAGAGATTGACGAGATTGGGTGTAATATGAGCCGATCCCTCGGTGTCTCCGATCCATTGTTGCTCTTGGGTAGAAGAGGTAGTTGCAGCCATAGCTTAAAGTTTCTTAGTGGATACTCGCCCTTCATAGGGTAGATTTAGCCTATTATAGCAATCAATAGTCGGGTGACCAGGCCAACCACAGATCTGACATATAGTTCGAGGTGGTTTGGATTCAAATTGGGAATTGGGAGTGGATTCAGATGCATATGACTTCCCATTGTTCCGATTAAAAGAACTCAAGGAGTTCATGGCTAGTTGAGTTGGTCTTTGACCAACCACCATTATTACGCTCCCGCAGATTATTTTTGGCTTTGGGAGCATAGAGAGCAATAGTGTTTTGTTCAGTGGGGAGCAGATATATATCCTCCATTCTCATCTCGACACTCAAGAGAAGGCCGATGAGATCATCCAATGTGACTGGGTTGTCATGTGCCAATATTAAATTCATAGTGGCCTCGTATAGAGGCTCAACACCATTCATGATGATTGAAATTAAATCATCATCATCAACGGGCTTTCCGACAAGAGCATGGTTGTCGGCTATTTGATTCATTTTATCAAAATAGTCGGAAACATACATATTACCACGCTTAGTTGTTTGAAGCTGATGATTAAGTTGAAGGATACGAGCTTTAGATTGAGCGACAAAACGTTTTTCAAGCGAGGACTACATGACTTGAGCAGTTGAAAGTTGTGTAACAGTGGACAGAATGGTTGGAGTCCATGTGACATTGATCCAACTTAATACCAATTGGTCTTTTTGATGCCATTCTGTATAGGCAGATGACACGGTAGTTGTGGGCAGATTATTGTTGTCCATATCAAACTGATTTGGGCATGGAGTTGCACCAGTGGCAATTCCAAGCAAACCCAAGCTACGAAACACATGATTGATTTGCGCCAGCTAGACATGGTAGTTGGCTCGATCTAGTTTGTTCGACACCATATGAGAGATGTTACTGATTGAATGATTGAATGGAGAAGAAGGTACTGACATGATTAAAAAAAAAATTATGTCTTTCGACTAGGGCTCTGATATCATAAAAGACAATGTTTTAAGAGATTTCACCATATTTCATTTCATTATGACATGTGTATATATAGATATTACAAGAGATCACCGTTCCTTGATTTTTAGGAACTTCGTTAGCAACCGATGAGTTAAAATACAACAATTATAAAAAATACAACAAAACAATCTTATCACTTATAACTAATAGTTAAAAATGACACCACAAAAGAATCTTTGTAATCTTTACAGATCATTTAGAAATCTCGACAATTTCTTTGATTTTCCAAGAGAATAGATCGTGAGAGATTATTTAAAAATCTCAATCTCTTTGATTTTAGGGTTTGGATCAACTTTATATCCTCTATTAGGTTATTCTCTAACCTCCATGGTCACCCAGCCAGGTCAAATCATACATCCCAAAACTGTGGCCAATGCAGTTCTCATTATAGATAGGCTTACCTCTATTTGCACTGATATATCTCTAAAACCACCAATCTACTACTATTTGCACTTAGAATTTGACAAGTGATAAATATACCCATTACATAATGACATCACAGAAGTACATTAACGACATCACAGAAGTACTTTTTTATTCTAACTCCAGCAAGTCACAATGATGATATAACTAAAGCTCGCTCTTCTTTTCTTCGGCATATTTGACAAGTTGTAATGACAATGACATCACCGAAGTACCATCTTCTTCTTTAATAAGTCCACGAGCTGGCCCTTTCTATGGGGATTAGGCTTGGGTTCGAGCTGGCCCTTTCTATGCGGATTAGGCTTGGGTTTGAGCAGTGTTGCATGTCAAGCCCTTGCTTTAGGGTCTGTAAACAAGCTGGCCTTATCTATGGGTCTCAATGGACAAGGCTTCAGGCCTGGCCCGGCCTGCCATGGGGTGGGTATGGACCAAGGGAGGTAGGCCTATTATATAAATGGGCTGTCCTGGACCAGACCAATTAGTAAGTCGGGCCGAGTGTGGGCTAGTTCTAAAGGCCCTATTGAAAATCGGCTTGCTTAAGCCTGAACCGAGCAATTGAGTCCATTTGCTGGCTTGTGGCCTGGCCTGACTCAGCCTGCCATTGGCCAGGTATGGTCGAAGGTAAGTAGGACCGATAAATAAATGGGCTGGTAATCAAGTCGGACATTGGCTAATCCCTTGAAATCCGGTCCGGCTCGAACCCAGCATGGCTGACCCATTGAGATCCATACCCCTAACCGAACCCAGGAACCCGACCTAGAACTCGGCCTGAACTCGAAAACTGAGTCGAATTTATCTCTGTTGGATTTACTTCGCTAGCCTCGTGCTTACTTGATTAAACCCTGGCCTGAATTGGGCCCGTCATGATCACTTGTCGGGCTACGTTCAGTCCCTATTTTCGAACATGATAAAAGTAATTTATGTTAAAGTTGAACCATTTGTCAGTCTGAAGAGGCAACATTAGTATATTATATTTGCTACTTATGGGTAGTATAAGAGCGTAATTATTTGAAAAATACTTCAACCTTATAATGCATTCAACTATCCAAGTGTCATGTATTTTAAATTCTGTGCATCCTACTTAAAATTAATTGGCAATGAGTGAAAGGTCCAAGATATTATAAGGTTAAAATTTAACGAGGACTGAACTTCAACATTTTTCGACCTTATAATGTATCCATGTCTGCCTTCGATTTGTGTAAAAGATGGCAATGAAAAAATATCACCATTGTGTGATTAGGGTAGGTCAAACACCTTAACAATGAAGACCAAAATAGGTTTGAAGATTTATATAGGTTTGAAGATCACACCATAGACGTGAAGGAACTTAAAATATTACATTGCAATAGTTTCTTTGTATTTCATTAATGGAGAGAAGCCTCTTTAAAAAGGGGTGACTACAATCACTTAAGATCTCCAAGAAATCTTTTAAATTCAAAATGCTTCTAAAAATATTTATCCAAATATTTATGAATCAATCATGCCTAAAATATAAGATACACATTTATGATGTATATCTTTTTTTCAATCCTAAATATTCTCTATTAACAGGGTAGAGATTTACATGATACTGTTCATTTTAAAGTAATTTAGCATTTGATTGTATTCACCCCTTTTTAAATAGGGGTGAATATAATCACTTAGGATCTTCAAGGGATCTTTTAAATTCAAAATACTTCCAAAGATATTTATCCAAATATTTATAAATTAATCAAGCCTAAAACATAAGATACACATCATAAATATGTATCTTTATTTTAATCCTAAATATTTTCTTTTAAAAGGGTGGAGATTTACATGATTATTGTTCATTTTAAAGGAATTTAGCTTTTGATAGACATGTCTAAAACGCTATACATCCATCTTAGCATTTGAGTTTCAACTCCATATATTCTATTTTCTTGTCGCTTCCTCTTAGCCCAATATTTGATATAGTATGGCAGATCTCATGATTGGATGTTGGGATAGAGTTGAGCTGAGAGGATAGAGTTGAGCTGAGAGGTTGTAAAAGAGGCTCAATCGATGGAGGGTGCCGCTTTATTTGGGTTGGATTGGGTGTGGATAGTGTACACAAATATTTTCGAGCACATAAATCATGAACAGACTTTTGACCTTTACTGACTTGACATTCGTAAGTATCTGTGCATCTTCTGAGGCTGGGAGAAGGAGATTGATCCATGTGCCAGGCTTGGTGCTCGGGTCAAAACCTAAGGCCAACTCTTTGAGATATAATATTTTTAGAAACCCACTCTTCTCCAACCCCTTATAAAAGAAAAAGATTTATTTTTTTAATAGGTAAATATAAGATTTGAACCACTGTCCTTGGCGCTCTACGCTTGAGGGTGTCACCACTCGACAAAAGATCCAATCCCCAAAGAAAAGGAATTTTTACGAGTCTAGCCTAGCACGTAAACTTGACCCGTTAGATTGGTTCGGGCATGAAGCATCCGACCAAACTTCGCCTAGCGTCAGGTTGGACAAAAATTTGGTTGGGTTGAGTTGAGACTCAGCTCGATATTGTATGTAGAAAATCAAGGAAAATAGAGGGGTTTTAATTGTATAAGTTTCGACTTATACTCTAGATTTAATTATTATCTCAGGGCTTCAACGATCTCCTTAATGAGTCATTTCTCATTAAGGATTTAAATTATTAATTATATTGTGATTAAAAGTTACAATTATACTTTAACTAAAAGATTTAATTATTAGTTGCTTATTCTCTTCAAATTCACCGAATTAACAATTATTACATCTGAAGATCGATCTTACATCATTCACTGGTCAACGGATTAACCATAGTGACGGCCACCAAAATAGAAACTTCTAACAGGCTGGGCCAAGTCCGGTCAAGTCAGATTAGGGTGCACCTTTAGGTTAGGTCGGGCATACTCTTTTTACCGGTTAGGCAGCCAAGATTTTAGCCCAACCAGACCGATTGATAGACTTTGAGCTGTGAAGGTTTGCAGTACATGCCGTTCCATTTTATGGTCGAGTGGTGACTTGGTACTTGGTCAATTTTGAGATGTGTGACATGTGAAATGATGATATGCACCATTTGATGGGTGTGCCCATGCTCTACAGATTTTGGGCACTATAGGAGAATCTTAAACTATTGTACGACTACTGGACGGCGCCAATAATGATTCCATGTGGCACTCATTCTAATATTTTACACCAAAAATCGTAAACCATTGTACAACTATCGGACGGCATGGATGATGATTCCATGTGGCACTCGATTAATGAAGGGATCCGAATAGAAAAACACTTGGCGCTTAGGCGACTTACCTAATACTAACTCTCTCTCTCACTCCATATATATATATAAATATATATTTGTTGATGAATAACATTGAGGTTGATAGGTCTTCACCCAATCATTCAAAAAAAAAAAAAAAGGCTCACAATAAAAGCAAAATCTGCTATAAAGCAGTCGAAAAAATATACCTGCAGAGAATCCCAAGGATCGAAGGGAGAACTCCAGCATCGCAATCACCCTCACCCTCACCCTCACCCTCACCCCTAACTCTAAATATTAAGACTATACAATAATCTTGGCCATGCTTTCCACATGGAAACCCTTCAGTTCCAAGTGTTCTCAAATAGGAGGTCATTAAAGGACTTCACTCTTCAGTATCTCCCCTTAAACCATAGAGTTGGTATGGGGTAATCAACCTTAACATCCTTAAGTGTGAATGGGTCAACACGTTTGACACTTTTAGCATGAGTAGATTGACAGTGGAGCTTGAGTTAGGTAAGTGGCCCCGGCCCCGGCCCCTGCCCCTGGTGCTTTCGTTCAATGGTCCCATTTTGGGATAGGTACCACATGGTTTTAACATGTATGTCGTCTGATTTGAAGAACATGATCTAAATATTTATATTGCCGAAGATAGGGATGAAAAATATGGCCGTGTCATAAAGTGGACAATTTTTTGTAAACAATTTTGCAAGCAAATTATGTGGTGTGAGCTGCACACATAGTAGGGGCAAAGCACTGCAGCCAGTCACATCACGCCATATAAGCTGCATGCAAAATTGTTTATAAAAAATTATCCACCATTTATAATTTTTTAAAAAATATTCAAAGCAATCAATGTCTTCTAAAATTAGTAGTGTCACAAAATTGCATGATTTCTGCTCATTTTAAAAGTCGTTGACTGCTTCAAAATACATTATGAGTTTTTAGATCGCGGTCTTCAAATTACATGGCACACATGATGAAAACATGTGTCAAGTGTGCTAAAAAATGGTCCCCAAACTAAATTCCATGGGTTGACCAAGAAGTCATACCGGGTTGGGTCAGGTTGACCCAATCCGATATTTTATCCTTATTACTATTATAAAAGCACCAATATTTTTGTCAATTTTGTGTTTCCACACTTTAGGAGCAAAATACCCTTCTTAACCAACTAAATCTGCCCCTATATATTCCTAAGCTATGACAATAAAAATGTGACCTCATCCTACCTCTTTCAGTCCGAATGTATCGATCACTTTGAATCATATGATGGAGATTGTTTTTCGTCTCAATCTTTTATATAGTTGATCTTGACATCCTAGCTAATTGTATCATCAGACGATAAAATTTTTATTTCACTTGGCAGACAGCTCAAAAAGTGACTCTAAAATCATCCACTCTCAAACATGATTTTAGTATCATTTTTTAGATGTACATCATGTAAAAAAATAAATCTATGGTCTAATAATACTCTCATGATCCCAAGATCATTTGCGTAAAAGATGAGTATAAATAATGATCTCCATCTTCTTATTCAAAGCGGTCATTTCATACCTACTAGAGGAAATATGTGAGGTCACAATTTTAAGGGGTATAAATAATGGTATCCAAATGGAATCTCTTTTCCAATGAGAATACGTAAATAATTGTACAAAAATGAGTTATCTTTCTTTCCTTATTTTTAGCACCTTCAAAGAAACTCACAAAGTTAAAGAGAATTAACAATTTTGTCATATAATATTTAACTTGCTTTTTCTTTTTCCTTATTTTTAGGTGAGCTGGTCAGGTACATGTTTTCAAAAGCAGGAGACCTGAGTTCGAATCTTCTCCCCCCTGAGGCCACCTTAGGGATTTATATCCTGTGCTGATCTGACATGTGCTGAATTTAAGGTACGCATGGGCCCCTGAGATTAGACGGGTACTTTAAGAGGCCCGCATACTTAAGTTATAAAAAAAAAAGAAGAAATATTTGACTTGCTTTAATATTAAGTTCCCTTATGTGAAAGATATTTAATGCAAAAGATTGCTATAAAATAAAATTTCTATTATAAGTTCCCTTATGTGGAAGATGTTTAATGCAACCCTTATGCGGAAGACGTTTAATGCAAAAGATTGCTATAAATAAAATATCTATTATAAGTTCCCTTATGTGGAAGATGTTTAATGCAAAAGATTGAAAAAGATTGCTATAAAATAAAATCTCTTTTATAAGTTCCCTTATGTGGAAGATATTTAATGCAACCCTTATGTAGAAGATGTTTAATGTAAAAGATTGCTATAAAATAAAATCATCTGAAAGATGTTTAATGCAACCCTTAGGTAGAAGATGTTTAATGCAAAAGATTGCTATAAAATAAAATATCTATTATAAGTTTCCTTATGTGGAAGATGTTTAATGCAACCCTTATGTAGCAGATGTTTAATATAAAAGATTGCTATAAAATAAAATCTCTATTATTAGTTTTTTTTATGTGGAAGATGTTTAATGTAAAAGATTGCTATAAAATAAAATCTCTATTATATGATTCAAAAGAGTAAAATATGGATAAAATGATGACCATTTATTGTGTTAAGTCATATGATAAAAATTAAAGATCTTTAAAATATTACATTTAAATTAGATGAATTCGATGGTGTCTCCACTCTCCACATTTATATTAACATATACAACACATGTGAACTTTTTCTAATATGGAAAAAGTGTTTAAAATATGGGCTTTTCTAGTTAGGTCAAGTTTTTGAGTCGGGTTGGTGCACCATCAGGTCGTGTCGGGGTAAGGCATTTGCGATTTTCTTATTAGAGAGACAAAACTTTGATCCGATCCCGCCCCACCGACCCGTTGGCAGCATTAAATGTACGTCCAACACGATATACAAAGAGTAAATTAAGTAAACCAAGACAAGCACACCAGTCCCTACTCCGAAAATGCGAAAAGAAATTGAGGTTTTTTAGAACCTACGCTATTTCGTCATATTTGCATTTGACCAAAGTACCCCCGCACCTTTTGTCTAAAAAAGAACATGGGAGAAAACAAATTAAAAGAGAATTCGTTCCAGGTGAAGAGCTGGTATCGGGTAAGGCTGTCAACGGGCTGGGTTAGGGTTAGGCCTCCCTAAAATCTAGCCCCGTCCTATGACCCAAAGCTAGGCCCCACCCCGTCTCTAACTTAGGCGGGCTTTGATATACTTAGCCCTAGCTCTAACTTAGGCGGGTTGAGGTGGGCTTGGATCGGGCTTCGAGCTTCATTGCTTATTGATATTTTGTCTAAATTTTTTGTAAATTTTTTATTTTATATATATATATATATATATATATATATATATATATATATATATATATATATAAAATCCTAAGAAAAAAGTATTTTGAATGAAGAAAAAAAAATCCTAAGAACTATCTTTATAAATATTTAAGGGCACGACTCTCCTAACTGTCATTTAAGCGCCAAAATGGTGCTTAAATGCTCATATATCATTGATGGGCTCAAGGTGTGGGTGATCTATACCGTCAAAGTAATAGATCATAAGTTGAAAGGCAGTGAGCCTCAAAATCAAATTTTTTGAGACGTCTTAACCATCTGACTTATGCACTCTAATACCAACCGTTGTGTTTAATTTTAATGGCTAATATTCAAACTCGCCAATCGGATGGTTACATCCACTTATGAATATGATTCTTTGACTAAAACATGATAAATTGCTGCTTGAACCATTCAAATTGATCATACGTCGATGCCATGCCATATTAGGAAACCACACTTCAATGGTGTGAGATAAAATATTCTAATCTAGTGGTGGTAGATCATTGTGTTCAATCGTCAGTCAAGTGCCATTATCCCATATTTAAATTATTGGAATATCCTTTCAACTATTGCTTAATAAATCTAACAGTAATATCAAGGGCTATTTTAATAATTTGATAGTAAATATAATAATATATTTTATACGCTTATATTAATAGATTTAATTTATAATTAAAAGTGATGTATGGCCCACGTCAGGCTTATGGGCTTTAACATGTTAAGCACTCACTTGGCTCGACAGTTAGTAGGCTTTTAATTTCGAGGCCCTAGCCCTAATATTTTAGGGCCGGGGCAAGCGGGCTGACGGGCCGGCCCACCCTATTGGCAACCTAAATGGAAACTCTATAATGATGGAAACAAAAAATATGAATAAAAAAACTATCTACAACTTTTATCACCAGACTCAACCCGATCTCTTAGTGGACTCCACTCGACGGTTGAGTCGGAGGTTTTATGTCATGACCTAGAATTCTATCCGATCTCGAGGGCCTAGAATTTCGTGTTATGACACCGCTCGTTGCTTAAGGCGATAAACAGATATACACATAATCTATAAATCGTCTTAGAATTTGGATCAAGACATTTTAATATTACATTTAATGGCTCATAAACCAAAGCAAAAAATGTAAACGACAATTCATAAGGTAAATTTTCTAATCACGCATCTATGATCTAAAAACATAATTTTCACGTAGGGTAAAATCATCTCATACGTAAACTCAAAAGAAGTATGAAAATAAATCAACAACTAATTAAAATGCCTCCCAATAAAAATAATCAAGACTAGAGCTAAAAGAACTCTTAAGGCTCATAATATTCTGTCGGATCTATGCCCTCATCAAAGTAGTAGCCGATGCCCTCATCTTTATAAGCTGCCTCCCGTACATCTACCTCTACGTTATCATAGGTAGGATGATATAAGTTCTCATCTGCAGCTGTTAGGTTATTTATTTATTATTATTTTTTTTTTTTTTGGGAAGAGTTTTACTCAGTCGTGTAAAACTCAGTGGGTGCACAATTGATCTACCATAATTTACCTAAGTGTTCGTGTGTGCAATCGCTTGAGTTGCGATACATTTTAAAGATAAAACTAAACATTTTTATATAATGACAAAAATATCCATATATTCATAACATATTATCTAAAACTGGAAACTATATCATAACAGGAAATGTATATATGATGCGTCTAATTCATATTTCTTTTTCTATCCGTCTACTCAACTTATCATACGTGACATATCTGAAGTCTTATTATTATTCTATACGTCTATATAACGTATTTCGTATCTTATCTTATTTAAGTAACTTGTGCCAAAGCCGCTGCTAAAATCTATCACGTGAGGTCCACGTGTAGATAGCCACCTAACTTTTATATCATAACATAAATCATCATCCAACCAGATGAGGTTGTGCGCATTAGTAAAATAAGTTCTCTTAAGTCGAAACCTCCAGTGCCTTTTAGTTCGAGACAAAACTATCATATTGTCCTTATGACCTGTCTTGACTGCAGACGTTGGGCCCTTACAGTAGCTCGTAAGGTAGCACGTGTAGAAATTAATTTATGTTCAACTGACCTTCCTAGCAGTCTTATCATATCATTATTTGGTTCTGGTCTTAGGTCTCCGTCTCAATTCCATATTGACGTGGGCTTAAGTCCCTTCTTTCTTATCATATCCGTATCTTAACACATTCGCTTCTCATCTTTTTCTCATAACTTAATTGGAGTGGGTCACGGTGTGATAGACTTTACTAAGCCACACTTTTCAAGGGACGGCTTCGTAATAACTTGGATGTACTTCGTTTGACAGTCCATACTCACATAGAGGTGTTGCATCCGTACATGAATGCGTATATTTCAAGTTTCACGTGACCGTGAAAGAAATCTCACCGTGACGAAAACTTATATCATGCGTCATAACTTATTTCGTAACATATCATGCATATGCCCTATCGTAATTTTCTACGTGATGAATGTCATATGATGATGATAGAACATATAACAAAAAATGAAACTATAGTATGCATCCTAAGCATTGCGTAAATATAATGAAATCAACATAGAGCATGGAGCGTAAAACATTGAGTAAAAATATAGCATAAGAAGTGTTCACATGTATGTATTCTATGATTGAGTCCAATTGCTCTTCATTGGAAGTGATCGTGTCTATAAAATTTGATAATTGATCGGTATAGCGATCGGACTTGTTTCAAACTCTAAAGAGACACCCATGATCATACAAGGACCGTAGGAGCATAAGAAGTGTTCACATGTATGTATTCTATGATTGGGTCAAATTACTCTTCATTGGAGGTGGTCGTGTTTATAGAATTTGATAATTGATCAGTATAGCGATCGGACTTGTTTCGAACTCTAAAGAGACACCCATAATCATACAAGGACCGTAGGAGCCTTAAAAGAGGTAACAGAGATTCCCGTTGTGTCCGGAAGGTTCAAAAACTATAAAATCAAGTCTTGTTTCGCTTAAATCGGATGTCCCAGCGAAAATCTAAAAGGGTGAACTGGTAAAGAAAAATAGTTATGACATTGTCAATCTTGATTGATTGAATTGAGTCTCGACCGGTCGAGATCAGAGAACAGAGAAGAACTAGAAAATTTCTATTAAACCGACTGGTTGAATTTGGAATCTCGATTGGCCGAGATCAGAGAGAGGACATGAGTCTTTTATACAATATAAATCTTGACTGGTCAAAAATATACTTCGACCGGTTGGGATTTAAAGAAAAAAATGTTCTGAAGACAGCATAACTTGACTGGTCGAAAGTGGATTTCGATTAGTTGAGTTGACTAATTAAAGCTGAAAATAATTCAATCTCGTCCAATCGAAAATGAGTTTCGATTGGTCGCGATAAAAAGTAAATCTGAGGCAAGTAAACTCGACTGGTCGAGTTGTTTAAATAGGGGCAACCAGTTTATATCAACTCGATAAGTCGAATTGGATTTTCGACCGATCAAGCTTTCTGAAGGAGAGGAGATTAATCTCGACTGGTCAAATTCAGGTTTCGACCAGTTGAGATCAACTAGATGACAAAAAGCCCTTATAAAAAATACATCTTGACTGGTCGAAAATAAATTTCGACCGATTGAGTTGCCAATTTCAGGCACATGTCGAGTTTTCGACCGCAGTTCTAGATATCTTCTTCCCGATTTCTTTTAGGTTTAAATTAGGGTTCCTTTTATTTGAAAATAGGCTGAACAATTTAAGATGGATTGAGAAGCACCCACTTGTTAAAGCGTAAATTAATTTTCGAGGTGTTTTAGATTGACGACGATCGAATTTGGAGCGGTGATTGCTCGAGTCTCTTCGCAAGTAATTTTCTCTTATGACGGAACTGTCGCAGCGATGCTGAACTTCGATGGGGGGTGATTAAGCTTCAAAAAGAAAGACTCGGTCGCCGTTAAGATGGTGGGTTGAACTCGTAGTGTAATACTCGACTGAGAATCTTGCTCAAGGGTGTGGCGGTGGTGCACTGTGGTTCTGCTTTTGCAAAGAAGAGAAAACAAGAGAGATGACTGAGAGAGGGAATGAAGTAGAAATTCTAATTCTCTCTAGGTTTCTCATTTATATAAAAAAAGCAAGAGCACCTTTAAATGATGGAGATCATTTATCCTCCTAACCTTTTACATGATAGATCTTGAGATCATAGGCCTACCATCATACGGTCAATGTTTTATTTTTTTGACACACATTTAAGAAAAGTGACCTTAACATCACGTGCACGCTCAAAATTACTTTTAAGGCCACTTTTTTGAGTGTGTATCACATGAAAAAAAAAATCGGCCGTCTAATGGTACGCCCATGATCTTAAGATCCATAGTGTGAATGATTGAGACAATAAACAATCTCCATAGTCTGATTCAATGCAGTCAATGTGTTTCAGCGTGGGTGAATTCAAAGATTTGGTGGGTAGAAATAAAGGTACTCAAAAAATAATTACAGAAAGAGCCTAATTAGACAGATTGACTCTCCGAGAAGGGGAAGAGTCCACAAAGGTAGTCTTTGGAGGATCATGTACTGAGTGTGTGTGTACATGTACTGAGTTTGATGCTTCATACATCTATCATCAAATAGGGTTAAAAGAGACCCGGGTCATTACATTTTATGTCCAACTCAACCCAACATGCCAAGTTTATGTGCTGCGACCAAATAAAAAAATAGGGTCCGGCGGGTCAAGTATCGGGACAACCCGACCAGTGACAGCCCTAGTTTCCCGATTCTTGAGTGCTATCGATATCTCTAATTATTCTATTGTAATAAGAGGCATTGACGCTTGGAAACGAATGATCGATACGTTTTTGGTATGAATCTTTGCTAGTCTAAATCTTCCCATCATGGACTTTAAATAGGATTATAGATGAATGCGTATGGCACGTGTTTCAAAATCAGTCATCAAATTTATGAAAAATCACGAATAATTTGTGACTTCGAGTTTTTGCCAATTAATCATGAAATATTTGGAAAGAATTTGTGAGTTTTTCAATAAATGGTGGCTTTTTAAATATTTTTGTATTTTTTCTCCAATTTTTTTTCTGAAACTTGCTAAATTTTTTAGCACATCTTCTAAAATTTCAATCTTGTCAAATTATTGTCCATCCCCAACTTGGTGATTATGCCGAAAACGTGACCTGTAAACCAAGTCACCTGACACATATCTAATTCTAGACAAGTGGCACACTTTTTCATCAATTATTTACCTTTAGCGCACATGGTGGACGGATATAGCCCAAACATTGTGTCGTACACTTTTTCATCAATTATACAGCTTTAGTAAATAAACGCGGTAGGCATCAGATTTAGCGGACAAATTTTAATTTGTGATCAAGAGGCCTTAAAATGGAGAGATAAAAGAGCACATGGGTAGCAATCTATATTGAGATAGAAGCACAAATTAGTTACAGGTTTTCCTTCACCTTATGTTTCAATCGATGACAAGGAGGTGAATCAATATGGAAACGATGGCCCGTGTACCTTATACGAGCTCCCAAAAGAACAATTGTCTTTTGCACTTTATGAGAGACTTCTTCTACAGCCTTTTTGAGCCTAGCATTATAGGTTCTTGAGAAGTTTCACCAGTCCCAAAAGAAAGTGGGGGAGAAGGGTAATTTGGTCATTTAATCTAAGTGTTTTGTCTGCTAGTGATGTAAGTTAAAAAAAATAAAAAAGCCAAGTCATCCAAAGGCTTGATATGGATGTTTTTCTACTTGAAGACAAGACATGGGCACATGGGAAGGGTAAGAAGAGAGCCAGAGAGCTCTTCCCATGAAGTCTGGTTGAGATGCCTTCAAGAGAAGGACAAGAAGGTCCTTTTCTTTTTTTTGTTCCATCTCTTGTCTTAGCACACCCCTTTCATTCCTTGTCCCCTTCTTCCAACACTCCTTCCAAAACCGCTCAAAAACACCACTCCCTCCAAAACCCACCATCACCACTTTGTCACCATCTCACACCATCCATACCTCTTCACAGTCTATATATAATTTCATACAATTCTAATTCTTTACCTCATCTCATCTCATCTCATCTCACCCCCTTCAACCCCCTCTCTCTCTCTCTCTCTCTCTCTCTCTCTCTCTCTCTCTCATACTAATCTTAGTATTACTGCAACCGCTATAACTTCCAATTTTAGAGTTATACTTAATTTAGTCTCTCCCCTGCTACAGCTAATTATTTCCACTTATAGCGTAATAAAAATATAAGGTAAGTACCAGTTATTTCCAAAGAGAGCATTACAATACAACTATTTAAAGACCCATTTCTAATTTCTTACTACTCTTTGTCATTCCATCTATCTGAATACTCATTTCGCCATGCCATCACTCTCCGAAGCCTTTAGAGCTCACCCTGTCCACCTCCATCACACTCACCTCGACTTCAACTCGACGCGCGAGCTCCCTGATTCGCACGCCTGGCCTTCCCTTGATGATCACCCGTCCGTCGACTCCTTCAATGCAGAATCCATTCCGGTTATCGACCTTTCGGACCCTAACGCCGTGATGCAAGTGGGCTTCGCGTGCGAGTCATGGGGTATATTTCAAGTAACGAACCATGGGATCCCCATGAGCCTTCTCGATGATGTCGAATCGGAGGGCTGGCGGCTCTTCTCCCTCCCCACACAACAGAAGCTCAAGGCCGTCCGAGCACCGGATGGCATCTCCGGATACGGCATAGCTCGCATCTCTTCCTTCTTCTCCAAGCTCATGTGGTCCGAAGGCTTCACCATCGTCGGTTCCCCCGTCGAACACGCGCGGCAGCTATGGCCCCAAGCCTACAGCCAATTTTGGTAAACCTAATAGAGATTATTTAGTATTGAAAGAAAGATAGATCCACATCAGACACGTGTATCTTATGTTTTAGGTATGATTCATGATTCATAAATATTTGAATAAATATTTATGAATCAATCATGCCTAAAATATAAGATACACATCCCGTTAAATCAAATTATAATGAAATGTGTGCATTAGTGGTAGTAATCAAAGAACAAATCCACTCGCTTAGTGCAAATATAGAAAAACTGTGGTGGTCTAACTTTGGCCCACTTTGGAGATAGTGAAAGCTATGCAGTGGATGAGCAAATCTTATTGCTTTTATGTCCTATTGCACCGTTAAACTTATCAACCACAACTTTTGTTCTACCAATAATAATTAATAACTCTTTATGCTTTCCCATGCAGTGATACAATGGAAGAATACGAGAAGGCGATGAAGAAGCTCGCAGGGAGGCTGATGTGGCTGATGCTCGATTCATTGGGCGTGACAGGGGATGACGTGAAATGGGCGGGACCCACCGGAGATTTTTCGGGTGCATGTGGCGCCCTACAACTGAACTCGTACCCGGCTTGTCCGGACCCGAGCCGAGCCATGGGCCTAGCCGCCCACACGGACTCGACCCTACTCACGGTCCTCTACCAAAACAACACAAGTGGGCTCCAGGTCCTCCGAAATGGAACCCGGTGGGTCACAGTCACACCCATTTCGGGTGCCCTTGTCATCAACGTAGGCGACCTCTTCCACATCCTATCCAACGGCCGGTACCCAAGCGTCTTACACCGTGCAATCGTCAATCGAACCCGCCATCGCCTCTCAGTCGCTTACCTATATGGCCCACCAAATCAAGTTGAAATCTCGCCTTTTTCGAAGCTTGTGGGTCCTACCCAGCCCCCGCTCTACCGGTCGTTAACTTGGAACGAGTACCTGGGTATCAAGGCTAAGCAATTCAACAAGGCCCTCTCATCGGTTAGGCTCTTGGACAAGGGTTGGCTGAGTTGAGCGGCCCCTTCAAAACCTTTCCTAATCTTTTGTATTGGTCAATAAAGACGAAAAGAATGGGCCAATGTTATGGGGACTCCCAGTTTTTGGAGTTTTGTGGGTAGAAAAGAAAAAAAGGGTGAGAAGGGGAATTTGGTTTAGTAGTTCAGTTATATCAAATCATGTACATGCATGCAGACAAAACGTCTCTGTTGGTTTCTTGTCTCCTCCTTCACCTTGTATATAAAAATTAATAAATTAATTAGTTATAGATCCTCAGCTACCAGACATAAGAACCGACATCGTAGTGCCCCGGATATAAAGGAGACCTAGTGCCCTACTCAAATCACGACAATACTAAAGATAAAGACGCTTGCTTCCCTAATTTTTCTCTATGCCAATCCCCCATCACACAAGTATGTGCTGGTGCACGTCCATGCCGTCCGTTGGCATTGTGATCAGCTCGTATTCAAACCGACTGTTGGGCGTATACCAGGATCACTTTTCCATGCCGTCCAATGGGTTCGGTGATCAGTTAGTAATCAAGCCGTGGTTAGACACGTATGCCCAGGTCTCTCTATTGATCGAGAGTTTTGGGCTATGGCATAACAAAGCTGCAGCTTGTTAAGTGGACGGTCTGGATCGATGAGACCATGCAACGATTGAGCATAGCGACACACTGCATCATGCATGTTGCTAGTGTAAGTATGCCACAGTACGATTCCCATGTCAGTAAACAATTCTAAAGGTCCACCGTACATATTGTGCATATACAGAAACTCCCATCAATTTTAGGGAGCTTGATAAAAAGTGGTGCACATGAGAGCAGATATTTGTCGATTCTAAGCCATTTTACCTCCTTTTTTCGAGATTCAGGAGGACTTTTTTGGTCTTATTCTAACAATGAGGTCCTTGTGGCAGACCAAGTCCTTTCGATACTCGGCATTGCCTTGTGAAATGAAGATGGGCTTGCCTTGGAGCCCACATCCACAGCAAGCTAAGCTAAGGTTAAGGAAACCACAGAAAACTTCATTACCATGCCTTTCCCTTCTAGTTAGACAAGGGCCACGCGAAAGCCGTATTCCTCCCGACAATCCGACCGGCATTGGCAGTTTATATGCTTATTTTTATGCCATTCAAGACTCCCTGTGCTAGAATATTTAAATATGAGAAAAATCAGGGACCGAAAATGATGATCTCAGCGGTTAAAATGGTCCAGTTCGACATCAACTATGTACATTTCTTACGATCCCACAGTCTTTGCATGTCAGCTGTAATAATCATAACAGAATTTATTAAAATGAATAAACAAAAAAGAGAATAAAAGGGAGGGAGAGACAATTTGAGGCGGCTAGGGCCTTTTGCGATATGTTCGAGGTGATTTGTTATTTTAAACCTTCTAAAGATCAAATTGGAAGAGATGCGGTTTCATAAGCTTCATTTCTTAACTAAGTCCTGATATCCTTCTATTTGAATTCATTATTCAAATTCAAATAGCTCTGTTCTTTCTATGTAAACAACTTTTTTAAATTTATATAGCTCTCATCGTTTCTAAACAACTAAATAATTCAAATAATTGAATTTATTATCATAGTGAACAATCTAACTAATAATGAGTGAGGCCCCAAAGATCAACAGGCACTTCACTTTGAAGACTGGGAAGAGAAAAATCTTGGAAGGTCAAAGAGTAACAGTTAATCTTTATAAACAAGAACAATACCAGTTTATTAATTCACAATCAGGCATCACTAAGACATATAAACAGAGATTACTTGATATCTGATCGACTGGTAGGGATGCATAAACATCTTGCATGATGAAAGTGCATCCTAGATGGATGTTGGGCTCTGAAGTCTGACATTTTTCGCACACTCCTCCTGAAAATTATTACTATAAAAATTAGAAAATGGAAGAAAATGACTTGATACGAATCTGAGAAACCATCAGCATGGCATGAACGAAAATGAACCAAACTTCTTAGGAAAAACAAATAGCTAAAAATGTTATTAATTCAATGGCCTAGGAAGTAGTGTTGTTTTTAGTTCATTTTAAATATTTCCTAACATAGTTTAATATTTTGATCGTTGTCATTGTTTTTTTTATTGTATAGAGGTTCAATTATGATGGAACTGTAAATATAAAGAACTATGCAGCCTCCTGAGCAAAGACATAAGAATACAGTATATGAAAAGGACCTCTCATACATCAAGGATAAATCTCTCCAGCACTAAGCAGTTAATGCATGTGCCCTTTGATCAAGACCGGACGATCCATGGGCCAGATCTTGGATGAACTGTGCCCCCAAAATCATGCATTTGGATAATTCTAACATTCCAATCAGTTGCTTTCATATAGACAGCCAATATACAATATGTGTGATGGTCCACAAAAATTCACTGACACAGATGGTGACGATTGTCCAATCGATGTTTCTGGGCTATTTCACAACAAAGATGGGGATGATTGATTGAATTGTTGGTCCAATCATTATACACTTACATCCATTAGTGGACTCTGGAAAGAGATGAGGGGCACCACCATTTTAATGGTGCTAGGAACCATGCTATATGAAGTAAAACTACATCCATTAGAGGAATAAATTACACAGACCGAAAAACCAAAGACATTATTAATTAAGGAGTCGGTATTTGGTGCACAGGTCATAATTCTATACGTGTGGCACACTTCATCAATTCTGTACACGCGGGCTATTGTTCATATTGTGAATTTAGTGCAAAAAATTGTGCCGCTGTCCAATTTATAGCATCTGATCAAGGACCTTCATATGGACAGAGAAATAGCATATGGGCAACGGTCTACATTGCGGCACAAAAAAACACCTTAATCAGATGGTTAAAAATATTTGACACTTGCAACCTGGTCATCTCAATTTATGACTAGGTGCACCAGAGTGTGTCAATTTGGATGACCTCCACACTATACCAGTTCTTAATTTAGAGCCGATTATAATCAGAGGAATGATTAGGCGATGCTCCTCACTACGAATGTTGGTGGCGAATCCGATCTCCACCTACTATTAGCTTGCATACTCATCAATCCAGGTCAAACAATCAATGGGTGGGCTACATCTTGGAATAGCCATGGCCCTGAAGCACAACGATTGGACAATTCTCAACATCTAATATATGGGTTTTTCGTATACCGTTGACCATAACTCTATTGGCCATCCAAAGTAGGCAATTGATTAGAAAATTGGGGTCATCCAATTGGTGTGATATGAGGTTATGGGCTTATGACCATCCAAGAGATGCTCATCAATTGGATTTTCCAAGCGAATTGTGAAAGGCTCCTAACTCAGTCAATTGAGCTATGACGAGCTTGTGCAACAATTGCGAGGAGATAAGGAGTGCACCACACTATCATTTCTACAAATCATGTTTTGGAATGATAACCATTTCAAAATGAATCTATGATTTTACAATGTCGTAAACCACAATGCACAAAACTTGCATGGCACAATAGTAAATAACAGGCAAGAGTTATGCAACTGCAGGGCTAACCTGGAAAGACTTTAGAAGAGAAGAGCAGCGCCTTTGCTCAGCTATAACTGTGGCATACTTTTCCTTCAGAGTCTCACAGGTTTTCTGCTCCACCTGAAGCCCCAGCTGCACCTTTTCGAGCTTCTATAGCAAGAACACAGTTGTGAGAAAAAGCACCAAACAGAATTATAAGGGATCAAAACCAGAATAACCTAGTGAAAACATGTTGCCATCTTCTGGATCTACTGAAAGTGTGCACAACAGACCAAGGTTTAGTCCAATGACTATTCAATCAAGACAAATCAGAAGTTGCAACATATGTACTATAGTTCAAGTATCAACTATACACAATTTATCTTTCCATGTCAGAGACAGATAGGGATACAGGGTCTTAGACAGTGACCTCAGAAACTTCTACATGGGGTCACGGCCATAGAATCATATGACTAATTTTTTAAGAAAAATTATTATAAATATTTTAATTCATATATAAGATAGGCTAAATGTATCCAAAACATAGGTATAAGAAGTTCAAAGTGAACTATAACCTGTGCTGAAAGGTTTCTTTGAGAGTTTGAGGGGTACCTGCCAAGGTGACCCATTGTCACCCTTCCTATTTAATTTAATGGGGGAGGCTTTTAGTAAATTGATGGAAAGAGCAGCCGAATTGGACTTAGTAGAGGCCTTTAAGATAAGTAGAGATGGGCCCATCATCACACATTTACAATATGCTGATGACACAATCATCTTTTGTGGTGCAGTAGAGGAAGGAATGTTGAGGCAATCATAAAGTATAAAGAAGCAATTTTCAGTCAGAGATAGAATCTTAACAAAATGATGATTCATGGGGTAAAGATAGAGGAAACTGTGGTTGTAAAACTTACGATAGTGATGGGTTGTGGGTGTGGAAGCTCCCTTCAACATACCTGGGACCTCCATTATGTGTTGAAAACACGAAGATGAGTCAATGAGATACGATAATTGAAAGATTCAATAAGAAATTTGACGGGGACGCGGACATTGTAGACATCGGATACAGACTGTTTCGTGTGTACCAATGTCGGAAGAAGCGGAATGGAAATCAGAACTAGGCGTAAAGGAGGGGAAATCAACATTTTCATTCTATTGAACCCTTATTTCGATCGAACGAAATCGCGTGATAATGAAATTTTTTAGAATTCGAACTTATGTTTTAGGGGTAAATTTATCTTTTTTATGTTTATTTTCGTTTTAGGGTTTTATTTTAAGACATCCTATATAAGATCTCTCCATAAACAATGTAATTAGTTTTTGATTAATGAAAAAAAAGAGCATATGCTTTCTGCTTGAGATGAGCAACTACGAAGAGTGAATCTTCTTCCCGAGAAGGGTTTGGTGTGACGCCAAGGGTGCGAAGCCCACAATCTATCATTTACTATCTCTTTTGATCTATCTTTCTTTGTTTTACTTAATTTTCCATAATCCCTAAATTCAGCCATTACTCTTTCAAATATTCCGAAAATCATAAACCCTAGTTTTCATCTGAATCGTTGAATCGATCCGATTCAATAACCCTAGATCTCACTTGAGCCATTAAACTAGTCCACATCAAATACCCGAAGAAAATCAGTGATCCCATCATTGGATTGTGAGCGCCATAATCTGGAAAACCTAGAGTTCTACCTCTAAGACCGATCTGCACCGCAACTCTAACGGATCTAGTGCAAAGACTGGACCCTTTCTTGAACCCGAACGTGATCTTCCGTATGGAAAACAATGAAGTCCGAAGGTATTCGCTTTATTTTCAGATTCATTATTCAATTTAATTTAAATTAATTTCGGCAAGTAATTAATTCATCGCATTCACGTAGTTTAGGGTGTCCTGCGTCAGTTTTGGTATCAGAGCCTAAGTTCTAAGTTAGGGTATATTTGTGTGACATTTAATTCATTGCATTTTAATTTCCATTGCATCTTATTTCTGTTTTGGCCAAAGTGTGCACATCCTGTGTTTGTCAAAAGTCCCCTTCATTGTCAGTCATATTTGCATGCCATTCTAGAACCCGCCAATAGTGAACTGTATCACCATGGACATGAATGAGATTGCCGAGGCTCTTGACGGTATGAGGGCTGAATTAAAATCGATCAATGATCGAATCACTACTATGGAGACAACCCAAAAGAACCTTGAAACGTCCAATGAGAGGTTGTTAGACCGGGTCAATCGGCTAGACGAGAGTGATGAGTACCTCGAACCACATCGTGAGTGTAATGGTTCACGTTTTGAACGAAATGGCTACCAACATAATCGGAACCAGAATCATAGGATGAATCATCATAGAGATGACTACGACCCGGAAGGGAAACTCCTTAAGAATGTCCGAGTTGAGTTCAAAACTTTCGATGGAAGATTGGATCCTCAAGTCTTCCTCGATTGGTTATCCGATATGGACCAACACTTCGAGTGGTTTGGCATGAGCGATGAGAGATGTGTCACACTTGCTAAAATGAAGCTCATAGGCCAAGCCCGACTCTTTTGGGTCAACGTTGAGCGGATCAGAACAAATGCGGGTTGTACTCCCATTATTCGTTGGGAGGACATGAAAGAGCGACTTACAGAGAAGTACGCTCCTTCCTCATACTACCATCGTCTCTTCGATCAATGACAAAATCTACACCAAGGTAGTATGCCCGTAGCGGACCACATTGGCAAATTTGAAGAATTCATGATGAGAGCCAAAGTGTCCGAAGACCCTCAAGTCACTCTATTCAGATTTTGCACTGGATTGAGACTTGATTTGCAAAAAGAGTTAGTCTCCCACCCTGTTGAGACTCTCGCCGAATGTTACACAGTTGTTCAGGACCTTGAACAATATTTGAAGATGACGTGGTTAGGTGATCTGATTTTCACACCGGTCAATCCCGTACCGGCGAAGTGAGACCTAGTGCTGAAAACCCGCCTCCCAAACCCACACAATCCACATCAGCCAATGTGCGGTTTGACAAAGGAAAGGGGGTAGTCGGAGAGTCCTCGAAGAGTGGTTCTCATGCCAAGTATTATAAATGTCAAGGTTTGGGACACTTTGCCGCCCAGTGCCCCACGAGAGACCCACAAAGGAATCTTTTCGTCGACGGAGAAGGAGAAGAAAGTGAGGGAGTTTATAAGGAAGAGGTCTTTGAGCCGAATGTCACACCTAATGACGAGGAAGGTGATGACATGGGTCATGCTCTAGTTGTGAGGTGTGCCTTTGCACAACCTCAATGGGATGAAAGGAGGATTGGCGGAGGGAGAACATCTTCCACACCTTTGCTATATGTCGGACAAAGAGTTGTAGGGTTACCGTGGATAGTGGAAGCTGCACCAATGTGGTGTCAGAACATACCGTCACCCGCTTAGGGTTTACACCCAAAGCCCACCCGAGACCTTACAAAGTCGCATGGGTTGACTCCTCATCCATTCCCGTGTCATAGAGGTGTCGTGTACCTATACAATTGGGTTCATACTCGGACACCTTGTGGTGCGATGTGGTGCCGATGGATGTGGGCTACATCATCTTAGGGAGGCCATGGCTTTATGATTTGAACGTGACCATTTTTGGTCGATCTAATATTTGCACGTTCAATTATAAGGGTAAGAAAATCACTCTTAACCCTTTGGCTTCCAAAGCACCATCAGTCAACAGAGTTGACAAGATGGAAGGCCAATCCAAGGCCATCAACATTGTGACCCCTTCAGAGTTCGAGAGGACATCGAAAGATAAGAGCGTAGTGTCTGTCGTCGTCACCGTTAAAAGTACTCCTGAGTCAGCACGTGAGTACCCCAAGGAGGTCGAGACAGTCATGAATGAATTTGCGGATGTCTTCCCCGAAGACTTACCTAATGAGCCCCCTCCCATGCGTGACATTCAATACGCAATCGACTTAGTCCCTGGATCTACATTACCGAACCTGTCCCACTACAGGTTGAATTCGATTGAGCACGCCGAGTTGACTCGGCAAGTCAGTGAGCTCCTTCAGAAGGGGTTCATCCAAGAGAGTCTGAGCCCGTGTGCTGTACCCGCATTACTCACTTATAAGAAAAATGGTACATGGCGCATGTGCGTGGATAGCGGTGCAATTAATAAGATCACGGTTAAATATCGATTTCTCATACCGAGGCTCGATGATATGCTCGATATGATGGTTGACGCCACTATGTTTTCCAAGATAGACCTTAAGAGTGGCTACCATCAGGTTCGTATTCGCCCTGGCGACGAATGGGAAATCGCCTTCAAAACCAAAGACGGTCTTTATGAGTGGATGGTCATGCCTTTTGGGCTATCCAATGCCCGGAGTACATTCATGAGGCTCATGTCCCAAGTGTTGAGGCCATTCCTTGGCAAATTTCTTGTCGTATATTTTGATTCCTTGGCAAATTCCTTGACATCTTAATTTACAGTCCGAACAAGGAACAACACATTATCCACCTAAGGTTGGTTTGTGAATCATTGAGGGGAGAAAGGTTATACATGAATCTCAAGAAGTGCACCTTCATACAGTAATCTGTTGTATTCTTGGGATTCATTGTCTCGGTAGACGGGATGGTTGCGAACCCTGCAAAGGTTAAGGCCATTGTGGAGTGGCTCGAACCTCAGAATATTCATGAAGTCCGTAGCTTCCATGGCTTGGCCACATTTTATTGTCATTTCATCCGAAACTTTAACACCATCATGGTTCCCATTACCGATTGCATGAAAAAGGGGAGTTCCTATGGAGCAAAGCCGCGACGATGGCTTTTGCTGAGATAAAAGAGAAAATGGTTACTGCACCCGTCATGCGCTTACCTGACATTTCTAAAGTCTTTGAAGTAGCATGTGACGCGTAAGGTGTAGGCATAAGTAGAGTGCTGAGCCAAGAGGGCCACCCTGTGGCCTATTTTAGTGAGAAATTTAATGAGACAAAGCAGAAATACTCCACCTATGACAAGGAGTTTTATGCGGCCGTCTAATCTTTTTGGTATTGGAAACATTACCTGAGACCGCAGGAATTTGTGTTGTTTTCTGACCACGAAGCCTTACGTTTCCTTGCTTTCCAGAAAAAGTTGAACCCGAGGCACGCAAAGTGAGTCGAGTACCTTCAAGGGTTCACATTCGTGTTGAAGCATAAGGCCGGTGCCGAGAACAAGGCAGCTGATGCGCTTAGTCGTCGAGTGGCGACTTTACAGTCTTTGAGCATCAAGGTCATCGGATTTGAGCAGTTGAAACAAGATTATCCTGATTACCCAGATTTCGGGGCAGAATACACTGCTATCCTTGAAAATCCGAACAACATTAACTCCGAGGATACCCTGCTGGATGGGTATTTGTTTAAAGGAAATCGTTTGTGTATCCCTCGTACTTTTTTGCGTGACTTCCTCATCTAGAAGTAACATGCCGGAGGGATTGCCAGACATTTTGGGTGCGATAAGACCAGCGCGCTCGTTGAGGATAGGTTTTATTGGCCTAACCTTATGAGAGATGTCTCTAGGGTCGTGAAACAATGTCGTACATGCTAAGTTGCGAAGCAGAATACCGGCTTGTACACCCCTTTACCCGTGTCGCACATCTCGTGGCAAGATATCTCTATGGATTTCGTGCTCGGACTTCCCAAGACTCAACGAAAGTACGATTCCATTTTTGTGATAGTGGACCGCTTTTCCAAGATGGCCCACTTCATCCCTTGTTCTAAAACCTCCGATGCGGCTCACATAGCCAAATTATTTTTCGGGGAGGTTGTGCGTCTCCATAGGTTATCCAAAACTATCGTGTCGGATCGGGACGTAAAGTTTACCAGTTATTTCTGGAAAACTTTATGACACATGATGGGTGCCACGCTCCAAATTTCGTCGGCCTATCATCCTCAAACTAATGGCCAAACGGAATCCACCAATAGGAGTTTAGATAATCTCCTTCGTTGTCTTGTTGGTGATCACCCTAGGACTTGGAATTCTACATTGCCTATGCCCAAGTTTGCATACAACAATTCAGTCAATAGGTCCCTAGGCATGAGTCCTTTTGAGGTTGTGCTTGGTCATAGGCCTAGAACACCCATTGATTTAGTCCCCATGTCTACATCCCATCGAGTTTTCGAGTCAGCCGATGCATTCGCACAACACATTCATGAATTGCATGCCGAAATTAGAAAAAAAAATTAATGCGAGCAATGAACATTACAAGATAACTGCGGATGCGCATAGGCGCTTCAAAGAATTCCAAGTAGGGGATTATGTGATGGTTCGGGTTAAGCCTGAACGACTCCCATTGGGAGTCGCAAAGAAACTCCAAGCCCGCGGCGCGGGACCTTTTAGAGTTGTGGCAAGGAGCGAGCCTAATGCGTATGTTCTCGAACTTCCACCGGATATAGGGGTCAGCTCCACGTTCAATGTGGAGGACCTAGTTCCTTCTTCGGCCTCAGCCCCATCCCCCACCAACCCCTTCCAAGGAGACCCGAGCCCACATTCCAGCCCCATCCTGTAGCCCCTACCCTTCCCTTCCCCAAGGAAGCAGAGGAGAGATGGGATCGAAGGGATACTGGATGATTTTGCGGTATCCACCTATGGTGGAGGATTTCAGAAATATTTGATTAAGTGGGTGGAAAGCCGGATTCCAAGAACACATGGTTAACTGAAGATGAGGTGCGACGCCTGGACCCCGACATACTCGATCGCTATCACGATGCCGCTTCATCGGTGATGAAGCCTTTTCGGCCTGGGAGAATTGAAGGGGACGCCAATATTGTGGACATCGAATATGGACCGTTTCGCGTGTACCAACGTCGGAAGAAGTGGAATAGAAATCAGAACTGAGCGTAAAGGAGGAGAAACCAGGCGTAAAGGAGGGGAAATCGACATTTTCGTTCGATCGAACCTTATTTCGATCGAACGAAATCGCGCTATAATGAAATTTTTTAGAATTTGAACTTATGTTTTAGGGGTAAATTTATCTTTTTTTTATGTTTATTTTCGTTTTAGGGTTTTATTTTAAGACATGCTATATAAGGTCTCTCCATAAACAATGTAATTAGTTTTTGATTAATGAAAAAAAAGAGCTTATGCTTTCTGCTTGAGATGAGCAACTACGAAGAGTGAATCTTCTTCCCGAGAAGGGTTTGGTGTGAAGCCAAGGGTGCGAAGCCCACAATCTATCATTTACTATCTCTTTTGATCTATCTTTCTCTGTTTTACTTTATTTTCCATAATTCCTAAATTCAGCCACTATTCTTTCAAATATTCTGAAAATCATAAACCTTAGTTTTCATCTGAATCGTTGAATCGATCCGATTCAATAACCCTAGATCTCACCTAAGCCATTAAACCAGTCCACATCAAATACCCGAAGAAAATCAGTGATCCCATCATTGGATTGTGAGTGCCCTAATATGGAAAACCTAGAGTTCTACCTCTAGGACCGATCTGCACCGCAACTGTAACGGATCTAGCGCAAAAACTGGACCCTTTCTTGAACCCGAACTTGATCTTCCGTATGGAAAACAATGAAGTCCGAAGGTATTCGCTTTATTTTCAGATTCATTGTTCAATTTAATTTAAATTAATTTCAGCAAGTAATTAATTCATCGCATTCACGTAGTTTAGGGTTTTGTCCTGCGTCAAAATTGGTCGGTTGAAAAGGTGTTATCATCTAAAAGGGGATGAGTTATATTGCTGAAGTCCATGCTCTCTATCGGTTAACCTACCAATATATTTCATTTTGTTGTTTGAGATCCCATCATGGTAGTGAAGAGATTTGAAAAAATTCAAAGGAATTTTTTGTGGAGGGGTAAAATGGAGAGAGAAAAATCCATATGATCAATTGGGATGTGGTCCAACTTATTATAAGGGGTTTGGGTATCCAATTGATCAAAAAAATGAACTTGGCATTGTTGGGCAAGTGGCTTTGACGATGTGGTGACGAGAGGGATTCATTGTGGGTTGAAGGTATAGGTTAAAATTATGGAAGAAATAGTTGTGAGTGGCTCTTTAAAGGTCCTAAAGGTAAGTTGGTTCAGGATGGTGGAAAGGGGTGAATATTAGTAGGAAGAAATTTGAGGAAGTTGTGAGATTCAGAATGGGGTCAAGGTTGAGTTAGCTTTTGGTGTGGAGAAGACACCCTAGAGATAAGATATGCTTTGATAATCACTTTGGTAGTCAAGGAATTGCAGTGGAGATTGGGAAAGATAAGTAATGTGGTTTGGAATATTGAATTGCGTAGGAATCTGCATGATGAGATTGAGGAGTTCAAGATGTTCATGGATTAGTTGGAGCTTGTAGAGGGTAATAAAGACGTTTTGGATAGACGAGTTTTAATTAGGGAGAAGAAAGGAAGATTTATGGTTAGATAATTTTATAAAGAATTCTATGGGAAACTGTAGTGACCTTGACTTTTAATGTTGACTTATTGACTTTCTCGAAACGAAAAGTAGAAATTTATTAATGTTGACCTTGACCATTCAACTAGTTTGACTCAAGTCAAACTATTGACCAATCTGGTTGATAAATACATAATTACACATAATTGCATAAATTTAAAGTATATAATATATGTTATACATATGCGGGTTTGCGGGTCCATGTGTAACCCGAGCCCCAAGCTCAATGACAAGTCCGAACCTAACACCTTTTGGGGTTGCCAAAATAAATAAAATATTATTTATACATATTTTTATAGTAATATGCATGCATAGCTGGGGTGCTCTGCCTATGGTAAAGAGTGATGTGAGGATGCCATGTTAGATTCAATAACACCCAATTTCAGTGTTTGTAGGAAACTAGAGAAAGAAAACTCCCTTTTAGAATAAATAAAATAAAAGGGAAGAAAAAGATAGAACTTCAAATTCGGGTGCTAAAGTAGCACCCGAATTAGCCACATGAATTAGTTACCACCTTTGGGTAACTCCCAAGTGACGGGGAATTTAGATCCGCATGTTCTGGTCGTAGCTGAGCCAATCGAACAAAATCAGCAAGGAAGAAGTGAACCCATGAATGGGCTTTCAAACGGCCCTGAAGCAAGGATTCGTAGTTGCCTCAGTCAATCGATCGAGGATTTCGATCGATCGAAATTGCAATTCGATCGATCGAGTACCATTTTTGATCGATCGATTGAGTGTCACTTTCGATCGATCAAAATCGTGCAGAGTAGTTTAAATTTTAATTTCGAATTTAAGTTTCAGGGTTAAATTTGTCTTTTCTTATTTAATTGTTTTTAGGGTTTTCTATTGTTTAATGACCTACTATATAAAGGTCTTTATATCTTTGTAATAGACAGTTTTTGATGAATGAAAAGAGAGTTGCTGTTGTGCAAACCCTCGAGAGCTTGTGAAAATTTTCGACCGAAGGAGTGATTTTTTCAAAACTTGAGGAGTGAGCAATCGTTTCTCGTACGACTTGGTGTAAGACCGACGTACAGCCTTGGTGGCAAGCCTTGGAAATCCGTTGGTGCGAAGCCGACAAGCCTCTCTAGAGTGAATCCGGAGATCTCCTATCTTATTCTTCTTTTTATTTTATTTTAATGAGAGGATCAAAGACCCTAAAACCCCTTCCACGCGGGATTATGCTATTTTAGGGTTAGCACGCGATTCATCCTACGTCAATTTGGTATCAAAGCGGTTCGAATTCTCGGGGAATGGATCATCGAATCATGAGCCAAGACCCAGTTCTCGAAGCTCTTGGTGATTTGAACGATTACATGGTTTCTATGAGAGCGTTCGAGAAACGATGGAACATTCCAATCGTGCGCCAAAAGATGGCCAGGGTAACACAACTTTGGCGCGAAGAGAAAGGTAGATCATCAGAGCAACACGGTTCCATACTCAAGCATAAGGCGCTTCTTAATATCTTTTATTGCGAGTTACTAAGATCGCGTCGGATCATGGTTGAATGGCGTGAGAATATCAGCGCAATAATTATCAAATATTTTATTCACAATCTATCCGAAGACGTATTAGACGTGATTCACGCTTTAAGATCGGAGGCGAGAGATTTCGTCCCCATAGCTGTACCAGTGAGAAAATCTCTACGAGTTGAAGTTCCTCTACCCCGTGGTTGTACCTGTATTGGCGGAAGATACCGAACCGATAGTAAATCAAAGTACTTCCATGCCTATGGAAGAACCGATGGCGCCTGTTGTTCACGCAGATCTAGTTATCCGCCTTGATCTTGTGTCAGAACAAAGTTCGGTTGAAGAGTCTATACCCGTTGTTAAGACCGTGGCAGATCTCGAAACTGTCGAAGGGCCCAAGATCGTTGAAGTACAAGCATCCATGATAGGCCCTATGGAACCCGCAATCATTGAAGCACATGCATCTGTGATCGTCCCTACCAAGTCCGAGACCATTCAAAAGTTCAAGATCCATGGGGAACAAGTATACTTCATAACGCTTACCGATGTCGGCCAAAGTTCGAGGTCAAACTTTTTCAAAGTCGAGGAGATTGACGGGAAATTTAGATCCGCATGTTCGGATCGTGGCCGAGCCAATCGAACAAAATCAACAAGGAAGAAGTGGACCCATGAATGAGCTTTCAAACGGCCCTGAAGCAAGGGTTCACGGCTGTCTCAGCCAATCGATCGAGGATTTCGATCGATCGAAATTGTGCAGAGTAGTTTAAATTTTAATTTCGAATTTAAGTTTCAGGGTTAAATTTGTCTTTTCTTATTTAATTGTTTTTAGGGTTTTCTATTGTTTAATGACCTACTATATAAAGGTCTTTATAGCTTTGTAATAGACAGTTTTGGATGAATGAAAAGAGAGTTGCTTTTATGCAAACCCTAGAGAGCTTGTGAAAAGTTTTCGACCGAAGGAGTGATTCTTTCAAAACGAGGAGTGAGCAATCGTTTCTCGTACGACTTGGTGCGAGACCGACGTACAACCTTGGTGGCAAGCCTTGGAAACCCGTTGGTGCGAAGCCGACAAGCCTCTCTAGAGCGAATCCGGAGATCTCCTATCTTATTCTTCTTTTTATTTTATTTTAATGAGAGGATCAAAGACCCTAAAACCCCTTCCACGCGAGATTATGCTATTTTAGGGTTAGCACGCGATTCGTCCTGCCTCACCAAGTTGATGGAACATTAAGAGTCCCCATTAAAGAAAAAAAAACTCTACATATATTAGAGTGTGCCAAGTGGCACATCACATTAGAAATATATATATATATATATATATATATTATATGCGCACATATAAATTGGATGATAAGAGATCATGGGCCAAAATCTTGTCCGATACCGATATGTATCGGTTTTGGAGGTCACCGGTACGGTATATTCTAGGTACTGTACTGGTGCCTCCCATATAAAATAACAAAATACCGGACGACACATACCAATGTATCGTCGGGACCGATACGTATAGTCCAGCACGTATCAGTTTTGGAGCTGGACGATACGTATCGGTTTTCTGAATTTTTGACCCATGTAGGAGATAGAGTATAAAATGGGGTGTGTTTACACGCTTAACACTCTAGACTCCCACCCAATCTATTACTTAAATAAAATTAAGAGTTGCAATTTGGATTCCATTGTGAAATCCGAACAAACAACATGGGTGTTAACTTCTCAACTTAAAGAGTGCATGGGAGTTCACTTCCCATCTTAAAGGGTGCATGGGAGTTCACTTCTCATCTTAAAGGGCACATAGGTGTTCCAATTAATTTGGAAACTTTAAATTAATTCCACCTTCAAATTCTATATAAATGAGGCTCCAAAGAGCCACCTCCTCTCCCCGAATCCATCCACGGCTATCTCTCTCTCTCTCTCTCTCTCTCTCTCTCTCTCTCTAGCGCGTCTCTCTTTCTCTCTAGCACACATCTCCCCACACCACTTGCGAAGGACTTGCACAGCCAAACCATTGTTTGGTTGTTGCTGCTCCAAGGAGGAGAAAAAGGAAAGGTGCCGACCTGCACTTCGTAACCGACCCGGTACATGCATCAAAACTCGTAGACCATACACGAAAAGCTGACCCGAGGTGGGTGCCCTCCAATCTATCCCAATCTACATGGTTTATAATTAAAAATATATTACTTCTTAAAAAGAGATGATTTATTGATGTATATTGGCGATCGACCACGAGCACTCATTCGATCACGAGAGTCAAGCGACTGACCAATGATTGGACGAATAATTAGAGGCGCCATAGTACATGTCTCTTCACTTTTTAATCATGAGGTTTGTGGGCGAATGTTGGCGGCGCAAGTAAAGTGTCCCAAAATAATGACACTTGATCACTTTCTATTTGACGGTTCAGATCGTTCAATCAAAATTTAAAATAACAATGTATCTATTTTTAGATATTGAATATCGCATTAATTCTTTATACTTTCATGTACTCGCGTATAGAAATCGAGGAATATATGGGTCTCAAAATACATCCTTGGTTTTAAGTGCTTATGCCCCTTAATACCATTATTTTTAATAAAAAGGGTTGACTACAAATTCCGTGATAAAAATGACTGAATCGGGTCATGATCAAAACTGAGAACCATCTTGTTTTAACTTACGTGAAACATCCAGCGGACTTGATTAATCTAAATCTGATTTCCTTCTCCAACAATTTGTAAAATATTGATTTATAAGTCAAAGCTTTGATTGGCCATACGAGAACCGTCTCAAGGCGAAATTTCTCATATGAGTAGTCGAATCCAATCAACTCAACCCGATCTATGCATTGATTTTAAAATATTTAGGTTTTGAGATTAATTACGAAAAAGTCAACAAATGACCCACATACTATGTGCACTGATGAGAGCCATTAATGGACAAACCCATTTTATTGTTGGCATTTGTTGAGTGCTTGAGTAATTGTCCTTTGTAGGAATATTTGATTTCTTATTGCTTTATATTACGATCACATATCTATAGCAAACTCTAGTTGTCTTATATAATAATCATATATTTATTTTATTTGCCATTTTGTCATGCTTTACAAATATACTCATATCCTATTGATTCACTGTTTTATGTTACATGTTCTATTCCATTCATATTATAATTTCACATGATATTTCTGATCGCATTGCATGCATTGCCTAGAGACTGGATATAGGGCATTATCTGACCGGTCATAGTACACCAAGTCCTTTGCATGCCTTTACCTTGGTGTGGTAATTTACCGTAATCATATCGAAGCAACATCGATGTCTTATTCACATGCCTCACAACTCATGGTGGTATGGGATGCTATGACGAGTGAGGTGAGTGAATTTTTCAACGCGTCGATCAAGATGGGATTGATGGTTCTCCATCACACTTGGGTCCTAAACACTGTCTGAAATATTACTCTGTTTTGATTTTGAAAACTCTGAAACTTTTAGAAATCTGATACTAAAAAGAACACTGTGAAGGCCAACAATACACTATAATTCTGAATCTACACGTGTTGTAACTTACGCCAAGTCACCGAAAGGGCTCAACACTTACAGTCAAGGCGGGTTGTTCGGAACACTCTGTTTCTGATATGGGTACTCTCTCCATTGGGCTGCATGAAGATTATATTATGTTCCTGAGATAGGTCATTGGCTCTACAATGAGTGGTGGTTGATAATCTGATACGACCCTATCGCGTGTCGGGCTCGAGCAACGACTCTGGCACAAGTTGTAATTTTAATTATTATTCTGTAATGCAACCACATGGTGTGTAGACATGTCAGAGCTGATTAATAATATATCAATCCTGTAAAATACTGTTCCCATTTGTTTGACTTGTAAGAGATAAAATCTAGGTCTAGGTACGTTAGGCGCATTGATGACACTCTGAACATGCATATATTCTGAGGTATTGCATATTATCCTGCTTACACATTTATTTTATTGTGATGAACTATTTCAACATTTTTTTCAATATATATATATATATATATATATTATATTATCACTCACGTGGCACACACCGTTCACCCGCGTAATTTGGGGTGGATTGGTTGTGCTACCCACTGGGTGACGATTTATCGTTTACTCAGCCCACGTGGCCCTTGTTGTTTTTAGATTTCTATGAGGAGGACATAGCTGTGGGAGATCCAGATGCAGTATATGATGATCATACAGGAGATAAGGTCATAGCTCCTGAGGACGAGATAGACCCGGAGGACTTCCATGAGCATTAAGAGCTTATTGAGGACTTAGTTTCATTTCAGTTGAGAGGCAGCTTCATTTATTATTTTATATCAGATGTTATGTTTATTTCAGCCGTTTAAACATCGGTATTTTTATTTGTGATTGGCTGGGGAGTTGTATCACCCCGAGCCCTAGACATAAACAGTAATTATAATGGATGGATGCTTTATTTGATGCTTATTATTTATGAGCGAATGATTATTGCTAATTGATAGATAAAATCTTTATAGGAGACCTGCAAATGAATAAGTTAAGTCATGTCTGTCCGCTTATCGCATTCACGTGCGTGCAGGTCACAACACGAAATCATAGGCCTCGGAGATAAGGTAGGATTTTGAGTTGTGACAGAAACTGCTTGTGGCCTAGCCTTGGACTGCCTTGTGGGAAAAATGACCCCTCTTAGTTAAGATTTTTGCTTGGGACATAGTGTGGGGTGGGTTTTAATGTGCATGCAGTTAAAGAAGAGAGAGATGGATGTTTCAATCGAGTTTACCTTTTGTGGCGAGGCAGATGAGGCAATCAAGCATTTATTTATGAGGTGTAGATTTGCTAGTGAGATTTGGGGCAAGTTTCAAATATGATTTGGGGACAGTGGGTGCATTTATACTTGAAGTGTAGATTCACTAGTGAGATTTGTGTTGCGATTTTTGCTAGATGGCTAGAGAGCCAGTGGTGGAAAAGTAGGTATCCTTTGGAATGCCTCGAGCAACATTCTGGGAAATCTAGAAAACATAATTGCCGAAGACCTTTGTTGGTGGTGGGTTGTTGACGCGGGACAACGACCCTAAAATGCGGAATATGATTTTTATGCAGATTTTGCCGAAATTAAATAAAATTAAATCAAGCTTAATCTCAAAACTATCTTAAATACCTTAAGATTCAGAGAATTCAGGTTGGTAGATCACACGAGATCCAGGTAGGGTCCAGTCCGATGCGCAAGTACTTTTCGAGTCGAGGCAAGATCGGCCTAGAGATAGAACTCTAGCTTTTTTCCAGGCTTAGGCGCTCGTCTTCGGTTCGATGTAGATTCACGGATTCCAAGTTGGGTTGTGAAAGGGATTTGCGGTTTGCAATAGGCTTATGGTTTTCGGCTCGGTTTATGGTTTGGAACGAGTGTTGGCTTTGTGTGGTTTAGGGTTTCAAAAGGGTTTAGGGTTTTGGGGATCACAAGGCAGAGATTAGGCTATGGTTTAGAAAGCAAACACAGATCGAAAGTAGCAAATAGAATAGAGAAGATAACAATGGCTTTTGGGAATCACTCCCTTGGCCTCACACCAAACCCATCTCAGGTAAATATTACTCAAGCATAAAAGCATTTAAATAATCAATCAACTAATTAAAAGTCTTTACAAGCCTCTATATATAGGCTACCAATAATTAAGTTCAAAATAAAGAGTTCTAATACTAATAAAACACAAATAGGAAAGTTTTCGCATAAAATTCCGTGCCGTAGCTCGCTCGAGCGACTTTAAGTGATCGCTCGCGCCTCTAACATCGTCGCCGTAGCTCGCACGCGCGAGGATTATCGTCGCTCGAGCGATTTTAAGTGCTCGCTCGCGCGAGGATTAAGTGTTCGCTCGCGCGAGGATTTCCTGCGGCGTTGTTCTCCTCGCGGTACTCGGGCTTCCTCTATGCTTCTTCCGACGCAGATAGAAACGATGTGGTCCGAATCCAATGTCTATATATGTGGCGTCCCCGTCAATTCCCTTGGACCAAAAAAATTTCATCACCGATGAAACGCGCTCGTGGTAGATGTCTAGTAGGTCGGGGTTCAAGCGGCGAACTTCATTCTCGTGGACCCAAGTGTTTTCGGACTCCGGTTTGCCGACCCATTTAACCAAGTATTTCTGGAATCCCCCATCATGTGTAGAGACGACATGATCATTGATTATATCCTCTATCTCATCTGTTCTCTGTTTGCTTGGGGAAGGAAGAGGTATAGGTTGTAAGGTTGGATTGGGGCTGGGATTAGGAGGTGGATGGAGTGGGTTTTCAGGAGGTGGGGTGAAACCCAAGTAAGGAACCAAGTCCTCCACATTACCGTTGAACTACCCCCGTACCTAGAGGAAGCTCAAGCACGTATGCATTAGGACCACTCTTAGCCAAAATTCTAAAAAGCCTAGCGACTCGAGATTGGAGCTTCTTTGCGGATCTCGATGGGAACCGCTCAGGCCTAACCCGGACCATCACATAATCACCCATGTGAAATTCTTTAGAACGTCTGTGAGCATCTGCAGATAATTTATATTGACTGTTGCTTGAATTAATTTTCTGTTTAATTTCGGCATGCAAGCTATGAATATATTGTGCAAATGCATCGGCAGACTCTGACATTATGGGATGGAGACATGGGGATCAAATCTAATGGGGTCCTAGGCCTATGACCATGTACTACTTCAAAAGGATTCATGCCAATGGACCTATTGACAGAATTATTATATGCAAACTCAGCTGTGGGTAAGATGGTATCTTAGGTCCTAACATGATCACCGACAAGACTACGAAGGAGATTCCCAAGGCTCCTATTGGTGCTTTTGGTTTGGCCATCCGTTTGAGGGTGGTAAGCTGTAGAGAATTGGAGCAATGTGCCCATCATGTGCCAAAGGGTCTTCCAAAAATAACTCGTAAATTTAACATCCCTATCAGACACAATGGTTTTGGGCAACCCATGAAGACGCACTACCTCCGCGAAAAATAGTTTAGCAATATGAGATGCATCAGAGGTTTTGGAACAAGGAATGAAGTGGGCCATCTTGAAAAATCGGTCCACTACGACATAGATGGAATCGTGCTTCCTAGGGGTCTTAGGAAGTCCAAGCACGAAGTCTATAGAGAGGTCTTGCCACGGTGTATGTGGCACGGGTAAAGGAGTGTACAAGCCAGTATTTTGTTTGGTTTGTTTTGACACTTGCAAGTACGACAATGTTTGATAACCCGAGCGACATCTCTCATTAGGCTAGGCTAAAAGAACCTATCCTCTACAAGCGCAACAATTTTATTACGCCCGAAATGTCCGGCCATCCCTCCAACATGTAACTCCCAAATGAGAAAGTCACGCAATGAAGTGCGAGGGATGCAAAGGCTATTGCCTTTGAATAAGTACCCATCCTGGATGGTATACACGGAGTGCGTGCTGGTCGGGTTACTAAGGAGAGCAGTGTACTCAACCCCAAAATCTGGGCACTCAGGGTACTCATCTTTTAACTTTTCGAAGCCGATGACCTCGGTGCTCATTGTGCGTAAAGTCACCACTCGCCAACTAAGTGCATTAGTGGCTCTATTTTCAGCACCGGCCTTATGCTTTAACACGAATGTGAACCCTTGAAGGTACTCAACCTACTTCGCGTGCCTTGGGTTCAACTTCTTCTGTGAAGCAAAAAAGCATAAGGCTTCATGGTAAAAAAACAGCACAAATTCCTGTGGTCTAAGGTAATGTTTCCAATACCAAAGAGATCGAACGACCGCATAGAACTCCTTGTCATAGGTGGAGTATTTTTGCTTCGCCTCGTTAAGTTTTTCACTAAAATAGGCTACGGGGTGACCATCTTGGCTAAGCACTCCTCCTATGCCTACACCCGATGCGTCGCATGCGACTTCGAAGACTTTGGAAAAGTCCGGTAAGCGCATGACGGGTGCACTACTCATTTACTGTTTGATCTCAGCAAAGGCTTTCGTCGTTTCTTTGCCCCATTTAAAGTTCCCATTTTTCATGCAATCAGTGATTGGGCCATGATGGTGCTAAAACTTCTGATGAAGCGACGATAAAAAGTAGCCAAACCATGGAAGCTACGGATATCGTGTATGTTCTTAGGCTCGGGCCACTCCACAATGGCTCTAACCTTTTCGGGGTCCACGACCATTCCACTGGCTGAGATAATAAATCTCAAGAAAACAACAGAACGTTGCATGAAGGTGCATTTCTTGAGATTTGCAAACTTCTCGCCCTTGAGGGTTTCACAAACCAACCTAAGGTGGGTCAAGTGACTATAGATCAAGATGTCATCGAAATAAACAAGGAATTTGCCTAGAAACGGCCTCAACACTTGGGTCATGAGTCGCATGAAAGTACTCGGGGCATTAGAAAGCCCAAAAGGCATGACCATCCACTCATAAAGACCATCCTTAGTCTTGAAGGCGGTTTTCCACTCATCACCGGGTGGATGCGGACTTGATGGTAGCCACTCTTAAGGTCTATCTTTGAAAAGATAGTAGCACTAACCATCATGTCAAGCATGTCATCGAGCCTTGGTATGGGAAACCGATACTTAACCGTAATCTTATTGATTGCACGGCTATCCACACATGTGCGTCATGTACCATCTTTCTTAGGAGTGAGTAGGGCAGGTACGGCACACGAGCTCAGACTCTCTTGGATGAACCCCTTCTGAAGGAGCTCATTGACTTGCCGAGTCAACTCGACGTGCTCAACATGATTCAACCTATAGTGAGGCAGGTTTGGTAAGGTAGATCCAGGAACCAAGTCTATTGCGTGTTGGATATCACGCAGGGGAGGGAGTTCATTTGGTAAGTCTTCAGGGAAGACATCCGTAAACTCTTTTAAAATCGGCTCAACCTCCTTGGGACACGCACTCTCTGATTCGGGTGCACTCTCAACAGTGACAACTACGCACACCACTCTCATCTAACGATGCTTTCTCGAACTCAGAAGAGCTTACAATATTAATGGATCTAGAAGACTCGCCCTTCTTTTCGACTGTGTTGGTCGATGGTGCTTTGGGAGGCAAAATGTGTAAAGTGATCTTTTTGCCCTTATGCATGAATGTGCATATGTTTGATCGACCAGAAAGAGTCACGTCCATGTCGTAGAGCCACGGCCTTCCCAAAATGATATGGCCCACATCCATCGACACCACATCACACCATAAGGTGTCCGAATAAGAGCTAACTGAATCGGTACACAACACCTTTTCGACACGGGAATGGATGAAGAATTGAGCCATGCGACTTTATAAGTTCTCAGGTGGGCTTCGGGTGTAAGCCCTAAGTGGCGTACGACATGAGTTGATTTTACGTTAGTACAACTACCGTTATCCACAATGACCCTACAATTCTTTTCACCAAATCTGGCATAGGTGTGGAAGATGTTCTCCCTTCGCTAGTCATCGTTTTCATCCCGTTGAGGCTGCGCAAGGGCACACCTCACAACTAAAGCATGACCAATAGCATCACCCTCCTCATCCTTTGGGTGTGCTAATTCCTCTTCAACCACTACCTCATCATCATCCTCCTCTCCCTCAATGAAGAGTCCTTTGGAGTTCTTTCGTAGGGCATTGGGCGGCAAAGTGTCCCATCCCATGACATTTATAGCACTTTACTTGAGAATTAACCCTTGAGGATTCTCTGACTACACCTTTTTCCTTTTCAAACTTGGAATTGGCAGGGGCGGGTTGTGTAGGTTTGGGAGGAGGATTGAATCGTTCCTCACCGGATCGTTGGTTACTATATTGTGGCTCGGTTCTCTTCATCACCGTCGTTTTCAAGTATCGTTTAAGATCTTGCACAATGGCATAGCATCTTTCAAGAGTCTCTACAGGGTGAGAAATCAACTCTTTTTGCAAATCAAGTCGCAATCCGGTGTGAAATCTAGAAAGAGTGATTTCAAGGTCTTCTGATACTTTTGCCCTCATCATGAACTTTTCGAATTTGGCAATGTAATCGGTCACGGGCATACCACCTTGACGTAAGTTTTGCCACTGGTCGAGGAGGCGTTGGTGGTATGATAAAGGAACATACTTCTTAGTAAGTTGTTCCTTCATGTCGTCCCAACGGGTAATGTGAGGACAACCTGCATTCACCCTAATGCGCTCAACATTGAGCCAGAAAAGTCGAGCTTGACCAACCAACTTCATCTTAGCGAGTCTAACGCAACAGTCATCATTCATGGCATACCAATCAAAGTATTGGTCCATGTCGGAAAGCCAATCGAGGAAGACGGTAGGGTCCATTCTTCCATCGAAAGTCGGAATCTCAACTCGGACATTCTTAAGGAGTTGAACTTCGGGGTCATAGTCATCTCTACGATGATCCCTACGGTTCCGGTTATTTTGGCGACCATTACGTTCAAAGTGTGGACACTCACACTCTTAGTGTTGATTTTCCAGCCCACTCATCGCTTCTAGTTGGTTGATTCGATCACGTAATCTATCATTACCAACTCCTAAGGATGTTTGGGCTTGCTCAATGGTATTCGTGCACTAATACTTTTAATTCTTCTCGTATAGCTCTCAGAGTATTAAGAACCTCATCCGAAGCCATGGTGATCACAAGGTCTATTAGGGTTCTAATATGGAATGCAATATGGACTCACAAAAAGAAACAATGCAATAAAATAAATATGACAAGCAAAGATGCCTTAACCTAGAAAACCTAGGGCTCTGATACCAAAACTGACGCGGGATAACGACCCTAAAATGCGGAATATGATTTTTATGCAGATTTTGCCGAAATTAAATAAAATTAAATCAAGCTTAATCTCAAAACTATCTTAAATACCTTAAGGTTCAGAGAATTCAGGTTGGTAGATCACACGAGATCCAGGTAGGGTCCAAATTGAAGTACTTTTTAGTCGAGGCAAGATCGGCCTAGAGATAGAACTCTAGCTTTTTTCCAGGCTTAGGCGCTTGTCTTCAGTTCGAAGTAGATTCACGGATTCCAAGTTGGGTTGTGAAAGGGATTTGCGGTTTGCAATAGGCTTATGGTTTTTGGCTCGGTTTATGGTTTGGAACGGGTGTTGGCTTTGTGTGGTTTAGGGTTTCAAAAGGGTTTAGGGTTTTGGGGATCACAAGGCAGAGATTAGGCTATGGTTCAGAAAGCAAACACAAATCAAAAGTAGCAAATAGAATAGAGAAGATAACAATGGCTTTTGGGAATCACTCCCTTGGCCTCACACTAAACCCATCTCAGGCAAAGATTACTCATGCATAAAAGCATTCAAATAATCAATCAACTAATTAAAAGTCTTTACAAGCTTCTATATATAGGCTACCAATACTTAAGTTCGAAATAAAGAGTTCTATTACTAATAAAATACAAAAAGGAAAGTTTTCGCATAAAATTCCGTGTCGTAGCTCGCTCGAGCGAGTTTAAGTGATCGCTTCATGTCGACATCGTCGCCAGAGCTTACGCGAGATTATCGTCGCCGAGCGACTTTAAATCTTCGTCGCCGCCGAGGATTAAGCGTTCTCTCGCGCGAAAATTCCCTGCGGCGTTGTTCTCCTCACGGTACTTGGGCTTCCTCTACGCTTCTTCCAACGCCGATAGAAACGATGTGGTCCGAATCCAATGTCCATGTATGTGGCGTCCCCGCCAGTGGTAGTATCTTTAGGAGAGGTGCAGTCGTGGTCAAGAATGGGAGCAAATCAAACCCCCTTAGAGCCTTTACATTGCTCTTTTGTTAAAGTCATCATCATGTTTTTCCTTTGTATTCTTTTAAATTTTTTTTTTTTTTTGCCTTTGTTGTTTTCATTTTGTTTTTTTTCCCCTTCAGCTAAGCATTTTGCTGCCGTTCAGTGACCAATCACCCCTGAATTGATGATCCAAGGAGAGTGGGATTACGTGGACAGAACCAATGATACCTGAATCAGCCATATGAGAAGAGGAGGCCTGGGCACTCGCGGCATGCTGCAATAAATCCTGGTACTCCTGTGTAAGAGTAACAAGAGCAGAGGACGAAAGGTTAGCCACAAGAGGCATCACAGAAGGTGGCATAGCCGAAGTGGTAACATCCAACAATAGCTTCATCATCAACAACGAATGTGTAGGACCAAGAGTTTTGAAACTTGGGACGTCTCACCAAGTCGCAAAATCTTTCGTTCAAGTGCCCCTTTCTACTACAGTGAGAGCACTTTAATTTCTCCTTCTCTTCATGAGTCAAAGTACTTTGATCATGTCCACGACCACCAAGTCTATCAGCACCATGTCTGAACTCTAAGAATGAAGGGAGCTCAGGGGGCTAAAGGGCTACATCCATAAACTTCATTCTAGTCTCTTCCTACTGAAGAAGAAATAATATGGTTCTCAAGAATGGTAGCTCCTCTCTCAGGAGGATACTGGCCTTCCTAAAAGCCATATATACATTGAAGTGTATCATGTTGAAACATGGATTAGCATTTCAATACCTAGTGCAAGTTGAGACTTCCCTATTCCTTTGGGTTAAGACATTATCCAAAAGGGAAAAAATGCTTCATCATAAAACTCAAGATCATCTTTGTAGGTATTATCCTTTGACTATGCTCTCGAATATACCATATTTTGTCGCCTCTTTTGACTATAATCTAGGACAAGGGTTATCCATTGGCTATACTGCAAACAAATCAGGACCTATGTCGCTTGGGTGTGGACATATCTAGAGGAGTTTGACATGTACACAAGGTGATGGAAAAGTGATACCTGGACATTTCTATTTTTGGGATTTAGTCATGTCAATACTTCGTGGCACTTGGAATCTACTCCACCTAATAACATCACATCGTTTTGACGTGGTAAAATGAGTTGCCATCTTAGGAAAATGATGTGAAGTTTAGTAAATTGAAAATGAAAAAGCTTGAGTCCTTGAAAATCATTAGTATAATATGACATATTTTAAGTTAGGTTCATGATATGCATTTTGTTTACTTTGCATCTTTTCATCAATTCGGGATGGTACATTACCCTTATGGTACACCACCCTTACGATACACCATCCATATGGTACATCACCCTTATGGTACACCATCCTTGTAAAATTGCAGATAATTTCATGCCAAACACCTATGACACTTTGACACTTGGCATTCATGCAATGTGTCTAGGTAACACTGACGCACACAAAAGCCGTTGACATTTTTTTTAGCGGCACCAAAGCCTCTGACAGCCTTGGTAACCTTGAAAATTATGTTGCTATATACCAATATATACTAGTTCATAGAAATACTTGAGTGTGAAAATACATGCCAATATATACTAGTCCATAAACATATTTAACATCTATCTCTCTCTCTCTCTCTCTCTCTCTATATATATATATATATGTGCGAATTTCAAACATGAGAAAGGGGAATACAACAGGTTTGTCTCAGGCTCCCGTGTCAATATCTCTATGTGCAAGACGTGCAACAAATGCCCAGCGTATATAACAATTCTTCAGCATGGCGACTTTTATCAAGTTATTAGTATGCATTTGTTGCATGTCTTGCACATAGAGATAATGACACGGGAGCTAGAGACAAACCTGTTGTATTCCCCATTCCCATGTTTGAAATTCTCATATATATATATATATATATATATATATATAGAGAGAGAGAGAGAGAGAGAGAGAGAGAGAGAGAGAGAGAGAAAGGGCTGGTAAACCGTGTCTGGTGCTCAGGGCGGGCGATTGGTTATGCGGTAGGTGTCGCAATGTTAATTTTCGGCGTCGCTCGGTTTGCCATCGTCATGGCTGCGACGCCACCCGGTCGCAGGGTAAAACCGTTGCACCCGCTGATGAGCGGACTCCGGTAGCGAGGATAGAGAAGCAGAAATTTTTAAATGAATCTCAGGTTCGAGATTTGTCCCGGGGGTGGTCGATAGCCGGAAGGAAGAGCAAAAATATTACATCTCCCTTGGAACTTATTGACCACTGGCCCGGCAGTGGGAATGCCCGTGTGGTGACTCAGGGGTCGGTTTTGTTGCTTCCGAGAGCTCCCTCGAATTGGGATGAACCGGTCAGCCCCGGGACTCTCGGAGTCGACCTATCTCACATTCGCTCTCTCGCCGCCAATTTGAGACACTGCTAGGTGGTCATCGATACCAAAATTGATATACTATCTATTTTCGCTATACACAGATGGGTTAATTACAACTGGAAGTTCTCAGTTAGGCCTATGGCTTCTGCTATCTCATCTTCTCTGTTCCTTATGCGATTCGGATCGGAGGAGGATGCTTCGGCTATTTGTCCCAAAAAACAGGCTCTCATTGACGGATGCCCGGCTGCTTGTCGTCGGTGGAACCCTCTTGTGGGCGAGGTTCTTGTTCATAAGGAGGAGGAGGGGGTCTGGTTACACATCTTCGGCCTTCTGATCCACTCCTGGTCCCTGGAGATGTTCTGATGGATCGGAAATCGATGTGGTCGCTTTATCCGGGTCGATCGGCGCTTAGCGGACCTCTGGAACACGTCCCACGTGCGTATTCTCATGGCTGTCGATTCCCTTGACCGGATCCCTCGTATCATCGACGTGCTGGTTGACAGTCTTTGTTGTCAGCTCGTGGTAGAACTCACCCGACGGGAGCGGACTATCGTCGAGCATCTACCGGTCGAGTTGGCCTCAGGGGCCTCGACCTCCGGTGCTGGCCTCGCAGATTCTCCAATATTGGTAGTTCAGACGTTGACGAGTCCGACAGGGAGGGGCTACGTCATATAGGATACCGACGGGAGGCGCGGAGGGGAGCTCGACCTTGAACTCCCCGAACATTTTGTGGCCACTCATCTCTCCGACCACACCGGCGGGGGACGGAGTCGCTCTCCAAATCGCTGATCCTTTGCCGGACGAGGGTTTGGAGGGGTTTTCTGGCGGTGTGGTGATGGTTGGTTTTCTGGCGGGGATTTTTGAGTCCTCGGGGCGATCTACGGCCCTGATCTCTTCGCAGCTTGATCCGGAGCTCGTACAACTGCAAGGACAGATGGTTGGTGAGGAAAGGGGATAGATGGATGTGTCGGACGAGGTAGGTCGTCGTACCTGGGATCCGATGGAGATCGAGGCGGTCGGCCTTCTTGAGAGATCTGTAGCTTTTGGATGCAAAAAGAGTGTAAGGGTTTACCTAAGGAAACGGCATAGGATGGTACATCGGGGGAAAAGAAGACTTGAGGAGACGACACGCCGTCTGCTTCCGGAAGCCTTTGAAGGGTCTGCGAAGAGCCCGATGGGTTTTGACCACAAAACCGAAAGTTGGAGGGGTTTTAAGGGTCTCAACGAGGGGTGACACGTGGTAAGACGACGTGGTTTTCTTTGACTGATCCCGACACGTGGGATGACAGAGAATGGCCTTCTTAGCCGGGTCTTAAATGGCATTGAGGACCCGATGGGGGTTCCCCGGGCTGGCTCTGAACGACCTTTACGGATTGGGTCTACTTTTAGTCCTATGGGACCCGGTTTGCTGACATCTGCTTCTCGACTGCGGCCCAACCCAGGGACGCGACTTATATCCCAGAGTGTTGCAGAGGAAACATGCTACTCTATTTTTGATGGCGAGGACCTGACGCTTGGAACGACCATCGACATCGGCATAGAGGATTTCCGGTGGGGCAAAGCTTCCCCCGGGGATGATGATATGATTGTTCGCGAAGAGGGAGAGGCGGGAATTGCGGGGACTAAGCTGGTGCTGCATAGGGGGACTTGGCCAGACTTGGCTACTGCCGAGCCGACGTGTCTGAGGATGGATGATCTGTAGATACAATCTTATTCTGATCAATCGGAGTGTCGAGAGGCCCAGGTCTCTGAGTTGGAGACGGAAATTGATCGGCTGATCGGAATTGGGCGAAATCTCGAGATGTCGTTTAAGGGATCCCAGGCAGAGTTACGTGAGGTGTTTCGTTCGATTATCACGTGTTGTCAGGTGAGCAAGAGAAAGAGGCGGAGTGGATCGCGGGAGCTTGCGCGGTTACATTGGGGTATGTCGGATGGGAGAAGGGAGGGGGCCGACCGGTTTACTGCTCGGTTATTTATGAAGATGGTATCTTGGAACGTTAGAGGAATCAACGACTGACTGAAGCGGGAGGGGTTAAGCAGGCGATCGCGGCTTTCAAACCTGTCGTGGTTACCCTCAAAGAAACTAAGTGGGGAAGCTGTGACGGAAGGAAGGTTGCGTCGATCGTGGGGGGGGGGGGGGGGAGGTGGGACTGGATCGGACTTGATTCGATCGGCGCCTTCGGAGGGATCCTTGTCGCTTGGTCATCGATTCTATTTGATAAGGTGGATGAGGCGAGACACTTTCTAATTTGTGGTCATGCGTGACAAAGTGACGGAAAGTTTGAGCTTTGGGCATTTCTTGACCGGCAATGAGAGGGGGGACTTCTGGTTCGAGTTGAATGCTCTGGCTACTTGATGAGATTTTCCACTGTGCTTGGTTGGGGACTTTAATGCTATCAGGTGGGATTTCGAGAAGCAGGGTGGCCTTGCAAATCTTCGGGTCATGAGGGATTTCAATTCCTTCATTGCGGACTGGGGTTTATTCGATATCCCGCTGATAGGGGCCAGATTTACGTGGTCTAGCATGCAGGATTCGCCGTCTCTCAGTAGGTTGGACAGATTTTTATGTTCTACCGAGTGGCTTGACATCTTCTCGGGTGTCCGATTGGAAGCGTCCACTCGTGCCATTTCGGATCATCGGCTTATTGTTCTCATGTGTGAGTCCCGTGCTAGGGGATCGTCCCCTTTCCGCTTTGAGAATATGTGGCTACTGGAAGACGCTTTTCGTGAGAAGGTTCAGGGGTGGTGGGCGGAACCGGTGCCGAGTGGGACGACTGCCTATCGATTCATCACTAAGCTTTGTCGATCTAAGGATAGAATTAAGGTCTGGAATAGGGATGAGTATGGAAAGGTGCATGTTAGAAAGGAGGTTTTGCTTGCAAAGTTAAAAGTGTTAGATAATTTGGAGGAGACCAGAAATCTTTCGGCGGACGAGAGGGAGCCTAGAATGCAAATAAAGGAGGAGTTCAGTGAGACTTGTAGGGCGGAGGAAGTTTTTTGGATGCAAAAAGCGAAGGCTCGGTGGTTCAAAGAGGGGGATGCCAACACGAAGTATTTCCATGCGGTTGCAAATACTCACAACAAATCGAAGTATTTGGGGTCTATCACTGTGGATGGAGTGGCGCACTCGGGGCATGATGAGGTGAGGGTCAATATAGTGGATTTTTATGAGTGATTGTACACTGATGAGGGTTTACTGAGGCCGGCTTTGGATGGGCTGCAGTTCACATCCATTTCGGACGAGGTTAGCAAGGGACTGGAATGTACTTTTACGAAAGACAAAGTGTGGACCGTGATCAGATTTGGGGGCAGCAATAAATCACCGGGACCGGATGGGTTTACTATGGAATTCTACCGCACGTTCTAAGGACTATTAAGGCGGATCTGATGGAGGTTTTCCATGAGTTTCATTCCACTGGCTTTATCGGAAGAGCGTTAAATTATGCTTTTATTACCCTCATCCCTAAGATACACGGGGCTGAGAATATTTCTGATTACCGACCGATCAGCCTCATCAACTGTGCTTACAAAATTATTGCGAAGGTGTTGGCCAACAGGCTTAAGCGGGTGATGGGCACTATCATATCTAGCAATCAGGGGGCTTTCGTCCGTGACAGACATCTTACGGACCTGATGGCAGTTGCCAATGAGACCATACACTCCACCTATGCTCTCCGTAGGCCGGCTGTGGTCTGGAAGGTGGACATGAAGAAGGCTTATGACCAGGTCAGCTGGGGGAATTTAGAGTATATGCTTCAAAGGTTGGGGTTCGGGGCCACTTGGAGGAAGTGGTTGCGCAGGTGCTACTCCTCCCCGTGGTTCTCGGTGTTGATAAATGGGATAGCGGCGAGGTATTTTAAGAGTTCTAAAGGTCTCAGGCAGGGTGATCCTTTATCCCCCTTCCTTTTTAATATGGTTGGGGAGGCTTTATCTGAATTGATCGAACACGCCAGGGTTTTGGGAATGCTTATTGGCATCAGAATTGGAGATTAGGGGCGATTTATCACGCACCTTCAGTATGCGGACGATACGATTTTATTTGGGAAGGCTGGTGTGACGGAACTACGTGCTATGGCTGATGTTCTCTCAGTTTATGAGGCAGTGTCGGGCCAACGGGTTAACCTCCTTAAATCTACTGTATCGGGTATCAGGGTGGAGGAGGATTTGCTGACTTCCTTGGCCGGGTCGGTTGGGTGTCGCATTGAGGGGCTGCCCATTACATACCTGGGATTACCTCTTGGGATCAGAAAGCCCACGTGCCGCGACTGGCTCCTGGTAGTGCAGAAATTTGAGTAGCGGTTGTCATCTTGGAAAGGCAGGCTTCTGAGCAGTGGGGGAAGACTGGTCTTGGTTAAAGCGGCGCTGTTGTCGATCCCCATTTTCTTCTTCTCCATGTTTAGGTGCCCCGTTAGAGCCAATTCAACGGTCGTTTCTGTGGGATGGGGCAGGTTTGAACAGGCGGTATCACCTCATCAATTGGGACACGTGCCAGTTGCCTTCCGTTTATGGGGGGTTGGGGATCTGGAGTCTCAAGAGAACCAACTTGGCAATGCTTGGAAAGTGGATTTGGAGAGCGGGAAGGGAGGAGGAGAGGGGCAGCCTCTGGTGGTTGGTTTTGCGTGACAAGTATGGACTTTCATGGGGGAGCTGGGGGATTGGTCTGTCTACCCACAGGAACACCTCACCGTGGTGGAGAGACATTTCTCGTACTTGGGAGGGTTTGGCTAAAGGTGTGCGATACAGCTGGGGGTGTGGATCCCGCATTCGCTTCTGGGATGATTCGTGGTTGGACGTGGACCCGCTCACAGCTACTTTCCCGGATATCTACACACTTTCTTCGAACCCGGGTGGTAGGATTGATGAGTTTGTTTCTCTCGACAGTGAGAAGAGTATTTGGGATGTAGTCATCAAAAGGCGCCTCAGGGACAGCGAGGTGGGAAGCTATGTGGACCTGCTAAGTAGACTATATCGGGCGTAGCGGAACAATTTAAGGGCTGATAAGCGAATTTGTGACCTGAATCGAGAGGGGAAGTTCAGCGTCAAAGCTCTATACGGTTGGTATTCGCGCTACCCGCTTATCAATTTTGATGGAAATGGCTGTGGAGGGAACCCATCCCTCTCAAGATCAGGTTCTTCGTTTGGACAATCTGTAAGGATAAAATACTTACCAGGGACCAGCTGATTCAGAGAGGAAAAGACGTCCCGACTGGGTGTGTAATGTGTTCTGATGGGGAGGAGTCCGCTGCCCATCTCTTCCTTCATTGTCGTGTGGCTGCTGAGGTGTGGGGAGTTATACTTAAAGCTTTTGGCATGTCCTGGACAATGCCTCAGTCTCCTTACCTGTTCATGATGAGCTGGGAAGCGAAGAGGGTGAAGGAGAGGGGGGGGGGGGGGTAGGGGATTATGGAGGGCGACGTTGTTTGCGGGTTTGTGGCGCTTATGGTGCGAAAGGAACCATAGAATTTTCGAAGACAAGACCAAACCTGTCGGGATGGTTATTAGAGCGGTCTCAGAGGTCGTTTCTCTTTGGGGCGTGCGTGGAGGGGATGGGGACAGCAACTGTAATTGGCTTTGGGACCCGGGTTAAGGGGATATGTGCGTAGGGTCCTGAGTGGTCTCTGTTGTTCTGTTAGTTGTTTGCTGTTTGTTTCTTTGATTTTGTGCGACAAGATTGTATTCGGTTTCAGCGCCTTGCTAGTTTTTATATAATCTTTATTACTGATAAAAAAAATTTTGCATTGAAAACTAAAATCTTAACATTTAGCATTGTCAAGGCTGCCAAAACGCCTAAGTGATCCTAGGTGGTGGACGCCTCTAGATGTCTAGGTAGTCACTCAAGGATTAGGCAGCCAATTTCCCCTCCAATACAGGATAAAATGATGTGTCTAGGCCTTGTAGGTGGAAATGCTACCTTGGGTTAGGGGTCGTTGCTTACGCCTAAGGCGAGTCTTGGATGACCAGGCAAACACTTTGAAATCTAGGAAGTCATCTAGAGCCATCTCTAGAAACCCAAGCAGTAGCCTGTGACAACATTAATGCAAATTTAACACCATTATATATACATACACTATACATCTATAAACAGTTTGCACAAAGACAAAAGAAAAGCCACTTTTGACTCTATAACCATGAAGCATATAATTTACCAATATAAGAACAGTGGCATGAATATCCTAGTGTCAATTAGTCATGGTTCCCCCTGAAGTTTTATGTACTTGAGTGATACATAATAATTGAGATTTGAGAGTCAGTTTCGAGTCACCAACAATTGCAATACTAGTACTGATCAGACTTCTGGCTGACAATGATTAAGAAGAAAGGTAAATAAAGCCATGACCTCCTATCGAAAAAGAAAATAAAGCCATGGCCCAAAGAGCAATAGAAAAAAATAAAGATATTTTCTAGTGGAAAACAGTGACATTCAGATTAAGTAAAGGTATGTTGGCGTGGGAAATTCATTTTTCACAAATTACAAAAATTCAGAAATTTTGTCACCAGCAGTTAAGATATTTGTACAAAAAAAAAAACACAAAACAAAATATCTTCCATTCACTATGGAGAATTTAGACATAAACCAAAATATAATATATTATATATGTAACCTGAGGTGACATTTTTGTGGGCCCCTGCTCCCACTCCCCAGAAATGAAGGAATAACTATCAATTTCACAAATTTTAGACCAGCTCTGATAGCTGCCCCTAAAGCACCTTAAGCATCAAACCACATATTCACACTTCATATACATTGAAACACCCACCCCCGAAGATCTAGAAGAATGAGTGCAGAAGAAAGAGAAATAAAAAAGAAGGTCCATCTCCATAACCATTCTTACACTTGAAGCAAACAATTTCCCGTCCAATCTAGGATAAAATGATGTTTATAGACCTTGGAGGTGGAAACACTATGATATCTAGGCATAAAATTTAGTGCACTGTTACCTAATTCACTCAGGCCTCTACCGAGCTGCAAACAGGTGTGCAAATATCTTCATTTTTCTCTTCACAATTGGTTTCATATTTCTCTCTGCTAAATAATTGTTAGCCAGAAGTTCGATTAATTCTAGTATTGCAAATGTCAACGACAAGAGCTAATTCTCATAGTGCTCAAGTACATTAACCAATGTTACTTGGTTCACAAGGTTCAATTCAGGCTTGTAATTTGCTATGCTAGTGCTTAGAAAATACAGTTTTCTAGGGGTAATATGTGAGCATTAAATATTTATAATAACTCTACTTTTTAGAAAAACAAGTGTTTGGTGACTTGTTGGTTAGGGATGTTATGGAATCGGGCTGTTTTGGGGTTATACTTGATGGTTGTTTCTTAATTCCATCTCTATTGCAAAACTGGACGCACAATGGAGCCGTAGACAGTCAAATGAGTTCAAACCATTAAGTTTTTTTATCTATGACAACATTGTCGTAAAGGTCATAATTATTGGTAGGAGCGAGTACGATAGAATACGTCTTATTTATCTCGACAAATGGGCGAAATAGCTATCTCAATGCCAAAAATATTTACACTGTTCAGTAGCAATGCAACATGTAGTTCCTAGGTCAATCCTACCACTACTGTAATTTTTCTTTTCAAAAAATTAAAGCAAAAAAGGTTGAATCGGAAGAACCAATGGGTCCAAACTTTCCCAATAAGGTAGTTGATGTTCAGAGACACACCCTTCGTAGTTAATATATGCAACTCCCGATAAGGGATTCAATGCTCCAATACATATAAACCCCTCATGGATAAAGTACATGGATCCCTGATAAGGGACTTGATGCTCGAATAAAAATAAAACTTTGGTGGTTAATGTTTATGAGCTCCCAATATCGAAATCGATGCTCCGACATATATCAACCACTTAAAGTTTATGAGCTCCTGACAAGGAACAATATGCTTCAATACATAAAACCTCTTACAGTTAAAAGTATATGAACTCGATGCTTTGATACACAAGAACAGCTAATGATTAATGTATATGCATTCTTGATAAGGGAGAAGATGCTCCGACGAATAAATACCTCTCACATTTAACACATATGGACCCAGGGACTTGATTCATTGATACATATTAACCCTTTATGGTTAATGTATATGGACCCCAAAAAGGTATTCAATGCCCCAACGCATACGGATCCCTTAGGATTAAGTATATAGAGTACTAACAGGGGACCTGATGCTCTAGTACTAAAACTCTTATGATTGAAGTGTATGAACTCTCCCACTAAGAGAGTTGATGTTCTACTACAATAGAGCAATATGAAAAATACATAATCGAATTTGTATCTAACTATCTAAGTGCAATCACCATTGATCTTCTCACATGCTACTTTTTGGCTACCACGGATTCGTTGTGAATGACCCTTGGATATTTGAATATGGATCTCACAATTTGAAACTTGATGATAACGAAAGGACCTAGATATGCACTCTTGTTTTTTGTATCCATAATAAACACTGTATATTTCTAGTGCTCTCATCAGAGATGTTCATGACAGGGCATCCTAGCAATAAGATTAGTAAAACCCTCTCTTTATGAGGGGAAATTTGTAGTAATGTATTTGTACATGATATATATATATATATATATATATATATATATTATTATTATTATTATTATTTTTTTAATTTTTTAATTTATGCAAATTTATTGTGAACAAGGTATAGGATGTCATTAAACATATATTCACTTTCCATCTAGTTATAATAAAGCATAGCAAGACTAAAATACCACATTTCCATTGAGGCTCAACTAAAATATTACCAAACATTGTTGTTTGATAATATATTTTGCTTTCGGCTATCAAAATGTCAACAAGTTGATTGCCAGCCTTATTTGATTTATATATGAGAATTGACAGGTACCTGTTGAGTTATCTTCACAATTCCTTCCATGGAGTCTATAAATTTAGAGCGGCCAGTAGTGCTAGTCATGGCATCTTGGAACTAGTGAAAGGGATAAAAATAGTTAGAATTTTTGAAGTAAGCACAATGAAATTATTAATGAAAATCATGATAATGGTGAATCAGATAGAATTCACCATTCACCTATAAGTATATCAAGAAAACCAGAAATTTCAAGAAAATTTATTGTATACTACATGCATAGTAGAGAAAATTTCTGAATCATTCGAGCAATCAGTTCATTTGAAACAAGGCAAAAATTTCTCATGAAAAATACTAAATAGATGATAGAACATAGAAAATGTTGAAGGCTGCTTGAGCTAAAGCTATGGACTGTAAATTCTGTCACCGCAATCCCTAAGCCCTAAATTCCTGCAAGTAGTTTCCATTTTTTAAAGAGTTATTCTACAATGGGCATCCACCCATCATGTGCATTAAAGTAGTCCACACATCAGTGTGACTCCATGACGTGCATGAACTTCCAATGCATGGAAGTCTGTGCATTTCATGCAGTCACACAGATGTGTGGACTGCCGTGTCCACCCACGATGGGTGGACACTCATTGTAGACTAACTCTTTTTTAAAATGTATTTTTTAACAGAATTTTATAAAAAATTATGGGAATCGCCAATCCCTATGGACCTTTAGTTTTAGTAGATATAATCTTGTTAACAATATGGTTCAAATAATGTACACAGGTCACAGGTGCATGAATTGAGGATGAGTATTGCAGAGAAAAAAGAGTCTTCTCCAGCGTCAAGAGAATGAGGAAGTAACAGATGAACGTTTATTTTATGAACAAAATGGTAAAAAAAAAGAGTGGGAAAATTAGATGTACTCGAATTAATCATTTTCTAGAACTACATAATGACTTTTAATATAACATCCCATTGAATTTTTATGCAGTAACAAACTATATAAGGTTCTAGAGTGATTAGGGCCAGGAAAGCACTAGTATCATATTACTAACTGTGGCAGTTAATCACCAACATATCCTTAAAATATAATCAACTTCCCGTTCTGTAATAATCACAAATATCTACAGTCATTTTTAGTCCTAAGATTCATGTTCAATATTGGTTTAACAGGGATTCAAGTTGAGTTGTGGATCCTCATCCATGGGATTCAAATATAGTCACAAGATATGGATTCCATGTCACTGATTCACTGGATTTAAACTACAATAGTCACCACGGAGTCCTATTTTGTTCTGCACAATTTGATGATCCAGTTGCACAGTGCATTTTCAGCATCATATGGCAAAAGTTAAGCTAATTCCTAGGCTACTCTGACAATAGATGAACTTTTGAGTTGCAAATAAGTGATACAAGAAGATCACCCTTACCATCTGATAAGGTTGTGGAACTATTCAACTACAGCATAAATGTGTTATGCTGCTTACGCATACTATGATAAAAATGTTCTGCATTGACCAAAGGCAACAAATTTGTAAACCATTTCAATTCTATTTTTCATTGGCAACAATGAGCTCATAATAAGTATGCAGAAAGGTCAGGTTGCCATAAACTAATTTTTGCAAGTTGTATTGATCATATTCCCTAATCAGCCATTAATGTTTTAGCTCTACAGACAATTAATAGAATGAAAATCTGAAGATATAAATTCCCAGGAAAGAACTTAAAATACTTTCTTCTAATGGCAAAACAAAAACATATAAGTAAATGAAGGCAAGATAACAATATGGCGAAATCATCTAACAAAATGCAGCTGCAAGGAAAAATCCTATGCTCATAACAAACTGGGCATGGAATTGAAGTTGGAGTGGATTCCGAGAAACAAATATGAGGATAGTGTCTTCCTATAAAGCCTTATTTGAAGCAGAAGTGAATCTTTCTCTTCACAGACCTGTGAGCTTATTGAATTTAATAAAGATGTTTCCTTTAGCATCAGCTCTTTAATCTCCAAAAGAGTATTATAAGTAGCATAGTATTTACGAGTTTGACGAAGCTTTTCCTGCAGATGAGTAGCAACCGACGAACTAAGTCATTTAGGCATCATTACCAATTTGAACACTAAAATAATCGTTAAAATAAATTATCATGAAACAGCTAACCATACAAAACATATTTATACCTGGATCTGAACATATAGTTCTGAAAACCGTCGTTCATACCTGAAGATAAGGTTGAAGAAATAACAAACATATTACATAACCATTGATATGCCATTCTTGATGCAGATATTCAGACGAGCTGCACTACAACTTAAAATACCTTAAACCATATATCTCATTAGAGATTACATGGAAAACTACCAGCCTAAAAAACTCTGTAAATGAGATTATGGTTGCAAGATCATAGTACCTAGAAAAAGCACCAGACATGTTTTCGGAAAAAAATGCTATGCTGAAGAGTTTACAGGCTATAAAAAAGTTTTGCAGAGGATAGCAGTTGGGATCACATGTGCTTCCTTTTATGCTGATGGAAGACCAACTCAAAAAGAGGGACATCTTTGTTAGATTCCAAATCTTTTTCTTTTTAGTATACAAAAAATAACAGAGGGTTCCATTCTGTAACTTCAGTAAAGAATTATTAGGAAGAGAATGGAAGCTATGTTTTGCAATTTAGTAAAGAAATATTAGGAAATAGAGAAAGTTTCCCTTTTCTATTCTAGTGCTTATTTGATTATATTCATAGTCACCAAAACGGAGAACAGGAATAGGACAGCAAGGGAAAAATTGGGAAAAACAGAAAGGACAGGGAAAAAAGGGAAAAAGAATCAGAGTGTGGAAGTAAATAAGGCATGGAAAAAATTCAGAAAACAAGGGCAAAAAATGGGACGTACAGGGAAAAATGGCAAAAAAAAAAAAAATTTTAAATGAAAAATGCGATTTTTTTCAAAACATTTTGTAACCTTTTTTCAGTTTCTTTTTAGAAAAAAAAAATCCCATTTTAAATGCATTTAAAGTTAGTATTTTATTACTGATTATATTTCATTATGTATTAATGGGGGTGCCCCCTATGTCGAGAAATAAAACCTTCATCACCACAATTTCTACGTCATGTAGTGCACATTTTTTTATCAATCCAAGTCGTCCAAGTGTAGAATATCATTTGAATGAATGCCAGCCTAAATAGTGTGCACATAAGATGTAACAGCTGCCAAATTTTAACCTGACAATACCGGGTACGGACTTGGGTAGGGTCGGGCTTGTACCTAACGTGGGACACAAAGAACTGATTTGAATTGGGTGATGACGGCTGATAAATTTTGGGGAGCTTAGAGGTCTAGTAAATTTACTAAGCTGACCCAGGTACCCCCATTTACTTAATAATAGTGTATTAGATATACACTTGAACTTTGGCACCAGCCTGTACACCCAAGGCCTGTATAACAGCAATACACAGGATCCTGGCTTTATAAGCTTATAACATTACATTTACGCCAGCTGACTCCACGTAGGTGTGAGTCATTTTTACATCCCATGCATGTCAAGTGCCAAAGTGAATAAACTCTCCTGCTATCCCTCTCATCTCTCTTAGTTTGAAATTCAAAACCCAGTAAACCCTTTGATGCGGGACGCCAAGATCGAGAGCCGTAGATTCGAACCGCAACAAATTTTCCAGCCAAGAAGAAGCGGAACGGAAATCAGAACCAAGTGTAAAGAAGAAAAAAAATGTGAACAGTGTCACAGACATCTGTGATGAACAGTGACGGACGTCCGTGATTTTGAGTTTTCATTGATTTTTTTGGGACGGACATTCGTAGTGCCCCAAGGATGTCTGTGGACTTCGTGCCGCTAGCGACGAGATTTTGTTATTTTTTGCGAAAATTGCCTTTTTTAGTCTTTTATTATTATTAGGACTCCTTATTTCGAATTAATTATTGGTGGCCTATATATAGAGACTTGTAAGGAATTTTAATTAGTTTTGATTAATGAAAAGAGCCCTTTGCTCCCTTGCTTGAGATGAGCATCTTCGGAGAGTGAATCTTCGTTTTCTGAGAAGGGTTTGGTGTGAAGCCAAGGGTGTGAAGCCCAAAATCTATCCCCTATCTATCTCTTTATTTTATTTTCTTTCTCTACTTTGTGTGATCCCATAAACCTTAAATCCTAACACCCATCGGAACCATTGATTCGAACCCATCTCACAAATCCTTATTTCAACCATTAAATCTCCAAACACCTGATCCCATAAACCATAGAGGAACTTGAGATCCCACCATTGAACCACGAGTAAGCGCCCTAATATGAAAAACCTAGAGTTCTACCTCTAGGACCAATCTATACTGCAAGGCTAACGGATCTAGCGCCCGGACTGGACCCAATTTGAACCCCAATGCGATCTTTCACATGGAAAACTACGAAATCCTAAGGTATTTGCGTTACTATTAGGTTCATTGTTTAAAATTAATTTAGTTTAATTTCGGCAGATAATTAAATCATCGCATTCGCGTAGTCTAGGGTTTTGTGTTGCGTCAGTTTTAGTATCAAAGCTTAAGTTCTAGGTTAGGGCATATTTGTGTGGCATTGAATCCATTGCACTATAATTCTTATTGAATCCTATTTCATTTATGTTCATCAAGTGTGCATGTTTTGTGTTCGACAAAAGTTCTTATTCACTTGAGTCACATGTGTATGTCATTATGTCTGTGATTTCATGTCATTTGTGTGCACGTTATGTGTTTGTAAAAATTCCTCACTTGTGTGCGGTTCATAGAAGTTCGTCTGAGTTGTGTTTGTGTCAAGCATCATGTATGAGTCACTTACACGTTATCATGAATCCCCTACCCGTACTGAAAGGGTACTAACCGAACGAGGAAACCACTACACTCCGAATTTTTGGCAAAGTCCCAAAAGTCATGATGAAACTAGAGTTAGGGGATACCTTCACCATCGTAAACCTATGTACGACCCTGCCGAGAGGTTTCTAAAATCTATTCGGAATGAGGTTCCAAAATTTTGACAATACGACGAATCCTAAAACCTTTGTGGAGTGGTTATCTAGTGTGAAGGAGTATTTTAATTGGTATGACATACCAAATGAGTACAAAATTAGGCTAGCGAAAGCAAAGTTGGAAGGAAATGCCAAAACCTATTGGACTAATGTTGAGTTTATATGCGAGTTAGCTAACCGGAAACCCATCACATGATGGGAGGACATAAGGGAGCGACTTATCGAGAATTATGTTCCTCTCACACACCGTCATCTTTTACGATTTTTAAAACCCAAGACAGACAAGTATTCTGATTGCTCCAAGTGTCACGGATTTAGACACTTTGCTTACCAATGCTCCACACAAATTTTCACTCTGAATTTATTGATTAAACGGGAGAGTTGTAAGGAGCCGGAAAATATGAAAGTATAAGAAGTGTATGACCCTAGAACCGTGATGAGTGAAGAGGAGATCGAAGAAGCTGACGAGAGTCTAGTTTGTGTCAAAAGGGCTTCTAATTCCCTTGTGAGCAGTAATGTTGAGTTGCCCACACGTGAGTCAACTGAGTCACCCACGCACGATTTGTTAGAGCCCGTAGAGCCAGTTGTGCACGAGTCCTTGTTGGTGGTAGAGTCGTGTGCACTTGAATCTTTGAAGTTGGTCCAACCGAGCGTACATGAGCCATTAGTGTCGTTTGATTCAAACACACATGAGCTGACAATGCTCATAGCATCGGTTGTGCCTAAATCGTTGATGTTAGTAGAGTCAAGAGCACTTGAGTCAGTTGCATGTGAGTCATTCGTGTCGCATGAACATGAGAGTATCGAGTCCATAGACACGCATGCACATCATAGTCTCAAGTTGCATACTGCTATACATTCCAAGTCTTATTGTGAGTCATCTTTTGAGTCTCATTCCGCATTGCATGCCGAAATTAAGCTTAAAATTAATTTATGCAATGAAACTCTCAAATTATCAATGCATTTACCTAAGACTCTCATGAAATTCCAATTAAATGATCATGTAATGGTTCGAATTGGACCTGAACGATTCCCATCGGGAGTCGTAAAGGAGCTCCAGATCCACGACGCTGAACCTTTTAGAATTGTGGCAAAGAGCGGGCCTAATGAGTATGTTCTCGACCTTCCACCGGATATAGGGGTCAACTTTACATTCAATGTGGAGAACCTAGTCCCTTCTTTGGGCTCAACCCCACCCCCCAACAACCCCTTCCAAGCACCCCCGAGCCCAGATTCCAATCCCACCTTGCAACCCTCTACCATTCCCTTCTCCAAGCAGGCAGAGAAAAGAGATAATTGAGGAAATTTGGAATAATCTGGTGGCATTCACCTGCGACCGAAAATTTATAGTCTATGAGATGCAGAGGGTTGGCGAGTCGACTACCGAGAGTGCATGGGCTAATTATGAGAGAGTTCGTTGCTTGAGTTCCCGTATTCCCGGTCGATATCGCGATCACACTTCATCGGGGATGAATTCCTTCGGGTCCAGGAGAGTCAATGCGAAACTTCAAAAGTATTTGGTAGAGTTGCTTGGCCAGCCGGGTTATTGGGCTCGTCAAGGAGAGGTTTACCGGGTACGCCCCTCTACAATGGACCGGGATGATACTCATATGTCATCGAGTGCCAGGATTCACTTCATGCGTGTTTCGTTGGTGATGAATAATTTTAAGTTAGAGAGAATGATACGAGACGGTAAGATCGAGAGTCGTAGATTCGGACCGCAACAGATTTTCCAGCCAAGAAGAAGCGGAACGGAAATCAGAACCAGGCGTAAAGGAGAAAAAAAAATGTGAACAATGCTATGAACAGTGTCACGGACATCCGCGATGAACAGTGACGGACGTTCATGATTTTGAGCCTTCACTGGTTTTTTAGGACGGATGCCTGTAGTGCCCCAAGGACGTCCGTGGATGTCGTGCCGCCAGCGACGGGATTTTATTATTTTCTGCGAAAATTATATTTTTTAGTCTTTTATTATTATTAGGACTCTTTATTTCGAATTAATTATTGGTGGCCTATATATAGAGGCTTGTAAGGACTTTTAATTAGTTTTGATTAATGAAAAGAGCCTTTTGCTTCCTTGCATGAGATGAGCATCTTCGGAGAGTGAATCTTCGTTTCCCGAGAAGGGTTTGGTGTGAAGCGCAAAATCTATCCCCTATTTATCTCTTTATTTTATTTTCTTTCTCTATTTTGTGTAATCCCATAAACCTTAAATCCTAACACCCATCGGAACCATTGATTCGAACCCATCTCACAAATCCCTATTTCAACTATTAAATCTCCAAACACCCGATCCCATAAACAATAGAAGAACTTGAGATCCCACCATTGAACCACGAGCAAGCCCCCTAATCTGGAAAACCTAGAGTTCTACCTCTAGGACCGATCTGCACTGCAAGGCTAACAGATCTAGCGCCCGGACTGGACCCGATTTGAACCCCAATGCGATTTTTCACATGGAAAACTACAAATTCCTAAGGTATTCGCGTTACTATTAGGTTCATTGTTTAAAATTAATTTAGTTTAATTTCAGCAGATAATTAAATCATCGCATTCACGTAGTCTAGGGTTTTGTCCTACGTCACCCTCACAGAGAAAGAAATCTCTCTTCATCTCTCAAACTCACTTCTCACTATGGGGAGAATCCCAAAATAATTTCTTCAAAACATTGGATCACTTGGTGACCCTATGATTCGGCCGGGAGAAGAGGCGGGAAGCAACCATCTGACCTGTAGAATTTCCTCACATCTCTACTATCAAGATCTCTTAAATCAACTCCATGATTTCGACACCAACACCATTCCGACGCTGTTGCAACCAAAGAACTCACCAAAAAGGTACTTCATAACGCAATCCACAAGTTAGATTAGTCTCTTGCCATAAAGTGAATAATGTATTCGAGGGTTCGGAGCTGAAATCTTCGATTTCCGGAGCTCCGGAACCTTGCACACCAAATTAAATGATATCAATAAACTCTCTGTTAAATTTTAACCTGAGAATAGTATGAAAAACATGAGTGCATAGAGTAGGAAGCTCGAAGAATTGAGAAACCAAAACCAGAGAAGAAGACACACAGCAAGCCAAATCTGTTAGGCTTGCGGCAACCCTGTGCCTTGCCGCGGCAACCCTGTGTGTGGGTGTTTATGGGATGTGTTCTGTATATTGTTCAGACACATGTCAGTCACATGATGGTGACCCAGTATGTGTATGTTAAAACATATTTATATGTATTATAGGTATTCACGAGGAACCCATGAAGGGAGATGACTTGGATTGTACACGTTAAAAATCATGAATGTTCACCTAAGGTAGGAATTTTACCTTGCACCCTTACACGTTACTTTTGATTTTTGGTGTTGAAAGCAAGTTAGGTATAAATATACTTAAATTAGATAAACTCAGATGATGAATATTTGTATGTAGCTTGCATGCCCCCACATCTAGTCTTTCCGAATTTTATCAACCTGTTGAGTCTTGTCACATGTTGTCTCGTCATATGCTAGGATACTTGATTCATGTTTGTTATTACTTCTTGTATTTTTGTACATATTGTTAAGCTTTGTTTCAAGTGATCCCACTAACTCGGGAGCTTGATTTCTTGATCGTGAGCACAAGTGATCCCGCTAACTCGGGAGCTTGGTGTCTCGGTCCAAGTGATCTCGCTAACTCGGGAGCTTGACAAGTGATCCCGCTAACTAGGGAGCTTGATATTCTTAATTCTTGTACATGTGTGCATTCTTGAATTTCCTCAGTTCATTTAGAATGTATAGACCGGTTCAAGCTTAATTTTGTAAATATAACTCCTGTTCAAGCATGTTTTCTTAATTATAATTCTTGTTTAAGCATGATGAGACACGGCTACAGAGATGGAAGTTGCTCAATGAGTTAGTTTCATCCAATGCCACCCTTGTTGTGAATTCAACTAGAGGTTTACTTGCAATTGTTATGATATGATCCACACTTTTCGATAGGATCCGAGAACTCCAGATGCATGATGCAGAGCTTATTGCCATCAGACAGGGAGCACTCAGTTGGCTCCAGCTAGACTTTTCTATTAAGGACGATGGGTCCTTGTTATTTAGAGGTCTAGGATGCGTACCAAATGATAGTGCATTGCGCCACGAAATTCTAGAAGAGGCTCATATGTTGGAATATGTTATTCATCCTAGTAGCACAAAAATGTATCAGGATTTGAAAAAGACGTTTTGCTGGAATGGATTGAAACGAGAAGTGGCAGAATATGTTACCAAATGTCTGATCTGCCAACAAGTGAAGGTTGAACACAAACATCCTGCCGGCCTGTTACAGCCATTGCCTATCCTAGAGTGGAAATGGGAGAGCATTTCCATGGATTTTATCCTTGGGTTGCCCCGTACGCAGAAGGGTTATAATGCAATTTGGGTGATCGTTGATCGTTTCACCAAATCAGCACATTTCTTACCCTACAACCATGGGTTAAAATATCGGGTTACCGATACGTATCGTCCGAGCTCCAAAACGATACGTATCGGACGATACGTATCGGTACCGGTCTGTATCGGACGATACATTGAATGTATCGTTCGATACATTCAATACATTTGAATGTATCGAACGATACATTCAATGTATCGTTCGAGTCCAATACCGATACGTATCGTCCGATACGTATCGGTATCGGACGATATTTTGATCCATGCCTACAACACGCTATATACAACTTCCAAATTAGCTGAAGTTTATCTAAAGGAGATAGTCCGATTACATGGAATACCAGTGAGTATCGTGTCAGATCGCGATCCGTTATATACATCACGATTCTGACAGAGTTTCCAAGAAGGAATGGGTTCCAAATTGGAATTTAGTTTTGCGTTTCATCCTCAGACCGATGGACAGATGGAAAGGGTGAATCAGGTGATAGAAGACATGTTACGGGCCTTTATGTTGGATTTCCAAGGATCATGGGATAAGCATTTACCCCTGATCGAATTTGCATACAACAACAGTTTCCAATCGAGCATCGGCATGGCATCGTTCGAAGCATTGTATGGACGCTGATGTAAATCCTCGATCAACTGGGAGGAGGTTGGAGAACGCATCATTTTAGGCCCTAATTTGATTGAAAGTATGAATGAAGTTGTACGAGTCATTCTCGCTCAAAGTCGGCAGAAGAGTTATGCTGATCTCAAGCGAATCAGTATTGATTTTCAGGTAACTAGAACATTTATTATATGTATAGTTGTCATGTTGAATCTAATTACGTTTATAGAATTTCTAACATCTGCCATACAAATTGGCGATCACGTCTTTATCAAAATTTCACCAACAAATGGCGTGATGCAATTTGGGAAATGAGGATTAAGTCCTCAAGTCTTCCAGGAGTTAGTTGCATATAGAGTTGCTTTACCTCTTCAAAGCGTCTTCCGTGTGCGAAATGTGGTGTTGGATATCAACTCTACATCCGGAAGATTTGTGGTGACTTAGAACCGTCAGATACATGAGACAGTAAAGTTTATTCCACGTTCGAGAACGAAGTTTATTCCACTCGTCCTGGTTCAATGGCGTAATCACGGTGCAAATGAAGCTACTTGAGAACGCGAAGCTGACATTTGCGCTCAGTATCCCCAACTGTTTACCTAGGGTAAGCCAGTTATTGCATTAGTTAAACTGATTTCCTATTTTATGATAAATGTTTTATGTATGCCTTACCATAGAGATGTCTAATTGAGGTCTTACCGATCGAGAAAGGAGTATGAAACAATTTTGCATGATTCACATATATGATTTACTCATATAAAGAAATGACAACGTTCAACCCAAAACAGTCACACTATACCGAAATATGTGCGTCACAGTCAACTACATGATTTCGTTCCACAACCTTTGTCATATACTTTTGTAGAATTTAAAATATTCCAAGCCCTCATGAGAAGACAATTTATTCTAACATAATTTTAGATGATCTATAGGGATGCTTGACACAAAGGGATGTCAACATTTTGACCCAAAACCAATTAATAGGTGTGAACGTCATCAAGCCAAGGTCTGATGGCTTTTCCGCGGCAAGAACCAGGCTCGCCGCGGCAAGTTGCTTGCCGCGGCAACTGAGAAACCCATAAGTGGGGCCGAGAAGCCCCAAACCCATATTTTCTTGTCATTTTCAGCGTGGGGCCTCTTTAGGGTTCTCTCCCATGAAGAACAAACTTCAGTTTTTAGTTCAAATCTCACCCATTCTCACGCCAAATCCGTCACGAGTTTGAGAATCGCATTTGGCTGACATTCTCCAACTCAAATTTCTGCACTATTCTCTGAAACTGGGCGCGTAATTGAGGTAAAACCCTTGTTTTTCCTCTCTTTGCTAGTTATTTTCGTTTCTTTTAATACCAATGCCTCCTAGGAAAACCACTACCTCCAAACTTACGCCCGTACGCCCAAAAGCGTCGGCAAAATCCAAGGGCAAAGCCCCATCAACCTCCCAATCTCATCCCGATCCACTCGTGGATCGTGAAGAGCCCATTCCATGGTGGAACACAAAGGCGATTGAACCTGATTGGCTTTTTGAACAGACCTTGCTCACCCCTACCGACTTGACCGCATGGTCTTTAATTTACCTCAAACGAGCGGGTCTAGAAGCCCTACTTCAACCCGTACATCCACACTTCTACCCACGACTCGTACGGTTGTTTTACCAAAATTTAAAAGTCGTCGAGTTCGACAGTGAATTAGACACCGAGATCGATGGACGTAAATTCCATTTTGAACTTTACGACATAGCCGAAGCTATAGATTGTAGTGCGACGTACGATGCTAGTCAAGGCCTCCTAGCCCCTCGAATCAAAGATGTGAAATTTACCCACATCACCACTAAAATGACCGGAGGACAAACTGCTCTCGGTCTAGCTGTTCGTCGAAGTCAATTACCACAAGATACGTGGTTTTTAGATGTGGTATTTAGACACAACCTCTACCCAATGCAACATGAGCGTGAGAGACGCGACGCTCTTTTGCAAGCCCTCTTTGCCATCCATGAAAACCGGTGGCTCAATGCCCCGAAAATAGTCTAGGAGGGTATTAAATATGCAAGCATTCACAACCTCAGCAATGTTCCCGCCCCTATGACATCTCTTCCTTATGCGCGTCTCATCTCCCGACTCCTTCAGGGTCATAAAGACGCCAACAACGCAAACCCATATCAGATACCGCCTGGGGAGGAACAACGAACCAATCATATTTGCTTGTTTACCCCAGCCAAGTGGAAGAAAATTTATCAATGGCGTCAGCTTGCCAGTAAAGCCCGGCAAACTCCCCAACCACCTGTTCATGTTGAACACCATATTCCACCACATGCTACCCCGCAACAACCCAAAGCTGCACCCCCAGGGCCGATACCTCCTCAAGGAGAGACCTTTACGATCTCCGAACTTGCTCGTCAAATGATGGAGAACCAACAGCAAAACCTCCTACATTTTGAGAACCTTCACCGAAATAATTATATGCTCCACCAATGTATTGATTACCTTGATGAGGCCACGACCATTCTGATGGAACCTACCTTTAAGACAGCCTTGTTCCCTTATGTTGGTCGGGCGCAAAATTTTGAGTCTGCTTACACTCGCAACCAAGGATCAAAATTTAGGCCGAAATGACCGAAATTTCGGTCAGATTTTTGTATGGGATTGAAATTATCGGCCGAAATTCAAACTTTCGGTCGAATTTTCGGTTTCAGTCCCCTCCGAAAACGAAATGAAACCCGAAATTTTGATCCTTGCTTGCAGCGCAGCCATCCCGGTGCCGGAGGCCGCTCAGACGGCTACCGGACCATTTTCGGCTGGTGGGAACCAGAGTGGGCAACAGCCTGGTGAGTACAACACTCTGAATGCTTATCTTACATAGTCATTTTTGATACTGTATATTGGCATATATGTGCATCTATTGTGGCTTGACTCTACTTAGCATAAGTAATTCTTTTCACACTATTTATGCTTGTCTTTATAATTTCTATACGTGGGGATATATATAACTGTCATTATTTATGCCTCGCACATGTCTTTCTCTGACTCGAATTCTTTATAATTACTGCGCTTCGGTTTGTTGTTAAGCAGTTGTTCCAACACACTACAGTATGTTATACGCCTCCCTGCCTACTCATTCGTGCTATTATTCCATTCCCGTCTTCATTCATTTTCGAGGACGAAAATCCCTTAAGTAGGGGAGGGTGTAACAGTTGCCAAATTTTAACCTGACAATACCAGGTACGGACTCGGGTAGGGTCGGGCTTGTACCTAACGTGGGACACAAAGAACTGATTTGAATTGGGTGATGACAGCTGATAAATTTTGGGGACCTTAGAGGTCTAGTATCTTTACTAAGCTGACCCAGGTACCCCCATTTACTTAATAACAGTGTATTAGATATACACTTGAACTTTGGCACCAGCCTGTACACCCAAGGCCTGTATAACAGCAATATGCAGGATCCTAGCTTTATAAGCTTACAACATTACATTTACGCCAGCTGACTCCACGCAGGTGTGAGTCATTTTTACATCCCATGCACGTCAAGTGCCAAAGTGAATAAACTCTCCCACTATCCCTCTCATCTCTCTCACTTTGAAATTCAAAATCCAGTAAACCCTCACAGAGAAAGAAACCTCTCTTCATCTCTCAAACTCACTTCTCACAATGGGGAGAATCCGAAAATAATTTCTTCAAAACATTGGATCACTTGGTGACCCCATGATTCGGCCGGGAGAAGAGCCGGGTAGCAACCATCTGACTTCTAGAATTTCCTCACATCTCTACTATCAAGATCTCTTAAATCAACTCCACGATTTCGACACCAACACCATTCTGACGCTGTTGTAACCAAAGAACCCACCAAAAAGGTACTCCATAACACAATCCACAAGTTAGATTAGTCTCTCTTGCCATAAAGTGAATAATGTATGCGAGGGTTCGGAGTCGAAATCTTCGATTTCCGAAGCTTCAGAACCTTGCACACCAAATTAAATGATATCAATACTCTATGTTAAATTTTAACCTGAGAATAGTATGAAAAACATGAGTGCATAGAGTAGGAAGCTCGAAGAATTGAGAAACCAAAACCAGAGAAGACACGCAACAAGCCAAATCTGTCAGGCTTGCCGTGACAACCCTGTGCCTTGCCGCGGCAATCCTGTATGTGGGTGTTTGTGGGCTGTGTTTTGTACATTGTTCAGACACATGTCAGTCACATGATGGTGACCCAGTATGTGTATGTTAAAACGTATTTATATGTATTATAGGTATTCACGAGGAACCCGTGAAGGGAGAGGACTTGGATTGTACACGTTAAAAATCATGAACGTTCACCTAAGGTAGGAATTTTACCTTGAACCCCTTACACATTACTTTTGATTTTTGGTGTTGAAAGCAAGTTAGGTATAAATATAATTAAATTAGATAAACTCAGATGATGAATATTTGTATGTAGCTTGCATGCCCCCACATCTGGTCTTTCCGAATTTGATCAACCTGTTGTGTCTTGTCACATGTTGTCTCGTCATATGCTAGGATACTTGATTCATATCTGTTATTACTTCTTGAATTTTTGTACATGTTAAGCTTTGTTTCAAGTGATCCAGCTAACTTGGGAGCTTGACTTCTTGACCATGAGCACAAGTGATCCCACTAACTCGGGAGCTTTGTGTCTCGGTCCAAGTGGTCTCACTAACTCGGGAGCTTGACAAGTGATCCCGTTAACTCGGGAGCTTGATATTCTTAATTCTTGTACATGCGTGCATTCTTGAATTTCCTCAGTTCGTTTAGAATGTATAGACCGGTTCAAGCTTAATTTTGTAAATAGGACTCCTATTCAAGCATGTTTTCTTAATTATAATTCCTGTTTAAGCATGATGATTTAAATAAAGCACGTGTTTAGTTTATATCAATCTTACCAATGTATGAAATGCTATAAATGATTAATTGATGCTGAAATACTAGAAATTTCTTATTAAATTGTAAGAATACAGTGTGAGATATCTACTGAGCTTTGTTGGTAGCTCATCCTACGACCTCGTGTCTTAGCTGCAGGCCTTGATCGGGACCCAGAGCACGAAGGGGATCCCACCTACCAGCCTGAGGAAGAAGAGGAGGAAGACGAAGAAGATTCTGTAGAGGACTTCTTCCCTTGATCGGTTAGAGAGAGAGAATACTTGAGAGAAACTCTATGATAAATTTTTTTTTAATGATATACTTAGTCCTGTACATGTATAGGTTTTGTTCTTTCCATTGTTTAGATGACGGATGGCCGTCATCGGTGGAAAGCTATACATAGCTCTTGTTTATATTTCTCATCGGTTTTGTTTAGATATCAGTTGTTGTCATCTTTTCTCCGTGTCAGAGTTTATTAAATTGCTTCCGCAAATGTAATACTTTATATACGTAGCACTTGTAAGAGGATCATTTTAAGTGATCCGACGACCCGACCTTTCCCGGATAGTGTAATGGGAAAAATCGGGGCATCACATAAGAGGATTCAAACATTTCGACCCGGGCATTTTAACATGGACCGTTGATCATATTAAATATAAGGTTCATATTAATTTGTAAAAATATGCCCATGCGGCACCATGTGGTCGCAGTGAGGGTGTTATCTATTGACGTAGGAGACTAGAGTCGATCCCTCCCATTATTTATTCTTAATTCATGGATTACCTTGATAAAACATGCTATTATATGCATTGATTCTTACCAAGCAAGTTTATAGTGGGAAAAGCTCATGTTGCCATTAGAAATATGGATGAGGAGACCTCCAAACAACAACAAAAGAATCAAACAGTTACAACTAGCCATTGGAGCACTCAACTAAACACTGGATCAACTTACAAAGGTTCTTGATTGAAGATAATTCAGTTGGGGTTGAAAGTGATAGATAAAAGTTAACTAGGTGGAGAAGAAGAGGAAGAAGGAGAAAATTAGGGTTGAGTCAATGTGACTCAAATCCCAATGCAAAATATTATTTATATCATCTTAGCATGTTCATGTATTACATGGTTCCCGAGTTAGGTGAATTGTATAGCTTAAAATTCACTTAACTACACATACACCCAAAGTTACTTACTACACACCCATACAATAGAAATAACATCTCCAACACTCCCCCTCAAGTTGGAGTATAGATGTTGATCATACCCAACTTGAAGGAGATGTCATAAGGTCTCTTGCCACCAACAACTTTAGTCAAGATGTTGGCAAGTTGATCCTCAGTTCTAACTTGAGGAATACTGATTTCTTTGGACTCAACCTTCTCGCGAATATAGTAGTAGTTCGCCTCAATGTGTTTTGTTCTTTCATGCAATATGATGGGCAGCTTCATTGTCACCATACAAAGTAATTGGAGAGGATACAACAACTCCTAGGTCTGATAAGATGAATTTAAGCCACATGCCTTCTCTCGCACCTTTGGACATGGCGCGGTACTCCCCCTCGGGATTGGAGTTTGATACTACATATTGCTTCTTAGATTTCCCTGTGACCAGATTACCTTCCAAGAATGTGCAATATCCGGTAGTTGATCTCCTATCATCTAGAGACCCGACCCAATTGGCATCAGTAGATATCTCTACATCCAAATGATCATGATTTTTATAGAGAAACCCTTTGCCATGACTTCCTTTCAAATACCTCAGGATCCTGTGAACAACCTCCAAATGTACTGTCTTTGGTGAGTGCATATAATGACTCACCTCGCTTACTGCATTAACAATGTCTGGACGGGTCATGGTTAGATAAATCAGTTTACCAACTAATCTCTGATAGGTACGTGGATCCTTGAGCATATCACCTTCACCATTTAATCGGTGATTTTGTTCAATAGGGGTCACTGCAAGCCTACACCTCAAAAACCCTGTATCATGAAGAAGGTCTATGATATACTTCCGCTGGGATAATGAGATGCCCTTCTTAGATCTCGCCACTTCAATGCCAAGGAAATATTTCAAACTTCCAAAGTCTTTAATTTCAAACACTCTGCTCAAATACTCCTTCAGTTTAAGAATCTCATGACTATCATCACCAATAATGATGATATCATCAACATAGACTAGTATGGCAGTCATCTTGATTCCGCTTTTTACAAATAGAGTATGATCATAGTGACTTCTTCAGTACCTGAATCTCATAATACCATCACTAAATTTTTGAAACCAAACCCATGGGGATTGTTTTAATCTATAGATAGATTTCTCCAATCTACAGACTTTTTCCTCCTCTCCTTTTACAAATCCAAGAGGAAGGTCCATATAAACTTTTTCCTTGAGATCACTATGAAAAAATGCATTCTTCACATCAAGTTAAGATAGTGGCCAGTCTTTGTGGGCTGCTAGAGATAATAATACCCTGATTGTATTTGATTTGGCTACAAGTGTAAAGTTGTCCTAATAATCAACTCCTTGTGTTTGAGTGTACCCCTTTGCTACAAGCCTTGCTTTAAATCTTTCGACGGTACCATCAGGTCTATACTTAATTGTATACAACCATTTGCAACCAATAACTCTCTTTCCTTCTGGGAGTTCAACAATTTTCCATGTTTGATTCTGTTCCAAAGCATTCATCTCCTGAATCATAGCATCCTTCTATTTTGGCTGCAACAAGGCATCAGACACAGTAAAGGGAACAATGATAGAATCAAGAGAACAAATAAAACCATAATGAGATGATGAGTGATTATGATATGACACATACTTACTGATGGGATGACGAGTACACGATCTAGGAAGTTTTCTGTGAGCAATGGGTAGATGAAGATCAGAAACAAGAGGACCCTCTTTGGGTAAGAGATCCTAGTCGGTATTCTGGGAAGGTGACTCATCTACATTCTCATGCGCAGTGGTTTCAACGATACTTTTCTTGTTCCTTCGCACATACATCTTTCCCTTTCCGTATTTATCAAAGGCGGGTTGTTCACTTTTCTGTGGCTCAACAACTTCATCATCCATTTCTTCACAATCTTCACCATCTCCCATAGGTAAAGCTCTAAACATCACAGGGTGCTCTTCATTTTTAAGTTGTTTCTCCCCCTGAAGAGGACTCAGAGGATGGGAAAAAGGAGTGCCCTCAAAGAATGTGACATCCATGGCGACTATCACAAGACGAGTGAGAGAGTCAAAGCACTTGTATCCTTTCTAAGAAGAGGGATACCCAATAAAAATACACTTCGTAGCCTTGGGATCAAGTTTACTTCGCAGAACATTGGGAATATGTGTAAAACACAAGGAACCAAAGATATGTAGTGGCACCAAGAACAGAGGTTGACGAGGAAACACAAGTTGGAAGGGAGAATGTCCTTCCAAAATAGGTGTAGGCATTCGATTGATGAGGTAGATAATGGTGAGGACAACTTCACCCCAGAGATATTTAGGAACCTTCATATTAAACAACAGAGATCGAACAATCTCAAGAAGATGCCTATTTTTCCTCTCAGCAACCCCATTCTGTTGGGGGGTATAAGGACAAGTAGTTTGTCACACAATTCCATGAGTGAAGATAAGATTGGAGGATGTGAGAGGTATATTTCCCACCATTATCTGGTCGAAGAACCTTAATATGCCTATGAAATTGGGTGCTAACTAGTCTGTGAAACAAAAGAAAAATATAGGCAACTTCATCTTTGGTGTACATAAGGAGCATAGTGAGTCTAGTATAGTCATCAATAAAAGTAACAAATAACGATAACCATTCAAAGCAGTAACAGGGGAATGCCCCCACACATCAGAGTGAATAACTTCAAAAGGAATAACACATTTGCTACCACTCAAGGGATAAAAATTGCGAACATATTTAGAGAACTGACAAATCTCATAATTAAACAAACTACTATCAAATCCATGAAATTTTTATGGAAATAAAGTTTCAAACGACTAATATGAGGATGGCCACAGCGGGAGTGCCACAATCTAGCTTCATCAACAGAAACCACCATAGCTGCAGGAGGAGATGCACCACGCAAATCTTGAAAGAGGTAGAGTCCCTTCTCTTCAATACCATGACCAACAATCTTCCCCGATTTCAAGTCCTGGAAAATACAATATGACGGAAAGAATGTCACTACAATATAAGGAATTGGTAATTTACTGACAGATAATAGATTCATAGACATGCTAGGAATCAAAAGAGTGGAGTCAAGGGACAAGGTGCCTAATTGAATACTCCCTTGCCCTTTACAGGAACAAGGGATCCATCAGTAATGCGAATATGAATAGAATCATATGAATAGAATCATAAAGACTAGACACAGATGAAAATAAATCTGTCATACCAGACATGTGATTCGTAGCCCCAGAATCGATGATCCATGGGACTGAGAGGATGAGGTCACATGCATGGGTTAAAATCTCGAAAAAACGATAATCCCTAATGAGAGCACAATAATTTCTCTTTCTTCATGTGAGAGGCCCCCACGACCTCCACGACCACCACCTCTACCACCAGATTTGCCTCCACCACGACCAAAAGAAGTGAATGATGGTAGGGTTGATCTCTTAAATACATCACCACCAGGAATCTGCATAAACGGTTGCTTGCTCTTCTCATACTGAAGGAGGGCATACACGGAATCAAGTGGAGGACACTCCTCTCTGCCTAGAATGTTTGATTTAACATTCTCATATTCAGGTTTAATCCCTTTTAGGAAGTCAAACACACTCCTCCTTTCAGTATTTTTACTAGCCTTGATGGCACACGAGCTGCACAGTTCTTCTTAATACTGGGCTAGTTCATCCCACAAACTCCTTATTTGAGTGTAATACTCTCCAATAGTCTTATCACCTTGCTTCATAGTGTTAATTTTGTCACTCACTTGAAACATTTTTGCGAGGTTTTGTTTATGCTAGTCACTAATGTCTGGTTGCATTGAGTGTAGCAACCATGTCATGACAGCTAGATTGTCACTTTCCCAATCAATATACTTAGAGTCATCTTCTTTGGGTTTTGGGATAATCCCGTAAATGTAACTCAATTTTTTCTTTATCCCTAAGTACATAGCAGCAGACCATGACCACGAAAGATAGTTAGCCCCATTCAATTTCTTCGTAATAATTTGTAAGTTACGAGAAATATCTCCCCCACCAACGATCCCAAATTTATTCTCGTCCATGGTTAAGATATACCGAGATAAAAAAATTTCAAAAAATAGAAGGCCCACAATGCCTACTGATCGACCATAACCAATCGACTAACTGCCATTATACAGCCTTGAATCACCACCATTAATCCATAACACACAACTAAACCAACACAAAACAATAAATAGGGTGCATAGTCTCAACCAAACACATCATCTTCAACATACTAATAATCAATTAACAAACAAATCGAAACAAAGCATATTGGATTTGGTTTTAAATCTCAGAAATTTAGAAAGGGTAGCAAGATAGTCATCATTTTCAATGATTCTGGGAGTTTTCTGGCAATTTCGAGAGGATTCCAACAAGTTTGGGAAGTTGTTGGCGACATATCCAGCAGCTCCGACGAGGTGTAGATGACGTAGATCTTACACAGACCGTCGTGGACCACAAATTACTTCCCCAAATGCATCAGAAACAAGTTCCAGATGGTTTCCGGCCAAAAAATTGTGCATCAGGGTGATTTCCGGCAACTCAATGACGATTCTGGCAACTTCTGAGCACTTTCCGACAGTTCTGTGACATTCCTGGCAGCCAAGATCACAGATCTACTCACCCTCAATGCTGCTGGGGCATTGGAACCATGTTCTCAATAGGTTCTGATGCTTTTCATGCTCCAGAAACCCACTGTTTGCAGATCTAGGGTTCCTGCAACTAGTTGCAGACCACCGGCTGAAGGAAGAAGACCTAGAAGTTAGGTCTCTAGTACCCTAATGTTCAGACTCCAAGAGGAAAAAATGACCAGCTAGAAGTTCCAATCAAAAAATGGGAGGATTCCGGCAGCTCTTATAGGCTGTCGAAATCAGTATGACATTAGCACTGACATCATCCCAAGCTTTGTGACATCAACAATGGTTTCACACTACGATCTCGCCGTCGATCAAGCCTTGCTCTGATACCAAGGTAAAAGTTAACTAGGTGGAGAAGAAAAGGAAGGAGAAAATTAGGGTTGAGTCAATGTGACTCAAATCACAATGCAAAATATTATTTATATCATCTTAGCATGTTCATGTACTACATGGTTCCCGAGTTAAGCGAATTGTATAACTTAAAATTCACTTAACTACACACACACCCAAAGTTACTACACACACATACAATAGAAATAACATCTCCAACAGTGATAAGAGGGGAATCTTCATCAAGTCCTTTCACTAGTGAGGGGCTCTAGCATATTAAAAATGTAACATTTCTTTGGGCTTAGAGCACGTCAAGAAGGTGGAATTAAGGTAGAGATACTTAATTCTACCGTTCATTGCATGATCAATCAAATAGTTGAGCAGGGCAGAGAAATTATTCGAGTACAAGAATTTAAGGAACCATTAAAGCATAAACTTATGACAATGTTGTTGGGTTATGGCATTGGTAGGGCTGGAAATGGGCTGACCTGGCCTGGAGGCCCAGCTCGACATGAGGCGGGTTTGGGCTGGTATGCTTTCGTCCAATGGGCCAGGCCAGGCCTGAATTTTAGGCGCATTTAATAAATGGGGAGGGCTTGGGCTCTACTGTGTCATGTCCAACTCGAAATGGGGCTGGGCAAAAGTATAACCCATCCTGGCTAAATTTGCTTAACATTAGGCCAAAGCCCGGCCTGAACCTGTGCGAGGGTGCAAAGCCTAAGCCCGAACCTAGCCAGCCACAAATTTCCAAAGCCCAAGCCCAGAACATTTACCCATAAAAGGGATTAGAGTTTATGAAGAGAGAGAGAGAGGCCACAATTTTCCAAAGCCCAAGCCCAGAACATTTACCCATAAAAGGGATTAGAGTTTACGAAGAGAGAGAAAGAGAGAGAGAGAGAGAGTTACTGTTTTTAAAAACTCTAGAGAGCAAATTAATTACAGTAGAGGCTAGAGTTTACTATTTAATCAAAATTCAAATATGACTAGCAATCTACTATTTAGTATTTACTTGATAATACTTAAAATAGAGACTACAGTTTTGATTTAAAAAATTCCAAATTAATTAATTAATTTCAAATAGTAACTTAAATTTGGAAAAATTCAATGATTTTAGGGTTATGTTTGGGAGGTTCTAGGGTTTGGGTTTGTAGAGATGAAATAGAGTAGAGGAGAGAGAGAATAAAGTGAAAGCTTAGTCTTGGGAAATGCTCCTAGCTAGCCTTATATTAACTAAGAGAAACTGAGATAATAATTATACCCATATTATGTGCTTACACACCATACAACTTACACATCAATATACTAAACATAATTCTAAGTAGCGTTTGAGGCCTAAGCCTCGGGGCGTAGCATAAGTGACGAGGAACGTCAAGATCAAAAATTTCAAATCGAAATTTCGCTTCGATCGATCGAATGTCGATGGCGATATTCATAGATCCATGAATTTCGATCAATCGATTTTAAGTTTCGATCGATCGAATTCCAATTTCGATCGATTGAAATCGCACCGAGTTGTTTAGTCGTTTTAGAAGTTTAAATTCAAACTTTTGTGTTAAGGGTTTAATTGTCTTTTATTTAATATTTGTTTTAGGGTTTTCTTTTATTGTAAGACCTCCTATATAAGGTCATTAAGAAGAACATTGTAGTTAGTTGATTGATTATTTGAATGCTTTTATGCTTGAGTAATCTTCGCCTGAGATGGGTTTGGTGTGAGGCCAAGGGAGTGATTCCCAAAGCCATTGTTATCTTCTCTATTCTATTTACTATTTCTCGATCTGTGTTTGCTTCCCTAAACCTTAGCCTAATTGTTGCCTTTCAATCCCGAAACCTAAACCTTTTGAATCCATAAATCTAATGAAAACCATAAGCCTTTTCCAAAACTATAAACCAATCCGAAAACCATAAGCCTATTGCAAACTGCAAATCCCTTTCACAACCCAATTGGGAATCCGTGAATCTACATCGGACTCAAGACAAGCGCCTAAGCCTGGAAAAGCTAGAGTCCTACCTCTAGGCCGATCTCGCCTCAACTCTAAACGTACTTGCGCATCAGACTGGACCCTATCTGGATCTCGTGTGATCTACCCATCAAAATTCTGCAAACCCTAAAGGTATCAGAGATAATTTTGCGATTAAACTTGAATTAATTTAATTAATTTCGGCAAAATCTGCATTAAAATCATATTCCACATTTTAGGGTCGTTGTCCTGCGTCAATAAGCTTTTAGCCCTGAGGCTTAAAGGCACATGAGACGTACTTGAGGTGCAATTGAGGCGTAAAGTAGCATAATGAGGTAGAGTACGGCGTATGTGAGGGTTAAGCCTCACGTGAATTTCTAGTTTTTCACAACTTTACCCTCTTTTACTTACAAGTTCACCATTTTTTTATACCCCTTTAAAGAATTATTAGGGGGTGAAATAGCGAGGATGACCTCTATTAACATTTAAGAAGTCAAAATTATTATTTCTTGAGAGAATGAAAACAATAAATGGGTGGTTACTTTAATTTCCATTGTAATCAATATTTTTCAATTGAGATTTGAAACTTGTGACTAGAGTCTTACACATTGCAAACATCTGCAATTTTGTGTATGTTTTGATTTTGACCTCTTCTTTTGTCAATGGTAAATGATCATGCACTTATACTTCTCATTATATCGCTATTCTTTTGTCATTCGTGCATTGAACATTGATTGGTCTATGATTGAAAAATTATCCATTAATTTTCTTATATTTTAAAACTTATTATTTTATTAAATTTCTCTCAATCTTTAAATTTAATGTTGATATTAAAAATTCAAACAATCATGAACATATGCATCACCTCACAAGAGGGCCGAGAGCTATGCCTTCACCTTTCGCCTTTAAAAACACCGATACTAGATTAACACATAGTTTAATACTTCCCCTTATGCTGGAGTGAAGATATCAATCAAGCCCAGCTTGACCATAGCCATCTGAAGTACTGTAGGGCCCACAATTTTTGTAAAGATATCAACTAACTACTCAGATGTAAGGATCAAAATTTCGGTCCAAATTATCGGTTTCAGTCCTCACCGAAACGATAATTTGGACCAAAATTTCGGTCATATTTTGTATGGGATTGAAATTATCGGCCAAATTATCGGTTTTCTGCCGAAATTTCGGTCCAAATTTTCAGTTTCGGTCATGCCCGAAACCGAAATTTTGCCTGATAGTTTGATCCTTGCTTAGATGATGAAATGTGAGGAATGGAGATAATCCCAGAGTGTAGCTTCTCACATATGAAGTGAATATCAACATCAATGTGTCAACGGCTGTCCCTAATCCCAGACTGGCTACGGCTGTCCCTAACAACACCCACAGAGATTGCAGAATCAGGGTGAAATGTGCCAAGGGGACGTTTACGGTGGGCTCGTTTTACAAACACTTGCACTCAGCCTTAGTCAACCTCGGTGGCTGCGTTTTGGAGATTAAAGACACCCCTCAAAATTCATTTTTTCAGTTGGTCTGTCGCATGGGGAAGAATCCGTACTAGAGACCAACTCATAAGAAGAGGTATCCCTGTTACAAATATATGCATGCTTTGTATGAGCGGACAAGAATCTGTGGGGAACACCCTACTTCACTGCACCTTCTCCTTCAAAGTCCGTGGGGCCATACTTCAGATGTTCGGTGTCCAGTGGATATCACGGAGAAACCGGTTGATATGATGGAACAATGGGCGGGGATGGACTTTCCGGGGTGCAAAGGGGACCTATGGGCCTATGGCAGATTACGGATTACGCGATTATGTGGGCCTTATGGCTTGAAAGAAACAGTAGGATATTCACGAAATGGGCTAGGCCCTACCAGGTGATTGTTAATGCTGCGAAAGACTTCCTTCTCTCTTGGCTCCATGCCTGCAGTAGGAGCGACGACGAACACGGAGAAGAACAGATATCGCAGTGGGATAATCTGTTGTTCCCTTGGTCCTCATACCCACTTTTTGTTTCCCTTCTGTCCAGTGGCTTTTTATCTGTGGTTTCCTCTGATGAGGTTGTTTTCCCCGTTTTTCTTTTTTCTTTGCTTTATTGCTTCGGCCGTGTCTCACTGCCATCATGAATGTACTGTGTTGCCTCTTTTAATATATACTTTCATTACCGATAATTAAAAAAATATCAACATCAATGTGTGTTTGGTTTGTTCATAAATAATAGAATCTGCAGCAATATGATGGTTGCCCTGATTATCATAGTGAAGAGTTATAGGATGTCAAAGAGAGAACCCGAGCTTAGTAAGAAGAGACAACAATATAACAGCTGACACGTATCATGGGCTATGGCAAGTTACTTGGACTCACCATTGGATCGAAAAACAACTGACTACTTGTTCTTCAATGCAACAAGATTACCCTTGAGGAAGGTACAATATCCTAAGGTTAAGTGTCATTCTGAGGGACCCAGCCCCGTCAGCATCATTGTAGCAGTTAATAGTTGAGTGTCCCGCATTAGAATAGACAAGGTCTCATCTAGGAGAGGATTTAATGTACCTCAGGATCCGATAGACACCATCAAGGTGAGGAACCCATGGAGTGTGCATGAATTGATAATTAAACCCAATTAACTAGTCGAACCTAAGGTGTTAAGCCCAAGCTCAGCACACGGACTTGATGATTAGACCCAAACCCACCTAAGCCGAATCAAGCCAAGCGAACTACCCAGCCAAAAGGAGGTCTCGTCCCAATCACTACAACATAGACTGCGATCATCAACCAAGAGAAGTTGCTCAATGACGATATTGTGTAAACTGAGTAGGTGTTATTGAAGGAGCTATGCTAGGTTACATTGCTAGGATTCCACGAAGTTCATATGCCTTTAGAGAGATAGTTGGGAGAGAAATAACCCTCCCAAACTACTACACTGACTTCAAATCTGCTTCAACGACCATTTCCATTGTAGTTTCTTGAAAAAGGATAACATCGAGATTAATAAATCTGCTAACACTTCTAACAAGCGGGGGCTGGGCCTCTAACTCAATTGGAAGGTGCACAATATTAGCTTACTCAAAAAAAAAAAAAACTTTCCTAACAACGCTATGGCATTGGAGTTAATAAATCTCATAGAAGGCTAAGTTGAAGGATCATTCCACATTATCCTACCAAACAATCGTCATAACTTTATTTATCTTCCAGACATCATTGTTATCAATTCCCATTCCCCGCATAATGCTTGGAGGTGATGATTATCAAGGAATTCCTCCTAACAAAGACGTTATACAAACTGTTTGTTGTGTTCCTAAACAATAGCTCTGTCAAGCACCATTCATCATAGTTGTCCAAAGTATGTTCCATTGGGGAGTCAAGCACGTGGTTTGAACACGCTATTGAAGTTGAACACTTGATCATTACTCATTGGCTGAGGAGACTTGGTAGTTTATAGTCGTCACCTCAAGCTTCGTTCACACGTGTAAGAACCACATACATGGGATCCCTGGGTACTGATTTTTTTATTCTTGAGAGATCTAGTGAATTCAATTATATAATTCCCTAAGATTTTAATCTAGAGCAATTAGCTTACTTTTTAATTCCTTCTCTTCAAGAACTGAGACATTGTATGATGTAGTTATGTGTTCGAAGTGGGCCATTATAAGATTCAAAACAGGACTTTTTTTTTTTGATCGGTAATAGAGATTATATTAAAAATAGCAAGACGCTGAGCAGCAATACAACCATAGTATACAGTGATCAAACCTGGAGACAAACAAAAACAGAAAGTCAAAATAAATACATCAACATACACGCCAGCAACACCACAGCGGAACATGTAACACTCAGCCCCAGATCCCACAAGAAAGCATTGCGGTTCTCGCCCCCCTCACCTCTCGTCACCCAGAATCCGACCAAGTCTGTGACCGCCTTAACAACCATCCCCACTGGTTTGCTCTTATTTTCGAAAATTCTGGTGTTTCTTTCACACCATAAACACCAGAAGACAGCTAACAAAGACGCAGTCCAATACCCTCCACTCTCCCCCTCAATCCTCGCACCCACCCAACTCAAAACCTGATGGTAAGGTGTCTCCGGCACGACCCATCTAACACCAAAAGCCTTATACATAGCCGTCCAAACCTCAGAAGCAAAGCTGCAATGCAGAAATAAATGAGCAGCGGACTCGACACCAGTGGTACATGTCACGCAAGAATTCTGGACATCGAGCCCCCTCCGGATGAGCAAATCCCTGGTCAGAATTCTGTCCTTGCACAACGTCCATCCAAAAAACCGAATCTTCAGCGGAATAGGCAACCTCCACAACCATTTTCTCGCGAAAGTAGTGAGCGGTCGTCTTGACAACAACCTATAATATGACTTAACAGAAAATTTACCGTCCTTGTTAGGTTCCCAAATTCGCAAATCCTGCCCCTGAGGATTCCGCTGCATGTCATATAGTCTCAGCATGAGAGCCGCGAAGCAAACAAACTCGCTATCTCTCAATGCCCTTCTTGTGCCTACCTCCCAAACATCCCTTCCCTGTGTGTAAGACACGAATTCGTCAATCATGCCTCCCTGGTTTGAAGAAATGGCGAAAATCTTCAGGAAATCATCCTTAAGGGGAACCCCGTCGACCCAAACATCATCCCAGAATCTAATACGAGTACCACATCCCCACCGATACCGCAGCCCCTTAACAAAACTCCCCCAAATGGTACACACTCCTTTCCACCACACAGAGGACCCTCTGTTAGATGTGTGAGAGATACCCCAGGCCCCTGGAGAGATGCCATACTTCTCGGTCAGGACCAACCACCATAAATTGCCCCTCTCCTCAGTCCGCCCGGCTCTCCAAAGCCATTTGCCTAGCAGGGCCAGGTTGATCCATTTTTAGGCTATGGATGCCCAGCCCCCCACAAGATATCGGCAATTGACAACAGCCCCAATTAACCAGATGGAATCTTCTTTGCAAACCCCATCCCTCCCAAAGAAACGACCGTTGGATTTGTTCAAGCCGATTGACAATCTCCACCGGGCATCTAAACATAGACATGAAGAAGATAGGCATCGAAGATAGCACGGCTTTGAGAAGAATCAACCTGCCACCACTGCTCAACAACTTCCCTTTCCAAGACGAATGCCTTTGCTCAAACCTTTGTACCACCGGCAGCCAGTTTCGTGCGGTAGGCTTCCTCAACCCGAGGTACCTAATAGGCAACTTCTTGCTAGCACAATAGACCATATCCGCTAGCTCCTGAACAGTAAAGTCCTCCGCGCCAATCCCCGTGATAGCAAATTTGTGAAAATTAATCCGCTGCCCCGACACGGCCTCATATACCGACAGGACCTCGACAAGCGCGCTGAACTCAGAGACGTCAGCCCTCCCAAATAAGATTGTGTCGTTAGCAAACTGCAGATGCGAAATGTACCTTCCCTCATCTCCCACCTGCACACCGGAAATCAAGTGCAGCTCCTTGGTGCGTGTCATCAGCCCCGTTAACGCCTCCCCAACCAGAATAAAGAGGAAAGGGGATAGAGGGTCCCCCTGCCTAATACCCCTGGAACTCTTAAAATATCCTGCAGGAGTACAGTTAACCATTACCGAGAACCACAGAAAAGAGTAGCATCCCCTCATCCACTTCCTCCATGTCGCCCCGAACCCCATACGTCGTAGCATATAATTAATGTTCTCCCAATTGACTCGATCATATGCTTTTTCCATATCGACCTTCCAAATCGCAGCCGGGATCCGCTGACTGTGAGCCGAATGGATGGTCTCGTGAGCCACAATAATAAGATCCGTTAATTGTCGCCCATGGACAAAAGTCCCCTGGTTTCTGGAGATAATAGTACTCATTACCAGCCTGAGCCTATTAGCAAGCACCTTCGCTACGATTCTGTACAAGCAATTGGTGAGGCTGATCGGCCGATAATCTACAATATTCTCAACTCCACTCGCTTTGGGGATGAGAGTAATGAACGTGGAGTTTAATGCTCTCCCAATACCCGGATTGATGGAATTCACACATAACCTCCATCAGATCGGCCTTTATAGTCGGCGAACACGAACGATAAAACTCCATGGTAAACCCATCCGGACTTGGTGCCTTGTTTCTACCCCCACTCTTTATCGCCCGCCAAACCTCCTCCTCAGTAAAACAGCCCTCGATCCCCCGATTCACCTCCTCCGATATAGATTTAAAAGGGAGTTCATCCAGCTGCAGTCTCGTCCCCCCCTCCTCTGTATAAAGATGCTTGTAAATTTCCACAATGTTGTCCCAGATCTGGTCATCCCCCGATCGCCTAATCCCATCTACGACAATGCTCCCGATATACTTTGTGCTGTTTTTGGCATTGGTGACGGCGTGGAAATATTTAGAGTTCGTGTCCCCTTCCTTGAACCATCTAACCTTGGCTTTCTACATCCAAAATAATTCTTCGACCTTAAAAGTACTGTTGAACTCCGTCTTGTACCGGTATCGAGCCTCCCTCTCCTCATCTGTAAGCAATCGATCCTCTTCTACGCGGTCCAGCTCCTTCAGCTTCATTAGTAGCCTTTACTTGTTGACATTGACCTGCCCAAATTCCTCACGGTTCCAAGTTTTAATGCTGTCCTTTAATCGCCGTAGCTTGGAAATAAAACGAAAAGCAGCAGCCCCATGTGTCACTGGTTCACCCCACCATCCCTGCACCTTCTCCTGAAAAGATCCATTCAATAGCCACATATTTTTAAACCGGAACAGAGCAGGCCCTTTGCCTTTGGAATCAGTAATCAACGCTAAGAGTCTATGGTCCGACACAGCACGCGCGAGCGCTTCCAATCTCGCCCCGGGAAATATGTCCAGCCACTCCGTAGTGCACAAGAACCGATCAATCCTGCTAAACGAAGGAGTATCCTGCCCATTTGACCAAGTGAAGCGCGTGCCAGTTAACGGGATGTCCATTAACTCCCAATCTAATACAAACGAGTTGAAATCCCGCATAACCCTCAAGTCCGGCGGCCCGCCAGATTTTTCAAATCCCCACCTAATCGTATTAAAATTCCCAGCCAGGCAGAAGGGCACCTCCCACCTAGCAGCCACTGCAGCCAGCTCGAACCAAAAATCCTCCAGTTCAAGGTCAACTGTCGGCCCATATATCCCCGCAAACATCCAATGAGTACCCGCCACCTTATCTCTGACCACCACAGCCGCCGAATACAGACCCAACTCCTCATCAACTTTATCGAAGAGCACTGAAGACCAAGTGACTAAAATGCCACCCGACGCACCAACAGAGTCAACCCCAATCCAATCCCAATTGCCACTTCCAAGGACCGACACAACTCTTCTTCTATCACTGCTGCCCCATTTGGTCTCCTGTAGGGTGACAATAATCGGTTTAACCGTCGCAATGACCTGCTTAACCCCAGCCCGTTTATTCCTATCACAAATATCCCTGACTTTCCAAGAGAGGATCTTCATAACCAAACCAGATGGTGCCCGCCCGCACAAGAATTGCAAACTAAACTCCCTCCGGCCCTCTCCCGTCCGACATTCCCTATTTCAGCCGCTCAAGTTCCCGCACCCCGCCTCGCCGTTTGCGCTTATTTCCCTCACTGCCGATCAGAGTAGTCCGGAACACTTTCCGCAGCTCCTCCTCAGACCCGATAAACGACATCCCTAGGTTACGACCCATGGCAATCAGACGATCAATTTCATCAGTCACCTCAGATCCCAGATCAGCCCCACCTCCATCATTTCCGTCAACAGCCAAGTACTGGTTTCCCCCGACCACGTGACTCCCCATCTCCTCCCCAAGATAAACCAACATGTCCATCATCCTCCAATCGAGAGACTCCTCGTCACACCCATCCCCCAGTGTCGCTTTCGCCTCCGGCAAAACCCTCCATCCATCCCTTCTGCCCCTTGCCTGTGTCGCCCAAGAAGAAGCATCACGATTGGAAAATCTCAAACCCTCCCCACCAGGCCCATCAGATCCAGCCCACGTATTGCCGTCAGGCTCCTCCAAAAATACACTTTGCTGGGCGAAAGCACCCCTTAATAAGCACCCCCAGGTTATCGAGTCCGGCCCAACAGAAAGATTAAATCTAATCTTAGAGACCCGATCTGTGAAAAATGATATATTACCCCGGCCCTCCGAATCGCAGGCCCAGAACAATCCCGTCGGCAGCTGTCCCCCAATACCAGCCCCCCCTCGGACATCCCCCCACGTGTCCCCCCATTGGCCCCCAAACCCCCATCCGAGATTCCTCCACGTATCCCCCAATTGACCACATGACCCCGTATCAGCTGAAAGAGCTTCCCGCCCAGCAACCCCAAAGTCAACATCCCCCTTTTCCTCCAAAAAGCATCGAGAATCTCCATTCGCCAGACCACGTGTCAACCTCCCACGTCATCCCACTCCCCGATACACCCTCCACCCCTTTCTTTTTCTGCTATAAACCCTAACCTCTTTCCTCTCGACAGACGCCTTATCACCGAAAGGGGAAGTAACAGCCTCGGTCGCCATCGGATCCTAGGTACGCCACCTCTCCCCGTCCTTTCTCTCCAGCCAGCCCCATCCCTCACCAACCCCTTTCCATTGCAGGTGTACTGTTTCGGCGTCGTCGTACGAGGGAATCTGAGCCGTTGAGATCGACACCGGTTTGCATGCATCGAGATCCCCCCCAACGGTAACACAGGACCCCCCGTCGACCGGAACCACCTCCCCCGTCGGAAGCTCCACATCAAAGGTCCGCACATCATGAGTCCGGACTCAAGCTTTTTCATTTTCAATTTACTAAACTTCACATCATTTTCCTAAGATGGCAACTCATTTTACCACGCCAAAACGATGTGATGTTATTAGGTGGAGTAGATTCCAAGTGCCATGAAGTATTGACATGACTAAATCCCAAAAATAGAAGTGTCCAGGTATCACTTTTCCATCACCTTGTGTACATGTCAAACTCCTCTAGATATGTCCACACCCAAGTGACATAGGTCCTGATTTGTTTGCAGTATAGCCAATGGATAACCCTTGTCCTAGATTATAGTCAAAAGAGGCGACAAAATATGGTATATTCGAGAGCATAGTCAAAGGATAATACCTACAAAGATGATCTTGAGTTTTATGATGAAGCATTTTTTCCCTTTTTGATAATGTCTTAACCCAAAGGAATAGGGAAGTCTCAACTTGCACTAGGTATTGAAATGCTAATCCATGTTTCAACATGATACACTTCAATGTATATTATGGATTTTAGGAAGGCCAGTATCCTCCTGAGAGAGGAGCTACCATTCTTGAGAACCATATTATTTCTTTTTCAGTAGGAAGAGACTAGAATGAAGTTTATGGATGTAGCCCTTTAGCCCCCTGAGCTCCCTTCATTCTTAGAGTTCAGACATGGTGCTGATAGACTTGGTGGTCGTGAACATGATCAAAGTACTTTGACTCGGGAAGAGAAGGAGAAATTAAAGTGCTCTCACTGTAGTAGAAAGGGGCACTTGAACGAAAGATTTTGCGACTTGGTGAGACGTCCCAAGTTTCAAAACTCTTGGTCCTACACATTCGTTGTTGATGATGAAGCTATTGTTAGATGTTACCACTTCGGCTATGCCACCTTCTGTGATGCCTCTTGTGGCTAACCTTTCGTCCTCTGCTCTTGTTACTCTTACACAGGAGTACCAGGATTTATTGCAGCATGCCGCGAGTGCCCAGGCCTCCTCTTCTCATATGGCTGATTCAGGTATCATTGGTTCTGTCCACGTAATCCCACTCTCCTTGGATCATCAATTCAGGGGTGATTGGTCACTGAACGGCAGCAAAATGCTTAGCTGAAGGGGAAAAAAAACAAAATGAAAACAACAAAGGCAAGAGACCAGAGCTGTGGAGAAAAGAAGCATAAAGAGCTCAGCTTCACAAGTCCGGTCCCCCCATCAGAATCCACCGGGTTATGTCCGGCGGACCCCGCAACGATCATCTCGGGCTGGCTTGACAACGGGGCCTTGGCCATAGCCTTTACCTTCCCATATGCCCTACCGGCAATGGACCACCCCTGCTGAACATCACGTAGTTGTGATTCCGATAGAATCTTTTGCTTCACCGGACTTGACTTGGGGGCCCAATCATCCCCCGCTTTGACCACCAACCCCAATCCCCTGGGAGATAGGCACCCGTACCGGTGGCAAACCACCGGGCGCCGGAAATTAACGTTTCGGCACTGAGCACATACCCAATCCCCCACTCGGAGTATCAGGCACGAACCACCTGCCGGAGTGCTCACGTCCCCTTTACGTTGTTCCATCTCCTAGAGTTCTCTCAAACGAAATATTTCACTCAACTCTGATTCAAACACAGGACTTGCATAAGTTTTTTAAGTGAGACACTTTTAACATTCCATTGGTCAAGGAGACTCGGTTGCCAACAATTGTCACTTCAAGCTTTCTTCTCAAGAGTAAAGACCCTATAGATTTGGTCCTGGGATTAATTTCAAAGGCTATGATATCTATTCTCGAGAGAGCAAGTTTGAGGATACTTTTCTGTGAGACTTCTAATCCCATGGCTTAGCATTTTGTTCATTTCCTTAGTTCTTTCCCTCAGATAATTCTAGGAGAAACTGCCACACATAATTCTGCTGATGAAGAGATTTGGATCTCGTCTTTGTGATCATTAAGGAATCACTTTATAATAACCTTTTCATGCCCCATTGTGTGATTCATTTACTGTTTTAGTTCCGTGATTGTTTAATTCTCAAGACCGGTCTGTCGGCATTGCCATCACATTAGCTACATTTCAAATATGCTTATCTCATCAACACAGTTTTCCAAGGGAGGTTGAGGGGAATGGGTCCAATCTTATAACAGTTATAGTGGTAGCAAAGTGAACGTGTCTTTAAATATTAATAGAACGTGACCGCTTAACAAAACTAAATAATGTATGGATTAGAAAGATTCATTGGCGGGGATGCCAAGATCAAAAGCATAGATTTTGGGCCGCATCATGTGTATCGACACAAGAAGTGTAGAAGACATGGAGCATTGACGAGAAGATCCTAAGGAGGCACAAGAGGGAGCACAAATAAGAGCTCACTGCCCAGAGTCGCTCGAGCGAGCTCAGTTCTCGCTCGAGCGAGATTGCATATGATGGGAGACCTGGAGAGTTGTGGTCCTCGCTCGAGCGAGAACCAAACTCGCTCGAGTGAGTTTGCTGACGCAAATTGCCCAATTTAGGCTTGTCCTTTAGTCCTTTTCCTGCACTTTCTAGGTTTCGTTTTTGGAAATTCTTGTACTTTTCCATTTTAGGGTTTATGTTTTCTTTGTAACTACTATATAGTGTTCTTATGTAAGCCAAATTTAGAAATTGGTTGATTTTATAAAAGTGTAAACACTTGAGCTTGTGAGAAGCATTAATGGAGAGTGATTCTTCTTCCCCATATGGGTTTGGTGTGATGCCCATGTTATTCTTTATCTTCTATTTACCTATTTCTTATATTTACTTGCTATTTCTTTGCAATTAATCATCATATTTGCCCAGATACCTAAATCTAGAGTAACCTTGATGTCACCCTTGTGGATCGACTCCAATCTTAGCCCGCCGATCCGTGACTGTTGTTGGGCTCGACCGATTTGAGACCAATTGATCGATTCAATTCAAAGCCATAATAAGGATCTAATGATTCCACATCGATCGACAAGCGATCACGCCAACCTAGAGGATGCTAGAGTTCTATCTCTAAGATCGCACATTCCGCAAACGGATCTCGCATGCCGAATTCGACCTTAAGCGAACCAAGCATGGCCACCTAAGCGGAAATCCACAAAATCCTAAGGTATCACTTTAATTTGGGTTTTATTGCTTAATTAATTAGTTTAATTTCGGCAATTTGGCATCTCATGATCATTCACGTATTTTAAGATCGTTGTCATGCGCCAGTTTTGGTATCAAACCCTAGGTTCTAGGTTAGGGCACATTTGTCTGTCATTTCAATTTTGTTTGATTTTATTTTATTTGTGTGCACATCTGTGTTTGACAAAATTACTCAATCACTTTTAGTTCATAGTTACTTGTTTATTTTAGAACCCGTGTTAGTGAGTCATGATCATTATGAACACAAGTAAGATTGTCAATGCTCTTAGGAGCATCCAAACTATGATAATCGCGATGAATGAGAGGGAACTAGCCGAACAAGGAAACCATTACACTCACAATCCTAGGCGAAATTTCAAAAGTCGAGATGAGACTAGAGTTAGGGGGTACTCCCATCACTGTGAACCCGAGTATGACCTTGATAGGAAGTTTCTAAAGTTCAATCGAGTTGAGGTTCCGGATTTTGATGGGATGATGAGCCCTAACGCCTCATGGGGTGGTTGTCTAACCTAAAGGAATATTTTGGTTTGTATGATGTGTCAGAAGAGTGTAAGGTTAGGCTCGCCAAAACGAGATTTGTGAGTAACACTAAAATCTATAGGGATGGTGTGGAGTTTCTATGTGAGTCACTTCAAAATAAGCCCATCACACGATGGGAGGACATGAAGGAGCGACTTATCAAGAAGTATGTTCCTTTCACGCACCGCCATCTTCTACGGTGTTTGGAAGCTAAGGTGGATAAGCGTCATAAACACACTCAACTTGAGTCTAAAGAGAACTCTAATTCCGGGGTTCAACCATTGAGGCCCGTGAATACTCCTATGAAGCCCCAAATTGGCCGCGGGAAAGGAATTTTCCACGAGATGTAATTTCGAGGTTCGACGGTTCAACCATTGAAACCCCGTGATTACTCTGAATCCCCAAATCGATAACGGGAAAGGAGCGGTCAATGAAAATCTCAAAACTAGTATTCATAACAAGTGCTATAAGTGCTAAGGACTTGGGCACTTTGCTTATCAATGTATAACTGCCAAGGACTTGGGCACTTTGCTTATCAATGCCCCACAAAATTTTCCACTCCAAATTTATTGATTAAAAGAGAGTTCTAAGGAGTCGGAAAATATGAAAGTGGAAGAAAGTGTGTATGACCCTAGTACCGTGGTGAGTGAAGAGGAAATATGACGGGGACGTCACATACATGGACATTGGATTTGAACCACATCGTTTCTACCGACGGCGGAAGAAGCGGAATGGACATTAGAACTAGGCAAAAAGGAGACGAAATTTGGCGAATTGGAAGATACTGCAAATTTCGATCGATCGAAATATATATTCGATCGATTGAAATACTCGATCGATCGAAGGCTGATTTCGATTGATTGAACTTCGTAGGGAAGTATATAGTTCTGAAGTATATAATTCGATCGATCGAATTATATACTCGATCAATTGAGTTTCAAATTCGATCGATTGAATTTCTGCGGCGATATTTTGGTGTATGTTTTTCGATCGATCGAGTTTCACTTTCGATCGATCGAAATTAAATTTTGATCGATCGAGTTTCACTCTTGATTGATCGAAATCGCGCAGAGTTGTTTTAGTTGTTTTAAACTTCTAATTTCGAACTTTAGTTTTAAGGGCTTATTTGTCTTTTACTTAGTACATGTTTTAGGGTTTTCTTTTATTGTAAAACCTCCTATATAAGGTCTTTAAGCTAAAAAATGTAATTAGTTGATTGAATATTTAAATGCCTTTATGCTTGAATATTCTTTGCCTGAGATGGGTTTGGTGTGAGGCCAAGGGAGTGATTCCCCAAAGCCATTGTTATTTTCTCTATTATCTATCACTGTCTTCTTTGAATCTTTTGCCATATTGATCCCTGCTTATTTTTCCTACATCTTAACCTATTAATTTCTTGATCCCTAAAACCATAAATCCCTTTCCGAATCCCAAATCAAATAGAGCCCAAAACTCTTTTCTAAGCCATAAATCAAACCATAAGCCCATTACAAACCATATACCTATTTCCAAAGCCCTAGTTAGAGCTTGCGAATCTACATCGGATCGAAGACGAACGCCCAAGCCTAGAAAAAGCTAGAGTTCTATCTCTAGGCCGATCTCGCCTCAAATCTAATAGTACTTGCGCATCGGACTGGACCCTAACTGGATCTCGCGTGATCTACCAACCTGAATTCTCTGAACCCTAAGGTATTTAAGATAGTTTTAAGATTAAGCTTGATTTAATTTTACTTAATTTCGACAAAATCGCATAAAATCATAATCACACATTTTAGGGTTATCGTCCCGCGTCAAAATAGAGGAATCGAAGAAAGTCTAAGTTGTATTGAAGAGGCTTCTATTTACGTTGAGGGTAATGACACCGTGTTAACCCCACATGAATCACTCAAATCACGTACACATGAGCTAATCAAATCACCCAAACATGAGCCATTGGCATCCATAGAGTTGGTTGGGCATGAGCCGTCATTGGTAATCGAGTCAAGCGCACATGAGTCACTAGTGTTGATAGAGTCCACTACATGTGAGTCGTTAGCGTCGCATGCACATGGGAGTATCGAGTCCGTGGATACACATACACATTATAGTCTCGAGTTGCATATGGACCCACTTTCCAAGCCATGTTGTGAGTTAAGTTTTGAGTCACATTCCGCATTGCATGCCGAAACTACGCTTCAAATTAATTTGTGCAATGAAAATTTCAAATTATCGATGAATTCACCTAAGACTTTCATGGAATTCCAACTAAGTGACCATGAGATCGTTCGGTTGGATTTGGACAATTCTCATCGAGAATCGCGAGGACACTCCAAATCCGTCGTGCCGAATCTTTTAGGATTTTGGAAAGGGCTGAACCTAGTGCATACGTTCTTGAGCTCCCTCAAAGACTGTGGGTTAGTCAACACTCAATGTGGAAGACCTAGTTTTTTGTCTAGCCTCAACTCACTTCCTAGAACTCCTTTTCAAACGTCCTTTCCTTGTACACCAATCCCGATCTCACAACCCCAATCTTTTCCTGCTCCGAGCAAGACGAAAAGCGATGTCATTGAGAAGATCTTGGATGATCTTGTGGCATTCACCCGCGACGGAGAGTTTTCAATTTGTGAGATGAAGAGGGTTAGTAAGACGACTTCCGAGATCGCATGGGCTAATCATGAGAGTTCGCCTCTTGAGTTCCTATATTTCCGACCAATATCATGATCACACTTCATCGGTGATGAAGTCTTTCGGGTCCGGGAGACTTGATGAGAAGCTTCAAAAATATTTGGTAGAGTGGGTTGGCAAGCTGGGTTCTTGGGTTCATCGAGAAAAAGTTTATGGTGGGCGTACCGATTCAATAGACCGACATAATGATCATGCTTCACCAGGTTCCAAGATTGATTGGGCTAGTTGCGAGGAGCTCCACCATTTGGGTCCCAATGCGCATGACTGATAGAGTTTCATCGGAGATGAAATCTTTTAGGTCCAAGGGAATTGGTGGGGACGTCAACTTCAAGCTAGTTTCATTAGTGATGAAACATTTCGAGTCTAGGAGAATTGGCGGGGACGCCAAGATCAAAAGCATGTATTTTGAGGCGCATCGCTTGTATCGATGCAAGAAGCGTAGAAGACATGAAGCATCGACGAGAAGATCCTGAGGAACAAGAGGGAGCACACATAAGAGCTCAGTGCGCAAAGTCGCTCGAGTGAGATTGCATGGGATGCGAGGCCAAACTTTCGGCCTTCAGTCACTCTCGAGCGACCCAAGGCAAAGCCAGAGGCATGGAGAGTTGTGGTCCTCACTCAAACAAGAACCAAACTCGCTCGAGCGAGTCTGCTGACTGAAATTGCCCAATTTGGGCTTGTCCTTTAGCCATTTTCTTGCATTTTTTAGGTTTCTAGGTTTCCTTTTTGAGCATTCTTGTACTTTGCCATTTTAGGGTTTATTTTTCTTTGTAACTACTACATAATGTTCTTATGTAAGCCAAATTTAGAAATTGGTTGATCTTATAAAAGTGTAAGCATTTGAGCTTGTGAGAAGCATTAATGGAGAGTGATTCTTCTTCTTCCCCATGTGAGTTTGGGAGGCCAAGAGTGTGATGCCCATGTTATTCTTTGATCTTCTCTTTACCTCTTTCTTCTATTTATTTGTTATTTCTTTGCAATGAATCCTCCAATTTGCCCAAATCCCCAAATCCTTAAATCTAGAGCAACCTTGATGTCACCCTTGTGGATTGACTCCAATCTTACCCCGCCAATCCGTGATCATTGTTGAGCTCGAGGTTGCCCGATTTGAGACCAATTGATTGATTCAATTCAAAGCCCTAGTAAGGATCTAACGATTCCACATCGATCGACGAGCAAGGCGCCCCAACCTAAAGGATGCTAGAGTTCTATCTCTATGATTACACCTTCCTCAAATCTAAAAGGATCTCGGGCGCCAAATTGGACCCTAAGCGAACCAAGCATGGTCACCTAAGCAAAAATCCACGAAACCCTAAGGTATCGCTTTAATTTGAGTTTCATTGTTTAATTAATTAGGTTAATTTCGACAATTTCGCATCTCATGATCATCACATATTTTAGGGTCGTTGTCCCACGTCAGTAATACATAATAAACAATACATTCATCCTTGATAAAGTAAGCAAACTTAAACATACCACTGAACTAAATTGGTTATTAATTGGCAAAAAAAAAAAGTGAAGAAACCCAGAACAACAATAATTCTACTTAACTATGTCAATGGTACTAAGTAAAGTCCAGGGAGTACTCTGTAACTGAATTCCCCTAACAAATTTTAACTAATATTAATCCATTAAGCTTTCAAGAGGTGCATGCTACATGGTTATAACTGCTTCCGGATTTCACTTCATATTAATTTTCTATAATAGTCTTTGATTGTAGGAAAGGGTATAGACAATCTGTGTATATTCCAAGAGACATAGGGTTCAATGAGGCAATATTTAACAGTTAGTGGTGGCAAAGCAATCACTTCTGCAAAATTTAATTGCGAAAAAAACTGCCTCATCAAAACTACAAGAGGGCACACGTCAAACAGGCCCATGCAACTTGATGATGTTACTTTTGATCATCAAACAAAAGGATTAAAAAGAATCCAGGCATAGAATTTTTTCCGTGAAAATAAGTTTGGTAAAAAAATTTAAGAGAAGCATTGCCATGTAATTTACCATGTAAAAGAAAAAAAATACAAGAAATGAAGAATAACATACTGGATTAGTTCAGGTTGAGAAGGCAAATCGTCAAGTTGACGCTTTAGCAACAAAATGGTCCTTAACTTAGCTGCATGCTCCTAAACAGTCAAAAATGCTATTTTATCCCAGAAATAAATTATATAAGTTTGCTATGATTCCTTGAAGAACGTTTATTAATTCCCTTCTAGAAATAAGTTACAAGATTTATAAAGGAAAATAAGGAATAAAATTATCCGAGTCATGCAACTTCAAAAAACCAGCAAAGTTCCATCATTAGAAAAATGCACCAAACCAATATTCGAAACACATCTGAATAGCAAATTTGACAAGGAAATCTTGGGATGCAAATTTGGGGATTTAAGAATCCAATGTTGTTAGTTGAAGGAAGTGGTGTTAACTAAAGGATACATGATTGCAAAAGGACCAAAAATAACACAATTATGCAACAGAGTGAAGAACTAAAACAAGGAATATATGAGAGGGTGTGCATCTAATTCCGAAAGAAATATATTAATCAACCAAAAAATTGTGAATATCCACTTTTATAAACATTGGAAGTCCCAACTTATTTAGACTATCCTAGTAATCCCTAACATAAAACTCCTAAAATACTTGTTATATTTCCTTGCTCGAGACTACTTAATATCCTACATTCCAACTTGACCATATGACTAACACTAATTCTGCTTACGACTCTAATTAACACATAATTGTTTTACATTAAAACCCTTGCTTGTGACTAAACTGTAACACGCATTACTTTGACTAGTCCAAGTTTGACTCTTGACTGGTCTTCACTGACCAGGTTGTGACCCAAATATTGGTCCACGTTTGACCCTCAGCACATCCCCTTTGGCCAGGCTGTGACCCGAAATCCGTTAGGTCAAAATCTTAACCTAACATCCGAAAAGCGAAACCCTTGCACCTGACCTTTGATGCGAGGGAGTAATATGGAATCTGAATGGCAGTAAATTCTGTGAAATCTAAGGGCAAATAAATAAATAAATAAATTAGAAATTAGCCCTTAATTTGAACCATTGAAGTGGTTGACTAAGATTGACCCATCTCAGACAGTAGATTTGGTCCAAACTTTGGCCAAGGACCCGATATATTCGATGAATCCGACATCATAGATCGTGGTTGACCAAATGATCTAGACCATCAGACTAGTCAAACTTTGACCCACACATAAGACAAGATGGGACCATGTACCCCATAGATCTAGTTTGACTTTTGGATCATCCCAATTTTTGAGACGACACACATGTAGAACAAGTCAGCATTTGACCACAAGATGTGGTCCTAGATGTTGGTCAAAGTCCATAACACCTACTCCCCCTTTTGCCACCCTTTCATGTATGAGAGACGCATGGCAAGAGAGGAGACAAATGCCGCCTCCTTTAATCTCTCTCTCTCTCTCTCTCTCTCTCTCTCTCTCTCTCTCTCTCTCTCTCTCTCTCTTCCTTCATCTTTTTCCTTAGCTCCTTCCTTGAGCTTGAAGCCAACTCCATTAATGGAGCCTTGATGCTCTAGACTCCCCTACCTCCAAACTTGCTTTTTCTTTTGCTTTCTTTGCTTTTGGGGGTTGGAGATCAACATGTCTTCATCTCAGCCTCATTGGAAGACCCACATCTTGATGTGTTGAAGAAGATAGAGGCTAAGGTAGATTTCCCACTTTTTCTTTAAAAATTTATGGTTTTAGCAAAGATTTCTTTGAAATTTTTTGTTCTTGATATGTTGTTTGAAGTTTTCTTTTGAAATTCATTGGCTTTGATGGATGAAGCTGTAAAATATATGTTAAACGGCGTTTTTAATGTCAAAATTTGCCTTAGATTAGGATCGTTTCGATCGAGGTTTGTATGCATGGGTAAAAACGAGACACGAAGCTACGAAACAGAAATTTAGAATTTCTGCATCGTAACTGCGATTTGGGATTCACATTTCAACATCGAAACGGAGGAACGAGACCCTGTGGATTTTTCGTACTGTACTTGATACACTTACGATCATCCCTGTAAATTTTGGTAGGCGAATTTGTAATGTGCTGATTGCTGGCCTATGCAAAATCGCGAAGGCTCACTGTTCAAGAACAATGAAATCTGTCACCTGCTGATTTCTGACGCAAAACAGTCTCTGAGTTTTGCACAGTGCGATTGATCGGTAAGGAATCAGTGATCGCGGTAGCTACACAAAATGATGGTACGTGTGTTAGCTTTCCAATGGTGTATCATACACGCATATCTGATTTCTAACTTGGAAGATCCGACCAGATCTTCATTACTGATACAATTTCTGCAGCAGTAAAACTGCTGTGTTTTGAGTCAACTTGCCTCTGTAGTTTTGACCAACCCTGATTGAGTTTGGTGGTGCTTCCACGCCTGAATCGATTGTCATTAAGTCACCTTTTATCGAAATCCAAAAACATGGATTTTATCACCTGACGCAACCTGTGCGAATTTTTGAGTGCACGAAGGTCGAATCTGCCCCGTTGACCCGTTTGCAGTAAATTGCAAAAGTCGTTTGCATTGACCCGAAACTCGAAATTTGGGTCCTAACCACTGGGAAGTTAATAAATGTATAAAATAGAATATATTTATGGACTGTGGTAACTTTGATCCTTCATAGGTCAAACTTTGACTATGTGAAGCCCTCTTTTAGCCTCAGTCACTAAAGTGACAAATTTTGAAGTTTCAACCCGAGATTGACTTCGAGGATTAGAGAGTTCTCATATGAGAACTGGAAATGATGAACCGAGATGACGAAGATCATATTTCGACTGACTTTGACCCCTGTAGGTCACGTTACAAGCTGCATTACCTGATTTTACTGATGACACACATGCACAAATGGCACACCCTACTTTGGAGAGTGGCACACAGTGGTCGAAACTCGAATAAGAACCTGAGAATACCATTGAGTTAACTAAGAAGGACTCGTGGATGATTTATTTGGTTAAAAACTCATGGTTTGACTAATTTGACCTTACGAGTGTATGACACCCGATAAATTCTAGTCGCACACCCCATTTTGACAAGTGACACCCATTAGCCGAAATTCAAGTAAGGACTAGAAAATATAGTCGAGTTATTTACGAGAGTTTCATAAACGATGTAATTGGTCAAAGATTATTAGTTTGACCAATTTGACCCAATCGGCATAACATACCCAACATTTCTAGTTGCACACCCAGAAACTACTAAGTGCACTACACCGCGTAATTGGGGATACGAAGGCGTTAATGACCTTAACTAAATAACCAGGATGGGATTATGAGGAAATATACCACTCGTAAGTCCTATGTTGACTGTTTGACCTGGAACTGCGATCCCGATAGATTGCGAGTGGCATCGAGAGTACCTGCGAGTGCAACCACTAAAACTTTCGGTAGAATAAACCGAGATAGGAACCTCCTTTAGATGAGAGTAAGGTCATCTAATAAGACCTTGGGTTGGCTTAGGTTGACCTCTCTCTAAGTTTGATAGGCCTTACAGTGAAAGTCGAAAGATTGACTTCTTAACTTCTGATCTGAAACCGAATAAGTCTAGCGAGAACTGACTGCGAGTCAGTTAACCAAGAAATTTGGTACCCTTAAGATTGGGTTAAGATCAATATATTGACTTGTGTTGGTATTAGGAGTTAAATCGACGTAGTTTGATTTAGACTTATGATTAGGTTGAGACCCTAGACTCCACCAGATATGGACTAGCGTAGGGAATTAAACCCTGAAATCAAGGGTTTTGAATTATAACTGTATATTGAAATCTTAGAACCCTGAAGATTGTTCGTAATGTGAACTTGAAAGAGTTACTTAAGAGTTACTTAAGGGTTAGTTGAAAGAGTTACTTAAGATTGCCCAAACTTGTATTTACAATCGAACCTGATATTTGACTAAGCTCATATTTGCAACCGAACATAGTATTTGACTGAACGGTATTTGCACCTGAACCTGATATTTGACTGAACTTGTATTCGTACTCAAACCCGGTATTTGATTGAACTCGTATTTGAACTTTAACTTAGAATTTGGACTAGAATTTGTATTTGAGTTGGACTTGGTATTCAAACTAAACCCCGTATTTGAACTCAGAATTGGTATTTGAACTGGAATGTAGTTGAATTGAACTTTGTATTTGAACTCGGACTTAGTATTCAAATAGAAACTGTATTTAAACTGGACTTGGTATTTGAATTGAATCCCATATTTGAACTAGACCTTGTATTTAACTGAATCCTGTATTTGAAGTTTTAAACTGGACTTTGTATTTGACTAAATCCTGTAATTGAATTTGGACTTTTTATTCGAAACCAGACTTGGAATTTGAACCAAAAATGGTACCTGAACTAAACTAAGGTATTTGAATTGTAACTTACATATGAACTTGACCTTGTATTAGAACTAGATCTTGTATTTGTATTGAACTTGAGATATAAAATTGGACATAAATCAGGATATTGTATTAGACTTTGTACATTACTTAGATTGAGCTTGAAAGCTAATTTTGATCGACAATTTCACCACTTTGAATCTTAGTAACCCTAACATCAAGATAAAAGTGGAAATATGTTACCTCTAAACTTTGAAATTAATGCACTGCCCATTGTCTTTATAGACAGGCTCAAGAAGAGCAGGCCAATCTTCGAAAGGATTTTTGAAATGGTGGTGGATCAACAGGTCCGAGAGAGACCAATAGGGTAATATGGTCCTTCTCGTAATTGACAAAACTGGGTGAAGGGTGTATGCCTTCGCTTGCGCCGCACTAGCCATTGAATATTGAATATTGAAACCATGGTTGGTATTGGTATCGCACTGAATCTAAAAGACATTAATAAGACAATTACGAGACCGAGAATATGATTTTTGAATACGATCTGATATTACAAATCTTGACCTTTAATCGAGTAAGAATCTTCGAAATTGAATAAACAAGTCAAAACGACAGACTTGTAAATGATATGATGAAATGCCTAAACTTATGGACTTGCAACTTGTGTGATTTCGTTAATTTTTAATATGCGATTGAATCTAGCTTGACAGCTTCGAAGCCTGTTATATAGTTGTTACGAATGATCGTCTTTTTTATTTTTTTTATTCATGAGAAAGTTTCAAGAAATATTGCATAAAACTCTTAAATTTCATTGGAAAGTTGGGTTAAATCTATTTAGTTCATGACCAAAACATTCCAGGTACTTTGAGACAAACTTTAGCATCTAAGCCCATGGATTTGAAGAGCTTGTACAACAAGGATGAATTGGATCCATTTAGTGTTAGAATTTGGAGACGATCCCAGATGTAGAGTACAAAGTTGATAGAAGCTATTCATGATTTCGGCCGTCTTGGGATACAGAGATATTGCATGGATGTATTAGATGAATATGAGACATAATTTATGAAAAGTTTTGATTGCGGATTATTAGAGAAAAATGAAAATTTATTTTCATAGTTATTATCAGTTTAGAAGTTAATTGAATTTGCTTGACTTTTATCTATCACATGCGCCCGACTTGTGAATCGGTATGCTGAAACATGAAAGATGACCCGCTGTACGAATCAAGGGCTGGGGTCGTGACATAAACTACCCCAAATTACATTGTCACTTCACAAAAGTATACTACGTTCTTATTTTGTTCCTAACTCTCGATACACAACATAAGCACACGATTTTAGCTTCCTTGGTAAAGCTAACTGATGCAGGGTAAACGCTAAAACACTAATTATGTGGATTTGGGATTAATTTCAGATTAAATTGAATAGTGGGAATATTCAAAACTTTCCATCCACATAAAATAGTTTAACAGATTTAAATAAAACAATTAGGTTAAATCAATTTTAGCGCTCACATGCATTGAAATTTTCCAATCTAGAAAAAAATAGTTCCGATGAGAGAACTCGAGTTTTGTTCTAGTTTAGGGCACTAAGCGACAACTACGATATCGTCTCTTGACTCCTCTAGGATTTGAAGAATTAAAGGCCTGAAGGGATAATTCAATCAAATTGGAAAATCAAAATATATCAATGACTAAGGTGTTAACAAAATTCCAGCACTAATTAACTAGGGATTTTGAGTTTTTGGATTTTATCAAAGGAAATAAGGAAAATAATTACCCGACAATAATTAAAAGATAAAATAGAAAGATAGGATTTCACGGCTTCACACCAAGGATGTACGTCGGCTTGGCACCAAGCGCATGATAAAACGAAGATTCGCTCAAGTTTTGAGAGATTCGCTCTCTCGGGTGAAAACTCTTCACAAGTTCTCTAAGATTTGCACAAAGCAATTCCCAAATTCATTAATCATCAACTGCCAAATAATGTTTTTACATGTCATTAAATAGACTAAGAAAACCTTAACTAAAATAAATTCGAAATAAGAAACTAACTAAAATCGTCAACTTCCGGACGTCCGTCCTGTAACTACGGATGTCCGTCCTCTGTTCACAGACGTCCGTTGTCTACGATATGTACAAAACAGAAACTATTTAAGATCACGGATGTCTGTTTTGAAGCCACAAAGGTCCGTCATATGTTGACGAACTTTGCTTCATTTTCTTCTTTCTCCCTAGTTTTCTCTTTGTATTTTCCATCCACTTTGTATTGTGAGATGTCCCCATCACTGACTCAATAAGCTTTCAATAGGGCCCTTGCTTGCCACTAGAAAATAAGCCTTATCATGAGTTACAACATTAGCTTGTGTCATCTTTTAATAACTGTGGGTAGCTTACATGCCTCCCCTGACATACATTCGTACAACCAACACTCTCATTTTATATATCTTGAACCTTGGTGACCAAAATTTGAAATATGACTAGGTGATAGAGCACAAACCCTCAAGAACCATCTCCATTGTTACCATCTTACTTCCATCATCAATCATTTAGGACTCAAATAGACATCAATTGAGCATTGTTGTAAGTTTTGGTAGCAAACTGGGTTTCACTTATGTGCAATAGAAGAGAGAAACAGAGAAGAACGTTAATTAGAGAGAAAGAGAGATTTCACGTCAAAGAGAGGAGACGTATCCTCCGTATTGCATGTCCCATTCTCCTTTATTTTTAATGGAAAACTTTTACTTGTATTCCTAAGCAACTCCAAAGACATAATACATACAGAATAAAGTGTTGAAAACTGTTTACTTTAACATTCACCCTAAAGTTGGGGCAGAGATTCATTGATGCCCAACTTGGAGAAGACCCAATCTAGTTGCTTCCTCCCGAGTGCTTGTTGAACATGTCAATTAACTGATTCACTAACTATATGGAGTGGCAATCTCATTCCTCCTCACTTTTCCCTGAATAAAGTGACAATGTACTTTAATATGGTTTGTCCTTTCGTGAAACATTAGATTATTTGCAATGTGTCGCAGCCTTGTTATTGTAACACAAGTTCAATGGCTCCTTGACTTTCTTCTTCATAAGAGTCTTTAACCAGACTAAAAAGAAATATGCATCATGGCCGTGTAATCAGCCTCGACACCACCACACTCTGATTCTTACTTTCTTAGGCAACAAAATTACCTCCCACTCTAATATGTTCTGTCGTTTCGTGAAACACAGTATTTGCAATGTGTCGCAGACTTGTTATCACAATCCAAGATCACGGGCTCCTTGACTTTGAGACTAATCTGCTTCATAAGAGTCTTCAACCAGACTAACTCAACACTGGATTATTTGTAATTTCTTGCAACCTTTTTATCACAATACAAGTTCATGGGCTCCTTGACTTTAAGACTAATCTTCTTGGTAAAAATCTTCAACTTATCTTCACACTCATGTAATTGAGTGGCAAACCTTTTACCCCTACACTCCAGAACAAAATGGAGTGATTGAATGGATGTTTAGAAACGTTTGTGGGGGATGTCGTTCACTGCCTCTTTATCTTATCAATAAAATGCCTACCCCTGTTTTAGGGGATGAGCGTCCGTACACAGTGTTGTTCCCAAATAATCATCTCTTTTCTATTACGCGGGGTGTCTTTGGGTGTTTGTGTTTTGCTCATGTTCCATAAATCCATTGAGATAAACTCTCACCAAAAATTGTCTGGTGTACTTTCATTGGGTATCCCCTATCCCAAAAAGGATATAAATGATATGATCTGATGACTGGAAAGTGCTTTGTCTCCATGGATATCACCTTCTTTGAATCTACCAAATTTTACAAGTCCTCTCAGTGCCCTCTTTAGGGGAGAAGTCGAGCAGAGAAGAGGGCACTTTATCTCCAATTCCATTGCCCATTATCCAGGAAAGGAAGATGATGTTGAAATAGAAGTTGAAGAACTTGCTAGTGCCAGTGATCCAGAAGTGGTTAAATTTGACAAGTTTGGGAAAGGAAAATTCTTTGAACAAAAGAAGTTGACGATAAAGACACTGTCAGGTAACTAAATGTGAAACTTTCAACTCATACAGTCAATCCAATACATGATGCAAAATTTGATCTACGCGTTTTAAGGCCTGTTTACAAAAGCATCACTTGACTAGACATAACTCGTTACATGTGATAAGTCAGTTTGTAGTGATCCTCGCAAACCTCGACTCTTGGGTGGGTATTCTATTGCTACGTTTGACAACCTACTGATAAACAGCTCCTCTTTCTACCATCATCTTCACTTCAGAAAACAACCAATCCAGATGCCAATTGGGCTGCGAGTTATCAAGACAACAGAAAATCCCCTGCTGGTTTTTTGCACTTTCTGCGGATCCAATCCTCTCTTGGAAGAGTGAAAAAAAAGATACAGTAGTGAAGTCAAGCTCTGAAACTGAGTATCAAGCCCTCTCCACCACTTGCAGTGAAGTAATTTGGCTTATAAATCTTCTAGCCAATCTGGGATTACATTATCTTCATGCCTTGAAACCACTCTATCGACAACATTTTTGCCTTAAAAATTTATCCAAACGACACATTTACAAACAAGTGGACTACAACATTGTTGGAGAAAAGATCAAGAAATATGTAATATAATCTCACTCCCTTGCAGCCTACAAAATGGCTCATATTTGCAAGGGCCATGACCACCACAAGCATCTGTTCTTGGTAGACAGACTGTTACTTTATTCAGTCAAGTGACAGTTTGTTAATTGACAAAAATAATTACTTAAGGGAATTTCAGTCTTTGAACATATTTTGTACTATTACATCGAGGGGTAGCAAAGCTTTTATATTTTTTAAATGAGGGTAGTTCATTAATTCTCTGTCTGTTCTATCCTTAACTACAAGTGTTGCTGAAACACAATGAATGAGTTCAAAATCATCAGAGAGAAGGCTTTCAAATAAAACATATATCAAGTGCTCATACAATAAAGAACAAGTGTTATGCTTTAATACAATTTCAATGTTGAAATGTTCAACCAAGTGACTCATGACCAACCAAACACTGCATATTCTACCATTTGACATGCATATAATTACATTTCTATAACTTATCCACTAGATTTTTCAAGTGTTTACCCTGAACTTGACATTATTGAGTGCCAACGTCCAAGAAAAATCCAACTCTGAATCTGGGGTAGTGAACGAGTGATGGAAAAGATATTGCTTAGTGAAAATGAATACGTGGAAGCATGATGAAAAAATGCATGTAACAATGCCCACATATTGTAGGATCAAATATCCACTAAATTAAAATCCATAAATTTTTTCTTTTATTATTGGATTAATAAATAAATCTGGCCACTCAATATCAAAGGACCAAGGTAGTTTTCTGAATAAAAAAGTATGAGTAACAGTAGAATCTTACTCTCTTTGCTGAATTCAACTTCTCTAATGAATCATGAAGAGAATGATCAAAATCATTGGAGTGGCTTTTGCTTTCATTGCTACCCAATACTTCCTTCTCCAGCTCAAGCACCTCAGCTTGCAAATGAGAACGTTGTTGTTTGCAATAGGACTGGAAATCAGTTTCTTGTCTTTCTAGAACCTGGATTTCTTTTCAGAATCACCGAATTAGAATTATGCAAGTTAAGATATTGCCATAGATGAGCAAGCATGACATCTAGGGAGACAGGCCATGTTAAAGATTATGTACTTCTAATGCTAAGCTAAGAAAACTTTTCATGCCTTTAAGCACTTAACCAATCTTTATAAATTCAATGCAGGGAACATATGACAGCAGTATATGAAATCCAATAATCGTTTATTCCATCTTGGAGGAAAATGACAAGAATTAACATGAAAAGCTTACTCCAACAGCTCACTATGAGGAACAATATCAAGACTATCAGCAACAGTTACAAAATGTAACTGAGAAAAAACCAGTATTCTTTTTTATTCCGCAAACACTTGTTAATATTCACACAGGAAGTTGAATATTTTAATTCCATTAATCACAAATATTAGCTCAGTAGTGATTTTCCAAAATCAAGATCAATTCAAAAATCAATCAGCAAGAACCCAAGTCATACGATTTCTCCATGAACTTGATCGAGTTAAAAGTTGGTACATGATCCCCAAGAAAACTAAGTGCACTGCCGATCTTTTGGGCCAAGAAATATTAGGACTCTTTATTTCGAATTTTACTTTGGTGGCCTATATAAGGAGGCTGATAAAGACAATTTAATTAGATTATTGAATATTTTGAGTGCATTATTGCTTGAATATTCTTCTTCCTGAGATGGGTTTGGTGAGTCCAAGAGCCAAAACTTATTTCTAAACCATAAACCTAAACCAAACCATAAGCCTATTACAGAGCAAAAACTTATTTCCAAAACCCTAGTTTGAACTCGTGAATCTACAACAAATTGAAGACGAACGCACAAGCTTGGAAAAGGCTAGAGTTCTATCTCTAGGCCCGATCTCGCCTCTCTAATAGTACTTGCGCATCAGACTAGACCCTAGCTGGATCTCACGTGATCTACCCATCGAAATTCTTCAAACCCTAAGGTATTTAAGATAATTTTGCGATTAAACTTGAATTAATTTATTTAATTTCGACAAAATTGCATCAAAATCATATTCACGCATCCCGCGTCAGTTTTGGTATCAAAGCCTTAGGTTTTCTAGGTTAGGGCATCTTTGCTTGTCATATTTTTTTATTGCATTGTTTTTCTTTTGTAAGTCCATATTGCATTCCATATTAGAACCCTATTAGGAATCTGTGATCACCATGGATTCGAGTGAGGTTCTTAATACCCTTAAACATATGCAAGAAGAATTGGGTGTGATTAGTGCACATCTGAATACCATAGAGCAAGCCCAAGCATCCCTAAGAGTTGCTAATGATAGATTGAGTGATCGAATCAACCAACTGGAAGCGGTTGATGAACTTGAGGGTCAACACCAAGGGCGCAATGGTCGCCAAGGTAATCGGAATCAAAATCGTACGAGTCCTCGTAGAGATGACTACGACCCCGAAGTGGAACTCCTTTAAAATGTTAGAATTGAGATTCAGATTTTCGATGAAAGAATGAACCCTACAATCTTCCTCGATTAGCTTTCCGACATGGACCAACACTCTGATTGGTATGCCATGAATGGTGACCGTTGTGTCAGGCTCGCTAAAATGAAATTGGTTGGTCAAGCTCGACTTTTCTGGCTCAATGTCGAGCGCATTAGGGTGAATGCGGGTTGTCCTCCCATTACCCGTTGGGACGACATGAAGTAACGACTTACTGAGAAGTATGTTCCTTTATCATACCACCAACGCCTCCTCGACCAGTGGCAAAATTTACGCTAAGGCGGTATGCCCGTGACCGATTACATTGCCAAATTTGAAGAGTTCATGATGAGAGCCAAGGCATCAGAAGACCCTAAAATCACTCTCTCTAGATTCCGCACAGAATTGCGACTTGATTTGCAAAAAGAGTTGATTTCTCACCCCGTGGAAACTCTTGAAAGATGTTATGCCGTTGTGCAAGATCTTAAACGATATTTGAAAACATCGGCGGTGAAGAGAACCGAGCCACAATATAGTAGTCAATGCTCTGGTGAGGGACGATTTAATCCTCCTCCCAAGCCTACATAACCTGTCCCTACTAATACGAGATCTAAAAAAGGAAAATGTGTAGTTGGGGAATCCTCGAGTAGCTCTTCCGTTAAGTGCTATAAATGCCATAGGATGGGACACTTTGCCTCCCAATGCCCTACAAAAGACCCCCAAAGGAATCTCTTCATTGAGGGAGAGGGAGAGGAAGATGAAGGTAATATAGTCGTTGAAGAGGAAGTGTTTGAACCGGACAGCACACCCAATGATGAAGAGGGTGATGCTATTGGCCATGATTTAGTTGTGAGGTGTGCCCTTGCACAACCTTAAAGAGATGAGAAAGATGACTGGCAAAGGGAGAACATCTTCCATACATTTGCTAGATTTGGTGAAAATAGTTGTAAGGTCATCGTGGATAGCGGTAGTTACACCAATATAGTGTCAACTCATGCCGTACACCACTTGGGCTTACACCCGAAGCCCACCCGAGACCTTATAAGGATGCATGGGTCGACTCTTCATCTATTCCTGTGTCGAAAAGGTGTCGTGTACCGATTCAATTAGGTTCTTATTTAGACACCTTATGGTGTGATGTGGTGCCGATAGATGTGGGCCATATCATTTTGGGAAGGTCGTGGCTCTACGACATGGACGTGACCCTTTATGGTCGATCAAACATATGCACATTCATGCATAAGGGCAAGAAGATTACTTTACACCCTTTGTCTCCCAAAACACCATCGACCAATAAAGTCGAAAAGAAGGGCGAGACATCGAGATCCATCAATATCGTGAGCCCTTCAGAATTCGAGAAAGCGTCGTTAGATGAGAGTGTGGTGTACATAGTCGTCACCGTTGAGAGTGGTCCCGACTCAGTGAGCGAATACCCTAAGGAGGTTGAGCCGATCTTGAAAGAGTTACGGATGTCTTCCCTAAAGACTTACCAAACGAACTCCCTCCTCTGAGTGACATCCAACACGTAATTGACTTGGTTCCCGAATCCACCTTACCGAACCTGCCCCGCTATAGGTTGAATTCGGTTGAGCACGCCGAGTTGACTCAGCAAGTCAATGAGCTCCTTCAAAAGGGGGTCATCCAAGAGAGTCTAAGCCCGTGTGCCGTACCTACCCTACTCACTCCTAAGAAAGATGGTACATGGCGGCATGTGTGGATAGTCGTGCAATTAATAAAATTAGAGTTAAATATCGGTTTCCCATACCAAGGCTCAATGACATGCTCGATATAATGGTTGGTGCCACTATCTTTTCAAAGATAGACCTTAAGAGTGGCTGCCATCAAGTCCGAATCCGCCCTGGTGATGAGTGAAAAACCGCCTTTAAGAGTCAGGATGGTCTTTATGAGTAGACGGTCATGTCTTTTGGGCTTTCTAATGCCCCAAGTACTTTCATCAAACTCATGACCCAAGTGTTGAGGTTGTTTCTAGGTAAATTCCTTGTGTATTTCGATGACATATTGATTTATAGTCATGACAAGGATCATCACTTTAACCACCTTAGGCTAGTTTGTGAGACCCTAAAGGGCGAGAAGTTGTTTGCGAACCTCAAGAAGTGCACCTTCATGTAACGTTTCGTTTTCTTCTTGGGATTCATGATCTCCGCCAATGGAAAGGTTGGGGAGCCCGAAAAGGTTAAAGCCATTGTGGAGTGGCCTGAACCTAAGAACATACACTATGTCCGCAGCTTCCATGGCTTGGCTACTTTCTATCGTCGCTTCATCAGAAGCTTTAACACCATCATGGCCCCAATTACTGATTTCATGAAAAAGGGGAACTGTAAATTAGGCAAAGCCGCGACGAAAGCCTTTGCCGAGATCATACAACGGATGAGTAATACGCCAGTCATGCGCTTGTCGAACTTTTTCAAAGTCTTCGAAGTCGCATGCGACGCATCGGGTGTAGGCATAGGAGTGCATAACCAAGAGGGTAACCCAGTGACCTATTTTAGTGAAAAACTTAATGAGGCCAAGCAAAAATACTCCACCTATGGCAAAGAGTTCTATGCTGTTTTGAAAGTATTACCTTAGGCCGTAAGAATTTGTGTTGTTCTCTGACCATGAAGCATTATGCTTTCTTGCTTCACAAAAAAAGTTGAGCCCAAGGCACGCGAAGTGGTCGAGTACCTTTGGCGACTTTGCACACAATTAGCATGAGGTCGGTGTTGAAAATAGGGCTGCTGGTACACTTAGTCGTCGATTGGCGACTTTGCACACAATTAGCACCGAAGTCATCGGGTTCAAAAGGTTAAAGGATGAGTACCCCGAGTGCCCAGATTTTGGGGTTGAGTACACTACTCTCCTTAGTAACCCGACCAGCACACACCCCGTGTACACCATCCATCGCCTTTGCATACCTCGCACTTCATTGCGTGACTTTCTTATTTGGGAGTTACATGCCGGAGGGATAGCCGGAAATTTCGGGCGTAATAAGACCATTGGGTTAGTAGAGGATAGGTTTTTTTGGCCTAGCCTAATGAGAGATGTCGCCCGGGTCGTGAAGTATTGTCGTACTTGCCAAGTGTCAAAATAGACAAAATAAAATACTGGCTTGTACACCCCGTTACCCATGCCACACACACCATGGCAAGACCTCTCAATGAACTTCGTGCTTCGACTTCTCAAAACTCCAAGGAAGCACGATTCCATCTTTGTCGTAGTGGACTGATTTTCCAAGATGGCCCACTTCATTCCTTGTCCCAAAACCTCCGATGCATCCCACATCGCTAAATTGTTCTTTGCGGAGGTAGTACGTCTTCATGGGTTGCCCAAAACCATTGTGTCTGATAGGGATGTCAAATTCACTAGCTATTTTTGGAAGACACTTTGGCACATGATGAGCACATTGCTTCAATTTTCGACGGCTTATCACCCTCAAACCGATGGCTAAACTGAAAGCACCAATAGAAGTCATGGGAATCTCCTTCGTACTCATGTCGGTGATCATGTTAGGACTTGGGATGCCATTTTGCCCACAGCTGAGTTTGCTTATAATAATTATGTCAATAGGTCCATAGGCATGAGTCCTTTTGTCATAGTTTGGCGCTAAAAGTGATCTCTATCATCTGATTCAACACATTCAAACACAATCATCTGATTCAATGGTTGACTGGGACAAATCAAATGATAGAGATTATGTTTTGTGCCATCTTTGGCTGCAAATTTTTTTACATGATTGCCTTCAAATTAGTCGGCTTTGATGGTGTTCCACGTGGCACAATTCCCAAACAATATTGAGTCTTTCTATTTTCCCAAAACTTGAGTCTATAAGTGGATGTGAACCATCCATTTGATGAACTTTATATCAGCCATTGAAAGTAAGAATAAAGACTGGTATTAAAGTTCGTAGTTAGGATTACCAACGGCAACCATTGAAAATCTGACGCATAAAAGGGCCAATCTCCATCTATTAAACACCAACTTGGTGTTTAAACGACTGATCCATCACTTCAATGGTGCACGATCAGTTAATGTAAAGACCCGAAATTTTCAGGCCGGAAGATGTAGAAATACCGAGTCACTCACAATTCACAATCTAAATATAGTGTATGTTTGGTATAAATAGAAATCAAGCTATTATAATTGAATTTAATTCTTCAATGCCCATAGATGAAAAATATAAATCCAAAATATGCCACCGGTGATGGTCGTACATCACACAAACAATGGTATTTACATCAAGTACGTGAAACATAATAATCAAAGGTTCTAAAGCAATTTCCCCAGTTCGTACCAAATCCAAATCCACAAAGTTCTACTAAGAGTAATAATCTTCTGGTGGAAGATCTTCATCGTCTTTCAGTACAAAGTCAGGGCCCTCGTTAGCTCCACCCCGACACAGTGTCAAGGTGAGCTAAAAGTCCACATGCTCAGTAGGGCAATCCCAATAACCATTCATATCATAACCATCGGATGCATAATTCTTACTGATACTAACAAGAATCATTTCAATTCATATTCAAAAGTGATCATTTCTAAGTGACAAGCCAAATCAGTAAATACGATTTTCAATGGATTTTAGATAGCATGTTCAAATGTCCAATGAAAGTTTCATGCACATGTTTCCCATATGTTTTGTCCATTTATATGTCATTACTTATATTTATGTATGACTTAAATAATGTAACTTAAAAATCTCTAAACGCAAATATATGCTAGAGCCAATAGGAGCCGATGGGAATCTCAGCCATCGTCATTCAAGAACAATTTTCAATATGCCCAAGCTCCAGCAATGTGAGGAATACTTGTGCGATTCGACAGGCCGTCGTCAAGGTTCAATATGTGCACTAGCACGGTTCTTATACGGATATACCGCCGTAACGGTTCAAATACGGATATACTACCATTACAGTCCGATAGGTGTGCCATCTCACGAGATTCATTTCAATGGAATCGCTTTAAATCACATGCAATTTCTAAACATATCATAGTGTTCATATTTCATCAATAATTCAAAGTTCAATATTCGATGAAGTTCCGATACATCCGATATTCAATGCAAATGCAATATTCTAGTGAGAATTCAGTGTTCAATGAGTTTCAATATTCAATATATGCGCAATATTCAGTATGCATCAATAGTTCAAAGGAGTATGATGTTTAATGAGTTTCAAATATTCAAGGTATGCACTATAATCAATGAAGTTTGACCATTCAATTAATAACACAACAATCGATGGTTTCAATAAATATGTGTGCAACATTCAATAGATTTCAATAGTTCAATGGGGTATGATATTTAATGAATTCAAATATCCCAGTGTGCACTATCATCAGTGAAAATCGACCATTCAAACCATAACACAATTTCAATGTTCCAGTTCTACTATAAGGAGACCATTTTATTACTCATTAGAACACTAGATCACTAACAACTATGAATCAAAAATATACAATACGAGTAATCATTGAAATTCCCCTACCTCGTTCCTTAATGTCGCAAGGAGAAGGTTGAGACGATTCCTTTGAGATGCGTTTAATTTCCTTTTTCTATAATACCCACATAAGCAACATCGACGGCAGTCAGGGGATTTTAGTTTTGGTTCAGAAACGATCGGTCAAATTGAATAGGGAATCATTCCCTGTTTTCAGTATTCACAACTCGTTGTTTTGATGTGACAGCAAGCTGTGGCTGAATTGGCAGCGAGCTGTCATGTATTCACAACGAGTTGTGACTGTGAATATTCCCAAAGCTATTCTCTGTTTCGATATACACAGCGCACTGCTGTCATGTGACAGCGAGCTGCGACTAGATTCACGGCGAGTTGCCATGTGCCCACAGCGAGTTGTGGTTGTAGCTGTTTTTCACACGACGTGGTTTCTTCTATGGTAGCTGGCTGTCATTTATGGCAGCCTCCCTACTCAATTGGACTGATCAATTCTGAACCAAAACTAAAATCCCCTAACTACTGTCGATGTTGCTTATGTGGGTATTGTAGAAAAAGGAAATCGAACACATCTCAAAGGAGTCGCCTCAACCTTCTCCTTGCGACATTAAGGAACAAGGTAGGGGAATTTCAATGATTACTCGTATTGTATATTTCTGAATCATAATTGTTAGTGATCTAGTGATCAATAAGTAATAAAATGGTCTCCTTATAGTAGAACTGGAACATTGAAATTGTGTTATGATTTGAATGGTCGAATTTCATTGATGATAGTGCACACTGGGATATTTGAACTTATTAAATATCATACCCCATTGAACTATTGAAATATATTGAATGTTGCACACATATTTATTGAAACCATCGATTATTGTGCTATTAATTGAATGGTCAAACTTCATTGATTATAGTGCATACCTTGAATATATTTTTTTTGATAACCTGGGTATCCGGGCCTCTTAGAGCACCCGCCTATTCCCAGGGGCACATGCGCACCCCAAATTCAGCACATGTCGGGTCCGCACAGGATATAAATCCCTAGGGTGGCCTCAAAGGGGGAGGGGATTCGAACTCAGGTCTCCTACTTTTGGAAGCAGGTACTTGGCCAGCTCGCCTAACCCCTTGAGGTTGCATACCTTGAATATTTGAAACTCATTAAACATCATACTCCTTTGAACTATTGAAGCATACTGAATATTCCGCATATATTGAATATTGAAACTCATTGATCAGTGAATTCTCACTGGAATATTATAACTTATCGAATACTGCATTTGCATTGAATATTCGAACTTCATCGAATATTGAACTTTGAATTATTGATGAATATGAACACTATGATATGTTTAGAAATTGCATGTGATTTAAAGCGATTCCATTGAAATGGATCCCATGCAATAACTATCGGATGATATATCCGTATTTGATATATCTCAAGAACTATATTGAACCATGATGTCGGCCTATAGAACCGCACAAGTATTCCGCACAATGCAGGAGTTTGGGCATATTAAAAATTGTTCTTGAACGATAATGGCTGGAATCTCCATCGGCTCCTATCAGCTCTAGCGCTATATCTGCGTTTAGAGATTTTTAAGTTACATTATTTAAGTCATACATAAATATGGACATAAATAATGAAACTGGACATTTGAACATGCTATCTGAAATCCATTGAAAATCCTATCACTGATTTGACTTATCACTTACAAATAATAACTTTTGAATATGAATTGAAATGATTCATGTTAGTATCAGTAGAAACTATGCATTATGAGATTTGGAATTGAGAAATTGTTTTTATGTTTCATGTAAATACCATTGTTCAGTATATTTTGGATTTACATTTTACAACTATGGGCATTAAAGCATTAAATTCAGTTATAATAGCTTGATTTCTATTGATACCAAAGATACATTGTATTTAGATTGTGAATTATGATCTATTATGGCCCTAGGTGACCTAAGGTTGTGGACCCATAAATTATAAATGAATCAAATATGACCTATAGAAACTAATTTGGGTATTTCATTGTTACCAAGAAATGGTGAGACTACAACAGACTATTAGGAAGTGTTTCGTTAGGTGTCCACGTACGCTGCCCTAAGAAAAGAATGAGCCTAGTAGGAAGCCAGCTGCTAAGCACTGAAGTCATGACAGTTTCTCATCTTCGTCCAAGTCCTCCAGTGAACCCTACTATACACCAGGACCCTTAGAGGAGGAAGAAATCTCATATGAGGAACACATTCAAGAAGAATCTGTCTACACATCGTCTGATTATATCGTACTATCGGACGACGATGAGGTGGAGGACGAATCAGAACCAATGGAAGCAGAAGAGACATATGAACATAATCCGGAAGAAACATTTGCTCTTGCTGAGGACGAGGAGCTAAAAGAATTCGTTGCCCTCTCGGATGAAGAAGAAATGGAGGAACTAGAGGATTATGACCCAATAGAAGTTGATGTAATAGATATTTCAGATGATGAGTAGGGCAGTTCAGTAGAAATTGGGTTGAAGTTTTAAGATGGAAACTGTCTCTCAATAAACCAGTTGTATGTCAACCACTACTACTTAAATAAATTGAGTATTTTTACGAAATGCTTTTTTTTACGACCTTTGATTGAAATTAACATTTACCTTGGCGTTTTGTCTTTACATCCTCGAGGACGGTGTGGCTCATGTAAATACGCTCTGATAATTGAGGTGACAATGATTCAAGTAGGCCTTAAACCTTAGATCTTGTGAGGATTGGAGGATTTTAAGAAATCACTATGATCAATGACCTAAGAGTCGAAGATTCAATTAAAGACTTAAGGATTTGTTCGAGAAATTAGAAATGATTTTTGAAAATTGAGTAGGAGCTGGAAGAGGATTTCTTAGATTGAGGGACAATTAGAAAGATAAATCCCAAATGATTTGACGATTTAAATTTTCATTATGGATCGAGATGCTTATTGGAAGTGATTTCAGATTATGAAGTAAATTTTTATCATCAACTTTAGAATAGATCAAAATACTTTAAAATCGGCTAGATATAACAAAGATGACACCTTGCAACAGAATTTAAAGGTTATCGATGTTTAGAAGTGATAGTAAAATTCAAGTAAATTATGAGAAATTGATCTTTGAAAGGTTAAGGATTACAAGAGTGGAATATCATTTCACTGAATAGAAATTTAAAATTTTTCCATAAGAACATTTTTGCAGATTAAGAGTGACAAGATTTAAAGTTCATAAATTTAACTAAGCAGGTGAACTTAAGAACTAGGAAATTAAAATAGATCAGTTGAAAAATCATAACGAAGGACTTGGACCAAGTGTGACACTTGAATTATCGAATACTTAAGGGCAAGCAGTTTTGATAAATCTGAATTAACTAAGGAGTTGAACAATTATCGAATGCTTATGGGCAATTAGATTTGAACCAAGTGTGACAAATAAATTTGATGCTTAAGAGATTGAATCTCAATATCATTCATTGAGGGTTGATGAACCACGACTAACAAGTAATGAAAACTTATGAAAAAGCATACATCATCTTTGATTCCCACGTACAGACGATTTTTGAACACTTGATCCAAGATTGCTTTTCGAGTGATGTTTGCTGTCAAGTGAGACCATCGTAACTAAAATTCGACTTAGCAATTATTTGATGTGGTATTAGTTCAGTCTAATTTGACAAATTTTAGCAATTCATGATAAATTTGACAATTTCAAAGGAACTAGAAATAAAGTCAAGCTGATGTTTAACAAAAGTGTGAGTAAACAAATGATTCGCAGGAATTCTTAATAAAGGTGATTTGTAGATTGAAGAATTTAAGCCGACTTCTCTTGTAAGGAGGGGAGACTCATATCTTGGTAAAGTAAATAGTTTAAAGAATTTCAAATGATTAAGTATTGGGTTTGATGATTGAAAAGGATATAACTTGATGAGTTATCACGTACCAAATTTTCGAGGACGAAAATTTTATGAGGGGAGAATATAACGACCCTTTTTTCGTTGATGTTGAATCATTGACTCTTGAGGAGAATGTAACTACCCTTGTTCAGGACTACCAAGTATCCGTATCTCTTCAAATAAGAAACGAAAATTTTCGAGGACGAAAATTCTTTTACAATCCAAAATTTTTCGAACCTTAATACATCCAATAAGTACATGTGCTTAACAAAATGTACATTGCATGCCTTGAATGTTAAAAATATTTTAAACAAAAGAAACACGTTTTGGTTTAAAAGACCCTTATATTTAATTTCGTCACTAATTACATAAGCTACATGATAACATGGCGGTTAGAGACTTACGCGATAGACTAGAAGTCCAAGGATCAAACCTTGTTGTTGGCATTAAAACCTTTATTTTTGGACCTTGAAATAAAAGCCTATACACTTTGCTTTGGTGTGTCAACCCAACACCTGATAAGTCCCATTAAGTTATAAGAAGAGGTTACAGAGAACCTTAAATCACAAATTCTTCGAGAGTCTTTCTTAAGAATAGAATTCTTCTTAAGAAACACCCTAGTCGCCTCTTTTTTCTCTTCTCCTTAGAGAAAGCCCTAGCCGTCTTTTCTCGTTCTTCTTCTTCATAAGAAAACCCTAGCCGTCACCACCCTTCTCCCTCAATCACCTTCTTTTATTCAACCAAGAACATTTTAGTGTCTCTCCATGAGAGTCATCTCGATCTTTTCCACCATCAAGATCAAGGAGGGAAGAGATAGAAACATCATACGAACGATACCGCTGATCGCTGATCTCCTCAAGCCTAGATCACCATAGAATCACCGACCGCCCTTCAAGAGGTGAATACGCATCGTTGTGTTACTTTCCATCTTAATTCAAATCCTAAAAATACTTATGTTCGTTCTCGGATCTTAAAGCGAATCTTAGGATCATTATGACTATTGTCAAATATGATTTTCGAAGTAAAGAAATTCAAAATCCGAAAATGGTAATGACAGCTCGTTGTGGTAACACCCACAGCGAGTTGTTATAAGAGGAGAGCAGGAATAAGAACGCAGCCACAACTCGCTGCCATATCAATGGCAGCGCACTGTCAACCTATAACAGAGAGCTGTGCTGATTGACAGCGAGCTGTGAGGTCTATGACAGCTTGTTGTGACCTCAGTTTGGGTATGAGTCGATTTAAGTAACGCCCTTTTCAGCGGCGTAGTTTTTTCTTTTAATTGCAGCGAGTTGTGGGTGTTACCACAGCGAGCTGTCATTGCCGTTTTCCAATTTCGAATTTCTGAACTTCGAAAATCAGATCTGACAATAGCCATAATGATCCTAAGATTCGATTTAAGATCCAAAAATGAACATAAGTATTTTTAGGATTTGAATTAAGATTGAAAGGAGCACAACGATGAGTATTCACCTCTTGAAGCACGGTCGGTGATTCTAGAGTGATCTAGGCTTCAGGAGATCAGTGATCAACGCTATCATTCGTATGATGTTTCTATCTCTTCCCTCCTCGATCTCGATGGTGGAAAAGATCGAGATGACTCTCGTGGAGAGACTCAAAAGTTCTTGGGTGAAGAGAAGATGATTGAGGGAGAAGGGTGGTGAAGGCTAGGGTTTTCTTACGAAGAAAAACGAGAAAAGACGGCTAGGGTTTTCTTTAAGGAGGAAAGAAAGAAGAGGCGCCTAGGGTTTTTCTTAAGAATTCTATTCTTAAAAAAGACTCTCAGAGAATTTGTGATTTAAGGTTCTCCGTAACCCTCTTCTTATAACTTAATAGGAATTATCAGGTGTTGGGCTGACACACCAACGCAAAGTGTATAGGCTTTTATTTCAAGGTCCAAAAATAGAGGTTTTAAAGCCTACACCAAGGTTTGATCCTTGGACTTCTAGTCTATCGCTCAAGTCTCTAACCGTCATGCTATCAAGTAGCTTGTGTAATTATTGACGAAATTAAGTATAAGGGTCTTTTAAACCAAAATGTGTTTCTTTTGTTTAAAGTGTTTTGAACATTCAAGGCATACAATATACATTTTGTTGAGCACATGTACTTATTGGGCATATTAAGGTTCGAAAAATTTTGGGTTGTTATAGTTAAACACCAGCTTGGTGTTTCAATTTCATGTACTTGAACTTAAGTTATAACTTATAACTTATAACTTACGTTTTAACTTATTACAAGAGTTAGAAATTATAACTTTTAAACAAAATGTGTTATCATTTATAACTTATAATCGTTTATATTACAAAATTAGCACCCTTTTTAAAAAAAAATTAATCAATGTTCAAATAGCACCTATAGCGGTGCCATGGCGCTGTATCGCCATGGTGGCGCCATGGCGTGGCCATTCGGAGACTTTCGCCATGTACCTCAATATGGCGATTTCCCTCGCCATTTCCTATGGCGTCACCATGAAAACCATGACCCTAAGATAAAGTTTATGAAACCTAAACCATCATTTTTTAGTTTTCTAACTTGAAGAGAGGGTTTTGGAGGATGAGACAAGTAGGGCTAAAAAAGGAGAGAAAATAGACCAATGAGAGTAACGGAAACCTAACTTTCCTTTTTTCAAACCTGTGAATTTTACAAATTGGACTTTAAACGTAAGCCTAAACCCAAGCCCTAAACCCTAATCCTAAATCCTACACCCTAAATCCCTAACACTTGCCTTTAACCAAAACAAAATAAAGAACAAAACTAATTGTCCTAGGAATTATATGAGCAAACTAATTTTCTAAAAAAATAAACTAATTGCCCCATAAAACTAATCTACTCAATCGAAAGAAAAGTTATATGTTCTAGGAATTTAATTGCACAGGCAATGTCCATTTATGGCCCTAACTAAACCTGTACATAATTAATGACCTTATGCACCACCTAGCAAGTAAATACAAAGATATTTCTCAACAGTCCATCTTCTGTTTTGTGCAAATACAGTGGTATCAAATTTATTTTCCGGAATTTCATGTAATTACACTTAGTTAAATAAGAACACAAATTGACTTGCAAGCAGCTTTTGTTACTTGAATTCACGATTTTTGTCCTTCAGTTGAGATATGCTTATAATTTCACATATTTCTCAATAGTGAGACCATCTTCTGTTTGTTGAAATCATGAATTTTGTTTCTAATTGAGATATGCTTATAATTATTGAGTTGGATTGTTATACTTATAAGATTTTACTATCCTGTTTAGGTAAGATTTTAACGTCTTGTTACTCCAGGATATGAAACACCTCGCAGACAATTGTAAAAAAAATAATTCTTTATTAGAATAGTGGAATGACTTTTGGACAAAATTGTTTGCCATCTTTATTAGAATTGTTTGACTTTTTTTGTATTTTGTGATTGTCGGAGAAAAAAAAATCTAATTTTTTCAACTTTAAGGGAGGTAACAAAATTATTAACATATATCAAGTATTGAGTGCCAGCCCTTCAAGAAAATCACGTGTTTGCCACTGCATCTAACCAAACCATGTTTGTGCCTCAATGTTGACCATTTCCCATAAGCTGCTTAACCATCCATTTGAATTCTCTTGGAGACTTGGTAGAAATTATTCAAAGGCGAAATCATAGTCAAATGTAATCTAAATTATGACTATGCATACAACATGTTACCTAATTGATGAAAATTCTTCCCTGTGGAAAGAATTGGGACCAATGCACCCCCACCAGTGCACTTTATATATCAACTCTCAAAACATTCCCCCCTCCTCCAAAAATGGGTCAACAGTACCATACACATTATTAAAAAAAATTATGTAGTCAAGGCGTTGCCATGGCGGATGGCGCTGGAGATCGCCATACATGCCCCAATAGCTAGAGCTCAACAAATGGCAAGGCTGTGGCGACGCTATGGTGGTATGGCACCAGAGCGTCGTCATATACGCTATTTAGAATACATTACATAAGCTATATAATCTGCCTATAAGTTATTACTAATAAGTCATACTACTAATATTTATACCTAATAAGCTATAATATATAAGTTATTAACTTATAATACTACTATAAAAGGGCTTGGGACTTAGGGTTTAATTCATTTTGGTGCTCTCTCGTTGCTCTCTCGCTCTCCCTCTCTCGCTGCTCTCTGGCTCTCTCGTTGTAACGTCCTGAAATTTCAGAACACTAATACACTCGACTACGTGCATGTGCCCGATAAGGTGTACGAACACGCCTAGGAATTTCGAATTATTTTGTTTTAAGATATACATCTTGATAGGTTCATATAAATATTTGTGTGAATAGTTACACAAGCCACGTGATGGTACAATGGTTAGAAGCTTGCTTTGTAAGCAAGGGGTCCAGGGATCAAGCCTGGCTGAGTGGATTTTTAGAACTTATTTTGGACCGTTTGATAAAGGCCTTTACACTGATTCACGATGTGCCGGCTTAACGCCGAATTGGACTCCCATAAATATAAAAGAAAGACAAATACACAGAACACGAATTCGTGAATTCTGTTTGAGAAGAGAGAGAACTGAGAGAAGAAATGTAATATCCCCAGTTTTTGGGAAACCATGTAAGTCAAATGGATGTAAGTATTATGTGGTGTGTGTGGTTCACAAGGGAACCCAAAGAATTTAGCACACACTTAGGTGTATATGTGCTTCACACCAAATAGGTTAAGTGGATAAGTGTAGCACACAATTTTAGTGTTTGTGCTTTACAAGAAAGCAAAGTACTTGCTTGGATAGGGAGGGATAACTCACGTGTAAGACCCATTTGTTGGGTTTACTAACTTAAGTGTTTTGAGAGAAAGAAAAGAAGGGTTTGAAGAGAAGAGAAAGCATTTGCTTGAATCCGTGTGTTTCGAACCACTAGATCGTAGTGAGATTTATGCAAACTCGTGTGTGAAAGATCACCATATGATTGTGTCGGCGTTGTAGTGATTGTGGAGCTTGGAGAGACCGAAATGGGTTTTGAAACCCATTTACTTGCAAAAGAAGAAGATGCTCCGATCCTCGAGTGAATCTTTAGTTAGAAGGTGAGAAATCGATACTCAAGTGTGTAAATTTTGATAATAAAATGTTTTATAAGATGTGTAAAAAGTGCGGAAGAGATTGGAGAACAAATGCGAAGAAAATCAAGTTTAGAAAAAAGTCAGATCTGAAGAAACTTTGGTTCTCGCCATGAAACTTCAAGCTGCTCATGAAAGCCTTGAAAGGCATAAGCCTCGATACTGCTGTGAGAGATTAAGCTATGAGCTCGCTCGTTGAGGGCTACTACGCTAGTGAAGAAATTCAGTTTCAGTAAGCTGAATTTCAATCGCTCGCCCAAGATCTGTAAGTGTTTGTGAACTCACACGCCAGAGCTTTAGTGCTCGCTCGCGCGAGAAACAGAGTCGGGCTAGTTTTGACTCTTTTTGTGTGAATTCTTTAGAAATGTGTATCTTTAGGTTTTCTTAAGCATTCCTAAGGGGTATTTGGACACTTTGAATGTAGAATTAAAGTGTTAGAGCATATGTGTGAGTTCCCAAGAGAATCATGTGTGGAATATGCTAAGCAGGCCTTGAGGTAGGGGAAACTTACAATCATTTAATTTGAATGTGCTCTATATAAGTTAAGTAATGTGATGTGATAAGCCAAAATAAATTTTGTGAAAACAAGCATGTTATATTCTATAGTTTCAAATAAGTTTTGTGAAAACAAGCATGTGAAATTCTATAGTTCAAACAAGTTTTGAATAGAATAAATGTGATGTGAAAGGTGGAAATGTGGTGTGTTAACTGTGTAAAATGTGTAAGAATATTAGTTTTCCAAAAATAGTATAATGTAATCACTTTACACGGTGTGAAACTATAAGTTAGAAACTGCACATTCATTTAAGGTTTAGTATAACGAATCCATTGTGCTCCGGTACAACTGGATATCCACTCATTGTGCTCCGGTACTGCGAGATATCCGTTCATTCTCTTACTGGCCAACGGTAACACTTTGTTTGGCACAAGCATCCCTCCTAACGCTGGCATATGTATAAATGTTTCATTGAAAGACGATGGTTGGGATTCCCAACGATATTATATGCGGCTTCTAATGTTATATCAGCTTAGAAAAGTATTTAAGGTAATACTTTAAGTTATATCCAATGTTTTAAAACAAAACATGTGATTCAAGTGTGTCTCATTAAATTTTGCATATGGAATTCAATTGAGAAAAATGTGAACTGTGCATATGAAAATCAGTTATGCGACATTATGCTAGAGATATGAGATTTAAATGCTACTCATGTTTTCCCCTAATGAGCTTGGATGTTAGCTCACCCTTTGACTATATGTCAGAGGTGAGGACTTAGAGAAGGATTTGGATCTTGAGAGTGATCCAGAGTACGAACCTGAGGAGGATATTGAGCCTCTACCGGAGGAGCTCTTTCCCAAGTAGATTCAAGAGTGTGGGTGAGCAGTCAGGAGTTTTATTTTGGTTGGCACGTCCAACCATTTTTGGGTTAATATTAGTTATGTAACATAATTGTTTTGGATATTATTTTCTGAACCATTGGTTGGTGATAGATGTCTATCACCGATAGTTCGTTTTGGTTCTTCCATTCATGCATTTGGCATGAAATTTAGAACTGTTTGATCAGGTTTATATTTAGAAAATGTATTTTCCTTTAAAGCGTATGGTGAATTTATCTGCTCATTAGAGATATCTATGTGGGCTCTGCCTTTGTGGTGTACCAAGCATTCGTGTAAGCGTAGGATCGCCCTAACGGGTGATCTGATGGCACGGGTTTCGGGCTTGCGAAATCCAGGCTATCACAAGAAAACTCCCATTCTCCTCATTTCTTCTTCTTAGAACAAATTCTAGCCATCTCTTCATTCAAGGAGACCTTCACTCTGTTTTGTATCTCGAGAAAACTGCGATCCTTGGCACCGTTACAATCGAAGAGAGGAGAGGATCGAATCATCGGACGAACGAGAGCTTAGGCGCCAAATTTACTTCAATTTCGAACATTATAGTCTCTGCATGCACGATTTGTGAAGGTAAGATTAATGATTTAGTAGTATGGAACTCGAAATTCAGACATAATTAGTGTTTAGTAGGATTAATTCCTAGAAAATTGGGATTTCGAACTCAGAAGAAAAGACGAACTAAAGCGCATCGAACTATCTCGCTCGAGCGAGATAGTCACCTACTCGAGCGAGATCGCTTCAGAAACAGGCCAAAATCGCATTGTTGAGGCTCGCTCGAGTGATTATGGAAGGAGAAAACTGCACTATTGACACTCACTCGAGCAATTTTGGTTATCGCTTGAGCGAGGTAGTATGTGCCACACAGAATTAAGGCAATTCGCTAGAGCGAAACTGGAAGCAACTCAAGCAAATCAGCTTGGTTTTGGCTATTCAAATTCTTCTTGGGAAACACATAAAGAGGCTTCAAGTGCTTTGATCTGTCAGTCTTTGACACATAGTTTATGAACCTAATGTAGGATTTGATAAACCAGAGGTCACCAATAGAGACCGCCTCTTTGACTTCGTACGACGTCGGAACCGAGGTAGGGAAAATTCAATGCACAGTTACATTTTATCTTGATTCATAAATCTTTATGATGTAATTGAAATTGAAATTGAACTCTGATCCGAACTTAGAATTTAGAACATTGAAATGTGAATTTGAACTCTGAATTTGAACCTTGAAATTAAAACATTGAAATGTGAATTTGCACTCTGAATCCAAACTTTGAATTTAAAACTTTGACTTCGCATTTGAACTCTGAATATGAACTTTGAATTCCGAAACTCTGCATATGAGCATCGAGTTTGAATCTGAACTCTAAATCTGTGATTAGCTATTAATTATGAACAAAAGGGCACTTACTAAGTATTAGAACTGCATGATGATTTAGGGTCCATATGAACGAATCCCCTAACTCTGGGCCGGTACGGTGGATAATCTGTAATTTGCACCGGTACGGCGGTTAATCCGTAATTTGAATGATGCGGTGAATGCTGAATAATTTGGAATTGTTCATTAAACAACAATAGTTAGGAGGGGATTCCTATCGGTAATCTGGCTCAACAACGCTATACTCGCGTTGGAGTTCCTTAAGTTATAAAGTTAAGTTATTCATTAAGAAGCTGCATGTTAATGAGAAAATGAGTAAGTGAATCGGAACATGTGAAACATCAGAATTAACACTACTAAACCTTATGTGAAATTCCATCTTCGACCATGTGATTTCGAATTTAAGATTTTGTAAATTCTGTCTTTGATATGAAATTGCTTTGAAAATTTAGCCTATGTTTTTTATATGAAAATGCCTTTGAATTCGACATGAAAAATGCCCTTTGAATTTGATATAAAAAATGCTTTGGAATTTCAATCACTGAATCTATGCATTGATTTATAAGATGTGAATTGGAATTGAACTTTTCTCTACTGAGCTTAGACGGTTAGCTCATCCCAAAACTATGTGTCACAGGTGCAGATCATGATCAGGACCATGGACTTGAAGAAGATCCTGATTACGTGCCGGAGGCAAAAGAACTTCTGCCTGAAGATTTTTACCCATAGATATTTGGTTTCTGGACTAGGTTTATTTGGACTTTTGTGTATTTAGACTTGGTGCATTTTAGATAGATTGCAACTCATGCCCCTGTTTAGGTGACGGTCGCCCGTCACCGGTGGTCATTTTGGTTTTGGTTTATGTTCTGTAATAAAATGGAATCATTGTTACTGCCATATATGTATCTCTGCTTTGACAATGGAATTTTGCATATTGTCACATATGATATCTGTTGATTTCCGCATATGTATACGATATCCACTCTTATTTCCGAGCATCGGACGGTCCGATTTTCCCTAATTTTCGTGCGGGGAAAATTGGGTCATCACAGTTGGTATCAGATATATGGCTTTAGATTCCATGTGACACCATAAGAGCAGGTCAACTGTGACACCATGTGTCACAATTGGTGTCGAAGCTATGGCATTAGATTCCGTCAGAACATGGGCTAGATTTTAACGATCACTTCTGATTGAAGTGTTTGTTCGATCGTGACAGATTGCTATGGCCCCACGCGGAAGACCAAGAACTGTCCGCAACAAAGGCACCTCAAGTAGTGAGGGGACATCAAGTGGTGCAGGAGTCGCCACTGGTGCCAACAACGTTCCCTTAGGAGGAGGAAACGACAACGGGCAGGTTGGGCAGCTGTTAGAGACGATGGTCAACACCATGGCCCAACAGACTGCATTACTCGCCACTAGACAACAGCCTTTTGGATTGCAAGAGTTCAGAAGAATGAACCCTCTTAGCTTCCACGATCAAGTTAATCCACTCAAAACGGAACAATGGCTAAATCTAATGGAAAAGATTCTTCGGGTGATCCCTTGCACCGAAGAAGAGAAGGTTAACTGGATTGCCTTCCAATTAGAAGGAGATGCAAACCCATGGTGGAAGCCGGTTGAGAGAACCAGAACACAAGAAATGCCGAATACCCCATGGACCTGGGCTCGGTTTACCGAGGTGTTCAATGAGAAGTACTTCCCAAATGCAGTCAGAGATCAATGGGAAGTTCAATTTGTATCGTTGGAACAAGGTCGGATGTTCGTGCGCGAGTACGAAGCCGAATTCACTAGGCTTTCCAGATTCGCACCTCAACAAGTCACCACAGAACTCAGGAAGACCAAGAAGTTTGAACATGGCCTGAGACCCAGTATCAAGGAGGGAATTTCCTTGTTTAGGCTAAGGACCTATACAGAGGTCATGGACTTAGCTCTCATCGCTGAAGAAGATATTGAAAGGATGCACCAAAGAAGAGAGCAGCAAAGTAAGAATAGGGCTAGTCGAGCACAGTCTTATGCCAATGAGCAGGCAAGCAAGAAACCGAGGCTTTTGATGTCAGCACCCCGTCAGCCTGCTCAAACTACCTATTCAAGACCACCTATGTCAATGCCTACGAGGACTTTCCGTCCTGCGAACCCAACTATGACTAGAATGTCAAAGGTTCAACAAGCTTCACGCACCTCTTCATCCGCACCATTCGAATCATGTTCAAGATGCAGGAAGCAACATAGGGCGGAGGAATGTAGATGGACCACTGGTGCATGCTTTAAGTGTGGCCTGAAAGGGCATTTGATAAGGGATTGTCACGAGGTAAAGAAAGGGCAGACATCAACAGCAATTATTCAGAGGCCCTCTCGACCTACAATTTAGGGTCGTACCTTTGCCGTCTCAGGACACGATGCCCAAGCAACCAACGACGTCATTCAAGGTATGAATTCCTTATTGATGATCAGTCATTACCATGAATTCAATTGACGAATATCTTTGGAAACTTGCTTGCAATGATGACAATTCATGAATGACACCACACCATTTTCCCATCACACGCACCGCAATCATAGCCAACCTTCGGTTCAAGCAAATCCCCTAATCTGTTTCATATCTAGGAAGCTACTTGTGAGTGAAAGCCATGAAAATCCTTAGATGCAAGCAAGCTTGCCGCATACATCAGGAGAGATGTAATTTAATTCCTTTAATATCATTGTTGAAGGGCAATCCCAACTCCTATTCATATTGGACATATTGTAGAGAAGATCTTTTTGGGTCCCGACACCCAACCCACACTATGTGGACCATGGGTCAAAAAATCGTCCGATACCGATACGTATCGGTTTTGGACCTAAGCGGTACGATACATTGCCTATGTATCGTACCCCTTCAAAAGTAAGGTAATTATCGTCCGATACGGGCAATGTATCGCCCGTATCAGACGATACGACGATAATTTCAAATTATCGTCCGATAATTTTATCGTCCGATAATTTTATCGTCCGATAATTTTTATTTTATTTTTTTAAATAAAACTGAATTTATCGAGCGTCTGGCAAATTATCGCTTTGTATATTCTGACGATAATTTCAAATTATCTACCCCACCTCGATTTAAATCTTTGGTTTTTTGTCGAATTCTGCTTGTTTTTTTGTTTTTTTATTTTTATAATCATTACATTCGCCGCAAATTATGCAACGGATATAATTTTATATCCGTTGCATAGTATTTTGTTATTATTTTATTAATTAAATGTTAAAACGTAAAGCAATGGATATAATAAATTATATCCGTTGCATAGTATTTTTTTTATTATTTTATTATATAAAATGTTACAAAAGCAACGGATATAGTAAATTATATCCGTTGCATAATATTTATTATTATTTTATTAATTAAAACGTTGCAAAAGCAATGGCTATTAGCAAACTATCCTCTATAAAACTCATCCGCTATTAGCAAGCTGGCAAGTAGCAACGGATAAAATCCACTCGCTATTAAACCCACCGGAGAAGGATTCTTCATTTGCAAACCATCCTCTTCTTCTCCACTTGAAAATCACCCGAGAATATCTTCTTTTTCTTCACTTGCAAATCACACGAGGATCTCTTCTTCTTCTTTACTTGCAAACCACCTAAGGATCCCTTCTTCTACACCAGTATACTTCTTCTTTCGCCACTTGTAATTCACTATACTACTTATTTCTTAGCCATCGGAGAACGAAATTGTAGAGACCGGATTGTCACACTTATATTTTCGTCGGATATTTTAGAGGAGGTATGATTTTCCATCATCTAACTTGTATTTTTAATTATTTTTTTATTAGATCTATTATATTTATTATTATTTTTTTTAATTAATTTTTATTTATTACTAATTTTATCATTAGATCTATTACTCTTTTTTTTAAAACTAAACTATTTTTTACTAATTTTATTTTATAACTAAACTTGTTTATTTTGTATTACTTATTTTGTATTACTAATTTTGTGCTATTAATTTTTTGACATATACATGTGACACATATCACGTGTGATGTATCGCAACACATGTGACACGTGTCACGCGTGATGTGTCGCGACACATGTGACACAATAACATAGGTGTCGCGGCACATGTAATTGATGTGTTACACATGACACATCAATTAGACTAATTTTTTGTTACTAATTTTGTGCTACTAATTTTTTGACTATGCATGTGACACATATCGCGTGTGATGTGTCGCGACACATGTGACACAGTGACAAAGGTGTCGCGGCACATGTAATTGATGTGTTACACATGTGACACATAACCCATGACACATTAATTACACTAATTTTTTGTTACTAATTTTGTAATATAAACTTTAGCTTTAAAAAAAAATTAGTAATACAAAAATTACTAATTATTGATAAAAAATTAGTAACCAAAAACAAAAAAAAAGTTTAATTTAAAAAAAAAAAGTATAGTTTTAAAAACAAATAGTATAGTTTTAAAAACAATTTTAGACTAGTTTAGTTTTTAAAATTTGTAACACAAAATAAAAAAATTAGTTATAAAATAAAATTAGTAAAAAAAGAGTTTAGTTTTTAAAAAAAATTAGTAACACAAAATTAAAAACAATTTTAAAACTAAAATTACTAATAAAAAAAGTTTAGTTTAAAAAAGTAACACTAAAATTAGTAACATTAAAAACTAAAAAGAATTTAATTTAAAGAAAAATTAGTAATACAAAAATTACTAATTAGTGACAAAAAATTAGTAACCGAAAACAAAAAAAAAGTTTAATTTTAAAAAAATATATATAGTTTTAAAAATAAATTTAGAACTAGTTTAGTTTTTAAAATCTGTAACACAATAAAAAAATTTAGTTTTAAAATAAAATTAGTAAAAAAAAAGAGTTTAGTTTTAAAAAGAAATTAGTAATACAAAATTAAAAACAATTTTAAAACTAAAATTACTAATAAAAAAAGTTTAGTTTAAAAAAGTAACACTAAAATTAGTAACATTAAAAACTAAAAAGAATTTAATTTAAAGAAAAATTAGTAATACAAAAATTACTAATTAGTGACAAAAAATTAGTAACCGAAAACAAAAAAAAAGTTTAATTTAAAAAAGAAAAGTATAGTTTTAAAAACAAATTTAGAATTAGTTTAGTTTTTAAAATTTGTAACACAAAATAAAAAAATTTAGTTTTAAAATAAAATTAGTAAAAAAAAAGAGTTTAATTTTTTTTAAAAATTAGTAACACAAAATTAAAAACTATTTTAAAACTAAAATTACTAATAAAAAAAGTTTAGTTTAAAAAAGTAACACTAAAATTAGTAACATTAAAAACTAAAAAGAATTTAGTTTAAAGAAAAATTAGTAATAAAAAAATTAGTAAACTTTTTTAGGGGGTACGATATAATCATACAATGCCTATGTATCATACCGCCGAGGTCTAAAACCGATACATATCAAATAAATTTTAGTTTCAACTGTTATCTAAATATTTTAATTTAGTCCAATCATTTGGTCATTAATGTAGGTGAAAGAAATAAACATAGTACGATCATCAGATTCAGCCTGGCAATACGGCACAGCAATAGATGGTGATAGACTCCGAATAGAATGTAAACTTTGTGGGAAACAATTATTGGGAGGAGGTATCACGCGATTGAAGGAACATTTGGCTCACGTAAAGGGAGAGACAAAAGGGTGTCCCAGTGTACCCAGAGAGGTAAGAGAAGAAGTCAGAGTCAGTTCTACAGTGACAAGGAAAGAAAGAAGCGGCCGTCGTGATAGAGAAATGTATGTGAATAAGGAGGGTAGATCGAGTTTTACACTGAACGTGGGGATGATGAAGATGAGGATGAGGATGAGGATGTTGTGACAGCGAGAGTCATGAGGGAGAGTGCTAGAGAAGCACGACAGCGACGAGATCAAGAAGCTGATTATCGGTTTCGATCCAGCTTGAGGGGCCCATCCGTGCGTACTACTGGTGGTCGATCTAGTCAGAAGCCACATGTTATTGATGATGATGAGGATATTCATGGCACTGTCGGGTTGCGTAGGTCAACATCAGTGAGGGACACCGGGCCGTCTACTACAGGTCGTACTATAGGTCCCATGAATCCGTTCATGCATCAGACAGAAAGCTCAAAGCAAAGTAAATTGAGCACAATTTCACTGAAAAAATGGGGAAAGAGGCTTGGAAAATCGATTGCAAAGTTCGTGATATACAATCACATTCCGAGTCAAGTTGTGGAGTCACCGTACGTCAAAAGTATGATTGATACAAGTGCAGAAGCTGGTCCAGGAGTTAAAAAGCCCTCTGCATAAGAGGTATCCGAGCCCCTACTAAATGATGAGTACGCAGAGATAGGAACTTACGTGGACAGCTTCCACGAAGTATGGGATGAGAGAGGTTGCACAATTATGTTCGATGGATGGACAGGTCCCACAAAGAAGAGTTTGATAAACTTTTTGGTCTATAGCGATGCCGGGACAATATTTCTAAAATCAGTTGATGCTTCAAAACACGCGAAGACAGCTGATTACCTCTTTCAACTAATGGATAAAGTAGTTGAAGACGTTGGGGAGCCGGGTTATGCAAGTGATAAATACAATGCCGCCAATTATAAAGTCGCAGTCGTGTTAATGTTGAAGAGACGTCACTGCATTGGACTCTTCTTGAAGATTTGGGAAAGAGAAGCAAAGCACAAGCAACTATTCAGAAGGGAAGAACGATTACTTCCTACCTATACAACAGTGACAAGTTGGTGAATTTGATGAGAGAATTCACTAAGAACGAGCTGCTCCTGCCTGCGATTACACGATTTGCGACACAATTTTTAGCCCTACAGAGTTTTGCTAGATATAGGCATGAACTGAAAAGTATGGTCTCTTCTGCAGAATGGAGAAAACATGAGCTAGAACTCCCACGAGCAAAGAGACCTGCTTGCAATGAAGTTTCCAACCTGATCTACAGTCCCCAATTTTGGGCAGATGTTGACCACTAGATTGCCGTCACTACCCCGTTGGTACAAGTGTTGAGGTTGGTAGATGGTGATGAGAAGCCAACGATGGGATACGCTTATGAATCGATGGCTAAAGCCAAATTGGCTATTAAAAGTAAATGCCCGACAAAATATAAACGATATTGGACAATCATCGACAAGAGGTGGGATGCACAATTCTACTAGTACTTACATGCCGCAGGTATAACATGCTAAACTACTTATGTAGTGATTTTTATTTATTTATTATTTTTTATATTATTCATTGTTTCTATATATTGATGAGATTGTTCATATTTGATGTATAGCACACTACTTAAATCCGGCCTTCCGATAATCTGTGACGCTTTGAGTTGGATCGAAAGATAACGTGTGTCGGTTGCTCAATGTGATTCAGCGAATGCTCCCTGAGTTGGCAGAGTAAAGTCAAGCCATAAGAGATGTGAGTAATAATATCTTTTAAGTAATAATGCAGGTGTCATATGATATGTTTATTGATATGTGGGTTATTGATATATAGATTGATATATTCCGCAAGAGACAAGGGTCATTTGGGACCCCATTGGCGCAATCCCAAATCAAGTATGATAAACCCGCTGATTGGTGGATGCATTATGGAAGTGATGGCCTGATATTAAGACGGAGTGCCATGTGGGTTTTATCGCAAACCTGTTTCTCGTCAATCAGCGTATTGAGCACCTTCTCTCTCATTCACACGAAGACAAGGAATAGGCTAACTATGGAACGCGATTGGAAAAGTTAGTCTATTGCCACTACAACATGAGATTAAGGATCAAAAATATCTGAGGGCTATCAGCGGTAAGATATTATATGAAGTCTTAGTTCATACAATTTTTATTTGATCTAATTGATGAGGCATTAGACATGTACTAATTCATCTATTATATTTTACCTTACAGATAATGAATATTTTGATCCTATCCAGTTGGATTATATATTCATGGAGGATGACCCTTTAAATCAATGGATCGAAGAGAGAGAAGAGCCAGTGTTGGATACTGAGGACACCGCATGGCTGAATAATCTTTGAAAGAGCGGATGACGATGACAAAGCTTCAACCAAGCGAAGCGGAGATTGAATCGTCATTCGGTGGTTGGATCGATCGATGGATAGTGATAATGATGATGGTGGGGGTGATGATGGAGGCGATGAAACTCACGGCACTAGTGGTGGAGCGGATGATATTGATCCTATACTTACGGAGGTATTCTTTGCATGAGATGAGGACCCGCTAACAATGTATGACACTCCTACATTTAGAGGTGAAGGGATTGAAGGAAGAGGAGCGTCAAAATCTTACCAAACACCACCTCCACCACCACCACAAGGTCCACAAGATGATGTGGGTTATATGACTTCTAGCTTCAGGGGATTTAGTTTGCAAAATACCGAAGATTCAACAACAAGTAACCCATACTATCGGCCTCAACCAACCTATCCCAGGCCATATGACTTTGTTGGTCAAATTTTTGGAGGACCAACCTTCACCTATTACACTGAGCCATATTCGTCGCTAATGCCTCAATTTCAAGGAGGCACACATGATCATGGGTATCAATATGGCCAACATTATAGGGAAAGCTCGCGCACCAATGATGATGATAACGAAGGCCAAGAACCACCACGAAATTCAATGTGGCTCTAAAGTAATTAATTTTTTTTTATAATATATCTTTTAATTTTCATAATTAGTCATGTATAATAAAAATTTGATCATTAGTCATGTACAATGAAAATTAGTCATTTACAATGAATCAATTATGTTAAGAGTGATCTGTCCTTTGTTGTGAGCTTATATCCTAATATATTTTTGTTGTCTGTTAATAAAATTTTTATTTATTAAACAATAAAAAAGAAAGAAAAAAATTGAAAGTTTTTAGTCATAATTATGCAATACTTTAATTAGGGATTCATCTTATTATGAAATATGCATCAAATAAGCTTTAAATATATGTTTAAAAAAGTAAAAAAAAAAGAAAATTATTAAATTTATTTTTCTTAATTTTTGTGATTTTTTAGGATTTAAAAAAAAAAAAAATTCAATGTATCAAACCGATACCCGATACGTATCGGCCTGGAGGCCAGGACGATACGTATCGGAAAACCGATATTTTGATCCTTGATGTGGACTAATGCCCAAAGTCCAATGGCTACCCTTTTCCCAACCTTAGTTATCTTAACTCAATGTTGTTTCCTTCAAAGTATTTTCTGGCTTATTTCGGTTTCATTGCAGTACATAGCACATCTGCAATCTAGGTGTAATGGGTGGCGGTGTCTCCTAAAGACTCGGATGCCATTAGCGTGAATTCAGTTAATTCCCTGATAGTGTAAACTAAGAAGAAAAGAATGAGAAAAAGGGGCGAAAAAATCATTGAGTGTGGTTCATTCTCACTCAAGGAGGATACATTCTATGATTTGTTGTGTTTGAAAATATGGAGAGTGCAGGTAAGAGGCAGGCTTTAAATGATCAAACAATCCATGGACTGTTTTAGCTTAAAAAGACACTTGAACGAATTCGCTCAAGCGACCTCAAACCGCTCGAGTGATTCCTTCAGAAAACCCTACTAAAAAGTTCTGGTCGAATGCGCTCGAGCGAAAAATGGTTGTCGCTCGACGATTCTTCAATCGGCTCTTTGTATTTTGGAACTCGCTTGAGCGAAAACCAAAATTCGCTCGAGCGACCCTTATATTATATAAATGGGTTGAACACACATTTTCCCGCGAAATCAATTCGAAAAAGAAGACCTTTCGGTTCCTTCTTCTTCACCGCGAGAACTCGCAAGTTCTCTTCAAAAACGTGCACGTACTCCTTCTGCGAGAACCTCGTCGTTTCCTCGCGTATCACTCTTCACTTCGCGACAAGGCGAGCTTTACTTTTGTTCAAGTTTTTGAATTTACTCAATGGCATCTAAGAAAAAGACCGCGTCTAAAACCTCGACTTCAAAGGTCGCGTCTTCGAAGCGACCTAAAACCAGTCCACCCCCAAGAAGAGACCAACCCACCAGCACTTTTTAGTTTGGGAGGCGGGTGTACTGGATGAACAGGATGGGAAGAGGTGGAGGAGGATTTTTTTTGCGATCACTTGGTGCCTTTGGTGCGAGAGGAATAGGAGAATTTTCGACCACAAATCGAAACCGGTGGGAGCTATGGTAGATCTGGTGGGACTTTGGTTTCCATCAGCCAGGGAAGAGTTCTGGATTGAGTCGGGACCCTAGGACCCGGGGTAAGACGTGTGAAGGGGATCAGCCATGCTCAGAAGCTGGAGGATTTTATTTTGTTTTATGTTGTTTTTAGTCGTTCTTTTCTGTTTTTGTTTCGACTGATTGTGTATTAAGCTTTCAGCAGCTTGCTATTTTTTAATATATCTTCATTTACGGATCAAAAAAAAAAGAGACCAGCCCACTGCGTGGTGGGATGCAAAGGGTTTTGAGACAGAATGGTCCTTCGACCAAGACTATTTCCAAACTCAACAAACGACTCAGTGGTCGTTCAATTACCTTGCACAAGCAAAGTTAAAGATGTTGCTCTCACCTTTCTACACCCACCACTACTCGCAACTGGTAAAACTATTTTACTAGAACCTTAGAATGGGTGAGAAAGATGGCAGACTCTACACAACCATTGATGGCAGAGTATTTAGGTTTGATGTTAGTCACATCACCACAGAGATGGGTACTTCCCCAATGTTTATAGAAAATTGGGGCTTACTACCACCAAACCCCGAAACGGTACCATTCCACTGCATCTTGGCGAGAATGACCCATGGGGAACAAGGATCTGGTCGATCAGTGAGAAGGTCGCAGCTGTCAGCAGACATGTGGCTGTTGGACATCGTTCTCAGAAGGAACCTGTACCCCTTAAGACACGAACAAGCAAGGGTAGGGATACTTCAGCAAGCCCTGTTCTCAGCTTTTGAGAACCGTTGGTTTAGTGCTCCGGAGGTCGTTTGGGATGGACTGATTTATGCTCACGATCAGATGTTGGAATCGAAAAAGAAACCTTTAAGTACTATGCCGTACGCCCGTCTTATCTCTCGGGTTATCGAGGAGTACCAAGACGAAGATGACTACAAGATACCGCTTGATGAGGAACGGCGGACAGACAAGACCAAGAGGTTTGGAGCCCATGAGTGGAGCTTAAGTTATCAAAAGTTGAACAAGAGTGTGTATGACCGACATTACCAACATGTCACAGAGCGTGCCCAAGCTGAGTCAGCACATCCAGAACCTGCTGCACAACCACCGGCACCTTCACAACAAACACCCCCGTCCCAACCTACACAGGATCCCCAAGGTGATTGGGGCGCCCTAAACCGTCGGTTAGACTTCCATGAGGCAATACTCATGGAGATGATGCGTCACTTGTTTCCGACCACCTCCTCGCAACGCATACAGAGGGCACGAGCGTATGCACCCGGTGCATCCAGTTCGCAGGCTAGAGATGGCGTGGAGCAGGACGTTGATCGGGCGGGTGAGGAAGCAGATCAATGATAGATCCAACTCTGGTAATTGGTTACTTGGGTGTAACCCTGAAAGGTTCTAAGAACTTTGTTTATTTGGGTAATTTTAAAACAAAATTCTCTGGTAGTGATGGTTGGTTGGTTAATGGTTTGAATTTTGGTTATGGTGATGGGATGCTTTGAACAATTAATCAGTACGTGTCAGTTAATCGTTAAATTTTGTTGTGGTGCTGTTTTGTAAATTGATAGTTTAACATGCTGGCGGTGATGATCGGTTAGTTACCGGTTCAAATTGGGATTGGTTAACCTTGTTCAAAATTTTGGGTTAACCGTGTCAATTGATGGTTTAAGCTTTTGTTTGATGATATATTTTTGATGAATGGTATCTTTGGTCTGTGGCGATGGTACTTACGGTTTAAAATTTTGTTGTGGTAATGGGGTACCTTGATTTATGGTATACGTTGGGTAGTTGACGATTTAAAATTTTCCTTGCAAAGATGGCATGTTACAAATTAATGGTTAAGATTGTTAGTCAATGCTTCGAATTTCGTTGTGATAATGGTACGCTATTTATTAATGGTTAGAATTCCTAATTTGTTATGGACGTGGTTACTAACTAGTTGTGGATATGATTGTCTGATTAGTTGTGGATATGCTCATCCATTTAGCTGTGGGTATATCCTATTAACTATGGATATGTTTGATTGATTGTTAGAACCAACGGAACTTTTGTATCTTTTCAACGTATTCAGCATTGATGTCAAACGTCCACTGAGTTAAGCACAACAAACTTCACGTGGTGAATTTTCGAGGACAAAAATTCCTGTAAGGTGGGGAGAATGTAAATACCTTTAATTTCCGAACACTAATACACCCGATTGCATGTATGTGTCGATAAGGTGTACAATACATGCCTGGGAATTACGAATTATTTTGTTTTAAGATATACATCTTGGTGGGTTCATATAAATATTTGTGTGAATAATTACACAAGCCACGTGATGGCACAATGGTTAGAAGCTTGCTTTGTAAGCAAGGGGTCCAAGGATCAAGCCTGGCTAAGTGGATTTTTAGAACTTATTTTGGACCTTTTGATAAAGGCCTATACACCGATTCCCGGTGTACCGGCTTAACGCCGAATCGGACTCCCATAAATATAAAAGAAAGACAAATATGCAGAACACGAATTCGGGAATTCTGTTTGAGAAGAGAGAGAACCGAGAGAAGAAAACTCCCATCCTCCTCATTTCTTCTTCTTGGAACAAATTCCAGCCATCTCTTCATTCAAGGAGACCTTCGCTCTATTTTGTACCTCGAGAAAACTTCGATCCATGACACCGTTACGATTGAAGAGAGGAGAGGATCGAATCATCGGACGAATGAGAGCTTAGACGCCAAATTTCCTTCAATTCCGACTATTGTAGTCTCTGCATGTGCGATTTGTGAAGGTAAGATTCATGATTTAGTAGTATGGAACTCGAAATTCAGATTTAATTAGTGTTTAGTAGGATTAATTCCTGGAAATTTGGGATTTCAAACTCATAAGAAAAGATGAATTGAAGTGCATCGAACTATCTCGCTAGAGCGAGATAGTCACCCGCTCGAACGAGATCCCTTCAGAAACAGGCCAAAATCGCACTGTTGAGGCTCGCTCGCGCAATTTTGGAAGGCAAAAACTGCACTGTTGACACTCACTCGAGCGAGGTAGTATGTGCCACACATAATTAAGGCAATTCGCTAGAGCGAAACTGAAAATCATTCAAGGGAATCAGCTTGGTTTTGGCTTTTCAAATCCCTCTCTTAGGAAACACTTAAAGAGGCTTCGAGTGCTTTGATTTGCCGGTCTTTGATACATAGTTTATGAACGTAATGTAGGATTTGATAAACCAGAGGTCATCAATAGAGATGGCCACTTTGACTTCATACGACGTCAAAACCGAGGTAGGGAAAACTCAATGCACAGTTACATTTTTATCTTGATTCATAGATCTTTATGATGTAATTGAAATTGAAATTGAACTCTAACCCAAACTTAGAATTTAGAACATTGAAATGTGAATCTAAACTCTGAATCCGAACTTCGAATTTAGAACTTTGACTTTGCATTTGAACTCTGAATATGAACTTTGAATTCTGAAACTCTGAATATGAGCTTTGAGTTTGAATCTGAACTCTGAATTTGCGATTAGCTATTAATTATGAACGAAAGGACACTCACTAAGTATTAGAACTACATGATTTATTTAAGGTTCATATGAACGAGTCCCCTAACTCTGGACCGGTACAGCGGGTAATCCGCAATTTGGAACGATACGGCGGTTAATCCGTAATTTGAACCCGTACGGCGGTGCATCCGTAATTTGGACCGGTACGGTGGGTAATGCGTACACTCTGAAAATTGTTCATTGAACGATGATGGTTATGAGGGGATTCTCATCGGTAATTTGACTCAACAACGCTATAATCGCGTTGGAGTTTCTTAAGTTACAAAGTTAAATCATCCATTAAGTAAGAAGCAACATACAAATGAGAAAATGAATAAGGGAATTGGAACATGTGAAATATCAGAATTGACACTATTGAACCTTATGTGAAATTCCATCTTTGACCATGTGATTTCGAATTTAAGATTTTGCAAATTTTGTCTTTGATATGAAAACGCTTTGAAAATTTAGCCTCTATTTTTTATATGAAAATGCCTTTGAATTCGACATGAAAAATGCCCTTTGAATTTGATATGAAAAATGCTTTGGAATTTCAATCATTGAATTTATGCATTGATTTATAAGATGTGAATTGGTATTGAACTTTTCTCTACTGAGCTTAGACTATTAGCTCATCCTGACACTGTGTCACAGGTGCAGATCTTGATCAGGACCCTGGACTTGAGGAGTATCCTGATTACGTGCCGGAGGCAGAAGAAGAACTTCCGCCTAAAGATTTTTACCCATAGATATTTGGTTTCTGGGCTAAGTATATTTGGACTTTGGTGTGTTTAGACTTGGTACATTTTCGATAGATTGCAACTCATGCCATTGTTTAGGTGACGGTCGGCCGTCACCGGTGGTCATTTTGGTTTGGGTTTATCTTCAATAATTAAATGGAATCGTTGTTACTGCCATATATGTATCTCTGCTTTGAGAATGGAATTTTGCATATTGCCATATATGATATCTGTTGATATCTGCATATGTATATGATATCCGTTCTAATTTCCGAACATCGGACGGTTCGATTTTCCCAGATTTCCATGCGGGAAAAATCGGGTTGTCACACTCGTCGAGGTAAGTTGAATTTTTTATTTTTTTATGACTATTTTTTTTTCTCCTCTTCCTTCACGGCTTTCACTCTTCAGCTCCTTCACGGCTTCACCAACACCAACACTAGGGGTCTATAACAACTCATTCACCAACACCAACACCAAGGGTCTTCAGCGGCTCCTTCAAATCGACGAGGTACGCCATTTTTTTTTTTGTTTTCTTTTCAGTTTTTTTTTCTCTATTTTTTTCTATTTTTCCTGTGTGTTTTGTTTTTTGTGTTTTCCTGTTTTATAACTTTGTTTTTTTTTCATTTGTCCTGTTTTTTATTTTTTCCTTGTTTTTTTCTTATTTTTGCCCTGTTTTTTTTCTTGGCCTGGGAAATAATTTATATGACCAACAAGTGAGAATGAGTCGTTCTCTTGTGCTCCGGTAGGGGACCCGGCTATGTAATTGGTGTCAACGTCAACTTTCGGCGATTGGTGTACTTACCGAGACTCTTGTCCACCCGATCTCGAGCAAAATCGTCCCGTCTTGAGCCAATTTGAGGTGTTTGGTAGGAAGGTGGCTTCTATTTTGGGAACGGGCAGCTGGGACTGGATCAGTGTCGACTCGATTGGTGCCTTAGGAGGTATTTTGGTGGCTTGGTCGTCGGTTTTGTTTGACAAAATTGATGAGGAGTTGGGAATTTTTTAGGCCTCGGTGGTGTTGCGGGACAAAGCGTCAGGCAATGTTTGGAGCATTGCGGGAATTTACGGACCGGCGTCGGATCGAGAGAAGGGGGATTTCTGGTTTGAGTTGAACGCCTTAGCTGCCAGATGGGAGTATCCTCTATGCTTGGCCGGTGATTTCAACGCGATCCGATGGGATTTCGAGAAAAGGGGTGGTCCGGCCAATGTTCGGGTTATGCGTGACTTCAACTCTTTCATCGCAACTGGGTTTAGTGGACATCCCGCTGTTGGGGGCCAGGTTCACGTGGTCCAGCCTACGAAGTCTAGCCAGTAAATCCAGATTTCTCTGTACTAACGAGTGGCTTGATTTTTTTCTAGGAGCCCGTTTGGAAGCCCATGCTCGTGCAATCTTCGATCATCGGCTTATTGTGCTCATGTGCGAATCCAAGGGTAGGGGTCCGACCCCTTTTCGATTTGAAAATATGTGGTTATTGGACGAGGCGTTTCGGGAAAAGGTTCGGGGGTGGTGGGCGGAACCGGTGTCGAATGGGACAGCTGCCTATCGTTTCTTGAATAAGCTGCGCCGGTCTAAGGAAAGAATTAAGATTTGGAACAGGGAGGAGTTTGGCAAGGTGCAAGTTAAAAAGGAGGTGTTGCTCGCCAAAATGGAAGCCTTAGATAATTTGGAGGAAATCAGGGACCTTTCCGCAGATGAGAGGACGACTAGTATTCAAGTAAAGGCAGACTTCAGGGAGATCTATAGGGCTGAAGAACTCATGAGGAGACAGAAAGCGAAAGTTCGCTAGTTCAAAGAAGGGGATGCAACACGAAGTTTTTCCATGTTGTCGCGAATGCCCGTAATAAAGCAAAGTTTTTAGGGACTATCACTGTAGATGGGGTGGCGTACGCGGGACACGATGAAGTGCGGGACAATATCGTCAACTTTTACCACCGCTTATACACTGATGAGGGTCTTCTGCGACCGGTGTTGGATGACCTGCATTTCTCTTCTATCTCGGACGACATTAGTAGGGGGCTTGAGACTTCCTTTACTGAGGATGAAGTGTGGACTGCGATCAGAATTGGTGGCAGTAACAAATCGCCGGGGCCGAATGGGTTTACCATGGAGTTCTACCGTGTGTTCTGGGAGAGTATTAAAGCGGACCTGATGGAGGTTTTCCACGAGTTCCATTCCACGGGTTTTATCGGGAGAGCACTCAACTCTACCTTTCTGACCCTCATTCCTAAGTCGCACGGGGCTGACGACATCTCCGACTACCGTCCGATCAATCTCATTAACTGTGTCTACAAGATCATTGCGAAGGTCTTGGCCAACAGGTTAAAGTGGGTTATGGCCACCATCATTACGGGTAATCAAGGGGCATTCGTCCGTGGTAGGCAGCTCCTGGACCTCGTCGCTATGGCAAATGAGACCATTCACTCCGCCTATGAGCTTCGTACACCAGCCGTGATCTGGAAGGTGGATATGGAGAAGGCTTATGACCGGGTCAACTGGGAGAACTTAGATTATATGATGGGAAGGTTGGGGTTTGGAGATACATGGAGGAAATGGATGTGCAGGTGTTATTCTTCCCCTTGGTTCTCGGTGCTGATTAATGGGACTGCGGTGGGGTACTTTAAAAGCTCCAGGGGCCTCAGGCAGGGTGATCCTCTATCCCCCTTCCTTTTTAATATTGTGGGGGAAGCGTTATCTGGGTTAATTGACCGTGCTAGGACGTTGGGTCTGCTTAATGGCATCAGAGTAGGACAACAAGGGAGATGTATTACGCACCTTCAGTACGCGGATGATACGATATTATTTGGGAAGGTTGGGACGTCAGAGATCTCTGCTACGGCTGATGTTCTCTCGGTCTACGAAGCGGTGTCGGGTCAACGGGTTAACCTCCTTAAGTCGTCGGTATCGGGGATTAGGGTGGAGGAGATGCTGGTTTCCATGGCTGGGTCGGTTGGGTGCCGCATTGAAGGACTGCCTATCAGATATCTGGGATTGCCTCTTGGTGTCAGAAGGCTCATGATCCGTGATTGGTTGTCGGTCGTGCAAAAATTCAAGCTGAGATTGTCGTCTTGGAAAGGCAGGTTGTTGAGTAGCAGGGGTAGGCTAGTATTGATCAAAGCGGTACTTTCGGCGATCCCCATTTTTTTCTTATCAATGTTCAGGTGTCCCGCTTCTATTATTGATCAATTGGAACATATTCAACGGTCCTTTTTGTGGGAAGGGGCAGGTCAGAATAGGCGATACCACCTTGTAAATTGGGACACTTGCCAGCTACCTTTCGCTTATGGGGGCTGGGTATTCGGAGTATCAAGCGAAGCAATTTGGCCTTGCTCGGAAAGTGGATTTGGAGAGCGGGAAGGGAGGAGGAGAGGGGCAGTTTGTGCTGGCTGGTCCTACGCGATAAATATGGCTTGTCGTCGGGAGGTTGGGGGATACGTTTGTCGACCCAGAGGTCTACCTCGTTGTGGTGGAGAGACATCTCTCGTACTTGGGAGGGTATGGCTAAAGGGGTTAGGTTCAGTTGGGGATGCGGGTCTCGCATTCGGTTTTGAGAAGATCCGTGGTTGGATGGGGGTCCGCTTAGTGATTTGTTCCCGCATATCTACGCCCTCTCCCCCAACCGGGGGGGTAGGATTGATGAGTTTGCTTCCCTCACCAACGATAGGATTGTTTGGGAGGTTGTTGTCAGAAGGCGTCTCAGGGACAGTGAGGTGGGGAGCTATGTGAACTTGCTGAATGTGCTTCTTTCGGTGCAGAGGAACAGTCTAAGGACCGATCTACGGAACTTCAATCGAAAGGGGGAGTTCAGCGTCAAAGATCTGTACCGATGGCATTCGCGCCGACCGCTCATCAGGTTCGATGGGAGATGGCTGTGGAAGGAATCTATCCCGCTAAAGATCAGGTTCTTTGTTTGGATGGTCAATAAGGAGAAAATTCTTACTAGGGACCAGTTATTTCGTAGGGGGAAGAACGTCTCCACGGTTTGCGTTATGTGCTCCGAGGAGGAGTCGGTGGCACATCTGCTACTTCATTGCCGTGTCGCTCATGAGGTGTGGGGAGGCATTCTTAAAGCTTTTGGTCTGGTATGGACGATGCCTCGGTCTCCTTACTCGCTCTTGACCAGCTGGGATGCGGCAACGGTGAAAGAAGGGGATAGGGATGCTTGGAGGGCCACACTGTTCGCGGTGATGTGGTGCCTATGGTGTGAGAGGAATCAGAGAATTTTTGAAGACAAGTTCAAACATGTTCGCGTGGTTCTCAGGGCGGTGTCGGATCTAGTCACGCTTTGGGGTATGAGTGGAGGGAACAGGGATAACAGATCCAGCTTCCGGTGGGACCCGGGTTAAGGAGGGTTCCCCGAGGGGACTCTTCGGGACTCTTAGGGAGTTTCTCACAGCCCTTGTTGTTTGTGTGTGACAGCTGTTTTTTTTTATTATTGTGATTGTATACGGCTTCAGCGCCTTGCTAGTTTTTTTATATAATCCATATTACCGATCAAAAAATAATAATAATTTATATGAAATAATTTTTTTGATTCTTGGTTGATATTAAACTTCAATGGTTGATATTAAACTTTAATCTATTGCTTTTTTTTTCTGATTCTTCTTCTGATATTTTTATATTAAACTTCAATTTTTCTGGTTGGTTTACTATCTGATTTTTGGAAATTGTACCACATGGAACATGATCTATATCATCTGATTTGGAGGCAATCAATTATTCAATCAGATGATTGTCTTTGACTATGTTGAATAAGATAATAGAGATCACCATGGCCATCAAATCAGACGATTTTAGTGATGTTTCAAGTTATATTAAGTCTTTTGACATGCCACAGTGTAGCTCCCATATTAATATTAATATAAATTCTGAAACAGTATTTTATGGAGGACTCAAGTTTGTCTTCCGAGAACTTAAGGAAAGACCCCGAGTGAAAATATGTTCATCTTGTGGATGAGAGGAACACAAATACCATGGCATGCAATTATTGTAAGAAGACTACAAAGGGAGGAATAACCCGACAAAAGCAACATCTTGCTAGGGTAGGGAGTAATGCAACAGGATGCCTTAAGTGTCCTCCAGACGTGAGAGAGGAAATGAGACAAGTTTTGGGTGTGTCAAAAATACAAAAAGTGATCAAGAGAAGGATGATATGTGACTCGATAGATGAGTGTGATGTACTTGAGAGACTTGTTGAGGAAGATGTGCTTACAAAAATTGTAGATATGAATGTTGAAGAAATACATGGATCGGTCGGTTATAGGAAAAAGGGCTCTACAAACCCTCGTACAAGAGGCCCTATGGATGGGTTTGTTACTACTTCTCCAAATTTGACAATGGAAGGGGGGCAGAAATCTAAACAAACGACATTGAATGATAGATATAAGAAAGATGAGAGAGAAAAGGCTTGTTAGTTATTAGGTAGATGGTTTTATCAAGCAGGGTTTCCTTTCAATACCGCTCGCTTGAAAAGTTTTCCAACAGCCTTGGAAGCAGTGGGCAAATTTGGTCCTGGGATGAAGCCCCCGTCGTATCATGAGCTAAGAGTGAGCATATTAAAGAAGGCAGTGACATTTACTCATTCTATATTAAAGAAGCACAGAGAGAGTTGGGAAATATGGGTGCACCTTAATGTCTGATGGTTGGATAGATAAGAGGGGAAGAAATTTCATTAATTTTTTGGTGAACAGTCCAAATGGGACAGTGTTTTTGGAATCAATTAATGCATCATCATATGTGAAGAATGCTCATACTCTATTTACCATGTTGGATGGTATGGTGGAGAAAACAGGGGAGAAACATGTAGTTCAAGTTGTCACAGATAATGCTGCTAATTATGTGGCAGCTAGAAGAATTTTAATGCAGAAAAGATTGTCCTTATTTAGGACTCTGTGCGTTGCTCATTGTCTTGATCTTATTCTGGAAGACAGAAGCTACCATTGGTGAAGAAGTTTATAGACAAAGCCTTCGTATTGATGGTATTTTTATATAATCATAGTTATATCTTAAACATGATGAGAAAGTTTACAAAACAACGTGATTTGGTGTGGCAAGCTGTGACGCGCTTTGCGACCGCGTTCGTCACTCTTCAAAGCATCTATTTACAGAAGAAAGTTTTGAGAAAAATCTTTGTATCCGAGGAGTGGCCTACACATAGGTTGGCCATCACAAAAAAAGGTAAAAGGGCATGTGATATGGTTTTGAATCCGAAGTTTTGGACCGACATAGAATATGTTTCGAAAATATCAAGGCCCTTGGTGAAAGCGTTGAGGTTGGTTATTGGGGAAAAGTCTGTTATGAGATACCTCTATGAGGCAATGGATGTGGGCCATGTGGCGAAGACTGTGATTAAAAAGGAGCTTAAGGATCAGGCTAAGCTATATGAGCCACTTTTGCAATTGATTGATAAGAGATGGGATGATCAAATGCATAGTCCCTTGCATGCTACTGGTTACTACTTCAATCTTGTGTTCTATTATAAAAATCCCAACATTGACATAGATGCAGAGGTTAAAGAAGGCCGCAATGTTGTCATTAAATGCCTTGTGCCGGATCCAAAGATGCAAGATGCAGTAGTAATGGAACTTGAGAGGTAACAATATAACTTAGTTTCTTATGGATTATCAGAATTTGCTTGAGTCTATCAATCAATCTTTTACACTTTTCAGTTATGCACATGCGAAAGGGAGTTTGGGTGGGTCAGTGGCAATAGGACACAAGGAGTTGCTTACTCCTAGTATGTAAGCAAGTAGCTAAGTACAATTGACTTTCTCGCCTTCTCGGTTCTCCTATTCAACACTTCAATTTTAATATTCAGAGTTAGTAACTAACGCAAATATTTTAATATGTGAACAGCTTCATGGTGGAGACAGTATGGAAGTAGTTATAAAAATTGACAATGGTTACAGATCAAAAAAAAAATTGACAATGGTCTGTGTATTGAGTTTGACATGTAGTTCTTCTGGTTGCGAGCGCAACTGGAGCACTTTTGAGCATGTGAGTAACTAAGTTATTTATATTAGACGTTGATTTAGTTATCTTATTATTATTGATTTATAATAAATAAATATACTTGTATTATTTATTTTACAGATTCACTCGAAAAGGAGGAATAAATTGGAGCATAAAAGATTGAACGACTAGTGTTTGTTCAATATAACCAAAGGTTGATGGAAAGACATCAAAATCAAGATATTATTGATCCAATTAGACTCGAAGATAATGAAGAAAGTGATTGGATTACTCCTGAGGAGGATCGGGTCTTTGAGGGAGAAGATTTTACTTGGTCACATGTAGTTGATGCTACTGGTGCATGTAAAACGAGGAGTTTAAGGACACGAACAAGGTCTCGATTTCAAAGTGGTCAAACTCAAATTCAAAGAGGAAAGCAACCTCTAGTGGAAGAAAGTGAAGAAAGTAATGTTGATGCGTCTGAAGGAGAGGAGGACAAGACTTATCTAGAAAATGATGGAGATAATGAAGATGTTGACCTCACTGACGCAACATTAGGAGTCGTGGACGTCGATATGGATTTCGACGATTGGGATTGAATTATAAACATTTTATTTGACTTCTTGTTATATTTGAATTATGATCAAATGTACTTGAACATAATAACACTTCTATGTTTTTTTTTTATGTGGTTGTGCTTAAATGTTTTAATTAATAATTATAGAATTATGGTAGAGTAATTGATGGACATAGATGATGACACTATTCAATATTTAAGTAGGTAATTAGGTATACTTGATTTTTATAATTTTATTGTTAGTTATATACTTAATTATACTTTTTTTTTTACAGGTTTCTTGCAACTTCTATGGCTCTATCACGAATTGAGTGATAGGCATCACTCACTACATACCTGTATGTGTACTTGATATTTCATAATTCATATCTTTCAATATTTCGATATTTGCTTATATTTGATATTTATACGTACTCATGTTGCAAATTTATTGATGTGTCATATTTGATTTCTATTTATTGGTATTTATTTATGCTTAATTTTTCATAGTTGAATTTTTCTCGTCTTCTATTAAAATATAAAATTTTAAAAAAAATAGTAAAAAAATTAGAAAAAAGAAATAATAATGATTAATAAATATAAATAAAAGTAACAAATAGCCTCGCCATGGCCTAGCGAGCCTCTTTACCATAACCTCGCCACACCGCCTTAACTACCTTGGTATAATATTTATGTTTGTATTTTTCCTTTTTTTATGCTTTTATAAACAAAGAGCTAGAATTAAAAACATGAAAAAAAAAAAAAAAAAAAAAAAAAAGGATCGCACTTTTTTTTACGACAGTTAAGTCTAATGCTTGAGAGATAACTAATATAAAAAGATGTATAGAAAAAGTATAATAAAAAAAATATATACAAAAGGGTATATATATATAAAAAATACCCCTTCCATTTATAAAGATATTGTCTTAACATATATATATATATATATTCTTGAAATATTAAGCTAGACCATTTTGGGCCACTATATGTGCATGGACCATGGGCCTCACTCTTCTTGGGTTTTTGACCTCATCTTAGAAGTTTAACTTAGTAGTTAAGAGTTTAGCTATTCTAGCTTTGAACTTTGCAATGTTTTTATGTTTTGGGTTTATGTGATTTCATAGGAAAATGAAAAGATATCTTAGGGAAAAGAAAGGTCACATAGGAATATGAAAAGTTTCTTTAGGGAAGTGAAAAGTCTCCTTGAAATGTGAAATTCGTTCTTGTACTTACCTATATATTTTGAACCCTTAACCCTTACATCTCATCAAATATAAAGTTTTTAGTGAAATTTGAAGCCTTCTATATAGTACTTTATATTAGACTTCATTTTTTACATTTTTGAGCTCAAGAGAACAATTTTCTTCGCTTTAAAAGCTGCATTCATTTTTCATCTAAATTTAATGTATTTTCCACAAAGTAGTATCAAAGCCTTGTTCATGTCCATGGCCTCCAACAACAATTCGTTGCAACCTCAACTTGTTCGATTCAACGGGAAAAATTACAACCAATGGAGCATCCAAATGAAAGTATTATATGGATCCCAAGGTCTATGGGATACGATTGAAACCGGTTATGTTGAACCGCAAGATCAAACGACACTCTGCACAACAACTCAATGAGTTGAAGGAGAATCGTAAGAAGGACAAGAAAGCAAAAAATTTCATCTATCAAGCGGTGAATGAAGTCATCTTTGAGAGAATATAATCAGTGACAACGGCAAAGCAAGCATGGGACACTATATGTCCTATAAAGGTGAAGATAAAGTTAAAATGGTGTGTCTTCAATCTCTTGATACTTTAAGGATGAAAGATTCTGAGACGGTTGAAGATTATTTCAATCATATATTTGCACTTGTTAATCAAGTAAGTGTGAATGACGAAAAACTTGAATATCAAAGGATTGTAGAGAAAATCCTTCGGAGTTTGACTCGCAAATTCAAGTATATTGTAGTTGCAATTGAAGAATCTAAAGATTTGTCTACGGTATCTATTGAGAGTTTATTGGGATCTCTTCAATCCCATGAACTTCGCATAAAGCAATTTGATTCTTCTCCTCTAGAGCAATCTTTTCAAACTCAAAGTTTCCTTCAAAGAAAGTTCTAGAGGTGGAAGAGAAAGACATTCTAATCGCGGACGAGGAAGGCATAATGGAAGAAGAAATCAAGCAAATGAAAGAGATGGGAATGAGTCATCTACTTCATCAAGAGGAAGAGGAAGAAGCCGCTCTTCTCTTTCTAATGCTCAATGTTTCCATTGTTAAAAATATGGGCACGCCATCAAGTTTTGCAAAATACAATTGACGGAAGAAAGCAAAAAAGAATCAAATTAAGGAAGATATTTTCTTTCTTGCTTGTAATGTTAAAGAAGTTGCACTCAATAGGGATTGGTATCTTGATAGTGGTTGTAGTAACCACATGACCGAAAATAAATGTGCATTTGTTACTTTGGATGAATCTATTCAAAGTGGAGTACGAACTGGAGATAATAAAGGACTGGACTTTCCGTTAAGGGAAGTGGTGATATCCTTGTCAAGACGAAGAAAGGTGTCAAACGTATTCCTAATACTTTTTATGTTCCGGGGACTCAAACATAATCTTTAGTGTTGGACAACTTCTATTGAAAGGTCATACTATTCATTTCAAAGAAGCGGCATGTGAAATCAAGGACGAGAATAATGTTCTTCTCATAAAGGTGATGATGACATCTAACAAGATGTTTCCCATAAAGTTTCAAAGTGAAGCACTTTCATGTTTGAGTACCATATCAAAGATAGTTTATGGCTATGGTATCTTCGCTATGGCAACTTGAGTTTTAGCACCTTGTCTCTCATGTGCAAAATACATATGGTACGAAGCATACCTAACATCAACCATCAAGATCAAGTTTGTGAAGCTTGTGCACTCAGAAAGTATCAAAGGAATTCTTTTCCGGTTGGGAAAGCTTGGAGGGAATCAAGCCCTCTTGAGCTTATTCATTTGGATTTATGCAGGCCTATGCACACCACTTCCATTGGAGGTAATCGGTACTTTCTCATCATCATAGATGATTATAGTAGAAAGACATGGGTTTATTATCTCAAAGAAAAATCAGAGGTGTTTGCATACTTCAAATCTTTTAATGCCTTGGTGAAAAAGAAAAGTGATTTCCTATTGAAAACTTTGCGTTCCAATCAAGGTGGAGAATGTCTCTCATGAATTTATTGATTTTCTCAAAGAAAATGACATTCGACATCAATTTACTACTCGTTACACACCTCAGCAAAATGGGGTAATCGAAAGGAAGAATCAGACAATCATGGAATTGGTTAGAAACATGTTAAAAGTCAAAGGGATGCCTAAAACATTTTGGGCAGAAGTCGTTGCATGTGCCTCTTATCTTTTGAATTGTGCCTCATCTAAAGCGTCCAAGGCATGACTCCTTAGGAAGCTTGGAGTGGATATAAATCATGTGTTTCTCATTTGAGAGTATTTGGTAGCATTGTCTACTCTCATGTGCCGGATGAGAAAAGAAGCAAGTTAGATGCTAAATCTGAAAAATGAATCCTTGTTGGATATAGCGAAAATCATGGGTTAAAATACCAATTTTCCGGTACGTATCGTCTTGACCTCGAGGACGATACGTACCGGGTATCGGCCAATACATTCAATGTATCAACGATACATTGAATGTATCGGTTTGATACATTGAAATTTATTTATTTTTCCAAAAAATACTACAAAAATCAAGAAAAATAAACCTAATGATTTTCTATTTATTTCAACTTTTTTAACAACTTATTTAAGACTTATTTGATGCATATTTTATAATTTTATCAACGCATAACCTAAATTTCATTGTGCATGACTCATGATCAAAATTAAAAGATATATTGTACATGAAAAACTTACTTTAAAGACACATTGAATTTCGTAGTGGTTCTTGGCCCTCGTGATCATCATCATCGGTGCGCGAACTTTCCCTATAATGTTGGCCATATTGATACCCATGATCATATGTGCACCCTTGAAACTAAGGCATTAGCGAAGAATATGGCTCAGTATAATAGATAAAGGTTGGTCCTCCAAAATTTGACCAACAAAGTCATATGGCCCGCGGTAGGTTGATTGAGGCCGATAGTATGGGTTATTGGTTGCTAAATCTTCAGTGTTTTGCAACCTAAATTCCCCGAAGCTAGAAGTCATCTAACCCACATCATCTTGTGGACTTTGTGGTAGTGGTAGTGTTTGGTAAGATTCTGATGCTCCTCTTCCTTCAACCCCTCCACCTCTAAATATAGGAGTGTCATACATTGTTACCGGCTCATCATCCCATGCGGCAATACCTCCATAAGAATAAGGATCAACATCATCCCCTCCGCCACTAGTGTCAACGTGGGTTTCATCACCCTTATCATCGTCATTATCACTACCGAGTTGTATTTCATCATCAGATCCAACCACTGAATAACAATTCAATCTTCTTTTCCGCCTCAGTGGTTGGGAAGTTTGCTCATCCGCTACTCTTTCAGCATTATCCAGTTATACGGTGCCCTCAGTATCCAACACTGACTCTTCTCTCTCTTCGATCCACTGATTCAAAGAGTCATCCTCCGTGAATATATAAATCCAACTGGATGGGATCAAAATATTCACTATCTGTAAGGTAAAATATGATAAATGAATTAGTATATGCCTCATCAATTAGATCAAATAAAAATTGTATGAACTAAGACTTCATATAATTGCTTACCACGGTTGGTCATCTGCATATTCCGGACCCTTAATCGCATGTTGTAGTAACAGTAGACTAACTTTTCCAAACATTCCATAGTTAACCTATTCCTTGTCTTCGTGTGAATGAGAGAGAAGGTGCTCCAATTTCGCTCACAGTTGGACGAGGAACATGTTTGCAATAAAACCCTCATTGCAACCCACCTCAGTATCGGGTCATCACCTCCACAGTGCATCCACCAATCAGCAGGTTTATCATACTTGATTTAGGATTGAGCCAACGAGGTCCCAAATGACCCATGTCTCTTACGGAATATGTCAATCTACAAAGATGGAATACAATAACCCACATATCAATAAACAGATCATATGACACTTGACTTACTAGTTATAAGGTATGATTGCTCACATCTCTTATGGTTTGACCTTGCTCCGCCAACTCAGGGAGCATTCTTTGGATCACATTGAGCAAACTGTTGTACACTTCATTGACATCACTCAACTCGAAGAGTCGCATATACTGGAAGACCGGATTCAAGTAGTGTGTTATACATCAAATATGAGCAATCTCATCAATATATGGAAACAATGAATAATATGAAAAATAATAAATAAATAAATATCACTACATAAGCAGTTTAGCATGTTATACCTACGGCATACAAGTACTGATGGAATTGTGCATCCCACATCTTGTCGATGATCGTCCAATATCGTTTATATTTTGTAGGACATTTGGTTTTAATAGCCAATTTTGCTTTATCCATCGACTCGTAAATATATCCCATCATTGATTTCTCATCACCATCTACCAACTTCAACACTTACACCAACAGGGTAGTGGCGGCGATCAGGTGATCAATATCTGCCCAAAACTGGGGGCTGTAGATCAGGTCAGCAACTTCATTGCAAGCAGGTCTCTTTGCTCGTGGGAGTTCTAACTCATGTTTTCTCTATTCTTCAGAGTTAACCATTCTTTTCAGCTCACGCCTATATCTAGCCAAGCTCTGTTGGGCTAGAAATTGTGTCGCAAATCGTGTAATCGCAGACTGGAGCAGCTCGTTCTTGTGAAGTCTCTCATCAAATTTAAACTTGTCACTGTTGTATAGGTAGGAATTAATCGTTCTTCCCTTCTGAATAGTTGTTTGTGTCTTGCTTCTCTTTCCCAAATCCTCAAGAATGAGGTCCACGCAATGAGCGGCACACGGAGTTCAGTACAAGTGACGTCTCTTCAACATTAACTGTCTTCCTGCGGCTTTTTAATTGGCGGCATTATCTGGTACCACCTGCACAACCCGATTCTCTCCAACATTGTAATATCCCGAAAAATCACCTTAAACAGTGACCTCGAGATCCGTGCCCGATTGGTCACAGGTTTGACCAATTAAGAGTTCAATAGTTAGCATAGAGTGTGATGAACGGATGAAATGTGATAGTTTGACTGACTGTGTGGTTTACGATGTAAATGCGAAGTCGCATACACCTATCGCGGTGCATGTGCTCAACACACAAGTGTGAAGAGAGATAAAAGGGTTTAATAACCCTAAATCTCTATCTTAGGTTGTTGAGAGAAGTAAAGAAGAGAGAGAGAGGAGTAAAGAAGGTGGTTGAGCAAGGAGTTATTGTGGGTGATTGGAAGGGGGATTCAAGCACTAAAGAGGCCGATTCAACGCGAAGAATCCGTTCAAGCCAAAGCTGGAACCCTAGCCTTTCCAACCACTTGATTTGAAATCAATTTGAGATTGATTGAAGGTAAGATTTTTGTAGTTTAAATGCATGGATTGAAAGGGTGAATTGTAGTTAGAAATGGTGTAAAATGTAGGATAAAGGCTTAGAAAAATGGAGGAAAAAGTAAGGGAAGATATTGGGAAGAACAGCCAAAAGGGGCTGAATCTGGCCATTTCGATTAATCGAAATTGAGTTTCGATTAATCGATTTTGGCCAAGAAGTTAAAAAGTCAGAGGACCCCGATCTCGATTAATCGAATTAAGTTTCGATTAATCGACTTTGAATTTCGATTAATCGATTAATCGACTGGGAACCTACAGTGAACCCCAGTGGAGGAAAGAAAAGAGAATGTAGAAATCGACTAATCGAAATGAGAGTTCGATTAATCGATTTAGAATTTTGATTAATCGAATTGGGATCGATTAATCGATTTTGGGAACTCGATTACTCGAATTGAGAATCGACTGGATAGAATGGAGATTTTCGATTAATCGAATGGGAATCTCGATTAATCGACTTTAGAATCGATTAATCGATATTGAATTTCGATTAATCGATTTTGGAGTTCGATTAATCGACTGTGCCAGTTTTTGTTGACTTTTGAGTTTGACTTTAAGATTCTTGGAGGGTCTTAGACCTTCTTTATTACATCTTTAGTGATGTGCTTCACACGTTATGTGGTACCATAGGTGGTACGTGTGAGCCTGGGCACAAGGAGCCACGTGGGACCTTGATGCATTGATCAAACAAAGACTTGAGGTAGGGAACACCTTGAACATGTACCTTATTTTGCAAGAGCATGTATGTAGTGATATAGAATTCAATTCAAAATGTTTTATTGCTTAAGAGTTTGTGAAAAGTGTGTGCGTGTGTGACATCAATAAGAGTAATTATAATGAGTCATCCCCAGGGGATGAGGAAGTAAAGAGATAAGAGCATCAGGTGTGATGCAATGAATGGATACATCCCAGGGATGTATCCAAAATTGAATCATGTTTGATAGGGCCTAACTGATATAAGATAGCACAATTACACGGTGAATAACTATATGTAAAGCACCTGATACTTTTGTTATTTGAGGTTTGATAGGGTACCCCACCGACGTGGCGGGATATCCACGACTGACACGGCAGGATATCCGTGACCGATACGGCGGCGAAACCGTAGGCCAGTGCGGAGGCTTATCCGTACACAGTAAGCACACCTCAGGGGTGTTGATTTGAGACAAGTGAAACCCCGCCACCAATCCCCAGGGGAAAGGGGCTTGGGTACTATTTGTATTCCCAGGGAATACGTTTTAAACTGTCTATATAGATTACGATGATGGGTATCTCATCGGGGCTCGATGCTATATTGCTCGGAGATTATTTAAGTTGAACGTTTAAGTTTTGCTTTAGGCCTTTTCAGCATCAGTCATGAATAAGTAAAAGACATGAGTAAACTACTAGTAAAACATGATGCTTTTTAACTGTTTTTCATCAGTATCTGCATAGACACATCATGCATGGCATATCATGGAATATATGTGAGTGATAATTTATATGTTCAACTGTGTTCTGTTCCCTATTGAGCTAGGATGTAGCTCACCCTATAGACTATACGTCGCAGGTCCACTACTAGCAGCTGCCGAGGCTTCAGGAGACGCTGACCCCGGTGACTCGGACCTAGCACCTGGTGACAAGTTGGAGGCACCTCCTGAGGATTTCTTCTAGAGGACTCCGTTGTGCAGCTTTGAGGGTTTTTGAGAGATTTTTGTACGGCTTGGTATGTCAAGCCTGGTTTTGATTAAACAATGTATATCAATAGATTTGGGATAATTCTTTTAGGCGAACCATCCGTGATGATTAACTATCATCGATGGTTCGGATCGGTTCTCCGTTCATGTAGAGGCATGAGGGTAGAACTGTATTTTGAGAAATGCTCATATAATAATTTAATTCCGCAGCTTCATTTACTATTTCAATTCAAGTCGTGCTTGATATACCAATGTCCCATACATAGCTAAGGGGCACGATCAAGATGATCGTGCTGATGGCACGGGTTTCAGGGTGTCAAAATCCGGGCTGTCACAAACATCTTCAACTACCTTATCCATTAGTTGAAAGAGGTAATTAGCCGTCTTCGAGTGTTTAGAAGCATTAACTGATTTTAGAAATACAGTCTCGGCATCGATGTAGACTAAAAAGTTGATCAAACTCTTCCTGGTGGGACCGGTCACAATTGTGTAATCTCTCTCATACCATACTTCGTGGAAGTTGTCCACATAAGCTCCTATCTCTTTATACTCATCATCTAATAAGGGCTCAGATACCTCGTATGCAGAAGACTTTTTTACTTCTGAACCAGCTTCTGCACTTGTATCAATCATACTTTTGAAGTACGGCGACTCCACAACTTGACTCGGAATGTGATTGTATATCACGAACTTTACAATCGATTTTCCAAGCCTTTTCCCCCATTTTTTCAGTGAAATTGTACTCAATTTAGTTTGTTTGGAGCTTTTTGTCCGATACATGAACGGATCCATGGGACCTGTAGTACAACCTGTAGTAGACGGCCTGGTCTCCCTCACTGATGCTAGCCTACGCAATCCGGCAAACTCATGAATATCCTTATCATCATCAACATGTGGCCTATGACTAGATCCACCAACAGCAGCAGACATGGATGGGCCCCTTAACTATGACCGAAATCGATAATCGGCTTCTTCCTGATCTTGTCAATGTCGTGGTTCTTTAGCACTCTCCGTCATGACTCTCGCTGTCTGTTCATCCTCATCATCCTCAGGTCAAGCTATAGGAAACTCTGGATCTCCCCTCCTTATTCTCTTATACATTTCTCTATCTCGGTCGGCCTCTGCTTTTTTCTTTCCCTTAGCCGCTTGTAAACTGGCTCTGATATCTTCTTTCACCTTTCTGGGTACATTGGGACACCATTTTGTCTCTCCCTTAACATAAGCCAAATGCTCCTGCAACCTTGTGATACCTCCTCCCAGCAATTTTTTTCCACAAAGCTTGCATTCTATTCGGAGTCTATCACCATCTATTGATGTGTTGTATTGTCAGGCTGGATCTAATGATCGTACCATACTTATTTATTTCACCTGCATGAATAAGCAAACGATTTGATTAAATTAAAATATTTATATTACACTTGAAAATAAAATTTATTTGATATTATTCTAATTTTTAAAAAAATTATATTACTTTTAAAATTTTCTTTCATATTATTATTATTTTTAAAATATTAGATTATATTTTATCAAATTTATTTGAGATTATTCTAATTTTTAAAAAAATTAGATTACATTTGAAAATTTATTTGATATTATTCTTATTTTTAAAATATTAGATTTTATTTTACCAAATTTATTTGATAGTATTCTTATTTTTGAAAATTAATTTTGATATTATTTTTATTTTTAAAATATTAGATTATATTTTACCAAATTTATTTGATATTATTCTTATTTTTCAAATATTAGATTATATTTTACCAAATTTATTTGATATTATTCTAGTTTTTGAAATTTTATTTGATATTATTCTTTTTTTCTTATATTAGATTATATTTTACCATATTTATTTCATATTATTCTAAAAATATTGAAAATTTTAAAAAATTTAGATTACATTTGAAAATAGTATTTAGTTGATATTATTCTAATTTTGAAAATATTGCTATATTAGAAAATCATATTATTCTAATTTTTAAAATATTTGAAAATCATATTTATTTGAAATTGATGTGTCACATGCATCATGGGGTATGTGTGACATGTGTAATTGATGTGTCATGTGTCACATACCCCATGACACATGTGGCACATGTGACACATGTGTAATTTATGTGTCATGGGGTATGTGTCACATATGTTATACATGTGACACATCAATTGCATGTGTCACGACACCTGTGTCACATACCCCATGCCACATGCGATGCATGTGAGATGTGACACATGTGTCACATGCATCATGGGGTATGTGTGATATGTGTAATTGATGTGTCACATGTATCACATACCCCATGACACATGCGACACATGTGACACGTGTAATTGATGTGTCATGGGGTATGTGTCACATGTGTGATACATGTGACACATCAATTACATGTGTCGCGACACCTATGTTACATACCCCATGCCACATGTGACACGTGTAATTGATGTGTCATGGTGGTATGTGACACATGTGACACATCAATTACATGTGCCACGACACCTGTGTCACATGTGTTATAGGGCATGTGTCACATGTGTTGCGACACATCAATTATATTAAGTATTTATAAATAACTTTATAAAATAAATAAATTAAGTTTTTATATTTTAAATAAATTACGTTTATAATAAATAAATTTTAATTTTAAAAGGTAATTAAGTTTTTATATAATACAAAAATACTTAATTTATTTTTAAAACTTAAATTACTAACATAATATATTTTTAAGTATTATATAAAAACTTAATTTTTTTTAAAAAACTTAATTTACTAACACAAAAAAATAATAATAAGTTTTAAAAAAAATTAAACCCCAAAAATAGATCTAGTGGGTAAAACTAGATCTACCACATTTATGGGTAGATCTAGTGAAAATAGCTACAAAAAAGCAACCAAATAAATAAGGTATATAGGTTAATATGATACATATGCGATGATTTCCGACAAAAAAGTGACGAACTCGAGCTGTTTTGGGTGGTCAGTAGCTTTCCCTTTCCTCTCCTGGTGGTTTACTTACAAGCTAAAAACAGCTCTTGCAGAGAAAGAAGGGAAAGAAAGGAAAAAGCCACCTTAAAAAGGGAAAAAAGCAAGTAAAACAAGGCTTCCCCGTGCATGTATAGTGCCTAGGCCCCATAGTCCGATAATTTCAAATTATCGGACAATACGGACGATACGGACGATAATTTGCCTGTATCGTCCGATAATTTGAAAAATAAAAATTTATTTTTAAAAAAATGAAATTATCAGATGATATATTGAAATTATCGTCCGATAATTTCAATTTATCGTCTGATACGGGCAAATTACCTATTTTTAAAGGGTATACGATACATAGGCAATGTATCGTATCGCCCATATCCAAAACCGACACGTATCAGTATCAGACGATATTTTGACCCATGGCGAAAATTCAAAGGCGTACAAATTGTTTAATCCCATCACCAAGAAAATTATCATAAGTAGAAACGTAATATTTAATGAAGAAAAAGCTTGGGATTGGAGCGAAAATGAGAAGAAGCAAAAGTCCACATTACTAGATGTAGAATCGAAAAAAAAAATGAAGTCGCAAGCCCTCAATTCTCACCATCTAGTGGTAATGAAGAATATATCAATAATAATGACGAATCACCTCAAACACTATTACGGAGATCTAGTCGGCCACATCAACCTTCCAAAAGGTATATTCATCAAGTGATTTTGCCTTATTTATGGATGCGGATCCAATCTCTTTTGAAGAAGCATCTCATGAAGAAAAATGGAAACATGCAATGGATCAACAAATTGATTTTATTGAAAGAAATGATACGTGGGAGCTAACGGAGCTTCCAAATGGGCACACAAATCAATTGGTGTCAGATGGGTATACAAAACAAAGTTGAATGAAAAAGGTGAAATTGAAAAATAAAAAGCTTGTTTAGTTGTCAAATGCTATAAGCAAAAACATGGCATTGATTACAAAGTAGTTTTTGCTCCCATTGCTCGTCTTAAGACTATTCGAATGGTTTTAGCATTAGCGGCTCAAAGAAATAGGAAAGTACATCAAATGGACGTCAAATCAGCCTTCTTGAATGGATCTCTTGGAGAAGAGGTCTACATTGATCAACCACCGGGTTATGTGAAGAAAAGTGAAGAACATAGGGTGTATCGATTAAAGAAAGCACTTTATGGGTTGAAGCAAGCTCCGATAGCTTGGTAATCACATTGACGGATATTTTTTGAAAAGTGGCTTCAAAAGATGTCCTTTCAAGCATACACTAAACATCAAGGAAAATGCGTAAGATGAATTTTTAATAGTATGCTTATATGTTGATGATTTAATTTTCACCGGTAATAGTCCTAGTCTATGTCAAGAATTTAGAAGAGCCATGATGCATGAGTTTGAAATGACCGATATGGGACTTCATTTTTTCTTGACATTGAAGTTAAACAAAATGAAGATGAAATTTTCATTTCTCAAAAGTAGGATTAAAGCTAAGCAAATATCGTGTTGAAGGAAAGGTTGATGAGACTCTTTATAGAAGTTTCATTGGTAGTCTCATGTATTTGATAGTTACAAGGCCAGATCTCATGATTGCGGTTAGCATGATTAGCCGATTCATGGAATCCTAAAAAAGAAGTCATTGGGAAGCAGGCAAAAGAATTCTGAGATATGTGAGTGGTACTGCTGGTCATGGTATACACTATGGAAGAGTTCAAGATTCAAGCTTAGTTGGCTATTGTGATTGTGACTGGGGTGGAAGTATAGAAGATAGCAAAAGTACTTCCGATTATGCTTTCAACACTGGTTCGGGTGTAGCTTCATGGGCATCAAAGAAATAATCCGTTGTAGCAGTTTCTAAGGCAGAGGCGGAGTCTATTTCATTAGCATCGGCAAGTTGTTAGGCACTATGGTTGAAATGGATTTTAGAAGAATTAAAGGATCCTCAAGGTGAAGCTACAAAATTATTTTGCAACAATAGTTTCGCTATTACACTTTCAAAGACGATTTTCCACAATCGAAGCAAGCATATTCAGATCAAATATCACTTCATTCGTGATCTAGTCAAGGATGGCGAAATCGACATCAAATATTGCAAGACGGAAGATCAAATGGTGGATATCTTTACCAAAGCTTTGAAGTATACAACATACATGAAAATGAAAGAGAAGCTCGGAGTAGTTGAAATCTAGCTTAAGGGTAGTTGTTGAAATATTAAGCTAGACCATTTTGGGCCACTATATGTGCATGGACCGTGGGCCTCTTGGGCCTCACTCTTTTTTAGTTTTTGCCTCATCTTAGAAGTTTGACTTAGTAGTTAAGAGTTTAGTTATTGTAGCTTTGAACTTTGCAATGTTTTTATGTTTTGGATTTATGTGATTTCATAGGAAAATGAAAAGGTATCTTAGGGAAAAGTAAGGTCGCATAGGAATATGAAAAGTTTCTTTAGGGAAGTAAAAAGTCTCTTTGAATGTGAAATTCGTTCTTGTACTTAGCTATATATTTTGAACCTTTTATCTCATCAAATATGAAGTTTTTTAGTGAAATTTGAAGCCTTCTATATGGTATTTTATATTAAACTTCATTTTTTAGGGTTTTGAGCTCAAGAGAACAATTTTCTTCTCTTGAAGCGTTGCATTCATTTTTCATCCAAATTTAATTTATTTTCAACTTATGTGACCACATATCCGAACCCAGTCTCCAATTGAGTCATATCAGGTTGGATCTGGGTCAACCCAACCCATTACCTACTCACAACGCTCTTAGCTTCCCTTTTTGCCAACTTAGATCTTTCAATATCGATTGTGCTTCATGTCTGTTGTCATTCCTTAAAGCATGTCTTCTTTTTTATAGTAAACTTTGAACTTTTGCAATACAACACCATGTTTCTTGTGTATCCCTGACAGGGAACGACAAGATCGAGAGCATTGGAATTGGGCCGCAATAAATTTTTAGCTTCAGAAAGGCTTAAAGGAGCAAAATCAACACGTTACAGCAATGCACAGTCAATCGATCGAAACCTAGAATTCAATCGATTAACTGCAGCCTGTGAGGAACTAATTCTGGTGACATATTATATATGAGTCAATCGATCGAATGACAAGTGTCGATCGATTGACTGTGTTGTGACCAGAATTCGAATTTGAATTTTTAAGGGCATGCTTGTCTTTGTTTATATTTGTTTTAGGATTTTATTTTCTTTTGTGAGGCCTCCTATATAAGGTCTCTAAATAAACATTGTAAAGGGAGTTATTGATTATGAATGAAAGCTATTGCTTGTGTGCTTGAGATGAACCATTGTTGAAGAGTGATTCTTCTTCGCTTCCCGAGAAGGGTTTGGTGTGAAGCCAAGGGTGTGAAGTTCGAAACCTATCTTCTATCTCTCTTCATTTTTATTTTTCTTTCTCTGCTTTATTTTGATCCCATAACCATAAATCCAGCCGTTACCTTTTTCCAAAATCCCCAAAACCATAAACCTAGCCTCCATCAGAGTCATTGATTCAAACCCATCTCATAAATCCTAAATCCAGCCATCCAACCATAAATGCCCCGATATTCAAAACCCACACATCCATTAGAACCATCGAATCAATCTAATTCGAACCCTAGATCTTATACAAGCCATTAGCCAACTAAAATCAGAATCCCTTAGAGGACTCGTGATTCCATCATTGAATCTCGAGCAGCGCCCTAATCTGGAAAAGCTAGAGTTGTACCTCTAGAACCGATCTACACCGCGAATCTAACGGATCTAGCGCATGGACCAGACCCTACTTGAATCAAGCGCGATCTTTCAATTGAAAACTATGAAACCCTAAGGTATCCGCATTAATTTGATGGTTTATTGTTTAATTAATTTAGTTAATTTCGACAATTAATTAAATCATGACATTCACGTAGTTTAGGGTCCTTGTCCCGCATCAATCCCTCTTTCCTTTAGACTCCCCAAGTACCTCGTTTCTAACCTGTTAAACACAGTTTGTCATTTGTTTCCGCATATCATTTAGATCCACAGTCCAATTCCCACTTTTTGAAATTATTACTTTACCTATTAATGTTGTTATTTTTTCTTCTTTTAAATTGCACCACCTTATTTTTAGGCAAACTTTTGCCAACTTTCTAGCCATCTATCTCTCAAGAAGAATATCCAAAATCACTAACCTATGTTATGTTGTATCCTTGAAGGTTGCCCATTCTCTTCATTTTAGTAAAAAATAAGCTTTTATATATATATATATATATATATATATATATATATATATATATATATATATATATATATATATCTCAAGAAGAATATCCAAAATCACTAACCTATGTTATGTTGTATCCTTGAAGGTTGCCCATTCTCTCATTTTAGCAAAAAATAAGCTTTTATATATATATATATATATATATATATATATATAAGGACCCGATTCAAACCAGGTCAAATACTTAATTTGGATTATTTATTTTATGCATTTAGAATTTTTGTATATTTTGTTAAGGGGGTTTTAGTTAAATTAATAATTAAGGACATTTGGGTATTGGAGAGTTTTAAAGTGATCTGTTAGTAATTCAATAAATAGATGGGTAATTGGGACATTTAAGTGGTTGAAAGGGGGTTTTTGGTAATTTAATAATTCAAGGAGCATTCTTGCCATGGGTGTTTGATATAGCATCCTAGTCTAATAGAAAAGGAAAGTGAATTGAGACGAGTCGAGAGTTGGAGAAGAGTTTCGAGAAGGGGCAAGATTGAGAAGGATTGAGGGTATCGTGTGGGTCTTGTGTGGGTTGTAAAAACCAAATAAAACAAAACATAGGAAGAAGAAAGAGAGAGATCGAGAGTTAGAGATAGAGAGAGAGCCCAAGAGAGAGAGTTAGAAGAAGACTTGAAGAGGAACAATAAATCTGAGTTTTTCTTTTGTAGGCAAGTACCCTATTCTTATAAAAAAAATTTATTAAACCCTAGTTTATTAAGTTCCTTAATTGAATTAGGAAATTTGAAATAAATTATTTGAAAATAGATCTTGCAAGCATATCAGAGTATTTTATGACTTCTTGTTGATTTATTTTGTAACTAGTCCATGAATCTGAGTTTCCAAACTTGTCAATCTGAATTTCAGATCAGTGAATCTAGTTTGAGTTCAAAATTTGTGAGAAGTTGAGCTTATAATCCATACAAACCTGAATTTATAGGTTGGCATCTGAGCATATCTTTTGTGTTGATTTGAGTCAAATTATTTGAAATTCAGTTCCCACAATTGAACTATAGTTACATGTTTGAATATAATTTTGTTTAGAAGCCTGTTAAGTTGAACTGCAAATTAATTTTGCTGGTTTTGTAAATCAGTAATTTTGAGTTGAGCTGGACATAGAAAAGAAAGCGGATAGGAATTAGTCTATACACCGGATTTTTTGATGAACATTGAGTTTTCTTAATTTTTTATTTAAACTGAATGCCAAATTATCTGTTAAGCATTGAGAAAGAATGCTTACAATTCTGTTGCTCATTAATTTGACACACTGGCCTCGTGGTGTATCTGTGATCTATATCTGTTCTCTGTATATGTCCCATCACTACGAAATCAGTGGGGAAAAGCATCTAGTATTTGTGCTGATAGCTATAAACTAACCTCAACAGTTAAATGCCTGTTCAGGTATTTGAAGTAGTGGATTTATATTTTTTTTATCAGTTTCATTATTCAGCAATGAGTTTTCCCAGAATAATTTCGATTAATAGTTTGAAAAGAATTCAAATTGATTGATTTATGCCAAAAATCAACTCAACTAATTCATTGAGGATTTAATCATTAAATTATTAGAATTTAGTACCTGCAGAGCATGTGGTTTTAAACACGTTGCAGATTAAGCGAGAAAAGGTTGTAGGAGAGCTGTAAATGGAGTTCTCGGCTAGGGTTAACCGGTGAAAGCTTCGGTGATTGGTCTAGGTATCTGTTATATAAAGTCTGTTATCAGTGAGTGACTGGTTGTAGTAGTGTCGAAACAATTTTGTAAATATAGTTGTTTGTTCTAGTGTGATGTGGAGTTGTGTGCATATATGCAATGGGATGTACTGACCAGTTTTATATATAGAAAGGAAAATGTTTCTTGTGGTCTTCTGATATTGTGGTTCTTTTGATATTAGATCATGTCCTTTGTTAAAATAAATTTTATATTGCAGGTTTCTTCTGGTCCGACTGGGTCGCGACTCAAGATCGAGGAGCCTTGATTTTGGGTCATAACAATAGATATGTATATATATGTCCAAGGGATTGTATATGAGATACGAAAACCATATTTTAATAGAAGGAATTGCTGAAGTGAACAGACTATAAATTATCAACATGCAAATATAGAACTGCACTGACAACACTAGAAATTAAAAACAGCTTAACAGTAAGTAAACCTTCAATAACTCCAACAGTGACATCAGCCTCTCCACCATATCCTTAACACCCCTTGTATCAATTTTCTCTCTCAGATGTCGTATCTCAGTAAGAAGATCGCCCTTCTTCTGATCCTAAGCTTACAAGCAGCAAAATAAGGAAGGTTATGAAAAAACAAAAGATCATAGCAAATCAATCAAAGAATACATAGCAGAAAGTCTGAAAACATAGGAGCACAATTATGTAGCAGAACTTTGGCTTCCATTAATAGCAAAAAGACATTTTCTAACTTACAAAAAGAAAATGAATTCAGTAACAAATTTCTTTGCTTACCTTTTCATTCAAACTGTCATGCAATATTTTTACTGAATTTTCAGTATGACTCAACGCCTCCTCAAGCTGGTGTATATTACTCTCCTTCTCTTTAATCTTGTGCACAAGAGATGTAGCCTATGTTTCCATCTTGTTAGAAACGGATGAAAAAGGAATCACATGAAATTGCATAAACTAGTATGATTTGCACAAGTATGAATGGTGAAAACAAATTGCCACGCACAAACTTTCCCATTTATCCCTCAAAGTCCTACCTGTACAATCTCACAGATGTTATGCGATCTATGGAAAATTAAAGTTCTACCAAATGAAGTGTCAGTAAGAAGCGATGAAAATTCTTACAAAGTATTATTGATGGTATAAATGACTGAAACTTATTACAAAGTATTATCGATTGTATGAATGCCTTAGTATATGAGCATGGGTATTTTTGATACTTTGCTCAAAAAAACAAGAAAATTTTGTCCCTCTTTATTGTGTACTGAGTATGGATATTTGGGTAATTTCATATGAGTATTAGTTCGTTAAGTTAAAGTTAGCTCAGACAACATCTAACTAATATGGTTGGCATATGAACGAGCTTTAACTCAGTTTGATTCGGCTAACTCCTTGGGGCTTGCTGAATCTTAGCTAACTGTTATGTATGCTAAAATAACAGACGATGCAATTTATATATCCATTTTAGTAGGCCGTGTTTATATGCACACATGTGCAGACAATAGCACCTGCATTGCTTTTGGAACCATAAATGTGTGTATATGAGCAGCTAATATAGCAGCTATAAAGATATTAATTAATAAAAATTCTCTGTTTTTTATCAACCAAAAAAATCTGAAATAAAACTACAACAGATTTGATGGGGAATTTTTTTTTGTTATGCCAACAAGTCTGCCCCTTACATGCATATCCCAAGATAAAATTTTCAAGAGCTAGTTTCCTTGTTCCATTGATTGGCATGAAACAAGGTACTATGTATGATTTTCATTGATATATATAACTGCAAGGAATCCAAAAGAAAATCACAAAGCAGATATCTCATGGTTAAAATTTACAAAGATCTATTTTGTCATGATGGCCATAACAAGTACCGAAATCTTAATACCTCATCTCGCATCTCAGCTCTGATTGCTAAGACACGACCCACGATCCAATTTACAACAGAATAAACAGCCTGATAGTCTAGGCCTTGAATTTGATGAGCCTGAAGAGGGTATGGGCATTCTATTGATTGTAGAGATGATTCGATGACTTCCCCAACCTTACTGCACTTCCAAGACAACCCCAACAAATAAGAAAATTAGCCAGGGAATCGAAAAAATAAATACAGTAAGGTAAGAAGCCCTACAAGAATGAGACTAGAGCTTTAAAAGGATAAAAAAGCAAACCAATGTTTAGAAACTTATACATTATAATTCAGTGGCATTCCAATGACTAAGACAGTTTTTAACGTCCACTTAGGAAAATGAAGTCCCCTATGGGACAATCTCGGTAACAAGTTGACACTAATAATAATAAATCTCTTGTGTGACCAAGATCTTATTTCAGATAATCTAAGTAACGTTTCTTGAGTCTACACTCAACACATATACCCATTAGGGATTACTTTTCATTTTTCATTAGGTTTGGCCATTTTGTTGGCTCTCTCGAGGATTTCTACATTTTTTTATTATAATATGAACCAAAGTCCACGTATCAAACAATTTCAAATCTCTTTTTTTCTTTTCTTTTTATCTTTTTGGATGAAATAGTTATTGTGCAATGTTGCTGATCATAAGTGATTACTTATTAGTTCATATTTGGATTTTGTTACCAACAATGAAACGATTCAAAACATTGCTGTTTTCATAATTAATTAATTAATTAAATGTAAGGAAGTGCCACTATGTCACAGTGCAACATGTGTCACACGTAGCTGCTTCAAACTCTTTAGTGGATATGTGCATTCTAAGAACTATGAAGTACAAGCATCTTGATACAATTAAATCTAGGATTAAGTTAGGCTATTACAGTTTGGAGATTAGGGTCAGGGTTAGATAGAAGAAGAAGATGAGAAGAGAGAGAGAGAAAGAAAAATATTAGGGAAAACTAGGGTTATGAATTAGAGAGTCTCGCACCCATTCGATATATATATATATATATATATATATATATATATATATATATATATATATATATATGTGTGTGTGTGTGTGTGTGTGTGTGTGTGTATATTTATATAGGGGGCCCAGGACTATCGTTTCAAACCCACCTCAGGGCTCTGGGATAGAATCAGTTGAGGTCCATGTGGCATCCATCCGAGGGACCGAATTCTACAGCAACTTGCCCAAGGACGATCAGAGGCCACCCAAACAAATTGGGTATGATCCGATGCATTTTCACCGTCCAAAATGTGGTTAAATAGGGGAAAATTCAATGCACCAGGATGTGTGGGTGGTACCCAAACTTTGACCACTGTTTTGACCACAAAAAAACTTTTTTTTTATTTTTGTATAGATCACATGCCACATGGCACATAATTCCAAAACGGGTGTTGTTTTGGAATCACGTGCCACATGGCATGTGATCTAGGGTTCTAACCCACAACCCAAAGTATGGGTTCAAACCCATTGTCCCATTTGCCTACATATATATATATATATATATATATATATATATATATAATACACACACATCATCTTAGCAATAGGATCTGGCATAAACCACTAACACAATTAGATGTAAATAGTAATATCTAGTCACATACACTACCAGTAATCGTGACACACCAACACTCCCCCTCAATTTCGAGCATAAATGTCAATCATTCCCAACTTGGAAGCGATGTCACGAAATCTCATCCTTCCAACACCTTTGGTGAGGGCATCTGCCGGTTGATCTTTAGAAGCCACTTGAGTACAAAATTCGTTTGATTTCACCTTTTCACATATGAAGTGATAATCAACTTCAATATGTTTGGTCCTCTCGTGATATACCAGGTTAGCTGCAATATGAAGAGAAGCCTCATTATCACCATATCGCGTCATAAGAAGTCTCACGAGGATTCCTAGATCGGTGAGTATGAACCTAATCCACCCTCCTATTGAGCACTTTGAGGCATAGCTATGTATTCGTCTTTGGCGCCTGAATTAGATACGACATGCAGCCTTTTTACTCTTCCATGTTAGAAGATTACCTCCTACAAGATGCACAATATCCCGTGATTGATCTTCTATCATCAAGGGACCCAACCCAATCAGCATCCGAATTGATCTCCACATAAAAAAGCCCATGACTAGTATACAATTAGACACTTTCCTGGACTCAACTTCAAATATCTAACAATCTTATAAACAACATCCAGATGACAACTACGTGGGAAATGCATATAATGGCTAACAACACTAACGGCTATGTAATATCAGGATGAAATGATGGTGAGATATATGAGTTTCCCGACAAGACGTTGATACATGCAAACGTCCTTAAGGGACTCTCCATCTTCAACATCAATTATGTGATTCACTTCCATAAGGGAATCAACTGACCTGCAACCAAACGTGCTAGTTTCCTTGAGGAGATCTACCGTATAGTTTCGCTGAGAAATAACAATTCCACTCTTGGATCTAACAATCTCGATACCAAGAAAGTATTTGAGAGGACCAAGATCTGTATGTCAAATGTTTGACTTAAATAGTAATTGAGCCTCATAATCTCCTCTTCATCATCTCTTGTGACAACAATTTCATCCACATACACTATGAGGGCAGGCAGTGAGATGAATTCTCTTCTTAAAAAAGAGAGCGATCATAATGGCTTCTACAATATCCAAACTTGATGATAGCATCACTAATTTTTTTGAACCGGCATATGGAAATTGCTTCAGCTTGTATATCGCCTTCTTTAATTTACAAACAATACCTTTTTCTCCCTGAAGTGAGTAGCCTGGTGGGGGGCCATGTACACTACTTGTAAATCACCATGAAGAAATGAGTTCTTAGCATCTAACTGATAGAGATGCCACTTCTTACGAGCAGCAAGAGATAGTATGTGACGACCCCAACCAGATATGATATTGCAAGGTTCAAAAATGTTTCAGTTTCAGTCCTCACCAAAACCAAAACGAAAATTTAAGATTTCGGGAAATTTCAGTACATTGGGAAGATTTCAGCCGAAATTTCGATCCAAAATTTCTATTTCGATGGGGACCGAAATGAAATCCAATTTTTTTATCCTTGAGATATCGTCCGGTTCTGCCACACTAGGCTCCCCGGTTTCAAAACGAGTCACATCTGGAAGGCAATGGTCTCACTTATAGCCCAGGATCAGGACTAGTTTGCAATCAATGTGGGACTAAAGCATCCCATTAGGCAGGAGCAGAGCATCCCATAAACGGGAACAGGGTCACCATCCCACGGCCTCTACTCTTCTCCAGAGCCTCTACTCCTCTCCCCCACTTGCAAAGTCGTCCTTGGCTCTGATGCCATCTGTGAGGACCCTGAACCAACCCAATATGATATTGTCCAGTTCTGCCACACTAGGCTACCCCGGTTTTAAAACGCATCATATCTAGAAAGGAATGGTCTCACTTATAGCTAAGGATCATGGCTAGTTTGCAACTAATGTGGGACTAAAGAATCCCATTAGACAGGAACAGAGCATCCCATAAGCAGGAATAGAGTCACCACCCCGGGTCTACCCCTCTTCGGAGCCTCTACTCAATAGGAACCGAATCGAGTTAAACCTCGCCACAGTGGCAAAGGTGTCCTTATAATCAATCTCATAGGTTTGGATGAACCCCTTAGTAACAAGTCTCGCTTTGTATATTTCCACTCAACCACCAGTTCTATACTTCATAGTATAAGCCCGTTTGCAACTAACTAATTTCTTCCTTTCTGGGAGAGAAGTTATTTTCTGAGTGCTGGTTTGCTCCAACACCTTCCATCTCTTGTATCATTGCCTCTTTCCATAGTGATTGAGACAACGCATTTGCAACACTGAATGGGGTTGGAAATTTGGAATAGAGTCTATGTTGGAAAGGAACGAAGACAAGGTAGCAAACAAGGCATGAAATGAAATTAATTTATTATTAGGAAGTAATGTACGAGAATGAGATGCCTTACATAAAGCAATGGGCAAGTCAAGGTCTGAAACTGAAGATGAGTCACTACTGGGTGGACCTGCTTTAGGGGATGAAGATTGCTCCATGATTTGAGTGAGAGTGGGCTTGTTAGTCCTCCAAGTCTCCTGAGTGAATATCTTACTTCCAAATTTCTCCTTTACACCTTGGTTTCCTTTCCTTTCCCCAGATCTACTTTTCTTTCTTCTAGGCATTCATGTGTTTCCTCCTATTAGCCAACCCTCTCAACATCATCATATACCAAATCTTGTGGATAAGGTAAAGGAACTATGTCAGTGCACTAGGATGAAGAAGTATAAAGTAGTAAGGTCTACCCCACTATCCGTGGATAGCCCTCACTCAAGCAGTTGACGATAGGTGTCCAAATGTGATTAATGACTTCATTTATTATATCAGCATATGGTTATGCATTTAGTGGAGAAAATCCACACAAGAGCGTGACAATAACATATTCATGCTAGCTCTCAACCAACCAACCTGAATGGACACGTTATACAAGTGTTTCATTGTCCAATTCCAAGGCTTGAGTCCTCCCTATATAAGACAAAGTCAAGCATATTTTGAGCGAATGTTGCAATTTTTATGTTTTAGAAGAAGAAGAAATCTTCCTCACTTTGTTGAGATCACCAAATCTCTTGAACTTTCTTTTTACCCTGTAAAGGCACTCTGTCACGGGGTCACTCATCCAGCAGTGTCAGCCCGTGCGGCACCTAACACCCGATGTGGTAAGCCAGCCTGTCTCTGATACCAACTATCATGGGGCGTCCTTCGACGCCCCATCAACCAACACAGTGCCTCGCTATCGCATGCAACGAAGCCAACCAATCTCCTCATCAACTCTGATACCACCCGCCTAGAGGACGGGAACTCCCTCTCGTGGTTACCTCTTTTTCAAGGCCTACCATCCGATGTATCGTGCCCCTTACGACACACTTACCTGCACCAATATGCCTCGTGCTATCGTGCTCAACTGAGTCCCACGCAATCCGCCTTCGTGTGCATTCCAAATTACTAGCACACGTCCATACCTGGCCCACATACTTTCGTGCTCAACTGAGTCTCACGCAGCTCTCGTGAAGTTGCCCAGCCATATGCACAGCGATGCGTAGCTCGGGTCATACTTCAACCTCACCTTGCTAGCCAGACGACATTGCTGCATCGAAGACCTAGGCCCACCCTTTCAGGCCTAGGAGACACTTGCGCCCCTTCTGGCGACGCAAGGCCCCGTGTGGGTTGAAGACATTCATCCAACACCTCTCCCACATAAATGGTCCAAACACCATCTATGGGTATACAACCTGAGGACTTCAAACACGTTGGTTTGACATACCCCCATGGCACACATCTCCTGCCCGTGGCACACAGTGTCATGTCCTCAGCCATCACGTCGGTGACTCCCCGCATCGTCTTCCCCTGTGACAGTGTCACGACCACAGCAGCACGACCATGTCGCGAGGCCCTCCTGGCCCCATGTCGCATACCCTCCTGGCACCACATGTCGTGTCGTCCCAGCACCAAGATGTCGCATGCCCCAGGCACCAAAGTAACGAGTGGTTGTAGTAGAAGGCTCGGGTAGCTACGCTGCGTTCCCCCGTCACATCCTCCTCAACTCAAAACCATCAACGTCCTCGTTGACGCGAAGACACTTCTTTATCTCGAATATGTCCTCACTCGATGTTGCAATCCATGAACTCCATGTCTTCACTACACGCCATCGAGCCTCTGTCATTGCATAACAAAGCAGCAAGCCATTGACCTTTCTGTGGTACTAGATAGCTCACTCCCAATTTAGTTCTTAGGTCCGAGTCAACCTGGTTCTTCAGTCACAAAGCCCTCACCTCTTAACTAATTCGAGGATGTCGCGTGCCCTCTTTGCACCACATCGCGTGACCCGCTGGCACCAATTAGCTCATTAGTATCATCCCTTCTGGATCGAACTTGGCTCTGATACCAAATGTCACGAGGTCACTCGTCCAGCAGTGTCAACCCGTGCGGCACCTAATACCCGATGTGCTAAGTCAGCCTAATTCAACTCACAACTGAGCAACGCAATGCAGATTCCCGGGTACTACGAAGAGTATAATGCTTGTCCTACTCAAGCTTCACTTCGGCCTCTACATTCGAACTTCGCCCTGCAAAGCAATGCAGCCATGGATCAAAATTTCGTCCGATACCGATACGTATCAGTATCGAGACTCACTGATACGGTACATTGAATGTACCGTATCGGTGGTTCCCATTCATTTACCTGACGATACATTGAATGTATCATCCGGTACTGTCCGATACCGATACATATCGTCCGATGCATATCGATTTTGGGCTCGGACGATACGTATCTGTTTTCATATATTTTAATCCTTAAACGCAGCAAGTCAGGGACGGTGACGACGGCAGAGAATGCGATAGGCAGCAATAGGCATATACCGAGCACCCTTTGGGCTAAAATCTGCACCGCGGAGGTGGTTGGAAACCACCCCAACACGATGGCCCTAGTACATGACGTAGCTACGACAACCACGCTCCAAGCATGGCCCGGATGCACGCACATAAGCCCACGAGGCTAGTGCATGTGTTGGGTCGAGGGACCCCAACTCATGTCCCCCTATATAAGGGTAAAACAGTAACTTGGCTCAAATGACAGAAGGACCTAAACCCCTTGGTTTGACATACCGCAACATGGCACACATCCTCCACACCAATACGTCGCAATGCCCAGCATCGAACCCCCATACAACCATGTCACGTCCGTGTCGCGACTGTGTCGCGCCCAAGTCTCAACCCTTCATCCCAACATGTCGCGACGCCCTCATGGCCCACGACCAACGCACTCGGTGCCACCCTCATGGCTTTGAAGCACCAAAGATGCTCTGGCTTCCGCCCAAAGGAGGGAGAAGTGGTCCTACGGCTGTCTCGAATGGCTGCGCCGCATGACCCCGTCACATCCTCCCTCACTTAAAACCGTCAACGTCCTCGTTGACGCCGAGGCACTTCTCCGTAAGAACATGCCAAAACTGTACATGTTTTGTTCATCGGCGCTTCCGCCTCACCTCAAGCCCCAAACTGTACATGGTTGGTGTCTAAGTCTTCCCACAGCCCACGCTAACAAGACTACGGTGTGTTGCTCTCTTCTCAATGGTTGGTCACCTTTAAGCGAGCATTATGAAGGCACTGCTTCGCCAGATGTGGTCCACCACAAATGAAGCAACCTTGCATCTTCAGTGTACCCTCCTGCACACAATGCGACGCTTGTGGGCACTCTGTCACTACGTGCGGTCCCTCACATATGAAGCACTTCCTCACCTTCTTCGGCACAACTACCACTTTCCTCTTACCTCCAGCTTGATCCTCACCATCTGTTCAAGTCCGCTCTCATGTGTCTTCCTCGCATCCCTCGTAGAGTTCTCGGGCACTTCTGCCTCGCGAGAGCCTTTGGATGTTTCAGACTCGAGTTTCTTGACTTGTGGTGTTAGCGTCTCGACTGGTATCGTAAGGAACAATCTCTTCAATCCGTACGTCTTCGCGTAATTCTCCCAATGCCACCTTCATACCTCGCACTTCCGCAGACAAGTATTCCACTTTCTCGGCCAGCGCAGCATGGTTTTCCTCATGCTCATTCAACCTTTGTGTCATCACCATCAGTCCCAATGTTTCTAACGGTTTACCCTGAATTTGCAACGAAGCCCCTATTGCCTCAGCCATCTCAGTGGCTCTGATACCACCCGCCTAGAGGACTGGAACACCCTCTCATGGTTACCTCTTTTTCAAGGCCTTCCATCCGATGTATCGTGCCCCTTACGACACGCTCGCCTGCACCAATGTGCCTCGTGCTACCGTGCTCAACTGAGTCCCACGCAGCTCGCCTTCGTGTGCGTTTCGAATTATTAGCACACGTCCATACCTGGCCCACATGTTGTCGTGCTCAATTGAGTCCCACGCAGATCTCGTGAAGTTGTCCAACCGTATGCACCGCGACGCGTAGCTCGGGTCATACTTCAACTTCACCTTGGGTGCCACACGGCATCGCTGCGTGTACGTCCTAGGCCTACCCTTTCAGGCCTAGGAGACACTTGCGCCCCCTCTGGCGACGCAAGGCCCCGTGTGGGTGGAAGGCATTCATCCAACACCTCTCCCATATAGATGGTCCAAACACCATCTATGGGTAAACAACCTGAGGACCTCAAACACATTGGTTTGACATACCCCCATGGCACATATCTCCTGCCCGTGGCACACAGTGTCATGTCCTCAGCCATCACGCCTGTGACTCCCCGCATCGTCTTCCCCTACGACCGTGTTGCGACCACAGCAGTACGACCACGTCGCGAGGCCCTCCTAGCCCCATGTCACGTGTCATCCTGGCACCACATGTTGTGCCGTCCCGACACCAAGATGTCGCATGCCCCCAGGCACCAAGATGTCGCATGTCCTCTTGGCACCATATCGTGTGCCCCAGGCACCAAAGTAACGAGTGGTTGTAGTAGAAGGCTCAAGTAGCTACGTTGCGTTCCCCCATCACAACTCGCTCTCTTTAAAGTTTTCATCATCATTGAGAGAGCACAGTGTTCACACAATGACCATGCAAGATTCCTCACTAGAGATAATACTATAATAAGCATTTAGAAAGGAGATGTTCATATATGATGCAGCCTAGTTTGTCCACGTGGCTTGTCCATGTGACACGATTTAATTTGCCAATATGCCGCAACTTGATTGGCATCACATATTCAATGTTTTGTTATTTATGGTCTTAGTGGTTTTAAAGTTTTAATTAGAAGCGTGGGACTAGAGTTAGTTATTTGTCTTAGGAAATAGTAATCTAGAAACTTGTTTTTTCTAATTTCTACCATAGAAACTAGACATTTGTTAGCACTGTTATCATAAGTGATCACTTAAGCGATTTTAAGCAACCAAATCGCATAAGCCATGATGGCTTATGCGATTTGACCATTATACGATCACATACCGAAGTATGTGATTACATAAGCCATGTTTTATGGCTTATGCGATCGCATACTCAGTATGCGATTGCATAATGCTCCAAGCACTTAAATATTATATTTTTTTCTTTTTGAGGCCTCATTGCCTCTATAAAAGGGTGGGTTGGGTCCTCTACTCCTCACACAACTAGTTTGGCTTAAACTTCCTCTCCAATCTCCATTCTTTACTCCCAATCTCCTCCCATCTTTCCTATCAAGTTTTTATTTTTATTTTAAGCTTTGTAATCCTTTTTTCAGTGAATTAAGTTGTTGTAAACTTAGTAATATTAGTGTTAGTGTGATACAAAGACTCAAAGGGAAAGATCAAGGATCAAGATTCAAGAGTGAAGCAAGCTTATAGTTCTAGTCTTCTATCAATCAAGTGACCCGGATCAAGCAAGCAAGCCTTTTGGGAGGTTTGAGTTTTATTGTTTTTGTTTCAAATATTTGAAATTTCTAATTTTCTTTTCCTAGTTCCTACTTTCTATTATCATTCACCAATTAATTATGTCTACATCTTCAATCCCGGATCCTCTAAGACCTAAATCGAATGATCCGGGTTTGAAATATGGCCAGTCAGATGATATAGATTTCATACTAGTGAGAATGGATGAAGACGAAACAGGGGAAGAAGAAGAGTATGTACAAGGAGATGATTCCAATAACGACGGCAATGCTAGTGATGATGATGGAGATGTACCACAATGAGTTAGAAATGAATGTGTAGAGTAGTACATTGTTGGTACTCAGTATCAAAACTAAAGTTATAATTTTGAATATTAGTATGTAAAACTTTTTTAAATACAAGAATGTCTATTTTTCCCTTCTAGAGACTTGAATACTTACTGTTAATTTATTTTTTTGAAAAAAAAAATTCAAAAAATAATAATAATAAAATAAAATTATTTATATATATATATATGTCATGGCTTAAGCGATTAAGCAATTCGCTTAAGCAAAATGCAATCAAATCGCATGGCTTAAGCGGATTGAGATTTGCAACATTATTTGTTAGCCTTGGAAACTTAAGGCCATGCATTCATCTATATATATATGCAAAAAGTATAGAAAAAAAGAAGAAGAAGAAGATTTGAATTATTATGTTGAGAGATTGAAGCCTCCATTATAGAGTGAACGAGTCCTCTAATTAGGTGAGGGATTCCCTAATCTAGGTGAGTGAGTCCCTAGTATTGGCGTGAGTGATTCTGCCACCGTATTTATTTTTATAGCCAATACTGCATCACTATCTTTGTATGGTCATGTGAACCAGATAGAGAATCAACATTGTTTCATCCCATGATAAGTGGTTTTAGTTCAATATGTTGCAAGTTTAACTCCAGGATAACACATTTGGTCTTATTGGAATATGCAATGCATTCTCAACATACTCCATTATTTTTCACATAAATACAAGAAAATCTTCCACGGCCCAAAATAAATAAACATAATAACAGCCTACAAACATAGTGACAAATTTTGGTTGAAATTATGTTCATTTTGTTAATTTTGGTGATTTCACCAAAATTTTGTTAATTTTATTAATTTTGTTGGATAAAATAACAACCATCAGGTCTATCTTTCCAGAAGCCTCTGCTAAACTAAAGAAATTTTTTAAATCTTTTATTTTTAAAATATTAAACAATATTATTTTAAATAAAATGAAATTTGTTAATATGCCTACAAACACTTTTAATTAAATTAAAGGTAATCTGAAATATATTACACACGAGAAAGAATAGAAAGCCTACAAACACCATACATTAAAATTAAAATAAATATTAAACATGATGTTACACAAAAGAAAGAACAAAATCCAACAAACATGCATCTGCAAAAACCCTAAACAATGAGAGAGGGAGATGAGAGAGGGGAAACAGATTGAATTTATGGAGCTGAGAGGGGAGTAGGAGAGAAGGGATACTTGCATTTTGTCACAGAGATTGAAGTCGTCGTCGTCGTCGTAGAGTGAATCGAATTGCGCATCCACGGCATTGATGGCGGCGATACACCAGGAGAGGCCGCCAGTGAGCTTATCGGAGGCCGATAGGGAGGTTATTCGGGCGCGAAAATAACCAATTGATACGAGAAGATCCAGAATTGACTGAAGAAGATTCGAACGTTCCGGGTTCGTGTCAGCCTCCGACATATTGGTTGTAACGGTTCGTTATTTCGGCTTTTCCTCTCTGCCTTCTTAACGATATGCTATATCCTCTTCTCTGCCTTCTGAAGGATTTGGTAAGTAGTTTAGTACTATCACTAAGCACGAAGAATGGAGCTTGGTTAAGGTACTTATGAAAATTGTTATATAAGGTAAACTTTAAATTACGAATAGAAGTCGTTGTAGTATAGTGGTCAGCATTCCCACTTGTCATGCGGGTGACCCGCGTTCGATTGCCGGCAACCGCAATATTTACTTTTATTTTTTTATTTTTATCTTTTGAAGCTCCAATAAAAGGCAGGCACCTCAGCCAAGTAGCCTTAGTAACAAGGAAAAGGTCTCCACAGTTTCATACGGTCAAAAGTAGCAAAAATATATATATATATATATATATATATATATATATGTGGGAGCCGGTTAGGTCCTCCAAGATCCACGTGGAGCTCCACATGGCACTCAAAACACTTTTTGGGTGCCACGTGGAGCACAGGTGGGCAGTTTAGATCAATATTAAAAAAAAAAAATCAAAAAAAGCATTTTAAACCTATAAGTCAAAGTTTGACAATTTTTATTAGTCTACATTTCACGATTCAAAATATATACGGTGGAGATGAGTTTTTAATTTTTTTTTTTTTCAAAGATGATATAAGCAATGCACCCAAGGTCCACGTGACACCCAAAGAGTGTTTTGGGTGCCACGTGGAGCTCCACGTGAAAAGTTGGAGGACGGTGACCGTCCTCCATGAGAGGACGAAGGCCTTTTCCAATATATATATATATATATATATATATATATATATATATATATATATATATGAAAAATTTATACTTTCAGCCCTATAATTTTTTATATTTACAGAAATGGTCTTATAATTTCAATCCTTGTATAACAGTCAGCTACAAGCCAAGCCGGCTCCACGTCAACACCGACCTCTCCTATGCAGATACACACCGAGAGAGCGGCGACATATCGACGACAAAGCGGAGAAAAAGCAAAAGAAATTTTTCATGTAATTTCCTTTTTTACATTTAAACACATTAAGTCATCTGTTATGTTTTTCACCTAATCCGCTAACTTACCGATAACTTACATTAGCGGCCTGTGACGGGGCCAATACTCGAGCTTGTAGCATGGTGCATGTGGCACGACATGTAGTGCCAGGAGGGCACGCGACATGGGGCCAAGTGGGCCTGGCGACGTGGTCGCGCTGCGAGGACGCGACACGGTCGCATGAGGGTAGGACGCGGAGCGTCACGGTCGTGACACGGACGCGACATTGCCAAGGTGGGCTAGCGACGCAGGAGGCGTTGCGGTATGTCAAACCAAGGGGTTTGAGGTTCTCCTGCCATTCTGGCTGAATGACTGTTTTACCCTTATATAGGGGAAGGGAGCTTGAGAGTTATTCACTTTACCTGGCCGCTGCGTTGTCGAAAGGCAAGTGTCTCCCTGGGCTGAGGGTGGGCTAGGACGTCGGCGACGTTGGCGATGTCGTGTGGCACCCAAGGAGGTTGAAGTATGGCTCCGGGACTACACGCGTCAGCGGTGCATACGGGCAACCTCGGCGTGACAACACAAAGGGCGTGCGTGGGACTTAGTTGAGCACAACGACATGTGGGCTAAGGATGAGCGTGTGCTAATGTCGCGAACAGACAGAAGGCAAGCCGTGGGACTCGGTTAGGTACGCGGCGAGATACAATTGTGGGCTTGGTTCGGCATGCGAGCGAGGTACTAGTGTAGTGCACAGGGTGAAGCTTGAGCAGGCCAAGTTTAGCACACTGGTGCAGATGGCGTGTCGTAAGGGGCACGATGAGCCGAATGGTAGGCCATGAAACAGAGGTAACCATGTTGGAGGAGTTCCCGTCCTCTAGGCGGGTGGTATCAGAGCTGATGTGCAGATGGGTTGGCTTCGTTGCACGCGGTAGCGAAATACCGTGCGGGTTAAGAGCGCGTCGAAGGACGCTCATGACGATTGGTATCGATAGTAGGTGACCCTAGAGCGTGCGTTAGGTGCCGTGACGGAGGGTGCGAAGAAGTGCGACCGTGACGGCGCTAACTTGATATTAGCGGTAGCTAAATTACATTATCGATCGTTAATGTAAGTTAGCGATAATGTAACAATAATGTAAGTTATCGAATTAGCGTCCGCTAATGTAAATTAACGGCCAATAATGTAAGTTATCAGTCGATAATATAAGTTATCAGTCGATAATGTAAGTTAGCGGAATATTTTCAACCTCACCTATTTTGTTAATTAATTATTTTTATATATTTTGTAGTTCTCACTAAGTTATTATAAAATGGCTATGTCTATAAAGCCCATTCGGGAAATGTTCTGAAATCAGTATTATAAAATTTTACTTGCACTGCAACGAAGAGAGAAAGAAAATTATAGATGATTCAATATTCGGTCATCTGTTTAGGATTAATGAAAAATTAGGATTCATTGGGGACTTGATTGATGCTATTTTAAGCTTTTGGGTTAGAGATAGTATTTTCAAGATCAGGAATACCAATGTACTGCTGCAAGAGTCCAATATAGCATTGATTTTAGGCTTGAACATGTTGACGGAACCTGAGTCTGAGAAAATGGCCGTGTCAGAGAAAGAAACCATTCGATATAAATTCTTTCTTGGGAAGCCTGCTAAAAGATCTCGTATTGAAGAAATAGTTGATAGTGTAGATTTATCCAACGATAAATTTTTGAAACTATCATTGTTGTTTCTCTTATGTTCTTTCTTACTTTCGAAGACATACCAGGAAGTGGACACACAGTACTTGCCATTAGTAGATAATCTTGAAGAGTTCAACAAGTTTCTGTGGGGCCTGATAGTTTACAAAAATTTAGTAGACTGCATATCGAAAGCAAACGTCAGAAGAAAATTGGTGAAAAAGTTAAAAAATTTGCATTACAATATCTACGAATGCACTATCGCCCTACAGATTTGGGCGTTTGAGCACTTTCCTGGAGTCGCCACTGCTCCTACTCAGCTAAAAGACCCATTTCCGGGGCTATTGAAATGGGAAGGTTCGAAATTCAGCTGTAATCCTAATTTATATCGAGAAAAATTTCTCAAGTCTAAAAGTATCTTAGAGCTTGATATTGTAAAGTACAAATTACAGTATCGATCGGTTCTACTTTTTTTTATGCAAAGAGATGAAAATGGAGCAAGAAAAGGCTGAGGAGCCTTACTCCCAAGAAAATATATATGAATACGACGATGTCCCAAGTTACGAGACACGTCCTGAAAAAAGAGCCGAAGAGCCGAGATGACGATAATGACGATGAGGATGACGATGATGACAACGACGAAAATGACGAGTATAAGGTCGTTGTACGTCAACATATGAAACCAAGGGGCAAACTGGAGATTAGGCCCCAGCCAACAAGAGAACAGCCGGTTAGACAACCCCACCTAACCAAAGAAGTAACGGAGCTTAGAAAAAAATGCAAAACATTCCGTATGATTGTTAAAGAGATAAAAAAGTGACTTTCGACGTGCATTTACAGTGCTTAAAAGGTCAAGCACTTACCATTGAACAGCTAGGGAGAGACAAGAAGACCCTACAAGAGCAAGTTGGGTCATTACAAGATGAAGTAGGGTCTCTATAAGATCGGGTTCTAAATTTAACTGAACAAAATGATGCAATTCAGAAGGACCTTGATGCAGTAAGATCTCATTTAACCCTACAAGAGCAAGTTGGGTCATTACAAGATGAAGTAGGGTCTCTATAAGATCGGGTTCTAAATTTAACTGAACAAAATGACGCAATTCAGAAGGACCTTGATGCGGTCAAATCTCATTTAACGAAGGTACTAAACTAATTCTTTTTAAATTTAAAAATTATTTTTTTTTTAAGATTAATGCTGCAATATTAGCTTGTCGACCGATCATGTAAGTTATCGACCGATAAGACAACTTACATTACCGGTCGATAATGTAAGTTATCGTCCGATAACTTATATTATTGGTCGCTAATGTAAGTTATCGTCTGATAACTTAAGTTGTCGGATGATAACTTACATGAGGGACCGCTAATTTATGTTATCGTCTGACAACTTACATTATCGGCTGATAACTTACATGAGCGACCGATAATGTAAGTTAACGGCCGATAATATATATTATCAGCCGATAACTTACATTAGCACCCGATAATGTAAGTTGTCGACCGATAATGCGGTCGCTAACCTGATTCCCAAATATTGTTATTTTTTAAAAAAATAATGACACTTTTTAATGTATTTTGCAATTACGTAGGATAATATTCTCTCCTCTGTTCTATTTGAAACCTTCGTTCTCACAGCTTCTCAATCTTTTCCCCCTCAAACTTCTGCACCTCATACCACTGCCACTCAACCAACAGTCACCAAATCTTCTTACCCTAAACCAACTGCTCCTCAACCAACTCATAAATCCACCGCTCCTCAACCAACCCCTAAACCCACTGCTCCTCAACCTACTAATTAATCAATTGCTCCTAAAACTGCTGCCCCTAAATCTACTGGCCCAAAACCCACTGCTCCTCAACCAACCCCTAAACCCACTGCTCCTCAACCTACTCATCAATCCACCACTCTTCAACCAACCCCTAAACCCACTGCTCCTCAACCTACTCATCTATCCACTGCTCTTCAACCAACCCCTAAACCTACTGCTCCTCAACCTACTCATCTATCCACTACCCCTCAAACTTCTATCCCTAAACCTACTGGCACAAAACCCACTACTCAACCTACTCCTCAAACCACTACCCCCAAATCTTTCGCCGCTAAACCAACAGCCACTGAACCCACTTCTGAAGCACCTCAACCTCCTGCTAAACAATTCTTGGTGGAAGTGGGTGATGAGGGTGCTCCTCTTACCCAGCCTTCTCGTGAGTCATAGCCGGCATCACTAAAATCAATTTTAGTGAAACTACCAACTACAAAGAGTAAAGTCGAGGGGTATGACTTGCGTGCTCGGAAGAAGAGAAAAACTCCGACCAGTAAAGTCATTATAAAAAGACTAAGATTAGTTGTGGAGGAGGAAGATGAGCCAAAATCAATGGAGCATAAATATATGCTCAGTTTTTAGAACCGGCCGGAGGAAGAGGACAATGTGATCGTCAATACTATCATGGGTGTTGACATCACAGTTGCTATTTTAAAGGTCCTCAAAGGATGCTCGTGGCTCTACAATGAAGTCATCGACGCGTACTCAAGAGTCCTTGAAGCTATCAATGATTCAATGTTTACGACAAATGCAGAAAAAAGTTCGTTCGCTTCTGCGTTCGTCTTGATAAGGTTTCAACTATTTATTGCTTCGTTTCTTTCATTTATTCGTCTTTTCATTCATGACTCTCAATTCATTTCTTTTAATTTATTTATTTATTACATTATCCTCTTTCAGACTTTGTTTATGACAGGCGAGAAAAAACTTGAAAAATATGTCGATAATGAAGGTCTAGCAGCACTTAACGACTTAGATAAGTGGCAGGCTTACTGTGACGAGTGACAGGTTCGTTACAATTCAAAGCTTGAACCCCTACTTACTAATAATAAACGAGGAATTCAAGTGGTTGACTATGGAACAATACGTTTTTTAATACTACACTTCGCTTTATTTAACGTTAATGACTTTTTAAATTTTTAGTTATTTAAGATTTCGGTTTCGTTTCGTTTCTTCTAATGCATAGTCAAAAACATAACCACTGGGCATTGGCTATAATTTTACTAATTAATCACAATATTAAGTTGATAGACCCAGCAGACCGAGAGTGCTCAATGAGGTTCGAAGCGCATAAAGGATGCCAATTGAATCACCTTCCGCGTCTTCTTTACACTGCTGGTTTGAAGTCTGCTTTCGATCAACAGTGGAAGGTATCGGCGTTCAACAGTGTCAATCTCCCGCTCCAAAGAAACGGTTGGGACTGCATTGTATATGTTTTGAAGTAAATAGAATACTTCTCCCAAGGGCGTACTATAAATTTCGAAAAAAAATAAATACAACAATTTAGAGCCGAAATCGGACATTTAATGTGCACGTTTGGGAAGAGTTAATTTTTTGTAATAATTTTTGTAATAATGTTTATATATTTTTATATTTTTGGTATAATTTTTTATATTTTTTTAAAATATTTTTTTTTACAATTTAGGTTAACTATTCTGAATAACACACACTCCACGTTATCCCACGTTAACCAATGCTTAGAGAACTAAACTAACTTTAAAACTAACATATGTCAGAGGGCGCTAACTTAAGTCAGCGGGCCTTCGCTAATTTTTCGCAAACTTATGACTCAAACAGAATCTAGTTTATTCATTTTTTTTTCAGTGAGATGCAATAATATAAGGGTAGAAATAAAGGTACTGACTTAGGGTACTATTATAAGTAATGTAAGTTAATTTCAAATTCTAACAAATTTACAAGAGCGACAATTGTGATTGTATTTATTACAATTTTTACATCGTAATGGTCGAACTTCACCTTTAGATCTTATTCTCCTTTTTTTCGGACGGCCGACTTGACGTATTTTGTGCGGAGGCAAAACTTGAATGTCGTCTCTTAGCGTAGTCCATTGGCGCTTGTCAACGGCCGGGACAATGTGTTCTTTATAAGTTTCCCTAAATAAGTTACTGATAAATCAGTGTTCACAAAATTGAGAGATTTCTCTTTCTCTGTTTCGGCGGGATAATGCGGCGATCGCATGTGAATATAGTAATCCAAGGATAGCCCAACGTCTACATATACTTGTTCGCTTATCTAGATCGATACTGTGAGTGTAATCACCACGTTTAACTTGAAATGTATCGCGACCATATTGTATAACGTTCTTTCGACGGGCCCATCATGAATTTCGTGTTATGTGCTGTTAGGCCATCGGTGTTAACACGTGGATCATTTTATTTCTTTCCTCATGACGACGAAGATAAAATTTGACTACCTTTGTACGAATAGTTTCTAACATGCTCACAATCGGTTCCTCTCTTGCTATTTTTAACACACTATTAATGCTTTCAGCTATATTAGTTGTTAACATATCATAACACCTCCCTGGAAAATAAACGCGCGCCTAGAAATGATTACCAATTTCTTTAATCCATGTTGTACATTCCAGGGGGGCGTCGTTTTCTATTTTCGTAAAAATTTTTTAAATTTTACTTCCGAAAATGCACGGGCAGCAAACCAGAAAAGCGGTCTAGGGATTGTATCCTTATATGTATCAAATAGATTTAGAGCTAGATGTCGCATATAGTAGCTGTGAAAGGCGTTAGTGAAAACTTTTTCCACAGCTTCCATCAAACCTTTCTGTCTGTCTGATATCAAGGAACCATGTCCAATGATTTTCATTTTCTTTAGGTACAACGCCGAACGCTATAGGGAATAAATGTTTATTCTCGTCTATCCCCGTCGCTATTAACAACACTCCTTTGTATCGTTCCCGCAAATGCGTTCCATCTAGCATAATTATTCTTCGTAAAGTATTACGAAAGCTTCGAATGCAAGGTCCAAATGTCACGAAGAATCTCTGAAATGCATTATCAGGTTCAAGACACAATTCGGTCTGTACGTCTTGATCGACCCGCTGTAATTCAGCGACATATAACGGTAACATCTTAAATTGCTTATTTCAGCTACCTCGAATGTCATTCAAGGTCATTTCTTTTCCTCTCCATGCTTTTCAGTAACCTACTGTTATATCGTCTTTTTTTCAATATAAAAAATTATTGAAGCAGGAATCTCGTCGAAGCCCTTTAATAGTTTATCCCTCACGAATGAAGCTATCCACGATATCGTACATTGGCGATGTCCGCTTTCAAAAGCTGGCCTTCCACATGTATGTTCCGGGTGAAAAAGTTTTCACAGCAAACGTGTCCACACCTACCAATTTCAATGCATGTATTCGCTAAACACATCCTACTTCAATACACCTGGTAGTAATTCGAAGATGATTGGTTTTTATTGGTTTAATTTAGAAATTATTTGTCATTGCAAATTCTTTAAGAGCTTTCTGAAATGATTTCTTATTTCTAACCGCCTGACTAATGGTAATTGATCCCCCTTCATATAGTTCCTCATCATCTGAATCCATATACTCTCTTTTCGAGTCATTAAGCTGATAGTCTTCGTTCACCAGAGGTTGATCAATTTCCCTATTAATATTAATACGCGAAGTGGGCGACGACGGTGCTTCATTATTTTCAGGATCACTATCACCATCATCGACTGGATGATTATTACGTAATTGGGATTGAGTCCGTCGATGTATGTTTGGTTGAGGTGCAGTTGTTTGGATTGAAGTTGGCCGAAGTGAGAATGTCTGAGGTACGAGATATTGTTCTGTTGAAAGCTTGATTATTGTTGGCTCCGAAGCTATTGGTTCGGAAGGCCATTGATATGGACTAAAGCCGACTAAAAACGTTTCCCACTGATTTCAGGCAAATATATTATTTACCTATTCGAAGTTAAGCTGAGATGTATCATGCATCGAATTCATTTGATGACAATATCTTTAATCTTTATCGCCTTCTCTCATTGGAATGTCTGAAGAGGGTCGCTCCAGAGGCCTACGATAGGGATGAAATCCTATATTTATATTTTTATCATCTTCGACTATCATCGGTACAGTGATGTTCTCCTCTTCAAACCATATTTCTTGATTTTCAATCAAATGTTCTGATTCCACACCATCATCATTTACTAATCTGACGTTTTCCTCACATTCTTGATCACCTTCGTTTGTTTCTTGGAACGGTTGAAATGCTTATAAGAACGGTAAAATTTCTGCTACGGTAGTGACTAATGATTTTTTGATATAAATATTTATTACACCATCACCAATACGATATGCTCTGAATAAGTTTGTAAGATCATTGAAGTCAGATAATTCGACAAACACAACCTCATTACCTATGCATAATGAAACTGTTAGTGTAATAGAATATTCTTCCGGTCGTGTCCTACTAACCTTGTACATTTTCTCTATAAACTCATCAAATGATATATTCTTCGTGGCAGTGACAATCCTCCAATGTCCTCCGTTGTAAGTATTCTCTCCCACACGGACGAAATCAAAATGACAAAGAAGGGGGACATCCATTTCAACCTATAATATTTACAAAATGAAAATTGGTTGGTTAAAACGATCATACTTGACTTAGAGCTATAAATGTCGGCAGACCGCTACTTTAAGATATTGGCCGATATCATAAGATAGCGGCTGATATCGTAAGATATCGCCCGCTATCTTAGGATATCTGTTATATCTTAGGAATCTTTACAGGTCTACCTACTATATATTAAAAAAGATGAGAAACCAATAATGCAGTCGATATCTTATCTAACCTGTTGTAGTTCTCTGGACTATACCAACTGTAGTGGAATTTCGAAATCGCAATTCAAATATAAGTGTTAAAAAATGCAAATAAGCGTAAGGAAGTATATATATATATATATATATATATATATATATATATATATATATATAAGGGAAACGTGAAATCAGCTTGACTTGGAGCTGGCCTGTTATACAAAGATTGAAACTATAAGACCGTTTCTGTAAATACGTAAAATTATAGGGCCGAAAGTGTAAACTTTCCTATATATATATATATATATATATATATATATATATATATATATATATATATATAAGATGTTGCCCAATTATAAAGTCACTTTTGAGGATATTTGCCACTTTGATTCATGTGAGTCGTTTGATGGTAGGCTGCTAATCTTAAAATTTAGTACTTTGAATCATATGATGAAGATCGGCTTTCATCCAATCTTCTGCTGCACAATAAATCTTGAGCAGAAGCCTACCATCTGATGATCAGGTATTAATTTCAGATGGCACATTCCAAAAAGTGAACCTAATCAATAAAACGTGGTTCACTTTTATTATTTGAGAAATGTGCCGCATGAAATCAACATCCTAACATGTATGATAGCTTCATGATCTCAATTTTTGCTGTGTGAACGATTGGGGCCAAAAACAGTCTTTATCTTAAGGCTTGTTGTCCATCCCTTTTAGAAGTAATCAACAAAATTTTGTTTTACTTGAGGGATAAGGCTTGTTGTCCGGCCCTTTTAAAAGTAGAATCGGTTTTAATGGTGAGACATAAATAATCCACGATAAAAAAACATTTTCACGCACGTGCGAGCCGTGTGACAAATGGAACTTGAAATGATATGTGCATTGGTCCGCTTATTGTAGGCCAATTTAAATAACATTTTTTCCTAAATTACACCTAGGAGCGTTTCTTTGCATCAAAAGAGTACCTAGGTTGTTTTAGGGATCCCTAAGACCGCAGAGTCTGAACCCTGCGAAGGTGATGTGTTAGGGTCAAGGTTAGGGCTGCAATCAAGCTAGGCCGAGCTTGAGCTTGAGTCAGCTCTAACTCAGCTCTACCTTATACAAGCCGAGCTAAAACTTGATTCTAAGCCCTTCGCACTTGAAGAGTCTAAGCTCTAACTCAACTCTATCGAGCTCGAGTCGGGCCAAACCGAGCTTTGAGTTAAATAAATTTTATTACAAATTTATTTTTTCTAATATTGTTTTAAACATTATCGTTTTTCAATAATAGATGAAAGCTTTAATAAAATTTAATAAATGAAAGCCCTAATATCTTTTAATCCCCTGCTCATTTTGGATTTAATAAATCAATTGGAAAAAAAGGTGTTGAAATTTTGGAATACCAAAAAATGTAATTACATTTAATATGCTAATATTGATTAGGACCATAGGTGTTGGTCATAAGTATTAATTGGTTGGTTAATTAACGTGCTACTGGTTGTTCATTAAGACGAGTGAGAAAATACTTTAATGGTTGCATATATATATATATATATAGAGAGAGAGAGAGAGAGAGAGAGACCAAACTTCAATAGATGATCATAAGTATATATTAATTGCCTATTTATTTATTATAAAGTAATCATTAAATGAATCTTATTATAAGGGGAAAAAAGAAATAATATAACTTTCAAAATTATATATAATATATTTTATTATACATAAAAATATTATATACTATTAATTAAGTCGAGTCAGGCTAAGCTTTGAAAACATAGCTCTAGCTCGGCTCTAACTCTCGAGCTGAGTTTAAGAGAACAAAAGCTCTCAGTTTCAGGCCGAACTGAATTGTCAGGCTAGCTTGACTCTATTGTCAAGATGACACCTAAATTCGATAAATTCCATTACTACGATCCACCGCCCCTAATAAGGTTTAGGAAAAGAAAGAAATAAATTATATATATGATTTCATCTAATGGCGTAAAAATTAATTATGACTTGTTTTTCAAGTCCCCATTTAATTTAATAACCATTGACCACTACGGTCAAACGTGATTATAATATTAAATCGATTATATGCACATCCACATGGCATACATGGTGCTCAAATAGCACCTACGTAGAGTTGAACCATATGAACACATCCTAAAAGACAAGCTTCCTTTATAAAATATTCAAAACAACAAGATATAACTTTAATAGGAAATAATTTGCTGAAACCAATGATACTAGGGGTGCCAGACTTGAGGTTACTTTTTTTTGTGTTTTAATAGACCCAGCCCAAACTTGGCCCATTTGCAAGAGAATTTCTTGGGCCACGCCTAGCCCGTTGCTACTCGTAACTCCACTGAAGCAAGAGTTGTTACTTCCATACCAACTTTTTTTTTATTCACACATCAAGTTATGAAATATTTTTGGATTCTTAGGATTTAAACACAAACCTTTTTTTCTCACCGAACATCTTCTCTCTCCTTCCTTTAACCAGGACCCCTTTTCCATGTAGAACCATGACATCAATCTCTCCCGCGAGGCGAGCCAAGACTTCCATCCAATGACTGGTGAAGGTATTATACAATCGAATACAACAACCATTAAAACCCATCATATGGATTTTGCTTTGACTGAGAACTACCCATTAAAGCCCATAAAACCTTCATCAAAATCATCCCTTTCATCAAAACCCATCAACTCCCTCCCTCCCTCTCCAATGCCTCTTTCCTTTCCCACATCGCCCTCCTCTCTGTCTCTCAGTCACTCAAATTTTTTTCAACTTCTCCAAGTAGACCACTGGCTTCCAAAATCGTCAAACCAGTCTTCCTCTTCAACGTCAAGCAAGACACAGACCCTGCAACTTATTTCCCCTCGCCAGAAAAATAAATAAATAACAAAAAAAAAATACAAAAACACAAACAGAAAAAGGCTACGAATAAATGCATATTCTTTAAATGTTCATAGTGAATATATACATGATCAGTAAGTTTTTCGCAAGACTCAGCCCATGTCAACAAAAGGCCCTGCTTGATGGATTAACAGCTCTCTTCTCCCTATCATATATATATATATATATATATATATATATATATATATATATATATATATATATATATATATATATATATATATATATGACTGATTGAAACATCATTGTTAGTATATGTTACAGCAAAGGATTCTTCTGCAGTATGAAGTATAGAGGAGGCCTAGCAACTTTTTAATCGCTAGACACTGCAATTAAAACGGATCGTGAGATGTTAGATATGCTGAAAACTAGCTATGTATACTCCCCCACCCACCCAAAAAACAAAACAAAGGAAACAAAAAATGGAAGAAGAAGTGATCATTTCCAAAGTTTGACAAACTTATCGTGACTAGCGGAAGCCACCAACCCGGTTGCACTCGACACCGCCAAGGCTGCAATCAGTCCTTCGTGGGCAGCCAGAGTCATAGTCTTGTTCTCAGCCATGTTCCAGAGTTCTAGAGACTGTAAAAAAATCCCCAAAAGTTCAATTCATAAGCAGACTGATTATGTACTCCTCACAGAACCAACAAATTAGTAAGTCTTTTTTTTCACTCAGTCAAATTAGAATGTGATGTTAGTCTACTCACTGAAGTCACAATGTTGTCAAGCATATGATGTACCCTTTACCCCACCATATCTGGTCATAAGGAGTCTTCCACAGATGTCAGGGTCTCCCAAAAATCTGGGAGAGAATCTGACAGGATTCAGTCGCTGAATGGTGTTTCAAAAGCATGATAACATTATGATGCCAGTGACGCCCATTATTCCACTAGTTAGTCTACAATGGGTGTCCACCCATCATAGGCGGACACGGCAGTCCATACGTCTGTATGACTTTGTGACGTGCACGGATTTCTAATGCATGGAAGTCTGTACACGTCACAAACTCAAACAGATGTGTGGACTGCTTTACCACTCATGATGTGTGGACACCCATAGTAGACTAACTCTGATTCCACATTAAAAAGCCAGCCTTGATTTCTGTTATCATACAGAGGTTACAGAGGTAGTTTTGGGGAGCATGAAATGCCGTCATACACTGAACCTGGCCAAATAAACTTTTAGGTTCGGTGCGTCATGTTCAAGGACCCTATCAAAGTTAAACAATTTGAAGGCATATTCGGTGTAACAAATTTAATGGTTTATATATATATATATATATATATATATATATATATATATATATATATATATATGCCACAAAATCCTGCCAAAAGCTGACTTTTGCAGATTTTTCGAAGCCATGATGATATCTGTGGATGTCAGCTTTTCAAGTGAGCTGGAATCAACAAGATTGGTGGGACTAGGTATGAGTAGGGGTGTTATTGGGTCGGTTTTCATGCAAAACCGAAACCAAACCGATAACTATCGGTTTCTATTTTATGAAACCGAAACTGAACCGATAGTTATCGGTTTGGTCGGTTTTTGGTTTCTAAACCTCATTTTTTTATTTGTAGCACTTAACCGAATTGAATCAATTTTTTCAGTTTCGGCTTAGAGTTTTCAAAATTTATACAAACCGAACCGATTTATACAAACTGTTTTTGCAAACACCTATGAATCAACTGATTTTAAGACTTTTGGTGATTAACAAACTAAAGCTTTTGGTGATTAACAAACTAAAGCAGCAGCAGTTGGCTTTCTACAATAAGCCTCACACACCATAATCCATATATACACCACTATCGGTTTCTTATCGGTTTCGGTTTTTTAACGTTAAATCCGAAACCGAACCGATAACTATCGGTTTCTATTTTTGAAATCGAAACCGAACTGATATGTCCCAAAACCGAAACCGAACCGAAATTTCGGTTCGGTTGGTTTTTTGCACAGCCCTAGGTATGAGGAATAGTGGAGAGAAACAAAAATTGTCCAAGTCAGCTTTTGATGTGTATCTGGAATCAACAAGATTTCTGGAACTAGAGCACGAGTGCGAAAAAAAACAGAGAATAAGGATGAAAAGTGGATAGAAGAGAAAGAATAAGGGAATAGGCATTGGAGCAGAAAAGACATGAAAGCAGTTCAGAAAACTTGCTGATTTAGGCTGTTTATTAGTCCAAAACAGGAAGAGAACACGCCTGATGAAGGGAGGATACAGTGGCTGCAAAAATGGTTTTAATGGGTTTTTTACAAGATCCAAAAAGAGTTTGAACCCTAAACAGATTTACAAAGGGCCTGAAATAATCTCAAGAGATGCGGTTGACCAAAGGTTTTCTTTGATTTCTCTATTCAAATTGAGGCAGGAAAAATATGAAAGATATGGTTCGAGAAGGTTGGCTCTATTTCAATGGCTTTTGTTTATGTTTGGTTTAGTAAATAGGAGTTTTAACTTCGCCAACTGTCTAATATAAATGGTATGAAGTGTCATGTAGTGAGAAAAAAAAGAGTGAGATTTCTCTAGTATGAGAAAAATCTCAGGAGGAAAAACACAAGGAGATATTGACCCATGATAGTTTGACTTATTTTTTAATGTTGAAATTTATTAAGTGTTATGGGTTTAAATAGGTAACCGGAGTATAGTTTGCTTGCGATTTGATTTAAATTAGTGTAAAGAAAGCAAAATTTTGAGTTAATGTTTTTTTCTTTGACAAAGTAGTATCAGAGCTAGCTTGATCCTTGTTTTGTAGTTCCAATGCACCTTGATTTACATAAATCAGAGATATTGCCTTGTGGTAACTTTGTTAGAGGTATAGAATGTAGAGGATGGCTAGACAGCATTCAACAATTCCAGGCACAACAAAATCAACTAGTGCAATAGTTGATGCATCGAGATGCAACTCTCCTTCTGTTTAGGGCTGTCAATGGGGCAAACCCGGCCCGGTTTGTACATGAACTGGGTCCAGGCCTAGATTTTAGCATATAAATTAATCAGGTGACGCGGGACAACGACCCTAAAATGCGGAATATGATTTAATGAAGATTTTGCCAAAATTAAATAAATTAATTCAAGTTTAATCGCAAAATTATCTTTGATACCTTAGGGTTTGCAAAATTCTGATGGGTAGATCACACGAGATCCAGATAGGGTCCAGTCCAATGCGCAAGTACTTTAGAGTCGAGGCGAGATCGGCCTAGAGATAGTACTCTAGCTTTTCTAGGATTAGGCATTCGTCTTTGGTCCGATGTAGATTTGCGGATTCCAAATTGTGCTGTGAAAGGGATTTACGGTTTGTAAAGGCCTATGGCTTTTAGATCGGTTTATAATTTTGGAAAAGGTATTGGCTTTGTGTGGTTTAGGGTTTCAAAAGGGTTTTGGGTTTTGGGGATCATAAGGAAAAAATTAGGCTATGGTTTAAAGAAGCACGCAGAGATTAAGATAGCAAATATAAACAAACCACGCAAATCAACAACAACAATAAGGAAAATATAGGAAAATATAGGGGAATCACTCCCTTGGTCTCACACCAAACCCATCCCAGGCAAAGATTACTCAAGCATAAAAGCATTCAATAATCAATCAACTCACTACATTGTTTAGGTTAATGACCTTATTAGGAGGTCTTACAATAAAAGAAAACCCTAAAACGAATATTAAATAAAGACATATAAACCCTTGAAGCAAAAGTTCGAAACTCAACTCCTAAAACAACTAAAATAACTCGGCACGATTTCGATCGAAATTGAAAATCGATCGATCGAAACTGAAAATCGTTCGATCGAAATTTCAGAGTTCTGTGTTTTCCTCTTCGCTGTTGTTCGATCTTGGCGTTCCCCGTCATTCTCCTCCACTCAAAATGTTTCATCACCGATGAAACACGCAACGTGGTACTGATCAAGTGTGTCGGAACTTGCACGGTGGAACTCCTTGCAACTAGCCCAAACAATCTTGGCTCCTAGTGACGTATGATCCGCTTCTCGGTGGATTGTAGTGGGACGCACACGGTAAACCTCTCCTTGATGAACCTGATAACCCAGCTTGCCAATCCATTCTACCAAATATTTTTGAAGCTTCTCATCAACTCTCCCGGACTTGAAGGAATTCATCCCCGATGAAATGTGATCGCGATATCGGTCAGGATGACGAGAACTCAAGTGGCAAGCTCTTTCATCATTGGCCCATGTACTCTTGGTAGGAAATGTATCAACAAATAATTGTAGTGATTGTTGCTTGAATTAATCTTGTGTTTAATTTCGGCATGCAATGCAGAATGAGACTCAAAACTTGACTCACAACAAGACTCAAAATGTGAAACGGAATGCAACTCGAGACTATGATGTGTGAGTGTATCTATGGACTCGATACTCTCATGTGCATGCGACTCTACCACAGACAAGGACTCGTGCACAACGAGTTCTACGGGCTTTAACAAATCGTGCGTAGGTGACTTGGTCGAATCGTGCGTAGGTGACTCAACATTTCTACTCACAAGGAAATCAGAAGCCCTTTTGACACAAACTAGACTCTCTTCAGCTTCTTCGAACTCCTCTTCACTCATCACGGTCCTAGGGTCATACACTTCCTCTTCTACTTTCATACTTTCTGGCTCCTTAGAACTTTCGCTTTTAGTCACTAAATTCGGAGTGGGAAGTTTTATGGAGCATTGGTAAGCAAAGTGTCTGAACCCTTGACACTTAAGACAATCATGATACTTATTTGTCTTGGTTTTCAAAAATCGTATAAGGTGACGGTGCGTGAGAGGAACATAATTTTCGACAAGTCGCTCCCTCATGTCCTCCCATCGTGTGATGGGCTTACGATTAGCTAACTCACGTAGAAGCTCAACATTAGTCCAATAGGTTTTGGCACTACCCTCCAACTTTGTTTTCACTAACCTAACTTTGTACTCATTCGGTACGCCATACCAATCAAAATACTCTTCTACACTAGACAACCATTACATGAAGGTTTTGGGGTTTAGCCATCCCTCAAAACATGGAACTTCATCCCGAATAGATTTTAGAAACTTTTCGGCGTGATCGTACTCGGGTTCACGCTGATGAGGGTATCCCCTAACTCTAGTCTCATCATGACTTTTGAGATTTTGCCCAAAATTTGGTGTGTAGCGGCTCCTATTATTAATTGCACACATTTGGGCTTTGATGTCCCTAAGGGCATCGACAATCTCGCTCATGCTCATGGTGAACAAGGCTTACTAACACGGGTGCTAAATGTCATGCAAACATGAACCACAATGGGTGGGGAGTTTTGTCAAATAGTAGACGTGCATACTTTTGAACACAAATGAGATAAAATGCAACGAAAATTAAAATGACACACAATATGCCCTAACCTAGAAAACCTAAGGCTCTGATACCAAAACTAACGCGAGACAACGACCCTAAAATGTGGAATATGATTTAATGAAGATTTTGCCAAAATTAAATAAATTAATTCAAGTTTAATCGCAAAATTATCTTTGATACCTTAGGGTTTGCAAAATTCTGATGGGTAGATCACACGAGATCCAGATAGGGTCCAGTCTGATGCGCAAGTACTTTAGAGTCGAGGCGAGATCGGCCTAAAGATAGTACTCTAACTTTTCTAGGATTAGGCATTCGTCTTTGGTCCGATGTAGATTCGCGAATTCCAAATTGGGTTGTGAAAGGGATTTACGGTTTGTAAAGGCCTATGGCTTTTAGATCAGTTTATGATTTTGGAAAAGGTATTGGCTTTGTGTGGGTTAGGGTTTCAACAACAACAATAAGGAAAATATAGGGGAATCACTCCCTTGATCTCACACCAAACCCATCTCAGGCAAAGATTACTCAAACATAAAAGCATTCAATAATCAATCAACTCACTACATTGTTTAGGTTAATGACCTTATATAGGAGGTCTTACAATAAAAGAAAACCTTAAAACGAATATTAAATAAAGACAAATAAACCCTTGAAGCAAAAGTTTGAAACTCAACTCCTAAAACAACTAAAATAACTCGGCACGATTTCGATCGATCGAAATTGAAAATCGTTCGATCGATATTGAATTTCGTTCGATCGCAATTTCGATCGATCGAAACTGAAAATCGTTCGATCGAAATTTCAGAGTTTTGTGTTTTCCTCTTCACTGTTGTTCGATCTTGACGTTCCCCGTCATCAGGCCTACCAAAATCCCGGCCATTGCCAAGCCCAATTATATAAAGGGAAAAAACCAGGCTCGCCTGAATAAGGTTCAGTTTAGGTTTGAATAGCATGGCCTAGCCTGTATTATACCAAGGCCGAGCCTGACCCAATTTGTAATCAAGCTGGGGTTCGGCCTAGTTTTGAGGGTTGAAAATAATCATGCCTACCAGAAGCCTGGCTTGGCCCGTTATAGCCCTCCCTCTGATCAAGGAGAGCATAACTTAGATCGTGCTTCGGATCATGAGCATGATCAACTGACAATCGATGATCACATATTAGATGCAAAGGATGAAAGCGAACAAGATAATCAACATCAAAATTGATAGGAGGATTGCTTAGTCCAAGCCATGGAATACGGGAGCGTTAGTCATGGTATTCATATCGAAATTGCAAATTTCATTGGAGGACTACAACCTGATGAATTTAAGGATTGAATTGAAAGCATCGGGAACTTCCTTGAAGAACTTTCTCTTAAATCCAGCTTCCCCGGCATCTATGCATTATCTGTGAACCCGGGGTGAATGATAGACCAGTTTGTATCGCTTGTCAATGGGGCAGTGGTCTGGACTGTTCATACCCGTAGATCGTTGACTGATTGTGAGATGGCGGAGTTCTCTAATTTGCTTCAGTTGTTGTATGCGGAACAGCGTAATCAGAGGGTGTGGGCTTCGAGTAGGGATGGCAGCTTTACGATAAAAGCTTATATAAGTTGGAGATGCGTCGCCCGCTAATTATGTTCGAGGGGCAGTGGCTGTGGAAGGTTCTTATTCCTTACAAGATCAGGTTTTTCGTGTGGACGCTTTGCAATGATAGAATACTCACACGGGACTAGCTTATACGTAGGAGGAAAGATGTTGCGGCTTCCTGTGTTATGTGCACTACAGGGGTGGAGACTGTGACACCTTTTCCTTCATTGTCGGACGGCCTGCGCAGTTTGGAATGTAGTCTTCAAATATTGGGGCCTGAGCTGGACTATGGCGGAGACTCCATACCAGCATCTTCTGAGTTGGGTTCCTGGGATGAGAGACGGTGAGAGACGGGCGTAGTCTAGATTTGTGGTCTTCACGGTTTATTGGTGCCTGTGGCTTGAGCGCAACTCCAGAGTTTTTGAGAACATTAGCAAGTCCACAGGGTTCATAGTCAAATCTGTCATGGACCTAGTTGATTTTTGGGAGGGAGGAGTTGAGGAGGGGAGAGGGCAAACTTCTATGGTGTGGGATCCGAGTTAGGTGCTGGCCGATGCTGAGTTTCTTTCTCTTTTCTTTTTCTTTTTTCTTGTTGTCGGGTTCCCCCGTTTCCTTTTGATCATGTTGTGGTGTCTGTTGTATTGGGCTCTCAGCGCCTTGCTGTGTTACTTCAATTTAAGTCACGGTCAACTTTAGTGGCACCAGTTTAAGGAATTGCATTGATAGGAAGGAAAGAATCTCATTTGTACATAGGATAAGATGAAGCTTTGTAAACAAATCTTACTGTTGGATTACAGTTTCCATCAGTTTCATACTGTCGGATAAAATGAAAATGCTATGTAAATGATTCCTACCGTCGAATAAGATGAATCTAGGTAAATGGTTCCTACCGTCGGATTGTTTCAACCATAGTACTAAAACTCGGTCAGCAATGTAGTTAAATGGCATATGCGATCATATGGCCCAATCGCATATGCCGATGGCATCTGTGATTGTGCCATGGCACAATTATTTTTTATTTTTTTGTCAAAATTTTGAAAAAAAATTCCATAAAACCCCCAAAATTCTCAATATTGAAAACTAATATATATGTGTTAATTTTGTGCTCTAATAATTTTGTAGAATGAGAAATAAAAGTATATAACTCACAAGTTCGAAGAGAAAATATAAATTTCATTGATTTTGAACAAAATAGTACCTTGGATGGATGTGGAAAGAGAAAGAGAGCACTAAAAACTCAAAAAATAAAAAGACTAAAGAGACACAAATCATACCTTGGATGGATGTGGCGTGAATTAGGAAGAGGAACCCCTCATTTATAGGCTTTAGGGAGCACTAAAAAGCAAAAAAAAAAAAAAAAAAACTCCAACAGTCATAAATATGACCGTCAATCCTGTATGCGACCGCATACAATCACATATGCGATAGTATGCAATCACATACATGACTAGGTCGTATATGCCATCATGGCATATGCGAGATGGCATATACGACGGGAGCTCTTAAAATTGCATATGCGATTGCATATGACAACAATGTCGATGAGTCAACGAGTTGACTCGGCCGAGTTACTTGGCTCGCCAAGATTTCGAGTTGAGTCCAGTCGAGTCAAGAATTCACTAGGATGATGCAATCATGGTCCATAAACTAACCTTATATATATAATATTTTCTTGAGAATAAGGTTTTAGAAAATATCTTTTTAAAAAGTATAAAACTAATCATTTTATCAACATATTTCCATCTTTTTCCTTGGAACATATTTTTTCAAGTATATACTAAATTATCGAGTTGGAGCGAATCGAGTTTATCCAAGTCTTCGAGTTTACTCGACTCAACTGACTTTCGAGTCGAGTCGAGTCGATTTTTCGCGTTTTAAAAACATGGTTCCAACGACTTCATCAGCTTCAACAATGAAGCAAATCCGTATTTAAATATATGAGTTTCACCAATTGTAGATTTCAAAATTTTAAATGAAATGGATGATTACAATGTGGCTTGAAACATTGGTGGGGATTGTGATTAGTGATCAACGACGTAGTAATATAAGTGGGTTTTATATCCCTTGCAGCTAACCAAATAGTAAAAGATTGAAATACTCTTAATGCCATAGATGAAATCCTAATTCATATTGACGTTGGATATTTTATTAGCTTAACAATGTCTAAAGCATGGCTTAAAAATTCGATCGAGCAACTTGGCACTCGGCGAAGTTGACTCGACTAGATTGTATTTCGAGTAAACTCGGTTAGTAACTTGAAAAATCGAGTTTATCGAGTAACTTGATAGAGTTTCAAGTTAACTCGACCGAGTTTACTCAAATAACTCAAACAAGTCCAAAATAACCTTCTTTTTTGCACTTACAGCCTTTCAATCAAATGGTAAATAGTTTTCGGTCCACCACATGGCTTTGTAACAATGATGTAGGTGCTAAGATGTTCAAACTTGAGATGTTTGGGAAGATGATGGAAACGGTGATCATACGATGATGTGCTTTAAATTTTGCAACAATCATGGAGTTCTGAGATGTTGGGGAAGATGTTGGGAATGATGATCCAATAGTGTTGTGCTTGAATGATGATCAACAGTGTTGTCTGATTTGAATCTTGCAATGATAGTGGAGGTACTGAGGAGGAAGATGGTCGAAACAATGATCCAACGGTGTTGCGCTTGAATAATTATCAACCTTACCATCTTATTGAGATTTTTGAATTGTGGTGGAAGGTTCTTGAGTTGAGCTGTGTCGACAAGGCTTTTTCAAGTTGTATTGAAAGTTGATGATTTTTGAGCTACGCAGCAAGCTACAGCTACCTATTTGTTTTTTAATTGATCTTATATTGGAAAGATGAATCTCTCTAAGGATCTTGATTTGACAAGTCTACATGTGTCACTCAAGCCTTCTCATCAGTCGATTCCCTATTAACTACATCAAAATGAATACCTTTGATTAAAAGCTACTAATGAAAGTAAAATAATTACATCCCTAGAATAAATCCTAAGTCTAGGTCTTCATCATCGTCGTTTTCGACATCAGTCTGTCACAAGATAGATGTGTAACATGCTATCCTCGTCAGAGATCCGGGAGACATGAAATAGAGGACGACGAATGGGAGAACCCCTCCTTCGAAAACTAGATCCATCTGATTGACAGGCACGAGTCATTACTAGAGCAAGAACCTCGTGGATGAACCTTAGAACACATTCTTGTTCCCTTGTCTCAACGACAAATTCAAATACCGGATCCATTTTTTTTATGGTTGATCATCAGAAGAATTAGCATGTTTTATTGTAGAGAGTATCTAGTCATCAGTCAGATATCACCAAATCCCTTAGAATTTGGTGATCATGGATTTTATTTTAGATTTATGTCATCGGATTGAACCGATGTCTCATGATTCAGTTGATCCAAGAAGATTCAGCCGTTGGATTAGACCGTAATCTTATGATTTAGTCGTAATATGATAAATCTACCATCGGATCGTATTACGGTCACTGTTTTCATATGCGATCTTGGATGTGTTTTCCGCATATGCCTTGCATACGTGTATGTGATTGCATACAAAGTATGTGAAAGCATACATCTCCAACGGTCATATTTATGACCGTTGGAGCTTCTTTTTTTTTTTTTTTTTTGCTTTTTAAAGGTCCCCAAAGTCTATAAATGGGGGGGGGGGGTGGTCCTCTTCCTAATCCATACCACATCCATCCCAGATATGATTTGTGTCTTTTTGGTCTCTCTTTTGAGTTTTTAGTGCTCTCTTTTCCTTCTTTTGTTTAAGATACTTTTACTTATATAATATTTTTCTTTTTTACTATTTTCCTTGTTTTTTATATGTTCTTATGTTCATTTTTGGACTATTTTGTTTAACATCAATAAAATTTATATTTTCTCTCCTAACTTATGGGTTATATACTATATTATATATTTTTATTTCGCATTATAGACACTACAAAATTAATAGATCACAAAATTAACACAAAACATATTATTGGTTAATATGGGAAACTCTGGGGATTTATATATATATATATACGCCATGGCATAATCGCATATGTGATGGCCCTATGCCATCGCATAGGGACGCATATGCGATTTGACTACATTGATTATGGTCTCGTAATACAATTAAATGACCAAAACTCAACGTCAAGGTTGACCACAATCTTATGATTTGATCAACAAATGACAAAGGAAACCTTTAAGTTTGACCATAATCCTATGATTGGGTCAACATATGTCAAAATCAACCTCTAAGTTTGATCACAATCTTTTTTTTTTTATCAATAATAAGGATTATATAAAAAAACCAGCAAGGCACTGAAGCCATATACAATCACAATAATAAAAAAAACAGCAATGAAACTGAAACAACAAGGGCTGTGGGAAACTCCGTAAGAGTCCCGACGAGTCCCCACAGGGAGCCCTCCTTAACCCGGATCCCACCGGAAGGTGGAGCAGTTATCCCCATTCCCTCCACTCGAACCCCAAAGCGTGACTAGATCCGACACCGCCCTGAGAACCACGCGAACAGGTTTGTACTTGTCTTCGAAAATTCTGTGGTTCCTCTTACACCATAGGCTCCACATCGCCGCGAATAGCGCAGCTCTCCAAGCATCCCTATCCCCTTCTTTCACCGTTGCCGCTTCCCAACTGATCAAGAGTGAGTAAGGAGACCGAGGCATCGACCAAGCCAGACCAAAAGCTTTAAGAATGCCTCCCCATACCTCATGAGCGACACGGCAATGAAGTAACATATGTACGGCGGACTCGTCTTCCTCGGAGCACATAACGCAAATCGTGGGGACGTCCTTCCCCCTACGAATTAACTGGTCCCTAGTAAGAATTTTCTCCTTACAGACCGTCCAAACAAAGAACCTGATCTTTACCGGGATAGATTCCTTCCACAGCCATCTCCCATCGAACGAGATGAGCGATCGGCGCGAATACCACCGATACAGATCTTTGACGCTAAACTCCCCCTTTTGGTTGAAGTTCCACAACCGTAGATCGGTCCTTAAATTGTTCCTCTGCACCGAAGAAAGCACATTCAGCAGTTCCACATAGCTCCCCACCTCACTGTCCCTGAGACGTCTTCTGACAACAACCTCCCAAACCATCCTATCGTTGGTGAAGGAAACAAACTCAGCAATCCTACCCCCCCGGTTGGGGGAAAGGGCGTAGATCTGCGGGAACAAATCAGAGAGCAGGCCCCCATCCAACCACGGATCTTCCCAAAACCGAATGCAAGACTCACATCCCCAGCTAAATCTAACCCCTTTAGACATACCCTCCCAAGTACGAGAGAGATGTCTCTCCACCACGGCAAGGTAGACCTCTGGGTCGACAAACCTATCCCCCAACCACCCGAAGACAAGCCATATTTATCGCACAGGACCAGCCACCAGAAACTGCCCCTCTCCTCCTCCCTTCCCGCCCTCGAAATCCACTTTCCAAGCAAGGCCAAGTTGCTTCGCTTGATACTCCGAATTCCCAGCCCCCCATAAGCGAGAGGCAGCTGGCAGGTGTCCTAGTTTAAAAGGTGGTATCGCCTATTCTGACCCGCCCCTTCCCACAAAAAGGACCGTTGAATACATTACAATCGGTGAATAATAGAAGCAGGGCACCTGAACATCGATAGGAAAAAATGGGGATCGCCGAAAGCACCGCTTTGATCAATACCAGCCTACCCCCGCTACTCAATAGCCTACCTTTCCAAGACGACAGTCTCATCTCGAATTTTTGCACGACCGGAAGCCAATCACGGGTCGTAAGCCTTCTGACACCAAGAGGCAATCCCAAATATATTATAGGCAGCCCTTCAATGCGGCACCCAACCGAGTCAGCCATGGAAACCAGCATCTCCTCCTCCACCCTAATTCCCGAGACCGAAGACTTAAGGAGGTTAACCCGTTGGCCCGACACCGCCTCATAGACGGGGAGAACATCAGCCATAGCACAGATCTCCGACGTCGCAGCCTTCCCAAATAAGATCGTATCGTCCGCGTACTGAAGGTGAGTGATACATCTCCCCTGCTATCCTATTCTGATGCCATTAAGCAGACCCAGCATCCTAGCACGGTCAATTAACCCAGATAACGCTTCCCCCATAATATTAAAAAGGAAGGGAGATAGAGGATCGCCCTGCCTGAGGCCCCTGGAGCTTTTAAAGTACCCCACCGCAGTCCCATTAATCAGCACCGAGAACCAAGGGGAAGAAAAACACCCGCGCATCCATTTCCTCCAAGTATCTCCAAACCCCAACCTTCCAATCATGTAATCTAAGTTCTCCCAGTGCACCTGGTCATAAGCCTTCTCCATATCCACCTTCCAAACCACGGCCGGAGTACGAAACTCATAGGCCGAATGATTGGTCTCATTCGCCACGACGACAAGGTCCAGGAGCTGCCTACCACGGACGAACGCCCCTTGATTACCCGTAATGATGGTGGCCATAACCCACTTTAATCTATTGGCCAGGACCTTCGCAATGATCTTGTAGACACAGTTAATCAGACTGATCGGACGGTAGTCGAATATATCGTCAGCCCCATGCGACTTGGGAATGAGGGTCAGAAAGGTTGATCACAATCTTATGATTCGATCAACGTATGACAAAGTCAAAGTTAAGTCTGATCATAATCTTATGATTCAGTCAACATATAACAAAGTCAACCTTTACGTTTGACCAAAATCTTATGATGCAGTTTAAGTATGACTATAATCCTATGATTCGGTCAACGTATGATAGAGTCAACCTTTAAATTTGACCAAAATCCTATGACTTGGTCAACGTATGACAAAGTCAACCTTTAAGTTCAACCAAAATTCTATGATTCAGTCAACATATGACAAAATCAACCTTTAAGTTTGACCATAATCCTATGATTCAATCAACTTATGACAAAGCCAACCGTCAGATTTGACCATTATCTCAAAGGAATTTTTAAATCTCGAGGTTAAGGTCCAAACCTTCAATTTAAGGGAATGAAGACTCTAATCGCGAGAGAAACTCCAATATCGGGACATAACCAAAATCCGGTGGTTCGCTAGTTGTCACTAAGCAAAAGGATAATATTTGTTGTGTAGAGTGTTTCGGGTGTCAAAATTCGCAATTATTTTATGGATTCGTGATTGCAACCCATACGAGGTATCAAATTTGTAGTTGCAATCCAAAAGTACTAAGAATTAAGCAAGGGGCGTAGCCCGCATAACTTAATCATTTTCGAGTATGTAAGGAATTAGTTATGTGTCGTAATGTGTAACCTAAATTGCAACCCTAAATCATACTTATGTAAGGGTTATAGCTTTTATCCTAAGTGTACCATCCTTAGGTAAGGGTTGTAGCTCTTATCCTAAGCGCACCATACTTAGGTAAGGGTCGTAGCTCTTATTTTAAGTGTACCTGTATCGGGGACAATCCGAATTCCCAAATAATGTCCGCAATTCTTCTCGCCAAACGCTCTAAGTTAAAGAAAAGTCAAAGGAGTAAAAAGTCCAAGGGAAAGCAGCAAGAGACTGGGTACCTTAAGGCACCTAGGAGGAGAGAATCTAGCCGGCGTCTTTTGCAACAGGGCTTACACGTCTAAAATCTGATCCCTTGAAATGAGAACGGAATTGCTATTTTTAGACTTGTGGTAGTGGTTATAGGAAGTTACCATCCTATGGTCTCCGCATGCATTTCATAACAAACAAGGGTTGAGAGAGTTGTGGGTCTTAGCCTTCACGCGGATTGAGGGAAGAATCTTCTCAAGATATCTAGCCTACGCGAGCAGATATATTGCTTAAGCAGAGAGAAGGGGACCCACGCAAGCATTTATATGGAGAAGAATGACCTACGCAAGAGGTCTGTGTAGGCCATCAAGAGAGAGAGAGAGAAATGCAAAGAAAAGAAAGAGAAAAAGATGGAGAGAGAGATGGAATGGGGATGGCCTACACAGGGGGCCTTGCGTGGGCCATAGGAAAAGAGATAAAGAGAGGATTAAAGAAAAAGAAAAATATAAAGGAAAGGAAAAGAAAAGAATGGCCCACGCAAGGGGGCCCTGCGTGAGCCATAGAATGAAAAGAGAAGAAAAAAAAATGACAAGGGAGAGAAATGAAGAGAAAGAAAGAGAAAGATAGAGAGGAAAGAGGAAGGATGGCCCATGCTGGTGGGTCTTGCATGGGCCATATTAAGAAAGAGAGAAAAAGAGAAGGAAAAGAGACAGGGAGGAAGCAGAGACAAGAGAGAGAAAATAGGGAGAAAGAAGAGAAAAGAAGGGGAAGGAGACCCATGCAAGGGCCACCTTGCATTGGTCATCTCTTCCGAAAAGACAAATCTTTTTGTGTCTTTTCTCTAGAGACACAAATCTTTTTGTGTCTTTTCCGTTTATCTTCTCTTTTTTTACATGTTATTTTATCCAAAAAGGAAGACACAAATAATTTGTGTATACTAGTGTATTCTCTCTTATCCTTTATTATATAATATTTATGGTATCCAAAATGAATGACGCAAATAATGTGTATTCTCTCTTCTCCTTTAGTCTATAATATTTTACTTTATCGAAAATAAAAGACACAAATAATGTGTATTGTCTTCTCTTTTATCAAAGTAAAAGAAATATTTTTTGTGTCTGCAAGTGTTTTCAATTTGATGTTAGATTTATATCTTGGGTGCTTAGATTTAAATCTTGTAATGCACGATCATAATTTGACACCCTTAGAAATCTTGGAATGAGCGCCATTGTTTTAAGCCATAAACTGTAATGAACCAGACTTTGAGTTAACCAAAAGTTAAAAGCTTAAACCACATAGAATAGGACATATAGCCAAATTATATATATATATATACACTTTTGAGTCGGACCAAGTTGAGTTTTTTTGAGCCTATGAGTATATTCGACCCGACTAACTTTCGAGTCGAGTCAAGTTTTCGGGTTTTTGAACCATGGTCTTAAGTGCCCTTGCATTGCAACTTGACCTTATTGTTCCATACATGCTTCCGTGGCATGCATTTTTCCCGTAGCCCTATGCACATACTCAAGTCAGCTGTACATTGTTCTGTATTATAGTCTGCACTATCTGAGGGTCATCAAGTTACTACATCCAGGATGTTTGACAGGATATTGTGTTGACTTAAAATGAAGATTTTGATAATCTTGAACTCAAGGCATAAAAAATTTCATGGGTTTCAGGCAAATAAGTACACTTTTATGCTTAGTTCCATTAATTGTCTTCCCATTTATTTTGATAAACCTAGTATATATTCATGTTGATCATATGAGGAATTCTTTAAGTCTACAACTAATTTTTCATGTTGTAGACGTAAAGATATATATAGTTCATTAGTCATGGTTAATGAGTATAAAAGTAAAATGATATATAATTTTAAATCATGACTACTACTAGATTTATCAAAATAAATGTGTCGAAATTAGTTGCTACTTATTAATTTTTGGATGGAAAAGAATGAGAGAAGGATTAATTTCATTGTATAATTTTCTTTAGAATATACCTTCTTTTAATGATTTTTAAGTTTATCAGATTGCATATTACAATTAACAATCCAAATACGTACAAAACAATCAATAACTAGCAGTGATCAGAAAATATGACTTGCCTGGTAACAACCAATGACCAACAAAGCTGGATAGGTTGGGTGGAAAACACAGGAGTGAAATTTGTTTCCATTACAGCTCAATTCATGAACACACTCGCCTTCGCTCCCAGAGACAAGTGCCCAGACCCTCACTGAGTCTTCACTCACAGATGCCACATATTCACCTGTTGGATCCCAACAAACAGAGTGGACTGGCTTTGTGTGTCCCTACAATTAAAGTCCACGTTAAAAATGCACAAAGAGAGTTTCAAATATAAAGAACAAGCAGTACCGAAACAAGGCTAAAAAGGCAGAAACAACTAAACAATCATAACAAACATGGTATCAAAACTCAGCCTATACCGATACGTATCAGTTTCTCTAGAAACCGATACTGATACCACCCTGATACCAGTATCGGGGTTATATTGGTATCTGGCATCAGCATCGACTAACACGGGCCCGTATCGGTTGATACGTATCAGGTATCAGTCGCTACAGATTGGGCATCGGCCGATCCCCCCTTGATTTGAATTTATTTTTCTTAGTTGTTTCATCCTTTAAAAAATAAATTTGTATCGGCCAATACGTATCGGTTCTCCATGGACTGATACCCGATACCGATCCCGAGTTAGATACCTTGATAACAAACATTAATAAGGAAGTTAAGGAACTTTAAACATAAACTGTTAAAATTATTTGAGAAATAAATAAACACTGATAGTAATGCCTGAACTTCTCTGAGCATGTACTCATTGAAAGTGCTGATTAGAGTTGGACCTAAGCTGCATTCTCCAAAGCATCAGCTGGTTTCCCAAACATATGCGCCGATTTTTTCAACCTTTGGCTCAAGAAATGGTTTTTTAATTGTTCAATTTGGAAAACTTAGTCGTCTTAGATGATTTCCTATCCTCTGGGAAATGTATAGAATGGTAGCTTAGTATGTGTTAATAGGTGTGCTACTGCTACCTACCGAGGGTATCTAAGGACTGTATTGGCACACTTTGTGGTGACCATGGAGGCCCTTGTATGAACCGACTTACCTCGAAGTTCAAACATGTCCAGCCAAAAGCAGAGGGTGTTACTAGTAAGTGGTAACCAGTACTTGGTTCAAACTTGAAGCTAACACCTTGGAAGCAATAGCATACCAACCAAGGAAAAGTTCGCTAAGTTGGGCCACTGTGTTGCTTGTGACTGGATTCAAATTTCGGTGGCTTATATAGTCAAACAGGACAAAATATAGTCCGACATTTGGCAAATAACAACTCTTTCATTAATAAATAAATAAGGCTACCTGAGGTCCATCAAGGAAAGATAAGTTAGCAGAATTTGCAGGCCAACAATGATGTCTTACAAGGTCCAGTCAATTACAAACTCTTTATGTCTATTTACGAAATTTGAATGAGAGTTGCCGCGAAGAAAAAACCTTCCATTATGTTTTAAAGACCTAGGCAATTAATTTAAACCTGTAATGAATGCCTGCAAGCTTGGGTCTCTACATCCAGTATGGATACTACATTCTCGGCAGCAGCTGCAAGGTACCTTCCAAAACGAGGTTGAAATCGCATTTGAGTCGTGCCACCCTGCATCAAAATATGAGGTTATAAACTAACGTATGGATGGTAACAAAGGTCAACTGATAAGATGAAGCGAAGACTAATCTGACCTAATAGTAAACTTCCGTACCTTGAAGACTCTGGAGCAGCTACCATTAGTGATACTCCAGTAACGTATTTCATTGTCTCCATCGCAAGAGCAGATGAGATCATCTTTATTTGGATGGAAGTCCAGGGACATAACAGATGCGGAATGCCCCGTAAAAGTACGTAGTGAATAGCCTGGCTGCACAATGGAATCATCTCATCAAGAAAACATCCAGTATATTTTGGACATTGCAAGTTTGTAACCATAGAGCATGAACTTTCAGCAGACACAAAGTGCACAATACAGTTATCTCATCAAGAAAGCATCCAGTATATTTTGGACATCGCAAGTTTGTAACCATAGAGCAGGAACTTTCAGAGACACGTAGTCGGGAGTTGGCAATAAATCGGCAGGGACTAGTCAGAAAATATCAGTCAAAGTCGGAAAAAAATGAGGAAAAACAAAAAAAGTTAAAAAAAAATACATGACAATATATTTCAAGTTAAAAATAATAGTCTTAATGAACAAAATAGGCAAAATCTACAGGTTTCTTATGAACAACCTGAATAAAATAGTACAAAACCTAAAGGTTTCTTCCCCTCAACTATAAGTGAAAAAAAATAATAATAAATAAATAAATAATTGGACCACATCACAAACATCGCCAATTAATCGTCCGAGTCACAACTTGGCCAATTAATCGGCGATAAAATCAGGATGACTGCAAGCCCCCGACTTTTTCAATTTTTTTGAAAAAGTTGGAGACTATTGTGACTGATGCGGAATTTAATAAGGAACCTGCAACTGACTTTCTGAAGTCATCTAGGAACGAAAAGTTCCATTCAATACAGTGATAAAGTGCATCCACATGATCAAATTTACGCATAACTAACTGATGATATATCAATTATCAACTCACAACATATGCATGGAACATAGAAATTAGTATTAAGTTTTAATGTAAGGATTCAGCATGAGTTCGTATAGACTAATGTAAATCAGCATTTTATTTGTGAAATTTTAGATATCATCACACATAAAATTGATTTGTGTTTCCCAAAGAACATCAACACATACAGATTCAGAAGCATCTGCATTACCTGATTATTTAGGACATATATAAGCAATTTTTGAATGGATTAATGGGAGTTCACCTTAAGCCTAAGATAAGCCCTCACCATCCCACTTTTTGGGCCACGTTGCAGACTTTTTTGGCCAATCTAAATAGTCCATGTCGCTAAACACCATATAAAGATCAACCCCAGCTAAAAAAACTTGCTAATCAAAGGGCTCCAATCCAACTATTCGAGTACCTTGTCCCTTAGCAGAAGAGGCAGAGCAGACACCTTGGTATTTGTACTAATTCATATCAACTGCCCAACGAGTGGTCCTTAAGACACATTCCCTGCCGAAACAAAGGCAAGGGTCAGGACGGGTAAAGCAAAATCTATACTGCGATGGTGACTCCATACGGGGGAACTTGTGAGTGTGAAGGGGGGACTATGGGTTGCATCAAGCAGTTTGACTGCTTGGTTCTTTCCAGATTTTACGGCTCTGATGGATCGTGTGGTCTTCAGTATAGAGAAAATGATCACTCCAATGTGGAAATATTTATTGATGCAGATTATGCTGGATCAGTGAGTGATAGACGGTCTGCCTCGGGATATATCACATCCCTTAGCAAAAATCTGGTTACTTGAAAGAGTAAAAAACAGGTTGTCGTCCCTAACCAAAGTGCTGAAGCAGAATATAGTGCTATGTCTCAAGGAACTCGAAAGGGATGCCATTATGTTTTATACTCTCTGGCATCCAGGATCATCTTCCTATGACTTTGTATGGCGACAAAGAGGTTGCCTTACACGTTGCTGAAAATCATATCTTCCACGAAAGAGCCAAACATACTGAAGGTGATTGAAACTTTATAAGGAAGAAGGTCGAGGCTCAAGAGTTTTGTATGCCTCAGGTCGCATCTGAAGACCAACTTGCTGATATTTCAGTAAGGCAGTTGGGATAAAAGGGTTGAAGGCTATTACATCCAAGTTGGGGATGACTGACATCTATGCACTAACTTTAGGGGGAGTGGTGGAATATGTGCTTATGGGTGTCTTTAGTACTAGTCGGTGTGTTGTAAGTAAGTAGGATTGGTTCTTTTCCCTTATTTTCATTGCACCGATGTACATGAGATGTAACTGGCACTATCTATACTAATAATAGAATGGGTTTGAGTTAATTGACTCAACCCTAAATTTCCCCATCTCCTTTCTTCTACCTCCTTCCTCTTCTTCCTAACCTTGACCCTAATTAACAAAACCTCTACTAAACTCAAATCTAGCCCAACCCAAACCATTTGCACCCCTATTTCCATTAATGTTTTTTGCTATTTAAATTGCCGTGGCAATATTTTATGGTTTGTTTCAATGGCATGAATAGGGATAGTTCAGTAATTTTGTGATCGTAAAACAAGATCCATCATCATTATTGCTTTGTCCCTGCCTTTCTCAAACAAAATTCCTCGATTTTCCCTTTTATTGAGGCTACTAGTAAACGTACTCTCATTCATAATTCTATCTTTTACTCCATCCACCTTAGCTTATGCATCTCATCAGCATTTCTGTCTGTCGCTTCTTCACTGTCCAGTACCCTGCACCGAATTAATGCAGGTCCTAGTGCCTCCCTATAAAACGAACCTTCAAAGAAGTGGTACTTGACTGCTTTTCTCCAATAGAAATGGGTACGTGTCCCCTTGAACAATAAATGCTTTTCTATTTTGACCAAATCATCCTTCTTACTCTGATGTTCACAAAATTTGCACTACATATATTTTGTCTAATATAAGACATAGTTTCCAATTTTTTATTAGTATTCTAGTAGGAAAGAATTAGTTTCCTTATTCCTAGGCTAGGTATAGGAGTTTTCTAGTATGCACCAACAACGAAAGAGCAAAAAATTAATTCATGGAATAATATTAAAAGAAGAAAAGGCAACATAATTCCATATTTAAGGAGAATATTTTACTTTGGCCAATAACAAACAGATAATGATAAAAGGAGGCAAGAAAGGGACATAAGAAATTCAATAAGATAAGAGAACCAGTGTTACCTTGGCACTTCTACTTTTGGGATTTTTGCCGTGCCGACACTTGGTGGCACTTGGCACACGTGCCGACACTTGGACACTCCTCAAACAACACAAAACTTCTAAAAATATACGAAAAACCACATATTACCATCAAAATGCTCACCATTTTGACAACGATAGAATGAACTTTGTTTTTTATAAAAATTGTTTAAAGTTCAGCAACTACTAAATAAAAGGTTTGGGTCGTTAACAACGATTTTTACAATATACTATACTTCTATATAGGTTCACGACATATACTATGTATCTTTTCATTACATATCTCTAAGATTTCCCTTCAATATTTTCTATATATGTTCTATTTATCTAATTTATTTTTTGTAAGGCCGTGCCGCCGTATTGGAATCTTTAGAAATTGGCATGCCAAACATCTATTGGCACCTTAACACTTGGCACCCGTGCGGACCATGCCAGTGTGTAGGTAACACTAAGGAGAACTATTTCTTCATGTCCAAGAAGTCCTATTTACCTAAGGAATTGGTCTTTTGAAGATAAAAAAATAAACAAATCAATAAAACTCGCTTATTAGACAAGGAATTGGATAACTGCCAAGACATTCATCGACTCAGCTAGTTCTGTGTAAAATCAGTTTGGATTCTAAACTGAAGCTCAAACAGAGCAAGTCCATTTAACCAAGATCTGAGCCAAATCGTAAGCTTTTCCTAAATAAAGTACTTGAAAATGTAAACATTTCTACCAATCAAAACATATATATATATATATATAAAACACAGCTCGTGAAGAGAACAGACTGTGAACCCCACTAACATTGTCAGCATCCCAAACCCTAACAGTTTTGTCAAAAGAAGATGTAGCCAGACGCGGCACGCTTGGACTGAAGCGCACATCAGTAATCAACAAGGAATGCTCTTCCAGTGTAGTCTTTGGCTTTAAAGTGTCTGTGTTCCACAACACAGCCTGCAGGAAAGATTCATCAAACAAATGGGTAAACATTAGTTCTTTTATATAAATTTTCCATGAAAATACACTTTCTTCTGGTAGTCCAAGACTGAGCAACCTTTGCCTCAGCTCTCACCTTCTTATCATGGCCACCACTAGCCAGCAGTTTCCCATCTGGTGAAAAGTGGCAACAGACAACTTTACTTGTACTCGCTCGAATAGTTCTAAACTCGCCAAATGTAAACCCTGTCCCAAAACACAGAAGATACCCACAATTTAATTTCCATAATAGTGTAAGAAAAATAAATTATAGTTATTGAATAGATATTCAAGTGAAGAAATAGGACTCGCAAAGCCGACTGCAAATAAATGGGAAAAGGTTGTTATTATGGTGATGTGCCAAGTGAAGCAATTACCACATGTAAAGATCCGTGGTATCGACGATTGCATCAATAAAACATCACTATCGTATGATTCAAAGCGGTCAAACAAACGACTTTAAAATGAATGGTTAACATGCAAAATTTTAAAAATATCATAAGGGTGTTATTTGGCCACTATTAGTAGATAAAATGATTTCTTTCACTTCTGAATCCCAAATAATTCGATTAGGAGTCAGCACACAAAGGTTTAAGGTCATTTCTTCAATTTACTCTCCACTTCTAAGTTCATAGCCTTCGCGGTAGCTTCATCGATGTTACCTACCAAATAAAAGGCCTGCTCGGGAAGACCATCTAATTCTCCGGAAAGGATCAGTTGAAATCCCCTAATTGTTTCTGCAAGACCAACATATTTTCCTGGAGAACCAGTAAATACTTCTGCTACGAAGAAGGGTTGTGATAAGAAACGCTCAATTTTTCGTGCTCTTGATACGGTTAAACGATCCTCTTCGGATAATTCGTCCAACCCAAGGATAGCTATAATGTCCTGAAGTTCTTTGTAACGTTGTGAAGTTTGCTTAACTCTTTGCGCAGTTTCATAATGTTTCTCGCCAACGATCCTAGGTTGGAGCATAGTTGACGTTGAATCTAAAGGATCTACTGCTGGATAGATACCTTTGGCAGCCAATCCCCTTGATAGTACGGTAGTAGCATCTAAATGTGCAAATGTCGTGGCAGGAGCAGGGTCGGTCAAATCGTCCGCAGGTACATAAACTGCTTGAATGGAAGTTATAGATCCCTCTTTGTACTAAGGGTGGGTTGATAACCCACAACAGAAGGCATTCTACCTCATAAGGCGGATACTTATGATCCTGGTTGGACAAAACGGAAGATATTGTCGATAAATAGAAGTACGTCTTGTTCATTAACATCCCGGAAATATTCCGCCATGGTTAGGGCAGTCAAACCAACTCTCATACGAGCTCCCGGCGGTTCATTCATCTGACCATAGACTAGAGCTACTTTTGATTCTGCAATGTTTTCTTCATTAATCACTCCGGATTCTTTCATTTCCATGTAAAGATCATTTCCTTCACGAGTACGTTCGCCTACTCCTCCAAATACGGATACACCCCCATGAGCTTTGGCAATGTTGTTGATCAATTCCATGATGAGTACTGTTTTACCCACTCCAGCTCCCCCGAATAGTCCGATTTTTCCTCCACGGCGATAAGGAGCTAAAAGATCCACCACTTTAATCCCTGTCATACCTCAAGGTCAAGACTTTAAGCAGGCCGTAGCTAAACTGATGTACAAATATGCTAGGCAGGGGCATAAACCAACTTTTAGAGACTTTTGTAGGTTCCCCGAGGTCATTGTCCCTTTTGGGCTTAAAATCCCAAAGTTTAGCAAATATGATGGGACAGGAGATCCTCACCACCACCTCAATGCCTTCTGCACTGACTGTAGAGCCTTCTAGGACCAGCTAGGAATGCTGGTCCACCTGTTCCAAAAATCTTTGGAGGGCATATAACGATTAGAATGTGTATTGACGATTGCAACACTAAAACATCACCATCTTATCATTCAAAGCGGTCAAACAAACGACTTTAAAATGCATGGTTAACATGCAAAATTCAAAAAATCATTATCAAGGTGTTTGACTGCCTTGAATCAAACGGAGATTTTCTTTTATGCATATCTTCAACCCACCAGATCTTTGTAACGAGTAATTCATACCACAGGGAACACTTGCTGAAAAATGGTGCCACGAGCCCAAAACCAACGACCAGTTCCTAATCTAGATTGAGAATGGTTCGGTTGCCCTATACAAACTAAACCAAAGGGAGTTGATGCAGTGACCAGAACCATACCTCAACAAGCGGAGGATCTGAGTTCGAAACCCACCCCTAGTTGGCCGCTCACAGGGATTTATCCTTAATGACTGGTACCGTGGTACGTGTGATGTGCAGGTGTTGCACGTACCGGGGGACTTATTCAGGTGCTCTACGAGACGGTCGAAACTGGATACCCAAAAAATATCCTATACAAAACAAAAAGATAAACCACTAGACAGCTGTACCATGGATATTTATGCAATCTCGCACCCTAAAATAATGCCAAATTAAGGTGGGAACTATATTCTAGATGTTTATGGCTGCGTTTGGGATTGCTCTTTGGAGGCAAAGAACAGCTCTCTGCTCTGGCGCAGAGCACTTTAGTATGGGATTGTGTTTGGTTGTAAGCGTTCTTAGCTCTTTCGAGGGTGAAAGAGTTGAATTTGGGTCTCTTTAAAAGAGAAATTTAAACCTACTCGTTTAAGTGGGATGCTCTTTGCCTCTAAAGAGCAATCCCAAACTTTAAAGAGATCAATTTAAACCTGCTCTTTTAAGTGGGCTAATCTTTGCCTCCAAAGAGCAATCCCAAACACAAAAGAACACAAGAATAAGACACATAAAAGACGGATATTTATTAAACTGAAATGATCCAGACCAACATGCTGCAAGACACCTAATGAAAGGAATACAATAAAAAAGAGTTCCTACCCATTGGATTGTGTTTTTAATTATTCCCCTTTAGAACCAAAAACGGTCATAAAGCATTATGTGCAAAAATTGGAAAAAAAAAAGTACTTTTTTTTTCAAGCAAAGGAAAGGAAAAATGAATTAAGGACACCTTTGCTGACATCTGTACTGCGGCCAACGGTATCTCTGGGGTCTGTATCATCATGAGATAAGAAGGACTCTACATTATCGTCCAAAGATCCATCATCCATGAACCGATCCATATCGGCCTGCAATTAAATAACGTTATCATCCCCTACTGCCATGATGGAGTGCCAGCGAGATTTTGTGCAATTAAATATTGTGCATTTCAAACAAATGAATCTGCTTACCAGTTGATTTGATGGTGAAGTGAGAGTTCCAGTTCCGTCAGAGGAAAACATAATCAAAGCCTTAGATGAGCTACCATTATGCTGCAAAGAAGGCATGGAGATGACATCTCCAGGCGTATGAGTTGAAGGCGTCGAGGGAGCTGAACTTGGAGATGGTCCTGCAGTGTTTGCAGTTCCTGAACTATTAGCAGGACCTGAAGATGACACTGCCTGCTTTCTTTTTCGCCCACCCTGGCTCTTTGAAGCCTTAAAATGCGATAAAAAACACTATTTTAGTAGAACCAAACTGAAATAAGAACAGAGAACATACATTTCAAAGATAATATATAGAAATTCCCCTACCCATTTTAGCTACACCAAACTATGGTGACTGGTGAGTCATTATAATTCCACGCCAGGCTAGGATGTTTTATTCATGGTTGTCAAGGTTACGCTATAGCCTCGCTATGGCCTCGCCATGGCGAATGGCGATGGGAAATGTCATATATAACTAAATAGCCATGATGGCTAAATAGCAATACCAAAGCGTCGTCATGGCGTAATAGCATTATGGCATCACTATGCACGCTATTTTATTTTTTGGATAATAACGTATAATACTTATAAGTTATGACATTTTTATAATATATACGTTACAAAAGTTAACTTACAAGTCACAAAACCCCAACTTATAAGTTACGAAATCATCAACTCTCACCCTCTCTCTTTGTCTCTCTCTCGTCACAGCAACTACCAACACCAGCGTCACCTAAACCTCAGGGTCGGCGACACTACCGTATGTGTACTTAATATTTCATATTTTTTAATATTATATATTTGTTGATATTTCATATTTATATATTTGTACTTACCATGTTGCATATTTGTTGATGTTTCATATTTGATTTGTATTTATTGATATTTGCTTATTCCTAGAACATGAAATCCTCAATATTAGAATCAAAGTATGATGCTTAAATAGTTGAATTTTTTTCTTCCTATTTTTTCTTATATAAAAAATATTTTTAAAAAAAAAGGAATACTATTAATTAATAGATAAAATAAAAAAAAATTTAAATTACAATAATAAATGGCCTCGCCATGGCATAGCGAGACTCTTTGTCATAACCTCACCATACTGCCTTAACTACCTTGGTTTTATTAATTAAAGTCAGCCCAAAATACATGGGACAAGGTGGTTGTAATGACGATGATTATCATCATGATCATGGTGGTGACACAAATATAATTTTTGATAGGAATCGCCAATGAATTCCTTAAGATTCACACTCCTTGGGAACAAAGCACAGAGTCTGACTCCTAAGGGCTCACATCTGCAGTCATATTGCTAGACCCTCCCAATCTTCAAGCGTTTCAAAGTGGGTGCGGGGTGCAAAAGTATCTTGATAGCCCTACAGGGGACACAATGACTTCTTGAGCAGTCAGCCGTATTGACATTTTACGTTATTACTAGCAATCACATGTCAGAATATGATTGTCCTTAGCGATTAAACCAACAGAAAAAGGGGTCAACTACCCTAGGAACATCTAATTCTTATTTTCCCTAATTTTTCTTTTCCTTATTCTTCTTCTTCATGTGTCATAATTTATATTTCAAGCTGCACCATTAATCCAACCTAAAAATACAGACCTGATCATTTCCTCGAAAAGAGTTTGATATGCTGCCATCAATTGTAACACTGCCAGCACCCATTTTGTCTTGCTGATGAAGATAGTGATTTGAGCTCTGAGACTGCTGACTTGAAAGTGCATGGTGTTGAAGATGTTGCTGATGATTCCTGTTTTGTTGTTGCTGTTGCTGTAACTGAGTTATTTTCTGCACCATATAAACAAGGAAAAAAAGTGCCATCAGGTTTATTGTGACCCAAAAAAATAAAAATAGTAGCATCTCCAAGATGCAACAGTTTACAGCCACAGAATGCCTTCAAATTATCAATATAACGATTAGAGGAATAGTTAAAATACGAATCTGTAATAGTGAAAGATTTTGTAGCATAAACGAGAAATGAAAGATTCAAATTTCAGAACAAAAAGTGCATGGATTAGAAAGAAGCAACTATTGAAAAGAAAAGTGGATGCTTGTCAGAGTGTAAATCAGAAGCACCAGCAAAACGAAGTGGCATGTGGCAGTAGTGACTGGAAGAATAACGAACTGTGAGGATGCAAAGCCAAAAGAGTACCCAAAGAAAAGCAAAAATAAAGCTAATTCATACCAAAAGTACCGAGGAGCGAGGGGAGGAGTGCGGGTGGTAACAAAATTTCTTAGAAGTTGTGCCGGGCCAAGTTTTTGACTTATTTTCCCGAAGTAAAAGCAGTGGGATTATTATAAGGTCTTATAGTACTAGTGGAGGACGACTCACGTAATGTCATTAGATGGGCTTGTGATGGTGGGCTTTTTTCATAGACTTGCATGTTTTTTACAGTATTGGGAACTTATAATTACAATATGCACTAAGGAAAGATAATGCTTCGGCAGATCACTTGGCCAGCTGATTTGGATAGTACTAAGATCGGAATCCCATCTCTTGATGACTAGGATGATCATAGTATGGTTGGTATTGATTGGGTAAGACGGCAATTTCCTTTTGGTTTAGGGAATTTTTATTTTTCGTTGCTTCTTTCTGCCTTGTTCTTTGTTTTTAATGAATCTTTGATTAATCAATCAAAAAAAGTAATTCGAGCTAGACCGTATCTGATCACCATTTTTGGATTGTAAATAAGAAATAGGGGTTGTAGTTATAGAGAATAACATCTGTGCTGTGCAAGTTAGACATGACACACGTGTCATAACTCACAAGTAAAAAAAAAACTGCAGACAAATGTATAAATCCATTAAAGCTATATATAACTAGCACACTTATTATACCCAAAAAAGAGTAGTAGTATAAATTATAATTAATATCATGTCCTAAAAACTGTCGGGTCCAGAACAATGTCCTACAGAATCTAATTTATGAAAATTAAGAATTTAAGATCATTGGGCTTCATTTTTATCCTGAAGGTATTTTGGACATTTAGTTTAGAGGGCATCATGCAGTAATCTGGCAGAGTTTCCCTAATTTATATGCTATTTTTATAATTCCGCCCCCCGTGCACAGTGCACAGAATCTTGACAAGGCGATGGGCAACCATTTCTACCGCTTGCGACGACACATCTTTAACTGAGAGAGACGGAGGGAAGGAGTGGGAGAAAAATAAATTCCCCTTGTAAATGTGGCAATCCCGGTTCAAAATGTCCTCTCCTATTTAATGAAGGGTAGGCCCCTTATTTATATTTATTTCTGCAATTGGAGCATAGTGGCCGGTTACAACGCATTTTCTTCTTTTGACCGCGCAGTTCATGAACTGAACCACCCACTTAATATCCTGAACCGTGCTCTTCAAGTTACTCCCTGTTGGTTCATTAGTTGTTAGTTGTTACTTGTTATTTCATTAGTTGCTACATGTTGGTCGTTAGTTCAATAGTTGTTACTTAGACAGTCACAACTCTAGTTTGTTAACTTGTATTTTTAAATTAATATAACGTTCAATTGCCTATGAAAAAAATTTTCTTTGTATTTTATGTGTCGACTGTAATTGTTTGTTATATACATTCTGATTTACGAATATATTAAAAAAAATTAAAATGTCACAAATTATTAAGAGAAATGTAGAAGACAATGATATAGACAATTTATATTACATTTATAATTATTAACATATATGTATAACAAAAATGTTCCATAAAAAAAGGTTGTGGGCATTAATGCCTAGGCCCCACAGACCCTTTGAGCTTCAGGTGCACCTAGGGCTTTCGACTACACAGTTCCTGATAAAGGCTACAATAAAGTTGAACCCACTGACAAGATGTCCATTTAAGTACACAAATATAAAAGGTCAGAGTAAATAGTTAAGACGGACAACCTGCAATAGAAGTTATACTTGATAGAACAATTAAGCTTAAGATCGACAGTCTATGCACCAGGATAATTTTCTAGCTCAAAAAATGTAAACCAAAATTTCTAGATAAGATAGAAATGTTGATGCAACCTTCTCTAGCCCACTACAAATACCACCAAGGGACTGAGTATATCTTACTTGCAAGTTGCAATATTTAGAGCACAGCATAGTTGTCAAGATCTTATGATACACGATATGATACGATACGATATGAACGATACATGTAATTTCGATTATAACCAATTTTTTATTTAAAAAAATTATCACTTATTTACCCCAACTCCAATCTCAAAAAAGTAATAAAAAAATGAACAACAAGAATAAAGAAAGAAGAGGAAGATGTATACAAGGAGTAAGAGAAGAAACTAGTAATGTTAAGAAACAAGTATAGGAGTTTTTTTACTAGAAGTTGGAACTTGAAAGACACATCATATAAATATATTATACAAGCATAAAATACACACCACAATTATACCTATAGTGGAAAATTGAAATTTTTATAATTTTATGTGTGTGGATTTTATCTCCACTTTACAAGTCAAATTCAATCCAAAGAAATGTTTTGTTTTGTTTAATATATTTGATTTAAATTCAAATTTCTAATGTGACAAATGATCGAATGAGTGTCTTTGACACTTAGTAAATGATCATGTATATATATATATATATATATGAAAATCTAAGTGTATCTTATGATACTCGATACGAGACGAGACACGATACAAAAATTCTTGATTACGAGACACCAAGGATCAAAAACTAGGAATTCGTTTTGGTTTCGGTGGGGACCGAAACCGAAATTTCGACCAAAATTTTGAATTTCGGCCGAAATCTTCCCCACAGTATAAAAAATACTGAAATTTTATGTTTTCGTTTCGGTTTCGATGGGGACCGAAACCAAAACATTTCAGCAGAAATCTTCAGATTTCGGCCGAAATTTTGAACCATGCGATATACAATACAATACATGATTTGACAACCTTGATTAACAGCAATGTTGTCATATGCTATCGCATATGCCATTAGGAAGGGGTGGATCGCATATGCTATGGCATAATTCTCCAACATTTTTTTTTTTTTTTGGCTTTTAGGCTTCCCCAAGCCCTATTAATAGGGGGTTTCTCTTCCTAATGCATACCACAACTCTCAAAGGTAGGTTTTGGGTCTCTTTCCTTCTCTTTTGTATGGTTCACATTATTTTTGTACTATTTGGACTTAATTTTTATATTTTCCCTTCGAACTTATGGGTTATATACTTATATTATATACTTTTATTTCTCATTCTAGACACTACAAAATTAATAGAGTACAAAATTAATACAAACATAGTACTTTTCAATATGGGGAACTTTGGAAATTTTTGGGGATTTTTTTGAAAAAAAATTAAAATTTATGCCATGGCATATGCGACCCGCATATGCGATGGCCCTATGCCATCGCATAGGGTCGCATATGCCATTTGACTACATTGATTAATAGTAACTTAAACTTGAAGAAAAAACATCAATAAAAAGAATAGGCACATTAAAAGTACTGCATATTCATACAGAAATTAGCACCAGCAGTAACATCATGTCATTTTGTGTATTAACAAATGAGGGAAAGGAGCACCTTAATTAACAAATCCGTATCTCCACATGGCAAAACTGGGCATGCAGCTTGCATAGAAGACCCTAGTCCTACATTCTGAACCACATCACCGACCGAATTAGTCAGGTCATCCTTCCCAAGACCCATATTTCTGCTGTTCATAAGCATTCTAAGTCTTCTACTGTCAACATCACCAGCTGACGACGGGGTCAAATTTTGTTGAGCCTGAATCAGGAGTTGCTGCTGTTGCTGCGGAGTCAGCAACTGAAGTTGATGGAACGGTTGAGGGGACTGCATGAAAGACTTTTGCTGCTGTAGAATCCCCGAGCGAAGCTGATCAAGGCCCTGTAAAATCAACAGCAAACCATTAAAGGGAGGGAAAAAAGGACTGCCTATAGTAACTACTTACAGAAAATTAGATAGAATACTAACCGTGAGTGGCCATCCTTTCAAAGTCAAATTGCTACTACCTTGATTTGATCCTGCCACAACAGAAAAGTTATCACTCCCAAAGTCAATAGCAACTAACTTAACTGACTTTATTATAAATACAAGGCAGCAAAAAGAGATAATCCAGAAGGTTGGAACCTCTTCCTAAGGTCTGTCTCCATGCAATAAAGATAATAAAATAGAACTCAGAAAAATCAATAAGGCCTTTACAAGATAAATACCAGGAACTCCAATTAATGACCCATCGTGCCCTGCAGCTCTGGCATTTAATACTGGATTCATCTCACTCTTAAGGTCCTGTTACACTATAACAGTCATACTGCCACAGTAAAAGGGGATATGTATATCGAACAATCCACTTAGATCAATGTGTACCTGAGTAGATCCCGGAAGTTCCTGGTTCCGAGCTTGAACTTGTTGAAGAGTCCTGGACATACCACTAGTCGTACCATGCAACACTTGCCTGGTAGGGAAAGAAACAGTCAACAATTTCCAATTACACATCTCACACAGTTACAAGCAGCTGGGGCTATCAATAGGTCGGGTTGGGTGGGGCCAACATGCGGGCCAAAGCATGTGCCCGGCCCAACCCGACCCGAAAAACTGACCCACTATATGTTGGTGTGTCCTTATTATTGTGTTCTTAGTTGGTGTGCATGTGTGTGTGTGTGAGTTACTCTATGTAAGTGTGGGTGTGTTTAGATAGATTGTGGGTATCATTAGCAAATTGCAAATGATATAAATACCAATGATATATGGGTATGAGATTTACTCGACCCTAATTTCTCTAAGTTTCTTTTTCTTCTTCTTCCCCTAACCTAAGTAACTTGGTATCATAGCTTTCTACGATCACGATAAGAACCGCAAACCTGAACCACTGATGTCATCTCCTTGTTCTTGACGTCAGCACTGATGTCACGCTGACGTCAGCAGCCATCATCGGAGAGTGCCAGAATCATCCCAGATTAAAGGGTTTTGGTCGAGTTTTCCTTCCAATCAATTTTCTCTCTTGTGGTGTTTGCATTTGAAGACCAGACACCAATTCTCGAGGTGTCTTCTTCCTCGAGAAACTGGTTCTCTAAAAGTTGCAAAATCCCTAGGTTTCTTCCCTTGATCCTAAGCTTTCAGATGAATCAGATCTGAGTTTCTCAGGCATCGAAATGCCATTGTAAGTCCATTTTGATGCCTCTTCTGCTGAAAGCGAGAGGTTCTGGTGTTTCTTAAGTTGTCGGCAACCTGCAATGTCGCCAGAAACAGTGGGAGGCTGCTGTTTCCCACCGTTTAGGGCGCTACAGACTCGCCAGAAATGTCAGATTTATTGCTGGAAGTGTCGGGGTATGGACTTTTGATACCGAAATCTTCGGTAATTCATCTCTGCCCTCTGTTTAGGGCGCTCTTTACTGGTTTCTTGCTGTTTTTTGGTGAATATCTCAGCTTTTTGGTGATTGTTTTGAATGTTATGGGCTATTAAACCTTAAAAGTGTAGTTTGTATTGATTGTGAGCTGTGTAGCCATTAAAAGAGGGTGTGGACCTCTCGTTGTGTCAAAAGAGGTTGTAGAGCCACTATTTGGGTTGTGTAACCCAAATTTTATGCTTAAAATTATTGATTGCAGCCTTGTGGTGGATTTGTTGTGGGTTGTGAACAGTGCTGTCATATGCGTTCTGATGTCATCTAGGAAGAGTGTATAGCATATGCCATGATGACATATGTGATACAGTATGTCATCGCATACAACTGTATGGCATGGCATACCATCGCATATGCAACAATATTCCATCGTATACAGTGTATGTCATGGCAGACTTCTCCAACATTGATTTGTTTTTTTGGCTTTTTGGGCTTCTGATATGCCATCTGGGAAGGGTGTATTGCATATGCCATGATGACATATGTGATACAGTATGTCATGACATACAACTGTATCCCATGGCATACCATCGCATATGCGACATTATGTCATCATATACAGTGTATGTCATGACATACTTCTCCAACATTGATTTTTTTTTTTGCTTTTTGGGCTTCCCCAAACCCTATAAATAGGGCGTTTCTCTTCCTAATGCATACCACCACTGTCATATGCGATCGCATATGACATTTAAAATGGCTCTGTCACATATGCCATGATGGCATATGCGACAGAAACATGTATGCCATCGCATACAATGTATGCGATGGCATACACCTCCAACGGTCATATGATCGTTGGAGCTTTTTTTATTTATTTTTTTGCTTTTTAGGCCTCCCCAAACCCTATAAATGGGGGATTCCACTTCCTAATCCATACCACATCCATCCAAGGTATGATTTGTCTCTTTGGTCTCTTTTTTGAGTTTGTAGTATTCTCTCTCTCTCTCTCTCTCTCTCTCTCTCTCTCTCTCTCTCTTAAATCTTTGTTCATAATTTCTTTTGCTATATTTTGCAGTTAACTAAGCAAAGAGTTAAGAGCTTCAATCTTCATTAGCAATTTGGTATTCCATCATTCTTCAAACAAAGAGGAAGGAATCACTTCAAGAATCAAGAGAAAGAGTTAGAATTAATTTCTAATTCTTATTAAATTATGTTTGATTGTTTTTCCTCCTTTTATTACACCTCATTTTTTTCATTTTTTATTTTTTTTTAGTGTGGTTGTTAATCTCTATACCCACCCACTTCTTTAAATTACATTGTCATTATGTCTACGCCCGCAAACGACGCTCTTACGCCGATAAATTCCGCCCATCTAAGTTAGAAATATGGACGTTACAAGAATGTAACCGAAAAAAATAAAGTTCAATGTACCCTATGCTTGGCAACCCAGATCGAATGCGAAGACATGTCCAACTGTCACGCCCAGTGTTCTTAAAATCGCTGGGCGGATTCGGGCGGCCTGTCACGGGGTCACTCTTCCTGCAGTGTCAGCCCGTGCATCACCTAACACCCAATGCGCTACGTCAGCCTACCTCTGATACCAACTGTCGCGGGGGCGTTGTTCGACGCGCCATCTACCTGCGCGGTGCCTCGCTACCGCATGCAACGAAGCCAACCAATCTTCTCATCAGCTCTGATAACACCCGCCTAGAGGACGGGAACTCCCCCTCGTGGTAACCTTCTTTCCAAGGCCTACCACCCAATGTATCGTGCCCCTTACGACACGCTCGCTTGCACCACTGTTCCATACTTGGCCTGCTCAAGTTTCACCCTGTGCACTGCACTAGTACCTCGCTTCGCAACAGTGTTGGCATGCAGCTCCCCATGCCATCATGTCTTGCTCGCATACCGAACTAAGCCCACAGTCGCGTGCCTACTCATGCTGTCGTGCTCAACGGAGTCCCACGCAGCCCTCATGCTATCGTGCTCTACTGAGTCCCACGCAACGCTCGTGAAGTTGCTCAGCCGTATGCACCGCGACGCGTAGTCCGAGGCCATACTTTAACCTCACCTTGGGTGCTGCACGGCATCGTTGAGTCGACGTCCTAGGCGCACTCTTTCAGACCTAGGAGACACTTGAGTCCCCTCTGGCAACACAAGGCCCCGTGTGGGTCGAAAGCATTCTCCAACAACTCTCTCACATATAAGGGTAAAACAGTCATTCAACCAGAATGGTAGGAAAACCTCAAACCCCTTGGTTTGACATACCGTAACGCCTTCGCATCGCTATCCCAGCTTGGCCATGTCGCAACCGTGTCACTCCCGCATCTTACCCCCATCCGACAGTGTCGTGTCCTGGCAAAGCAACCACGTCGTCAGGCCCTCTTGGCCATATGTCGCGTGCCCTCCTGGCACCACATGTGTCGTCCCGGCACCAAGATGCCGCGTGCCTTTCTTGTCACCACATCGCATGCCCCAGGCACCATGCTGCAAGCTCGAGTGTTGACCCCGTCACAAAAAACTGAGGAAGAAAAAGAAAAACAGAGGAAGAAGAAAAAACAACTAAAAAAAAACTGAGGAAAAAGAAGAAAAACAGAGATAAAAAATAAAAAAAATTGGGTACTAGGGCGACCCGAGCGAGTCCGGGGCGGCCTGGGCGGGCGCCCCAAATCTAGTCCGCCCATGAAAAGTGATCTTGCAATGGATGGATAAAACTTCGAGGTCGAAACATAATGACAAAGTAATTTTACAACAATACTATGATGTTGATGAAGATGAAGAATATGATAAATCTACTCCCTCCACAGCTCGTAGTGAAAGGCCACCACCCCCTTAAAGAGCACGTGATGGAAAGGGAAAGGGAATAAACAAATTCTTCTCTTGTAGACCACATCTCAAGGATATGGTAGACGTTAGGGGTAAGGGTCCGGCCCAAACCACTATAGAAAATAGGTTTAAAGCTAAGGACCGATCCACTACTATTCAATACGGGACTAATTGAATGTACCAAGCCGGTATTGCATTCAATATTGTAAAGTTAAAGAGCTTCAAAGTAATGGTTGAAGCTCTTTGACAATTTGGATCTGGCCAAAAACCTCCATCATATCATGAGATAAGACAAACATGTCTTAAAAAAGAGGTAAAAATCACAAAAGCCTTTCTCGAGGAGTATTGAGGGGATTGGAAGACATATGGGTGCTCACAAATGACCGACGGTTAGACCGATAGGGCCAGTAGGTCAATCATCAACTTTTTGGCAAATTATCCTATCGAAACTATGTTCATTAAATCCATAGATGCTTCGACTCATTCTCACACGATCGAATATCTATTTTCCGTCATAGATGAGATGATAGAAAAGGACATTGGTGCACAATATATTGTCCAAGTTGTCACGGACAATGCGGTAAACTTGGTGGTCGCGAGTAGACTAATAATGGAACAGAGACCACACATATATTGGACCCCCTATGTGCGCCCATTGCTTAGAATTAATCTTAGAAGACATAGGAAAAGTGCATATTAAGAACATAGCTATGGCTAGGAAGATAGTAGCATATATGTATAAGCATACACTCCTACTCCACCACATGCGTAAAGCAATTGGGGATAATTTGTAAGGCCTCATCATCACCCGTTTGTTACGGCCTTCTTGACATTACAAAGCATGTATGCTAAAAGAGAAGAGCTTAGAAGCTTCGTGACTTCCACCAACTGAAGGAATGGCGCTTGGTCAAAGAAGAACGATGGAAAGTGGGTGGCACAAACCATCTTAACCAACTCTTTTTGGAATAATGTTGTTCAATCACTTAAAGACTCACAACCAATCGTAGAAGTACTATGATTGGTTGATGGCGATGAGAAGCCCGCTATGGGCTATATCTATAGTTTTATGGAGAAAGTTATAGAAAAAATTAAATCTAATAATATGCACAAATCTCGTCTTTGTCAACCCATTATTGACATAGTTGAGAAGAGATGAGATGTCCAAATGTCTAGCCCATTGTATTCCGCCGCATTCCTCCTAAATCTCACGATTTATTTCTCTTATCCGAACTGGGAGGAGGCGCACATATTAGTGGTTTCCTTGACATTTTAGCGAAAATGCTTCCGAACAAAAACAAGCAAGATCGGATTAACAACTCTTTCGACCGATACAAGATTGCTCAAGAGATGTTCGGAAGAGAAATTGTGGTTCGACAAAGAGAATCAAAAATACTTAGCAAGTACATTTATGATTTATTTTTTATTACATTTCATTTCTTCTAAATTAATACTATAAATATATCTAATTAATACTATTGTTTATAGCAGATAGGTGGTTGTCTTATGGAGTGGATATGGTGACAAAATGTGAATTATTGAAGAAGATGGTCGTTAAGGGTTTTGGCCTTACATGTGCCACCTCGGCATGTGAATGGACGATTGATACACACAAAGAAACGGAATAAGCTTGAGCAAAAAAAAAGTTCAATGATTTGATCTTCGTGCAATACAACCAAAATCTACGGGATTGCTTCCTAAAAAACAGGGAACGTCCGAGACACCATGATCTCATCTCTCGAAGACTTGTCATCTGATTCTCCTTGGATGGTGGATGCCTCTGATGATCGAGTCTTTGCAGACGAGGATCTTACGTAGAAGCAAGTGGAAGAGACCGCTTTTGGAGATGAGCTTCCTACTAGGCGGAGGAAAAGATCAACAGCGGGGGGAAAGTAGCTCACGCTCGCATCAACAACAACAACAACAAGACGAGATAATGAAGAAGCACCTATAGACGATATAAATGGCGTCTTAGTGAGATCGGATGATGAAGAAACTAAGGAAGAACAATAAGTTGAAGAATGAGACGATTCGAATGATAACGGAAATGTAAGTGACGACGATGGTGGAGGTTGAGATGTACCATCGTGGGTTAGTAACCAATGTGTAGAATTTTTGGCTGGTACACAATACCATTGAGCAATAGAAACAAATGCTCAAGTACTTTTACTTAAATAATATTTTTCTTCTTTACTATTTTCCTTCTTTTTTGTATGTTCCTATGTTCATTTTTGTACTATTTTGTTTAATATCAATGAAATTTATATTTTCCCTTGTAACTTATGGGTTATATACATATATTATATACTTTTATTTCGCATTCTAGACACTACAAAATTAATAAAACACAAAATTAACACAAACAGATTACTTTTCAATATGGGAAACTTTGGGGATTTTTTTGGGGTTTTTTGAAAAAAAAAATAAAAAAATGTGTCATGGCACAATGGCATATGCAACCCGCATATGCGATGGCCCAATGCCATCGCATATGCGATTTGACTACATTGCATACCACCGCTCTCAAAGGTATGTTTTGGGTCTCTTTCCTTCTCTATTGTAAGGCCCACTTATTTTGTGCTATTTTGACTTATTTTTTAATGAAATTTATATTTTTCCTTCCACCTTATGGGATATATTTTACTCATTATACAATATAGAGCACACAATTAACAAAATATAGTGGCTTTTTATATTAGTAATTTTTGGGGATTTTAGGGGGGGGTTTGGGATTTATTTCGTATTTTTTTGAATTTTTCATAAATAAAAAATAAAAAATTATGTGTTATGGCACAATCGCATATGCGAGTGGGCCATGTCATTGCATAGGCTCGCATATGCCATTTAATAGCATTGGTTGTGGGACCTTGATTTGTGTGCAGAAATTTGTTTGCGACCTGTTTGTGGCTTGAGTGCAAGAATTCGTGTGCAGGAAACAGCCTGTAAAGGTTGTGTTGTGGTGGGTTGTGGAACCCAGTTGTGCAAACAAGATTAATATTCGCAACTTCGTAGGGATTGCAGTTTTATTGTGGCTTGTGGAATGCAGTTTTGCAAACATAATTTGTTTTCAGTGTTGCATTGTAGATGTGTAGTGAATCAGCCCCTCTCTTGCTTTTCCTACTCCCTTCAATCCCAGTAACTGGTACTGCCCTTTGGTGTCGGTGTTGACCACGAAAAGAGCACCCTATTCAGTACCACTGAAGATTTATTGACCGGAGGTATATCGGGTAGGTAACCAAGCCTGCGTGAATCCTTGAATCCTTGTTTTGGTGGGGCTGATCTCTATTTCTGTCGTGGTTGGGAGGTTTACCTTCTATTTGTATTGAGGTATCATCTATCGCGGAAAACCAAACTGTGATTGGTAGCAGATGTTCTATGATGGAATTGAAGAACCAATACAGTATTCTTGGGCCAAAGACCGATGTTCAAGCTGCTCATCTATCTATTTCTCCTTCCACGTGGATTGTTGACTCCGGGGCCACTGATCATATGACAAGTTCCTTTCAATGTTCCAATCATTATCACCTATATCTAGCCAATGTAGCATTCGGGTTGCAAATGGATCTCCTGTCCCTATCAGCAGTAAAGGGACAATTCATGTTGGTTCTCTTTCCTTAACTTCATCGTTATATGTTCCTATAATGTCCATCAATATTTTTTCTAGTAGTAGTCCTACAAAAATTTTAAATTGCAATGTCACCTTTTTTCCTTCCCATTTTGTTTTTTAGGATTTATCAACAAGGAAGGTAATTGGTCATGGTCGGGAGCGTAGATGCATGCATATCTTTGAAGGCTCACAAGCTAGTGCCGATCTGAGTCTTCGAAAGCCTATAGATGTTGTTGCTACTCCTGTTGAGGAGGTTGAGTTATAGCATGCACGGTTAGGGGTGGTAATGGGTCAAGCTTGGGCTTGGATTTTTGTCGTTTTTTAATAAGGTCTTACCTAAGCCAGGCCTGTTTATAGTAGTATTTGAGGCCCAAGCCTGGCCCATTGCCACCCCTATGCTTGGTGAATTCCAAAAACATTCAAGGACGTTGACAGCATTCCCTTCAAATGTGAAGTTTGTGAGATGGCAAAACATACAAGAGTCTCATATCCTCCTAGTGGAAATCGAAGCGACATAATGATATACCATTTGAGATTGTTCATTCTGATGTGTGGGAACCTTCCCCGGTTACATCTGTTTATGGATTTTGTTACTTTGTGTCCTTCATTGATTATTGTACTCATCTTACCACCCTACACATGATGAAGACTAAAGATGAAGTTGCTTCCATCTTCCGTACGTACCACAAACTCATTCAAAATCAACTTAATGCACTTTGAAGATCCTTAGGCTTGATAATGGGGAAGAATACTCTTCGTCTCCTTCAATCTTATCTTCAACAGCATGGCATTGAGTGGCAGACATTGTGTACATACCCCTCACCAAAATGGAGTTGCAGAGAGATATAACCGTGGCATGTTGGAAGTTGCTACGGCATTATTGATTGGTCAAAATATTCCCAGAAAATTGTGGAGTGAAGAGGTTCTCACTGCATGTTTCCTCATTAATAGAATGCCCACACCAGTCCTCCAAGAAAAGTATTCTCACAACATGTTGTTCCCATCCAAACCTCTCTTTCCAATTCCCCCTAAAATCTTTGGTTGCCTATGTTTTGCTCAAATTCCTGACATTCATTGTGGCAAGTTGAGTGTCAAAGCAGCTCGGTGTATCTTTGTTGGATATCCCCCATCAAATAAAGGGTACAAGGTATATAATCCTAATTCTAGAAAGCGGTAGACGTCACATTTTTTGAAGATACTCCCTTATCAAAAATTCACGAAGAAAGGCTCCAATGCCCTCTTCAAGGGGAGAGTGTTATGAGGATGGAAGAGAGCCCTGGTATGCGTCCCATCATTCCCATCATGGATGTGAGGGAGGGTCAAGATGAAACAAATTTGGATAAAAATCGACAAGTTGTTGAAGAGCAACCTCAAGTTGAAGCTGATCGTATGGGAAACCACTTTAGAGAAAATTCTATTTGAGAAAGATGTTTAGGAAACATCATGTTCAGGAAGTTGTCCAAGAAGAAGTTCAGGAAGAGCCTCAAGTAGTCTCTCTCTCCCCAAGCCACTAACCACGAGTTTTTTCCAGAGACAGATCCCTCCTTCGATATTGATCTTCCTCTTGCTCAGCGTAAAGGTACTAGACATCCTATCCAAAAATTCATTTCCTATAAAGGTTTATCTCTCATTTTGGTTTTATCTCATCATTAAATTCTATTACTAATTGTATCCAATTTTGTGTCTTAAGCCCTATCTCAACCTGAATGGACAAAGGCTATGGCGAACATAAAAAAACATGGAACATTGCTGATCTTCCTTAGAAAAAGAAAATAGTGGGCAAGTGGGTCTACATTGTAAAGTATAGACTTGATGGGACTATTGAGAGTTACAAAGTAAGGTTAGTTGCAAGGTTAGTTGCAAGAGGGTTCACACAAACACAGGGGGTTGATTATCAAGAAACATTTGCTCCAACTATAAAATCAAATACCATCAGAGTTCTTTTATCCTTAGCCGCCTACAAGAAATGGCCCTTGTCACAGTTGGATGTGAAGAATGCATTCCTTCATGGTAATTTGAAGGAAAAACTATACATGGCAGTCCCACATGGCTTTATTAAACATGGGAGACTGGGAAAGTCTGCAAGCTCAAGAAGTTCATCTATGGGCTGAAGCAGTCTCCAAATGCCTGGTTTCAAAAGTTTAGTGAATATCAAAGAAGTCACTACGATCACATCTTGATTGTGAAGAAAGGGGTGCATTCTACAGCCATCTTGGTTTATGTGGATGATCTTATCATCATAGGAGATTATAGTAAAGAAATAGAATGTTTGAAAGAATATCTTCGTACAGTCTTTGAAATCAAGGATTTGGGTCCTTTAAAATACTTTTTTGGGTATTGAGGTGGCAAGGTCCAAGAAAGGGATTGCATTGTCACAGAGAAAATATACTCTGGATCTACTCCATGATACTGGACTATTGGGGTGCACGCCTGTTGTGAATCATATTGGGTAAAATCATAGGTTGAAGGATCCTAGAAGTTAACAGAGATTAGTTGGAAGACTAATCTAACTCACCATGACTAGTTCAGACATAGCCTATGCAGTAAGTGTAGTGAGCCAGTAAATGCACTCACCCAGGAATACTCATCTTGATGCGGTTTATAGGATACTCGAGTCTTTGAAAGGGAGTCCTGGCAGAGGACACTTGTACAGTAATCATGGCCACTTGGATATTGAGATATATACTGATGCAAATCGGGCGGGATCTCTTGATGATAGGAGATTTACCACTGGGTACTGTAAATTCCTTGGAGGAAATTTGGTGACATGGAGGTCAAAGAAACATGTTGTGTCCAACTCTAGTGCAGAGGGAGAGTATAGAGTTTGTCTCAAGGAGCTCGCGAGGGTATGTGGTTGAAACATATCATATCCAATTTAGGAACTCATGTTACTTTGCCTATGACCCTATGCGGTAACAACGAGGTTGCACATCATATCGCAGAGAATCCGTCTATCATGAAAGGACAGAGCATATCAAAGTTGACTGTCATTTCATCAAAGAGAAGGTTGAATCGAAGGAGATTGTTATACCCTAAGTTCATTCTGAAGATCAGGTGGCCGACATTCTCACTAAAGGTATTGGCGGAAAGAGACTTTTTGACATCACCTTGAAGTTGGGCATGATCTTAGTCTTGTGTTAGGTGTTGGAGGAAAGAGACTTTTTGACATCGCCTCCAAGTTGGGCATGATCTTAGTATTGTGTCCTTAGTATTGTTGGTGTGCCCTTAGTATTGTTGGTGTGTCCTTAGTATTGTGTTCTTAATTGGTGTGTGTGTGTGTGTGTGAGTGAGTCACTCTATGTAAGTGTGGGTGTGCTTAGATGCATGATATTAGTATTGTGTAATAATTTATATATTATATGATATACTTATAAAATAAAATAAAAAATATTGTATTATCGGGTTGGGTCCCGATGGGTCAAGTTTATGAGCTTGGCCCATTACAAAATTCGGGTAGGTCAAGTCATGTAACAAGAGGACCAACCAGTTGACAGCCCTCCAAGCAGAACAAACTATGCCTAAACTAATAATGGGGGACCAGATAGAGTGCATCGAAATTTCACAACATATCCTACACTCATACAGAAAAAGTAGGCTGAAAATTGTAAGATCAATGGTAATGTATGAAAATAATATGTGTAAATACATTTACAAGACTAAATTATTTCATGAAGATTTCAGAGTCTAAATATAGGAAGTTTGAATCATTAAAAACTTCTGTACCCTGAAGGCTGGCCAGGTGCTGCAGATGATGCATGGTTTGGATCCAGAAGCTGACCCATATTGTCACTGAACCTTGGCTGTAACATAAATTTGTAAAATAGTCAGAAACTGCAAGAAGAAAAGGGTGACAACGAGCAATGCATTTGAATGCAAATTAAAAATGTATTAAGGTTCCAAAAATACACCTTCACTGATGCATCATCCAAAGGATCCCTTTGATGAGGAAGCTTTAACCGTTCCTCATACATTTTTGTTGCCAAAGCATTTGCAGTTCCTGAGTTTTGTAACATAAGAGGTTCGTTGCCAATGAGCCCATTGGCTGTACCATTTGTAAGATGCGCCCCATCTCTCCTCTGCTGTTGTTGTGGGTGTGGTTGTTGCTGCTGAAGCTGCTGTTGTGGCTGCTGCTGCTGATGATGATGCTGCTGCTGTTGTTGCGCATGCCTCTGTAATAAGAGATGTTGCATTTGCATCTGTTGTTGTTGCTGCTGTGGTTGCTGCTGCTGCTGTTGTTCCCGTGCCTTGATTAGTTGAGTCTGAAATTGAACCCAAAATCAATATAAAAGTGTGTCCATCATAAATAGCTACTCCTAACCCTGGTTTTACATATCGCCCATGTCTGATACATATCGGCCGATATGTATCGGGTTAGGCCCCATCCGAAACGCATATACACCCCGACTCTAAACGGGCTCACATATCAGGTCATATCAGCCGATATGTATCGAATAAAATACCAAAAATGCCCTTTTTTGCAAAAAAAAAAATTGCATTTTTATTTATTTCTATTATTTTAAATTTTTTAAAAAAGTTGTTTAAATATCAACCTGGGACCCAGCCGATACAGATCGGACTCTAAATCCCTGCTCCTAACACAAACTACAAGTGAAAATTCATTTTATCAAAGCCACGCAGATCTACACATCATTAGTTACAATCCAGAATCGGCTTGTAGTGATTGAAATTCCAACCGTCAATCAAAGGATGGATGGGGTGTGCCTGACCAGATAGAGCCATGACTGGCCAACAATCAGGCCACATGGCCTTGGTTTTTAGCAAGCAAGAACGTGACAGCTCATATATTGAACTGAAGCGGAGTCAAAAATCCCACTCATTGGAGGGGGGGGGGGGATTGAAACATCTATGCACCTTAATATGGACAGTTGGGCATGTTTTTCAACAGTTGATATTAAAATTCGCTGATCAAATGGTTTCAATCCTCTCATAGGTGGTGATTCATTTGCTGAGATGCTCCAACGATGGGATGCTTGTTGGACTGTTTGCGTTGAATATGTGCACCATGTGCCATAAAACTGGGCGGTCATGGGCCTCTCTGCATATAAGCAGTCAGCAGAGCTGCTCCCGGCCACCGCAGTCAAAAGCATATCTCAATGGCAGCGTGTGGCAGCATGTTCATAAACAACATGGAAATATTATGAGGGCTTCAAAGGTAAGATGTGATAGAACAGCAACCTAAGGCATAGCAAATCACATCCCATATACAAGAGACAGTTCTAAATATGCCACAGCTTTACTCCTCGCCACAATTAGACTAAGTCAATAGGAATTAGGCACCCATTATATAAAAGTTGAGACTGCTAGATAACTACCGGGAAAATAGTAAAATGTGGACATGCTACGGCCCCTCAAGTAATAATGTGCTAACTTTCTGCTCTATTAACACTGAGACATTTTTTGTGTATTGATTAAGTCCTTAACAAATGGTATGAGAGCGAGCACTACATCTCAAGTTAAGAGTCCAGGAAGGAACAACCTCGGAAAGGGCAAACTGGGTTACCAGAGTGAAAGCCGCAAAGGGGGGGGCGGGTGCATTGCAGAAGAGTCTCAAAAAGGGTGACCTTCAAACCCAAAAAGGATGAGAGTGGGCTGCCAGCATTGTGGCATGCTACCCCCAAGTAATTAGGGTCCGCTCTATTAATACCAAATAATAAGAAACCGTGATGATAGTGCATAATAGAAACCCACCTCTATGTAAGATGCAGCAACATCAGAGTGCTTCTCATTAGTCCTGGCAATGAAAATATCCCAAAAGACCGACCACCATTCGAAGAGAAAGCCACCAGGTGCATCGATTGCTGAAAATTAGAAAATTCACAAAAATTTAAAGCCCGAAATGGGTTCCAATTCACATTTTTTTTCATTAAAATTTCGTCCGTAGACTCACCAACGGGATCCAAAGACACTTTGCCTTCGGCTTGAAATGCTTTTGCCGATGCCTGTAAGTTTCTCTTCACTAAATAATCATAAATATATACATCCAGCCTATTCCCAACAATCCACAAACGCCATCAGAGATAAATAAATAAAAATGAAAAGAAATAAAAAATTAAAAAACGACTGCATAAAGCCCAACAGTACTGTTAACTTATGAGGCAAAGAAATTATTAAAAAAAATGGTTAAAAAATAAAATGAAATACACTTCAAATAAAGCTGCGCAAAACCTAGACCCTACATTTAAGAAACAACAAACAAGAACTGAGATTTTATATATATATATCAAATAAAAAAAGACAAGAACAAATAAGAGTACCCAAATAAATAAATAAATAATAATAAAGACAAAAACCAGTAAATATAGCTGGTAAAAAGCTAAACCCTAGAAGAGAACATACACCCAAATGGACCAAAAAAAAACAAGAAAAGAAAAAACTCATAAAATGGTAGAACCCAGGAAAAAAAAAAAAAAAATCCAATAAACAATACAGAGAAGAGTTACCCAAAACCCATACGTAAAAACACTTACATTTTATCAGCTTCCCAGTTCGTCTGAGCCATGTTTTTGGAGTACCAAACGACAACAGCTCCTCAAACAATGTCGACAACTTTACCTATAGTCAGATTCTAAAAACATGGTTCTCGCTCATGAGCTTCATCTCCTTCCCTTACTTCATGGAAATTGAGTTTTTTTCTTGTAAAAAATAACTTTTTAAAACCCCGCATTAAATGACATGAGGAGAGAGAATGGCCAAAAGTAGAACGTAGAGAAAAAATCTAGCTGGGCTGGGGAAGAGAAGACGCATCAAAATTTTCTTTTTTTTTTTTTTTAAATGAAATTGATGGAAATAGGATGAGTTATAGTGTTAATTAGCAGCACAACAATTCGTGGTGCTCTTGGATCAGGACCATTAAATCAATTGACATCTTTCAACGGGCTGCACATTTTACTCTTGGATCAAGACCATTCAATCTATGGACATCTTTGGACGGGGTGCACATTTTTGAGTTTGGATCTACCATACAAAGGGCAATGGTCGGGCCCTACTTTGTAGAACTGGATTTTCAGTCCTATCCCATCTATTGCCCTTAGAAATAAGAGAATCTTGAGTGCATGTCATGCTATAAAAAGTGAAGCAAAGAAAGTCAAGAGTCTCTGATTTCCAAAGACAGCAGATGAGATAAGACTAGAAATCTGATTATGTTTGGGAGGACCTTATCACAGGCCAGGTGGACTCAGGCCATTAGGTCCAATTGAGCCTCGAGGTTACAATTTCAGCCCCGTCAAAAGTTAAAATTAAAAGCGGAGCCCCATGTGAGTTAGGTCAGGTTTGTGGACAAAGATGTGTGGGTATTGAGCTTAGTACTCCTCAAAAACACTATAATTCCTCTATGAAAAGAGTTGGCGCTCCCTCCAATTCTTACCGCTTTTGTATGCTAAGCTTTTCTCTCTTTTTCTTTGGAATTCCAAAATTTATCATTTTTGTTGGTTTTGCTGTTTTACAGTTTTACTACTTTTGCAGCAGCTCTTACCATTAATGAGGCACCACCACGGCACCACCTGAAAGGAGCCTTTGGCTGCCTATGGCATAGCTATTGCCAACCCGTACCATAGCGATAGAGTTCTCCCCATATATTCCATCCTCTTTGAGGATATCCAAGATTTATCGTATATTTTAAAGAGTTTTAAAAAAAATTCTCTTTTTTTTTATTTTCAATTTATTTTTTCTTTCAATAAAAACGTTTTAAAAAACATTTCTTTCTTGATTTATTTTAAGATAAATTTTTCTTATAATAAAAATTAGTGTAACAAATTTTAAAGGTTTTTTCTCCAAAAATGTGTTAGAACAATAGGTTCGGGTTGCAAAAGAAGATAAAAATCGAAATTAAAATATACGCTGATCCGATTTGAGGCACGTTAAATATCGTTGTCTTTAAATCGAGATTTGCCCCTACCACTATGATCTAGTGTCACCAATAGGTTACCGGTAAATCGGTTCCAAGATACAACGAACCGGCAGCGTATCCGTGTGATCAAATTTGGTGAATCTGATCACGCAACCAGAACACCAAAAAACTAAAGCGAAACTTTGAGAAGGAGAAAGCTTAAAGTCGCGGAGAAGAAATTTACGAAAATATGCAGTGTAACAAATGAGGGGTCTTGAGGCCCTTTTATAGATAAAACATGTGTAATCGAACGAACATATCCGTAAAACAGGTATAATCGAACGGACATATCCGTAGCATATAACTGAACGGTCGGATAAGACATATTCGTTTAAAATTCAAATGCGCGGTTACACACTTATTCAAAAATTTAATTAAATTACCGTATCGCCACGTGCCCGTCCCGACCCGACTCGGCTCGGCGCGCGCGCGCCCGTGTGTGTGACTGATAGGTTGCATGACGGTGAAAGCTACAAAATTCGGTGCCCCCTGGGTGAAGGCCACAAGCCTTGAGCCAAGACAAAAATATATAAGTCAAACCCAAAAAAGAATTTACATGTGGGACAAATCTCAATTTCAAAAGCTTATTTTTTAAAACCTTTAAAATATCCAACAATCCCCCACTATTTTAAAGATTTAAAATAAAATTAAAATTAAAAACTTTTCTTAAAAAAAAAAAACAATTCCCCACTATTTTAAATATTTGAAATAGAGCAACGCTAGAAAAATGTGCATAAATAAAAATGCCTTACAGACTTGAATTTTCACTTTAGTGAAAATAATTCAAAATTTATCAAGATCTTCAGTGAAACTAAGTCTTGAACTAACGATCTTATATAACAAATCGGAATTATTTCACACACATATTTCACATATTTTGGTGTTCAATAAAAGGTTAGCAAATTTAGGCCCTATGCTAGTACCCTGGTGTTCGTAATTGTTTATGAGATAAAGCCAAGTCTCATTGAAAGCGGCTCCATCTTCACACTTATATAGGCAGATCTATAAGAGATGTCCCTGTAACTGTAACATCTCAACACATAGTATTATAGGACTGTTAAGAGCAATGCTCTACCTCCCCTTATCCATTACAGGTGAAACACTACCCGTCCCAGGATGTATATGAGATTTATTTCTCATCAATGTAGTGTCATTTAGCTGCCACGGATTTACGACTTATTTTTTCCTTTGAACCTAAACATTGATTAAACAAATATTAGGTAGGGTTCCATCATAAGTGCCTGTTTAGGTTTCATGGCTTTAAACTCATCCCGATTGAAATTTTATTAATCTCATCTCTGCCAAGGCTTTTAGTAAACGGATCCGCCAGGTTTTCTGCAGACCTGACCCCAATTACTGAGATTACTCCATCTCTAAGTAATTATTTTACATAGCTATGTCTTAGACCAATGTGTCTATTTTTTTCATTATACGTTTGACTATAAGCCTTTGATAGTATTGCTTCACTATCACAATGTATAGAGATAAGTGGCAATGGTTTAATCATAATTGAAATTTCTAATAGTAAATTCCGTAACCATTCTGCTTCTTTTTCACTTGCCGCTAAGGCAATGAATTCTTATTCCATAGTGGAATGTGTGATGCAAGTCTGCTTCTTTGATCTTCATGAGATCGCAGCACCTCCAAAAATGAATATCCAGCCACTTGTAGATTTTGATTCTTCTGAACCAGATATCTAACTTGCATCGCTATATCCTTCTAAAACGTGAGGACATCCAGAAAATTGTAAACCATAATTAATAGTACCCTTTAAATATCTAAAAACATGCGAAATGGCATTCCAATGAACAAAATTAGGGTTACTTGTAAATCTACTTAACTTACTTACTACAAATGCGATGTCCGATCGTGTACAATGCATTGCATACATAAGGCTACCAATAACCCTTGCATATTCTAACTGTTGCACACATCGTCCATCATTTTTAGTCAATTTAAGATTAATATCTAAAGGTGTATTGGCAGATTTCAAATCAAAATAATTAAATCTTTTCAAAGTATTTTCAACATAATGAGATTGAGTTAAAGTTAATGTATTTTCATTTCTTATAATTTTGATTTCCAAAAATACATCTGTCTGACCCATGTCTTTCATGTTAAAAGATGAACTTAAGAAGTTTTTAGTTTCTAAAATAACTTTTAAATTAGTTCCAAAAATAAGTAAATATCTACATAAAGACATAATAACACTATTATTATGAGAAAATTTATAATACATACATTTGTCGGCTTCATTAGTTTTGAATCCAAAACTGAAAATAATATTATCAAACTTTTCATGCCACTGTTTTGGTACTTGTTTTAGCCCATATAGAGATTTAATAAGTTTACAGACTTTCTTTTCTTATCCAGGTAGAACAAATCCTTCTAGTTGTTCCATATAGACCTCTTCTTTTAAATCACCATTTAAAAAAGCGATTTTAACATCCATTTTATGGATTTGTAACTTATGTATAGAAGCTAAGGCAATTAGAAGTCTTATAGTCGAAATTCTAGCCACGGGTGTGTAGGTGTCAAAATAATCAACACCTTCCTTTTGTCTATATCCTTTGGCAACCAATCTTGCCTTAAATTTTTCTATAGTTCCATCTGTTCTAAGTTTTCTTTTAAATATCCATCTACATCCTATGGGTTTAGATCCTTCTGGTAAGTCTACTAATTTTCATGTTTTGTTTCCCATTATTGAATCAATTTCATCATTGATAGCTTCTTTTCAAAAAGTACTATCTCTAGATTTCATTGCGTCGTTAAAAGTGATAGGATCATCGTCTAGATTTAGACACAAATGTTTCTTAGTACTTTTGGTCCTATTTTCTTCAATCAAATAGATATAATAGTCTTTTGAAAGACTAGTTTCAAATCGTTGATGTTTACTTCGTCGAGGTTCAATGATGACCTCTTCATCACTTGAAGATTCAATAACTTCTTTAGATTTAGAAGATTTTTCATCTTCATAAGATTTACTTTCAATATTTAATTTATTAGTTAGAGTAGTGAACTTAGATTCATAGAATATAGCATCTCTAGATTCTATTATAGTATTTTTATCAATGTTATCATTAGATTCCATAACTAGAAATCTATAAGCTTTACTATTTTGTGTATAGCCAACAAATGGACACTCAATAGATCTAATCCCTATCTTAGGTATTTTAGGATCTACTAATCTAACAAGTGCCCTACATCCCCACACTTTAAAATAGGCTAAACTAGGTTTTCGATTCTTCCAAAGTTCATAAGGTGTAGTTAAACTTTTCCTATGTGGAATTCTATTCAAAATATGAATAGCAGTTAATAAAGCTTCACCCCATAAATTTTTATCGGAATTAGCGTTAACTAATAATGCATTAGTCATTTCTACTAATGTTCTATTTTTTCTCTCGGCAACTCCGTTTTGTTGTGGCGTATAAGGAGCCGCTACCTCATGACGAATTTCATGAATTTCACAGAAATCGAAGAATTCATTTGACATGTATTCTCCACCCTGATCAGATTTAATGACTTTTATTTTTTTATTTAATTGATTTTCTACTAAAGCTTTATAAACCTTAAATTTTTCAAAAGCCTTATTTTTAGTATTTAATAAATATATATGAGCATATTTTGAAAAATCATCTATAAAAGTAATAAAATATCATTTTCCTCCTCTAGTAGGAACATTATTTAAATCACAAATATTACTGTGTATTAAATCTAATAAACATGAATTTCTAATAACACTAGGAAAAGGTTTTTTAGTAATTTTAGTCTTAGCACATATACTACAAGCACTACTAGCAAAAGATTCATGTTTTAGAATTAAATCTAAGTTAGCCATATATTTTATAGACCTATAATTTACATGTCCTAATCTATCATGCCATAAATTAGAAACAGAGACCAAGTAAGAAGAAGAAGAGATTTTATTGATAAGATCAGTTACATTGAGTTTGAACATGCCTCCCATGGCATATCATTTTCCAACAAATTCACCATTTTTGGATAAGATAAACTTATCTGATTCAAATACAAGTTTAAAACCATGTTTGATCAGTAAACCACCTGAAATAAGATTCTTGCGGATATCAGGTACATGGAGCACATCAGTAAGTGTAACGACTTTTTCGGATGTGAAATTTAATTTCACTTTTCCACGTCCTATGATCTTTACCGTAGATGAGTTTCCCATGAAGAGATCTTGATCATCATCAGCTTTGTCATAAGTCACAAACATGCTACGATTATTACACACATGTTTTGTGGCACCAGTGTCGATCCACCATTCATTGATGTCACCAACCAGATTGACTTTAGAAAGAACGGCTAGGAAGTTGTTTTTCACTTCCACTGCATTCACTTGATTCTTCAACTTCTTGAAGATGCGACAATCCCGTTTAAAATGTCCGGGTTTCCCACAGTGATAGCAACCACCATTCTTTGATACTATGGTCTTATTCTCCTTGGTGAATTTCTTATTCTCCTTGGAATGAGAATATCCTCTCTTCCTCTTCTTGGATGGTCCACTAACAACCTTAGACTCAATCAAGTGTGCCTTTGATGTCATATCAATGTGATCTTCTGTTTTGTCCCTAACTCGGGATTCTTCCTCAATACGTAAATGAAGGAGAAGATCTTCCATAGAAATCTTCTCATTATTACGCTTAAAGATTTTTCGGTAATCTTTCCATGATGGAGGCAACTTGGCGATTACCGCACCAACCAGAAAATCCTCATCGAAATGAGAACCATTAGCAACCATATAATTAATAATAACTTGAAAATCATGAACTTAGCTAAGAATAGGTTTATCATCAACCATCGTAAAATTGAAAAACTGACTGGTAATATAAGAATTATACCCTGCATCTTCAGTTTTGTATTTCTTTTCGAGTGCATCCCAGAGTTCCTTCGAAGTGTCGTAAGTGCGGTAGACGTCGAACAAAGAATCCGACAGTGCATTCAAAATATAGCCTTTGTAAGTGTAGTCGTCATCGTCCCATTTCTGCTTTTTACGGCCTTCAGCGAGGGTGGATGATTCGATAATAGTCGGACACGGAGTTGTGATAGCGTATACAACTTTCAGTGTGGTTAACAGAAAATGTAATTTTTGTTGCCACCATTTGAAATTCGAACCATCAAAACTGTCTAACTTGTGGATGTTGTTAGGCAGCGCTGGATGAATCTTATCATTCACTAGAGCAGAAGTGGAGGACAAAATATGAGCCATAAATCTCGATTTAAAATTGTTAGAACAATAGGTTTGAGTTGCAAAAGAAGATAAAAATCGGAATTAAAATATACGCTGATCCGGTTCGAGGCACGTTAAGTATCGTTGTCTTTAAACCGAGATTTGTCCCTACCACTATGATCTAGTGGTCACCAATAGGTTACCGGCAAATCGGTTCCAGGATACAACGAACCGGCAGCGTATCCGTGTGATCAGATTTGGCGAATCTGATCACGCAACCAGAACACCAAGAAACTAAAGCGAAACTCTGAGAATGAGAAAGCTTAAAGTCGCAGAGAAGAAATTTGCAAAAATATGCAGTATAACAAATGAGGGGTCTTGGGGCCCTTTTATAGATAAAACAGGTGTAACCGAACGGACATATCCGTAAAACAGGTGTAACATCCGTTTAAAATTCAAATGGGCGGTTAATACACATACACGTGAGCGTGCGCGTGCTCGTGCTCGTACCCGTGCCTGTCCCGTCCCGTCCCGACCCGCCCCGCCTCGGCTCAGCTTGGCTCGGCGCGCGTGTGTGTGACTGATGGGTTGCATGACGGTGGAAGTTACAAAATTCGGTGCCCCCTGGGTGAAGGCTACAAGCCTTGAGCCAAGACAAAGATATATAAGCCAAACCCAAAAAAGAGTTTACACGATGTGGGATAAATCCCAATTTCAAAAGCTTATTTTTTAAAACCTTTAAAATATCCAACAAAATGTGTCTCAAACGATTAGTATCTTATGATCATTTTCTTATGAAAAGATGTTTTATCGTTTATCTTTATTTAAAAGACAACTTTTTGAAAAGACACAAGATACAGATCTGAAATCTCTTCACCATAATTTGAAAAGACACAAGATACAGATATGAAATCTCTTCACCATAATTTGAAAAGACACAATGGTTCAAGATTTTTTCTATAAATAGAAATAAGATCTCTATTAGAAATAAGAAATGACACAAGAAAATAAAAATTTCTTTTTTTCTTTTTGGGCATATTACGTAGAGTTCATAATTTATTTTTGTGAGTGCAACAAAAAAAAAAATTATAGAAGGCTGGGCTTGATTGTATCCCGGGAACGTGCTTGATATTCTTCTCTTTTGCTATCGTAATTTTAACCTGAAGGAGGCAAATAACATTTAGAGAAGATATTTATCTTAACGTGCCTCTAATTTCTATCCTTGATTTCATCTACTTTATTTTTGCTTCTATCATTCAATAATTTTTACCAACAATTTTAAACGTTAATTTGCGACATAGAAGCATCTATGGCATCTATCAAAATAATAAATCAAGATTTCGTGCGATTTGAACGATTTAATAGAACGAACTTTACTCGTTGACAACAGAAGATTTTGTTCTTCCTCACCACCTTGAATGTTGCACATATTTCAGACAATGATCTTATTTATTTGCCGCTTGCAAAATCAGACGACACTACGGAGGTCATTACTACACAAAACAAACGTAAAGATGATGATTACATATGCAATGGGCCATATATTGAACGCACTCACGAATTCTATCTACGACATCTATGTTAGCGTGCCCACTACAAAAGAAAACTGGTATGCACTTGACGAGAAATACAGAGTAGAAGAATTTGGAAATCGTACTTTCTTTGTTGATAATTTATTTGATTTTAAGATGGAACATGATAAGTCTATTCTTGCGTAAGTGTACAACTTGCAATTTATTATTAATCATCATAGTTCTGTTGGGATTAAATTTTTTGAGGAATTTCAAGTTTGCGCTATAATTTTTAAATTATCACCTTCTTAGAATGATAATAAAAAAAGATGAATCTTCGACAAGAGAATGAATCTTTATCTATGACTCAAGTTTTACGTCATTTACGAATTAGGAAAGAATCAAGACTTCGATATTTTAAAGATGATAAAAAAGTTGATCCCAAGGCAAATTTGGTTAGAAACATTAAATCAAATGATTCCAATTCAAATAAGAATTTGAAGCCAAATAAGAATAAAAATCAATTCCAGAGGAAACTCAATGTTGATAAAAATAATCAGGACAAATCCAAAAAGAAATAAAGAGTTTGTTATGTTTGTGGTAAATCTGGTTATTTTGCTAGAGATTGTCGCATTCGCAAAAGGCAATAAACATCATCTCAAACGAATCTCATTGAGGATAAGATCATAGTCATGATCATGAAGCTAACTCTGTGACGAAAGATGAAGGATGATGGTTGGATATCGGTGCTATAATTCACATCTCCAACGACCGCAGTATGTTTAAAACATGCACTCCTATGAATGATGGTGTAGTGTAACTTGGTACCCATGCCATAGCAAAGGTTCTTGAAATTGGCACAATGGATGTCAAATTCACTTCAGGCAAAGTAGTCACTCTTTCTAATGTTTATCATGTACCTGATATGCAAAAAAAACTTGTATCGGGTGACATCTTGAATAAAAGTGGTATCAAGATAGTATATAAGTTTGATAAGTTAATCTTATCAAAAAATGAAATGTTTCTTGACAAGGGTTACTCTTGTAATGGGATGATCAAACTTAACATTGTGAAGAAAATTTTTAGTTCTGCTTATATCGTTGATTCTTTTAATTTGTGGCATGGTAGATTATGACATCTAAATTCTAGTTCTATGAAGAGTATAATAACTTTAGATTTAATTCCTAAATGTGATACTTCTGTCTTGGATAAATATGAAATGTGTGCATAGGCGAAGATTATTCGAAAACCTTTTTCAAGTGTGAAAAGGAGTTATGAAAAATTAGGCCTCATCCATTCCGATATATGACTTAAAAAATGTTGAAACTCATGGGGGTAAGAAATATTTCATTACCTTCATTGATGATTTTTTTAAGTTTACATACATCTATTTATTTAGATTAAAGGATAAAGCATTTGACAAATTTAAGATTTATAAAATAGAGGTTGAGAATCAATTGAAACCTTCAATTAAGGTCTTACGGAGCGATAGGGGTGGAGAATATTTATCACATGACTTTGATAAGTCATGTGAATCTCATGGTATTATCCATCAATTTACCGCCCCTTATACACCTCAGCAAAACGGAGTTGCAGAAAGGAAGAATTGTACTCTTGTAGATATAATAAATGTTATGTTGTTAAATTTTGATTTACTGAAAAGTATGTGGAGTGAAGTTTTACTTACATCTTGTTATATATTAAATAGAGTATCTTTTAAAAATCAGAATATAATCTCATATGAACTTTTGTTAAATCTTAAACCTCACTTAAGATACTTTAAAGTTTGGGGGTGTCTTGCATATGTGAGAATTTTCAACATTAAGAGACTTAAGTTAGAGGCTAAAACTGTGAAATGCACATTTATTGGTTATGCACAACATAGTAAATCACATTGGTTTTGGGATTTAGAAAATAATGTCATTATTGAATCTAAAGATGCAGAATTTTTTGAGAATATATTCTATCTCGATCGCCACAAATCAAATCAAGATTTGAGTATCTCTAGTTCTTCCAACAATGATATTGTTACTTCCAGCAATGATGTTATTATTTCCAACAACGATATTGCTATGAGTAATAATCCTACTTTTGAATCTATAGAACTTAAAATGAGTAAATGAGCGATACATCATACCACTTTTGAACATGACTTTTATGTTTTTCTCATAAAGGGAAATAGAAATAATATTTAAAGGGAATATTGTATTTTTAATGTTGAGGGCGACTCTACAACCCTCAAGGGCACATTATTATCAATTGATTTATTTTTTTAGAAAGAAGTCATTGATGATGAAATAAACTCAATTTTTTCTAATAACACTTGGGTGTTAGTCGACTTACCCCATGGTTCAAAATCAATAGGGTGTAAGTGGATATTTAGAAAGAAATTGGGAGCTAATAGATCCATAGATAAGTTCAAAGCCAGATTAGTGGCTAAATGCTTTCGATAAAAAAAAGGAATTGATTATTTTGATACTTATGCACATGTTGCTAGAATATCCACTATTAAACTCTTGTTGGCATTAGCTTTAGTTCATCATCTAATTATTCATCAAATGGATGTAAAAACAGTATTTTTGAATGGTGATCTCACTGAAGAGAGAGATATATGGAACAATCGGAAAGGTTGTCATGAAAGGTCAAGGGCACAAACTGTGCAAGTTGGTCAGATCATTGTATGATTTGAAAGAGGCTCCTAAATTATGACATGATAAATTTGATATATGTTATCAAATGATTATAAGGTCAATGAAGCAGATAAATGTGTATACAGTAAATTTAATAAAACTTTTTGTGTTATTATCTGTCTTTATATTGACGATATGCTCATATTTGGTACCGACATAGAGTGCACTATTAAGATTAAACTATTTTTGTCTTCAAATTTTAAGATGAAGGCTGCTATGGGATATGGGAGAAACTGATATAATTTTAGGAATCAAATTAATAAGAAATGATAAGGGAAAGTTTGATTACTATGATTGTAATCCAATTTCAACCCCTTATGATCCTAACTTAAAATTGAGAAAGAATACTGGAATGTGTGCTTCTCAACTAAAATATGCAAGGGTAATTGGTAGTCTAATGTATGTAATGCATTGTACTCGTTCAGATATTGCTTATGATGTGGGTAAACTTAGTAGATATACTAACAACCCTGGTCAAAAACATTGAGATACTATACATCGAGTACTCAAATATCTTAGAGGGACTATAAATTATGTCTTGCATTATCTTGACTATCATGCTGTTCTAGAAGGATATAATGATACGAGTTGGAACACAGAAAGTGAAGAATCAAAGTCTACGACTGGTTAGATTTTCATTATGGCAAGTGGAGCTATTTACTGGGGATTTAAAAAGCAAACTTGTATAACTCATGCCACTATGGAAGCTGAGTTTATTGCATTTACTGCAACATGTAAAAAAGCATAATGACTTAAAACTTATTGGTAGATATACTTATAGGGGATAAGCTTGTCACTGCAATTACCATATACTGTAACAATGAAGTGACTCTTAAACGAGCGAATCATAAGACAATGAAGCGACTCTTAAATGAGCGAATCATAAGACAATGAAGCGACTCTTAAACGAACGAATCATAAGACGCATGAGCAATTGTTATATATTTTTTAAAAACTTTTTAAAATAGTGGGAAATTGTTATATATTTTAAAGAGTTTTAAAAAACTTTCCTTCTTGATTTATTTCAAGATAAAGATTTCTTGTGATAAAAATTAGTATTACAAATTTTAAAGAATTTTTCTCCGAAAAGGTGTCTTAAACAACTAGTATCTTTTTCTATGAAAAGTTACTTTAACGAATAATTTTTGTGAGAAGGGTTTTAACAGTCATCTTTTCTTATGAAAATATGCCTTATCATTTATCTTTATCTGAAAAGACAATTCTCTTAAAAAATACAAGATACAAATCTAAAATCTTTTCACCGTAATCTGAAAAGACACAATGGTTCGGGATTTTCTCTATAAATAGAGATAAGACCTCCGTTTTTTGTTAGAATGATATAAGAAAATAAAATTTTCTTTCTTTCTTTTTGGCTATATTATGTAATGTTCAGATTTTTTTTTGTGAGTGCACACAAAAAAAGAATTATAGAGGATTGGGCTTGGTTGTATCCCGGGAACGTGTTTGTTATTCTCCTCTTTTACTATCGCGATTCTAATCGGAAGGAGACAAATAACATTTAGAAAAAATGTTTATCTTAACGTGCCTTTAAGTTCTACCCTTGATTTCATCTCCTTTATTTTTGCTTCTATCCTTCAATAATTTTTACCAACAAGATTTTATGCAAGATTTACATGTTTAGGAGTTCTACCCTCCTCTCTACTCACTCCATATCAGAACAAATTTTATTTGCTCTAGTAGGAAGTTAGTAGAGCGTAGGGAGGCTGTTGTTAGAGCAAGTAAATCTTCTTTTACATGGAGTCAAAAAAGATAATGAGAACCAACTAAAACAGGTAAATTATGTTATGGTAGACGCTAGCAGAGAGCTATTTTTACCAAATATCTAACCTTGACATCACTTGCAATTGGCCTTCGTTCTCCTCCGGCCCAAACGGTCGAGCCTTAGTTAGTGACTTAGTGGACAACAATTTATGAGCACTTAAATCATTGAGAGCAATTTTTTAAGAGGTGTAGGGATATGGATTCAAATTTATGGTGGGTCCATGCATTTGAATCATGTGGGTCCACGGTGTGCCCTGGCAACTTGCCCAAGGGCGATTAGACACTGCCAATAAAATTTGGGCATGATATGGTGCATATCCATTAAACAAAATGTGGTCAAAGAGTGAAAATTTTAATACACCAGGATGTGTGGACAGTGCTTAAACTTTGACTATCATTTTAACTACCGAAAGTCTTTTTTTTTTTAAAGAAAAAGATTTAGACCACATATCACACGACACATGATCCTAAAACGGGTGTAGGTGTTGTTTTGCCACATGGAATGTGATGTTCAAACACCCATTCACCCTTTTCTCATTTTTGCCCTGATAAGGATTAACTAACAAAATCCAATCCACACCTTGTTAAGGCAAGGGTGAGAAACAACGCGGAGGACGAGAATCAAACCCACGACCGACTCCCTCACATTGGAGGGAGCATACCAACTGGGCTAATGCCTCTTTTGTAACTCTTTTTTTTTTTTTAATATCTCCTAAACCTCTATATTTAAAACTTAGTTATCTAAATGCTCCCCGTACCATAAATATTCATTTAAATATCCAAATTATCCTTAAAAGGGGAAGATTTTAGAAAGTGGGTTGGACAATTGGACCAATATGCCACTAAAAATTACATAAAAAATAATTAAAATATTAAATTTTTTTCATACAAAAAACATACTAAAATTTTAATAAAAATCCAACAATGTGAGAAAAAATAATCAAAATATGTATAAATAAATAAAAGCCTTGAGATTACTATTTTTCCTGAGACAATTTTTTTTTACATATTTGATTATATTTCTCCAAGTTTTTTCAATTTTTTTAGATTTTAAAGAAATTTTAATATTTTTTCATTTGTTTGAGTGAATTTTTTTTTTATTATTATTTTTTAATATAATTTTTATTAGCCTATCGGTGTCGGCAAAAAAAAAAAAACCCAAAAGTCTCGGCTCAAATCGATATATGTATCGACCGACACCGATACCAAGTTGGAGGACCGATATGTATTGATTTGTCCAAAAATTGATATGTATCGGTATCGTTTGATACCGAGTTTTGATACCTTGCCCTTGAAATGAAATGAAAGAGCCTATATTGCAGTGTATATGGAAAAACATAAAAATCTAAGAGCCTAGAGCGACTGTTTGAGTCCTTACTCCTTACTTATCCATTGAGTCCTTACTCCTTATATCTTCAGTGGATGTAGGCCAACTGGCGACAACATCCACATGACAAATAGCACTAGTTAGCAACCTCTTAAGCTGACATACAAATGCAACATTCCCTTATATATATATATATATATATATATATATATATATATATATATAGATATAGAGAGAGAGAGAGAGAGAGAGAGGAAAAGGAATTGTCTTCCGAAGACGGTCAATGTCCTCCAACCTTCCACGTGGAGCTCCACGTGACATCCAAAATATTTGTTTGATGCCACGTGGACCTTGGGTGCATTGCTTAGATAATCTTTGGAGGACCTAATCGGCTCTCATATATATATATGATGGGATAATGAGCATAAACCCCACAAGTCACAAATATGAAATAGCACTAATGAGCAACCTCTTAAAATGCATACAACTGTAATTACTCTCTGTCTCTCTCTCTCTCTCTCTCTCTCTCTCTCTCTCTCTCTATATATATATATATATATTAATGGGCCTCGCACGTACAACCCCGCATGTACGATGTACGTGAAAACTGTTTATTTGGAGAATGAATCGCTACAATGTAAATATTTTTAAAAAAAATTGCGTTTCGTTTTCAATTTGGAGAACTCTTATTTAAACTTTTATGTATTTAATTTATTAAAGTACTATTTTATCATAGATGCATTAATTCACGTACCTGATATCAACTCATAGAAAAATAGAGTTGCAATTGGGTTGCACCGATATTATTAATTTTTTTTTAAAGGATGTCATAGCTTAATAGACAACCAAAATGGGAGAACTCTTATTTAAACTTCTATGTATTTAATTTATTAAAATACCATTTTATCATAGATGCATTAGTTCACGCACCTGATACCAACTCATAGAAAAATAGAGTTGCAATTGCGTTGCACCGATATTATTGAATTTGTTTTAGAGGATGTCATACCTTATAGACAACCCAAATGGGAGAACTCTTATCTAAACTTCTATGTATTTAATTTATTAAAATACCATTTTATCATAGATGTATTAGTTCACGCACCTGATACCAACTCATAGAAAAATAGAGTTGCAATTGGGTTGCACCCAAGGATCAAAATTTCGCTCAAAATTTCGACCGAAAACCGATAATTTGGCCGAAATTTTGGCCAATAATTTGAATCCCATACAAAATATGACCGAAATTTTGGTCATTTCGGTCGAAATTTTGATCCTTGGTTGCACCGATATTATTGATTTTTTTTAAAGGATGTCATACCTCATAGACAACTCAAATGGGAGAACTCCTATTTAAATTTCTATGTATTTAATTTATTAAAGTACCATTTTATTATAGATGCATTAATTCATGCATTTGATACCAACTCATAGAAAAATAGAGTTGCAATTGGGTTGCATCGATATTATTGAGTTTTTTTTAAAGGATGTCATATCTCATAGACAACTCAAATGTACTGTCTGTCTAAATTTTGCACGCATAGAGGATTCACTATTGGCCTAACACACTGGAGAGAGGACCCACACAATGGGCGAGAGCAGGCGTGAGGATTAAAATCCACGACCTATACTTCCACAAGGGAAGAGGATATCAGTTGAGCTATTGCTCAACTACTGTACGGATATTGTTTCTCCAAATAAGTATTGGGTGCTCACATATATCAATAAATTAATTAATACTATTATATTTTAAAAAATCTCTTTTGTTAGATATCCTGCTTCTCAATAGATTTATTAGGTTTATTTTGTTTCAAATGGTTAAAATAAACCTATTATGTCTCTATATTTCATTTTGACCATACAAAAAAAAAATTGTAACTCAAACTCAAGCAAAATACATACAATTGGAGCCAAGAAAGATTAAGACAATATGAATTAAAGCGGTAAACCGTAAGCAACATGCATATATTTGAAACTGGTTCACCTAGTCTAAATACACTTGAATTGGATGGAAGGTTGTGTGATCATCTATACTGTAATTTTGAATAATTAATTATTTTTTATGGTGGCGTTATTTGCACCCGTTTTTCTTGTGAAGAGTAAACACTTACACAGGAAGAAAATATTCACCATCTTGAATCAGACGATAGAAATAATTTTTTGTCCCAATCTTTCATAAAATAGATCTTGAGATCATGACACACCATTCATACGATCACTTTTGGGGATGTGTGCCACATGAAATAAATGTATAGTCGTCTAATAGGTGTGAAATGATCTCAAGATCTATTATGCAAAATATTGGGACAAAAACGATCTCCATCATCTGATTCAAGGCGGTTAACAGTTTTTTTGTGTGAAAGAGCGTATATTTTGGAAAGACGGGTGCGAATTATATGTTATTCTTCTTATTTTTATTTATTATTAATATTATCATATGTTAATATGATTCTATTTTTATCATAAATTGATGGGTATCTCTGTGCCCACTCATTCTCTAAAAGCGCCCACATCCTAAACCCTTTGAAAACCATTGATTATCAGATGATGGATGTCATGTTTCACCCTCTGATATTCCACAAAATACATCTTGAGATCATGACTTATCTATTAGACGGTCATTGTTTGATTTTGTGTCACAGATCCCCAAACAATAGCCCTAAGTTCATGTTTGAGTGTGATGTGCGCCATATGATTTAAGGGCCATTTGTTTTGAAATATGTGACATATAGAGTAAAAAAATGATCGTTTAATAGGTGAGCTATGATCTTAAGATCTATTGTGTGAAACATCAGGCAAAAACATGATCTTCATCATCTGATCCAAAGCAATCGATGGTTTTGAAGGGGTTTGGGATGTGAGCGCTTTCAGAAAATGTGTGGGCGCAAATAGCCAAAATGAAGTCTTTATCGTTTGGGATTTGATGCCCATTACGCATGAATGAAGTCTGCATAATTTAAGTTTTTGCTACAGTAATGAAGGAATACTCTTTCACTAGAAATGAATCGAATGAGTTTCAAATTTTGAATTTCTTTCTCTTTTAATTCAACACTTGGATATCTATACCACTTACATATAAAAGAGAAAGAAATTTAAAATTTGGAACTCATTTAATACATATCCATGCTCCAAAATGTGGTCAAAGGAAAAACAAATTGATGTACAAAAATATGTGAGGCAGTATCCAAACTTTAACCATTAAAAGAACCTTTTTTTAGATTATATGTCAAATGAAACATAATCCAAAAGAGTGTTGTTTGGAGACCACTTGCCACATGGCATGCCATCTAAGATTGATTTTGACCATTAAAAGAACCTTTTTTTAGATTATATGTCAAATGAAACATAATCCAAAAAGAGTGTTGTTTAGAGACTACTTGCCACATGGCATGCGATCTAAAATTGAAATGCATAGATTCATTCATGCATTTCAACTCATATGCCCAAGAGTACATGCTTGAGTATAATTCTAGGAGTTGAACTCAGTAATTCGGCAAAATATCCGAATTGGGGGTCAAATGAAAATTTCGACCCTTTTCGATAATTTCGACATTTTTCTACAAAATTTCTGAAATTTCAACATTTTTTTCCATGACTTTTCTCTTTTATTTTTTCGTTCAAATAAATCGATAATCTAGCCACCAGAGGCGCTCACAAGGCACTACAAAGTTGGGATGCTTGCATGGGAATGGAACCTATTATATAGGTGGGTAGAGAGTGGATGTTTTGTTCTCCCCATCGATGTGGGACTAAATGTTTTGTTAAAAACAGCAATGGGTACCATTATACTCACTCCCTTAGTTGCTTTCTCATCAGAGTGGATGTTTTATTATACTCACTCCATTATACTCACTCTCTTAGTTGATTGCCCTTGAATCTGATGATGGAGGTCATTTTTCGTCCCCATCTTGTTCACAATGGATCTATGGATCGTGGGGATATCATCAGACAGTCGATTTTTTACTATACATGACACATATCTCAAAAGTAACCCTAAAATCATATGACCCCCATTATGCTCAAGCATGATTTTAGCGTCACTTTTTGAGATGTGTACCACGTGTAATAAAAAAATGACCGTCTGATGGTACGCTCAAGATTCATATATCCACTGTGCAAAAGATGGGGATAAAAAATGACCTCCACCATCTGATCAAAGGCGGTCAATGCATGCCTAGTGGAGGAGGTGGGGTGAAAAAGCAGCATTTGGGTAAGTATGATTGTACCCTTTGTTAATTTGTCTTCTATAGTTCTATACTCGAGCTCTGTGTTAGTGTTTGGCCACTTGGATCAAATGCAAATTTTTTAAAAAATATTAAATATATTTTTAATCCCCGAAATTTTTCCGAAATGTATAAAAATTAATCCGAAATGTATTGAAAGGACACCCCACCGAAAAATTACTGAAAACGAAATTTATTACTATGCTCACAACAACAAAATTTAGTCAGCCATATTGATAAAAAAGGAACTCCATTTCGAAAAGCTTAAACTCTTTTCCGATTTGGTAAACATCATTAAACCTCAAATCCCAATAGATACCTCGGTTTTTTGAACGAAGCCCGAGACCATGCATTCGGATGCAAACATGAAGGCAACTTCTACACCATTCAAGCATCATGTGGCACTTATCACAAGAATAGGATGCTACAGTAACTTGGATAGGATCACGCAAGTGCCATACAAAATATTAGAATTCGATCTAATGTATATCCACCGTTGAAAATATAGTCAACGGTGCCCAAATTTAGTGTATCATGTTTGTGGTCATCATATTTATGGATATAATGGTGAGTTTGAACCATGAAATGGGGCCCAAAAACAGTCTGCAAAATAAATTTCTTTTGACTACATGCCTTAAGGTTGATCAACCTAAAGCAGGATGTTATTTTGAATTGATCATGCCACGTGGCATATGATCTAATGTCCAGGTGCCTCCCTCCAAGGCTGTACCCGGACACATTTTCCCTATTCTCACCAAAAATACCCACTTGCATTAGAAAAGTTGACAACAAAATTCAGTGGAACTTCCCAGGATATTTTCATTCGGCACTCTGAAGAAAAAGCTGCCAAGATCATATCAAGGGTTGAGAGGAATTTTTTATATGAAAGGAAGTTTCATTCAACAAAGACGGAAAACCTGGGGAGAAAGCAAGATGCTATAACACTTTTCAGGTGCAGTGAAGTGGCGATTTACATGGTCCTTTTCAAAAACTGTTCCTCGAAAAAGTCTATCACATGTTAAAAATGATGTTATGTGAGAAGGAGCATTGAGCAACTTCTCAATTCAAAACCATTTTCAATTAGAGGTGGTCATGTTTTTGGTAAAATGAGCTTCTCACTCAACATTTTCGCTTAGAAAGTGCTTTTTGGAAGAAGAATGCCAAACATGCCCTAAATTTTTTAGATTTTAGATACCAGTGGAATTTCAAATTCGAAGAAGGTTTCTAGCCATCTAAGTGCTGCGAACTTGAGACATTTATCAATATCCATGAAAAGAGTCTCCATTTTTGAGGAGCGAAATCAAAATAAAATATCTAATTTCTAATTTCAAAAACCAGCTGAATCTAAACCAAATTAGCTTTTGGGTTCTCTTAAATATTCAAACTTGCAACTAGTAACTTATTAGTAATTAATTATTAGAGAAAGCCCTTCAACCTTTGGAAGACAACCAAACCATAAGGGTCTGATTGGGTTAGCTCTTTTGGGGCAAAGAGTAGCTCTTTCACTTTTTGGCTCCGACAGAGAACTACTTTTACATTTGGTAACACAGCTCCTTGCCTCATTTGCTCGACGGGGAGCTGTTTTAAGTGATAAAACTGCTCTATCTCAAAGCAGGTTTTATCTGCTCTGACAGAGAGCAAGCAAAGAGCGGCTTCTGCTCTTATAAGAGCTAATCCAAACACAGCCAAAGAACCTCATAAGCAGCTTATTAGTAATTAACTATTAAAGAGAGTTCGCCGGGTCCGAATGTCTGATAACGAAGAAAGTGGATGCTGCTCTCTCTCTATCTCTCATCTCAGATATTTACATGGTTTAAAATTCCGATTTATCTCATCCCCAACGATACTGAGACAATATGCATCGGGTGTTGCTGATACATTGAATGCATCAGCACGATACAACGAATATATCGGTATCATTCTATTTTGAACCATAAATTTATAGCAACGAATTACAAAACAACTAATCAAATTATGTGTAACAGCAAACCAAGGACACACTCATGAGCATAGCCTAATAAAATTCATTGTAACAATAATGCAATCTGGATCCAAATATATTGTCATAAAACTGATCTATAAAATTTCTACTGAATGCAAAATTTAACATCCCCCAAAGAACTACCATCCTCTACTTCCAACATATGGCTCAATAGTTAACAGGCTCTCATTAGAACTGAGCTATTAAAGACAATATTGCAACCTATAGATCGCAGGTTCGACCCCAGCTTACATGTCTAAAAAATAACTAAATATTAAAGAGAGACTAAAACTAAGCTTTCAACCTAAATTAGCTATAAGAGTAGTCTTTAAAACTGCATTTAAAACTGAAATTAAAACTGAACTGAGCTATTGAAGACATCGTCTATAGAAGTACTCTCCTCTAATTAGAGATGAACTGAGCTAATAAACTGGGACTAAACCCGATCTTTGAAGCTGCATTGATAACACAAAAGCCATGGTAAAAAAAGGAAGAAGAAACTATAAAGACTGGGAGAAATTTTTTAGCAGTCTTGGTCTATTGGGATTGACCCTTCGAAGGAGCCTACTGAACTTAACATCACCATAGCAACTATAACATTAACCACATGTTGTTTCCATATAAGGAAGCTAAACAATTGCTTCAAAAAATCCTGTGCCTAAACTTATCAGGAATTGAATAAATTGGGGTTGTAATAGGAAGCTAAGTCACCAAGAACATGTCAATCGAATAAGATCAAATGACACAGCAAAGTCATTAACAAGAACAGAGCAAAGCCACCAAGAGCTGAGCCTAATGCATCTGGGTTTAATAGCAAAGCAATGTCTGGCTCTAGGCATAATTTGGATGCCGGAAAAAGGACTAATTCCATCACACATGCATAGATCATTTCCACAAATATTTAGTGGATTGATGTAAATTGACTAAATTGGATGTCTAATCTTCAAGGGGGGGTCATTTGGCCTTCTATTCTCAATGTATACCAACAATAAATCATCAGAATAGGGTGCCTCAAAACCAGCCCCAACAATGAAAATTTTATACACCAAAAGCTCTGATATTTCATATCCAAATCTCGTAACTCCATGTTAGGTCACCTCCACAACAACTACAAGTACACCACCCATTTTTTCTAACGTCTAGTAAATGAAAGCAGTTACTTACCTGGGCAGCAATGGCTGTCAGGTTCATTTCAATGGTCAATGAGCACCGAGGCTTGTGGTAGGAGGGAGGATAACTAGAGACTTGCAAAGCTAGGAGCCTAAGACCCTCTATTGCTTTAGAGCACAATGGACGTTAAGAATCCACTTTTGACTGCCAATTTTTTGAGAGAAGAAGCTAGTACAAATCTATAGGATGGGAATAAAGATTAGAGGATGGAGGATGACGGAGACGGCAAGCTTTTTTATATCTATATACCTAAGGATTCGGAAAATTAAAAATCAGAGGTCCAGTTAAAACCTTTTGTAAGGGTTTTAGAGCTGACTTCTGTAACATCAGACTTCGAACAAATTTAAATATGGCAAGCGCAGCATTAGAAAATGTCCACCTCCATCATTTCATGCTAATCAAAACTCTGCCATCTATAATTGGGACGTCAATTCAGCATCTGCATATATGGATTTGAAGTTGCTTAGCTCAGTCATTTTTGTTTTAAGCTGTTAGTTTCTATTATTATCACAACCAAAAAATGCAAAATTTGAATATATTCTGTAATTTTCTTCATTGAAGCAAAAACATCCATACATACATGAACTCCAATTCCCTAATATGGTGACATTTGATATAGAAACAACGAGAATACATAGCTATGATGGCTGGCATAGAAAGTAGCCGCCTTTCCCACCAAACACCTCATTCTCATATAATCTTCTGTTTATCTTCTTCCTCAGTTACTGGCCCCTGGTCTGGGCTCACCCCACAGCTTTGAAAATGAGTACATACACTTCCTTTTTCTAAGACGCACGTATCAAATGAAAAGAGAAGTACACTAATAGCTACCATATGGAAATTGAGTAGGGCTCATTTAGTCATTTCATCAAGCAGTTTTCGTGCAATCGTATGGTGCATCACCTGTGGTGCACAATTAATCTATATCAGTAGCTGTGGCACACTTAGTTATGGTCAATCCTGACTCTAATGAATCATCACCATCGCCATCATTATCATAATTTTTATGTCCCATATATTTAAGAGTGGGTAGTAGGCATCGACCTCCGTTTGACAACCCTAGGGAATGTGCATATATTGTTGAGCACCAAATCAGTAAAAGATTGAAGTGTACTTAACTGATTTGTATTAGAGTCAACATTATATTATAACTGGATTATGAACAGGTGATTAAATCTTTTACCACAATCGAAGATGAAAAGAAAATAAATTTAGTGGCATATGGCAATGGTAATGATTCATATTTAGTGGCGAAATGAGCAATAAAAAAGATTACCTGGATGGAAGACTTCTTTATGTCCTCTATATTTCTTCGATTTTCAATTGTATGAGAAATCATTATAAAACTGAAAATCATCATCACGAAAAGGCCAAAAAAGAATCATAAAAAAATGGTTTACCTGGATAGAGTGTTTTTGCAAATTTGGATCAGATGGCATTCCAGGCATTTTTATAGAACCCTAAATGTGTAACGCTTAGTCAATTATTTCCAACAATAACTATAACTACTAATATTAATGCTAACATAAGTTACAGACGTTGAACATGAAGAGTCATTTTTTTACTTTCTTTTCTACCGCAGACGTTAAAATCGTGAGTTGAAAGACAAATAGAAATAAAAACATCACGGCTTTTAACACTAACAACACCGTGTGTACTGGAGAACTGAGATATGTCTTGATGTTAGGAATAGCAATGCACAGTGGAAACGCATCTCACCTTTAAAAATAGCAATGTGTGCAGCGAAGACTTGATGATGCATCAAGATTTTAAGAGCTCTTAGCACCATGCACAAGTTTGCGTCTATATTTTAAGAATCCATATATCCGTGCACATCTTTAGTCTTTAGATTTGGTCGTTCACTGATGGATTGTCATTAAAAATTGGAATGCCACATAAGCTTTGGAAGGGTGTTTCTAGAACTTTCCGGTAGAGGGAGGAGAAAGTCAAAAAGTGGAAAAATTTTGACTTTTAGGAGTAGAAGGATTATATATATAATGATGCATATCTTTACCTTATTTCTCTTTATTTAACTATGTCATTATGCACATGATTTTTCACGTAGGTCGATGCCATTCAACACATGATTTTTCCTCTTAGGTCTTTATTGTTATTTCTCATCAGGCCATAGTCCCATTTAATAGAAGCTTCATCACCATCATCATCATCATAGCCTTATCCCATCTATTTGGGGTCGGCTTTGCGAGTCATATTTCTCCACTTGTTTCTGATTAGCGCTAAGCTCTCTGTAACTTCACAATCCTTCATACACATGATTTTTCCTCTTAGGTCTTTATTGTTATTTCTCATCAGGCCATAGTCCCATTTAATAGAAGCTTCATCATCATCATCATAGCCTTATTCCATCTATTTGGGGTCGGCTTTGCGAGTCATATTTCTCCACTTGTTTCTGACTAGCGTTAAACTCTCTATAACTTCGCAATCCTTCATATCCCTTTTCACGGCTTCCATCCATATCCTCTTCTCCTAAGTCCTTGTATTGTTGTTTGACAAAAATGTTCTTCATAGAAAAACAATTTTTTTATTTCTAGCAATCTTTAGTAAAACACCAATTTCATCTACAACCCCAATTGTTTGTCCAAAGCATAAAAAATTTGCCTCCAGTATGCAGACTTTAGTGATTTTCATGGAATCATGGAAAGCGACCTTCTATAGTACTTTGTGATCCAAGTACATAAGTGGCTTTTTATCACAAGTGCATGACTACCTGTGCCTGTAGTGATATCAAGGTAATGGTACATTTGATTTAGATGAGAGCGTGAATTTTAAATTGGATTTGACCGGTTTGACTTTGACTATGGCGATTGTATTTCATCCTAATTTTTGTGCAATGCTGAGGCATGATCAAATGGTTGACCCACACAATGAGATTTTTTAATTAGGTCAAGTAGATAATGTTGAGCAGTCTGCATATACCCTGACTTTTGAGGCAGCAAGAATTTTGGTAAGTCGCCGTGTACGTCACTTTGTGTTGGCTGTTTCCCAAAAAATGATGCCAACAAAGGGCCCCTAAGGGATAGTTGGAAACACTTGATGACCTGATTGTAGAAAGTTCATATAATCCTCAAGGTCGAAGGTTCGAGTCCAGCTTACCTATCATAAAAAAAAGTTCAGATACTAGAGATTAATCAGTATGCATGCAAGGTGATGCCCAAAAGAGACAACTTCATTATCTAAGTGGCTCGAGACTGGGACTAGAATCGCTCTCCCTCTGGTCATAATCAATCGGCTATCACCTCAACAGAGAAGGATAAATTAGTCTCATAGCCTCAAATAAAAGAGACGGGGCTGAAAGATAAATGACCCTACTTTAAGTGTACAAAGATATATGAATCTAAAAAAAAATGTACAAAGATATAAAATAGTTTTCAGTGTAAGGAGGGCAAAAGAAAAAAATAAAATCTGAAAATAAATTTTTTGGGGGTGAGGCACAAAACATGTAATATAAAGAGGCAGCTCTAAAGCTACAAGAGTTCCGGCAGTTCATCAAAGAAAGAATGGGCATATGCTTCTATTATCTGAATATACATGAAAGTTTTGGACTCAAAAGAGAAAATTTAATGGGAACTCTAACCAACAGATATTTTTTGCACCTGCTTCTAGTTCTGTGATTAACTGATGGACTGTAACAGAGGAAAACCTAAACTGTTATATGGATGTGAACCAATAGATTGCAAAGAAATAATAAATATGCATATAGAACCCAACCGAAGGAAAAAATGAATAAACACAATTGGAGTTATCAAGAACACCAACCCTTTCCATTTCAAATGTTCCACACATGACTAAATTGAAATCTGATGAGCATGGTGTTCGAGTTGGGTCCCACTTAGTTGATGGTTGGCTTGGCAACATTCTTTGATCTATGCAACAAATAAAATCAGTTGATACAATAGATCCATTAGGATGTTTGGGCAACATTTGAAGTAATAGTCCACAGGAAACAGAGCTTTCTCAAGAACCCAAAAATGAAACCAACTTAGATTTATCTTAAGGTACATAGATATGGAATATATACAGCATTGATGCATACCATCATTATTACTGCTGATATAACTAACAAACAAAACATGTCAAATTAAAAAATGGCTGAGACCCGGCAGCCAAAAGAAAATTTTGACCAAAACGAAATATTAAAGAGAAAACTAACAAGATAAGCAGCTCTTTATGAAGATAAAACATACATCAGCAAGAGAAACTCTCCCCCCCCCCCCGCCCCCCCCCCATCCACAACCAATAAATCATAAAATTCAACATTGAATGTTCCTATAAAACAATTACTCGGAGGAGATATGTTGGTGCTGTGGTTCGCATTTTGGTATTCCACTTGCTACCTTTTGTGGCAAAAAACCGAGAAAGCAAGAATTGGAGTTCTCTATACCACAACCGAAATCGCCCAGCCAATCATATCATCATTAAGTATCCATATCATAAGGAACTTGTTGGGGGAAGCTCCCACTACCATAGCTTCAAAGCAATCATGTGTTTGCCCTTTTTATCTGACTAACATGCTTCGTTGACGTGCTTTCTCCAACTATAAATTTCCACTCTCGAATCATGGATCACAGGTTGCGAAGTTCTATATACGTCAAAGAACCAATAGACCTAGAGATGCTCAAATGCCCCTTCTATGTGGTTGGTGTGGAAAATAGTAAAAGAATTCCGAGAACAGGGAGAGTTAGTTGTTGCCTGTTGGTTATTCTTAAATGCTGCTACGGATCTCTTGCACCATGTGCAGAACCCAATACTCAATACTCGCTGGAAAATTTTCATCAAATCATTTCATGCCTTTAGTTGTCAACATGCTGGTCTATATCATTGCCCTCTTTCTGTTCATTTTTCAGATGCATTATCTAAGACAAACTACTAGCAGTCTCCATTGCACAGCTATTGGTAATAAAGTAACTTAAATGGCACCATGTTTGATCAAACCAAGTAGAACCCTTACTGTTATGATATAAACACTTTTTTTTGTCAAAAATACTAAAATAGCCATGTTGATGTGAACATGTAAATGAAAAAACTTGAATAAGCAACAGAAAGAAAAAATAACCATATTAATCAGTCTACACATTAATAAACTTGCAACTTAATGGCAAGTCTAATGGGGCTACTTCTTTCAACAGGTGAAAAATCCAATAAAATAAAATATACATAACATTATCACATATATTGAATAGAAATGATAAGACTTCTCGCAAAAAAGGGAGAAAGTTTAGGGTAAACACAAACAAGAGAATGACATATGGAGTCCCTCCACTACATCAGCAGAGATAAATATTCTACTCCTAAATGCATATCAAGGAAAAAGAAAGAGAGTATTCTACTCCTAAACAAAAATTTGATGATTCTATCACGGCCTCCAAAATTTTTTCCACAAGTGATGCTTTAACACCTAAGTAAAAAATAACAAACTCCCCTTAATAAATGACACTTGAACCCCTTAATAAATGGGTGTCCACCAATTTAAGGAATCAGGAAGGCAGGACCTTGTTGTCGTAAGCATGTCCAACAAAAATTGGTATAAAAAATTTCTTGCTGTGCTAGGCATGAGGAAGCGCTTCCAAGTGTGCCAATGGTTTTTGAATTATGTTCTATCTATGCATAATCAGCAGCATAATAGAGAAGCCAAATAGGAAATTTAGAAACATATGCATCAAAACAAGGTGATATTCATTTACCCAACTAAAGAATGAACTATCTAAAGATTAATTATTGTTGGAAAACTGGTTTACACCTTGATTCCAGTTTGCTATTGATTCATAACTATTGGCTTCCACATAGGGTTTATGGGAGCGTATGGCATAACTCTCTGCTACCCCTTGCCATAGCAGAGTTCATCTGCTTTAGCAGGTTCCCATCCTTTTTGCTAACATCTTGCTACCTGCTTTATCAGGTACCCCTTCTCCTTGAAAACTCCTTGCATAGCAAGATTTTATGCAAGAATTACTTGTTCAGTAGTTCTACCCTCCTCTCTACTCACTCCTTGCCATAGCAGAATTTATTTGCTCTGGTAGGGAGTTAGTAGAGAGCAGGGAGGTTGCTGCTAGAGCAGGTAAATCCTCCTTTGCAGGGAGTTAGAAAAGAGAATGAAAACCAATAAAAGCAGGTGAACTCTGCTGTGGCAGGGGCTAGCAAAGAGCTATGCCAAACACAGCCTAAGTGTTCTTTTTCATTTCGATCATGCATTTTCAAATATTACCACCGCCCTCCACAATTTTAGATATTGCTAAGAAAGGGCCCTCTAAGAGAAAAAGGCCTCAGCTCACCAGTTAGAACAGAATTGTTATTTTTAACACATTATAAAAGAAGTTGTCAGTAAATGCATAAACTTCTCGAAAAGAGATTCGTATTAACACCATAATATCTGATGAGTGGTGAAATATGATCATATTTCACCCCTTTAAGCCTACATTTAGCCATCCGATGAGAGCAATCAAATATATTTGTGAAGCTCTAATTGTTTCAGAAAGATTTGCCCATTAGATGCATTTGGAAGCATAAAAGAGCATAAAAACAACAAACGCAGGAACATTGGAGCAAAGGAGTTGACGATCCCTGAAATTTAAAATTCAAATTTGATTTTTGAATTTCAAATCTGGAACTGAGACCCTATTTAAGCAAAATTGGGAATTAGTTTTTGGGGGTTTCTCTCTTTGGGGAGCCTTTTATTTTCCTTGGCATTTTTAGTTTCTTTCAATTTTCCCTTTTATTTGGGAATTAGTTTTGGGGTTTCTCTCTTTGGGGAGCCTTTTATTTTCCTTGGCATTTTTAGTTTCTTTCAATTTTCCCTTTTATTTGGGAAATTTTTCAAGCATTGTTCTTCACTTTTCTAGCCCTAGGATTTATATTAGTTTCATTTTCTGCAATTAAAGAACCATTGTACCCTTTGGATTAAAGTTGTTGAAGCACTTTACGGTATTTTAATATTATCTTTTAGTTCTATTTCAATCATGTGTGGCTAATTTCATTAAGGATGGGGATCTAATGAACCCCATCCGAGGTATTCATTTATAAAATATAGATCGATGGTCGGGATGTATTGTGTATTAGATGTTTGAGGTTTTAATGTTTAATTGCTCTTACCGAATTAGTAAATTTCCGATTGCCATCTAAGATAGGGGTGCTAGTCACACTCCATTGATCTCGGATCTGCAATAGGGAATTTACTTCGGGTCCTTTGTTGATAATATTTGCGACATTAATTCATCGTCATTAGGCGTCTCTCTTTTACGATAAATATTTTGCCCTATTTTGCAGTATTAATTTATCGTCATTAGAAGTCCCTTTTACGGTGAATGTTTTGCTTCATTTCCTTTGCGGCAGTAGGAAGAGCATACTTTAGATCTGGTTTTGTGGATTTAGTGATTTATTTTCCGTAAATTGTTGATTGAGTTCAATATTTACGTGAGTTACATCTTGTGACGATATTGTATCTCAACTGTTAGATCTGTATTTTGTAAACGGTAAACCAAGGATGAGAGGAGTTAGCATCCCGATCTTCTGTTTTATTCTTCATTTAATTCAATTTTACTACCTAGTCTTTTGTTCTCATCACACTCCCGAAAATCGGCAAACTAGTGTAGTATTGCCTTAGATCTATAGTTTTTCTTGTGATTAATTGTTATTTCCTCTGATAATTTTCTAATCAATCATCGTGGGAAGGATCACGTACTCCGCACCCACTAATTACAATCTGATTCATGCGCTTGCGAGTTTAAAACAAGATTAAAATCACAACAAGTTTTGGGCGCCGTTACCAGGGATTGGATATAGAAAATCTGAAATTTTTAGGAAACAAATAGTTAATTTTAGGAATTTCTTTAGATTTAAATCAAATTTCTACTAGTTAAAAATAAAAAATAAAAAAATAATTTTTTTTTTTGAAATTTTGAACTTTGAAATTTAGAATTTAGAATTTCCAAATTTGAATTTAGAAATTTGAAATTTAGAATTTCGAAATTTGAATTTTGAAATTTGAAATTTTCAATTTGTAGGATTTTTTTAGGATTGGTAAGATTTTTAGGATATCTAGTTTAAGGTTTTTAAAGATTTTTTAGGATTTTTTTTTTTAAGATCTTTAGGATTGGTAAGATTTTCTTTTCTTCCTTTCTTTTCTTATGTAGGATTTTTAAAATTTGTAGGTTCCTTTTCGTTTATTGCCTTTTAGTTTATTTGTAGGATTTTTAGGATTTGTAGGATTTGTAGGTTTCTTTTAGTTTATTGCCTTTTTAGGATTTGAATTTTGAATTTGAAAATTTGAAATTAAAAAAATAAATAAAATTTAAAAAAATTGAAAATTGAAAAAAAAAAAAATTGAAATTTGAAAAAAAAAAATTTTGAATTTTTTTTTTAAAATTGAAAAAATATATATATAAAAAAAAAAATTTGAAAAAAAAAATAAAAATAAATAAATTTGGTGTTATCGGTAAAATCATGTCAATGCATGGATTCAATCCAGAATCATGTGTTATTTGTGGAAACCCGATGCACATTAACCTATGCGTCTCTTGAACAACCCAAATTATTACCCTAAACAAGTCCACCCTAATCCTGTTTGGAGCACCCATGACTACATAGTCAACCCAATGACATGAGGGGGTTTAATCAACCTCCAATGTGTGATATGATGCCTTACTTGGATCAAAGTTACTGGCAGAATCAATCCAATGGCATGTGTGAGTTTAATCAACCTCCAATGTATGATATAATGCCTAACGATGATCAAAGTTCTTACCCCAACAACTTTTCTTACGAGTTTTCACATCAAACTCAATACTTTCAAGACACAGAATCATATGAACTAGCCCAAAATTCTTCTTACTCCTTAGAATATTTAAGAAGTTTGGTGCACACCACAACTCAGAATTTCAAGGTTACAATCTCAACTTAGTCTGGTGGCCAAGCAGTAGCAAATTGAAGATGAAATAGAGGAGTCCCTTATTGATACCGATCAAAATGAAGAACGTCTTCAAGAGGACCCCTCTGATTTCGTTCAGAAATATGAGGACCAATTGGTCACTATGCTTGAGAGTGGCACAATGAGAGTTGAGATAGTGTGAGTGCGAGGAGAAGAGGAAATGAAATGGAGCGATTCTAATGTCGTAGAGAAAATTGAGTTGGGAGAGGTAAAAATTGACACCCTTACAACACCTGATAAGGGAGACAACCTTTTCCGATGAATGTGAATTCGGTTTGGGGAAAAAAGATGAATTTCAAATCTGTTGTTCATTCATTGAATACATAGATAATCAATAGACTGCCGAAAAAAGGTTAATGGGTTTGAATCTTGAGTGCAGTTTTAGGAATGTCAAGTACAGGGTAGAAATTGGAAAGTCAGCGAGGGAACATAGTGGTGAAACTTGGGCACAATATGAAACTGTAGCCAAGTCCCTAATAAGAGAAATGCATGGACTATTACATAAACTTGCTTAGAAAATTTTTCATGAAGATTTGGGATCCTAGTAGACTCAAAATGAGTTTACACCTTGTAGATTAATTTCGCAATTTTTCTTTCAAAAAAAATAAAAATAAAATAATAATAAAATATTTAGATACACTTATTTTTATGGTTGATTGTGGATTTTATAGTGCTATTCAAGTAAGCATTTTGTTAGTTTTCATAATCTTCTCACTATTGTTGACATAAAAAAATAATTATTTGGAGCCATCACACATGTTATTTTGCGATAGTTTTCAAACTTTAGTTAATGATGCATGTGAATTTAATTTTGAGAATAGTGATGCCACATTTTGATTACTTGTATTTGGGATGATGAAATTTAATGTGATAATTTGATAGTCCTGAAATTCATGCCTAAATACTTTGTGCATGTATACCATGCTTAAGATCTAGAAATCAAGAAACTATTTTAAACTTTGAATCCTAGGTTCTTAGTGGAGACTAAATCCAGTGAGCTTTAGAGCCAATTTCCCGTCTTTGATGAGTCCTTACATAAACTCGGAGTTTTCTTTGAATACGAATTGTTTTGCATAATCTCATACATTTTGCTTTGATTTGTGACTTTGCATGACATTAAATTCATATCATTGTGCTAGAAGTATCATATGTTTGCTCAAGACAAATAGGCAAGGCTACCATCTTTTGAGGACATGATTGAAGGCCATCTTCAGGCATGGATCAAAATCTCGACCGAAAATTCAAATTTTCGGCTGAGACGTCTCGGTTTCGGTCGAGACCGAAATGAAAAAATATAAAAAATCGCCCCCTTACCGGAAATGATAAATTATCAGCTGAATTTTCATATTATGGGCCGATAATTTCAAATTATCGGCCGAGTACTATTTTCGTCTTTTTAAGCTTTTTTTTTTATTTTTTATTTTTAATTAGAGGGGTTTTCTCAAAAATAAAAAACCATTTTTTAAAGAGGATTTTTAAGCTTTTTTTTCAGGGGTTTTTTTTAAACTGTTTTTTTTTTTTTAAAAAAGGGGTTTTCTTTAAAATACCCATTATTTAAAAAACCCCATTTGTAAAGGGAAGAAGAAGAAGAAGACGACGTGTACCTGTTGAGCCTCCTCCTCCTCTCCCTTTGACGTTTCTTTGTTCTTTGTTTTTTTGGTTTTTAGCTTTTATATGCAAGGGTGTCTTAGGACAGACTATCTTGCCTATCACTCACACACAAAGAGTGGTGTTTAAATAATCTTACACCATAAGAGCTTAGGATTTAGGTGATCTGAACCGTCAAAATTATTTTTTAGGAATACTTTAATCATTCGAATTGTGGACCATTATTTTTTATTTCAGGGCTGATATTAAAGTTTATCAATAGGATGATTAACATTTAATGCTCAACCTTCGATCTATGTTCGATTAGACGGTGTTTAAATGATCTCACATCATTAAAATATCATTTTTTATTTCACACTATTAAAGTGTGATCTATCATTATGCCATTGGCACAAAGCTATGATTCGTCAAATGGTTTTAAAGGGGTTGCACATATGGGGACTTTCAGAGATTGCATGAGCGGTAATAGAGGTACCTATACATATAGAGGTATGCAATATTTCACACAGTAGATCTTGAGATCATAACCCAACTAGCAGACGGTTAGATCTTGATTCCGCGTGGCATAAATTCCCAAAATGACCCTGATCATGGGTGTATCATGAGAAAAGTTCTCGGGTCACTTTTGAGATTTATTCAATATGGAATCAAAATCTGACCGCCTGATATATTTTGCATGAGATCAAGATTCATTGTATGATCGAAAATTAGCTTTACTAGTGTAAATATATATTCTAACAATATTAAAGAACTTAAAAAAACTAAGAAAATAAAATTTAGCAAAGTTCGATAAAGTTCGGAGCACATTTTCAAAAAAACCCGAAATTTACCGAAATTTTGACCGAAATTGCCGAAATTTTGACCAATTTACGGTTCAGGTCATGGCCGAAACCGAGATTTTGATCCATGTCTTCAGGTCGTTTGTGCTTAAAATACCCCACCTCATGTAAATTTATCCTTCTAGTACCCTTTGAGCCTATTGAAAAATTTGCCTTTATACATTATTTGATAAGTCACGTTAACCTTTAACCCTTCACAATTTCTGAAAATTTAGCCTTACCCTTCTTACTTATGAGAAATTAGGAACGGGGGATGAGAATAAACAAAAAAAAGAGTAAGTGGAGAGATATTGAGTTGTGGTGTTTACTGAGAATGTATGGCAGAAAAATGTAAAAAAAAAAAAGGGAGAAAAAGAAATTTGTGAAAAATAATGAAAAATATAAGGTGCTTCAAAAAATGAAGTTCAAAAGAAGAAAAAGGAGGGAGAAAAGAAAATAAAGTTGAGAAAAAGAGAAAAATATTGAGAAAAATAGTGAGAGATTAGAAAAGAAAAAGTTAAAAAATAGAAAAATCAAACAAGTTCTTTTAATGAATTCTCAGAAATTTTAAATCCCAACTTCCCTTTCTTTCTTACCCTCACCTGAGCCCCATTACAACCCTACAAAAGATCTTCATGATCCGATCTTGCTTTGTTAACTGTCGTGTGAAGAGTGAATATACAATACCTATGGTGCTTGATATGACATGCATAGAATGTACAAGTATCTTTCTATGAGATTTTCTTTTATTCATTGATTACATCGTGTTTCCTCCGTCATGTGAGATCTTTTATTTGCTTTGTATTGATCTCTCATATGTGTGAAAATTTACCTATCATCGGAGTGTTTCTATTTTTGAGAGTATATCTATTGTGAGGATTAAGTTGTGACATGAGATTCGATGGTTTACTGTTGGATTGGTTCCAAGATAGTTGGATATTAGCATTGGTGTACACGCACTTTATATTTAGGCATGAATGAATGAGTTATCTAAAAATTGGAGAATAGATTAATTTGAATGGATACTAGTATGATTGGTATAACATTGTTATTTACAATTGAGAATTCGCATGTTGAATTCATGAACGGTTTTGAGTTTTGAAGTTAAATATATATGAAAATCATGTTTTGAAAACTCAATTTTATCGATGGTTTAAAAAATGTGCTGAAGTTTGTGGGTAACTTCACTGAAAACCCTTAGGAGACAAAACTCCTTCACTAGGGATCACCTAGTGGTTTAAAGGCTTGTTCCATGTGCTAAATGCAATCGTGATCCCTACGAAAGTGGCATTAGGATGTTAGTTTATTTTTCAGTTTGTTTATTTTCTCCTTTGCTCGAGGACTAGCAAAGTGTAGGTTTGGGGGTGTGATGAGTGGTGAAATATGATCATATTTCACCCCTTTAAGCCTACATTTAGCCATCCGATGAGAACAATATGACATATTTGTGAAACACTAATTGTTTCAGGAAGATTTGCTCATTAGATGCATTTGGAAGCATAAAAGAGCATAAGAACAGCAAACGCAAGAACATTTGAGCAAAGGAGTTTATGGTCCCTGAAATTTAAAATTCAAATTTGATTTTTGAATCTCAAATATGGAACTGAGACCCTATTTAAGCAAAATTGGGAATTAGTTCTGGGGTCTCTTCCTTTGGGGAGCCTTTTATTTTCCTTAGCATTTTTAGCTTCTTTCAATTTTTTCCTTTTATTTCCCAAGTATTGTTCTTCACTTTTCTAGTCCTAGGATTTAGATTAGTTTCATTTTCTGCAATTGAAGAACCATTGTACCCGTTGGATTAAAACTGTTGAAGCACTTTACGGTACTTTAATGTTATCTATTTCAATTATGTCATTTATTTCAATCATGTGTGGCTAATTTCATTGAGGATGGGGATCTAATGAACCCCATCCGAGGTATTCATTTATAAAATATAGATCGATGGTTGAGATGTGTTGTGTATTAGATGTTTGAGGTTTTAATGTTTAATTGCTCTTACTGAATTAGTAAATTTCTGATTGCCATCTAAGATAGGGGTGCTAGTCACACTCCCATGATCTCGGATCTGCAATAGGGAATCTACGCCGAGTTCTTTGTTGATAATATTTGCGGCATTAATTCATCGTCGTTAGGTGTCTCTCTTTTACGGTAGATGTTTTGCCCTATTTTGCGGTATTAATTTATTGTCATTAGAAGTCCCTTTTACAGTGAATGTTTTGTTTCATTTCCTTTGTGGCAGTAGGAAGAACATACTTTAGATCTGGTTTTGTGGATTTAATAATTTATGTTCCGTAAATTGTTGATTGAGTTCAATATTTACATGAGTTACATCTTGTGACGATATTGTATCTCAATTGTTAGATCTGTATTTTGTAAATGGTAAACCAAGGATGGGAGGAGTTAGCATCCCGATCCTCTCTTTTATTCTTCATTTGATTCAATTTTACTGCCTAGTCTTTTGTTCTCATCACACTCCCGGAAATCGGTAAACTAGTGTAGTATTGTCTTAGATCTATAATTTTTCTTGTGATTGATTGTTATTTCCTCTCGATAATTTTCTAATCAATCCTCGTGGAAACGATCTCGTACTCCGCACCTACTAATTACAATCTGATTCGTGCGCTTGCGAGTTTAAAACAAGATTACGATCACAACAATATCGTCTCAACGATAATGAAGATTACAAATGAAATCATAAATCTGATCCAACCAGACCTAGCTTACCTATTCTCAACATGAGAAGAATGAACGGGATCTCCACATGATATCTTCTTCGCTCCTTCTCCAGTCTTCTTCCGCATTAACAGCAACCTTGTACATGTTCTGATGAACTTCGGTTCTCGCGGGTGGATTAACCCTCATTTCCCTTTGAAGAGTCAAATAAATGTGAGCCGATGCTGAAGAAATAAAAAATTCTTTGGGGAAAAAATAAAAATAAAAACCCCTTCTACTGTGAACACTGATTCTTTTTTTCTTTTGACAACATTGCTAAGTAGATCACTCATATGCCTAATAGAACCTTTGAAGGGTTTAAATTATTCAAAGCAAATTTATATGTATTCACCCCAATGTTGTTAAATGGCAAATGCGACCCAATGCGATGGCATGGCCCAAATGTGCCATGGCACAAAAAATTTTACTTTTTTTTTCCCCAAAAATTCAAAAAAATACGAAATAAATCTAAAAAGTTCCCAAGAAATCCCAAAAATTACCAATATAAAAAAACCACTATATTTTTGTTAATTTTGTGCTCTATATTATAGGATGAGTAGAATATATCCCATAAAGTGGAAGGAAAAATATAAATTTCATTAAAAAATAAGTCAAAATAGTATAAAAATAAAGTGGACCATACAAAAGAGAAAGAAAGAGACCTAAAACACACCTTTAAGAGTTGTGGTATGCATTAGGAAGAGAAACTCCTATTTATAGAGCTTGGGGAAGCTTAAAAAGTAAAAAAAAAAAAAAAAAATCAATGTTGGAGAAGTATGCCATGGCATACACTATATGCAATAGCATACTTACTATATCGCATATGCCATGATGACATATGCGATACACCCTTCCCACATGGCATGTGCAATCGCATATGACAACATTGATTCACCTAGAAAAATGAGAAAGAGCTCATGAAAAATCAAAAAAACAAAAATCTGTAACTACATTAAGAACCTCATGACTCACAAACCAAAGTTCCATCTCCAAAACATCCAATTAAGAAAGGGAAATACTGATAAATGCAAAATAAAATAAAATAAATAACAAAGAACACCCAAAAAGTAGAATTAAAAGGCACTGACCAACCTATATGGCTAGGTACCTAGTAACAAGCTCCATCATGGAGCAGATATCCCTCATCACCCTAATCGCTATTGGAAAAATCATTGTCAGATCCATGGGTTTACTTCCCCTAAAATCCAGAACTCGTCTTTATCTAATAAACAATGGATGTGTTTGCTACTGATTGTTTCAAAGTGTGTAACCTTGCAAGTGCACAAGATTGTGGCACTTGGGCAAGTATTAAGGCTATCGAACCTAAGGGAGGCAAGTAATTTAATTAATTCAAACGAGTGTTAAACTTAAATTTACCAAGGTTGGAAAGGGTTTTTGGTGATGATTTAATAACTGCTCAACTAAATCTAATAAAATTCGAGAAACAACTATGCAAGGCACAATTGATAAATAAAAATGGTGATGAGATTCAAGGATTCGGCTATACCCTAGATATATAATTTCTTCCAATCAAATTAATCAAACACTTACACACAATGTTCACCCTCATTTTACTACACGTAAAATAATGCGAAGGAAAATGATTAGAGATTTCTGCAGCTAATATCCTAACACTATGATGCATTTACATTAACATGATCATGTATTGGGTATAGCATATCAGAGATGATAATCACAACATTAAAAACAAATCATATGGCTCCCTATATCGATCTACAAGATTAATCTAGGTGAAAATAATCACATTTACAATCATGAATCTACAAAATCTACGACTATATATGAGCACACAATATTTGCAAAATAATCTAGCCATGTGATTCAACATTTGAAATAAGGAATGAATAAAATAAAAGGAATTAATTACTCATCTAGGGATTTGCCTCCTCTTTGAATAAGAGGTTTAGCCTCTCATTTCCGATCTACGCACAATGTACAAATCCAATGCCATCAACATAATGCTTAATATCAATTGTTGAATCTTTTTGGAAAAAGATTTGAAACCTTACAAGTATTGAATGGGAAAAGCTTAAAGAGAAGAGGAAACTAAAGCCTAATGAAGATAAGAATGCTATTGAAAGAGATTACAAGCTCAAATGAAAAATGAAAATTACAGAAGCAAAGGATCCCTAGCTAATGAAAATGTAAAAGAAGAGATGGCCGCCCTAATTCTTCTTTTTCTTTATATAGGCCTCGGCTTGGAACCCTACTATTTTAGAATCGATCGATCGAATTCAAATTTTCGATCGATCGATTTTAAATTAAGGATTTCGCAGTTAATATCTCTGTAAATCAATTGATCGATTGATTAGGAGCAAGATGTTCTGACGCATTTAAAACTTTCTCAGTCGATCGATCGATCGAAAGTGGACAGGTTCTTTTTCGGAGATTAGTCTTTTCAGCTACGGTCGATCGATCTGAGGTTCGATCGATCAATTCTTCAAGGATTTCTGTGCTTGATGTTTCCATGATTCAATGTTCCCATGTTTGTCGTCTTGTATGCTTTTTTATGCTATTGAATCATCCAACGATCGGAATTACCTGAAACCAACAACACTCGACAAAAGCTGTCAGATTGTTTTCATCGGATAGCTAAATGTATGTCTTAAGGTGTGAAATATGGTCATATTTCGACATTGATCAGCCACATGTGCATTGAATTAAGATACCCACGAGGAAACAAAGGAATGTTGTAAAAGGTTGAACATAAAACAATGTGAGTTTTAGATATAAGATTGCAATTCAAATTGTAAGGATGGCCAAGCGTCAAATCTTGTATGGCAAATGTACACATAAGAGATAAGCAATAATAAATAAGCGAAGGTTTGGTCAAATAATATATTCCAGCAACATCTATTATGAGAATAATAGAGAGGTTCGGTCAAGCCCAGCACCAATATAATGAACGGTTACCATGTATATGTTCATCTATATCAATAATTTAACATAAAGTATGACAAATTTTTAAATAATAAATTTCAGCTATAAAGGGAACAACAATTAGGATAAAAATTAAAATATAGCATCGGCAACAACTGTGTGGACCAGAACATGATGTCGCTGACATGTGGGCTACTGTCTGGCCTACACAAGAATCATGATATGATAACATAAAAACAAGAGTAGGAAACCTCATGTCATCAAAGCTAGATATGGTTGATTTGAACCTATACAGTTGAAAGGTTTTGCTTCAAGAATTAAGCCAAACAGTCATCATCATCACAACCTTATCCCATCTATTGGAGTTCGGCTTTGTGATTCCTATTTCTCCCCTCGTTTATGATCAACGCTAAGCTCTCTGTAACTTCACAATCCTTCATATCTCCTCTCATGACTTCCCTCCGGGTCTTCATTGGTCTTCCTCTTCTCCTACTTGTGCTTGTAGCATCACAACCCTTTGTACAAAGTCTGCTTTGTCCCTCAGACGAACATGTCCAAACAACCTCAAGCGACATTCCGTGATTTTTTCCTTGATAGGTGCCACTCTCAAATTTTCTCTTATGTCCTCATTCCGCATTTTATCCTTTCTTGTTACTCCACAATCCATCTCAACATAAGCATAACGGCCACAAGTCCTCCATCTTTTTATTGCTTTTTTGTAGCCTAGAATTCTACATCATATAGGATGGTAGGGCTAACAGTCGTCTTATAGAAACACCCCTTCAAACTAAATGGAACTCTTGGGTTGCACAATACTCTTTATTTGTTTGCCTCAATTTCATCCATCCAGCATTAATCCTATTTGAGACGCCATCTTCACAATCACCATCTGATTGTAAAAGTAGAGCCTAAATAGTGAAATCAATCGGAATGCAACACTAAATGATTTTCGATATACACTAAATCCTCCTCCAGGCTATCATGTCCACTAAATTTGCATTCTATGCATTTCATCTTTGTTCTGCTAATTTTCAAACCCCTTGACTCCAATGCTCTTCTCCACAATTCCAGCTTATTTTTTTATTTTTTTTTATATCCGTGGGTGTCCGGGCCATAGCTTGCGCGCACCACGACAATTCCAGCTTATCATTTACTTCGTTTTCCTTATTTGGCCAATTAATTAAGCAAAACAGTAGCTACTTATGATTTGACACAAATTGGTTTAAGAACCGTATCCAATATAGGAACCATATAACCATTACTCCATGAGATAACACCAATTTGAATGATGTACCCGAAACCATAGACTATTGTTCGGAAGTATAACTCAAATTTACAATCAAACAACTTTCGTGTATATATCAAACATACCTGAGCTTAAAAGTAGAACAACATAAAATAACGCTACGAAGAAATTATGTTGAATAAATCAATGGCGGAAATGCATTGAAAGCTTGATGATTAAAATAATGAGTATCCTAGTAGAATTAAATGGTAAAATCGAAATATAAATAAACAGATTTATCAAATTTATCAAGAAAACTAATAAACCAAAAATATCCTTCTAAAACATATAAAAGACAGATTATGAAAAAAATCAACACTATTCTAGGACTCCATACAAATTTTTAGTCAATTAATAACGTCACACATCATTTCTATGCAGTTATAATTATATGATTATTACTATAGTTAACAATAATAATATTCTACAATCTCTTTTAAATGAATGGCAATGACTCGAGTACTTTTATGTTTTTGTTTTTTTTTTTATTATCAGTAAATGGCGAAATTATATTAAAAGCCAGCGAGCAGCTGGAAAGCAGTACAAGGGGGGCTCCCGATTGAGGGGATAAAAAAGAAAAGGAAAAGAAACAAAAAAAGAAACGAAGGGAAAACAGAAAGAATAAAAAAACTGGGAGCCAAAAAGCCCGGCTAGCAGAAATACATAATCTCGTCTCCCCGAACCCATCCTTGTCCAAGTCCACTCAAAGGCACATGAGATCCTTGATCTCTTTCAAGATCAAACCCATCGGCCTTCTTTTGTGAAAAACAGAGCATTCCTTTCTCGCCAAATGGCCAACAAAGCCGCAGAAAAACACACCTTCCAAAAACAAATCAGTGGACCCACCAGCGAAACCCCAAACCATGCGATAAAATGGTGAGAGATCATGCTTGGGACCGCACAAAGAAGGCCAAAGGACCTCAGAAGCACACCCCAAACCTCAGTAGCCAGCCAACAATGCAAGAAGAGATGGGAAATGGACTCTTAAGCAAGCATACACATGACACACCGGTTCCGGATATCCTTTCCATGGACCAACAATTGATCAATCGTCAAAATGCGCCCTCTCATAACAGTCCACATAAAAACTTCAGCTTTGGGGGAACTGGAGGCCTCCATAGAGAAGCCCAATCAAATCGAACTAGCGGCCTATAGGACAACATTCGATAAAAGGAATGCACACTAAAGCTCCCATTTTTATTAGCAATCTAGAGTCTAAGATCAGATCCCAACTGGTTCCTCTTGGCGTCATAAATCGAGGAGAGCGGAGACGTGAAAGGCGGCATGTCCTCATCCTTCAAGCACCTCCTAGTGCAAATATTCCAGCTAACCCCACCGTTGCTAACGGAAACAAGCTCAGCAATAGTGGCATTCGGATCCAAAGCGATCCTATAGATGGTAGGGAAAAACTCAGCCAAAGGACAGACCTCAATCCAAGGATCCTTTCCAAAACTTAATCCTCGCCCTATCGCCCCAGCTATATCTAATACATTTAGCGAAATCCTGCCAAACAGAACATATACCTCTCCACCAAGCAGAAGCGTTCCTATTCCGAGTAATACAAACCCCCCAGCCACCATCTAACCCACCGTATTTAGAGGCTAGCACTTGCAACAAGAGACTATCCTTCTCGCTGTCCAAACCTGCACGCCATAAACATTTTCCGATAAGAGCACCATAGACCTCACGAAGGCAGCTACCTAGCCCCCCAGAATCCATAGGGAGTTGACAAATCTCCCAGCTCACCAGGTGATACTTCCTTTCTAAGCCTGAACTCCCATAAAAAATCTCGTTAAAACCTTTCAAGCTTATCATTCACAGCAATAGGACATTTAAAAAAAGAGAAAAAAAAAAGATGCAAAGACTAGACCACACAGATTTCACGAGGGTTAAGCGGCCAGCACTACTTAACAACTTCCCTTTCCAAGTAGCTAAATGGTCCTTTGCATCTTTGTAGCACCGTGTCACATTGTCACTCCTTTTGACGTGCCCTCGCGTGCGGCACCTAACTTCCCAAGCTAGGCCAACCTAATTCAACTCACAACTGAGCAATGCAGTGCAGATTCCCGGATGCTACGAAGAGTATGATGTTTGGCATGTTCAAGCTTTAACTCAACCCCTGCATTAGTATTTCACCTGCGAAGCAACGCAACAGGTCAAGGATGGCGACGACGGCTGAGAATGCGAAAGGCAACGATAATTATATGGCAGGGCGAAGACTCGCACCACGGGGGTGGCTGAAAGCTACCCCAAACACGATGACCCTAGTACACAACGTTACTAGAGCGACCAAGCAAGGTCCGGATGCACGCACACAAGCCTACGAGACTAGTGCACGTGTTGGGTCGGGGGACTCCAGCTTATGTCCCCCTATATAAGGGTTAAACACTAACGTAGGCGAAATAACGGGAGAACCTCAAACATATTGGTTTGACATACTGCCCACATGGCACACATCCTCCGCACCAACATGCCCATGATGCCCCACATCTTCACCTATACGTCTGTGTCGCGACCGCATCGCGTGCTCTGCTGGCACAGTGTCGCAAACCCACATGCCACCATCTCGCGTGCCCTCGTGGCCCCCGACTGAAGTTCTCGAAGTACCTATGGCGAAACCCTCATGACTTGGTAACGCGCCTGCGATGCCCCAACTTTAACCCACCAATGCTTAGCGCACTAGTAGCACTACCAAGAAGCAAACCAAGATACTTAGTAAAAGCTGCTCTGTCAGGCAAGAAACAACAGCAGTTAGCTAGCTCAGGCTACCGTTGTCAACTCCATTAAGCAAATTCACCCTTTGCCCGGAAACGGCCTCGTAAACCACCAACACCATCGAATTCCTCAAAAACGCTCACCAAGTCCCCTTTAATGAAGCCCCAAAAACTACGAAAAAACTCCATAGTTTTATGTTATATAGGATTCAAGTTAAATTCTAAATGTTTTGTATTTTATTTGGGAATGAAAGTGATTTGTAGGATTCTAATTGCAAATCTAAGAATATTATAAACAATGATCCCAAGATTTAAGTGGAACTAGCTCACAAGATTTATGCCTTCACAGCCCGAGTGAAAAGCATAGTTTATGCTTGCAGCTAGTCCTTGCCAAACACCAAAAAGGAAAAGGAAAGCGCAAACCCCATCCTAGTCTACTTAAAGCAGACATCATGTACCACCCATGAAAATCAACTGGCAACCAAAGAAAACCAGCTGACAAAGTTAAAATAGCGGTCTTGATTTAGGAAGCTATACTAGTCTCTTAGCCACTTCATTGGCGAGGAGGATATAAGTCATAGTCCCGTTGATAAACAAAAATTTGAGTCATTCGAAAGAAACTATAAACCAGGAAAAAAAAATTAAAAATAAAGTAAAATCATGACTGATTTTCCACATTTTTCATCACAAATTGAACAGTTGAAATTACTAATTAGCTTTACTCTAATTTTGCTCAGTTTGTCTAAGACGTACGTCGATGAACTCTTTTATGGACCATTTGCACGCACATTTATTGACCTCTAGAAACAATAAATTGATCAAGTCGTTAAAATTCTCAAATCATTGCCACTATTGAGCGATGACCTATCAGTTTGGTTGTGTGGATTGAAAGGTACTATTACCTTAGATGATGGCCGTGGAATATATCAATAGGAAGCAAAAAAAACAAGAATAATTAGAAGGGATCAGCAGTTAAACACCATTTTGGTGTGTAATAGTCTTATACCATTAAAGGATGTGAGCAATTCAAATCATCAAAGTGATAGATCATGTATTGAATTGAAATGGTTCCCAACAAAAAAAATACTACTTGAATCATCTGGTCTATGCACTCCAATATGGATGATTGGGCGTATTTTTTAACAAACGATATTAAAGTGCCCTAGTCAGATGGCTCGAATCCTCTAATAGGAGTGATTCTTTGGCTGAGAGATGTGCCAATGATGTCCTGCCACTTGGATTTATTAAACTGATCACAGGTGTGCAGTAAGAAAAATGTTTTCCAGGTTCACTCAGTTCAGATTCAAGTTTGGGGTTCGCCACTCTTGAACGAACTTGGTTCACTAGGGGGTAGGATCAATTTTGGCATAAAAATATGATATATTCGGTGTTTGTACATAGCAACAAAACTTCTACAACAAGCTGGTTACTCTTAAGACTACAAGGGAGGTAGGGATTCAAATCACCTCAAATTCATATTATCTGTTTAAATAAGAAGTTAAAATTTTGAACTGCTCCATGAGAGACGGCTTGCAAGGGTCCTTAGCTAATTGGGTAATCCTTATCGGTCTAAAGTCTTCACTTTAAACAATTAAGGTACTCTTCTATGATCAATTTAAACAGTCCATATGGCAGTCCATCATTGCCGCATGTCTCAACCAAAGAATCATGTCTATAATTGGATATGAACCGACTGTTAAGTAATAAAAACAACATTGAAATCAGAGTGCTGAGTGCAGAGATGGGATGAAATGTATAAGCTATCACTTAGACAGCTCGGATAGCACGCATCTTACAACGATCATTTAAAAACCAAAATGGTGTTTAGAAACTTATGGCAGCTCACACAATTGTGCTCCGCACCTGGATAGTGCGCAGTTGTCCCTGCACTTTGCAAAGCTGAAGGGGGCGACCAAGATGCGGAGCCCCATCTACATCACATATCGTTTTACAGTAGAAGCGAAAGAGAATCAAGGAGCATACTTTCTGCAAATCAGTTGGTCCTGATTATATTTTCTCGCCAACGCCATCAGAGAAGATTCTGCAACAGTAGTAATAAAATATTCATTTATATAAATAAATAAAAATTTACTAAACCCTAAAATCGACGGTTCTAAAGAGGAATTTCTTTGCAAATCATATGATCATTCTGGATATTAAAAAAGATCAGTCGTTTTTGGAAAACGAATTTTTAAAAAATTGTCTGACAATCATAACAATTAAGAAGAGATATAGAAATCGGACGGATGAAATAGATCGGTATTACCTTCTTGGATTTTTGCTTTGACATTAGTCGATAATGTCACTGGCTTCTTCTTCCATGGTTATTGTCTTCCCCGTGTAGGGGTCTTCATGAATAACTGCATCTTCTTCCCCTCTCTCTCTCTCTCTCTGCCTTATTTTTTTTAGCTTTTTGCGAGAGATCCTTCGTTTGCGTTAGCTCTTTCGGGCCAAAAGAGCTCTTCGGCTCAAGTGGCGGAGTCCGGATTTTTCTGAAGGGGATCCCTTATAATTGTAAGATTGTTGTAATTTTGTCGCTTTATTTTTATTAAATTACAATCACATAATAAAAAATAATAATAATAATTAAACAATTCTCAAAAAAAAGCAATTCCTATTAAAAAATAATAAATTAGGGCTTTTATTTTATATTAAAAATAATAATTATAAGTTTATAACATATCTTTAATTTCATAAGAAAAATCAATGATAATCAAAAATCTTGACGTTGATAATAGGAGAGTGAATTAAATGTCATACAAAAATATGGGTGGCTAAGATTTGAGAAAGAGAGAGAAGATACAGACATTGGGACTTCGGGAGTGGGGGGTGAGACACTCTTGAGAGAGAGAGAGAGAGAGATAATTTTAATAATAATATTTGAAAATAAAGAGAGATTTTTGAGAGCTATTAAAAAAAATTGTGAATAAAAAAATAAGTTTTTAAAATATTTCAAGAAGTTATGAGATTTGGGAGGTCTTTATTAAAAGATCATGTCTCTAAAAATATAGAACTTAAGAGATTTTAAAAAGGGAGATCTCTATTAAAAGATCATGTCCCTAAAAAGATAGAACTTAAAAGATTTAAAAAAAAAAAATCTTTCAATAAGGGATCCTCGACCCCCATTCAACAATGTGGCTCAGCCACTGTTCGGCTTCAAGGGATAATTGCTTTTACCTTTGGTAATTTCTCGCCTCATTTGCTCTAACGGATAGTTAATCATAAAATTACTCGGTGTTTATTATCTTATAGCAGATTTTATTTTATTTATGACAATTGGCAAGACTGTTGTTCATTTTTGAGTATTAAAGTTTTAATAATTATTTATTAAAATATAAAACACTAACAATATCCTCACTTGTTTGGTTAGCAATTAATGCTTCGTTTTTCAAACAAATAATGACACAAATACCCTTTCCCACTTTTTTAATCGTATGAGTCACAGGCAATTTAAAATGACCTATAACAAGAAAAATAGAAATCGCGTATCAATCATCTGTCAACCGCGCAAATTACTAAGGGATCTGAGGCAATGTATGACATAACTTTTTGCTAGCCGCTGTCATAGTAGAGTTCGTCTGCTTTAGCAGGTTCTCATCCTCTTTGCTAACATCCTGATATCTGGACCCCTTATCCGTTATAACTCCTTACATAGCAAAGTTTTATGCTGGATTTACTTGTTTAGCAATTCTACCCTCCTCTCTACTCACAGCAGATTTTATTTGCTCTGATAAGGAGGTAGTAGAGAGCAGGGAGGCTACTGCTAGAGTAGGTAAATCCTCTTTTATAGGGAGTTAAAAAGGAGAATAGGAACCAATTAAAGCATGTGAACTCTCCAGTGACAAGGGCTAACAGAGAGCTATACCATACGCAGCTTGAACATCGGTCAAGAATTACTCAACCAGAATATTGTTTTATGTGCAAGTTTAGTTTGAACATATGCACTTAGGATCATCCTGTGAATCTTCCATAATGAAGGTTCTATTAGGTGTCCTCGGTACAATAATATTCTCTTACATGCGATCGTCTAGGGGCTAAGAGAGAGAGAGGGGGGGGGGGGGGAGTTGCTGCCTTACTCTTAAGTGAGGCTTTTTGCGGAGCATCACTCTTCCATCAGCCTCCTTAGAGAAAATAAGGCTTCCCTCTTGGAGCCCTTGTGAGGGAGAATTTCACCCTTCAAAGCTTTCCCATAGACGGCCCAGACGTTGAGGAGCACCTAATTAAACGGTATCTAATCTAAAACGGAAGTAACAGGGAAGAAGTACTCGGGAAGGAATTGATATTCGATGACCTACCCAGACACCGAGAGGTCCGTAGCACAGTGCACGTCATGGAGCCGAGAGGCTCACGAATCTTTCTACTCTACAGTGTAGCTCTCACGGAGGATAGATTCCATTTCCCGACACCACTCATAAAATAATCTAATTCTAATGGCCTAATGGTATACTAATCCACTCATCTTCAGAGGTTATGACTTCAAATCTCCTCATTCTAACAGTGTAGTATTGAGGTTGCAGGCTCAATTTCGGCTTGCGCATTAAAACAAAATTATATATATATATATATATATATATATATATATATATATATATATATATATATATATATATATATATATATATATATATATATCCAACACCTTATATCAAGCTCTATCAATAATTTCTCAAATAATCAAAATTTTTAAAAAAATTATCTGAATAGGATATTTATCAAACTTTTGACCGAAAATAACAATTTTTTGTCATTGTTATTCATGGCTTAATAATATATCGCTTTATTTTTTAATGATTGTAAATTGATAATGAGCGTGACCCTGTAATACACTCATTTTGCTATGTCGGGCGATACCTTAAAGCATGCAAGAAGCCCAACAAAATATATGGAAAGCTTCCATGCATGTCTCAGACAAGTAAGTCAACCATTTGCACCAAGTGTCTCCATGTCAAAGACACTATGTCTCAATGTTAAAAGACACTTTAGGAATCTATTACCACCCATATGAGCCGAATCTCATTGCTATCAGTTGATTTCAACATGAGACAAATAAATTCATACGGAAGTCCATGTTATGATCAAATTTTGAAAGCCACACTAAAATATATTATCAGGATAGATTTATTAACACCCACGAAATTATGGAGGGAACCTATTACCAAGGACCATTGACTGCTTTGAATTTCACTATAGAGATCTTTATTAACCCTAATCTTTCACATAAGGGAACTCGACACCATGAGTGCACCATCCGACGGCCACTCTTTTGATTCCATGTGGCACAGATTTTAAAAGTGACCCTAAAATCACATAGAACACATCACAGTCAAACGTGACTGTAGGGCATTTTTTTGGGATCTATATTCCCTGGAATAAAAAGTGATTGTCTGATGATACATTCACGATCTTAAGATTCGTTGTGTAAAAGATTTGGACAAAAAATTTCTCCTCTCTTAATTCAAAATAGTCAATAATTTCTAGTGGTAGGCGCCCTCTAAGATTCCCTGAGCGTTAATAAAGCAACCCATATTATGATCAAAGTAACTTTCCAAAGAGTTGGTAATATGGTCACTAACGCACTCGCTCATAGGACCAAATTTCCTTTTTGCTAGAGACTAGAGAGTTGGCATTAAGGTCCGGCCCCACTTAATGTGGTTGAAGAATACGTGGCACATGAATAATTTGACCATCAGGATCCAAAAATTTATGGTGCAAGATTGGGATGAAAAAACATTTCTATCATCTAATTCAAAATATTTGACACCTTTTTTATCCACTTATCCCACATAGTGACCCGTGAACCATTTACTTGTTAGGTATCTCTACTGCTAACTCATGCTAAAATGGCTAAACTTAGGAAAAGTAAGGTTCCCTCTTATGAGCATGCAAAACAGTGAAAATATACTTACGCTACATATATAGAATAAAGAAGTTGATCTGTTCACACTTAAAAGTGTACGGGTCGATTGCACATGTCTGAGCAACTGCTTGAATTAGGCTGATTCTAGAGATGAAACAAAGAAATTTAGGACAGACTCTTATTAACACTTGCACATGGATAAGGCTATGACCATTGACTTTTATGCCACGTGGCCTATATCTTTAATCAATTCAAATAATCCAACTAGCATGGCCTGAGTTGTACATTTTTAGCTAAAGAATCACTCATACAAGGGTTATAATCGATTGATTCATTTGTAATATTGCTTGTTAAAAGAATATACACAAACATCTATGTTAGACAACATAGATTGGAGAAATTAATTTTCTAATGTGTGTGATTTTTGGGCCCACACAACATCAATATACATGTACCACTTTAATTACTTGAATTACTCAGAAGAAAGTTATGATATGGAAACTCTATGAATTTTTTACTTTTGTTGATAAATCACGCTGAGGTTGTAGGGGCCTCACCCTTATAATAAAAAAAAAGGAAAACACATGCACATAGCCTCAACAAAGGCTACAGGAGCCTAGTGTGCCAGCAGCTCACCCAAGGCAGCCTGGGACCAAGCCGAGGAAGGATCCCCGAAAAAAAGAAACACAAAAAATTAGAAAAATAGAAAATTAGGACAATCACTCCTAGACACAAGGTCCCAATTCCTCCTACAATCCTGAATGGAGTACGGATGAAGCATACCGAAACTCTTAGCCTATTGTAGGGATTTGATCACGATCTGTTTAGATAAATAAGAGGCCGTCAAGAGCTTGTTGTCGAAGATTCTGTTATTACATTCTTTCCAAAGCAACCAGAGAAAAGTGAACAAGAGGAGACCCCAGACTCCTTTGGCTTTGAGGGAATGGCCGGGAAATAATCAAGATCCGACCAGCTCTGCAACCGAGAAAGGCAAGAGCCAAGATATTCCAAACCATCGGAAAATAGAGTTCCAAATTTGAGAAGAGTAAGCACAGTGAATGTATAAGTGGGCACTGTTTTCCAAATCCTTGAAGCATAGCACACATCTATTAGGAATTTGAAAACCTCTACTTTAAAGGTTGTCCACTATAAGGATTTTATCCATAATAACGAGTCAAACGAAAGTGATAGATCTAAGAGGAGCCTTGGATTTTTAAATCCACAACTACGAAAACCTTAGGGTGACAGTCGTGGTAAGAAAGCGGTAAAGGGATTTGACAGAAAAGGAGCCTTCTTTACCAAGGGACTAAATCGGACGGTCTGACAAATTTGGATTAGGAATTGGAGTGGAATCCAGCTCTCCCAGCAACTCCGCCAATTCCCGAATCTCAAAATCGTATAATTTGCGCGAAACCGGCACCTTCCAAAACCTATCTGCCTGCTGGCTCGGCACTGCGATGTCCATTACTGAGGCATTCTTTGAGGTAGCCACATCAAATATCAATTTGAACCAATTCTGCATCGGGACTTTATACTTCCACACATCCTTCCAAAAAAAGAGTATTTACCCCATTTCCCACGGAAATGCTAGTACTCAATTTGAAAATATTTTTCCTAACATTGATAGCTCTCCAGATGCCTGACCCCATCTCCTAGGGGCCTCTTTGATCTCCCAAACACTGTTATCCGAACCATATTTAGCAGCTAAAAGTTGGCGCCACTGACTTTCCTGTTCTGTATGGATTTTTCATAGCCATTTAGCTAAGAGGGCATTATTGAAGTCTTTCAAACTGATAACTCCCAAACCACTGTCGGCTAAATTTTTACAAATAAAACACCAATCGACCAAGTGCACTTTGCCTTTTGTCGATCCCTTGCCAAAAAAAATTCCTATAAATTTGCTCTAAATTCTGTCCCAAGCCGGACAAGGAAAGAGGGACATATAAAAGACCGGGAGCACCGATAACCTCGATCTAATGAGAGTAAGACGGCCCGCTAATGAGAGATATTTTCCTTTCCACCCATCTAACCATTTAGTCGATCTATCAAGTAAAACTTGTCATAACTTTTTACCAGGGAGATGGGGCCCGACTGGGAGGCCTAGGTATATAAGGGAAGAGAACCCGCAGCCCAAGCCACTAGCCAGAATATCAACTAGGGAAATTTGCATTTTCGGCCCTATAATTTTGCTTATTTATAGAAACGGTCATATAGTTTCATTCCTTGCATAACAAGCCAGCTTCAAGCCTAGCCGATTCCACATCACCTCCCACTTGCCAAGTCAGCATGAATTCCAAGCGTCGCCATAGTAGGTTAGCGTTGCGCTACAGCGCCGCCACGTCAGCCGCGACGATATTTAAAAAAAATAAGAAACGACTTTTCATTTTCTACTTTTCACTTTTTACTTTTACCTTCCAGCAAAGAAAAGGACGATTCAAGGTAATTTTTTTTCACCAGGATAGCGATCCGCTATACGCTATTTATTATTTTATTTTTTTTAATAAATAACTAAATTATGTTTAAATACGTTCTATGCAGTTCCTTTCACACATACGAAGATGTCGAAGTCGAAGCCATTAAAGCCCTTTGGAAAGTATAAAAGTATTAGTGTTAGAAAATTTTACATGCATTGCAATGAAGAGAGGAAGAGGATGCTGGATGAATTAATTTTTGGTCATCTGTTTAGAATGTCTGAGAAATTAATCTTTATTGGAGACTTAATTGAGGCAATTTTAAGCTTTTGGGTGAAAGATAACATGTTTAATGTGAACAACACCAAGTTAGTTTTGCAAGATGCCGATATATCACTGATTTTAGGATTAAATATGTTGGAAAAATTTGAAGAAAATGAGTCTGAGCAAAGGACTATAAGAGAAGAGAAAACCATTTGGTACAAATTCTTTAGAGAATAGCCGACTAGAAAATCTCGTATCGAAGAAGTCATCGATAGTGTCCATCTTTCCGAAAATGAAAATTTGAAATTATCGTTGTTGTTTCTTGTATGTTCTTTTCTACTTCCGGACACATATAAGGAAGTTGATAGTAAATATTTAAAGTTAGTTGATAACTTAGAATGCTTCAACCAATATCCGTGGGGGCTTGAAGTTTATAATAATTTAGTTGATTGCATAAAAAAAGCGATTGGGAGAAGAGAATCGACAAAAGTCTCGGAAAAGGGACAATACAACATATACGGTTGCACTATAGCATTACAGATATGGGCGTTGGAGCACTTTCCTGAAATCGACACTCCTCGTACACAAATGAAAAATTCATTTTCGAGGCTACTGAAATGGGAAGCTCTAAAAGTCAGCCGTACTCCAAATTATTACAGAGAAAAAATTATTACGTCTCCGGTAATTGTCGAACTTGATTATGAGAAACACGAACTACAATATCTATCAGTTCGACAATTCTTCAGTCATAGGGAGAGAGAAAGGGGACTATTAATTGAAAAATCGAGAAAAAAATGGATTATCCTACCGAAAAAAGGGATACCTATCAAAAGAAAAAGAGATAAGTGAAGAATATGATAAAAATAATGATGACAATGATGAATCTAACAGTGATGATAATAACGAATACGAATTCGTATTACGTCATCAAAAATAATTAAAGGGGAAGCCAACAATTAGAGAACAACAGACTAGACATCCCGACCTCCTAAATGAAGTTAAGGAGCTTAGAAAAGAATGTTCGTCCCTACGCAAGGCTGTTAAAGAAATTAAAGGCGATTTCAAACGTACTTTCACCGTGTTAAAAGGGCAGACATTCACAGTTAAGCAGCACAGAAGGGAGAACAAGAGTTTAAAAGAGGAGTTAGAGAATTTAAAGAGTGAAATATTGTAATTAGAAACAAACTTGCAAAGGTTCAATCTCATTTGACAAAGGTATAAAACTAGTCTCATTTATTATATAATATAATAATCATTTTTTAATTTTATTTTGTTTAAATTTATTTAATTTAATATTATTATTTTTTAATAATTTTATAGCGGACCGCTATCTCAGGATAGCGGGCCACTAAGTCAGGATTGCGGTCCGCTATCCCGACTCATTTTTTTTGATAATTTTTTGTTTAACTTCTTTTTTTTTTTCCTTATATAAGATGAAATTATCTCTACACTATTTGACACATTTGTTACTCTTAAATCTCCTGCCCCAGAATCAGCCCCTTAGTCCTCATTAGCTGCTAAACCCCCCTCTCCTCATCACCCTGCTCCAATCACTCAAACTTTTGAACCCCCTTCTCCTCATCCTGCCCCAATCACTCATCACCACCCTGCCCTAATCACTCAAACTTCTAAACCCCAACCGCCGGTTGAAGATATAGATAAAGGGGTTGATCCGCCAGTAACTCAGCCAACTGTTGAGTCGCAACCGACATCTTTTAAACCCTTATTAATGAAAATTCCTGCTTCTACTAAGAGTACGTTATACAAGCTTTAAAATCAAAACAAAAGAAAGTCGCCAACGAAAAAAATCATTACAAATAAAAGAAAAAATGTGGAAGAAGAAGAAGAAGAAGAGGTTCCTGAGTCAATGAAAAAGAAATTTATGAGGAGCTTATGGAATCGGCCTGTGGAAGAAGATTTAGTGATTATTAATACTATCTGCGGTCTAGATGTCACCGTAGGGCATTTAAAGGTTTTGAAGGAAAAATCGTGGCTCGATAACAAAGTTATCGATTTGTATTTTAAAGTTTTAGACAGTAGAAATGATAATATGCTCGTAGAAATGGCGGAGAAGAGCCGGTTTGCATCAGCCTCTGCATTGGTATCGTTTTTATTTTTTATTATTTGATTTTATGATTTAATTTATTTATCTGTCTTTATTTACGTCATTAATAGATTCAAATAATGAGTTATTTTTATATTAAATTTCAGACCTTAATTATAGCGGACCATGTAAAGTTTCAAAAATTTGTCCGTGATGAAAATTTGGAGCTACTAAATGAAAAGGATAGATGAGAGGCCTATTGGCGGTGGCGATTCGCCATCAGCGAAGCTTCAAGTACCTCACGCGGTATTAATGCTATCAATTGTGGGACGGTAAGTTATTTTTTGATAGCGATCACACTTTTAAAGTTTATTTCATTAATACATTACTAATTAGATTTACGATTGCACGCAGATATTTTTTCCAATGCATAGCCAGAGATACCATCATTGGGCATTGGTTATCGTTTCCGTAACGGACCGCGTTATAAATCTTTTAGACCATGCCGACCGAGAGTGTTCAAAGAAGTTTGATATGCACAAAGATTCGTTGATACATCACCTGTCGCAACTTCTTCACGCTTTAGGATTGAGTTCTGCTCTCGATCAGCAGTGGCAACTTACTATCATAAATAGTGTTGATCTTCCCCTCCAAAAGAACGGTTGGGACTGTGGGGTTTTCGTACTGAAATACGTTGAATATTTTTTCGAGCGGCGGAAAGTAGATTTTCAAGAGACAGACATGCAGCAATTTCGAGCTGAAATTGGACATTCATTGTCCACGTTTGGGACTTAGTTTTTATTTTTTGACTTGCTTATTTTATTTTGTATATTATAATTCAAATTATTGGGATAATGAATGCATTTTTTGTGTACTTCGAGGTCCAGCAAGAAAACTCATTACTATTTTAATCATCAACTCTCTCTCTCTCTCTCTCTCTCTCTCTCTCTCTTTATTCTTTTAATTCATAGGTTATTGATCATTAACAAGACAATTTTTCTATAACCTATAGAAAAATGCTTTCCTAGATGCGTTTCAAAGACTATACGAGGAGACATAGCCATTGATCCATTTCTCACCGAAAACGAATCGCTTTAGCATGTATAAAAGGAAATCTCAGTGGACATTCATCAAAATGGATAGCCAAACCGAGGAGACACAACCTTAAGATCAAATCAAGTCAAGTTTAAGACTCTGAGTAGGTGTTTATACTATTCAAATTTAACTCTCTAAATCATAATTCACGGTTAATGAAAAATTTTATTGACCAAAAAAGACTAAAAAAAGTGATTTTATATTTTAACAAATTTACAAGAGCGACGATTATGTCCATATTCATTACAATTTTTACACCGTAGTGGTCGAACTTCGCCTTTAGATCGTATCCTCCTTTTCTTTGGGCGACTGGCTTGACGTATGTTGTGCGAAGATAAAACCTTGATGTCTTCCCTTGTAACTACCCATTGGCGCTTATCAACGGTCGAAATAAATTGTTCTTTATAAGTTTTCCTAAATAAGACACTGGTAAACCAATGATCACAAAATTGAGGAATCTCTTTATCTCTGTTTTTGTGCGATAATGCACAATTGCATGCGAACAAGGTAATCCAAGGATAGCCCAACGTCTGCATGTACACGTTCGTTTCTCTAGATCGAACTTGAAATGTATCGCGACCATAGGGAATAACGTTTTTTCGACAGGCCCACCCTGAATTTTGTGTTATGTGCTCTTCATGCCATCGGTGTCAACTCATGCGTCATTTTATTTCCTTCTTCCTGACGTCAAAGGTAGAATTCGGCTACATTCGTGTGAATGGTTTCTAACATTGTCACGATCGGTTCCTCTCTAGCTATCTTCAACACACTGTTAATGCTTTCAACTATATTTGTTGTCAGCATATCATAACGCTTTCCTGGAAAATATGCGCGCGCCCAGAAATGGTCACCGACTTCTTTAATCCATGTTATACATTCTGGGGGGCCTGGTCTTGTATTTTTTGTAAAATTCTTTTGAATTTTGCCTAGGAGAATGCACGGGCAGCAATACAAAATAGCGATCGAGAGATTATATCCTTATATGTATAAAAAAGATTCAAAGTTAGGTATCACATACAGTAGCTGTGAAATGCATTAGGAAAAACATATTGCATAACTTCAATCAACCCCTTCTATCGGTCTGATATCAATACAAATTGCTCTTCAAAGTTTTCGATTACGCGTCTCCCTAATAGATCAAGAAACCATGTCTAATGATCTTCATTCTCTTTGGGTACAACGCCGAACGCTATAGGGAATAAATGTTTATTACCGTCTATCCCTGTAGCTATTAACAACACTCCATTGTATCGTCCGCGCAAATGCATTCCATGAACCATAATTATTCTTCGCAAAGTATTACGATAGCTCCTAATGCAAGGTCCAAATGCTACGAAGAGCCTCTGAAAGGCATTATCAGGCTCACGACACAATTCGGTCTGTACGTCTGGATCAACTCGCTATAATTTGGCGATATAGGACGGTAACATCTTAAATTGCTCATTCCAGTTACCTCGGATGTTGCTTAAAGCCATTTCTTTTCCTCTCCATGCTTTCCAATAACTTACTGTTACCCCATATATTTTTGTTCAATATAAAAAATTATTGAAGCAGGAGTCTCGTCAAAGCCTTTTAACAATTTATCCCTCACGAAGGAAGCTATCCAAGAATTCGTACACCGGCAATGTCCTCTTCCGAAAGCTGGCATTCCGCACGTATGTTGCGGGTGAAATGTCTTCACGACGAACGTGTCCACACCCACTAATTTTGATGCATGTATTCTCCAAGCACACCCTAATTGAATACAACTCACGGTAACTCGAAGAAGACTAGTTTTTATTGGTTTAATTTAAAAATTATTTGTCATTGCAAACTCTATAAGGGCTTTTTGAAATGTTTTTTTATTTCTGAATGCCTGACCAACAGTTAATGGCCCCCCTTCATACAGTTCTTCATCATCCGAATCCATACACTCTCCTTCCGAGTCATTAAACTAATAGTCTTCGTCCACCATAGATTGATCAATTCTCCTATTAGTATGAACACGCAAAGTGGGCGAGGAGGGCAGTGATTCAGTATTTGCTGGATCACTATCACCGTCATCGACTGAAATATTATTACGTGCTTGGGGTTGAGTCCATCGAGGTATGGTTAGTGTTCGCTCCTGTGCTTTGGCCTCGATTACCGTTCGCTCCGAAGCTATTTGTTCAGAAGGCTATTCGTATGGACTAATGCCTCCCAAAAATGTTTCCCACTTATTTCAATCAAATATGTTATTCACCGCTTCATCGTTATACTGACATGTATTGTCCATCGGATTCATTTGAAGATAATATCCTTGATCTTCATCGTCTTGTCTCATTGGAACGTCTGAAGACGCTATTGATTTCGTAACATGAGTGATTAATGTATTGTCCATCGGATTCATTTGAGGACAATATCATTGATCTTCATCGTCTTGTCTCATTGGAACGTCTGAAGACGCTATTAGTTCCGTGACATGAGTGATTAATGATTTCTCGATATAAATATTTATCACACCATCACCAATACGATATACTCTAAATAAGTTCGCAAGATCATCAAAGTCCGATAATTCAGCAAACACCAACTCCTTCCCGATGCGCAATGAAACGGATAGGAAAATTGAATGCTCTTTCGGTTGAGTCCTACTAATATTGTACATTTTTTGCTTAAATTGATCAAATGGTATATTATCTTTGATAACAACAATCTTTCGATGTCCACCGTTGTAAGTATCATCTCTAACACGGACCCCATCGAAATGACAAAGAATGGGAACATCCATTTCAATCTATAAATATTAAAAAAATAAAATAAAATAAACCTTAAACCCTAATTTGAACAATATAATGGAAAAAATAATGGAAATTAAAACACTAAATTGATAGTAATAAAATTAGTCAGGATAGCGGGCCGCTATCTTGAAGTAGCGGCCCGCTATAGCGGGTCGCCCATTTTTTACTTTTCTAACAAAACAACTGCTTGCTAAAAATTCATTCTTACCAGTTATCCTTTGCGTTGATAGGGTTGATCTGAACAGGTAAAAGCGACAATGTTAGGGTTGGTCTGAACTCTGAACTACTAATGGGAAACGGGATAGAGAAAATAAGTAGTGGGGAATGAATTTGTATGGTCCTATAATATATATTATATATATAAATAATATAAATAAATCATACTATGCTGACTTGGAAAGTGGGAGGTGACGTGGAATCAGCTAGGCTTGGAGTTGGCCTGTTATGCAAGGAATGAAACTATAGGGCCGTTTCTGCAAATAAGCAAAATTATAGGGTCGAAAATACAAATTTTCCTATCAACTATGTGTTGTTCCCAACCGATTCCAACTAACAAAGAAAAACTCTATGAAAATTGACTCTCATCCAACGCAAGATCACAATGATAACGCCTCTTACCCACTATGGAGTCTCATAAAAATATGACTTCCACGAATACAAGGCCTCAAAAATCTGTGAATATACATTCTAAGAGTTATTCCATCAGAATGAAGCCACTACAAGCATTATTCCTAATTTATAACGAATCTCTTTAGGGGGAATAGTTTCTTCTTCTTCTTCGCAAACACTTTGTCTTCTTGTTCTCTACGTTTTAATTTCGTATTCATTTTCCTAGTTCTTAATATATTTATATAATTAATTAATTGATAAGTTGGTATTGCACCTGCCACCTTAAGGTTGTAATTGATAAGTTGTAAACCTTCCATTGAAGCTATAGGTCCAACCCTTTGAATATACATAATTAATTAATTGACTAGTTGGGATTGCACCTGCCACCTTAAGGTTGTAATATTGTCAACCGTCCATTGAAGCTATAGGTTCAACCCTTTGAATATATATATATATATATATATATATATATATATATATATATATATATATATATATATATATGTATGGCTGCGATTGAGTTAGCTCGTATAAGAGCAGACGTAGCTCTCCGCTTGACTCTCAGTCACAGTTGATAAAATTTGCTCTGGCAGAGAGCAGACAGAGAATAGTTTTATCACTTAAAACAACTCTTTGTTAGAGTAGATGAGATGAGGAGAATTGTTACCAAACTTGAAAACAGTTTTCTGTCGGAGCCAATTGCAAGGAGCAAAAAAAGCCACTCTTTCACATTAGAAATTCCCAAAGCCATTCACATGCAAATTTAAGTGCGTGTGCTCATTTGGATCGGGAACACCCATAAAGATGACTGTGATCCTATAATCCTAGTCTTGTTTAGTGTTTAGGGTTTACTATTTATGATCTTTTCATGTATGCGAAAAAAAATTTGATCCATCACATGATCATAGTATACCGGATTTGAGCACCACATGATGCTCTGATTATTCTCCTTCGACCAATGTAGTAAAGCCTCGAGAGGTGTAAAGAGGCGGAGCCACGTTGTGACTTGGGTGGTCAATTGACCACTCAAACTTTTTAAAATTTGTTACTAAGCTTTAAGGATCATAATTTATATTAGCGGATTCTCATACATCCAAAATTATATTGGCCACCCAAAATTATCTAAAATCTTTAAACAAACTTTTTTATAATATTTGTTTTCATAACATATATTTCTTTGATTTTTTTAACTAAATCCCACAATTTTGGCCTATTTTTAGGCTCCCATTGTGCTCCATGGACTAATTATGGGAGAGATTTCTCTCACAAGGGGCTCCACTATGTTGTAGAGCTATATACCCACATATATGGTGTATAGAAATTTCTATCACAAGGGGCTTCATTATGTTGTAGAGCTATATACTTATATATATGGTGTATAGGCTCTATTATAATTAATTTAAAAATATAAGCAATTTATTGCACATAAGAAGGTTTAAACCTACACTACAAAAATAAGGTGTTTCAGAGGCACTTGCTGTTAAGCCAATTTTTGGTAACGGAAGGACTAATAGCAGCAATTTTTTATAGCGACAAGACTAATAGCAACAGTTTTTTGTTAAAAAAACTACCGCTAATAGTTTTATTTTTTGTAGTACCTAACCTTACAAAGCACTAACTACTAAAGCAATTCACTACGATATGTAAAGAGTAAAAAAGCTTCATACATATATAATTTTTTAAAATCTAAATAATGCATATTTATTCTACAAAAGCATCAAAATTATTAAATAAAAAATGTTGGGTCTTCCTGTTCATTATCGGGATATGTTTAACAACTTCGATAATCTCACGGGCTCCCCGCAACGTACTACCACATCATCCCACTCTTTGGAGGATGAAGACGAAGATGATGCTACCTTGTAGTCGTTATTCGAGGAAATTTTGAATTAGGCCAAATATGTTGGAACGGCCTAATCGATATGTATATGATTTTCTTTTATTTCGTATCTAGTTTCGTTTGTATATATTTTAAATAAAGCCATTTTTTTCATATTTGCTTAATCGATATGTATTTTGTCATTTTCTAAGAGAAGCTTATGAATGAAGAATTATGACATTTTATGGGAGAGGCCAGGAATCTAAGTAACTTAAGAATGCATATGGGAAAAGTTAGGAATCTGCAAGAATCTGAGTTTTCAAGAATCTGAGCTTTTCTAAAACCATATTACACCTGAACGAGGCCTTAGGTTTTTAAATTGATTAGAGTTTTAATATTAGTTAATACTAAAACTCTAATCAATTTAAAATTCTAATACTAAAACTTTACTACCCTGATGTTAAAATACTAATTATATCTATTTTTTTAATTTTAGTTAAAATTCTAATCACTAATATATCTGAACTCTCATTCCCTCAATCCATCTAATTTTTTTTAAATATTTGGGGACCAGTGGCGGAGCCACGTTGTTCAATGGGGGTCCCAGGATCCCCCATTGTAAGTTTTTTTTTTTTTTTTTAAATCTTTTAAGTTCCATCTTTTTAACGACAAGACCTTTTAATAAGGATCTCCCAAATCACAAAACTTCTTAAGATATTTTAACAACTTACTTTTTTATCCACAAATTTTTTTTAACAGAAATAGACTCCCAAAATTCTCTCTCTCTCTCTCTCTCTCTCTCTCTGTCTATTTCCAAATATTACTCCTAAAATTCTCTCTCTCTCTCTCTCTCTCAAGAGTCTCTCCCCACTCCCAAGTCCCAACGTCTCTATGTCTTCTCTCTCTTTCTCAAATCTTAGTCACCCATTTATTTCTATGACATCTCATTCACTCTGTGATCACCAATGCCAAGATCTCTGATTGTGGTCGATTTTTCGCTGAAATAAAAAATATGCTATAATTATTATTATTTAATAAAAAATAAAATTTTAATTTATTATTTTTTAGTGAGAATTGCTTCTTTTTTAAAGTTGTTTAATTATTATTATTATTTTTTATTTTGTGATTGCAGTTTAATAAAAATGAGTGTGGCAAAATTATTACTATCTTACAACTAACTATAAGGGAACCCCCATCAGAAAAATCTTGGCTCCGCCACTGTTGAGATCCTATATTAAAACCCTAATTACCTAGAACCATTGATCAAAATGGTATAATATAGCGTTTGCTTAGAAAAAAAAAAATTATATAATTTTTCAACATTAATTGATTAGATGACCATCCTATGAAAAAATCCTGGGTCCGTCATTGAGGTGCATAATTATTTATTAGCACGCAAATATGTGGAAATATGCTTTTTATTTTTCATTAATTCCATATTCCCAAACATAAATTTATTTTCCAAAGTTGGAAGCAGGTGAGCGGGTTATTGGGTGAGGTGCCTAATACCAACTCTTCCTCAGGTTGCTCATATGCAACTTTTTTGGCGTGCTCATTTTGATAAGAAACGTCCAAGAAGACCATGTTAGTGCTCATTTTGATAAGAAACGTCCGACAAGATGACCATGTTCCTATAAGCCTAGAGTCTAGTTTACGGACCATTTTGCATAGAGATCTACTTCCCTCACACCTCAGTCCCTCGGTGTCATAAAAAAAATTATCAAGCTTATGAAGCACTTTTTAACCCATTAAATCCTGTTACAGCTGGCTTCCACTGATGTGAGCGTCCCTCGAAATCTATGCCCACAACTCACAAGCTTATTAAGCTAATGATGCCAATGACATCAAAAAACGAAAGGGCAACCAACAAATCCTAATGTAGGGATTCTTTTAACTAGCATAGAGTAGGTGTGGATCCGAACTGATTGATGCAAGCATGCCATCAAGTATCAGCCGATACCGATACCTATTGGTATTTTAGCCAATCAATACCATTATCGGAGTGGCATTGATATTGGCCGATATAACAAAGTGTACCATTATCGGAGTGGCATTGATATTGGCCGATATAACACAGTGTCGATTGATATGTATTGTGCAACGGCTGATTTTTTATTTTATTTTATTTTTTAATTTCCTAATTATTATAAAAAAACTCATCTAATGATTTAGGTTATAAGTCTAAATTTTAGTTTTGCTATAACATGTGTCATATTTTTATTTTTTTTAGGTATCGGCAGAGACTGATACGTATCGGTCCTCCATTAACCAATACTTGATACTGAGTCCCAATTTGACACCTTGGATGAAGGCCTTAGCAGGGTAAAAAGGGCTATAGTTTGTATTAGGTGCGCGACACTAGATCTAGATCTGTTGTGTACCACAAATAGTATATGATTTGATCCTTATATATAAAATGATAAACTTTAAAGAATTTAGTGTTAGACATAAATGGTATTGAAAATGACTCCAAGGCATATAGTTTATTACGGTGTCTTAAAGATAATAGACGCTCTCATTCCATCAGATAAACAAAGATGCAATAGGGTTCCTAACGAATCTGCTTTCAGGATACAATAAAGTTCGGTTTTGCCAAAAATCGTATATTATTTTCTAGATTGCACTTTCTAGAAAAAAAATTTGTCACACATATTTTTAAATAAAGAAAATAAGAATGTAAGAGAGAAAAATTATTAATTGTGTCTTTTCAGATGACGGTGAAGAAATTTCATATTTGCGTCTTTTCAATGAAAGATATTTCAGACCCATGTCTTTTCAGATATACGGTGAAGAGATGTCAAACTTTTGTCTTTTCAACTAACGGCAAAAAGATAAATCAAAATATGAAAAGACACTTCTTTGAAGAGAAAATAATTTTTATAAGTTTGTCATCAAATTATTATCAATATATAATAATAATTATAGACTTAATTTTAAAACAATAAAATATATATATAGAGCGTAGAGACATTTTATGGAAAGCATGGGAGCACTAGGTGCACAGCTTAAAGTGTACAAAAATCCTTTAACTTAACTCATTTGTCTTGAAAATAAGCTGAAAATTCTTCTTCTACTGTACACATAAAATGATAAACTCTAGAGTAGAGACATTTGATAGAAAGCATGGGAGCACTAGGTGCACAGCTTAAAGGGATCTGCACTCCCCTAGGCTTGTTTGGCAACAAGGGAAATGACTCATTTGCCCTTAAAATAAGTTGAAAATTCCTTTTCAACCATTTTATATTGTATGGCAACTGTCGTGGGCCCATACAGAAAATAGAATTTTCTCCATTTATGTTAAATGTCATTTTTTTTAAAAAATCAATTTTACAATGCACTCCAAATATGCTTGAGTAGAGGCAGAGCCACGTTGTACCTTGGGTGGTCAATTGACCACCCAAACTTTTTAAAATTTTGTTACTAAGCTTAGGGGTCTTAATTTACATTAGTTGATTCTCATTCATCCAAAATTATATTAATCATCCAAAATTATTTAAAATCTTTAAACAAACTTTATTTCTTTGATTTTTTAAATTAGAGCCCACAATTTTGGCCTATTTTTAGGCTCCCCTCCATCTATTTAGTTGTTCTACATACTTATTTTCGAGATTTCTCTCACAAGGGGCTTCACTATGTTGTAGAGCTACATACTTACATATATAGTGTATAGGCTCTAGCATAATTTATTTATTGCACATATGAAGGTTTGAACGTAGAACCTAACCTCCACTAAAGCAATTCACTAAGATATGTAAAGAGCAAAAAAAATTTAATACATATATAATTTTTTTAAATCGAAATAATGCATATGTATTCTACAAAGGCATCAAAATTATTAAATAAAAAATGTTAGGTTTTCACATTCATTATCGAGATATATTCAATAACTTTAATGGTCTCACAAGCTCCCCGCAACGTACTGCCACATCATCCTACTCTTTGGATGATGAAGACGAGGATAACGCTAGCTCGTAGTCATTCTTCGCGTTGAATTAGGCCAATTTTGTTGGAACAACCTAATCGATATATATATATATGATTTTTTATTTATTTCATATCTAGTTTCGTTTGTAGATATTTTAAATGAAGCCAATTTTTTCATATTGGCTTAATCGATATGTATTTTGTTATTTTCTAATAGAAACTTAAGAACGAAGGATTATAACATTTTATGGGAGAAGGTCAGGAGTCTGACTAACTTAAGAACTCATCTGAGAAAAGTCAGGAATCTGCAGGATTATGAGTTTTTAAGAATTTGAGCTTTTCTGAAACCAGATTACACCTGAACGGGGTCTTAGGTTTTTAAATTGATTAAAGTTTTAATATTAGGTTAATATTAAAACTCTAATCAATTTAAAATTTAAATACTAAAACTTTATTACCCTAATGTTAAAACACTAATTATATCTTTTTTTAAAATTATTTTTATGAATATTTTTTAATTTTAGTTAAAACTCTAATTACTAATATATTTGAACCCTCATTCCCTCAATCCATCTAATTTTTTAAAATATTTGAGAATCAGTGGCGGAACCACATTATTCAATGGGGGGTCCCGGGATCCCCCATCGCAAGTTTTTTTTTTTTATAAATATTTTAAGTTCTATCTTTTTAGGGACAAGATTTTTTAATAAGGATCTTCCGAATCTCAAAACTTATTAAAATATTTTAAAATTTTACTTTTTTATCCACAAATTTTTTTTAACAGAAATGGACTCCTAAAATTCTCTCTCTCTCTCTCTCTCTCTCTCTCTCTCTCTCTCTCTCTCTCTCTTTCTCTCCCTTCTCTCTCAAATTTTAGCTACCCATCTCTTTCTATGGCGTCTCATTCACTCTCTGTTCACCAACGCCAAGATCTCTAATTGTCGTCGAATTTTCGTTGAAGTCAAAGGTATGTTATAATAATTATTTTTTAATAAAAAGTAAAATTCATAATTTATTATTTTTTAATAAAAATAGAAGCCTTAATTTATTATTTTTTAGTGAGAATTACTTCTTTTTTAGAGTTGTTTAATTATTATTATTACTTTTTATTTTATAATTACAGTTTAATAAAAGCGAATGTGACAAAATTATTACTATCTTACAATTATAAGGGATCCCCCATCAGAAAAATCCTGGCTCCCCATTATTGGGAACCCTATAATAAAACCATTATTATCTAAAACCATAAATCAAAATAGTATACTTTATACTTTATATATATATTAGCGTTTGCTTGAAAAAAAAATTATACAATTTTTCAATATTAATTGATTAAATGACCGCCTATGAATAAATCCTGGCTCCACCCCTGCTTGAGTCTCATAGTTTCATTTTCACAAGCTATATTAAATATACAAAAAAATTCTATCACTCACATATTTTGCCAAACAATATTTATAAGTTTTCTTAGGTCTTACAAATATTTTCTCTTACAAATGAAAATATTCATTTTTCTCTACAAATCCCCAAAGAAGGCCTTAGATCTATTTGATTGACAATTGGATACTTGGACAAAGGTATGTACTCCATCTTTCAAATGGAGTAAGAAAGTCACTCCAATTGCTATGAGTGTCTCCATAATGGGGTTTCAGTGGGCATGACTCCCGGCAGACCCACCAACATCAATTAGATTATGAAGCTACTGAAAAACCTTGTACATATATGCCTCTCAATCTTTTGAAAAGCAGATTCTTTTTTATGGATTCTGGGGTGGCCCCAACATATCTGGAAGTTGGCTTTTGATACAATTGCCCAAGTGAAAAGCTTCCATATATTCGTCATGTTCCCTTAATTACTCTTAATTTATATGGGGTACCGTTATTTTTAACTAAAAGACTGCTTTTTCACCCCATTCCCTCCAACCGGCTACATTGCGCTACTTTGAATCAAATGATAAAGATTGTTTTTCTTTCTAATTATCCTCACAATAGATCTATAGATCATAGGCCTATCATCAGACGATCAATTTTTTATTACACATAGCACACATCCCAAAAGAGTCATCCTAAACTCATGTGACACACATCACACTTAAGCATATTTTAGGGTATTTTCTAGATGTGTGTCACATGTAATAACAAACTGATCATCTGATGGTAGGATCATGATCTATAGATCTATTGTGCTGAAGATTAAGATAAAAAGTGATTTCTATCATTGAATTCAAAGGTAGTCAATGCATGCCCACTGGAAGAGATGAGGTGAGAAAGCAGTCTTTTGGTATGAGAATAACAGTACCCATTTATGTCTGGTGCATTGGTGCCCCTAATTCCATAGGGCACCTTTATTTACAACCTACGCTCCTTTTTCAACCAGGGTTTCATGAGTTTCAATCGCTCACTGCTTAAAACGGACGATGGTGATCATTTTTTGTCTCAATCTTTAACATAATAGATCTTGAGATTTTGAGTCTACCATCAAACAGTCATATTTTGGTTGCATATATTTCTAAAACGGAACATGATCATGATCCTATAAAAAAAAAATTGATCATGAGCATACTTAAAATGTGGTTATCGAATTTTTTTATGTGCGCCATGTGAAATTCAAATTTGACCGTCTAATGATAGGCCCATGATCTCAAAATTTTTTGTATGAAAGATTGGGATGAAAAATGATCTCTATAGTACATTAGTACGATTCAAATTAGCCAACGATTTAAACATATGAAACCCAGCTTGAGAAGAAAGAATCTTGGGTTTCAATATATGCAACTAGGGAACTCAATCCATCTGTGGAAGATTAGGAAAAATATGATCTCCATTGTCTTATTCAAAGCAGTAAGGAAAAAAAATTATGGGAAAAGAAATGAAATATGCTAATTTTCTATGTTTGAAAATAAAATTGTGATAGGAAAAGAAATGAAATATGTTAATTTCCTATGTTTGACAACAAAATTGTGTCACTAAAAATAATAAGAAAATTCAAAATTTTCGTTTCTATTGAAAAAAGATAAATTCCTCTAAAATAAAGGGATTTCATTGGAAATCTTTTGCCTCCCTCCCCTCCTCTCTTTTTGTTGCCTAAGAACTCTCTCTCTCCTCAATTTCTCTCTTTCTACTGGGGAATGAAAAAAAGAAAAAAATAATAAAAAAAAAATAAAAATAATCAAATTAAATCTAAAATTGAAAAAATTGTAAAAAATAAAAATAAAACAAGAATAAAATAAAAAATAAAAAATGGGAAAGTCAAATAAAAAATAAAATAAATTAATAAAATTAAATAAAAAATAATAATAAAATTAAAAATTAAAATATTTAAAATAAAAATAAATCTCTCTCTCTCCCTCTCCCTAGTCTCTCTCCCTCTCTTTCTAATTTTTTATTTCGTGTGTGTTATCTACACTAAAGATAGTGCTTTCCTTTCTCTTTCATAAGCTTCTTCTTTTTTTCCTCTCTCTCTCTCTCTCTCTCCCCGAATCACTCTTCTAATTTATTTTCTTTTTTTAATTTCGGTCTCTCTCCCCAAATCTCTCTCCTAACTCTCTTTCTCTCTCATATTTTCCTCTCTCCTAAAATCTCTTACAATGGAAAGTTAGATTTATTGGGCGGGTGAAATATACACTATCAATGGTGATCCCTTTTTATTTTTTATGTGTAATTACTCAATTTAAATACTAAAAAATAATGAATTCTCAAAGAGCTGAAATCCATTAGATCTACAAATCATTTTTCTATGTTTTCCAAAATATTGTTAACCAAAAATAAAAAAAGTTATGCCAGTGTCCGACTAAAAGTTACTACAAGAACAACAAATAAAAAAAAAGGCTTTGCAAAAGTCTGGGGCTGCTACTAGCAGAATATGTTGGTCACACCCGGATAAAAAAAAGTTCTTTCTGTATCTCTGGGCCAGCTGAGTGACAGAGAATCAGAGGTGCAGTAGAAAGTACCCAAAGCAAGAGTTGCCTGGATCGTTACATCCAAAAAACCAAACAAAACGCAAGAAAGACCAGCAGCCCATGTATGCTAGAAATACAGTAATAAATAAATAAATAAATATTATTATTATCATTTAATTTGTTATGGTGTGTTGTCGTAAGCATGCAATCTGCCCACTTGCAAGTCTGAAACTTCTGAGCTGGGTGTTACGTCAACGCGTGCTTGGAAGCGTGTGATGGCCATCTTGAATTTATTGTTCACTTTAACTCACCTGCTGTTGTTTTTACAGCACCAAAGATAGAGGAGATTTGGCTCTGGTCTATGGGGTCTCTCGTCACCATCCCTCTTCATATGGCACCTTGCTTTCAATTCCACTTTTAGGCCTGCCCACTGTTCTCAAATTTAAAATAAAATCAAGGGCCGCTCCTCTATTTAACCACAATGACTTGAAGTAAGGGCAGGTGGGTGCAAATAGAGCTACCCTAAAATTAATGCTATTATCGGGTTATGGGATAAGGGCCAACTGCTGTATGAAATGCTTATAAATACTCCTTTAGGGAGGGGTCCCTATATTTGCACCTGCAAAATCTAGAAAAACACCAGATTTTATTTTTTCATTCACTTCTTTTGCTTCTTCCTCACCTCCATTAATTCGTACAACGTGCACTTCTTCATCTTCCCAAATCGTATGTTTTAGTAATACAGCTACTACTACTTTTTCCTCATAGATGAAACCGATGAAACCCACCAAAATGAAACTTATGAAACCCTCCTAAAACCCATTTGAAATCCAATGGAATGAAACATAATTCACTAAAATAGGGTTGGACAAAACTTTCGATAAAATTTCATTGATTTTTTTCGAAATTACTCAAATTTTATTAATTTAAGTGAACCTAGCATCCTTTTTGTGAAGTGATGGGTGACATGGAGCCCATTTTACTAATTAGGTTTATACTTTTAAAATATTTTAAAACTTAAATACCCTTCCTTATAAAATATTTTAAAATTTAAATATCCTTACAGCTGTCATTCTTTACTTTTTTAAAGCCTCTTTATTTTCTTTCTTTTATCTATTTTTCTAAGAAAGTGTCAGACTTACTTTTTCAAGTATATTTTTACTCAAAAAATGTGGCGTCCGATAGTGAAGCGCTAGCACATTGGGAGCGAAATGACAACACCCCGAAGCCTCTCTATCAAAGTGTCGGGCGCTTCGTTTAGGGGCGTCGATGCTCCGATTAAAATAATAATAATAGTAATAATAAATATATATAGTTATCGAAGAGCCGACGCCTCTCTATCAAAGCTCCGACGCCTCATTTTAGGGGCGTTGGTGCTTCAATAAAAAAAATAAATTATCGAAGCGTCGATACCTCTCTATCGAAGCGTCATCGCCTCGTTTTAGGGACTTTTTTTTTTATCAAAGCGTCAATGTCTCGTTTTAGGAGCTAGCATTTTGCTATCGGGCTCTCTAACATTTTCTTAAAAAAAGAGAGGAGAGAAAAAAAAAAAAAAAGAGACTTTAAAAAAACTTCTAAAAAAGTTAAGAATAATGGTTGAAAAGAAATATAACTTTTATAATATTTAAAAAGTTTAACCATAGTTAGTAAAGCGGACCCATGTCACCCATCACTTCACAAAAAATGCGCTACTTGTTGCGCCCATATCAATTGGCATAGAGATATCTCTACGCCGGAGCGCATTTTTCCTCTTTGCCTATATATATATATATATATATATATATATATATATATATATGCATTGTACTCTTCAAAAATTTCCTGAAATTTATCTGAAATGACCATTACTGAAATATTGCCGAAAACAAAATTTGTCACTATGCTTGATACATGACCCACTTGTTCTACCTAATCTGAGATTTATCAAGTTGGGCACATAAACTTGACCTGTCAAGTCAAGATGGGCATGAGGCATCCAACCCGACTTTCATGTTGGTTCAGGCAAAATTCGAGTGGGGTGGGACAAAAATCGGCTAGGACCTAGTCTATTAAAAAAGTGTTTATGCAATTTTTGAAGTCCCTCAAACTTGCAACATCTTGTTATAATGCCATAAAACACCTTGTAAGTTCTAACTATGGTATAAAAATCGACGATGTCGATTAAGATCGCCGATACATATCGATTCTCGGCAAACCGACATACGTCAGATCTCAACTCGATTCAGATCGTCCGACACGGGCTGATCGGTACTCAATATGTATCGGGTATCGGCCAATATGGTATTGGTTTCGGCTGATACTTCTATTTTAAAAAAATAAAATAAATAAGCCGATACGTATCAATATCGGTTGAGTCGTATCGGTCCTCCATGGACCGATACCAAAGTTCGATACCGATTTTGACACCTAGTTCTAACCGTAGGGCTTACCAAAAGCTGATTTAGATGAATTTTCAGTGTCCCAACATATCGAAATTGTTGTTTAACTCTAATTTGGAGAGTTTGAATTGTAGTTGGACTCTAACTTGCACTACAAAAAATAAGACTATTAGTGGCAGTTTTTTTTAATAAAAAACTGTCGCTATTAGTCTTATTTTTTGTAGTGTTGGAGGTTGAATTGTAGTTTGACTCTAACTTATGATGGCTCAATTACATTCATACTTTATATAAAGCTAATTTCTCTTAGATTAAATGTAAGATTTATGTCTTTAATATAAAGGAAAAACTCTTGGCCAAATTAAAGAATTGAGATGTAAAGCTTTTAAAAACTTGTCTAGGATTTTATAAAACTTGAGTGTTTTTTGTATTTTTATGTAATCATCAATATAGTAGATTATCATTGCTCGTAGACATAAGACTATTATCGAACCACGTAAATATTATTTTTTGTATATTTGTGATTAATTTTTGATTATTTTATTTTCTTATTTGATTTTTTATTAATTTGTGAGCATTCGTACAATACAAATATACAATTGCCTAAATAGCCTACATTTGATAGGGTTCGCAGTTGGCACTTAGCAGGTAACTTTAATCATACAACCTGCGAAAATGGATTACATTTGATACTTGATAAGATTCGGAGTTGGCACTTAGCAGGCAACTTTAATCATACAACCTGCTAAAATGGATTTACGCAAATTTGAGAGGCCTCTTAAATTTATATACCATCATGTGGTCATCGAAAATGAGACGATTTACACAAATTTTAAGGTCTTCAAACCATAGTTGATAGTTGTCACGAGACCTTAGGTCAAAAGGAGCTTCAGTGCCTGTGATGCCCCACCAATCCTTAACTAAAGTCTGCTAGATATGTGAGTTCATAATAAAATCATGGAAAAAATTATTGTATAGTCTAAGCACATATATGCTCTCATATTTTATTAGTGATATATAATCACATGGAACATATTCCAAATTTATATACCATCATAGATGTTAAAGATGATACACTAGTGTTTGTTACTGCCTTCCACATGGGAATCCCAAATTTGTAAACACAAGAAAACCCGATTTCGGGTTTCAACGGCTGCGATCGCAGCCATCTCTTATAAATCACTTCCCTCTTTACAAGTATAAGGTGTTTTAACCCAAAAGTTAATTAGAAAAATATAAAAAGATTTAGGGGGTCTCGATGGGCCAAGCTTGAGCCCAGCACCACCTCCATGGGCTGGGTATGGGTTAATATAAGTAGGCCCGATATATAAATGGGCCAGCCCAGCTTGATTAGTAGGATGAGGCCCTGCCCGAACCCATCCCAGCCACATTGGGACCCCTAAATAAGCCCACATCCAATGGAATAAATTTGATTCTCAATTAGTCTGTGTGCAATTCGTTGTGGCTGGGATGGGTTGCAAGGACCTGCACACTTACAACATGTGTGTGCAACATACTCTTAGCTGAATTTAGATGCGTGTCACTTCGAATCAAAATATGAAAATTTGATTGTTTTATGATAGGACTACGATGTCAAGATCTATTATATTGCATATTGGGATGAAAAATAATCTCTATCGTCTGATTCAAAATAGTCAATATTTAAATACATGAAACAAGAGTGATGGGGACATCATATTCAAGTAGCCGTCAGTGACGTTTCAAAGGTAAAAAAGAATGTGAAAAATATTTTTGTTGATTAGGATTCTTTTAAGGCATGTTTGGTTTTAAGGGAAACTTGTAAACTTTATCTTTTTATCTTTTTTTTTTCTCTCGTTTATCTTCTTCTTATTTTTCTTCTTTATTTTATAATTATAATATGGTATCATGGTATTAGAGGCATGATCAACTCCGTAGGTTCAAGCCGGTCATGGTCCTGATATTGCTCTCATTATTATATTTTCTTGAAGTTTCTTGATTCATAAACTTTTCATTTTTCTTTCATCTCTTCTATATGAAATTGATTCATGTAATTTTCATTTTTTTCTCTTCATCTCTTTTATATTTAATGGAAGATGCCTTCTTATTTATGTGAATGTATTTTTCACATTGATTTGTTTAGTGGATATGTATTTTTCACTTTGCTCTTCAATGACCTTTTATATTACATATATATGTCTTTTTCATTCAATCTTTTCTCTATTTATCATATGGTAATATTTTTCCTTTACTTTGATAAATTTCAAAACCCCTAAAATATTATTAGTTTCAATCTTTTGGTTTATTATTTTATTTGTTTTAATCCTTCAAGTCTTATTTATTTACCCGAGAAGAACCAAAAGACAATACCGTGATTATCGCTTGGTACCTTAAACTAGAGCGAAACTCAATCCTTCATCGGATCCGTTTTTCTAGATCGAAAAATTTTAATACATGCAAACATTAAATTGAGTTACTCTAATTGCTTAATTAAAATTTTAAAACTTCTTTATATGTTTGGGCGATTTCAAATATTTTTATTATTTAATTTAGTTTATGATTAATTCCAAACTTACATAATTAGAGTTTAGCGTTTGTCCCGCATCATAGAGTTAAGAAAAAAGAATCTTGAATCGAAAATAAAGCAACCTAAGTATAATCTTAGCGTTGAAGAATGCCACTTCGTTTTGTGGTTAATATAAGTATATAACTATATTTATAAGAGTTTCTATAAAAAATAAACAAAAAAACTATATCCAAAAGAGTTTGGTATAAAGGGGTGAATAATAGCGCTTTGTTGCAAGCAGACCTATGTGATTTTTCAACCATGATAGCATATCAGGGCAAAGAGCAGGTCAAAATAGTCGAACTTGATTTTCTGTTCAACTAAATTCGCATCCATTGGATATGAGAGAATCTTAACTAAAATTGGAAGCCGGCGAAGGCAAGATTCTCTCTTAAGTTCTATCCAATTAATGATGGCAAATCTGATTGAACACAAACTTGGCTCAACCAAACGGACCCGACCAGTGCCCTATATTTCACTAGAGCTGCAAATTTGCCACTAATAGTTGCCACTCGTACTCCAAACACAATGCGCGCCGTTTAAAAGAAAGAAACAATAATAAAAAAAAATGAAAAATTATAAACAATGGACAATTTTGATAGACAATGTTGCAAACAACTTATGTGGTGCGACATATCTGGCTTAGTGCTTGGGCCTCATAATGTGTGCAGCCAGTCACATTGCGCCACATAAGCTACCTACAAAATTGTCTATAAAAAAGTATCCTCTGTATAACACTGTCCAAGAAGAATTTGTATATGATGCACCTTCCAAGAGCCCATAAAATAGCAATATGGAGGTTGCAGGTCTTGTGCTGCTAAGGAGGCTGACCACAGATGGCTACTCCATGTGCACTCTTATTTAGCAAGCCAAAAATGCTCTTATCCTCTTTTAACAACGCAGTAGAATCTATCTTTTGAGAAAGAGATCGACTTTGATCCAAGGATCCAAATTTCAGGCGAAATGATCAAAATTTCAGCCGAAATTATCAATTTCGGTCCCCACCAAAAAGATAATTTTGACTGAAATTTTGGTCATTTTTATATGGGACCCAAAATTTCGATTTTCGACCCCCTCCGAAACCGAAATGATACCCGAACTTTTGATCCTTGCTTTGATCTCCTATGTCAATAGCTAGCACTCTCAGAACCATACTCATAGGCCACATGACATCCCACAAACAGACTAGGGCTGAGTCATTGAAAATCACGTGAAGAACTCCACTTAAGGTTTTAATATTTAATCCGAATAACTCAATATGGTTCTTACTTAAATTTGAACGAAGTTTGGATCCAACTGTTCGAAACCTCTAATGGGTGCACTCCACCAAGGGGCTGTCGGCTTGTTGCAGTGGTTAATGAGTTGAGTATGTTTCCCAAGATTGTGAGTTTTAGTAGTAACTCCTATTCTGTGAAAATAGGATGCCTCGTATGGTGTACAATCCCTAAAATACTCGTAGCACAATAAGGGTGAGGGCATCCCTTAGTGATTAGTCCAAGCGAAAGCTTGACAGTTGGGGTACCCTATGTTATTATAAAAAAAGAAAAAAGAAAAAAGAAACTTCTAATAGGTGCTCTTCTTAGGTTAGCATCTGATCATACATTTATTTTTTATTGCCCATCAAATCATACGTCCAAATATTGCCCAAAACTTGGTGTATTGAAAATTTCCAACATTGACTTTCTTTGATGGTGAATATATTTTTTTTTTCTAATTTTTTCTTTCTTAGATGATACCTGTTGTTTGACTTTGGGCAAGTTAATGTGGTACTCGATTCTTTGGATGCCACTGTTGAGCGAGGTGAATCAGAGGTCGCACTCAAACATTATCCTTGTGAGAATCTCTCCATATAATAGAGAGTGATAGAGTACATCGAGTCCATTCTAGTTGTAAATTTGTAGTGGACATTGAGCTCATGATCATATATATTTCTCTACACTTGGATGATTTCCGTCAGTCAAAATGTACGTGACAGATGACATAAAAAGTTATTCTTTTGAGGTATGCATCTTTTCATGCTGAAAATTACACTGTGGCTACTTCAAACTCAACTAAAGTCTATAGCCATATTCCTCATTAAACATTGCTCAAAAGTACCCAAAAGGGAAATATCACGAGGAATCGTAACTTTTACCAGCTATGAGGACAAAATCCTAAAAAAGCTGACTATCACAAAATTCTACACCTCAAAGTTCCATGAAAGTCAGCCTTTTGCCGCCACTGACACATAAATAGGAGAGAGGAGAGGAGAGGGAGGGGGAGAAGCAGTGAATGGTCATCAAGTGGGAACATTTTCGCACGTGTCTACCCGTGACATGGACACGCACTGTATGGAATTTTAGTCAATTTTATAAATTCCAAGGGTAGAGAAGTCACTTTGATGCTTTAAAAAAGCGCCGGTATTCAGCTTTTTCATTGATACATTATATATTTTATTTTGTGGCATTAATTGCAACATATTAATTTGAGCTACGGCAGTTGTTGCTATCATATCACTTTATGTTACCGTCATTTAAACATGTGATATTTTTTGTTCCAATCATCTACATAATAGATCTTGAGATTGCAAGTCTACCATCAGATGATCATACGTTAAAAAGTAAACAAGATCATAATAACTATCAAACACGATTTGTATTAAATTTGTAAGATGTGTGTCAAATGAAATTAAAATCTAACCATCTAATAATAAGCTCACGATCTCAAGATCTATAGTGTGAAAGATTTGAACAAAAAATGATTTCTTCTTCCTGATTTAAAGCAATCACCTGTCAGCAGGTTAATCCTTCGTTTAAGTAATGTGACTATAAGTATCCCTTATCTATTATTTTATCATTAAAATATACATATACAATCAAATTATATGATTTTATTTATTTATTTATTTTGTTAATGTTTTTGACTTCTCTAAGATTCCTCTCGTTCAGATAGCCACAACCGATGCCGATTAAGAAAAATGCCGCCACGGCTCAGCTAGAGACCAAAAACTGCAGAAACAAATAATTTTACAAGGTAAGAAATGTTGCAGAGAAAATTTTGTGGTACTTCATTTACTCCTGTTAAAATTAGGATATTTAAAGGTTTAGCACTACTAAAAATATATGGGTAACGCTATTCGCACCTAACGCAATACCGAAGACGCTTATGCTCAAAATCATTGACTACTTTCAGCCAAAGAGTTTATTTTTCATCCCTATTTTATATAATGAATTTTGTGACATAGGGTGTATCATAAAATGCTCAATTTTTTTTTTTCTCATTGAAAAGATTCAAAATTTTGACCTAAAAATCATGTGACACAGTTCACAGTCAAAAGTAATTTTCAAATCTCTTTTTATTATATGTACCATATGAAAGAAAAAAACATACCTTTAAATCGACCTACCAAATCTTTGAGTTCATCAATACTAAAACACATCGACTGCATTAAATTAGATGATGGAAATTGTTTATCGTTCCAATCTTTCACACGATGGATCTTGACTCTTGAGATCATGGGCATAACATCAAACAGTCATTTTCTTATTTCACATGGTACACACCGAAAAAAGACCTTAAAATCAATTTTGAGCTTTCACAAAATGTTTAGGTCACTTTTTTGAGATGCATGTCACGTGAAATAAAACAATGACCGTCTACTGGTACACCCTTGAACTCAAGATCCATTGTGTGAAAGATTGGGAGGATAAACAGTTTCCAATTGTCTAATTCAACAATTACTGTGTTTCAGCCTAGGTGAACTCATAGATTCTGTGGGTGAATTTAATGGTACTCAATAAAAAATTATCAATACTATGTCACGCTCATAGTTTCAAGATAACTGTGAAAGATTGGGATAAAAAATAAATCAGCTATTCAATATTCAATGCACTCAATGATTTCCAACATGGGTAAAGGTACTTATAAACAAATATTTTTAAAATTGAGATTCAGGCTCTCACCCTAGACTTAAAATAATACAAAGTAGGCATTAAGTACCTTACCTGAAAATTCCGAGTGATTCTGTTCATGAGTCCGATTTTGGGGCACATGGAAAATGATTTTTTGTTTGATTTAGAGATGTATGGCTTCTTTTCAATTGATAAGCAATCTGCCAGCTATGCAAGAAAGAATTGGAATCCTTGATCCACATGTTTCGTGACTGTGACATCAACTCCATAATTTGGTTCAGTAGCAACCTTGAAATTCGTACGCAGTTTGTTCACCATACATCTTTTGTAGATTGGGCATTGTCAGTCTACAAAAGAGGGGGATTAAACTTATCAAAGAGATTCTTTACTTTGTCTTGATCGATATGGTACAACAGAAACTGCACGGGGCATGAAGAAAAACTGAGGGACCCACTTATCATTGCGCGAAAGGCTCATAACTATCTGTCCGAGTATGATGCAGCTTTAGCACTAGATGTAAACAGCCCAAGGAATGGTGATCGCTCATCATAGATACCACCAACTAAATTCGTCTTGAAAGTAAACTCAAATGGAGCTTGGATTAGAACCTCTGGAGTGGCAGGCCTCGGTATAAGTTTTTGAAACAATACTGGGGATTCGATCGCAGTCATGCCAAAAGGGTGACGGAAGCGTCCTCGATTCTTTGGGCAAAACGTTTGGGCCGTTATCGAGTTATCTTTGAAAACGATTCTCTTTGAGTTCTAAAGGCTATATATATTAGTGTAGTAATATATATTTTATTATTTCAAAATTAAGTTTATAATTATCATTATATATATTGATAATAATTCAATGACAAACTTGTAAATATCATCTCCCTAAAAAAGTGTCTTTTCAAATTTGAATTTATGTCTTTCCCGTAAATGTGAAAAGACACAAGTTTGACATCTCTTCACAGTAAATCTGAAAAGACACAAGTGAAATTGACTTTTCTTTTTGCTGAAAAGACACAATTCTCTGTAAAGATACAAGTGAAATTGATTTATCTTTTTACTGTTATATGAAAAGACAACTCTTTGAAAAGATATAAATGAAATATCTTTTTACCGAAAAGATAACTCTCTGAACAAATACAACTCTCTAAAGAGACACAAATCTAAAATCTTTTCACCATAACTTGAAAAGAAATAATGATTCAAAATTTCTCTATAAATAGATATAAGATCTCCGTTAAAATTACAAGATATACAAGACCCCATAAATAATATCTATTTCTCATTTTTCTCTTACGAATATCTTTATGTATCAGAATATTTTTGTATATCAAAAAATCTGTATTGCAGGTTCTTTCTTTAGAAAGTACAATCTAGAAAAGAACATACGATTTTTGACAAGATCGGACTATGTTGTATATTGAAGGCAGGTTCGCTGGGAACTCTATTACTTCTTTGTTTATCCGACGGAGTGGGACGTTTATTATCTTTTAGACAACGTAGTGAACTACGTGCATTAGAGCCACTACCAATACCATTTTTTATCAATAGTGAATGCTCAAGAGAAGGACTTATCCCCGCTCTGTAGCTTAATAGAGGAAATTAACAAGGATCTTCTATCCTAGGATAGATTTCTGTGAATCCGACATATTAAGCGTGAAGCCAACAATGTTAATGATGTATTATCCAAAATGACTCTAAATATGTCTAATTCTACTATTTTGGCTGGAGGATTTTTCGGCCACCAAATCTTACCTGATGTTAATTTTTGATAAATTTCAATGATATATCTGCAGGTTTCTTATGAAAAAAAAAATAAAAAAATCTGATTCAAAGCAATTTGTATTCGAGATTTAACTAGTAATATTAATTGTTCATTAACATTTATATTAGCTGATTCATCTACAAAGTAGATCTTTATTTATATATATATATATATATATATATATATATATATATATATATATATATATATATATATATATATATATATATAAAAATTATGACCTTTAAATCGCACGGCTCACGTAATGAATTGAAACCATGCGCCCCATACTTTTTAATTAAGTCTGCTTCACTTTAGAAGATAACATCGACTGATTTGCATAACATAATAAAAATATGTTTGCCATCAATATAGTAACTCTTCAGATCATGATCTGTAATCCCACAACACACGTATAATGAAATTGTCCATTACATATGCCAAAAAGTGACCCGTGAATCAAGTAAGCTCAAAAGCAGGAAAAATATAATTTGAAGGGATGTCTGCTGGAATCAACATTCGACCATCTGAATCATGAACTTAAAATCATTTGTGAAAGATTAGGCTGAAAAATGGAATTATCTATGTGACTATGAGGCTTGAGACTAAGCGCCCGCCCAGGTATAGAGAAATCTCTACACCCACTATCAGTTGGCCATCATGTGGCGGCTATCATGAGGATCATATACCACGGAGACTTAGGCAAAGACGGTCAGATCTCATTTGAATTTTTTTTATTTTTATGATTCCTCTAATGTAAGACGGTTAGATCTCATTTGAATTTTTTATTTTATGATTCCTCTAATGTTAAAAATATATGGTCAAAGTTGAAAAAAATCAATACACAAACTTTTGAGGGAGCTACATTAGCATTGACCCGTCAAATAGAGGGCAAAAAATAATAAAATATAAAAATTTAAATCATATGTTCCATGACTGGGGTTGATGATGCCATGTTGTATGTGATCCGGCGACCGAGCGCATTCTTTCATTTACTTCGTTATACTTCGTGTTAACAAATTATTTAATCAATTTATTGTAAAGGGCATGTATAACTTCTTATGGATGTTGGCCTTTGTTTTGGCATGTGGTACAGTGGATGGCAGAGATTCTTTGCGTGACTTACTAAAACATTTGTTCACATTTATACTTCCTCCGCTGGCTTGAAAAGGTAGAAGATAAAACAGCAACAAATTAATCATAAAATATCTCTTTTTTCTCCCTATATTTATTAAAATTACACAAGCTAAGTAGAAAGAAGATACGGACATGACATGGTAAAAAAGGAAGTGAAGAAAAACCCCATGCAAAATTTGGCCATTTACAAAGAGCACAAGATCTCCCCAATCTACAAGTTTGATCAAGTCAACGATCTACACAAGTAAAAGGCTGTTAATAACTCCACCCCTACTTTTTGATCGACCCACCCCTATTACCTATTCTTAATTAAGTTTGGGGCCAAAACTAGCTCCCACTTGAAAGAGAGGGAGTATTTTGACCTTAAACTTATATATATTTAGAAAAGGAAAAAATAGGTGGTGGGCAGATGAAAATGTAAGGGGTGGGCATATTAAGAGCGACATAAAAAACGAAAAAGAGCAAAGGGTGATTCAAAATTTAAGTAGTTCTACAGTGAAGTGATGTTTTAGATAGGACGAAATGGGAAATAGTGGAATTGGAAGGGTCCTTTGTTGTCCTCCACTGCTGGGCTATGTCTTTAGCGACTTTTGTTGCGTCGGAGGAAGCACCTAAGAGGCCTCGTCTCGTAAAACCCACGCTATAAAGCCCGTTTTCGCCTTTCCAACCGTTGGGGAATGGTGTTTTGGGCATGCCTTCTTTTGTAAAGAGCTCGAAACCCTGCACCCATGTCCACATATTATTCTTTAACCATAAAAAAGAAAACTACAGGGTACGAATGAATCTCATTTTCGCTCTATAAAAACATATTAAAATAAATTATAATCTTGCACGCAACGGGGAAAAATACAAAACCTAGCTTTACAAGTTTCATGAATTCTCGAGGCCCTGATGCCAGTGAAACTTATTTTTTTTTGACAGAATAAAATAACTATTTACACCACTTAAACATGCATGTTTTCCAAAATAAAAAAAATATTTGCCAAACAGAGGAAAAAGATTGTAAAAATGCCTTTAAGATGAACTATTTAAAAGAGGAGAGGGTATTTACCTTGAGCCAAGAAGGGACGTTGCTCTTGTAACCTGTAGCTAAAACAATAGAATCGAACTCCTCTTCTTGTCCGTCCACGAACTTTGCTCCTTTACTCGTTATCTCTCGCACTCCTTCCATCACCTGTAACAACCACAAGCAGATATTTTGTAAAGAAGGCGGCTACACATGATTAAACCTGACACACTACCAAAACCGAAAACGCATTCCGTCATGCACTCACGTTTTCAAATCTATGAACCCTAAGAAACAGACAACCACCTACCTTTATTTTCCCAGAATTTATATGAGATAGTGCTCCAACATCAAGAACCGGTGTCTTCCCGGTCGAGTTCTTTAGCTCTATTGGACCGGCCTTGGGCCGGCGGAGTCCCAACTTGTCTGTGTTTCCTAAGGTGAGGTAGGACACTAGCAGAAGAAACCTGTCCACATGCTTTAGAGGAAACCATTTCAGAAGAGCCATGGCTATACCAAATGTTGAGATGCCAAACATCTCTCTTGGTAGAACATGCACCTGTATCCATAGTCCAAATAAACCAGAAAAATCAGAACACAAAAAATAATATTAATAAACTGACTATAGATATATAAATAAATTATTAAAATCATAAGCAGAAGGTAGTGAAAAGAGAAAACCAACGGACTTAACTACCATAACACACAAACCCAAAAACAAATAATAAAGTATATTACAAACTTTGATTCTAGCTCCTTAGAAGGGAAAGATTTAGAGCTGAAAAAGACCTGTTTTTTTATTTAAATAAATTGATTTTCTAAAAGAAAGAGACCTGTTTTTGGAAGAAGAGGCTTCAATAAATCAGGTTTTTCTAGAGTAAAATAGAAGAAAGACTTCCAAAACTCACAGTAGTTATCAGAGAGAGAGCGAGAGAGAGAGAGAGAGAGAGAGAGAGAGAGAGAGAGAGAGAGAGAGAGAGAGAGAGAGGGAGGGAGACTTACAGTATTTCTAACCACCATGTAAGGGGTTGCATTGTGACTACAGAGATCTAAGCTAACTTCCATGCCAGAATTACCACACCCAACAACCAAAACCTTCTGCTGCTTAAAATCAGACCCTGATTTATAAACACTTGTGTGAAGAACACGCCCACGAAAGCTCTCAATCCCAGTTATATTGGGAATCACTGGTTCCCCATTCTCTCCAGTGGCAACAATCAACCACTTGGACATGTACTCAACGCTATCTGTTCGAACCCTCCAAACCCCAAAAACAGAGTCGAACTCTGCACTCATAACCGACTGCCCAAACCTAGGCTCAATACAGAATTTTGAAGCATAACCTTCCAGGTAGGATATGAATTGGTGCTTAGAGGGGTACTTTGGGAAGCCTATAGGAAAACCCATTAACGGTAACTCGCAGAACTGCTTGGGGAGATGAAGATTTAAGCGGTCGTAGGTTCTGTGTTGCCAAAGAGAAGCTATACATTGGGATTTCTCTAACACCACACTGGGAACACCTTGATCAGCTAAGCAAGCAGCGACAGCTAGACCAGAAGGGCCTGCGCCCACGATGATGGGTCCATTAACCCATGAGCATTTTACCATTGTTCTGCCTTTGCAAGAACACATGAAGTTTGGAAAAGAAAACTCTGTTTTTTTTTTTCTTGTGGATTTGCTCTGTTTTTGAGTCTCACTTGATGGCTCTGGTTTCCACTACTTTGAAGTGAGGAGCGGAGTTAAGAGGGTTGAGGGAAGAAGGCGTAAAGGTTAAGGAAAGGATTTGGGTCTTTTTCTCAAGGTTCGCTACCTATGCTGGTTGGCAGAGAGAGCTGCAGAGATTGAGAGAGAGAGAGAGAATGAGATGATATAAATTCATTTGGCGCAGGGGAGTTATTGCTCATATAGTCATATTATGCATTTAAATTGGTTAAAAATTCTGATGAGGCAATCAATTGCTACATTCGCCTATAATCTATACTTAATAGGTGGTGAGTTGAAGTACATGATAGACTTTGAGGGTCGATCAGCCTTCAGATCCCCAGAATCCCTTTTCTCCGAGGGTTAATGGGAGCTCACGCTAGGCCTAAAAAAATTGATAAAAAGTCCTCATGGTCCTACTTTTTGGGCCTAGTAGTGGACCTCTTTAATGGGCTGATATGAATTTCCTCAATAGCTAAGCATCATGTGAACCTCACCTAGCCAAAAAAAACAATGTTCATCATAGAGTTTAGACTAGGATTTTCCAAAATTGAGATCTTCAAAATGGGTGTTTGTAATCTCGCTTTTAAAAGGTTCAATATAGATCTAACTTTCTATTTACCAGTAAATCTTCAAATAGATCTTCAAAATGACACCACCTCTGGAGAGTGGATTCTTGCTCCTTGGTCGGGTTGTGAAATGATTCTAAGGCCTTGATTTGAAAAGTGTTGCAAGATACCACCTAAAACGCTTCATCTTAGAGGGTTAATATGGACTATTTGTTCATACTTAGTGTAGGGTTCCCATTGAAAGGTAATTTGATAGTAAGAGCCCTTAAACAAACCTATGCTTTAGGGTACACAAAGAGCATAAGATGTTCCCTCACTTAGACAACTTGGATAAGTAAAAGGCTTAAGGCTTAAGGTCATGACTGAGGAGATACGATCACTTTGTTGAAAGGGTTAGTGGCTGGGGCGGAGCCAAGTAGAAGCTTGGGGGGATAGTTACTTCCTCCCTTATTTGATTGAATGCAGTTAGACGCCATTCAAAATTAATGATATATTATGAAATTCTTATATCCTAGATTTGTCTAGCATTGCAGCAGAAAAATAAGCTGATCGGTAATAAACAACTCACAAAATAAAAGATCACACAATGGAATATTTTTTATATAGTAAAACTCAATCCTGAGAAATATTCACGGGATCTATTCCTTGATCCAGGGCACAATCCACTATGTTAAAATAATATACTTATAGAAGGTCTCGAATGATATGCAATGATATGTAGACTCCCTAGTCTTATCAAACTCTTCAAAGTAACGATGGTTGAATTCACAAATGCCTGTATAGTGTACCCATTTGTATCGCCTACAATCACCGAGTTCACAATGATCTACTTGTATTCAGAAGAGTCACAACACCACCTGCTTGATCCTCAAGAGCCACTTGAATCCTTGAACAAAAACACGCTCGAGTTAACAAGCATAAATCTCCAAAAACAATAGAGGAAGGAAATTTTTTAATGAAAAAACTTGATGATGTATAAAACCAAATGTTGAAAAGGTTCTAGGCTTTTTCTCTCTAAGATGTAAAAATTAGAATGAGAGAGGCTACCCTAGAAATTCCCGAAGTTGCTATTTACAAGGATCCCCGTATAAAATACTTTGATTACTAGTAAAACTTGTGCTAAAGGGGACAATCCTCCGTCACGAACGTTGTGCGATGGTCATCCGTGACCTCCATGATGGTCAACCATGACACTTATGTCACGAAAATTTCAAGCAACCCATAGAGGGGCTCATGTGGTCTACCCAAGTCAATCTTATACCATCAAATTTATATCGCATAACCCAATTAATATAACTTGATATTACAAATGAAGTAAAATACTAGGTTGGCATAAATTGTAACAAACTAAGAATCGAGATGTTGGATTTAAATGATAGCTATTAATTTTATATTGTATTTGGCTACTTTTAATTAATAGATGACAATTTTTTTTCAAGTTAATCTTTTGCAACAAAGATTTGTAGATCATGGCACTTATTACATGGTACACATGTTAGGCTCACATACAAAATATCCTGAAAGTGGCCCAAGTACTAGCTAGCAAGCACTTCCCAAATACTAACTCATTTTTTACATTAAGCACAATTTCCCCCCTTAGAAGAAAATTATGGCTCCCCCATTATCTAATGAGAGCTCACGGTAGGCCTAAAAGGCTAAGATATACCCCTCACCATCCCACTATTTGGCCAATTCAAAGTCACTAAAAGTTCACATGAAGACTACCCAGTTAAAAAAATATGCTCAACCGACGGTTGAAACCAAGGATCAAAATATTGGTTTGGTTTTCCATTTCTGGCATGGCCGAAACCAAAAAATTGGCTGAAAATAAAATTTTACCAAAAATTACCCTTCCATACATTTCACCGAAATTTCAGAACTAGATTTCGTTTCAGCGTAGACCAAAACCAATAAATTTCAGCCGATAATTTGAATTATCTGCCAACATATTGAACCATGGTTGAAACTATTCGATCTGAGATATTTAACATAGACCATTGATCTAGGATGTTTAATATAGACTATTGTTCATGTCTAACATAGGATTCAAATTGAAGTACGTGGATTCAATGGTTCAGGTCCTATGACGGAGAAAATTTTGGAGCTGCACAAGATTATAAGATGTTCATCCACTCACACAACTTAGAATAGGTTACAACTATAAGCGGCACCATATATGACTTAAAACTTAAAAGGTGAGAGTCAAAGATTTGAAACCTCATACATATCGGCATATCGGCATATCAGCTGGGTCCCACCCAAATATTAATCCGTTATGTCAAATTCGCATTGGCCACATCAGCAAATATTAATCCGATATTAAAATACTAAACATATAAGAAATAAAATAAAAATTCACCCAAGAGGCATTTTCGTTATAACAACCAATTCATTTCTAATATATATCTGCTTCTAATCTGGAACGAGCCAATATTTGACCCTAATTTCGAATTGAAGGGTGTATACTGTATCGGAGGGAGCCCAACTTCATACATATCAGCCTATGTGTATTAGATATGGCCAATATTTCAAACCCTAGGCTGAGTGTCTACTCTGGTTTGGAACAGGCTGTGTACCCTAGCAGTACACAAACATACCTGTTTATCCATATGGTCAACTATGTTAGAACAGTCCCACATTGCCTGTGGGCTTGAAGGTCTTGGGCTATATATTATTTGGGCACTTACTTATCTTATAAGCCGATTTTGTGAGGTTGAGTTAGGCTTATAAAAATCTTATCAATCTACCTACACGGATTTCATGGATATCCAATATCTGTGCATTTCTCATAGTTTAATCATAGAGGCAGGAAGGGGTTAGTTGGCGGGCCGGGCACACAGCTAATACAAACTCTTTTAGACATGGCGTTGGCAGCCACTCTCACTAGATAGAGAATAGGACTCCTTGAACAAAGTTTGAAGCCTTGAGATCCGTGGAGGCGCAAGTAGTTGAGGTTTTGGCCTGTTTGGGGTACCAAAACTATATATATGCAAAAGGGGGACCCTGCTGACTCTCTAGGGCCCTTGAACCACTTTATATGATGTTTTTGAAGAGGCTCCAATCCTCCAACATGGGAGAGATCCCACGCGATTGTAGATAGCTGGCTTGTTATCATTTCAAAATGGAAAGGAAAGACAGGCAAATCTTCCATTCAGATGTCCATTCCATTTGATATCGTCTACCTTTTATACTTAAGTTGGGATCCAACTCCGCACCTCAAGATTGCCAGTTTGCCACAAATTGCACGGCCCAATGAAAACGGATCATTGGTCCTTAAAATAATGTTTAGGGTTTCCTACTAATAAATCACGAGGAACAAGTGCTCGGGATGAGAACAGTTGTCACGACCCGAAATATTATCCGAATTTAAGGGCTTAGAATTTCAAGCTATGACTCACACGCATCCCAAATACGTTGAGCGGATATATACATAATTAGAGTTTTTATGCAATGTGGTTTCACAAAAATCAGTGAATCCAACTAAAAAAATAATATATAAAGACAGTCATAAATAAGGGATAAATGCGTTAAAAAAAATTAAATATCTCATAATAAAAAATAAATCCGCTATATGAGTCTATAAATAAAAAAAATAATCGTAGGGAACGAATCTCAATACCAAAATTACAACTAACAATAATTGGCACTCTGGTCAAAATCAGCGCTAAAGTCCTCTCAATACTCAGCGACATCGCCCACCCAAGGCTCCTCGTACTCTGCGTCCATCGAGTCAACGAAGTTAGCGCCCACTCCGCCAAAATAATCATCACCTGAAATAAATAAATGTCATGTGGGTTAAATTGTTAAACAACATTCAACTCAGTGGATACACCACAAATCCACCATACACTGCTCAGGTCCATTGTGAATGCATCTCATGGGTTATAAAAATAATATAGCAATGCAACTGAAAGAAGGAAATAATAAATTCCTACGTATCATAGCATAAATGCATGGCCATGATCTAGGCATACTCCAATCCTAACGTATCGCATAATATCTCATAAACATAACATATCTTATTATTCTGAAACATACGTCTGTATATCGCATGGGCATACTTAACATATTCATAAATCTTAATACGATATGTGTCATAATCGCTGCTCGAGTTTACCATGTGAAGGCCATCATAGTATTTTATCACAATAACATAACGTCCTCCATACCATAACATGTTTATACAACACATCCAGTCATAAGGGCGGCCGAAAAACGTAACTCATAAATCATACTGTCTTCTCTGAGACCCGTATTGATCGAAGATGTTGTGGACCTTACAATGGCTACGTAAGGAATGACACGTATAAACTTAAGTTCTTAATCTTATGATAACATATAAAACGATATATTATTATCATGCTCATATCTTATCTTATCTTATAGACTCATATCATAACATACTCGTACAACCTGAATCTATAATGAGTCATGATGCAGTACACTTCACTAATCACGCCTCTCAATGGACATGTTTCGTAGTCACCTGAATGTATTTCATGTGATAGCTCATACTATTATAAATGTGTTGTATCCGTATATAGATGCCTATATTTCAAATTTCATATAATCGTAAAAAAAATTTCACCATGACTAAGGCCTAAAGGTTCAAATCTTGTATCATATTTCATAACTTACTTTATTATATTTAAAACTTAGGGGTGATAGGATCACCGTATATAGCACCGTGTACGATGTTACACTGAATCCACACTCATCACACTCGTAATAATGTCGCATACCATCATGAATTATGAGACATGCCAATATGGTGTATTTCCCGCTTCAATATTATCTCAGTGAATCATTACGCCCAAGAGTAGGCATAATTTTATACACTTGCGTAAATAATTTAACTTATCCTTAACTCGTATAACATGCAGGTGGTAGAAATTATTCTCTTATTTTACTTAATAGATTGATTGAATTTAAAGTTACATTATACATACACACGTGTATATATATACACACATATAAGGCATATCATTACACATAAAAAATATGAAGGTTTAAAATTTAAATTTATCAAGACAATCGATCGCTTTAGTCGTGATACATCAGGGTTAGAGTACTTGATACTCCATCAAAAGACATCTATGATTCAGGCACTAGACCTTGAATCAATATTGAAATATGAATCCAAAGTCAGGTTGCAAATTGGGTGTACAAAAGAGCATAAAGAAGACATACACCGGATTGAAATCAACGGAAACATTAACATAGAAATTGTGAAAAATCTATCGATCGATCTTTGAAACTGATTGATCGAATTTAAAAGTGAAATAGCAAAGTTTGTTCGAACGAGAATCAATCGATCGTAACTAATGCAAAGAATTCATTTAGTTCGGTTCAGAATCGATAGATCGAAAATATAAATCGATCGATCGGTTCTAAAATTTCTGAAAAAGTTACGGTTTCAAAAATAAGATCCAAAAGATTGAAAAATATTTAAAATAAAATAAACAAAAATATGGCTAGGGGTTAACCATCTCATTATTTTTAAAAATAATTTTTATATAAAAAAAATATGCATGGGTTCGATTTATTTAGCCGATCGATATATGATCGAACGTACCCTATGCGACGAGATCTAAGAAGAACATAATGGATTCATGAGTACCCACCTGTTGAAACGTAAACGGTAGATGTACGATGATTAGGTTAAAAATATCGACGTCCAACACGATAGCTCATCAAATATTTTTCCTTCTTTCTCTTTGATTTGATGGTAGGAATAGATCGTGGTGGTTCTCGTGGAAGAACACACAGAAGTTTTTAGGAAAGAGAATAGGGAGTTTTGGAAATAGATAAGTTAAAGAAGAAATGTTATCACGACTAAGGTTTCTTAAGAGAAGAAGAGAATAAAAAACGGCTAGTGTTTCTTAAGAAATTAGAATAAGAAAAGAATAAAAGAGTTATGTGCTTAAATAAGATTTTTTAAAATAGGGTAGGTTGCGTAGCGTAAAATAACATATAACACCATTAAAAAAATTTAAGAAAATCTGGGTGTTGCAATCATCCTCTCATGGAGAATGGATACATTTTTCATATACATATATTTATATAAATATTATTTATTATTTTAAAAATAATCAAAATTTAAATACATTTCATTAGTTTTGTTGATCTTAAAAAAATTTCAAAAGTTTTGGCGAAATCAGCAAAATTTCACTAAAATTTCCACCCCACCACTATTTCGGTGAATTTTAGTAAAATTTTGGTGTATGCCAAGTGTTAGTACAGATCATGGCTATATATTAGCTACTATAGGTTGAATTCTAAATCATCATTAAGATGCATTAGTAAATCTAATCCCCATATGAACCCAATAGGATTTAAAGGATAAGGGCCCGCTTGGATTATTGTCGGGTCTGGCCAAAATTTTGGCAGTCCGATGGACAATGGCATATGCCGCCCGCACCTAATCCCATGGTGAACCTGACCCAATAAAAGCCTCCTACTTTTTATTATTTTATATATAAACTATCAGTCCGGATGTTTGCCTGACCTACCAGTAGGGCAATTGGCCTGCAACCCAGCCTGGGCCCGGAAAATTTGGGCATTTTTTGTGTCCAATCCCGACCCTTATATGGTCAGGCTTAAAAATTGGCAGCCCAAGAAAATCCGTGCTAAGTTAGGGCCTGATGGTGTGAAGCCTGCTTAAGCGTGTATATAGGGTATTTTAATAAATGCCCTACAAATTAAAGGCCACCTAGTCAATTCGGTTGGCAGCCCTAGCACCCACCATTTACCCCATATAAATTCTCTCTTTGTATAGCCATAACTTTATAGATTTATAATTATTTATGTTTTGAAAAAAAGAAAAAAAAAAGAGTTTATGAATAAGATATATAAGTATCTGAGAGTAAATTTAAAAGAGAAATAGTCTGACCTGCCTTATGGCCGGGTTAGGGCTGAGTACTTGTTGGCCCGACTTATAGCCAGGCTAGGGCTAAGGCTGACACCTTCGCAATTTGTCTTAGGACTAAGTTAGGGCCAAGCATGGCCGGCCCTAGCCTGGTCCATCGACAATCCTACCTCACAAGTCAAATTTATGGGACAAGTGATAAAAGATTGGGCCAGGCCGGTTGGGTAGGGGCAGGCTAACGAGCAGAGGGCCTTAGAGAAAATTTTAATCATTTTTAAAGATATAAAAATCCCTTTATCTCACCTATTATGCGTTTATGCAGGAGCGATTAATTAAATAAAAGACAAAAAAATATGATGGAACTGGAGTACTGGACGCATTGGCGCACCAGGCAATGATTAGTTTCCAATCAATAAATCATGGCCTTCCATCTTCGATAATTATTCTTTCAAATGATGAAGGGCCAATTTTTATGCCACCATATTCTATAATCAATCACTTCGCGAGCACCACTTTGTAAGTGGTCAACATCATGATTAAACTCCCTCCCCAACTATGTGATACTTTTACTGGGGCGGCTACTAACCCACACCAAATGCCTAATAATCTCCCGTTGAGTTCAGCTGAAAACTGTTGATTTCTTTTGATCGGATGATGGAGATAGTTTCTTCTTAAAGTCTTCTACACAGTTTATCTTATGATCATGATAATATCATCAGACAATTAATATTTTATTCTATGTGACACACATCTCAAAAAAGTGATCTTACAATCATAATAATATCATCATATGATTAATATTTTATTCTATGTTATACAACCCAAAAAAGTGATTCAAAGACGACGTGGCACACATAATGCTCAAAGGTTACTTTTTAGGATGTGTACCAAGTGGAATAAAATATGACCATCGATGTCATAATCTCAAGATCAGTAGTGTGAAAGATTGGAAAGAATAATAATTTTCATCGTATGGATAAAAGCAATCAACATTTTTCATCTGTACTTAATCGAGCATATTTAATATTTGATGGGGGTTTTACAAGCAGTCCCCATTTTTAATCTTTGGAAAGTTTTTATCTTTTCCTTCATTATTGGAGCCATATGTTAACTGGTATAAATTCTAGGGCTCTCAATGGGTTGGGTCGTTCATATGCCTGAGCTGCCCAACCCAACCCAAAAAAGTTTACAAGGTCAGGCACGTAAACTTGATCCATTGGATCAAGTCTGACATGAGGCATCTAACCTGACCAGAATGATCTTCTAGTTGGGTCGGTTCAGGTCAGCTTGACTACGAGGTCAAGTCAAGTTTTCAGATCAGGCATCGAGTCGGATTAAACTTTCGGGTTTGGGTCGCATATCCTATTGACCGTTGGGTCATATTATGCAGGTAAAGCCCGTAATTTCGGAACAACTTGTGCATATATATATATATATATATATATATATATATATATAAGGGTCGGGGATATGTGCTCAGGCGTAGAGATATCTTTACGCCAATTGATATGAGCGCGACAGGTAGTTCCCTTTTGGTGAAGTGATGAGAGACATTGAGATCACATTACTAACTTGAGTTACACTTTTCAAATATTTTAAAAGCTAAATACCCTTCCAGCTGTCATTCTTGACTTTTTAAAGTCTCTTTCTTCTCTCCATTTTTTTAAGAATATGTCATACTTATTTTTTCAGGCATATTTTACTCAAAAAATGTGGCGCTAATGATAAGCTAGCACCTCGGACAAACACGACACCCTAAAACTAAGCACCAACACCTGATGCGTCGACACCCCGTGGCAGTGTACCTAGGCGCCACGGTGCCAGTGTCGGCGCCTTGTTTTAGGGGCGTCAACACTTTAATTATTATTATTTTTTCGAAGCGCTAACACCCTAAAACGAGGCGCCGCCGATAGTCCATTTTCTTTTTATAGCGAAGCGTTGGGGTGTCAGTGCCTCGCTAATGGGGTGTCTGTCACGACCCAGAATCCTTACCCGATATCGAGGGCCTAGAATTCCGTGTTATGACACCGCATGCTGGTTAAGGCAATAAGCGGACATACACATAATCTATAAATTGACTTAGCATATGGATTGAGGCATGTAAGATATCATTAAAAATAATTCACTCATAAATTAATAACGAAAAACATAGACAATAATAATGAAGTATTTAATCCTAACCATGCATCTAAGATAGGAAAAAATAAGTTTTACGTAGGATAAAATGGTCCTAAACATGAACTCACAAAAATATCAAAATAACTAGAATATGTCTCTCAAAGAATAAAGTCTAAAGCAAAGGACTCTCAAGGCTCATAGAAATTTGCTGGATCTACGCTCTCCTCCAGATGATAGCCAACGTCTCCATCTACGTAAGCCGCCTCCGGAACAACAGCTCTCAAATCATCAAGGACGGGATAAGCAGAATCTTCACCTGAAATTGTTAGATTTGGGGAGGGGGGTGAGTTTACTCAATCGCGTAAACTCAGCGGGTTGCACAATCGATCCACCATAACTTACTCAGGTGGGCGTGTGTGCAATCGCTTAAATTGTGGTGCATTTTTAAAATATAACCAACATCTTAAATAAATGAAATAACTTATCCATAATTCATAGACTATCATAATCAAGACTGAAAAATATACTAATATAACATAAAGAGTGCATGATGCTTCTATTTTCTTATCTCTTTTCCTATTTGTCTCATCAACTTAGCATACATAACATATCGTAAGTCTTATTAATTACTCTATACGCCTACACAACGTACTTCGCATCTTATCTTATTTAAACGATCTGTACCAGGATCGCTGCTCGAGCCTATCACGCGAGGTCCACGTGTAGATAATCATCTAACCTCCATATCATAACATAAACCACCATCCAGCCAGATGAGGTTGCCGGCATAGTAACCACGATGTCCCCTTAGTTCGAGACAAGGCTATAATGTCCTTAAGACCCGTCTTGGCTGCAGACGTTAAGCCCTTACGGTGGCTCGTAAGGGATGGCGTCGATGTAGAAACTTAATTTATATTTATGGCCTTCACGGTATTTTAATATATCATAACATTATTAGGTTACGCTTAGGTCATGGATTTTATATTTGCGTGAGCTTAAGTCCCCACTTTCTTAATATATATGTGTCTTAACATATTCTTTTCTCATTTTTTCTTAAAACTTAGTTAGAATAGGCCACGGTGCGATAGGCTTCACTAAACCACGTTTTCCAAGGGACGGGTTCCGTAGTAACCTAGATGTATTTCGTGTGGTATCCCATACTACCATAGAGGAGTTGCATCCGTACATAGATGCCTACATTCCAAGTTCCACGTGACCGTGAAAGAAAATCCCACCGTGACGAAGGCTTAAGTCATGTGTCATATTTTATTCTTAACTTATATGCGTATGCCCTATCGTGATTTTCTATATGATGAATGTCATATGATAATGGTGAACATATATAAGAATGAATTATAACATAAATCTTAAACATTTTATATTTTTGAAGAAAATTAATAAAGAGCATAACATACGAAATATTAAAGTAAAACAGAAAATAAGAAATATTTAACTATATTTATTTTACAATAGTGTTGAAACTATACTTCATTAAGGTTAATTATATTCATGAAATTTGGTGATTAACTGGTATAACGATCCAACCTATTTTAAAATTCTAAATGAGCGCATGTGTCAATTCAAGAATTGTATGAGGCTTAGAGGAGGTAATAGAATGGTAAGTATTGAAAAACGTCCATATTTGACCCCTTAAACTTATAGATTGTTATTCGATGCAAGCTATTTAATGTATTTTATTTAATCTTAGCGATTTATAAGTCTAGAGATAAGTTTAGCGTAAAGTAGTCCAAGAGTTAAAAAAATAATGTCAAACCCGAGTAACCTTGGATCATCTAAAACGTATCCCGACTTGCAGCTCAATTTTGACCTTAAAAATATTAAATTCGTGAAATTGCTATTTCAGACAAAGTTGTAGATCTCGTTGTCTTCTTTCCAATTCCGCAAGAATCATGTCAATCCGAGTTCAGGATAAAAAGTTATGACCAAAATACCAAGGCTATATCTGTTGAAGAGTTTGGCCGAATTTCACGAAAATCTGGGAAAAACGATCCTATCGATTTTGGGCCTAATTTCTATATTTTTAAGACTCAAAATTTATCAAAATTTAAGGAAAAATTAGAGTTTTCTTTTTAAGAAATAACTAAATAATTTAAGATGGATTTAGAGGCACCTACTTGTTGAAGCGTGATTCGAATCCTACGATGATTTGGGTTGATGGAGATCGGAATCGAGAAACGATATGCCCGAGTCTTTTCGCGAGAATTCTTTTCTTACGATAAATTGGTTGCGGCGATGAGAAACTTTGATGGTGTAAGATTCTCTGATAAGATCGAAAATCGATGGAGATCGGCGAAATTATGAAAGATATGTCGAGCTTTTGCAGAGAAGAGGGAATAAAGAGAGACAACTGAGAGAAGAAGTAAATATATATCTAATTCCCTGTATAGGTTAACTCTAATTAAGACTTTTCGTATAAGATTTAATAAAATAGTAGAAAGCTTGAGAAGAGGTTTTGCTCCAGCGCTTTGTGTAAGCACCAAGGTAAATGGTGATTCTCTCCCGAATTTACAATTGTGCCCTTTAACCCGCTTCACTCTTCAAACGGGCATAACTTTTTATATTCTTATCGAAAATCGATAAATTATATATCGTTGGAATCGTATCGACGAGTACTCCGTAATGAGTCTAATATTGATATATATAAAAAAATTAGACTATTTCTAAAGTGAGTATATTCCGGTGTGGAGCGTTAGCACCACGCACTGTGTGGTACATAATCTAATGCCATTAAATAAAATTCAAAAATCTGAGTTATTACAGTGTCAACGCTTCGTTGTTGAGGTACTAGTGTTTCACTATTGGACGCTCATTTTTTTATTTTTTTTTAAAAGAAATGCTCATATTTTTTGAGTAAAATATACTTTAAAAAGCAAGTCTGACACTTTCTTAGAAAAAGATAGAGCAAAGAAAGAGACTTTAAAAAAACTTCTAAAAAAGTCAAGAACGATGAATGAAAGAGTATTTAGCTTTTAAAACATTTTTAAAGTGTAACTTTAGTTAGTAATGTAGTCCCAATGTCACCCATTACTTCACAGAGCTACGTGTCGCACCTGTATCGATTGGCGTAGAGATATCTCTACGCCCGGACACATTTTCCCCTTTCTCTCTCTCTCTCTCTCTCTCTCTATATATATATATATATAATCCTCTCACTCTGAGTCATGGAACATATATCCATGACTTGATCTCCTATTGGCTAGATATCACATCAATTGACTTTTCAAATCCCACTGATGTGACATGCAGCCAATAAAGGCTTGAGTCATCGATTTATGTCCAATGACTCGAGTCATATAATTATTTCTGTATGTATAATATATATTAATATTGTTTTTATAATTAAATTATCAAAATTGTGATTAAAATTACTATTTGATTCATCGACTAGATGATTGTAAGAATGTTTTGATAATTTGAATATCTATAAAGAGTAGTCGGGAGATTTTTCTTTTACTTCAATTGAATTTCTTTTATAAATTTTCTTAAAATATAATAATAAATTATAAAGACCGATATCTGACTTGAGGTAGCCATGACCTAGGCTATGGTCTACCATTGGCCCCTACACCAGAGCTTGGGTTTAGTTGGATCCAGCCTGTTGATGGCCCTAGCTTCAAACAGTGAGGTTTAATCTCAGCATATCATAACTAACTAAAAGAGGGAGCGGGCCAAGTACCTGCTTCCAAAAGCAGGAGACCTGAGTTCGAATTCCCTCCCTCTCTTGAGGCCACCGTAGAGATTTATATTCTATGCTGACCCGACATGTGCTGAATTTGGGGTGCGCATGTGCCCCTGGGATTAGGCGAGTGCTCTAAGAGGCCCGGATACCCAAGTTATCAAACAAAAACTAAAAACTAAAAGAGGGAGCCATTACTCGGCCATTGCACATCGTTTAAAAGGAAGACATGAGATTTTGGGGGACCGATGCCATTCGAGAGTACAATCTAAGCCGTTTGATTTGAAGGCCATGATCTAAGTGTCTACTGTGCAAAATATTGGCACAAACAATCTCTATTATATGATTCAATGCAATCAACTTTTGAATCAAACTATGGCCTTTGATTGTATTGAATCACATAATAAAGATCGTGTTTCATGCCAATTTTTTTCACCGAAGGTCTTTGGGTCATGGTCTTCCATTAAGATGTCTTAGATGGTGCTTTCACTTGGTGCATGTCCCCAAAATTCAAAGTCTTTCTCTTAAATTATGTGCAAGGATTAACTTTCTATGTGCGAGTAATAGCTCCCATAAAAAAAGGGTGGTGTTATATGACAAGCAGGTTTAATGCAGGCGGTTGACATGGCATGCATGGTGCAATTGATTGCAAGTGAAGTGGGCCCAAGTAATATAGAGCAGCCAATCACGTTGAGCCACATCGGCCGCTTGCATAAAACCTGTCAATGGTTTGCAATTTTCCAAAAAAAAAATCACATAACATTATTGCGCTAGGTCAATTAGAATTAAAAATATTAAATGATGTGAAAGATGAAATAAATATTTAATAAAAAATATTTAACACCTCATTGTCACAATTGTCATGCAAGATTATATGACTACTAGGAGTGTTAAAACCATAAATAATGCATCATCCTCTTGTATTGGAGCATTTGTCTCCTTTTAGTGCACCCAATCACTATCAAAGAGTTCGATTCTAAGTGTGATTGGTGCTAAGATTAGCATGATGATTTAAAGCACATTATATTACTTTAAGTTCAAGCCTAACTATCTCATCCTTAGCAATGGAAAGACGAATCCCAACACAAATACCTCATTACCATCATGATTCATGGATGATAGCACAAAACCTACTCCAACTATTAATTAGCAACCGACCCACTTGTATTAATGTTTCTTACTTCCTAATGGCTGCTTTAACTCAATTGCATGTGTTCCATCACTAACTTTAGATTTGACATTTAGCTTCCAATAAGAAACTTTATGGGTGTTCCATGTTCGACCATCTGCTTGATTCTATAGGTGATAGTGATATTACCAACGGAAGGGGGTAATAAGACTTACCATGTTTTGCTCGAATATGCGTCCAACGAAATTTCAGTTATATTAGAAAACTGATTCCTGAGATCCTTTAACTATACTTTTATAGTTGAATCCCTACATTAATCACTTTATGGTTTGATCAAATGGATTAGATTACATGAGATTAATTTAAAGTTCGAACGAATAAAACATACAAATTATAAAAACATCTTTTCACTTCGTAAATGTATGTTAATTATGGATCAAAATTTTGGCCAATAATTCAAATTATCAGCTGATCATTTGGGTCCGCACTGAAATGCTAATAAAATGCAAAATTTCAGGCATCGTAGTATATGAAATGTAAAATTTTGGGCGATATTTCGGCCGAAATTTCGATCAAAATTTCAGTTTTGGCCAGTCTCCGAAACCGACATTTTGATCCTTGATGCTAATGGTGAAGTTGTGGATATATGGGTTAATGAGGATGTGGAAACTGTTTGCAAATACAGTAGGGTACACTACAATCCAGGTGATTACATGTTTGTAACATATTGATATGCATTACTAGAGATGGATATTTCTTATCCTTATTTACTATTGGATGTATGCGTAAATTGATCAGGACAGTCCAATCAATTTAGATGCTTTTACAGTTGCAGGCAAATCTAATAGGTGGTCCGTTGATTTCTTAGCGTGGACCACCCAATTCACTCGAGTGAGGGGATCATCACCCTTATATATATATAAGGAGATCAAAAAGGTCGTTATGGTTGTTTAATGGAGTAGTTATCCACTTATGCCTATATAAGTAGTCATAACAAACTTTTAATCTCCTTATATATATATATATGAGGCCCGGGATATTGTGTGAGCCTAAATTTCACTATTTAGACTCTACTTTACAAATAAAATTTGAAGATAAAGTTCCAAAGGGAATTAATACAGGCAGGATGAAATGGATACAGGGAATTAATATAGGCAGAGTTTTGAGCGATCAAAAAATTTCAGTTTGATTGATGGGACATTTTTAGAAGACAACAATAAGACCTGTTATACTAAATGTTGCAAGGAAGCAATAAAAAGATAGAGTACATGAGTGCAAGAAGTACAAAAAAATAAAATATGAAATTTGAAATTAGTATATAAGAGGAAATTTGAGAGTAGGACCTATAAAGAGAAATTTTGAAATGTCGCTTTGAGATGATTTGAGCATGTCTATCGAAGGCTAAAAGCAAAACTTGTACTGAGGTTTGAGATGCTACAAATGCAAGTAAGATGAGGAAAATAATAAAACCTTCCGGGGAAGCAGTGAGAAGGGATATAAAAAAATGCAATCTGAGAAGGGATATAAAAAAAATGCGATGTTACAAAGAACTTACCGCTGATAAGAGTTGAGAGGAAAAATAGGACTCGAAATAGATGGGATAAAGCTTTGATGATGATGATGATGGTGAATGTGGCCTAGGGATGTTTCAAATGTTGCCCAAACAGAAGACATTTTAGCCACTAGGAAGTCTTAATTGTCTCTAAAAATAAACAATAGCTTTCAAATATATTACCCTCTAAAAATGAGAAATGACCGGAGATATGAGACTTGTAATGCCGACCCAAATAGATGGAGTAAGGCTCTGAACTCTGATGATTAGCCTCTAAAAAATTAGTTACTGGAAAATCACTAAACTAAAAAGGCATAGGATAAAAGGGCCCTTAGCTCACAATTTAGTTTGTAGCGGCATGATGCATTTAGATATTGATCGATAATATTTGGTTCCAAAACACTATCGTTGGCAATCATAGTGGCCAAATTCTTTGATTTTTTGAAAAAAGTTATGAATAATTTGTGATTTTTCAAAATTTGAATAAAATTATAAATTTTCCCAACTTTTGCAAAATATTGTGAATTTCAATAATTATTCATGAATTTCTCTATTTTTTACAACTGTTTTACAAATTTTTAACTATTACTTAATATGTGTTTATAATATTTATTTTTCCAAGTTTTGACTAATTCTTTCTAGAATTTGACGAATTTTGTCGAATTTTTTCCAAGCCAATTTAGTCCCAACCCGGACTTAGATACTATATATGTTTTTTTTTTATTAGCAAGACTTGCATACCATGTTGGTATATCAAATCTAGATGAGAAAGGCGGAGAGTTAGCGCTAAATTGCCAACCAATCATAAATTTGTTTTATAGCAAGACTTATTGTTACACTAATAAAAAATGATTGGAGAAATAAGACTAAGATAGCCAAACTCTAAATAGCTGGAAACAGGGATCAAAATTTCGTCCGATACCGATATGTATCGGTATCGGTGGTTTATATGGCATATGCCGAACGATACATTTAATGCATCGTTCGATACGGACCGACACCAATACATATCGATTTTGGAGTCGAACGATACATATCGGTTTTCCAACATTTTAATCCATAGATGAAAAAGGTCCCATAAATAGATTTGATAAAGTGTGGGAGCTAAAACTTTGACACGAGATTAGTATTGTGGGCACACGATTTAAAAGAAAAACTTTATTTCTTTTAGAATTTGTGTCATGTGAAACACCATATAAGTTGTCTGATTTTAAAACTGTAATACAAATATTTTTGAGGTAAACAATTGGCACGACAAATGATTTCTATCATTTGATTTGTCAGAGTCAATCATTTAATTTAATTATATCTTCTAACTCTATTGTATCTGATAATAGAGATTGCTTTCATGTAATATTTGGCTACAAAGGTCTTTCCTTCAAGTTATATGACCTTGAATGACTCCCACATAGCACAAATGCCAAAAATAATAATTTCTTTCTATTTAATCTCGTGCCACGGTATAAATAGGGGGGCAAGTTTTAGCTCCCCAAGTCCATTGCACCCATTTTCAAGTGGGTCATTCTTAGGAATGCCAAATCTAGGAGGACCTATTAAAAAAAAAAAAAAAAAAAAGGAAAAAATCTAGGAGGACCTAGATGCACGTGGCTAGCCCCTCACTGACCTTAGCTAGCTGCCTCGACTGCCTAGTTGCGTTTATCAATCATCCTATATAGTCATTTAGTACCTTTAAATTCACCCCCCAATCTTTGAGTTCACTCACACATAAATAAATTGATTTGATAGAATTAAATGATGGAAATCATTTATCCTCTCAATCTTTCACACGATGAATCTTGAGATCACGGGCCTATCATTAGACGGTCAGTATTTTATTTCTCGTAACACACAACTCAGAAAAGTGACCTTAACATCATGTGTATGCTCAAAATTAATTTTAAGATCAGTTTTTTGTATGTATATCTCATGAAATAAATAAACCACCATATGATGATACTACCATGTTCTCAAGATCCCTCGCATGAAAGATTGTGACGATAAACGATCTCCATCATCTGATTCAATGCAGTCAATGTGTTTCATCGTGGGTGAACCCAAAGATTTAGTTGGTTCCCTTGGTGCCTCCAGCGCAACAAAAAATCAACGGGTTTTTGTTTTAATAAGGGTACTTATGTTCTCGCCTAAGAATGCGCCTATGTTTTAGACCCTTGAAAATTATTGATTGCTTCGGATCAGATGATAGAGATCTTGTTTCACTAAGATCTTCCACACAATGGATCTTGAGCTCATGGTTCACCTATCAGATTACCAATTTTTAATTTTATGCGGCATAGATACCCAAAAAAAGGATCTTCAATCATATGTCACCCATCATGCTCAAACGTGATTTTAGTGGCATTTTCTGGAGATTTGTGACGCATGAAATACAAAATTGACCATCTAATAGGTATGTCATGATCTCAAGATCCATTTAATGGAAGATTAGGGTAAAACACTATCTCCATCAGCTGATCTAATGCAATCAATAGTGTTCAAGGAGCCTAGGACGCGAACGCTTTCAAAGAACACATGAGTGCAAATAGAAATTATTGGAGCCATTATTTGCAAATGAAAAGTTAGCCGTTGCACATGATTTAAAAGAAAAACATTGCATTTTGGAGACTTGTGGCAAGTAAAATTACCATCTAAAGTGTCTAATTTGAATTCCATGATCTATAAATTTAAGGTGAAAAGAATTAGCACCAAATGCGATCATTATCGCACGATTCAATGGAGACAAAGGCCATTCTCTTATTTAACAATTGACTGTTTCGAATCATGTAATAAAGATTGAGTTTTGTGCAATTCTTTTGTGCCATAGATTTTTTATATCATGGCCTCCGAATTAGACGGCTTAGAGGGTGCTCTCACATGATAGAAGTCCCCACAATATCACATCCTTCTTGTAAACTGTGTCCCAGTGCAAAATTATTGTGTGCAAGTGATGGCTCCCTATATTAGCCCATTTTGAGAAAAGTACACCCTATATTAGCCCATTTTGAGAAAAGTATTAGCCCATTTTAAGAAAAGTAAAAGCAGGCGACCCATTTATATTTTTATTACAAAAAAAGATTGAAAAAAATTTAAATTATGAAAATGCACCCCATACGGGTCAATACGAGCCTGTATTCGTACACAGTCTCCATACACATGTCAAACGCCAAATAAAAAAAGGTCAAATTTTATTTTTTTTAAAATGGGAATTTGATGGCAAGGATAGTATGATAATTATTCATTAAAATTGACCAATGCCCTACTTAGGTTGAAATGTTCAAATGTATGATTGCCCGTTTCAAGTATATGGGGGCATTGTTTCGAAAGAAAAAATGGCGTTTGATTTTTTTATGATAAAAAATGGCACAAGGTGTATATCACCAATGAGACAATTTGTTTTTCATTTGACATGTCAACAATCCTCAAAAAATGTTCCTTGAATCCTAAGGTACACATTACGCTCAAACGTGATTTTAGGGCTATTTTGGGGGGATTTGTAGTATGTGGAATTAAATACGGATCGTTTGATAGGTCAAGCATGATCTTAAAATCCATTGAGTGGAAGATTTGGGAGAAGCACGATCTCCATCATATGATCTAAAGTAATCAATGACTTTACATCATTAAATAACTCTTGAAGGGGTTGCACACATAGGTACTTTCAAAGATTGCGTAGGCGCAAATAGAAGTATCCTAATGACTCCTTATCGATATTTAAGACCAAATTAGTGTTTAAATGATCTTATACTACTAAATTAGTCTGTTTAGCTTATCATCATGTCATGTGTCACACATTTGTGAACCAATGAGCTAATCTAAATCGTCAAGAGTGACATCTATCATTCGAATGTGTTTTTAGGAAAAAATATGCACACAAGTGAACATGAAACATCTTATTGACCAGCTTTAATATCAACCTCTAAAACGATCTAAGAAGAACAGTTAACATTAGAATTTACATATCAGATTATTCAAATCACAAAACACCATAAGAGGGTGTTTAAATGAAGGTAAGGAGAGTCGGTCTCGAATATATGGAGCTGACAGAGTTATTGGTGATTTGGCGTGAGATCTTTGACGCTAATCGAAGAAATCTTGTGGAAAATCGCGCTGGATACGTGACAAATAATCACTCACGAGATTATAATGAACCCGAAAACAGGCAAGTAAAAATATATTTTGAAATGACGATTCTGACCCTGAGGTTGAAACGACGTATACGTTGAATTGCTTGTACGGACGGGCCACCCCTCCCCTGTTTTTCCCCCACTGGGGGGACTCTTAATGTCAGATCCTACCTGACTGTAGGCTGAGGTCACGTGACGGAATCCTACGTCACCCCTGCTAGTCACGTGTCACTGACGTTGCCAATATCGGTGTATATTCTGTTCTTTGCCCGGTACGGATGACGCGAAATTACTAAAACGTCCATCTTGCCTTTGAAGAGCTTTGATGTTGACGACTGGGTCCCACCCCCTCCCCCCCACCAAAATAAATTACCTTAGATGAAGAAAGAGGTGACTTTGATTTGATGGTCAAACTTTAAAATTTTAAACTAGCTGTCGGATGACACGTGTTTTTCTGAGCTTCGTCAATTCATTTTTAACCTATTTTCACGAGAGCTGCTGACTATATCTACTCATTGCACAATTAATGTAATCACTAGCTGCACAGCAATCAATGGAATCAGTTAATGACCCACTTATCAGTCATTTAAAAGTTGATTCTACATGAAACACATCCCCAAAAGTTTGTTGAGAACCACTTCTAATGATATGCGGTAAATCACGATTTCATTTTAGCGTAATGCGCCACTTGGCATTGATATGAAGATTAAATAAATAAATAAATAATTTTATGAAAAGGTTGGTCTATAAATATTAAATTTTTGGTTGCACATATCGATATCCACTCCATTACTGAAAAAAGAAAAAAAAAATTATATCCACACCAATTAAAGAAGTTAGTTGCAAATATCCATCAATTTAAGACTCACTTTTAGCCTTATCCCAATTATTACGGGTCGGCTTTCTAGGTGCGATTTATGTGATGAGCTCTAAACTTTATGTGCTTCCCTTCGGATCTTCAATTGATTTTGCTTTCAACTACATGATCATCTCATTTTTTACATGGCATGGCATTTAATTAATTGGATGATGGTGTTGAGGACCTTGAGGTAGCTAGTCTCAATTTCTTCTAAGTTCTAATTATTTTAGGCGATGGGAGAATCAGTCTATATAATGCTTGGGGCATGAGTAAGTATCGACTTCCATCAACCAGTATGCTTTTGACCGTTTTGTTGAGTGCGATTGACCCGTGCAGAGCACAGCCGGGCAGCTAATAGACCGTTTTGTTGAGTGAGATTGACCCGTGCTGAGCATAGCCGGGCAGCTAATATCAACTCCACTGTTTTTAATACTCGTGCCGACAATTAAATGGAGGGTTGGTATCAACTCCTACCTGAGAACGATCTTGTTCGGCTCATCTATGTAAGTGTGTTAATAAGTGACCCGAATGGCCAGAGTCCACTGTTCCAGTTCAAAAGGTTTGACCGCGGTTCAACTGTTCAATGAACCGTATTGACTTCTATTCTTTGAGCAGTCAACGATTTGGAATCTGGGACCCTTTCCCCAAAAATTTGAATTTAATATAGGTCAAAATTTGATTTCCCCCTTTTTTATAACTGGGTTGAATCGGGCGCTGGGACAGTCCGAACCAACTGGTTCGACCGTGCTGACCATATATTTACAGTCCAATAGCCGGACTTGACTGCATCAGGCCATGGTTCGGGTCCAACCATGGTTCTTGTCCAATTCTCAAAACGCTGATCTATACAAACACAATCTATGATATCAGTGTACCATCATCATCATCATCATCATCATCATCATTAATAAGAGTGTGAAGAAGGCAAAAGGCGATCAAAAGCCTGTAGCTAATCAATTAAGCTGAGTATGAGCAATGGTTCATATGTAGCATTAAAAATGCATTTATCAAATTTTACTGATTGATGAATCTTTGGGGTGCATCCAAATCCAATATGTTGATTTGCCACTTGGACAATCTCAATCACTGAGGATGCATACTTTGTATATGGTGCACGGCCAGTGGCCAGTCCTCCGAACGCTTATTGTGTTTTGTAATACGTAAGCATGGGCTTTAAAATTTTCAACCTTTCACCACACCATGAACGGTGTAAATATGAATTTTTTTTCTATTGTTTTTAGATGGTCATGGATCAACTTCGTGTATGTGCACGGGGCACCTAATCCTCAGATTAGGTGTGCACGGGGCACCTAATCCTCGGATTAGGTGCCACATGCACATACACAGTCGATCAACGACCACCCAAAAATAAAAGAAAAAAAATCATATTTACACCATCTATAGTGAAAGGTTGAAAAATCTTAAGAACAAAATTTGCACCATCCAAAACTCTGGAAAACATGTTAGGAACATGAGTGCTTATAGAGTTTCGGTTGGTGAAAATAGAGATACCATATTTATTTTTGCAATCGAAAGTACGTTTTTCACTTTTTCGTGCCTTCTAATTCTTTCTAGGTACATTTTTTATGGACTTTTTCCTGCTTTATAGAGTTTTGGTCGGGTACAATTGGTTCAACTAGTCTAAATGCGGTTCAATTAATTTAAAGCCCTCGGATGTAAGGGTTTTGAAAGTACACTTAAACTAATAAAGATAAAAGTCAAGATATCCTAGCATCCAATGGTCTCAAAGTTGGTTGACCCACAATTAAAGTTTAACCAATTGGACCTGACCAAACCTCAGTTTTTTTATTGCCAATTGGGATTACCCCAGCGGGCGATGGTTAAGTCCTACCAGGCAAGGATCGAAATTTCGGCCGAAATTATCAGTTTCAGTCCCCACTGAAATAATCACTATGCTATGGATTGAAATTTCTGTCATTTTTTTATAAGACCCAAAATTTTGGCCAAATCTTTAATTTTCGACTAAAATTTTACCTGAAATTTTGATCCTTGCTACCAAGTAGAACCGGATTTCCAGTCCACTGCCCTTAGAAATAGGAGTCTTAACTTTCTTATTTTTCACTTTTTATAGCATTGCGTGCAGTCAATTCTACCTGATACTCCATCAGCCAGCCAGATGGACCTAAGTCGAATGGGAGATTGTATGTTTAAGCCACATGAAAAAACCTCCTTTTCATTAGGCTTTAAAAGTTAAAAGAGCAACCACGAGAAAATCTTGCAACATTGTAAGGACAAATACCAAAGAATTTTTAATAGGGAGGGATGAATAACCGATTTCCCCTCATGCATACTCTGTTTGCATGTTAAAGTGCATTGGCCGGTTGTGAGTATAATGGGATAAGACCTAGGTCTATCTTGGGCTAGAATTGAACAGCAAACACAGGCCCAATGGGCCAGAATTTGAGGTCCAAAGTTCTACTAGCTGGTCCTAAGGTTAAATTTGTTTATTTTTATCGGTAACAGCACGAAATTGTATTAAAAATTAGCAAAGCGCTGAGAGAACACAAAAACAAACCAACCCGACCAAAGGCATCTCCCGCTACCAATATGGCCGGAGAGCAGAAAAAACAACAAAAGAAAAAGTGAAAAACAATAAGAGGGGGTTGGATGGAGGAGGACCCCGAGGAGCTAGCCCGGGTCCGACATAAGAGGGCCCCCACCATCCCACTCCTTGTCTAAAACCGCCCAACAACACATAAGGTCCCGGATATTCTTCAAAACAGCCCTGACAGGACGCCGTCTCTTATTACAAATGCGCGTGTTTCTCTCAAGTCAAATGCTCCATAACACAGCAAAAAACTTATTCTCCATAAGGCCCTCGTCTCTCCCTCCAAGCCAACTTCGAACCAAGCCAAAAACTATTGCGAGACACTGTCTGAGGTAACCCACACCATGTCGAAAGATTTGAGGATAACCCCCAGATCTTGACAGCTAAAGATGCAAGCACGTTTCTTCCGCTTGAAGACATATGACGCATGCATTAGGGAGGACTTCCCCCCTCCTAATTAGCTGATCAATTGTGACTATCCTCTCTCTCATCAAGGTTCATGAGAAAAAACAAACTATGGCGGGCATCAGTGCCTTCCACATCCCAATTTAACTCCATTTAATTAAGGGTCGGCTTGACAAAACCCAAAAATACGACTTCACAGTAAAAACTCCCTTTTGGCTAGGAATCCAAAACCGATCATCGACCCGACGTCGGCTTCTTACTGCACCATAAAGCAAATTCAGCACCCGAAAGAAAAAACTGGCCACAAGTCCTAAGGTTAATTTCGTAAGCGAAAAAAGTCTATAGATCTTTTGTTTGGCTTGATTTGATTTGATTCCCCGTTTCATTCATTTAATTTAAGTAAATAGGAGTTAGGAGATACGAGGGGAAGGGGGAGGGAGTGTTCATGATTTGAAAGAGTGTCCAGCTAGGTATGATTAGAAGAGTCGGAAAGAGAAACTTATCTTTTAATGGTTACTAAACTTATTAAAATACGTGGTAATGTCCAAAATTTAGACAGCATGCCACCGAGTTGGGATGATTATTTGTGCTGCCCATCATGCTCAAATGTAATTTTCAGGTTATTGTTTAAGATGTGTGCCACTTTGAATAAAAAAATTGTTTGTGCGATGGTAAGCCCATAATCTCAATAACCACTGCATTGGAAGATTGGGACAATGTTATATGGCAGACAGGAAACAGCCGATGTGGCACAATGCAAGCACAGTGGGGCCCAACAATGCACGTTGGGGCAGCCACTTATATTGCACCACGTAAGTATCTGTTGAATGATTTGCTGTTCCCTCCTTCCATTATAATTTTCCATTGCAAACTAAGAATTGAAGGAAGGAGAAATGGCTTAGGGAGACTTGAATACTCTCCTACTTCTTCGTCTCATGAAATCGTTGATTCAACTAAACTCTATTTTTTCTGTCAAGGGGGAACTCACTAGGATCGGAAATGGATCGTTTCGCGATCCAGAGCCTCCAAGAGATCTCTGGAAAAGCTGCAATAGAAAAAAAGGATCAAAGATCTCTTTCACCCATTTTGATAGATCTAGCAACCGTTTCGGTTTTGCTGTCTATCCCATTGATCGATCTGTCTTGAATTGATAATTAGCGTTTGAATGAGATTTGATTTGTTTGTTATGTTTCTTCTTAATTGATCTCAATAATTAGAGTTCTAACGAATTATTATGGAAAACATTGTTTGAAGAATTGCGCCACTTTGCATATTTAAGCCAAATATAGGCAAAGAAGAAAAAGAGAAGACTTAACAGAGAAGAATAGTTTTGTATTTTTTAGAGTGCAATCAGACTAATGAAGTGATACCGATTAAAGAGAAACTATTCTATATTTTTCACAAATTAATCTTTCATTAAAGCCCTTATTAGTTCCTAAATTATTACAGAACTTTTTGGTCCAATAAATTTTCGTCCCTATTTTTGCCCCACCAACCAGGAGACGATAAATACGGCTCAAAAAAAAAAAACACAGCAGTACTTATTAACTGTTAGAGAAAGGATAGGATACATTGAGCAGAGACTGATCATCTAGTGAGTGAAGAGCTCATGCCCACAACTGGATCAAAATAGGAAGCCTATGTTGTTCATTCTTCGAAATCATCTTTGTCTTCCACTGGAATTGGCATGTTTCTCCAAAATACAGCAAGAGCACTCCCACCAAGCTGTAAAAGAAATGTTATATTTAACAATAATCTAACACAATGTTGCCAATGCTTCGCTTGGTTCAAATTCAAGTCTCGGTTCATGGTTCATTCCGTAAACCCACTTCACTAGGAGTAGAATAAGTTTCAAATGATATCATAACACTGATTTTTATACCAATTAAATGTTTTATAGCTTGTTGGTTAAATCTCTAATTAAGAAAAATGAGAATTTAACTTCAAATCCTTTAACCAACATTTTCATATTTTAAAAGAGCTTAAATAAAAAACAGTTCGAACCAAACAGAACCGAATCAGGTTCACAACTCAAATTGAACTGAACTACAAACCAGTTTGCTGTGTATATGTTCACATGGGTTTGAATGAATTAGGTAACTCTGATCTGACTTCGTAAGAAATATTAGCCCAATTCATGTAAGGCAACCGAGTTCCAGATCAGGAAACTTGTAACTCAACTCTAAACAAGGGTTGAATGCTTAATTAAATTTTTTAGTCCATATTTTTTAAAATTTTATCAGCATGCAATTGATTTTCCTAAGGTTCTATAAGAACCAAGATGCCTTCTTAACGCCAACCTGATCCAGCCAAACCAACTCGGAGAGCCATTCAAGTATTTGATCAATATTTTAAAAACTTTACAGGTGATCAAAGTTTTAAATCGATGAGTTAAGTTAAAGATTCATACCGCCATGCAAACGACGCTGACAGCAGAAGGAACTGCGACTAGGGGATTAGTAAAGTGTTTTTGAGCGAGTAAAAATCCAAGTGCAGAGCTCTGCAAAAGACAATAAATGGAGTAACTCATTCTTGAAGTCGCATAGACTAAAAGAAGGAACTAAGAGAATTAATTCTGAATGCAAGTTCATAGTATGTGGGTATTCAGATATGTAACTAAAATGGCAACATGAAAGTATGTTTCAAAATGAGGAACAAACAGCATTTTCACCTAGGAGTCGGTACTAGGTACCCGACCTAAGTGCCAGCCTTGGCCCTCGGGTCAATCTCCTTATCAGATGGTCAATCCTTGGGAAGTGCCCAATCATTTATGAACATGTAAATCCATGAAAAATATCTGCGGATTACCCAAGGTTGTCACAAGGGGATTGACCCAAGTGCCAAGGCTGGCACTCGGGTTGAGTACCTAGTACCAACAATTTCACCTAGTATTTGTTTGTACCTATTTATGGATGGATTTTTCGAAGCTTAAAACACTTTCTTGTTTACTCCATTCCTGTTCATACATTGCATTCACATTGATCCATGGGACTGGAGTTCCTTTTCAGCCACTATTATGACAAATTTTGTAGTCCATGCTGATTCCGTTTTCAAGGCCAAGTTCAGCAACCAAAAGTAGTTATATGGGCACAGGCAGAGATACCACCAATATCTGACATGTCTCAGGCTGTGTATGGTATAGCTCTATGCTAGCCCCTGCCATAGCAGAGCTCACCAGCTTTAGCAGGTTCCCACTCTCTTTGCTAACATCATGCTACCTGCTTTAGCAGGTACCCCTTCTCCTTGATAACTCCTTGCATAGCAAGATTTTATGCAAGATTTACCCGTTCAGCAGTTCTACCCTCCTCTCTACTCACTCCTTGTCAAAGCAGATTTTATTTGCTCTGGTAGGGAGTTAGTAGAGAGCAGGGAGGTTGCTGCTAGAGCAGGTAAATTCTCCTTTGCAGGGAGTTAGGAAAGAGAATGGGAACCAACTAAGGCAGGTGAACTCTGCTGTGGCAGGGGCTACCAGAGAGCTATGCCATACACAGCCCTAGTATCTCAAACTTAATCAGACGTAGAATATCCAGACTGGTCAATTCATCCATCAATGATAAAAAATTATACAACCTTCAGGTTAGTGAAATAAAAAATTATAAAATTTGAAGTAGTTAAAAATATCTAAAAAGTCATATTTAATGTTATTACCACCATTATATCTTTCTTTAGAGATAAAAATATACATATATAATAATTCTATACAGAATGTACCAAGAATAAAATATTAACTAATATACATGCATACACTTTTTTCATATTGAGAATATATATGGGAAAGGATTCCGTCCACTAACGGAAGACGGTGGGTGTCCTCCAAAGCTCTTAACAAATGCCACATGTTACAAGGGTTAGCAAGGTTATAACCATAGATAACTTATAAAAATAAAAGTTAGTTGGTGGTAAAGATAAGCCCCGCCAGATTTTTTTCTCTCTCTATCAGCTAAGCTCCTGAACCTAATCATCCTCTCCCATGGCCATCTCTTACATTTATTCACCTGTAATTTTTTTAGTTGCAAATCAAGGTTTGAATCACTTATTTCTCGACTCTAATTGGGAGCTCGGGCAAGTGCAAGCAAACAGCTCGTTGCACCTGCATCAGAACAACTTTTAGCTACAAATCCTATCAAGAACATGAATCTAGATCTGTTCAATCTGAGAATTCAGAAAATGCAGAGTTTGGGAGTTCAAGCAAAGTGGATCTGTTGAAGATTTGAGGAAGGTGGAATATGAGAATATGGCCTAATCATTAGAAGGTGCAATATCATCAAATATCTTCCAGCTTTGCTCCGAATTAGCACCTACCAGCAATCAATTTGAGTTTGCTTTCAACGAGGTCTCTGCATCAATTTTTAAAAAATGAGTAAAGAATCTACTGCTTCCGCCCAGATCTGAGTGATCTCGGCAAAAAAAAATACAATGAACCAGTAAATCAGCAGATCCCAGACTGGAGTGCTTTCAAAAAAGCTAAAATCACAGATCTCTCACCATGCTCCAAGGGAGAAGGATGACAGGCTCTCACTGTGCTCCAATGATGAACCCTCATCTTCTTAGATGAAGGAGGAAGATGGAGGCGGGGCTCTCGCCATCCTCCAATGGAGGATGCTCACTATCAATCATGGGAAAGAAGATGGGTTTTGAAAAAATAAAAAACCAAAAACCTTACAGTTGCCAAATTCGAGAGAGTGTAGGCAGAAAATCCGTTCACCGTGGTACGTGGAGAAGGAAAGTCTAACCTTATTTAAATTTGTTTCATTTAACTCGAGTTTAACTTTATGAGACACGTGGCACTCATTGGGAGTTTTGGAGGACGCCCACCGTCCTCCAATGGAGGGCGGAACTGGCTCCCACACACACACACACACACACACACATATATATATATATATATATATATATATATATATATAGAGAGAGAGAGAGAATATTGTATACACAGATATATCTGATTAACAATATATGTTTCTTATGGGTAAGATGGGCTCGAACCTGCAACCTTCAGGTTGCAATAGTGTCAACCTTCCATTGTGCTACAGGCCGAAACCCAAAAAACATCTGATTAACGATTTCCTATTATCTGAATTAATTTACATGCACAAGGAATTCCTGATCCGATCTGGAACTGGGTCTAGATACGGGAATTGGACCAAAACGGACAGTGTGGGTCCACCCCAACCATATCCAAGTCAAACTCGATCCAAACAGATCAGATCCATGCCCATCTTTATTACACCCAAAATAGACGTGACATTAATATGTATAAGTATATCATATATGGCAAGACCCAAACCTGACCTGGTCCTGACCCGATCATTACTGTGTTGTGTCTGAATCTGGCCTGACTTGGACCTGACGAGACCCATGTACCCCTTATGTAATAAGAGTAAACAGAAAACAATACATACATACACTAACATAGGTACATTTTCAGTGTTCTGTTCGCCTTGGAGTCTAATACCACAGACTTGAAATCGAAAAGTTCAATCCCTGGAATAGGATAAAAGGATTCCTATTCTAAACATTTACATTTTAACTGGCATATGAATTAAGGATGCTGCACTTTGATGTGCCAACGCATGGGTTGAAATAGTCAACTCACCTAACTTTGAGAGTCCAAGAGTGAGGCTGTCTGAAGAGTTTGACCTATCTTGGCTCAGAGACGCGCGCAACTCGCTAGTCTAGATTTTCAAGGTAGTCCAGAAAAGAAGGGTGAGACCAACACAATTCAGCAGTGTTCGGACCACCATGTGAGACAAATCAAAAGATAAATTAAGTGTTTCATATTGACCGACTTTCAACTTTCTTTTTTTAGAATTTCAAGAGTATTTTTAAATATCATTCAAAGAACTAGGCTTGAATTAAGATCAGTTAATTATTGAAAATTGATTGAGCTGGTCATGTTTTCCAGTCTACTCAGTTCATCATCTTCCTTACTAAAATTTATATTGCTTTTCTTTATATTTTGAATGCCTCTGCCTTCATATGTAGCAACATACCAACACCTCTCTGTCATTTTTCCCGCATATAATCCTGATTGTAAATTATCTGTACTTTCTAGATATATGGTCCAAACAAGGGACCATGGAAGTACATGGACACTTTACCCAAGATCATGGGCATCACCAGGCTAATTATAGCATAGAAAAATCAAAATAATTAGCCATCCCAAACACTCATCCAAAAGATGAAGTAAAAAAGGCACGGAAGTATCAGAGACCAAGGTTCAAAGCTAGGTACCGTTGGTCATCTGCCACCTCTCAAGACTGATACGAACCAGAATCAGCCAAGTGAATTACTTTTAAAAGAAAAACTAGAACTCCTTTCAAAATTCTAAAAAAATAGAACAACCATTTCTAAGCATAACCATAATATTTTTATGCGCATACATATAATTAGATAGTTTTCACACAAAATAGGAACTAAACTGAAATTCTGATAAATAATCCAATAATAAATAAGTGGACAATTAAATATGAGAATTTTTATCATAAATATTACATATAGACAAACTAGAAGCTAATAGCTAATGAAGAGAAACATGTCCATTTAAGAGAGAGTAGATACAAAAGACTGCATTGTTGCTTATTAAGATAGATTAAGTTACAATAGATGAGCCCTTTATATAGAGGGCATACAAGAGACTACTTATGTTCCTACCCAATGCAGGATTAAACCCATTATGCATACATCTCATAATACATCGTATATCCGACACACTCTCACATACACTAAATCCAACAATACTGTTGATATATATTACCCACCAATCCAAGTAAAGTTTTGAACTATACGATAACAAATATATGGGTTCATCAAATATAATTGTACATCTTCAAGTTTGACATACAATCACTGGCAGATGCAGGATTTTCCTAAAGTGGGTGCACTCGGTAGTCGATGGTTCCAGCGCAAAAAACATTTCCCAAATTATGGGCATACGATCATACAGTCAATTTGGATTTCATGTGGCACACATCTAAAAAATTGACCCTAAAATCACATTGAACGCGTCTTGCTCAAAACATGATTTGGGGCACTTTTTGGGATGTGTGCCACATGGAAGAAAAAATTGTCTAATGGTATGCTTGTGATCTCAAGATCCGTTGTGTTGAAAATTGGGACGAAAAATGTTCTCCATCGTCTGATTCGAAACGGTCAATGCATTATGCATGAAAAGAGGAGATGGGACGAGGTTACAATTTTACAATGTGTAAACAATGATACTCAACAGTAAAACTCTTTAGGTACCTCTGTTCGCGCCCACACAATCTCTAAGAGTGCATACGTTCGAAACCCCCTGAAACTCGATAACTACTTCAAATCAAATGATGGAGATCGTTTTTTTTTTTTTTATCAGTAATGAGGATTATATAGAAAACCAGCAAGATGCTGAAGCCATATACAATCACCACACAAAAACAAAAACAGCGGACCTGTACCAAAGAACACAAGGACTAAAAACGGAAAAAGACCCCCTAAAAATCCCCTCGGGTCGTTCCCCTTAACCCGGATCCCAATGAAAACTGGATCTGCTATCCCCACTCCCTCCACGCATACCTCATAAAGTGACGAACTCCGAGACCGCCCTGAGAACCATGCCGACAGGTTTGGACTTGTCTTCAAAAATTCCGCGGTTCCTCTCGCACCATAAACACCACAGCATGGCGAACATCGCCGCCCTCCAAGCAGTCCTATCCCCCTCTTTCACTGTCGCCGCTTCCCAGCTGATCAAGAGCGAGTAAGAAGACTGAGGCATCGTCCAAGACAGGCCGAAAGGTTTAAAAATGGCTCCCCACACCTCATGAGCCACACGGCAGTGAAGTAAGAGATGCGCCGCAGACTCCTCCCCGGCCAAGCACATAGAGCACAACGTGGGGACGTCCTCCCCCCTACGAATCAGCTGGTCCCTGGTAAGTATTTTATCCTTACACACCGTCCAAACGAAGAACCTGATCTTGAGCGGAATAGGTTCCTTCCACAGCCATCTACCATCAAACCTGATAAGTGGTCGACGCGAATACCACCGGTATGAAGCTTTGACGCTAAACTCCCCCTCTCGATTCAAGTCCCCAACCGTTAATCAGTCCTTAAATTGTTCCTCTGCACCACATAAAGCACACTCAGCAAGTCCACATAACTCCCCACCTCGCTGTCCCTGAGACGCCTTCTGACGACTATCTCCCAAATACTCCTATTGCTGACGAAAGAAACGAACTCATCAATCCTACCACCTAGATTGGGGGAGAGGGCGTAGATATCCAGGAACAAAAGTCTAAGCGGGCCCCCATCCAACCAGGGATCTTCCCAAAATCAACTACGAGACCCACATCCCCAGCTGTATCTCACCCCTTTATCTCACCCCTTTAACCAGCACCTCCTAAGTACGGGAAATGTCTCTCCACCATGGCGAGATATGTCTCACGGTTGACAGCCTTATCCCCCAACTCCCCCAAGATAATCCATATTTGTTGCGCAGAACTAGCCACCACAAGCTGCCCCTCTCCTCCTCCCTTCCCGCTCTCCAAATCCACTTTCCGAGCATCGCCAAATTGGTTCGCTTGAGACTCCGGATTCCCAGCCCCCCATACTCTAAAGGCAGCTGGCAAGTGTCCCAATTTACGAGGTGGTACCGCCTGTTCTAACCTGCCCCCTCCCACAGAAATGACTTTTGAATACGTTCCAATCGATCAATAATTTTAGCGGGACACCTAAACATGGACAAGAAGAAGATGGGGATCGCCGAGAGTACGGCTTTGACCAATACCAACCTACCCCCACTACTCAAGAACCTGCCTTTCCATGACAACAATCTCTGCTCGAATTTCTGCACCACCGGTAACTAGTCTCGACTCGTGAGCCTTCTAATCCCAAGAGGCATACCCAGGTATCTGATGGGCAGCCCCTCAATGCGACACCCAACCGAACCAGCCATGGATACCAGCGACTCCTCCTCCACCCTAATTCCCGATATCGAAGACTTAAGGAGATTAACCCGTTGGCCCGACACCGCCTCGTAGACCGAGAGAACATCAGCCATAGTGCAGATTTCTGACGTCCCAGCCTTCCCAAATAAAATCGTATCATCCGCATACTGAAGGTGTGTAATACATCTCCCCTGATGTCCAACTCTGATGTCAGTAAGAATACCCAATGTCCTAGCGCGGTTGATTAACCCAGATAACGCCTCCCTCATAATATTAAATAGGGAAGGGGATTGGGGATCACCCTGCCTGAGACCCCTGGAGCTTTTAAAGCACCCCGCCGTTGTCCCATTAATCAACACCGAGAACCATAGGGAAGAATAGCACCCGCGCATCCACTTCCTCCAATTGACTCTGAACCCCAACCTTCCCATCATATACTCTAAGTTCTCCCAGTTGACCCGATCATAAGCCTTCTCCATGTCCACCTTTTAGACCACAGCCGGCGTACGAAGAGCATAGGCCGAGTGAATGGTCTCATTTGCAACTGCCACAAGGTCCAGGAGCTGCCTGCCACGGACGAAAGCCCCTTGATTACCCACTTTAACCTGTTGGCCAAGACCTTCACAATTATCTTATAGACGCAGTTAATCAGACTGATCGGTCGGTATTCAGAGATATCCTCAGCCCCATGTGACTTGGGAATGAGGGTAATAAAGGTAGAGTTAAGTGCTCTCCCGAAAAAAACCAGTGGTGTGAAACTTGTGGAAAACCTCCATCATATCTGCTTTAATACTCTCCCAGAACGCACGGTAGAACTCCATGGTAAACCCGTCCGGCCCCGGCGATTTATTGCTCCCACCAAATCTAATCGCAGTCCACACCTCATTCTCCGTAAATGGACCCTCCAGCCCCCTACTAGCCTCGTACGACAAGGAAGAGAATTGCAGGTCATCCAAAGCCGGTCTCAGGAGACCCTCATCCGTATACAAACAATGGTAAAAATCGACGATATTATCCCGCACCTCATCGTGCCCCGAGTATGCCAACCCATCCACTATGATGTTCCCTAGGTACTTCACCTTATTACGGGCATTTGCGACTGCATGGAAAAACTTCGTGTCGGCATCCCCTTCTTTGAACCACCGAGCTTTCGCTTTCTGCCTCCACATAAGCTCCTCAGCCCTACAAGTCTCCCTGAACTCCGCCTTTACTTGCACTCTAGTCTCCCTCTCATTCGCGGAAAGGACCCTGGTTTCCTCCAAATTATCTAAAGCTTCCAGTCTAGAGAGCAAGTTCTCCTTTTTAACATGCACCTTTCCATATACCTCCCTGTTCCATACCTTAATTCTTTCTTTAGACCGACGCAACTTATTGATGAAACGATAGGCTGCCATCCCATATGATATTGGTTGTGCCCACCACCCCCGAACCTTCTCCCGAAAAGCGTCGTCCAATAACCACATGTTTTCAAAACGGAAAGGGACCGGACCCCTTCCCCTGGACTCGCAAGTAAGCACAATAGGCCGATGATCGGAGATAGAGCGAGCATGAGCTTCCAAACGGGCTCCCGGGAAGACATCCAGCCACTCGGTAGTACAGAGAAATCTGCCAAGCCGGTTGAGAGACGGTGACTCCTGCAAACTAGACCACGTAAAATTGGCCCCCAGCAACGGGATATCAACTAATCCCTAGTCCGCGATGAAGGAATTGAAGTCCTGCATGACTCGAACGTTGGCCGGGCCACCCAGTTTCTCGAAGTCCCATCGGATAGCGTTAAAATCCCCGGCCAAGCATAGAGGAACCTCCCATCTAGCAGCCAACACATTCAACTCAAACCAGAAGTCCCCCTTCTCTCTCTCCACCGATCACAAATACCTCTAACATTCCAAGATATCATCCTCATAATCGACCAGTATAAATCTCGCCCGTAAGACAGCTACCCATCATAGCCCCCCCTCCCTTCTCCCACCTGACATTCCCCACTGCAGCCATGCGAGCTCACGCGATCCACCCCGCCGCTTCCGCTTACTAATCTGCCGGCACTTGATGATTGATCCGAACACCTCCCGTAGCTCCGCCTGGGAACCCATAAACGTCATCAGGGTTTGTGAGCTTGATCAACTGTCAATTTCCGCACTTTTGATCCGAGTCTAGATCCTCACCATACTTGGCATGATTCATATACGATCGCATATGCAGATCCTCAATTCTCCATTTCGAGCCCAATCCCCCTATGCAGCACCAATTCAATCCCAGCAAACCCCGTCAGTCCCTCAGCACCATCAATCATATCGTCCTCCCCGGGGGAAGCTCGGCCCTTCATTGCATCCTCCGGCTCGCTGTTGAAGTTCCTACCCTGTCGTCTGGTCTTATTGCAAGAACATGTCTCCTCTGTGTCGAAATGGGATAAAAGCCAAGCGCCCAAAATTGAAGTGGGTCCAATAGAGTAAGCAGTAAAACCCATCGAGTCGGGTCCACTACGTATAGTTGCCCCGCTCGATAAACACAGGCCAAGAGACCGAAAGGGTCCACCCCGAGAGACCCCCACCTGGTCTTCATAGCACCAAGGAGCCCACCTGACCCGACCATCTTCTCCATTATAAATTCCGAACCCACTAACTGACGAAGGAGGCCACATTAGGGTGCCACGTGTCCCTTCCCCCTTATCGGGTATAAAACCCCTCCCATCCTCTTTCCCGAGAATAAAACCCAACGAGGCTGTCAACGACCTTCCAGAGGCTTCCGATGGCAGGCTACATGTCACCTCCTCACTTTGTCCTGCTCCCCGAGGTAGCAGCTTAAACCTTCTTCCTCTCAAGTAAAACCTGACCGGCTTTTTGCATCGAAAAGAAGCAGTCGACGCAGAGAAGCCGACCAACTCGAGCTCCATTGGGTCCCAGGTACTACCCTCTACCTCGTCCGACACATCCATCTGCCTCCTGATCTCACCTACTTCCTGTGTTGCAGGTGTACGACATCCGGATCAAAGTGCAAACTGATCAGGGCCGTCGATCATGTGGAGATCGCAAGATAACCAATCGGAGCTTCAACCGATGTCAAATCACCGGCATCTTTGTCCAAACCCTCGTGCGTCTGAGAATGGCGACGAGGGCGACACCATCCCGTAAGCGAAATTTGGAGAGATGAGTGGACCCAGTCGTTGGCAGTCGAAGCACCCCTCGCGCCTCCGCAGATATCCCATCCGTGTAGCCCTTCCATGTCGGTGGATCATCGACACGAACTATCATTATCAGACCTCTCTGACGCCAATGCGGAAGGTCGAGCCCGACGCCCTTTCAACCGCGATGCGATGTGGCGATAACCCTCTCCCAACGGGCAAGTTCTACCAAGAGCTGACAGCGGTGGCCACCAACCAAGACGTCGATGATTCGAGGGATCCGGTCAATCCTCTCGACAGCCATGAGAATACGAATATGGGACATGATCCAGAGGTCCGCCGAGCGCCGATCGACCCGGATGAAGCGACCACATCGACTCCCGATCCCACGGAACACCTCTGGGGACCACACGTGGATCGGGAGGCCGAATATATGTAACCAAACACCCTCCTCCTCGTGAACTTGAGCCTCTCCCACGAGAGGTTCCCATCGCCGACAAACCACCAAGCATCCCTCAATGAAGCATTGTTTTTTGAGGCAACAAGCTGAGGCCCCCACCTCAGACCCGAAACGCAGAAGGAACGAAGAGGAGGAGATTGTAGATACTCTAGGCCTTTCTGACATTTTCCAAATATAATTAACCCACCTATGAACGGAGAATAGAGATACTATATCACTATAAGCTTCTATAACCACCCAGTAATGTCTCAAATTAGCAGCTAGGGAGCGAATGTGAGTAAGGTCGTCTCCGAGAGACCCCGAGCAGGCCGGTTCATCTTGAAACATCGGTCTCCTTGGAGGCAACAGAAGCAGGTCGTGATTCCCACCGCTGATAACCAGCTCGTCGGGCCGGTGGTCGGGGATTATCGAGGACGTATTAACCAGTCTGTTATTCTTAGCAACAATAGACCACCCCCGACGAATATCTCGAACTTGAGACTCATCCAAAAACATATGCCGCTTCCTACCAGGAACCGGAAATCGCTCAACACCGGAAGTAACGGTTTTGCCCTGAGATCTGGTGGCGTCACATCCGTGTCGGTTGCAAACCGAGGGCATGGAAGTTGGCGTTCGACAAGCGCCACAAAGCCGATCCCACCACGAGCTCCGAGCACCATGTCTCAAATCTTGTCAAATTTTGATCATTCTTCCAATGCCATTTGAAATTGCTCTTGAGCACGACGAGTCGCTTGCTCAAACTTCATCTGAATGATGGAGATCGTTTTTCACCCCAATCTTTCACACGATGGATCTTGAGACCATGAACGTACCATCAGACGGTCTGTTTTTATTCCACGTGGTACAAATCCCTAAAAATAAGGAGCAACTACTTGCACACGAGAAAAAATTTCACATGACACATCACGTTTAAGTGGTATTTTTTGGGGATTTGTACCACATGGAATAAAAAATAGACCATTTGATGGTATGTTCATGGTCTCAAGATCCATCGTTGGAAGATTGGGATGAAAATGATTTAGATCGTCTAATTCGAAGCAGTCAACAAATTTAAGGGTTTCAAACCTAGGTGCCCTAAGAGATTGTGTGGGTGCGAAAAGAGGTACCCAACTCTTTATAATAGGTGGGTTATGAGAGAGAGACTTTTTGTAGGTATGAGAAGAGGGAGCGAGAAGAAGCACCACATCTTAAATGGGTACCTACCACAATTGGCAACCATATAATGTGTATTTAAAACTATATATCCAATAAGGGTTTCTCTATGATTTTATTAGATTTTATTACGCCCAATTTCTCTCCTCTTGCTTTATCATTTTAAATTAAGGGAAAGGGTATTTGCAACCAAGATTCGGTCTCAACAACCAATGGTTCCAATCTTAGCATATTGATTGTCTTGAATCAGACGATATAAATTGCTTTGCATCCTAATCTTCCACACAATAGATCTACAGATCATGGCCAAAGTATCAGACGGTTAAAAGCTTGTGTGTGTGTGTGTGTGTGTGTGTGTGGGGGGGGGGGGGGGGGGGGGAGGGGGGCTTTATATATATATATACCCTTAAAGCCCTTTAAGGATTCTTCAAAACTTCTTTTTTTTTTTTTTGTGGGGGATGCGGTGACCCCCACCGTTGTATGTAGATCTGCCCCTGCATACAATGGTATAAGTACAACTCTACCACTACAACAGCTTTTCCTTTTCCAACTTCTGTTTTGCTTGATGGAAGCAATTTCTTAAACCAATCTGATGATCATGAGATCTAGGAATATAATGGGAAACAACTAAATGAACTAAGCATGAAGATGGAGTAATGTGCTGAAAACTCTAAAAATGCTGCAAGGACTCCTTACAAGCCAAAAAATTTCCAAAAACTTTATTTTAATGTCAAATTGACGTGAAAACCCTGCATCCTGGATGTATTAACTGTTAGGTTAAAATTGAAGTTTAGAAGTCATGACAACAAAAAGTTCAACAAAGCAGTCTAAACAATATACTGATAAAATAAATTCTAAAATTGAAAATAAAAATAAAGATAAAACAACCTCATACTTATAACTTCTATGTATCATCCAGTACCTACAAATACCAGCAGGTATCAGTTGATGCATAGGGGATCCCAAAAGGTCCCCAGATACCCACTCACGTATTGCGTCGGCTGAGATTTTAAGCCTTGCCAAAGACATATGTCCTCTCACAGCGCTTGGATGCAACAATTGGTTCTATATGCGGCAACTAGTGAAACTTTGTATCAATAAATTTGCCACAATGTAAAACGATGACAATAGTTCTAAAAGAAGTAGAAGATCTCAATTAATTGTGATAAATTATAAAGAAATTCATCGAAAATTAAAAAAGTAATACCTGCATCCCACATTCTATGGAAATGGTGCGAGAAGTAGATTCACCAAATGATGAAATTTTTGAAAACCAATAACCAAGAGCAAATGCAGCAGCATGTAGAAGAGCAACAGGAAGTATCAATTGTGCTCCTTGAGCCTTCAAGACTTCTGAAACTTGACCAATCTAGTCAACAAGTATAAACCGGAGTTAGTTTTCAAATTAAGCGGCAGCAACCAAGATAAAATATATTGGGAAGGCATTTCCATCATTATTTGATAACTCAAACCAACAATATATTTAATCTGCAACTCTTTACACTTACAGGGCTCGCACAAAGTAGAGTGGTCAAGATGACCCCAATCAATGGCGTGAGGGTGATTACTCGCTCGGTGAATTTCGGAAAATATTCATGCGCTAACACTGGAACAAAAATCAGAGTGGGGTAAACACTTACATGAGTATTCATGTCGGGTACACTATATTACGAATAATGAATGTAAATGTGCAGAAGAACATGAGTGAACCTTCAGTTACCTCCAACGATAGTAGGCACCAAAACAACCTGGAAAGTGCTTATGGCCAAGCCCTGGATATAAAGGAGAGAAATGTGTAAAATAACCACTTCTGAGAAAATTTATCCAAGAACTAACTACTAAAAAATGATCATGTGCTTTACCGCTGCATCGACAGGAACAAGTTGACCGGCAAGAAGCTTCGTAAGAAGTGGTGTCATGATAATAGCACCAATTGTTGAACAACTACAAATACCATAAAATTCATGGCCATCAATTAGAATGACTACTGATGGGTATCTCCTCTAGAAATTCCAGGTTCCGAGATTGATGACTAACAATTCCATCAATAAGAAGGAAAATCGAAAATACTCTATGAATATATTAATCATGGTCATCAAGGAAATAATGTTGTTTAGAAGACAAAAGCTACCAATTACATTGTGTAGAATTTCATGGACCTAACTCAACCTCACAAAACCGACTTGTAAGGTGAGGAGTGCCCAGATTATATATAGCCCAAGGCCTCCAAGCCCACAGGCAATGTGGGACTATTCTAACACGCCCCCGCACGTGTTGGTGGGATTGAGCCAAGCCAAATCACGTGGACAATTGAATTGGGTGACGTGGAGTGGAGAAATACCTACTTTGATACCATGTAGAATTTCATGGGCCTAACTCAACCTCACAAAACCGGCTTGTAAGGTGAGGAGTGCCCAGATTATATATAGCCCAAGACCCTTAAGCCCACAGGCAATGTGGGACTATTCTAACATATTGTATATAGGCAAGACCAAAGTACATATGCATTAGCTTAGCCCATGTACTATTGTTTTCAGCGTTTCAAAAGAAGCAACATGCATAAGCCTCAAGTCACACCAGGCTGGAGGCACAAGCCTTTGGTAGAGGCATACATGAAGTAATTAGCTCACACCTAGAGGTAGGCCACAGTTCACGAGGAATAAACCGTGTGGTTTAGGCAATTTTTTTCTAGACCGAGTCCCATCGCCGGCTTTATTTTACTAAACTATGATAATAGCCTTTTAGAGGCTACTACATGTCAGATGCTCATTTACACATGTGAGAGGCCCTAACATCTGCGAATGTCAGCTTCTTACAGTGAGCGATAAACTCTATTGAAGTTGGTGATAGCCCTTTAATCCTCTTTTTTTCCATTTTCTTACTCATTCAGTCCATTGCATGCTCCAACTTTTAATACCTTATGTTGAGTAAAGGGGAGCAAATAAAATATATTTTGCTAATTTCCCTCCATCTAATGCCATTTCCTTAAGGTGGGTGTAGAATTTCTCATGATGATTGTATATTCTTAGATGTTTATGTTTACTGTTTACTAAATATTTTAAGAATGTAACCAACTCATCTTTTAAGTTCTAAATTTGATGAATTAATTTGAGAGTTGTTTTGTTGTATTGATTGCGATCATGTTTGCTCATTACTGTTTTACACATCTTTTTATATTCACTCATGCAATTAGTAGATTATGTAAAACTACTATATACTTCACTATCTCTATGTCTATGATTATTATTAGTTGGCGCTGGATAAAGTATGCATTCCCTTATTTATCTTTTTCTTAATATTCTATTTTTCCTCAATATATTTTTGAAAATTGAAAATTGCAGCAAACTCATGAAGTACTCTTCACCGCCTGGAGGGTTGGAACAAAGGCCTTGAGCCATACGTTAGAAGTACAATTGGAGCTGGTGTTTTAAATTCATGACAGGCATAAACCTCAAAGAGCCATATGCCTCTTCAGAGCACCATGATTTAAGCAGTAATTGCTTTTCATTTTCTTCACTTTAGTTACTTATGTTCAGGGTACAGAGATCAAGTAACACATATTTTGCTCATTCCTCCATCCAACAGAATTTTCCTTAAGGTGGAAGAATGAACCTCTAATGATGTATTATGTATTCTTAAATGTTTTACTGTTTACTAACTATGTTATGAGATCACTCGGGGTCTCAATAACAAATAACATGAGAAAGAGAACAAGAATATCTACATTTAAAAAACAAAAAAAGAAGAAGAGAGAAGTGTAGCTTCTAGTAGTATGTGAGAGGAAGAAGGTAAGAAGATAGTTTATGTGAAAGAGAAAGAAGAAAAAAGAGGAGATAAGTAAGAATTGGAGAACCAAGAGAATGGGCATGCGTTAGTGATTGCACATCCTCTCTTATTCAGTTTAATTGGTGTCAACAAAATTAAGGTATTAAACATACGTATTAGCCAATATCGATACGTGTTATACGTATTTTCTTTTTTTAAAATAAGTAAATAATAAAAGAATAGTCAATATCGGTCGATACTGTTGCGTATGGGCCGATACGTCGATACATATTGACCTGTATGCAAAGTATTGGCTGATTCCGAGACCGATACCAGTATCTGACTGGTATTGGTATCGATTCTCGGCTGGGCCAATACGTATCAGCATCAGCTGATTCTTGATACCATGAATAAAATATTTACAAGAGAGTCAGTATTCAAGTCATCTAAACCAAGATTCCAGGTTTGCTCCTAAATGCTCTAGACTATATAAACTTGAGCGCTTCTAACACATGCTAAGCATGTAACTAATATATGCTTATATCCGTAGCAAACTCTCCCAACCTCAATACCACTCTCTAACTTTGAGATATCAAGCTTAGGCAATAGGCATTCCAAAATCGTTGAATAGGGTGGCATTATTAACTATGTTAGAAATAGTTTACAGTGCTCTAGTTAGCACCAACAAACTTATATGAAAAGACATCGTTATATTATCGTGTATGGGAGGTTTATGTCATCGCATATAGCAAGTAGTTTTGAAGGTTAAAATTCCCTAGAATCAGTGTGTTCGATTTGTTGTTTAATATTAATAAATGACTATAAGAATAAGATAAATAACATATAGTGATAAATCACCATGGGAGTTCTCGCATGGAAAAATAGAAATAGCCAAAAAAATTCACCACAATCAAAGAAGGGATTTATTTGATATTATTAGCAAGTAAAGCATTTTAGTTGTATAGCTTTACCAAATCTTGAGAATATGTTAACATGTTAGCTGGATATGCTATTACTTCTTTTTTTTCTATCTAAACATTTCTAAGTTAACAAAATAACATGTACAAAGACCTCTGAGAAGTAACAGTGACAACAGCATACAAAAAATCACAGTTACAACCAATTCATCCAGTCAATTTGGGACAATGTAAAATAATAATAGTAATAATAATAATAATAAATAAAACTGACCTTTTGGTGTTGAAATAGCACATAAAAACGTAAGAGATCCAGACTATATTTATAAAAATAGAATGAACAAACTAAACAGAGTGTAGATTAGACTTACGTTGTCATCAGAACTGAAAGTGCCACATTTCCCTTAGAAATGTAGGTTGCGACATTTGATGCCTGGCCTCCGGGGCAGCATGAAACCAAAATAAGACCGGTTGCAAGAGGAGCAGACAATTTTAAAGTCTGCGGATCAGATAATATCAGAGTTACAGACCAAACTTTCAAATTCACCTCTGGCAACATAACCAAAACAATATAATTTGAATTTCCGCCAAACTTCCATGGAAAATGCCAACATTCAGCAGGCATTGATGCATTATTCCAGTAAGATAAATAGTAATAGAAAATATATTGTGCTGACAATGTAAGCAGCACACAATTTTAATTCTCGGGATATTGTAGGTTTCTTTTAAAACATTGGTAAAATTTAAGTTTACGCCTAAATTTTACAGTCGAGGTAGACAGTAAACGACTGACTGCCTCAACGAAAGATAAAAGGTTGTCACAGTCCAAGTTGAAACCAAAAAATACATTTTTATTGATCACAAATCAGCAAGCGTATAGTAATTAGCATTGGAAAAGAAAGAAATCGAGCATGACCCTCATGTGGCTGACTGCAGCATGGGAATGGCATATGGCTGTATCATAAAATTGGTACCCAACACCCTGATCATAACTCTCACAAACAGTACAGACAGAAGATTTGTTGGATCCAAAGCATAAATACATTTTGTTGGACAAGAAAACGAAATATGCATTTAACTAATTGACAAGTCCAGACAACAATGGTCAAGGTGCTTCCAAATAAATAATCACGGCGGAAGAGTCCCAAATTCTCAACACAGGCAATGATACACCCTAAGTAGTCAGTCTATCAAGTATCAGCAGATTTGACATTCTTTGAATGTGGACATCAAAGGGAGCCTTGCCAACAGCCAACCCCAGAATATCATCGTCATCATCATCGCTTTGCCAGCCTTATTTCATCTATTTGGGGCCAGCTTTGCGAGGTCTATTTCTCCACTTGTTTTTATCAATACTAGTGATGCAAACTTTAGATCCGCTTGTTTGAATCATGGTCAGCTGAAGAAGAGACTTCAAAAGAGAAAGTGGACTCGCGAATGGGTTTTTAAAAAAAGCCCGTTAGATCAAAAAGAAGAAAATCCAAAATTTATTAGGATCTTCAACTTTCAATCCTGTCACTTTTGCGTTTGGCCTATTTTGAAGTGTCAAACAAAGTCGGATTGATGCAAAATTGGTCATATTTGAAAGCTTATCGAAGTAGCTTTCCAACGTGCCAAAATACGTGCAATTCCGACAAGTATTGAAGAAGTTATGGTCAGTTTTTTTAAGTTGCACAAAAAGTGATGAATTTTAAGAATCCTAATTGAATTAGGATTAATCTCTTTTATTAGTTTATTTTAGAAAATAGGATTTGTTTCTTTTATTAGAAATATAATTAGTTTCCTTGTTGTTTTAGGACTCTATTTTATTGTTTTAGAAGAATTAGAATATTTCTTTTATTTGAACTAGAAATTAGAGTTACAGTAGGATTTCTAGTTTCATGCATTGGTTAGCCTATTTAAAGGCTTGTAAACAACTTTCTTATAATTTTTTGGTTAATGAAAATTGTTTATGCAAAATTGAGAGTTTTAAACTTTCGTGAGGGTGTGATTCTCTCAAACGGAGAGCGATTATTCGATTCTCGCTTGCGGTTTGGTGTCAAGCCAACTCTTCTTCCATCTCTATCTTCTTTAGATCTACGGTTTGCGTAAGTAGCGTAACCCTAATTATTTTATTTATTTCATAAAATTCAAAATCAACCTATTTGTTCATCATAGATCATTATTAGCTTTTTAATTTTGTTCGGTATCGAGAGAACCCGCTTGCGAGTTTGTTCAACGCCCTAAAACTATCGGAGATCTAGCCGTTCATAAGAACCCTAATCTTCTAGATCCGCGATAGGGAATATACACAAAAGTAACGCTATTTTAAGCCGGAATTAAAGCATCTAATTGGATTTTTAGAATTTTTCGTGATAATTTGTTATAAGAAATTATTATTTATTAATTGTGATAATTTTTTGTGATAATTTGTTATAAGAAATTATTATGAGATTAGGATTATTATTTTAATCCTAATCTCAGCCCTAGCATTACATTTAGTAAGTTCCCGCATCAACTAGGCTCTGTGTAACTTCGCAATCCTCCATGTCCCTTCTCATTGCTTCCCTCCGGCACGTCACTAGTATTTCTCCTCTCTTACTTCCTTGAGCTTGTAGCATCTCAACCCTTCGTACGGACTCTGCTTCTAACTTCGATGAACATGTCCAAACCACCTCAAGCGACATTCCATAATTTTTTTCTCTATAAGTGCCGCTCGCTCTCTAATGTCCTCCCATGTACTCGTTTTGAATTTTGTCCTTGTTACTCCACAAATTTATCTCAACATACATGTATCGGCGACATGTACTCTATCGTGTCACTTTTTTCGTGGCCCAACATTCCGCAATATATAAGATTACAGGTCTAACTGTCGTCTTATAAAACGTCTCTTCAATCTAAGTGGAACTCTTAGGTTGCACTATACTCTGCTTGCTTGCCTTCATTTCATCCAACCTACACTAATCCTATTTGAGACATCCTCTTCAAATCTGCCATCTGATTGAACCAAAGAATATCATACACACACACACACACACACACACACACACATATATATAGATAGAGAGAGAGAGAGAGCTGGAAGTATGGGTTCAAACCATAGTCACAAAAGTATCTGACTTTTTTTAAAAATCGGAAAAAGTTGGCGACTTGCAATTATCCCGACTTTATCGCTGATTAATCGGCCAAGTCACAACTTGGTCGATTAATTGGCGATGTTAGGGTCGATTTTTTTCTTTTTCTTTTTCACTTATTATGTAAGGGGAAAAAACCTGTAGGTTTTGTACTATTTTGTCCATAAAAAATCTTTAGGTTTTGCCTATTTTGTACTAGTTTGTTCATTAAAACCATTGTTTTTAACTTGAACATATTATGATATATTTTTTATGAAATTTTAATTTTCCCCAAATTTCTTCCGGCTTTGACCGATTTTTGCTGATTCTTCCCAACTTAGACCCTTGTCAATTTATTGTTGACTCCCAACTTTGTGACTATGGTTAAAACCCAGCCTGGGGCGCTAGGTTCAAACCAGTTGGATGCCACACCAACATGCCCATGGTCAATTAAAAACCATCTAAAAATAAAAAAACAGGTGAGTTCCCACCGTTGAATTTTGGGTCAAAGGTAGAAATTTTCAATGCACCATGTTTGGGCGGCGAACCAAGATATTTGACCTGTGATATGTATGGCAAAAAAGTCATTGTGATTTGAAGGGTAAAAAAGTCTAAAAATTAATTCTCTTTTCTAAAATCTTCCATGATGGGATGAACCCTTAGAGGATGTATGCCACTCATGCTCATGTGCCCTGCACGTGATCTATGGGTTGAGACATGCCGAATCTAGTCAAATGAGGTCAAATTTTAACCCACTTATCATGGTGGAACCCACACTTACGGCACATGAATCGAGAGGATGTCCAAGGCCCTAGGCTGAGGGAGGAACATAGAAGAGGTGCAGCTCACATAAAGGAGCTGAACCCCTTCTATTTTTTTAATTGCCCATATGGCGTCTCTATTAGAGATGCCAACTTTTTTCGGCGTTTCTAATAAAGATGCCAACTAGGGGCATTCAGAGTACGAAATCAAGTATGGATCCCTACCCCCAATGTCCATCTTAGTTGACCCTTTGACCCCGAAATTTGTTCTAACCTACCAAGATCTTCCCTACACTACCCCCTAGTATCTTCATACCTATTTCACCTAGTGGGCCCCACAATATCCATTTCCCTACAAAGAAATTTTAGAATCTTTGAAATTCTCCTATCTCCATTCGAACCTATTCTAAACCTCAATCAAACCCACTTTATCTTAGCTAAACCTATCCAATTAGCAAACCCTAATCCTTTAAGAACCCTAGAGCATTGGAAATTACCATACTACCTTCACTTATCCCCTTACTTTTCTCTACACACTTTCTAAAACAATTCAAGAATGTATGACATTCTGTAAGAAATCCAACATGCCTAACTCAATCTCACGAAACCGGCTTGTAAGGTGAGGAGTGCCCAGATTTTATATAGCCCAAGACCTCCAAGCCCACAGGCAATGTGGGACTATTCTAACAATTATAACATCCAAGGGTTGTTCTTGAGGAGAAGAAGCACAATCCTAGTGTCTTAAAGTGAGCTAATTGAGGTTTGAGACTTTCCTGAAACTTGTCAATCTCCTATTGGTCAATTCTTCTATAAATTAGGGGCGCTTCTCCTCTGAAAGGACTGGAATTTTTTAACCCTTAGCGAAACCCTATCCCTAGCTAAACCGTAGAGGTTTAGATCTACCATACCACTCTCACCTCACCTCTACACCTAAACCCAGCCTCTCTCTCTCTCTCTCTCTCTCTCTCTCTCTCTCTCTCTCTCTCTCTCTCTCTCTCTCTCTCTCTCTTAATGGCATTGTATCAGACTTATAGTGGATCTTGACGTCAAATCAAGCACGAGTACGGTGGAGCCTACAGGAAAGAGCGAAGCCCATTAAGTTTATGTTTCTTTGGTTTCGATTGCATTGCTTTACTTTGCGTTAGATTGTTTTTGCTTTACTTGCATTCGGATAAGAACAAGCTTAACTAGAGACTGCATTCGCATCGGCGGTAGTGGTGTGCAAACACACTTCCCCTCACTGTAAGTGTTATTTGGTAGGTTGGTACCAGGAGTCTAATACTATCAGACTTTGGCTTCTCGGCTTGCCAAAAAACCAGGTGGTAACTCCAAAATTACATAGTGGCACCTATGTCCCTCTGGGGTAGGGTATCCCCAGTGGAGTCTAATCTCTCTCTCTATCCCCTTCTTCCTTCTCCAACCTAACCTAACCCTAGAATCTTAATACCAATCATATACATAAAGTCAAGTCATCCTAACCAATATGCAGGACGCTAAGCCCTCAATATTTGAATTTCCATTACTGGAAACCTATAGCTTTATTTCATGCAAATAGCAGAGATGGACAGCTCAATTAAGGTAAATGTTTAGTACTATGTTGCTTGCATCATCGTTGTCAGGTCAAGGTTTTTTATTGACCCTCCTTCACAATTTTCATGTATTTAATGAACTCATGAAGAAAAAAGTACGAAACACTCAAATGATCAGCAAAAATCAAAGATTAGATATCAAACTAATGTCCAATACTGCAAATTAACTAGGGCACTGGTTACACGAGACCTAATTACTGAGCTTCATGCAAGGGAACAACAACCTAGGGGAATAAACAACCAACAGATACTTTTCATAGAGGGGGGACCATTTATAGGACAAGTATGGAACGGAGAAATCATATCTCATAAAGTACGATCAACTTATTGGAAAATCAGGAAGCATAATAATGGCAACCTCATAACCCAGGTAACAAGATCTTTCAAACTAGCATGCAACTTGACAAAGAGTTTTGCTAAACGTAGTAAATTTGATTGACTGTTAGGTATGGAACTTAGTCACCAAACTGAATTACCATTTTCTTAACAGGAAGGAACCTCAGAAGAATTCAATTTGACAGCTTCAATCTCAACGAAGGAAAACAGGGACAAATAATAGGGGTCTCAATAGGCCGGGCCGGGCCTTAAACTGGACGAATTTTAAACGGGCTAGAATGGTCAGCCCATACCCAGCCCATTTATTATTCGGACCAGGCTGGGGCGACTAGAAAATAACTTGGCTCATACCCGGCCCATCACATAATAGGGATATTTTTGGGCCAGGCTTGAGCCCATTCAAGCCAAATATTAAGTCTTTTTAGGTCGACTTCAAGCACAACATGAGCCCATCTGGCCCTTTATAGCAAATGTAATTGAGATAAATCATCAACTAACTTATTAAAACTAGGGTAATGTAGTAATTTCACAAATATTAACTAATATATAAAAGAACCGGGTGTACAAAAATACATACATGTGTATTTTAATTCGGGTCAGGCCGGGCCAAAATAGTCCTATAGTATAACAGTCCAACGGGCTTGAGCCTATATGACCAAGCCCAGCCCGTTTATATATGGGGGCTATCCCAGCACGGCCCATTTATTAAATGGGCATAAAAATGAAGCCCATACCCGGCCCATAGCAGGTTGGGCTGTGCTCAAGCCCGGCCAATTGAGACCCCTAACGAATAACATGCTACAATAAGCAGGTAATGCTATACCATTGCAATAATGAAGCCTAAAATAGGCTTGATTATGTACTGAGCAAGAAATCCTACACCTACCTGCAAAAAAAAAAATGAATGGGTGAGTTGCAAAATAGGCAAAACGAAAAGGAAACCTTTTAACTGATAGACCAAACGTTAAAAGGCTAGAGGCAACGCCTCAAGAGCCATAAAGTTGTGGTGTGTGGTATCTTACTGTCCATGGGTTTCGCATGCATCGTCTGAAATCTTCAAATGTCAAGGTCAACCCCATCGAGAGCATGAGGAAACCCAAGCCAACAGTAAAAAGATCTGTTTCTAACCAAGTAACCTGCAAGTGGAACCAAACACTCCAAGTAGTCAAGCAACCTGCATTTGGAAATAACTTACTTTGATAAAAAAAATTCACGCGATCAAGCAGATTGCAGAAAATAAACGTCCGAAAAACTAAGAAACAAGGTAACAAGATTACAGCAGATGGCTTGTATATCCCAATAAGTGTGCCCAATATGACCTGCCAAATATACAAGTGGAAATTCAGAAAAATTGTTTCAGCTGAATGATATTTAAACTTGAGTGATTTTAAATTGCCAAATATACAAGTACAGATTTCCACACCAAGATTTTAACGTGTGCAAGTTATACATACCCATACGGGAAAAAGAGTAGTCAACAATTCAACTATTCTCTCATACTGGCTCACTTCACTCGGAGAGCTGGTAGGAACATCCCCAGATACATTTGCTTCAGCTTTGCACAGAACTTGACAACTCCTGATGAGTTAATGGGCAACGAAAGATTGCTCTAAAAAGAGGAAAAGTAAAGACAATTCTGACATAAAACCAATTTTCAAAAGAAAGCTAAAAGGTAGATCCATAGATATGCTTGCTAATGAACACATTTCCTTAATGGATCTATAGTGGAGGTGAACCCACTCAAGTGATTAATGATCATTAGATATTACGTCTGTCAACGCTGTGGGACGTAAAAATGCATCGTTAGGGAACAACCCGCTTAGAGGAAAGCATCAGCGCGAGCAGGTGTGGAGAATGTTAGCTTGAGTAACGATAACATTGGTGAGAATCCAGCGCCCCGAAAACTTAAGGGTTCCTTACAGAGGGTAAGTCAGGGCCTACTGAAGGATTTGTTTCGGAAAAAAAATGCTGTCTAGGGTATTTAGCGAGACTAACTAGTAAACGACCTAGGTCTGGAAAAAAAAATTAGAAACCAATCATGTGTTGGGAATTAATAGGCTCGCTTCTAACAGAGAATACAAACAAATACCCCCCCACCTCCTCTGCCTGCCCGTGCGCAGGTCGACTCACAAGACATGCCGCTGGTGTGTTTGATCCTGTTGGCTTGCGTCATTATTAGCCACAACGTAATGGTTTTTTATGTCTTCTTTACTTGTTCCAAAATTAAAATGTTTTGGAAACTATCTAGACCATGGAGTACACACATCTATGAGTTAATAAAACTTAGCCACCAAAGCTCGCAATGCCACATCTAAGGTTTATGCCTAAGAGAATACAGAGGTAAAAAAGAAACTATTTCTAAGTTATGAGCACTTGTATTCAGTATGCACATTACATTAAGAAAAATAATAATAATAATAATAATAAATAAATATAAAAAATTAAATTAAAAATCTCAGGACCAACTAACCTGAAAAATGATAGATCATTAAATACATAATGCTCAGCAAACTCTGTTGGGCTACCTATATCTGGTTTTCGCATTTTATAATGGGTGTCAAAAATTGAAAAATTACACTTAATCGTTACAAATTAATAACTAATTTTTAAAATACGGAATTCGTATAGGATGTTAAGGCTCCCTATTTTTTGTGGGAAAAAAAAAAAACACCATAAAATCGAAGACTTTACTAAGATATTTAGTTCAATGCAGTGTGTTTTGTTAACTCAATGAGATTAATATTTTTTTAGTAAAATAAGTAACAATTTACAAGCATTTGGAATCTTATGCCATGCCTTTTTGCAATGTCTTTTATTTGTTCTTCTTATTGAATATCCCAAATAAGGATAAATAAGCTAAGCAGTATGTAATTTCTAAACACTCTCACAAATATCCTCAAAATAAAATTAACACCAAAATATAAAAAAAGTCAAGTAACGAGTTTTCAAACATACCGAGAATATCGAACGATCGACAAAGGAGCCGAGCAAGACATGATGGCTCTCCGGCCACTGCTCTCCACCACACAGCTTCTTCCATCACTAAATGCTGGAAACCCAATTTCCGCACCAAATTTTTTTCCCATTCAAAAAGAAAAAAACCATCATCAAACATAGGATGAACAATAATCAACTAACATAATTCAAAATAAACCCAGATATCAAAACAAGCAAACAAAACCTATATAGCAAAAAAAATCAAAAAATAAAATAAAATCATATAGCAAAGAGAGCTAAAAACTGCAGATACCCAGATGGGTATGAAGTCTCTTAGCAGGGAAACAAGAGCTCTGACTGTAAAAACCCTTGCATGTTAGCAATCTACTATCTTTCTGCACGAATCTCGACATGGACGCCATTGAAGAAGCCATGAGTAAGCAAGCGAGAATGATCAAAATGAGAAACTAACAATAATAGTAGTTTTTTTCTCAAAATGGTGATGTTATTGAATTTAAATCATGATTCAATAGTGATCGTCTGATCACCTCATGTCATCATAACTCCCAAGGATAATGGATTTATAATTGTATATATAGTTGGAAAAATTGTGGATAATTTTGTTACAGTCGTGGAAATCGATGAACCACAGATATGTGATTGCGAAACATCGTCAACGGATGAGATCATAAGAACCCAAAGTCTGCTTTTGAGTGCCTTTTACCGATGCTTTTCAAGTGATCATAGTTTCAAGCAAAGCTCTTGCTTACGAACAAATAAACTACGGTTAATCCTGATTCCTGATTTATCAAAACCAAAAGAAAGACGACACATGTATCATATGAAAATACTATCTATGCCATTTGAAGGATGTGATACATATACATATACATATACATATTCATATACAATACTATCTATGCCATTTGAAGGATGTGATACATACATACATATATATATATATATATATATATATATATATATGGGAGCCGGTTAGGTCCTCCAATGGAGGACGGTGACCGTCCTCCAAGATTCACGTGGAGCACAGGTGGACAAGAGCCGGTTAGGTCCTCCAATGGAGGACGGTGACCGTCCTCCAAGATTCACGTGGAGCACAGGTGGACAATTTAGATTAATATTAAAAAAAAAAAATTGAAAAAAATATTTTTAACCCACAAGTCAAAGTTTGACGGTTTTTATTGGTCCACATTTCACGATTCAAAATATACACGTTGGAGATGAGCTTTTAAATATATTTTTTTTCAAAGATGATCTAAGCAATGCACCAAGTCCATATATTTGCCCTTTTCCATATATATATATAGGAAAGGCCTCAAATCTTCCATGAGAGGTCATCCTCAAGCATCACGTGGACCCCCACGTGCCCGCCAACATATTGTTTTGATGCCACGTGGAGCTCGGGTGCATTGCTTAGATCATCTTTGTAAAAAAAAAATTTTGAAAACCCATCTCCATCATGTGTTTTTTGAACCGTGAAATGTGGATCATTGAAATCCGTCAAACTTTGACTTGTGGGTTTAAAAAGTTTTTTTCAATTTTTTTTTTTTAATATTGATCTATACGGTCCACTTGTGCTCCACATGACACCCAAACAGTGTTTTGGATACCACGTGGAGCTCCATGAGAATCTTGGAGGACGGTGGCCGTCCTCCATTGGAGGACCTAACTAGCTCCCTATATATATATATATATATATCGCGGGATTGTACCGAATTTAAATAACGACTTAGTATTTTAGGGAGAAGTGATATTTAAAAATGCAATATGGGCAAAGTGATTTGGAGTTTATGAGCAATAGATCTCTCGCACATAAAATTATAGCAAAGCACGATACTTGTTATATGAACTATTTTAGTCAATTATTAAATTATATAATAGCCTTTTGACTCTATTTAATTAAATGATGAAAATTGTATTTTGTTCTAATCTTTTGCAATTGATATTGTTAAATCATGACTTTCAAATCAAACAGATTAAATGGGGTTTTCACATAGTAGAGGTCACCAAACTTACAAGTCTTTCTTTTAAATTTAGTATAAAATTTTAGGGAAATCGATGATATAAAAAGAGAAAATATGCAAACACAATCATAAAATAAACATAGACGATTTTAACGTAGAAAATCCTTTCACAGATAAAAATTATGGAATCTATCTCAGATCCAAGGGAAATAATTCATGATGAAAATAATAAATTATTACAGTGTTTTAAGAATGAAATCTTCTATCACTCTTTTCACCACCAATTGCATCTCACAATCATCCCTTTCATAGTGACAATGTTATCGCTTTCAACCGTCGTCTCTCACGATGGTCCACTCATTTCATACGAACCAACAATAAATTAGAAATAAACAATATTACTTTGACAAATGGGAAACTCTAAAGATAATTTTTAACATGAAAATTTTTCCCCCAAAAAGTATTTTTTTCGAAACACAAATTTCCTTTTATCCATCGGAACACGGACGTTCGTAAATCACTCACTAACTTCCTATAATCGTTGGAAACCGTCGAGGCACGGACGCCCATGAATTACTCACGGATGTTCGTGAGTTCAGTCACGGACGTCTATCCATTTGACGTAATAAAAATTTTTTACACTCTAACACTTGTTTGAAACACTTCTAAATTTGACCATAATTATAACAAAATATCTAATACACTGCAATCCGGTGCAATCACTTAAAAGCGTGTGCAAGTAATGGCTCCCATATTTTTTGTGTTAAATATTAAGCAACAAATATAATCTCTATTACATAATTTAAACAAGCCATTCTTTTCTTTAATGGTTTAGTTGATTGAATCAAATGGCATAACTCGTGTTTTGTGTCAATCTCCACTGACAAAGCTCTTTACATTATACCCTTTAGGGCAATGGCCTGGTCAAATCAAGTTGAAACGGACTTTGAGTTCAACCCCATAGGTTGGTTTCACGATCCGGAATTCTACCCTATCCCGAGGGCCTAGAATTTCGAGTTATGACCCGCACATATCTCGGATATGCTAAGCGGACATACACCTACTCAGAGTTTTCGCACAATAATGGTTCCACGAAATCCGTGAAATCCAACAAATATGGTGGAATATAAATGCAATTATAAATACAGAATAAGTTTAATAAAATGCGATAGAATGCTATCAATCTACAACTAACAGGTAAGTCAAATCGGAGACAAATCCGATAAAAAAAATGAAAGCTTAGAGTCTATAATAATAATATAAGGCAAAATCCAATACCGAGTCTACTAAATCAATATCCGGCGCTCGGATCAAAATCAACACTATAGTCCTCCTGATAATCGGCAACGTTACCCTTCAAATGCCCCTAATAATCAACGTCCACTGGGTCGACGTTCTCAACACCAATCAGATCAGAGATACCCACGTCCACACCGTCGGTATAGTCACCTGCAGCTATTAAATTTTATCATGAAATGAGTTTACTCAGTCACGTAAACTCAGTGGGATACACCATCAATCCACCCCATACTACTCAAGTGCATTATGGGTAGGGCTGCAACCGAGCCAGGCCGAGCCCAAGCTTGGGTCAGCTCTAGCTCGGCTCTACCTTATACGAGCCGAGCTGGGGTCGGCTCTAGGCTCTTCGAGCTCAAAAATTTCAAGCTCTAGCTCGGCTCTCCGAGCTCGAGCTGAGCTCAGGCCGAGCTTCGAGCCAAGTATGTTCTATTATAAAAAATGAACTCAAAATATAAATTGCGTACGTTTTTAGTAGATATCCTTTTGAATGACACTTATTATTTGATTTGTATCTCCTTGTTGGTTAATTTGATGGTCAAACAATGAGTTTAAAATTTTTCTCAGACTCATATAGCATGATGAACTTTGATGAAATTAGATCAATTGAGTGAAGTCAGTTGACTACATAACTTTTTAAAAAATTTACGAAAAATAATATATTTTTATAATAATTTGAACTATTGAAATATGCTTGATAACTATTGTATTCCCTTGATAAAATATATAAGTAAAGATGAAAAATATGGTAGATGAAAATACTAATTATTATTTTTAAATATAAAGTAATAAAAATGGCTTCACTAGTTTGATCTAATTCACTAGTCATCTTAGTTTGCTCTCAAATGGAGGTGATATTGAGAACCGTGGGTCGGAGTAACAGTGGGTACTATATAATATATAAAGTGAAAATTAGGGCTAGTGGGGGCCAAAAGTTCCTATTTTATACTTCAAAGTAATCGTTGAATAAACTTAAAAGGTTACTTTGAAGGGTAAAATAGACCTTTCAAAGTTAATTATATATATATATATATAAACCGAGCTACAGAGCCGAGCCGGGCCAAGTCGGCCTTAGCTCTAGCTCGGCTCTGTTCATTCGAGCTACAAACTCCCTAGCTCGGCTCGGCTCTCGAGCCGAGCTCTAAAGAGAAAAGCTCTTATTTTTCGGGCCGAGTTGAGCCGAGTTATTGAACTGGCTTGGCTCTATTGCAGCCCTAATTGTGGGTGCATCTTGTGAGTGATAAATATAATATCTCAAAGCAGATAGCAAAAGAATAACAAAATCATATGCATATCGTAAAACTCATATCATAAATGCAAGACCATGATCTATACACTCATCATAACGTACCTTACCATATCTCATAATACATCATACCATGTCTTATTATCATTCTCGCACATACGTCTATACATTGCATGAGCATAACTAACATACTCATGAAATCCTAAACGACTTGTGCTTGAGTCGCTGCTCAAGCTACCATGGGAGGGTCAATATAGTATCATACCACCATATCATAACGCCCTCATGTCATACTCATACTCCACCATCCAGCCAATGGAGAGACATAATGGCCAAAGTCACTCATAACATACTCATACTCATAATCTCTCCCAGAGATTCGTCTTGGCTGAAAGACGTTGTTGCCCTTATGGTGGCTACGCAAGGAACAACACGTACAGAGACTTAAGTTCTTTATCTTTTGTTGGCCTACACAACGATGTCTTATTCTCGTAGTCATATCATAACTTATCTTATCTCATACTCATATCATATACTTAATTCTATGACAAACTATAGTAAGGCAACTTTTCTAATTCACGCTTCCCAATAAAAGGCTTTCGTAGTAACTTGTATGTACTTCGTGTGGTAGTATATACTACCATAGAGGTGTTGCATCCGTACATGGATACCAATATTCTGAGTTTCACGTGACCGTAGAAAAAATCTCACCATAGCTAATGCCTATGGTCAAACCTCATAACTTAACTCATAATTTATACTATCATATTTGAACTCGGAGTGATCAGGTCGCCGTATATGCCACCGTATACGAGGTTACACTGAATTCACACTCACCCGACTCGTCATGGGTCCTATTCCATCATGAGTTATAAAGCATGTAAATACGGTATATTTCTCGCTTCGATACCATCTCAGCGAATCATCAAGCCCAAGCGTAGGCATGATCTCATACACTCTCGTACTCATGATCTAATATATCCTTAACTCGTATAAATTGATTAAGTTACAAATATAAAAGCATTACACATATAAAATAATTTACACTTAGATTTTGATCATGTTTATATTTATATTTATTTACATATCACACAAATATAATTATAGAATAGGGTTATAAGTGTGATTTCGATAATCGTAAAGGTCAGAGTTCGATTTCATAAAGACATCGAAGTTCTAACACTTTATGTTATCGAAGTGGTCGCATTCAAGCGATAACATGATATATATATATATATATAGTATACTATAATTAAATGCTCAAATAAAAAGGGGCAAGTCCAATTTAAAGTGGAGTGTTTTACGACCATCGATCGAAACATCAATAAATTAGGGTGCATTGAGTTTTAGTTGAGCAAGTAGAGTTATAAGAAAAAATAATATTGATAATATTGTTTGATATCTGTTCGGACATAGATCAATCGATTGAAAAGTGTGACCCAATAGATTGAATTTAAATAGGTACACACAATCAATTCGGTTCAAGATCAATCGATTGAAAAGTGTAACTCAATCGATTGAATTTAAATAGGTGCACACAATCAGTTCGATTCAAGATCAATCGATTGAAAAATGTAACTCAATCGATTGAATTTAAATAAGTGTGCACAATTAGTTTGGTTCAAAATCAATCGATTGAATAATAGTGTATCCAGTCGGTTTAATTCAGAGTCAATCGATTGAGAAGTGGAGTTCAATCGATTGAATTTAAATAAGTGTGCACAATTAATTTGATTCAAAATTAATCGATTGAAAAGTGGACATCAATCGATTGAATTTAAGTGTATACAGTGGGTTCCATTCCAAGGTCAATCGATTGAAATGTGAAACTCAACCGATTGAACTTAAGTTGAAATAAAGCTTTGGGCATTTATTTTATTATAAAAGCTTATATACTAGATACACTAAAACAATATTATATATATAAAAAACGAGCCTTTTAAGGTATTATTACCAAAGATCCTCAATCGATTGATTATATATCAATCGATTGAATTATCCTCTCCTTCAAATTAAAAAAAGCAGTAGGTGTTAGGAACATTATTATAACCTATTAAATAAAATTATTATTACAATCACTCATTCATTACAAAAATCTCAATCGATTGAATTTATAGAATCAATCGATTCTATAAGGTAGGAACATTACCTTTTAGACATCCCATCTAAAAGGTAGTGACTGTGAGGAATAATTAAAGCGTCAGAAGCCATTAAATAGCGCCTCAAGCTCAATCGATTGAATCATGCGAATCAATCGATTGAATCTTAAATAAGGAAGTAGAACCTTCTCTGTTACGGTTTTGAAGTCGATCGATTGAAAAGTGTATTTCAATCGATTGACTGTCGCAGATTCGAAACAAAATAAGGTTTCGAAATAAAACCTAAAATACATCCGAAAAATTCACAAAAATAATATAAAATAAGGATTAATTATTATTTTAATCCCAAAAGCGATTTTATGATAAAACAAATCTAGATTTATTTTAAATAGCTCATCAATACGCGAGCGAACGTATCCTACGCGATGGGATGTGAGAAGGACGAGATGGATGGATGGGTACCCACCTCTTGAAGCATGATCGACGAATCGACGGCGATTAGGGCGATAGAGATCAACGCCGTCCACAATTATGCCGCCTTTACCTCGATCTTAATGGTAGAAAAATAACTACGATGTTTAAAAAAGATTTGGGTGAACGATTAAGATGTTTTAGAGAAGAGACGGGTGGAGAAGAAGATGTTGACGGCTCTGTAACTTTCTTAAGCAAAGTCTTTCAACTATTAGGCCACCATACAACTTATGTCAAATAAATACAATTTTAAATATAAAAATTTTTAAAAAATCAAAATGTGTATTTTCTCAATTAGGATAGATTTCAATGTGGAGCATTAACATCATGCTTGATGCAAAACCAATTTAATACCAATAAAAGAAAGTTAAAATTTTTTAAATCGTCACAGTTGGCCTTGAAAATAGGAAAAATATATACTCTTGGTTTCACTTGCTATGAGTTGATGTGCAATCAAGATTCTTCTATTTCCAAAGCGTCGCATATGGGGTTAAACTCTAAATTCAATCTAACGTGAATGGACTTTGACCGCTGCCCTAATATTTTAATGATACAAGTTAAATTGTGCTATCGTGATGCAAGCCCCAAAAATATCAAGCCTTTCATTTATTGGCTTAAGTGCAATAACATAACTTTTAAATGCAAGTAGTCACTTCCTTTATTAATTGGGAATTGTTACTTGCACATATAAAGGTACCCCTTGCACACGATTTAAAAGGAAGACTTCTCATTTGGTGCTTGCGTAGTGTGAAGGTCATGATTTAGAATTAGGAAAATTCTATTCGCGCCTATATGTGCCTATCTGTTTAGTGAAAGCACCTTCTTAACATGTTCTTGTGTGTTGGATGCTAGCATATGCTTTAATTAAGTGGGGGCTTTTCAGTGAATAGGTGGGCGCGAGGAGAGGTTCCTAATTTATTAAGTGGGGGATTTTCAGTGAATAGGTGGGCGTGAGGAGAGGTTCCTTTAGATATTAGGAACCTCTATTTGTACCAACCTATTTATTGAAAGTGCCCACTTTATGACGATCGTCAATGTGTTAGGCAGTAGTACGGCTTCAATAAATAAGTGCTTTCAGTAAATAGATGGGTGCAAACAAAGATAAAAATATTGCACAACTTATAATCTCTATTATATAATTCGATACAGTTAAAGGCTATCATCTGATTCATAAATTAACTACAGTTAAAGAAAATCTTGACCTTGTGGAAGGTTTGATGATAGATATGGTGAGGCAAGTAGGCAAATGGGTAGGCAGCATGAGACTTTTTATCACTAGCGTAGTCACATAAAAGGGTGTGAGGGTTCAAGCCCCCATTTAACTCTAGAGTTTCTATTAAGTATGATTCTTATATAACTTTTGTTTGTATATAAGCCCCAAAACCTATGATTTAGAAGCCCCCAAATAGGCTCAAGCCCCCATTTAACTCTAGAGTTTCTATTAAGTACAGTATTTAAATAACCTTTGTTTGTATATAAGCCCTCAAATAGATGGTAAAATAACTACTAACATTATATTTATCATTTATAATTCCCACCAACAAAAAATCATGGCTACGCCCTTGCTTTTTATGTGGTGTTGAGTGGACTAAGAATCTGAGATACGAAGTGGGGAAAGAAGCTAACAATTCTCTCTTTCGCTTGGTTTTATGGAGAAAAGGACAGGTGTACTTGTTAATAGAAGGCTTGCGTTAATACCACACCAAATTATGTTACAACCACTTAAAAAAAATATTTGACTTCTTTGAATCAGATAATAGAGATGATATTGATTCCCAAATTTTCACATAATAGATCTTCAGATCATGGGCCCATCAGCCCAAGGTTAGATGTTGATTCCTTGGGATACATTTCAAAAAGTGAACGCGGGCTATGTTTGATGGTACACCTTGATCACACTTGCTTTTGGGGATGTCTGTCATGTAGAATCAATATCTGACCATCTGATAGTAGGATAATGATCTTTAGATTTAGCGTGAAAGATTAGGACCAAAACATATTTTCGTTGTCTAATTCAAAGCAATCAACGAATTTCTACATTATTTTTGTGGCTATAATATAAGGTGGCGTGGTAGTAACACCAACCTCATTAAATAACTATTAAATATTCTCTTCAACCTCCAATCTCCATTACGGCCATCAATAGGGCGGGATGGACGGTCAATCTGCTTTGCCCAATCCTAAAATGTTAGGGTGACGGCTCCAAATGAGATGAAAGGGACGGGTTAGGGTCTTACTTAAACCCCATTGTGCGCGAGCCAGGTAACACTTAAACAATTTAAATCTTATAAGCCTAGTCCGGCCATACATCTTAAACTATATATATATTTGATGTTAATATAATTATATAAAATATATATTATATATAGGGAGCCATTACTTGCATAAGCTTTTCAAGTGATTGCACCGGATTATACCGAATTAAAAAAAAAAAAAAAAGACTTGCTAGTTTGGCAACCTCTACTATGTGAAAACACCATTTAAGCTGTTTGATTTGAAAGCTATGATTTAAAGATATCAATTGCAAAAGATTAGAACAAAATATAATTTTCATCATTTGATTAAAACAAAAGCTATTATAGAATTCAACAATTGACTACAATAGATCATATGACCAGTATCGTGTTTTGCTCGAATTTTATGTACTAGAGATCTATTGATCATTAACTTAAAATCAGATGGCCCATATTGCATTTTAACATATCGCATGTCCCTAAAATTCCAAGCCTTTCTTTAAATTTGGTACAATCACTAGAAAAAACGTGTGCAAGTAATGACTCACAATTAAATAATCAAAATAATCCTCAATATTATAGTTGTAAGGATTTTTTTTTGCTTATTCCAGGTATCTCTCATCTTAGATGAAAATTATTGTTTACAATTTTTTTTAAAAATATAATTAAAAACAATGAAGCCTGAAGGTTGACTCGAGCCCGGCCAGACCTCCCTAGGTTTTGAGCATATCATAGCCCCACCTAAGTTAGGGACGGGCTAGGTTTTAGGGTGGTTCAGCCCTAATGTGGCGTGTTGACAACCCTACTCTCCACTCTCATTCTTTGGAAGAGGAAAATAAAATTGCAAATAGATATAATTTTCTTAGGCATAACCATTATAAACACACCTATCATTACATTGGTGTAAGATGCACCAACAATGTGTACTGGGGTCACACCCAAACAAATCTTATTGGACATAGTTAAATGGAGGACAAATTTTATATAGACAAAGTACTGGTGGCTGATGGGGCATGACGCAATTGGCTGCATAGGCGGTGAGGCTCAATTAATATAGGTCGGTGCAACTAGTCATGGCGTGCTACATCAACCGCCTGTACTTTGTCTATATCAAATCTATCCTCCGTTTTTAATTTTCCAATGTTATATATATGAATTTAATCTTCTCACCTATCATTAATTAAAATGCAACATGAAGTGATAAGACTTTATATAACGGAAGGATCGGGTCATGTTGAGCCGAGTAGGGCATTGAGTTGGCCCAACCCATTGATATGACACATTAACTTTGACTTGGGCTGACCCATTGACTGAAGGTTGGGTCGTGTCGGTGGCTGAAAGAGTCAGAGCAATATAAATTTTAAAGTTGTGTTCGGTGATACCGTATACGTATCAGTTAATCAGAAAATCGATACGTATCGCCAATATATATAAATATCGGCCGATATTTGATTCCTTACTTTAAATTATAAGGGTAAATTTTTCATTTCATGTCAAGAACATTAATTTTTATAAGTAGTTTAGTCACATGTTAGATATTCATAGTCTTCTCTCCTCTTAAAAGATTTTTGTAATCTACTCAGACAATAGATTTTGAGATGAAACTCGAAATTTATATGGCTCACTTGTTAGGACACATGTCAAAATTGAGGATGAAGATGCTTCCACATATACCTTAGTCCGATGCTAAATAGTCGGTGGCTTAAAATAATGGTAACCATATAAATCTTCTAAATCATTTAGTTTTAAAGAATTGGTTACTTTGAATGGTATGCATATGGAGATTCTATTGAATCTGACACAAAATTTGCAGTTATGATTTTAAAATTAAAGGACACACAGGAAATACTTATACTGGTTACGAGCTTGTCAATTAAGTCACGAGCCACATAAATTCAAAGTTTTAAACTATTGTTATAATGATTATAAAGGTGATGCTCCTTTATCTTTATAAATCTTTATAACGAGGTTCTAAATCTGGATTAGTCTTTTTTTCTATTTCAAATTTATAATATTCTTTTCATTATTTATAATTATAATATGTTATAAAGGTTGTTAAGTAATAAAATTTTAACAATCAATCATTATAAGAACCTTTATACGGCATGATATAAGATATAACGAAAAATAATGATCTATAAATATAATCCCATCGTTAGACCCTTATAACCTATCATAATATAACAGTGAAGACCAAGTTAAAATTTATAGATCATATGTTGAAGTGTAACAAACCCATAAATAATATTTTAAAGAAATTTAAACCATCCGATCAATGAACTATAATATTAATTGTCATTTTTAGTTCTCAAGATTAATATTATAGTTTATCCATCCAATGGTTCACATTCACTTATCGGAATGTTTCAACATTCCATTGGGCCGAGACATATTCCAATAATAGATTATCACTTCGGCAACTTAGATTGATGATAGATGTGTGTCACATGACATAATGATAAATTACACTTCAATGTGCAAGATAAAAGTCTAATTTCAACGTGTAAGATCATTTAAAAACCAATGTTGATTAGGACTTAGGAGCCATTATCCCTAATAATTGCTTACAACGTTAAAATTATACTCTTTCAATGTTTGATTTATCAGTATGCCATGTGGCACACTTTTATGATCAATCTAAATTGCTAATGACAATCTATCATTGGAATATGGCTCAGCCCAATGAAAAATGTTGATAAATGGATGTGAATCATCCGATTAATGAACTTTAAATAAGCCCTTAATACTAAAAACAATTGTTTTTTTGAAATGAGATACCCATGTTATTAACTAATAGAAAAATCACAACAATCAGGTCATGTCATTGGGGAGGGGCGTCCTCAATCTAGACCTCATTACATCCATGATAATAATTAAGCTTTGCTAATTTATCCGTTACACTATTTGTGGATCTACGAACAAGCGACCAAGATAGTGAAGAAAGACGTTAGCTGCAACCTTAATATCTTCAAACATGATAGAAAGCTTCGAATTTTCAGATTTCAGACAAGTTACCGCATTGATCACTCGCATTGATTCACCTTCAAAAAGCAGCCTTCGTGAAACCCATATCAGAGGCAAAAAGAACAACCTCTAAACAAGCTACAACTTCGCAATTATATGCCAATGAGACATTTGAGTAGTTTTTAGACATAGCACCCAAAACTAAGCCCGAACTATTACAAATGATTACACCAATACCAGCAACTCCATTAGCTGCACACCATGACCCATCGAAATTTACTTTAAAAGTATAAGATAATGGAAGGGCCCAAACACTATGAGATTGGGTAGGAGAATACGAGACCCGAACAAGTCCCTTTGAGAATGCTGCTTGAAAATCAGCCAGATAACGAAACGCTGAAGCTATAATATTTAAGGGATCTTTAGCCTTTTCACCGTGATCAACTCGATTTCTTTCATTCCAAATTGCCTAAGTCACAGTAAAAAAATCATCCAGTGTCTCTTTTCAGATGTTAACATGAAGGTCCATTGCCCAATCCATAAAGGTGAGGTGTCGTGAGAGGTATAAATGAGTACCAAGGGGGGAGGAAAATCAATACATCTTGGCTTTGTGGCAGTCCTTAAGGGCATGTTCCACTGTTTCAATGTTTTCACACACTTCACAAATAGATCGAATAGATGGGATCTTGTTATGCAATAGGGATTTGACAGGAATAGTGTTTGAACATGCCCGCCATATGAAGATTTTCACTTTATTAAGAATGCGAGATGCCCATAAGTCTCTCAAAAAGACATTATTTGCTTGGTTACTGGATGAAGTAAGGTTTGCTCGGCTTTGATCCGACTGCACGTGAAACATGGCATGCGCTATGAACTGAAAAGATACCCTTCTTGTCATAAGCCCAAATTAGCTAATCTTCAAATTCAACATATGGAAGAGAAATTTTTAGAATTTCCTTTACATCCACATAAGCAAAATGGCACCTAATTTTCACTTCATCCCACTACCTTGGATTTTGTAATATGAACTCTTCAACTTTCATATCTCCATTATTGGTACACGGTGAAATCACTTTGAAGGTAGATTCTTGTGGGATCCACCTATTTTTCTAAGCCCAAATTAATTTTTCATTATCCACTCTTTAAATTGAGCCAATGTTAATTAGTTTCCTAGCCAACATGATACTAACCCAAGTCAAAGATATATTGCTATGTGATCTCGCTTCAAAAATACTATCATTCATATGGTATTTTGCGTTAAAGACTTTGGACGATAGAGCTAGAGTTTTTTATGAGCCTCCAAATTTGTTTGGCTAACATTGTTAAATTAAAAGCTGAAAGATCCTTAAATCCCATCCTTTCATACATTTTCGATTTACGCATTTATTATTATTAATTTTTCTTTTTCATGCATTCCAATGTTTTGTACAAAAAAAATTGGCCCGTCATCAAGTCAAGAGGCGCTCGGGCCGCTCACCTAATACCACCTTAAGCGGAATTCAGCATTTCGTCACTTTCGTCCTTTAATTCAAGGGTAGGGGTCTTTTCAGTCCTTCAATTAAAACGACCGGTTAGAGGTTGGAGCTTAGAACAGTGTGCATTAAACTCAAAGCAGCGAGCAGGTGCTCTCTCTCTCTCTCTCTAGTTTAAAAATCATATTTTGTTCTTGAAATAACAAAAGAGTCGTCTCTCTATGGTCTCCACGAAACCCTAAAACGTGTCTTCTGCAAACCGATGCGTGTACGCAGAACGAAACGTGTTTTCAAAGGATCCAAGAAAAACAAAAACACCTTATTTTATAAACACGAGCAACCTTGGAAAGCTTCCTCTCTCCCTCTTTGAATCCCAGTTTTTTTATTATTTTGGTTTCAATCCAGCGAATTGCTTGTGTTTCTATAACCGAGAGATTCTCTCCGTTTCGAAACTCATAGGCTTCTTACACTTACTTGTTTTTCCCTGCAAAGTGAAACAGTTAGGGTTCTAGTCTGGGAGCTGAGAATGTAATGGTCATCAATGGAGGAAAATAAAGGTGGAGAAAATGTCAATTCGAGCAATGGCAGACCTCCGAATCCTCTTAGCGGAGCTTATCGTCAAGGTTTCGAAAGCCACCGTGGGGCGTCGCCTTGCAAAAACCTCGTTCGCCATGCCTCTTTTGTAAGCCACTCTTAATTAATTAATTAATTTTTTATATTTTTTTGAGTAGTTTTGGTTTTATACATATCAAGTTTAGACAGTGGATGAAGGATTTCTGCTTTGTATGCGTGATGTAAAGGTATAGTAGAAAATAGAAATAATCAAATAACACCAAAAAGGGGAGAAAACGCACAAGAATGGTACCTGGAACTTAAACGAATGACAGAAATCACTTCACTTCTCAACAAAAAGATATTTTTTCATTCAATTTTAAAAGAAATAACATTAAATAATAAGCATTCAGAAGATTTAGTGGTTCATATACTACTTGCAATGAAAGAACTAGTAAATAACTTAAAACCCTACTGCTGTAACTAGACTCATACTTAGCTACCTAAAGTACTTTTAGTTGATTTATGGATCCAATAATTACTAAAGGACCCTTGTTGTTCTGGAAAGGTAAACACGCGCCTCTCTGAAACTTCGACATGGCAACAAGGTAAAATTCCATGCACAAAATCCTTCATATCTCAATATTCCTGACATTGGTAACAGTTTCGAGACCATTAACATGAATAGGGGCCTCGACTGCTCCAACCTGGGCCAATAGCCCGACCCATGCCTCCCATTTGGACTAGGGCGGTCACCATGATTTTATCCCGAATATGCCTGTGCATGCTCACTTTTGCTCCTATATGTTGAAACCTGAAACATGATTCTAACATCTCGACTTTCTTTTGGTTTCGCTTTCGATGCTTCTTTATCACAGTTTTTGCTTACAAATAATGCTGTATGATCATCAAGGTGACCCGCATGTGCATGATCTTCCCCACTTTGGAGAAAACTTGACCTCGTCGAGTTGGATAAATCATATTTCCTGCTACAAAAATATTCTTGTTGTAATACTCTTTCAGCAATCTAGGTGTTATCTGAGCGAGGATTTTCATTTCTTGTTTGTCAGAGTCATGGATCAAAATATCGGAAAACCGATACGTATTGTCCTGACCTCCAGGACGATACGTATCGGGTATCGTCTGATACATTCAATGTATCAGTGATACATTGAATGTATCGGTTTGATACATTGATTTTTTTTTTTTTTTATAAAATTCAGGAAAATTAAATTCAATGATTTTCTATTTATTTCAAAAATTTTAAAATTTATTTAAGACTTATTTGATGCATATTTTATAATTTTATTAACGCAGAACCTAAATTGCATTGTACATGACTCATGATCAAAATTAAAATATATATTGTACATGAAAAACTTACTTTAAAGCCACATTGAGTTTCATGGTGGTTCTTGACCCTCGTGATCATTATCATCGGTGCTCGAGCTTTCCTTGTAATGTTAGTCATATACTCATATTGATACCCATGATCATATGTACCCCCTTGAAATTGAAACATTAACGACGAATATAGCTCAATGTAATAGGTAAAGGTCGGTCCTCCAAAAATTTAACCAACGAAGTCATATGGCCCGGGTAGGTTGGTTGCGGCCGATAGTATGGGTTACTGGTTGCTGAATCTTTGGTGTTTTGCAAACTAAATCCCCCGAAGCTAGAAGTCATATAACCCATATCATCTTGTGGACATTTTGATGGTGGTGGTTTTTGATAAGATTCTGACGCTTATCTTCCTTCAATCTCTCCACCTCTAAATGTAGGAGTGTCATATATTGTTACCAGCTCATCATCCCATGCGGCAATACCGGAGAAAGAATAAGAGGGATCAACATCATCCTCCACGACTAGTGCGAACTTGGGTTTCATCGCCTCCATCATCGTCATTGTCACTATCGGGTTGCGTTTCGTCATCATATCTAACCACCGAATAGCGATTTAATCTTCTTTTCCGCATCGGTCGTTGAGAAGCCTGCTCCTCCGCTACTCTTTCAACATTGTCTAGCCATGCGGTGCCTTCAGTACCCAACACTGACATTTCTCTCTATTCGATCCACTGATTTAAAGGGTCATGTTCTGTGAATATATAATCCAACTGAATGTGATCAAAATATTCACTATCTGTAAGATAGAATATGATAGATGAATTAGTATTCAATTACCTGAAATAAAAATTATATGAACTAAGACTTCATATAATTGCTTACCGCAGTTAGCCCTCTGCATATTACCGCGGTTGGTCCTCTGCATCGTCCAATTGGTAATCACATGTTGTAGTGGCGGTAGATTAACTTTCCAATCGTTTCATAGTTAGCTTATTCTTTATCTTCGTGTGAATAAGAGAGAAGGTGCTCTAATTTCGCTCACAGTTGGATGATGAAACCCTCATTGCAACCCGCCTCAGTATTGGACCATCACCTTCATAGTGCATCCACCAATCAACGGGTTTATTGTGCTTGATTTGGGATTGCGCCAACGGAGTCCCAAATGACCCATATCTCTTGCGAAACATGTCAATCTACAAAGATGGAATACAATAACCTACATATCAATAAACAGATCATATGACATGTCATTAGTTATAAGGTATGATTACTCACATCTCTAATGGCTTGACCTTGGTCCGCCAACTCAGGGAGCATTCGTTGGATCACATTGAACAAACCATTGTACACTTCATCGGCCTCACTCAACTCGAATCGTCGCGTATACTGGAAGGCCGGATTCAAGTAGTGTGCTATACGTAAAATATGAGCAATCTCATCAGCATATGAAAACAGTGAATGATGTGAAAAATATTAAATAAATAAAAATCACTACATAAACAGTTTAACATGTTATACCTGCGACATGCAAGTACTGGTGGAATTGTGCATCCCACCTCTTGTCGATAATCGCCCAATATTGTTTATATTTTGTAGGACATTTAGTTTTAATAATCAATTTTGCTTTGTCCATTGACTCGTAAACATATCCCATCATTGCCTTTTCATCACCATCTACCAACCTCAACACTTACACCAATGGGCCAAAAACTGAGGGTTGTAGATCATGCCAGCAACTTCATTGCAAACAAGTCTCTTTGATCGTGGGAGTTCTAACTTATATTTTCTCCATTCTTCGGACGACACTATGCTTTTTAGCTCACACTTATATCTAGCCAAGTTCTGTAGGGATAGAAATTGTATCGCAAATCGTGTAATCGCAAGCCGGAGCAGCTCGTTTTTAGTGAAGTCTCTCATTAAATTCACCAACTTATCACTGTTGTACAGGTAGGAAGTAATCGTTCTTCCCTTTTGAATAGTTGTTTGTGCCCTGCTTCTATTTCCCAAATCCTCAAGAATGAGGTCCACGCAATGAGCGGCACACAGAGTCCAGTACAAGTGAGGTCTCTTCAACATTAACTTCATACCAGCCGCTTTATAATTGACGACATTGTCTGTTACTACCTGCACAACCCGCTTCTCTCCAACCTCTTCAATCGCCTTATTCATTAGTTGAAAGAGGTAATCAGCTGTCTTCGTGTGCTTAGAAGCATCAATTGATTTCAGAAATACTGTCCCGGCATCATTGTAGACTAAAAGGTTGATCAAACTCTTCCTTGTGGGACCGGTCCATCCATCGCACATAAGTGTGTAACCTCTCTTATCCCATACTTCGTAGAAGCTGTCCACATAAGCTCCTATCTCCTTGTACTCATCATCTAGTAAGAGCCCAGATACCTCGTATGTAGTGGACTTTTTAACTCCTGTACCAGTTTCTACATTTGTATTAATCATACTTTTTAAGTACGACGACTCCACAACATGACTCGGAATATAATTGTATATCAGGAACTTTGCAATGGATTTTTCAAGCTACTTCCCCAATTTTTTCAATGACATTGCACTCAATTTAGTTTGTTTGAAGCTTTCTGTCTGATACATGAACGGATCTATGAGACCTGTAGTACGGCCTGGTCTCCCTCACGGATGCTGACCTATGCAACCCGACAGTCTCCTGAATATCCTCATCATTAGGGCTGCAACCGAGTTGCGCATAGCCCGAGCTTGGGTCAGCTCTAGCTCGGCTCTAGGCTCTTCGAGCTCTAGCTTGGCTCTCCGAGCTTGGGTCGAACTTCGAGCCAAGTATGTTCTATTATTCTTGGAATGTGAGGGGCATATGTGACAATGCTAAACGGGCGGGGGTTAGACGAGTTATAGCGTCGATTAAGCCGGTTGCAATTACGCTTCAAGTAACCAAATGGGGTAATTGCGATAATAGAAAGGTCAGGTCCATGCTTCGAGGGAGGAATTGGGACTGGGTGGGGGTGGACTCGGTGGGGGCTTCGGGTGGTATTCTCGTGGCATGGGACTCTGTGCTTTTTGAGAAAATTGAGGAGATGGGCATTTTCTCAGCCTCGGTGGTTCTTCGGAACAGAGAGAACGGACAGTTTGGGTGATGTCCGGTATTTACGGCCCTTCGGTAGACTGCCAACGTAGCGACTTTTGGCATGAGTTTGCTGCCGTTATGGCTAGATGAGACTATTCGATATGCTTGGGAGGCGACTTCAACGCCATTAGATGGGGATATGAAAACATGGAGGGCCACCTGATATTGCTGTCATGAGGGATTTTAATTCTTGGATCGGCGATTGGGGATTGATGGATGTACCTCTAACTGGTTCCAGGTTGACTTGGTCTAATCTTCAAGACACTCCGTCAATGAGTAGACTGGATCGCTTCCTTTGTAGCACGGAATGGTTGGAGTTGTTTCCGGCAGCCAGGTTAGAATGTCTAGTGAGAGCAGTGTCCGACCATCGTCTGTTGGTGCTCACGTGTGAAGCTAGGGGGAAAGGGTCGAGTCCGTTTAGATTTGAGAATATGTGGTTAGTGGATGAACGATACCGGGAGGCGCTGCCACCTTGGTGGAACAAGCATAGACCTTCGGGTACGGTGGCCTACCGTTTCATCTCCAAGCTGTAATGGATTAAGAAGCGTACCATCGAGTGGAACAAGGAGATTTTTGGGATGCTACACATCAACAAGGATATATTACTCACGAGGTTGCTGGAGATTGACAATCTGGAGGAAGCTAGGCTTCTATCGGACGGTGAATGCGAAGAATGTGTGCAAAAAAAACAGAAATTCAATAAACTGTGCAGGGCCGAGGAGATTTCTTGAAAACAAAAGGCGAAGGTGAAGTGGCTGAAGGAGGGAGATCTGAATACCAAATTTTCCCATGCGATTGTCAATGTTCGGAATAAATCTAATTATCTGGGCAGTGTGGGGGTAGAGGGGACGGCGCATGTGGGGATCGACCTAATCCGTGATCAGGTGGTTCAGTTCGACACCAAGTTATATGCTGATGATGGGCTATTCCGAAAAACTTTGGATGGGCTGTCCTTTCAAGCCATCACCTTTGAGGACTGTGTCGGTATGGAGCTCCCCTTTGAAGAAGAGGAAGTCTGACGAGCCATTAAAAGGGGGGGTAAGAACAAATCGCCGGGCCCTAATGGTTTCACGATGGAGTTCTACAGTGTTTTCTGGGTTGTGATTAAAGAAGACCTGATGCAAGTGTTCCATGGATTTCACAGCTTTGGCTTTATTGGGCGCAACCTTAATTCAACTTTCATTTTGCTCATCCCGAAAAAAGTCGGGGCCGAGGACATCGCGGATTTTCGACCGATTTGCCTCATCAATTGTCTATATAAGATAATTGCTAAGGTACTCACCAACAGACTTAGGCCGGTAATGGGGTCAATCATATCAGCCAATCAGGGGACGTTCATTTAAGGGAAACAACTAATCGATCAGGTGGCCGTGGCCCACGAAGTCAGCTACTCAGCCCACTTTCAGCGCCTTCTTGTTGCCCTTTGGAAGGTGGACATGGAAAAGGCTTATGATCGTGTTTCTTGGAGCGGGCTGGACTATATGCTTAGCAGGTTTGGTTTCGTGCCGAAGTGGAGAAGATGGATGAGGGCCTGTTATGCGACTCCATGATTCTCGGTAGTAATTAACGGGACGCCCGCTGGGTACTTCAAAAGCTCTCGGGGCATCCGTCAGGGCGACCCCTTTCCCCCTTCCTATTTAATCTGATGGGGGAAGCGCTTACTGGCCTCATCGAACGGGCCAGACAGCTGAACCATATCTCGGGGATTAGAGTGGGTGGCGGCGACAGATTCATTTCTATCCTTCAGTTGGCTGATGACGGGATTCTTTTTGGTAAGGCCGACACCAATGAATTCAAATATTTATCTGACACTATCAATCTATGAGGCGATGTCCGGGTAGCGGATAAATTTTCACAAATCAATGGTTACAGGTATAGGAATTGATAGCATGCGCTTACAGGCTATTGCTGAGACTGTGGAGTGTGAAAGCGAAGACCTTCCCATCAGGTATTTAGGGCTGCCTTTGGGCCTGCAGCAGCCTTAGGCGAGGGCATGGGAACCGGTAATTCAACGCTTCGAACAACGTCTATCCACATGGAAAGGGAAATTGCTAAGTAGTGGTGGGCGGCTTGTATTGTTGAAATCTGTGCTTGCAAGCATACCGATTTTCTATATGTCTATGTTTAAATGTCCAGTCGGAGTAATCATTCGGATGGAACAAGTTCAACGAAATTTTCTGTGGGAAGGGTTGGGCATGGAGAAAAAGTATCATCTGATTAATTGGGATACCTGTCAACTCCCGATGAATTGTGGAGGGCTGGGGATCTGGTGCTTAAGGTGGACCAACTTAGCCCTTCTTGGTAAATGGTTTTGGCAAGCAGGAAATGAGGAGGAATTGGAGAGCCTCTGGCGGCAGGTATTAGTGGAAAAGTATGGCCTTTCCACCTCCAACTGGGGCATAAACACCGAGATTAGTAGAAGCACCTCGTCCTAGTGGAAAAATATATGTGGCACTTGGCACCGTTACACTAAGGGGATCCGTTGCAGCTGGGGCTGCGGCACCCGGATTCAGTTTTGGGAGGATAGTTGGGTCGAGGGGGGGCCTCTCAAACTGATGTTCCCCTCTATCTATGCCTTATCTCTTCACTCTGGAGGGTAGATTGACTAGTTTGTTTTCGATACGGGTGGAGGAAGACTATGGGAAGTCAATCTGCGCAAAAATCCAAGAACTGATGATGTGGAAGCGTTCTCCAATCTTCTTCATTCTTTATGAGACGCAACGAAATCCACACAACGATGATCGACAGGTGTGGTCCCCTAGAAAAAATGGCCTTTTCACTGTTAAATCTTACTATCGGTTGCTGTCTCGTCGGCCCCTTATCAGATTTGAAGGAGTAACGCTATGGAAGGCTAGCATTCCACTCAAAATTAAGTTTTTCTAGTGGACGGTGTTTAAGGAGAAAGTTCTAACACAGGACCATCTCATCCGGAGAGGGAAAAATATTATCAATCTATGCGTCATGTGTACCCAGGGGGAGGAGTTTGTCGTACACCTCTTACTCCATTGGGCGACGGCATGCGAAATCTGGAGTATTGTGTTGAGATTGTTTGAAATGAGTTGGGTCTTTCCAGCCAACCCATATCTGCTTTACTTGGCCTGGGATGCAGTTAGACTGGAAGGGCAGGATGGGAAGAGGTGGAAGGGGATGTTCTTCGCTGTCCTTTGCTACCTCTGGCAAGAGAGAAATAGGAGGATCTTTTATCAGAAAGCTAAACCGGTGGGAGTCATTGTCAAAGACATTGTCGACTTGGTTGGCCTATGGGTAACTAGGGATAGTGACCAGCCCGGGGAAGAGTCGTGTCCCTGGGACCCGGGTTGACGAAGGAGAAGGGGCTGTTTTCTCAGTATTCTCAGATTCTGGCTTATGGACTCACTTCACTAAGTATTTTTAAAACCCTCCGCCATGGGTGGAGACCACGTGATCATCTAAGATCTCCTCGATTACATCACTTTTCGACTCGTTTGGAGGAGGAGGTGGTATAGGCTGCGGGGCATGGGTCGGTTCGTGATTACAGGACATTCAGAAAGGATTGCAAGGGGGTGGGGTTGAGCCTAGATAAGGAACTAGGTCTTCCATGTTGAACGTCGAGCTAACCCCCATATCTTGAGGAAGCTCAAGAACATATACATTCAGACCACTCCTTGCCACAATCCTGAAAGGTCTAGCGCCGCTGGCTTGGAGCTTTTTCACGATTCCGATGAGAACCGTTTAGGCCTAACCTGAACCATCACATGCTCACCGATTTGGAATTCCTTGAAACGCTTGTGGGAATCCGTCGATAACTTGTAATTATCATTGCTCGAATTAATTTTATGTCTAATTTCGGCATGTAAATTATGAATATGCTGTGCAAATGTATCTACGGACTCTGATGTACGGTCAGATGCGGACATGGGGATCAAATCTAGGGGTGTCCTTGGCTTATGACTATGCATCACTTCAAATGGACTCTTACATGTGGACCTATTGACGAGATTATTATATGCAAACTCGGTTAGTGGTAGAATGGAGTCCTAGGTCCCAATGTGATCACCGACAAGCCAACGAAGGAGATTGCCTAAACTCCTATTGGTAGCCTCCGTTTGGCCATCGGTTTGAGGGTGATATACTTTTGAAAATTGGAGTATAGTACCCATCATGTGCCATAAGGTTTTCTAAAAGTAAATGGTGAACTTGACTTCCCTATGACACAATGGTCTTGGGTAGCCCTTGGAGGCGTACCAGTTCTCCGAAAAATAACTTTGCGATATGGGTCGTGTCGGAGGTCTTGTTGCACGGTATGAAGTGGGCAATCTTAGAGAAACAGTCCACGACAACAAAAATGGAGTCGTGCTTTCGAAGAGTCTTGGGAAGACCCAACACGAAGTCCATCGAGGCGTCTTGCCAAGGTGTGTGCGGTACTAGCAAAGGGGTGTACAGGCCAGTGTTTTGCTTTCTTTGCTTGGAAACTTGGCAAGTACGACATTGTCGCACAATCCTGGCGACATCTCGCATAAGACCAGGCCAAAAGAACCTATCTTCGATGAGCGCAATAGTCTTGTTGCGCTCGAAATTCCCGACAATCCCTCCAGTATGCAACTCCCAAATGAGAAAGCCACATAATGAAGTGCGAGGGATGCATAGACGATTGCCCATGAACAAATACCCATCTTGGAAGGTATAGGTGGGGCTAGTGCTTGCTGGGTCATTAAGGAGGGTGTTGTAATCTTTCCCGAAATCGGGCACTCGGGATACTCCTCCCTCAACCGATCAAATCCAATGACCTCAGTGCTCATGGATTGCAAGGTCGCTACCCTGCGACTAAGCGCATCCGCGACTTTGTTCTCAACATTGGCCTTGTGTTTCAACACAAATGTAAACCCTTAGAGGTTGACGGGGACGCCGACATCGTAGACATCGGATATGGACCTTTTCGCGTGTACCGACGCCGGAAGAAGCGAAATGGAAGTCAGATCTAAGTGAAAGATGAAATTTTGGTGAATTGGAGGAACCTGACTATTTTGGGAGTGACATATATACATAATTCGATCGATCGACCTCAGGTCGATCGATCGAAACCCAGGTCGATCGATTGCATTCCAGGTCGATCGATCGAATCCCAGGTTAATCGATCGCATTCCAGATCGATCGATCGCATTCCTGCAGGTCGATCGATCGCATTCCAGGTCGATCGATCGCATTCCAGCGACGAATTTTGAAATATGTTTTTCTTCTTCGATCGATCGAGTTTCACTTTCGATCGATCGAAATCGCGCAGTTCATTTTCGGGTTTTCTTTTCTAATTTCGAACTTAACTTTTAGGGGCATACATGTCTTTTATTAATGTTTGTTTTAAGGTTTTCTTTTATTGTAAGACCTCCTATATAAGGTCCTTAAGAAAAACATGGTAGTTGATGAATATGAATGAAAAGTTGATGAATATGAATGAAAAGCTTTTGCTTGTGTGCTTGAGATGAGCCTCTACGAAGAGTGAATCTTCTTCCCGAGAAGGGTTTGGTGTGAAGCCCACAACATCTATCTTCTACTTATGTCTCTATCTATATCTTATTTTCTCTGCTCGTGTCGATCCCACAACCCTAAATCAGCCATCATCCTTTTGAAAACCCCATAAACCATAGAAGAACTTGAGATCCCACAATTGAATCGTGAGTGCCCTAATCTGGAAATATGAAGTTCTATCTCTAGGATCAATCCGCGCTGCAACCTAACGGATCTAACGCCTTACTCAAATCATAAGCGATTCTCTCATGGAATACTACGAAAGCCTAAGGTATTCGCTATGTTTTCAAATTTATTGCTTAACTTAATTCAATTTAATTTCGGCAAGCAATTAATCATCGCATTCACGTAGTTTAGGGTATTGTCTTGTGTCAGTTTTGGTATCAGAGCCTAGGTTCTAGGTTAGGGCATACTATGTGACATTGCATTCATTGCACTTTAATTTTAATTGCATATTATTTCTGTTTTGGCCCAAGTGTGCACATCACGTGTTTGTCAAAAGTCTCCTTCATTGTCAGTCCATTTTGCATTCCATACTAGAACCCGTTAATTAGTGAACCGTATCACCATGGACATGAGTGGGATTGCCGAGGCTCTTAACGGCATGAGGGCTGATCTAAAATCGATCAATGATCGAATGACTGCCTTGGAGACAACCCAAAGGACTCTCGAAACATCCAATGAGAGGTTGTTAGACCGAGTCAATCGGTTAAACGAGGGTGATGAGTACTTCGAACCACCCCATGAGCGTAATGGTCTACGTTTCGAACGAAATGGCTACCAACATGATCGGAATCGGAACCATAGGTTTGATCATCATGGAGATGACTACGATCCGGAAGGGAGACTCCTCAAAAATGTCTGAGTTGAGTTCCCGACTTTCGATGGACGACTAGACCCTCAGGTCTTCCTCGATTGGTTATCCGATATGGATCAGCACTTCGAGTGGTTTGGCAGGAGCGATGAAAGGTGTGTTAGACTTGCTAAAATGAAGCTCATAGGCCAAGCTCGACTCTTTTGGGTCAATGTTGAACGCATCAGAACGAATGTGGGTTGTACTCCCATTACCCATTGGGAGGACATGAAGGAACGATCTACAGAGAAGTATGTTCCTTCTTCATACTGCCATTGTCTCCTTGACCAATGGCAAAATCTGCGCCAAGGTAGTATGCCCGTGTCGGATTATATTGGCAAATTTGAAGAGTTCATGATGAGAGCCAAGGTATCTGAAGACCTCAAGTCACTCTATCCAGATTTCGCACCGGATTGAGACTTGACTTGCAAAAAGAGTTAGTCTCCCACCTTGTGAAGACTCTCGCCGAGTGTTATACCGTCGTTCAAAACCTTGAACGATATTTAAAAATGACGGTGACTAGGCGATCTGATTTTCACCCCGGTCAATTTTGTACCGGTGAAGTGAAATCTAGTGCTGGGAACCCGCCTGCCAAACCCACGCAACCCACATCTATCAATGTGAGGTTTGACAAAGGTAAGGGTGTAGTCGGAGAATCCTCGAAAAGTGGGTCTCATGTTAAGTGTTATAAATATCAAGGGTTGGGATACTTTGCCGCCCAATGCCCTACGGGAGACCCACAACGGAATCTCTTTATCGATGGAGAGAAGAAAGTGAAGGAGTTTATGAGGAGGAGGTCTTTGAGCCGAATGTCACACCTAGTGACGAGGAACGTGATGACATGGGTCGTGCTCTAGTTGGGAGGTGTGCCTTTGCACAACCTCAACCGGATGAAAAGGAGGATTGGCGAAAGGAGAATATTTTCCACACCTTTGCCACATGTGGGACAAAGAGTTGTAGGGTAATCGTGGATAGCGGAAGCTGCACCAATGTGGTGTCAGAACATACTGTCACCCGCTTAGGGCTTACACCTGAAGCCCACCCGAGACCTTACAAAGTTGCATGGGTTGACTCCTCATCCATTCCCGTATCTCAGAGGTGTCGTGTACCCATACAGTTGGGTTCATATTCAGATACCTTGTGGTGCCGATGGATGTGGGCCACATTATCTTAGGGAGGCCATGGCTCTATGATTTGAACGTGACCATTTTTGGTTGATCTAACATTTGTACGTTCAATTACAAGGGCAAGAAAATCACTCTTAACCCTTTGGCTCCCAAAGCACCATTGGTCAATAGAGTTGAGAAGAAGGGAGGCCAATCCAAGGCCATCAATATTGTGAGCCCTTCAGAGTTCGAGAGGGCATCGTTAGATGAGAGTGTCGTGTATGTCGTTGTCACTGTTGAGAGTACTTCTGAGTCAGTCTGTGAGTACCCCAAGGAGGTAGAGCCCATCCTGAATGAATTTGTGGATGTCTTCCCCGAAGACTTACCTAATGAGGTCCCTCCCATGTGTGACATCTAACACGCAATTGACTTAGTTCCCGGATCTACATTACCGAACCTGCCCCACTAAAGGTTGAATCTGGTTGAGTACGCCGAGTTGACTCGGCAAGTCAGTGAGCTCCTTCAAAAGGGGTTCATATAAGAGTGTCTGAGCCCGTGTGCCGTACCAGCATTATTCACGCCTAAGAAAGATGGTACATGGCGCATGTGTGTGGATAGCCGTGTGATTAATAAGATCACTATTAAATATTGGTTTCCCATACCGCGGCTTGATGACATGCTAGACATGATGGTTGGAGCCAGTATCTTTTCTAAGATAGACCTTAAAAGTGGCTACCATCAGGTTCGAATTCGTTCTGGCGATGAATGGAAAACCGCCTTCAAGACCAAAGACGGTCTTTATGAGTGGATGGTCACGCCTTTTGGGCTTTCCAATGCCCCGAGCACATTTATGAGGCTTATGACCTAAGTGTTGAGGTCATTCCTTGTCGTATAGTTTGATGACATTTTAATTTACAGCCCAAACAAGGATCAACACATTGTCTACTTAAGGTTGGTTTGCGAAACCTTGAGGGGAGAAAGGTTATATGCGTATCTCAAGAAGTGCACCTTCATGCAACACTCTGTTGTATTCTTGGGATTCATTGTCTCGGTAGACGGGATGGCTACGGACCCTGCAAAGGTTAAGGCCATTGTGGAGTGGCCCGAACCTCGAAATATTCATGAAGTCCGTAGCTTCCACGGTTTGGCCACGTTTTATGGTCGCTTCATTCGGAATTTTAGCACCATCATAGCTCCCATTACCGATTGCATGAAAAAAGGGGAGTTCTTGTGGAGCAAAGCTGCGACAAGGGCCTTTGCCGAGATAAAAGAGAAAATGGTTACTGCACCCATCATGCGCCTACCAGACTTTTCTAAAGTCTTTGAAGTAGCAATTGGCGCATCGGGGTAGGCATAGGCGGAGTGTTGAGCCAAGAAGGTCACCTAGTGGCCTATTTTAGTGAGAAACTCAATGAGGCAAAGCAGAAATACTCTACCTATGACAAGGAGTTTTATGCGGTTGTCCGATCTTTATGGTATTGGAAACATTACTTGAGACCGCAAGAATTTGTGTTATTTTCTGACCATGAAGCCTTACGTTTCCTTGCTTCCCAGAAAAAGTTGAACCCGAGGCACGCGAAGTGGGCCGAGTACCTTCAAGGGTTTACATTTGTCTTGAAGCATAAGGCTGGTGCCGAGAACAAGGCTATTGATACTTTTAGTCGTTGAGTGGCGACTTTGCAGTCTATGAGCACTGAGGTCGTCGGATTTGAGCAGTTGAAGCAAGATTATCTTGATTGCCCAGATTTTGGGGCGGAATACACTGCTTTCCTTGAAAATCCGAACATTAACTTCGAGTATACCCTGCTGGATGGGTATTTGTTCAAAGGGAATCGTTTGTGCATCCCTCATACTTCATTGCGGGACTTCCTCATCTGGGAGTTACATGTCGGAGGGGTTGCCGGACATTTTGGGCGCGATAAAATCAGTGCGCTCGTTGAGGATAGGTTCTATTGGCCTAACCTTGTGAGAGATGTCTCTAGGGTCGTAAAACAATGTCGTACATGCCAAGTTGCGAAGCATATCAAACAGAATACCGGCTTGTACACCCTGCCACCCGTGCCGCACACCCCGTGGCAAGACGTCTCTATGGATTTCATGCTTGGACTTCCAAAGGCCCATCGGAAACACGATTCCATTTTTGTGGTAGTGGACCGCTTTTCCAAGAAGGCCCACTTCATACCCTACTCTAAAACCTCCGATACAGCTCACATAGCCAAATTATTTTTCGGGGAGGTTGTGCGTCTACATGGTTTACCCCAGACGATTGTGTCGGATCGAGATGTGAAATTTACCAGTTATTGTTGGAAAACTTTATGGCGATTGTGTCGGATCGAGATGTGAAATTTACCAGTTATTTTTGGAAAACTTTATGGCACATGATGGGTACAATGCTCCAATTTTCTTGGACCTATCATCATCAAACAGATGGCCAAATGGAGTCCACCAATGGGAGCTTAGGTAATCTTCTCCGTTGTCTTGTTGGTGATCACCCTAGGACTTGGGATTCTATTTTACCTTTAGTCGAGTTTGCATACAACAATTCAGTCAATAGGTCCCTAGGTATGAGTCCTTTTGAGGTCGTCCTTGGTCATAGGCCTAGAACACCCATTGATCTTATTCCCATGTCTGCATCCCATCGAGTCTCCGAGTTAGCTGATTTATTTGCACAACATATACATGAATTGCATGTCGAAATTAGAAAGAGAATTAATGCAAGCAATGAACAATACAAAATATCTGCGGATGCGCACAGGCGCTTCAAGGAATTCCAGGTTGGAGATTACGTTATGGTTCGGGTTAGGGCTGAGCGGTTTCCATTGGGAGCCACAAAGAAACTTCAAGCTCGTGGTGCTGGACCTTTTAGAATTATGGCAAGGAGCGACCCTAATGTATATGTTCTCGAGCTTCCACCGGATATAGAGGTCAGCTCTACATTCAATATGGAGGACCTGGTTCCTTCTTTAGCCCCAGCCCCATCCCCTCCAAGCAGCCCCAACCTCGAATACCAGCCCCACCCTACATCCCCTACCCTTCCCTTTCCCACGCAAGCAACGCAGAAATGAGATCGAAGGGATATTAGATGATTTGGTGATATCCACCCATGGGGGGCGGAATTCAAAAGTACTTGGTCAAGTGGTTGGGAAAGCTAGATTCCGAGAACTCATGGTTAGCTGAAGACGAGGTGCGACACCTGGACCCCGACATGCTCGAGCGCTATCACGACGCTGCTTCATCAGTGATGAAGCCTTTTCGGTCCGGGAGAATTGACGGGGACGCCGACATCAGATATGGACCTTTTCGCGTGTATCGACGCCAGAAGAAGCGGAATGGAAGTCAGATCTAAGTGAAAGATGAAATTTTGGCGAATTGGAGGAACCTGACTATTTCTGGAGTGACATATATACATAATTCGATTAATCGACCTTAGGTCGATCGATCGCATCCTAGGTCGATCGATCGCATTCCTGCAGGTCGATCGATTGCATTCCTGTATGTCGATCGATTGTATTCTAGCGGCGAATTTTTAAATATCTTTTTCTTCTTTGATCGATCAAGTTTCACTTTCGATCGATCGAAATCGCACAGTTCATTTTCGGGTTTTTCTAATTTCGAACTTAACTTTTAGGGGCATACATGTCTTTTATTAATGTTTGTTTTAGGGTTTTCTTTTAGTGTAAGACCTCCTATATAAGGTCCTTGAGAAAAACATTGTAGTTAGTTGATGAATATGAATGAAAAGCTTTTGCTTGTGTGCTTGAGATGAGCCTCTACGAAGAGTGAATTTTCTTCCCGAGAAGGGTTTGGGGTGAAGCCAAGGGTGTGAAGCCCACGACATCTATCCTCTACCTATATCTCTATCTATATCTTATTTTCTCTGCTTGTGTTGATCCCACAACCCTAAATCAGCCATCATTCTTTTGAAAATCCCATAAACCATAGTAGAACTTGAGATCCCACAATTGAATCGTGAGCGTCCTAATATGGAAATATGGAGTTCTATCTCTAGGATCGATCCGCGCTGCAACCTAACGGATCTAATGCCCGGATTGGACCTTGCTCAAATCATACGCGATCCTCCCATGGAATACTACGAAAGCCTAAGGTATTCGCTATGTTTTCAAATTTATTGCTTAACTTAATTCAATTTAATTTTGGCAAGCAATTAATCATCGCATTCACGTAGTTTAGGGTGTTGTCCTGCGTCAGAGGTACTCGAGTAACTCGACCCATGTCGCGTGCCTAGGATTTAGCATCTTTTGAGAAGCAAGGAAGCGCAAGGCCTCGTGGTCGGAGGATAAGACACATTCATGCGGTTGTAGGTAGTGTTTCCAATACCATAGGGATTAGACGATTGCATAGAATTCCTTGTCATAGGTGGAGTATTTTTGCTTCGGCTCATTAAGTTTCTCACTGAAGTAGGCCACCGGGTGGCCTTCTTGGCTGAGCACTCCTCCTATCCCCACACCCGAAGCATCACATGCGACCTCAAAGACTTTAGAAAAGTCAGGTAGGCGCATGATGGGTGCACTAGTCATTTTCTCCTTGATCTCGGCAATGGCCATTGTCGCGGCTTTGGTCCACTGAAACTCCCCTTCATACAATCGGTGATGGGAGCCATGATGGTGCTAAAGCTTCAAATGAAGCGACAATAGAATGTAGCCAATCCATGGAAGCTACGGACATCGTGTATGTTCTTAAGGTCAAGCCACTCTACAATAGTCCTTACTTTTTCTGAGTCCGCGACCATTCCATCGGCCGAGACAATGAACCTTAAGAAGACAACGGATCGTTGCATGAACGTGCACTTATTGAAGTTCGCATATAGCTTTTCTCCCCTCAAGGTCTCACAAACCAACCGAATGTGGGTCAAGTGTTGCTCCTTGTCGCGACTATAGATCAAGATGTCATCAAAATACACCACAAGGAATTGCCCTATAAACGGTCGCAACACTTGGGCCCAGAGCCTCATGAAGGTGCTCGGGGCATTAGATAGCCCAAAAGGCATGACCATCCACTCATAAAAACCAGCTTTGGTCTTGAAGGCGGTTTTTCATTCATCACTTGGATGGATGCGAACTTGATGGTAGCCACTTTTAAGGTCTATCTTGGAGAAGATAGTGGCACCGACCATCATATCCAATATATTGTCAAGCCTCGGTATAGGGAACTTATACTTGACCGTATTCTTGTTGATGGTCCGACTATCCACACACATTTGCCAAGTACCATGCTTCTTGGGTGTGAGTAGTGCAGGTATGACACATGGACTCAAGCTCTCTTGGATGAACCCCTTCCGAAGGAGCTCATCGACTTGCCGCGCTAATTCGGTATGTTCAATTGGATTCAACCTAAATGAGGTAGGTTCGGTAGGATAGATCCGGGAACTAAGCGTATAGTGTTTTGGATGTCCTGCATTGGAGGGAGTTCATCGGGCAAGTTTTCCGGGAAGACATCCACAAACTCTTTCAAAATTGACTCAACCTCCTTAGGGTGTTCACCCATTGACTCGAGAGCACGCTCAACGGTGATGACGACATACACCACGCTCTCATCCAAAGAAATTTTCTCAAACTCCGAAGGGCTCACAATATTAATGGTCTTAGATGGACCACCTTTCTTATCAACCTTCTTGTTCGATGGTGTCTTGGGAGGTAGGGGGTTTAATTTTATCTTCTTGCCCTCATGCATGAACGTGCACACATTAGACAACCCAAGGAGGGTCACGGCTATGTCATAGAGCCAAGGCCTCCCCAAGATGATGTGGCCCACATCCATTGGCACCACATCGCACCACAATGTGTCTGAATACGAGGCTAATTGTATCGACACATGACATCTTCGGGACATGGGAATGGTAGAGGAGTCTACCCATGCGACTTTGTACGGTACGGTCTCGGGTGGGGCGCGGTTGTTATCCCTAAGTGGGTAATGGTGTTTGTCGATACGACATTCGTGCAATTCCTGCTATCCACAATGACCTTACAACTCTTCTCACCACACTTGGCATAAGTATAGAAAATGTTATCCTTACGCCAATCGTCCCTCTCATCACGTTGAGGTTGTGCAAGGGCACACCTCACGACCAAGTAATCTTGAATGTAAGTGCACGATTATCATAATCACCCTCCTCATCTCTAGGCGTGACGACTGGTTCATACACTTCCCCTTCAACACCTTCTTCCTCATTGACCTCTTCTTCAACCAAGAGGTTCCTTTGGGGGTCTCTCGTAGGAACATTGGGCGGCAAAGTGGCCAAACCCATGACACTTATAACACTTGGGTTTGAGAGCCACCCCTTGAGGACTCACCCACCACACCTTTCCCTTTGTCAAAATTTATAGTTGTAGGAGTGGGTTGTATAGGTTTGGGAGGTGGGTTCCCGGCAATAGGCCTCCCTTCTCCAGCTCGATGGCCACCGGCATGCGGCTCAAATCACCTCACTACCGCCATTTTCAAATACCGTTCAAGGTCTTGCACAACGGCGTAACACTCCTCAAGAGTGTTCACGGGGTGTGAGATCAACTCATTTGCAGCTCCATTCACAATCCGGTGCGGAACCTCGAAAGAGTGACTTGAGGATCTTCCGACACATTGGCTCTCACCATGAACTCCTCGAATTTACCAATGAATTCGGTCACAGACATACTACCTTATTGTAAATTTTTCCATTGACTAAGTAGGCGATGGTAGTATGATAAAGGAACGTATTTTTTCGTAAGTCGCTCCTTCTAACTAGTAATGGGAGCACGACTCGCATTCGCTCGACATTGGCCCAAAAGAGTCGAGCTTGTCCAATGAGCTTCATTTTGACAAGTCGAACACACCTCTCATTGTCCATGCCATACCACTCAAAGTGGTGATCCATATCGGAGACCCAATCGAGGAAGACTTTAGGGTCCATTCTTCCATCGAAGGTTGGAAACTCAACTCAGACATTTTTGAGGAGTTTATTAGCTGGATCGTACTCATCTCCGAGATGATCTACTTCCCTATGATTCCGATTCTGGCCCTCGGGTCTACCGCCGCGCTCAAAACGCGGACCGTTACGCTCACTGCGTCGGTCGTGGTACTCCTCATCTCCTTCCAACCGATCCAAGCGGTCGAGAAACATCCCATTAGAGACATCCATAGCCGTTTGAGCTTCCTCTACAATATTCATCCTCTCATTCATGGTGATCATCATGGCTTGGATGCCCTTAAGAGCATCGACAATCACATTTGAGTCCATGGTGACCACGACTCACTACACAAGTTCTAAAATGACACACGACTATGAACGCAAATGATTGAGTAATTTTTTCAAACACGAGATATGCACTCAAATGAACACACAAAAACTTACGTGGGACAACGACCCCAAAATACGTGAATGCTCATGATATGCTAATTTGTCGAAATTAAACTAATTAATTGAACAATTAATCACAAATTAAAGCGATACCTTAGGGTTTCGCGGGATTCCGCTTAGGTGACCATGCTTGATTCATGTAGGGTCCAATCCGACGCGTGAGGCCCGTTAGGAAATGTGGAAGAGGCGATTGTAGAGATAGAACTCTAGTTTCGTCTAGGTCGGGGCGTTCGATCGTAGTTCGTGGTGGAATCGGTAGCCTCATTGGGGCGTTTGAATTGATGCGATTAACGACCCAAATTGAACAAACTCGAGCCTAACAACGGTCATAGATCGATGGGTTAAGATCGGATTCGATCCACAAGGATGGACATCAAGGTTCTAGATCTAGGGTTTGGGAATTGGGACAATGAATTGAAAAGGGAAAATTGGATGCACGGGATTGATGAGTGAATAGGAGAAATTAAACAATAAGAAGTGAAGAGAAGATCAAGATAACATGGGCATCTCACCATTGGCCTCACACCAAACCTACATGGGGAAGAAGACTCACTCTTCAAAGCTCGTCTCAAGCTCAAAATGCAATGCACTTTTCATTAAAATCAACTAATAGTGCCAAAAATGACTTACAAAATATGCTTTATAGTGTTTACAAGTGAGAATAACCCTAAAATACAAAAGTACCATGTTACCCTAAATGGTAACTCACATTTGCAACAAAAAGAAACTACAAAAAGGATAAAAAGGACAAATTGTGTCACATGACTCGCTCGAGCGGATTTGGTTTCCGCTTGAGCGGGAATCTTTATGAGAGGTCGCTTGAGCGACAACTGGGGTTTGCTCGAGCGAATTTTAGCTTGAGACTTTTGGCCTTGAATTTCTGATGTCCTCTCGCTCGAGCGACCAAAACCCGAAAATCTGCCCATGTTTCTGAATCCTTTTGCCTCGAGTGACCCTAGGCAGAGACTCCTCTTTTGGGCTGCTCCTTAAGGCTTTCCTCTGGTGGATTTTGACACTCCTTGCCTCCTCCATCGCTTCTTCTTCTGCCGGTACACCTAGTATGGCTTGAAACCTAGGTCCTTGTTGGTGGCGTCCCCGTCACTTTTGATCCTATATGTTGGAACAAGTCTCTAACTTCCTAGCTTTTTTGGTTTTGTGATGCTTCTTTGTCACACTATTTGTGCTTCCAAACAACACCGTATAATGCTCAAATTGATCTGAGAGTCAATTTGTTAAATTTGGGCAAGCTTGCGTTGAAGTTTTTTATTGTTTTATGCACATATGATTGCGACTCTGCTGTTGAATTAGTAGGTTGCTCTTAATTGCACGAAGTGGGACGGGGTGCGAGAGGGGAATTGGGAGCGGGAGCGGCGAAACAACAATTTTTAAAAATTTAGGAGGTGGGAGCGCTTAGGAAGCGTCTATAATATATATATAAGAAAGAGAGATAAAAGAGCCATACTTAATTAGATGAGATCATGAGAATGAGAACAAATATACAAATGTCTTTAAATGAGAACATACATCCCAATCTTCCACACAATAAATTTTGAAATCATGGCATACCATTAGAGGACCAAATGTTGATTCCATATGGTACACATCCCCAAAAGTGAACGCGATCACATCATACCATGACACGTGGTTCAAGTTTACTTTAGAGATTTTTACTGCAACGTGGAATCAATATGATCATCTGATGGTAGGCCCACGATCTCAAGATCTATTTTATGGAAGATTGGCACGGAAAGCAATCTCCATCGTTTGATTCAAAGTAGTCAACAAAATTTACTTTTTTAAAGTGAGGTGGCTGTAACATAAAGTGGTGTGGTAGTAACACCATCCTTTCCGGAACTATAAATATCTAGATCATGATTTTCGAATCACACGGTACTTCTGATTCAATATACTGCCACATGTCAAAAAATGACCTGTGTTAGTACTTTATTTGGTGCTACTACTCTGTACTGTATCATAAAACTTTACTAGTTAAAGTTGTAACTACCCTAAAAGCTTACTAGGGTACACTTATAAAAACGCTCATAGCTGATGAGTATTATTTACAAAATCCTAAAAAGGATGGGTATCATTGGAAAAAAGAGTATTAATTTGAAAATCCTTATTGTGTAGGGTTTTAAAATCTGATATCTCCTCTCATTATCTACATACGAAGATAGAGAGAGAGAGAGAGAGAGAGAGAGAGAGAGAGAGAGAGAGAGAGAGAGCAAAGTTGATCTAATCTTATCCATGTCATTGCCTACACATACTAATCCAGAGACAAAGATAGAGAGAGACTGGAAAAAAGCCTAAAATTTTGGGCGAAGATGAAAAAGGGGTTTAAATGCCAATAACGGCAAAAGCTAAGCCAAAAAATAAAGGAGAAAAAAACAGGAAGAAGAAGAAGAAAGTAAGGGGAAAAAAGAAGCCATACCTGATTTTGAGCTACAGCACAATGCAGCCACCCAGGTAAGTCCTTCACCATTTCTTGCTTCTTCCTTTTTTTTTTCTTCTACAGTAACTACATATTTTTATTTTGTTTTATTTTTTAAATAGGAAACGTATGGACCGCGTTTCCTAACGTCTAGGAACCGCGGTTCCTAGGTGAGTCCGTTTCCGAAACGGGGAATCGCGTTTCCCTTGAGAATCGTGGGGGATATGGGACGGTTCCTGCTACTAGGAGGTTGCTGAGGTTTTTAAGAGTTTTGTATTGTGTTTGGGTGAATTGCTATCAATTTTGGTTGTTTTACTTAGACATGGGCACATGTATTGTGCCTAACATGTAACTGCAAAAAATGGACTTTGTGATGCATACTTACAATAGTACAATTGTATCCAGTCATACTTGTTATGCAAAATTTTATATCAGTAAATATATAAAAGCTTATTTACGTACACATTTAATTATTGGATTGGTTTATACACAAGATTAATATAAAGGCATCATCATAATTATCATTGCTTTTTTGAGGTTGGCTTTGCAGCCCTATTTCTCGACTCAATTTAGCTTTCACTCGGAAATCCCTCATGTCACTTCTCACTATTTCGTTCTTAGTCTTGCTAGTTTTCTTCTCTTATTGTTTCCTTACACTTATATTGTTTCAATCCTTTGTGCAAAGTCTTTGATTGGTCTGTCCAAACCATCTTAAACAATATTCTTTAGTTTTCTCTTTTATTGGAGCAACTCCCAAATGTCCTCTTATGTACTCATTCCAGCTGCTATTGTTTCTTGTTCCTTCATGCATCCACCTTAGCACACCCATCATGGACTCTGATCTTCTGGTTCTGGATGCTTCTTTTGAGCCCAACACTAGGCACCATACAGTAATGCAGGTCTAGCTGCCGCTTTATAAGAGCTTCCTCTCAAACGAAGTGAGACCCGTTGGTCATATAACACCACCCCCCGCCTGTCTCTACTTCGGCTACTCTGCAGTGATCCTATTTGAGATGTTCTCCCCAAATCCACTGCAGTGATCCTATTTGAGATGTTCTCCCCAAATCCACTGTCCAACTCTGTAGAAGAGCCAAAAGGTTGAATTCTAATTTAACAAAATTAGCCTCCTTACTCTGCCTCTGGTTTGCTAATTTTCCAACTCTTTGACCTTAAAAGCCTTCTCTATATTTCCAACTTATTTTTACTAGTCATGGTATCAACTCAAGTATTGGCCCGTTACTGATACGTAATGGTTTGGCCAAGAACTGATACCGATACCACCTGTGCGATACTTGTATCAGTATCTAACAATAAAAGATATTCTTCTATAATCAATTCCTATTTTCTAGGACACCAATTACTAAGAGATATAAAAGGAAACAATAAAAATAAAGAGAAGAATTTTGAAACTTCTCAAATCACCGAGAACCTCCTACTTTTAAGGACACGAGATCTCCAAAAGCTTAAAACCTTTAATCACTGAGGCCTTCCAATTATGTTGGACCTTGAATTATCAAAATAGCTTTCTGGTACAGCTGTCATGTGGCTTGGTTATGGCCCACTTTTAACCCTTATTTTAGCCCAGTTTAGGACCCAGCTGGCCCTCTTTATTAAAACCTAATGGTCTTTAATTTTTAACCCATTTAATCCTCCCTTTTTACCCCCAATCTGGGGCCTTGAACTCCATAATTTCTGGAGTTAAACCAGCCCTTTTTAACCACAAATTTAGGCCCTAAACCAGCCCTCATCATGCACTACTTCTGACATTGCCTGTCTTCTTGTGGTCCTTGTTGGGTCAGGTCATCCTTCACTCCTTGTTAAAATGGAAACCTTTCTTCTTGTACTGACCTCCAGTTAGTTCCACTTCTGTGGTGAAGTTGAGCACCCAACGCATAAGGGTGGGTTCTCCGATTATTATTAACATTCTTTCCCAGTCCCTATCTTCCCACCCCCAGTCACATGAGCTTTGGAGAGCTCAGTCTGGATCTCTTTATAGTTGACATGTATGTCACAGGTCTTTCATCTCAGTGGGATCTAGAGAAAGACGCCTGCTTACTTGTTCTCGGAAGGAAGATCAGGAAAAATCATTACACCCGTCAAAAGTAGAGTTGCTCCAAATCACGAAATCTACCTTTGATAAGTCAAAAGAAGTGTCAATTTAGGTTTTTGATGGTGGTAGTTTAGTTACTAGAAGCAGCGGGAAGCTGGAGCAGATTGGGAGTCGGAGAGTCCACAAAAGTTGTAATTAAGCTGTTTTATGAATAAAAGTGACGCGGGACAGTAACCCTAAAATGCATGATTAATGATTTAATGCAATTTGGCCGAAATTAAATAAAATTAATTCAAGCTTAATCTCAAAATTAAATCGATACCTTCGGGTTTAGAGAATTCAGATAAGTAGATCACGTGAGATCCGGCTAGGGTCCAGTCCGATGCGCAAGTACCGTTAGATTTAAGGAGGGATCGAGCCTAGAGATAGAACTCTAGCTTTTCCAGGCTTGGGCGTTCGTCTTCGATCCAATGTAGGCTCACAGGTTCAAATTAGGGCTGTTGAAATAACTTTATGGTTTTGTAATAGGCTTATGGTTTGGTTTATAGTTTAGAAAAGGGTTTTGGGCTCTGCGTGATTTAAGGTTCTAGAAAGGGGTTTAGGGTTTGGGATCAAGAAATCAATAGATTGAGATTTAGAAAAGCAAGTAGAGATCAATAAATAGCAAATATAATGAAAGATCAAGAAAATAGAAGGCAAGAAGATATATGAGAATCACTTCCTTGGCCTCACACCAAACCCATCTCGGGAAGAGGAATATTCAAGTAATAATGCATTCAAAATATTCAAAACTAATTAAATTGTTTTTATAAGCCTCCTTATAAAGGCCACCATTGATTAATTCGAAATGAAGAGTCCTAATAATAATAAAAGACTAAAAAGGAAAATTTCACAAAATTTAGAAATCTGTCAAGGCGCCCACAGACGTCCCGTGACCTACGCGATGGGGTCAAAATCACGGATGTCCGTGACATTGTTCATCATTTTTTGTCCTTCCTTGAAGATGAAAATTCTGTTGCGGCCCAACTCCAATGCTCTCGATCTTGACGTCCCCGTCATTCTCCCTAACTCAAAATATTTCATCACCGATGAAACATGCTTGTTATACTGATCAAGTGTATCGGAGCCCGATCGGTGGAAGTCTTTGCAACTAGCCCAAACAATCTCGGCTCCTGGTGACGTATGATCCTCATCTTGGTTGATTGTAGCGGGACGCGCATAGTAAACCTCTCCTTGATGAACTTGATAACCCGGCTCGCCAACCCACTCTACCAAATATTTTTGAACTTGCTCATCAGCTATCCTGGACCTGAAGGAATTCATCCCTGATGAAGTGTGATCGCCATATCGGTCGGGATTACGAGAACTCAAGCGGCAAACTCTTTCATGACTGGCCCATGTACTCTTGGTAGTCGAAGTATCAGCATATAGTTTGTAGTGATTGTTGCTTGAATTAATCTTCTGTTTAATTTCGGCATGCAATACAGAATTAGACTTGAAAGTTGACTCACAATAAGACTCAAAATGTATAGAGGTATGCAACTCGAGATTATGATGTGCATGCGCGTCTATGGACTCGATACTCTTATGTGCATGCGACGCTAACGACTCACATGTAACCGACTCATGCGTGATTGAATCAAGTGACACTAATGGCTCAGGTGCACTCAGCTCGAGTAACTCGTGTGTACTCGTGTCAACCAAAACCAGAGATTTGTGCACAACTGACTCTACGGACACTATCAGAACATGCGTAGGTGACTCCACATCACTACTCACAAGGGTGATAGAAGTCTCTTTAACACAAACTAGACTTTTTTCAACTTCTTCTATCTCCTCTTCACTCATCATGGTTCTAGGGTCAAATACTTCCTCTTCTACTTTTATATTTTCGGCTCCTTAAAACTTTCGCTTTCAGTCAATTAATTCGGAGTGGAAAGTTTAATGGAGCACTGGTAAGCAAAGTGTCCAAACCCTTGACACTTAAGGCAATTAGGACACCTATCTGTCTTAGTTTTTAGACGCTGTAGGAGGTGACGGTGCATGTAAGGAACATAATTCTCGATAGGTCGCTCACTCATGTCTTCCCATCATGTGATGGGCTTACAATTAGCTAGCTCGCGTAGAAGCTCAATATTAGTTCAATAGGTTTTGGCACTACCCTCCAACGTTGTTTTCATTAACCTAAATTTGTACTCATTCGGTATGCCATACCAATCAAAATACTATTCCACACTAGACAACCACTCCACGAAGGATTTAGGATTCGTCGTACCCTCAAAATTTGAGATCTCATTCCGAATAGATTTTAGAAACCTATCGGCAGGATCGTACTCGGGTTCACGATGATGAGAGTATCTCGGAACTCTAGTCTTATCACGATTTTTGAGGCTGCCAAGAATTTGGTGTGTAGTGACTCTCATTCTTAATCGCACACAATTCGGCTTTGATGTCCCTAGTGACATCGACAATTTCGCTCATGCTTATGGTGAACACTGCTTACTAACACGGGTGCTAAATGTCATGCAAAGATAAACTACAATGGATGATGAATTTTGTCAAACAGTAGACGTGCATACTGATGAAAAAAATAAAATAAAATGCAAAGAAAATTAAAATGTTACACAATATGTTCTAACCTAGAAAACCTAGGGCTCTGATACCAAAACTGACGCGGGACAGTAACCCAAAAATGCGTGATTAATGATTTAATGCAATTTAGCCGAAATTAAATAAAATTAATTAAAGCTTAATCTCAAAATTAACTCGATACCTTCGGGTTCAGAGAATTCATATAAGTAGATCACGTGAGATTCGGCTAGGGTCCAGTCTGATGCGCAAGTACCGTTAGATTTAAGGCGGAATCGGGCCTAGAGATAGAATTCTAGCTTTTTCAGGCTTGGGCATTCGTCTTTGATCCGATGTAGGCTCACGGGTTCAAACTAGGGCTGAAGAAATAGCTTCATGGCTTTGTAATAGGCTTATGGTATGGTTTTGGTTTATAGTTTAGAAAAGAGTTTTGGGCTCTGCGTGATTTAAGATTCTAGAAAGGGGTTTAGGGTTTGGGATTTAGAAAAGCAAACAGAGATCAGTAAATAGCAAATATAATGAAAGATTAAGAAAATAGAAGACAAAAGATAAGGAAGAAGATATATGGGAATCACTCCCTTGGCCTCACGCCAAACCCATCTCGAGAAGAAGAATATTCAAGCAATAATGCATTCAAAACATTCAAAACTAATTAAATTGTCTTTATAAGCCTCCTTATATAGGCCACCAATAATTAATTCGAAATAAAGAGTCATAAAAATAAAAGACTAAAAAGGAAAATTTCACAAAATTTAGAAATCCCGTTGTGACGCCTATGGACGTCTGTGACCTACGGACAGTTGGGGGTCAAAATCACGGACGTCCATCACTGTTCATCACGGATGTCCGTGACACTGTTCATAATATTTTTTTTTCTTCCTTGAAGCTGAAAATTCTGTTGCGGCTTAACTCCAATGCTCTCTATCTTGATGTCCCCCGTCAAAAAGCCTGGGTAAAAATTAGACTCTGGAGCAGTAGAGATGCACATTAAGAAGATTCCTGCTACTATGGTAGAATGCAGTCAAAAAAGCTGTAAATCCCAAATCTCCCTCTATACCATTCAAAAAAAGGCCTCCAGTAGCCAAAAAAAAAAGAAGAAAAAAAGAAATGAAAAGGGATCCCTATCATGTTTTAAACAGAACTTAGAAATCACATTTGTATCGTTTGGTATGACCAATACATCCTTGTATAAGAATCAATACATATTTCATATAATTTGTGATCATTCATTCTTGGGTATCCAATGGTATTGCACCATGGATTCGGGACCTGATACATATTTTAGATCAAACAAGACTGTAGACGAATGATGGAAGCAAGGGTTATAGGCTGGGAAATTCTCTCAAGGTGTAAAGACAAAGCATGATCTCGTTCAGATAATGAGGGAAGAGATCTCTCTATTGCAGCAAAAATAAAAATTCAAATGGAGAAGCATGTTCACAAAAAGCTGGCATGTAGTGGTAATAGCTATGGGTTGAGAAAAAAAGCCTAATGGTGGTGATTGACGAAGACCTCTTGAGGCTTTGTGAGAGAAGAGGTGAAAAATATCAAAACATGAATCAAGCAAGTTGGATCGAATCGAGGGTCAGCATCCCTTTTTAGTCATGTTCAGCCGGTTCAGATGACCCAGCTCCATTCCCAGTACAAATATTGCAACCTGAAGGTCTCAGGTTTGAGCCCAGCTTACCACTAAAAAAAAAAACGAACTCTGTTCCCACTTCCCAGTATAAACTGTAATTGAAATAAAATAAGCAAGTTGCCGACTTTAAGTCAAGCAATAGACCTGCTTTCTACATGTTTGAAGGAAATAGGGTAGAGGGTCCATCACTCTTCCGAAAAACAAGAGCATTATCGTCATTATGTTTCAAAACAAAAAAAAAATCAATTTTCCTTTCACTAGTTTACAAAAAGTAAAGAAGATTTTTGTCGCATATTCCTAAGAAAGAAATTTGATCATTGAATATTTTTTTAAAAAAAAGAAGGTTAAAACTCACAAAAAATCAGCCAAAAAGGTTTTAAATCTCCAAAAAGTAAAAAAATAAAAAACGTGACAGGCTGTCTCAGAATGTGCTTTGGGCTTGTACCTAAGGATTAAAATCTCAGTATCGGTATCGGACTGTATTGATGTAGGGACATATTGTCCCAGGTATCGCTGATGAAAAGTTTGTATCGGTGATACTTAAAATGCATGCAAAGTATATGAGCATTTGGCGATCCCTATGAGGCCGAGATGATACTCTTGTCTTGGGTGGCTCCAATTCCGAGACATATCACCTGCTATGTTGGTATCGCTTGACGTTTTGACCTATGCTTATACCTTCTTGCTACATGGATGCCATCTTGTTAATCCAAAAAAGTGTGTACCAGCTCTCTCTCCCGAAGATTCTTTGTAAGCATTCTTCCACTGTATGCAATGACAAGACCAAAATTGCAAAATTCCACATACCCCTATCAATGGTTAGCTGCACAATGGTCGAGTCTTAAAATTTGAATTTACTTTTGAGCTCTAGATTCTTTCCTTTGGTGAGAGCAAAGGACCCATACTTTGTAGAAGCAATGAATAAAAAAAGGTTGAATTTTTTACCCGGGACAACGACCCTAAAATGCGGAATATGATTTTTATGCAGATTTTGCCGAAATGAATGAAATTAAATTAAGTTTAATTGCAAAATTATCTTTGATACCTTTAGGGTTTTGCAGAATTTTGATGGGTAGATCACACAAGATCCAGGTAGGGTTCAGTTCTATGCGCAAGTATTTTTAAAGTCGAGGCGAGATCGGCTTAGAGATAGGACTCTAGCTTTTCCAGGCTTAGGCGCTCGTCTTCAGTCCGATGTAGATTCATGGATTCCAAATCGTGTTGTAAAAGGGAATTAGGGTTTGTAAAAGGCTTATGACTTTAGATCGGTTTGTGGTTTTGGAAAGGGTGTTGGCTTTGTGTGGTTTAGGCTTCAAAAGTGTTTAGGGTTTTTGGGGATCACAAGGAGGAAATTAGGCTATGGTTTAGAATGCCCGCAGAGATTTAGAGATATCAAATATAAGCAAACCACGCAAATCAACAACAACAATAAGGAAAATATAGGGGAATCACTTCCTTAGTCTCGCACCAAACCCATCTTAGGCAAAGATTACTCAAGCATAAAAGCATTCAATAATCAATCAACTAACTATAATGTTCTTCTTAATGACTATATAGGAGGTCTTACAATAAAAGAAAACCCTGAAACAAATATTAAATAAAGACAAATAAACCCTTGAAACAAAAGTCCGAAACTCAACTCCTAAAACAATTAAAATAACTCGGCACGATTTCGATCAATTGAAATTGAAAATCGATCGATCGAAATTCATATTTCTATGAATATCGCCGTCGACATTCGATCGAATTGAGATTTCGATCGATCGAAATTCAAATTCGATTAATCGAAATTTTAAATCGAAATTTCACAGTTCCTAAAATTCTTCCTCATCCTCTTTCTCCATAATTTTCATCTTAGCTTTGACTTTCATTAAGTTGCTTCTTTCTACGCCGGTAGAAACGATGCGGTTCGAATCCAATGCCCATGTATGTAGCGTCCTCGTCAATTCCCTTGGACCAAAAAATGTTTCATCACCGATGAAACACGCTCGTGGTAGATGTTTAGCAGGTCGGGGTTTAAGCGCTGAACTTCATTCTCGTGGACCCAAGTATTTTCGGACTTCGATTTGCCGACCCATTTAACCAAGTATTTCTGGAATCCCCCGTCATGCGTAGAGACGACATGATTGTTGATTATATCCTCTATCTCATCTGATCTCTGTCTGCTTGGGGAATGAAGAGGTATAGGTTGCAAGGTTGGATTGGGGCTGGGACTAGGAGGTGGTTGGAGTGGGTTTTCTGGAGGTGGGGTGAAACCCAAGTAAGGAACCAACTCCTCTACATTGAACGTTGAACTAACCCCCGCACCTGGAGGAAGTTTGAACACATATGCATTAGGATCACTCTTAGGCAAAATTCTAAAAGGACCAGTGCCTCGAGATTGGAGCTTCTTTGCGGATCTCGATGGGAACCGCTCAGGCCTAACCCGGACCATCACATAATCACCCACGTTAAATTTTTTAGAACGCCTGTGAGCATATGCAGATAATTTATATTGATTGTTGCTTGAATTAATTTTCTGTTTAATTTCGGCATGCAAGCTATGAATATGTTGTGCAAATGCATCGGCGGACTTTGACACTCTATGGGGGTCAAATCTAATGAGGTCCTAGGCCTATGACCATGCACTACCTCAAAAGGACTCATGTCTATGGATCTATTGACAGAATTATTATATGCAAACTTAGCTGTGGGTAAGATGGTATCCCAGGTCCTAATATGATCACCGACAAGACTACGAAGGAGATTCCCAAGGCTCCTATTGGTGCTTTCGGTTTGGCCATCTGTTTAAGGGTGGTAAGCTGTAGAGAATTAGAGCAATGTGCCCATCATGTGCCAAAGGGTCTTTCAAAAATAACTCGTAAATTTAACATCCCTATCAGACACAATGGTTTTGGGCAACCCATGAAGACGCACTACCTCCGCGAAAAATAGTTTAGCAATATGAGACGCATCGGAGGTTTTGGAACAAGGAATGAAGTGGGCCATTTTGGAAAATCGGTCCACTACAACATAGATGGAATCGTGCTTCCTAGGGGTCTTAGGAAGTCTAAGCACGAAATCCATAGAGAGGTCTTGCCATGGTGTGTGTGGCACGGGTAATGGAGTGTATAAGCCAGTATTTTGTTTGGTCTGTTTTGACACTTGGCAAGTACGACAATGTTTGATGACTCGGGCGACATCTCTCATTAGACTAGGCCAAAAGAACCTATCCTCTACGAGCGCAACAGTTTTATTACGCCCGAAATGTCCTGCCATCCCTCTAGTATGTAACTTCCAAATGAGAAAGTCACGCAATGAAGTGTGAGGGATGCAAAGGCGATTGCCTTTAAACAAGTACCCATCCTGGATGGTGTACACGGAGTGTGTGCCAGTTGAGTTACTAAGGAGGGCAGTGTACTCAGCCCCGAAATCTGGGCATACGGGGTACTCATCCTTTAACTTTTCGAACCCGACGACCTCGGTGCTCATTATGCGCAAAGTCACCACTCGCCGACTAAGTGCATCAGCGACCCTATTTTCAGCACCGGTCTTATGCTTTAACCCGAATGTGAACCCTTGAAGGTACTCAACCCACTTCGCGTGCCTTGGGTTCAACTTCTTCTGTGAAGCAAGAAAGTAAGGCTTCATGGTCAGAGAATAAGAAAAATTCCTGCGGTCTAAGGTAATGTTTCTAATACCAAAGAGATCGAACGACCGCATAGAACTCATTGTCATAGGTGGAGTATTTTTGCTTTGCCTCGTTAAGTTTTTCACTAAAATAGGCCATAGGGTGACCCTCTTGGGTAAGCATTCCTCCTATGCCTACACCTGAAGCGTCGCATGCGACTTCAAAGACTTTAGAAAAGTTCGGCAATCACATGACGAGCGCACTACTCATTCGTTGTTTGATCTCAACAAAGGCTTTTGTCGCCGCTTTGCCCCATTTAAAGTCTCATTTTTTCATGCAATCAGTAATTGGGGCCATGATGGTACTAAAGCTTTTGATGAAGCGATGATAAAAAGTAGCCAAACCATGGAAGCTACGGACATCGTGTATGTTCTTAGGCTCGGGCCACTCCACAATGTCTCACCTTTTCGAGGTTCGCGACCATTCCATCGGTTGAGATAATGAATCCCAAGAAGACAACGAAATGTTGCATGAAGGTGCACATCTTGAGATTGGCAAACGACTTCTCGCCCTTGAGGGTTTCACAAATCAGCCTAAGGTGGTTCAAGTGTTGATCCTTGTCATGACTATAAATCAGGATGTCATTGAAATAAACAAGGAATTTGCCTAGAAACGGCCTTAACACTTGGGTCATGAGTCACATGAAAGTATTCGGGGTGTTAGAAAGCCCAAAAGGCAGTTTTCCACTCATTACCGGGGCGGATGCGGACTTGATGGTAACCACTCTTAAGGTCTATCTTTGAAAAGATAGTGGCACCAACCATCATATCGAGCATATCATCGAGCCTTGGTATGGCAAACCGATACTTAACCGTAATCTTATTAATTGCACGGCTATCCACACACATGCGCCACGTACTATCTTTCTTAGGAGTGAGTAGGGCAGATATGGCACACAGGCTCATGCTCATGCTCTCTTGGATGAACCCCTTCTGAAGGAGCTCATTGACTTGCTGAGTCAACTCGGCGTGCTCAACCGGATTCAACCTATAGTGGGGCAGGTTCAGTATGGTAGATCCGGGAACCAAGTCTATGGCGTGTTGGATATCACGCAGGGGAGGGAGTTCGTTTGGTAAGTCTTCGGGGAAAACATTCGTAAACTCTTTTAAAATCGGCTCAACCTCCTTGGGACACACACTCTCTGATTCGGGTGCACTCTCAACAGTGACAACTACGTACACTACATTCTCTTCTATCGAAGCTTTCTCGAACTCAGAAGGGCTCACAATATTAATGGATTTGGAAGATTCGCCCTTCTTTTCGACTGCGTTGGTCGATGGTGTTTTGGGAGGCAAAGGGTGTAAAGTGATCTTTTTGCTCTTATGCATGAACGCGCATATGTTTAATCGACCAGAAAGAGTCACGTCTATGTCATAGAGCCACAACCTTCCCAAAATGATATGGCCCACATCTATCGGCACCACATCGCACCATAAGGTGTCTGAATAAGAACCCAATTGAATCGGTACATGGCACCTTTTCGACACGGGAATAGATGAAGAATTGACTCATGCGACTTTATAAGGTCTCGGGTGGGCTTCAGGTGTAAGCCCTAAGCGGCGTACTGCATGAGTGGATATTATGTTGGTACAACTACCGCTATCCACGATGACCCTACAATTCTTTTCACCAAATCTGGCATAGGTGTGGAAGATGTTCTCCCTACGTCAGTCATCATTTTCATCTCGTTGAGGCTGTGTAAGGGCACACCTCACAACTAAAGCATGGCCAATAGCATCACCCTCCTCATCGCTGGGTGTGCTAACCAGGTCAAATACTTCCTCTTCAACCACTACCTCATCATCATCCTCCTCTCCCTCAATGAAGAGAGTCCTTTGGGGTTCTTTCGTTGGGCATTGGGCGGCAAAGTGTCCCATTCCATGACATTTACAGCACTTTACTTGAGACTTAACCCTTAAGGATTCTCCGACTACACCTTTTCCCTTTTCAAACCTAGAATTGGTAGGGGCGGGTTGTGTAGGTTTGGGAGGAGGATTAAATCGTCCCTCACCGGATCGTTGACCACTAAATTGTGACCCGGTCCACTTCACCACCGTAGTTTTCAAGTACCGTTCAAGATCTTGCACAACGGCATAACATCTATCAAGAGTTTCTACGGGGTGAGAAATCAACTCTTTTTGCAAATCAAGTCGCAATCCGGTGCGGTATCTAAAGAGAGTGATTTCATGGTCTTCCGATACTTTTGCCCTCATCATGAACTCTTCGAATTTGGCAATGTAAGTGGTCATGGGTATACCACATTGACGTAAATTTTGCTACTGGTCGAGGAAGCGTTGGTGGTATGATAAAGGAACATACTTCTCAGTAAGTTGTTCCTTCATGTCGTCCCAACGGGTATGGGAGGACAACCCGTATTTACCCTAATGCGCTCGACATTGAGCCAAAAAAGTCGAGCTTGACCAACCAATTTCATCTTCGCGAGTCTAACACAATGATCGTCATTCATGGCATACCAATCAAAGTATTGGTTCATGTTAGAAAGCCAATCGAGGAAGACGGTAGGGTCCATTCTTCCATCGAAAGTCGGAATCTCAACTCGGACGTTCTTAAGGAGTTGAACTTCGGGGTCATAGTCATCTCTACGATGATCCCTACAGTTCCGGTTTTCTTGGCGACCATTAGGTTCAAAGTGTGGACACTCATGCTCTTGGTGTTGATTTTCAAGTTCACCCATCGCTTCCAGTTGGTTGATTCGATCACGTAATCTATCATTACCAACTCCTAGAGATGTTTGGGCTTGCTCAATGGTATTCAGACGTACACTAATCGCACCCAATACTTCTCGCATAGCTCTCAGAGTATTAAGAACCTCATCCGAAGCCATGATGATCACAAAGTCTATTAGGGTTCTAATATGGAATGCAATATGGATTCAAAACGGAAAAACAATGCAATAAAATAAATATGACAAGCAAAGATGCCCTAACCTAGAAAACCTAGGGCTCTGATACCAAAATTGACGCGGGACAACAACCTTAAAATGCGGAATATGATTTTTATGCAGATTTTGCCGAAAGTAATGAAATTAAATCAAGTTTAATCGCAAAATTATCTTTGATACCTTTAGGGTTTTGCAGAATTTTGATGGGTAGATCACACAAGATCCAAGTAGGATCCAGTCCGATGCGCAAGTATTTTTAAAGTCGATGCGGGATCGGCCTAGAGATAGGACTCCAGCTTTTCCAGGCTTAGGCTCTCGTCTTCAGTCCGATGTAGATTCACGGATTCCAAATTGGGTTGTAAAAGGGAATTAGGGTTTGTAAAAGGCTTATGACTTTAGATCAGTTTGTGGTTTTGGAAAGGGTGTTGGCTTCGTGTGGTTTAGGGTTCAAAAGGGTTTAGGGTTTTTGGGGATCACAAGGAAGAAATTAGGCTATGGTTTAGAAAGCCCGCAGAGATTTAGAGATATCAAATATAAGCAAATCACGCAAATCAACAACAACAATAAGGAAAATATAGGGGAATCACTCCCTTGGTCTCACACCAAACCCATCTCAGGCAAAGATTACTCAAGCATAAAAGCATTCAATAATCAATCAACTAACTACAATGTTCTTTTTAATGACCTTATATAGGAGGTCTTACAATAAAAGAAAACCCTAAAACGAATATTAAATAAAGACAAATAAACCCTTGAAACAAAAGTTCGAAACTCAACTCCTAAAACAACTAAAATAACTCGGCATGATTTCGATCGATCGAAATTGAAAATCGATCGATCGAAATTCATATGCCTATGAATATCGCCGTCGACATTCGATCGATCGAATTTAGATTTCGATCAATCGAAGTTCAAATTCTATCGATCGAAATTTCAAATTGAGATTTCACAGTTCCTAAAATTCTTCCTCATCCTCTTTCTCTAGAATTTCCATCTTTCCCTAGCTTTGACTTCCATTACGCTACTTCTTTTTACGCCGGTAGAAACAATGCGGTCCGAATCCAATGTCCATGTATGTGCCGTCCCCGTCAATTTTCATAGTCAAAACAACCATTACATAGACCTCAAATAGTGTCTGTAATAAATTTTTTTGTGCAATTTGAAGGTCTAGCAAAAATTTTATGGCTAACAAGGTTGTTAATGGCAAAATATCCTATGTTGTTCAAACTTCAAAATAATTACAAAAGTGCTACACCTGTAAAAAAAAATTCCTCATAGATAAACCTCATCCTTACGAATATTCACTAATTTTTTATTATTAGAGCAAGAATGTTGATTGCTATTTTATCAGTTATATTTGTAAAACCCCAAAATTTTGAAGAAGTCTAAAGATATAGTCTTTCTTGATAAAAAGTAAACCCATTAGAAAATCCTTTGAGAAATTCTTACCCACTCTCAAAAGGAGAAACAGGTAGAAGGAAAAGTCTCTTTTCTGTTTACTCTCTCCCTTTGGCAAACCTAGCTTTGCAGAAGGAAAATGTTGAAAATACAGCCCCTTCGTTTTATAAGTTTATTGTTCTATTTGTGTATATTATATATTGTGGGTGTAGTCCCACATTAGTTATTAGTCATTTTTGTTAGTGGTTTCTTCTCTATGTAAGGGAGCTTAGGTCTTTTAGTTTAAGCATTTGAGTCACAATAATGTAGTGTCCTGTCCATCTAGGAGCTCGATCTTTTAGTGTGCCCTAGCCTTTCTAATAATTAACAGTTGTGTTTATGATTTTCTTTGTTTAGTTTATAAAAACCAACTAGTTTTTTATTTCTCCATGCGGCCAAATTAACTTATTTGGAAAGTAAGTCTCTTATGCAAAAATAAATTTCGGAATTTGGTATTGGTATTATTCTAGTAAATTTAGCAAGTCTCTACAGTATACTTTTATATTGACTTCTCTGTTTTGCATGTTACTTGAAGAAATTAACTGTTTCATTAATTTTTCTTTAGTAGAGTATTTAATAAGTTGGTCATTGGATTTAAGTAATCATCTAGAGTACGAAAGGATTTTTTACTTAAATTAGGAAATATACATGATGGAGATTTAAAATATGCACATGCTTGTACCCTTGTACCCATCTACTTAAAATGACAAGGCTTTAAGCATTATCTGGATAGGAATTAATGAATGTGTTTCCCCAGTGGCATTTTTGAGTACTTTAATGGTAAGTTCTAAGGTTATTTGCCTTAGGAATAAAAATGCTAAGGTTATTTCCATTAGCGGCAAGAAACGTCCATAATCTTGCAGAGCAAATTCATTTAATAATGAATGTTTTTTTTAATATTTTATTTTTATTTTTGGGATCCATTAGCACTCGGAAAGTTGGCACTCGCACCGAATTTAAAGAAAGACTTGGTATTTTAGGGACATGAGACTTGTAAAAATTGAATTTTGGGCTGTCAGTTTTGGAGTTTATGAATTATAGTCCTTCCATGCATTAGATTGGAGCAGAAGACGATACTGGTCATATGATCCATTGGAGTCAACTGTTGAATCAGACAATACCTTTGACTACAATTAATCACAGGATGAAGATTGTATTTCGTTCTATTCTTTTGCAGTTAACATTCTTTAATCATGGCCTCAAAATCAAACGGCTTAGATGGTGTTTTCACATAGCAGAGGTTGCCAAACTTGGCAGTCTTTCTTTTAAGTTCGGTGCAAGGGCCAACTTCCCGAGTGCAAGTAAGGGCTCCCTTATTTTTTCTGCGTGCAAAAGCAAGAATTTAAATTAATGAAATGAAATGGTACATGTGTGGTGGGGGCAATTTCCCCATGATTTACATAGATGTAAATCAGAAAGAAGGCTGCCGTAAATAATTTCCATTAAAGGCCGCCCGCATCATAGGCGGAAGATCATCAACAAGGCCAAAACCTGGGTTTGTTCGTGTCTAGAAAAGTTTGCGAGTGCATTGGCAGTACTATTTTCTTCTCTCAAAGAGTGTAATGCCACCGGATCGAGATCAGCGAGATGCAATAATGCTTTGCTTTGCCAAAATTCAATGGTCCATGAGTCCATGGGAGCCTCTTTCCTTGAAGAGCATCAGTTAGTAGGTTAAATCTGATTTTACTGTGAGTTTAAAAATTAAAACTTGGTGGAGGACATATCTTCAGTGCATAAGGTAGGCTTCTAAATTCAGGTATGAAATTAGTGGCATAACCATAAAGACTCGAGGACCCCACCAATATCTTCCTTTCCTGATCATGTAAGAGCTCTCCTCGCCCCCACCACGAGCACCTAGATTTTCTCAGGGGCAGTGACAACCATAAGCAATCAAGAAGAGATTCCGTGGTGCATGTTATTTGCGAATGATGTGGTACTAATTGCCCAAATAAGGAAACAAAAAAATGATAAGCATAAATTATGGAGAAAGATTTTAGAGTCGAGAGGTTTGGAAATTAGCAGAACAAAGACGCAATACTTGGAGTGAAAATCTAGTGAACATGATAGCAAAATTGGCAGAACAAAGACGAAATACATGGAGTGCAAATCTAGTGGACATGACAGCCTGGTGGAGCATTTAGTTAAAATAAAAACCATCTAGTTCCACATTGTTTAGATTTTGCTATTTACGCTCTAGTTTACAATCGGATGGTGGATTTGAAGAGGATGTCCTAAATAAGATTAATGCAAGTTGGATGAAATGGAGATAAGCAAGCAGAGTATTTGATGCGGGACAAAGACCCTAGACTACGTGAATGATGATGAAATGACTATTTTGTCGAAATTAAACTAAATTAATTAAGCAATAATCAATACATAATCACAATACCTTAAGGTTCATGATTTTCCTCATATAAGATTGTGTAGATTTGGGTAGGGTCCAGTCCGTGCGCTAGATCCGTTAGCCTTGCGGTGCAGATCGATCATAGAGGTAGAACTCTAGCTATTCTATATTAGGGCGCCGCTCAGGATTCAATGATGTAATCACGAGTCCTCTAAGGGTTCTGATTCGGGTTAGTTAATGGCTCGTATGAGATCTAAGGTTCGAATCAGATCGATTTAATGGTTCTGATGGATCGATGGATTTTGAATTTCGGGGTATTTCTGGATGGATGGCTGAATTAGGGATTTATGAGATTGATTTGAATCAATGGTTTTGATTTTGGGAATTTTGGAAAAAGTAACGATTGGATTTGAGGTTTATGAGATCAAAACAAGGCAGAGAAAGAAAATAAAAAGATAAAGAGATAGATAGGAGATAGGTTGCGGGCTTCACACCCTTGGCTTCACACCAAACCCTTCTCGGGAGACGAAGAAAAATCACTCTAACAATGGCTCATCTCAAGCACATAAGCAATAACTTTCATTCATAATCAATAACTCCTTACAATGTTCATTTAGAGACCTTATATAGGAGGCCTCACAAAAGAAAATAAAACCCTAAAACAAATACTAAAAGACAAGTATGCCCCTAGAAACTCAACTTCAAATTCTGTAGGAAAACCCATGTTCGCAACAATCAATCGATCGACACCTGGAATTCGATCGATTGACTTTTATATATATATATATATATATATATATATATATATATATATATAATTTGGTCTCTGGTCACATCACAGTCAATCGATCGGCATCTGGTATTTGATCGATTGACTTATATATATATATATAATGTCACCATAATTAGTTCCTCACAGGCCACAGTCAATCGATCGAATTCCAGGAGTCGATTGATTGACTGTGCAATGCTCCAGCACTCTGATTTTGATCTACCCTGGTTTTGATTTCCTTTTCGTTTCTTCTGCGCTAGAAATTTATTGCGGCCAAAATCCGAGACTTACGATCTTGGCGTTCCCCGTCATTCTCCCCGACTGAAAATGTTTCATCACCCTTGAAACACGCATGTAGAACGGATCAAGTGTATGAGGACCCGAACGGTAGAACTCCTCACAACTAACCCAAACAATCTCAGCATCTGCTAACATCTGAGTATCATCTCGGTCAATTGTATCGGACCGCACACTTTAAATATCTCTATGACGAACCAAATAATCTGGCTCGCCAACCCACTCTACCAAATATTTTTAAAGCTTCTCATCAACTCTCCCATGCCCGAAAGTCTTCATCATCGATGAAATGTGATTGCGATATCGGTCGGAAATACCAAAACTCAAGCGACGAACTCTCTCATCATTGGCCCATGCATTCTCGGTAGTCGATTCACCAATCCTCTGCATCTCATAAACTAGAAACTCTTTGTCGTAGGTGAATACCACAATACCATCTAAAATTCTCTCAATTACCTCATTTCTCTACCTGCTTGGGGGGGGAGGAAAGGGTATTGGCTGCAAAGTTGGGATGGGGTTGTGAATAGGAGTTGTTTGGAACGGGTTGCAAAGAGGTGAGGTTGAGCGCAAAGAAGGAACCAAGTCCTCTACATTGAACGTAGAGCTGACCCCGATATCTGGAGGAAGTTCTAGAACGTATGCATTAGGTCCGCTCCTTGCCACAATTCTAAAGGGCCCAGCGGCACGGGCTTGGAGCTTCTTTGCGACTCCTAAGGGGAATCGTTCAGGCCCAATCCGAACCATAGCATGATCATTTGATTGGAATTCCATAAAAGCCTTAGGTAACTGCATCGATACTTTGAGAGTTTCATTGCATAAATTAGTTTTAAACTTAATTTCGGCATGTAATGCGGAATGAGACTTAAAAGCTGATTCACCATAAGACTCAGTGACGCACGACAACACCCTAAACTACGTGAATGCGATGATTAATTGTTTGCCGAAATTAAATTGAATTAAATTAAGCTATAAATTTGAAAACATAGCGAATACCTTAGGCTTTTGTAGTATTCCATGGGAGGATCGCGCATGATCCGGGCGTTAGATCCATTAGGTTGCAGCGCGGATCGATCCTAGAGATAGATTTTCAGATTTCCAGATTAGGGCGCTCACGATTCAATTGTGGGATCTCAAGTTCTTCTATGGTTTATGGGATTTTCAAAAGGATGATGGTTGATTTAGGGTTGTGGGATCGACACAAGCAGAGAAAATAAGAAATAGATAGCGATATAGGTAGAAGATAGATGTTGTGGGCTTTACACCCTTGGCTTCACACCAAACCCTTCTCGGGAAGAAGATCCACTCTTCGTAGAGGCTCATCTCAAGCACATAAGCAAAAGCCTTTCATTCATATTTATCAACTAACTACAATGTTTTTCTTAAGGACCTTATATAGGAGGCCTTACAATAAAATAAAACCCTAAAACAAACATTAATAAAAGACATGTATGCCCCTAAAAGTTAAGTTCGAAATTAGAAAAGAAAACCCAAAAATGAACTGCGCGATTTCGATCGATCGAAAGTGAAACTCGATCGATTGAAGAAGAAAAAACATATTTCAAAATTCGCCGCTGGAATGTGATCGATCGACCTGAAATGCGATCGATCGACTTGCTGGAATGCGATCGATCGACCTGAGGTCGATTGATTGACCTGGACATTCAATCGATCGAATATAAAATTCGATTGATCTAATTATGTATATATGTCACTCCAGAAATAGTCAGGTTCCTTCAATTCGCCAAAATTTCGTCTTTCACTTAGATCTGGCTTCCATTCCGCTTCTTCCGGCGTCGGTACATGCGAAAAGGTTCATATCCGATGTCTACAATGTCGGTGTCCCCGTCACTCAGAATGTGAAGCGGTATGCGACTCGAGACTATGATGTGTATGCGTCTATGGACTTGATACTCTCATGTGCATGCGACGCTAATGACTCACGTGCAGTGACCTCTATCAACACTAGTGACTCATGTGTAGTGGACTCTACCAACACTAGTAACTCATTTGTGATCGAATCAAGTGACATTAATGGCTCATGTACACTCGGCTCGATTAACTCGTGTGTGCTTGTGTCAACCAAAACCAAAGGTTCAAGTGCACTCGACTCTACCACCAACAGGGACTCGTGCATAATGGGTTCTAGTGGCACCAACAAATCGTGGGTAGTGACTCAGTAAATTCTTGCGTGCGTGACTTGGTTGACCCACGTGTGGGCGACTCAACATCACTACTCACAAGGGAAATAGAATCTTCTTTAATACAAGCTAGACTCTCATCAGCTTCTTCCATTTCCTCTTCACTCATCACGGTATGAGGGTCATACACGTCCTCTTCTATTTTCAATCTTTCCTGCTCCTTAGAACTCTCCCTTTTAATCAATAAATTCGGAGTGGAAAACTTTGTAGAGCATTGGTACGCAAAGTGTCTCAACCCTTGACACTTAAGACAATCAGGATACTTATTTGTCTTGGTTCTCAAACTCCGTAAAAGGTGACGGTGTATCATAGAAACATACTTTTCAATAAGTGTCACCTTCATATCCTCCCATGTGGAGATGGGTTTAATCCCGATGAAACTCAATACGGAGTTTTATATGAATCCTAAAAATTACGGCATTACCCTTAAACTTTGTTGTCACTAGCCTAATCTTGTACTCATCTGGTACGCCATATCAATCAAAGTACTCCTCTACACTAGACAACCACTCCACGAAAGTTCTAGGGTTCGTCGTACCCTCAAAATCAGAGACTTCATTCCAAATAGATTTTAGAAACTTCTCGGCAGGGTCGTACTCTGGTTCACTTTGATGAGGATATCCTTAAACTCTAATCTCATCACGACTTTTGGGACTTTGCCAAGAATTTGAAGTGTAGTGGTTCCTTCGTTTGGTTATCACCCTTTCATGACGGGTAACGAATTCATGGTGACGTGTAAGTGACTCATACATGATGCTTGGCACAAACACAACCTAGACACTATTCTATGAACCACACAACAGTTGAAGAATTTTAACAAACACATGACGTGCACACAAATGAAGGCACAAGTGCCATAAAATTAAATGACTTTGAAATGACTTAAACATGTGACTCAAAATGAATAAGGACTTTTGTCGAACACAAGACGTGCACAATGATGAATACAAGTGAAATAAAATTCCATTAAATTAAAATGACATGCACATATAAACCAACAATGAATGTGGACTTTTATCAAATACTAGATGTGTACAAATAAAAAAAACTCAAATAAGATGCAATGAAAATTAAAATGCAATGGAATTAAATGTTACACAAATATGCCCCTACCTAGAACTTAGGCTTTGATACCAAAACTGATGCGGGACAAAGACCCTAGTCTACATGAATGATGATGAAATGATTATTTTGTCGAAATTAAACTAAATTAATTAAGCAAAAATCAATACATAATCGCAATGCCTTAAGGTTCATGATTTTCCTCAATAGAAGATCGTATAGATTTGGGTAGGGTCCGGTCCGTGCACTAGATCCGTTAGCCTTGCGGTACAGATCGATCATAGAGGTAGAACTCTAGCTATTCCAGATTAGGGCATCGTTTGGGATTCAATGATGGAATCACGAGTCCTCTAAGGAGTTCTGATTCGGGTTGGTTAATGGCCCGTATGAAATCTAAGATTCGAATCAGATCGATTTAATGGTTCTGATGGATCGGTGGATTTTAAATTTTGGGGTATTTCTGGTTGGATGGCTGAATTAGGGATTTATGAGATTGGTTTGAATCAATGGTTCTGATTTTGGGAATTTTGGAAAAAGTAACGACTGGATTTAAGGTTTATGGGCTCAAAACAAGGCAGAGAAAGAAAATAAAAAGATAAAGAGATAGATAGGAGATAGATTGTGGGCTTCACACCCTTGGCTTCACACCAAACCCTTCTTGGGAAATAGATCGTGGGCTTCGCACCCTTGGCTTCACGCCAAACCCTTATCGGGAAACGAAGAAGAATCACTCTTTAACAATGGCTCATCTCAAGGACACGAGCAATAGCTTTCATTCATAATCAATAACTCCTTACAATGTTTATTTAGAGACCTTATATAGGAGGCCTCACAAAAGAAAATAAAATCCTAAAACAAATACTAAAAGACAAGTATGCCCCTAGAAACTCAACTTCGAATTATGTAGAAAAACTCATGTTCGCGACAGACAATCGATCGACACTTAGAATTCAATCGATTGACTTATATATATATATATATATATATATATATATATATATATATATATATATATGTCGCCAGAATTAGTTCCTCACAGGCAATCGATCGAATTCCAGGAGTCGATCGATTGACTGTGCATTGCTCCTGAATGCTGGTTCTGATCTTTGAGCTTGAATTTGATTTCCTTTTCATTTCTTCTGCGTTGGAAATCTGTTGCGGCCAAAATCCAAGACTTACGATATTGGCGTTCCCTGTCAGTATTATGCAATCCGTGAGTCCCACTTAGGTTAAAGGGACAATTTTTATATGACGGCGGTTAAACGTACCATATTATATGATGCAGAATGTTGGGCTACGAAAAAAGTGATAAGAAGATTGAGTACATGTGGCTGAGATGCTTGTGTTATGATGGATGTGTGGACTATGAAGAACAAGAAAGGATAAAATTAGAAACAAGTACGTAAGGAAATTTGAGAATGACACCTATTAAAGAAAAAAATATGAAATGTCGCTCGAGGTGATTTAGACATGTCCATCATAGGCTAGAAGTAGACCCTGTACGAAGGGTTGAGATACTACAATCACGAAGGAGTAGGAGAAGAGGAAGACTAATGAAGACTTGGAGGGTAGCAATGAGAAGGGACATGGAGGTTTTCAAAATTACAGTAACTTCGATCTTATTGCCGTTGAAAAATCAGTGGAGAAACATGACTTGCAAAGTTGATCCAAAATGGATGGGATAAGGCTATGATGATGATAATGCTGGTGGTGACTAACCCTATTATCATTTGATGCTATTTACAATTTCTGGTTCAAGTAAAACTTTGTTATGGCTTGGGTATCTTGTAAATCCTTCTATTTTGATTTGAATGAAGAAAAATTTATGGAATAACAATATTGCAGCCTTGAGGTCCCAGGTTCAATCCCAGCTTACACATTGGAAAACAAATATAAATAAAAAGAAATCACAGGAGCAAGTCCTTTACCTGTATTCTTCACTACTTCGGAGTCTTTGTTTGTATTTTCTTTCAATATTGTAATTATTGATCTGCTTGATTAAAGTTTGTTTTTTGCTGCAGTTAGTGTGATATTTATAGTGTTTTAATCATGGTAGTCATAGCGATGCTATAGCCTCGCCATTGCAAATGACGATAGGAAACGCCATATACAATCAAATTGTCATGATGGCTAAATAGCGATGCCATAGCGTCGCCATGGCAGAATAATAATATGGCATCTCTATGTGCACTATTTGGTTTTTTTTGGATAAGAACGTATAATACTTATAAATAGATAAGTTAAAAGTATGACATAGTTATAACTTATAATATTTATAAGTTATAACATTGTTATAATCTGTAAGTTACAAAAGTTAACTTACAAGTTACAAAAGCCCAACGCATAAGTTACAAAATCTTCCATTCTCTCTCTCTCTCTCTCTCTCTCTCTCTCTCCCTCTCTCTCTTGTCACGAAACCTTAGAGTGTTACCAGTCGACAGAACCTCAACGTTGGCGTCACTACGGTATGTGTATTTGATATTTAAATATTTTTTTAATATTCTATATTTGTTCATATTTCATGTTTATTTATTTGTACTTATCATATTGCAAATTTATTAATGTTCTATTTGATTTGTATTTATTGATAGTTGTTTATACCTAGAACATGAAATCTTCAATATCAGAATCAAAGTATGATACTTTAGTAGTTGAATTTTTTTTTCTCCCTATATTTTATTTGTTTATTCTTCCTATATAAAAAATAATAAACACATAAAAAATGCTTCTAATTAATAGATATAATGAAAGTTTTAAAAATTAATAAGTAGTCTCGCCATGGATTCACCATGGCATAGTGAGCCTCTTCACCATGACCTCCTTACACCGCCTTAACTACCTTGGTTTTAGTTTATATAAATTTCATGTATATGCTAATGTGCATGCATGTTTCCAAAGATTTACTAATTGAGAATTTAAGCAGGTGAAAATGAAGGCTTTGGATATGTCTGTTGAGCCTGAAATGGTTAGGGAAGCTTGTGATACTGAGTTTATCCCGATTGTTCGCTCTGGGGGTTGGGCTGATATTGGGTTCCGGTCTAGCATGGAGGATGTGTATGTGTGCCTTGACAATTTCATGGATGACAACGGTCTCAGGAATTTCGGCGAAGGACCCAATGCCTTCTACGGGGTATTGTCTCTATCTATTATTCAGACATGATGGAATTGAATTTTTTTTTCCCCAAAACTTTCTTTCCTGGCACCATACTAATCATTTGGGGATGATTAGTGATGACTAATCTACTTTGAGGTAGAGACCAAAATATCCATCAAATTTCCTGGCACAAAAAATTCCTTGTCACCTTGAAATGGAAGAGTAAAATCTGTCATATGTTGATAACTGTATTTCTGCCCAGTTGATATGAAATAACGGTGGATGTTCTCTGTCCAATGATGGTTTGACGTAGATTTCTTTTTGTGTTGTGGTTTAATCCTTTGAACAAACTGTTTTTAGCATACTCTACCCTGCCCCCAGGTGTTCGATGGGCACGGAGGAAAGCATGCTGCTGACTTTGCTTGCAACAACTTGCTGAAGTTCATCATAGAGGATGAAGAATTTCCAATAGAGATCGAAAGGGCTGTTTCTTCTGCATTTCTCCAAACGGACACTGCTTTTGCTGAAGTTTGCTCCATGGACGCTGCTCTTGCTTCTGGCACCACAGCCTTGGCTGCTCTTATTTTTGGAAGGTTAGATTTTTTCTCCTACTCTTATCAAATATATCTGACCGCATACCTCTCTTTTAAGATGATGCATCATGTTCTCTGAATGACCTAACCTGACTGAGGCCTATAAATTCTTTTGGGAAACGTAAGACCCTTGGTTTATTTATTTAGGGGAACTATTTCCTAATTTTATGCCTGAGTTTGGTTTATAGTTGTTGGGTTACCAGCCTACCACACATGCAAAGAGCGAGGTTTGGTTTATAGTTGTTGGGCCTACCACAGTTGCAAACAGCGAGGTGACATCAGTTTTTTTTGTCACTTCACTTATTCTGTGATGTTACCAAATGCCCAATTTCTCTGATGATCAAAATTTTTTCACGACTGAAACATCGCTGTATTCTTTTGGTCAACCATAATGCCCCTGAATACCTATTTAGGGGGACTATTTTGTAACTTTTAGCTGAGTTTGGTTTGTAATTGTTGCCCTACAACAAATGCAAAAAGAGAACCGGCATTTAACTTTTTTGTGTCACTTCACTTATTTTTGATGGAGTTGGTATTAGATATCCGACCTGAGTGCCAACCTTGGTATTTGGGTCAATCTCGTGACATCAGCTTTTTCATGTCTTCACATATTTTGTGATGGAGTTGGTAACTTGGTATTAGGTACCCAACCAAGTGCCAGTGTTAGCACTTGTGTCAATCTCCCTCCAGCAACGTCGGGGAATGCACAGATATTTTTGAGTGCCAATTGGGAAATGTCAAAAAATGTACTTTTGACTGATTTGGGTCCCTTACTGGGGCTTGACCATTTAATAAGAAAGAGATTGACCTGATTGTCAAGGCTGGCACTCAGGTTGAGTACCTTTCCCTTATGCGTTTCCGTTTCCTCAGGATCTTCAATGTCGACGAGTCCCCCCATAGTGGCTGGAAGGGGGGATGTGTTTGGAAAAGTAAACGATTTGTGATTATACTAATGGCCCTGATTAGGTTTGAGTGAAGATGTTTAGAATTCTTGAGCTTTAAATTGAGATTAAATTCATCTCTAACGGCTCACTCAACCTATCTCCCATGCCATCAACCTCTTTGTGATTGAGTTTGGTAGTAGCTAATCGACCGAGTACCAGCCTTGGTACTCGGGTCGATCTCCTTTCAAATGGTCAAGCTTTGGGAAGGCCCCAGTTATCTATGAACATGCAAGTCAGTGAAACTACACTTTTTGACCTTTTACTGATTTGGAGCTAAAAAATTTGCGCATTCCCCATGGTTGGAGGGAGATTGACCTGAGTGCCAAGGCTGGCACTTGGGTTGGGTACCTAATACAAATCTTTTGTGGTGTCACCAAATGTCTTCTGGTGTCTCTTCCAATCAAATCCACTGATTGCTTGGGCTCCAGGCTTCCTTTAATCCCTTGATTCATAGGGAAAGAGTATATCGTTATTTCAAGCTGGCTGTGAAATTTATGAGCTACCTATCATATACTTGTATGGCTGTTTCCTGCATCCTTGGTGAAAACTGAAGGGTATACATGCCAACTTGGGTAGGGCTAGGGACCAACACGTGTAGCTGTATTTCCAACAAACGCCCCATGTAAACCATCTGATGTAAGTAGAATATATTCCCACTCTTGGGGAATTGGCAACTGTAACCCCTCTCTGGATCATATTCGTTCGGCTTTCTCTTTAATACATCTATTCTTGTTGGGCCTTCCCTCCAACCCAAGTTTGATTATGATCTTTTGCAGGTCATTGTTGGTGGCCAATGCTGGAGACTGCCGGGCAGTTCTCTGTCGCCGCGGTAAGGCGATCGAGATGTCAAGGGACCACAAGCCGGTCTGCACCGAAGAAAGAACACGCATAGAAGCCTCTGGAGGTTACGTGTATGATGGCTACCTCAATGGACAGCTCAATGTTGCACGTGCCCTGGGAGACTGGCACATGGAAGGCCTGAAGGGAACAAATGGGGATGGACCGCTAAGTGCGGAGCCTGAGTTGATGAAGATGAGGCTGACAGAAGAGGATGAGTTCCTGATCATGGGATGTGATGGGATATGGGATGTGTTTAGGAGCCAAAATGCAGTGGATTTTACCCGCAGGAAGCTCCAAGAGCACAATGATCCGCTAGTATGCTGTAAGGCGCTGGTGGATGAGGCTCTGAAGAGGAAGAGTGGAGACAATTTGGCTGTAGTAGTAGTTTGTTTTCATTCTAGGCCTCCTCCGAACCTGGCAGCACCACGGTCAAGGGTTCAGCGGAGCATATCGGCAGAGGGTTTGAGGGAGTTGCAAAGCTTTTTGGATAACTTGAAGAGTTGAGGAGGGGTAAGTGTTGGTTCCAGTTTTCCTATTTTCATTCTTTTGTCTTTTTATAAAAATGGGTGTAGGTTTAGCTGTTGAGTCTGTTGAGGTCAACTTTCTAACTGTAACATATGCGGCGATTCGGCTGTATCCATCCATCTGTGATGGTGGATTTTGTTCTTCAATTTGATTACCTCTGCTTTAGGTAGGTTATTTTTTTTTTTACCTCTCTCGCTCAATCCCTTTCTGTTCTCTGTCAATGTAAATTGTGGGTTGGGCTCCGGCATTTGAGCTACTTTCACTGTTTCAAGGGTGGCCTACGTTATTTATCCTTTGTTGGTTTAAAAAAGTAGCATAGAGCCGTTTTCCTTCTCTATTGAGTATTGATAAAGTAATATAAACTTCTCGTTTTGATGAGGCTAAATGCTACAATTGATGAAAACGAAAGAAAGGATTTCTTCGCGGGAGCTAAAATTTGCACGCGAGATTGGTACCATGGCAAATGGTTAAATATAGATGGTGTTAGATGCACCAATTTTATTTTTATATTCCCCCCCTTTTCTTGTTTCTACGAAGAATTAGGTGATGACATCCTCACCAGTCTCACCAACCCACTTCTTAGGCCACGTGGTGTAATTTTTGTTAACAATTTAATAGTAGGCTGAAGGGCAGCCCACTTTTGAATTGGACATTTTGCAAGATCTCTTAAACTATTGAAATTGGCAAACATGGGCACTAGAAAGATAGGTTTTTAGTCATTTAGTTATACATTTTTCTGTTTTGACAGTTAGAAAAGATAGCTCAGTTTCAATAGGGTAACGGGATCTTGCCATTTATTTATTTATTATTATTTTTTAAAATACAGCCATTAGATCGAGAACCGAGAAGCAGATATAAATACACATGAAAGTTGCGGAGTAGTATGAGGGTGCACCTATTATAGTGGTGAGGGTTAATTAATAGAATCCAACTCACACCTTGTAAAGATAAGGGTGAGAAATAGCGTGAAAGACGAGAATCGAACTCGCGGCCTATTCCCTCACATTGGAGAGAGCGTACCAACTGGACTAATGTCTGTTTGGTGGGTTTTGCCAACTTCAATCTGAAAGGAGAACTTGCAAAATGACCTTTTAAATTGAAATCGGCCACGAAATTATATCTTTAGTACAAACCTTAGCTCATATCTACTCTTATAAGGTTTATAATTAAAAAAAGTACCAGGATTAGATGATATTATCCCCTTGATGGTCTTACTTTTTAGCCTGATTTTAGTTCCAAATTGGATCTATCATTTGGACGGCTTGAATTGGTAAAACAATGTGCACCATCTACCTAAAAGTGGGATAATAGGAGAGGATTATAGATAATAAGCTTGGTTGGGCCACATTTTCGGTTTGCCTCAACTTGGCCCAACCTGACCCAATCCTTCGGTGCATGTTGACACAACTCAACGAGACGGATCAAGGGTATCTGTCAAACTTGACCTGGGGATCAGATTAGATCTGGTCGACCAGAAAAACTGTTGTCAGACTGTGTTAAAAAATCAGTCAAGTAACAAGCCGTTCATCGTCCCATTGACAGCCTTGGATTAGGCAAATTACCCGACCCATTGACAGCCATGCAGTAGGAGGATTTTCTCAATCGGATTGTGAGGAGAGTATGACTTCCCTAGTGCCCCTTAAAATATACGAATATATTTGATAGGATTCTAAGGCAAAATGGCTATTCTTAAGGTCCATAATATTAGGCGACTTGTGAGGGCCTCATTAATCTGTGCATCACCATGAAAGCATGACGACCTTGGAGCTGGGCACTTGGCTAGCAAGAAGTTGGGCAGACCTTATAGCTAGCTAAGTAGTGCATGGGCGTAGAGGCATGTAGCCCTACAACGTGTGCATGTGTCTCTTATATATGATGCGACGACGACTAGACGCATGTGGGGCATGAAGTGCGGTGCTCTGCGTAGGGGCACGCAACGTGGTGCTAAGACGGCACGCGACGTCCTGGTGCTATGAGGCACATAATGTGGTGCTTTACGTAAGGGCACACGACGTGGTGTCAAGAGGGCACGCGATGCCCTGGTACCATGAGGCACGTAATGCGGTGCTCCGCGTAAGGGCAGGCGACGCGGTGCTAAGAGGGCATGCGACATCTGGGTGTAATGACGGACCCGATATAGTGCCGAGTAGGCACGAGACACAGTCACGACTCGGACATGATGCGGTGCCATGAGGGTACGCCATGTGGTGCCATGAGGGCACACGACATGAGGCCATGAGGGCCTTACGACATGGTTGTGACACGGACGCGATATGGTCGCGACGTAGTGCTATGTGGGCATGAGGCCATGAGGGCCTCGTGACGTGATCGCGTTGCGGACGCGATAAGGAAGCGGCGTGAACGTGACGCGGACGCGACATGGTCGCAAGTGACGTTGATGGGTGACCTCACAAGACATGTGGGCTTGGAGGATGGCACTGTGTGCCACAGACAGAAGTTCGTGTGTCATAATTAATGCTAAAACCCTACCTTTACAGGTGTGTGCTACGGGCAGAGCACCGTGTGCCACGGTTGGGTATCAAACTAAGGGGTTTGAGGTTCTTCTGTTGGATAGTTTATGTTGGTGTTTAGACCATACTGGGGGGGAAGGGAGCTGTGGAGCTATTCTCTCATACATGAGGCCTTCCGTTACTGGAAGGACGCATAGGTCTTCTAGGTAAGGGTGGGCCTAGAACGTCACTGTAGCGATACGGTGCTGCAGCGATGTCATGTGTCACCTGAGGAGAGGTTACCATATAACCCGAGTGATGCGTCTCGGTGTATATGGGTTGGCGACCTCACGAGGACACTCAAGGGCTACGTGGGACGCAGTGATGCGCACTAGCTGAGGGCCTGATGCGGACGTGTGTTGGTCACGTGGGCCACACACGATGCTTGGTTTGGATAGCATGAAAAGCGGCATGCTACTTCAAGTATGCTGGTCGGGTGGGCCACACACGATGCTTAGTTTGGATAGTATAAAGAGTTGCATGATACTCAATGTGTGTTGGTCGTATGGACCACACACGATAGTTGGCTTGAATGACATGAAGAGATGCATGCCATTGTCACAAGCGAGGAACTAGTGCAGTGCGCAGGGTGAAGCTGGGCAGGCCAGATGGCACTGAGGTGCTGGCATGTGTGTCGTGAGTAGACACGATGCGTTGAAATGGTTTGCCTCGGGTGAAGGCAACCAAGAAGCGGGAGTTTCCGTCCTTTAGGCGAGTGGTATCAGAGTGATAGTTGGTCTTGTTATGCGTGACAGTGAGATGTTGAACGAGTATGATAGCTAGTGTCGGGTTATGCCTCGTGAAAATTGGTATCTGAGATAGGTTGACCTCGCTGTAGCGGCAGCGAGGAACTGCACGGGCGTCGTGAAAAAGTTACCCAGTGACATTTGGTATCAGAGCCAGATCGTTTCGATTGAGACTACATTGACGAGTCAAAGCGATGAGGTGTACTCTGATTTTGTGACAACCAGAGTTACTTGTGTGCAGTTGAGTTGCACGTCTGTGGTAGAGATGCGACTGAGTCGCACTCAGAGGGACGGTACTGCTGGATTATATGTCTCGAAAATATACTCGACGCTAATTGGCCATGTGAACCACGCGCTGAGTTAGAGGGTCGGTCCGAGGTGGATGGACGCTGGTGACTTTTAACATGAGATGTTGAGTAACACAGGTGCTGAGAGCACCGTTGCCATGTCGGCATGGAGCAAGGGGGATACTCCGTTCTCACTTCTTAATGATTGTTGCCCATGAGGGCTATACGTTGCTGTAGCGGGTCGGTCCAGGATGGATGAACACTAGTGACTTCCAACATGAGATGTTGGGTCACGTTGGTGCTGATAGCACCGTTGTCATGAATGGCTAGGAGCAAGGAGGATGCTCCATTCTCACTTCATGAAGAAGCTGAGATTGTGGAATCGGTCACTGGTATATGACATGAGGGTCTAGACCGCTGGTATGCGGCAATGTAGGGATCAAAATGTTACGATGGGCCAGAATAGAGGATACAGTTAAGCGAGATATCGCGAGAACTGGATTGAGCTATGCTGAACCAGTGTAGGGGTCAGAAGGTCATTGCTTTGTTGTGTAACGACAAGGCACTGCGTCCGTGAGAGACGGATGACTGGACGGAGATCCAGCATGACTTCAGAGGAAGCCAACGGAAGAACCAGATGGGTACCTTTAGAGGAAGCGAGTCCCGGGTGATCCAGTACAGCTTCAGAGGAAGCAAATACGAGAGCCAGATGGGTATCTTTAGAGGAAGTGAGTCCCAGGTAATCGTTAAAATCTTTGGTCTACGTGAAGGACCGTAAGTCGGGTTGCAAAAGGTGACTCGAGTCACGCTATTGGGTGAAGACAGAGGTTGAGATACTATAGTGTGAGAAACATAGAGCTTCGTTGATTGAGCAAAGTGCTCATGGCAGGATCTTGGGTGAAAACATAGGTGGTGAGGTACCAGAGCGCAGGACAATGAAGGGCTTGTAATGATGATCAGGTCTAAAGGTCCGAGAAAGCTGGGTTCCGTCGGTTGCTACGATAGAAAGATATAAGCAGTGTTGCGAATTTCTGCATTGTGGAGTATAGTGCTTCGTTGGGTTGGGCGTGATCGCTCACCGGCAGTCTCTTGGGTGAAGATACGTGGTGTCGAGGTACTAGAGTTGTAAAATTGCTACAAGCTGAGGCAGTTTGGGTGGCAGACTCGTGGTTAGAAACATACGTCGAGGTACTAGAGTTCTACAAATCAAACGCAGGTCGAACTCTTGGGCGAAGACACAAAGGTGTTGAGGTGCTAGACGACAGTGCAGATGAAAGCTAGACTCATGGGTGAAGACGGATTGTTGAGAACCTAGAGAGCTGCGATGCGCAATGAGTTGCCCAAACTTGGATGCTAACGATCGGTTTGCTTCTGGTTGTATGAGGAACTGGTATATAAAGATACCTGGGTGAAATATTGACCCGACTAAGTTGGCTAGAATACTACGTGAGGTGAAGACATAAAAGATGGTCAAGGCGTTAGGCCGTAGCATGAGGTGAAGGCCTATTACGCCAAAGAGGATGTGTTTAGCTCATCACAAAAAACTATTAGGATTGTGCCTGGGTGAAGACGAAGGATAGTAGTTGAGGTACTGGTACAAATACAGTTTGATGAACATTGCTTGTCCTTGGATTGGTGTGAGAACATCTTAGTAAAGACTACGATTGTGTCGAGAAACTGATGTAGGAGTTTGGCTGTTGACGAGGACGTTAACACATTGAGTGAGGGAGAAAATGTGACAGAATCACGCCCCTAAATGTGACGGAGTTACGTCCCTGGTACATAGAGATGCATATCGATCAACTAGCAGGTAAGGTGAGAGGGCCTTGTAGATAGGTTGAGTCAAAGGCAAGCTTGAGAAACATGGTCTTGAAGGCATGATCGATGTACTAAGATGCTTCGAAGGCAAATATTTGTTAAGCGAACTCTTGGGTGAAGACACATAGTGTCGAGGTACTAGAGCGAGCTATAATCACTAATGCTTGGGGCATGCATTGTGATATATTGCGCTGGTGTAGAACCACGCAAAGTGGCATAATGATGGATTGCGTTGGTGCGAAATCACGCAGAGGATCAATGCATTTCTGGTCCGTAAGTACGGATGAGACAAAAATGAGATAGCAAGGAGGTACCAAACCTCGTGGCTAGACATTGTTAGAGACCATGCATAGAGTGAAGACTGAGGTCGAGGAACTGATGTAGGTCTTGGTGTCAGTGTGAACATTGACACAGCCAGATTGGCAAATGTGGCATGATCATTCCCATGAGATATTACGTCAATGAGGATGTTGACCTTATTGAGTCGGAGAAGATGTGACGGCCTCATTAATCTGTGCGCTAACATGAAGGCATGACGACCTTGGAGCTGGGCACTTGGCTAGTAAGAAGGCGGGCAAACCTTATAGCTAGCTAAGTAGCTCGTGGGCGCAGAGGCACGTGACCCTGCAACGCGTGCATGTGTCCCTTATAAACGATGCGACGGTGACTAGACGCACGTGGGACATGAAATACGGTGCTCCGTGGTGCCAAGAGGGCACGCGACGTCTTGGTGCCATGAGGCACGTAATGTGATGCTCCGCGTAAAGGTACGCGGCGTGGTGCCAAGAGGGCACGCGACGTCCTGGTACCATGAGGCACGTAATGCGGTGCTCTACTTAAGGGCATGTGACGTGGTGCCAAGAGGGCATGCGACGCGGTGCCAAGAGGGCACGCGACATCTGGGTGTAATGACGGACCCGATATAGTGTCGAGTGGGCATGAGACACGATTACGACTCGGACGTAATACGGTGCCACGAGGGTACGCCATGTGGTGCCATGAGGGCACGTGACAAGAGGTCATGAGGGCCTTGCGACATGGTCACGACACAGTGCTATGTGGGCATGAGGCCATGAGGGCCTCGTGACATGGTCATGATGTGGACGCGACACAGATGCTGCGTGGACGCGACGCGGATGCGATACGGTCGCAAGTGACGCTGATGCGTGACCTCACAAGACATGAGCTTGAAGGATGACACTGTGTGTCACGGACAGAGGTTCGCGTGTCATAATTAATGCTAAGACACTATCTTTGCAGGTGTGTGCCACGGGCAAAGGGCCGTGTGTCACGGTGGTATGCCAAACTAAGGGGCTTGAGGTTCTTCTACTGGATACCTAAAGTTGGTGTTTAGACCATACTAAGGGGGAAGGGAGCTGTGGAGTTATTCTTCCACACATGGGGCTTTGCGTTGCTGGAGGATTATAGATAATAAGCTTGGTTGGGCCACATTTTTGGTTTGCCTCAACTTGGCCTGACCTGACCTAATCCTTCGGTGCATGTTGACATGACTCAATGGGACGGATCAAGGGTATATGTCAAACTTGACCTGGGGATCAGATTAGATCTAGTCGAGCAGAAAAACTGTTGCCAGACCGTGTTAAAAAATCGGTCACGTAACAGGCCGTTTACCGTCCCATTGAAAACCTTAGAGTAGGCAAATTACCCGACCATTGACAGCTCTGCAGTAGGAGGATTTTCTCAATCAGATTGTGAGGAGAGTCTGACTTCCCTAGTGCCCCTTAAATATATGAAGATATTTGATAAGATTCTAAGGCTAAATGGCTATTCTTAAGGTCCATAATCTTAGGCGCCTTGTGAGGGCCTCATTAATCTGTGTGCCACAATGAAGGCATGGCGACCTTAGAGCTGAGCACTTGGCTAGCAAGAAGGTGAGCGGACCTTATAGCTAGCTAAGTAGTGCGTGGGCATAGAGGCACGCAACCCTCCAACGTGTGCATGTGTCCCTTATACACGATGACTAGATGCACGTGAGGCATGAAATGCGGTGCTTTGCATAGGGGCACGCGACGTGGTGCCAAGAGGGCACGCGACGTCCTGGTGCCATGAGGCATAAATGTGGTACTCGGCGTAAGGGCACGCGACGTGGTGCCAAGAGGGCACGCGACATCCTGGTGCCATGAGGCATGTAATACGATGCTCCGCATAAGGGCACTCGACGCGGTGCCAAGAGGCCACGCGACGCGGTACTAAGAGGGCACACACCATCTGGGTGTAATGGTGGACCCGTTATAGTGCCAAGTGGGCACAAGACACAGTCACGACTTAGACGTGATGCGGTGCCACGAAGGTACGCCATGTGGTGCCATGACGGCACGGGACATGAGGCCATGAGGACCTTGCGATATGGTCGCGACGCAGTGCTATGTGGGCATGAGGCTATGAGGGCCTCGTGAAGTCGTCACGATGCGGACGTGACACGGACACGGCGTGGACGTGACGCAGACGCGACACGATCACAAGTGACGCTGATGCGTGACCTCACAAGACATGTGGGCTTGGAGGATGACACTGTGTGTCACAGATAGCGATTCATGTGTCATAATTAATGCTAAGACACTACCTTTGCAGGTGTGTGCTACTGGCAACGGGTCATGTGCCACGGTGGTGTGTTAAACCAAGGGCTTTAAGGTTTTTCTGCTAGATAGCTCATATTGGTGTTTAGACCATACTGGGGGGGAAGGGAGCTGTGGAGCTATTTTCCCACATATGGGGCCTTACGTTGCTGGAGGGACGCATAGGTCTTCTAGGTAAGGGTGAGCCTAGAACGTCACTGCAGCGATGCAGCGATGACATGTGTCACCTGAGGAGAGGTTACCATATAACCCGAGCGATGCGTCGTAGTGCATATGGGTCGGCGACCTCACGAGGGCACTCAAGGGCTACGTGGGACGCAATGATGCGCACTAGCTGAGGGCCTGATGCGGACGTGTCTTGGTCACGTGGGCCACACATGATGCTTGGTTTGGATAGCATGAAGAGCTGCATGGTACTTCGAGTGTGTTGGTCGCGTGGGCCATACACGATGCTTAGTTTGGATAGCATGAAGAGCTGCATGGTACTCCATGTGTGCTGGTCCCGTGGACCATACACAATAGTTGGCTTGAATGACATGAAGAGATGCATGCTACTGTTTCAAGCGAGGAACTAGTGCGGTGCACAGGGTGAAGCTGGGTAGGCCAGATGGCATTGAGGTGCTGGCATGCGTGTCGTGAGTAGACACGATGCGTTGAGATGGTTTGCCTCGGGTGAAGGCAACCACGAAACGAGAGTTCCCGTAATCTAGGTGGGTGGTATCAGAGTGATGGTTGGATAAGTTGGTTTCGCTGTGCGCGGCAGTGAGTTGTTGCATAAGTGTGATAGCCAGTGTCAGATTATGTCTCGTGAACACTGATATCTGAGATAGGCTGGCCTCGCTGTAGCGGCCGCGATACGCCGCACGGGCGTCATGAAAAAGTTATCCTATAACAGATTGCTACTAACACCCCACCAAATTCGGATTATCCCCCGTAACTACAATTGAATACTGTTGACATGACGATGGAGATTGTTTTTTGTTCCAATCTTGCACAAACTGATTTTGAGATTATGGGAATATTATGAGATAATTAATTTCCGCATGGCACACATCTCAAAAAGTTACTTGTGAGCATTATGTGAGGCATGTGATCTTTGGGTCACTTTTTTGGAATGTTTGACATGTGGAGAAAAAAATGACCGTTTGACAATATGCCCATACTCTCAAGATTGGTTGTGTCAAAAATGAGAACGAAAACAATCTCCATCGCCCATTTAAAAACAGTAAACGTTTTCAGCTCTACTTAACGAGGGATCCTCAGTATTTGTGAGTGAGGTAAGTGGGTTAGTAGCAGGCTCTTAATCGTATGACTGACGACGAGCGTGGATCCATTTTTTCTAGAGGCGACCCTAGGTTTGGATTGGACATGATTAATACTTCAGGAGGAGTTACAAATTGTTGGGGTGGCTATCTATTACTAGCCTTGTGGGGAATCATGGTGACATTTTTTAAAAAGTTTTTCTCCAAAAGTAAGGGAATTTTGTAATACTTAAATAGCAAGCCTTTCCTCGTAGTCCCAGGCCTTAAAAACTTTTCCAATGTAAGCGTATTAGAATCTTTGGGAAACATTTTGGAAGAAAATAGCGATTAACTTTTAATCAAAGAACACCCCCACCCCATTCAACACCTCCACAAAAGATCAATCATCTTAGAAGGAAGCTAATGGATCCCCTCTTGATAATCAAAATAGGGGAAAATAAGCATTAATTAAGACTGTTGAGAAAAAAGAGAAAATACATTACTCTGCTACTCGAATATCTCTATTAATGACTGTGTACGAAGATATAGCAATATAGATGACACCGGCGCCTAAATCTAACTAAGAGTCTGTTTGGAAAAGAACGAGGGCAATGGAGGATTTGGAATCTCACAGGGTTTTTATATATAACTAAGGTGCCCTTTCTATTATAACTATCATATTCCCAATGAATTGGGTTCACTCTCAAAGGGAACTAAACATGAACTCAAACCCGAACAAGGAACTTGGTAACATTGGTCGTAAAATCTGAAAGGATTTGCTTTGATGGCCAGGCACCCGCCCAGGAAGAGGGAGACCGGAATTCGAATCCCCCTTAAGCTATTTTAGGAATTAAGATCCAATGCTAATCTGCACGTGTTGACTTGAGATGTGCACATGCCCTTACTCCTAACCTGGATATGTTCACCATTTGGCTCCAAAAAGCTACGTTACTTTATTTTATGTTAATGACGTATAAGTGTGACCATAAAAAATTATAAAAGCAAAGATTGTTGGACAGCCAACAGCCAAGCAAACGGTATAATTGGTACCAATTGGCAAGAGATGAATCATGATGACATTAGGTGTCTCTTACACTCCAGCCCCTGCTTGCCTCTTCTTACTAAATAAATAAGCTAGACGATTTTCATTTTTGATTTATTATTGACTTATGAATATGAGATTAACAGACCCCACCTATATCCTAGATCCTAAGATTAGGAAGAAACTGAGTTCTGTTAAAAGCTGACTTTTATTAATGTTTAGGGCACTGACAACTGTGGACTTCAAAGTCCTGAAATAATAGATGGGGCGTAACATGCTTTTCGTGAACACAGTCGCACCTGAAACGTACTTAGAAAGAAAGGAATAATGGGTTACCATCTTAAATAAGCGGCCCAACTTTTAAGCAATCTAATTCATTAAAATCTTAAGTTATATTTCGGTATCTCATGTCGTCACCCTAAATTAGATGACGAAGATGATATTTTAATCTAATTTTTTATGAAAAATTTATCTGATCGACCTTGTCACATATATCTTTTACGCTAGAGGCCTGTATTTTTACCTTTACTCAAATCGATCAGCTGGGAGCCTAGTCGACCCTAAGGATGGCAAAAAGTCTAAATTACCCCTTTTCTTTAACGCTCAAAAATATCATCTTCTTCCTCATTTAAATCTATTACAGTTTTCAAAAGTCAAAGATGGCAAAGGTCATGATGTCTTCTCCTCAGTCCAAAATCTAAATTACTCCAATCTGCTATTTGGATCAATCTAGATACATTTTTTTCGTCAAAGACTGTAGCAGATTAAAATGAGGAAGAAGAGGATACACCTGTATAATTTTAAACTTTAAATATTTGTATTTTTCTATATTTATATGATGTGAAACGAGATCTATGCCGTCTGATTTAAAGGACACAATATAAAATCGATAATGTCAAAGATAGATATGAAAAAAGGCGATATCAACTTTGTACACAGTCGGTACCGACCATTTTAAGAGTCGTCAACAATTGTTTACAGAGTTGCCATCGATTTTGTACAAAAAAAAAAAGAAAAAAAAAGAGCCATAAAAAATAAAAAAATTAAAAATTAAAAATAAATTTTTTTTTTTTTTTTTTTATACAGTCAATGGCGACTCTATACAGAGCCACTATCAACTCTGTACAGAGCATGGATCAAAATGCCGAAAAATCGATACATATCGTTCGAGCAAAATACTGGTACATATCGGAACAGTAAAAAATCGGACGATACATTGAATGTATCGTTCGGTATCAACCATATAAAAAGGCGATACGGTACATTAAATGTACCGTATCAGTATTGGACGATATTTTGATCTATGGTACAGAGTCGCCATAAAAAATAAAAATAAAATAAATTATATATATATATATATATATATATATATATATATATATATATATATATATATATATATATATATATATATACAGTCGATGGCGACTCTATACAGAGTCGATGGCGACTGTGTACAGAGTTGATGATGATTTTGTACACAGTCGATGGCGACTCTTAAAATGATCGATACTAACTATGTTAAGAGTCGCCATCGATTGTTTTAAGAGTCGTTATTGATTGTTAAATTTTTTTTTTTTTTTTTAAGAGGTGATATCGTCTTTATTTCGTGTCTATCTTTGGTGTCATCTATTTTATTATGTGACCTTCAAATCAGACGGTATAGATCCGATTTTATATCGCGTAAATATAGAAAATTATAAATATTAAAAATTTTAAATCATGTAAAACCAAAAAAAGTGTAAGAAAGGATATTTCGGACTTTTTGTGCCAGCTGAAAATGGCTTGACTAAAAGCTGGTCAGTTTGGGTAAAGATGAAAATACAGGACCTCTGATGTAGAAAGTGTATTTGATAGGTACATTTTCCATTTTTTATATAATAAATTTTGAAATCACGACTCATATATTTTCTACATAATAGATCTTGAGATCACCACCCTCATATCTTTCAAACCCTGGTATCATAGCCAACCTATTACAGGGTCATATATTGATTTAACGTTAAACACATTTCCAAAAGTAGCCTAAGAACCCTTCTCATGATATGCCATGATTACAATCACTTATTGAGATATATGTCCTGTGAAAAATATATTTTAAATAGGTCAGCTATAATTTCAACATCTCTTAGGAGAGGAACATTGGGATGAAAAATAATCTCTATTGTCCATCATAATCGGTGATTTTTAACACTGAATACCTAAAGCTCCGGATATAGAATCATTGACCGAGTACAAATGATGATCATCTATATACAATACTTAAACTGATCCATGTGACTTCCACATGAAAGATGGAACTTAAAAAATCAAGGTATAATAGTTTAAAAAAACAAAAGATAATATCCAAACAATTTTATTTATACTTACCTAACCAGTATTGCGTGAAAGCCAAATCTTGAAACCGAGTTTCCATTGACCAAGCAAGGGCCTCATAAGCACGTCAGATCAATCAATGGCGATCACTGTTAGAACAATAGGTTCGGATTGCAGAAGAAGATAAAGATTAGAATTAAAATATACGTTGATCCGATTCGAGGCACGTTAAATATCGTTGTCTTTAAATCGAGATTTGCCCCTACCACTATGATCTAGTAGTCACCAATAGGTTACCTGCAAATCGGTTTCAGGATACAACGAACCGGCAGCGTATATCCGTGTGGTCATATTTGGTGAATCTGATCACGCAACCAGAACACCAAAAAACTAAAGTGGAACTCTGAAAAGGAGAAAGCTTAAAGAAATGCGAAAATATGCAGTGTTTCAAATGAGGGGTTTTGGGGCTCTTTTATATATGAAATAGGTGTAACCGAACGAACATATCCGTAAAACAAGTGTAACCGAACGGACATATCCGTAGCATATAACTGAACGGTCGGATAAGACATATCCGTTTAAAATTCAAGTGGGCGGTTAGACACTTATTCAAAAGTTTACTACCGGCTCGGCGGCAGCAGGCATGTGTGATTGATGGGTTGCATGGCGGTGGAAGCTACAAAATTCGGTGCCCCCTGGGTGAAGGCTACAAGCCTTGAGTCAAGACAAAGATATATAAGCCAAACCCAAAAAAGAGTTTACACGATGTGGGACAAATCCCAATTTCAAAAGCTTATTTTTTAAAACCTTTAAAATATCCAACAATCCTCCACTATTTTAAAGATTTAAAATAAAATTAAAAACTTTTCTTAAAAAAAATAAACAATCCCCCACTATTTTAAAGATTTGAAATAGAGTAACGCTAGAAAATGTGCATAAATGAAAATGTCTTACAGACTTGAATTTTCACTTTAGTGAAAATAATTCAAAATTTATCAAGATGTTTAGTGAAACTAAGTCTTGAACTAACGATCTTATATGACAAATCGGAATTATTTCACACACACATTTCACATATTTTAGTGTTCAATAAAAGGTTAGCACATTTAGGCTCTATGCTAGTACTCTGATTTTCGTAAGTGTTTATGAGATAAAGCCAAGTCTCATTGAAAGCGGCTCCACCTTCATACTTATATAGGCAGACCTATAAGAGATGTCCCTGTAACTGTAACATCTCAACACATAGTGTTATAGGACTGTTAAGAGCAATGCTCTACCTCCCCTTATCCATTACAGGTGAAACACTACCATTCCTAGGATGTATATGAGATATATTTCTCATCAATGTAGTGTCCTTCAGCTGCCACGGATTTACGACTTATTTTTCCCTTTGAACCTAAACATTGATTAAACAAATATTAGGTAGGGTTCCCATCATAAGTGGCTGTTTAGGTTTAATGACTTTAAACTCATCCCGATTGAAGTTTTATTAATCCCATATCTGCCAAGGCTTTTAGTAAACGAATCCGCCAGATTTTCTGCAGATCTGACCCCAATTACTGAGATTACTCTATCTCTAAGTAATTGTTTTACATAGCTATATCTTAGACCAATGTGTCTATTTTTTTCATTATACGTTTGACTATAAGCCTTTGATAGTGTTGCTTCACTATCACAATATATAGAGATAGGTGGCAATGGTTTACTCACAATTAGAATTTCTAGTAGTAAATTTCGTAACCATTCTGCTTCTTTTCCACTTGCCGCTAAGGCAATGAATTCTGATTCCATAGTGGAATGTGTGATGCAAGTCTGCTTCTTTGATCCCCATGAGATCGCAGCACCTCCAAAAGTGAATATCCATCCACTTGTAGACTTTGATTCTTCTGAACCAGATATCCAACTTGCATCGCTATATCCTTCTAAAACGTGAGGATATCCAGAAAATTTTAAACCATAATTAATAGTACCCTTTAAATATCTAAAAACATGCGAAATAGCATTCCAATGAATAGAACTAGGGTTACTTGTAAATCTACTTAACTTACTTACTGCAAATGCGATGTCCGGTCGTGTACAATGCATTGCATACATAAGGCTACCAATAACCCTTGCATATTCTAACTGTTGCACACATCGTCCATCATTTTTAGTCAATTTAAGATTAATATCTAAAGGTGTATTGGCAGATTTCAAATCAAAATAATTAAATCTTTTCAAAATCTTTTCAACATAATGAGATTGAGTTAAAGTTAATGTATTTTCATTTCTTATAATTTTGATTCTCAAAATTACATCTGCCTGACCCATGTCTTTCATGTTAAAAGATGAACTTAAGAAGTTTTTAGTTTGTAAAATAACTTCTAAATTAGTTCCAAAAATAAGTAAATCATCTACATAAAGACATATAATAACACCATTATTATGAGAAAATTTATAATACATACATTTGTCGGCTTCATTAGTTTTGAATCCAAAATTGGTAATAGTATTATCAAACTTTTCATGCCACTGTTTTGGTGCTTGTTTGAGCCCATATAGAGATTTAATAAGTTTACAGACTTTTTTTTCTTGTCCAGGTAGAACAAATCCTTGTGATTGTTCCATATAGACCTCTTCTTTTAAATCACCATTTAAAAAAGTGATTTTAACATCCATTTGATGGATTTGTAACTTATGTATAGAAGCTAAGGCAATTAGAAGTCTTATAGTCGAAATTCTAGCAACGGGTGCGTAGGTGTCAAAATAATCAACACCTTCCTTTTGTCTATATCCTTTGGCAACCAATCGTGCCTTAAATTTTTCTATAGTTCCATCTGTTCTAAGTTTTCTTTTAAATATCCATTTACATCCTATGAGTTTAGATCCTTCTGGTAAGTCTACTAATTTCCATGTTTTGTTTCCCATTATTGAATCAATTTCATCATTGATAGCTTCTTTCCAAAAAGCATTATCTCTAGATTTCATTGCGTCGTTAAAAGTGATAGGATCATCGTCTACATTTAGACATAAATGTTTCTTAATACTTTTGTTCCTATTTCTTTCAATCAAATAAATATAATAGTCTTTTGAAAGACTAGTTTCAAATCGTTGATGTTTACTTCGTCGAGGTTCAATGATAACCTCTTTATCACTTGAAGATTCAATAACTTCTTTAGATTTAGAAGATTTTCCATCTTCATAAGATTTACTTTTAATATTTAATTTATTAGTTAGAGTAGTGTACTTAGATTCATAGAATATAGCATCTCTAGATTCTATTATAGTATTTTTATCGATGGTATCATTAGATTCCATAACTAGAAATCTATAAGCTTTACTATTTTGTGCATAGCCAATAAATGCACACTCAATAGATCTAATCTCTATCTTAGGTCTTTTAGGATCTACTAATCTAACAAGTGCCCTACACCCCCATACTTTAAAATAGGCTAAACTAGGTTTTCGATTCTTCCAAAGTTCATAAGGTGTAATTAAACTTTTCTTATGTGGAATTCTATTTAAAATATGAGTAGCAATTAATAAAGCTTCACCCCATAAATTTTTATCGGAATTAGCGTTAACTAATAATGCATTAGTCATTTCTACTAATGTTCTATTTTTTCTCTTGGCAACTCTGTTTTGTTGTGGCGTATACGGAGCCGTCACCTCATGACGAATGATGAGTACTGAAAAATGAGAATATTTCACCCCTAAATACCTATATTTAGCTATCCGATGAAGGCTATCTGATAAGATTTATTAGATTTGAAGTGTTTCAGGTAAATATGAGCCAAGTATAGAAAACAGTGCAAGAATCCTGAATATAATGCCAAAACACTGCAATTTTGGGTAATCAAGAACTTGGTACGACTTGCGGCTAAATTTGGACCTTCAAGACGGCTGAATTACAAAATTGTCAAAACATGAAAGTTGTAGATCTTTTCGTCAGCTTTCCAACGGCGCAAGAATCGTCTCAATCCGAGTTCGGGACAGAAAGTTATGGCCGAAATACCGAAGTAGTGTCTGAACCACAAAAAGTGTTGATTTTCACGGATTTCTGGGATCGATGCATCGACCCTACAGGTCGATTAATCGAGCCAGAAATTGAGTCTGACACGATTCTGACACTGAAAGTCTGATTTTTTGGAACTTCTGTCGGCTCGATGCATCGACAGCTCTGGGTCGATTAATCGACCCTAAAAACTCGGCCTGGGAAACCTTTGCGCGACGGAATCTATTTAAAGACTCAAACACTTCGGGAAAAAATAGTCAGAGTAGAGAATTAGGAGTAGATTAGAGATTAGAATTAGAGTTTTTTTAGAGAGTTTTAGTTCTTAGTATTCTTAGTTTTTAGCCATTATTTTTCATAGAAATAGGAAGTTTTATTATTTCTTTTTGAGAGCTTTGTTCTTTAATTTTTTCAGTATTCAGTTTATAAATTTTGTTCAAAGTTTATTTCTGCATTTATTTCGTTTCTCAAGATTATCATCCGTTTGAAGTTTGAGGTAATTTTAATTAATGTTATTTTCCCGTCTTTATTTATTTATGTCATTTATTTACAATATGTGTGGCTAAATTTATAGGGATGGGGATCTAATGATTCCCATCCGAGGGATGTACTTTTAATGATATAAAATTAGGGATTAAAATATGAGATTTTAAATTTATGGTTGTTGTGCTATCATGAATGGATGAAATCCCCGCCACTAACCGGGATCGCGTGTGCCGAGCCATGCCCGGGATCTCAGATCTGTGACGGTAATTTTACCCTATCATTGTTATGGTCTTTGTGTTTTCGTTGTGTGAATTTAATTATGATTATGTTCTGGGATCGAGTGTCAGCCATGCCACGGATCTTGGTTACAGAATGGTAATTTTATCTGAAATATCCCTAATCTGAATAAAGTGTCTTAGAGCCATGCCCTTGATTTGATTTGTAAGTGGTATTCTTATTGGAATTTTCACCCACTTTGGGGATGGTTTTTATTTGAACGAGATCATGTGTGTCTAGCTACCGCACTTTGATCCCGGATCTAGATAAATGAAAATCACATTTGCGAGGATGCAACATGGAACCTATTAGGGTGTTGACCATTGATCTTCCATAAAAGGTGTTTGTTACCAATGAAGTATCTCATAAGTTAATCCTTAGATTTATATTATAGGAAGAACGGACCAAAGATGGGAGGATTTAGTATCTTCATCTTTATCATCATCTTTACTTTTATTTGCGAATCATCAATTGAATTTCAATTTGTAGTCATTAATTACCATCTCACCAACCACTTAAATCATAAAATTGGTAGAATACTGTTAGATCTTTATAGATTTCTAGAATTGCTTCTCTCTTTTAGATGTTTCAAAATTAGTCCTCGTGGGAACGATCTCGTACTCCGCACCCATTATATACAAACCGATTCGTGCACTTGCGAGTAAAACATACATTAAAAAATCACATCAACGAATTCCATGAATTTCACAGAAATCGGAGAATTCATTTGACATGTATTCTCCACCCCGATCAGATCTAATGACTTTTATTCTTTTATTTAATTGATTTTCTACTAAAGCTTTATAAACTTTAAATTTTTCAAAAGCCTCATTTTTAGTATTTAATAAATATATATGAGTATATTTTGAAAAATCATCTATAAAAGTAATAAAATATCGTTTTCCTCCTCTAGTAGGAACATTATTTTAATCACAAATATCACTGTGTATTAAATCTAATAAACATGAATTTCTAATAACACTAGGAAAAAGTTTTCTAGTCATTTTAGTCTTAGCACATATACTACAAACACTACTAGCAAAAGATTCATGTTTTGGAATTAAATCTAAGTTACCCATACATTTCATAGACCTATAATTTATATGTCATAATCTATCATGCCATAAATTAGAAACAGAGACCAAGTAAGAAGAAGATGAGATTTTATTGATGAGATCAGTTACATTGAGTTTGAACATGAACATGCCTCCCATGGCATATCCTTTTCCAACAAATTCACAATTTTTAGATAAGATAAACTTATCTGATTTAAATACAAGTTTAAAACCATGTTTAATCAATAAACCACCCGAAACAAGATTCTTACGGATATCGGGTACATGGAGCACATCAGTGAGTGTAACGACTTTTCCGGATGTGAAATTTAATTTCATTTTTCCACGTCTTATAATCTTTGCCGTAGATAAGTTTCCCATGAAAAGATCTTGATCATCATCAGCTTTGTCATAAGTCACAAACATGTCACGATTATTACACACATGTTTTGTGGCACCAGTGTCGATCCACCATTCATTGATGGATTGACTTAGAAAGAGCGCTGAAGTTATTTTTCACTTCCTTTGCATTATTGATTCTTCAACTTCTTGAAGAGGCGACAATCCCGTTTGAAATGTCCGGGTTTCCCACAGTGATAGCAACCACCATTCTTCGGTACCATGGTCTTATTCTCCTTGGCGAATTTCTTATTCTCCTTAGGATGAGAATATCCTCTCTTCCTCTTCTTGGACGGTCCACTAACAACCTTAGACTCAACCAAGTGTGCTTTTGATGTCATATCAATGTGATATTCTGTTTTGTCCCTAACTCGGGATTCTTCCTCAATACGTAAATGAAGGAGAAGATCTTCATTAGAAATCTTCTCATTATTACGCTTAAAGATTTTTTGGTAATCTTTCCATGATGGAGGCAACTTGGCGATTACCGCACCAACCAGAAAATCCTCATCGAAATGAGAACAATTAGCAACCATATAATTAATAATAACTTGAAAATCATGAACTTGGCTAAGAATAGGTTTATCATCAACCATCGTAAAATTAAAAAACTGACTGATAATATAAGAATTATATCCTGCATCTTCAGTTTTGTATTTCTTCTCGAGTGCATCCCAGAGTTCCTTCGAAGTATCGTAAGAGTGGTAGACGTCGAACAAAGAATCCGACAGTGCATTCAAAATGTAGCCTTTGCAAGTGTAGTCGTCATCGTCCCATTTCTACTTTTTACGGCCTTCAGCGAGGGTGGATGATTCGGTAATAGTCGGACACGGAGTTGTAATAACGTATACAACTTTTAGTGTGGTTAACAGAAAATGCAATTTCTGTTGCCACCGTTTGAAATTCGAACCATCAAAACTATCTAACTTGTGGATGTTGTTAGGCTGCGCTGGATGAATCTTATCATTCACTAGAGCAGAAGTGGAGGACAGAATATGAGCCATAAATCTCGGTTTAAAATTGTTAGAACAATAGGTTCGGATTGCAGAAGAAGATAAAGATCGGAATTAAAATATACGTTGATCCGGTTCGAGGCATGTTAAATATCGTTGTCTTTAAACCGAGATTTGCCCCTACCACTATGATCTAGTGGTCACCAATAGGTTACCGGCAAATCGGTTCCAAGATACAACGAACCGACAGCGTATATCCGTGTGATCAGATTTGGTGAATCTGATCACGCAACAAGAACACAAAAAAACTAAAGCGGAACTCTGAAAAGGAGAAAGCTTAAAGAAATTTGTGAAAATATGCAGTGTTTCAAATGAGGGGTCTTGGGACCCTTTTATAGATAAAATAGGTGTAACTGAACGGACATATCCGTAAAACAAGTGTAACCGAACGGACATATCCGTAAAACAAGTGTAACCGAACGGACATATCCGTAGCATATAATTGAACGGTCGGATAAGACATATCCGTTTAAAATTCAAATGGGCGATTAGACACTTATTCAAAAGTTTCTCGGTTCGGCTCGGCGTGTGTTGATGGATTGCATGACGGTGGAAGCTACAAAATTCGGTGCCCCTGGGTGAAGGCTACAAGCCTTGAGCCAAGACAAAAATATATAAGCCAAATCCAAAAAAGAGTTTATACGATGTGAGAGAAATCTCAATTTCAAAAGCTTATTTTTTAAAACCTTTAAAATATCCAACCATCACTAACCAAAACATAGGACCCTTCCTCCATTTTAAAATGATGAATTTATATATAATCAAATTTTCCTTTTAAGAACAAAGATCAATTTTAATGCTTCAAAGCTCTAAAGATTATAATAGAAAATTTCCGAATTTGTTCTTCGAACCATGGCATAGCTAGTTTATATGTATGGACTATAGAAAAGTGTTTAACAAGCAATCACCGCTCATAGATTTAAGAACTTTGGTGACCGACATATACACTGGAACCTTTCTCTTACGTTTCAGGATTTCAGCTTTTTCGCTTTATCTCCTCTCGTGATACCTACCACTGCCATTGTTCCCTCTCATTCCCCAAGCCCACTTTGCTTACTCTCTCTCTCTCTCTCTCTCTCACAGCAATTGCTCTGCACTTCCATGGCTCCTCATCGGGAAACCGCTTTCTCTCTCTACCAAAACCTCCATAAAAAACCGCCTTTAGGCTCTTAAAACCGCTCTCTCTCCTCTTCTCAAAACCGGCCAATGGCATTTCTCTCCCCTTGTTCTGGTTTTTGTCTTTTACTTGTTTCGTTTTCTCTACTGACCCTCGCTCGACCAGAGCCAACTCGAGACAAACAAGCTCTCCTTGATTTCATTTCCCAAACCCCCCACGAGACCCGAGTCAGATGGAACTCGTCCGAGTCGGCGTGCACATGGGTAGGTATCGAATGCGACCAGAACCAGACCCACGTCTTCTCTCTCCGCCTACCTGGCGTCGGCCTCGTCGGTCAGATCCCGCGTGGAACAATCGGACGGCTCTCAGAGCTCCGTATCCTCAGCCTCCGCTCAAATCGACTCTTTGGCGAGCTTCCCTCTGATTTTTCCCAGCTGAGGCTCTTGCGGAGTCTTTACCTCCAAAACAATCTCTTCTCAGGCGACTTCCCACCGAGTCTTACTCAGTTAACTCGGTTAACTCGCTTGGATTTTTCAAATAATAATTTCTCCGGCAGAATCCCGTTTTCCGTCAACAATTTGACTCGCTTGACCGGGCTCTTCTTACAGAACAATGGGTTCTCTGGAACCCTCCCCAGCATCAATACTCCTTTGGTGGCGTTCAACGTATCTAACAACAGACTCAACGGCTCGATACCGGAAACTCTAGCACGGTTTCCCAGTTCCTCATTTTCCGGGAACATAGATCTCTGCGGGGGGCCGCTGAATCCCTGCACTCCATTTTTTCCGTCGCCTGCGCCGTCACCGTCAAATTCGCCGCCAAACCCTGTTGGGCGTCGTAGCTCAAGAAACCTCTCCACAGGCGCAATTATTGCAATATCTGTCGGTTCAGGAGTAATTTTTCTCATACTGGTTTTAATACTCTTGCTTTGTTTGAGACGCCGGCGGCGGCAGCCGAGTGCCGCTAAGACCCCAAAGGCAGCGGCAAGGTCGGTGCCTGTTACAGAAGCCGGTACGTCGTCTTCTAAAGACGAAATCGGAGGTGGGTTAGCTGAATCTGAGAGAAACAAGCTGGTTTTCTTTGATGGCGGGGTTTATAGCTTCGATTTGGAAGATCTATTGAGGGCTTCTGCAGAGGTTTTAGGGAAAGGGAGTGTGGGCACTTCGTATAAGGCTGTTTTGGAGGAGGGAACTGTAGTGGTTGTTAAGAGATTGAAGGATGTCGTAGTTTCAAAGAAAGATTTCGAATTGCAAATGGAGGGTTTGGGGAAGATTAAGCACGAGAATGTGGTTGCTTTGAGGGCTTTTTATTATTCGAAAGACGAGAAGTTGCTTGTTTACGATTTCATGGCTGCTGGGAGCTTGTCTGCGCTTCTTCACGGTAAACTGTTTTTTTTTTTTTTTTTTTTTTTTTTTTTCAGTCATGGAAATTATCGAATTTTGTTTTTTTTTTAACTTTAAATTACATAAATTAGATAAAGAAGGAAGGGACATTTCATTATTCGGTTGAGGTTTTTTTTGTCATTAAGTAAATACAGTTGGATCGTGTCCAAGAAACATACGGTGGACCGTATTTTATTTTTTCCTAATAATACGACATTCTTATTCTAAACGAGAGCATGCTGGGGTAGAAGCCGAAAGGGGTGTGAGCTCTAGCTTGCCGCTTGCGCCAAAACCAAAACTCTCTGTATGTACATTTGGTGTTTCCAACGAAGCGCGCCTTGATTCCAGGAGTGTGCGTATTGCGTACTATGCTCAATTTGGGGAAATGGGCTGTGTATGTCATTAAACTCCAAAACTCGTGTTTAAATGTTCTCTCACACCATTAATTAAAGTAGTAGACTCTTTTATCTTCTCACACTATAAAAATATAATCTAAATTTGAGTGAATATGGCTGTCAATAGTTGAAATGTGTCTCAGCCATAGAATCAGAGGCCTATAAGCTGATGCTTGATATGACTTATCATTTTGATGGCTTTGATGTCGTCTTACACTTTCAACGGTGTAAGATCATTTAAATACCTCTGACAGGAGACTGGGGTTTCTTTTTATTTTGTCATACGTATGGTGCTTGCAACATCTGTCTACGTGCTTTTCATTTAAACGTCAATCGGAAATAATCCGGTGTGAACTTGATTCGATCGTCAAGGTTGGGTGTCAACCATTCCATCTAATCCAATGGTAAGCCTTGTTTTTTAGGCGGAATATTTTTGAATCGAAAAAAAAGGCTTAAATGCAATCCTATGGATTTAATATTATTTATTTTTGGGCCAATTCTGGTTTAATTCTGGTAATTGGGTTGGAACGTACGCTTGAACGGTGGTCAACGAAATTTAGCACATTCCTTGATTTCCATTACGTCTGCGTCTAACCTGTTGAGCCGGTTATTCTCTAGGTAGCAGGGGATCCGGCCGTACGCCACTTGACTGGGACAACCGGATGAAAATTGCAATAAGCGCGGCACGTGGAATAGCACACCTCCACGTGTCTGGAAAAATCGTCCACGGCAACATCAAGTCCTCCAACGTCCTTCTCCGCCCTGATCTAGACGCTGCTGTGTCCGACTTCGGGCTCAATCCCCTCTTCGGCACATCCACCCCACCGAACCGTGTCGCAGGCTACCGTGCGCCGGAGGTGGTCGAAACCCGTAAGGCCACCTTCAAATCTGATGTCTACAGCTTCGGCGTTCTACTTTTAGAGCTCTTAACGGGCAAAGCGCCGAACCAGGCGTCCCTAGGCGAGGAAGGAATCGATTTGCCTAGATGGGTCCAGTCGGTGGTTAGAGAAGAATGGACGGCTGAGGTTTTCGATTCGGAGCTTATGAGGTATCAGAACATAGAGGAGGAAATGGTCCAACTTCTTCAGATAGCGATGGCGTGCGTCTTAACTGTACCTGATCAGAGACCCTCTATCCAGGACGTCCTGCGAATGATAGAGGACATCAATCACCCGGAAACTGATGATGGACTCCGGCAATCTTCCGACGACCCGTCCAAAGGTTCTGGTAGTCATACTCCACCGACCGGATCCCGGACTCCTCCGGCGGCGACCACTCCTTGACGTGTTTGTTGTATATCGATAATTGAGAAGGAAAAAAACAAAAACAAAAGTGATGCGTCTTCTGGGTTGCGCACAAGTGGGTAACTGCTTAAGCTACCCACTTGGAAGCATGTGCGTTAGACAGAAGTTAGACCCATTCCCAATTTCCCACCCATTAAGAAACGATTTTTTTCGTTTTCCAGGGGTTGACATTTTTATATTTTTGAATTGTTTGGGCGCGTTCCATTATCTGATTGGAGCTGCAATTTGTTGAATTTAGTTTGTTTTCAATGAAAATAGATTTTTTTTCTCTCACCGTCTGGGATGTCTATGTATGTACTTAGCTTCTTCTCTATATGGTATCCAAATTGAATTTGTCTATAATGAGCTGTGTGTGTGTGTGTGTGTGTTGTGGGCTATGAAGTGGGTGGACCTTAATGCACGCACTTTTAGAGAGTAAAAATCCATGGATGTCGATCGCAAAGTCTATTGAAATTCATGGCTGAAAAGAAGAGAATCAAGAGATTGGGTTGGTTGTGTAGATGAGTATTATGCCTTGATCACGTAGCTCATTGAAGACAAATTCATCCAAATTTGGGTGCGCACCGACACCATTTGCGTGGCTTAGAAACTTGGATTGGAATTCTTCGTATTTAAGATGTCCACCAACCCACTTATGGAAAACAAAAGCTAGAGTTGGGAAATTGGAATTGATGAGACCATTAATGACAAAATTGTCCCTACTGGGAGGAAGGGATAGATTCGGAGCATATCGTGGAAGTAATTATTTTAGAAAAGGATTAGGTCCCTGGTGACGCTCTTTTCCGCTGTAATTTTGTGAGGTGGTGGAGGACAGGCTGGCCGGCGAGGTTACACTTTTCTGACAAAACAGCTTGACTCAGGGACATGTTGCCGTCGATTTACGCGGTAGCGGGCCCCATTATGCTTTCGCACTCTCTGAGTTCCGCCTCGATGCACATGCAAAAAGGTGTCCCGGGTCAGCGTCGAACCGGGTCCCACGTATATATGCTTCCATCTTTGGACCGGTCACTACACCCAATGCCGCCCGGTCACTGCCTCAAGTTACAATTTTCCTTACTATAATAGTCTATTTGAACAGCAATTCGATGGTTCGACACTCTACGCTTTTACTCCAATGGTTAAACATATTTTAAATCTACGGTCAAATCCATTAAAATAAAATATAGAATTTACAAAATGCGAAAAGGGAGTATGGGCATTCCAATTAACATGTGATCTCAAAATAATACCCGTTTTCCTTTTCTCATATCATGAGTCATGTGATCCAAAAAAATAATTATTTTTTAATGATCAAAACAGTGGTCAAAGTTTGGATAATGCCCCCACATATTCCTTTTCTCATATCATGAGTCATGTGATCTAAAAAAATAATTATTTTTTTAATGATTAAAACAGTGGTCAAAGTTTGGATAATGCCCCACATATTTTAGTGCATTGAATTTTTCCTTTTTGATCATATTGTGGACGGTGAACATGCATCGAATCATGTATAAAATTTTTGAATGACTTATGATCATATATGGACAAGTTTTCGTTTTACCCAATTCCCTTGATAGTTTTCATTATATAGATCCCACCTGATTGGAATGTATGGATCTACCGTGCATTCCAATCCATATCTCATGACCTCTTATAAAATATAGGACGCTAAGTTGATATCCTATATATAAGATAACAAGTTGGTATCTTATTTTCATGTGAGATACAGGACAAAGATGGGAAATAAAGTGAGAACTCAAATATAGTTGTTATGGCCTCCACTTTGGATTTTGAATACAGTGTTGGAGATGCCCTTAGAATCATATTTGATGGAGGTTGTTTTTCCTAGTTGGATCACAACCCACATATGAAGCGGTCAAAAGTTGATTCATGTGGTAACACTAGTAATTATGGTGTATCATGGTATGATATACCATGATTATGGTTACTTTAAGATGTCTGACACACTGAAGCAAAATTTGACCGTCCTATATATGGGCCATGATCTTAAGATGTAATATGTTGGAATTGTCTCACATTGGCTGTGGGTTGACCCTTCCTGTGCTCTTTATATTTTGGGCAAATCTCATCTTAAAAATCGGTTTTATGAGATTGAGTTAGGTTCTTTCGATTTATTATCATAGTATCAGAGTTGTTCTTTCTTCTCACGCCACTAATTTCTTGTCTACATGATTTAGCTTAATCTTGTCAATATATATAGGGGCATGTTGGATTTGTCACACATTGATTGTGAGTTGACCATTTTTGGACTCTTTATATCTTGGGCAAGTTTCACCTTCTAAGCCAATTTTGTGAAATTAAGTTAGGCGAGTTGAATATCATATCATAAATGTTTGAAAGATTGGAATGAAGAATAATTTCTATCATCTGATTCAAAGCAGTCAATTATGTGAGTCGCGGAGCTTTCCTTATAAAAACTTAGTTACAAAAACTTAAACGCTCGGTTGCACATGGAAATAGCGACAGCTAAAGCAAATAAACAATATTGCTTTTGAAGCCACTGAAAGCTGCCGGCTTAGCACTTTAGGTAGAAGACGAAACTTGGGACCTAGTATATATAAATTAAAGTCAACTTTGTTGGATTATCTCACTATCCTTTTCTTAATGAGACCGATTACCAAAATCAGCTTCATCTCATCATTAACGAAGAAAAATGTCATATCCTTTTGTGTAAACAGATGTCAGGACCCCTGATATTAGTTCATCTCTGCTTCAGTACATGTGACAGTTGAAATCTTGATAGCCTACTAGAATTATATTATAGCATATTAGAGTTGATACTTGATACTTGATAGTCATATATAAATGGCTCATCTCGGTTTATTTCAGATCATTATTATTATCGTCACAGTCTTTTTATTTATTTAATTTGGATAAACTTAAAATATATCCAAGGAAAGATTCAGAAAGATTCAGAAACTATTTTAAATAATAATAAATTAATAAAATATATCTTAACTTAATTAAAGTTAATAATATTTTTAAGCAATAAAATATGGACATTACATAATTCATGCAACAATCACAACCATAAAAAACAGTAGAAACTTGTGATTAAAGCATGGAAAATTATAAAAGGCGGACAATTTTTTATAGACAATCTTACAGACATCATATGTGGCACATGTAATTGGCTGCCGTGCTTGGGCCCCACAATGTGTGTAGCTTGTCACATCATGCCGCATAAGCTGATCAAAATTATCCATGAAAAATTATCCCCAGTATGACACTGTCCTTAAAGCATATATGACAATCATTGAAACTTTGAGAAATTAGGGAAAATTTTTGAACTTGTAAAAGATACCTCTATTTGCAGTATTCAAAACACCAAAAGCACCCATCTAGCCCCACGTGCAAATCAATCATTTGACCGTTTATGCAAGTGGTTGCTTTTAGAGTTTTGGTGAGTGCAAATAGAGCTTGTCTAAACAATGAATCTAATCATTATTTGGTACAAGAAGGTAATGTTAATTATTTACATTTTTATTTAGGGATAATTAGAGAAACATGCCTTAAAAACAAATTTTTTAACCAAAAAAGACGCTGACTTCAAATGTTTTAGAAAATTAGTACTTTCACGGATTGTGAAACTTCAGAAAATCGTGAAAGCCCCATTTTTTAAAAATGTTTGTAAAAAAGTAATGTTTTCACGATTTTCTGAAATTCCAAAATCCATGAAATACTATTTTTCTAAAATGTTTGAAGTCGAGTCTTTTTTGCTAAAAAGTTTATTTTTGAGACATTGTTTTCTAAAGTGTCTTTTTATTTATTTAGTGTTAGGCTGTTAGCCTGCAGAAAAACAAATATATAAAAAATTCATTCTACCCAAGGAGAATCGTTTTGCACGAGTGTAGCGAATTAGAATTTATGAACTCGAAAAAGAATCAACCGAATTTTGAAAAATAATTAAAACAGCTGTCAAAGCTCATCTGCTTCACAGCTATTTGTGAGCATACAAATAAGTGAAAGTACAGTTGTAAATAAGTGAAATTACGCATCCAACCTCTAATGAATTCAGCAATAAAAATATCTTTGTTGCATCAATTTGCGGAGATTGTGGTGCTTGGTCGCGTGCCTAGAACCAACTCCAGGCCATTTAGCCCTTCCTTAATATTCTATTAGTTTATTAACCATTTGTTATTTATCTATCGTCATAAAATAGAATCAGTTGGAGAGATCCAAGCGAGGGACCCGATGGGGATATTATGTCTTTTTAGTGTCATGCAATGCCAACCTTTTTTTTAATTTTTTTGATGGAAAAGAATATTTATGCCAACCTTTTGTTCATCACTAAGAAAAAAATAAATGAGACTAGATTCATATATATATATATATATATATATATATATATATATATATATGATGGAAATCGCACTCACTAATTGCAGATCATCACAATTGGCGACATATGGGAAATCAGAGCAGTCGACATTAGTTGATCTTTTGTATCATAAAGAATATGCATCTCTCATTCGGTCTTTGAATAATGTTTATTTATTATTTATTATTTTTTTATTTTAAGTAGGTATCTTAAGCAAATCAGAACAATGGCCCTGCAGAACTTTTAAAAGAACACAGCATATTTTGGGACATTTGAGTGCAGGGGTAGTATAAAATAGTATGGGAAATGTGAGTCTCTAAGGAGCTAGTGATATAGTAGGGCTCTTGATGGGCGGATTAGGCCGGTCTGGGGTTTAACTCTGCTCTAATTTACTCGGGTTTCCCAAATTCTTTGGCTGTTTTTTTTTCTAATAAAAGTTTGAAGGAGGTTAAAATTTTAATTAAATTTTTTTTTTTTTTTTAACAGTATAGAGACTCAGGTACATGCTTTTATTCAAATATTTTATTTTAGTTTGTTGCACAATAGTTAACGGACAACGGTTGCTTGAAAGGACAACAGTTGCACAATGGTTATAATGGACAACGATTAATCTTAGGGCATTTAAGTAAGTTATATTTAATTAAAATAATTTTTTTTATAACTTCAAAGGATATATATATATATATATATATATATATATATATATATATATATATATATATATATATATATATATATATATATATATATATATATATATATATATATTCGAGGTAAGTGTTGGAACACTCAATACAAGCCCGGCCCGGATTGATTCGGGTTGCAACATGTTTAGTCCGATCCGGATACTGGACTGGGTTTGTTTGATAGAAAGTACCACTTTTTTCGGGCTAGATGCAGGCCAAAATCCGGCCCGACCTTTTGAGAGACCTAAGTGATAGCAATCAGTTACCCTATGTTAGCACATGACTCAATGATTTGTGGTCCTAAGAGATAAGAAGAATAATTAAATTGGACCATGGTTTAATTTGTTGATTTTTCTTTTTTATATATATTTTTAATAGAAATGTTTGAGACTGCTCCCCTAAATCTAACCTCCCTGCTTATAAGAGAAAGGACCTGACTCTCCTTACCGTCATTTAAACACTGAAATGGTGTTTAAATGATCGTACACCATCAATTATTTAAGATGTGAATGATCTGTACCGTCAAAATAATAAATCATAGATTGAAGTGCAACATACCCAAAATAAGTGTTTTAGGGAGATTTGAACCATCCAAAATGTGGACTATAATATGAGCCGTTGTTTTTAATTTTAAGGGTGGATATTCAAGTTCATCAATCAAATAGTTTATATTCACTTATAGTCATGTTTCTCTAAGCTGAGACATGTTTCAATTATAGATTGTCAATTGGACAATTTATATACATCGTCACATGACATAATGATAAATCATACTTCGATGGTGTGAGATTAAAAGTTTAATTTTAACGGGATAAGATCATTTAAAATTATTTTGGTGTTTAAATGTTAGCCAGGAGTAATTATCCCTAACAGAAAAGGTTCCTTTTTCTTTAATTATTGTTCATTGGCTTTGAACTCAACAGCCCTACTTATTTTTATTTCTTTGGGGGAGTTAAATAGGTGTTTTGACGCACGCCAACCAGCTATCATGGAGTTGGCTAAGGCTAAGATCCAGTATTCCACTCCAAACCATGCAGAGCTCGAATTGGTCAAAGACTTGGTTTAGCTCGGACTGGACCACACACCAGGTGTACATTGATAAAGGAGCACCGTAGGAATAAACAGAAGGGTACCTCTATTAACTCCCATGCAATCTCTTAAAGTGTTGACATGTGCAACCCCTTCAAAATCATTAATAGTTTCGAATCAGTTGAAAAAGATCGTGTTTCACCCCGATCTTTCACACAATGGATCTGGAGATCATGAAACACTTATCAGACGGTCAATTTTTGATTACACATGTCACAGATCCCTAAAAAATACCCATTGAATCCTATGGCACACATCACACTCAAATGTGATGTTAGGGCCATTCTCTGGGGATATATGCCATGTGGAATAAATAATTGACCACCTGATAGGTGTGACATGATCTCAAGATCCATTGTGTGGAGGATCAAGGTGAAACACGCTCTCTATCATCTAATTCGAAGCAACCAATGCTTTTGAAGGGGTTTTTGACGTAGCGCTTTCAGTGATTGCTTGGGCGCTAATAGTAGTGTCCAAAAAAATAAATATGAGAATCATTACTTGCACACAGAGTTGGCCCTTGCACACAATTTAAAATTTAAAGAAAGACTGATATTTTCAGACATACGGCATGTGGAAACGACATTTGAATGCAGTGATCTATAAGTCTTGGTTGCAAAATATTGGAATGAAACACTTTCTTTATTATATTTATTCAAAACAATTATAGGCAATATCTGATTCGAAAGTTGATGCATTGAATCATGTGATATGGATTGAGTTTGGTGTCAATCTCTTATACCAAATTTCTTTAGATCATAACCATCAAATAAGTTTAGATGTTGTTTCCAAGCACAGTCCCTAAAGTAAGGAGTCTTTCTTTTAAATTGTGTGCTCGACTCAATTGTGTCTGTGCGAGTAATAGTTCCCAATTTTAATTTAATTATAGTTATTGGTTTCCCACCAATACTCTTGCCTTTGAAAAAGCCGAAAGGCACATCCTAGAACTAATAACTACTTGAGTATCTAGAAATGATCTTGAGCTGACTGAGGGAAAAGTTTCCTTATATTACATATCAATACTACCAAATTTTATAATATAATAAAAAAAAGAAATATACATTTGAACACGTGACTGTCGCTTTATACTCGAATACTAGATTACATGTCACGTGAAACTGTCATCTCCAATTAATATTATGCTTACATATTATGCTAAGAATCTTATATATTATGCTTATTGAGATTTCTAACTTTTCCCAGATGTATTTGAGTTTAGTGAAACTCATGATTTTTCTAAGCTTTTTCTAAAAAAATTTAGATTCTTCTGTTCATGAGTTTTCACTTTCTTGATTTAGAGGGGTATGTTTCCTTTGACTTTTTGAGCTTCTAGCTAATGTGAGCATTTATAAGTATTTTGCTAGGAAATTAGTATATGTCTTTCAAAAAAAACCCGACAAACACGGATTTTGAGATAAACTCACAAACAAGAGAAATGCTCAAAAAGTGCTTAGAAACACCACTTTTTGAGTCAATAACTCATTCCCAGCCTCTTTGAACTCTCGAACAATCCCTAAGGTTTACCTAGCCGCTTAGGATTTTAGAAAACAAAAATTATTTTTTTAATCATTTTGCCTTTTAAATCCTATGTCAAAGTATCCAATCCATTACCTGACCTTGGTCCAAAAAAATTTGACACCTTTAACCAACATTTGAATGGTGAATAAATATTCTTAATTTTTTTGTGGATGAACCAGATCGATGATGGGCATGTTGCTGTGGCACCCGATCCTAGGATCGGGAGCCATATGGCGCCCAGCTGGTTCGAATGCATATCCCCAAGCTTCAATATAATAAGTTTAAGTATATATTTGTAAACTAAACTTCGGCTGTGCCTAGATGCTTTAGGCTATAAGCCTTAGCTTAATCCAAAATTAAATTAGGTTCAGATAATTCACTTCACTCTGGGCCTATAGGCTTAAAATATAAGTCTTAAACCTAGTTTCTCTGGGCCAGCGGCCGTCCTCTTGAGTCCTTCCAACGGTAACCACAATGGGGAGGTCTCTCTCTTTCTCTCCCACCAATAGAAAATAAGTAGCAACTTGCAAAGAACTAGTTGGGGTGAAACTTAAGGTACATGTTTTTGAAGTTGGAGTGTTGAACCAATAACAAGTAATGATAAGCTACCAATGATGTAGAGAGAGAGAAAGGATTCCCTCCTAAATACTAATGTAAATGGCAAATGAAGCTTACCGAATACCAACTAAACCTAAATCAATGCTTGTCATCGGTTTGGTAGACTCCCCCCAGCTAAGTTTATTCCGATTCGTTTAAAGTTTGCGGTATTTACAACCAAGGATTATTTCTACCCAATAGATGGCTCCGTCATTAACACCGTTGACTGCCTTGAATCATGTGGTGGAGATCATTTTTGGTCCCCATCTTTAATAAAATAGATCTTGACCCACCTATCGGACAGTCAGACGTAGATTCTATTTGGAACACATCCGTGATCACGATGTATCATGAGACGGGTTCTTGGGTCACTTATTTTTCTTGATAATGAGGTTCTCTTCCTTCTAGAGAATCCGACTAAGTTCCCAGGAATGTGCAACACCCGACTCAGTTCCCAGGAATGTGCAATACCAGTCAAGAGAGTTAAATCCTTGCGTGTAGCCAACAAGGGGTGGGATTTAAACTAAGAACCTCCACTTCTTGAGGCCCAAGAAGCGTGGTTCTAGCCACTGCACCAACCCCAATTAGTTTCTTGAGTCGCTTTTGGGGATGTATTACACATATAATAATCAATATCTGATTGTCCGAAGGTGACTAGAGGGGCCATAACCTGAAGACCTATAATGTGAAAGATTGGGACCAAAAGTTATCTCCATCATCTGATTCAAGGCAGTCAAAGGTGTTAATTAATGATGAAGCCATCGGTGTTAATTAATGATGGGGCCATCTGCTGCATGGAAAGAATCTTCAGTTGCAAATGAGGCTATCCTTTGTTTAATAGAACATTTTATTCCATATGAAAGCAAATATACGGTGTTAAGACTTTGGAATATAGCGTTCACTCTGCCGCTGGCATTTATAAACTAATTGCGATATTGAAACTTGAAAGAGACTTCTAACCACAGAATTCTATAAAAGTTCAGACCATATGTTTTCAGGTTTGCCATCTCTTTTGACAGAATTGTGGGTTAATAATCCTAAATTACTGCTCTCTAAATGGGTGCTCTCATAAATGGGTGCATATCGTGTGTTCTAAGGGTTGTGCACCGGTCAATTTTCCTCTACCAAACTAGTGAGGGTTGGGAGATTTTTTTTTGAGTTGGTATTAGGCGAGTGGTTAGATCTCCAAATAACCTGGTTCATGGGCTACTTTCTGGGACACGTGTAATAGTATTATTATTTAGTCCATCTGATTTGAAGTACCCGAACAAAAATATATTGTACTTAGGGCTGTGCATTTTTTGGACCGAACCGATCAAACCGATCGAATCGTCGGATTTGGTCCGATTTGGAAAAAAGGAAAATCGAAAAGTTTGGTTTGGTTTCGGTTTCAAGCCTCCCCAAGCTGAAACCGATCGAACCGAACCGAATGTAGTTTGTTATATACATATAGGTGGGGGTTTTGATTAATTTTAAAGGGCATTTAAGTAAAATGCATATTTTTATATAAAACTCTACCCTTGTTTTTAGTCTATTCCTAAATCCTAAAGCGGTAAAATAGAACTTATAGGAAAATTGGTTGAGAAGTTTTAAAAATTTTGATGTGCAAATACAACTTATAGGAAAACTGAAACTGATCGAACCAAACCGAACTTAACCGAATCGGGTTGGTTTGGTTTGGTTTGAAAATCAAGAAATCGATTAGGACTGATTTGGTTTAAAACTGAACAAACCGAACTGAATACACTCCTAATTGTACTTAATATTAAAATGAAAAAAATATATCTATCACGTGATTCAAAGTGATTAAAGCTTTTTTGAATATAAAGTATTAAAATGTTTTTATTAATTTGAAAAGGCATTTAACTCATGAAAATATCGCTTCCTCTAGGAGGCTGGTTGGATACACAGAATAAATGATAAAATGTAGTATAATAAAACGTTTTTATCATCCATTCAACTGTTTGGGTGTTTTTGAAGATGATAAATATATTACCCCTATTTACTATAAAATATCAAAATATATTACCAACTCTCCCTAAAATAGGGGCAAAACATAGTGTTACTACATATTGATAGTTCATTAGATTGTTGTCTTCAGCCACACATTAACAGTTTTTCGTGTCTTAAAAATTAAAGTTATTTGTGAACAAAGTTGCGATGAACTCTGTTCATTTTTTCTTGACCTTATTGTCCTGCTCTAGCTCCTACTCCTTGGATTTTGAATCCGTCCACATAACACAAGCAAGAGGGAGACGGTGTCGGCGTGTCGCTATAGAACGGTGGTTGCGTATCGCAGCTCGTCCGATTGGCCTCTGGCTTGTCCCGATAAATTTCCTCTTAAGTGGACTTAATCACATTCGTAATCACCTTATATATAGAATGGTCAAATATATTAATCAACACATAATTTAGTGATTATAATAGTTTCATAATCGTTGGATAAATGAGGCCTTTATGACCAATACCAACACATTGGTGATTCCTACCCATTTAACAAGAGCGATGAGACTCGGAGGCATCATAAGGTCATGAAGCACTTTCTAGATAGCAAAAGCTAGCTCCCACGTATTTTAAAGCTCCTTGAAGTCTGCGAGATCTATCGATGTGATTATAGGCTAAAAAAGTGCCTCATACGACATTAACTGTCTCATTCTCCGTGAGTCCTTACAGGCCCTTCCATAAAACTCAACTCGGGCTTCATGCGTTCAACGGGTGCAACCTTCTATGGTATTTAATCAATCCTTTGACAGAAGGAATTTTATGATGAAAGTTACTAAGCATTGAAATCAAAGGAATTTTATGATGAAAGTTACTAAGTATTGAAACTGTGAAAGCAAAAAGTATTCTATGATACCCCTTTCGAAAAAAAAAAGAAGTATTCTATGATATGGATTACGTGAGATTCAATTGGTTCGACATGTCGATTGCTTTGCAATTTATTTGCAACAAAATATATGAATTTAAACATATTAGTGAATAACATAACTTACATATCCTTCATATACTATATAAAGCAAGAGTAGTTTATATCAATTTTGGTGTTTTCATGCCCTTTTTTACCAATCCAATCTGTCCCTACATACACTCTTTGACAATAAAATTAAAATGAGTATTATCATTTACCATCCATAAAACTGTAACCACCTCCCACCTTCTTTAGTATGAATGTATTGATTGCTTTGAGTCATACCATGGAGATTATTTTTTATCTCAATCTTCTATATAATTGATTTTGACATCCTCGTAGTATCATTAGATGGTAAAAATTTTATTCACTTGGCATATAACTCAAAAAGTGACTCTAAAATCATATGACCTACAACACTCTCAAACACGATTGTAATGTCATTTTTTGGACGTGCACTACGTAAAATAAAAAATTAACGGTCTAATGATACTCTCACGATCCCAAGATCATTTGAGTAAAAGATGGGGATAAACAATGATCTCCATCTTATGATCAAAGTGGTCATTTCATAGCTACTAGAGGATATAGGTGAGGATACAATTTTAAAGAGTATAAATAATGATACCCAAATAGAATCCCTTTTCCAATGAGAATACGTAAATAATAATGGTACCAACCAAAGAGGCATTAGCCCAGTTGGTACGCTCCCTCCATTGTGAAGGAGTAGGTTGTGGGTTCAATACTCGTCCTCCCTCTACGCTGTTTTCTACCCTTGTGTTTACAAGGTGTGGGTTGGGTCTTGTTAGTCAACCCTTACCACTGTAGTTGGTGCTCCCTCACGTTGCTCCGCAACTATCATATGTATATGCGTGCTTGCTCCTCGGTTTTCGAGGTTGTCTCGGCCGAATGTCCGTATAAAAAAATAAAATGGTACCAAATAAGTTTTCTTGCCTTCCTTATTTTTAACAACTTCAAAGAAACCCACAAAGTTAAGAGAATTAACAATTTTGCCATAAAAGTTCTCTTTTCTTCCTTATTTTTAGCACCTTCAAAGAAACCAACAAAGTTAAGAGAATTAATAATTTTACAATAAAATATTTGACTTGGTTTGAATTATGTGGCATAGATCACATTAAAATAGCTCAAAAATTAAATTTGACCATAATGTATGCCATATAATTTTAGGGCCATATATTGGGATCTATGCCGCATGAAATAAAAAAAATGATCGTCTAATGGTAAGCCCATGATATCAAGATCCCTTATGTGTTAGATTGGGCCGTGAAATGATTACCATACACCATTTACTCGGGATCATCATGTGAAAGATTGAATTAGAAATCAATTTTGAAGGACATCATAGCCGGATACCATTGATTGTTTTGAATCAGAAAATTATGATCGTTTTCATCCAAATCGTAGATCTTGAAATCATGAGTGTACTGACAATTAATTTTTTATTGCACATGATACAAATAAAACATCCCCAAAGTGATTGAAAATCACGTTTGAGTATGATGTGTGTGCCCCATAGCATTCAATCACTGTTTTGGCATGTATGCCATAGGAACCATAAATTGGCTGTTTGATGCTATACCATTGATCTCAAGCTCCATTATGTGAAAGATTGAAAAGAAAACTGATCTCCATCATTTGGTTCACATCAGTGTTGTCGTTTTTAAATTGAGTTTTACTCGTAAGCGCATAAATCGAGATATAGTCAGTGGGTATGGAGTACGAGATCGTTCCCATGGAGATTGGCCAGAAAATTATAAGGAGGAAACAATAATTAACTAAAGAAAATGCCACAAATCTATCACAATATTTGAACTAGTTTATGATTCTGAGAGTTTGATGGTCAAAATAAAAACTAAGCAATAAAATGAAATTTAAACAAATATTAAAAGAGTGAGGATTATGATATTAAATCCTCCCATCGTAGGTTTATCATTTACGAAATATAGATCTATGGATTGATACATGAAATTATTATAGGATGCGCTACATGCAAGCACTGAGCCTAAACACACATTACCGATCTAAGATCGTGGAGATGTACGATTAACACTCTATGAATGTATGATTAACATCCATACCTTAGAGGGAAATCAGAATTTACCCAGAGATGTGCAAGAGCAATATAAAAGAAGATTAGAATAAAATAATCATTGCATATCCAAGATCATGGAGCGTGATTAGCATCCACTTCTTAGATAGCAATCGAATTTTACAATATCAACAATAACATCAGAGCAATTAAAAATAAAGCACCCATGATAAGTTAATATCTCAACCTTAGATCTATATTATAATAAATAAATACTTTGGATGTGGTTCATTAGATCCCTACCCTAAAAAAGATTTAGTTACGCATGATTAAATTAACTAAAAACATGATTGAAATGAAAACGGAGAATAACATTAAAATACCATAACAAACGATCCACTAAAATTCACAAAGCTTTAATCCAACACGTATAATCCTTTCTTGAATGCAGATATTAAACTAATCTAAAAATTAAACAGAAAAATGGAAAGAACAGTACTCGGAAAGATAAAAGGAAAAGTTGGAAAGAAAACAAAAATGCCAGAAGAAAAAAAATAAGAACCTCCCCAAAGGGAGAGATCCCAAACCCTAACTCTAATTTTCCCTTAGATAGGATTTAATTTCGAAACTCTAATTTTTTCTCCTCAATTTTAACTAATTTCGAGATTTAAAAATATAAAGATCCGACCCAAAATCGATCGATTGAGTCTGTTGCTCGATCCATCGATTTTCTCAGATTTTTGTGAAATCGGCCCAACTCTTCAATAGACATAACTTTAGTATTTTAGCCATAATTTTTTATTCAGAACTCGAATTGACATGATTCTTACGGCATTGAAAAGAAGAAAACGAACTTTACAACTTTGGTGATTTAACAATTTCATGAATCCGATGATTTAAAAGTCAAAATTGAGTTGTAATTTAGGATAAGTTATAGATGATCTAAGGTTACACGAATTTGACGTTATTTTTTGAACTCTTAGGTTATTTTATGCTCAATTTATCTCTAGACTTGTAAATCACTAAAACTAGCAAAATATATTAAATAACTTTTATTGGGTGGCTAAATGTAGGTTTTAGGGTGTGAAATATGATCATATTTCACACCTTATCAATCAGTTAATGATTTTTCGAATATAATGCACTTAGAGATCTGGTTTGCATAATTAGAGTTATCCTTTAAAGGAAAGATTTGATATTTGGAGGACTTAGGCCAAGTGAAAACTTCATCTTAACCATCGGATTTGAAGGTCATGATCTACAAATGTTTAATGCAAAAGATTGGTAAAAAATAAAATTTCTATTATATAATTCAAAGTAGTCAAATATGAATGAGATGATAGCTATTTATTGTGTTAAGTTATATGATAGAGATCAAAGAGAGATCAAAGATCTTTAGAATATGACAATTAAATCAAACGAATTCGATGGTTTCTCCAAATTTATATTAACATGTGCAATGCACGTGCACTTTTACTAGTATATATATATATATATATATATATATATATATATATATATATATATATATATATATATATATATATATAGAGAGAGAGAGAGAGAGAGAGAGAGGCCAGCGATTATGGGTTCAAACCCATTGATGGGTTCGAATCATTTAGGTTCATGTGACATTCATTTGAGGGATGAGATTCTATGACAACTTGTCTAAGGACGATCAGGGGGCCATTCAAATTTTTTTGGCATGATCCAATGCATATTTACTGTTCAAAATGTGATCATAGGAGAAAAAATTCAATGTACACCAAGATATATGGGTGGTACACAAATTTTCACTACACTTTTTACTACCAAAAAATCTTTTATTTATTTATTTTTTTTTGTTTTTTTTTTATATATCACATGCCATGTGGCACATAATTGTAAAACAGGTATTGTTTTGGAATCACGTACCACATGGCATGTGATCCAAAGTTCGTACCAAAGGTTAAAATATCGGATTTTCGATACGTATCATTCTGAAGTTTAGGACGATACGTATCGCGTATCGTCCGATACATTTAATGTATTAGCGATACATTGAATGTATCGTTTCAATACATTTTTTTTTTTCAAAAAATCTAAAAAGTCAAATTATCGTCCGTATCGTTCGATACGCATCACGTATCGTCCGATACATTCAATGTATCGGCGATATATTGAATGTATTGTTTTGATATATTTTTTTTCTTTAAAAAAACTCAAAAATCAAATTATTGGACGATAATTTAAAATTATCGCCCGATAATTTGAATGTATCTTTTGTATCGTCTGATACGGGTGATACATTACCCGTATTGGATGATAATTATCCTGTTTTTTAGGGAGTACGATACATAGGTAATGTATCATACCGCCCAAGTCTAAAACTGATACATATCGGGCGATACATATCGGTATCGGACGATTTTTTGACCCATGATTCGTACTGACAGCTTCTAATATGGGCTCATTGTACCATTTTCCATATATATATATATATATATATATATATATATATATATATGGAGAATTAGAGAGAGAGAGAGCCTAGTTTCGTCTTCTAATGGAAGTCGGTGCACGTCCTTCAAGGTTGTGTGTGCAATACTTCAACACTGCACATTGGGGTGCCACGATAATATGATCGTCATAGATCATTTAAATACAATTTTGGTGCTCAAGTGACAATGGCGGTCGAGAGCCATTACTACCATAAAACTATCACCATAACACTTTTAATACCCTTTTATAACATGATATGAAAAGTGAGAGAGTTTTATGGACACAGTTGGTATTAGGCACTGACCCAATCATTGATAGGGTCTCTGTTTGGCATAGCCCCATCAGAGTAGAGTTCACCTGTTTTAATAGGTTTTCATTTTCTTTACTAACTCCTAATAAAGCAGGATTTATCTGCTCTAATAGCTACCTCTCTATTATCTGCTAACTCCCTAACAAAACAAATAAAGTCTGTTATGACAAGGAGTGAGCAGAGAGGAGGGGAGAACTGTTGAACATGTACATCTTGCTATGGAAGGAATTATCAAGGAGAAGGGATCCTGCTAAATCAGGTAGCAAGATGTTAACAAAGAAAATGAAAACGTACTAAAGTAGATGAGTTCTACTCTGACAGGGACTAATAGGGAGCTATGCCAAACACTACCTCAATCTCCTCCCAAAATGGTTCAAGTCTCAAGAGTTGCACGATTATGCAATCCTCCTTGCCTGTTATCACTCGCCAATTCTTGGTTTTTAAGATTAGAGCATTGCAGAGGCTTGGAAAGTTCTAGATTCGTAATGAAAATCCATTGAAAATATGCTTTTGGCCTTTCACTGAGTGGTGTTCAGACTGGCAATAAAAAATATTCACACATCTCCTAGGGTTGGTTGAGAGAGAGAGAGAGGGAGCACTGCCAATGGTGTTCAGACTGGGACCAACTCATATGAAAAAAGGGCTGTTAGCTAAGTTCAATGAAGCCATGACCATAACTGAAGGAGTAAATGAAAAAGGCGGTTTTTCTGCTCTTTTCATTATATCATTATTCCCTTTCGAAAAGTGCATTACAAGTAGAAATGATGAACAAATTTCCCTTGGACACCTGAAGGCTCATTGCTCCCATCTAATATAAGGCTTCATGTCAAATGATTTTAAAAGATCAAAATGCTTCCGAGGTGAAGAGGTAAAATAGACTTTTACTGACTTTCAAGGGCCCTGACACCGATGTTGGTGATGCCTCATTAGTGCTAGAGGGTGCTGAGAAGTATATACAGTCTAGAAGATACAACATAATTTCTCTTCTTATCTCACTTTACTCTTTCTTTTGTAGAGGATCTTTCTGATTTCTAGGCTTTCTCAGTTCATAATGGGATAATATAAAGCATAGACATACCTCCATTAGAATTTTTTATTGAGGATTATACCATGTACGGAACCTAGTTTGGTTGTGTAAGTAGTTTTTTTGCTGGATACATGTTATTTTAAAGGGTACCATTATTTGCACTTTGTGGAAAATATAATCCCCCTCCAATTGGAAAGGGATTGTCACCATTGACTGCTTTGATAAGATCATGGAGATCATTTTTGATCCTAATCTTCTAAACAATGAATCCTGAGACCATATGTGTACCATCATACGATCATTTTGTGATTCCACGTGATGCACATCCTAAAAAAGTGATCCTAAAATCACGTTTTGAGTGTAAAGAGAGTGCCATGTGATTTTTGAGTCACTTATTTATGATGTGTTCCATGTGAAATAAAAAACTAATCGTCTGATGGTATGCCCATGATTTCAAGATCCATTGTGTGAAAGCTTGGGACGAAAAACGATCTCTATCATCTAAGTCAACGCAACTAATTGTTTTCAGCTGAATGAGATTACATTTTAATGGTACCCTTTTTTAAGTAGGTCTGTAAACCTCTATATAAAGAGGTATACTCTGAAGGAATCATTAGTCCACAAAGAACTACAAGTCCCACGCAAGACGAACATTATCAATCGCAAATAATCTTGTCAATCCAGAGTCTTCTTCACAGTGAGTGTTAATAACTGTTAGAATTCATCCTGCTATGAAAACCCAAAGTAGGGTTGCACATCAGCTAACAGCAGTCAAAATCTGCTGAAAGACTGTTATGTTGCACATGCTTAGTTTTCAATGAATATTGTTTTATCCAAGAACCAAGAACCCTTTTTTGTCCAATGACGCAGGGCTCAAAAGAATGGAGTTTTCAGTATGGAACTCTAACTCGAAACCCTACCTTGAAATGCGATTATATGTTCCATGCAAATGACATAAAAGTTCCTATGGTAAAAATTGTAAAATTACCCTTACTAACCCCAAACTGTCAATCGGTACCTCTGGGACCCACACAATTGCGGCTGTGTGTACAGTCCAGATTGTTGAACAGCACCGTCAACAGAATGCAAGGCACAATCACAACAGTCACAAAGATCATGATTGCTGAAACTGAAACCCCTTTGGCTTTCCAAAGAAACCCATATGTTTCGCTTCCTTTGATCCTTATTTCTGGTCCTCCAATCCTTTGAAAGATCATTTCGACTGAGGCATGAGATCGACAGGCATCCGCTTTCCCTTTTTTCTGATTGCAAACAAAACTTTACCTGTCTAGGGAGGTTTCTCACTATTGGTTATACATTTAGTTTTATCCTTTAGGCCGGCAAATTCAGGCAATGCACTGGTCAGACATGAATTTTTCTGTCGTTACCAACATGTAATATAGGTGTTATTAACCATAGGAGCATAACCAATAAACCTCATTTCACTTGCCAACAACCCCAATATCTCATAAATTATTTCTGTCTGTGGATGTGATTTATCTCCAGCAGTAAATGCATGGAGTTCTCTACCTACCTGAATCCAACTGCATCCAGGAGTCTTCTTCCGGCCTTTCTCTTTCATTATGCCCCTAACTTTTGAAACCTCGACCCATTCTTTGGCAGCTGCATATGTGTTTGAAAGTGTCACATAGTTACCTAAGTTTCCTGGTTCCAATTTGAAGAGGTGCTGAGATAAGTACTCACTTAGTTTGATCTCACTATGTTCTTGACAAGTGGCAAGCAACGATCCCAATATCTGAGCATCAGGCTCAAATGGGATTGCCGAAATACATCTAAGTGCTTCGCTCAAATCACCACAGCGAGAAAGAAGGCCAATCAAACAACCATAGTGCCCTATACTTGGCCTTACATGGTAGATTGAAAACATATCATTGAATATCTTCAGACCTTCCTCCACCAGCCCGACATGACTACATGCTGATAAGACTCCGGTGAAGGTGATTTTATCCGGTTCCATTCCATCCTTCTCAATCTGTTCAAAGAGTGCAAGAGCTTCTGAGGCTCGGCCATGTAATGCATACCCGGAAATCATTGCATTATACAATGGCAACTCCTTGGTGAAAACCGCTTCAAATACCTTCTCTGCTGAACTTATACTTCCACATTTAGCATACATGTCTACCAGAGAAGTTAAGACAGAAAGAGATGAAAGGAGCCTGCGCCTTGTAATATGTCCATGTATGGTTTTCCCATATTCTAATGATGCTAATTTCGTGGAAGCCATGAGCAACCCAACAATGCTCACAGCATTTGGTCTGATTCCTGCAACTTGCATTTCCTGAAAAAGCAGAGTTGCTTCATACCCATATCCATTTTGAGCCAAACCAGAGATGAGAGTAGTCCAAGTAAACAAATTTGGCTGCACCCCGGTGGATTGCATCTGTGAGAACATATCTCGGGCTCGGGCCTCATCCACCTGCCCGTTTCTCACAAATCCCAAAATCACTGAATTCCATGACACCACATTTGGTGGAACACCCTCCAACTGCATTTGATAGAACATTTTTATGGCCTCTCCGCTCAGGCCGAGTTCTGCGTAAGCAGCGATAAGTGTGTTCCATAACACCAGATCTCTCTGTGTCGTATTGCCAAAAACCCTCCTAGCCTCTTCAATCCTCTCACACTTTGCATACATATCTATAATGCTACTTGCAACAACCACATCTGACTCTAGGTTGTTTCTAACACTATAACCATGCCCCTCTTTTCCAAGCTCCACATTGCGTGAATTTGCACAAGCGGACAGCACGGAAGATAGAGTCACTGAATCAAATCTCAAATTTTCTGATCTCATCCAACGACAAGTCTTGAGGGCGTTCACAATTTGCCCATCTCGAACATAACCAGAGATCAACAAATTCCAAGTCACCACATCCCTTTCACCCATCCTACTGAAAACAAGCTCCGCATCTTCAATCATATCAACCTTCGAATAGAAATTTATGAGAGAACTTCCTAAGATGTTATCTAATTCTAACCCACTTAAAACTGCGACGGCGTGGCCTTGTCGACCCTCGCTCAAAGCTTCAAGGTTTGCAGAAGCAGAAAGGAAACTCGCAATAGTGACTCGAGTCACTTCAATTCCTTCAACTCTCATATTGTAAAATAGCTCGATTGCTTCCGAATTAAACCCATTTTGGACATAACCTACAATCATCGAGTTCCAAGCAACAACATTTTTCTCAGGCATTTCATCGAACAACTTCCGTGCATTTACTAAAACACCGCATTTCCCATACATATCAACTAGGCTACTTGCAACAAAGACACAACGACAAAAACCCATTTTCAAAACATACCCATGAACCCCTTTTCCAAACCAGATCCACTGGAGAGCAGAGCAAGCTTTCAGAGCATTCGGTAAGATGAAATTATCGGGAAAAAAACCTGTTTCTAGCATTTCGCGAAAACTCATCAAAGCCTTTTCATTACAGCCCGTTCTACAGAACAAACCAATCAAAGCTGACCAAGAGAAAACGTTCTGTTTGCGGAGCCTGAGAAACAGATTGGTGACGACTTCCGAAAACTCGCATTTTGCGTAGAAAACCACAAGTTTTGTTTCTAAGTACTCGTTTTGAGAGTAAAATGAGCCGCTTTTAATAATTCTGGCGTGGATTTGCTGACCTTGGGATAGAGCGCGCTCGTATACGCACCCTTGAAGGAGTTCTCCATAGATCTCCGGTCCAATTTGGAGGTTTTCTGATTCCATTTCGGTGAGAATTGATACGGCTTCTTGAAGGAGGCCTTGTTTGCAGAGTGATGAGATGTGGAGGAAGTAAGATTTGTATATAAATTTGTCTTGTTGGTTGTTTTCATGGTGTTTTATGACATGGGTTTGTGTGAATTGCAGAGATTTCTTAATGGGTTTTGTGGATTTGTTAGGAGAGTGAGGTGGAATTGGTATTATAGGAAGAGGGAGGGAAGCCATGAATGAAGAAGAGAAGAACGAAAGATAGTAAGCATGGTAGGTCTCTAATTATCAAACATGGAAAGATCTCGCGACAATTTTGTCATTCAACATTCTAACAGATAGGATATTGTGAGTTTGTATTCAGTATTCGACCCGAAGAACCAGTTTACTTGGTACTCGGGTTACCTTTCCGGATGTGTTTCAAGTTGGAATCTTGATGTGTCATCACATCTGATGAGGGTGGATGATTTATAGATTGGGATGAAAAATAATCTCCATAATCTGATTTGAAGTATTCAAAAGCCAACATTCTATTAATTGTAGATGGCGTCAAACTTTTCTTAGTCCCACAATGGAAAATGTTTTTCTTTTGGACCAAAAATCTATAATCCATGATATACCCCTTATATGGCACATATACACCAAGTACAAATAGCACCATGGCCATTTATCTAATATTAACTCATGTCTCATATTATGGGCCTTATGGATGCTTAAGGTACTTTTAAATCACGGTGATGCCATTTCATATAAAATTTACTTTACTTACAAATAAGTACAAATTTTGGTTTACTGAATAAATTACAAGTTAATTGCAAGTTTTACCAAAAATCACAACTTCTTGAAAAGTTGCAAATTTTGTAATTAAATCATGATTAACTCACAAGTTCTTTAATAAATAAAATTATAAATATATTTTATATTATTTTTACACATTTTAATCTTATATTTGTCTTCAATATTTTATGGAGCTATCTAAATTTTTTTTGGAGGTGTACCATGTTACCATGGGATCCTCTTAATCTGATGGCTATAATCTAAGAGGCTCTGGACTATGCGCCCGGGTGTAGAGAAATCTCTACACTTATTGTTAGTTGGCCATCATGCGGCGTCCATCATAAGGACCAGATGCCACAAAAACTTAGACAAGGTCGATTAGATCTCATTAAAAATTTATTATTATTTTGACTTTTCCACCACCTGCTCTTGTACCATAAAAAATCGTTGACTATCTTGAATTAGACGATAGAGATCACTTTCATCCCAATCTTCCACCTATCAAACGGTCACATGTTGATTCCAAATGGCAGACATCTCCAAAAGTGATCGTCATATACCTGTGATCACGATAACTTTTGGGGATGTGTCATGTGGAATCAAGGCACTCAACGAATTTTTATGGTTGAAGAGCATGTGCTTCACAGGAAAAACAATATATATGGCAAATGGGAAAATGCATCCGGGCGTAGAGATTTCTCTAAGCCTGACCAATGAGAAGCGCACATGTGGAAAGTGTTTTTGCATTAACCCGGGTTAGCCACAACAGAGATATCTTTGAGAGATCTTATTGACAGAGATAACTTTCTAGGTAGGTAGCGCAGGCGGCTACACTTGACAGAGGTAGGTAGCGGCTTCCAGGCAAAAGGAATGTCAAGTTAGATAGGGCGGTAAATTAATTCAAAAGTTTTCCATCTCGCTTCATCTCTCTCGCTCCATCTTTGAGACAACTCTCTCTCTCTCTCTCTCTCTCTCGCTTCATTACGATACTCACTGTGGAAGGGCTCTCGCTCCATCTTTAAGACAACTCTCACTCTCTCTCTTTAGAGCTCTGAGTCGATAGAAGTGCAGAACAGTGATACCAAAGGTAAGCGTTAATGCGATATTGCGATAACGCATTCAAAATATATAAGGCGATGTCAACGCATATGCCTCTTTTGTGAAGAGTTGAGGCTCAACATAACCCTGCAATCGTTTCTCATGTGTAGGCGATGATGCTTCTAAATATTCGCGCCATCACTTCTTATTCAAAGCCATGACACCTCAGAATAGTCCGCCATCGCGTCTTATGTGAAGTTTTACCTTATTTATCCGTTGTTATTCGACCTCTTTGTTTAGTTATTTACATGATATAGATTATAAAATTATAAAAATTTAAATAATATAAATTGACGTCGAAACAAACGCTTCTTCTGTGAAGAGTTGGGGCTCATCATATCCTCCATCGCTTCTTATGAGAAGCGACGGAACAATTGACGCCTCATAGTAGTCGCTCTCTCACTTCTTAAGCGAAACGATGGCTCTCCAGAATCAACGCAGCATCATTCTGATGTGAGATTTTGCCTTATTTGCTCATTATTGATCGATCTTTTCGTCTAATGCAGGAGTTGTAATGAACTCGATTGAAAATTTTAATTTAGATGGTGTTAATTTAAACCTCACTCATGACGTTGTTTCTTTAGAAGGAAATTCACTTGATTGTGATAGAGATATCGAAATGTTTGATTATTAGGGAGAGTTCAAGAATACCCCTGAAGAATGAAAGCCACATATCAGCTTGAAATATATATATATATATATAAAGTCCAAATACCCTTCCTTTCTAGGGGACTTTAGAAAAAGACATTTTAAAAAGTTTTAGGCTATTATACTAGAAAATAAGTTCTTAGGTAAAAGAGATTTTACGGAAACTAGAGTTTTAAGGAAATGTGAGATGTAAAAAGTTTCTCATGTGTGAGAAGCCTTTTACATCTGAAGATACTAAAATGCCCTCATATTTTCCAAGAGATCAGATCAATTTTTGGTTCATCTTCTCCGACTCCGATGAATTTTTGGTCATTTTTTTCGGTGCTCGAAAAAACTTATCGGCGCCTAAGAAGATGAACAAAAAATCGATAACCCAAAACTTCTTCGGCGCCGATGAGTTTTTTATCGCTCTTTTCCGGCGCTCGAAAAAACTCATTGGCGCCGGAGACGATGAATCAAAATCTCATTGGCGCTAGAGAAGATGAACTAAAACCGGCGATCCAAAATTTCTCCAACTCTCGAAAATATTAATCAGCGCCGAGAAGTTTTGAGTCGCCGATTTTTGGTTCATCTTCTCCGGTGCATATGAGGTTTTGATTCATTTTCTTTGAGGCCGATAAGTTTTTGTTTGCTCTTTTTCGGCGCTCAAACACACTAATCGGCCACAATGAACCAAAACCTCATCAGGGTTGAAAAATAGGCGTCCCAAAACTTTTGTGGCGTCGATTAGTTCTTTCGAGCGCCAAAAAAGAGCGATAAAAAACTCATTGGCACCGGAGGTGATGTACCAAAACCTCATTAATGCCACAAGGATACTTTAATATTTTCATATGCGCAAGGCCACTCATTCAGGAGAAACATTATGGGTATCTTTTTCTAATTTCCCCTTCCTTCTAATGGGGAGTGAAAATAGGTTTAGGAGAACCTTGAGAAGCAGAAGACGGATGAGACCGTCAAGGCGGTAGACTTTCAGGTAGAAAGTCTTCTTCCACGTTTTCTGTTTGAGGTACATCTAGTTTTTACTTAGCTAGTTAGCTGAAATTTCTTGCTGTTGCATTGGATTAATGAAGCTTTCGCTGTTGACTGCTTTACCCAATTATTGATTTCTATTAGCCACTTCTTGTTGAAATTTTACATGCCCACTGTAGCTAACTGATATGGGCAGCAATCTCTATCTCAATTTGTTTAGAAATATGACATAATAGTGTTCTTTATTTCGATGGAATGACTTTTCTATTAATTGATCATGGTGCTATGGAGTAGGATACTTTGCTTTATAGCGTACTTACCAAGTTGGAAGTCGGGAAAGAAGAAGAAGAGCGGAAACAATGGAGAAAAAAAGTAAAGAAAATATTTAAAAAAATAAAATTTCTGATCAAATAAGTACAAGTTAAAAAAAACACCTTTTAAATGCAAAAATTGTATTTTTCTAAAAAACATTTTTTTGTTTTGGTTGAAGAAAAAAACGTGTTTTAAACGTGTTACCAACGTTTTATGAGAAAGACACAGCGCCGATTTTACTAACTATAGTTTATAGGCACCCTATTGGGTTTGATAAGATGATATTTCACACCCTAGGGTGTACGCTTAGCCGTCCGATGAGAGTAATCTAACGGTTTCTGTGGAGTTTTAATGATTTTAGGAGATTCTTACCCTTGGATCAATTCAAGAGTCCAAAGGAGCATAATGAAGACACACACCGGAAAGTAGACTCAAGGGAGCACGGTGGATAGAAGTTGTGAAAAATTGATCGATCGACTTCGGATTCGATTGATCGAGAATTAAAGAAGAATTGGTATTATATTGTTCGGCCGGAAATCGATCGAGCGATCAAAATTTTTATGGACATATATAATTTCGGTTCGGTCTAAAATCGATCGATTGATTTTAAGAGTTTTGGAATATGGAATTTATAATGGAGTTCGGTCTAAAACCACTCGGTCGATTTTTAGAATCGATCGATTGATTTTAGTGTTTTGAAAGGGAGTTAGGGTTTTGAAATGTGACCCTATAAAAGCAAGAGTTGGAGTTAAAAGTAAGAGTTAGAGGTAGGGTTGGGATCTCCTTTTTCACAGCCGTTTTCACTTTTCTCTGTCTTTTATCGTTCTTTAGCATTGTAGAAGAAAAATTAGCTGTTCTTATTGGTAGAGATCATAGCGAGTAGATTAAAGCTTCCGTGTGAATTTATTTGGAAACTCGATTATGGTATTTTAATGAATTATTTGCATTTTCTTTACAATTTTTACATGTAAGTGTGTGGCTAGATAACTAGAGCTTTAGGATCTAATGAATCCCATTTGAGGGATTCGTCCATGGGATAGATCTTTGGTTGGAATTATAGTAGATGCTTGCGTGATTTTTGTCCATGTGCTCTTGCCGTTTATGAGATCTAATCATCAATCTGAGATATGAGAACTAGTCATGCTTTTCCCATGATCTTAGATATGCGATTAGGAACCCTAATCTTATTTTTAATGCAAAAATTAGATTCATTAATTCATTGTGATTAGGTTTATTTTAATACAGTGAATGTTTTGATTCTTTTCGTTAGAGGATTTGGAAGAGCATTACTTTATATTTTTATATTAATTTAATCGTTTTATTCGTCCATAAATTATTAATTGATTTTAATATTTATATAGTGTTGCATATCTAATATTCCAACCAATAGATCTAAATTCCTAGATGATGAGCCAAAGATGGGAGGATTTAGTATCCTAAACCTTGCTTATCTTTCTTGAGTAATATCATACTGCTTAGTTTGCTTAATTATTAAATTCATCATATTTGGTAGGCTAGATTGATATTATGATAATTTTAGGCACTTAGATTGGTACTTTGTTTCATTTTAAAATTCTATCTGACATCTTCGTGAGATTGACCTCGTACTCTGCACCTATTTACTACAGTACGACTCGTTCACTTGCGAGTAACACTTTTAAATCACAACAGGTTTAGCTGTCTGTGCCAATATTTATAAGTTGTATTGATAAGGTGCCGGCTTGGTAATCGCAGGGATAAATTTTGTTGATGGCTCGAGTTGGAGTTGACTAAGAACTCAGTTGAGCAGTCCATCATGCTCAGTTTTTAGGGGTTTTAATGAAACTGAATTGACCCTCTAATTTGCCTTGAATCTGAATCAAGGTGAGGTGAGACTTTGTTGGATGACTCAAAAATCACGATCTTTGGAAAAAAAAAATCATAATTTTTACTGTTTCAAGTAAAACTTGAAACTTTTGAAAATGCAAGCCGACAAGTATTTTATAATTGTTCTTTTTAAGTTTGAAAGATAAGCATATCATGATCTTTGTCATCATCCAAATGCAGCCTAAAGATCTAAGTAATTTATAAAGTGCATTAAATTTCATAAAAATTATAATATCTAATGGACATTGTCGTTTATCAAAAAACTAATAAGATCATCATATAACCTACAGTTATACACAATATGTTAAATGACAGGCATTCAGTCACAGCGTTTCTGATGCATGATGAACAAATCATCAAAACCCATATCACAAGGTATTTTTTGAAGAGTTCTTATATAGATCTCTGCAGGCTCTCTTTTCTCCAGTGACAACTCCAAAGCGTTGGTGATGTTTGTTAAAGATCTGAAAAATCTTATTTATTTTGGAGGTAAAATATCTTGATGGAAAAAGCAAAGATGAAGGCAAAGATCACAGGTTACCCAACAAGCACAATAGATATTACTCCTAGGAAGCGCTTGAATCCAAAATAATCTCCAAAAGTGCAGCAATTGTGACAATGGTGTCCAATGGCTCATATATATCTCCATACTGTGAAGCAAGCAGTCCGTACAAGGTCCAAGCAACTGGCATACCAATCATTCCATCTCATCCTCATGGGAATTCTCTGTAAGCACTGAGCACATGTTTTTTTTTTCCCGTGAGAAAACATATATATTTTTGGTTCATGACCCATGTTGCCTGAGTTCTTATTTGTCTTTTTTTTTTCCCCCTCATTTTTCTCTTTGCGTCAAGGGTTTTTGCATCAAATAATGAATGGTGTTCCAATGATGTTTCATCAAGAGTTTTGGGACAAGATTAAGGAAGGTTATGGTGGTGCTAAGTGAATGTCATAATTGTGGAAAATTGAATGGGGGAAAGGCAACCTTTATTACCTTTGTCCCTAAGAAGGAGTCCATGGAGTGAAATATTTACGCCCATTAATCTTATTACTGGTCTATACAAGGTGCTGGCAAAGATTCTTTCTTAAAGCTTTGGGGGAAGTTTTGGGGTGTGCTATTTATTTGTTCCAAATTTGTAAAGGGTGATAGACAAGTTCTTGATGAGGTTCGAGGAGCTCGCACATGTTTTACATCATTTGTTGATCACTGATAGTTCCTCTAATGAGGGAGAAAGGAACTGGAACACCCCAATCTTTGGTGTAGAGTTTCCCCCCGAGGGGGATAGAGGGGGGTAACGATCCTATTCTCATTAGCTGAAGCGGTGATTCTGAAGTGAGTGATTGAAAACCATATGATCATTGTGATTGGGTTGACAGTGACTTTTGGAAGGAGATGGATGGAGTACTGATAGTGTGCGATTGTACATTTTAGTGAATAATTCTCCTATTAAATCTCATGGATTCAATTTGCAAGGGGATTTAGTTGGTTTGCTCATTTGCGTCACTCAAGCTATGGCCTTATGTAGGTTAATGGGAGAGCTTAAAGTTAGGGTTTATTGAAGGCTTTAAGGTGGGAAATCTTTCTATTTCTCGCCTTCACTTTTATGGATGATACCCTTATCTTTCATGAAGGGCGTAGTTTTTTAAAGGAGTGCTTAGATGCTTTGAGGCGGTGTTGAGCCATAAAATTAACCTAAGATTGTGGGAATTAGGGTAGAGGGTCAGGATCTTAGAGAGATGGAATTATCTATCTTCTGGGGGAAGAAACACATTTGTCAAATCGTTTGTTAACCTACTAGTCTACATGTCCATCTTCAAAATTCCCAAGGTCATGGGCAATAGGTTGGAAAAAATCAAAGAGTCATTCTGTGGGAAGGGAAAGGGGCATAAATATCACTTGACGGATTGAGATGAAGTGGTTGCTTTAACAGAGGGTGATGGTGCTGGTGCTGGAGGACTTAGAGAGAGGAATGTCTCTCCCCTTGGCAAGTGCCTTTGGTACTTTTTGTGGAGACCCAAATTCATTCTGGATGAACCTTATTGTGGGTAAGTACGGGTTGAGTCATTGGGATGGGAGTGTCGGGAGGCATAAGGGTTTTGATTGCCTAGGGTGTGGAGAAATTAGGAACGTTTCGAAATGGTTTTCAAAAGGGTTAAAGTTTAGGTTGGGAGAATTAAAGTTAGGTTTTGTAAGTTGTGGTCGGAGAGAAACCAGTAAAACTTGAAACAGTCCCTGTAATACAAGCACAAAGAATTAAAGATGTGGAAGACAATTAAAAAGATGTGGAAGACAATTAAAACTTTTTGTGAGGTAGTAAGAAGTGAAATGAAATTTAGCCCCAAATAGCAATGAGTGGAGAATAGGACTTGCAGAAATTACTTCAAAATTCAAATAGACGAGAAATAAGTCAGCGAGATGAGGAGGACGAGTCCATTTTACAAGAGCTTGTTCATACTGTCTTTGAAAGTAGAGAAGTTAGAGTGCATAGGACTAGTTTATATTGTTTGATGTCGCAAAATATTATTGACTTTTCATTTATTTCCATTTTGATATGAATGTTTAGATCTGGTTATGATTCTGTTAGGTCTCGTTGTGGCAACTTTATATTTTTGGAATTGGTTAGAATTCTCATTCCATTTATTGGTGGTTATTTTTACGACAATGCTTATCAACGCACATGCTTGAAAAGTACCTTGCATTGTATCAACTTATGCATGCTACAAACCACCTTCATTACTGGTAAATTTCTTGATGAGCTGTTCATTAGACATAATGGTTTCTGAGTTGAAAATTTCTTCACGAGTTGGGAGCTCTGTATAATTGCAGCTTGTTAGCAACACACATGTTAGTTTGTAGCAATACAATCAGGTGTATCAGCCATTATAAACAGTTATCAGGGTGTATAATTGATGCGGACATCAGACCGTACAAAGTGTCTAGCGTAAGAAGAGAGCAGGAGTATGTGAGCCTCATGCGACACTTTGGATGGGCTATTGAAGATCCCATGTGTGCATATGCGACATCCTAGAAGGCTCCATAATGGGAAGATGCGCACATGGCATGATGTGGATTAAGTTTTGCACTGTTGGATTACTACTTTCCACCATTGGGCATATATAAATCATCAGATCTGGCTGGGATCAGCATGGTTATGAACCATATAGAGAACATCAATAACTACCTATTAAACTGTTAATTGTATGTAAAATTTTAATCCAACCTCAAAATCATTTGAACTGAAAATGCTAATAAAAGTTTCTGTATGAAGTGAATAAAATCTCAATATTTTCATGACTCAAGAGTGTATTTCAGTGTGATTATGCAAAATTGAAGATCCATAAATTCTTAAATTTGATAATTTACTAATGATCACTTTTAAAGACATAATTTCATTTGATTGATGGGCAATTAATGTGTGTAAGGCCCACTAAATTGTAAGTCGGGATTTTAAAAACATAGTATTGTTGAAGCAAGGGAATACACCCATATTAAATATGCACATCCAAATAAATGTTCATGTAGTTGATTAGAGATTAACTACTTTCTGATTTGAATGGGGCCTTCTAGATTTATATTACATTGAAAATTTTCTGGTTTGGGAGAAGTTTGAGCAGAAACAAGGGGAAGCCACACATATAATTGATCTTCTCAGAACCAGACAATCAGAGCTCCCAAGTGGAAAAGATACAGCATCTTAGCTGTTCCTAAGATATTAAATTATTAACACCCAAATTTTTTCTTCAGACAGTCTAGAACGGAAAAATTAAAAATGAAGATTGAGCATTCGATTATGTGTTGCAATTAACTATGACGATTCCTCCAATCCGCTAGTTGAAAATTTAAGAATCTGTAGGGATGGTCATTCCCAGTATGTAGTCTTTGGAAAGAGCTTCCAAGCAGCACGAGTTTCTCAGAAATCTGGGAGCAAGGGAAATTGGTTATTAAAAAGCCTTTCAAAAAATTCAGCCACACCCCACCAAACCAGAAAATATTATTCAGTTTCTTAGCATAAGTCTTGCAGCGAACCCCCCTTATATGAACTATAGTGAAGTTGAAAAACTCTTTATCTATTCTGAAAGTTAAATGCTTTAATCGAAATAGCAAAGATAAATGCAAATATCGCAGGGAACGCAATGAGTACAAAAGCAACCACCCCCAGGAAGTCGTGTCTATATCCAAAATAACTTTTCAAAAATTCAGCCACAGTGTTGCCTGTTTCCATTGTATCATGTGCATCTTCAAACTGCGAAGAAAACAACCCGTACAAGGTCCAAGAAATAGGGTTTGCCCAGTAGTGCCATCTCCACCAAGCGGGAATTCTCTGCAAGTAACTGAAATTTTTTATGGCCTTTTCAATCTTACGAAACTGACATATGCATATATTAGATATAGATTTTAACTTACATTTCTTGGGACTAGAAAGCCCGAAAAGAGATTCCATAGTCCATAAAATGCAACTGAAACTATGGCAGCAATGTTATGGTTGGGAGTCAATGCCACTGTCATCATCCCGAAGTACGTGAAATATAACAATGTGCAGTACATGATGAAGAGATACCAAAAGAACTTGTCAGCTGTCCGATCATATCCCATCATTCCATACACTATAAACCCATAAATCAGTGTCTGCACCAAGACATAAGGAAGCTCAATTATAGCCTGCAAATGCAGTGAAACGAGGTAAGCAAGTAAACATGTTATTGGAATAGATATGCCTAAGTCAAATTTTATTCATGCACATCAAACATTGCATATACTAATTACTTGTCCAATTGCATAGGGAAAAGCCGAATACATTCCAGCGGCTCTTTCTCTGTAAAAAACTGCTCGTTCAACATCCACGACTGGCTGCACAGCTGAACTATTTTGTACTCCCATAAACAACACAGCAGATTGCATGGAACCCAATGTATTGAATAGATCCTGTGGTCTTCTCCTGAAAATTTCTCAACATTGAATTATTGTTTCGGTTAACTTTCAATATGATTTAAAATGGTCACCTAGAGTAGAGTGTAAAGTTTGGACACCTATAGATATCACAAAGTACTTACGTTTTAGAACCGAGATTCCAATATATTGTCCCGAACATGAAGGATATGATGGTTGTGAAGAAAAATCTCACTGCGGTGTATGTTGGGTTGCGCCAATATGACCAGTGTTGTTTCCAAAGGCAAGCCATGCATTGTGTAACGAAGGATTGTGAATACCGAGTGGGGAAATAGAGATCACTTGAACCAGGAGGAGGTGTACTCAGTTCCCTAATCAAGTCTTTGTTTCTCCTGCAATAATTGGCATGCACTCGTTTGAGCTAAAGATACAAAGAGTTACCATTTTATACATGAAGACAATTCCTTTTGTCGGTCAACCTACCGATACAATTCTGAATTCTTGTATACTTCAGCAAAATCGAGCCCGAGTGACTCTTCTTGTGTCACAGTAGTCACCTCCAGCATCCATGTTGCAGGATTATAACCATCTTTTATTTTATTGACTCCATTGATTCCCTTGATAGAACACCATCCAATAGTAACTATAGTGCCACAGTTGAAACTCAAAAAAGAGAGTTTTTTTAATTTGTAGTTTGCTATGTTGCCTTTTCATATGTTCCTTACCTCAAAGTAATTGATCAGATGACATGACTGGTGCCCCAGTGGGCCAACATATATTTCTTCCCCTCCTCTCTTCATAAGTAAGAGCTGCAGATGAACAAAATACTATCAATTCTTTGCCAAATCTACTGACAAACCTTGAAACAGACTCACAAGTTGTTAACATCTCGACAATCTCTCACCTCATCAAAGGCTTCAAATATATCGATGCTAGGTTGGTGAATTGTGCACACCACTGTTCTCCCGGTGTGCACAGCATTCCTCACGGTTCTCATCACAATTGCGGCCGCCCTGGCATCTAGTCCAGAGGTTGGCTCATCCATGAATATTATAGAAGGGTTTGCAACAAGTTCAACAGCAATCGTCAACCTCTTACGCTGCTCAGTTGACAAACCATTGACACTAGGAAATCCGACTAGTGATTCCCTAAATGGCGTCAGCTCTACAAGTTCCATGACCTCGTTGATGAACATCTACACCCATTAGTTTTACCTGTAAGTTTGAATACCCAAAAAGACTTAGAAAAATTTGAGAAGCAGATTAGGATTTTGATTAGCTGACCTTTCTTGTTGTAGAATCTACTTCAGCGGGTAATCGAAGCCATGCAGAGTAGAGGAGAGACTCGTAAACTGTAACATGAGGAGAGTGGATGTCGTTTTGTTCACAGTATCCAGAGATGCGAGCAAATGTTTCTTGCTTCTTTGGATAGCCAGATATGCTGATGGTTCCCTCAATATATCCTCCGGTTTTCCTTCCGGCTAACACATCCATCAGAGTGGTCTTACCAGCACCACTAACTCCCATTAGAGCCGTAAGAAATCCTGGCCTGAAAGCTCCACTTATACCCTTTAGAAGTTCTAATCGATTTTCCACGATACCTTGAGCTTTCATTTTCTGAGTATATTCAAATTAAAAAAAAAAAAAAAAAAAATCTTTTGAGATTAACCGGACTACAAAGAAGAACCCAGTTCCCAGACAGAGATTATATAATACGTTTGAAAATATAGGCTACCTGTGGCATGTCTATGGAGTATCTGATCTCACGAAAGGCGATGGAAAGAGGTGTAAACGGAAGAACCATTCCCTTCTTTCGATTAGCATTGGCAATGTCTTCTGTTGGTGAAGGCATAGACCCTGATGAGATATGGTGTCTAGTTTCACCGTTAGTTACTGCATTTATGTTAACTGTTTTAGATGTAAATTAATAAGGCATAAACTAGCAGATGATATGAAGTCAATTGATCTTACCTGTTGAAGTGGTAATACCTTCAGAGTTCCTCTCTTCTGGCACTGGATCTGTAGATTCTCCTATTCTATTAGCATTCTTTTCTTTCAAGGTCTCTTCAGATATGACTACCTGAGTTTTCCCAAATGCTGCAACCATTTGATCTAATCGTCAGAATTGTAACTCCGAAAATATTTGAGAACTTACAATTAACTGATGCTGCACATAAATTGCATAGGACACTTACCATTGAGATAAGTAAGAGCTGCAATTACTATGACATTGAAGAGCAATATAAATCCAATTAATGCACCTACTCCGATCCAATACCAATGTGGTTCTGTGAATATTCCTCGGGACCTCAAAACTTGCACTCCCAACTGTTCCGTGGATCCAGGAAGAACCTGTATCTAGGTGCCAAATTCAAACCAATGTAGTTTCCCTACTAAAAATGTACCTTTTTAAGGTTAAAAATGAGATCCTTACGTGTTTCCAACTGTGCCCAAGAAACTCATTGACCGCAAGTGCATTGTGCGCATACATTAAGGGTGAAATCCAATAACCCCATTTCCACCATTTTGGTACGTCATCTTGAACCAAAAGGGCTAGTTAGCTAATGCAGGATTTTAACACCCCCATACTTCCTATTTCTCCATGTGCTTAAATAAGGCGAAGTTGGAAAATCTTACGAGTTTGAGCAAATTATACCTCGTGACAGGACAAATCCACCAAGTGATACAATTGCAGTAACCATAAATGACCCAAATGTGTTTGTGACAGTCATGTCCCTACCCACTGTAGCAATGAGGCGGAATCCCGAGGAGGCCATCTGGTGGACCAGTAGGAGTATCAAATATTGTCTAAACATCCTGTGGTAATAACACTTGGCGGTCATTGCTAAGAAACGATGAAATAGAACGGCAATGAAGTTTTAAAATCTCTTTGCTTAGTTCCTTCTTACCTTTCTGCTTTTGAGTCGTAGCCTATGACATAATAAGTCATGAACACCCACACACCAGCATCCATAAACGATATGGGAATCCTGAGGATCCATAAAGGTAGCGAGTATGCCCATGGAGGGAAAAAGAGAAGGTCTCTCTGCTTGTAAAATACAGGGAGCTTAGAAACGGTCATTCCAAGCTCTGCCATCCCATTAAAATTAATAACAAGGATTGAATAAAACAAAGAACCCATATAAATCCCTCCATCAATTATTGTATCATGGTGCATCTTTGTGCGCAAGAAGAGCGTCATTGCTATGATGCCCATCAAAGTAAGCTGAAAGTGGAAACAGAGGAGAGTTTAAGGTATGTGCATGCATACTTCTAGAATTCAAGAGATGAGTTAGCATCGTTCAAAATCTCGACTGAAACCGGTATGTTCTGGACGATATGTACCGATTTCAGGGGCCATCGTTACGATACTCTTACTGGTGCGTTACATATATATGGGTAATGTACTGGACGATATATACCAATATATTGTCCAGAACCAGTACGTACCGGTTTTGGAGCTAAACGATACATACCAGAAAACCGGTATTTTAAACCATGTGAGTTAGGTTGTGAAGATCATTATACTTGTATCAACTTGAAGATGTAAATGAATAAGTTTCTCTTCATCAGTAAGAGTTCTCTGGCGAAGCAAGCTTTGAGTAGTTCTTTCTTTCCAATGCCATATCTTGAAGTTGTTAAAGCAGCAGAATGACTCTTGCTCTTGTCAAATGGGGTGGAAAGTTCATCTCCTATTCGCTGACCAACATGGAATGACTGGAACGCCTCTGCGAATTCCTTGACGGGAACAAACCTGTAAGGTTCATCTGTATGTACCCAATATTGCTCCTGATTTTTTCTTGACGTCACCTATTGAAATTGAATTGAACCACAGGTAAAAAAGTTTCCTTCCAATATAAAATTTTAAGAAATGAAATGAGCAAGAAAATTAGTTTGTGGGTAGCTTACTTCTTGCAAGAAGTCTGCAACTCCTTTCCTTTCAGGGCATTTGAAGCCAATGGATTCAAAGAACTCGAGGATGTGCTCACGAGGACCCTGATACACTATTTGCCCTTCGGAGAGAAGAATAATGTCATCAAACAGGTTGTAAGTTTCTGGTGCTGGCTGTAGCAGTGAAATAACAGCTGTCCCTTTAAGAATATGGATTGATTGCCTGAGGGAATTCAAAATCTGATAAGTTGTGGAGCTATCCAGACCAGTTGATATATCATCCATGAACAGTGCCCTTGATGGTCCAACAAGCATCTCCCCTGTATCAATAAAAAGTCCATTAGAATTAACATGAAAAATGCATAGATTTTATTTAAAAAAAAAAGAAGAAATCACGTAAGCAAAAGAACTAGAAATTTAGTGGATCTACCTGTTGTAACACGCTTTCTTTGTCCTCCAGAGATTCCCCTAAACATATCATTCCCTATCATGGTATCGGCACATACTTCCAGCCCTAAAATCTGTGGTTTTGAAAAAAGTCCTTTAATTTGATAAAAGATAATATCTCTAGATGCTTCAGAGTTCACATACCTTCAGCATATAATCCGTAAGTACACTGTTATCCTGCCCTTCCATTGTTGCTGCCTGCACAATTAAACAGAAAGAAACCAAAAATCTAAATCTCTCACAGAAAATAGATCTGGTTGAACTTCCATTTAAAATCCTGAATGCTCTTTTTAACTAGTATGGTGATTGCAGACACAGGACTTCAAAACATAAAATTCTTGCTGAAGATTGCACTCAGAAATCCATTTGGGCTTGAGACGAAGAAATGAGTGGTCAGTGGTCGATGATATAAGAAAAGTAATGAAATTTTTATGGAAGAAAAAGATGCATGACACAAAACTACCGGTCAATATAAAAAGCAACTGGGTCTAAATCTATAAATCAAAACAGAGAAAATTAGTCTCTGGTTGCAACGGGAATCTTGCTTCACCTTCATGAAGATATCGAGATCAGGATCCGGCCTAATATTTGCCGCCTTCTCTCTTCTTGACAGCTCTGCTAACATTTCTGCAACCAACCCCATGAAATTGTGTAAAAAAATTTATGTTGATCAAAACAAAATTAGGTCATGTTTATAAGTTACCATAGCTGGTTCCGACTCCTTGACATCTTGCGGAGAAAGCGAGTGCTTCTCTCACAGTCATCTCCCCTATATGGAGATCATTCTGACTGATATAAGCAGATGTCCTCTGAGGTACAAACTCATCCATTCCATGACCGTTGTAAGTTACTCTCCCGGAAACCTTTTGTTTTAAAGAAACCCATATCAGATTGCAAATCTTCAGAAGAAATGGAATCAGAAAAAAAGAGTTACAGTAGCTTTGCCTTTAGTTTTTTATCAAGCTTTCCTGCCAAAGCTACCAGTAGAGTGGTCTTGCCAGAGCTCGGGGGACCTAGAAGTAGGGTCATTCTACAAATATTTACATAAAATACAAGAAATTGGTTGGTCTTTGAATAATCCATAAAGAGATAATGAATCAAAACTAGTTAATTTATCAAAAAAAAAAGAAGATCAAATATCTTCTCGTCTTACCTGCCGGGCTTAATGATACCACTTACATCGTGAAGGATGGATAATGGTTTTTTTTTACTCGGAAGAATATGAAGAAAAGCCATGAACTCCTTTGAAGATGAAAGTGAAATTACCTTATCAGCATACAAACTCAAACTAAAATGTGTACACAAATGTATTTTCTTTTCTCAAATTTATTGTTTATATTTTCTGAGTTACCTCTATCACATTAACATAGAAATTGAAGATTGTTGGTAAACCTCTGCTACCCACATAAGCGTCTGCGTCGACATTTAGATGCTCGAACATCACTTCAATTGTCGGAATATGGATTCCAACTCTAAACAAAATATACAAATTAAGTTTCTAAAAGGGCTAAAATCCATCAGATTTTTAAACGAATCAAGAAAATTTTAACAGTAAAAGCACGAGAACTCTTACTGATCGATGCGATCCTTCAATTTTAGTAGAAACTTTTCATTGTCCTCCTCTGCAACTCTGATCAATCTCTGCAATAGATATTTCCTCTCTAGGAAACCAAGGCTACGAATATCGACTTCCACTCGCTCACCTGCAACTCCAGTCAATATCCCTCTTCGTAAACGATCATACGTCGGAAGTTTCTCGAGAGCAGCCCATTTGAGAGCTTCTTCATCGTTATCGTCTCTATGAGATCTCGAGAAGACTCTCTCAGTGGCACTCATCCAAATCGCAGAACTGTTTATACCTATACTTCCAAATCTGGAAAGATCACCAGTGTCCATTGGAGGATTATAGCACCCAAAACTTCCAAAACAAGAAAACCCAGAAAAAATTGAGTCTCAAACCGAGGTACTCGACATAACGATGTCTAGAATTCCAAAAACACAAAAAAAATGTGGAATTCTTCTCCTTCCTCTCTCTCCCTCTCTCTCTCTCTCTCTCTCTGTCAAGAGAGAGGTTGATGGGCCTTCATGTGCTGGTGGAGATGGTTGAGACTCTAGATTTATGTATTGTAGAAAGTGAAGATGGAAGGCTTGTAGCGAGGAGAAAGTGGTCAAAGTTCATATCAGAAGTTTGAATTTTCCCTCGCGGCTTCTCTAAACTATCTAATTATTAATTATTATACATACAAATGAGATACCAATGAGATACCAAAATACAAAATTCACCTTCTAAAGGTACATTAGGTGGGGTGATTTTTATGCTTTTGTCCTGCTGGTACGCATCTTTCAAGTGTGAATCATGTGAAGTGCTACTCCACAGAGTTTGATGCTCTTGAAAGTCCATGACAGTCAACTTTTCTTCAGATTTTATCACCAAGAAGTGCTTCATCTGAGATTAAAGCGGTTACACCCCATGAATCCTTTTTCTAATGGGAGTGGGTAAGGGAAGGTCTGTAGCGCTGATGGATATGTATAAAAGAACTGGTGTTAGGTATGGGTTGATGGGAGCTCACCTTAGGTATCAGATAAAATCCTCACCGTCCCACTGTTTGTGCCATGTAGAGGATTTTTTTTGTCAATCTAAATTATTCAAGTGGCTAAACATCTTATGAAGGCCACTCAGTCAGAAAAACATGCTCGTCAAGATTTCAAACTACTTGATATGGGAAGTTTGATTCAGACCATTGTTCATATTTAAAGTAGGATTTATGTTGAATTGCTTGGATTCGATGGTGCAGATCCTCCAAAGGGCATATTTTAGGGGCTACACAATTATTAGAAGATGTTCGGCCACTTGGTGGAGTTTTTTTTTTTTTATTTTTTCGGTGCTACCCAAATATTTAAAAAAATGTTTGTGTACTTACATGGGTCTGCACTAAGCAACTACGCCCCAAAACAAGGCAACTTTCAAGAGGCTCACAACGATTTAAATCTCTAAAAGTAGACGTTTGACCTGGTTGGCGGAGACGATTGATGTTTGTGAGCAAAAACCTAGTATAAACAAAGCAAGCAGAATGGCTTTTCATGATTTCTTTTTCAATTGCATTTATCACCGAAAATTCGATTCTTATGATGTTGATGAATCTATGGTTCTTAAAATTGATTTCAGATTTTCATTTGTGTTATTTAGGCCAATATTTGGGCTTCTGCCTCATCCAATCCTCTTCTTATTGATGCTTCTTTTAAGCGAAACTCTCCTACATCTCGCAACTTTGGCAGTTCCCTTGGCCTCATTCAACTTTGGTGCAAGAGCTCTTGATAGTGTTCATTTAGGAGATATGGTTCAAAAAATAAAAATTTTAAAAAAGGAAAATCAATTTGTCAATTGATTCCTCTTTATTTATTTAGTTATTATTATTATTATTATTATTATTATTATTATGTTTTACCTACTCTTCTTCTTGCTAGTACTACCACAGATTGTTTTTTTTCACTTTTTAATAAACACAGGTTTAGCTTACAAATATATGAAAAAAGATTTCACTGAAACTTCATGGGGATCCACGGTACATATACCTTATAATAAAATTCTATCCAAAGAAGCTCAGAGATCCCAGTTGTATCCTCATGCCACATTCTACATCCAATCCACCTACAGGAGCCCGGGGATGCCATTTGATTGCCATACACGATCATCGATTTGAGCCATTTGATCGATGGGCCACATCTTTTGTGGGCCATGGCCCATAATCCAAAATTCATTCTAATCTGGTGGTCACACTCATAAGTTGTTGATGTGGCCCGATTGGTCGTCTAGAAAAAGGCAATGGTTGTGGGCATTCAAGAGATGTGCCTTTGATGGGAAGGTTTGAGCTTTGAATTGTGTTTCTTATAATGTGATTGAGAGCAGTCAGCGCCTTTTAAAGATTTACAGCGTGAGATATTTACATGAGACTATTAACTTTGAAAGGTGTCAACCGCCCGCTTTCGATCACACGAGCCGAGTTTTTTTTCGTCATTAGCTACCTTCTTTACAATAGATCTTTAGATCATGCGTCTTTAAATCCCACTGCACACATGATGTCATATAGGGTTGTGCAGAAACTGACCCGAATTTCGGTTCGATTTCGGTTTTGGGACATATCGGTTTGGTTTCAGTTTCGAAAAATAGAAACCGATAGTTATCTGTTCGGTTTCGATTTTAACGTAAAAAAATCGAAATCGAACCGATAAGAAACCGATAGTGATGCATGCCTGAGATTGGGGTTCAGTGAAGTTATTGGGATCTCAGATATGATTTTTCTATTATCTGCATGCATCTATTTAGATGGATCTTGTTCATACATCGTCTTTTGAATTGGTTTGTGGAAAATATGCTTCAATAACTTAGGTTATCTGTTTTAATTTCTGTTTTCTCTCTTTATGCAAAAAAAATCTGAATATATATATAAGTTGTAATATAATGAAAATATGAAATAGCTATGAAGGGTTATATGTCATGAATCTAGTTGATCTGGACAATACATATTGGCAACCCTTATCATGCATTTGAAAAATGTTCTATATTTCACAGATCAGAGGATTGCTAAATGGATGGTTGAAAATTTTCTGATCAACTGTCTAAAATTTGACATGTAATTAGATGGTTAGGGTTGTTTGACATTCTACTTTTGGGTTTTCTTCTATCGAATGACGGCCTACCTGTGGATGATTGGACTGTAATATTGTATAGATTCATACCGTTGAGACCTACTAGTGTGTACTAATAATCGGTGCATCTGCCCATCGATTTGAACTGTCCGATAGGTGCATTAATTTTTTGGAAATGTTCTTAGCCTTATGATCTATCACTTACTTTTGAATGATTAATAGCGAATTAGCGATATAGGCAATGACTTCCTAATATAAAAAAAATTTAAAAATTGAGATTTAGAAACTGAAAATCGACTGAACCGACCCGATAGTTATCGGTTCGGTTTCAGTTTCATAAAATAGAAATCGATAGTTATTGGTTCAGTTTCGATTTTGCCCCAAAACCGACCCAATAACACCCCTAATGTCATATGTTCGAAATTCTACCAACTCTTCCCCTAGAGGGCGAATCTAATGATACTTAGAGTTGGTATTACATGACTTTGGTTTGCGGGTCACCTTTTGGGACACTTGCCAAGCGGATACATTGGCTACGTTTGATTGTCATACCAAACGTATTTTCTTTGTTATAACGGATAGTTTGATCGTAAATGGTTGTTTGATTGGCACAGATAAAACGCGTTTCTGTGCTTTTTGAGCTTACGGATACGAAAATTGGATACGAGGAGGCACCCTCGTATGCTGTTGTCGCGACGTGTTTAGAAAACACGTCTTCAATCAAATGTGCCCATTATGTATTATTTCGTTTTGCAGGCCATGAGGGAGAGATATATGTTATTGACGATTGATCATATCCACAGCATGACTCAAAGCATTAACACTTTCTGAAATGAACGGTGTGCGAAATGTCTATGATAGCTGTTAATTTCAAAAGGTAGTAACCAATGTTTTAAAAATTGGATTCAACCTGGTTCGATCGGAACCGGACCAAGCTGCGGTCCTGTCTGGTGTTAAAGCCCAAATTATATTTGGACTGCATTGAACCGTCGAACTGGCCAGTTTGCTCTCTAAACCTCTCAAATCGGACAGGGCAATTGTACCGGGCAGATTCACGCCAAAATGTTAACGCTGGGTTTGGTTCTGGTCAAATGATTTGGATGTACCACCACCTACCGACTACCTTCAATTGCTTTCCGTGCTCATTTAAAGCATATTATAATATATATATTATAGGTAGAGACTCTCCGTCATTTAACACTAAATAGTGTTTAAATGATTTTACATCATTTATTCACTTATGATCGTAGAAATTCATACCGATAAAGTGATCTATCATCAATTAAATGGCTAAGGGTAAAAAAATTACACTTTTTTGGATGTTCGAATCATCCGATATGAACGCTCTAATATCAACGATTATAAGTGGATGATTTATATCCACTTATAAGCATGATCCTTTGACTAAGACATGTTCCAATGATGGATTGTTAATTGGGAAATTAAGATTGATCATAGATTTATGCCACATGGTACAATGATAAATCACACTTGAATGGTGTGAGATAAAAAATAACATTTTAATAGTGTAAGATCATATAAACACTATTTGGTGTTTAAATTTGGGTCATTATTTCTATATTATAATATAAAATTTGTAATTAATATAAAACTTATGAAAATATTTTTTAAATTTAATTCTTTTTTATAAAAAAAATCTTACCACTAGCAAAACAGGTTTGCTTGAATACATTATATGCCCACTTTTTGGGATGTGTGTCACATGGAATAAAAATTGATTGCGCCTATGATCTAAAAATCAATGATCTCAAGATCTATCGTTTGATTCAAAGCAGTCAATCGGCTTTCAGCATGGGTGAACTCAAAGATTTCAGTGAGTTTGAATAAACTATAAAGGTACCTTAAAAGTTTTCTTATATGTTTGTATTTTGTAGTTTGTACCGTGGCATATGTGTTAAGAAGAAAGACTTGTGCCATTTGGAAGGCCATCTAAGCCGTCTGATTTGAGGGCCATGATGCAAAAATATCATCTACCACATATTAGCATGAAACACTATCTCTATCATGTGATTCAACACAGTCAACCATTGAATCAAATGATGGGCACTAGAGATCTTTACATCATGGCCTTATCGAACGGTATGAATGGTTCAATGGCAGTTGAACTAGTATGAACCGAACCAGTCCATTTTATGGTTTGGATTCGGGTCCGATTTAAAAAAATAATTAATCAATTTTATTAATGACGTCACAGTTGACTGTGGTTAAACAAGTTTGAGCCGAACCAGTCTGTTTTACAGTTCGAACTCCGGTCCGATTTTAAAAACATTGATATTAACTGCTCTAAATCACATGATATAAATGTTTTTCGTCTTAATTTTTAATACCGTTAAGGACCCATTAACAAAGTTGCGTGGAGTTCAGTCCCACTTAGGGATGCAAGTTTTGAACCGAACATTGAAACCGAACCGAAAATCAAGGGTCCCGAACCAGACCGAACCGCACCGAAACCTAACACAAACTGAACCAAACTCCAATTTGGTTCGATTTCGGTTTGGGTGGCTTGAAACTGAAAACCGAGGGGATAGGTTGAGTAAATCGAAAAAAACCTCCCAAAAACTTGAAAAAATAAAAAATAGGTGTTTTACCTATACACCGAACTGAATCGGTTTCGGTTTAAAAAAAAAAAATTTAAACCAAACCGAATGTCCTTCGGTTCGATTTCAGTTTAGGGTGTACAAAACTGAACACCAAAAAATTCAAATTCACTTCGTTAGACCGAACTTGCATCCCTAGGCGCATTCCCCAAATACTAACTACAGAGCTTAGAGTGGAGCCCCTTTCAACCCAGCTGGTATAGGCTAATTTTTGTATTTTCTTAGCTTCTTATAGCTTAGGGTGGAGTATCTTTGCTTTCTTTCCAGTCTTAGTTTGTTTTAAAGGAGTTGTTGTACGTATCATAAAATTTTATAAGAAATAAAGATGATGAATTGATAAGTTACTCACCCTCATTTGTTTAATAGATAGAGTCGTGACTGACCACTTATATGCCACGTGTACATTTTTAATCAATCCAAGCAGTCCACTTGGCACCTCGTAATTGGCACATTTATCTGCAAAAAAAATTCGGGTATTCGTCATAGCGATATTTGTTCATCCTAATATTTTAGATTAAAAAAGTTTTGAGATGAGGGCGTGTCAAATCACATGGAACACTTATTTGGCATCACATGTCATGCAAGAGCATGGGTGCCCTAGTTAGGCATTTAGGCTGTGTGGGTTATCTCTTATAAGAGTAGAAGCAATTTTTCCTCCTTTCTCTCATAAGAGATAGAATCTACTGTAATAAAGAACTATTTTACAAATGGGGGGAGGAGAGTAAAAGAGCTGCTCTTTACCCTGAAGGAGCTAACTCAAATGCGGCCTAATAATTCTAGTATTAGATAATAACGCTCGGTTGTGAACAGAGAATTGTGACAGATATGATGTAATGTGGTTAGAAGCTCCACTATTAATATACTAATTAGAATCAGGAGGATTGTGTTGGGTAGCAATAAAAGCTTGATTTGGAGTGGGAAGAAGGGGCTGTTGACTCTGGCCATTGTGGTACCAACAACAGTCGGCATTATGGTTGGAGCGGTCACAAATGTGACAAAAGAATCGAGGTGCTGATGATTGATAGGGTGGGTTAGATGCTTGATAATAATGCCAGGAAATCCGACCGCCCGAGCGATTTCCTTCAGAGCGGCTGCGAAATTCGTTATTGATGCGGCCTCGTCGCCTGCCATTACGGCCACCACGAAAGAATGATCGAGATTCAGAGGTTGGAGTTTGAGTAGCAGCTATGACTGTCGTTATGTCGGACTTTCCATCATCATCCGCTTCGAGCTCTAGATTCAGGTCTTCATTGGATAGTAGAGAGAAAAACTCATCAAGAGTCATGGGAACAGGACGTGTGCTATCCGATGTCTAAACTGCGCTGTAAGTCCGGGGAAGACAATTTAAAGTGTAGAGAATAACATCTTCGTCATCTAATGGTGATGATGCAACGGCGTGATCGCTAACGATTTTTTAAATCGAATCAACATACTCTTGCATTGTTAGTTTCCCTTTTTGAAGCTGCTTGAGTTGAATTTTTTTTTGCATAATATGGGATCTGGAGGGATTGTTAAGTTTGGTATCAAGGGCAACAAACAGTTCATGAGAACTTTTAATGGAAATAACATATGAAAGAATAGAGAGTATGATGGTGGCATGGATGACAGAAACTAGTAACTGGTCAACTTGTTTTTATTCAGTGTGTTTTGGATTAGAAATATGTTTGCCATCTAAATCAATAATAGATGATGAAAGAGAAGAATCTGGATCATCTATGTATTGAAGAAAGCCAATAGTCTCAAGGATATTTCTAGTTTGGGATTTCCAAGTTTTGTGGCCAGAGGCATCTAGTTTCATAGTAACTAAAGAGTGAATGTTAGACAACATAAATTGAAGATTAGAAGGTAAATAAGCCATGAATATATAACCACAGTTGGATCAAAGAGAGTTCGCGAAAGCTTTAATAGAGAGACTTTGATTCCATAAAGAAAGAGATAAGAAAATGACAAAATAGAAATAGTAAACTTTATTATATTTTCCTTTGATAACATTTTTTTTTTAATTTTTTTGTTTTTTACAAGCCCATGCCGAGCCCTTGGCATGGGCTTGTATCCTTGCTTTGAGGGGCTTGGATGGTGGAACTTGGGTTATAATAGTAGAAGATATGATTGAAGAAGAATTTATAATAGTAGGAGATTGAAGAAGAATATGTGTACTATATCTTTATTAAAAAAAAAAAAAAGAGAGAGAAGAAGACAAATGACCACAATCGATTACATTGTTTATCGTACATTTAATTCTCTGATAAAAAAGTGTATAAATAAGATTACAAATATAATCGTTAGCGATTATCTATAAGTGAGAATAAACATGAGTAAGTGGATAGTTATTTAGAAGTGAGAATGATACGGTGTTGAGCGTTATTATCTAATATCTAGCATGTAAACTGCGTTGGGAGATCAAAGTGTTCTCAACATGGAGACGTAATAAAGGATTTTTTGTTTTATTTAATTTTAGTCGGGAGACTTGTGAGGTGTGGGGTGTGGCAATTAGGGAAACTGGATTTGCTTGGATCCTCCATAATTGTTTGGCCCATAATGCCTTGTTAAAAGCCTCAAGATTCTTGAAACCCAAACTGCCTCAAGATTCTTAAAACCCAAACTACCGCACATTTTGGATTTGCATACCCATTTCTAGGATTTTCAGGCATGCCTGACTCCTTTCCACACCGACTCCACAAAAATTTTGCAATCATAGAGGACAATTCTTGGAGAAGTGTCATCGATAATTTGAAACAACTCATCATATAGGTAGGGATAGTCTGCACCACCGCCTTAATCAAGATTTCTTTCCCCACGTTAGAGAGAAGTTTCCCCCTACATCCATTTATCTTTTTCCACACTTTGTCCTTGATTCCTTCAAAGATGACCCTCTTTGATTTCCCCATCACAATCGGGAGACCCAAGTATGTATCATGAGGGGTGGTTCTTTTTATCTGCAAAATATTGAGCAATATGTCGCAAGAATTTTGTTGAACATTCTTGCTAAAAGATAGCGATGATTTATCAAAATTTATTTTTTGACCCGACGCATCTTCATAAAGTTTGAGAATGTTCACAATCTCCTCACACTCCTTTTCGTCCGCCGCATGCTAAATGATACTATCATCAGTGAAGAATAAGTGGGAAATTTTTGGGGCACCCTGACAAATACTAAGACCTGATATATGATCATTATTTACTGTTGATTGGAGAAGGTTAGATAAAATTTCAGCACACACAATAAACAAGTATGAGGATAAGGACAACCCTGCCTAAGACCTTGAGATGGGATGACATTTTCAAGGATATGACCGTTAACCAAGAAATTGAAAGAGGTCGATTTGACACATCCCATGATTAAGTGCACCCACCTAGAGCAAAAGCCTAATTTTAATAAAGCAGCTTCTAAGAAAGCCCATTCGACACGATCATAGGCCTTACTCATGTCCAACTTAAGAGCACACCAACCTTTTTGACCTTTACGTTTATTTTAAGGAAGTGAGTAATCTCGAATGCAATAAGAGAATTATCCGAAATCATTCTATCAGGAACAAACGCACTTTGAGTATTCGAGATAAAACTTAGGAGGAAGTATTTAAAGCGGTTTGCTAGTACCTTTGCAACAATTTTGTACACGACATTACACAAACTAATAAGTCTAAATTCGGATAGTTTTTTTGGATTTTTGATTTTCGGAATGAGAACTATGTGAGTCTTGTTAATGTGAGATAAATTGGCATGACCATTAAGGTATTCTAACACAAAACTTAAGCCCGACTCGCATATAATAGACCAATACTTTTGAAAAAATAGTGGAGGCATACCGTCTGGACCTGGAGATTTTATTGGATGCATATGAAATAGTGCCTTTTTGACTTCCAAAGCCGTGAATTCAGTGACAAGCTTTGCATTTTGTTCCACAGTGACTTTTGGGAGAATACTCACCAATGCTTCCACGATCCGATTTGGTCTACTAGTTTCGAATACCTTCGAAAAATGAGAGGAGATCAAGCGCTCGATCTCAACCTTTGACGTACACCATCGGCCATTCTCATAAAAAAACCCTATAACTTGGTTTTGTTTTCTTCTCTGTGATGCTTTTGAATGGAAGAATTTAGTGTTTTTGTCCCCCTGTTGCAGCCATAGTTCTTTTACTTTTTATTGCCATAAAAGTTCTTCCTTTTCAAGAATTTCATCAATTTCTTTCCGAATGTTAGCACCCTCAGCCCTCATCTCTTTTGAATTCTCGATATTTTTTATGGTGCTAAGTCGGAGTTGTAAATGCTTTAGATGTTTTTGTATATTTCCAAAAGACACCCTATTCCAATTTGAGAGGATATTTGAGACATTTGAGATTTTACCACACATGTTCTCCATCTTAGAATTCGCATGAAACAAATTCCAATTTTCCCTAATAAGTTCTTCACATTTGGCATCCCTAGACCACATCGATTCAAAGCGGAAAATGTGTGACTATTTGCCCCAACCTTCAGACAGTTTGATATGAGTAGTAACCATGATCGACACATGGTCAGATCTAGAAGAAATCAAGTGAATAACTTCAGCCAGATTAAAATTCATAATCCACTCTCATGGCAAACACTCTATCAAGTCTTTCTTCTATGAAGTCAGCACCTTCTTGTCTATTATTCCATGTGAATTTGTATCCCTTGTAACCTAGATCGTTGAGATGGCAAACCGTAGTTGTTGCACGAAAAGACTCAATGACTGCTTGAGATTTGGGGCACCACTTCTCTTTTCGTGAGAAAATAAAATTTCATTGAAATCACCTAAGCAAACCCAAGGAAGATTCACTTGACTGCCCAAGATAGCAAGTAAATCCCAAGAAAATGGATGATTTCGCGATTCCAGAAACCCATAGAAACCCGCCAATCTCCATTCTTTCACAATGCCTTTTGGTAGAATAGTAACATCGATATGATTTGTGGACATAGAATTGAGAGAGACATTGTACTCATTATTCCACATTATAGCCAGGCCACCCGATCTGCCGATGGAATCAACAAAAATCCTGTTTTGAAAATCGGACAAGAACTTCAGATGTTCCATCCGACTATTATTTGATTTTGTTTCCATTAAGAAAATAAGATCGGGAACTTCACTTCGAATGAAGAGACGAAGTGCACGAATTGTGCGAGGGTTCCCGAGCCCTCGACTATTTGTAAAATACATATTATTGAATAATGTAGCTTAAGTCCTAGGAATTTTACTGTAATTATAAGCATTTGTCCCTCTTCTAAGTAAATACAAAATATAAAGGGCTATTTACATAAAACTAATGTTTTTATAATTTACCAAGTAACTACATGCGTATCATGCTCACATTATAATAAATTGATTTTTGATAGCTTAATAGATGTTATAAGCCTCTTTGGTAATTTATGTTGTTTGCTTTCCTTGATCAACAAGCTGATGTTGATGTCGATACAAATTTTTTTACAAAGCCTTGGCGAATTATATTTCATTATATGCATATTGGCCTTTTACATGCCAAAAATGCTTTTAAGTGCTAGTTGAAATCAGCTGAACCTTAAAGCCAGCAATAACTTATGGGTTAGTGACTTAGTTCCCAATGAACATATTGAACTTGTGACCTTAAAGTTGCTTCATCATGCAGCTCCTAGTTGAGCTTCACTCACAATTCTTAATCCAAAAAAAAAAAATTATCAAAATACATTGATTAAAAATGCAAAGGTCACACTGAGGCCCCAATTGATCTAATGGAATGAGCTAAAATTTAATAAACAATAGATAACATATAATGCATTTGTCTAACATCACATCGAATAAGGAGCTCCGATGTACTCCTTTTCATAAAAGTAAGAAAAATAAAGCTCAACTCACAGTTTTCACGTAAGATTAATTAGATGCCCTAGGATTCAAGATTTGAGAAAGTGTAGGTTAGATTAGATGCCCTAGGATATTTGAGAAAGTGTAGGTATAGCCAATACTCCAAAAAAAATGCCTTGGCCTTAGATGTTAGTAGAATAGAAAGTTAATCCCTTATTATTTTGGGGTTGTAACACACTACTATACTCCACAACTATGTCCACAACAGGCCGCTCTATGTCAGCTCTCACTCCATTACCCCTTTGGGCCACCAAGTAGCCATTTCCTTAGGTCATGCATTTCTGGACTCCATGGCGGCCCAATCTATGGTGGCTTTTACTTCCGTACCCTCTTTGGGGCCCTCGAGTAGCCCTTTCCCCCAAGTCGCTCCTTCCATGACTCCACAATGGCTCACTATTGTGGCTTTTCCTTCTATTCCCTCCTTGTGGCCCCCACGTAGCCCTCTCCCCAAGTCACTCCTTCCATAGTGAACTGGAGACGTCGTGATGGCTCTACTATCAATTATTAAGGTTGTAGCCAGTACTCAAAAACGTATGGGCATTAGTGGAGTGGAAAGTTTTTTTTGTTTGATAATCGTGAGTGTTCGGGCCAGCGTGTGCGCACCTCGACTAATTCCACAGGGCCCTAGAGCTAACGATCGAGTAATACTCTAGTGGCCCGTGAGGCGACTCGAATTGGTGACCATTGGGAAGCAAACCCGTGGAGTGGAAAGTTATTCAATTCCCTTCTTTTTTTTTTAAAATCCGGGCCTCTTAGAGCACCCGCCTAATCCCAGGGGCACATGCGTACCCCAAATTCAGCACATGTCGGGTCAGCACAGGATATATATCCCTAGGATGGCCTTAGGGGGGGGGGGGGGAGAATTCGAACTCAGGTCTCCTACTTTTGAAAACAGGTACGTGGCCAGCTCGCCTAACCCCTTGAGGTTAAGTTATTCCCTTCTTACAGTGGGATTGTAACAGAAAGAATAATAACATTCTAATAATATAAATTCATATTAAAATCATGAAAGACAGAATAGTAAGATATGGATCTTGCTCGATAAGTATGGTGAGTTGGTGACTAATCCATAAATCAAGCCCAAATAAAAAGCATGTTGAATTAATGATGATGAGTTGTTAGTTGAAAATAAATGAGTTGATGTGAGCAAGGTATCAAATATTGGTACGTATTGGTTTTTCGGCAAATTGATACTTATCGGCACCGATACGTATCGGTATCCAACTCGGTATCGGTATTGGCCGATACGGGCCCATATCCTCCGATACGTATCGGGTATCAGCCAATACCTATGTATTTAATATATATATATATATATATATATATATATATATATATATATATATATATATATATATATATATATATATATATATATAAAGGCTGATATGTATCAGCCGATTCATATCGGTCCTCCAAGGACCGATACCCAATACCGATTCAGATTTTGTTAGCTTGGATGTGAGTAGTCAATTTCTTTGATTGAGACTTGGAGTCGATGACAATAGCTGTTAAGCAAAATATCATGTATGTATGTCAAATTATATAAATATGTGGTACATTATAAAGAATTTTCAATATATTCTAAAGAATATTTAAGTTTTAGTTGTTATCTAAATCTTAGATTTTCAGATATATTTTAAATCAATTTGGTTGAAGAGTTAAAGGCTTGTATTTTTCAGATTCAATTAGATTTTCAAAACAATTTAACCAATGAACTAACATGCACCATCTGATTTCTCCTTATTAAAAATGCTTTGGACAACTAGTCGTGTTTTATTGTTGTCCTCAACTTTATTTTTCGATAAAAAATCTAGCCTGTAGTTTGTACTATATAGTTCAAATCAATTTTTGTAAAATATATATACAATTTTCATTTTCTTAAAGCAATCTTTTCGTTTTGCCCACTTCAAGCTCTTAGGTCCCCAACCAACTTAATAATGTAATGCACAAATCTTATATGATGTCTGAATTTTAGCAACAAAATTTTATCAAAATTTTGTTCCAGAACTTGTGCAAAGCTTTCAAAGCCTAAACGAAGCTTCCATATATGAATCACAAAATATCTAAATTGTACAAGTGCCACCACAAATTTAACCATGGACGCATCTTTTTTTTGATAGATTATCACGGACGCATCTTGGGGGTATGAAATCTGAAAATAAATCCAATCGAAAAAAGATGCAAGAACTGTACTTTATGGTTAAGCGGTTTTAACAATAGATGGCACTTCCATTCTCCCTATTTACCCTTTTGAGTTAAGTCATATGAGGTCATGGATCAAAATTTCGGCTGAAATCTGAAACGTTTCGGTTTTGGTCCCTACCGAAACCGAAACTGAGAACCTAAATTTCGGTTTTGAAATATACTAAGAGGGAAATTTCGGTTTCGGTCATGACCGAAACTGAAACGAAATCCGATATTTTAATCCTTGTATGAGGCAAAATAGTTTAATATGGTATTCAATGACTATTTCCACTGGTTCAAAACTTAACAGAGTATTGTAGATATGAGAATTCGTAGATATTTCTCGGTTCTACCATGGATTTAAGAGACAACATCTAAAAAATTAATTTAATATACATGTTTCTTTCCGCGTCAAAAAAAAATTCCGGCCCACATGTTTCCTTGCATAAAAATAGCAAAATTGCATCGATAGTTCCTAGGTACATCTAGGATGTATTTTATTTAAAAGATATTATTCCATTATATCTATCTAGTGCACATAATTCAAAGTCCAAATCCTTAGTCTAGACTCCAGAGATATCTCTGATGGTTAAAAGTTAAAAGTTAAAACCCACCTCATCCATCAAAACCAAAAACTGTTCCTAGAGCCACTCTCATCCATTCGACTAATAGTCTATTTACTTACCAGAGTGGATTTTGCTTCAGAAAAATACTCAACTCTTACCCTATAGCAGCCTGAAATCATTTTCACTCTGGTATATCAATCAGGCAGAGGCCTTTTTACATATTGTCATTTATTATAAGATTTTTCTATTCTTAAGAGAAGAAGAAATACACATATTTTCACTAATATATTGTCTAAACAAATCAAATTCTCTCTCGATGAGTTACACAAAAGATGTGATTCATGCTGATTCTTCCCCCAGCGAAGAGATCTTAACAGAATTGCCCCATATGAAATTGAGCACAATTTTGCAAAGAAATACTCCACTTGTTTCTCAAGATGAGATGGGAAACATGCTTAAGGTCGAAGAGTGTGGGATCTTAGAATCTAATATAAGATCATTGATAACCTAACACAATCCGGAAGTCGGTTTAATCGTTCATGGCTTACTACTTTACTTATAAACATAAAATAGGTAAAAAGGGTTTCACGGAAATCTGAGGTTCTAAGAGATGTGAGATGTAAAAAGTTTCCTGTGTGAGGGGCCTTGTACATGTGAAAAGACTAACGTACCCTTGTTTTCTCCAAGGGATGAGATCGTTTTTCGGTTCATTTTCTCCGGCGCTGATGAGATTTTGGTTCATTGTCTCCGACGCCGATGAGTTTTAGTTGTTTTTTTCCGGCGCTCGAAAAAACTGATCGGCGTCGGAGAAGTTTTGGGTTGCCAATTTTTTGTTCATCTTCTCCAGCACCGATGAAGTTTTGGTTCATCACTGCTAATTAGTTTTTTTAGCGCCGGTTTTTTGTTCATCTTCTTTGGCGCCGATGAGGTTTTGGTTCGTTGACTCCAGCGCCGATGAGTTTTGGTTGCTCTTTTATGGGGCTCAAAAAATTAATCGGCAACAATGAACCAAAAATTCATCGGCATTGGAGAAGATGAACAAAAAATCGATAACCCAAAACTTCTCCGGTGCCAATTAGTTTTTTCTTACTCCGGAAAAGAGCGACCAAAAACTAATCGGCACCAGAGAAGTTTTGGGTCGCCGATTTTTGTTAATCTTCTCCGGTGCCGATGAATTTTTGGTTCATCGTCGCCTATTAGTTTCTTGAGCGCGCGCCAGAAAAGTACAACCAAAAGCTCATCGGTGCCGGAGACAATGAATCAAAACCTCATCGGCGCCGGAGAAGATGAACAAAAAATCAGCGATCTAAACTTCTCCGATGCCGATTAGTTTTTTCGAGCACCAAAAAAGAGCGACCAAAAATTAATCGGCGCCGAAGTTTTGGGTCACAGGTTTTTTGTTCATCTTCTCCGGAGCCGATGATAAGTGGAGAAGACCACGGCGATGGAGTAAAAATGGTGGTTGAAAAGTGGAGAAGACGACGTCGCAAGTGATTTTTCAAATGGTTTGAGTGGAGAAGCCGACTGGGCAGTGGGTGATGGAGCGAAAATGGTGGTTGCTAGGTGGAGAAGACGACCGGTTCCCATTTGAAACCGGTCCCCTCTTTCTTCGTTCTTCTTCTAAAGTGCCTCAAAAGTGAAGGGTAAAGGGGACTTTTCATATTTACAAGACCCTGTACACATGCCACTTGACCCTGTACACGTGTTGACTGGACCAGTAAATGTGAGAAGTCCAAATTACCCTTCTATTTAGAAGGGACTTTAGAAGGGGATGTTAGGTGACAATCTCGCGACCTCCACCAGGTCGTCTTCTCGACCGAAACCCACCCTCCTCTCCATCGCCTAGCTGCTCCGATCAAAACCCATCCTTAAGGGTTTTGATCGGAATGTGATTTGGAGGAGAATCGAGGGATTTTTTTACTCGGGTATAAGTGTTTCAAAGGATTTTTAGGGTCGTCTTCTACCTTCGATTGAAATTGTAAAGCTTCACATTAGAGGAGTTTCAGACCACCATTCCTAGCCAATCTGTAGGGTTAGGATCAGAATGTGATCAGGTTATTATTATGCTTCTCGGATGCTTTTTCTTTGTGTTTACAATCGGGTTGCAACTTCAGTTATTAATATACTTGCATCAACTTTTTCAGCTATTTACAACCAATCTTTTATCCCTCTAAATAGAAGGGTAATTTCGTAATCTCACAACTACAAGCAATACCCACACGTTTTAGGTATTTTCGATCTCACAGGATCTTAGAACTTCTAATAGCGCCGTACCCCCTAAAACTTCTTTTTTGGTACAATATGCTAAAACTTTTTGAAATGGGGTATGTTTTTCTAATTTTTCCTAACCTAAAACAATTGCAAATGGAGCATGTTTTTCTAATTTCCCCTTAATCTTTCATCACCACGATTGAAGATAATGCATTAAAATGCAATATTTTTATTATATTTCCATAATTTCAACACTACATTCCAATGATTTCGATATTATGAGCCTAAATTTCTCTCCAACTTCTTTTCTACTATTGCTCATGTAGCTTTCTTGCCTTTCAACGCTGGCTCATCTTCTTTTCTATTTTCTGCTAGTGCTAGAAAATCAAATCATTGCAGTCCGAGGCTGAGTCTTGTGGTAGCTAATGCTCACTTCGCTGCCTCTCTTTTTGATTCATTTTTTATGTCGTTCTTTTTTGTTCTTGTTTCCCTTTTCCATTTTTTTGAGCTCCTTGCTCAACTTGATCTCCATATATATATATATATATATATATATATATATATATATATATATATATATATTTCTTTAAAAAATGGTTGGTTCAGTTTCTACCCAGAAACTCATTTTATGAGGAAAGTCACTTTCCTAGGGGGTTGTTCTTGAGTTACTCAGAAGCCCATTTTCTAGCATTTCTGACATTTTCCTGTGTTCTACACTTTTTCAAGAATATGTCAGAAAGTGCATTGTCTTCTTCCACACTCTATAGCCGCACGTATTTATGACCTTCATCAAAGCGATTATATTGACCGGATGATCGTCATAATTTATAGACATTCAATCGACAATGTATTGAAAACTATTGTCGGGCAAATTATGAGAAAACCACTTCAAACGTTGGTGCTTTTATGTGGTTGTTACTACGTTATGTGCATGTTAGAAACGAGGTCAGAGGAATATAAATCATCATAATTTACACTAGTAAGACGGCAATATAGTACCTACTGTAGCATATTCGATTATGTCATTAAACGCAAAAATATGACATAATATAAACCATCGTCATAGTCGCCACCATCAGACGACTAGGTGAAAGTCGCAGTACGCTTGGGGGTCCTGGTCCCAACGTCAAAGTTGTCGAACAAATCACGACGTCAAGGCATCAACAACTCCTCAAAAGCGGAAGAGTCCGAGCTTACGACCACGGGGTTGCGCTACGTCCCCTCTCGAATGTACATTTTCCCTCTTAATGGTCGATGGGGGGATAAGACGTACGCTGGTCTATAAGGCGAGGCGGGTGCATTGATTGGTGGTGGTGCAGGAGCTCTTTCTTGAGTGGGCCCAATAAAATAATCTTTCTACTTTGTCCAACTGCCCAAAAGTCCTTAAAAGAGAGTGGGCTCCACATCCCTCTACGGAGAAAGACTAGCTACATGCAGGCCAAGTGGCTCTCTTGTTCTCATCAAATCCATTTGTTTATTATGAAAAGATGAGAAATAGTTATAAATAAGGTAAAAAATAGTTATAATCAAAATTTTACATGAGCCCAAAGTTGAACCGAGCAGCCAAACAAATCAAGTCAGGTAATAAATGGAAAGAGGAAGTGAAACACATTGTCTAAGTTGAAGTTCCACTTGTGTACTAAAGTAGACATAGACACAAGTGGAACTTTGTCAAGATCTACCCAATAATCAAGAATTGTTGGACTGCATTTGGATCACTAGTTCCTATGAAAATCAATGAACAAATTTCTCTTTATTCTATGGAGACATAATATTCTGATACACCATCCATTTGAAAGCTTATATCATTATGGAATTTAGACCAATTTTATCAAACTCAGATCACAAAGTCACATATGATAGAAGAATCTCTAAAGTCTTGCACGCAGCAACATTCCGGAATAATTTTGGAAAGAGATTGTTTAAGATCTCGGTTTCATTGGGTGGCTAAGTAAATTTGTTTAAGTGTCATTTGCTTCAATGAGTTTGACAGTTAAAGGAGCTACTCAGAAGCAATGCTCAGTTGAAGGAAATTGACAGTTAAAGGAAATTGAAGGAATCGATTCAATGAGACCACTTCTCGTGTACTATAGTAGCTCAGCTCAGAAATTGAGCTTTCCTGAGCAAATTCCTCCGAAAATCATTCGTCACTTTCAACAGAAAATGCTCGAAAAACACACAGCCTCATGCAAACTTAAGAACAGAAGAAAACCTCAGAAAATGCTCAGGAAAGCCATTTTCTGCAGAAAATGCTCAGGAAATGTAGTTTCCTTGACTTTCAAACGAGGCCTACGAAAGCATACCCCGTTTCAAAATGTTTCAACGTATTACACCCAAGAAAAAAGTTTTAGGAAAACACGGTTTCACAGATATTAGAAGTTCTAATTAATATCCATGAAATAAAAAAAAGCCTACACGTGTTGACTAGACCAATAAATGTGAGAAGTCTAAACTACCCTTCTATTTAGAGGGGACTTTAGAAGGGGATGTTAGGTGACAATCTCACGACTTCCAGCAGGTCCTCTTCTCGACTGAAGCCCACCCTCTATCACCTAGCTGCTCTGATCAAAACCCATCCTTAAGGGTTTTGATCGGAATGTGATTTGGAGGAGAATCGAGGGATATTTTGGCTCGAGTATAGGTGTTTCAAAGGATTTTTAGGGTTGTCTTCTACCTTCGACCAAAATCGTAAAGCTTCACATTAGAAGAGTTTCAGACCACCATTCCTAACCAATCTATAGGGTTAGGATCAGAATATGATTAGGTTATTATTATGGTTCTCGAATGCTTTTTCTTTGTGTTTGCAACCGGGTTGCAACTTCAGTTATTAATATACTTGCATCAACTTTTTCAGCTATTTGTAGCCAATCTTTTACCCCTCTAAATAGAAGAGTAACTTCGTAATCTCACAACTACAAGTAATACCCACACGTGTTAGGTATTTTTGATCTCACGGATCTTAGAACTTCTAATAGCCATACAAACCCTTTTTCCTAAAACTTTTGTTTGGGTGTAATATGCTAATTTTTTTTGAAATGGAGTATGTTTTTCTAATTTTCCCTAGCCTAAAACGTTTGCAAATGGAGCATATTTTTCTAATTTTCCCTTAATCTTTCATCACCTAGATTGAAGATAATGTATTAAAATACAATATTTTTATTATATTTTTACAATTTCAACACTACATTCCAATGACTTTTATATTATGAGCCTAAATTTCTCTCCAACCTCTTTTCTACTGTTCTTCCCTTTCAACCCTCGTTCATCTTCTTTTCTATTTTCTGCTATTGCTTGAAAATCAAATCATTGCAATTCGAGGCTGACTCTTGTGGTGGCTGATGCTCACTCCGTTGCCTCTCTTCTTTTCTGTTTTTTTTTGTTTTTGTTATATTGTTCTTTTTTGTTCTTGTTATCCTTTTCCGGTTTTTCTGAGCTCTTCGCTCAGCTTGATATATGTAATATATATATATATATATATAATTCACAATATCAACAGTGTTAGTTTATGCTACTTGTTGACATGCGACATCAATGGTCAACCTACTTTAAAAAGCATAGACGTGATATTGGAAGATTATAATCACCAAAAAAATATAGAGAGAATTTTTAGAAGGGTACCATTATGCTCGGCTCAGTAGGCTGCTTTCTCACTCTACCTTTTTCAGCCAACATGTATTGACCGCCTTTGAATTAGATGGTAGAGGTTGTTTTTCGTCCCCATCTTCTACACAGTAAATCTATGGATCGTGGGCGTACTATCAGATAGTCGATTTTTTTTTATACATTACATATATTTCAAAAAGTGATCCTAAAATCATATGACCCCATCACACTCAAGCATAATTTTAGCATATTTTTTGAGATGTGTGCCATGTGTAATAAAAAATCGACCGTCTAATGGTACACCCACAATCCATAGATCCACTATGCAAAAGATGGGAACGAAAATGACCTCCAACATCTGATTCAAAGGCGATCAATATATGTCAGGTGGAAGAGGTGGTGTAAAAAAGCAGTCTTTTGGGGTGAATATAACAGTACCCTTTCTAAAAACCCTTTGTCTAAACTTATTTTTCTAAATCCTCCTTAAACTTTTTCTAATAACTTATTAACCCTTTACTTAAAAGTGATTAAAACTTTTATATTAGCCTCTCAACTCTAATTATGTAACTTAAAACAAAAAATGCCTCATTTTTGTTCTTTATTTTTTTATATTCGATTTTTAACATATGTTTTTATAAAAATAAAATGGATAATGGATGAAACAAAATTGTTCGATTTAAAACTAAAGTTTGTTGTTGGGCAAGACTAAGTAAAGAGTGAATTTGATGAAGAGTACTTCGATTTTGGTGAAAAGTTTTGTGTTTTGCGGAATTTATATAGGAAGAAGCATTTTTTATATTAATTACACATTTGAGGGGTATTTAGAATAATAAGTTTGATAAGATCTTTAAAAAAAAATTTAGGAAAGATCTAGAAAAATAAATTTAAAAGGAGGAGATTTTTGAAAATTTCCCAAAAATATAATATAAGACAGTAATCAAATACCATCGAAAACCATATATAAGGCTATGAGATGGACTCTCCTCGCTAGCTAGGGTTGTTAACGGGTTGGGTTGGGTCGAGTCGGGTGGAAATTTTGGCTGCCCATTAAGAATTTTGCAAATGCCGATCTGACCCAAAAACTTGACCCGATCCGACCCTGATAAGAAACCCCTATTTATATACATTGTAGATATAAAGTATTGGGTCCGGTCGGGGCGGATGTCTCATGCTCGATCCGACAAGTAGGGCTGCAATCGAGCCGGGCCGAGCCCGAGCTTGGGTTAGCTCTAGCTCAACTCTACCTTATATGAGCCAAGTTGGAACTTGGCTCTGGCTCTTTGAGCTTGAAAAGTCAAGCTCTAGCTTGGCTCTATCGAGCTCGGGTTGGGTCGAGCCATGCCTGGAGCTAAATAAGTTTTATTATAATTTTTTTTTCCTAATGTTGTTTTAAACATGATCTTTTTTTAATAGATGAAAGCTTTAATAAAATTTAATAAATGAAAGACCTAATTAATGTATTTTCATCCTTTAATCTTTTTGGATTTAACGGATCGATCGATTGGAGAAAAAAGGTGTTTAAATATAATGTGCTAAATATTGATTAAGAGTATAGGTGCTAGTCATAGGCGTTGATCGGTTGGTCAGTTACAGTACTAATGGTTGTTCTTTGAGACGAGCAATAAAGAGCTTTAATGGTTACGGGTGGAAATCAGGTCCGGTTGGGCCAACTTAGATGAACAATAGAAGTAAAGTAGTCATGGCAAGTTGGGTCGACCCAATCCGTATAATAAATGGGTTGAGATCGTTGATACGATCTAACCCAACAAATTAAAAATCTATACCCAAGCTCGTCCCATGGCAAGTCGGGTCGCTTGACTCATCTGCAGGTTGTTCCGACTTGGTTGCTCCCCCAAGCCCGAGAGCTAGGTGTCAAGTGGCATTATTTAACGGTCACTGTTTTGGAGCATGTGCCAAGTGCAAACATAATGTGCGTCATCTGCCCACTCCAAAGCCTATAATCTAAAGATCTAGGATAAGGATCAGAGACATACCATTAAAGAAGTGAAAGTAGTCGATGCCTTTTAAAATTAATGGTGTCGTTTGTTTATATGATTGCCGAAGACATTTGACTCCTTTAAACCACAAAATGAAAGATAGTTTTTTTTTTTGGTTTGGATAGTTAACTGAAGATAGTTTTTAACCGCATTATTTAACATCTGGATCCTTTGACCATGGACTTCAAAAAGAGGCAAGTGAACCAAGTCACCCGGAGCTCCTACCACTTATACCCAATGCTAACGTGTACCTTATGTTAGTTAAAAAACATGCTACGTGGCTTAAGATGAGTAACAGCCATGGAAATTAACTTAGAAATCTGTTTTTGTTAATGTCTTTTATATAAGTCACACTCCTCACGCTTGATTCATTTTCTTTCTTTCACGCTTGCGAAAATATTTTTTGTTGTAATTTGTTTTTAATATTTTAAAATTCACAAGCGCACGAATCGAAATGTAATTAATGGGTACAAAATATGAGATCGTTTCCATGAGGATTGATAAGAAAATTATTAAGAAGAAATCGCAATTAACTACAAGAACTATCACAAATCTAGCACAATATTCAAACTAGTTTATGATTTGATTATGAGAGTTTGATGGAGAATAAAACTGTCGAGTAATAATTTATTGAGAATAAAAACAAGATAGAGAAAATGAGGAGTGAGATGATAAATCACCTCATCGTTGGCTTACCATCTATGAAATACAGATCTAACGGTTGATATATGATATTATCACAAGATGCAACGCATGCAAATATTAAACTCAATAAAAAATTTACCTGAAAATATAATAATTAATTCACAAAAATAATTCTAATATATGCTATTCCTACTGTCGTAAAGGAAATGAGGCAAAACATTCACCATAAAAGGGACTTCTAATGACGATATATTAATGCCGCAAAATTGGGCAAAACATCTACCGTAAAAGAGAAACTTCTAACGACGATGAATTAATGCCACAAATATTATCGACAAAGAACCAGGAGTAAATTCTTTATTGCAGATCCGAGATCATGGGAGTAGCATGACTAGCACCCATATCTTAGATGACAATTGAAATTTACTAATTGGTAAGAGCAATAAAGCAGTAAAGATCAAGACATCTATGATAAAATAATATCCTAACCACAGATCTATATTATTATAAATGAAAATCTCGAATAGGGTTCATTAGATCCCTATCTTAAAAAAGATTTAGCTACTCATGTTTGAAATGAACAACATAATTGAAAAACAAATAAAACTTAATATTAAAATACCGTAAAGATACTTTAACAATTCCACTGCAACAACTTTAATCCAAGTACACATCTTCTTCAAGCCGAAAAATGAAACTAAGCTAAAATCTAAATCTAGAAAATGAAAGAACAATACTTGAAAAAGGAAATGGAAAAGCTAAAAGAAAATTAAAAATACTAAGGAAAAAAGAGACTCCCCAAAGGGACCATGAACTCCTTTGCTCCAATGTTTCTACGTTTGCTATTCTTAATTATGTTTTTTTATGCTTCCAAATACATCCAATGACTAAATCTTCTTAAAATAATTAGAACTTCACAAATATGTCAGATTTTTCTCCTTAGATGACTAAATGTAGGCTTTAGGGAGTGAAATATCATCATATTTCACCACTCATCACACCCCTAAACCTACACTTTACTAGTCCCCGAAACAAAGAAGAAAATAAGCAAACTGAAAAATAAACTAACATCTTAAAACAATCAATAAATGTCACTTTCGTAAGGATCACGATTGCATTTAGCGCATGCAATAAGCCTTTAAACCACTAGATGATCCCTAGTAGAGGAGTGTTGTCTCCTGAAGGTTTTCAGTGAAGTTACCCACAAACTTTAAAATATTTTTTTTTTCTCGAAATCATCGGTGAAATTAAGTTTTCAAAAGATAATTTTAATATCTTAACTTCAAAGCACAAAACCATTAGTCAATTTAACATGCGAATTCTCAATTTCAAATATCAATCACATACCAATCATATTAGTATCCATTTAAATTAGTTTAACACTCCAATTTTTAGATAACCTATTCATTCATCTCGGAACCTATCAAAATTATGAACCATTGGATCCACGTTTCAACTCAATCCTCACAATAGATATACTTTCAAAATAGAAACACACCGATGATGGGTTCATTTTCGCTCACAGGTGAGAGATTAATACAAAGCAAGCAAAAAGGTCTCACATTATAGAAGGAACACAATATAATCAATGAATAAAAGAGAATCTCATAGAAAGATACTTATGTATCTTTTGCATGTCATATCAAACACCATAGGTATTGTATATTAACTCTCAACAAGACACTTACCATTGCAAAATCTGATCATTAAGGTCTTTTGTATGGTTGCAATGGGGTTCAAGTAAGGCTAAGAAAGAAAGGAAAGCTGGAATTCAAAGTTTCTAAAAAATTAGAAAAAGAATTATCTTTTGATTTTTCTATTTATCTTTTTTTTCTTTTCTAATCACTCACTATTTTTCTATTTTTCCAACTTCCTTTTTTTTTCTCACTCATTTTTCTTTTTTTGAATATTATTTTCTTGAAGCACCTCATATTTTTAATTCTTTTTCAAATTTTTATTTTTCTTTTTCTTCCTTTTTTTTTATGTCATACACTCTGAGTAAACATCACAACTCAGTATCTCTCCACTTACTCTCTTTTCATTCATTCTCATCACTCATTCATAATTTTTCAGAAATAAGAAGGGTAAGACTGAATTTTCAGAAATGGTAAAGGGGTAAAGGTTAACGTGACTTATTAAAGAATATATAAAGGAAAATTTTACAATAAGATCAAAGGGGTACTAGAAGGATAAATTTATATGAGGTGGGGCATTTTAAGTATAAACGAGCCAAAGATGACCTTCAATCATGTCCTCAAGAGATGATAACTTTGCCTATTTGTCTTGATCAAACATACGATACGTTCTAATACAATGATATGAATTTAATGTCATGCAAAGTCGTAAGTCCAAAGCAAAATGTATGAGATTATGTAAAAATAATTCGTATTCAAAGATGACTTCGAGTTTATGTAAGCACTCATTAAAGGCGGGAAATTGACTCTAAAGTTCATCGGGTTCAATCTCCACTGAGATCCTAAGATTCAAAGTTCAAATTAGTTCCTTGATTTCTAGATCTTAAGCATGATATAAGTATAAAAAATATCTACGCATGAATTTCAAGATCATCCTCAAATTGTCACATTAAATCTCATTATTCTAGAGACAAGTAATCAAAATATGACATCGATATTTTCAAAATTAAATTCACATGCATCATCAATTAAAATTTGAAAACTTTCACAAAGTAACTGTGCGATGGTTCCAATTTTTTTTTAGGGGTATCAAAATAATAAAATCACAGAAACTACATCCTCAAACCCGAATAAAATAATGTCCTCATTGTTGATAAGAAATAAAATATTAGTCAAAAGTGAAGGAAGATACTCAGAGTTATGATTTGAGGCTCATGATAGCACACGAAAATATACCAGTATAACCAATCATCCTCACCACACGAAAAAAATGTCAACAATAGTGATGAGATTATCAAAACTAACAAAATGCTACTCGAATAATACTATTAAAATCATAGTCAATCATAAAAATAAGTATATCTAAGCATTTATTTATTTTATTTTTTTGCTTAAAGAAAATTACGAAATTAATCTAGAAGGTGTAAACACATTGCGAGTCCACCAGAATCCCAAATCTCCATGAAAAAATTTCTTTGGAGGATCAGTGATTTATTTAATAGTCTCTACATTTTTCTTATCAGGGACATGGCTACACCCTCATGATGTGCCTAAGGTTCACCATTATGGTCCATCTCTACCCTTAAAATCTCTACCTTGTACTTTACATCCCCATGATCGCACTCCTAATTCAAATTCATTAACATTTTTTCGACATTATGTTGATTATCTATGTATTCAATGAATGGACAATAGATTTGAAATTTATCTTTCTTTCCCAAACTAAATTCACATTCATCGGAAAAGGTTATGTCTCCTGATGTGGATTTTAATTGTAATATTTTACTCGCAAGCGCACGAATCAGATTGTATATAGTGGGTGCGGAGTACGAGATCGTTCCCACGAGAACTATTTTTGAAAGATTGATGAGTAGTGAAATATTGTGACAGCCCGGATTTCGGCACCCCGAAACCCGTGCCATCAGCACGATCATCTTGACCGTGCCCTCTTTGCTAAGCACGGAACACTGGTATATCAAGCATCAAAAGTACTATAAATGAAATTGTGGAAAATAATTCTATCTTAATTACTTCCCAAAAGACAGTTCTACCCTCATGCCTCTGCATGAATGGAGAACCGATCTGAACCATCGATGATAGCAATCATCACGGATGGTTCGTCCCAAAAGAATAATCCAGGCTCCTTATATACATGGTTTCAACAAAAATAAAGGCTTGACATACCAAGCCGTACAAAACTCTCTGTTAAAAATCCCTTAAAGTGGCACAACAGAGTCCTCTAGAAGAAGTCCTCTGGAGGTGGCTCCAACTTTGCTTACCGCAAGGTCCGATTCACGATCGCTGTTTCTTGAAGCTGCCAAATGCTAATAGTGGACTCACGAGCTACATCCTAGCTCAATAGGGAACAAACACCGTTGAACATATAAATTATAACTCACATATATTCTATGATATGTCATGCATGATGTATCTATGCAATTGTTAATGAAAACAGTTTAAAAGCATTTCGTTTCTTGTGATTACTTGTATTTTCATTTACTCATGAATAATCGAAAAGGCCTAAAGCAAAACTTAAACTTTCAACTTAAGTAATCCCCGAGCAATATAGCATCGAGCCCCATGAGATACCCTTCATCGTCATCTATATAGACAGCTTTAATGTATTCCCCGAATAACATATAGTACCCAAGCCCCTTTCTCGGGATTAGTGGCGGGTTTCACTTGTCTCAATCAACACCCACAGGGTGTGCTACTTATCTGGATAAGCCTCCGACCGCCTACGGTTTTACCAGACGGTCACGGATATCCCGCCGTGTCGGCCGTGGATATCCCGCCACGCTAACCTATCAAACCTCAAATAACAAAAATATGCCTTACATATAGTTATTCACCGTGTAAGTGTGCTATCTTATATCAGTTAGGCCCTATCAAACATGATTCAATCCTTGGATACATCCCTGGGATGTATCCATTTACTTGCATCACACCTGATGCTCTTATCTCTTTACTTCTTCATCCCCTGGGGATGGCTCGTTAGTTTACTCTCATGAATATCACACACACACACACACTTTTCACAATTCTTTAAGCAGTAAAATATTTGAATGAAAATCTATATCACTACATACATGCTCTTGTAAAATAAAGTACATGTTCAAGGTGTTCCCTACCTCAAGTCTTCATTTGATCAATGCATCAAGGTCCCACGTGGCTCCTTGTGCACAAGTCCACACGTACCACCTATGGTACCATAAAACAGGTGAAACACATCACAAAGGATGCAATAAGGAAGGTATAAGATCCCCCAAGAATCTTAAAGTCAAACCCAAAAGTCAACATAATTTATGTCAGTCGATTAATCGAACTCCAAAATCGATTAATCGAAAGTCAATATCGATTAATCGAAGCAATTTCGATTAATCGAAATTCTCCTTTTCGCAAAGTCCATTCTCAGTTCGAACAGTCGAGTTTTCATTCGATTAATCGAATCCAATTTCGATTAATCGAATCCAATTTCGATTAATCGAAATTCTTCTTTTCAAGAAGCAAATTCATTGTTCGAATATGAGTTTTCATTCGATTAATCAATCCAATTTGATTAATCAAATCCTTCTTTTCGCAAAGTAGACCCTCGAACAATTGAAGTTTGTTGATTAATCGATTCCAAATCGACATCGAAAACTAAATCGATTAATCAAATCCCATTTCGATTAGTCGATTTTTCCTAAATCATTTCCTCCAACCCTGGGTCCTTGGAGTTCTCGATCGATTAATCGATCCCCAAATCGATTAATCGAAATCCAAAGTCGATTAATCGAAAACAAATTCGATTAATCAAAATCGGGGTCCTCTGACTTTTCAACTTCCTGGCCAATTTCGATTAATCGAAATTGTCAGATTCAGCCCCTTTCGAGCTGTTCTTCCCAATCTTTTTCCATACTTTTTCCTCTATTTTTCTAAGCCATTATCCTATGATTTAAACTATTTTCAACTACCATTTAGCCTCTATAAACTATGCATTTGATTTACAAAATCTTACCTTGAATAGATCTCAAGTTGATTTCAAATCTAGGGTTGGAAGGCTAGGGTTCCAGCTTTAGCTTTTTCAGCGGATCCCTTGCGTTGAATCGGCCTCTTTAATACTTGGATCCTTCCTTCCTCAGCTAGCCTTTACTCCTTGCATTAATCACTCTTTTTACTCTCTCTCTCTCTTCTTTACTCTCCTTCAACAATCCAAAATACCCATCTAGGGTTATTAAACCCTTTTATCCCTCTCTTAGTTTGTGTGTTGAGCACATGCACCTCAATAGGTATATGCGACTTCATATTTACAACACACACCACGAAATCACTCAAGCTATCACATTTCGTCCGTTCATCACATCCTATGCTAACTCTTGATCTCCTGATTGGTCAAACTTGTGACCAATCGGGCACGGATCCCGAGGTCATAGTTTTGCGTGATTTTTCGGGCTATTACAAATATGATGATATTTCACCCCTAGATACCTATATTTAGCTATCCGATGAAGGCTATCTGATAAGAATTATTAGATTTGAAGTGTTTCAGGTAAATACAAGCCAAGTGCAGAAAACAGCCAAAGAATTCTGAAAATAATGTCAAAACACTGCAACTTTGGGTCATCGAGAACTTAGTGCGACTTGTAGCTCAATTTGGACATTCAAGACGGATGAATTATGAAATTGTTAAAACACAAAAGTTGTATATCTTTCTATCAGCTTTCCAACGGATCAAGAATCTCCTCAATCCAAGTTCGGGACAGAAAGTTATGGCTAAAATACCAAAGCAGTGTCTGATGTAAAAAGTCGGCTGGAATTCACGGATTTCTGGGAGCTCGATGCATCGACCCTTTTGGTCGATTAATCGAGGAAAAAAAAGTGTCAGAGACAGAACTGACACTTTAAAGCTAATTTTTAGGAACTTTTGCAGGCTCGATGCATCGACCCTTTTTGGTCGATTAATCGAGCCACAAAAAGTGTCATACACGGAACTGACACTTTAAAAGCAAATTTTCAGTGATTCTTGGAGGGTCGATGCATTGACCCTATAGGGTCGATTAATCGACCCTGAATTGAGGCGGCGGGAGACCTCTGCGATGAGGGGCTATTTAAAGCCAAACCAAACACGTCGAGACAAAGGTTTTTTTTAGGAAATAATTAGAGATTTTTTTTGGAGAGAGTTATTATTATTATTTTTGGTTTTAGACTCCTCTGGGCATCTTTTTAAAAGTTCTTCTTTTCTCCTTCTTCTAGGGATTGATTTGGGTAGATTGTACTTAGGATTTACACTGTCTTTCTTTAACATTCATAGATTGTATTTAGGAAAAGGCATTGTAACCAAAGATTTTTGGAAGAAATAAAAAGAGGAATGACTTTGAATGAACAAGGAGATCATACACCAAAGATGAGCGGCTAAATCAGTAGATCAGGAAAGATGCGATCCCCAGATAAGTACTCATATTTATGATTAATACCATAGTCTAATATTTTTATTGTTTTGATCTACACATCACGAGATACGCTATGCTTCTTACATGACTCATACCGTAATGATAGGCTGAGTCATTGTTTTTAGATAGGATATGCCGGATTGATGATCATACTTTATTTCAAATCATTTTTATGAATGAATGATGGTGATGGTGTGAATGATTCTTTAATGAAAGGGGGGTACAAATCTGGGGTAGCATATTTCTTGATCTTATTTAAATATTATTCTTAGATTCATCAGTAATTAGTTGTTTAGATTAATTTATTTTTCTTGCATTTAGAAAAAGTGATAAATTTTTGGTTAAATTGAATCTGCCCTTTGGTACTTCCTTGGGGACGTTTTTAAATCTCTGAAAGAATTAATTAAAAATCAAGATTTCCCTGTGGGTTCGACACCTTTGTTCTTGGCATACTGCAATAGATCTTGTGCACTTGCAAGGGTTACACTTAAAAACACACAAAAGATCTAAAAAGACAAGACAGTAAATCAAGAAATCTACTAAGATTTAACAGTATTCTACCAGTCTTATGATTTAATTTTGTGAGAAGACAATTACTGACTACAAACTAAAACTCAACTGATAATTCAAAAGTAAAGATAAAGATGAAGATACTAAATCCTCCCATCTTTGGCCTGTTCTTCTCATAATACAAATATAAGGATTAAACTATTAGATATACCATTGAAACATATCTTTTATGGAAGATAAATGGTCTAAGCCCCAATAGATTCCACATTGCATCTCTGCAATCATGACTTAACTTCAGAGATGATTTTTATATATAGATCTGGGATCAAGGACATGGCTCAGCATGCTTGATCTCAGGTTTAAATAAAAATTATCCCCAAAGTGGGTGAAAATTCCATCAAGAATTCTACCATAAATCTGAAATCAAGGGCATCACTCGACACACTCGATCCCGGATCATAATCGTAAGTAGATCCACACGATGAAAACAAAAAGATCATATAACAATGATTGGAATAAAATTACCATCACAGATCTGAGATCCAGGGCATGGCTCGATACACTCGATCCCAGTTAGTGGCGGAGATTTCATCCGTTCGTGATAACATAACAACAAAATCTCATATTTTAATCCTAGATTTATATTATTAGAATTACATCCCTCAGATGGGAATCATTAGATCCTCATCCCTAAGAATTTAGCCACACATGCTGTAATTAAATGACATAAATAAATAAGGAAGGAAAAATAACATCAATTTAATGAATTAAAAATACCTCAAACTTTAATAGAAAATTATTTGATTCACAAGTACGATGATCTTCAGAAACGAAATTAATGTAGGAATCAACTGAACAAAAATAATAAACTGAAGGAATGAATACTGAAAAGTTAAAGGAACAAAGCTTTTAAAAAAGGAATAATAAAAACTCTCTATCTCTACTTCTAGTCTAAAAAATAAATACTCTTCTAAAAACTAACTCTCTAAAAATTAATCCTAAAATTCCCCCCCTTCTCAAAGTGTTGGTCCGGGTATAAATAGTTTCCAAGTTGCCTAGGTGTCCCAGCTCAAAAAGTCAGGGTCGATTAATCGACCTTATAGGGTCGATGCATCGACCCTGCAAAGAATCCCTAAAAATATGCTTTAAAGTGTCAGTTCCGTGTCAGACTATTGTTGCCCCTCGATTAATCGAGCAAAAGGGTCGATGCATCGAACTCCCAAAAATTTGTGAATTCCAGCCCACTTTTGGATCAGATACTGCTTCGATATTTTGGCCATATCTTTCTACTCCGAACTTGGATTGATATAATTCTTACGGCATTGGAAAGCTGACAGAAATATCTACAACTTTTGTTTTGTAATAATTTCATAATGCTGCCGTCTTGAAGGCCCAAATTGAGCTACAAGTCGCACCAAGTTCTTGATGACCCAAAGTTGCAGTGTTTTGACATTATTTTCATAATTCTTGGGCTGTTTTCTACACTTGGCTTGTATTTACCTGAAACACTTCAAATCTAATAATTCTCATCAGATAGCCTTCATCGAATAGCTAAATGTAGGTATTTAGGGGTGAAATATCATTATATTTTACTACTCATCATCTCCCTTATCAGATGCTGTAAGGGTGTCATTTTTTACCTCCCTCGACTCTATTTGATTCTCAATTTCCTCTTTGACATTAGACTCGTTTCATTCCATTTTCTCTTCTCCTCGCACTACCTCAATACTTGTAGTGTCACTCTTAACCGTAGTGAGCAATTGATCCTTCTCATATTCCTGAACGAAATGAGAGGTGTCCTCTTGAAGATGTTCTTTATTCCGATCGATATCAATAAGTGACTCCTCTATTTCATCTTCAATTTGCAAGTGCTTGGTCATCTTACTAACTTGAGATTGTAACCTAAAAAGTTTTTAATGTGTGGTGTGCACCAAACTTTTTAAATACTCTAAGGAGAAAAATGAAATTTGGGCTGGTTCATATGGTTGTCTTGAAAGTATTGAGTTTGTTATAAAAACTCATAAGGGAAGTTGTTAGGGTAATAACTCTGATCAGAATAAGGCATCATATCACACATTAGAGGTTTACTAAACCCCCACTTGTCATTGGGTTGACTCTACCAGTCATGGGTGTTCCAAACAAGATTAGGGTGGGTTTGTTCAAGATAATAATTTGGGTTACTCAATGAATACTTAGGTGTAATGTATATCGGGTTTCCATAAATAGCACATGATTCTGGATTGAATCCATGCATTGACATGACTTTATCAGTAACACAATTTTTTATTTTTTTTTCAACTTTGAATTTTAAATTTTAAAATTTGAATTTTGAATTTTATTTTATATTTTTGAAATTTTGAAATTTGAAATTTTATTTTTTATATACATTTTTTATTTTTATATTTATTTATTTTATCTTATTTTATTTTTTATTTTTTATTATTTATTTATTTATTTTTTACTCACTTTTATTTTATTTTATTTTTTTCAAATTCAAATTTTAAAATTTAAAATTTCAAAATTCAAAAATTCAAAAACTCAAACTTCAAATTTCAAAATTCAACATTCAAATTTTAAATTTTGAATTTCAAATCAAATTCAAATTCAAAATTCATATCCTAAAAAGAGAATGAACTAAAAGAAACCTACAAATCCTACAAATCCTAAATATCCTATAAAGGTAATGAACTAAAAGGTGATAAACTAAAATTCAAATCCTAAAAAGACAATGAACTAAAATGGCAATAAACTAAAAGAAACCTACAAATTCTACAAATAAATTAAAAGAAAATAATTTAAAAGAAACCTACAAATCCTACAAATAAACTAAAAGGCAATAACTTAAAAGAAACCTACAAATCCTACAAATCCTAAAAATTCTACAAATTTTAAAAGTTGATGAACTAAAAGGCAATAAACTAAAAGGAACTTACAAATCCTATATAAGAAAAGAAAATCTTACCAATCTTGAAGATAAAAAAAAAAAAAATCTAAAAAATCTAAAAAATCATAAACTAGAAATCCTAAAAATCCTACCAATCCTAAATAAATAAATAAAATAAAATAAATAAAAAAATCTTACAAATCCAAAATTTTAAAAATTCCAAAAAATTCAAAATTCAAATTTGAAAATTCAAAATTCAAAATTGAAAATTGAAAATGTAAAATTTCAAAATTTCAAATTTCATTTACTTATTTTTTATTTTTAATTAGTAGAAATATTGATTTAAATCTAATGATTAATTATCTATTTCCTAAAATTTTTAGATTTTCTATATTCAATCCCTGACAGCGGCAGCAAAAACTTGTTATGATTTTTTTTAATATTTTAAAAATCGCAAGTGCATGATTCGAATTATAGTTAATGGGTGTGGAGTGCGAGATCGTTCCTATTAAGATTGGTCAGAAAATTATCAATAGGAAGTAACAATTAACTAAAAGAATTACCACAGATCTAGCACAATATTCAAACTAGTTTATGATTATGAGAGTTTGATGGAGAATAAAACTATCAAGTACTAATCTATTGAGAATTAAAACAAGATTGAGAAAATGAGGAGTGAGATGATAAATCGCCTCATCGTTGGCTATCATCTACGAAATACAGATCTAACGGTTGAGATACGATACTATCATAAGATGCAACACATGCAAATATTGAACTCAATAAAAAATTTACCTTAAAATAAAATAATTAATTCAAGAAAATAATTCTAATATATGCTCTTCCTACTACCACAAAGGAAATGAGGTAAAACATTCACCGTAAAAGAAACTTTTAATGACGATAAATTAATATCGCAAAATAGGGTTAAACATCTACTGTAAAAGAGAGAACGACTCCTAACGACAATGAATTAATACTGTAAATATTATCGACAAAAAACCTGGAGTAGATTCCTTATTGCAGATTCGAGATCATGAGAGGAGCATGACTAGCACTCATATCTTAGATGACAATTGGAATTTACTAATTCGATAAGAGCAATAAAGCATTAAAGATCAAGGCATCTATGATAAAATAATATCCCAATCACAGATTTATATTATTATAAATGAAAACTTCGGATGAGATTCATTAGATCCTCATCCTAAAAAAGATTTAACTACTCATGCTTGAAATGAACAACATATATGAAAATCATATAGAACTTAACATTAAAATACCGTAAAGATGCTTTAACAATTCCGATGAGAAGAATCTAGTTTGATAAAAAAGACCTTGTCAAACCAATGAATATTTTCAAGGGGTTGACTCTAATGTAAGTCCCTCACATAGATAAATGATTTATGTGTTGTGGCCTAGGCACATATAATTATCAGAAGCACACCCTAGTGAATAATTTGTTGACATTCTACAACTCACCAAAGAAATGTGTGGGTAAAAAACACCTGAATTTGCCTACATTCAAAAGGTGGATTTCCTGAAGAGTTTGTATTCAGTGCGTGGTTTGTCCATTGTGGCACAATAAGCACACCCTAACCTCCAAGGAACTTGAGATGGGTGCAGATCTAGGGGCTCGTAAAGCCATGGTATCAGCCTATCAGGTATCAACCGACACTACAAAAAATAAGATTATTAGTGTCAATTTTTGACAGCCAAAAATTGCCGCTATTAACAAAAAAACTATTAAAGGCTATTAAGACTATTAGAGGCAAGGTTATTAGCAGCCATTTTCTTGTTAATAGTGGCAACTTTTGGTTGCCACTAATAGTTTTATTTTTTGTAGTGCGATATTGATATAGATGATCAATTTCCTGGAAACAAATACTGATATCAAGCCGATATGGGTATCGGACTAGTATTGCTATCGGTATCAACAATATCATATTGGTATTTATTGATAATGTGTCAGTATCCACCAATATGGTAATTTTTTTAATTTTTTATTTAAAAAAAAGGTGTTGGTGTCGATTGATACTGTACTGGTCAACATATCGGTCCAACGATTAGAGCGATACTCGATACGGAAACTCAGTTTCATACCTTGCTTAAAGCCCTCATGCATCTAAAAGTCCATGTGAGCACTGTGTGCACATGAGTGTGTCGTGCAACATTTAAAAACTCTTTCCTAAATTGGGTTACTTGCACTGCAGTCTCTATGTTTCTACGATATTATATGCAGGTCCATGTATTTTTCTATATTTGAAATTCATCCAAACATTTGAATGCCTTATGCATAGAAGTCCCTATACTAACCTGAGGTAACCCAAATACTCTAACCACTTAACTAGATATGGTTTATGTAATGAAAATATCATATTTGCCCTTCCTTCACTACAAAAAATGTGTTTATTGGAGACGGCTTTTGGCCGTCTCCAAAGGTGTCTAAGTCATCTCCAATAGTATTGGAGACGGCTTCCATGTAGTCTCAAATAGTCCCGTCTCCATTGTCTTTGGAGACCAAATGGAAGCCGTCCCTAATAGTCAAAGTTATTGGAGACGGCATATGGCCATCTCCAAAGATATGTTAGAGACGTCTCTAATAAGTCATCTAGCCATTTCCAATACTTATTGGAGACGGCTTTAAGCCGTCTCTGATAAGTGACCTCCTGTTATTGGCAGTGATTTTTTTATGAAATTTAAAAAAAAAAAATATTAAAAAAAAAAAAAAAAATTTACGTCGACAATTTTTATGCAAATTTTTTTAAAAAATACTATTATCTTTTAATGCAATTGCTTTAAAGCAATTTTTTTTTAATGCGTATAGAGGCCCTAGCCCTGCCCTCTTACCACATTTTAAAGCCATATTTAAAAAAAAAAAAAAAAAAATTTACGTCGACAATTTTTATGCAAATTTTTTTTAAAAATACTATTATCTTTTAATGCAATTGCTTTAAAGCAATTTTTTTTAATGCGTATAGAGGCCCTAGCCCTGCCCTCTTACCACATTTTAAAGCCCTAGCCCCAAGATTTTAGGCAATCCCGACGCTATTAACAGCCTTAGCTACAAGCCCATTACCACATCCAAAAAAATCCATTAATAATTAAACTCTACTTTAATTTTAAATAGAGAACAGAAATCTGTTTAAACTCTACTTTGATTTTAAATGGAACAGAAATCTGTTTAATAGATCCACATAATTCTCATCAATGCAAGCAATTTTTCCATAGTAGTTAGATGGACAAAAAATACCAAGTATTTAAAACTTGAAACAAAAACACTTATTGGCCCCTCCTAAATGATTCAGAAACAACTAATAAAAGAGATGTATGCTCAACGCTTCTTCGAAACACCGACAGTTTTTCCTCTGTGGCCCGTTGTCTTTGTGTGCTGATCGCGAATACGAAGGCCCCAGTAGTGCCTAAGACCACGGTGATTCCTGCACATTCAATATGTCAAATTAAAGCCACTCGCTGAGAATCAAGAACAAAGATAAATTGACCTTGGAAAATCTCCTTTAAATGATAATTAGGTTCCTTTAACAAACTGAACTAGATTAATTTTTAATACCCTTCTAAGTCTTTAAATGATAATTAGTTATCAAAGGGTTTGATGCACAATCAATTTCTTTGTAGTAAAATATAGCTAAATGAGAAAAATACACAGTGATCACCACATTTGAGAAACACAACGAAAATAGCATAAAGTGATCAAACATTCAAAATTGTCGCTAAAAATAACATTTTCCTGTTTATCATGTGTAAAGGATTTTATAGGGTATATACTTTTGAGGAACAAACACAGGGCTAGTAAGGAAGATGCACAACATATATATTACTTATGCCGGAGAAGCCTAGAACCTATAAAGGAATGCCGGTCTTGAATCAAGATTATTTGATGCCTACGGCAATAAATAATCTCAATAATGAATCACGAACATTTATCAAATTTCCAAGGTTTTGATATCTACAATCTGATAATGAGATAAAATGTGGAGGAGAAGAATGAAATAATAAAAGGAAGAACACATCACTTGAATCAGGATATATCTCACACAATTTAAAGAAGAATTTGTATAACATGCACAGACCATGCGACAGCCGTGGTACATAGGTCATCAAATTCTGTACATGTGGCACACCTAGTTCATCAGTTGAGATGTCCAGGAGGCACGCCAAAATGTGGTTGGTAACCAAAAGCACATGCTTGTCATATGTTTCTAGCCATATGAGCAAATCAATTTGTGTGTCAATATGGATCGTAGCTTATCTGTTGTTTAGCTGTCTATTTGAAGGCTCTAGATCAGAAGGGAAAAATCTATCGATGGAACAATCTTTGGTCTGAATCTAATCTAAATTATGGTCATGTGTACCGTATATAATTGTGATTTGGTCATGCACAACCCATGTAGTGATTAAAGGAGTTTAAATGATTTTTATGTTTTTAAGAAGGTGAGTGGATGATTGTTGCTTCTTCAATATGAAAGGCTAAGCTTCAATTGATGTCAGAATGTTGCAGCTCCAAAGAAAAAGGAGAGTTTTCATTTCCTATTAGTTAGTCCTATTAAAACTATAACTTCAGCTGAAATGTTGGGGGTCAGAATTGGAGTGCTTTTTTATTAAACTAGTGAAATTTAATTTACTACTCAATAACTCAAGAAAATAAAACTGGATGAATGGGTCTGGTGCATTCCTGCACATAAGCCCCATATGCAAAAAGTCATTATAGGCTTTTATACCAATTTGGTGTCGTCAATCCCTTTCAACAGCGAAAAGTATCACCTCTCAGACCAGAAAGTGCTCATTCTACGGATAAAATTATTCAAATCCTACCAAGAGCATTAGTACATTGCCAGCACCAGATTTAGCAGAATTTTAGAGCAGGGAAATTCCAACAAAGATAACCAAAATAATCAAAATAACAAACCATGCAGTTAATTTTACTGATGTATAAAAATGTTTCGATTGGAAGGAAATCAAGTCAAATAATTAAAGTACCGTAACATAGCATGGAGCAATTGTCGCCGACTGCCTCTAGTCCACATTCTCCCCAACTAGTGAGTGTACAAAATTGGCAACAAAAGCATTTACTTTTTTCCCACTACTAACACTCTGCAAATCAAATCTCTTGATAGTTTAATATCATTGAAATGAGCACATCACTCAGAAAGACGCAAGCAGAAGGAGACCTTGAAAGTATGTAACAAGCGTACCTGTGCCAGAGAACCTTCTGGAGAAGATAAACCATAAAACTTTAATGAAACATCACAATGGATGCTCTTATGATAAAACTTGCTGCTGATTTGGAGTTGTTCAAATCTTCCACAAGCAATCTCTGTCTGATTGATGCAGATAATCAGAGTAGCAGCCTGGCCAATTGAGACATTTACTAAAAACATATCATATTAGAGGTATTGAATGAATGAAAAAAAAATACATCAAATTATCAACCATAGGCCTACCATAAAAGCTTCCCATCTCATATCATAAAAGCACCGCATAAACAAGAATTTGTCAAACAACATCTTCCCCATTGTTAATTACTAGAATTAATGGTAACCTAAGAAATTACATAAAGTATATAACAGAATAATTTATTTATCAACTCGTAGAACTAGAGAATAAAGAATCTAGTATCTTAAAGGATATTAACAGCCATGGAGTTCAGTACATGCCTTCATATACTTGTTTATTGCCTTTGTTTTTGCCAAGGAAGGGAGTAAACCGGTGCAATATGAGTGCAGTAAACCTAAACAAATTACAAACGGATAATTAAGTAAGAGCCTTGTTGAAAGAATAGAGCAATTAATGTGCAAATTGCAGTAGAAGCCACTGAAATATTGATGATTAATTTATGTAGTGATATTTTCACTCCAATTTTTACTATGTGTACATCAAACATAGGAAAGTTCCAGAGTGGTTTTCTTGGAGTTGGTGTGTGCATGGAAAAATTCCTTAAGCATGATAATGGTTATAGATTATTCAATCATCCATGATAACAGAGAGCTCTGAGAAGCTATTTGGGGTGGGAAAAAAAAGTTCTTACAATGTTGCTATTGAAATGCATAAGTCTTATGGTAGTTATGTTCAACTATTGGCCACATCTTTTCCTAGCAAAACTCCTTAAGCATGTGATAAAGGTCAATTTAATTAAAGAGACAATGCTTCTACCGATTCCCCTATGAGAAAAACCAACACAAGCTAATTCATATGATAATACAGATCTAGCCTCCCTTAGTCCCTAGTTCTTTAAATAGAGCACTATATTAATATAACAGTACACGATAGCGATGAAGACGTAACGGCAGAAGGGATACAGCGATGAAGACGACAACGATGAATAAAATGCCGAAGAATTGGAAGACCCCATATGTCTGACTGTGGATTTTAATCAAGATTTGAACTCTACATGGGAATATTAATCACAGAGGGTTATGGGATAACCACCTTTGCAACATTGCAAAGCACTCCTTCGGTTTGTACTCCGGAGCCATGTGGCCTGCACCCTGCACAGACATGAAAAGTTGGCATCTTCTCTCCAATAATTTCTTTCAGTTTTGAGTGCAATAGAAGAAGAAAAACTGAAGGCCAGAATTTCGTATTCTTTGGAAAATCTAAGATTCCCTAGAAAGCTTTGGGGAATTCGAATAATGGCGAATCTGATGTAGTTGGCATGAGGCATGTTGAGAATTGATTTTTTTTTATTTATGAAAATGCGTCTAAAGAATAGCAATGAAATCTTATGGGATTCCAACATTCCAATACGTTTTGTTCGAGATTCAACTGTTGGTCGATGTCCCATGGATATAAAATACCCTCCCTGTCAGACTTCAAGCTACGCGGAGTTATAAGGCACACATTTTTACCTATTAGATGGTCACTTTTGGGGATGTTTGCCACATGAAATCAAGATCTGGCCGTCTGGTAGATGCACCATGATCTATTTTGTGGAAGATTGGGATGAAAAATGATCCCCATCATTTGATTCAAGGCAGTCAAGAGAGCTTTCCTGTGAAAGAGTGGTGCTCTTCACTAGAAAAATGGGTGTGAATAACCCCTCGAAATTTTATAATAATAAAATCAAAACTTTGATTTCACAATTGAATACAGCCAGGGAATCATGGCCATCGTAGCAATTCTACAATAATACAACAGTAACTGACAATTCAAAGTGAGTGCGACCAGAATCATGGGTGGATTCATAAACTAGATATCAAAGAGGTTGGGTGGAACTTATGTGAAAAAGCATAGATTTTTTTCTTCTAAAGGTTATTACTGTTATTAATTTTTTATGGCTAAGCAAGTAAAGAGAATGTTGCCACAACCATGTCTAGATGCACTGTGAAATAATAATAATAATCATAATCATAATAATAATAACTTCCCAATTAAAAAAGGGTACTTCTGACGGCACCCACACATTCTCTTAAAGACCACTTTTCCTCGCATGATGGAGAATCGACAAACTCTTATTTTAAACAATGTGGAATCTAGTTGCTCTCTTTTGATTTACAAAATTGTATCTGTCCATAAAATAAAAATTATGTGGAATCCCATAAAATAGAAATTTGAAACAGTTTATTATCTTATACCAGCTCAAGATAAATGACACGAGTTCTAAATAGGTGCTTCTTCCCATGGCAACAACCACACCCATGAAAAGTGGTCATAGGAATGGGTTGATACCCGTTTGTGGTCAGAGCCCATTCTAACTAACTTTTCAATCTTTTTTTTTTTTTAATTATTTTTTGAAGAGTGACTAACTTTTCAATCTTTCATTATCTGTTTCATTATTATTAAACCATCAACTTTTTGGGAATCTGGTAACTCTATATATATGGATAGATATGAATCTGTAATAGAATCTACGGGCCAACTCTTTCTCCCCTCATTTGAACATGCCATCCATCAAAATTTTGAAAAAACACCACAAACATATTAACAATCCCTTCCCTCACACCCCCAAATCTCTGCCATTTTTACATGGAGATCTCTTCTGCAACTCCCAAACACTGGCACAACACCAGGTTTTCCAACTTGGAATTCATTTCTTGCTTACTTGGAGCCCTGAAAATGGGGGGTCTCTCTCCATCTCACACCAATCTCAACCAGATAGATCCATCTGGTCAACGGTTCCTGGTCAAGCCTTTGTTTTTGCAGCATGGCAGAAACTGAGTTTGAAGAAAGTAGAGGTTCTTTTGTTATAAAAGATGGTGATGTTTCCTTTATCTGTCAACATCAATCTATTGAGGATATAAATGTTAGTTTAACAAGATTCTATCATTTAAATCACATGAAACTCAAAACCACGATAGCATAAACAATAGATATCTAAGAAGCATAGTACCTTGACTCAGAAGACACTACCAAATACTGCAATCATACTTAGTGATTTCATGAGGAATTTGAATTTTCTAGCCTCCTCGCAAATTTAAACAATAGATATCTAAGAAGCATAGTACCTTGACTCAAAAGACACTACCAAATACTACAATCATACTTAGTGATTTCATGAGGAATTTAAATTTTCTAGCCTCCTCGCAAATTTATGGTTGATGCAAAGCTTAATATTTTTTAACTAAAATTTTCAAACTGTAAAAAATAAACAAAAATCAGAAAAAATGCCTAACTTTCTAGTTTTCTTATGTCAGAATGGTAACATACCAGCTTCATGACTAAAACTTCGATTTATCTTCTAGGCATGTCTGTAGAGCCGGTTGATCTCCAAGTGAACCATGCATTTGGTCCTTGTCTGGAAAATAGAAAGGTGTGGTTTGATTATGGACCAATGTATTGCCTCCGTTCTCTATCAAATAAACTTTGATTTATGAAAGTGTAATAATGCAATGAACCTCTAGTTGTTGTGCCAGTTGTTTACCTTCCGTATAGCTCCCAGGAAGAAGCTCTGAGCAAGTATGATGCACCTGCCAGTTGCAAAACAGACCCCGGAATGGGACTCGGCTGTCCACCAAAGTGGAATGCATCATAATCACTTCCAGATCCACTCCCATGCAACAATACTGATGAGTTCCTTGTGCTTTGTAGTTCTTGAGCCATACAGTACTATTAGTACCATCAATTGTTGGTGATGCTCCATCTGATCCGTACTCACTAAGAAAATAAGAACTTAATCTTAATTCCTGCATCAATCCCAAATATCCAATAACACATTTACAGTTTTGTTAAAAGTGAAAAATTTGTGTCTCACTACAAGAAATAACTATGTTTGAAGATGCTATTCACATTACCTTGCAAACGCTAGTTGGGCACGTTCTGAGCTTCGTAGGAGCTTTCAGACCAAATGACAATAGTGATTTTTTTACATGCTAGAGATCAATGAATCTTAAAATCAAAAAATAAAATTTCCAAAACCCCAGTGATCTCATAATAACTAATGAGAAGGAACTTAATGAGATAAAGTAACCAAACTAAAATTAAAAGGTTTATTTAAATAATGTTTTACTATTTGCATTTGCCAACTTGTAACTAAGCAGTGCATTGCAGTCAGCACCCTACAAACTACCATGAGGGGCGGAAAACAAATTCAAAATACCATAGGGGTAAATGCAGCAATCCCAAAATTAAATAGTGTTATGTATCCAGTAGTACTCTGCATCAAAAATAAATTGGTGCATGAATCTGCCTTTTACCATGCCTCTAACTGCAATGAATAATGCTCTTTTACTTGGCAGATCCTGATGTGAATTAGGCCAAGGGAATCTACCATGAAGTTGGTTTTGCATCCAGATTCCTGAAAATTTCAGAATTGGATAAGCTCAGATTCCTGACTTTTTCAGGCACATCCTAGATTCTTGAAAAATCAAAGAGTGTTCTTTTGAGCATCCGATTCCTAGCTTCTTTGGAATTCTTGCATTTTTGTTGTTCCCTTCGCTTTGTGGCCTTGTGGGGGACTGATAAACTACCCTCATTTTATTAACTCAAGGTTGATGAGTGACCATTTTAACATTGTGCTGTTACTTCATATGCTAGAGCAGTGACCATGTTAATTTTTGGGTGTTACACCATGCTAGTGAATAAAATTGCTTAGCCTAAACTCTCGATCAGCTTACAAAATTTCAATATTGTAATCCAAGCTCTCTTCTGTTGCTATTCCCCACCCATCTATTCCTTCCTTCCTTTTGCCTGGTTGGCTGATGGTCTGAAGAGATTAGATCCCAGAAGTAATAGGAAGAGATGACGGTTGGCAGGAGATCTCTGTTCATTCGCGAAATTGACTTGCGTAGTTATGACGTCATACTCCATGCCAGTCCTTCCGTTTATAACTTGGAAGAGCATTTATTAGTTTCAAATCACTAACTCACCTGTTTGCCGATAATTGCATTGCATTCGACCTTTTTTGTCACCTGTTCTATGGAAGGACAAAGCATATACAAGGCAGTGTCCACCATGCTATTGAGATGATTCAACGTTCATCTTGATTATTGACTGTCCACTCTTGAAGATTAGCTTTCAAATGTTTTCAAAGATTTATCACTTACATTGTGGACACGTTAATGTTGACAAGTGAAGATGGGAATCTAAAGTTAAAATTTTCTATTTGACGAAATGTTAACACATTAGTTGTATTTTCTTATCAGTTAATGCAGTAAATTGTTTTGGTTAATGTATACTTAATTCTACCATGCTATTGACATTAATGGTCAGTATGCGATTATAATCTTTAAGAAGTTCAAATGTCCTTGTTTTTCTACCATCTTCTTAGTTTGTTTTTTCTACAATGGTTACTATATTTTTCATTTTTCTGATCTCATACTATTGAGGTATGAGTATGATATAGATGATCTAATGGAGTCCTAATCGGAATATCTGAACTACTCAAACAGAGCATCCACATATGATGCTCTGATTTTTGCATTTACAAATGCCTAGAAATGGAAAAAGAAAATGTAAATAAAAACCAAAACAGATCAGTAAATTTTTCCACGAAAAAATCAAATCAGTGAGTATTTTGCCATGTAAAAAAGTTCTACTAATTCCAAACAAATTGCAAACAAATTCAAAATCAAAATTCAAAACAGATCAGTAAATTCGAAATGCAGCTTGAATGAAAATCGAAATTGAACCACACCTTAGATCTGAACTTTGTCTGACTCACACCTTAGATCTGAACTTTGTCTACTCAGATTTAAGCAATTAGACGAACGATCTCTATCAAATGCGATTCAAACTGTTGTCCTGAGATCCCTACCAAATCAGACGAACGATCTAATTAGATTGACCAAAACTTAAGCCAAAGTAAAAGGGAAATTACCTAGAAAGTAAAAAAAATCTCGAATTCGACCTTCCACGCTGTGGATTTTTGGCTCCAAATCTCGATTTCGATCTGCCAACCCTATCCAAATTCCAAACTTGGATCTCCAAACCTCTGATTCCTCTCAAACCTTAGTTCTCTGCGTCAAACCTCACGATAAAAATCAAACAGATTTCAGAGAGCTTGTTTGGATTATAGGGGAAGGAAGTTAGATCTACAGACTTGGATTCGTCTCAAACCTTAGCTCTCTGCTTCAAACTATTAAGAGATTTCTACGTCGGAGCTCAAATGAAGGCTCCAAGGTATCGACAAATCGAAAACGAAGTTGGGCTGAGATGATGAATTTGATTGCAGATTTAAGAGATCGAAAAATGAAGTTGGGCTGAGATGATGAATCTGATTGCAGATTTAAGAAAGCGGGAGATTGGAGAAAGGGATTAGATAGAAAAATTGGGAGAACGAAGGAGAAAGGGTTTCGCTGGGGTTTTCCTCTCGGAGATTAGAGCGATTCACCTCTCGGAGATCAGAGCGATTCACCTCGCGATGAGTTGCAGAAATAAAATTGTTAGCGTTGCCTATTTATAGGAGAGGCTGAGTTAAGTTATTTGCAGCCGCAAAAAATATAGCGACTTAACTAAAGACTAAACTAGATCTTTGGGAGCCGACTCTCAGACTTTTTGAGACAGTTTTTCAAGTAGTCTCTTAAGGTTCACCTGCCTATTGATGAAGTGAACCTTATGGAGAACAACTCTATATGTTATTTTATCTAAGGAGACAGCTACAGCCGTCCCTAATAAAAGGATTCGAGACGACCTTTCAAATGATCGTCTCTAATAAATGGTTATTGGAGACGGCTTCGAAAAGCCGTCTCCAATACTGGTCTCCAAAAGTCCTTTTTTTTGTAGTGCTTTGTAGAAACACATTCACATAGGGTTTTAATACCCAAGCTCCAACTACTCTACGGTGAACTTTGGCTCCTTCAAGTTTTTACCCACCTTTCATCTCCTCCATTGATTAATGCCTTGAGTTTTCACCATTAGAGGAGTATCTCATGAAGCTACATTCTCGCAGCCATAGAGATCACTTTTATTGTTCAAAGGATTTCTAGAAGGGAGGCCTTTACCAGAATTATTCTATACTAGTGATGAAATGTAGAAATTTAGCAAAAGTGTTTAGCTACACACTAACAAAGCACCAGTAAGCCAAACATTGTATTTTGAAACAGTTGTCTAGTTTCTTTTTTTTTTTGGGATAATTGAAACAGTTGTCTAGTTTCTATGGATGACACAAGAAGCTTAAATCTATGAATTGTTTTGATAAATTATCTATGTACAATTCCATGAAATTATTTGAAGTCACCTTCCCATTTAAATTGGCATCCACAACATCAACATAAACTGATCACTTGATGAGACTCCTCATCAGATGATAGAAATCATACAGAGGTTTGATTTTCGTGATGAATCCCATCTAAGCACCACAGGGTGAATGGTTTCTGATGACTTTACAAACTATCTAAATGCATGCAATTCATTCAAATAAGAATTGGTATTAGTTATCTCGCCTTCTTCCCAAATTGTCAAACCGTGGGAAGTGCACAGATATTTATGTGCATGCAAATCAGTGAATGAAAAAGCCCGTTCGAGTCTAGTGATTTGGGCAGACTTTAAGAGCATGAAAGTTATGCATAGGTCTAAGAGTCCATGTTGTGAGACAGTAGCTCTAATTGGTGAAAACTCAAGGTAGTGATTAATGGAGGAGATGAAAGGTGGGTACAAATTAATTTGAAGGAACCAAAGTTCATCGTAGAGTAGTTGGAACTTGGGTATTAAAATCCTATGTGAATGTACTGTTACAAAGAAAAGGCAAATCTTATATTTTTATTACATAAATCATACCTAGTTAAGTGGATAGAGTAGTTAGGTTACCTCGGGTTAGTATAGGGACTCCTATACATAGAACATCCTAATGTTGGGATGAATTTCAAATAATGAAAAATACAAAGCCCTGCATATAATATCAGAATATCATATAAACATAGGCACTGCAAACCCTCCTAAATTTGAATGAACGTATGTCCAACAGTTTACATTGTCTTAGTGAGGACTAATGATTTTTCTTGTGCTATAATATGTAGTGTTCGGATTAAGTGCCTTACACGTGCACAGATGCACAGCTTATGCACCATGCGCAGCAGCACGGACCTTGCGATGCGTCCGAACTTTAAGAGCACACGAATCTACACACATCTCAGAGTCTGCAATGTATACGCCTGTGCACAACAGGTGTGGTTCCTGTTATCAGAGTAGGCCTTTCAACTTGTCAGGTCGGGTTGGGTCGTGCTAAAATTTGATTGCCCGATGGGAAAATGGTATATGCCCGACCCGACTTGACCCAACTTGATGGTGCAACCAGATCCCATGAGACAAAGGTATATATATGCCCAATCCGACCTGACGTGTCCTCTCAAAATTCGACCCGACCCTGTTAAAAACCCCCTATTTTCCTTGATTTTATACATAAAATAGAGGTCCGATCGGGTTGATCCAACCCAACCTGATGAGTCAAAGTTTACGTACTTGACTCGGGCAAAAAATTTGGAACGGGCCAGTTGAGTACCTGGTCGGCCTGATCCATTGACAGCCCGTTATCAAAGTTAAATGTTTGATCCTAATACCACGCTAATACCCTATGATGAAGATTCAACGGTGATCTATTTACATAAAAATGCTGCTTTTGTCTGCATAGTGGTATCAATGGGAACCACGTCTTTTGAAACTATTGATGATCATCCAACGGGGGTAACAGTACCCAGACTATACTTTAATTATGGTACACGTAGACATAGAATTAGCCCTTAATACCGGATCAGTCATGAATCCCTCCTGTCCCACTTACTTTTTGCTGCTTTTCGTATTAGTAAGAGAGTCTTATGTTAAGTGCCAAGTACGCAACTGGCATAGAACGGTGCCAAGTATGCAAAAAACCAAATCACGACGCAATATGTTGTTGGCATAGGTTCAATCAAGCTTATCAGCCCGAGGAAGTTCCACAGGCATTGACTACATTGACGCTCAACGACAACCGGGACTCGGCATGGTTCTCAGACACCGGTGCGTCTGTTCATATGACTTCTGATCCTGGTAAGCTGCAAGCAATATCCAAATTATCTTGGTCCCGATAAAATAAATTATGGTTGGCAATGGTGACACATTAGATATCACTCATGTCGGTTCTACTTCTCTCAATATTGGGGGCACTAGCTTAAAACTGAATAATGTTTTAGTCGTTCCCAACATTAAGAAAAATTTATTGTCTGTCAGTCAGTTAATTTCTGAGCATCATCTTATTTTTGAGTTCTCATCATAAGGTTTTATGATAAAAGGACATGGAAACACGAGCAGTGATCACATCGGGAAATATACGGGGTCTCTATGCTTTACACTCAGCGACACATGCGGCATTATTCTCAACCAGGTTCAGAGTCACAAATAATGAAGTCTGACATCAACGACCCAGTCATCCACAAATGCGACTTGTTGAATTTCTTCGCCAAAACAAGCATATTAGGAGTTTTTTGAAAAAGGTTGAGTTAGTTTGTAGTAGTTTTCAAATGGCAAAGTCTTGTCTGTTAGAAGTTCCTATTTTGGTGGTCATCACTATGGTCAAACCCGTTGACCGGTGAATGGTATAAGATCAACCTTGAGATATACAATTGCTATTTTGATGAGTTTGAAGAGAATAGGCAACTGCTTATTGAGTATTTCAGTTAAAGTATGATTGTGATTTCTAATCACACTATAATTAGCAATTTCAGTCCTTAATGGGATATGACTCTTTGGCTATAAATATAAGGGGTGCCTGGTCCCAACGATAGCTCGACATAATTCAATCCTCCCTATTTGCGAGAGCATCCCCATTGTGCTAGGAGACATTGAACGCGAGAACATCGTTGAAGATCGGCAACCATCAATGGCTAACGCTCAAGGTGCGCATATTTATAGTTTGTATATTTATTGGTTTTTGATTGATCGTGCGCCTAGATCTCTAGGCTTAATTTTGGATGGTCGGATCGTCAGATCCATTTAGATTTCATCAATTGGTATCAGAGCCATGATTGGCGTTATGATCGGTCAAAACTTTAAAATGAGCTTTTATTATTATTATTATTATTTTTTTTTTATATGGTTGTTTTAAAAAAAAAAAAAAAAAAACTTTTGGTCCGGTACTGATCAAAGTTTTTTTTGACTGTTTTAAAAAAAAAAAAAAAAATCAAGGGGAGATTGCCGGTGGATTTTTTTCCGGCCACCGGATTGACACCGGCGGCCGGCCGGCGTCGTGGCCGACTGGATGACTCACCAGACCCTCGGGTCTAGTCACCGATGAGGAGCGGGGGTGGCTGCAAATCAAAAATAAAAATAAAAATAAAAATAAAAATAAAAAAATTTGGGGTTTTTGTGGCCGACGGTCCGGCCGTGGTTTTTTTCCCACACCTACTCCGGCAGGGGCCGATCGAGGTCACTGCCACCGTGGCTGGTCTCGGTGGAGGCGCGGTAAGGCCTGGTCGCTGCTCGGTTGCACTAATCTGCAATGATAAAAAAAAAAAAAAAAAAAAAAAAACTAAAGAAGAAGAAGAAGCAAGGGGGTTTTGGGGTCCGGTTCTTGACCCGACCCGGCCTGGCCCCTTGTGGCTGCCTGACCTGTTTATGGCCCCACCAGCCTATTTGCACTGCCCGACCGCCTAGACCACTGGCCTATTTGCACTGCCCGACCGCTAGCCTATTTGCACCTGGCCCGACCTTGCCAGCCTATTTGGCCCTACACCGTTTTGGCTCCAGCCACTGTCGACCCGGAGAGGACTGACCCATGGGCCCTAGGCCCATTCGGCTCTTGGCCTATTTGGCCCGGGTCCGCCCGACCCACTGGGCCCTTGGCCCACTCGGTCACTAAGGCCCATGGCCCGGTTTTGGTACCCGGCCCAACATAACGACCCTATTTCCTAATCTTCTCAGGCCTTTTCTGGGCTATTTACATGTCCGATTTTCGGACATTATATATGCATTTTGACTATTTCGAACATTCCGGATCCGTTTTTGAGGTCTATTTTTTATAATGAGATCTCTATTATGATATTTTTATGACCTGATATTATTTTTTCCATTTTTTAATTGTGTAATCAATTTTTGTTCAAGTATCATTCATTAGAATTGGGTAGTGGAGGTTGTGATCCACCACCATGGCTGGTACTTACACATTATAATGCTCGTTTGTTGTCTATTTTGACACCTCCTCATAAACACGTTTTGTGATCATCTAAATTATTATCAAGCCTAATTTGAAAACATGGCTTGGAAAGATTCTTCTGCCCAACGGTGATGATCCTTCCTAGTGCCGTGGTTTTCATAGTGAGGTTTAATTTTGTTCAAAAATATGTTACAAATCCAGTGAAAGTGTGTAGTGAACGTTGGCGTTACAACATAAGGGATTCTTCTGCCCAACGGTGATGAATCACTTAATGTTATATGATGGCTGTGTTTCACTATTCATTATTTTGTGTGTGTGGGTACTGCTCGCGTGTTGTGACTCGACCCAACGGAGGGTCATAACGACGTAATTAGTTCCACAATCATTAATATAGATTGAGGAAGCGACTAGTGTGTTATGGCTCGACCCAACGGAGGGTCATAATGACACAAATCGTTTCTCAATAAAACCACATTGGTTTTACTTTTTATATTCCTTGACATATTTTAACTTTCGCGTCACATACTATAATTATAACCTTGTGAAATTGATAGTTACTTCGATTGTATGTGGAAATAATAAAACCCTTAATTATTGTGCAGCATTGAACCCGTCTATCATAACCAGTATGATTGGTGGAATTGAACTTTTGAGTGGATCAAATTATAAGAAATGGAAGGAACAAGTTGCAATTGTTCTAGGCTGCATGGATCTTGACTATGCTATATGATCTGATAAACCCAAGGTGCTCACCGCTGATGCCTCGGCTGAGGATCTGGCAGTGAACCATACGGATTTAGAAAAATGGGATAGATCAAATCGTATAAGCCTCATGATCATCAAGAGTTCCATTGCTGATGCGATTCGGGGAGGTATTCCTGACTCGCACACTGCAAAGGAATACATGCAAGCCATTAAGAAATAATTTCAAGGGACTTCTAAAGCCCTTGCCAGTAGTCTAATTGTTAAAATGGGAACCATAAAATATGATGGTCATAGCGGCGTCCGGGAGCACATTATGAAAATGAGTGGCATGGCAACTCAATTGAAAGAACTGGACATGGGTTTTTTTGAGGGTTATCTTGTTCACTTCATTATGACTTCCCTTCCTGTACAATTTGGCCCGTTCAAGATCAATTATAACACGCAGAAAGAGAAGTGGAAGATGAACGAGCTAATCGCTCACTGTGTCCAAGAAGAAAAACGACTTCGGGCTGAAAAACCTGAAAGTGCCCATTACGCCGCTCTTGGCCCATCGAAATAAAATTTCAAGCGAAAATCGGGACATTATAAAGGAAAGAACGTGAAAGCTCCTCCACCGAAAACCAAGCAAGGAGAAGCTAGCACATCTACTTCTGGCATCAAGTGTCACTTTTGTAAGAAGAAGGGACACATTAAGAAGAATTGTCAGAAATACAGAGATTGGCTAGTTAAGAAAGGTAATGACCTTGCTTTTGTGTGTTTTGAATCACTTTATGTTGATGCTCCATGCAATACTTGGTGGATAGATTCTGGTGCAACTATTCACATAAGTAATTCAATGCAGGGATTTCGATCCAGCAGGAAGCTAAGTAAAGGCGAACGTACCATCAAACTCAGAAATGGAGTAGAAGCAGACGTGGAGGCCATTGGGACTCTCCGTCTCATTTTAGATAGTGGTTTCATTTTAGATTTAGTTGATACTATTTATGTTCCCAGTATCACTAGAAACCTTATCTCAATTTCTAAATTGGATTCATTAGGTTTTGAATTTAAATTTGGACATAATATGTTTACTCTATTATTCAATTCCAATATTGTGGGTGGTGGCTCATTAGTGGGCAATCTTTATCAGTTGAACTTGGATTCATTTTACGCCCAATCTTTAGTTTCTATGCATGTGAATGATAAAATAAGTAAGAAACGAAAACGAGCACTCGATAACTCCTCCATTTTATGACATAAATGTTTAGGCCATATATCTAAGGATAGAATGGAGAGGTTAATTAAAGATGATATAATCGATGCGCTCAATTTCTCTGATTTCAATACTTGTGTTGATTGCGTTAAAGGAAAACTCACAAAGACTAATAAGAAAGGGGCTCTCAGAAGCACGAGTTTGCTGGAAATAGTCCACACTGATATTTGTGGACCGTTTCCAACTCCCGCAATTGGTGGTCAAAAGTATTTTATTACCTTCACTGATGATTATTCTCGTTTTGGTTATATATTTCTCATTCACGAGAAATCTGAGGCCCTGAATATGTTTAAAATCTATAAAGCCGAAGTTGAGTTACAACTCAATTCGAAGATTAAAATTGTGAGATCTGATAGAGGCGGCGAGTACTATGGTAGATACTCAAATGTGTCGTAATCCAGACCCTTCTCAGATTCTACAAGAGCATGGCATTGTCGCCAATACACCATGCCGAACACTGAATGTAAATGTGGTGAACGCCAAATCGTACTCTTATGGATATGGTGAGAAGCATGTTATGCAACTCTACGGTGCCTACGTTCTTGTGGGGGGAGGCCTTAAAAACAAAGAACATATCCTAAATCGAGTTCCTAGTAAGGCGATTCCCAAGACTCCTTATGAGCTATGGGTAGGAAGAAAACCGACTTTAGGATATTTACACATTTAAATGTTTATGAAGCAAAGGTGTACAACCCACAATTAGGAAAAATTTGACCCTAAAACTATAAGTTGTCATTTCATTGGTTACCCCGATAGATCAAAAGGCTATGATTTTATTGCCCACCTCATAGTAGGATTGTTGAGACTAGACATGCACAATTCTTTGAGGATCGTGAGATCAGTGGGAGTATAGAGCTTAGGAAAATCACTTTTGAGGAGAATCGGGTTATAATTCCTATCCCTTTTATCTAAGAAAAAGTGGCACCAACACCAGTTATTCAAGCCAGTGTTGATGCACCTGTGGCTATACCTATTGACACACCCCACATTGAGGAGGCTCTTGCTCCCATGGCGACTGCCACTGATCTACCATTGCGTAGATCAGAGAGAGCAAAGAAGCCTGCCATTTCTGATGACTATATAGTTTACCTAAATGAGAGTGAGTTTGATTTTGGAAAGGAATCAGATCCTGTTTCCTTTAGCCAAGCCATGAAGAGCGACAAATCCACTCAATGGCTCGAAGCCATGAAAGATGAGTTAGAATCAATGAAACATAACTCGGTCTGGGATCTTTGTGAGTTACCTAATGGAGTCAAGCCTGTAGGCTGTAAATGGGTATTTAAAACCAAGCAAAACTCTAAAGGTAATATAGAAAGATACAAGGCCAGGTTAGTCGCTAAAGGTTTCACTCAAAAAGAGGGAATAGACTATAAAGAGACATTTTCTCCTGTCTCTAGAAAGGAATCCTTTCGGATAGTCATGGCATTAGTAACTCATTTTGACTTAGAATTGCATCAAATGGATGTTAAAAGCGCTCGAATGGCGACTTGCATGAAGATGTCTTTATGACACAACCTGAAGGTTTTCAGGTTGAGGGGGAGAGTCATTTAGTTTGTAGACTCAAAAGGTCTCTATATGGTTTAAAGCAGGCATCTCGACAATGGTACTTAAAATTTCACGAAGTCATTTCAAATTTTGGTTTTAAAGAAAATACTGTGGATAAATGCATATATCTTAAAATCAGTGGGAGGAAGTTTATCATCCTTGTTTTATACGTTGATGATATCTTACTTGCGAGTAGCAATTTGGGCATGTTATATGAGACAAATAACTTTTTATCAAAGAGTTTTGATATGAAAGATCTTGGTGAAGCTTCCTACGTGATAGGAATTGAGATTCATCGAGATAGAGCCCGTGGCATATTGGGATTGTCTCAAAGAGCTTATATTGATAAAGTTCTTAAACGGTTTAACATGCACAATTGTTCTGCTACTGTTGCCCCTGTCATTAAAGGTGATAAATTTAGTCTACTTCAGAGTTCCAGGATCGATCTGGAGAGAAAACAGATGGAGACAATTCCCTATGCATCGACAGTTGGGAGTCTCATGTATGCACAAGTCTGTACTCGTTCAGATATAGCGTATATAGTTGGCATGCTTGGCAGGTACCAATGTAATCCTGGTTTGGATCATTGGAAAGCAGCTAAGAAGGTTTTTCGCTATTTACAAGGGACTAAAGGACACATGCTCACATACAAAAGGTCGAATAACTTTGAAGTTATTGATTATTCAGATGCTGACTATGCTGGGTGTCAAGACACTCGTAGGTCCACATCGGGTTATATTTTTATGCTTGCAGGTGGACCTATATCTTGGAAGAGCGTTAAACAAACGCTAACTACTTCGTCCACTATGGAAGCAGAATTCGCTGCCTGTTTTGAGGCAACATGTGAGGCGATATGGTTGAGGAATTTTATCTCAGGGCTTCGAGTTGTTGATACTATTTCAAAGCCACTGAGAATCTTTTGTGACAATTCCGCTGCGATTGCTATCTCTAATAACAAGATTAGTGGGGGTTCCAAATATATTGATATAAAATATCTTGTTGTCAGGGAGAAAGTTCAGAATCAAATTGTATCTGTTGAAAAGATAAGTACGACACTCATGTTGGTTGACCCTCTCACTAAAGGTTTATCTCCCACGCTCTTTTTGGAGCATGTTGCGCGCATGGGGTTGACAGATAATTTTAATAGTCTTTGAGAGTGGATATATGCGAGTGTATACATTTGTTTAATTGATTCAGAAATAAAATTTATTTATTTGCTTTTCCATTTTTATGCAAATAACTCATTGGAACATATGGTGCTAGTAGATGGCAATAAAGTCGGACCAATATTAGATTGAGTTTACATGTAATCATCATTCAGTTATGTAAACTTACAATTTATGTGACATCATACTAGTTGGAATCCATGTCGGTGATGACTTCCCATACAGTAACTGATGAGCGGTCATATATCGATGATATGATATATTGACTACATTGATTCTGTGTTGAAATTCTCACTGGACCGGACTGATAATAAAGACTTTGATTGAGGTTGATTGTGACTTACCATTCAAAGAAAGTTAGCTAATATTGGGTAATCGGAGTTTATTGACATAGTTTGGCTAAGTGGGAGACTGTTAGAAGTTCCTATTTTGGTGGCCATCACTATGGTCAAACCCGTTGACTGGTGAATGGTATAAGATCAACCTTGAGATGTACAATTGCTATTCTGGTGAGTTTGAAGAGAATGGGCAACTGCTTATTAAGTCTTTCAGTTAAAGTATGATTGTGATTTCTAATCACACTATAATTAGCAATTTCAGTCCTTAATGGGATAGGACTCTTTGGCTATAAATATAAGGGGTGTCTGGTCCCAACGATAGCTCGACATAATTCAATCCTCCCTATTGGCGAGAGCATCCCCATTGTGCTAGGAGACATTGAACGCGAGAACATCGTTGAAGATCGGCAACCATCAATGGCTAACGCTCAAGGTGCGCATATTTATAGTTTGTATATTTATTGGTTTTTGATTGATCGTGCGCCTAGATCTCTAGGCTTAATTTTGGATGGTCGGATCGTCAGATTCATTTAGATTCCATCATTGTCGTCTTCCTTTTTTGCATTTAGCAACTTTTAGGGCCTGTTTGGATAGGAAAAAAGGAAAATAAATCATAGAAAAAGAAATGAAATATGATACTTTCCTATGTTTGGCAACAAAATTGTGTCACTGAAAATCATAGGAAAACTCAAAATTTTCTTTTTCATTGAAAACTGATAGATTCCTCTAAAATAGGAGGATTTCATTGGAAAACTTTTGTCATTTTTGATTTCTCTCTTTCTCTCTCCTTTATCTCTTACTCTCTTTTTTAATAAATAAATTGAAACAAAATCAATTATTGAAAAAATTACAAAAACCAAAATAAAATAATAAAAATAAGAATAAAAATAAAATAAAATAATAAAAAGTAAAAATAATAAAGATAAAATAAAAATAAAAAATAAAATAAGATTTTAAAAAAAATAATAAAAAAATTAAAAATTAAAAATTAAAAAAATATATATAATACAAAAATAAAAAATATTTTTTTAATAAAAAATAAAAATTAAAAAAATTTAAATTCAAATTTAAAAATATTAAAAATACAAAATTAAAAAATTAAAAATTAAAAAAATCAAAATAAAAAATAAAAAATAAAAAATAAACTTTTTTTAATAAAATAAATTAAAATAAATAATAATAATAATAATATAAAAATTTTAAAAAATAAAATAAAAATACAAAAATTAAAAATAAAAATTAAAAAATTTTAAATTTTAAAAATAAAAAATTAAAATAAAATAAAAATAAAAAATTAAAATAAAATAAAAATAAAAAATAATTTTTTTAATAAAATAAATTAAAATAAAAAATAAAAATAAAAATACAAAATTTAAAAAAAATTTAAAAATTTTAAAAATAAAATAAAAATACAAAAATAAAAAATAAAAAATAAAAATTTTTAAAAATAAAAATATATTTTTTAATAAAATAAAAAAAAATAAAAATAAAAATACAAAATTTTAAAAAAATTAAAAAATTTTAAAAATAAAATAAAAATATAAAAATATAAAATAAAATAAAATAATAAAAAAATAAAAAAATTTAATAAAATAAATAAATAATAAATAAAATTAAAAATATAAAAATAAAAATAAAATTTTTTAAAAAATATAAAATAGTCAAATAATAAAATAAAATAAAATAAATAAATAATAAATAAATAATAATAATAAATCAAATAATAGAATAAAATAATATAAATAAAAGAAATTTTTTTATTTTTTATTTTTAATTTTATTTATTATTTATTTTAAAAATAAAGTAAAAAAAAAAAAATAATAAAATTAAATATAAAAAAATTTTAAAAATTAAAAAATTTAAAAAAAGAAAAAAAATTAATAATAATAATAATAAATAAATAAAAATTAAATCTCTCTCTCTCTCTCTTTCTCTCTCTTTTTCTTAGCTTTCTATTATCATTCTTCTTTTTAGATGTCTCTCTCTCTACATACTTCTTTAAATTTATCTCTCTTAATTTTTTTCTCTCCTCAAATTTTTCTATTTCTCTTAAACTCACTTTTGCTCTTTCCTAATTTTTCTTTTTCTCACAAAATTTTCTTTATAATAAAAAATTAAATTTATTAGGTGTATGAGATATACCATCGATAATGGCCATTTTCTACTTTCTATGTGCTAATTACACAATCCAAACATCGGAAAATAATGAATTCCTATGAATTCCTAAAGAGTTAGAATCCACTGGATTTACAAAATTTTTTCCTATATTTTCCGAAAAATTGTCAAACACACCCTTATTGATGAACCTCTCATTAAATTTCATTGTGATTTATGGGGACCTTCACCGCTATTATCTTGTCAGCGTTTTAAATATTACGTAATATTTGTAGATGAATGTATTGGTTCACATGGTTTTTCCCACTTCGACTCAAATCTGATTTTTTGGTCTGCTTCATAAATTTTCATAAATTTATCCAAACTCAGTTTGAGAAGAAAATTAAAACTCTTCGGACTGATGGAGGAGGCGAATTCTTTAACAAAGATATGAAATCCTACCTGGTTACCAACGGAATCCATCACCAAATGTCGTGTCCACGAATGCCTGGACAAAATGGGTTATTGGAACGAAAACATAGGAATATAACAGAACTCGGGCTTACAATGATGTACCATTCTCACACTCCTAAATGGTTTTGGTTGGAAGCTTTTGGTTCGGTGGTATGATTAATTAATTAGCTCCCTTCTACGGTATTAAATATGAAGAGTCCATTTGAGAAGTTATTTGGGAAAGTACTCGATTACGATTCATTGAGTATTCGGTTGTCGATGTTTTCCTTATTTGAGGGACTACGCCAAAAATAAATTTGATCCAAGATCCTTGCCATGTGTGTTCTTGGGATACAGTTATCAGTTTAAAGGATATAGATGTCTCTATCCCCCCACAGGAAAAATATACATGTCAAGGCATGTTGTATTCGATGAGAATACTTTTCCATTCAAAATCCCTGCTACTAATGATATTGTTAATAACACTACATTCAATGAATGATTAATAGGTGAAAAGGAATATGAATCATTAAAGCCGTCTGATCAGGACTCAATTGACGCCCATCATTTATATCCAGTCCAAGCACAAGATAGTGATGATACGATTCCGGCACCAGTTGCATCTTTGCAAGATCAGAATGGAGGATCTACACCAATCACTCAAACAAGTCATAATTCAGACAATGTTCATTATTTGCAACCTGCAAATGATGAACAATATGTATCTGTCACTCCAACAGAATCTATTCATTCTTTGCAACCTGAATTTGTACCTGACACCACGCTGGAATCAATGAATGACGAGGCGTCACGTTCTGATGCATCAACAACAAGGAACCTTGAAGCATCTGAATCAATGGATATAACTCATGAATCAGCTTCAACGGCATCGACAATAGGATCTTCTATGAAGCATATTATAGTTACTCGAGCCCAAGATGGTATTGTAAAACCAAATCCCAAATATTTATGTGCAGCAGAAGCAATTCCTTCTGAGCCAAAGTTCACAAAGACAGCAGTTCGGCATCCTGGTTGGCTTCAAGCTATGCAAGATGAACTTTCAGCCCTTCACAAATACAACACATGGGAGTTCCACGACCACCCGATACAAATATTGTGGGCTGCAAGTGGGTTTTCAAAACAAAACTACACTCCGATGGAGCTCTTGAGCGATTAAAAGCTCCGCTCGTTGCAAAAGGGTACAGTCAAATTCCAGGTGTGGTTTTGTTGAAACCTTCTCACCCGTTATTAAACCAGCAACAATTCGAGTTATTCTCACTATTGCAGTGGCTCACAACTGGGACATATGACAACTTAATGTGAAGAATTTTCTTTTACACGAAAAACTAGCCGAGTCGGTGTACATGGACCAACCACCAGGATTTCAAGATCGTTCTCGACCCAATCATGTGTGTCGACTAAATCGGGCGCTATATGGACTTCGTCAGGCACCTCGGGCCTGGTTTGACAAGTTCAACCTCACATTGCTCTCCTTGGGGTTTTTCTGCAGTTCTGCCGAATCTTCCCTATTCATCCGTCATGGTACCTATGGAAGTATTTTTCTGCTTCTTTATGTTGATGACATCATCATCACTGGCAATAAACCAGTAATGCTTCAACAAGTTATAAAACTTCTAAATCAAGAATTTTCGATGAAAGATCTTGGACCACTACATTACTTTCTTGGTGTGGAAGTCCACAAATTTGATAGAGCACTTTTTCTTAATCAAGCAAAATATGCCACTGACTTGCTCAAGAAAGCTAATATGCTTGGGTGCAAATTCATTCTACGCCTATGGTTTCCAAACTTAGGCCACACAAAAATTATGAAGAAGCATTTCCGGATTTACTGTTCTATCGAAGTATAGTAGGCGGACTCCAATACCTAACGTTCATAAGGCCCGACATAGCCTACATCGTTAATCAAGTATACCAACACATGCATGCGCCATCTATATTTCATTTTCAGTTGGTTAAGAGAATTCTCTGTTATATTCAAGGAACCATCGATTATGGAATAGGGTTGTGTTCTCGTAATCCCCTTGTTCTATGTGGGTTTGTGGATGCCGATTGGGCCGGTTGCCCCGTCACACGAAGATCAACTATGGGTTATTATACCTACTTGGGCGGTAATTGCATCTCGTAGAGTGTGAAAAAACAACCTACCATAACACGATCCAACACTGAGGTTGAATATTGGGCCATGTCATCAATGGCGGCCGAAATTACTTGGCTCATGTTTCTCTTTCGTGATATTGGTCTATATCTTGATCAAGCTCCGATTATCTACTCTGATAATGTGTTGGCTCTTCATCCCACAATCAATCCCGTGTTTCATGCTAGAACGAAACACATAGAAATTGATTATCATTTTGTCAGAGAAAAGGTGACAATAGAATCCTTGATCACCAAATTGGTCCGTCCACACACCAAGTGGCAGACATTTACACCAAAGCGCTTCCGTAGTTGCAATTCATGCATCTTCGAAACAAACTCGGTCTTGGTCCTTCTCCCTATACGAGTTTGAGGGTGTGTATAAGCGAATCGATCACACAACATCATGGGTCACATGGGCCACAACATCATCACACAACATCATGGGTCACATGGGCCACAACATCATGGGCTACAATAATTATGAAGATCCAATACTAGACAATCTCTAGAGAGTTCTACAAAAGACTCCAAGGATGAAAGGAGTTAAAGTTATTTTACTAAAGATAATTATTCAATTGTAATTATTGTACTTATTTTCTGTGGGGAGGTTTCCATCTTATAAGGAAAGAACCTAATTCAGTACCTATCTTTTGTAACTATTAGCCGAGAGCTCTCAACTTACCTTAAATTTAGACGAGTATTATTCAAAATACTCATTTGTCTTTTAACACTGAGACGCAATTCCGGTATTAGTGATTCAATTTACCACGACAAGATAAAGCAGTTTGACCCCGTTTATCTTGTCAAACCGCACGTAGCTTTCAGTTTGACTAGTTTAGAAGCATGCAAGATTCTCTTTAGGTGGTATTCAGCACCTAAAGAGTTGATTTTGACAACGGTCTCCCACCTGTCCACCCGCACAGATCGGCACCACATTGACCTTAAGATGGACACGAATATAGGAGCTCATGAAATCTGCACGCATCTCAAGGTTCTCCAGGCATTGCACCACTAACAAACTAGGGACATGTCTTCATTTCGAGTTTGACGACTGCGAATGGCATATGCACCATCACATGCGGAGGAAGAGTCATGTTATGATTTGGGTGATCAATTGACCACCCAAACTTTCTAAAAATTTGTTATTAAGTTTTAGGTGTCCTAATTTATATTAATCGCTTCTCATCCATTCAAAATTATATTAATCATCCAAAGATATTTAAAATCTTCAAACAAACGTTTTTATGGTATTTGTTTTTATAACAAATATTTTTTCTTTAATTTTTTTAACTAAATCTCATAATTTTGACTTATTTTTAGGCTCTAATATAATTAATTAAAAAAATTAAATAATTTATTACATATAACAAGGTTTGAACCTAAAACCTAACATTTACAAAAGACTAACTCTACCATTGGAGCAATTCATTAAGATATGTAAAGTAAAAAAAACTTTACATATATAATTTTAAAAAAGCACCATAATTATTAAATAAAAAAATGTCGGGTCTTCTCATTCATCATTGGGATATATTCAATAGCTTCGATGGTCTCACGGACTCCCTGCAATGTACTGCCACATCATCTACTATTTGGAGGATGATACTATCTCATAATCATTCTTCGAGGGAATTTTGAATTAGGCCAATTTTGTTGGAACGGCCTAATCGATATGTATATGATATTCTTTTATTTCGTATATAGTTTCATTTGTAGATATTTTCTTTTTTTTAGCGTTTGCCTAGAAGAAAAATTATACAATTTTCCAACATTAATTGATTAGATGACCCTCCTATGAAAAAATCCTGGCTCCGCCCCTGAGCATATGGAGTCGTGTGCACCATATAAAGACGGGTTCAGTATAAATTGTAGATCAAATTTATGTTGTTGCAAGCCATTTAAAATAAAGGATATGTATTTTTGGACTTGTGCCACGTTTTAACACCATCTCAGCTATCTGATTTAAAATCCATGATATAAAGATCTTACGTGCAAAAGACTATAGCATCAACTTGTGGTGAATCAGATGATATAGATCTACTTTTGTGTCCTATCTTTTGCACTAAAATTATAAGATCATAACCTTCAAATCAGACAGCTTAGATAGTTTTGAAACATAAAATAACTCTCAAAAATGTCTTACAAGTTTACCACATCAAAATTTGGAAAATTTAAAAAAAAACCTCTGAACTTTCACTCCTATATCACTAATTTCACACCTAAACTATTGATGTTGTCAAATTAGTACCGAAGAAATTATAAGTTCATCAATTAGGCTCCTGTCGTTAATATGTGAACGAAAAACGTTAATGGGAGTTGACAGCAAGGTTTAGTTGATGAACTTATGATTTCTTCAAGTGCTAGTGTTTTTTATTCGCATATTAATGGGAGTTGATAATAGAGGTCTAATTGATGAAATTATAATTTATTTAGGTGTTAATTTGACAATATCAATCATTTAGATATGTTAGTGATACCGAGTGAAAGTTGAGGGAATTTTTTTAAAATTTCCCCTCAAAATTTTGATGACAGAGAAAAAGGCCTATAATAGGCATTGAGATGGCGCTTCATAGTGGAATCAACTGCATCTTTTGCCGTGAAGATTTTCTGGAGTATCATTTTTTTCAAATGATTATAATATATAACTGTTCTGTAGTTTAATATATATCTGCTTTTCACCGAACCCAACAGAGAACACCCCCACGGCTTCTAAATCAGGCTCCAAACTAAAGACTCATGACCATGAAAACTGCACAGAAAAAATTGATGCAATTGCAACCATGAGGTTAGCCCTGCCATCACATGGCTGATCTTTCACTTACTCTGTAAGGGTAAGTAGGATTTACCACTGTGATAGCCGTTGATTCCCTTTAATCAAAGGATTCATCCCAATCTTCTACCCAAAAGATTTTGAGATCATGACCCACCTAACAAACAGTTAGATGTTGATTCCACGTGGCACACATCCTAAAGAAGGGTTGTGATCATAGGCGTACCATGAGAAAGGTTTCTCAGATCACTTTTGGGGATGTGTTCTACGTGAAATCAACATTTGTCCGTCTGATCAGTGGGTCATGATTTCAAGATCTACTGTGTAGAAGATTGGAACTTAGAAGGATCTCCATCGCCTCATTCGAGGCATTCAATGGCTCTCAAGGTGGAAACCCTTTTCAACTGATATCCAAAAAAAATCTAGTGTCATAAAAATGCTTGAGATGTACTATGCTTAACAATGTTATGGATTGATTGACCGGACCTTTAACACAATCGGGTCAGCCTGTTCCCAACCTGCCCGACCCCAATTTTCAACTGCATCGGGCATAAAAACTTGACCAATAGTGCTGGGTTGATCGTCATGCATCTAACCTAACCTGCCCGGCCCCGTTGTTTAACTTGGTTGAGCAAAACTTGGATGGACCCAATATTTTAAACTTTTGAACTGAGTTGGGTCAGGGTGCACCATTCGGTCTAGTCCAATGATTTGGATAAGATGCTTTTTTCACATAGAAATAAGGATGTCAACGACCATAGAGTGCAGAGATTCATGGAACTATAACATATAATTCAGTTTATATGCCAAATATAAATGTCCGACATCCTTATTTTTATGACAATTCAGAATCTATTGTAACAACTAAGGTGTCAAACTCGGTATCGGTATTGGGTTTCGGTCCATGGAGGACTGATAAGAATCGTCTGATACCAATACGTATCGGCCCTTTTAAATAAAAAAAGACACAAGGTCTTAACTCAAACCAATACGTTTTGGCCGATATCCAATATGTATTGGTCGATACCGATCCCAAGTTGGAGGACCGATACGTATCAATTTACTGAAAAACCAGTACATATCGCTGATACGTATCAGTGTCGGCCGATTTTTTATACCTTGATAACAACTATCCCTTATCATTGCATAATTCTATCTGTTTAACAAGCTATTTTTGTCTTTGCCAATTGATTTTTTTTATTTTTTTTTGAAAAGTGGTTTTTATTAGCTTCCTCATGCTTCGTTTGGATTCACAAATTCACAAGCGTTAACTTCGTCAGAAATCGAAAATAATTATTGCAAAATAATATCGATTAGATTGCAAATGTTAATCATTTTGCTAAAACATTGTTTAATATAGTTTGTTAACCACACAATAAATTAAATTAAGTACTTTTGTGAATTTTTTTTTTTTGAGGTTTTATGATTGTTTTTCCCTCTGACAATGTGATACCCGAATGAAGCCTTAATTTCTGGGTTTGAATCCTATTTTTGAAGCTAGAGAATTGATTAAGTGTACCTTGCTGCTAAATCAATTGAAGCAACAAATTAGTTCAATAAATCCCAGCCATCCGTGAAGAAAACAAGGTTAGAAATGAAGTCGTTAGATTACCACACGCATGCACCCCTTCCTAATCTTTTCTTATTTGTTGGAGGTTTTTACTCAGGACATTTCGGTTTCATCCGGGTGTGAGTTTTTCCCATTTCTTTCTGATTTTTTTACGTCACTCAAATATCTATTCCGTCTTTTTTGGGAAAATCTGATTTTCGAGATAGCAATACTTTGGGTGCTATCTAGTGTATTACTTAGACTCCCGGAGGCACTAGTTTAACTTTTATATATTATAATAAAATAATTTTCAAAAATAGAAAAAGTCGTTAGATTACCACACGCACGCACCGCCTCCCAATCTTTTGACATAAGGTCATCAAAATCATAAGATTATGAGGGACACATTTGGCTTTATTTTCAGTCCACAAAGTATTTCAATGAAACTATAAGTGCGTGGTCCCTGAAGTTTAGTGGATTGCAGATAAAGGAAACCCTATCTTTATTTTGTATGCAGCCGATAAATCTTTTAACGAAACCAATGAAACCGTGTGAGCTGCATTGAAGTATTTTAAGCTACAAATAAAGCCATCCAAGCGCCAATTAATTCTAGAGTTTGTATCAGCTACACGAGCTATGTAGGGCCAGGGTAAATAGACCAGTGTAAGTCCATCTGATAAGTAGCTACTAAACCCTGAACTCCATCTCCGTAGCAAACTATAAATTCCAGCTTTAGGTGTCGGCTGATACCGGCTGATATATACAAAAATCTTAAAATGTTTAATCTTTTTTATTTATTTATTATAGTTTTACAATTATATTATACATTTATATAGGCACGCATAAAGGGTCATATTGCTTTGATGTATAACAAACAATAGCATTGCCAAGCATCGATGAAGACTCCAATTGAGTAAGAATAGCAATCACTTTATATATAAATAATCAAAGATTAGGTCTACACCTTATTCAACCTACGAGCCACCAATAGATAATGGCCTTTTTACATAGGGTGGCCTGGTGGGTTTTTGCCTCGATTTGGTTTAAACAGGGTGACCGAGCTGTTTTAGTTTGACCCTTATTATTTTGGGTTTAGATAAAATAAAAAATCTTATTAAATATGATCTAAAAGATATGGAATACGAGTCAAAACAAAATTGGAAAGTGAGAGAACTTTGGAACGTGAGTTTTTCTTTAGATTAGTGTGACGAAAAACTTGCTACACGACGAAGAGTCTAGTCTAAATAGGAAACTAGATAAGACAAAAGGGTGAGACAGGGCCGGCCCTGGGCCAAGGCCCAAGAGGTGGCCGCCTCGGGCCTCCATATACTTAGGGGCCCCAAATCTCGGAAGTTTCTACTATTTATCATCTAGTTGCTTAATATAAGTTTTAGTGTATAAATGTAATGAAATGATCTCATTATTTAGTTGGTTAAGTGACTAGTGTTATTTTACTTTTTATCCAAATGGTTGTGGATTCAACTCTTCTCAAGTCCCATATTTACATTTTTTTTAAAATGGGTCATGGAACGGGTCTCTGTCGGGTTGGTGCAGGTCCTTGGTTGGGTCACTGGCCTCACTGGCTAGGCCAGCCATATATATTGACCTAGTATTTATTCTTTAGCCCAAATTTTGATCGGACTAGATTTGTTTGACCAAATCCTTTATATATATAAGGTACCTCTAATCGCACCCACGCATTCTCCAAAGCATGTCCTGCACCCCGAAAACCATTGATTCATTACATGAGATGAGATGATGGAGATCACTTATCAAACCTATCTTTCACAAAATAGATCTTCAGGTCTTGGCCAACATATCAGATGATCAATTTTTATTCCATGTCACAAATCCTGAAAAAATGGCCTTGAATTATATGACACACATCACATTCAAACGTGATTTTATGGCCATTTTTTTAGGATCTATAACACGTTGAATCACAAACGGACTGTTTGATAGGTGCAACATGATCTCAAGAGCAATTGAGTGAAAGATATGAGTGAAAAACGATCTCCATCATATGATTCCAAAGATTCAATAGTTTTCATGGGGTCTAGGATGTGGGCGCGTTTAGAGGTACCCATATATATATATATATATATATATATATAATTTTTTTATTAAATAACCCTAACTTAGAATATCGATTTCAGACTCATTACAGTTCAATTTTTGCAAATGACTTGTTAATTTTGATCTATTAAACGAGACTTATCCAATGAACCTAGTTTTAAAAATTTTTAAGCTTGTTAAAGTGCTACAAAACGACGGTGAAAGATTCAATGGTTGTAAAAGTAATAAAAAATGTTAAAATGTTATAAGTTGGGTTACTTGATCCGTCGAGTATGTTCTATTATTTAGATTTTCTCTTTTTGTATTGCATTTTTTTTTAATATTGACTTTCGTTAATTTGTTAGTTGCATTTTCAAATTATAAATAATAGATGGAATATGAAGATATTTCTAATCTAAAAGCAATGAGTATTATTTTATTTTTCAAAATAAAAATTATGGCAATTTTTTTTATTTTTTAAGATTAATATGAAAGAGGGGTCCCATTTTTAGAACTTGCCTTGGGCCTCCAAAATCTCAGGGCCGGCCCTGAGTGAGAGATCATTTTTTGGACGTGACTAATCTTTGAGAATTGGGATCTCCCTTGTCTCGTGAGAGTTAGAGAGAGAGAACTTTGAGTTTTGTTTTGCATGTGAGACTTGATCTTTTAGGCATGAGTATTTGTGGTTCTCTTTGTAGGATAAGATTGGAGAATTCGATCTACATTGTTTGTAGCCTTTGTGCATCTTCTTCTTGATAGTGAAAATTCTTTGTTTGACTGACCCGTGAACGTAGGCTTAGGCCGAATCACGTAAATTTTGTTCTTGTTTATAGTATGATCTATTTCTATTTCTCTTTCTACCTTCTCGTGATATTGATTATTTGATTTATTAGTTGTCTTTTTCGCACGTGAAAGTCATCAACGTGATTGGAAGTGTAAACGCCTTGTAAGGGGTTTTTGCACAACATGACCTTTTTCACTCATGATATTTCTATGAAGAGAAGAAGATTTTCCACCATAAAAAATCGTTGACTACCTTGAATATAAGGATGGAGATTATTTTTTGGACCAATCTTCCACACATTAGATCTTGAGATCGTAGCACACCTATGTACATCACATGTTGATTTTATACACACATTCCCAAAAGTGACCGCAATCTTGAGCATACCATGAGAAAGGGTTCTCAAGTCAATTTTGAGGATGTGTGTCTACGTGTAATCAAGATGTGACTGTCTGATAGGTGCGCCATGATCTCAAGATCTATTATTTCAGAGATTGAGACGAAAAACTAATCTCCATCGTCTAATTCAAGACAGGCAATGATTTTTTATGGTGGGTAATGACATGCTTTTACATACAGGCATATATAAACAAAATACTGAGGTAAAATTATCAGTTTTCGATGCTACCGGGTTGTAGCCCCAATTTAACTTAAAAATGTATAGAATAGGCTTCTTATATAATTTTCTTTTTTGTAAAAACCTTCAAATCTAAGATGTACAAGCTCCCAAATCTATAATAAAATAATTATTAATATTTGTTGGCCATCACCTCCCAGTAGAAGTATATACGAGTATACCATATATATATATATATATATATATATATATATATATATATATATATATACCAGCTAAGACTTTAAATCATGTTATATATATGTTCAAGAAGTACCAGCACGGATTTCATAGACGTTAGAACTCAGCATTACTGAAGACTTCTCTGTGTCTCTCTAGACACGTGGCAACATCTCTAGTTTATATCTAAAATACAATTCGTTTCTTTCTTAGCACTCTCCATATTAATACTTACTATCCCTTTTTTTGTGCTAAGTATATTAATATTTACTATCTAATTATCCACTAATGGCCGACCAAATCGATTCTATTCCATCCTCCACTCTCACTTTTTTTTAGATTCCACACTCTGTGCTAGTCAAAGGTCAAAGCATTCCAAAAAGATAACGAAAAGACCCCCTCTTGCCTTAAATCTTATATGATTGGGAGAGCGACTTCCCACCTTAGCTACCGTTGGATCTTGACAAAAATATTATAACCCCTAGGTTGAAAATGGGCCCAATTATGTCCGGGCCCAATTCTTTCCAAGCCCAATTCTTTCCTATCAACGAATGGATCCCTCTTTGTGGTGGGAGATCCATTAGTATTAAAATATTTCTATAATCACCAAATAAAGTTAGAAAAAGTTCAAAAATTCGGCAGAGAAGATGAATTTTTTTTCAAGTTATAGATTCATTTTCTCCAACTAGAACCCCGCCCATGGCCTTATGCTAGTTTCAGGCTCAGATGAAAAAGATTGATGGTCAGATTTAGGTAAAGATGGAAATTTTCTGTCAATTTCTTATTACGAGTCATATAGCGAATCTATATGATTATGACTTGTAAGAAATTTTCACGGCAAATTAAGAATCAAATGAATCACGAGGTATTTTTTTTATCTAAGCTAATTGAATTCTTATCCACTAAAAAGATGATTCTCTGAGGAGACGTAGAGCCCATAAATGGATCCATTAGTGGCTTTCAGTATCGTTCAACAATGAAAAAAGCGGCACAAAGGCATTAAAGGCAAACTTATATATAAATATATTTTTTTGTATAAAATTAATCGATAGTTTAATTAATATTTAATAATTAATGAGAAGGTTATTGATAATGCCATGGGATAATATAGAATATAATCAACAACTCTCAATCTAACTAGTATCTAAAACCGTATCTCGTCCCCATGAATACACACCGTACTACTTTTTTTATGCTATTTGTAGCTTAGGCGAAAATGCGTGAATCCTCGTTGTTTCATTGAGTTTGTATTAGGTACTAGGCTCGACTACTTAGGAAAGAATTTGGGTCATTGGGCTCTGTTTGGCGTGGCTCTAGCTTTCGGCTTCCACTTGAAACAGATTAAACGCTAAGTCAGAAGCTGGTTTTGGCGGCTTCCAGCTTTGTCCAATTTTCAGCTTGTGGAAAGTTGTTTCAAGTACAATCGAGGTAGGAAGCTATGCTAATCAAACGACATCTAAGGCAGTAATAAGGATTTTCACCTTCAGATGGTGGGGAACGGTTTCTAAAAGCTAGGCCAAACTGTGTCTTTGACCACACATGTAGCACTAAGAAGTGCTTAAATAGACCACACATGTAGCACTAGGCTACATACCTATTATTGTAGGGTTGTAGCCCTTTAATCCTATGGGTATTATTGTTTGTCTGATGCCATTGGTGGTCGTACATCTGGACACTCTAGATTGGCAAACAAACATGCCACATTTTTATAGGTGATCTGCACGGTCTAAAACCGATTTTATGTGCGAGGCACGAGCCCTTATTTCAAAACTCAACTCAACTCAAAAGATTCGGATAAGCTCGACTCGATAGTTTTGTATATATATATATATATATATATATATATATATATATATATATATTGTAAAGGTATATTAATTAGATGGAGATTTTAATACTTTTTAAAATGGGTAAGTTTTTAAAACCTTACCCTATAAACTTATTTTATATTATAACACTAAAAAAAATAAGATTATTAGCGACAGTTTTTTTAAAAAAAATTGCTCTTAATCCTATCACTACCAAAAATTGCTGCTATTAGCCCCGCCACCACCAAAAGCTACCTTAATAGTAAGTGTTGCTGAAACACCTTATTTTTATAGTGTAAGACTGTAAGGTAGTTTATTAATCTAGTCTTCACAAGAAATGATGTTATACTCATGATGTCATGATCTGTTGCGTGGAAGATTGGAGGGAAAAATAATCTCTATTGTTTGATTTAAAGCAATCAAAGGCCATATAAATTCACTTGGTTCTATTTCTAGATGAGTACAACATGACATCAACATTTGAGCCATCTGATTGTACGACCATGAATTCAAGATCTATTATGTGGAAGATTGAGATTGTACGACCATTTGAGCCATCTGATTCAAAGCAATTAATTATATTTGGTTGGGATGCTCTAGAGGTTAATGGGTGTAAATAAAGTTGTCAATAGGGAATAAAAGGCCTGGGAGCTAAAATCATACAGCTATGGCTAAAAAATTAGGTAAGAGGGTCGAGCTAGCTCTAGGAAGCTAAAAGCTCACAGTGAGTCGAGCCGGCTTAACATGTTAAATATGTTTATTAAATATACTAAAATATAAATTGATAAAATACATTATCAAAATCAACTTCCAGTATTACCATCCAATTTGTCAAAGAGATGGTTGGAAGATATTTGGTTATTTAAATATCTATAAAGAGAGCTCGCTCTTAAGGGTTATCTTTCGCTCATTTAAAATATATTTTTTTACAATTATTTATAAAAAAAAAAGTAGAATAAACTGTAAATGTTGAAGCCCAACCTGATCCGCCTAGGTCAAGACTATGACAGGCATGTAGGTTGCGTATGGAATAGCTCTCTGCTAGCCCCTGCCATAACATAATTTAGCTGTTTTAGCAGGTTCCCATCCTCTTTACTAACATCATGCTACTTACTTTTGTAGGTACCCCTTTTTCTTGATAACTCCTTGTATAGCAAGATTTTATAAAAGATTTATATGTTTACTAGTTAACCCTCCTCTCTACTCACTCCTTGCTAGAACAGATTTTATTTATTATGATCGAGAGTTAGTAGAGAGTAGGGAGACTGCTATTAGAGCATGTAAATCCTCTTTTGCAAGGAGTTAAAAAAGAGTATAATAACCAACTAAAGTAAATGACCTCTCCTCTAGTAGGGATCAGCAAAGTGCTATACCATACGCAACCATAAAAACCTACTTAAAATAGAGTAGAGCTAACTTTTGGAGGGACCCGACCCAAATCGGGCCCGTTTTCAGCCTTAGGATGAAGGCAAATAGAGCCACCGAAAGAAAAGTGTGCATTTTAAGAAACGAGACGACAAGCTCACGTTAGCTCCGATGCTAGAAGACTCCTAGTATACCATAAAGTGTGGGTTGTGCCGTTGTAGTGGTGAGTGGTGGGGCAGGAGAATTTGCTCGGTTTCGATTTTTCACGCTTATTCTATGAGGGGAATATTCCCACAATAGACGAGACAAAAGGGATATTCAGAGAAGGACGATTTGGGAATATCACGACACGTGTCACGAAGACAATCCTCTTACATGCAGTAGAGAGAGAGAGAGAATCTGCACAAAAGGCGTGTCTTGGAGTCTTGTACTAGAAGACTGAATTCAGAAAGCGACCAACCCTAATTATTGCACAGGGGAATTCGATGCACTGTTTCTTCAGGTTTTTTTTTATCTTTTTCTCTCTCTCTAAAACCCTTCCAAATTTAGAGAATCTTCTTACCTTCTCAGCCACTTCACTAAAGTTAGTAGCAGCGAAGATTCCCCCCTTTTTATTCTTTGGTGTTGGATTAATTTCATTTTTCCTTTTCTTTTTAAAGCTTTTGCGGTTTGTATTCTTTATTTGTTTTTTGAGAGTCATAGAATATGGACTTAGATATTCTTTTCTTAGGCAAATTAAATAATATTCTTTAATCTTACACGTTAGAACATTAGATATTCTGTCATGTAAATGAAGTATATATTTTAACTTTTGAAACAAAAAAGGGCTTCTCACGTTTAAAGTGGGAATCAAGATTTTAAAGCATTGGTTTGGATTTCGGGTCTCCCTAGCCCATATCTATGGTTAAAAATTTCACAAAATCCAAAAAATATAGTATAAACCCATATGAACATACTAGATATACGACGTCCAAATATATTTGGCTGATATTTTTCATTAGAACTAATCTTTAAATTAGTAACATATTGGCACAGGTGACAACAGGATTTCCTTCCAAGGAGGACATAAAAGTGAGTTCAGGTGACTTGCTATTCAGTTCACATTTTGCAATTAAATTAACATTTGTACCATTTAATAAATATATTATGATCTAAAAAATGTTGTGTAAAAGAATTAAGAAAAAAATTATCATCATTTAACTCATAGCCGTCAAATGTAATTAAAAATTATGACTATTATGTAAATCCAACATACCGTTAATTTTAGATGATTATTGAGCAATTAAATTGGACAAGGATTGTTCTTTTTTAATCTTTTACAAAATAAGTCTCAAGATAATGAGTGTCAAATCTCATATAATGCATTATGATTCCACATTGTACACATCCCAAAAAGATATGATAGCGATGGGTGCTCAGGTCAGCTACAAACTTTCTTTAACTAATTAGTAGCCCCTACTATAGCCTGCCTAGGGTTTTCACACCTATTAACATTTGATTTCAAAATTTTAGGAGGAAGATTGCCTCACAAGTCTCTATCCAACTCCGCCCCAAATGGGAATGTTACATAATTTAAAAAAAAAATTGTATATATAAATATATATTTAAAAATTTTAATTATCAATATATGCGAAAAATGTTTGTCTCTATTTTAACATGTGTGTATATATATATATATATATATATATATATATATATATATATATATATAAAAAAGATTTTAAACCTTGAACATTTCATCATATTTCGGGGGAGATGCATATGATTTTAGGCCATGGTACACTTGTCTCACCTATAAATGCATTCTACCCATCCTATCACTACAAAAAATAAGACTATTAGCAGTAGTTTTTATTGTAAAAAATTGTCGCTATTAACAAAAAAACTACTAAGACTATTAGCGGCAATTTTTTTGTCATTAACGATAATTTTTGGCTGTCGCTAATAGCCTTATTTTTTGTAGTGCATCTAGCTAGTACGTGCCGGAATCAGGAGCGATTTCGTGGGAGACACCTCGTATCCAATGCATTTTTAAAACTTGGTGAGAATGTGTTATTATTATTTTATTTTTTATAAAAGTAAATAAGAATCTATATATATATATATATGTTCATGTAAGTTTATTTTATTGGAAAATGTACCGTATATGCGTCTTTCATTTGTTTTATGCAACCAATCATGGTAGAATCGTACTACAAAGAAATTAATGTCGGGTCATAATAAGCATTTTTTATTAGCTAATAAAAGTTTTCAAAGGAGAAAATGGTTGAATCTATCTCAATTTATAATAGGCATAAAAGATAACGTCTTATTGTAATCTAGTGCTCAAAATAACATATAAAAAATTATGGTTGCTTAGTGGTCCGTCATTTTATAGTCACACGATGTATTCCCTAATTGCACCCATCCATTCTGATATGACAAAATTGCAATCGCTTCCCTTATTAGTGCGCCAAATTAATATATAATATAATCTTATTAACATGACTTAATTCTCAAATTGCTCCTAATACCTAAAATTTTGGTACACTTATAAGTAGTCTTCCATCTAACTTTAGTTTTGCCAAAACCCTTATGTTGCAACTTGCAACTATCCTTGAAGACCTGGCATATATGGTAGCCTACACGTTTTTAATTAGATCTAGAACCATTAAAAAAATCATTAGTGGCACTAAAAATTATCGCTATTAGCAAAAAAAAATTGTCACTACTAATCCTATTGCTATTGAAATAATAAGTTCTTTTGTTAATGACGACAATTTATAATGCCACTAATAATCTTATTTTTTGTAGTGAATCGGTTCCGTTCTGAGACACTTGTCACTATTTTTCATCAAGTGTGTCATTTGATCCAAAAGAACTAACGTGAAGACCCAATGAATCGAATATGGCATCAAAATCATATCTCTATCTTTTCAAGGTAGTCAACTTCTAAAATGAATTGCTAAAATTATTTTTAGCAATTTAGAGGGTAATCGTTCATTTGAAACACGTTTGAGAAACATATATATCTTTAGATTGACATATTACATAGCACACTTGGTGAAAAACAGTTCCACTTGCAAGTCCAAAAAGGTGACCAATTTGAAATTTTGATTGAGAACGGTCGGTTACCATAAATACCGACTCGATGTTTCACATTTGCAACATTATCCAACAATGGTATTCCCAATATACCCCCACCATCAAAATTAGAAATCAAATATCATCTCTTTAGCCACTCGACGTGCTTCTCACGTGCCAGAAACTGGCCACACTATAAATAAGCTTGCATCTAGTCGAAATAACCTGAGCTAGGTCATCACAGCGAAGAAGAAGAAGAAGAAGAGAATATAATATTATATTAAGGAATTTGAATTCGTACAAAGAGAGACCAAAGATTCTAAAACCAGACTCTAAGCACATGAGTTGTGGCCACCTTGATTCCTTCTAACCCAGGTAGCTTTTTTCTTTGCTCTTTGCAAGAAGTTACCACCCCTTTGCTTTATCTCTCACTTTTACTTTTCTTTCTCTCTCTCTCTCTCTCTCTCAACCCTCCTTTATTCCCCCCCTCGAACTCACACCTAAAAAGAAGGCGATCCCTCCCTCGATCCAACTTGTGTTCACTACATCTCTCTCTCTCTCTCTCTCTCTCTCTCTCTCTCTCTCTCTCTCTCTCTCTCTCTCTCTCTCTCTCATGAACATCAACTATTGGAATTAACCTTTCAGACATGGATTCGCCTTCGGAACTAAGCTTAGATTGCAAGCCTAACAACTACTCTATGCTTCTAAAGTCATTTGGAGACCAGCCTGACCAGAGCCAGAAACTCGAAGAGTTCCTTGCTCGCCTCGAAGATGAACGGAACAAGATCGAAGTGTTCAAGCGCGAACTACCACTCTGTATGCAACTTCTAAACAATGGTAATTATCACTTTAACTACTTTGTCAGATTATTCATGGAGTTGCACGATTAATCTTGGAGCGTTCAGGATTTAACATCAATCTGTTGGACTAATCCTCAAGAACAATAATAAAAATTGCTAAAATTAATTGAATAAAAATGTGTTTTTCACTTTAAATATTACGAATTTATCGCAATTTTGAAATAGTAATTTTACAAAATCTTTTTCAATAATAGCTTATTTTGCCTCGTATATTAGTTAGAGTTACATGATTTTCTTCTATTAATTTCTGAATTATCTTTTTCCACCAGCCATGGAGGCTTATAGGCTGCAATTAGAGACTTACCAGACCGACCGAGGATCAAGGCCAGTCCTTGAAGAATTCATACCAATTAAACATCAAAACTCTGAATCGTTAGAGAAGTCATCGAACTTGTCTGAGAAGGCGAGCTGGATGACGACGGCACAACTATGGAGCCAAGCCAATGACGGAAACATACAAAAACCGGTGACATTGACGACGATAAAAGAAAACGATCATGGTTTTGGCATTAGTTCGAAGCTCACTTTGGACAATAAGCCGAGAAATGGGGGAGCTTTTCATCCATTTTCAAAAGAAAGAAACACATGTTCTCGAGTTCTTCCTGATTTGGCACTCTCATCAGCAGAAAAAGAGGAGATTGAGGAGAAGAAATGCTTGGAATCGGAAACAGTAATGTCATGCATGAGGAGAGAGAATTGTAATAAGGGCAGTGGCAGCGGATCGACGGGGGAGCATGGTAAGGTTGTAGCAAATTTGGCAGAGCCACAAGCGGCAGCGGCTGGGGCGACAACGCCCCACACTCATAGGAAGGCGAGGAGGTGCTGGTCACCAGATTTGCACCGGCGGTTTGTTAATGCTCTACAGATTTTGGGTGGCTCTCAAGGTATGGTGATAAATTAAGGAAAACTATATTTCGGGATTTGTTTTAAAAAAATTGAGATTGCTTGGTTAATTTTTAGATAGGTTAGTGTTTTTGTGGTGCTAATAAATTTTTTGTTTACTTTACTGGTTCTAAATTTACTATTATAAAGTACGGCAGATCTTCTATATCATAACACTTCAGTGGAATTTTAGAACCTTTTCTGCGTGTTTTTACCCTTTTTTTTGTATTTTCGCCCTTTTTTCGTAAATTACTTTTACTATTATTATTATTATTATTATTATTATTATTATTATTATTATTATCATGAGAAATAATCTCATAATACCAATCATGAAACATAAACTTATGACTCAGAACTTTTAATTTCAGTAAAGGCACTTGTTGCTTGAAATATGAGCTCGTCATAGAATATAATGACAATTTATTTATTTATTCGATAGGATATAATGACTCTATTAACATATCATTATTCATTATCCTATGGACAGTGTTATATGGAAGACAAATTTTATGAAGGCAAAGTGCAAGCGGGTGTTGCGGTGCGGCGCAATTGGCTGCAAGTGCGGTGGGGCTCAATTAATGCTGCAACCAATCACTTCGTGCACATCCTGCACTTTGTCATCAACAAATCTGTCCTATGTTTATAATTTTCTTTATCATATTCTTATCATAAATCTCATTATTACTATTATTATTCATTGTCATTTAAATAAAAAAGGAAAAATTTAATTGTTATGTATTTGATGATTTGTGTAAAGCATAAAGAATACAAGAAACTTAACTTAGTATATATGATTATGTGTCATTCTCAAATTGTTTTATCATTAATGTCTAGTAATAATTACATTTGTGAACTTATGAATCAGTTGCCACTCCGAAGCAAATCAGGGAGTTGATGAAGGTCGATGGGTTGACAAATGATGAAGTGAAAAGCCATTTACAGGTATCTCTCTCTCTCTCTCTCTCTCGGTGCACGTTAGAGGCATGGACAAATCTTTGACTGGCTGTTTGACTTTTTTCGTGTAACAGAAATACCGACTCCACACTCGACGGCCCAGCCCGAGCCCCCAGGCGGCTGCAGCGGCAGCACCTCACCTAGTAGTCCTAGGTGGCATCTGGGTCCCACCAGAATACGCAGCGGCGCACAGCGCAGGTCCTGCCATCTATGGCGCTCACCCCGCATCACACGCTTCGACTCACTACTGTGCGCCGCCCGTGCCCCAAGAATTCTATTCTGCACCGCCCCACCACCAGCTGCACCACAACCTCCACCACACCCACCATCACATGTACACCCACAACAAACCCACTTCTCCGACCACCCAAAGCTCCCCGGAATCTGACTTCAGGTCTTCCGGAGGTCGATCGGAGAGCATAGAAGAGGAAGGGAAGTCGGAAAGTAACAGCTGGAAGGGAGATTCCCGTGAGAACGACGGTAATGCAAAGGGTTTGCTTTCTCTGAGGGACGACGGTGAGGAGAGCAACGGCAGTGAGATCACACTCAAGTTCTAGGGTTTGGGTTTTTGTTTGTTTTTTTTATTTATTTAAATTTAGAGACAGTTAAACAAGAGAATGTGTGTTTGTTTTCGGTGCTTTTGTTCTTCTCTTTTTGTTTTGTTGATGTGTGCCTGTGGGAAGAGAGGTCGGGAAAAAACGAAGTTTGGCTGCTTGGTGGACTTTTTTGGCTTTTACAATGAAAAGACGGATATGCCCTTTCTTCTTTTGATAATGGACAAGAAGGGATGGATAGGGGTACCTGGATCCTTTAGTGTGTACAAAAGTTGGATGTGAACTTTCAGATGGCAAGGATGTTCTTGTCTTTTACGAAGAAGACGTCTACTTATCTGAAATACAATAATATTTAGTGGGGATCACATGAAAGACGCATATACCTTTGAAAAATTACAAGATTTTACATAAAGCACTTGTAAAAATACAATTAGTTGTAAAGCAGAGAAAATGAAGGCATATATTCCATACATGTGGCATCCAATCCTAAAACCACACCTGCCCTATCTCTACCATCAAAGCGGGCAATGGGCCTGGTTTGGGCTTGCTTTTTTCTGATTTTCAAATAGGCTCAAGCCCAGCCCATTTATGATAGGATTTTCCGCCCAAGACCTGCTCGTCGCCACCTCTGATAGCATTTTCATCATTTGATCAAGAACCTACGATGGACGGTCAAAGAGTGTAGGAGAATTGGACTATAATCATCATCATCATTGTCATCACTATCATGGCTCCCTTATCTCATCTATGTGAGGTTCGCTTTGTAAGTTTTGTTTCTCAACTCTCTCATCAGTTCTAAGTTAATTATAACTTTGCAATTTTTCATGTTTCTTCTTTTTTTTTTGATGATCTTAGTGATCCTTCTCACCGTTTTGCAGTTATGTTAAAATATATATTTATATAATTATTTTCTGTTCAAGTCTTCATTGGCCTTTCGTTATAGGAGGATATGGTCTATATTAATTTTAGTTTTTTTTAAAATAGCAGATGGTTTAGACTTTGTATGCTGTTTGGGGTGAGCCCTATCTAGATGATGCCACTTAAACATCTCTAATTGATGAATAAATGGGTACCACTAGTGCAAAATTGTGTGGTGGAGAGTCTCATCCACCTAATACCAGCTCTCAATAATAAAATCTCATGACGAATAGGTTAAGTGCTTTTCATTTGCATGTCCAACTATAGCCTCTATATCAGTGACAGTGATTACCTAATGAGCTTTAGGCTCTGTTTGATAACATGGAAATGTAATTTCATAGTGGAAATAAAATTTAATTTTCAATTGTTCTTATTTGATAACTATTTAAGAAGATGAAAATGAAATTAAGTCAACACGGTATAAAATTTGAATTTTCATACACCAAATCATTTTAGGAGGAAACCATTTCAACCTATTAAGTGGCTGAAAATTGAGTTTTCTACTAATAAAATAATAATTTTTTGTCATTGCAAATCTAAAGTTACTTGTAAAAAATCAAAAAGTAAAAAAAAATTATTTTTTGACTATTAAAAAGTAACTTCAATTTCTATAACCATCATACCAGTACGAGCACTATGGCGGCCACATTATCTACATCATACTCTTTTCAACTAATATTTGACTTTGGTCAAAGTTTGAATTTTAATCAAACTTTAATTGGATTTATAAGCTATATAAAGTTTTGACTTTTGATCAAACTTTGACTACTAAAACATGATAATAAGTTGTAAGTTAGTAATATACTATCAAAATTTTAGGGGTCAAACTTTGACTTTAATTAAAATTTTACTTTTTATTAAACTTTGACTCCAATAATTTGATGGCGAAAAAAGGATACTGCCGTGTTAATACATAATGTGATACTAGATTCTCAATTATATTAGTCAATACTTTGATCTTTAGTCAAACTTTGACCTCTAGTCAAACTTTGACTTTTGATCAAACTTTAACTTTTACACAAAAATTATTTTTAGTCGAACTCAAAACCTGCTTATAGATAGAGTCTACTACTACATAAATTTATACTGCATTAGTGCAATTTTTTTGGTCAAAATTTGACTTTTGGTCAAAGTTCGATTTTCTATAAAATGTTATAAATTTTTATTAGTGAAAAAGTATAATTAAAAATATCTATCATTATTTTAATTTATAAATTAAAAATATATTGCCTTATTTTTATTGGTCAAAGTTTGACTTTTAGTAAAAGTTTAACTTTTATTCAAAATTTGACTTTAGTCATAATTTGAAAAGTGTATCTTGACAGTAGATAGTGATTATTACTGTTGTTATTTGTATTTTGATAATATAAATTTTTATCAGTCAAAGTTTGATATTTAGTCAATCTTTGACTTTTTAACACAATTTGATTTTTTTTAAGTTCTGTATCCCCAATGAGATTATCATTTTTTTTATTTATTACTTTGTAGTACATTAATAAATTTTATTTTACTTTATGTTACATTTGGTCAAAGTTTGACTTTTTAAAAAGTTGATATTTAGTCAAATTTTTTACTAGTGTAACCTAGTGATGGATATGAATACGTTATGTTAACTTGTAGGTTGGCGGTTAATTTGTAGGTGATGGATACGAATATGAATCAATGACTAGTGTAACCTTTTGATGGATACAAATACGTTATGTATTTCTAGGTTGTCAAATATTTTATTGGTCAAAGTTTAACTTTAAAAATATATATATATATTTTCTTTCAAGTTTAAAATTTGAATTTTGTTTCAATATGTAACATTATAATACATACTAGCATCTACTATATAACTTTGTACCTTAGTCTTAAAATTTTTTATTAATCAAAGTTTTACATTTGATCAAAGTTTGAATTTTATTAAAAGTGGATATTTGATCAAATTTTGACTAGTGTAACCTAACGATGTATATGAATACTGTTATATTAATTTGCGATTGAACTTTTATAACTTGTTGGTATATTGCAAAATTTTCTCTTAGTCAATGTTGAAATTTTGGTCAAAGTTTGAATTTTATAAAAATTTAATTTAATTTCAAACTTATATTAGATACTAGCATTTGCAACTTTGTCATTTAGCTTTACATATTTTTTTTATCAAAATTTTAAGTTTGGTCAAAATTTGACTTTTAATTTGAGTTTGACTTTTCAAACTCTGACTTATATAACTTAGTAATAAATAGTGATTACTATGGTATTAATTTGTAACGTAATAGAATATCATTAAAAAAATTATTGGTTAATATTTGACTTTAATTATGATTTTAACAATAAATGATCAAAACTTTAAAACTCATTTTCAAATATACCAATCAAACAAGTGAAATCAATTTCCAATGAAATTCATTTCTCAAACACACTAATTAAACAGTGAAAAATTCATTTCTAGAGGAAATTATTTCGCAGGAAATCAACTAAGAAATTGATTTCATTTCCTCTTTGGAGTTTCATTGCTATCAAAGAGGGCCTTAATCCAAAACATGTTGCTGGGACCAAAGAACTGATACCTTACCATTTCAAAACCTTAATTTGGAAGGTTTTCCAAATGAGTTTGTATTAGGTACCCCTACCCAATCACTGGAGTTGGTGCTTGCATCAATCTTTCTATGCCAACTTTAGGAGATGCCTACATATTTTTTAGCACCATAGAGTGAAGGATCAAAAGTGTACTTTCACAAATTTATGAGCTCAAAAACAACTGTGCACCTCCCAAAGAGTGACCATTTCGGCAAGAGAGGGTGAGGTACCTAAAACCAAGTCTCCAATTATTTTCTACATCTACGAGTATGTTGTACGTGCAGTTGTATTTTTTATAAATCTATAATCATACGCATAACATGAAATGATTGATTAATGGAGTATATTTATACTCAACTATTTAAAAATTTGTACCCATCAGGTCCGGTCATGTTAAAAATTTCTATATCTTAAATAAATAAGTTGAGCTTGGATAGCCCTAAATACGACCCTAATGTCACTACGTGAAAATGAGGAAAAAATAACATTAATTGACTTTAAAGAATCACTGCCAAAAAGACTTGTAAATAAATCCACTACCTTTTTTTTTTTTTTTTTGATACGGCCATTTAGGCCAAGACAGTCTCGAGAATCGAGGAGCAGGGACGCATACACATATGATAGTTGGAGAGCAGCGCGAGGGAACACCAACTATAGTGGTGAGTGGAAGATGGACCTAAAAAATGATCTCTAACGTTCGATTCAAACCAATCAAACTCTTTGGGCAAAGCTGTCCTCAAAGACTGTGGTTGCAATGCCCTCAAAGACTGTGGCTGCAAATAAAAAAGTATCCTAATTACTTAAACCTTCCTAACAAACTCTCCCACTCACGCTCGACCTCTTCGGCTCCCAACTTCTTCAACTCTCTTTCTTCCCTCTTCGAATCCCCAACTTCTCCAACTGTCTCCAAGCATTGCTTGTACAACCTTTCCACCGGAAAGTCGTCTATTATCTCTCTCCATTTTCTCTAACATGTAGGAAACGATTTTTTTATCTCATCGTTGATTCATTGATCTTGCCGCGATCCTTTCGGCTGAGCATATAGAGGTTACGAGGTTATTTTTTTTCATTTCTTATGTCATCCAAAATTTCTAGGGTCTCTTTCTATACTGTTAGGGTGTTTTTTCTCTAGTTTTTTTGTGTATTTTAGGGTGTTAGTTATTTGTTTATTTGTATATTTTAGGGCTTTAGTTTCTTTGTATTTTTCTAAGGTTTATTATATTCTCTAGAATTTATTTTAGGGCTTTATTTATTTGTTGGTTGTGATACGACTATGGGGACACTTAATTACAGAGGGGCATGTTTCCTCTATTATAATAATTAAAAATAAGTGAATTGGAGCTCTAGCAAACTGTATAGATCAATTTAAAAATAAATAAAAGTAAAAGTCAAATTTTGATTGTGATTCTTTCTCTTTACTTTAATGAAATCTTGCTTAATTTTCAAAAAAAAAAAAAAAAAAAAAAAGACTTTATAGCAAATTCTACACGATGGTTTGGCAAATTAATCCATCAAGACTATGAAATTAATCATGCCTCTAGAAGTCCAAACTCTAGCAAGACTATTCTACAAACAATAGACAGGTGAGATTAATTAGGAATCTAGCATCTTTCTATCATAGAATATTCGAAGAAAATCCCTGCTGACATCTCAGCTTCTTTCGTAAAACTCGCCTAATGGTGATATATAACGGTGTAAACCCCTTTCTCCATTCAGGACTGGTTGAGGAATTGGGAGTTTATAATCAGTAGCAGCCCTATATGTTCCCCATGGAATATGGAAGTGGCTGGTCCTCCTTGATTTGTGACCTCCTTGCTCACCCCTAGCCATTTGTGTTTGGTTCACTGTTGCATTTTTTATGCTGTTTTGGTTGATCCCATTTATTTTTGAGAAAAAATAAAAGAAAAGTGAGGCAACTATTGGCATAGATGGGGCACCATGTTTTTGCCACTTTGGGGTGGGCCTCATGTGAATATTGCCAAAGGCACTCTGATGCATCATAGTCAATTACAAGTTAATTTGGCTCAGCATGTATGGAAATTTGTTGAGAGAGTATCCAATAATTAACCAATACGAGGCTCACGTTAGAGCGACGTGGGATGAAAGATGTCCGTATGCTGATAGCTCACTCTAATTTCAATTTTTTTAATGGTCACTCATATAAAACAGTTAGTGCCTTAGTGGACAGCAAGAATGCTGCAAAACTTGTGCCCACAGAAGCTTAGGCCTTAGCTCTTTCTAAAGAACACAGAAGAGATGATTGATTACAGCCAACATCCATTGGCGTTAGAAGGATGTAAGTCATCCATTGGCTTTAGAAGGATTTAAGTCACCCTGCAGTAATATCTTTAATGCATCGAGCAGTATTACCTAGGCACGTTTAGCGCGACATGCTCCTTCCTAACCTGATGCTTCGCCTTGAACAAAATTGAAACTGTTGGTACTCTCATTGAGTGTGGCATATACTATCACGACCCGAAATTTTATCCTATCCTGAGGGCCCAAAATTTTGAGTTATGATCCGCACATATCCCGGATATGTTAAGCGGATATACACCTAATCAGAATTCTCGCACAATAATGGTTCCACGAAATTCGTGAAATCCAACAAATAGGGTGGAATATAAATACAATCATAAATACTGAATAAGTGTAACAAAACCACAATCCACCAATAGAATGTAAATCCAATCGGAGATAAATCCGATAAAATAAACTATAAAATCCGCAATACTAGTATCAATCAAACTCAATACCAAGTCCACAATAATCAATAATCGGCACTGAAATCAATATCAGCACCGTAGTCCTCCTGATAATCGGCAGCGTTGCCCTCCAAAGGCTTTTGGTACTCAACGCCCGCGGTATCAATGAAAACAGCGTCGGCGGGATCTAGATGGCCGACGTCTACTCCACCAGCATAATCATCTGCAATTGTTAGATTATCGTGGGATGAGTTTACTGTGACGACCCGACTTTTCCAATCCCTAAGGTATAGGAAAGGCCGGTTCATCAACTTATTGATTTCTCAATAAGCCGTAACAAACAGAAGCCGGCAACATAAACAAAGATCTAAAGACAGAGGCAACTTAGTTAATCCAAAAACAAATGCTTCAAATAACAAAATTAGATATATCACTGTGAGGAACCAAAAAGAACCACCGGTGATGGCCAATCCGATCACCTAAAATAGAGGTTCACAATAATGGTTCCTCGAGTGATATCAAAAAGAACAAAATAAGGCCTAGGGCCCAATATTCAAAATAATATTCAGACAAAATAGCAAAATACTGGATCTAAAGGTCAAGGGAAGAACTCCTCAGCAGGCAAGTCTAATTCCTCCTCAGGAATATAATCAGAATCCTCCAAATTCTCAGATCCCAAATCAGTCTCAAAGACCGTGACGTATAGTCGAGGTGAGCTAATGTACCAAGTTCAATAAGGGAAGACAGATCTATTTGCATTTCTTATAAGTAAAAGTTTTCAAAAGACGGAATCGGATCAAATATGGTTTTTCAATGATGCTTTTCAAATTAAATCTCCAGTTCTAATCCTGAGTCAAAAACTGATCATAAAATCTAAAGTGTTCAAAATGTTCTGATTTAGCATGCTTCTTAAATTTATAACTTAATTTTATCTCCCAAATTTTCTATAGCATGAGAGCAGACTACGTGACCGATGGGAAGACCCTCTCGACCATCGTTTCATGAACCCATTTCGAAAATGCAACAAGCCCCTACGCTATGAGGGAAACTTGCGCAAAGTTTTACCACAACACGGTTGGTGGAATCTAGGGCATCGTACTTATGAACCCAAAATCAAATGCAAATGCTAACACATATCCAAGCTTATTATTCATATCATATACTGATTTTCAAAGTTCTGATTCGAAGTTAACTGAGGTTCTGATTCAAAAGTTAACTGAGGTTCTGATTCAAATTTAACTGAAGTTCTGATTTCCAATGATTCTTATTTATGACAAGGTTTCAAATTTTCGGATTATATCATATGTTCAAAGTTTTAATTTCACCGTGTGTAATGAATTTTCTATATTTCATGCTTCTAAAAATAACCTGATTTATGACTGTTTATCCTTATAATTTATGCAAATAATAGTTTGGATTCCCTTACCTTAACCAAGCAAATTCAAAAGCATGCATAAGCAATCCTCTCCAAGGACTCCCAATTGACCAAAACCTACATATATTAACACCCTAAGTGTTATATACAACCCAAAAATTAATCCAAAGGCTCATAAAACAAAAAAAATCCAATCAAAATTAAAAAGCCAGAACTGGACAGAATTCGACCATCGATTTCAAATTCGATGGTCGAATTTCAGAACTCTGTTATAGCCTTAAAAATTCATTTTCGACTGTCGATTTCCAATTCGACAGTCGATTTCCAATTTCGACAGTCGATTTTGAAAATCGATGGTCGAATTTCTCAGGTTCTGTGGCTGTAAATTTTAACATGCTCGGATCCTTTTTCATATTTTCTACACAGCCATTCCATCATTTCTATTGAATTCAAAACTTACATTCTTAACAAAAATCAAACAATTTTGCATAAGGAGGTTTCAAGGCATACCTCTTGGAGCTTAATTCGTTGATCCCTTTGTACTGATTCCCGCACCAGAACAAATTTCCAAGATCAACGGTTTAAACATTCAATCGGCTCATTTTTCCTATAGAGGTGGTCACTGCCTCAGCCACGACAATTTAAAGAGAACTTCTCCCTTTCCTCATCTCTTTTCTTTTTCAGTAGTTCAAACAGATCCAGATACCAATTCAAGGCTTATTAATGGTTGAGATGGAAAGAGGGTTTCCCAATCTTACTAGATCTAAGATTAACAAGAAGGCAAGCCTTAGAGTTTTAATTTCCAACGAGAGGGAGAAGATAACTTCTCTTGTAACCTCTCTCTTCTTATAATATAAAAGTTGTAAATAAAAAATCTAGATATTTTATTTACAACTTATCCAATTATTCTTGCAAAACATCCGGCGTTAAACACAAATACCAACGTTATTGTGTACGTCGTTGATTTCCTGACTTGTACACCTCTTAAAGCGAAATCCTTATGCCAAAAGTCTTATCATGGACTTAGATTACCAAAAGTCCAAAAATATTCTACAGTATTTTCCGGGCACGCTTACCGAGGTAAACGAAAATATGCCAAAAATATCAGGGATATTATATTTACTCAGTCACGTAAACTCAGTGGATACATCACCAATCCATCCTATACTACTAAGGTGCATTGTGAGTGCATTAAGTGAGTGATAAATATAATATCTCAAAGTGGATAGTAAAAGAAAGATAAAATAATATGCATATCGTGAAACTTATATCATATCATAAATGCAAGACCATGATCTAGACACTCATATCCTAACGCACCTTACTATATCTCATAACATATCATATCATGTCTTATTATCATTCTCGCACATACGTCTGTACATCGCATGAGCGTAACTAACATACTTGTGAAATCCTAAACGACCTGTGCCAGAGTCGCTGCTCGAGCTACTATGAGAGGGTCAATATAGTATCATAACGCCCTTATGTCATACTCATACTCCACCATCCAGCCAATGGGGAGACATAATGGTCAAAGTCATTCATAACATACTCATAATCTCTTCCAGAGATCCGTTTTGGCTGAAAGACGTTATTGTCCTTACGGTGGCTACGCAAGGAACGGCACGTACATGAGACTTAAGTTCTTTATCTTTTGCTGGCCTACACAGCGATGTCTTATTATCGTACTTGTATCATAACTTATCTTATCTCATACTCATATCTTATCACACTCTTATACTTAATCCTAGGATAAACTATAATGAGGCAACTTTCCTAATTCACGCTTCTCAAAAAAGAGGTTTCGTAGTAACCTGGATGTATTTCGTGTAGTAGTCTATACTACCATAGAGGTGTTGCATCCGTACATGGACGCCAATATTTTGAGTTTCACGTGATCGTAGAAGAAACCCCACCACAGCTAATGCCTATGGTCGAACCTCATAATTTATACTATCATATTTGAACTCGGGGTGATCGGGTCACCGTATATGCCACCGTATACGAGGTTACACTGAATTCACACTCACCCGACTCGTCATGGGTCCCATTCCACCATGAGTTGTAAGGCATGTGAATATGGTGTATTTCTCGCTTCGATATCATCTCAGTGAATCACCACGCCCAAGCATAGGCATGATCTCATACACTCTCGTACTCATGATCTAATATATCCTTAACTCGTATGAATTGAATAAGTTACAAACATAAAAGTATCACACATACAGAATAGTTTACACTTAGATTTTGATTATGTTTATATTTATATTTATTTACATAACTGATCGATTTTAAGTTTAACCCTTACAAGTGCACAAGATCTATCGTAGCACGGTAAGAACATGGGTGTCGAACCCACAGGAAAATGTGAAATTTATCTATTCATTTCAGAGACTTTAAAACACCCAAGGAAATATCAAAGGAGAAATTCAATTTACCACACAAGTACCACACGATTCTCAATGCAATAAAAGAAAGCTAATCAATCTAGGCCAGAACAAATTATGATAAAGAAGAAAAATGACAGTTTATGAATTGATCAAGGAGTTAGCTAACCATCGATTAGTAACTTTTCTACCATTCAATCTCACAAGTTCATTTTAAGTCAGAACACCATCATTTATTAGGAAAATAAATGAATCGAGAAGAGCGTGACTATTAATCCGGCATATCCTATCTAAAAACTATGACTCAACCTATCATTGCGGTATGAATCATGTAAAGAGGATAGCATATCTCAAAATCCTAAGTCACGGCAATGATAAATCAATCATTCTGCAGCCTAGATCGGCCTGCAGGAATAGATCTAGATGGAGTGCTTCTTTTACAGTCGTTAATAACCACGATCAATGACTGTAAACGAAGACTCGATAATATTCAACCAAGTACACTTATAACAGAATGATTCAATGACAATACCATGAAATTGTAGAAACAATAACATAACAGTTACTTATCTCTGGTTCGCTTCCTCCTTGAGCAAATAAATTTAGCCACTCATCCTTGGTGTACAAGCCCGTTGAAGATCCGAAGACATTATTTTAATAATGCTCTTTTATTTATCACAAAATTCTCCTTACAATGCTTTTTATTCCTAGGTACAATCTATGCTCTCAAACTTATAAAAAGGCAGAAAAATTAAACCCTAATACAATCTACTGAGAGAGAGAGAGAGAGCCTCAAAGAAAAGAAAAATATCCCAATAATAATAAAAAAATAAGAAAAAGAGGCCCCTTTACAAAAGTTGCAGCTTCCATTTTATAGGGCCGAGTAAACCCTATCCCTAATAGCCTTAATCGATTGAGAATTAAATCTCAATCGATTGACTTTTGATTCGAAGTAAGTGGGGACAAAGCTGTCTTCTCTTGTCAATCGATTGATATCTAAGGGTAGATTCTTCACTCTCTTGGTGAATATTGAGTTACTTTACAGATTTCGGTGCTCATTTTGACTTTTAGTCCATTGCTCCTGTGTAACCTTTAATTATCTTCTTTTATGCTCTTTTACACCTTAACGGTCAGAAACACCTGTAAACATCGAAACCTCATAACAACCATCAGATGCTTTCATCGGACAACTAAATATAGGAATTAGGGTGTGAAATATAGTCACATTATGACACCGATCAATAACACACCAATATAATTATAGAATAGGGTTATAAGTGTGATTTCGATAATCGTAAAGGTAAGAGTTCGATTTCATAAAGGCATTGAAGTTCTAACACTTTGTGTTATCGAAGAGGTCGCGTTGAAGCGATAAAATGATATACATATATATATAGTATATTATAATTAAATGCTCAAATAAAAAGGGGCAGTCCAATTTAAAGTGGAGTGCATCACGATCATCGATCGAAACATCAATAAATTAGAATGCATTGAGTTTTGGTCGAGCAAGTAGAGTTATAGGAGAAAACAATATTGATAATATTGTTTGATGTCTGTGTCGACATAGATCAATTGATTGAAAAGTGAAAATCAATCGATTGAATTTAAATAGGTGCACCTAATCAGTTCGGTTCAAGATCAATCGATTGAAAAGTGTAACTTAATCGATTGAATTTAAATAGGTGTACATAGTCGGTTCAATTCAATATCAATCGATTGAAAGGTGTAACTCAATCGATTGAATTTAAATAAGTGTACACAATTAGTTTGGTTCAAAATCGATCGATTGAAAAGTAGAAATCAATCAATTGAATTTAAGTGTATACAGTCGGTTCAATTCAATATCAATCGATTAAAAGGTGTAACTCAATCGATTGAATTTAAATAAGTGTACACAATCAGTTTGGTTCAAAATCAATCGATTGAAAAGTGAAAATCAATCGATTGAATTTAAGTGTATACAGTCGGTTCAATTCAGAGTCAATCGATTGAGAAGTGGAACTCAATCGATTAAATAATAAATTGAATAAGGCTTTGAGTTCTTATTCATTAAACTAAACTAATATTATAATAACCCTTTCACTATTACAACAACTTATTTCCTACCAACAACCTCAATCGATTGATTATAAATCAATCGATTGAATATCCCTTCTTTCCAATTAAAGAAAAAGGCAAAAACTATTATTATATTCATTACCAAACAACCTCAATCGATTGAATTTATAAAATCAATCGATTGAGACATCCATTCATTAAAGTTGTCAGAAGCAGTTAAAGTAACTTTGCTTATTAAAATCAATCGCTCAAATCGATCGATTGAATCATGTAAATCAATCGATTGAATTTAAATGGAAATAAAACCTTCTCTATTTCGGTTTTGAAATCGATCGATTGAAAAGTGTGTTTCAATCGATTGACTGTCACAGATTCAAAATGATATAGGGTTCTGAAATAAAACCCAAAATACATCCGAAAAATTCACAAAAATAATGTAAAATTAGGATTAATTATTATTTTAATCCTAAAAGCAATTTTATAATAAAACAATTTTAGATTCATTTTAAATAGCTCATCGATAGCGATCGAACGTATCCCATTTGATGGGATCTAAGAAGGACGAGATAGATGGATCGGTACCCACCTCTTGAAGCGTGATCGACGAATCGACTGCGGTTAGGGCGATAGAGATTGGCGTCCACACGATGGTCCATCCACGATTTCTCCACCTTCCACCACGATTTGACGGTAGAAAAACATCACGGTGTTCTTTGTGGAAGAACACACAAGAGATTTAAAAGGGATTTGGGTGTTTTTAGAAAATGGTGGCTATAGAAGAAGATAGAGTGACGGCTAGAGTTTTTAAGAAGAATTCTTATAATAATGATTTAGGGTTTCTGTAACTTTCTTATTTATAATATATGGGCATTAATTCAGTGCTAAGCGGTCTCACTAAATGAATGTGTATAGGCTTTTATTTCAAGGTTTAAAAAATAGAGGTTTAAAACTCACGTAGTAAGGTTTGATCCTTAAACCTCTCGTCTACAACTAAAGCCTTTCAACCACTAGGCCACCACACAACTTGTGTCAAATAAAGACAATTTTAATTATAAAATCGTTTGAAAAAACTAAAATGTGTATTTTCTCAACTAGGGTAGGTTCCGGTGTGGAGCACTAACACCACAGCTGATATGGTTTGGTCTTTATTTAGATGGGTCTTCAACCTAGTTAGTTACCCCACAACTGATATGGTTTTGGGGATCGTTGATCCTAGGCCTGACTTTTGGCTTTCTGTGTGTTGTTTCTTTTTGCTCATGGCATACTCTCCTTTGCTCCAAGGGTGATAGCGATGTCGAACCTCTCGTGACTTTGGATCTGCGTGCCCCAATTTGTTTTTCTTTTTTTTCTTTTATGTTCTTTGCTGCTAAACGTCTTGTGCAATCTAGATGTATTTCTGTTTGTTTAATAAAATTGCATCTTCTCGGATAAAAATAAAATAAAACATTATTAATGTTCAGTAAGATTGGATGCTTTGGTGTCAGTTTGGGCTCAGGATTTTTATTTATTTTTACTTTAATTGTTTTGAAAGGTAAACAAAAATTGTTCTAAATTTGAAGGTATTTCTAGCTACCAAATGCCGACTTAGATATGCACAGTATTGTTAGAATTATAAGCTAGACTGGCCCATTTGGCCCATTTTGTCTTTTGTGTCATTGACCCATTTGGAGTTATATTGGTCAATCTTGGAATTATTTTTTGTCATAGGAAATTGGTGTAATCAATGTGATGTCTTGAGAACATGGAATATATTTTGAGAATATAATTTTCTATCTTTTTCTAGGCTAGGTAGTTGCTTTAGAAGTGTATGTTTATTTATTCCCGGTTTTGTATTTTGGGCTATTTATTCTCGGTTTTGTACTTAGAAGTCATATGAATGAAATTTGAAAGGTTCTAAGTAGTATATCACTTTAGTCTTTATTTTTTAGATTTTTCTACACAAGAGAACAACTTTCTTCTCTTTAGAGTGTCATCTTCTTCTAATCCTAGTTGGTGTAATCCAACAAAGTGGTATCAGAGATTGAGATTCATGGCTTCCAATATGTTGCAACCTCAACTTCCTCATTTTACCGGTAAGAACTACAATCAATGGAGTATTCAAATGAATGTTTTATATGAGTCTCAAGATTTGTAGGATATTGTTGAGACCGGATATCTAGAATCGGAGGATCAAGCGGCTCTCACACAAGCTCAACTCAATGAGTTGAAAAAAAATCGTAAGAAGGACTAGAAGGCTTTGTTCTTCATCTATCAAGTTGTGGATGAAATTATTTTTGAAAGAATTTCATCGGTGTCATCGGCAAAGCAAGCATGGGATACTCTTAATACTTCATACAAATGCGAAGATAAAGTCAAATTGGTACAGCTCCAAACTCTTCGAAGTGAGTTTGATTCTATAAGAATGAAGGATTCGGAAGCCGTTGAAGATTTTTTCAATCGGATAATTTCTCTCGTTAATCAATTAAGGATTAATGGTGAAATTCTTCAAGATCAAAGAATTGTAGAAAAAATTCTTAAAAGCTTAACTCGTAAGTTTGAATATATTATTGTTGCAATTGAAGAATCTAAGGATTTATCTACTTTGTCTTTGAAAAGTTTGTTGGGATCGCTTCAATCCCATAAACTTCGTATGAAGCAATTTGATTCTTCTCCTCTAGAACAAAATTTTCAAACTCAAATTTCCTTTAAGGAAAGTACTAGAGGTGGAAGAGGAAGACATTCTCATCGTGGACGAGGAAGGCATATTGGAGGAAGATATCAAGCAAAAAAAAGAGATGAAAATGAGTCATCTTCGTCATCAAAAGGAAGGGGAAGAGGAAGAGGCCGTTCTTCTCTTTCTAATGTTTAATGTTATCATTGTCAAAGTAAAGATGACTCCAAACAACATGTTTTTGCTTAAGTTTTAAAATGAAGTTCTTCCTTGCTTCAATTCCATCATCCAAGACAAATCATGGCTATGGCATCTTCAATATGGCCACTTGAGTTTTAGCTCTTTGACTCTCATGTGCAAAAATCACATGGTGAGAGGCATGACAAATATTGATCGCAAAGACCAAGTTTGTGAAGGATGCGCACTCGAAAAGCATCAAAGAAATTCTTTTCCTATTGGGAAAGCTTGGAGGGCATCAAATCCTCTTGAGCTTGTTCATTCGGACTTATGCGGGCCTATGCACACCACTTCTATTAGCGATAATTATTATTTCCTCACTTTTATTGACGATTATAGTCGTAAATCTTGGGTTTATTTTCTCAAATAAAAATCGGAGGTATTTGGCCACTTCAAAACATTTAAGGCCTTGGTTGAAAAGCAAAGTGACTTTAAGTTAAAAATTTTGCGTACCGATTAAGGTGGTGAATATGTTTCTCATGTTTTTGAGAATTTCTTAAAAGATAATGGCGTTCGGCATCAATTAACCACTCGATATACACCTCAGCAAAATGGTACTACCGGAAGAAAAAATAGAGCCCTTATGAAATTGGCTAGAAGTATGTTAAACGCCAAAGGAATGCCAAATATATTTTGGGTCGAAACCATTGCATGTGCCAACTATCTTTTGAATCGTGCCTTATCCAAAAGTGTTGAAGGCATGACACCACAAGATGTATGGAATGGACACAAACCATATGTTGTGCATTTAAAGATATTTGGTAGCATTGCACATACTCACGTGCCGGATGAAAGAAAAAAAAATGGATGATAAATCCGAAAAATGCATTCTTATTGGTTATAGTAAAACTTCAAAGGCATACAAATTGTTTAACCTCATCACCAAGAAAACTATCATAAGTAGAGATGTAAAATTTAATGAAGAAGAAGCTTGGGATTGAGATTTTCAAGAAAAGGCACAAAAGTCTATTTGTGTCAACGAAGAAGAATTGAAAGATGCTCAAAATTGTGAGCATGAAGAGGATAGAACTTCCTCTCCATCTTCATCATCATCATCATCATCATCATCATCATCATCATCATCATCAAGTTTTAATTCTCTTCCAAAGAAGACCAAAAGCATCAATGAAATTTATGAAGCATCAAGAAGACTTTTTGATGAAGATGAGATTAACTTTGCGCTATATGTCGATGCCGATCTAATTTCTTTTGAAGAAGCATCTCAAGAAGAAAAGTGGAAACATGCAATGAATTAAGAAATTGACTTCATCAAAAGAAATGAAACTTGGGAGTTAACGGAACTTCCAAATGGGCACAAATCCATTGGTGTAAAATGGATATATAAAACCAAGTTAAATGCAAAAGGTGAAGTCAAAAGGCGTAAAGCTCGGTTAGTGGTGAAAGGTTACAAGCAAAGACATGGCATATTCTTCAATGAAGTTTTTGCTCCCGTTGCTCGGCTTGAGACTATTAGATTGGTCTTGGCATTGGTGGCTCAAAGAAATTGGAAAGTCTATCAAATGGATGTCAAATCAGCATTCTTAAATGGCATTCTTGAAGAAGTTTATGTTGATCAACCTCCCGGGTATGTGGAAAAGGATAAAGAGCACAAAGTTTGTAAATTAACGAAAGCACTTTACGGTTTAAAGCAAGCACCAAGGGTATGGTATAGCCGTATTGATGGGTACTTCATGAATAATGGATTCAAAAGGTATCCTTTTGAACACACTCTCTACATCATGGAAAACACTCAAGGTGAGTTCTTAGTTGTTTGTTTATATGTTGATGATTTAATGTTTACTGGCAATAGTTCAAGTATATGTGATGAATTTAAAAAATTTATGATTCTTGAATTTGAGATGACCGATATGGGTCTTCTACATTTCTTTCTTGGCATTGAAGTAAAGTAAAATGAAGATGAAATTTTTATATCTCAAAAGAAGTATGTGAAAGATTTATTAAAAAAGTTTAGAATGGAAGATGCAAATCCTATTTGTACTCCAATGTAGGTTGGTTTGAAATTTGGCAAAAATGATAATGAAAAAAGAGTTAATGAAACTCTTTATCAGAGTCTTGTTGGTAGCCTCATGTACTTGACCGCCACAAGACCAGATATTATGTTTGTGGTTAGCATGATTAGCCGTTTCATATAATCACTTAGAAGAAGTCATTGGAATGCCGGAAAGAGAATTTTATGATATGTATGTGGTACCATTAATAATGGTAGACATTACAAAAGAATTCAAAATTTATGTTTGGTTGGATATTGTGGTAGTGATTGGGGTGGAAGTGTAGATGATGACAAAAATACTTTCGGTTACAATTTTAATATTGGTTCAGGTTCAATTTCATGGACTTCAAAGAAACAATAAGTTGTTGCTCTCTCTACTACCGAAGCGGAGTACATTTCATTGGCATTGGCGGGTTGTCAAGCAGTTTGGTTAAGATGGATTTTAGAAGAACTTAAGCACCCATCAATTGAAGCTACAACTTTATTTTGTGATAATTGTTCAACCATTGCACTAACCAAGAATCACATTTTTCACTACAAAATAAGCACATTCGAATTAAGTATCATTTCATCCATGACTTGATCAATGATGGTGAAATTGATGTGAAACCTTGCAAATCACAAAATCAAATAGTGGATATTTTTACAAAAGCATTAAAGAAAGAAACTTTTATCAAGATTAAAGAAAAGCTTGGCGTTCGATCGGTCTAGCTCAAGGGGGGCTGTTAGAATTATAAGCTAGACCGACCCATCTGGCCCATTTTGTCTTTTGGGTCATTGGCCCATTTGGAGTTATATTGGTCAATCTTGAAATTATTTTTTGTCATGAAAAATTGGTGTAATTAATGTGGTGTCTTGAGAATATGAAATATACTTTGAGAATGTAATTTTTTATTTTTTTCTAGGCTAGGTAGTTGCTTTGGAAGTGTATGTTTATTTATTTCCGTTTTTATATTTTGGGCTATTTTTATCACTCATGTATTTTTATTTTACAAGTCATATGAATAAAATTTGAAAGGTTCTAAGTGGTATATTACTTTAGTCTTCATTTTTTATATTTTTCTACACAAGAGAACAACTTTCTTCTCTTTAGAGTGCCATCTTCTTTCAATCCTAGTTGGTGTAATCCAACAAGTATCACCCCATCATAGGGGTCACTTATAATGCTCATTTTTTAATGGTGAAATATAATTGACAAAGACAACCCATATATATGGGACAAGGCAATGATGATGATGATTTTTCAGGTTAAAATCAAGGCGTTGCTTTTGTAGAGAGGCAATCATGAAACAATGAATTTGTAACTAATTTCTCAGTAACTGCAGAACAATGATTACATATAGATTTGCAACAAGGATCATCGTAGAACTAACAGACAATTGTTTTCTTCAAATATATGAATTGGTAAGGCCAACAAAGTAAAAACTTCAAATTTTATTCTATAAGTTCTCTATAGAGAACATAACCTCCACTTGCAGTGGTGCCTTCTTGTGGTTGTCTAAAATCCAAAGCTTGACTATTGGTCATTTTTTCTTTTTTGGCTCAGTATATTGGTCATGTTCATTATCAAGAGAGTTGAGACAGTTCGGTTTGCCGTTCCGATGAATTTAGAAGATCAAAACAGCAGCTAGATGAATACTATACTCCAAATGGAAATAAAGAACGAAACTGCTAATATATGCGATCAAACAAAACTCCAAATGTTCTTTACCACTACATCTTGTAGATATTCACTCTCAAAGGATTCTTGGATATAACCGACTTATAGACATGGTAAGATATATTGTAAATGGAATAAATACCTATTTTTGATTTAATTGAATTTTTTAGATTATACTTATTTGTTAATGCTTGCTAATGCTGGCGAGTGCTAAATAATGCTACCATGTCATTGGCCTACATAGTTCAACAATATAGTCAGATCAAATCTCATGCATATTTTAGAGTTAGCATAGGCTTTTTAACCACCTTACGGACAATGATGAAGCCACAGAACCACAAGCAACACAAGGCAACAACCAACAAATCACTATTACATCCCTCACTTCTTCCAAACCAATAAATAAATATATAATTGGGCCTCCAAAAAAATAAACAAATAAATAGTCACCAAAGAAACTCTAGCATGGCTACAAGAAAGTAACATATAGCCAAATTCATATATTCATTTGTATCGTGACTTGGTTGTTATTGTGTTTATAATTATATTAAATTCAAGTTTTAACTTATTGCAAGCGCACAATGGAAATTATAGCATAGCATAGGATCGTTCCTACGAGGAAGTTTATTATCTTATTAATTCCTATTTCTTTCTTCTATCTAAATCCCTATCTTAAAAACTTCTATTTATCTTTAAGATTTCCTATCTACAGGAGAAATATGAATAAAAGAATAATTTTCTAAACTAAAGTGTATAAAAATAAATCTTAATCATCTTTTTTCAAATTAAGATCGTCAATCTTAATCTTTAGCTTTCGGATATTTATAAAAATAAATAGTACCGTTACACCATATTTCTAGTCTCCTAGCATTGGTCGTCAATCAAGTCTAAGATCTTATCATTACAGATTTAATCTAATTAACAATTAACCAGAAATTTGGTCGTCAATCAAACTCTAGCAAACTGAAGATGGAAAAATAAAAATCGCTACACTAATCTACAAATTCTAACCTGAGTCGTCAATTCAAATTAAAACTTGAAGATGTTTACAAAGCAAAGAAAATCTAATCTAAAAGGTAAAGTAAAATATATCCTTCACCCCTCAGCTGTAGTCGTCAATTGCTCCTGAGAAATTACAAATATCTACACTAATCTTCAGCACTCAATTGCAATCGTCAATTGCTCTTGAGAAACCTCTGATATTTAATCTACTCTAACTAGTATACACTACGGATCGAAAGAAAATCCAACCTCAGACGTCAATTGATGCTAAAATTCTTTGATGATTATTCCTATTCCGAGCCCTTTTATTTATAGATCATAACAGACTGGTTTACAGAGATCTAGTTCTAATAAAAGAAACTACTAAAAATAAAAGTATCCTAATATAACTCTAATTCCTAATTTTATCTTTCCTTCTTTTAGTTGATGCACTTTTAGAGTGTTCTTTATCGAGCAGCAGCAAAGTCTTTCAGATGTAGATCTTTATCAATCTTCTCAGATCCGTGGTTCATCAGACTTCTAATTGCAGAAGTCTTCTAATTCTGGATATGGTGGTGATAGTTCTCACGTGATCAGCAACAACAACAATAGTAGAAAAGCTTCTATTCTTAGGAAATCGTAAATAACGATTTCTTCTTTCATACCTTCTTTTCTGGAAAATCGTTAATCACGATTTTCTATTTTCAGTAGGCATCCTCATAGTTGACGATTCTCTGAATTACGCTTTATCACTTTTCTCTTTTTTGAAGAATCGTAAATTACGATTTTCTGACTTTTAGTAACGGCAAATCGTCCTTTTCGCTCAATCATTTTTTTTTATTGCTTTTTGAGTTCATTTTGATAAAGATTAACATTTAGGCTCTGATTTATTACTTATTTCTAATATCTGCACATTATATCAGTAACTCATTAACAGTAAACTAAGTCCTAGCACTACTAAGTTAAGGGTGATAAAATGATAAATTATGTGACTGATCACACTTCCAAACTTAAGTTTTGCTAGTCCCTAGCAAACAAGGAAATATAAAATATTTAAAACTTAAATTTAAATGTCACTTTCGTAGGGAGCATGATTGCATTTAGCAGATATAACAAGTCTTTAAACCTCTAGGTGATTCTTAGTGGAAGAGTTGTAGTCTCCTGAAGATTTTTAGTGAAGTTACCTACAAACTTCAAATATTTTTAAATTTTTTAAAACTAAAAATTTAAAATAATAACTAATTAATTTTTTTTATATATATTACTAATTAGTCAGTTAGTCATTATGTGTTCATTATTTTAAAATATTTCAAATCTTTTATCCTTAGCTTCCCATCATCGCAATTATCCTTGATCAGAACTCAATGATTTCAATTCCGGTATAACGTGAGGTGTGTGCATATCAATGAAAAGTTTATTCATCATAAATTTTTTTAAACTATAATTTTTGAAAAATATTCTCATCTAAACTCACTTATTAGCATACTCTCGAAAATAATCAAAATTTTAGGTTCTCATAATATGATATATTCGTAAAATTCAAAGGACAATCAGCTAAAAAGATAAATCTCATGGAAAGGATAATCAATTATTTTCATATAATTTCTTTATTTATTCATAGTATCTATCTCATATACCTCTACTAGACTCATATTTTTATAAATCGTTAATCACAAAGGTCTTTCCTTCGGCTTGTAATGGGGCTTTAAGTTTTCAGAAGGTCTCAAAGAAAAAGGTAAAGAAGATTCAAAATTATTTTCAAGAGTGCAGCTCTTCCTTCTCTTTTTCTTCTATTTTTCAGCTTCAGTAAGTATCCTTATTTTGGATAACTTCTTCCCATTTCTTTTTCTTTTGTAAATCTTTTTTTTTTTCTTTTCAGTTTGGAAGCTTTTTGCTTCTCTTTTCACAAAATTATTTTTTTACGATTTTTTTTTTTCTCAAATTTTCATACATTTGTATTTCTTTTTCAGTTGTATCCTTTTCAGCAGATCCCTTATTTGTTAACTCATACTCCTTTCACTCCCTTTTCTTTCCTTCTTTTATATTCTAAACTCTCAGAAATTGTAACGGTTAAGGATAGAAAGTTTTGGGCAATAAATATGGTTAATAGTTTATAAAATCTGGTACAAAGAAAATTAGTCTTTAGGCTTCTAATATGGGTTCAAATGGTAAGATATTATGAGATTTTAATTTTTTGGCTCTGATTAGAAAAAAGATGGCCTTCGATCATTTTCTTGATTTACTAATATGGATATTTTATTGCTTTAATATATTCATTAGACAATTCTAAACAAATAAATTATCATAATCATAGAATATATTAATTATAAATTTAGCATTATGAGATTTTAGATAGTAGAGAAGTTTAAAAAAATTAAGCATGAATTAAAACAGTTTCTCTTTCTCTCAGAATAAAGAGGAAATAGGCTCTATAGCTCACTGGTTATATAATTTTGAAACTATAATTTAAAATATATGCAATTTAGATTAATCGTATAGTTTCAAACATTCTCTGGTACAGTATTCTAAAGATGTTTTGCTTTAAATTGTAACTATCTTTATTTTGATTTTTGAACTACTACTATGATGGTTTCCTAAGAAATTCAGATTTATATATATATATTTTTTTATAAATTACATATCATGATTCACTAAAAAAAAAAATTCTTCTTGTCTTTTGTAAAGTAAGAAATTTTTAACAAAAACTAAACTAACAAAAGTTTGTATCCCCCCCAAACTTAAATGGGACAATGCCCTCATTGTGTAAAACAGGAGACATACAGAAAAAAATTACCTATTTTATTGCTATGCTAGTAATCAGGTATATAATCTGCAAAAATAATAATAAATCTTTCCCCCAAACTTAGGAGAAATATACTTCCAATTTTATGGAACTAAAAAGTTAGAAAACAAAATTTGTTAGTAATGTTAGTAACACATTTGTTAAAAAGAAAACTGTATATATGAATTAAATATGTATAAAGTATTCTAAAATTTATCAAAATCTTCCTACCTGTGAGGCTTGTGATATATCTAGATATTTACTCATGAGGTGATGCAGTAATGGGACAATTGATTTTGAAGGTACATATGGTGGAGTTAAAGCAACCAGGCTGTTAATGCAGTCTTCATCAGAGTCAGAGATTTCTGTAATGCCGCAGTCAGAATCGTTTTCTTGTTCAGGCTCCACTTCCTCCTCAAGTGGTGCTTCTGTTTTTCCCTTTTCTATTTCCTCTGGCTCATATGTCGCTTTCAAGGCCATCAATTCTGCTTCTAGCATGACCTGTTTGTGCTGAAGTTGACGAATTACAACATACTTGGCATAATTTTCCACCCTTAGCTTATCAAAAATAGCCTTTTATGTTGTTACAATGACCCAGTAATTTTTTATGAGGGACTCAATTTTTTTCTTTCGCTCAGCACACATGAGCACCAGGGACTCCTTTTCTTCTTGTAGTTTAAGTAATTTTCCTTGAGCTATTATGAGTTCATGAGTCTTCTCTTTCCTCAATTTGTTCATGGTCTATTCATATTCTTGATGGGCTTTTTCTCTTGCTGTTTCCCAAACAACAGGGTTGCCAATGAATTCTGCCACTTGCTTGGTTAGCTTAAGAATTTTATCCTGATATGTTCTTTCTTTTCTTTCCCACTCTTGATGATTTTTCTTCAGTAACCTGTTTTTGTCTTGTGCTTGTGCTACTTGGTTTATGAGGACTGCAGCTTCTTCTTGTATCCTCTTATTTGTTTCGGTTATCCAATGTACCCGATATTCTTTTATTGTCTTCTGTTTAATGTTTGCAATCATCTCTTGCTTTTTCTGTGTAGTAGGCATGTTGTCTCGTATTCTATTTCTCAATATTTGGATTTCATCCATAATTCTTTTTATGACCTCTGGCAGTTGGGCATTTGAGATTTGCCATTGTTCTACTTCTTTTAGTCTCTTCTCTAAATCATTTTGTTCAGTTATTGGGACTGTGGAAGTGCGATTTGGAACTGTCATTGCCTGATGTAAGAGTGCACTGAAGCTCTCTCTTGGGGCTTTTATATGTAGCCTTGGCTCTGCGGTTTGGGATACTGTTATTGTGGTGGTGGTGACCCTAGAATCCACCAAGGTGGAACTGCGATTTCTTGGCTTGCTCCTATAGTTTGCAACACAGGGGTTAGAACTGTATGTATTTCTTCTGGTGCCAGAATCGCTTCTTCCTGTGTAGTATCAGGGTTTACTGGCTTGGTTCCTGCAACATCTGAGATTGTTGGTGGAATAATAGATTCTACCTGTTCTGTATCTTGGTTAGAAGTAGTCACCTCAACAAGTTGTTCTTCTCTCTGAGGCTCTGCTCCAGAAGTACCAGGCAATGTGGTTGCCTCTTTTAAAGTGGGTAAAACAGGCCCTATTGGAGAGTCCAGAGTGGGGTCATACAAACTAGATTGGTCTATGATTGGTATTCTCCCCATGGATACTCTTTCTTGAATTGGAGAACTACTCCTTTCTTTTTCAAAGGGTGGAGTAGAAGTACTCTCACCTTCTTTCATTACCACTGTTCCAACTGTCTACTCTATTACATTTTCTTCTCTTTCTTTGGAAATTGATATGTCTATCGGGACAGGGTGTTTGTTTGGTCCGAGGGGCTAGTGGTATTGTCTTTTTATTTGCAGCCTTTAAAGTTCTCCTATAAGACTGGACTATTAAGCCTTCCTCTGGTCTTGGTAAGGCTTTCTCAGTGGGATTGATACTGTAATCCACGTTCATCAGTAGATTGGTTATAAGGCCTCCAAATGGCAATGTCAGCTTCTTCGTTTGGTATTTTTCTTGACCTAATTTTTCCCTTACGGTCATGATGACTTCAAGAAGATATGAGGGTTCATTGAACCAATAGCGATTGGCCATAAGATACAGTGCTATTGCAAAGAGTGTTCTTCTCTGAGTTCCATGCCCAGTGGGGTGAATGTTCTTATGTATCAACACATCAAAGAAGTGAAGGGACAAACTCCTCGCTTCCAAATCTTTTCTAAGGTCAAAGGATTATCCTGCGGGGGTCTTCCTAATAATTCTATTGCCATATCAGTGAAACAGGGGAGGATCTCAGGTGGCATTCTCAACAGATTGGCCTCTGAGTTATCATGTGATACTTGTGGTATTTTCAAAGGAGCGTGCATTACCCGGGCAATAATTTCTTTTGTTATTTCTATAGGGAGGCCATTTATACTGGTGGAGATAATTAAGGATGACCCAATGGTGTTTTTGGTCATTTTTTTTATAAAAGAGTCGCACCAATCTAGGATAGACTGGTGTGACTTCTGGCTCTAGGAAATAATTGAGTCCGACATCCTTAAAATATTTCATTGCCTCCCCACTCATCTTCAGTTTCTCCAACGCTTTCACATACATTGTAACCTCAGCTCCCACAATATGATGCTTTATTGCAGTGGGGAGTTTGTCTACTAGCGATACAGAGGATGCTAGCTTCTTGCCTTTGTCTACTTTGGGTCCCTTTTGTGGGACAGACACAGGATTTTTCTCAGTCGTGTGTGAGGGGCCTTCTCGGATAACCACCCCTAAAGACTTAGTCTTCTTTTGAGGACGATATGTTGCTTTTGATTTAGCCTTTAAGGCAGCAAACCATATAATATGTTGAATAATTGGGATATTATCAAAGGTATTACCTTCATCTTCATCCTCTTCCCCTCTCTGTCTTTTGCTCATTTCGTTCATCATTCCTCCACTCGTTTTTCTGCAAGATTAAAGTTGACATTATTAATCAAGTTTAAAGTTTATAAATCTCTTAGAGAAATTCTTCCATTTAAAGATTGAAATCATCCTTTACCTTTTTAAAGATTGAAACCCTAATTTGTAATGGTAAAATAGATCTTGCATAGGGATCTTCAGATTTAAACCGTGGGAATAAGGGGTTGTAAACGGTTAGATTAGGTAGAAGAACAGTTATGTTTACGGATGATTTGAAAAAGAGAGGGAAGGTAGGAGGAGAATTTGGAACGTTTTTGAAAATGGGGTCGACATATCCTTTTCACGAATATGTAAGTCTCGTCTTCAGTGATGACTTATTAAGCCGGTCATTACTGAATTTTAACATAGAGTCGTAGGTCGATTCTGGGCTTTTAGAAACGATAAAAATGAAAATGAAATAGTTTACATAATTTACACATGATGCTACGGATGAGTCGGTAGCGCGACAATCTATGAGGGTTTTTAAATTGAATTTTGGGGAGCAACTATCTCCCCCATGAGAGCTTGTCCTCTAGGATTGCTTACTAGCTGCATAGGTAATTGGTCATTCTCTATATTTGCCACTTGGGAAGCTAGTTGACCAATCTGGCTTTCCAGCTTCGTTATGGACTATGTATGTGAATGAAGGGTTTGAGAGAATTGAACAAGTTGGTGGAAATATCGTGAATGCTGGTGCGACTGTTATTGCAAATCTCGAAGGAATTGAACAATCGTAGCATCAAACATATTGCTTCGTGGTCCAATTTGGGGTTGTGCTGCATATAATTGGAATCTTTGGTGGAAAACTTGGGTCTGGGGAAATTGGGGCAGCGCAACTGTTAGTGTTGGTTGCGCTCCAGCGATGGAACCATAATTGAATCCCGGGTGATTCCTCCATGTTAGGTTGTATGTGTTCCCGTAGTCTCTCCTCGGAAAAGTCATTGCTTGCTAAGGTTCCACCACTTGGTATTGTGGCGCAGCAGGGTTCTCTGTATATGTGAGTGGTGAATTTGAGGGTTTATTATAGGCCTATCCAGAGTGTTTGGGTTGGAATTCATGAGTGTGATGAGTAGTGAAATATGATGATATTTCACCCCTAAATACCTATATTTAGCCGTCCGATGAAGGCTATCTGATGAGATTTGCTAGATTTGAAGTGTTTCAGGTAAATACAGTCCAAGTTTCTAAAACAGCCCAAGAATCCCGAAAATAATGTCAAAACACTGCTATTTTGGGTCATTGAGAACTTAGTGCGACTTGCAGCTCAATTTGGACCTTCAAGACGTCAGATTCAGGAAATTGCTAAAACATAAAAGTTGTAGAGCTCGTCGTCAGCTTTCCAACGCCTCAAGAATCACCTCAATCCGAGTTCGGTACAGAAAGTTATGAGCAAAATACCGAGGCAGTATCTGATGCAAAGCTAGGCGGGAATTCACGAAAATTACTTAGATGTCAATCGAGAGAGAGGTATTAGGTTAGGCTATTATAAAAGGAAGCCACGAGTTTCTTAGGATCATTATTATTTTTGCAATTAGAATATTATTCATTCTTTCTTTTTAGTTTTAGGGCTCTTCACTGGGGAATATTTTCTTCATCTTTTCAAGTCTTCTTCTCCTTCTTACAGGGTTTATTCAGGGTAGATTGTTGGATTTGCATTATTTTTCTCTCGAGAAATTCATAGATTGTATTTAGGAAAAACAATTGCAAATATCTTTTGGAAGAAATAAAGAGGAATGACTTTGAAAGAAAAGGAGATCAAACAAAGATGAGTGGCTAAATCGATGAGATCGGGAAGATCGATCCCCGGATAAGTACCTATGTTTATGATTAATACCACAGTCTATTATTGTTATCATGGAATCGCTCAAAGTTTGTGTGATTGAAAATATTTTAAATGCTCCGTTGATTTATCAACGGCAGTAATCGCTAGATCTGGACACTGCAGTGATCTAGTAGAAGCGATTATGTCGATTGTCGTGATCTAAATATCATGAGATACGCTTATGCTTTTACATGACTCATACCGCAATGTTAGTTTGAGTCATTGTTTTTAGATAGGGTATCTTGATTGATGATCATATTTTATTTCAAGTCATTTTCTAGATGAATGATGGTGAATGATGATTTAATGAAGCTGGGTTTTAATGATAGAAAAGTGCGAATGCAGTAGCATATTCCTTGATCTCATTTTAATATTGTTCGTAGATTTATCGAAGTAATTAATTGTTTAGATTAATTTATTTTTACGCATTTAGGAAAAGTCGTTAAGTTTTTGGTAAAATTGAATCGCTTTGGTACTTCCTTAGGGATGTTTTTAAAATCTCTAAAGAATTAATTAAAAATTCACGTTTCCTGTGGGTTCGACACTGTTCTTGCCATCTCTGAATAGATCTTGTGCACTTGAGGTTACATTCTAAATCGATCAAGTTTTTGGTAGCATTCAAATCGGTGAAATTTTGATTAATTGGAGGATTTTTTTTTGAGTGTTTAAAAAATAAAAATAAAAAAAAAAAATAATTATTAAAATTTATTTCCTTATTTTTCTCTTTGATAAGATTTTGTGAGTCTTTTTAGGAAGTTTAGATTTTAGGATACCTTCCTTTAGGAAATTTAGGAAGTAGAGATTTTAGGACTTCTTATTTTAGATTTGGTAGGACTCTTTTCCTTATTTTCCTCTTTAGATATTTTAGGATTTTCTAAATTTAGTCATTAACTTTTGTGGGACTTTTGTTTTAGGATTTTTAGGAATCTTTCATTCTTCTTATTTTTCTCTTTTAGGAAAGATTTTATAGGATTTTCAATTTTAATTTTTAATTTTCGAATTTAATTTAAAAAAAAAAAAAATTAAAAAATTAAAAAATTAAAAAAAAAAATTTAATTCGAATTTAAAAAAAAAAAAAAAAAAAAAAAAAAAAAAAAATTAATTAATTTAAATTCGAATTTTAATTTTAATTTGAATTTAAAAAAAAAAAAAAAAAAGAAAAAATTTAATTAATTTAAATTCGAATTTTAATTTTAATTTGAATTTAAAAAAAAAAAAAAAAAAAAAAAAAAAAAATTTTTAATTTAAATTCGAATTTTAATTTTAATTTGAATTTAAAAAAAAAAAAAAAAAAAAAAAATTTAATTAATTAATTAATTAATTTTAATTTTAATTTTAATTTTAATTTGAATAAAAAAAAATTAATTTAAATTTGAATTTTAATTAAAAAAAAAAAAAAAAAAAAAAAAAAAAGAAGAAATCTTTCCTCATTGATATCACATCGTTTATCATCTTTGTTTAAATCGTCATGTAAGCGTAATTTGTGGGTTTGTGTGATTCTTCAACCTCGTCAGGAGTGTCATGTATGAGTTTTACTCGCTTCTCATCACCCACATCTCACTGCTTAATCTTGAGATCGAAAAGAGCTTGTAGAGAGAATCAAGAGTCAGGAGAATCAATATCAACAAACCGAGACCATGGCGGAATCAAAGGCAAGAGAGAGATGAGAATAACAACAATGGGAATGTCAATAATGGAAATAATAGGAACAATAATTTTGATGAGGGCCACAGAACCTTTGGAGTATTATAACGATCCGGTTTTTACGAGGATCGAGAATGTATTATGCATGCTCCCATTCCAGAAACCACTATGAATTCAAATCAAGAATGATTCAAATGCTACCAATTTTCCATGGGTTAGCAAATGAAAATCCATACGTTACTTAAATGAATTCCTTTGGGGTATGCAAAATGTTGAGTCCACAATGTCAGCGATGAGATAGCAAAGCTCAGGCTCTTCCGTTCTCTTTAAGAGATAAAAAAACATGGTTCTATTCCTTAGAACCACAATCTATTCGAGTTAGGCGAGCTGCCTTAAAAATATTTTCCCATGACTAAGGCCATTGAATTGGGAAGATCCATTCTTTTCCCAACAACCTCTGTAAACATTCCATGAATGTTGGGAACGCTTTTAAGGAATTGATCGGAAGTTGCCCAAATCATCAAGTTCCAAGGTGGCAACAAGTCCAAAGTTTTACAATGGATCGATTCACGAAGAGACGCATGGTTGATGCATCTTGTGGTGGATCTTGTGCCACGAAAGAAGCTGACGAATTGTGGGCATTGTTTGAAAAGTTATATCAAACTTCGATACAAAGTGAGACACTGGGGCGAACCAACTTGAACCTGGCACCTAAATCTCATGTGTTGACAAAAGACGGATTGTACGATGTCAACAATAATGCCTCAGATCTCTCAACAAAGTTTGACATGCTGTCCAAACAGATGAACATGTTGTTAGCTGCTACCAAGCAAGCTAAAGCTCTGTCACCCCCAGTGTGTTCAATTTGTGACCACCAGTCATATGGCTAATGAGTGCCCTACTACCTTGTCATTCTTCCCCGATGAACCTAATCCTCAAGAGTAAATGTGACTCAATCTTATCGAGGGTAGAAACATGTACTCCAATACCTACAATCCGAATGGAAAAATCACCCCAACTTAGGATGGGGTGAATCGAACCAAACCGCCGTAAACCAAAGAACATAGAGCCAACACAATGGGTGGACAACAACCTTTTCAACCAAATTTTCAACAAAATTTTCACAAAATTTCAATAATTCTAATTTCCAATGTAATTCCAATTTCCAACAGAATGCTCGGTATTATCATCCAAATTCTGACTACCGAAAAAATCAGAATTTCAATCAGAATCTTAATCAATCTCATGCCAAGATTAAAGATTACGATCCGAAGAAAAGCTTATGCGAAGCATGCAATCTTTCAGCAGATGATAATGGACCAAGTCATCAATTGGCCAATCAATGAGTCAACGAGAGGAAGGTAGGCTCACCAACCCATCAATAATCCTCGAGGCCGACCATCGAATAGTCAACAGGTTGAAAGTGTTGAGTGCCGAAGTGGACGAGAGGTTGATAATCAAGTGGAAATGCTAGAAGGCGATGAAGAAAGAAGCGAATAGAGGAAAAGAATCGGAGAAAAGAAAGGAGAAAGGAAAAGGAAAAGAGAAAGGAAAAGGAAAGAGAAAGAAAGAGACAAAGAGCGAGAGATAAGAAAAGTGCAAGAGCAAGGAAGAGAGAAAGGAAAAGAAAAGTAATAGAGGAAGAGTTTCCTTCAACCGTCCAACAAGGACGTGAAAAGAATCGAAATGGAATCTACACCTTATGTCCCAAAGGCACCATTCCTCAATGCCTAACTCCTCCACCTAGAATGGGAAAGGGACCGACAAAATGGAAGAAATTTTAAACATTCAAGCAAGTAAAGATAAATCTTCCATTACTTGAAACAATCAAACAAGTCCCCGAGTACGCCAAGTTTTTCAAAGATTTGTCGGAAGAGAAAGGCACGTACTCACGTTTTCAAAGAAAGTGTTCCTAACAAATCAAGTCGATTCGATATTGCGATTGAAACCCCACGAAAACCGAAGACCACGAGTCCCAACTGTTCCATGTGTCATTGGTGGGCAACCAATTGGAAAGGCGTTATTGGATTTGGGAGCAAGTGTTAATCTGATCCCATACTCAATGTACGAGAAACTCGGATTGGGTGAATTGCCTCATTACACTCCAACCGGCGATAGATCGAAAGAAGACCGAGGGTGTTATCGAGGATGTTTTGGTTGGAATAGACAAGTTTGTCTTTCCGGACTTCGTTGTCTTAGACATGGAACCACCTGCGAAATCAATCAATCAAGTCCCAATTATTCTTGGACGTCCGTTTCTCGCCACTGCCAACGCTTGCATTAATTGTCGCACGGGAGTCATGGACGTTTCTTTTGGAAACATGAAAGTCAGGCTTAACATATTCCATGCGATGAACCATTTCCCTAATGAGGATGAGGTCGAATGTTTTTACATCGATCAGATGGACGAAGTGGTGGATGAAGCATTACCATCAATGCTCACCAAAGAGGAATTTGAAGCGCTTTGTTAGCCATCTATGAGGACAAAGGGCTTGAAAGGAAGCTCGAAGAGAAAAGTCAAATTCATCATGTCAAGATGATAACTTATGTGAAGTTGTGACTAAGGTAGAACCACTACCTCATCGAGGTAAAGGATGTCGACTCCATCAATTGAGCGACCACCAACCGTGGAATTGAAACAATTGCCTAAGTCCCAAATATGCTTTTCGGGACCTCGAAAACACTTCGATGATAATTTCATCCACATTATCGGAAGAACAAGAGAATGATTTGTTGAAGGTGCCGAAGAGCACAAGGAGGCCATCGGATGGACCTTAGGCGATCTCAAGGGATTGACCCATCGATGTATGCATAAAATACATCTGGAGGATGAGAGTAAACCATCGAGGGAACCACAGAGACGACTTAATCCGAACATGCAAGATGTCGTGTTAAAAGAAATCATTAAACTCCTCGATGCTGGAATCATCTATCCGATCTCTGAGAGTGAATGGGTTAGTCCGGTACAAATCGTCGTTAGAAAAAGTGCGGAATTACAGTGAAAGAAACTACGGAGGGAGAATTGGTGCCCACTCGTGAAACTACTGGATGGCGTGTGTGCATTGATTATCGAAAATTGAACACAGCCACCAGAAAAGATCATTTTCCCCTTCCGTTCATTGATCAAATTCTTGAGAAGTTAGCTGGGCAAGAGTTTTATTGCTTTCTTGATGGTTTTTCGGGATACTTTCAAGTGCCCGTTATTCCACCGATCAAGAGAAGACAACATTCACGTGTCCATATGGTACGTTTGCATATCGAAGGATGCCATTCGCTTATGTAATGCTCCGCCACGCTTTCAACGATGTAAGATGGCCATATTCTCGGAGATGATCAACAAATTCATCGAAGTATCCATGGACGACTTCTCGGTTTGTGGAAAATCATTTAATTCTTGTTTGAGTCATCTTTCACAGGTGTTGCAACGTTGTGTAGATTCCAAACTTGTTCTCAGCTGGGAAAAGAGCCATTTTATGGTTCAACAAGGAATTGTGTTGGGGCATATTGTTTCAACGAAAGGAATTGAAGTTGATAAGGCGAAGGTCGACTTAATTGCAAATTTACCTCCTCTAAAGTGTTCTACAAATTCGACCATTTTTGGGGCATGCTGGATTTTATAGAAGATTCATTAAGGATTTTAGCAAGGTGGCTAAACCATTGTGCACTTTGCTTGGCAAAGATGTTCCTTTTGATTTTGATGAGGATTGCATAAAGGCATTCCTAAAATTGCGTGAACTCTTATCAAATGCACCAATAATCCAACCACCGGATTATTCTTTACCATTCGAACTCATGTGTGATGCATCGATTATGCGATCGAATGTCTTAGGGCAAAGGGTGAATAAATTACCTCACGTAATTTATTATGCTAGCAAGACATTAATTGATGCCCATTGAATTACACCACCAAGAAGGAATTATTAGGCATGGTGTATGCTCGACAAATTCCGTTCCTATTTGCTTGGATCGAAAATAGTGGTCTTTTCGAGACCACTCGCTTTGAAATATCTTTTAGCAAAGAAGGATGCGAAACCAAGGTCGATCCGTTGGATCACGCTTCTCGAAATTCAACTTTGAGATTAAAGATAAAAGGGGTTGAGAACGTTGTGGGCGATCATCATCTCAGAATTCTTTGAAGAATCATCTATACGAGACCATCAAGTGACACATTTCCGGATGAACATTTGATGGCAATTGATGTAGGTGCAAAAGTTCCGTGGTTTGCTAACATCGTGAATTATCCGGTCATGGCGTAATTCCCGAGTGGGGTAAGAATGATAAGAATCTCTTTTTCTCCCAAATAAAATACTATTTCGGGATGAACCATATTTGTTTAAATTCGCCGGATCGGATCATTGGGAGATGCGTGCGAAGACGAGCAACTAAGCGTCCTAAATTTTTTGCCATCTGTCAGCTGTGGAGGCCATTTCGAGACGAAGACCGCATGAAAATCCTTCAAAGCGGATTCTCGGCCCTCAATCTTCGTGATGCTCAATCTGCAAGGAATGCCAATCTGTCAATAGCTTGGCAATATTTCACTGAAATATGATGCCCCTTAATCCAATTCGATTGTTGAAATTTTCGATGTTTGGGGATTGACTTTATGGGTCCTTTTCCACCATCCTTTGGGTATTCATATATTACGTGGTCGTTGACTATGTCTCCAAATGGATTGAAGCTGGCAACCCGATCAAATGATCACAAGGTTGTGGTCAAATTTCGAGAGAACATGTGTTTAACCGATTCGGGATCCCAAGAGCAATCATCGGTGATGGCGGTTCGCATTTTGCAATAGCCATTTTGCCACTTTAATGAAGAAATGCGACGTCACTCACAAAGTCGCTTCTGCGTACCATCCATCCAGACTAGTGGTCGGTGGAAGTGTCTAACCGGAAATCAAGCGAATTCTAGAAAAGGCATGCGACCGGATGAAGAAGAGATTGGTCAAACCGGCTATCCGATGCTTTGGGCCTATCGTCGCATTCAAGACACCGATCGGAATGTCTCCTTGAATTGTCTCACGGAAGGTATGTCATCTTCTGTCGAATTGGAGCATAAGGCATTCGGCGATCAAGCGATTTAATTTCGATATGCAAGCAGGTAATCGAAGGTTCTGATTGAGTGAATTAGAAGAGTTACGCCACGATGCGTATGAAAATTCAAAGATGTACAAGGAAAGGTACAAAAGTTGCACGATCAATTAATTTCTCGGAAGGAGTTTCATGTTGGCCAAAAGTTTGGTTATTCAATTCCGACTTAAGCTTCATCCCGGGAAATTGAAATCTAGATGGAAGGCCCGTTTGAGTTGTTTCCATTAGTGAGCACTGCAATTGAAATTCAAAGCCTTCAGGACAATCGAGTTTTCAAAGTGAATGGGCAAAGACTCAAACCAATGTTTGAGCCGATGACCCGATTTAAGATTGAGCGATGCACCTTAGTGATCGATTCTTGATCAATGAAGAGGTCGGTATCGACACTTAAACTTCGCTTCTGGGAGGCAACCCGGTGTTTTATTTAGGAGTTGGACACAGTTTAGTTTAGGATTTAGGATTTATTTCTCTTTTCGTATGTTTAGTTCTAGAATATTAGTTTTAGTTTAGTTTAGGTTATTTTTAATTTCCAAATTAGTGTAGCCACATTACCTTCAATCTATTTTTGGTCATGTTCTAATTTGATGCCCATATTCTCTGCACCTGATCTTTGTGTTGTGGTACTTTTCAATGTGTTTGGGGTACCTACTTATTTCAAACAATGAGGACATTGTCATTTTTAGGTTTGGGGTATTTATGATTATCTATCTTTCATCACTTATTTTTGATTTTCTTTGAAAAAAAAAAAAAAAAAATATAATTTTTTGGAACCATCATACATGATTTACTTTGCAATAGTTTTCAAACTTTAGTTGATGATGCATGTGAATTTAATTTTGAGAATATTGATGTCATATTTTGAATACTTGTATCTAGGATGATGAAGCTTAATGTGATAATTTGTGGATGACTCTCACATTCATGCTTAGAATTTTCGCACTTATACCAAGCTAAGACTTAGAAATCGATGAAGTATCTTGAACGTTGAATCTTAGGTTCTTAGTGGAGCCTAAACCCGAAGCTTTAGAGCTAATTTCCGTCATTGATGAGTGAATATATAAACTCGGAGTTTTCTTTGAATCTGAATTATTTTGCATAATCTCATACATTTTATTTTGGCTTGTGACTTTGCATGATATCAAATTCATATTATTGTGTTAGAACGCATCTTGTATATCTACTCGAGACAAATAGGCAAGGTGACGACCTTTTAAGGAAATGATTGGAGGCCATCTTTGGCCCGTTTGTGCTTAAAATGCCCCACCTCATATAAATTTATCCTTCTAGTACCCTTTGAGCCTATAGAAAAATTTACCCTTATACATTCTTTGATAAGCCACGTTAACTTTAACCCTTCACAATTTCTGAAAATTTAGCTTTACCCTTCTTATTTATGAGAAATTAGGAACGAGGGATGAAAACGAGCGAAAAGAGAGTAAGTGGAGAGATAATGAGTTATGGTGTTTCTTGAGAGTGTATGGCAAATATAAAAGAAAAAAGGGAGAGAAAAGAAAAAAAAAAAGGAATGAAAAATGAGGTGCTCCAAGAAAAGGAAATTCAAAAGAGAAGAAAGAATGAAAAAAGAAAAATATTGAAAAGAAAAAAAAAATGGTGAGAAATTAGAAAAGAAAAAAAAAGAAAAGAAGAGAAATAAAAAAAAAAAAAAAAATCGTTAGTTCCTTTTCCAATTTCTCGTAAATTTTGAATCACAATTCCTTTCTTTCTTACCCTTACGAGCCCCATTACAACCCTACAAAGACCTTCATGATCCGATCTTGCATTGGTAATCGCTGTGGAGAGTCAATATATAATACTTATGACACTTGATATGACATGCTTAGGATATACAAGTATCTCGTTTCTTATGAGATTTATTTTGTTCATTGATTGGCATCGTGTTTCATTTATCATGTGAGACCTTTTATTTGCTTTGTATTGATCTCTCACATGTGTAAAACTTACCAATCATCGGAGTGATTTTATTTTGAGAGTATACCTAAAGTGAGGATTGAGTCAAGACAACAGATCCGATGATTTCCCGTTTGGACTAGTTCTGAGATGGATGAATCTTGGTTTTGGTATGCACACACTACACGTTTAAGCATGAATGGATGAGTTATCTAACGATTTGGAGCATTAGACTAATTTGAATGGATATTGGTATGATTAGTATAACATTGTTATTTAAAATTGAGAATTTGCATGTTGAATTGATTATTGATTTTGAGCTTTGAAGTTAAATATATGTTATAAAAATCAGATTTTGAAAACTCAATTTTACCGATGGTTTGAAATTTTTGGAAGTTTGTGGGTAACTTCACGCAAAACCCTCGGAGACACAACTCCTCCACTAGGGATCACCTAGGGGTTTAAAGGCTTGTTGCACATGCTAAGTGCAATCGTGTTTCCTACGAAAGTGGCATTTAAATTTTAGGATGTTAGTTTGATTTGCTTTATATTTCTATCATTCTCTTTGCTCGAGGACTAGCAAAGTGTAGGTTTGGGGGTGTGATGAGTAGTGAAATATAATGATATTTCACTCCTAAATACCTATATTTAGCCGTCCGATGAAGGCTATCTGATGAGATTTGTTAGATTTGAAGTGTTTCAGGTAAATACAATCAAAGTTTCTAAAACAGCCCAAGAATCCCGAAAATAATGTCAAAACACTGCTATTTTGGGTCATTGAGAACTTAGTACGACTTGCAGCTCAATTTGGACCTTCAAGACGTCAGATTCAGGAAATTTCTAAAACATAAACGCTGTAGAGCTCGTCGTCAGCTTTCCAACGCCTCAAGAATCACCTCAATCCGAGTTCGGTACAGAAAATTATGAGCAAAATACCGAGGCAGTGTCTGATGCAAAGCTAGGCGGGAATTCACGAAAATTACTCTTAGATGTCAATCGAGAGAGGTATTAGGGTTAGGCTATTATAAAAAGGGAAGCCACGAGTTTCTTAGGATCATTATTATTTTTGCAATTAGAATATTATTCATTCTTTATTTTTAGTTTTTAGGGCTCTTCACTTTGGGGGAATATTTTCTTCATCTTTTCAAGTCTTCTTCTCTCCTTCTTCTAGGGTTTATTCAGGGTAGATTGTACCTAGGATTTGCATTATTTTTCTCTGAGAAATTCATAGATTGTATTTAGGAAAAACAATTGCAAATATCTTTTGGAAGAAATAAAAGAGGAATGACTTTGAAAGAAAAAGGAGATCAAACACCAAAGATGAGCGGCTAAATCAGTAGATCGGGGAAGATGCGATCCCCAGATAAGTACCTATGTTTATGATTAATACCACAGTCTATTATTGTTATCATGGAATCGTTTTGCTCAAAGTTTGTGTGATTGAAAATATTTTAAATGCTTTGTTATGACCGTTGATTGCACAGATTAACGTCGTAATCGCTAGATCTCGGACTCGCAGTCGATCTAGGTCAGTAGAGCGATTATGTGCTGATTGTCGTGATCTAAATATCATGAGATACGCTATGCTTTTTACATGACTCATACCGCAATGTTAGGCTGAGTCATTGTTTTTAGATAGGGTATGCCGGATTGATGATCATATTTTATTTCAAGTCATTTTCTAGATGAATGATGGTGTGAATGATGATTTAATGAAACTGTGGGTTTTAATGATAGAAAAGGGGTACGAATCTGGGGTAGCATATTCCTTGATCTCATTTTAATATTGTTCGTAGATTTATCAGTAATTAATTGTTTAGATTAATTTATTTTTCTGCATTTAGGAAAAGTGCGTTAAGTTTTTGGTAAAATTGAATCTGCCCTTTGGTACTTCCTTAGGGATGTTTTTAAAATCTCTAAAAGAATTAATTAAAAATTCACGTTTCCCTGTGGGTTCGACACCCCTGTTCTTGCCATACTGCAATAGATCTTGTGCACTTGCAAGGGTTACATTCTAAATCGATCAGAGTGCGGCAATTTTCTGCTCAAGATCCAAAACTTTTGCACTCATGTCTTCCTCAGTTGTCACTTTTTCTTTATTGATTTCATAGATCTCACCTCTTGCGAGTGGGGTATGACGAGCAATCTCTGGGTCGGTCTGTGTGACGGCGCGGATTTCGACACCCCGAAACCCGTGCCATCAGCACGATCATCTTGACCGTGTCCCTTAGCTATGCACGGGACATTGGTATATCAAGCAACAATAATGAACTAAAACAATAAAATAAATACGGAAATAATATCATCTTAGCATAACCAAAAGACAGTTCTACCCTCATGTCCCTTGCATGAATGGAGAACCGATCCGAACCATCGATGATAGCTGATCATCACTGATGGTTCACTCCAAAAGAATAATCCTATCAACTAATTACATTGTTTACAAAATAAGGCTTGACATACTAAGCCGAAATAAGAATCTCACAAAAACTCTCTCAAGGCGCACAGCAGAGTCCTCTAGAAGAAGTCCTCTGGAGGTAGCTCTAACTAGTCACCAGGTGTTGGGTCTGACTCACCAGGGTCAACGTCCCCTGAAGCGTCAACAGCTGCTAACAATGGACCTGCGACGCATAGTCTAAAGGGTGAGCTACATCCTAGCTCAATAGGGAACAAGCACAGTGAACATATAAATTAAAACTCACATATATTCCATGATATGCATGCATGATGTGTCTATGCAGTTACTGAGAAAAACAATTGAAAAGAATTCACATTTTACTGATAGTTTACACATGTCTTTTAATTAATCATGAATGACACTGAATAGGCCTAAAGCAAAAAATTTAACCTTTCAACTTAAGTAATCCCCGAGCAATATAGCATCGAGCCCCGATGAGATACCCTTCATCGTCATCTATATAGACAATTTTAAACGTATTCCCTGGGAATACAAATAGTACCCAAGCCCCTTTCCCCAGGGGATCAGTGGCGGGGTTTCAACATATCACAACATCCCTGGGATGTCCTTACTGTGTACGGATAAGCCTCCTCATTGGCCTACGGATTAGCCGCCGTATCGGTCACGGATATTCTGCCGGGTCAGTCGTGGGTATCCCGCCACGTCCGTGGGGTATCCTATCAAACCTCAAATAATAAAAATATCAAGTGCTTTACATATAGTTTATTCACTGTGTAAGTGTGCTATCTTATATCAGTTAGGCCTTATCAGACATTATTCAATCTTGGATACATCCCTGGGATGTATCCATTCACTTGCATCACACCTGATGCTCTTATTACTTTACTTCCTCATCCCCTGGGGATGGCTTATTATGATTACTTTTATAGATGTCACACACACACACTTCCTTTTCACGAAAACCTTAAGCAATAAACAGTTTTAAATTGAGTTCTATATCACTACATGCATGTTCTTGCAAATTAAAATACATGTTCAAGGTGTTCCCCACCTTAACTCTCTGATAATTCATGCATCAAGGTCCCACGCGGCTCCTTGTGCTCATGCTCACACGTACCACCTATGGTACAACACAACATATGCAACACATCACTAAAGATGTAATAAAGAAGGTTCAAGACCCTCCATGAACCTCAAAGTCAAACTCAAAAATTAATAAAAACAAGCTCAGTCGATTAATCGAACTCCAAAGTCGATTAATCGAACCCGATTCGATTAATCGATTCCCAAAATCGATTAATCGAAATTCAAAATCGATTATCGATTCTCAAGATCGATTAATCGAAATCCACAATCGATTAATCGATCCCAAATCTATTAATCGAAATTCTCAACTCACTCAGTTCGACTCTCAATTCGAGTAATCGAATTCTCAAAATCGATTAATCGATCCCAAATCGATTAATCGAAATCCGAAATCGATTAATCGAAATCCCAATTCGATTAGTCAATTTCCCCAGATCACTTTCCTCCAGCCACTGGAGGTTCTCAGTCGGTTAATCGACACCTAAATCGATTAATCGAAATCCAAAGTCGATTAATCGAAACTCAAATCGATTAATCGAATTCGGGTCCTTTGACTTTTTAACTTCTTGGCCAAAATCGATTAATCGAAACCCAATTTCGATTAATCGAATTGGCCAGATTCAGCCCCCTTTCGGGCTGTTCTTCCAAATCTTTTCCCAATAAATTTTCTTTCTTTTCTAAGCCTTTATCCTATGATTTTAACTATTCTTGACTACAATCTAACCCTTTAAACTATACATTTAATTCACAAGAAATTTACCTCAATCAAATCTCAATTTGATTAGATCTAGTGGTTGGAAAGGCTAGGGTTCCAGCTTTGTTCCAACGGATCCTTCACGTCGAATCGACTTTTATTGCTCGGATCCACCTTCCAATCAGTCACAATAATTCCTTGATCAACACTCTCTTTACTTCCTCTCTCTCTTCTTTACTCTCTCTTCAACAACCCAAATAAAAGAAAAGCTAGGGTTATTAACCCTTTTATCTCCCTTCCTTTGTGTTGAGCACATACACCCAAGATAGGTGTATGTGGCTCCAGGTTTTACATCACCTTCCACAAGCTTCCTCCATTTTCGCATCGCATCCGTTCATCACACCCTACGTCAACTAGTGAACTCCTACTTGGTCAAACCTATGACCCATCAGGCACGGATCTCGAGGTCATTGTTTAATGCAAAATTTTTGGGATATTACAGTCTGTAATAAAGCCTATTTTTTCTTTAAAGTGTTGGTCAATATCTCAAATAAATTCCAGGTTTGCTGGCCATGTTGAGCTATGAAGGCTCCTCCGCTTACGACATCGATTGTAGACTGGTCAATCTCAATCAATCCCTGGTAAAAACTTTATGCTATAGACCAATTCGCCACCTCGTGATGAGGGAATTTTCGTAGCAAATCCTTCATCCGTTACCAACTCTCATGAAATAATTTTCCAAGTCTTTGCCTGAAGCCTTGAATCGCTTGACGAATTTGGTTTGTTCTACCAATTGGAAAGTATTCAGCCAAGAATTTGGACTGTAACTCCTCCCAAGTGGTAATACTCCTGACAGGTAGTGAGACTAACAATGCCTCCGCCCTATCTTTAAGAGAGAAAGGAAACAGACGCTGTCTTATAGATTCTTTATTGGTCATAGTCTATAGCATTGTGCAGATTTCTATGAAGTCCCTCAAGTACTGGTAGGGGTCTTCTCTATCAAGCCAGTTAAAAGTTGGTGGAGTTTGGAGTGTGTGGGGCTTGATGTCATAGTTTTGGCCTTCAGCCGCCTCTGATATAACTATGAAAGATGGCTCGATCAAAGCTATTGGGCTGAAATGTACTTCGATTGAAAGTTCGTCAGCCATGGGTTGTGAGTTCCTTGCAGAGGATCGGTTTAATGCGAGTCTGCACAAGAAAGTCCGCTCAATTTTTGGGTCGTATTCGAAAGAGTCTAGTCTTCTAAACCGGTTATAATGCATACACCAGAAGGTAATTCTTTTTGTATTTAATATTTATATAATTTTTATTTTAGAAGCGCAGGAAGAGAAAACAAATCTAAGTCTCTGGCTTCTCTGATCAGGAAAAGTTGGAGACTCATAATTCACTGCTCCGAATAAACCTGTAAAAGATTTAACAAGTGATCAAAGAAAATAAAAATATAAAGAAATATAAAAAGAGAAAAATAAATATTGATTTCTAAAAGGATAAAAATATTAGATAAAATTTTGAAAGAATTAGATAAATCCGCTTCCTCGACAGCGGCACCAAAAACTTGACTTGGTTGTTATTGTGTATTATAATTATATTAAATTCAAGTCTTAACCTATTGTAAGCGTACAATGGAAGTTATTGCATAGCATAGGATCGTTCCTACGAGAAAGCTCATTATCTTATTAATTCCTATTTCTATATTTTATCTAAATCTCTATCTTAAAAACTTCTATTTATCTTTAAGATTTCCTATCTACTGGAGAAATATGAATAAAAGAATGATTTTCTAAATTAAAGTGCATAAAAATAAATCATAATCCTCCTTCTTCAGATTAAGGTCGTCAATCTTAAACTTTAGCTTTCGGATATTTATGAAAATAAACAGTACTATTACACCATATTTCTAGTCTCCTAGCATTGGTCGTCAATCATGTCTAAGATCCTATCAACACAGATTTAATCTAATCAATAATTAATCAGAAATTTGAGGGTCAATCAAACTCTAGCAAACTAAAGATAAAAAAATAAAAATCATTACAGTAATTTGCAAATTCTAACCTGAGTCAATTCAAATTAAAACTTGAAGATGCCTACAGAGCAAAAAAAATCTAATCTAGAAAGTAAAGTAAAATATATCCTTCACCCCTCAGTCGCAGTCGTCAATTGATCATGAGAAATTATAGATATATACACTAATCTTCAGCACTCAATTGCAGTCATCAATTGCTCTTGAGAAACCTCCAATATCTAATCTACTCTAACTAATATACACTACTGATCGGAAGAAAATCCAACCTCAGGCGTCACTTGATGCTGAAATTCTTTAATGATTATTCCTATATTGAGCCCTATTATTTATAGATCATAAGGGGTCGATTTATAGAGATTTAGTTCTAATAAAAGAAACAACTAAAAACAAAAATATCCTAATATAACTCTAATTCCTAATTTCATCTTTTCTTGCTTCCTGTAGTTGATGCGCTTCTAGAGTATTTTTTATCGAGTAGCAGAAGAGTCCTTCGGATTTAGATCTTTATCAATCTTCTCAGAGCCGTGGTTCATCAGACTTCTAATTACAGGAGTCTTCTAATTCTGGATATGGCGGTGATAGTTCTCACGTGATCAGCAACATCAACAATAGTAGGAAAGCTTATATTCTTAGGAAATCATAAATAACGACTTCTTCTTTCATAGCTTCTCTGAAAAGTCGTTAATCACAATTTTATATTTTCAGTAGGCTTCCTCATAGTTAACGATTCTCTGGCATCGTTTTTCTCTTTTTTGAATAATTGTAAATTATGATTTTCTGACTTGCAGTAGCGGCAAATCGTCTTTTTTGCTCAATCATTTTTCTTATTGCTTTTTGAGTTTATTTTTACAAAGATTAATATTTAGGATCTGATTTACTGCTTATTTCTAATATCTGCACATCAGTAACTCGTTAGTAGCAAACTAAGTTCTAGCACCACTAAGTTAAGAGTGATAAAATGGTTAATTATGTGACTGATCATATCCCTCGTCCCCAATTCAGCTAGAATGCACGGTTCTCCTTGCAAATCCACACAATGACATTAAAGACCCTCGCCACCCCCTGACAACCCAATTTCTGTATCGAAAAATAAAACTTCAGCCAACAAGTTTGAAGAAAAATGTAAAGGTTTATATAGGAATGGAGTTGTGATGCCCGACATTTATTATTATTATTTTTTATGCCCCATTATGTTATGCTTAATGCTAATGAAAATATTGATTATTATTTTTTATAAGATGAGTGGATCTAATAATCTTAAATTCTCAAGCTATGATTTTTTCTTATAGGAGAATTGTGGTGTTGTTTATGTACAATTTTTTGGTCTATTAGTATGGGATCACCATGCATTCGAACTCATATCCTTGGGCCTACATAGGGTTTGAACCCAACCACACCAGCAGTAGGGTGGGACTTACACGAGGTTTGAATCAACTGCACCAGAAATTGGGTTTATATCATTCAATATAACTATTTGTTCAATATTAAAAGAGAATAATTGCAATTTTTATGAAATATTTATTGTGAAGACAATGAATGTTTGTGTTTTGCAACTATGAAGGAAGCAACCAATGAATAAATCTTTTTATTTTATTTTTAGGAAAGAATTGATGGCACAATCTAAATATGAAACAAGTGGGTTTGAGTCTCCACCAAATGGTGTTGAATAAAATGACACTCAAGAAAATCTGTCTGAACAAAGCAATATTCAAGGGACTGGTTAGTTTGCTTCTTCTTTTTTATATAATAATTGTTATAAATAGATTACTAACAAGATATTATTCATTTAGGTAAGCCTAAAAAATTACTATATTTCAATGAATGTGGTGATCGGTGCTGAAATATGACTATATTTCGCACCTTAAATCCTACATTTAGTTGTTCGATGAAAGCATTTGATGGTTGTTGTGAGGTTTTGATGCTTACAGGTGTTTCTGACCGTTAGACCGTTCAAGAGCATGAAAGAAGGAAATTAAAGGCTACAAAAGAGCTATGGACAAAAAGGCCCAAAGAAGCATTGAGATCCGAGAAGAGAATCAACCTCCATCAAGAAAGGAGACTTTACATTGAAGAGTCAATCGATTGAGGCATCATTGTCAATCGATTGACAGATGGAATAAAACTCAACCCTAGAAAATCAATCGATTGAGACATGAAAATCAATCGATTGACACATAAAGGCAGAAGTGCCCTAAAGAAATTCGAACTCAAAATCAATCGATTGAGACTTCAGTCTCAATCGATTGAGGCAATTAGGGTTAGGTGTGTTCGGCCATTATAAAAGGGAGCTACGGCTTTGTAAAGAGACACTTTTCTTTTGGGGAATTTTTGAGAATTAATTAGGATTTTATTTTTTTTGCAATTTTAAGCTCTTTACTTTGGGAATTTTGAGAACTTCTTTTCACCTTTTCAAGGGTCTTCTTTTCTCCTTCTTCTAGGGTTTGATCTGGGTAGATTGTACTTAGGTTTGTATTATTTTTCTTTGAGAAAATTATAGATTGTATTTAGAAAAAACAATTGTAAAAAGATCTTTGAAAGAAATGAAAAGTGGAATGACTTTGAATAAACAAGGAGATCATACACCAAAGATGAGCGGCTAAATCAGTAGATCGGGGAAGATGCGATCCCCAGATAAGTACCCATATTTATGATTAATACCATAGTCTATTTATTGTCATCATGAAATCGTTTTACTCAAAGTTTGTGTTATTGAAAATATATTGAATGCTTGTTATGACCGTTGATTGCGCGTATCAACGACCGTAATCGCTAGATCTGGACCTGCAGACTGATCTAGGCTGTAGAGCGATTATATTTTTATTGTTGTGATCTAAACATCATGAGATACGCTATGCTTCTTACATGACTCATACCGCGATGATAGGTTGAGTCATTGTTTTTAGATAGGGTATGCTGGATTGATGATCATATTTTATTTCGAATCATTTTTATAGATGAATGATGGTGTGAATGATGCTTTAATGAAATTATGAGTTTTAATGGTAAAAAAGGGGTACAAGTCTAGGGTAGCATATTCCTTGATCTCATTTAATTATTGTTCTTAGATTCATCGGTAATTAGTTGTTTAGATTAATTTATTTTTCTTGCATTTAGGAAAAGTGTGATAAATTTTGATAAATTGAATCTGCCCTTTGGTACTTCCTTGGGGATGTTTTTAAATCTTTGAAAGAATTAATTAAAATTCACATTTTTCTGTGGGTTCGACACCTTTGTTCTTGCCATACTACAATAGATCTTGTGCATTTGCAAGGGTTACATTTAAAGTCGATCAAGTTTTTGGCACCGCTGCCGGAAAAATCGACGAAATTTTGATTAATTCGGTTAGGAATTTTTGTGTTTTGATAAAAAAATTAAAAAAAAAAAGTCAAAAAAATTTTTTATTTGGATTTTTGATTTGTAAAATCTTCTTTCCCTTATTTTTCTCTCTTAGGTAAGTTTTTGTAGGAGTCTTTTAGGAAGTTTAGATTTTTAGGCTTTTTATTTTAGATTTTGTAGGAGTCTTTTTAGGAAGTTTAGATTTTTCGGATACCTTCCTTAGGAAATTTAGGAATCTTTTATTCTTCTCCTTGTTTTTCTCTTTTAGGTAAGATTTTATAGGATTTTGTAGGATTGCCTTTAGGTTTTAAAATTTTAATTTTAATTTTTAATTTTCAAATTTAATTATTATTTTTGAAATTGGAATTTAATTATAAAAAAAAAAAAAAATTAATTTTTTTTTTTAAAATTAATTTAAATTTGAATTTTAATTAAAAAAAAAAAATTAATTTTAATTCAAATTTTAATTATTAAAAAAAAAATAATTCAAAAAAAAAAAAATTCAAAAAAATTTCTTTTCTTCTGATTTTGGCTACTATTTATCATAGCCTCAATCGATTGAACATTCTCTGTCAATCGATTGAGACTGGGATATCATTTTCTGTGGAATTTTTTTGGGTTTCTTTCAATCGATTGACACTTCTCTGTCAATCGATTGACAAGAGCTTCTGTGCTTGCCATTTCAGCTGAAAGTCCTGTGTTGACTTGCTTTACTTTTGAACCTCAATCGATTGAGAATAATTCTTCAATCGATTGACTGATAAAGTCATTTGTTTGAAACTTTGTGTGTGCCTGTGTCAATCGATTGAGATACTTGTTTCAATCGATTGAAGCTGAATTTTGTGGGTTTGTTGTGGATTCTTCAATCCTTGTTTGTGAGCGTGGTGCATGAGCGCTACTCATTCTCATCACCCACATCTGCTACCATTTAATCTTAAGATTAAACGATCTTGTAGAGAGAATCGCAGAATCTAAAGGAATCTGTATCATCATACTGATACCATGGCTGATCAAAGGCAAGAAATGAATGGGAACAACCAGAATTTCAATAATGGAAATAATGGAAATAATGGGAATAACAATTACAATGAGGGCCCTAGAACACTCGAATATTATAATGATCCTGGTTTTTACGAGGATCAGGATAGTATCATGCATGATACCATTCCAGGGAACCACTATGAATTCAAATCAGCAATGATTCAAATGCTATCAATTTTCCATGGTTTGATAAATGAAAATTCGCACGTTCATCTAAATGAATTCACTGGGGTATGCAAAATGTTCAGAGTCCATAATGTCACTGATGAGATAGCCAAGCTCCGACCCTTTCCTTTCTCTTTAAGAGATAAGGCAAAAACTTGGTTCTACTCCTTAGAACCACAATCTATTCAGAGTTGGGCAGAGCTACATCGTCAGTTTCTTAAAAAATATTTTCCCATGACTAAAACCATTGAGTTGCGTTAGAAGATCCAGTTCTTTTCCCAACAACCTACAGAAACATTTCATGAATGTTATGGTTGATGCATCTTGCGAAGGATCGTGTGCCACGAAAGAGGCTGATGAGCTGTGGGCATTGTTTGAGAAGTTATATCAAACTTCAATCCAAAATGCGACAATGGAGCGAACTAATTTGGATGTGGCAACAAAATCACATGTGTTGACCAGAAATGGATTATTTGATGTCAATAACAACACGTCAGATCTGTCAACAAAGGTTGATATGTTGTCCAAGCAAATGAACATGTTGTTAGCTGCAACTAAGCAAGCTAAGAGTCCCATCAATCCCGCTGCTTGTTCAATTTGTGACCACACTGGTCACATGGCTAACGAGTGCCCTACTACCTTGTCATTTCTTTCTGATGAACCTACTCCTCAAGAGCAGGTGAATCTGACTCAATCATATCAGCGACAAGGTAGGAACATGTACTCAAACACATACAATCCGGAATGGAAAAATCACCCCAACTTAGGATGGGGAGGATCGAACCAAACTGGACAGGTGAATCAGCAGTTCAGATCTAATCCAATGAGTGGACAACAAAATTTTTAACAAAGTTTTTAGCATAAATTTTGTCCACAACAGAATCCTAATTTCCAATAAAATTCCAATTTCCAACAGAATGCTCCGTATTATCATCCAAATACTGAATACCGAAAAAATCAGAATTTCAATCAGAATCTTAATCAATCTCATACCAGCACTTCGAAAGATTATGATCTGGAAGAAAAGGTGATGCGAAGCATGCAATCTTTTCAACAGATGATAATGGACCAAGTCAGTCAATTGGCCAATCAATTGAGTCAGCGAGAGGAAGGTAGGCTTCCTAGCCAACCCGTCAACAATCTTCGAGGTCAAGCACCACCTGATGAAGGACCATCGAATAGTCAATAGTTGAAAGCTGTTATGGTGCTGAGAAGTGGGCGAGAAGTTGATAATCAAGTGGAAATGCCTGTGAAAGTTGATGCAGAAAGAGAAGCAGAGAAAGAGAAAGAATCAGAGATAAAAAAAGATAAAGGAAAAGGAAAAGAGAACGAAAAGGAGAAAGAAAAAGAGCAAGGAAGAGAGAAGGGAAAAGAAAAAAAAATAGAGGAAGCGTCACTTTCAACTGTCCAACAAGGACGTGAAAAAGAATCGGAACTTGAATCTGCACCTTATGTCCCAAAGGCACCATTCCCTCAATGCCTACCTCCTCCATCTAGAATGGGAAAGGGACCGACAAAAATGGAAGAAATCTTTGAAACATTCAAGCAAGTAATGATAAATCTTCCATTACTTGAAACAATCAAACAAGTTCCTGAGTATGCCAAGTTTTTTAAAGATTTATGCACTCGTAAGAGAAAGGCGCGTACTCATGTTTCAAAGAAAGTGTTCCTGACTAATCAAGTCAGTTCGATGTTGCAATTGGAAACCCCACAGAAACTGAAAGACCCTAGAGTCCCAACTGTTCCATATGTCATTGGTGGGCAACCAATTGGAAAAGCGTTATTGGATTTGGGAGAAAGTGTTAATTTAATCCCATACTCAATGCACGAGAAACTCGGATTAGGTGAATTGAAACCCACGACGGTCACACTCCAACTGGCTGATAGGTCAGAAAGAAGACCTGGGGGTATTATCGAGGATGTTTTGGTTGGAATAGACAAGTTCGTCTTTTCAGTGGACTTCGTTGTTTTAGACATGGAACCACCTGTTAAATCAATTAATCAAGTCCCCATCATCCTTGGACGTCCGTTTCTCGCCACTGCCAACGCTTGCATTAATTGTCGAACGGGAGTTATGGATGTTTCTTTTGAGAACATGAAGGTCAGATTGAACATATTTCATGCGATGAACCATTTCCCTAACGAGGATGAGGTCGAATGTTTTTACATCGATCAGATGGACGAAGTGGTGGATGAAGCATTACCATCAATGCTCACCAAAGAAGAATTTGAAACTGCTTTGTTGGCCATCTATGAGAAAAAGGGATATGAAAGGAAGCAACCAAAAGAGAATAAGTCAAGTTCTTCATGTCCAGATGATAACTTATGTGAAGTTGTGACTAAGATAGAACCGTTACCCATTGAGGTAAAAGCTGAACCGATTCCATCAATTAAGGAGCCACCAACTGTGGAATTGAAACAATTACCTGAATCGCTCAAGTACGCTTTTCTAGGACCTCATGAAATGTTTCCGGTGATAATTTCATCCACATTATCAGAAGAACAAGAGAATGATTTGTTGAAAGTGCTTAAAGATCACTAGGAGGCTATTGGATGGACCCTAGCTGATTTAAAAGGGATTGACCCATCAATATATATGCATAAAATACATCTGGAAGATGAGAGTAAACCATCGAGGGAACCGCACAGGCAACTTAATCCGAACATGCAAGAAGTCGTTTTGAAGGAAATCATTAAATTACTCGATGCTGGAATCATCTATCCGATTTCTGATAGTGAATGGGTAAGTCCAGTCCCTTCATCACCATTGAGATCGATAATTGACAATATAATTTGCATGCTGCTGATCTTGCACGGGCCTTCAATTTCTACGAAGTTCGCCCTATGGACCACCATATTGATCCGGCCATTGTGCTTAGTCAGGACGACATGATCAATGACATGTGTGGCGGACGTCGTGGTACTGGTCAATCCACAAAACGAGTTGTCTTACCAGTAGACATCTTGTTTTGGGACATTGTCATGGCAAACAATCTCTTACCACATGGCACGAAGACCGAGAGGACAAAGAATCGGGTGACGGCACTTTACGCTGTGCACACCAACACTTGGTTTGATGCGCCCGGGTTGATGCTCGAGGAAATGTATCGGTGCCACAGTGATATCGCTGGCGCCACCGTGCCCGCAAAGCGCGCGGCAGTCCTCCTCCATTTCTCGCACTACGTGATGCACCTCTTAGACCACCTTGGTTGCCCCATTTACGATGATGAGGAGATGGGCGATATGCAGTTTTATCAGTATGGTGTGAATGTGTGGGTTAAGAGCTTCAAAGCAATTCTTCGTGCGCAGCCACCACCGATAGAGGATGTACCTCCTCCTCCCCATCCAAACCCCGCACAACGCCAACGTGGCGGTGTAAGACGACCTCGTCCCGAAGATGTCCCTAATTTTGATGCCGAGGCAGCTGTTGCTCGCCTCGAGGCGCGGATGGATGGGCTGAATGCGAGGCTTGGTGGTGTCGATCGACGGTCCAGATTTTAGACTTCTCTCCTCATGCGGATGGCTCGGGAGTCGTTCCCAGGGCGTGCCGACGAATTCATCGTAGGAGCGCGAGCGGCGATGAACGAGGAGAGGGAACCTGAGTATGATGATGATGATGATGTGTAGTGTTGTGTGTTGTTCTTTATTTCGTTTCGTATTTTTGGATGTTGGTGTTTAGTTTTTTTTTTTTTTTCTCTGTTTTGATTAGGTTTCTATGTTTTTAGTGTTCTTTTTGCTTAATTTTTGTGTTTTCAAGGGTGTCAGCAATAGTTGCAAATCAATGGAATTGGAGTGGTTTAATGTGTTCATTTTGCTGTGTTTGCATCTCGGGTATGATTATGATTATCAGTCAATCGATTGAGGCTTCGCTCTCAATCGATTGAGCACTTTACTATCAAAAGTTCTGGCAACACCCTCCTCTGATTCAATCGATTGAGACACTGTTCTCAATCGATTGATTTCTGTATCCGGAAAGGGCAAGTTCTAAAAATAGATATTTTTGACCATATAATTGGTATCTTCAGTCAATCGATAGACACTCACTTGTCAATCGATTGAATTTTTATCGGTATCCCAATGTGCTTACCAACTTGTGTCAATCAATTGACACTGAACAGTCAATCGATTGACTGATATATACCTCCAGAAAGTTGCACCGACCCGTCCGAAACTCAAATCTTTTAGAGTCCTAGTGGGTCTTGTGAGTCCATATTTTAGGAAGTTTTTATCTATTTAAAGCCCTTGTAGGATAGTCCTTTTAGTCAATTTTTAGTTCTCCTTCCCCCACTCTCAGCCATGTCTTTCATTCGGTATCGTACCCGCGTCGCCGAGAAAAAGTTGACGGAGCCCGCGACCAAACGTGCACGTTATCACGCTCCGCCGCCACTCGACTTGTCCAATCATGCCGTCATCAATCTTGATGATGAATTCCCAATTGAAGTCAACTCTATTTTCACGCGCTCCGACGAGGCCACCTACGCACCCTATCCGCCTCTCATACCACCACCTCCTACCCCACCATTATCACCACCCCGTGCACCAATACCACCTGCTGGCGAGGTTGGAATCACCGAGGAGATGTGGCGCAACGCGTTTACAAAGCTGCGGGAAGACAGTTCTCCCATGGAAGACTAGAGGATTAGGATTTTCTGTTTTAGGGTCTAGTTTTCGGAGTCTTTTGGTTATATTTGCTTTTTATGTTTTAGTTTAGGTTTGATTTTGATTAATTCTAAAGTAGAATTTTAATTTTGCACTATTTGTAAGAGTTTTTTTTTCAATACTAATTTGTTTAGGTAAATAATTATGTTTTTCTTTTTGATCACCTTCTCTTTCACTTGATCTAGTTCTTTTTTTGATCCTCGAGTGCATCAACCAGGTTTGGAGGGGGTCTTCCCTCCTATTTCAACATCATCCCCAATGAGGACATTGGACAGTTCAAGTTTGGGGGGATAATTTCGGTAATTTTCATGATTTTTCAATTTTTATGAATGAAAAAAAAAAAAAAAAAGAGACTGTTTTCGGACCTTGAAATCTTATCAGTCAATCGATTGAGGTTGTGGTCTCAATCGATTGACTGCTAACAAAAAAAAAAAAAAAAAAAAAAGTCAATTGGAAATTGTCAACAATCAATCGATTGAGGCACTGGTCTCAATCGATTGACTGATGACAAGAAGGCTAATGAAATTTGATTTTTTTTTTTTTTATTCTTAGATTGTGAATGACCTGAATTTCTTTAAAGATTGTTATCATACCATGATTATTTTTATGAATGTTCATAAAATTCAAAATTAAAATAGCGATATTCATGATCTATGCCTGAAAATTTGTACACCACCACTTGGCTTCAATTCCAAGTTTGAGAATTAAGTGTATGACTTGAATTTTTAGATCACAAGAAAGGCTTCAACCCAGTGAGTTTTGAAACCTTATCTTCGTTCTTGATGAGTGTGAAAATAAATTCGGAGTATCTTTGAATCCCTGCTTCGATTGTTAACATCTCATTTACTTTACTCTGATTTGTTGATTGTACGTGTGGTATACCATTACACTAGAAATCAATGTGTATTAACTCAAAGCAGATAGGCATATTTTACCATAATGAAAGGAAATGATCTAAGGCCATCTTTGACTCGTTTTTGCTTAAAATGACTCACCTCATAAATGTATCATCCTAGTACCCCTTTGAGCCTATTGAAAAATTTACCTTTATACATTCTTCGATAAGCCACATTAACCTTTAACCTTTCATCATTTCTAAAAATTCAGCTTAACCCTTCTTATTTCTGAGAAATTAGGAACGATGGATGAAAATGAGTGAAAAGAGAGTACGTAGAGAGATACTGAGTTGTGGTGTTTACTAAGGGTGTATGGAAAAAATATAAAAGAAAAGGGGGGGGGAAAGAAAAAGAGAAAGAAAATTTGAAAAAAAAATAGTGAAAAAATATGAGGTGTTTTAAGAAAAGGAAAACAAAGGAAAAGCAAATTGGAAAAAAATAGAAAAATATTGAGAAAAATAGTGAGAAAGTAGAAAAGAAAAAAGAGATAGAGAAATCAGAAGTTTGTTTCTTTTTCAATTTCTCAGAAATTTTGAATCCAAATTTCCTTTCTTTTTTAACCTTTACCCGAGCCCCATTACAACCTTAGAAAAGACCTTTTTGATCCAATCATGATTGGTAAATGCCTTGTGGAGAGTGATTACACAGTGTCTATGGTACTTGGTATATCCATGTTTAAAATACAAATATCTTTCTTAGTAAGATCTCTTTTAAAATTCTTTGACACACCGTCTTTCGTATAAATTGTGAGATTTTTCTAAATTGCATTGTAACTCCATCTCACATAGGCGTGAAAAATAAAATCCATTCATCAGAAGTGATTTCATTCTGAGTATATATCCATGATAAGGATTAAGTCTAGACATGTGATCAAAAGAAGTCTGGTTTAAGCTTCTTCTCAGGCCAAAGAATTTGAGCAGTGATGATTGCATAACACTAAGGCATAAAGTATGAGCATTGAAAAACAATGGACTGAATTGAATGAGCATTAATAAAATAAACATGGTCGGATGCATTTTAAAAGATTTTCCTGGGACATTTAACTGTTTAAGAGCATGACTAAAAATTCTGAAATTCATAAGCTTTGAAGTTTGTGGGTAACTTCACTGTAAACCCTCAGGAGACACAACTCCTCCACTAGGGATCACCTAGGGGTTTAAAGGCTTGTTGCAAGTGCTAAATTCAATCATGTTCCCTACGAAAGTGGCATTTAAATTTTTAGGATGTTAGTTTTATTTGCGTTATATATATTTATCATTCTCTTTGCTCAAGGACTAGCAAAGTGTAGGTTTGGGGGTGTGATTGGTGCTTAAATATGACTATATTTCGCACCTTAAATCCTACATTTAGCTATTCGATGAAAGCATCTGATGGTTGTTGTGAAAATTCAAAATTGACAGTTGTAATTAAGGATGATGATTATCCATTTATTTATTTTAAGATGTGAATTTTCTTATGGTGAATTTAGAAATTTAGAAATTTTGATGATTATAGATTTCATTAGATTTTAGATGCAGATTATAAAAAATACGACGTTACAAAATCGTTATTTCTTATAATTTAAATATTTTTTTTAAAAATAAAAATACAAAATACGACTACTCAAAACCGTGATTGTTTCATGAACTTGATTATTTTAAAGAGAAACAATAGTAGTAATATGTCGATTATGTAGGAAAAACTTCATGTCTTTTTCAATAAAACAATAGCTCAAAATCGTCGTTTGTGGTTGACAGTCATTATTTTGATGACATAAACGACGGTTTAAATATGTTGTTGAAAAATACTACTGCTTTTTCTAGGACAGCTTACTCAACGGTCAAAAACTGTCGTGTTTTTGAAAACGACTGTTTTGGGTTGTTTTTTTTTTTTTTTTTTTTCACACAGTGTGTAGTCAGTTTGCAAACTATAATATATTTTTTATTTATACATGCTTTTTTTTTTTTACTAAGTATAAATTCTCAAAAAAATAAACAATTACAATCTACAAAAACCCATGTAGTTCTATAAAACAATTACAATCCACAAAACCCAAGTAGTTCTATTCTCCAATTACCACATCACTCCCTTGTTCTCCTTCTAAGTTCCTCATTTTCTAATCCAATCTCTATTTTTATCATGGTTTTCGGATTGCTTTTTGGGGATGTTTGTCAATGAAATAAAAATTTGATCCTTTGATGGTATGCCAATGGTCTCAAGCTCCATTGTCTGAAAAATTAAGACGAAAAGTCATGATATCCATCATCCAATTCAAAAGAATCAATGATTTTTGTTGTTGGAACCCTTAGATATTCAGTAGGTGCAAATAAAGCCACCATTGTGTGAAACTTCGATGTAAAGATTTACCAACAACATGAGAAAATACATATTATATTATTGTATGGTATATTGTGTTTTCCATATATTGATAGGAAAAGAGCTACATCATGGTTTTAAATATCGGCCATATTCGATACAGTATTGGGCTAAGCCTCATTCGATTTGATATAAGTTCAAATATCGGCCCATATTGGCACATATCGGCTCATATCGGCCAATATGTATATCCATTATTAACCAAACAACATACTAAAAATGGCCTTTTGGCATATTTGTTTTCATTTGTTTTTATTTTCTTTTAAAAAAGAAGGCACTTTAATAATGACTGGTTCATCTCCGATACGTATCAGCCTGAGAGCCGTAGATATACCAATATATATAGCTCTTTAGATCCCTGAGCTATATATAATTAATAATTTTATGATGTTGGCTATTCAGAAGGAAAATTTATCCGACCAATACTAACATGCCAACTTCTTTTTAAGTGTGCCCTAGCAAAGGGTTTGATTTTCAATTTGATTAAGAGGGTGGCATTATTTGCAGTCACGCTCTTCCACCATAAAAAATTTGTTGACTACCTTGAATCTGACGGTGGAGATTATTTTTCATCCCAATCTTTCACGCAATAAGTCTTGAGATTATGACGCGCCTATCAACCAAACCCATATATATATATATATATATATATATATATATATATATATATATATATATATATATATATATATATATCCCTTTAAGCCTAAAACCAGCACCCATATACAAATCATCCCTTTAAGCCTAAAACCAGCACTCATTTAAAAATCACTTTTTTTCATAAACCTTCTCCTCTCCCTCTCTCTTCTCTGTCGCCCTCTGCTCGTTGCCGCGACCGCGATCCCCTCTCTCTCTTTGTCGCCCGATCAAGCATCTTCCGACTTATCACTGTGAGTGGCGACCGCAACGCCCTCTCTCTTTCTCTCTCTGTCGCCCGATCAAGCATCTTCCGACTAGTGATCCATTTGCTTGCCGCTGCCGCCACCTAAATTTTTAGGTGAGAAATCTTCTTCTTCTTCCTGTCCCTTTCCCTCTCCCTCTCGTATCTCTATTTCTCTCTCTAAGCCCAAGGCTAAAAAACCCAAACCCAAGCAAGCCCTCCCTCTTTATTGTGTTATGTGTATTATATTTCCCTATTCTATTGATTTTTTGGCATAATAATGTTCTTAGTTAGCTTGTAGACTTGCAGTAGAAGTTGGGTATTTCCCTATTTTGTATCTTATAAAACCCAAACCCAAGCAATCTCTCCTTGCTTTATGTGATTTCTGTGTTAAGACTTGTTTGAATAAAGAGGCTGGTGATGATGAATTGATGATGATTGATGAGTGATGACTGATGAGTTTAGTTATATGGAGTTTGTTGGTTTCTCTTTTTATTTTGAGTGTATTTGTCCATGCGGATTTTGAGTATGAATGTATGATCTATTAGGGTTTTGATCTGTTATGATTTAAATTTATAGGTTCTTGAGATGAATAGATGATGACAAGTTTTGTTATGTGGAGTATTTGGATCGTTTTGGCTTTAGAGCTGATTTGTCCAAATTTTGTTTATATAAACTTTATGATCAAATTCCAATCTGTAAACCCTTTAGTGTCTTCTTTAATATGACAAGCCCCTTGCTCCCATCATATTGTCTACTTTTACAGTATGTCCGAATTGATTTCGACTTGGGTGCTAATTGGCATATCGTAGTGAATTACAAAAGTCCTGTGATCTGATCACCCATGTGATAAAATCTGAGACATGTATAGAAATATGTTTATACTCTCATCACCTATTACTACTGTGTCAATACCTACTACCTAGTAAGATAGAGCTCTTAATGCAATGGCCTATTCACATTCATCCTCATGTGGTGACCATCTCCTATGTTCAAAATATTAGTGTTGTAGAGTTTTAAGCTTATAATAAAATCCACAGGACTTACACAGATTCCAGCCTTCTACATGATGCAAGATTTACCTGATTTACAGCTTAGTTTACAAATTCCTATCTTTTGTATATTTTATACCTTCTTTTCATGGAAAATATGTTTGAAGTTCTTGATGTTGTTGATGTATTGATATTTTTCTATATGATATTGATTGAGTTTTTTATATGTAATTTTGTGAACCAGGATTTTCATCCAGTGGCGGAACCAGGATTTTCATCCAGCCGGGGTGTAAAATTATAGGATCAAGCCTGATGCGCCATCTATTTTGTATAGCTTATAAGGAATTGCATTTAAGGTTATTGCTTTTGATTATTTATGCTAAGTTAATATCTTGTTAATGAAAAGTTCCTTTTTTGTATACAATTTTGGTGAAAATTATATTTTATAAATAAATAATTATTAATTTATTTATAAAAAAATTAAATCTAATTTTACACCCCGGCTGGATGAAAATCCTGGTTCCGCCACTGTAGGTAAGCCCATGATCATGGTCACTTTTGGGGATGTGGAATCAACATCTGACCGTCTGATGGGTGCGCCATATTCCCAAGATCTGTTGTGTGGAAGATTGGGAGGAAAAATTATCTCTATCATTGGATTCAAAGTAGTTGTCAGTTGTTATTTTTTATGGTGGAAAAAAAAAAAAAAAAGTGGTCAAGGTCTATAGCCATGGTATAATATTTGGGTACCTTTATTTTCAACCCAAGATTTTTCCTTATCAACCGCGGTTTCACTAGCTTTAATGGTTGACTACTTTGAGTCAGACGATGGGGAATATTTTTCATCTCTGTAATCGACAAAAGAGATTTTGAAGAGATCATGAGCCTACCATTAGAGGGTCAAATTTTGATTTCATGTGACATACATCCCAAAAAATGAAAATGGCCATAGGCATCATGGATCAAAACATAGGAATTTCGATACGTATCGTCCTGAACTTCAAGACGATACATATCGCGTATCGTCTGATACATTCAATGTATCGTTTTGATACAATTTTTTATTTTTTTTCAAAAAAATCTCAAATATCAAAATTATTGGACGATAATTTGAATGTACCCTATCAATCTGCCAAATTATCGGACGATACATTCAAATTATCGTCCGATAATTTGAAATTATCGTCTGTATCAGACGATATGTCCGATAATTTGAATGTATCGTCCGATAATTTAGCCAAATGGGGTTCATGTCAATCTGCCAAATTATCGAATGATACATTCAAATTATCGTCCGATAATTTCACCATATCGTCCGATAAATATGTAGTTTTTTGGGGTACCCGATAAAAAGTGTATTTACCGTATCATTCATGTCCAAAACCGATACGTATCGATATCGGACGATATTTTGACCTATGATAGGCATACATTAAAAATGGTTCTCACATCAATTTTTGAGGTGTATGCCTTATGGAATCGATATCTTATCAAGTTGCCGGATTTTCAGTATGGGTGTCACATGATGGCCATGTGACTAGTTGCATATATTTCTCTACAACAGGTGCATAGTCTCACATGCATGATTGGAAATCTTGCCCGACATAAGATGTCTCAGGCGAGGTGTCTCACGTCTTGACCCTCAGCAAGACAAGATTGAGGTGTGAATCACTCCAAGACACAACATTAAAAATATTAGATTTATATTATAATTTACATAAGGTGTTAAGTTTGTACATTATTGAAAGTATACTACTCTTTCTCTTTGTATATAAAACACTATTTTATCTTATCGGATTCTATCTATGTGATGATGTGTTGAATGGCTATCACTGTTTATCCACATTTGTGCACACTAAGATCACTATTATTCTTATTTTTCAACGGCTAATATTGAAGATCTTTGATTGAATAATATACAATTGATCTAAAGGTGTGATTCTCTAACTAAGATGTGTTCTAATCATGAATAATCGCCTGAACTGTTTAGACTAATGTTAAATATTTGCCACTTGACGTAACATTGAAGTATTTTCAAGGTGCAAGATCAAACGCTTATTTTAATGGTATAAGATCATCCAAAAGTGATTATTTTTGTTTTATGCCGTCTAATTGGGAGGAGATGTCGGTAAGAAGAGGTGGAATAGTCCCTATCAAAAAAATATAAAAAATAAAAGATAGAGTACTTTAATTTGGAAGCATGGTGACACATTTCGCTTTGGGAAATTTTTCGGCGGGAGTTGTTTCGATACATTTCGAATTAATTTCGATACCTTTCAAAAAAAATTGAGAAAGTATCGGTGATTAAAAATATATTTAATACTTTTAAAAAAGATTACTACAATAAATACTAAATTATTAACATATTTAAAATAAAACAAAAAAAAAATTAAACATAAAAAAAATTACCTAAATTTCTGAAATTTCACCAAAAAAATATCAAAAATTATCGAAAAATACCGAAATTTTTGCTTAACTCCCTTTTCGGCAAAATTTGTCACTATGTTCGAAAGAGGGTGACTTCTTGAGAAAAAACTCATAGGGTTGACGTCAATTCCCTTGGCATCACATGGCTAAAAAACAACTCGATTACGTGAAGTCGAGATTCCATTTTATCATAAGGGTCCTAAATTGGTTGAATATGAATCGGGCTCAACCAGTTAGACCTGATCATTACCTTCATAGTCACCAAATTCTCCATATTTTAAAAAATTCGGAAATTCTTCCGAAATTTAAGGTTTTGTTAATTAATCATAAATTTTCAAAAAAATAAATGTGTGTTTTTTAAAATTCAGGGAATAAATTTGTGAAAATTCATGATTTTTTTTCAATAAATCATGATTTTAGTTTTTATTTTTAATCTTCTTTTATTTGTTTTTGGTTCCGAATATCTCCTCAACTGGTCGAATTTTAACATTTTAGTGATTTAGCACACAATATTTGTGCATTCCCATGCTTGATGGAGGTCAATTGACCCAAACGCCAAGGCTGTCGGCTTGGGCCTGGGACTGGGCCAGGAAGAGATGGTCAATTGAAAATTTTTGCAATCTTTTATCTTACCACTTACAAAATTTATATCTAGGGAAATTTGCACTTTCGGCCCTATATGTTTGCGTATTTACAGAAACGGCCCTATAGTTTCAACCGTTGCATTAATGACCAGCTCCAAGCCTAGCCGCCTCCGCCTGCTCCACGTCAGCAATAACCTATTTTAAATAATATAAAAAAAAATTTTCCACCGCCCTTTAAAAGAGAGTATAAAAGCTACTTTTACATATTATTAGCTACTGTTACTTTTTAAGTTTAACTTTTCTGAAAAAAACAAGAGAGCGGCGATTTAGCGGCGACAAAGCAGTAAAAGGTCACAAAGGTCACATTACATTTCCAGGTAATTTATTTTTTTTACATTTCAACACATTTAGTAATCACCAATGTTTCCCACCTAATCCGATAACTTACCGATAACTTAAATTATCGATCGATAACTTAAATTATCGGACGATAATTTAAGTTAGCGATCGATAACTTAAATTATCGATCGATAAGTTAAATTATCGATCGCTAACTTAAATTATCGGTAAGTTATCGGTAAGTTAGGGGATTAGTAGTTTTTTCAAAATCACTTCTTGTGTTTATTAATTGCTTTTTATTTATATTGCAGTTCCTACTAAGTGATTGAAAATGACCATGACTCTAAAGCCCATCGGAAAATGTTCTGGAGTTGGTGTTAGGAAATTTTACATGCACTGTAACGAAGAGAGAAAGAAAATATTAGATGATTCAGTATTCGGTCATCTATTTAGGATGAATGAGAAATTAGGATTCGTTGGAGACTTGGTTGACGTTATTTTAAGTTTTTGGGTTGAAGATAATGTTTTCAAGGTCAAGAACAACAATGTACTCCTGCAACAGATCGATATAGCCTTGATTTTAGGCCTCAATATGTTGACGGAACCTGAGTCTGAGAAGGTGGCCGTAAAAGAGGAAACAACTATTCGATACAAATTCTTTCGGGGGAAGCCGGCGAAAAGATCTCGTATTAAAGAAATTATTGACAGTGCTGATTTATCCAACGATGATTTTTTGAAACTATCATTATTATTTTTCGTATGTTCTTTTTTACTTTCGGACACATACCAGGAAGTAGATACACAGTACTTAGAATTAGTAGATAACATTGAAGAGTTCAACAAGTTACCGTGGAGCCTGATAGTTTACAATAATTTATTAGATAGTATATCAAAAGCGAGTGGTAGAAGGGAAATGGTGAAAAGGTCAGAAAAGGAGCAATACAACATCTACGGATGCACTATCGCCTTACAGATTTGAGCGTTTGAGCACTTTCCTGCAGTCGCCACCGCTCCTATTGGGCTTAAAGAACCATTTCCAAGGCTAATGAAATGGGAAGGCCCGAAATTCAGCCGTAATCCTAATTTATATAGAGAAAAATTTCTTAAGTCTAAAGTGATTTTAGAGCTTGAAGTTGAGAAGCACGAATTACAGTATAAATGGGTTCGATACTTTTTGATTCGAAGAGAAATAGAAAATAAGAAGGAAGAGACCGAGGAAAGAGAAGAGCCTTACTCCGAAGAAAATATAGATGAATATGATGATATCCCAAGTCATGCGACACGTCCGGAAGAAAGAGCCGAAGAGCCGATTAGCCGAGATGACGACAATGAGGATGACGAAGATTACAGCGACAAAAACGATGATTTTGAGGTCGTTGTACGTCAACCAAAGGGGAAACCGGATATTAGGCCCCAGCTAACAAGAGAGCAGCCAGTTAGGCAACCGCACCTAACCAAAGAAGTGACGGAACTAAGAAAAGAATGCAAGACGCTCCGCATAGCTGTAAAAGAAATGAAAAAAGAATTTCGGCGTGCATTTACGCTGCTCAAAGGGCAAGCACTCACCATTGAACAACTAGGGAGAGATAAGAAAGCCTTACAAGAAGAAAATAAAGCAATACGAAAGAATCTTGATGCGGTCATCTCTCATTTAAGAAAGGTACCAAACCAAGACTTTTCAAATTTAGAACAAAATCAATTCTTTACAAATTAATGCAAAATTAGCTTGTCGTCCGACGATGGAACTTATCGTCCGACGATGGAACTTATCGTCCGACGATGTAACTTATCGGACGATAATTTAAATAGTCGATCGATAATGTAACTTATCGGTCGATAATTTAAATTATCGTCCGCTAATGTACATTATCGATCGATAATGCGGTTTTTTTTATTTTTTATTTTTTGTAATGTATTTTTTTTTTGCAATTATGCAGGATAATATTTTAACCTCTGTTCTCTTTGACACCTTCGTTCCTTCACCCACTTACCCTCAATCAACTGTCCCTCAACCCACCACTCATCAACAAAGCCATCAGTCTCTTTAAAACCCATCGCTCCTCAACAAAGCCATCAGTCCAGTGCCCCAAAACCAACTGCTCCTCAACCAAGCCATCAGTCAAGTGCCCCAAAACCCACTGCTCCTCAACCTAGACAACAATCAACTGCCCTAAAACCCGCCGCTCCTCAACTTACCCATAAATCTACTGCCACTAAACCTGCTGCCCCCAAAACCTCATCGCCTCACACTAAACAACCCTTGGTTGATGTGGGTGATGATGGTGCTCCTCTTCGACCTTCTCGTGAGTTACAGCCGGCATCACTAAAAATAATTATAGTGAAACTATCATCTGCAAAAAATGAAGCCGAAGGTTATGACTTGCGTGCTCGTAAGAAGAGAAAGTCTCCGACCACTAAAGCATTAATAAAAAAACTAAGATTGGTTGTAGAGGAGGAGGAGGATGGGGCAAAATCAATGGAGCAAAAGTATATGCTTAGTTTTTGGAATCGGCCGGAGAACGAAGACAATGTGATCGTCAATACTATCAGGGGTGTTGAGATCACAGTTGCTCTTTTGAAGGTTCTCAAAGGACGCTCGTGGCTCGACAATGAAGTCATCGACGCGTACTCGAGAGTCCTTGAAGTTATAAACGATTTAATGTTTACGGCCAATGCCGAAAAAAGCTGGTTTGCTTCTACGTCTGCCCTGGTAAGGTTTCAAATATTTATTGGAAGCTCGTTTGTTTCTTTTATTTATCTTTTCAATCACTACTCTTGATTAACTTCTTCTAATTTATTTACTTACTACATTATCCTGTTTCAGACCTTGTTTATGGCAGACGAGAAAAAATTTGAAAAATATATCGATAATGAAGGTATAGTTGCGCTCAGTGACCTCGATAGGTGGCGTGCCTATTGTGACAATGAAATGTTCGTAACAATTCAAAGTCGATGGAACCACTATTGACAAATAATATCCATGAATTCACGTCGATGTGAAGATGCGTTTTGAATACTAACCTTCGCTTTATTTAATGTTAACGGCTTTTAAATAAAATTTATTATTTAAAATTTTGGTTCCGTTTATGTAGATTTATCTTCGATGCATAGCCAAAAACATAGCCATCGTTGGCTATTATAATTTCATTAGTTGATCGAGAAATTAAGTTAATAGATCCAGGTGAATCGAGAGTGCTTAAAGGTTTGAAGCACATAAAGAATGTCTATTGAATCACCTTCCGCGCCTTCTTTCGCTATCGGTTTGAAGTTTCGATCAACGATGGAAGGTATCGGCGTTCAACGATTGTCGTTCTCCGATCCAAGAAAAGCGGTTGGGATTGCGGTGTATCGTTTTGAAGTATATAGAATACTTCTCCAACAAATGACCTATTGATTTCAACGATAAACATATGCAACAATTTAGAGCCGAAATCGGACATCTAATGTGCACGTTTGGGAAGAAGAGTTAAATATATCTGTAAAATTTTTTAGACTTTTGTAGAGATGTTTTTTGATGAAATTGTAAATAATTAATTTTATTAATTTTTATTAACTTGTATAATTTTCATTTTCGTTGTTATCAATTTATCTTATTTGTCTAACAATTACTTATCTAATGTTTAGATTTCACCTTGCCTGATTTATCAACGGAGCCTTCCTCTCTTGAAGCAATTCCAATCGGCCGATGACTTAAATCATCGGCCGATATCTTAAATCATCGTCCGATATTTTAAGTCATCGGCCGATATCTTAAATCATCGGACGATATTTTAAGTAATCGAACGATAGCTTAAATCATCGGCCGATGATTTAAGATATCGTCCGATATATTAAGTCATCGGCCGATATTTTAAGATATCGGTCGATATCTTAAATCATCGGCCGATATCTTAAATCATCGGTCGATATCTTAAATCATCGGCCGATAAGTTAAATCATCGTCCGATGATTTAAGCTATCGTTCAATTACTTAAAATATCGGCCGATGACTTAAAATATCGGACGATATCTTAAAATATCGAACGATGATTTAAGATGTCGGCCGATGATTTTAAGTCATCTACCTTTTGGAATTGTGAAGCTAGATATCTTTAGTCTGGCTCTATGCCAATCACTAGTAGATTAGGGGCGAATTTGGCAACTTCAAATCCTGTTTGAATGAATGATTTATTAAGAAGCACAGCAATATATTTCAATCACAATTCCAAAACTTAATTATTAGTCCAAAAAAATATATTAATTAATTGGCGGATGTTGATCGCTCTTTTATTGAGGTCTAATCCGTTTATGTTGAAGGAAAGAAAAAGAGAAAAAAAAAAAAATACTCTTCTATAATGAGATCATTTGGAAGCTCGATTGCCACTAGGTCTAATCTAATCTCAATCTGTTTTCAATCTCAAACTTTGAAGTAATATAAGTTAATTTTAAATATTAACAAATTTACACGAGCGACGATTATGACCGTACTTGTTACAATTTTTACATTGTAGTTGTCGAACTTCGCCTTTAGATCTTGTTCTCATTTTCTTCGGACGGCCGGCTTGACGTATTTTGTGGGGAGGCAAAACTTGAATGTCTTTTATTTGCGAAGTCCATTGGCGCTTGTCAATGGTCGGGACAAAGTGTTCTTTATAAGTTTCCCTAAATAAGTCACGGGTAAACCAGTGTTCACAAAATTGGGGGATCTCTCTTTCTCTGTTTCGACGCGATAATGCGGCGATCGCATGTGAACATGGTAATCCAAGAATAGCCCAACGTCTACATGTACATGTTCGCGATTCTAGATCGACACTGTGAGTGTAATCACCACGTTTAACTTGAAATATATCACGACCATATGGTATGACGTTTTTTCGACGGGCCCATCCTGAATTTCTTTTTGTGTTTTTCTGTCATCGGTGTTAACACATGTGTCATTTTATTTCCTTCCTCCTGACGACGAAGATAAAATTCGGCTACTTTTGTGCGAATAGTTTCTAACATGCTCACAATCGATTCCTCCCTGGCTATTTTCAACACACTATTTATGCTTTCAGCTATATTAGTTGTCAACATATCATAACGCCTCCCTTGGATATAAGCGCGTGCCCAGAAATGATCACCAATTTCTTTAATCCATTTTAGACATTCCGGCGGGGCGTCGTCTTCTATTTTTCGCATAATTCTTTTAAATTTTGCTTCTAAAAATGCATGGGCAGCAACCCAGAAAAGCGGTCTAGAGATTGTATCCTTATATTTATCAAACAGATTTAGAGCCAGGTGTGCATGTCGATGGTATGAAAGGCATTAGGAAAAACTTTTTCCACTGCTTCCATCAAACCTTTCTGTCTGTCTGATATCAAAATAAATTGTTCTTCAAATTCACCGATTACACGTCTCCCTAATAGATCAAGAAATCATGTCCAATGGTCTTCATTTTCTTCGAACAACTTGAGCGTTATAGGAAATAAATGTCTATTCGTCTATCCCGTAGCTATTAACAACACTCCTTGTATCGTCCATAAATCGTTCCATCTACATAATTATTCTTCGTAAAGTATTACGAAAGCTTCAAATGCAAGGTTCGAATGCCACGAAGAATCTCTGAAATGCATTATCAGGCTCGAGACACAATTCGGTCTGTATGTCTGGATCGACCCGCTGTAATTTGGCAACATATGACGGTAACATCTGAAATTGCTCCTTCCAGCTACCTCGGATGTCATTCAACGCCATTTCTTTTCCTCTCCATGCTTTCCAGTAACCTACTGTTATACCGTATTTTTTTTCAATATAAAAAATTATTGAAGCAGGAGTCTCGTCAAAACCCTTTAATAGCTTATCTCTAACGAATGAAGCTATCCACGATGTCGTACATTGGCGATGTCCGCTTCCAAAAGCTGGCATTCCGCATGTGTGTTCTAGGTAGAAAGTTTTCACAGCAAACGTGTCTACGCCTACTAATTTCGATGCATGTATTCGCCAAGCACATCCTACTTCAACACACCTCGCAACTTTCGAGAGGAGGTTTTTATTGGTTTAATCTAAAAATTATTTGTCATTGCAAATTCTTTAAGAACTTTTTGAAATGATTTCTTATTTCTAAATGCCTGACCAATGGTAATCGTTCCCCCTTCATACAGTTCCTCATCGTCTGAATCCATATACTCTCCTTCCGAGTCATTAAACTGATAGTCTTCGTCCACCAGAGGTTGATCAATTCCCCTATTAGTATAAACACGTGAAGTGGGAGACGACGGAGCTTCATTATTTTCAGGATCACTATCACCGTCATCGACTGGATGGTTATTACGTGATTGAAGTTTAAACTTACGTGGCAAAATCGATGTCGCTGGTTCGATATGTCGGCTTTGGTTGATGATGTATGAGAGGTCGATACATTGAAGGCTCGATTATCGCTTGGCTCCTAAGCTATTTGTTGAAGGCCATTGATATGGACTAAGGCCGACTAAAACGTTTCCCACCGATTTACTCAATCGAAGTTGAATCGAGATGTATCATGCATCGGATTCATTTGATGACAATATCCTTGATCTTCATCGCCTTCACTCATCGAATGAATGTCGAATAGGGTTGCTCAGGAAGTTTCTTGTAGAAGGCGAAATCTATATTCATATTTCTATCATCGGCTATTATCGACAATGTTCTCCTCTTCATACCGTATTCCTTGATTTTCAATCAAATGTTCTGTTCCCACACCATGATCATCTTCGTTTGTTTCCTTGAACGGTTGAAATATTTCTAAAGACGGCAAAATTTCTGCTATAATAGTGACTAATGATTTTTCGATATAAATATTTATAACACCATCACCGATATGATATGCTCTAAATAAGTTTGTAAGATCATCAGAGTCAGACAATTAGGCAAATACAAGCGCATTCCCTATGCGTAATGAAACAGTAAGTGTAATAGAATGTTCTTCCAAATTAGTGTCCGATCGACTTTTGTACATTTTCTCTATAAACTCATCAAATGATATATTCTCCATGACAGTGACAATCCTCCGATGTCCTCCATTGTAAGTATTATCTCTCACGCGTATGAAATCAAAATGGCAAAGAAGGGGAACATCCATTTCAACCTACAATATTTACAAAATTAAAATTAAAATTAGTTGTTTATAAAGAGTTATACTTGACTTAGCGCTACAATTATTTAAAAATATTATTAAAAAATTAAAGGAATGAAAACTTTAGCGTTTTTGTCAATCATAGGATATCGCTCGATATCCTAAGATATCGGGCCGATATCCTAAGATATATAGCCGATGGACTTTTAACGTAAACCATAATCCAAAAACTTAAAATAAAACCCTCTTTTAAGATATCGAGCGATAACTTTAGTTATCGACCAATATCTTAAGATATCGGTCGATATCTTAAGTTATCGAGCGATATCTTAAGTTATCGAGCGATAACTTAAGATATCGACCGATAACTTATATATCTTGGACTACCTACAATGTTTTGAAAAATTGGGAAAACAATAACTTAAAAAGATATTGTACTCGATATCTTACCTAGCCTGTTGTATTCTCTATGTTATACGACATTTAGTGGAATCTCGAAATCGCTTTTTAAGAGAGATAGAAATCGTTAAAAAATGATACAGAAATTCTATATTCAATGCTTGCATAGAGAAACATATATATATATAGGGATATATCTGACGTGCAGGCGGCTAGGCTTGGAGCTGGCCATTTATGCAAGGATTGAAACTATAGGGCCGTTTCTGCAAATATGCAAAGATATAGGGCCGAAAGTGCAAATTTCCCTTATATCTATACCACTTACAAAAGTACGAAAGCGTCTTTGTCTTCACACTTTTTCCATACCAAAAGTACCTTTAAATCATTCCTTATCAAGCTGCGGAGAAATAAATCAAAAACCAATTTTACTTAAATAGATTAATTAGAGATAAACAAAAATAAGAGAGATTATCCTATTCTAAGTAATTATTCTTACTTTCCTTAAATAAGATAAACCAAAAACCTTAGAGCTTCGTGTTAAATAGGATAATTTAAGATAATTAATATAATTCGTCTAACAGAAACATGGGTACCCTTACTTTTAAGGCAAGATTCTTCATTCTTAATACTGCTCACATAGATCGTGAGATCATGGTCCCACCATCCCACGGTCAGGTGTTGATTTCACGTTGCACACGTCTAAACAAGGTTCTCGCCTACACTGAAAACCTATTTATTGGATTGAATTAGACGATGGAGATCGATTTTCATCCCAATTTTTCATATGATTGATCTTCATATCATAAGCATACCATCAAAACAATTAGTTTTTTATTCTTCTTTTTGTTAGAGAAATTAGTTTTTTATTCTAAGTGGTATATAACCGAAAAAGTGACTCAAAAATCATGGGACACTCAAACGTGATTTTAGATTCACATTTCGAGATTTGTGCCATGTGAAATAAAAAATTGACGGTCAGATGGCACACCCATGCTCTCAAGATCATGATCATGGGCATACATCAAACAAGGTTCTCGCCTACGATAGAGATCGATTTTCATCCCAATTTTCCACAAGATTGATCTTGAGATCGTGGGTGTTCCATCAAAACGATCATTTTTTTAGTCCACGTAGCATGTATCACAAAAATGGCTAAAAAATCATGTGGGACACATCACACTTAAACGTCATTTTTTATACACATTTTGAGATTTGTGCCACGTGAAAAGAAAAGCTGACATTCTGATGGCACGATCAAGAGGTGGAAGATTTGAATGAAAATTGATCTCCATCGTCTAGTATAACCCAATCAATAGGTTTTTTTATGTAGGTGTCATCACTAATGGGTAAGCTCAAACAGAGCTACTCAACACAAATTTACATTGAGGGACTACAACTTGCACACGAGATTACTGTCATGGCACAGACTTTAGAAAGAAAGACGGTATTTTTTGGATTTGTGTCACATTGAACACCATCTAAGCAATCTGATTTGGAGGCCATGATGTAAAGATCTTTGGTGACAAAGATTGGCACAAAACATGACCTCTATCATTTGATTCAACACACTCAAAGCCCATATGATGGTAAACCATTTATCTCAACATCGATTGTGTGAAATATTGAAACGAAAATCGAATCGTTCTATTTACACTCACCAAAATTTTAACAGCACCATAGACGAAAACCATTGATTTTTTGAATCATCTGGTGAAGACCATTTTTCATCTCAATCTTTTACATAATGGATCTTGAGATTAGGGGAGTATTGACAGTAGGGTGGTCAATGGGTTGGGCCGGGCTTTTGCATTGCCCTTGCCCTAGCCCTAGGTGAACCTTAATATGGTCCACCCTAGCCTAGCCTAGCCCTAGCGGGATTTTACATGGTCTGCCCTAGCCCTAACCCTAGCGGGATTTTACATGGTTTGCCCTAGCGGGCTAGGGCCGGGCTTTGAGCTTTCGAATATTATCATTTTTTTTTGTTCATATGCTATAAAAAATATGAGTACCTTTAAATCCACCCACCAAATCTTTGAGTTCACCCATGCTGAAACACATTGATTATATTGAATCGGCCGATGGAGATTGTTTACTCTCCGAATCTTTCACACGATGGATCTTGAGAACATGATCATACCATCAGACGGTCGATTTTTAATTTCATGTGGTACACACCCAAAAAAGTATCCTTAAAATCAATTTTGAGTCGGCTCGTGATGTTAAGGTCTTTTTTCTGAGGTGTGTGCCATGAGAAATAAAATACAAATCGTCTGATGGTAGGCCCATGATCTCAAGATCCATCATGTGAAATATTGGGAGGATAAATAATCCCCATCATCTGATTCTACCAAGTCAATGTGCTTCAGCATGGGTGAACTCAAAGATTTGGTGGGTGGATTTAAATGTACTCAAAAAATATATATGATGTCATTATTAAATAATAAAAATATAATTTATAATATGAAATATGCAAGGAAGGTAGCTCTATTTCTAAAATTATCAAAATAACCTCCTCATCTATCTATTTATTAAAGAATGATGTAAAGGTTCAAATGAAGGGTACATTTGATAAAATAAAAATATTATATATATAAGTTCGGGCCTACCCTTGCCGAATCTCAGCCCGACCCTAAATTCCAGGGCTTTTATTTTAATGGCCGAAGCCCTACCCTCGGGGCCTCAAAATTTGGACTTAGCCCTAACATTTAGGGCCGGGTCGGGCCTAAAATCCCATTGACAGTCAATTATTTATCCCACGTGGTACACATCCCAAAACGTGAGTAAAAATCACAATTGAGCATGATGGGTGCCACATGATTTTCGGTTACTTTTTTGGAATGTGTGGTATGAGGAATAAACAAATTGAGCCTCTGATGGTTCACCATTGATCTAAGAATCCATTGTATAAAAGATTGAAATGATAATTGAAATGGTCTATTTGCACCCATCGAATTTTGACGGCACCATAGCCGAAAATCATTGATTCTTTTGAAACAGATGATGGAGTCATCCCACTCTTTACCATAATGTATCTTGAGATCATGGGTGCACTGGCAATCAATTTTTCTATTTCACATGGCGCACATCTCAAAAAGTGATCTGAAATCATGTTTGAGCATATTGTGTACCACATGATTTCTAGTTATTTTTAGGAATGAAAGATTGAAACAAAAATCGAACCGTTTTATTTCCGGTCACTGATTTTTAATCACACCATAGCCGAAACCATTAATTGCTTTGAATCATATGATCAAAATTATTTTTCATCTTAAGCTTTTACATAATTGATATTGAAGATCATGAGAGTACTGACATTCAATTATTTACCTCATGTGGTATACATCCCAAAAAGTGATTGGAAATTATGATTGAACATGATGTGTGCTACATGATTTTTGGTTACTTTTATGGAATGTGTGTTAGGTGGGAAAAAAAATTGAGCTTTTGATGATACACCATTGATATAATGATCCATTGTGTGAAAGATTAAAAAGACAATCAAAATGGTCTATTTTGCACCCATCGAATTTTGAATGCACTATAACCCAAAACCATCGAATGTAGTTCCCTTAGAGATCTAGTTGGTATGATTAAAGGTATCCTTTAAAGGAAAGACTTGGTATTTGGAAGACTTAGGCCAAGTGGAAACATCATCTTAGCCATCAGATTTGAAGGTCCTAATCTAAAAATGTTTAATGCAAAAGATAGGCACAAAATAAAATTTCTATTATATGATTCAAAGCAGTCAAATATGGATAAGATGATGGCCATTTATTATGTTGAGTCATATGATAGTGATTGAATATATTTAGATTGTGACATTTAAATCACATGAATTCCATGGTGTCTCCACATTTAAATTAACACGTGCAACGTACATGCACTTTTACTAGTTCAAATATAAAAGGTAACTCTATTCGCCCCCACGCAATCTCTAAGGGCGGATATGTTTCAAACCCCCTGAAACCCGTTGATTGCTTCGAATCCAACGATCTAGACAAATTTTCACCCTAATCTTTCAAATGATGGATCTTGAGATCATAAATGTACCATCAGATGGTTTGCTTTTATTGTATGTGGTACAGATCCCTAAAAATATAGAGCAACTACTAGCACACGAGATGAGACTCCACATGACACACATCACAATCAAACGACATTTGTTGGGGATTTTTACCACATGGAATAAAAATGAGACCGTTTGATGGTACGTTCATGGCCTAAATATCCATCATATGGAAGATTGGGGTGTAAAATAATTTAGATCATTTGATTCGACACTATCAACGAGTTTTAGAGGGTTTCGAACATAGGAACACTCAAAGATTCCGTGGGCGCGAACGGAGGAACCCAATATCCAAATGTGCCTGTACACAACCCATATACCAAATGCTCTATGTGAATGTTTCCCCATGTGATCATTGCTTGTTAAGGGAATACAATTATTATCACTATTATTATTATTATTATTATTCCTCTAATGGAGGAAGGCAATCGTCCTGCAAAATCCTACATGGAGCTCCATGTGACACTCGTAATACTATTTTGATGTTACATGGAGCACATATGCATTGCTTAGATGATTTTTGAATATATTTTTTTGAAAATTTATTTTTACCATATATTTTTTTAGCAATAAAATTTGGGCTGGTAAAACTAGTCAAAGTAAGACTTGTGCTGTAAAAATAAATTTTAAATATAAATTTTTTTAAATTAATCTAAACAACGCACCCGTACTTCACGTGGCACTCAAAACGTGTTTTGAATGCCATGTGGAGCTTCACATGTATCTTGGAGGAAGGTCACTGTCCTCCATTGTAGAGGCACAACAAATGGAGGCACTCAAGATCAAATCGTAGAAGAAAATGAAGTAAGTCATACAAATAAGCTATCATTTGTGCGAGATCCCTACCATTCAAATGCAAAAGGCCACCCTCCAACCAATAGAAAGAAACCCGAATACGAGAAAAAACCTAAATAACCTATGAAGAAGGGAACAAGAACATGCAACACTTGTGGATTAACTGGTCATGACATGTGTACTTGTGAAAAAAAAGTGAATTGCAATGATTGTTCATACTAACTACTGTTTTTTGCCCCACCCGAGCCAAGATCGTTGATTCGTTGAGAAATGATTTAAGTCGATATAAGCTTGTATTTTGTTTACTTTCTCCTTTTATAGTTAACTTTTTTTTTTATGGAATATAGTTAACTTTGTTCATGTTTATAAACAATTTAAAGGCATGTACTCTTTCCTAAGTGAAAGGTCTCGATGAATTAATTTGGTATATTATACGGATTTTTTGGCCCACTCTTTCCTAAGTGGAAGGTCTCATTAATTTTATATATAAAATATCGAGTTGGGTTCAATCGACCTAACCCAATTTTTGCCCGATCCGAGCCTAAGGCTAGGTTACATGCCTTATACCCAACCCGACTGAACCCGACTCGACCTAAAGATCAAGCCAGAAGCATAATCAATAGTAAGGTCAAGTCGGATGGTTCATGCTCGACCCAACTTGACTCGATTTGTTAAGTATAAGGGGCAACTAGTAAAAAACGTGGGCTAGCTAGGTATGAGTCTTGTATAGGTTTGACTTGAACCCATGGATCAAAATGCCGGAAAATCGGTACGTATCGTCCGAGCCGAAAACCGGTACGTATCGGACGATACGTACCAGAACAGTAACATACCGGACGATACATTGAATGTATCGTCCGGTATTAACCATATAAAAGGGCAATACTGTACATTTAATGTACCATATCGTCCACCTCCGATACCGATACGTATCAATATCGGACGATATTTTGATCCATGCTTAAACCCCTTGCTAGCCTTAGTATTATTTAATTAATCACCTTCATCAAAGGCATTGCATTCATAGGGATATAAGGTTATATATAGAGAGGAGAGAGAGAGAGAGAGAGAGAGAGAGAGAGAGAGAGGTTAACCAAAATGCAATTCATAGTGACCCTTCCATATTTTTTTAATATTATTTTTGTAATAATATGCAAACAAAAGTGTGAAACCCCAAGATGTACCAACCTCCTTAGCCTTTTGTAAGAGATATGGAGGGAATAGCAAGAATGTGATTCATTAGCTATCGAATCCTTGGAAGTTGAAGTGATTTCTTTGAATCGGTCATTAAATATAGGGTTTTTTGTAAATACCTCCTTATATTATGCTGATATTGCATAAAACCCCTTTAGTTATGCTTGTTTCCACCGCACCCCCTACTTTTATATTTCCTTTATAACGGCAGATAACTATCTCTGCCGTTAAATGACAGTTAACTAGGCGTCATTTCTTCAATTAAATAACGTGTTTGTCCTTACTTAACATTATATACAAAATAGTCATTGTATTTTTCCAAACTTTGACCGCACATTAAACGGTGTTTAAGTATTGGATCCTGCCCAAATTTTTTTGGTGGAATATGATTGATCTCCTATAAGTTGTCGTGTTGCCCGATTTTCGATTTGGGTGTCCATGATGCTCAGTTGACTCGTGGGTAGCACTAAAATGCTACTCTCATTGGTACCATCCCAACCCTACCATTGTCACGAACCAACTGAGCATCATGGACACCCAAATCGAAAATCGAGTAACACAGCATCTTAGAGGATATTAATCATGTTCCACCCAAAAAATTTGGGTAGGATCCGATGTTATCCACCATTTAAAATGCGGTCAAAGTTGATAAATATATAATGGCATTTTTGTATATTAATATTAAGTAAGGGCAAATGCATCATTTAATTGAAGAAATGACGCCTAATTAATTGTCATTTAACGGCAGGGGGGTATTTGTAAAGGAAACATAAAAGTAGGGGGTGCAGTGTAAATAGGCATAACTTAGGGGGTCTATGCAATTTTAGCATAACATAGGCGGATATTTGTAAAAAACCCTTAAATATATTATTTTATTAGAACAAAATAGGGACTCAAGTCTTAAAAAATCCTCAATGACTCGAGTTAGAGGATCATCACTCATATATATTTCTCTCTCTCTCTCTCTCTCTCTCTCTCTCTCTCTCTATATATATATATATATATATATATATATACTAGTAAAAAGGCACGTACAAATGCATGTGGACATTAGGACCGTTAAAAATACACGTTACTGTCTTTTATGATTTATTAAAGACATAAAAAAATTCTTATTTATATGTTTCTTATGTCTTCATTATGTATAATTTAAAATTATACAAAATTAAATAATATATATATAACTTATATTGTCAATTATAGAACATGAAGAAAAAAAATAAAAACTAACAAATAAGTATAATCTAGAAAATTCAACTAATTCGAAAATGGGTATTTATTCCTTCTTGACTTCAACTTTTTTGAGGATTTTATTCTCTTCATCATCCGTAGTCTCGTATTTAATACTTTGACATATCTATTGTAAGACGATTTTGATAAATTTTATCTTGCACTTTGACTCAAAAGAAGTACCCATTTTTTTATGAAGAGCACACGTTCATTCACAGGAAAAAATCGTTGATTGCCTTGAATCAAATGATGGAGATCGCTTGTCGTCCCAATTTTTCACATAATAGATCTTGATATCGTGGCATCCCTATCAAACGGTCACATGTTGATTCCACATGGCACACATCCAAAAGTGATGGTCTGATTAGTACACCGACAATCACAATCGATTTTGGGGAAGTGTGCCATGTGGAATCACGATCTGACCATCTGAGAGGGGCGCCATGATATCAAGATCTAATATGTGAAAGGTTGGAAAGAAAAATGATCTCCATCATCTAATTTAAGGCAGTCAATTATTTTTTATGGTAAAAATACATGTGTTCTTCACATGTTTAATGGGTGTAAATAATGCAACCCTAAGGAGGTAATCCTTAAAAGTCCTAAAAAGGAAGGAGTCCTGGTAAAATTATGAGACTCCAGATATACATTCTCGAGAGTGCTGGTAAAATTATGCTGCCAAACAGGCATGAAGAACTTTTGAATTGATATTTTTGAGTAATTTGGTAAGTTGAGATTGACTCGGAAGCTATATTGAATAATATATCATAGATTAAGATGATAATTATCGAATATGTAATAGAGGAATATTAAAAAAATTAAAACATCAAGATTCCAATTTTTGAGTCGAAGAAGAAGATTGAAATGGATTATCAAAATTGTAGGGTACTACTCAATTAAAAATGTCAAAATATGACTTACACATCTTTACATGGACCATGATCCCCATGAAGAAGAAGGAATCTTGATAATCTATTACTGGAACCCTGCAACATAGTGACAATGAAAATTTCGCCAAAATTTGGCGAAATTTCTCGAAATTCGTCGAAAATGGGAGAAAATGAAAATTTCGAAAAATTTTCAGTATTTTTCGATAATTTTGGTATTTTTCGATAAAATTTCTGAAATTTTGGTAAATTTTTTTTTTTTTTTTATGTTTAATTTTTTTTTCTAAATATGTTAGTAATTTAGTATATATTGTAGTAAGTTTTTTAAAAAATATTAAATATATTTTGTATATATTTTTAATCCTCAAAACTTTCCCGAATTTTTTCCGAAAGGTATCGAAATTAATCTGAAATGTACCCCCCATCGAAAAATTACCGAAAACAAAATTTGCCACTATGCCCTGCAGAAGAGGCAAATTTAATTCGGTGTCTGTCCTCCCAACTCGTCTACTGTCCACCCTCAACAGAGCATGATACCACAAATTTGTACGTTACACTTCTTTTAGTAAATATTAAATCAAGAAAATAAGTAAATTAAGAAAAGATAGTACCTGGATGGTGTGCTCTTGATCATCCCTTTGTTGAGAAGCAAAACAAAGATCTTGTTATGTGATCCTGATAAGTTGAAAACTAAGACAAACTCTGATAGTGGGTAGAGTTTTACTCCAATTTAAACTCTTTTCAAGAGAAGAGGCTCCAAATTTAAAGGAATAAAATATAAAGGTACATGAGGTAAGGATATATAAATAAATGTGGTATTGTATGAGGATATGGATAGTTTAAAGGAGCCAAAGTTATTTTTGATATAAAAAAGTGAAAAAAAATATTTTTGCTTTTATATAGTAGTAAGGATCAGGATATATGAAATCAGTCTCTTACAGAAAGTGACGTGGATTTTTATGAGATTTCAATAAAATATAAAATAAAATAAAATGCTTTTCTCTCAGCTAACCTAATTTCCTTGGGGCCAAAGAGGCATTAGCCCAGTTGGTACCCTCCCTCCATTGTGAGGGAGGAGGTCGTGGGTTCAATACTTGTCCTCCACACTGTTTCCCACCCTTGTCTTTACAAGGTGTGGGTTGGGTTCTGTTAGTTAACCCTCACCACTGTAGTTGGCACTCCCTCACGCAGCTCCCCAACTGTCATATATGTATGCGTGCCTGCTCCTCGGTTCTCGAGGCTATCTCGGCCTAAAAATGACCCTAATAAAAAAAAAAAAAAATTTCCTTGGGTGACGTCTCTTTTTTACTTTTATCAACTACTCACCCTACGCGTCACCTCACTGGATCTCCCTCCTAAAATTATGGGATACACTTATCAGTTTGGTCCTTATGTCCCTCTCTCTCGCGCGCTCTCTCTGCCAGTTTTGCAACTAAAGATTTTTTTTTTGGACAACTACTAGCTCGATGGATAACATCGCTGACTACTTTGAATCAAATGATAGGATATGGTTTTTCATCCTAAATCTTTCATATAATATATCTTCAAATTATGATTATGAGAAGGTTAGATGTTGATTTCACATAACACACTTCCTCTGATCAGAGGATACCATATTCAACGCGATCACTGTTTAACGGTAGAACCATCAGTAGTTGTGCGGAAAAAAACTTCAATTGAGAATACACCTATCTTTTGTTAACTTTGTTGGACTTTCCATTATTGTTACAAACTTTTTACCGGGATCTTTTTCCTATTTTGACTATCTCTAGTGTGCATCTTCTCTCTTTTAACTTTGGGATTAATTTAATATTGTTATGATATGACTATCATTCGCATAAATAATTTTGTGTTATGCATCCAGAATACTAGCCTACATGTTAGTTGATCTTCTTTATTTCTTTTTTCTTTTTTTTGAGAAATGAGATGATCTTCTTTATTGCTCTTTTCATATATATTATTGTTTTTTAAAGAAATAATTCCTTTTAGGGTGGCATTATTTGCACCCGCATTTTTCGGTGAAGAGCACACTATGATGGATCAATACTCCGAGTACCAGCATGAAGACATGTGAGTCTTGGAGCTTGATTGGTGGGCTAGCATTAAGGTGTCAGGCTTTGACATTACGTGTGTGATGTGCGAGCGTGGAGGCGGGTAAACTTTACGTGACGTGCGTGTCTCATATATGTTGCGTAGATAGCTAACTTGGAGGTGTTGGGGTTGGATGGGTCTTGTGTGCCATGAACAAAAGTGTGTCATGGTGGTATGTCAAACCGATACATTTGAGGTTCTCCTGTTATTTTGCTTGAGATATTTAAATCATATATGTGAGAGAGGAGCTGCGGAGATACTTCCCACACATATGGGGCCTTATCGCATGGATTGTACATAGTGGTCTCCTATGTCTACAAGGGTGGGCTTAGGACGTTGTTTCCTCATTGTCGTGTGTCACCCATGCGAGGTTGCTATGTGCTCGAACTAGGCGTCGCAGTGCACTTATGTTGGCTATGAGAGAGACACTCGGGAGCTACGTGGGATTCTGTGAAGCACGTCAGCATGAGGGTCGAAAGATAGTGTGTGTTGGTTACGAGAACTACAAACGATGGTGGGTTTAGTTCAATATGACAGCGAGTCATATTGAAATGAGACGACATGAGGAGGTACATACTACTGTTGCACGCGATGTACTAATGCATGACGCGAGGGTGAAGCTTAAGCAGGCCAAGTGAGGCACGGAAGTGCAAGCATGCGTGTCGCAGAGAGACACAATATATTGATATATGATTGTCCTGAAAATAAGGTAACCATGTAAGGGAGTTTCCGTCCTCTAAGTGGTGGTATCAGAGTTGGTAAGGGTTAGACTGACCTCGTTGTATGTGGCATCGAGATGTCGCACAAGTGTGATTGCTGGTATCGGGCTGTACCCCCATGACAACACACTCTTCCACCATAAACAATTGTTGAATGCCTTGAATTAGACGATAAATATTGCATTTCGTTCTAATCTTCCACACAATAGATCTTGAGATCATGGTATACCTATCAGAAGGCCAGATGTTGATTCTATGTGACATACATCCCAAGTACGCCCATGATCACAATCTCCATTGCCTGATTCAATGCCATCAACTATTGATTAAAAAAGTATATGCTCTTCATAGGGGAAAGGGGTGCAAATAATGTCATCCTTATTTTTTACCACAAATCAAATTTTATAAAAAAAAGTATAGTGATGGAAGTGAAATATGTCCCTCATTTTCAGTCTTTTTATACTAATACCATGTTAAAAAAATCTCATTTTGTTTAGGATATCTTCTTAAAAGACAAATGGCTCATGCCTAACAGTTAAACACTTTAGTCTTATACTATTAAAGTTAAGACTTTAGTCTTATACTATTAAAGTGTGATTATCATTATAGCATGTGGTGATCAGTCTTAATGGTCCATGGGACAATCTATCATTAGAATATGTCTTACTCAAAGAAACATGCTTATAGGTAGACCTTGAATCATCCAATTAATAAATTTTAATACACGTCATTAAAATTAAAAATAATGGTTGGTATTTAAGTCCACATATTAGAAGGTTTAAATTTTTCTAAAACACTATTTTTGAGGCCAATTGCACATCAATCTATGATTTTTCAATTTGACAGTACGAATCACCCACATCCTAAATCATTGATACTGTATGATCATAAAGTCCTTGAATTGAGTCGATAGAGACCAATCGCACACCACCACAGCACAGTCGTTGAGATGCGTGTAATTGAGCGAGATCCATGCACCTTAGAGGCCACGCGGTGTGTGCCCGATTCACATATCGTGTTACCACTTACCACTCAAGCTGATCTGTTCTATCATAATTCATAAGACTCTCAAATTAGTTTTTAGTAAGGAAGTAATTTATTTTTAATCGTTTATATTATCATAATTTTGATTTAAAATGTCTTTAATTGAATTAGAGATATGGTGCTTCTACACCAGTAGATGATGGAACTCTCTTTATTTTTATTACTTTTAAATTCTCAGTATTTAAAAAAATATAGTTTTAAAAATTAATTACCTTTTAATATACATGATTATTTTTATTTATATCTTTATAACATATTTTTTAATCTAATTTTATGCTTTTAACCTTTATTAAATTGATACATAATTTAAAAGGAGTATTTAAAATATTTTTAATGAATAGTATTTAAATTTTTTCAAATATCATAATTATATTTCTATATAATTAATTTTGAAACTTATTGAACAAATTAGTTGTATTTTTTTCTTTTGTTGTTATTTCTTTTCCTTGAGAGTAAATGGATATCTCCACTTATATATCTCACAAGATCAGTTTCTAAAAGTTATTTATAAAAATTTATTTTCATGTTTCGGTTATTATATTTTATTTTTATTATTTACTTATTTCAGTATATTCTTTTAAATTTTACTATTAGATGTACGTAATTGGCAAAATTTATTTTATTTTCTTATTAATTTACCTTCACACTTTCAAATTTTGGCTTTAATTAAATATTTTGTTTTTGTTTTCTAAAACTAGTAAACATGCACGTGATTTGCATGGGTTGTTCTATAAAATCATAAAAATAATAATAAATTCAAAAAATGAAAAAGGTCTATGAATTATAATGTATGGATGAGCCTATGCATTCAAACTTCAATCAAAGTTTGGATATTACCTCACACATCATGTACAATATCCCATGTCATCTATTAAATTATTATTATTTATATTTTTTATTTTTTTATTTTTTATGGTCTAAACTTCAACCAAAGTTTGGATATTGCCTCACACATCATAGCGCATTGAATTTTTTATCGTTTGACCACATTTTGGACCGTGGATGTCCAAAAAGGTCTATGAATTATAATGTATGGATGAGCCTATGCATTCAAACTTCAATCAAAGTTTGGATATTACCTCACACATCATGTACAATATCGCATATCATCTATTAAATTATTTTTTTTATTTTTTATGGTCTAAACTTCAACCAAAGTTTGGATATTGCCTCACACATCATAACGCATTGAATTTTTTATCGTTTGACCACATTTTAGACTGTGGATGTCCACTCATTTTCAACAGTTTTTATTCATTGAATGCGGTGGCTGTAACATAAAGTAGTGTGCGAGTAACACCAACGAAAACATTATCAGACTGATTTGATTTCATTGGTTGACTCAATTTTTTAACCAAGTCGAGCACATGAACTTGAGCCTTCATATCAAGTTCAAGCATGAATTATTTGAAGGTTAAGTTAATAAATTTTTTATATGCAAAATTTAAAGAGATAAGAGGAATTATGGGAATTGAACTGAACTAGGTTTGGTAAAGGACTACACTGGAAAAATTATGGTCAAATGTGTAAACCTAAGGAGCATGGTGGAATGGGTTTTAAACGATATTGATATTGATGCAATATCACAAGTTTTAATCGGTGATGATAGAGATTATTTTTTACTCCACTAATGACATTATATGGATCTCTTGAATGATTATCTTATGTGAGCCATTACTTGCACTCGAAAACTTGTCCCTTGCACCGAGTTTAAAACAAAGACCTACAAGTTTTGCAACCTCTGTTATATGAAAACTCCATCTAAATTGTTTGATTTAGAGCCCATCATTTAAAGATATTAAGTGCAAAAGACTGACATGAAATACAATTTTTGGTTTTAAATGATATTGATGTTGATACAATTTTTTAAGTTTAAACCGTTGATGATGGTACATGGACCTCTTAAATGATTATCACGTGGGAGCCATTACTTGCACTTGGAAACTTGGCCTTTGCAGAGAAATAAAGACCTACAAGTTTGGCGACCTCTGCTATATGAAAACTTCATCTAAACTATTTGATTTGGAACCCATCATTTAAAGATATTAAGTGTAAAGGTTAGCACGAAATATAATCTTCATCATGTGATTAAATATAGTCAAAAGCTATTATTTAATTCAACGGTTGATAATAAAAGATCATATGATAAATATCATGTTTTGCTCCAATCTAATCCACTAAGGATCTATAGATCATGAACTTTAAATCAGACTCACATTGCGTTTTCACATGTCACATATCCCTAAACTACAAAGTCTTTCTTTAACTTCGGTGCAAGGGCCACATTTCTGAGTGCAAGTAATGACTCTCTTATCCTATATGTCATGAGTAACTTAGAGGTGAAATGAGTACCATTTAAAAGTATACAAGCCAAACACTTTATAAAAACACTTTATTTGGTACATTATGGGCGCACATGTTTAAAAGTACATAAGCTAAACACTTTATAGAAATACTTTATTAGATACATTATGGGCGCACATGAGTGCACCATGCACACTGGCATACATACTCTAGGTTGCAAGAGTAGGGTTGGAATTTCAGTTTACCGAATTGAAATCGAAACCGATTTTTTGGCTTTGATTTCGGTGTTGTTTTGGCCAAAATCGAACCCAAACCCAAATTTCTCGGTTTGATCAGTCAACTGAAATCTGCAATGGGTGAAACCGAAATGGAACCCAAACTGATCCAGTTTCGATCGGTGTGGTTCGATTTTCGGTTTTTTATATATTTTATTCTTTTAAAGAGATTTTTTACAATTTTTCGATTTTTTTTTTTCCGTTTTTCATCGGTTTTCTTTGCATACTCAACTAGTTTTTGGTTTTCGATTTTTTTCAGCCAAAATCGAACTGCTTCAAAATTGGTTTAGGTTTTTCAATTTTGGATCAATTTCACTTCAAATTTGGGTAGGCTTTTTTCGGTTTTCAAATTTTTGATTTTTTTTTTCCACCCATATACAAGAGCAATTAAATGTGGGCGCTCAAATGCATCTGTCCCCTTAATCTCAGTACATTGACATGTACTAAATATCTTGTTACAGGTAGAAATCTAATCTTGCAATATAATGTGTTAGATAAGGCCCCTTCTACTACAAGCGTTTACCAAAAGGGGCCATTACTTGCACACGCTTTTTAAGTAATTGCACCAAGGTTAAAAAAAGACTTTGTATTTTAGGGACATGTGAAAATGCAATCTAAGTCGTCTGATTTAAAGTTTATGATCTATAGATCCCTAGTGGATAAGATTGGAGCAAAATACAGTATTTATCATATGATCTATTGTTGTTAACAGTTGAATCAAATAATAGTCTTTGACTATATTTAATCACACAATAAAGATTATATTTCGTGCCAATTTTATCCACTAAATATCTATAGATGATAAACTTTAAATCAGACGGCTCAGATTGTGTTTTCACATGTCACAAGTCCCTAAAATATGAAGTATTTTTTTTTACTTTGGTGTAGTCACTTAAAGAGCGAGTGCAAGTAATGGCTCCCTTACCAATAGGGTAGCAACAGAGCCGAGCCAGCTCAACAACTCGGCTCAGCTCGGCCCGAAAAATAAGAGTTTTTCTCTTTAAAGCTCGGCTCGAGAGCCGAGCCAAGCCGAGTTGGGATGTTGGTAGCTCGGATGAATAGAGCCAAGCTCGAGCTAAGGCCGGCTCGGCTCTATGGCTCGATTTATAATTGTTTATATATATATATATATATATATATATATATATATATATATATATATATATAATAAGTAATTAACTTTGAGAGGTTTATTTTATCCTTCAAAGTAACCGTTTAAGTTTATCTAGCGATTACTTTGAAGGGTAAAATATAAACTTTTGCCTCCCACTTGACTTAATTTTCACTATATATATTATATAGACTATAGTACCCATTGTTACTCCTATCTACGACTGCCTTTTGCAACTCAAGTATTCAACTCCTACTTCTTCTCTCTTGTTGCTGAAGCTCTCTCACCTTCTCTCTCTCTCGTAGAGTCTATTTCACGCATACGGGCTATGCCAGCTCCCTCACATTCTCTCACTCATGGAATGAATATTTAATTGAGTAGAAATTTTAAAAAGTACTAGGGGGAAATTTTTTTATGATAAAACATACTTGGCTCGAAGCTCGGCTCGAGCTCGGAGAATCGAGCTAGAGTTTGAAAATTTTTGAGCTCGAAGAGCCTAGAGCCGACCTCCAGCTTTGCTCGTATAAGGTAGAGCCGAGCTAGAGCTGACCCGAGCTCGGGCTCGGCCCGACTTAATTGCAGCCTTACTTACCAAAATCATTCTTTTTTTTCTTATGTGCAAAGTGGGGCTCTTCTCTTCTAATAAAAGCCAAAACCGTTCTTTGTTTTCTCAGGGAATCCTTGCATTCGCAGGGTTTTTGATAGTAGCTTAATAGGGAAATTTACTTGATCGACCCTATCAGATACACCTTTTTCGTCAAAGACCCTATATTCTCACCTTTACCCAAACTGACCAGCTTTTAGTCAAGCCATTTCCAACTAGCACAAAAAGTCTCAAATACCCCTTATTACACTTTTTATCGTTCTATATCGTTTAAAATTTTAAAAATTTGTATTTTTTTATATTTATGTGATGTGAAGCTGCATCTATGCCATCTGATTTTATGGCCATAATATAAAGATCGATGGTGCCAAAGGTTGATACGAGAAAAAGGTGATATTACCTCTTTTAAAAAAAAATTAGTTGTTTATGCGATGTGAAGCAGCATCTATGGTCTTTGATTTGAAGGTCATAATATAAAAAGGGTTTTTTGCAAATACCCCCCTGAGTTATGTTGATATTACAAGTAACCCCCCCAGTTATAGCTATTTGCTTTAAACCCCCTAAGTTAGCATTTTGGTATTTATAAAATACCCTCTTTAATGGATGCTATTTTAAATGGTTAACCAGCTGTTAAAAAATAGCCTAAATACCATATTAATCCTTTTTAAAATTAAATTACTAAATTGCCACCCTCTATAGGAGTAATTTTAAATCCACCCCTCCACTTACAAAAAAGAATAGTTTTAAATCCACCCACCAAATATTTGAGTTCACCCACGCTGAAAAACATTGACCGCATTGAATCGAACGATGGAGATCGTTTATTGTCCCAACCTTTCACACGATGGATCTTTAGATCACGGTGGCACTATTAGACGGTTGATTGCATTGAATCGGACGATGGAGATCATTTATCGTCCCAACCTTTCACACGATGTATCTTGAGATCATGGTGGCACCTCGATTGCGCATTGAATTGGACGATCGCTTGATTGCATTGAAGTGGACGATGGAGATTGTTTATCGTCCCAACCTTTCACACGATGGATCTTGAGATCATGGTGGCACCATCAGATGGTTGATTTTTTATTTCATGTGGTACACACTTAAAAAAATGACCTTAAAAGTAATTTTAACCGTTTACGTGATGTTAAGGTCACTTTTATGAGATGTGTGCCACGAAATAAAATACTAATCGTCTAATAGTATGCTTAAACGATCTCCATCGTCTTATTCAATGTAATCAATGTGTTTTAGCGTGGGTGAACTCAAAGATTCGGTGGATGGAAGCAAACACGGTTAGGCAATCCAATTCCTAAAAATGGGTCTTGAATCATATAGGAAATTGGAGGGACGAGTATTTTGAGTAAAACACGTAGATTGAAGGTTTTCTTTTTAAGAATAATTGCATCGTTTGCCACAAATCCTCTACTAGTTGAGTATTCGTCCAAACGTTGGCATGCTTTAATGGGGGAATCACCCATCTGATGAGTCTTGAATCTGATGGGTGAATGAAAAGCCTTTTAGAAGAGTACCTTTAAATCCACCAATTGAATCTTTAAGTTCACCCACGCTAAAACACGTTGATTGAATTGAATCGAACGATGGAGATCATTTATCCTTCCAATCTTTCACAGGATAGATCTTGAGATCATGATCGTACCATCAGACGGTCAGTGCTTTATTTCACGTGGCACACATCTCAGAAAAGTGACCTTAACATCACGTGCATGCTTAAAATTGATATTAAGGTCACTTTTAGGGGTGTGTACCACATGAAATAAAAAGTTGACTGTCTGATGGTACCCATGATTTAAAGATCGATCTAATGGAAGATTGGGATGATAAAAAATCTCCATTGTTTGATTCAATGCAGTCGATGTGTTTCAGCGTGGGTGAACTTAAAGATTTTGTGGGTGGATTTAAAAGTACTCATTTTAGAATAGTGGTAAATTATAATGGCATGACTTGTAAATAAAGGTAAATGAAAGGCCTTTTAGAAAAGTGATAAACTTTAATGGCATGACTTATAAATATAGATGAATGAAGGGCTTTTTAGAATGGTAGTATGTTTAAAATATTGATTTCATTAAGGGCAAAATAGGCTTTTCGTCCATAAACTCATGACTAATTAACGGGGGGTTATATGAAACAGAAACACAAAAATAGAGGCTGCAGAATAAATACCCATAACTCAAGGGTTCTTATAATATTAGTATAACACGGGGTTTATATGCAAAAAAAACTCATTAATGAGTCGTTATCGGATGTTTAAAGAATCCTTATGACTCTTTAAAAATATCGACTCTTGAAAAATAAAATAAAAATAGTGTCGTTACTCGTCCCCACCTCTAGTCAGAAAGTACTGTAGATTGGACGTGGTAGACTCCTTTATTAAGCTTGAGTTTGACTGCTGGTTAATTTGATGTGAAGGGTATTAAGGTGCTTGAAAAGTAAGTAATGGTTCGATATCGTTTGATATCGACTCTTTAATGGGTTGATATTAATTTTTTAAATATATAATTTATTATATTATTTTTTAAGAGATGATGTTGCATTTTTTTTATAGTCAATTTATCTATCTTTATATTATAATTTTTAAATAAGACGATATAAATGTTATTTCACACATGCGTAAACATGCAATTTTTATTTTTTATTTTTTTAAAGAGGTGATATTATCCATTTTTTGTGTCAATTTTTAGTACCACCAATTTTTAAATTATGACTTTTAAATTAAATAGCATAAATGCTGCTTTACATTGTATAAATATAAAAATATATAAAATTTAAAAATTTTAAATAATATAAAACAATAAAAAAATATAAGAAAAGGTATTCGAGACTTTTGTGTTAGATGGAAATGACTCGGGTATAAGTGGATAAAAGTGAAAATACAGGGGGTCTTGGAAAAGGCCTGTCGGCCAGGGTGGATCAGGTAAATTTCCCTATATATGGACTTACGGAGACCACGCAGTTAAGCGCTAATCTCCCGCCTAAATAACCCTGCTGCTTCGTCCATAGCCGCCGCCACTAGCCCTCTCGACCTTTTCTTCATGCTACTTCCCTCTTCCTCCTTCCAATTTTCATCGATGGCTCTCTCCTTCTCCTCCACCAAATGGCTCAAACTCATATACAGCCTCCTCATGTTCATGGGTTCGGCGTTTTCGTGATTCCTCCTTCTCAAATCCCCACCTTGACTTTTTCTCGAGAAAAAACCCCTTTCGTTTCTCTTGACACAATTTTTTTTTGGATCGAATCTTTGAAAACCAACCTCATTTTTCTTGCTTTCTTGCACTAACCCCTACAAAAAATCTCTCCCACACCGCCAATTTCTATGGTTCGCTTCACACGACACACACTGGTTCATAACCAAGCGACCGATAGGTATATCTGGTTGGAAGTGGTGGTACCACCAGGATACTTGGGTAGGAAGATAATCGAAATCCCGCCGGGGAAGACTGTCGAATTGCATTATAGAGATTACTTCGTGCAAGACACGAATCCCGATAGGATTCCCCACTTCGAAGTTTCTTACGGAGAGACTAGTCAGCAGCGGATCGGAAGCGATGTTAAATTTGAGGTGGAGGATCTTAGGGACAACGTGGATATAATCCTTACCGTTGAGAACGGACAACCGAGTATCCACTTGGGCCGTCGTTCGTTCCGGGACAGAATCAGGTTGGGTTTTCAATTAATTCCCCTCTTTTTTTTTATCTAATCAATTTGGGGTTATTGATTTGATAATTTAGGGATTTTTCAATCACTTTGGAGGAATTTAGTTGACTTGATAATTTAGCGATTTGATAGTTACTCGATACCTGGAAATCTGATGGTATAATCTTTTAATTCCCTTTGGATACTGAATCCATCCTTGATAAGCAGGCTTTCACTGATTCTAAGGCATCACAATCCGTGACATTCAACTCTTTTTTACTGGAAGCGATAGCTATACTCTCTTTGAGAAATTATATGGTAGTGGTTAGCATTATCAACGTTGGTGGTATACCCTATTGTTACCCATTAAACAGTGTCAATTATCTTATCAGTCAGTAGTTGCCTCTTGGGTGTTGCCTCCTGGTGGTGCTTAGCATTAAGGACCATAAAGATATAATGATAGTTTACAATCATTGGCTGACTTTTTTTTTAGTTCGATTAATTTTTGGGTATTGCCTCCTGGTGTTCAGGCGGGTTGCTAATCCGATCAGTTTAATGGAGCTATTGCCTATCTAAGAAATATCATCCCATCAATTGGATGGTCCGAATTGACGGCACAAAAGCCCTGATGCGTGCGAACTGCTAAGCACTATGCTACGTGCTCGTATTTATAAAATTTTTTTTTCCTAGACCAATTATATATAATTTATATATGGGTTATTGTCTTTTGTTTGGATTCTTATAGATTGATTGATTGTTTGTTCCCAATATTACTCTATGGTGGACTCTCATATTTATGTTACTGTCTACGTAATCAAAATGCAACTGAACATTCTACTTTTTTGGCTTTTAATAATTTGATAGCTGTATAAGGAATGCGTGGAGCTTTGGCTTTTGGATTACCTTTTTTTTCTTATATTAATTATATATAATGATATATGGGTCATAGTCTCTTTTTTGGATTCTTATAGATTGATTGTTTGTTCCCTAAATTACTCCATGGTGAACTCGTGTATTTATGTGACCATCTACGTAGACAAAATGCTACTGATCATTCTATTTGTTTAGGTCTTTAATAATTTAATAGTTGTATAATGAATGTATAGAGCTGTGGCTTTTGGATGGCCTTTTGACATGCACAACATGGTGTGTTTATTGTGTATTTCTGTTCTCTGCAATGGTTGTCCTTTCGCTCCACGAAAACAATCAGGTTGGTAGTTATTAGATATGTAGTGGACATGCCTGGAAATCTGTACAGTGTCTTTGGAACTGGAGGTGGTTAATGAATGTGGTAGGAAGTATTTTTTAAAGTTTTGTCAACTTATGTATGGGTGTCAATCAAGGAATCAAACGCGGTATTGGTACCAGATATTGGACTGATACTTATCGACCGATACCTATTATTTTTTTCTTTAAGGAATAAATACAAAAATAAAAGAATAGTCAGTATCGGCCGATGCTGAGACAGTTATCAGTATCGAACTGGTATCAAAATTGGTTCTCAGCCAGATCGATACGTATCGATATCGGCTGATACTTGATTCCATGGTGTCAATATACTGAGGGAAGACTGTTTCTTGTCTGTATGCATTGCCTGTTCAAGGAAAAACCATGATTGGTTGCAGAGAGGAGAACTGGACCACAAGTCTAAGACATGTTTAAGACTCCATTTATATTTCTACATTACATACATTTTAAAATTCTTTCCTATTGTGCGCATATGGTTAACTGGGAGTTAAAGATAATGGAAAATGGGCCACATGTGAGAAAGGAAGCTAGGAAAGAAGAGGTAGAATGTTGGGAAGGAGGGAGTGTGGGGGGGGGGGGTGTTTTCAGAAATTGGTTAGGTTCCCTTTTCTTAGTAACTACACCACTTTATTAATAAAGAATTAAATACAACAGAGCAGGAACAGGCTCACCGAGTAAAACAAACTTATGCAATATGGAAGAGATCCAACTGGAGAAAAATTATCTCCAACCTATCCTTTTTTGGTGAATTCAAGTTCCTCTTTAAGAAGATATTTCTAGATATCAGTTGTAAGCTCTTCAAAATTTCTTCATCTTTAACAATTAAACGTTTCCTGACATTGTTGTTGTCAAGCTTGGGCGGTCGTTGAGGAAGAACAAAATTTAGAAGGTGATCTTTGAGCAGAGTAAGGACCACACCCTAGGCTCAAACAGTTACACCCTGAAATTCTCCAAACATTTTTGGGAAATCTTTAAGGGTGCGTTTGGGACAAGGATTTGGATTTAGGGAAAGTATTTGAAATTCAGGATTTCAAATATTTGGATGTACAAGTCTGCTGTTTGAATGGATAGGTAGCCTATTTAAATTTGGTCCGACGATTTCAATGGATTAACTAGATCTACCACGTATATGGAATTAGATGACTTATACACCATTGGAAGTATTAGATTTGTTCTGGTCCAACTAGTTGATCCCAATATGAGGTGCAACTGACTTTAAAACCTTCACTTTCACACTTACTAAGAAGGTGGGGAGACCGTTTCTCTCAATCTAAGGGTTCAAAAATTGTTTAAACCTTATACAAGGCTAACAGATTTGATCAAACTAAAACTTGTGATATTTCTCACCACTCTTATGAGACTAATACACATGCTTAGGGCTATCAACAGTTCGGGTTGAGTTGGGTCACAATTTTGGTTGTCTGATGGGAAAATGGCACCCGACCTAACCTAATGGGACAAGGCATATACCCGACCTGACCTAGTTTAAAACCCCATATTTCCTTCATTTTATATAACCTAATATTGGCTAGGGTTATGTTAAGCCAACCCAATCTGACTTGAAGTCGGGTTAGATGCTCATGCTCGACCCAACTTGACAGGTATAGTTAATGTGCCTGGTTGTGGGGTATGCCGATTATCGGGTTGACCCAAGAAGTTGACAACCCCATACTCACTATTCCACCGTGCACCTCCTACCCATTGGATAGACGGCTAGTGTACATAATATAAATTTTATAGATAGCGGTATTCACAACTGAAGATTCTTTGGCGAGACTGATGGTTTCATCGTTAATACCGTTCACTGCCTTGAATCAGATGATGGAGATCATTTTTGTCCCAATTTTTTACGTAATAGATCTTGAGATTATGGCTCACGTATCAAACGGTCAGATGTCGATACCACATGGCACGCATCCGTGATCACGATGCACTATGAGAAGGGTTCTTGGGTAACTTTTAGGAATGTGTTCCACTTGGAATCAATGTCTGACCTAATATGTGTGCCGTGATCTCATCATCATCATCTGATTCAAGACAGTCAACGGTGTTAAGGGTGGAACCAACAATTGCGCCCAAAGAATCTTGGGGGGAGAGAGAGGTGTGCTGTGATGCAAGATCTATTTTTTTAGAATGTGTTTAGAGACAGAGAGAGAGGAGGGCCATGATTCAAGATCTATTTTTCAGAATGTGTTTAGAGAGAGAGAGAGAGAGAGAGAGAGAGAGAGAGAGAGAGAGAGAGAGAGAGAGAGAGAGAGAGAGAGAGAGAGTTTCCCACGCCCACGACTCCAAATACAAGGGGATGGATTTCAAATAATGTGTGGAAGGAATTCTCTGAAGTTACAATGGGTGTGTTTCAAATGATACTTGATTTCGTGTAATCCTAATCCAACATTGCTTATCCAAATGTTTGATTTTGGATTTGGAAATTGTGGAAATATTTGAGGTGTTTCATGAGGACGAAATTGTTAGCAAGCGCGTACCAATACCACCTTTATTGTGGTGATCATGAAAAGGAGTGGAGCAAAGAAGCTAGAATACTGTCGGCCAATAAGCCTATCAGTCAGGTCTGTATAAAATCATTGTGAAGGTTTTCTCATATCGGATTAAAATGCTTATAGAAGGGGCAATTGCTTGGTGCAATGGTAAGAGGCTTGGGTAGTTGGGTTGTTAAGTGTGAAGAAACGGGTTTGAATCTGGAGGGCAGCCACTTTGTGTGTAAACAATGAATGTTAGGTTTGTATCCCGTCCACTCCTCTCAGCACCCTGTGTGTACGGGGTCAGCACTGGGTATTGGCCTTTGGATTAAATCGCATATGGGCCAAGATCATCTTTGCAATGTAATGTGCTTTTGTCCAAGGTAGAAAAATCTTAGATAGGGCAGTTTGGCCGATGAATGTGAGGAGGAAATTCGGCTGGTTTATAATGTTGATATGAAAAATGCATATCATAGAGTTGAGGAAAATTCATGTGCTAAATTAGGATGTGTGCTTGGGTAAGGAAAGTGCAAGTCTTTGGATACAATAGTTGAAGGATATGAATCAGGCATGGTTGGGAAAATTGCTATGGAGAATTCAAGGGGAAAGGGAAGCATTTTGGGTGGGCCTTATTAATCTCAAATATGGCAGGGAGGTCTTTGGGTGGGGGATTAGATCACCTGGGGAACTGCTTGGCTTTGGGTGGTAGAAAGGAGTGTGTTAAGTTTAAAGAAGTTCAAATATTGTACCTGTTTCCAAGTGGGCTGGGGGGACAATTAAATCTTGGGAGGATTTGTGGTGGGATGGGTGAACACGATGTAAAATTCATTTGCATCTCTATCTCTAGTGACAGAGAAAGAGGCGACAGTGGAAGAGATGTGGGATAGCGAAGAAGGGTACTCTTAAAAATTTTGGATGAGAAATGAGGAATGCAATCAGCTTATGTCCTTGTTGGGAGAGCTTGGGGAGGTGTGGGTCTCGATTAATAGTGAGGATGTTAAAGTGTGGATTCAAGAACCTGAGGGATGCTTTTTAGCAAGATCCTTTTATCAAGGGCCTCTTGTGTAGCTGCATTGGATCAGTAATTGGAAGCATGCTTATCAGTATCTTACAATACTCGATATTTATAGAAAATGATATGTACTTTTTTCTAACAATATCATGTCATATGATTCAAGTGATTTCGATTATACATTTTTTTTAAATATTAAAAAGAGAGTTTTAATAGTTGTGTATCCCCCACCACCACCTGAACCTCCCTCTCTTTCTCTTTATAAACCCCTTCCATATCTATATAAAATAGGTAGAAAAAAAATAAAAATAAAATACCAAAGAGGAGAAAGAAAAGAAAAAGACAGTTTAGAGGCTGAAAAGATTGAAAAGGTCTACAAAGAGGAAGAGAAAGAAGAAGAAAAAATGATCACGATTAACTAATGATGAAGATGATGATGTCGATATTGGGGATGAAGATGAAGAATGAAAGCTATATATATATTTTTTTCTTTTTTACATTTTTTGAATTTTTTTGGGTTTCAAACTGACAATGTCAAAAAATGACTTTATAAATGCATAACTACAGTTGTGCAACTATAAGATTTCTTGTTGATAATTGAAGTTGTCAAGTTGGAACTTGAAAGACACGTATCATGCAAATGTACAATACATATATGCATTTATAGATAGTGAAAAATTGAAGAAGTTCACTACTTTATACTACTATGGATTTTTGTCGACACTTTATGAATCAATCCAATGAAATTTCTTGTTTTGTTCAATTTATTTGATGTAAATTCTAATTTCCAATGTTACGTATGATGGAATGAGTGACTTTGACTTTGTATTTCATAAAATAATCACAGATTATTATATTTTTTTCGTTCTAATTTTTAGATATTTCTTTATTTTCCCCTGTTTATTTATAAAAATATAGTGTATCTTACGATACACAATACGATATGATACATGATAACTCTAGAAGACGATACACGATTTGACAACCTTGTTTGGAAGTCCGTAACACCTAAAAGGATAAAAAAAGGTTTCTCATCGGGCTCAGGTTTGGTTAAATTTTTTACAGTGAATCACCTCAGAGTAGAGGACTGTCGATACCAAATAGATGTGTTATGTGTGGAATCAGTGAGGAGAACTGGGAAGACCTCCTAATCCATATTGAGCGGCTTACAAAATATTGTGTGATTTCCTGCAAGAATTTGGTGTCAGTAGGTGCTTATCTCAGTCACGTGCATTGCTACTTGTGTGGTAGTGTTGTAGTCCATTTACAGGAAAGCTGTCCTGCATATAGCAGTTTCTGCCTATTCCAATCTTTTGAGGTATTTGGAAAAGAGAAACCGTTGGATCTTCAATGGGAAGTACAGCTCAATGGCCAACATGAAGGTAATTATCAGGGAGTATGCCATGAGTTGGGTGGTTATTTTAAAGAAATGTGCCACATCCACGGTGAGTCTGTTCGGTGGTCAGGGAGTGTGTTTGTGAGTCGGGTGGTCAAGGAGTTTGTTTGGTATTTACCGTCGGTATATTACGGTAATACCTTAGTCCAGCTGTCAGTTCTTTTTTTGTTGTTGGGGTATTACCTGCTAAGTTTCTTGCTTAGTCTCTACTTCTTACTCTACTATGACCTCTTATTCTGTAATAGAGTTGCAGCTTTTCATCGATCAAACAAAATAGTTAACTTTGATTTTGTTTGTTTCTATAATTATGAGTAATGCACTATGCACCAGTCAATTGTAGAGAGCGTGTTGGTATTGTAAGTTAAAACTAATACACCAATAACTAAAGAGAAGAATACCGTTATTAGGTTTTATGAGGGAGAGAGATGCAATTACACTTAGAAGACTACATTGTTACTAAAATATGATTGAGTTACATAAGATGACCCATATATATAAAGAAGGCTACTTGCATACCAAACCCTTTTTAATCCAATGTGGGACTAAATATATACCCACAACATGACTAGACTCACTTGACTAAATACTTAGACATATATAAACTATATTATCTCCAACATTGTATAGATCTTCAACTGACCATTGAGGATCAATTTTATGCTTTGCCTTGTTTGCAACTTGCTTCAATTTAGACCTTGTTGAAACTATGGTTTAAAAATCATGGTTTTGGAACTTATTTCATTGGGCTCCAATATCAATATATTGTCCCCATATCATGCGATACAGGCTAGTATTGTATGACAAGGTGTGTAAAATAAGTCGAGTATTATTTGTTGCTGTTCTCGTGGTGCAAATTGATACTGTTAGCTTACTTAGCTAAACCACTATTGCCACTTAAAACAGTAAACGGTAATTTTTTTTTTATTGTTTTCTTTCTTATATAATAGGCTGAAGCAACAGCATTCTTTGTGATTTGATCCACTCATCTGATGTAAGCTCACTGGGCATCATGTGAAGATAGCAATTTTCCTACTGTTCTTCCATTTTCTCTAATTATGGTGTTTGAATTGGAGGTGTGAGTGAAGAAATATTGTAAGAGCAAGTAATAGGATACTGTTAATTTATAGGTTAGTGAGTGTAGCGATTTGGATGGGGAAATAATCTCTTTAATGACGGTGTTGACATCAGAGAACCATTTGGATGGAGAGAAAAAAAAAATGATGTAATCCTCTAAATATGGTACTAAGCATTATAGGGGAACAATCTGAATGTGAAGAAAATCGTGTGGGTTGAGTTACCTTAGTTTGCTTAGTATAGTCATAAACCAAATTGGTGAGAGTTCTATCAAAGCATGCCAATATGTAGTGAGATCCCCTTATGTGGTCATTCCATGTGAAGGCTAATCCAGAGAAATGAATGTGAAGGGTAATTATGCTGTTGACTTATCTATGGCAATTTTGAGAGGCTCAAATACACACCAAGGGCTCTCAACGAGCCGAGTTCGACTCAAGCCAGGGTCAGATTGAGATCGACTCTTTTATATTCGAGCCTAAAATTACTCAGCCCTAGCTCGAGCTGAGCTCAAGTCGAGTTCGAGCCTAGGAATATGCTATATTATTTTTCATTATTTAGATATATTTCTTATTATCTTTGTCTTCTAATTAAAAGTATCTAATTAAAATATTTAATTTCATAGCAAATTAGCGTGACGAGAGTTGTAGAGAGTAGCTGAGAGTTAGCGATTAGGGTTTGAGCCGATGGATTTAGGTATTTATAGGTTGATTAGATATTTTTGTTAGTTTACTAAAATACCCTAAACCCTTAACCGTTACAAGCTTCTAACAGTTGTTTTTTAGGGTATTTTAGCAATTTAAGTTATATATAATCTTATATATTTGTATTTAAAATAAATATTATATATCGAGTTGAGTCAAGCCGAGCTACATACTGCCCAGCTCATGGTCGGCTCGATTACAAACCTAGTTTTAGGACCATTGCCTTGATTTTTGTGGTCTTCGTGATAAAAAAATATCAGCCGAAGATGTATTCACACTTGCAAGAACAAAAAGAATTTGAAACATGCTCGGGTACTGTCTGTGAATTTGATTTCCAAGAATTTGAGCCAGGTCACTTGGAATCGGTATTTGTCTTTTATATTCAAAAGTTACCTTTTTTCATTGCTTGATTAAGTAGTGGAAGAGAAAATCGATACATTCTCAGCTTGCTTGTTGAACTTCGGGTACAGAAGTTTTGGGTGGGCTAGATGTAGTATATATGCGAAGGTTATATGGTCTGTTTTCACTGGTGTTTATCGAGAAATAGGAGAGGTAGTAGGTGCTTCTCAATGGGTTCATTTTGAGGCTTAGTTCCAAGCTTGCATAGCAAATGGGTTTATCAGGTTGTTATTGTGATTGGTACTGTTATTGGAATCGAGGAGGCCTTTTGAGGTTGGAGTTTTGTTTGTATCTGTGTTTTTGGGCTGAGGGTTATTAGGACATGTCTTGGGGTTATTTAGAATGTGGATTAGGTCTTGCGAATGAGCTTATTGGATTTGGATCCAATCCATCACTCCGATCAATTTTTGGCTTTGTTGACAACATCAACATTTATTTATACTCCTACTTTTGCCAAAACCAAAAACTTGAATGGAGACAGGAGACAGGAGATTTTGTCAATTTTGCCACATCCTTTGAAAATGGGTCTTGAGTAAGTTAACCTCCAGAATACAATAGCACAATGTTTTTTTTTTCTCTTCATACTCTTGTCAGGCCTATCAGAAAAAAATTCCCTCAACTCCTTGGACAGAGTTTAGTAGGTTGTCTTAGGAATAATCTGTGGAACTGGGGCTTGATTAATCCATATTGGGGCTGTGTGAGGATCACCTGTGGAAGATCTAAATACTGGTGTCCATTTGACTACATGCCATAGTAAATCACCAATGTTCTCATTTGCAGTAAAACATTAGTGACATCAAATCAATGCAGCCCACTTTATGCCAAGTGGCCCAAAACTTTGATCAATCCAAGTGGTTCAACCGACAGTCCATCATTGGCACATGTCTGTGCCAAAGAATCACGCTTTTGGGAGGATTGAAACCATCGCATCTGATCTATGCACATTAATATTGACCATTAAAAAGTATGCACCATGGTTCAAAATTTTGGCCAAAACGCATTGGTTTCGGCGCCCTCCGAAACAAAATATCCAAAATTTTGGCCGAAATTTTGATCCTTGGTATGCACAGCCATCCATATTAGGGTGCATAGATCAGAATCATCAGATGGTTCAAATCTTCCATTGAGTGGGTTCATATTATCTCATAATATGAGCTACCACTTTGATGACTTGAATTGCACAAAAATGTGCCATGTGGACTAAAATTGGGGCTTTCATATCCCCATCTATAATGGGGTGGTGACACCTCATATATCCTGTAGGGAAGCAACCACATGTTCAAGTGAGTTTCTCTATTTAACCCGAAGGGGTAGCTCAGTTGGTAAGACCATGGGTTTGCTCCCCATAGGTCGCCAGTTCGAGTCCCAGTAGGGCCCCTAGAGTATTACCCGGTCGGTAGCTCCAGGGCCCCGTGGATTAGTCGAGGTGCGCGTAAGCTGGCCCGGACACCATTGTTATCAAAAAAAAAAAAAAAAAAGTGAGTTTCTCTATGGAGGTGGTTCCTTCCACGAGTGATTTCTTGTGGTTCTGATCATGGCCTAGACCAGCAAAGGAGACCAGGGAGACGTGTTTCAAATTTTTGTTATGTATAAATAAGGGGCAGGCAGGTTTTGAATCCTGATCTGCTTTTCCAACTTTGAGGCCTTTCCAACTCTGCCATTGAGTTGTATGTCGAAAGGGGTAATTGGTTACAAAAGATTGATAACATGCTAATAGTTATAGCTTGTAACTATCAATCACCATATTAGAGTTTAACTAGAAAGGAAGGACGACATATTTTATTCAGTGACCTGCCCAACCTAGCTTTTTTTCATATTAAATACAGGTTGCTCTCAGTGATATAGAAAGAATATACTCTCATTGTAGGTAGTATCTTTGATTGAAAAAAAAATGCAGTTCCGTACTTTAAAATATTCCTAATGGCTTATTTATTTATTTTTGATAACCTAATGGCTTATTTATTTATTTTTGATAACCTAATGGCTTAGTTTTAGAATTACGATAGAATTTGCTAAGGTTATTAAAATATGGTGTTACCCTCAAACCCGTCAAACCTTTGGAGATGCCCAGAAATTTGGAGGCATGAAATGACATGATCTGCAAATGTATGTTTTTTACCTTTTGGCAGAGTGTAACGACCCTGATTTTCACAACACTGATTTATAGAATTTTGTGAAATTTTATAGGAGTTTACCCAAATTGACCCGATCAAACTTAAGGTCCTAAGCCCAAACGCCTTTGGCAAACCATTCATGTGCTATTAATGAAGTTTTTAAACCCTTGCCATGATAGGGCTTATATATATATATATATATATACACACACGTGTATAACTATATTATATTTACATAAATATGTAAATACTTATTATTACCAGTAATATAATATATGGGTGCTCAACACACGAACCCAAGCCCAAGCTTGAACTTGGGCCTCAACCCGAATTTGACGAGGACGCCACATATATGAACATTGGATTCGGACCACATTAGTTCTACCGTCATCGGAAGAAACGTAGAGGAAGCCCGAGTACCGCAAAGAAAAGGAGGCTGAAACAGTCATCATAAGGACTGTACTGCAGCGTGTTGTGAATAGTGCAACAACGCGTTGTGAACAGCGCAACAACGCGCTATGAACAGTGTAACAGCGTGCTGTGAGTGGTGCAACAGCGCGCCGTCGACGACTTCGTCCAGCGACAGGATTTCTATTTTATGTGGAAAACTGCCTTTTTAGTTTTTATTTCTTTTAGGACTCTTTTTTATTTCAAATTAATTATTGGTGGCTTATATAAAGAGGCTTGTAAATACTTTTTTAATTAGTTATTGAATATTTTGAATGCTTTATGCTTAAATATTCTTCTTCCCAAGGTAGGTTTGGTGTAAGACCAAGGGAGTGATTCTCATCTATTCTCTTTGATCTTTTATTATCTTTGCTATATATTTTCTTTGTCTTTCTCTTAAAATTCATTACCCATATTGAATCCCTCATCCAAAACCCAAAATATATTTCCATCAAAACCCTAGTTTTCATCCGAGCCATCAAACCTATCCAATCCTACAATCCTAGTTCGAACCCGTGAATCTATATCGGATTGAAGACGAATGCCCAAGCCTGGAAAAGCTAGAGTCCTATCTTTAGGCCTGATCTCACCTCAAATCTAACAGGACTTGTGCATCGGATTGGATACCCTATTCGGATCTCGCGTGATTTACCTACCGGAATTCTATGAACCCGAAGTTATCGTGATAGTTTTGAGATTAATCTTGAATTAATTTTATTTAATTTCGGCAAATCGCATAAAAATCATCTTCACCCATTTTAGGGTTCCCGTCGCGCGTCAGTTTTGGTATCAGAGCCCTAGGTTTCTAGGTTAGGGCATCTTTGCTTGTCATATTTATTTTATTGCATTGTTTTCCTTTTTGAGTCCATATTGCATTCCATATTAGAACCCTAATAGACGTTTGTGATCACCATGGCTTCGAATGAGGTTCTCGAAACTCTTAGAGCTGTGCGAGAAAATTTGGGTGTAATTAATGCGTGTTTAAATACCATATAGCAGGCCCAAATATCCCTAGGAGTTGGTAATGATAGGTTGCGTGATCGAATCAACCAACTGGAAGCGATTGGTGAACTTGAGGATCAACACCAAGGGCACAATGGTCACCAAGATATTTGAAATCAGAATCGTATGAATCCTCTTAGAGATGACTACGATCCCGAAGTTCAACTCCTTAAGAATGTTCGAGTTGAGATTCCGACTTTCAAAGGAAGAATGGACCTTACAGTCTTCCTCGATTGGCTTTTCAACATGGACCAACACTTTGATTGGTATAACATGAATGACAACCGTTGTATCAGACTCGCTAAAATGAAATTGGTTGGTCAAGCTCGACTTTTCTGGCTCAATGTCGAGCGCATCAGGGTGAATGCTGGTTGTCCTCCCATTACCCGTTGAGACGACATGAAGGAACGACTTACTGAGAAGTATGTTCCTTTATCATATCAGAAACGCCTCGATTAGTGGCAAAATTTACGCCAAGGTGGTATGCCCGTTACTGATTATATTGCCAAATTCGAAGAGTTCATGATGAGGGCAAAGGTATCGGAAGACCCTGAAATCACTCTCTAGATTCTGCACCGAATTGCGACTTGATTTGCAAAAAGAGTTGATTTCTCACCCCATGGAAACTCTTGAAAGATGTTATGCCGTTGTGCAAGATCTTGAACGATATTTGAAAACATCGATGGTGAAGAGAACTGGACCACAATATAGTGGTCAACGCTCCGGTGAGGGACGATTTAATCCTCCTTCCAAGCCTACACAACCTGTCCCTACCAATACGAGGTTTGAAAAGGGAAAAGGTGTAGTCGGAGAATCCTCAAGGTGCAGCTCTTCAATAAAGTGCTATAAATGTCATGGGATGGAACTTTTTACCGCCCAATGCCCTACAAAAGACCCCCAAAGGACTCTCTTCGTTGAGGGAGAGGAGGATGATGGTGAATTTGTGGTTGAAGAAGTATTTGAGCCGGATAGCACACCCAGTGATGAGGAGGGTGATGCTATTGGCAATGCTTTAGTTGTGAGGTGTGCCCTTGCACAACCTCAACGGGATGAAAAAGATGACTGGCAAAGGGAGAACATCTTTCACACCTTTGCCAGATTTGGTGAAAAGAGTTGTAAGGTCATCGTGGATAGCGATAGTTGGACCAATGTAGTATCAACTTATGTTGTACGATGCTTAGGGCTTACACTCGAAGCCCACCCGAGACCTTATAAGGTCGCATGGGTTAACTCTTCATCCATTCCCGTGTCGAAAAGGTGTTGTGTACCGATTCAGTTAGGTTCTTATTCAGACACCTTATGGTGTGATGTGGTGCCAATGGATGTGGGTCATATCATTTTGGGAAGGTCGTGGCTCTACGACATGGATGTAACTCTTTATGGTCGATCAAACATATGCACGTTCATGCATAAATGCAAAAAGATTACTTTACACCCTTTGCCTCCCAAAACACTATCGACCAACAAAGTCGAGAAGAAGGGCGAGTCTTCTAAATCCATTAATATAGTGAGCCTTCAGAATTCGAGAAAGCGTCGTTGGATGAGAGTGTGGTGTATGTAGTCTTCACTGTTGAGAGTGCTCCTGAGTCAGTGAGCGAGTGTCCCAAGGAGGTTGAGTCGATCCTGAAAAGATTTGCGGATGTCTTCCCTGAAGACTTATCAAACGAACTCCCTCCTCTACGTGATATCCAACACGCAATAGACTTGGTTCCCGGATTTACTTTACCGAACCTGCCCCACTACAGGTTAAATCCAGTTGAGCACACCGAGTTGATTCGGGAAGTCAATGATCTCCTTCAGAAGGGGTTCATCCAAGAGAGTCTGAACCCGTGTGTCGTACCTGCCCTACTCACTCCTAAGAAAAATGGTATGTGACGCATGTGTGTGGATAGTCGTGCAATCAATAAAATTACGGTTAAGTATCGGTTTTTCATACCAAGCCTCGATGACATGCTCGATATGATGGTTGGTGTCACTATCTTTTCAAAGATAGACCTTAAGAGTGGCTACCATCAAGTTCGAATCCGTCGGTGATGAGTGGAAAACCGCCTTTAAAACTAAAGATGGTCTTTATGAGTGGGCGGTAATGCCTTTTGGGCTTTTTAACGCTCCTGGTACTTTCATGAAACTCATGACCCAAGTGTTGAGGCCATTTCTAGGCAAATTCCTTGTGTATTTTGATGACATCTTGATTTATAGTCATGACAGGGATCAGCACTTGAACCACCTTACGTTGGTTTGTGAAGCCCTCATGGGCGAGAAGTTGTTTGCAAATCTCAAGAAGTGCACCTTCATGTAACGTTCCGTTGTTTTCTTGGGATTTATTATCTCGGCCGATGGAATGGTCACGGACCCCGAAAAGGTTAAAGCCATTGTAGAGTGGCCCAAACCTAAGAACATACACGATGTTCGTAGCTTCCATGGCTTGGCTGCTTTCTATCGTCGCTTCATCAGAAGTTTTAGCACCATCATGACCCCAATCACTAATTACATGAAAAAGGGGAACTTTAAATGGGGTAAAGCCGCGACGAAAGCCTTTGCCGAGATTAAATAAAGGATGAGAAGTACACCCGTCATGCGCTTGCCGGACTTCTCTAAAGTCTTTGAAGTCGCATGCGGCGCATCGGGTGTAGGCGTAGGAGGAGTGAGGAGTGCTGAGCCAAGAGGGTCACCCAGTGGCCTATTATAGTGAAAAACTTAATGAGGCAAAGCAAAAATACTCCACCTATGACAAGGAATTTTATGAGGTCGTTCGATCTCTTTGGTATTGGAAACATTACCTTAGACTACAGGAATTTGTGTTGTTCTCTGACCATGAAGCCTTACGCTTTCTTGTTTCACAGAAAAAGTTGAACCCAAGGCACACGAAGTGGGTCGAGTACCTTCAAGGGTTCACATTCGTGTTAAAGCATAAGGTCAGTGCTGAAAACAAGGTTGCTGATGCACTTAGTTGTCGAGTGGCAATTTTTCGCACAATGAACACCGAGATCGTCGAGTTCAAAAGATTAAAGGGAGAGTACCCCAAGTGCCCAAATTTTGGGGTTGAGTACACTGCTCTCTTTAGTGACCCGACCAGCACCCACTTCGTGTACACCATCCAAGATGGGTACTTGTTCAAAAGCAATCGTCTTTGCATCCCTCGCACTTCATTGCATGACTTTCTTATTTGGAAGTTACATGCTGGAGGGATGGCCGGACATTTCGGACGTAATAAGACTGTTGCACTCGTAGAGGATAGGTTTTTTGGCCTAACCTAATGAGAGATGTCGCCCGGGTCATCAAACATTGTCGTACTTGCCAAGTGTCTAAGCAGACTAAACAAAATACCGGCTTGTACACTCCATTACCCGTGCCACACACACCGTAGCAAGACCTCTCAATGGACTTCGTGCTTGGACTTCCCAAAACTCCAAGGAAGCACAACTCCATCTTTGTCGTAGTGGACTGATTTTCCAAAATGACCCATTTCATCCCTTGTTCCAAAACCTCCGATGCATCCCATATTGCTAAATTGTTTTTCGCGGAGGTAGTACGTCTTCATGGGTTTCCCAAAACCATTGTGTCTGATAGGGATGTCAAATTCACTAGTTATTTTTGGAAGACCCTTTTATACATGATGGGCACATTGCTCCAATTCTCAACGGCTTATCATCCTTAAACAGATGGCCAAATCGAAAGTACCAATAGGAGTCTTGGGATTCTCCTTCGTAGTCTTATCGGTGATCATGTTAGGACCTGAGATACCATTTTACCCACAACTGAGTTTGCTTATAATAATTTTGTCAATAGGTTCATAGGCATGAGTCCTTTTGAGGTAGTACATGGTCTGAGGCCTAGGACACCACTAGATTTGATCCCCATGTCTGCATCTCATAGAGTATTGGAGTCAGCCGATGCATTTGCACAACACATTCATAACTTGTATGCCGAAATTAAACAAAAGATAAATTCAAGCAACAATCAATACAAGTTATCTGCTGATACTTATAGGCGTTTCAAAGAATATAAAGTGGGTGATTATGTGATGGTCTGAGTCAGGCCTGAGCGGTTTCCATCGGGATCCGCAAAGAAGCTCCAATCCCGAGGCGTTGGACCTTTTAGAATTTTGGCTAAGAGCAGTCCTAATGCATACGTACTTGAGCTTCCTCCAGGTACGGGGGTTAGTTCAACTTTCAATGTGGAGGACTTGGTTCCTTACTTGGGTTTCACCCCACCTCCTGAAAACCCACTCCAGCTACCTCATAGCCCCAGTCCCAGCCCAACCTTGTAGCCCATACCTCTCCCTTCCCCAAGCAGAAAGAGAAAAGATGAGATAGAGGATATAGTAAATGATTATGCCGCATCCACACAAGATTGGGGATTCCAGAAGTACCTAGTAAAATGGGTCAGAAAATCGGAGTCCGAAAACTCTTGGATCCACGAGAATGAAGTTCGCTGATTGAACCCTGATTTGATTGATATTTACCACAAGCGCGTTTCATTGGTGATAAAACTTATTTGGTCCAGGGAAATTGACGGGGACGCCACATACATGGACATCAGATTTGGACCACATCAGTTCTACCGGCGTCGGAAGAAACGTAGAGGAAGGCCGAGTACTGCAGAGAAAAGGAGGTTGAAACCGTCATCATGAGTGTTGTGCTGCAGCATGCTGTGAATAGTGCAATAGGGCTGTATCGCAGCGTGCTGTGAATGGTGCAACAGCGCGTTGTGAACAGTGTAACAGTGCGCTGTGAATGGTGCAACAGCGCGCCGTCGACGACTTCGTTTAGTGACGAGATTTCTATTTTATGCAGAAAATTGCCTTTTTAGTTTTTATTTCTTTTAGGACTTTTTTATTTCGAATTAATTATTAGTGGTTTATATAAAGAGGCTTGTAAATATTTTTTTAATTAGTTATTGAATATTTTAAATGCTTTATGCTTAAATATTCTTCTTCCCGAGGTGAGGTTGGTGTGAGACCAAAGGAGTGATTCCCATCTATTCTCTTTGATCTTTTATTATCTTTGTTATATATTTTCTTTTTCTTTCTCTTAAAATCCATTACCCATATTGAATCCCTAATCCAAAACCCAAAACCTATTTCCATCAAAACCCTAGTTTTCATTCGAGCCATCAAACCTATCAAATCCTACAGCCCTAGTTCGAACCTGTGAATCTACATCGGATCGAAGACGAACGCCCAAGCCTGGAAAAGCTAGAGTCCTATCTCTAGGCCCGATCCCACCTCAAATCTAACGGGACTTGTGCATCAGATTGGACACCCCATTCGGATCTCACGTGATTTATCTACCGGAATTCTACGAACCCGAAGGTATCGTGATAGTTTTGAGATTAATCTTGAATTAATTTTATTTCCTTTTGGCAAATCGCATAAAAATTATATTCACGCATTTTAGGGGTCCCGTCCCGTATCAAAATTTCAACTTGAACCAATAATGGGTCCGAGCCCAGTAACCCAAACTAATATATGTTTATATGTATAGATATACATTGTCTATATACAATAAATATTAATAGTATGTAATTTAATGGAGTTTCATGTAAGTGCTTAACACCTAAGTTAACTCACTCTCTCCCCATGTCTCCTCTCAAACATATGGCCCATCTCCTTGAGAACTCATTTAGCTCAAAACACTCCCACGTGCTCTCTTTTGCTTGGATTGCTATGATGATGATGGAATTAGTAGAGTCCAAAAATGGACTCCAACTCTCTCTCTCTCAACTCTAAGTCGAACACAATCAAGTCCCATCCCATGTGTTTAACAAGATAGCCCAACCCAAATTTGGCATTCCCAACTAAATAAAAATTAGTAAGACTGCAGCCGGGCCCAGCTTGCTGGCTACCTAAAACACAACACCCTCATTCCTTCTATCTATGCATCATATAGAAAGGGCCACCGATTTGGAAATTTCTAGTGATTGGCTGCCTTCCTAAAATCGCATGATAGGGCCAAGATCTCGCTTGCCCATCTCTTTTAAACTCTCTTGAAACCCTAAAGACCCCAGACTCTGTTGTCCCTCGTTCACTGCTTTCTTCTCATAGAGAAAACGCCAAACACGCCATCTCCCTTCATCTTTCTTCCCACAGCATGGATACACCCAACCAGCCACCACTCCCAAACCCATTCTCTTCTCCTTCAAATAACACTGCAGCAGCAGTGTCATCTCTGTGGTGTTCCATTCCTCCAATGAGTTGCAGACTTGCAGCAGTTCAACCCAACCGACACCTCTCTCGCTGTACCGTACCTCAACAATGACGATAATTTGTAGCGTCAGTGTGATAAAACTGCAACAACAGGCAATCAACTCCATGCGACAATAGGACAAAAGGTAGGGGTAACTCTTGGGTCTATTAGTTTAGGTTTTATCATTGCCAGATAATAAATTATAAGGCGCTTTCAGCCCTCTTTAGAAAAATATTTCTAGAAATAAGTCCCTACTAATTTTACCTCCTGTTTGCATTTATCAGAATAGATTCCATGAATCTGAACTATATCAAAAGATTAGAAATAAATGCACCACGGCTATTGATTTCTCTATTACACTAATACTTCGAGTTAAAGCCTTAGGAGTCAAATTTGCATTTCAGTCCAATCAGCCCATGGATCAAAATCTTGGATTTTCGATACGTATCGTCCAACCCCAAAACCGATGCGTCCCGGACGATACGTATCGGTTCCGGACGATACTTTCCAATTTTTTCCCAAAAAAAAAAACAACAAAACCGATAATTTGAAATTATCGGATGATAATTTCAAATTATCGTCTGATACGAATGATACATTGAACGATATGGACGATACGAACGATACTTGAACGATAATTTGACTGTTTTTTAAGGGGGGCGATAAAAACCCAATGTATCGTATCGTTCAAGTCCAAAACCGATACGTGTCGGTATTGGATGATATTTTGATCCATGAATCAGCTAACACCACCTATGTTGATCCAAATTAGTTAACGAACGGTTCAGTTAGTCCTAATGCTACACTTAGTCAATAATCCCTATTCGTGCATAGCTTTTTATATAAAACCTTATAAAAAAGAATGATGAAATTACTGATGATGGCCCTATGAATACTCACTATTCAAAAATACTTAAATATTGTGGTTTGTGTTTAAGGCATCCATTTGCGTATGTATGTATGTAGGATGTGAGATTAATGTGTGTGTATATATATCAATTATACTCGAGCATGTAAATGGGTGTGTGTGTGTTATTATTATTCTCAATAAACTGGCACGTGTGCAACAAGTACCCAATGCACACAAATGGGGTAAAAACCCCGTGTATGAGATGAAGTATGGATAGTGGAGGATCTAAGATTGAAGAGTATGATTAGATCATGTAAGACAATTTAAGCTATGTGATACGCTGTGAGTAGTGAGTGATTATATTTAAAAGTATGATAACATCATGTAAGACCAAGTTAAGCTGTGTATGCATTCTATCAATTATATGAGAATTATGAATATGAGATATATAATAAGTAAGCCTCCACCCATGTGTGATTCTACACCCAGTGATGACTTCATGAGTTGCGATAGAACTTGATTGAGAGTTCAATTACATAACGGTTCATTCAAACTCAAGATACAAACAAGCTTAAGAAAGATAAAACAATATATGACAACAATGCTTTAGAGGCAAGCGATTGAGTCATTTAATGATTTGCGTCGAATACCAAGTCCATTTAGTAGGATGCTTGCATCTGGTGATATAATAAGGGGATCACAGCCTCCGGTGATTTGGCAGCTACTACAAAAGTCGTGATTAGTAGGAGGTTCACCTCCAGTAATTAGTAGAAAGCTCGCAGCGTTCAGTGAAATAGTAGGATGTTCGCATCCGATGAAATGAGTTGGCCAACCATCGACGGTAGGTATTCCCGTCTTACTACACATAGTCTTAGGCTATTGTTTATGCCCCTAAGTTATTTTAAATTACGATTTATGGTGATTTTATGATGAATGGGTCCTGGTGTTAAGAATAAGAGTGATAATCTAGCGAAGTTAAGAAAAGGTGAATGGGACCTAAGCCATAAGCCTATAAGAATAAGAAGGTGAACTGACCTAAGCAGTGAACCTATAAGAGTAAGAAGGTGAACGAGGCCTAAGCCGTGAACCTAAAGTATAATCGCGAGACATAAGCCGTAGGTAAGCTAAGAAAAGTTAAAATAAGTTAAGAATAAGCAACGAGACCTCTGCTGTAGGCGAGCTAAAATGTGACACTGGACTTAAGCCGTGGAAAAGATTAAATTCTAACACATTATATGATAATTTAAGAATTCAGTAACAAGATTAAGATATGATACGTTCTGCCCATAGTGTAGTTGTAGCACAGAATGTTACAAGACCTGATCGAGCCATCCGATATGAAAGTTTCCCCTATACAGAATGGATACATAGAATTGCTTCCATGTGAAAAGATGTTGCAATTGGGTCGAGGGATTCCTTTGACTTCTACTGCATTATTGGCCCCACCTTCACACTTATATGTCTATTAAGCATATGAAAAGCTTAGAACTACGGTCGGCTTGATCCCAATTAGGGTACGTAGGCAGCTTCTAAAGCTCAGCCGCATGTTTTATATAAGAAATATGTAAATCACTTCTTCATGAAACGATAAAAATATGCTAGAAATATGTATAATAAGTTGAAATCTCTAAGACACGACCATGTTATGATTAAGCCGAATCTTTTGAGCTCAGTGGTTACCCTTACTAAGTACCGTGGCAAAACGATCATCCCTCGACTTATGTCGACAGATCTTATTTGACATCGAGTTCAGGTGAGGTGCAAACATGGACTACATAGAGTAATCGACAAGCATCTTGAGGACTCACTTTCCTCCCTTTGGCTCATTGTGAGTATTTAATAAAGTTACTGGATAGTACTGTTTACTTTTAACATTGAAGATGACTATTATATGTTGTCTTCTTCTATGCACCTGATAATTATTGCTCAACTTAATTAAAAAAAAAATTGATTACAATTTTCAAGTAGCATCAAGTTTAATGCCAATTATAAGTAATTGATATGTGAGTAGCGACTTGAAATTCAACTTATCTTTTTAAGGGAGATTTTGGGTCATTACACAGAGTGATACTGTCCGGTTCAGTGCACCACTTATGCACCTAATACTGCAAGATCATTGCAACTGTTTCAATAAAGTTGATCAAAGACACATGAAAGCAGTATCTTCTATCCAACAGACTAACCCTGTCACTTCTTTTGTGACTAAATTACAGGGGAATATTCTACTAATATGACGAAATCACGCCCCGGGATGGCTGGTCAACTTCCCTCGATCTTGGTGGTCTCACGAGCAACAAGTGTGACGGACTTAGTTAATCATTTAGTGAAGACTGGAGCATACCATTTTGGTTTATTTGGAAATACTCTGAAATCAGTGACTTCCTTCTGTACACTGAACTGGACAACAGCTTCTATACACATAATCTCATGTCCTCGTAGAGCAGCTATACTCTATTAGTCCACTATCTCAAATGGTTATTAACGGTGTAAGATTCATGTGAATAGCAGCTGATGTACACTTACTGCTCACTGCTCTTTACAAGGCTATTGATATTTCTACCCCTATTTTTTTATGAATCCCTCCCATTTTGCTTTTTTGCCGACCTTGAAGACTGAAAATGCCCTCACAATGTCAGCATTAAAGTCACTTGTATAGAGGTTATGATCGCTTACAAGATCAAAGATGTCTTATTGAGAACCTCTTGTTAGCACAATGTAGTTATAAAAATCCTGTTGAACTCTTAAAACAGCATGAGCTGCTTACTCTATGGGTAGTGCATTTTAAAATTCATCAGGTTCATACATGCTTTGGATGCCTTAATTGAGAGGTGCATCTTTTTATGCTTTTAGTAAATAATTGGTATTAGGTAAGCAGTCCAAGCGCTAGGTGACTAGGTTAACGGGTTTTTGGGACCTGTGCCATATGGAAACATTATGCCTGCTGTCTGATTTGAAGACCGATTTAAATATCTATGGTGTTGAAGTGTAGGACGAAAATACATCTCTATGATGTGATTCAAAGCAACCAGTGCCTTCTGAAATTAACAGTGCCAGAGAGTTGCATCGTTGTCGTTAATTTTCGAAAAGTGTTGGTTTCTTTGAATATTGTGATTGATATTTTTTTTTCTCCCAAATCACCACCATAAATCCTTAGATCATGGTATATAAATCAGATGGCACATATGATGTTTTCACGTGGCACGTGTCCCAAAAGGTTACTTATGAACCAACTCTAGTTAACCTATTTTCTTTTGAGTTGGTATTAGGCCTTGCACTCGGGCTTATCTCCTCTGACAACCTTGATGAAGCATGGATATTGTTGAGCGCCAAATCCGTGAAAAGGTTAAGTTTCACTTGTTTGTGTGCATAAATAACTTGGCACTTCCGGAGGCTTGACCATTTGATAAGAAGGAGATTGACCTAAGTCTCAACGGTGGCACTCGCTCCTGTAACTAATACCAACTCATTTTCTTATTACATTTAAAAAAAAGTTTGATTTTTTTTTTTTGTAGAAGCCGAGATTTGAAATTTTTTAGCCCTCACCTATAGATATTCATACGCCACGAACTGATGAATATAGGGTGATTGGGTAAGAAGCAAAAAAAACTTATATTCTATCCAAAGGGACATTTTACAATGTTCACAAATCTGGAAACGTTCACAACTGGTGTTACTCAATTATGAACTTTAAAGAGGTGGTTTTAAGAGCATTATCTTTCAATCCTTCTCTCTCCCCACACATTTCTTTGCAATAACAAAGTGTTGCTACTACTGCTCTTTTCTACTCCCTCAAAGGGCAATGCCAAACAAGGCCTAAAGCAACTTGTTTCTGTAGGCTTTAAACATGCATCGGTAGATGAAGGATAATTGATTGCAAGAGCTACGGTTTGTTTGTTTCTTCGTTTTCAGAAAATTAGAAGCATAGTGTTACCATTTAAAATCTGATTTTATATGAACCTGGTCGCTCAAAAGGTAGCATCATGAGCCGTGTACCATCAGCCCAACTCACGACAACGCACGCCCACCTTCTCCTTCTCCACTACCTAATAATACTAACTATGTAACATGCTACGTAGTTACAGGAGAGTTGCCCCCTCTTCTCACAAACGGTTCCCCCTTTTAATATCTAAGTTAGTATTAGGTAATCGGAAAACTGATTACCGAACCAACCAAAACCAAAATCGGTTCGGTTTCAGTTTGAAGCTTGAAAATATCGGTTAACCGAAACCAAAAAAGGTTTGTTTCGTCTCGGTTTTGGCACACCCCAACCAAAAACCGATTTTTTGTTTTCGGTTCAGTTTGGTTAACGGAAGCTGCACCCTTAATTGCTCTGAAGTTTTGTTGGTTTTAAATAAAATAAACCTACAAGCTCTAAACCTGTCAATGCAGCCCATATGTGAGTTGCACCTGAATTTTTGTGGGCTGCAAATAAAGCTACCGTTTAAAATTGATTGCTTAGAATCAGGCAATAGATCTCTTTTCACCCTTATTTTCCATACAATAGATCTTGAGGTGTACCATTAAGTGCTCAACGTTTTATTCCACATGGCATATATCTCAATAAAGTAGTCCTAAAATCACATGAAATACGTCACGCTTAAATGTGATTTTAGGGGCATTTTTTGGGATTTGTGTCCTGTGGAATAAAAAATTGACCATCTGATGGTAAGTTCATGGTCTTAAAATGCTTTGTATAGAAGATTAGGGCGAAAAACGATCTCCATCATATGATTCCAGGCTGTTGATGGGTTTCAGACGTAGGCGCCGTAGTAATCGTGTAGGCGCGAACTGAGGTACCAACAAAATTTTACCCTAGGATAGCTAAAGGGTTAGGTTAATCACCTTGGCGATAAGAGGGGCACAACTTTTTTGGAGGGTACAAATAGCTGAAAGTAAAACTTTTAACCTTTTATTGATTGGATGCTTAAAAATATTGGTACAGAGGAAGGATGACGGGAGCTCTTCCTTCCGTACGCGTGTTTCATACCTAATACAAACTCCATCGTAGGATGCTACTGAAACTTTTTCATTCAATTACCAACTCTACCCGCGACGGAAACTACAAAATTACCAATATGCCATTTTTAACACGTTAGACTTAGACCCCACGCATCAATATAAATATAGGCACCTTCGCAGAGAACACGAACCCGCGCTTTCTCTCTTGTTCACTTAGGAGTAAGGAGCTTCATTATTAAACCAATATGACCAGTTTACGAAGTAATTGCAGAGATTCAGATAAAAATACTTCTATCGTTCCCAATTCAGGTAAAATTTTAGCTATAAATTCGTTAATTTCACTCTACTTATTTACATAATCGAGATTCTACGAATTTCCGACCGACTTTTTCTTGAATCAAACCTTATTTCGTTTTTTATGAAATTTGGGAAAGTATGGGGTAATTTGAAGTATTTTATAGGTTAAAATTGAGCTTAGTGATATTGCTATATGGTTTTTCTGACGATTCTTATCGTAAGAATCGTCAGATTTTGATGAGCTTAAGCGGAAACGTAGTTAGACGAGTTAATTGAAAGTTTGTAGATGAGTTTAGGTATGAAGATTTGTTAGATCTACACATAAATGTGATGGAAGCTTAATTGAAAGTCATTTGGTTGATCTGAATCGTTTAAATTTAGGGCATTGTTGATAGTTGATACTCTATGCTAATAAGATTCGTGTGGCTTTTGCTTTGGTTAGTTGCAAGATTAGACAATTATGACTTGAAATGTATTTTTTTTTTCTCGAAATTTAAAATGATGTCTGCTTTTGATATTTGATGTATCATTTTTTCTTAATGAGGATGCGATAGGATTTCTCATTTAGTGAACAATTTTAACAAGCAATTTCTGTTTTATATCTCAAATTATCACCAACTTCAAGAGATTGTGGAGATTATATGAGGGAATCTTAAGTTACTACTGACAGATAATCATTTTCATTTGCAAACTTGATGCAAAATTGCCCTGTTGATTAAATTTGGGCCCCAACTGATAAAATTTTGACTCTAGAATCATTAAATTGTTTGCACTAGTTATTGAAGATTTTGACATGAAAGATATATGATTTTGGATTTACTGATAAGACATGAAGCATGCATATCAGGGACCTTACAAGCTAATATTGAGATGGGGAAGATCTTCGACTCATATTTAATCATTTGTTGTTATCAATGGATTTGTGAAATGTGTAAATGACCAAAATGCACTTTCACTGCCACTTGTTCGTTTACACCATAATATATCGTAAATAAGAGTACAGGTCCTTAGACACAGTGTCCTTGGAGTCTCTTTTTAGTTTTTTGAAAGATAAATTTTTAATCTATTCTCCCCATTCAGCTCAAGTTGTATGTGAATATCATGACTATGCCTTATCTCTTTCAATTGGGAAATGTGAAGGTTCCTTTGTTTATTGATGCGGGAGGTGAGCTTGGTTGACCACGTGCTCCCCGTTGTGAACCATACATGTTAACCACTGTTCTATTTATGCAGGTAGTGGAGTTTGTATGATGAGCAACACATGGAGAGATGAGCAACACCCAACCTTTATCAATTTCATCTCATCCTTCCTCAGTGCAAATTCCTACCGGCTTAACTTCCTTCCAATCTCCCCTGTAATTTCTTTCTTAAATTGACTATGTCCTGCATCTAGCTCATGCTCAAGCTGCATTTTGTGTGATGTAGGATTTCATCATCAACAATGGGGGAGTATCAGTAGCCTTCATTTTCGTAACAAATTGGGACACTGAAAATGTGACTTCCATCTTTAGCCGGTATTTTGCAAATGCTGTTATTCAAGTTTCCTATGATTTGATCTACTTGATATCATCTTTCTGCTTTCATCCAAAAAAAAAAGTTGTTCAAAATCATCCTTCTGCAGAATCCAAAAACTAAAGATGCTGTTTAAGTATCTCTATGCTGTCATCACCATTCCAACAATGGAGCAAAAGGAATCTTTCATTAGGTCTTACTTCGAGTGAGTTGCTAAACGTGTTTTGTGAATGTGAGCTTGTTTCTATGGACTCGAGTAGAAGTGAAGAATTTGGGTATTGTTAATTCTTGTAAAGGAACGGAATGGAGTTTGGAAGGCCAACATTTGTACCAGTTCAGGACCGAGAGATGGGATTTGAGAAAATTGTCAAGATAGCTCATGTTCGTGGGGGTAATATTATCATTCTCCATAGTTCACTTAAAAGAAATGCTCATGAACTATATTCTTACTCAAATTTCTAACCATTCACATGCAGTATGCAAACGACAAGATGCCATCTCCAGGTTGAAAGCTGAGGTCCGGCAAAAATAAACCGAACTTTCTATTATCTTTGTTGTTCCCCTTTTTCCATTTCATTCTAAAGATTTGGCTGAAAGATGCAATGTTTTTTTTTTCTAAGCGTGAGCAATCAGTGCAAGGGATGGACACATTCCAGAAAGTTATTACTTCTATACCTGGCATAGATAACCACGATACCAATATGGTAAATCATTTTACCTTTCTAATATTCTAATATAAGCATGTCGATTTATGTGTTGATTTCACATTTCAGGACACTTAATTTTCACACAGTATACTACTAATTTATATAAGTATAAAATGTGTCCACAATAGATGCCCCGCCCTACAATTCCCATTTGATTGTTACTGCATCCATCTTCTTTGTTCAGCTTATTCAAGCTATTGGTTCCATTGAAGCAATATCCAAAGCATCAGTCGGATATATTTTGGAAAACACAGATCTTTCAGCTGACAAGGCAGAAACTATCATAAGGTTTTTCAAAGACCCCAAGTATTATTGTGGTCCAAAAATCAATTGATCACTTAGAGGTATGCTCTTGTTATGTTGAAGGAAAAATTGTGCAGTCACCCTTTGGTTAAAGTCGATTCTTTTAGTTTTCTAGTGATCTCGGGCTCCTGACTTTCATATCTTTCAAATTACTCCTCTCGTGGACACGTATCTGGATTTGGTGTTTACTCATCAGTCATCACTGCAGAACAATATTCAAACTTGGTGAGGTAGGCTGGTTTTCTCTTCCATGCTATCCAACAGAAGATGGCGCTTGTTGCTTACCCTTCACTTCAGCATATTTGGAAGAGAAAAGGATATCAGGTCATGATAAAAGCCTTCTCTTTAGCTAAATCTGTTTCTATTGAACATTCTAAAAGTACTTCTGTGTGACTATTCCTCATGTACCTTAGACCAGAAAACCTCAACAAGTTCTCTTGTTTTTCTGATTTGTATACAAATAAAAATACAAGAAGATCAATCCTTCTACGCAGATCATCCATAAATCGAAGGGCAGTGAATAGATATTTACTCCTCTGTGATTGTTGCATGTGGATGCATTTTACCAAGTTCATATTTAAAAGGATGTTCAATCTTGGTGAAGCACTGCAAATCTTAAATGTTTTCCAATTTCTGAAGACGAAAACTTAAAGCATGTTCTTTGATATTGTTGTGGTTATAAAATAGTTGCATTTTTATGGCCTGAACACAGCATTGAACATCTATAGTCCCGACTCACCGATTAGCATTGGCGCTTTACCTAGCATTTTTCAAACAATATATAGAAAATTTTCGGGCCTGTTTTCGAGATGACAGATCATCAGCTATTGATTGCTCAGGTCCTGTTCCTTCCTGAAACTGAATGTCAACCAGCAATTCCTTGCAGATAATTATATACTACGAAATTAAATTTAATAGTAGGTAATTTATCTTTTTGTTTGTGTTTCATATGTGATCATTTAGTTTCGAAACCAACGTTCCACTGAAACAGAAGTCGCTTATAAAGACTTCAAAACACTGATTTGAAACTTGGGAAAGCATTTTGGTGGAAAAATATGATTGTTTTCCGACACAATGTAAAACCCGTTTTAATGGTGTCAGTAGAGGGAGAGAGAGTGAGGGCTAAAACCCTAATATGTGAATTTGGGACTAACCTTAGATTGAATTGAATAGTGAAAATATTCAAATCACCTAACACATAAAATTAATTTAATGAAATCAATAAAACAATTAGATTAATTCATTTTAGCGTTCGCATGCATGAATATTTTTCAATCTAGAAAATCGGATCCGATGAAGGATTCTAGTTTCACTCTAGTTTAGGGTACCAAGCAATAATTACAATATCGTCTCTTGACTCCTCAGGGATTTTGGGATGACATAAAATTTGAATAAATAATTCAAAAAGGAAAAATCAAAGATATCAAAGAATAAAGGATTTGAGATTTTTATTTTTTTATCAATGGAATTAGGGAAGATATTACCTGACAATAATTCAAAAAAGATAAAATAAAGGGATAGATTTTAAGGTTTCACACCAAGGATTTTCTGAAGCTTCACATCACGGTTGTACGTAGGCTTCGCACCAAATCGCACGAGAAACGATTACTCACTCCTCATGTTTTGAAGGATTCACTCTTTCAGTTGAAAACTTGTCACAAGTTCTCTATGGTTTGCACAAAAGCAACTCTTCAATTTTCATTAATCAAAATTTTAAAATAAAAGTGTTTACAAGCCTTTAAATAGACTAATCATAACCATAATATGAAATTAGAAGACTCCTAATGAAAATAAAATACTAAAAGGAAAGTTTGACTAAAATAAACATAATTTCGTCAAATCTCGGATGTAATTCACGGATGTCCGTCAAGTGTCCACAGACGTTCGTTGCCTTCGATGTGCACTAAACTAGTGAAAGGGTCTTTCCACGGACGTCCGTCAATGTGCTACGGACGTCCCTCAGGCGCTGACGACGCTGCTTCAATTTCTCATTTCTTTCTTATTTTCTCTTTGAGCTTTCTTTTGTTTTGTCTTATGGGATGTCCCCATCAATATTTCTCGGGTGGGAAATACTCATCTCCGATGAGTTGCGAAATCCACGGATGTCATATTTCGGATACCCAACTCTTGGCTTATCTTTCCACGCTGTGAGATACTCATGATATTTTCCTGCATTAGCACTGAAGCTTGAAATTTCTATAACCTCCTCATTCAATCATTTCTCATATTACACAGGTAAGGTACGAGATATGAACTGAGTAAGTGGGTGTGGTTTGATTGGTTGTTCAATAAAGACAGGGTCAATGGGTGTGGTTGTTGAATCTAGAATAGGCGTTAGATCCAATATTGCAACTATTGGATGGTGGCCCTTGTCTAGAGGAAGATTTAAACTTCCATCATTACTCATTTTCGAGATTGGAAATAATTCCACATGCTCGGGGCTATCAGAAATTAATATAAAACTGTTAGTATCATATTCATTAAACATATTCAATGTGTCAGTACGATTAAGCATATTTCCAATGTTTAATAAATTCTTCTTGTTAATCTCATGCAAGTTAGAATGATGATATGCTCCTACCAACTCTAAGGACTCAGTTGCTATGAGAACACTACCAACACTGTCTTCGGTAATAGGAACCTTCCTAAGACAACCTACGAGTCTCACGGGAGTTTCATTCTCTTCATCACTTGGCATTTCAACGAGTTCATAAATTTCTTCATCTAACTCATTGTTCTCTTTCTCGATATTCTGTTGGATAATCAAGGTTTGAGATTAACTGGGTCACTGAGACGCAAAGTGGCAAGAGCCTTGACACTTTTAACATTGTTGGGGTATGCGCCTAAGATTTTCGATTAATGTTGCTTTGCCTTTGTCACTCTGAGCAATTACCGATTTTGAGGATTGACCATAGACATTGTTCACCTTTTCAGTAGGACTAGATTGAAAATCGAGTTTTGATGAATTAAATCGCCCATCGGTTGGGGTGTCGATATATCTCTCTAACTCTTGCACCTTAGCATAGCATTCTTTTAAACTCTCAACATGATGAGTGATGAGTTCTTTTTGTAACTCAGGGCGTAGACCAGTGCGAAACCTTGATAAGGTGATGTATAGACTCTCATAAGCATTAGTCCGATATACATACTCTTCAAACTTGTTGATATAATCATCAACCAACTTACTTCCCTGTTCTAATCCATAAGTCGTTGATTATAGGACATGGGGGCATATTTATCATGAAGCTTTTCTTTCATGTCCGCCCATGTCGCAATGGGTTCGTGCTCGAAGGCTTCTCGGCGTCATTCCACACTTGTCCAATAAAGTTTGGCTTGTACTATAAGTTTCATTTTGGCAAACCACACCCAATCTATAAAGATTTTTGGGTCCATCTTTCCTTCGAAAGTGGGAGCATTAACCTTGACTGCCTTTGTGACTCTCATCCGGATCAAGACGATTTTCACACCGAGGAAGATCCCTCCTCTCATCAAGATTAACCCTATGATATTCACCGTGAGTCGCCCTAGACAACTCTTGAAATTGCGCCAACAATTTCGCTTGTTGGGCTTGCTGGTCTTTCAATTAGTCTCTTATGACAGTCATTTGGATATTAAAGTTTTCCATGAAAGCAGTTAACTGTTCCAGATTCATCGTGATACCAAAAAAACCTAACACTTATATGCAAATGAAAACCTAAAACTTTATATAGGCAATCTTAAACTAAACTTGGCTTTGATTCCAAAACTGATGCGGGATGAGACGCTAAAACCCTAATATGCAAATTTGGGATTAACCTTATATTGAATTGAATAGCGAAATTATTCAAATAACCTAACACATAAAATTAATTTAATAAAATTAATAAAATAATTAGATTAATATATTTTAGCATTCGCTTGTATAAAGATTTCCCAATCTAGAAAAACAGATCCGACGAAGGATTCGAGTTTCGTTCTAGTTTAGGGTATTAAATGATAATTACAATATCGTCTCTTGACTCCCTGGAGATTTTGGGATGAAATAAAACATGAATAAATAGTTCAAAAAAGAAAAATCAAATATATCAAGGAATAAAGGATTTGAGATTTTGATCTTTTTATCAATGACATTAAGGAAGATATTACCTGACAATAATTCGAAAAAGATAAAATAAATTGATAAATTCCAAGGCTTCACACCAAGGATTTTTCGAAGCTTCACACCACGGCTGTACGTCGGCTTCGCTCCAAGTTATACGAGAAACGATTGCTCACTCCTCAGGTTTTGAGAAATTCACTCCCTCAGTTGAAAACTTTTCACAAGTTCTCTAGGATCTGTACAAAAGCAACTCTCTAATTTTCATTAATAAAAAAATTTAAATAAAAGTGTTTACAAGCCTTTAAATAGGCTAACCATAACCCTAATACGAAATTAGAAGACTCCTAATGAAAATAAAACACCAAAAGGGAAGTTTGACTCAAATAAACACAATTCCGTCCAATCTCGGACGTATCTCACGGATGTCCGTCAGGTGTTCACAGACATTCGTCGCCTACGATGTGCACTAAACCCGCGAAGGGGTCTTTTCACGGACGTCTGTCAATGTACCAAGGATGTCCGTCGATGGGTCACGATCATCCGTCAGGCGCTGATAGCATTGCTTCAATTTTTCCTTTCTTGTTTTCTCTTTGTGCTTTCCTTTGTTTTGTCTTGTGGGATGTCCCCATCAGATCTTGAAGCCCGAACAAATGAATCAAGAAATTGAGATTAAAAAGTGGGTAAATCTCATATCCGACCTCAAATCTCTGAAATCAATGGCTGAGACCCGCCGATCTTGAGTCTAGATCGTCCTTGGAGATGTTAAGGGAGATGGGTTTTTAAGGCTTTTCTTATTTTGGAGAGTGGGCAATGAATGAGAGAGAGAGACAGAGAGACAGAGAGATAAAGTATTTACTCTCTTATGATTACACCTTACGGGCTTGTAAGTGGGCCTATTTGGTGCGCATGGTAAACACCTAAATTTAGTGCTTCCCTAAGAAAATGTTAGAAATAAAAAAAAAACAAATGAAGATATATAAACTAAATAATGCATTTATGAAGGGAAATTTATTGGTGATTCAATTGGTGAGTTGTTTGAGATATTTTCAATATAAGTCGAGGGATCAATCCTTCCTCCACAACCAATATTTATTTAGTAGTTTTATCGGTCTATATGAGTCATGAATCGAATTGGGCTGGGTTGGGCGGTTCAGGCTTGTTCATAGGTACCAATTTTTTCTATTAGTGCTTTTATGAGTTTGCATGGGTCATGGATTGGGCTGGCTCAAGCCATGAGCTGGATCAGACTTGTTCATATGTCAATTCAGACAGGTTCTCTGACTTGCTCTATCTTGGTTTGTAGATTAGGACCTGGGTAATCTTTTTTTTTTTTGTACAGGGCCTGGGTAACTGACGGGGAACGCAAAAAAAAAAAAAAAAAGTTCACGATGAATAGTGACGGACGTCCGTGAACATTGATGGATATCCGTGATAAACAGTACCCGACGTCCGTGAATAGTGACGGACGTCCTTGATTTTATCCCCTCACTGTCCGTAGGTCACGGACGTCCGTGGGGTACTACGGACGTCCGTGAACGTTGTGTCGAAATTTTTATTTTTGAATTTTTTTGCGAAAAAACTTACCTTTTGAACTTTTATTTCGTTTAGAATTATTTTATTTCGAATTTTATTTTTGTGGCCTATATATAGAGACTTGTTAGTTAGTTTTTTATTATTGAATGAAAGAGAGTTGCTTTTGTGTAAACCCTAGAGAGTTTGTGAAGAGTTTTCAATCGAGGGAGTGAATCTTTCAAACCTTGAGGAGTGAGGAATCGTTTCTCGTGTGATTTGGTGCGAAGTCAATGTACAGTCGTGGTGTGAAGCTTCAGAAAATCCTTGGTGTGAAGCCTTGGAATCTATCATTTTATTTTGTCTTTTCTCTAGTTATTGTAAGGTATTATCCTTTTTTAATTTCGTTGATAAAATCAAAATTTTAAATTGTTCCCCTTCTATTAAATTATTTTAAGCCTTATTTCATTTAAAATCCCTGAAGAGTCAAGAGACGATATTACGATTGTCGATTGATACCCTAAACTAGAACGAATCTCGAGTTTCCTCATCGGAATCGTTTTTCTAGATCAGAAAATTTTACTCATGCGACGCTAAAATGAATTAATCTAATTGTTTTATTAATTTTATTGAATTAATTTTATGTGTTGCTTGATTTTGAATATTTTCGCTATTCAACTGATTCTAAAGTTAATCCCAAATTTGCATATTAGAGTTTTGGCGTTTGTCCCGCATCAGTAACCTATTACTTAAAGAAATAATAATAAATAAATAAAAATCCTTTGGTCCTCAAAACTTTGAACCATGATTTTGGGCTTAATATACCTCTATTTTTCAGGCTTATTATAATTATGATTTTGTTGATTTTTATGTCTTATACGCAAGGATAAAAATTTCGGCCGAAATGACCGAAATTATCGGTTTCAGTCCCCACCGAAACGATAATTTGGCCTAAAATTTCAGTCCAAATTTGTGTAGGACCCAAAATTTCGGTCGAAATTTCAGCCAAATTTTAGGTTTTCGGCCGAAATTTTACCCGATATTTTTATCCTTGCTTATACGTGTTTTTTGTAATGAAAAAAAATTAAGACAATAATAAATGAAAAAAATATAAAAAATGCTTTTATTGTACTCCACATTGTCCATCTTTGTGGGTTTATAATCTTTTTATATATATGTATGTGACTTTTTTAGTTTTATCGTTTTAGACGTCGTATTGCAAAAAAAAAATCTCCCAATATGTTGAACTTCACATGGATGGGCAGCTCGTAAAATTTTAACCAAATCTAAGTTCACCTCGTACACCGATGACTCGATAGTGTGTGTACGGTCCGAGCATAAGTAACGATACTTCAAAGTCTGAGATGAAGTTAAGAATGATAAGATTCTAAGTTGTTTGGGGAAAATCAAGAATATGAGCGACTTAAGAATGCAGTTGGGAAAAGTTAGGAATATGAGTTTTTTAGAGTTTGGGCTTTTATGGGAAAAACCAAAGACACCTGCACGAGGCCTTGGAATTCAGAGAGAGTGAGAAAAAGGAAAATCTGGCTCTTCTACTACTGTTAAAAAAAAAAAAAAAAAAAAAAAAAAACAACACTGACTCTTGGAAGATGCGAAAAGTTAAAAAACACTTGTGCTGCTCCCATGGCTCTGCCTCCTCAAAAGCAATTGCAAACTACTTGTCGAGTTGTGGTGGATAAGCCTTGATTAGACCAAACCAAACACCATCAGCCAATGATCAAAACATCGGGAAAAATTTTGGTTTTGGGCTTGACTGAAACTAAAAAATTGAACCAAAATTTTGGCCGAAAATCAAAATTTTAACTGAAATTTTGGGTCCCATGCAAATTTGGACCGAATTTTTTATTCAAATTATCATTTCGGTGGGACTGAAATCGATAATTTCGATCATTTCGGCCGAAATTTTGATCCTTGCCATCCGCACACTCCAACAAAGCATTGGTAGTAGTCTCTCTAAGGTGCTATTATTGGATTGACATCCAACAGCGATTTGAAGTGATACTTGTTGGAAGATAAGAATAATATTGCCATAAAGAGAGAATATAAGGAAACCGATTTGGAATGGGTCACTGATTGGGGCATTGTTTCTTACTCAAAGTGTCACTTCATGCAAAGGACCTCATGTAAAGATATGATGGGTTAAAAATTGTATCAAAAAATTATCTCATCTATCAAAGCCATCAAATGCCTTTCCTGTTAATATCCAAACTTGTGTTAGCCGTTCATTTTAAAGACGTTTGACTGTAGAGATGTTTTTGCTTATCTAATTTTGATACTTTTTTTTTAATAATCTGGGTATCCGGGCCTCTTAGAGTATCCGTCTAATCTCAGGGGCACATATACACTCCAAATTCAACACATGTTGGGTCAATACAGGATATAAATCCCTAGTGGCCTCGAGTGGGGTAGAAGATTTGAACTCAAATCTCCTACTTTTGGAAGCAAGTACTTTGCCAGCTCGCCTAACCCCTTGAGGTTATCTAATTTTCATACTCCCCGAATCTTCACATGGAGTCCTTTGAATCAAGTGACACACACGATGATAAATAGTGTCAAATGTACCGTATCAATGACCTGGTACAATCTAGATTGTGCAGGGGTTGATTACCAGTGTACCCAACTAATTTATTAAGGGCTTATTTTCTGGGGTACTGGTATTTGCAACTAACGATCCAATCTCTGCAACTAAGGTTTTTACACATAAAAATTGTTGACCACCTTGAATCAGATATGGAGATAGTTTTTCTGCTCAATATTCCATAAAACTGATCTTTAAGATCATGACTCACCTATCATAGAGTGAGAAGTTGATTCTGCATGGCACACATCCAAATATAGTCTGAGAAACTATTCACGAAATGCCCATAATCAGTCAATTTCGGGTCTGGGAATAGGGAGGGGTAGCTGATTTTTGGTTGGTGCCAATAGAGGTATTTTATTTTTATTTTTTTTGGATTTCATATGTAAAGGCACAAATTTATTTGGGAAATTTTCACTTTCAGCCTTATAAGTTTGCGTATTTACAGAAACGGCCCTATAGTTTCATAACTTGCATAACAGGCCAGCTCTAAACCTAGCCGATTCCACGTTAGCAACCAACCGCCTTTTAAATTAAAATAACTTTTCAAGTATAAAAGTAACGGTTACTTTTAAACTTTTCATTCTTACTTTTTACTTTTAACTTTTGCTTTTCTGTAAAACCGAGAGAGCAGCGGCTTATCTGCGAGAAAGCGGAAAAAAGCTCACAGCAAATTTTCAGATAATTTTTTTTTTTCTAGATTTAAACACATTCAGTCATCAGTTATGTTTCTTAACAATCCACTAACTTACCGATAATTTACCGCTAACTTACATTATCGGCCGCTAACTTACATTAGCAGCCGTTAACTTACATTATCGTCCGATAACTTACATTATCGGTCGATAACTTACTTTAGTGGTCGCTAATTTACATTATCGGCCGCTAATGCAAGTTAGCGGACGAAAATGTAAGTTAGCGGCCGCTAATGTAAGTTATCGGACGATAATGTAAGTTGTCGAAAGTTTTTGAACCTCACTTATTTTACTAATTAATTATTTTTATCTATATTGCAGTTCCCACTAAGTGATTCTAAAATGACTGTCTCTAAAGCCCTTCGGGAAATGTTTTGGTGTTAGTGTCAAGAAATTTTACTTGCACTGTAACGAAGAGAGGAAAAAGATTTTAGATGGTTCAATTTTCGATCATCTATTTAGGATAAATGAGAAATTATGATTCATTGGAGATTTGATTGATGCTATTTTAAGCTTTTGGGTTAAAGATAATGTTTTCAATATTAGAAATACAAATGTACTGCTGCAAGAGACCGATAGAGCATTAACTTTAGGCCTAAATATGTTGACGGAACCTGAGTCTGAGAAGGTGGCCGTGCTAGAGGAAGAAACTATTCGATACAAATTCTTTCGGGGGAAGCCTGCTAAAAGACCTCGTATTGAAGAATTAGTTGATAGTACTAATTTATCCAACGATGAATTTTTGAAACTATCATTATTGTTTCTCTTATGTTCTTTTTTACTTCTGGACACATACCAGGAAATGGACGCACGGTACTTGGCACTAATAGATAACATTGAAGAGTTCAACAAGTTTCTGTGGGCCTGATAATTTACAATAATTTAATAGATAGCATATCAAAGCATACGGCAGAAAGAAAATGGCGAAAAAGTCAGAAAATGGGCATTACAACATCTACGGATACACTATCGTCCTATAGATTTGAGCGTTTGAGCACTTTCCTGGAGTCGCCACCGCTCGTACTGAGCTCAAAGATCCATTTCCCAGGCTAATGAAATGGTAAGGCCCGAAATTCAGCCGTAATCCTAATTTATGTCGAGAAAAATTTCTTAAGTCTAAAGTCATCTTAGAGCTTGAAGCTGTAAAGTACGAATTACAGCATAGATCGGTTCGACTCTTTTTTATGCAAAGAGAGATGGAAAGGGAGCAGGAAAATGCCGAGGAGCCTGGTGATGAAGAAGATAAATATGAATACGACGATGTCCCAAGTTATGAGACACGTCCTACAGAAAGAGACGAAGAGCCGAAAAGCAGAGATGACGATGACGACGATGAGGATGATGATAATGACAACAACGAAAACGACGAGTATGAAGTTGTTGTACGTCAGCATGCTGAATCAAAGGGCAAAGGCAAATCGGAGATTAGGCCCCAGCCAACAAGAGAACAGCCAGTTAGGCAATCCAACCTAACCAAAGAAGTAACGGAGCTTAGAAAAGAATGCAAGACACTCCGCATGGCTGTAAAAGAAATGAAAAATGACTTCCGACGTGCATTTACAGTGCTTAAAGGGCAAACACTCAAAATTGAACATCTGGAGAGAGAAAAGAAGACTCTCAAAGAGCAAGTTGGGTCATTACAAGATGAAGTAGGGTCACTAAAATATCGGGTCTTAAATTTAACAGAAAGAAATGCCTCAATGCAGAAGGACCTTGATGCAGCCACATCTCATTTGACGAATGTACTAAACCATTTCTTTTTAAATTTGAAAAAATTATATGTTTTTAAAGATTAATACCAAATACGCTTGTCGACCGATAATGTAAATTATCGTCCGACAACTTACATTATCGACCGATAATATAAGTTAGCGGTCGATAATTTACATTATAGATCAATAATGTAACTTATCGGCCGCTAATATAACTTAGCGGTCGATAATTAACATTATCGGCCGCTAACTTATATTATCAGACGATAATTTACATTATCGTCCGATAATTTAAATTATCGACCGCTTATTTAGATTAGCGGCTGATAAGTTACATTATCGATCGATAATGTAAATTATTGACCTTTTAACTTATATTATCGGTCGATAATTCGTTCACTAATTTGATCCCAAATATTAAAAAAATTTGTAAAATAATGACAGTTTTTAATGTATTTTGTAATTATGCAGGATAATATTCTTTCATCTATTCTATTTGAAACCTTTGTTCCCCCTGCCACTCATTCTACAGCTTCTAAACCCACCACTCCTCCACCAAGCCATCAATCCACTGCCCCCTGAACTTCTGCCCCTAAACCCTCTGGCTCAAAACCCACTGCTCCCCAACCTACCCATCAATCAACTGCCCCCAAAACTTCTTCCCCTAAACCCACTGCTCCTCAACCAAGCCATCAATCCACTGCCCCCCGAACTTCTGGCCAAAAACCAACTGCTCCTCACCTACCCATCAAATCACGGCCTCCAAAACTTCTGGAGCTCCTCCACCTCCTACTAAACAACCCTTGGTGAAAGTCGGTGATGAGGGTGCTCCTCTTACCCAGCCTTCTCGTGAGTTACAGTCGGCATCCCTCAAATCAATTTTTGTTAAACTATCAACTGGAAAAAGTAAACCTGAGAGATATGACTTGCGTGCTCAGAAGAAGAGAAAGACTCCGACAAGTAAAGCCATTATAAAAAGACCAAGATTGGTTGTGGAGGAGGAGGAGGATGAGTCAAAATTGATGGAGCACAAATATATGCTCAGTTTTTGGAACCGATCGGAGGGAGAGGACAATGTGATCGTCAATACTGTCATGGGTGTTGACATCACAGTTGGCCTTTTAAAGGTTCTCAAAAGACGCTCGTGGCTTGACAATGAAGTCATCGACGCATACTCGAGAGTCCTTGAAGTTATCAACGATCAAACATTCACGACAAATGCTGAAAAAAGCTGGTTCGCTTCTGCGTCCGCCAACTATTTATTATTTCGTTTGTTTCATTTATTTGTCTTTTCATTCACACTTCTTTTAATTTATTTACTTACTACATAATTCTGTTTCAGACCATGTTTATAGCAGACGAGAAAAAATATGAAAAATTTATCGATAATGAAGGTCTAGCCGCACTTAGCGACTTTGATAAGTGGTAGGCCTACTATGATGAGTGGAAGGTTCGTAACAATTTAAAGTCACTTGAACCACTACTTACAAATGATAAACGCGGAATTCACGCGGTCGACTGTGGAAGGTACTTTTTTTAATACCACACTTCGCTTTATTTAACGTTAACGGCTTTTAAATAAAATTAATTATTTAAAATTCTATTTCCGTTTTTGTACAGATTTATCTTCCGATGCATAGTAAAAAATATAGCCACTGGGCGTTGGCTATAATTTCATTAGTTGATCATGAAATTAAATTAATAGATCTAGTAGACCGAGAGTGCTCAAAGAGGTTCGAAGAGCATAAAGGGTGTCTATTGCATCACCTTCCGCGTCTTCTTTACGCTGTCGGTTTAAAATCAGCTTTCGATCAACAGTGGAGGGTATCGCCGTTCAACAGAGTCATTCTACAGATCCAAACTAACGATTGAGACTGCGGTGTATATGTTTTGAAGTACATGGAATACTTCTCCCAACGACGGAATATTAATTTCGAAGAAAAAGAAATGCAACAATTTAGAGCAGAAATCGGACATTTAATGTGCACGTTTGGGAAGAAAAGTTAAACTTTATACTTCATATCTTTGTAAAATTTTATAAATTTTTGTATATATTTTTATAAAATTTTAAATATTTTATATCAACTTGTATAATTTTTCTTGTATCAATTTATCCTAATTGTCTAACAATTCTTTATAAATATCATAAAAAGACTTGAATTTGATCTTCAGATTTCACAATGCCCGCTGACTTAAGTTAATTAGCGACCGATGACTTAAGTTAGCGTCCGATGACTTAATCTATCGGCCGCCAACTTAAGTCATCGACCGATGACTTGTGTTATCGGCCGCTAATTTAAGTCATCGGTCGATGACTTATGTTAGCGGCCGATGACTTAAGTCATTGGTCGATGGCATAAGTTAGCGGCCGATAGATTAAGTTATTGGCCGCTAGATTAAGTCATCGACAGCTGATTGTTCGCTAAAAATTAGCTTATGATACTAAGGCCATGTTCTCAAAAAATCTATTTGGATGATGAATGATGATTAATGGTCTCCTTCATCTGATCCAAAGCAGTTTATTTTGAATTGTGAAATGTGGCCCAAAGAAATCTGTCAAGTAATATAAGTTAATTTCACGTAGGTTTATTAATATATACAGTCCTCTTATGCTCCATGTGGCACTCAAATTCTAACAAATTTACACGAGCAACGGTTATGACCGTATTTATTATAATTTTTACATCGCAGTGGTCAAACTTCGCCTTTAGATCTTATTCTCCGTTTCTTCGGATGGCCGGCTTGACGTATTTTGTGCGGAGACAAAACTTGAATGTCGTCTCTTTGCGAAATCTATTGGTGCTTGTCAACGGTCGGGACAAAGTGTTCTTTGTAAGTTTTCCTAAATAAGTTACTGGTAAACCAGTGCTCACAAAATTGGGGGATCTCTCTTTCTCTGTTTCAGCGCGATAATGCGGCGATCGCATGTGAACATGGTAATCCAAGAATAGCCCAACGTCTACATGTACATGTTCGCTTATCTAGATCGACACTGTGAGTATAATCACCATGTTTAACTTGAAATATATCACGACCATATGGTATAATATTTTTTCGACGGGCCCATCCTGAATTTCGTGTTATGTGTTATTGGGCTATCGGTGTTAACAAGTGTGTCATTTTATTTCCTTCTTCCTGACGGCGAAGATAAAATTCGGCTACCTTTGTGCGAATAGTTTCTAACATGCTCACGATCGGTTCTTCCCTTGCTATTTTCAACACACTATTTATGCTTTCAGCTATATTAGTTATCAACATATCATAACACCTCCCTTGAAAATAAGCACGCTTCCAGAAATGATCACCAATTTTTTTAATCCATGTTGTACATTCCGGGGGGTGTCGTCTTCTATTTTTCGCATAATTCTTTTAAATTTTGCTTTCGAAAATACACGGGCAGCAACCCAGAAAAGTGGTCTAGATGTTGTATCCTTATATGTATCAAACAGATATAGAGTTAGGTGTCGCATACAGTAGCTGTGAAAGGCGTTAGAAAAAACTTTTTTCACAGCTTCCATCAAACCTTTCTGTCTGTCTGATATCAATACAAGCTGCTCTTCAAAGTCACCGATTACACGTCTCCCTAATAGATCAAGGAACCATGTCCAATGATCTTCATTTTCTTTCGGTACAATGCCGAACGCTATAGGAAATAAATGTCTATTCCCGTCTATCTCCGTAGCTATTAACAACATTCCATTGTATCGTCCATGCAAATATGTTCCATCTGTCGATATTATTCCTTGTAAAGTATTACGAAAACTTCGAATGCAAGGTCCGAATGTCACGATGAATCTCTGAAATGTATTATCAGGCTCGAGACACAATTCAGTCTGTACGTCTGGATCGACCCGCTGTAATTCGGTGACATATGATGGTAACATCTTAAATTGCTCTTTCCAGCTACCTCGGATGTCATTTAACACCATTTTTTTTTCTCTCCATGCTTTCCAGTAACCTACTGTTATACCGTATTTTTTTTCAATATAAAAAATTATTGAAGCAGGAGTCTCGTCAAAGCCCTTTAATAGCTTATCTCTCACGAATGAAGCTATCCACGATGTCGTACATTGGCGATGTCCGCTTTCGAAAGCTGGCATTCCGCACGTATGTTCCGGGTGGAAAGTTTTCACAGCAAATGTGTCAATACCTACTAATTTCGATGCATGTATTCGCCAAGCACATCCTACTTCAACACACCTCGCCGTAACTCAAAGAGGACGAGTTTTTATTGGTTTAATCTGAAAATTATTTGTCATTGCAAATTCTTTAAGAGCTTTTTGAAAGGATTTCTTATTTTTAAATGCCTAACCAATGGTAATTGGTCCCCCTTCATACATTTTCTCATCATCCGAATCCATATACTCTCCTTCCGAGTCATTAAGCTGATAGTCTTCGTCTACCAGAGATTGATCAATTCCCCTATTAGTATGAACACGTGAAGTGGGAGATGGCGGTGCTTCATTATTTTCAGGATCACTATCACAGTCATCGACTGGATGGTTATTACGTGATTGGGATTGAGCCCGTCAATGTACGTTTGGTTGATGTGCAGTTGTTTGGATTGATATTGGCTGATGCGGGAATGTTTGATGTATGGGAGGCCGTTTTGTTAAAGGCTCGATTATGGACTAAGGCCGACTAAAAACGTTTCCCACTTATTTACCGAATCAAAGTTGAACTGAGATGTATCATGCATCGGATTCATTTGATGACAATATCCTTGATCTTCATCTCCTTCACTCATTAGAATATCTGAAGAGGGTTGCTCCAGAGGCCTATTGTAGGGGCAAAATCCTATATTCAAATTTCTATCATCGTCGACTATCATCGGTGTAGCGATGCTCTCCTCTTCAAACCGTATTTCTTGATTTCCAATCAAATGTTCTGTTTTCACACCATCATCATCTTCGTTTGTTTTTTAGAACGGTTGAAATGCTTCTAAAGACGGTAAATTTTCTGCGGCGGTAGTGACTAATGATTTTTCGATATAAATATTTATCACACCATCACCAATACGATATGCTCTGAATAAGTTTGTAAGATCATCAAAGTCAGACAATTCAGCAAACACAAGCTCATTCCCTATGCGTAATGAAACCGTTAGTGTAATAGAATGTTCTTCCGATCGTGTCTTACTAACCTTGTACATTTTCTCCATAAACTCATAAAATGATATGTTATCCGTGACAGTGACAATCCTCCGATGTCTTCCGTTGTAAGTATTATCTCCCACACGGATGAAATCAAAATGGCAAAGAATGGAAACATCCATTTCAACCTATAATATTTTACAAAATGAAAATTGGTTGGTTAAAAAGATAATACTTGACTTAGCGCTATAATATTAAAAAATAAAAAATGATTGGTTAAAAGGCTATCTTAAGATATCGGTCAATATCTTAGGATATCGGCTGCTATCTTAAGATATCGACCGATATCTTAAGATAGCGGCCGATATCCTAAGATATCGATCGATATCTTACCTACCTTGGTCTACCTAGTATATGGGAAAATAATATCTTACAAAGATAATGTATAGATATCTTACCTAACCTGTTGTAGTTCTCTGAGTTATATCAACTGTAGTCGAATCTCCAAATCGCAATCTAAGAAAAATTTTTAAACTGAACAAATAAGCATAGAGAAGCGTGTATATATATATATATATATATATAACCAAAGTGAAAAGAATCTTTCAAATCTAATGTAATTAACCAGCAATCTTTTAGAATTGAGAGAGTGAGAAAGGGTAAACTCGGGCTCTTCGACTGTTGTAAAAAGAAAAACAAACAAAAATTCTGGCTTTTGGTAGGTGCGAAAAGTTCAGAACACTTGCTCTGCCGCGTCCGTGACTTTCTCAAATGCAATTGCAAAGAAATGTGTAGTTATAAGCCCTGATCGGACCAAACGAAACGCTCCAACAAAGCAGACATGGAAGAAGAAGAATCCCCAGCAGAAATAAGGACCCCACTCCTCCGACGCCGTTGGCGCGACCACCTCCCCTCCTTCTCCACAAGCTTCCGCCTGAAAACCACTATATGGTCGGAACTTGGCGGCTCCGTAGGCGATCTCGGCACCTACATCCCCCTCATCATCGCCCTCACACTAGTTAACCACCTCGACCTCGGCACCACCCTCATCTTCACCGCCCTCTACAACATCATCACCGGCCTCCTCTTCGGTATCCCCATGCCTGTCCAACCCATGAAATCCATCGCCGCTGTCGCCATCGCCGAATCCCAAACCCATCTCACCGTCCCCCAAATCATGGCCGCCGGTATATGTACTGCCACCGTCCTTTTCGTACTCGGCTGCACGGGTCTCATGTCCTTCTTGTACCGCTTCATTCCCCTCCCTGTCGTGCGTGGCGTGCAGCTCTCACAGGGTCTCTCCTTCGCCTTCACCGCCATCAATTACATACGTTATGATCAGAATTTCACCACCGGCAAGTCTGGCTCTCCGCGCACTTGGCTCGGCCTCGACGGCCTTGTTCTCGCGCTCTCTTCACTCCTCTTCATCATCTTGATCACAGGATCTGGCGATGATGAAGGGAACCAAATATCTTTACAAGAATCTGAACAACTTGTACCGTCAAATCGCTCACCTCGATGTCGACGGAGATTGCGCGTCTTTTGGAGGATTCCAACCGCTCTCTTGGTTTTTCTATTGGGTTTGGTACTAAGCTTCATTCGCGATCCTTCGATTTTCAAAGACCTCAAGTTCGGCCCTTCGAAGATCCAAGTTGTTAACATAACATGGGAAGATTGGAAAACCGGGTTCGTCCGTGCTGCAATTCCCCAAATTCCGCTATCTATTTTGAACTCGGTGATCGCCGTATGTAAATTATCCGGCGATCTTTTCCCGGAAAGAGAGGTGTCAGCGATGGCCGTTTCGGTCAGCGTCGGGATCATGAATTTGGTGGGGTGTTGGTTCGGCGCAATGCCGGTGTGCCACGGTGCAGGCGGGCTAGCCGGGCAGTACCGATTCGGTGGACGGAGCGGCGCTTCGGTGCTGTTTCTGGGGATCGGGAAGTTGGTTTTGGGCTTAGCTTTTGGGAATTCGTTTGTGAGGATACTGAGTGAGTTTCCGATTGGGATTCTGGGGGTGCTCTTACTGTTTTCCGGGATTGAATTGGCTATGGCTTCCAAGGATATGGGTAGCAAAAAGGAGTCTTTTGTAATGCTGGTCTGCGCTGCTGTTTCTTTGACCGGGTCGAGTGCTGCTTTGGGGTTTGTGTGTGGTATTATACTGTATGTGTTGCTGAAGGTGAGAGAGATGGATTAATTGCTCTTGTTTGGAGATCAGGAATTGTAAGTTTAGCAAATTCTTCAACCTTGGATCTTCTAATAATGCTGAAACTAGTCGTATGAAAGTGTAGGAGAGGGAGAGGAGGCTTGACTTTTGAGTCTCGCCAGTGGCGTTAGTTTTTTATTGGGGAAATTTACCTGATCAACTTTGTCATATATCTCTTTTTTTTTGTGTCTATTTTTATTATGTGACTTTCAAATCAGATGACATAGATCTGATATCACATCGTGTAAATATAAAAAAATATTAATATTTAAAATTTTAAATCATGTAGAGAGGAAAAAAATAAAAAAGTGTAAGAAAGGATATTTCAGACTTTTTGTACCAGCTAAAAATGGCTTGACTAAAAGTTAGTCAATTTGGATAAAGGTAAAAATGGCTTGACTAAAAGTTAGTCAATTTGGATAAAGGTAAAAATACGAAACCTTTGACGTAAAAAGTGTATCGAACAGGGTCAATCAAGTAAATTTCTCTTTTTAACCTGAAAAGGGTTGTTGACTCTTTTAAAGATTGAATCTGATTTTTTTTTATTGTTTTTTTTTTCCAATGCCAGAGATGATGACCCTGGGGTGTGATTGAAAACAAAATCTACCGAGGGGGGTCAAGATTATTTGTGTGGTAAGTTGGAAGCCCTGGTTATATTATTTGTGCGCATGGTATATCAGGTCTCATTTATTTGAGGGAAATGATATTTGTTTGAGCTAGGCTTTAATCTCTTTATGTAATTAGACCTCATTATAATCAATGCCATGGGCTTGCTCCATCGCCCACTTAAATCACATGATTTAAAAACAATTAAGGTCCTCATTTTCATTATGTTTAGTTTACTATTTATTATCTTTTAGTTCATTGTTTTATTTTCGTATATAGATCTCTACCTTCACAAATGATATTTGATGAATTGTTCTATTTTTGGGTTATGAATTCAAGCATAAAGGAGCTTAGGGTCGTTCGGATAAAAATACGGCAAAAGTTAGAAAGTATGATAATATTTTTATATTTTTTCATACTTATGTTATAGGAAATAATGAGATTCTTTTGTATTTCTTTGTTTTTTGTTGTTTGGATATCCACATTCCTAGATGGGAACAAGCAGGATTAACCAAATTCTATGTTTGGATACATATGTAGAAAATTATAAAAAAATAACATATCCTAACAAAAAAATAGCTATAATATCATAAAATATCGTCCAAACTAAAAAACAGGTGCAATATCATAAAAATAATTCAAGAAAATGACAAAAGAATTATATATGTATTAATTTTTTTTTTCCCTTTACCAAGATATCAAAATTGGTATCGATCTTGAGTATCGATTAGCCTGAGGCTGGTACGTATCAAACAATATGTATCGGCCGATACCGATACATATCCGATAATGGTATTTTTATTATAAAAGAAATAATAATTGCAAGGGTGTAGCATTGTAGTTAATAACTATGATCTACATTAATGGATAGGACCCCAATTTTTAAATGTGTAAAAGAGCCTAGAAATTAAAATTGAAATGACATATTGACCGCACGCACCACATAAAAGCGCCACCCTTATTTACTTTCTAATGGGTACATAGGGCTCCCTTATTTATTGAAAGAGCCCACTCCAGAGACTCCTTCAAAATTGTTGATTGGGTTGTATAAGATGATGGGGCCGATTTTTACAAAGATCTTCTACACAATAGATCTTGAGATTATGGCGTACCTATCAGACGGTAAGTTATTGATTACACATATCACAGATCCCAAAAATTGACTTAAAAGTCACGTTTAAGCTTGATGTGTGCCATATGATTCAAGGGCGCCATTTTTGGGGGATTTGTGATATATTTAATAAACACTAACTGTCGGATATGTGCCTCATGATCTTAAGATCTATTGTGTAAAAGATACGGTTGAAATATGACTTTTATCATCCGATTTGATGCAATTAACAGTCTTAAAAAAGTGTGGGATGTAGGCTCTTTCAATAAACTAGTGGGCGTGAACAGTGGTACCTTATAGGCTTATACTACCCGCTGGTTGGGAGCTGGAAACAGTCAGACGTCCTTGTGATAGCATCTGCTGAAAATCAGTAAAATAATCGGTAAAAAAATCTATAAAAGTACGCAAAAAGTCAGTAAAAACTTGAGAATGGAGGATTTCGTGAGATCTATGAGACAGAAATGCCTCGTTCATGTGTTTTCTGATTTTTCTCAGAAAAGTTCAGATTCTTGGACACTCAGATTCCTGACAGATTCTTAGTAGACTCAGATTCCTGATTTTCCCTATATGCGTTCTTAAGTTACTCAGATTTCTGACAGATTCTTATAAAACTAAGAATCCTTTGTTTTTAAGTTCCTCTCAGAAAATCCTCAGAATCGATTCAATCGGTGGTTATGCTATGACCGTAGAAACGTGATCTAATCATCGGTTTGTGTGTCGTACTCGGATTTCTTTCAAAATTTACGGGCAATCAATTGAGATGAGACTGAGCATATTTGACGAAATTTTTTTTTCGAATCTGATTTAATAGTCATTACTTTTAAAAGCTATTTTTTTACGAGAATAAATGAAATAAGGCATTGGGTACCTCTGTTTACACCAACCAAAACTCTAAAATACCCACCTAGCAAGTAGCAACACTTCAAGATGATTTGATTGATGGGTAGGCGTGTGTTATGAGAATTTCGGTGCTAAATTATTTTTATTTTCCTTATAACTGATGAGAGCAGCTATTTGTTCTCATTTTTGGAGTAATGTACTACACAATTTTTATTGACAAGAACCATTAACTGATTTGAATCAGACGATGGAGATTGTTTTTTGTTCCAAACTTCCTCACATTAGATCTTTAGATCATGGAGCTCCTATCAGACGATCAAATGTTAATTTAATATAACACATCCCTAAAAAGTGACCTACATTATGGAAACGAGAGTTGGCCAAATCTTTTTGGAGATGTGTGCTACGTGAAATCAACATCTGGCCGTCTGATTGGAAATCCATGATCTTAAGATCTATCTTGGGGAAGATTGAAACAAAAAAGTAAGTCGGTTGCTTATATATATATATATATATATATATATATATATATATATATAAATATATAGTACCCTTAAATCCACTCATCTTTGATTATTTCACGCCGAACATTATTGATCGATTGAATCGAATGATGGAAATCATTTATCCTCCCAATCTTTCACACTATAGATCTTGAGATTAATGGCGTACCATCAGACGACCAGTGTTTTATTTCACACGGGACGCATCTCAAAAAAGTGACCTTAACATTACGTGCACACTTAAAATTGATTTTAAGGTTCTTTTATGGGTGTGTACCATATGAAATAAAAAATTGACCGTCTGATGGTACACTCATGATCTAAAGATCGATCGTGTAAAATATTGGGACGATAAACAATCTCCATCATCTGATTCAATGCAGTCGATGTGTTTCCACGTGGGTGAACTCAAAGATTTGGTGGGTGAATTTAAAAGTGCTTATATATATATATATATATATATATATATATATACAATACAACTGCGCCAGTTTTCTCTAAAAAAAAACAATAAAAAATACAAGCGTCAGTCAATTGCCTTATATAATGGATTTAAACATACTCTAATATATATATATATATATATATATATATATATATATATATATATATATATATATATATATATAAGGCAACCCACATCTGGCAGTAACCCACATCTAATATATATATATATATATATATATATATATATATATATATATATATAGGAACAGCAGCGTGGGCTAAAACTCTTTCTCCTCCGAACAAGAACAAGAACGGCGCCTTCCGACGGTCGGTGATAACAGATCTTAATGGATTAATCGTCACAAAAGTGAAGGTCCAACAGCCCGGCTAATGACCCCCGGTGCAAGGCATCATCTGGTACCGGTCCGGTGGCCGTCCGTTGAGAAAAAAATGCGTATCGGCGACGGTGGGTTGTTCTCAACTCACCGTCATCTTCTCCAAATGGTCTTTTCTGTAATTTTTTTATTTTTTTTTTGTTTTTAAGCCTATGGTGAGTTGGGATCTAGTGTATCATTTATCTCATGTATACAACGCCCGCCTACAATCTGAGCTTAGATTATGAGCTTTTCCGAGCGATTTGGTCGGACAACTTGATCGATTTAAAGTGTAACCTTTGCAAGTGCACAAGATCTATTGCAGTATGGCAAGAACAAAGGTGTCGAACCCACAGGAAAATCTTGAATTTTAATTAATTCTTTCAGAGATTTAAAAACGTCCATAAGGAAGTACCAAAGGGCAAATTCAATTTTACCAAAATTTATCACACTTTTCCTAAATGCAAGAAAAATAAATTAATCTAAACAACTAATTACCAATGAATCTAAAATAATAATTAAATGAGATCAAAGAATATGCTACCCCAGATTTGTACCCCTTTTCTATCATTAAAACCCACAATTTCATTAAAGCATCATTCACACCATCATTCATCTATAAAAATGATTTGAAATAAAATATGATCATCAATCCGGCATACCCTATCTAAAAACAATGGCTCAGCCTATCATCGCGGTATGAGTTATGTAAGAAGCATAGCGTATCTCATTATATTTAGATCACAACAGTAAAAACATAATCGCTCTGCAGCCTAGATTAGTCTGCAGGTCCAGATCTAGCGATTATAGCCGTTGATACGCGCCATCAACGGTCATAACAAGCATTCAATATATTTTCAATAACACAAACTTTTAGCAAAACGATTCCATGATGACAATAAATCGACTATGGTATTAATCATAAATAAGGGTACTTATCCGGGATCGATCTTCCCGATCTATCGATTTAGTCATCATCTTTGGTGTATGATCTCCTTGTTCATTCAAAGTCATTCATCTTTTTATTTCTTTCAAAAATCTTTGGTTACAATGCCTTTTCCTAAATACAATCTATGAATGTAAAAGAAAGACAAACAAGGTAAATCCTCCAAATCAATCCTTAGAAGAAGGAGAAAAGAAGAACTTTTAAAAAGATGCCCAGAGGAGTCTAAAATAAAAAATAATAATAATGAATAATAATCCTCTAAAAAATTCTCTCCAAAAACTCTAAAAAAGAAAAGCTAAAACTAACTCTCTAATTATCTATCTCTAATTCCTCTCTCTAATTCCTATCTCTAATTCTTTTATCTCTAATTCCCCTTTTCGAAGTGTTTGATCCACTTTAAATAGAGCCAAAGTTTTCCAGCCGCAGAGGTGTTTCAACTCGAAAATTTAGGGTCGATGCATCGACCTCCCAGATTTTCGTGAATTCCCGCCGAACTTTGCATCAGACACTACTTTGGTATTTTGGCCATAACTCTCTGTCTCGAACTCGGATTGAGGCGATTCTTGTGCCGTTGGAAAGGTGACAGAAATCTCTACAACCTTTGTGTTTTAACAATTTCATAATTCGGCCGTCTTGAATGTCTAAATTGAGCTACAAGTCGCACCAAGTTCTCAATGACCAAAAGTTGCAGTGTTTTGACATTATTTTCAGAATTCTTGGGTTGTTTTCTGCACTTGGCTTGTATTTACCTGAAACACTTCAAATCTAATAATTCTTATCAGATAGCCTTCATCGGATAGCTAAATATAGGTATCTAGGGGTGAAATATCATCATATTTCACTACTCATCACACCCCCAAACCTACACTTTGCTACTCCTCGAGCAAAGCAAACTAAAGAAAATAAATGCCATTTTCGTAGGGAACACGATTGCACATAGCGTGTGCAACAAGCCTTTAAACCCCTAGGTGATCCCTAGTGGAGGAGTTGTGTCTCCTGAGGATTTACAGTGAAGTTACCCACAAACTTCAATACATTTTTTAAAACCATCGATAAAATTGAGTTTCTAAAATATTATTTTGATAACATATATACCATTCAAAACTCAAAATCATTACTCAATTCAACATGCGAATTCTCAATTTTAAATAACAATGTTATACTAATAATACTAATATCCATTCAAATTAGTCTAATGCTCAAATCGTTAGATAACTCATCCATTCATGCTTAAACGGGAAGTGTGTGCATAACCAAAGCTAAGATTCGTCCATCTCGGAACTAGTCCAAACGGAAAACCGCTTGTCTCAATCCTCACTTTAGGTATACTCTCGAAATAAAATCACTCCGATGATGGGTAATCTTTCGCATACATATGAGAGATCAATACAAAACAAGCAAAAAGGTCTCACATGATAAATGAAACACGATGTAATCAATGAACAAAATCAAATCTCATAAGAACAAATACTTGTATATCCTAAGCTTCTCATATCAAGTGTCATAAGTATCACATATTTACTCTCCACAAGGCAGTTACCAATGCAAGATTAGATCATGAAGGTCTTTTGTAGGGTTGTAATGGGGCTCAGGAAAGGGTAAGAAAGAATAGGAATTGAGATTCAAAATTTCTGAGAAATCGGAAAAGAAACAAACTTCTGATTTTTCTCTTTCTCTTCTTTTTCTTTTCTAATCTCTCACTATTTTTATCAATATTTTTCTTTTGAATTTTCTTTTCTTGAAGCACCTCATATTTTTTTCATATTTTTCATAATTTTCTTTTTCTTTTTCTCCCCCCTTTTTCTTTTATATTTTTGCCATACACTCTCAGTAAACACCACAACTCAGTATCTCTCCACTTACTCTCTTTTCGTTCATTTTCATCCCTCGTTCCTAATTTCTCAGAAATAAGAAGGGTAAAGCTGAATTTTCATAAATGGTGAAGGGTTAAAAGTTAACGTGACTTATCAAAGAATGTATAAAGGTAAATTTTTCAATAGGCTCAAAGGGGTACTAGAAGGATAAATTTATATGAGGTGGGGCATTTAAGCACAAACGAGCCAAAGATGGCCTTCAATCATATCCTTAAAAGATGGTAACCTTGCCTATTTGTCTTGAGTAGATATACAGTACGTTCTAACACAGTAATATGAATTTGATATCATGCAAAGTCACAAGCCAAAATAAAGTGTATGAGATTATTCAAAATAATTCGTATTCAAAGAAAACTCCGAGTTTATGTATTCACTCATCAATGACGGGAAATTAGCTCTAAAGCTTACCGGGTTTAGTCTCCACTAAGAATCTAAGATTCACCGTTCAAAATAGTTCATCGATTTCTGAGTCTTAGCTTGGTATAAGTGTAAAAATTCTAAGCATGAATATCAAAATTACCAACAAAATATCACATTAAGCTTCATTATCCTAGATACAAGCATTCAAAATCTGACATCGATATTCTCAAAATTAAATTCACATGCATCATCAACTAAAGTTTGAAAACTATCGAAAAATAATTCATGTATGATGGTTCAAAATTTTTTTTTTTTTTTTTTTTCACATATAAAAAAAAAAAAAAAAGTGACGTAAGATAGAGAATCATACCTCCAAACTTAAAAATGACAATGTCCTCATTGATTGAAATAAGTAGCACACCCCCAAACTTGTTGAAAAGTACCTCAACACAAAGATCAGGTGCAGAAAATATGTGCATCAAATTAAAACATGACCAAAAATAGATTGAAGGTAATGCGTGGAGCTTAAGTCTGGAGTTAAACAGCCAAACCTTTTGCCCAATGTGGAACTCTTTCCGAGAAATGGACTCATAATGCAGCTTCTTATACCTTTCTTTGTACATCTTTGAGTTTTCATACGCATCATAGCGTAGCTCTTCCAATTCACTTAGCTGTAGCCTTCGATTTGATCCTGCTGCTTGCATATCGAAATTTAATCTTTTGATGGCCCAAAATGCTTTATGCTCCAATTCAACAGGAAGATGGCATGCTTTCCCGTAGACAATTCTGAACGGAGACATTTCAATTGGTGTCTTGAAGGCGGTACGATAGGCCCACAGAGCATCAGAGAGCCGGTTTGACTAGTCTCTTCTATCCGATCGTACCGTCTTTTCTAAAATTCGTTTAATCTCTCGGTTCGACACTTCCACCTGACCACTAGTTTGCGGGTGATACGGCGTTGCAACCTTGTGGGTGACGCCGTATTTCTTTATTAAAGTAGCAAAATGGCGGTTGCAAAAGTGTAAACCGCCATCACTAATGATCGCACGTGGAAACCCGAATCTATTAAAGACATTTTCCTTCATAAATTTGACCACCACTTTGTGGTCATTTGAACGGGTTGCCACAGCTTCAATCCATTTGAAAACGTAGTTAACAGCTACGAGGATGTATGAATACCCAAAAGATGGGGGAAAAGGACCCATGAAGTCAATCCCCCAAACATAAAAAATTTCAACAATCAAAATTGGGTGAAGGGGCATCATATTCCGTTTTGAAATATTTTCAAGCTACTGACATCTTTGGCATTCTTTGCAAAATTGAGCAGCGTCACGAAAGATGGAGGGCCAGTAGAATCCGCTTTGAAGAATTTTCTGTGTAGTTTTCTATCCTCCAAAATGGCCTCCACAGGCTCCAGCATGGCAGAAATCGAGAACGCTAAGTTGCTCTTCTGTTGGTACACATCTCCTGATGATTTGATCTGAACAGATCTTGAACAAATGTGGTTCATCCCAAAAATAGTATTTAATCTGGGAGAAAAAGAGGTTCTTATCATTCTTTCCCCATTTAGTAGGGATTTTGCCCGTGACCAAATAATTCACGATATTGGCAAACCAAGGAACTTTCGTAGCGGTCGCATCAATTGCCATTAATTTCTCATCCGGAAAAGTGTCCCGGATAGGTTCAGGTGTAACCAATTCTTCAAGCAAAATGCGAGACAAGTGATCAGCCACAACATTCTCGACTCCCTTTTTATCCTTGATTTCGAAATTAAACTCTTGAAATGCCGAATCGGCCGGATCAATTAAACTCTTGAAGTAGCAGAATCCAGCGGATCAATTGTGGTTTGGCATCCTTCTTTGCCAACAAATATTTCAATGCAGAGTGGTCTGAAAAGACCACTATTTTTTATCAAAGCAGATAAGAACGAAATTTATCCAGAGCATACACCACAGCTAATAGTTATTTCTCAGTGGTGGTGTAGTTAAGCTGTGCATCGATCAACGTCTTACTGGCATAATAAATTACGTGAGGTAATTTGTTCATCCTTTGCTCTAAAACAGCTCCGATAGCGTAATCAGATGCATCACACATGAGTTTGAATGGGAGAGAATAATCCTGTGGTTGGATTATTGGTGCAGTTGATAAGAGTTCACGCAGCTTCAGAAATGATTTCATGCAATGCTCATCAAATTCAAAAGGGACATCTTTACCAAGCAAGGTACATAAAGGTTTAGCCACCTTGCTGAAATCCTTAATGAATCGCCTATAAAATCCAGCATGCCTAAAAAATGATCGAATTTGGTGAACACTCTTTGGTGGGGGCAAATTGGCAATTAGGTCGACTTTGGCCTTATCCACTTCAATTCCTTTCTTGGAAACAATATGCCCCAGAACAATTCCTTGTTAAACCATGAAATGGCTCTTCTCCCAGCTAAGAACAAGTTTAGAATCCACACAACGTTGTAAAACTTGTGCGAGGTGATTCAAACAAGAACCAAACGTTTTCCCAAAAACCGAGAAGTCGTCCATGAACACCTCGATGAACTTGTCAATCATATCTGAAAATATGGCCAACATACATCGTTGGAAAGTAGTAGGTGTATTACATAAGCCGAACGGCATCCTTCGATATGCAAAAGTACCGTACGGGCATGTGAATGTCGTTTTCTCTTGATCAGGTGGAAAAACGAGCACTTGATTGTATCCCGAATAACCATCAAGAAAGTAATAAAACTCTTGCCCTGCTAACTTCTCGAGGATTTGATCGATGAACGGAAGGGGAAAATGATCCTTTCTGGTAGTTGTGTTTAATTTTCTATAATTAATGCAGACACGCCACCTAGTAGTTTCACGAGTAGGCAACAATTCTCCTTTCGCAGTTTCTTTCACAGCGATTCCGGACTTTTTTGGGACAATTTGGACTGGACTAACCCATTCACTATCAGAAATCGGATAGATGATTCCAGCATCGAGTAATTTAATGATTTCCTTTAAAACGATTTCTTGTATGTTCGGATTAAGTCGCCTCTGCGGTTCTCTCGATGGTTTACTCTCATCTTCCAGATGTATTTTGTGCATACATACTGATGGGTCAATCCCTTTTAAATAAGCTAGAGTCCATCTGATAGCCTGCTTGTGATCTAGAAGCACTTTCAACAGGTCATGCTCTTGTTCTTCAGACAACGTGGATGAAATTATCACCTAAAGCGTTCTCGTGGCCCCGTAAAAGCGTATTTGAGCGATTTGCAATCGCTTCAATTCCACAGTTGGTGGCTCCTCAATTGATGGAGTCGGTTCAGCTTTTACTTCAATGGGTAACGGTTCTATCTTAGTCACAACTTCACATAAGTTATCATATGGACATGATAAACTCAACCTCGTCTCTTCGGACTGCTTCCTTTCAGATCCTTTTTCTTCATAGATGGCCAACAAAGCAGTTTCAAATTCTTCTTTGGTGAGCATTGATGGTAATGCTTCATCCACCACTTCGTCCATCTGATCGATGTAAAAACATTCGACCTCATCCTCGTTAGGGAAATGGTTCATCGCATGAAATATGTTCAATCTGACCTTCATGTTCCCAAAAGAAACGTTCATGACTCCCGTTCGACAATTAATGCAAGCATTTGCAGTGGCGAGAAACGGACGTCCAAGGATGATGGGGACTTGATTAATTGATTTAACAGGTGGTTCCATGTCTAAAACAATAAAGTCCACTGGAAAGATAAACTTGTCTATTCCAACCAAAACATCCTCGATAATTCCCCTAGGTCTTCTTTCTGACCTATCAGCCAATTGGAGTGTGACCGTCGTGGGTTGCAATTCAACCAATCCGAGTTTCTCGTATATTGAGTATGAGATTAGATTCACACTTGCTCCCAAATCCAATAGCGCTTTTCCAATTGGTTGCCCACCAATGACACATGGAACAGTTGGAACTCTAGGGTCTTTCAGTTTCTGTGGGGTTTCCAATTATAATATTGAACTGACTTGATTAGTCAGGAACACTTTCTTGAAAATATGAGTACGCGCCTTTCGCTTACGAGTGCATAAATCTTTGAAAAATTTTGCATACTCAGGCACTTGTTTGATTGTTTCAAGCAATGGAAGATTTATCTTTACTTGCTTGAATGTTTCGAAAATTTCTTCCATTTTTACTGGTCCCTTTCCCATTTTAGATGGAGGAGTTAGGCATTGAGGGAATGGTGCCCTTGGGACATAAGGTGCAGGTTCCATTTTTTATTCTTGTTCATGTCCTAGTTGGACAGTTGAGGGAGACTCATCCTCGATTACTTTTTCTTTTCCCTTCTCTCTTCTTGGCTCTTTCTCTTTCTCTGTTCTTTTCTCTGATTTGTTTTCTTTCTCTTTTGCTGCTTCTCTTGCTTCCTCTTTTTCCTGATTAGATTCCACAGGCATTTCAACTTGATTATCAACTTCTCTTCCACTTCTCAGCACCGTAATAGCTTTCAACTGTTGACTATTCGATGGTCCTGCATCAGGTGGTGCTTGACCTCGAGGATTGTTGACGGGTTGGCTAGGGAGCCTACCTTCCTCTCGTTGACTCAGCTGATTTGTCAGTTGACTGAATTGATCTATCATCATCTGTTGAAAAGCATGCATGCTTCGCATCACCTTTTCCTCCAAATCAGAATCTCTAGAAACGGTAGCCTGAGGTAGATTAAAATTCTGATTAAAATTCTGATTAAAATTCTGATTTTTTCGGTAATCGAAATTCAGATGGTAATAAGGAGGGTTATGCTGGAAATTAGAATTCTGTTAGGTAGTGGAATTCTGTTGTGGGCGGAAATTTTGTTGTCCACCCATTGTGTTGGCTCTGTACTGCTGGTTTACCTGATCAGTTTGGTTCGAACCACCCCATCCTAAGTTGGGGTGATTTTTCCATTCCGGGTTATAGGTATTGGAGTATATGTTTCTACCCTGCCGTTGATAAGATTGAGCCAGATTCACCTCCTCTTGAGGAGTAGGTTCATCAGGGAATAATGACAAGGTAGTGGGGCACTCATTAGCCATGTGACCTGGGTGGTCACAAATTGAACACACAGTGGGGGTGACAGGAGCTTTAGCTGGCTTGGTCGTAGCTAACAACATATTCATTTGCTTGGACAGCATACCAACCTTTGTCGATAGATCAGAGGTATTATTTTTGACATTATACAATCCATCTCTTGTCAACACATGAGATTTAGATGCCAAATCCAAGTTAGTTCGCCCCAGTGTTTCACTTTGTATCGAAGTTTGGTATAACTTCTCAAACAATGCCCACAATTCATCAGCTTCTTTTGTGGCACATGATCCACCATACGATGCATCAACCATGCGTCTCTCTTCAGGAATCAGTCCATTATAAAAACTTTGGACCTGTTGCCACCTTGGAACTTGATGATTTGGACAACTCTTAATCAATTCCTTAAAACGTTCCCAACACTCATGGAATGTTTCAGTAGGTTGTTGGGAAAAGAATTGAATCTTCTGACGCAACTCAATGGCTTTGGTCATGGGAAAATATTTTTTAAGAAACTGACGGTGTAGCTCTGCCCAACTCTGAATAGATTGCGGTTCTAAGGAATAAAACCACGTTTTTGCCTTGTCCCTTAAAGAGAAAGGAAAGAGTCGGAGTTTAGCTATCTCATCAGTGACATTGTGGACTCTGAACATTTTGCATACCCTAGCGAATTCATTTAGATGAACGTGCGGATTTTCATTTACTAACCCATGGAAAATTGGTAGCATTTGGATCATCGCTGATTTAAATTCATAGTAGTTTCCTGGAATGAGATCATGCATTATACATTCCTGATCCTCGTAAAAACTAGGATCATTATAATATTCGAGTGTTCTAAGACCCTCATTGTAATTGTTATTCCCATCATTTCCATTATTTTCATTATTGCCATTATTGATATTCTGGTTGTTCTCATTCATTTCTTGCCTTTGATCAGCCATGGTATCAGTATGATGATACTGATTCCTTTGAATTCTACGATTCTCTCTACAAGATCGTTCGATCTCAAGATTAATCGGTAGCAGATGTGGGTGATGAGAACGAGTAAAGCTCATACACCACTCTCACAAACAAGGATTGAAGAATCCATAACAAACCCAAAATATTCAGCTTCAATCGATTAAAGCAAAGATTTTCAATCGATTGACACAAGCGCACAATTTATTATTATTATTATTATTATTTATTATTATTATTTTTTAATTAAATTAAATTTCAAAATTTTAATTTAATTTAATTTTTTTTTTTTTAAATCTGAATTTTAAAAATTAAAATTAAAAAATTAAATTTTAAACCTAATGACAATCCTACAAAATCTTATCTAAAAGAGAAAAATAAGGGAAAGAATAAAAGATTCCTAAATTTTCTAAGGAAGGTATCCTAAAAATCTATACTTCCTAAAAAAAACTCCTACAAAATCTAAAATAAGAAGCCTAAAAATTTCAACTTCTTAAAAGACTCCTACAAAATCTAAAATAAGAAGCCTAAAAATTTTAACTTCCTAAAAGACTCCTACAAAATCTAAAATAAAAAGCCTAAAAATCTCAACTTCCTAAAAGACTCCTAAAAAAATACTTACCTAAGAGAGAAAAATAAGGGAAAGAAGATTTTGCAAAGCAAAAATCCAAAAATTGATTTTTTTTTTTTTTTTTTTTTTCAATTTTATTATTATTATTATTATTTTTAAATTCAAATTTCAAAAATTAAAATTAAAATTAGAAATTAAAATTTTAAATCTAATAGCAATCATAAGAATCTTATCTAAAAGAGAAAAATAAGGGAAATAATAAAAGATTCCTAAATTTCCTAAGGAAGGTATCCTAAATTTATAAACTTCCTAAAAAAATTAATAACTAATTTTAGAAAATCCTAGAATATCTAAAAGAGGAAAATAAGAAAAAAGAATCTTACTAAAATAAGAAGTCCTAAAAACCTAAATTTCCTAAAAGAGTCTTACAAAAACTTACCTAAGAGAGAAAAATAAGGGAAAGAAGATTTTACAAATCAAAAATCTAAATATTAATTTTTTTTTTTTTTAATCAAAACACAAAAAAATCCCTAACCGAATTAATCAAAATTTCGCCGATCTCCCCGGCAGCGGCGCGAAAAACTTGATCGATTTTAAATGTAACCCTTGCAAGTGCACAAGATCTATTGCAGTATGGCAAGAACAAAGGTGTCGAACCCACAGGAAAATCTTGAATTTTAATTAATTATTTCAGAGATTTAAAAACGTCCCTAAGGAAGTACCAAAGGGCAAATTCAATTTTACCAAAATTTATCACACTTTTCCTAAATGCAAGAAAAATAAATTAATCTAAACAACTAATTACCAATGAACCTAAAATAATAGTTAAATGAGATCAAGGAATATGCTACCCCAGATTTGTACCCCTTTTCTATCATTAAAACCCACAGTTTCATTAAAGCATCATTTACACCATCATTCATCTATAAAAATGATTCGAAATAAAATATGATCATCAATCCGGCATACCCTATCTAAAAACAATGACTCAGCCTATCATTGCGGTATAAGTCATGTAAGAAGCATAGCGTATCTCATGATATTTAGATCACAACAGTAAAAACATAATCGCTCTGCAGCCTAGATCAGTCTGCAGGTCCAGATCTAGCGATTCTAGCCGATGATACGCGCCATCAACGGTCATAACAAGCATTCAATATATTTTCAATAACACAAACTTTTAGCAAAATGATTCCATGATGACAATAAATCGACTATGGTATTAATCATAAATAAGGGTACTTATCTGGGGATCGCATCTTCCCCGATCTACTGATTTAGCCTCTCATCTTTGGTGTATGATCTTCTTGTTCATTCAAAACCATTCCTCTTTTTATTTCTTTCAAAAATCTTTGGTTACAATGCCTTTTCCTAAATACAATCTATGAATGTAAAAGAAAGACAGTGCAAATCCTAAGTACAATCTACCCAAATCAATCCCTAGAAGAAGGAGAAAAGAAGAACTTTTAAAAAGATGCCCAGAGGAGTCTAAAACCAAAAATAATAATAATGAATAATAATCCTCTAAAAAATTCTCTCCAAAAACTCTAAAAAAGAAAAGCCAAAACTAACTCTCTAATTATCTATCTCTAATTCCTCTCTCTAATTCCTATCTCTAATTCCTCTTTCTAATTCTTGTCTCTAATTCCTATCTCTAATTCCTCTCTCTAATTCCTATCTCTAATTCCTATCTCTAATTTCCCTTTTCGAAGTGTTTGATCCGCTTTAAATAGAGCCGAAGTTTCCCAGCCGCAGAGGTGTTCCAACTCGAAAATTTAGGGTCGATTAATCGACCCAATAGGGTCGATGCATCAACCTCCCAGATTTTCATGAATTCCCGCCGAACTTTGCATCAGACACGGCTTTGGTATTTTGGCCATAACACTCTGTCCCGAACTCGGATTGAGGCGATTCTTACGCCGTTGGAAAGTTGACAGAAAGCTCTACAACTTTTGTGTTTTGACAATTTCATAATTCGGCCGTCTTGAATGTCCAAATTGAGCTACAAGTCGTACCAAGTTCTCGATGACTCAAAGTTGCAGTATTTTGACATTATTTTCAGAATTCTTGGGCTGTTTTCTGCACTTGGCTTGTATTTACCTGAAACACTTCAAATCTAATAATTCTTATCAGATAGCCTTCATCGGATAACTAAATATAGGTATCTAGGGGTGAAATATCATCATATTTCACTACTCATCACAACTAAGTGTCGCTTTCACTCAGAAACCACTCGGATTCTCAATTCCCAAAAAAAACTCTCAAACACCGGAATCAATCGAAAACCAACACATTCTGAGAACTTTCTCAGTTTAAACTCAGAATCTGAGTTAAATCCGGCTCCCGAACGAGGCCTTACATTTTTGGGGGAATACCTGATAAGTATCGGTTTGCTAGATAATTGATACGTGTCGCAAATTGCTTATTTTTTTAATTAAATATATTATAACATATACATCATATATGTTAGTATGTAGCTCTACAATATAGTGGGGCCCCTTATGAGAGAAATATCTCCCAAAATAAGTCCCTCCATCACCTAAATAAATGGAGAGGAGCCTAAAAATAGGCCAAAATTTTGAGATTTAGTTAAAAAATTAAAGAATAAATATTTGTTATGAAAACAAATACCATAAAAAAAATTGTTTGAAGATTTTTGATAATTTTGACTGGTCAATATAATTTTGGATGGATGAGAATCCACTAATAAAAATTAGGAGCCTTAAAGCTTAGTAACAAATTTTTAGAAAGTTTGGGTGATCAATTGACTATCAAGTCGAAACGTGGTTTTGCCTCTGATTTTTGGGGATAGAATCAACATTTGACCGTCTAATAGGGGCACCATGATCTTAAGATCTATCATGAGGAAGATTGAAAAAAAAAAACAATCTCCATCATCTGATACAAATCAGTCAATGATTTTCGTTCGTAAAAAAATTATATGGTATTACAAATAAACGGGGTGAGAAGAGGCGTACCCTTACCTTTTTCTTCTCCACTGTTCTTATCTTTTCGAGGTCTCGGCAAATTGAATGCCAAGGGGTACTCTCGAACTCTTAATTCGAAGATGAGCATAAAAATTATAGTTTATATTCCGACCCTTAAGTCGTTTCCAAATAGTGGAAAACTACAAAAAATAGTATTCGAATCTAAATATTCCTCTCTTTTTCCCATATCCAAACAGGCCCTTAGAGTTTGCGAATTATGTAGTTTACCATAGAAATGATGAGTACCAAGATTTGAGATGCGAGAGGTTTAATGGGAAAAATGGGTAACAATCATAAAGAAAATTTTCATTATGGAAGACTGGATAAAAAATTTATGCAAACCTTCCTGACAAATGGGGGCCTAATTGTATTTTCTTAACTGTGTATTCAGATGGTTATGTGAGGTTTGAGTTAGCCCCTAAAATTCTATAAATTAATCAATCATCACCGTCCTCTTCTTCCTCCCTCTAGAAATGATCTAGCAATGAAGAAAGATACCCAACAAAATCAATACAAGCCACCAAGAAGATAATTGTGCTAAACCGCATTACACACTTTAGAGAACTTCCTAATGAACAATCTAGATATACTTACTCTTGGCAAGGTGGCATGGTCGACTTATGGCATGTTTGAAATCGTGATGTAATAACCCGATTTGATATGATATTGTCGAGTTCTATCATATATTAGGCTCTTCGATTTTAAAACGTGTCATGATATGTAAGATCCGCATATACCTTATAGTCTAAATTCTTGATATTTCCCTCTTTAATATGCGACTATTACAAACGCTCACTTTATTAAAGAGTCGTCTAAGGCTCTAATATCATTCTGTGACAACTCAAACCACACACCACAATATTCTCTAGGGGACTTAATTCCTGCCATCGGCTTAAGTCCCCAATCCAAACTCGTTGTGACAAAGTCCACATACACCTTATAGCCCATGATCTGGATATTTTTCTAAGCGATGACATAGTGTAATGGGCCAATCTTAGTGTTTACATTCCTTTACATGTGCTTTTGTCCATGTTTTATTACAATCTTCTTGCCAAAGGCGTTATCCCGCTTTGTTAATGAGTGGAAAGAGTCATGACTTGCAAGCCTCGCCCATCCTAGGGCATGTGTTAACTAACGACGCAATAATTGGAGTTATTGGAGTTATCGTGGCATGGGAATAGTACCAATTAAACGTGCCCTTAGTTGTGTGTTCCCTCTAAATATTCATAAACTTATAAAGATATTGTTATAAGTTGGTCAGATTTTATGCAAATAAAGTATAGGCATCTGAATATAATTAGTTATAAGTGCGGTGGAGCTTAATTAATGCAAGCCGGTGCAGCTAATTATATTATGTCACATCGCGTCAATCACTTATACTTTATCGTGAATAAATCTATCCTTCATTTATAATTTTCCTACTTATAATACACAAAATGACTAAAAAGAATGGGCTGATAATTGTGGACAGTTAAGAAGTGATGGGCCTATAGATTTTTGAGAAGAGAGGAGCCATGGTCATCGGAGGTATGAAGACCTCAAGTTTGCGATATTAGCAACCTTCCGTTGAGCTACAGGCCTAACCTCGCAGTTGTAAGCAGTTCAACTTCACTTATCTCCAACTAGGGATGCAGGTTTGGTGTATCGAACCGAACTTGATTTTTTCAGTGTTTAGTTCGATACACCCCAAACCGAAATCGAACCGATTTAATTTTTCTTTTTTGAACTTGAAATTGAAACCAATCCTATTTGGGTCGGTTCAGTTTAGGTAAAAAGCCTATTTTTAGGGTATTTTTTTTATTTTTCAGTGTTTTCGGGTTTTTTCGATTTTTTCCTGATTTTTTTCGGAGTTATTCAGTTCGGTTCGATTCCCTCGATTTTCGGTTCGGTTTCAGTGTTTGGATCAAGACTTGCATCCCTATCTCCAACTCATGAATTTTGCCAATGTGAAAACCAAAATTTTCCAATTTAATAGTTTAATACAAGATTTATCATTCATGAACACTGATATTTTTTTAAAAAAATTTAACATTAAGTTAGGATGGGAAAGCTTTAGCATTTGCCAGGTTAAAACAAGGAAAGAGTTATAGTGGGCTGTGTTTGGCAACGCTTCTCAAGGCCTAAGAGCTGCTTTCGGCTCCGGCAGGGTGCTGTTGGTCCAGGGGCAACGGTAAGCAACAAATGCTTTGAGCAGCCTCTAGCAAGCACGAAACTTGGGCCGATTCTAGGTCAGCCACTTAAACATCATTCTTGATTGATGAACTAGGTGAAGGAAATTAAATTCGGCGACAACCTGATCAATAGGGTGATGGTGTCGCTAGACTGATTGTCTCTTATTACAGCTCGCCCGATCGATCAAGGGTTTTTTCCATATTTTTTCAATTATCGTTGCTTATCTGAGCAATTCATGTAATCGATGGATTTCCAGTTAAGAGGCCTTAATTACTTTATGTGTAATGACAATACCGATTATTATATTATATTAATGCTATTTAATTGTTGAATTATAACCGTTGAATAATATTCTTCATCGCCACATTTCAACACTAGGCCCACCAGATGCGATGCAGATCGTTTTTTTTGGCCCATCTGGCGCACCTACTTCATCAATTTGTTTGCAAATAAATTTTGTATAAGGTGCATGACTCGTATACTAGTTGCAGTGCATGTGTCACTTATTTTTGGTATGTCTTGGCACGCAAACTTGATTAATTGAGATGTTAGGTAGCAGGCTAATATTGAGACGAGACTCATCCCAAAATTGATAATCCCAAAATCGATACGTATATTCAAGTTTCTTTTATGGCGTATAGGAGAAATTTTTAAAGAAATCCCTTAAGGTTCACCTTAATATCTCTAACATACTTAAATTATTGCTCCTATCAAATGAGAACAGAGATTTCATGAGTTTATAAATAAAATTCTTATTGTCAACTCTTATTAATATGCGAATGGAAAACACTAACGGGGGTTGACAGCAAGATTCTAATTGATAAACTTAGAAAAAATTTCAAAATAACTTCTAAACTTACATCCCGTCATTAATAACGTACTTAAACTATTGATAATATCAAATAGGCACCCAAAGTACACTTAAGTTCATCAACTAAACTCCTATCGTCACCTTCCGTTAATGACTGAACGAAAAACGCTGAGTTGACATACAACTTAGCAAAATAACATGCATGGCACCCATGTGGCGCCACGTGGGGTGCCACGTATATTATTTTGCTGAGTTATATGTCAACGTGGCACCCAAGTGACAATCACGTGGCAGCTAAGTCATCGCCACGCGGGTGTCACACACGCTATTTTACTGAGCTATATGTCAATTCAGTGTTTTTCGTTCAGTCATTAACAGAAGATGACGGTAGAGGCTTAGTTGATAAACTTAAGCGTACTTTGGGTGCCTATTTGATATTATCAATAGTTTAGGTGCATTATTGATGATGGGGTGAAAGTTCAGGGATTATTTTAAAATTTTTTCATAAACTTATGATTTCTTCAACTGCTAATTTAAATGTCAACTAAGTGTTTTTCGGCTGCATATTAATGGGAATTAACGATAAGAGTTTAGTTGATGAACTTATGATTTCTTCGGGTGCTTATTTAATAGGAGCAATAATTTAATTGTGTTAGAGATATTGGGGTCAACATTTAGAATTTTTTTGAAAATTTCCCAGCTTATAATATATACTATTGCCCATATTTTATTAGGTTTTGGTTTGATCTAACCCGTTGAACTCTACAAGGGGTTCAACTGACTTTAAACGGTTGGATGCAAGGAGTCTAAAAGTAGATGTCTAACGTACCAAAGTTAAAGTCAGATCCTCTTAAGAACTCATTTAATGATCTTTAGACCGATTTAATCATAGTAGTGTACAAATTGCAAAGAATTAATGGAAGAGGTAAAATATTGTTTACTTATGCGCACAATCTTTGTTTTAATTATTTGAAATAGTTAATTAGTGAAATATTATTGTACCCAATTTTTATTCAAATAGTTGAACGGCAATACCGATCAAATATTTCAAATGATTATCGCTGGTAACAAATTTTTATATAAAATTTATCTACTAAGCCAACAGCGGATTGTAGACTCATCTTTGCAAGGATTTTCATGCCCTTTGAAGTTTGTGTGCCTCAAGGCCTGACGACTGCACATATGAGACGACGCATGGCACGCTTTAATGTGTAACCTCTCTTGACCACCGATGTGTTATGCATGTAACCGTTGTTACATGTAACGATGAGGGCATATAAGGCATTAGCGTCGTACGTAAACATCGGGTAACTGTAGGGTAAATAATAGTTAAACCACGTTTAGTGGGGGTGTTACATTTTGTCACACGTGTCCATACTCAATACACAAGTCAATTTCTTGTAAGGTTAGTCTACAATAAGCATTCCACCTATGTGTGTGACTTCAAGACATAAACGGACTTCTAATTATGGAATCTGTGCTCGTCATCGCTACACAGATGTATGAAATGCTTTGTAACACGTCTTTTTGTAGTGACATCATAGATCAAAATGTCGGAAAACCGATATGTATCGTTCGGTCAAACAAATTGTACGTATTAGTATCGGTCTGATACATATCATATATTTGAATGATATGATACATTTAATGTATCGTATCGTTCACGTCTGATATCGATATTTTGATCCATGAGTGACATGCCACCTTGGCAATCCTAAATAAAAGGGGTAATTCGGTCATTTGATACATGCCTCTACTCACGTTTTCAATCATCACACCCCTCGGAGAGGCTTTATATTGCAGGTGAGTAGATAACTAGCCGTTACACCTCCTACCGCACCAACGTGGCATAAAAAAATTTGAAAAATCTTTCAAACGAATCGAACGTTATATTCTCCTCCACCTCCTCAACCGTTATCGTAGCTACATATCTTCGTTGCAGTATTTTGAATTGGATCCCTCTCTGTGAAAGATCGACTGGATCTCCCATGGCGAGCACCAGAGCAACATTTACAGAAGAAGAAATGGTGATGGACGAAGGCCTTGGGTACCCCAGAGCTTACGCAAAGCTCTGTCGAAATCCCCATATCTACAGCCAAGGGCCTCCTTTCGCTTTCATTCCATACATCTTGCACAATCAAGAAGTAAGATTAGTAGCCGTCGTTGTCGATTTTTATCTAGTTTGTTATCTTTTCTTTTTCTTTGGTTTAGATTGAATTCTAATGTAAGGAGAGGTCGATCAAATGTTTTTTACCATTTTATTACTTCGTAATTTGATTTTTATGGTGAACCACTAGCATAATTTTCCTCAATCGCTTCTTTTTTCAATTGTTTTTGTTTCTTTATTCTGTTTTCTTTATTATTCCCTTTCTGCTTAATCAAAATATGATTTGGTGAGGGCGAATTATTAAAGACTCTAGTGTAGGTGTCATCGATCAAGTATTTGTTTAGTTTGATTGCTTCTGGTAGAATTGCTAAATTAATCTCCTCTGTTTTGGAAATTATGGACGTGTCTCTACGCAGGCTTTGAGAGCAAGGAACTTGAACCAGATTTTCCCCATCATTGACCCTGAAGGAAAACCTTCCACTAATCCTGAGAATTTTGTCAATCTCCTATGGAAACAGCTCAACCATCTCGGGTAAGCAACCTATTTTTCAGGTCTTAATGAAGAAAGAGCTGGAGATCTTAATCATGGGTATTAGATTTTGTTGTTGAATTTTCAGGAATGCTGGCTTTGATCCTGCTAAGTTTCGAGTAGACACATTTGGAAATGTTCTATATTTTCATGCAGATTACGCTTCTCCCCTTTCTTGGGAGATTGACCACTGGTTTCCATGCTCAAGTAATCATTTACAGAGTATTTTCCTCTTATAGTGTCTCTAATTATGCTGCAATAATTGAATTGGGGTGTGTTTCCATGGATTGCAGGAGGTGGAAAAACTGTTCCTAGCAATCTGATGTTATTACAATGGCAAGTATGTAAGAAGAAGAAAAACAAGTTGGAATTTCTCGTTCCATGGTGGGATCTGCAATTGGGTATCTCTGTTAATCAGTTTCTTTCATTATTTGCTTCCAAAAATTCAGATTTCAGGTGGGTTTATTTTATTATACCCTAATTCAATTTTTTAACCGCGAAATCAAACCCCAATGGACCTCATTTGGATTTTGAAATTTTACAGGCGTAGAGGGTTTTCGTTTTTGTTCTCGGAAGGCGAAAATGAAGAAATAAATGCTCTGCAGGCTGTTGAATCTCATATTTTTCCAAAGCATTTACTTGAGACCAAACGTAAAGTGGGCCTTGCTCCTGCCGCCATTGTTTCATCGCGTAGAGATTCTGATGCGTCGGCTCTGAAGTCCCTCGACTTTAATAGACCTACTTTGCCAGAATCCCCTGCAATTGGTTAGCTTGAAAACAATTGCTTCACAGTTCATTTTCCTTAAATAATTATTGCCTTTTAACAATCTATATATGAACATAATTCAGAATCTCGGATGATACATAGATGTATTGGGCTATCTGTTTCGTAATCGGAGCCACCCAAGACAAATGTAAAATCTTGGGATTCGCTTGATACATATACTTTGTAGCATATTGTCTTGCTGATACCCTACATGAACCACCCCATTCCCGCGACAAATACCAAGTTTTTTAATCCTTGCATATATAAATTTGTTTTTGGAACTTTGTTAGGCCTTTCAACTACGAGAATATTCTCCTCCAAAGATGATGAAGCTCTCGGCAAGGCAATTCAGCGATTCAAACCAAGCGGCATGCCGAAAGGTAATGAAAACTCGGAGACTGGAAACAACAAATATCTGGTCCTTTCACTAGCCAGGGATTCGTTGAAGCAAAAAGATGAGACGGAAAATATGCAGGCAGAGATGCGTAAATTGGACGATGAGTTAAACGAACTGAATCAGAAAAATGAAATGGAGAGGCTCACTCTTCAAGAATTAGAAACTACACTAATCAAACGCAGGAGAAGAGTTGAGAAGAGCAGGCGGTTAGCAGAGGCGCAGTCTTCTTACAAGGCTTTGCTAGAGAAGATGATTAGAGACGCCATGCACCAGTAAGATTGATTAATGCAATTTAGCAGAATCCATTTGTCATTTCTTACAAATTTAGCTCACTCACATTCTTGTCTTGGTACACAGGAGTGTTGTTTATAAGGAGCAGCTCCGATTGAACCAAGCTGCAACTAGTGCTCTCATGGTGAGATTAGAAGCACAAAAAGCTATCTGTGACTCATCAGAGACAGAACTCCACAGGAGATTCAAACACAGAGACGAGATTGAGAAACAGATCAGGCCTTATTGGGAGCAAGCCAGGAAACGATCTCGAATCGATGATGTTCCATTGGAAGAAAGACCAGACAAAACCGCTCAATTGTTACTAGCAGCCAGGACATTGAAGCCGTTGAAGAAGGAACTGAGGTTGTTTTTAGAGGAAGAACAAAAGGCGTCTGAAGTTGGCGAAGAACAACGAGAACAAGAGGAAGCGGCAACGATGGAAGAAGCCAATGTGGAGAAAGCCAAAAAAGATAAGTCTCTGATTGTTATGGAAGACGAAACACTCCCTCTCAACAATAAGCTTGAGAAATTAGCAATCCAAGAAGGCGAGTGTAGCAAGACTAATGAACAGATGAGTCCAGCTCCTCAGAGCCTACAAAACGAAGACGAAGAAGAGTACAGGAAAAAAGTTGGGAAGGGTAATGTAGACAAATGGCTCCAAATGCTGTTGGAGAATACGGAAGAAGGTTCACCAGAAGGCTTGCCTCTTCCCCAGACCACGGCCGTGCAAGACACGAATAAAACTGATGAAATGGTTCGAAAGCTGAACCTGAAAAACCCACAGAAGTATGTGAAGACTTTTCGACTCCAAACACCAGAAGAAAATGGGAGTCTTATTCAAAAAGTGGGCGAAGAGAGTGTAAAAGTGGGTTGCAAGGATTTTACTACTTCTGGTCTAGATTCAAGTGAAGTGGGTAGCAATTGTAAAAGCGTTGGGGGTTGTAAGAGCTTTGAAGGGAAGGAGAGAGGAGATTGGAAAACCGGAAAGGAAAGGGGGCTTGTGAGGTGTGAGAGTGCAAGGGCCTTTAGGCCAATACCATCATCTCCTACAGTGATTTTGGGGATGAGGAGAGGAGTTGATTGCATGGGGAAGAAGCCCATTGTCATGGGGGATGATGAAGAAGTTGATGGTAGTGAGAATCAGAATCATGTGATGAAGGGCAAGTTCATCAAGACCTGCACCCATGCTATCAAGAAAGCAGTGAAGTGAATCATCACTTCCTTATTTTGTCCCTTGTTTTTTTTTTAGTGGGGGTGGTAAGCGTTTGGAGGCTGTTTTATATATGCTCTTTATTTCTTGGATTTGTGTACAAGATGTGTTTTATGAGACAGATGTAGTACAAACTACTTGATTAAATAAGAGATTCATTCAATTGCATTCTCATTTGTCAAATTGAATTTGTTGAAGTGATTTATTGAGGTGTTAAGAACTTGAGAAATGCAGAAAAAAATGACAACGTTAATGGAGCTTGGAACACACCAACACACTCCGTATCCGACGTCCATGGGGGCCCACTCTGTAGCCTAGTAGCAGGAACCTTCTACTTAGCATGCTGCTCCCGCTTCGGAATCCCCTCTTTTGACCATAAAACTATTTAATTTTAAGCTTTTAATGACGCTCCCGCTTCCAACCTCTATTACTTTTAGGGGGGGGGGGGGGGGTGTGTAGCACTTTCCAACGGTCACCCCCCTTTCAGACCCGTCCACGGCAGCCCACTCTACCAGACTTTTTCACTGGTACCATTCCCCTTAAGCAACTCAAACTCAAGTGGTGGTGCCGGCTTTGAAACGATTTCATAAGAACCTAATCAAATAATATATATACACACCAACAGTGCCTAGCATTAATAGAGCCGAATGCTTAAAGTGCTTGTTACTTTGTGGTTGTAATAAAGGGTATTTTGGTCATTTTATAATCTATAAATTTCAAACTTTAGCTGCTGTTCAGTTAAATTTAACGGCTGTAGTGGAACCCTTAACATACAAGTCTCTTACCTTCGATGGCCATTCCTTGAGCAAAATATATGTGTTACCTCAATTTTAACCGCAAACAAACACCCAAAACCAGCTTAAGATGGCTGGTACCACACCATCTAAATGCCATCAACCTTCTAAACAGCTGCTCCAAGATGAAAGAATTGAATCAAATCCATGCACAAATGATCAGAACAGGACTTATACAAGACACCTTTTCGGTGAGCCGAATCATCTCTTTCTTCACTGTTCCTTCTGCTTCCCATTTCAACATGGACTATGCCCGCCGTGTCTTTGATCAAATTGACAGCCCAAATCTGTTTATATGGAATTCCATGATCAGGGGTTACACGCTAAATCACGCCCCACAAGATGCCCTCTTGCTTTATAAACAGATGCTCGTCAGAGGTTTTACTTCCGATAATCACACATACCCAATTGTAACCAAGGCATGTTCTCACCTTCGCGCACTTGAACAGGGAAAAATGCTTCATGGGCAGATTGTAAAATGTGGGTTTGAATCGGATATGTTTATAATGTCCGGAGTAGTCTACTTTTATTCAAGCTGTGGCAAAATTGAAGTTGCAAGAGAACTTTTTGATGAAATGCCTGAAAGAGATGTGGTTTCTTGGACAACAATGATCTCCAGCTTTGTTCAGTTGAATCTTCCCGAGGAAGCGTTCCTCTTCTTTGATAAGATGAAAACGTCGAGTGTCAAACCGAATAAGGTTACTATCATGAGCCTGCTTTCGGCATGTGGGCAGCTGCAAGATCTAGAAAGAGGCCGGCAGCTTCATTCGTATATTGTAGAAAATAAAATAGAACATGATTTACTCGTTGATAATTCGCTCATGAGCATGTATGCTAGGTGTGGAAGTATGTCGGGCGCCATTGAAATTTTTCATAACATGCCCACTAGGAATCCTGTTTCATGGAATATTTTGATCTGTGGATTCTCTCAAAGCGGCCTCTTTAAAGAAGCCTTGGCTCTGTTTCAAGAAATGGAGCACTCGGCTGTAAAGCCAAATGAGTTCACAATGGTAAGCATATTGTCGGCATGTGCACAATTGGGTGATCTTAGGAAGGGAAAACTACTTCATGCTTTTATCGAGGATAACTCAATCAAATGTGACATATTTGTTCAAAATGCTTTGTTGAACATGTATGCCAAGTGTGGAAATTTAGAGAGTGCTGTATGTGTTTTTCGCGGAATGCCTGAGAAAGACATTTTCTCATGGACGGCTATGATTACCAGCTATGTTCAAAGGAACTTGTTCAAAGAGGCCTTGACCCTTTTTCAAGAGATGCAGCTTTCAGGTGTGGAACCAAATGAAGTCACTCTGGTTAGCTTGTTATCTGCTTGTGCCCAGCTGGGTGCATTGGATCAAGGCAAATGGATCCATGCCTACATAGAAGAGAACAATGTGAGACAAGATTTATGTCTAGGAAATGCCTTGATTGACATGTATGCTAAATGCGGATGCATAGAAAGTGCGATTCAGGTATTTCACGGCATGCCTCAAAAAGATAGTTTTTCATGGAACTCGATGATCGGAGGCCTTGCAATGCATGGACGCGGAAGAGAAGCCATTCATCTCTTTACTCAAATGCAAAGATCCAAGAATACGAAACCCGACAATGTAACTCTAATGGCTGTTCTTTGCGCATGTACCCATTCTGGAATGGTCGATGAAGGGTACTTTTACTTCAATTCCATGCATAGCTTGTATAGTATCACCCCAAGAGTCGAACACTATGGATGTATGGTGGACCTCCTTGGCAAAGCTGGTCTTTTAGAAGAAGCAAGCGACTTTATTGAAAAAATGCCTGTCGAACCAAACGCTGTGATCTTGGGTTCTCTCCTTGCGGCTTGTCGAGTCCATCGGAAGGTGAAACTTGGCGAGAAAGTTGCACAACTTATTCTCAAGTTAGCTCCTAATGACGAGGGAGCATTTGTGCTTATCTCTAACACATTCGCTGAAATGGGCAGGTGGGATGATGTGAGAGGAGTGAGAGCTCTAATGGGTAGTAAGGGTATGGAGAAATCCCCAGGTTACAGTTGGATTGAAGTGAATGGGGTCGTTCATGAATTCTTTGTTGGAGATAAATTTCACCATGAATACACTCTGATCTCTTCGGTTTTGGATTCCCTCACGCTTCAATCAAAGCAAGCTAACCCAATCTGAAGTCGCGCCGAAACTTTCCTCAATTTAGCAATGATTCGATCTTCCTGATTCGAAAAGAGGAAAAATTATCTATGTTTTCTAGCTTTTGGACAGAGCATAATTAGTTTAAGTGGACCACTGCCATTTGATCGAACAGACGAGGCTTCCCAACGCATTCATATAATTCTCCTCGTTAGAGCGTGTGTGGATATTAGCATTTTGTTAAATATATGTTTGTTTAACTACAGAATTTTCATTATCATTTTAAAGCCAATGATAGGTGTATTGAACAAAAATATTATCTTGTTTGTAGTTTAAATTGTTTTAAACATTGTTTTAGATGAAATAAGAATGTAATGGTTCTTTTTCAAGAAGAATTCAGTAAGGGCATCAGCTTTCTATTGCACTTTCAATGTGTTGGCCTTGGGAGAGTGCTGCCATTGGCACTCTGTAATCTATCAACTCCTTTGAGCAGTTGCTATGCATGCTTTTGCAGCCTCTTAACACATTATAGCTTTACACTCAAACTATAATGTAGGGCTGTCGAAGAGCCGAGCCAGCTCTCGAAAGTTTTACTCGGCTCGGCTGAAAAAATAGAGCTTTTAGAGTCTTCAGCTCAGCTTGACTCGGCTCAATATATATAAGTTAAATATTTAATTTATATATATATATATATATATATAAAAGAAAGATATCTTTACTTAAATATATTTATTTTTTGAAAGACTGGCAGTGTTAAATACTTAAATATTTATAGAAATAGTTTTAAAGGAAACAAATGAATAATAAGAGTAATAATAGGAGAGAAGTTATAATAAAATTTATTCTAGCTCGTGCCTTATAGAATGGAGCTAGAGCCTGAAGTTTCAGGCTAAGAGCGCTTAGAGCCAAGCTAGACCTTAGGTTATGTATGGTATAGTGGAGCTAGAGTTTACCCTAGCTAGACTCGGACTTGGGTCGTTGACGGCCCTACGTGTGAGCTTATTTACTTCACTATTTTCTCTAAAGAGTGATGCGTATATATCGTCTCCAACTACCCAACATCTTACGAGATGTGCAGTAAATCTCCGACTTAATTGGAAGTGGCACCCACTCTTAAGTTACACAAAGCTTGTGGACCACCCCTGAACCCGCGTCAAGTCTCACTGTGGGAGCAGGGTCCAACTCCCGACTCATTAAAAAATAGGTAGGTAGATTTCAGTCCAAAATCTAAATCAGATTATTAAATGAATTGAATCTGAAATTATACACACCCCGTGTTGGGGTTTTATCATTTAAAAAGGTGCTCAGCCAAGAGGAATATATTTATAGTTTGAACACTAATGCCCTTTTTGGTAGAACGAATTCTGGAAATAAATGCGCAAAATCTCAAGATTTTACTGAAAATTTCGCTAAAACTTTTTTCCGCCCATGAACATGGGTTAAAAGCTTAGAGAGGAATTTCGGTGGCCACCCTTGCAACTTGAAATTCGTTCTTCTCAATTCGGATATTTCATGCTTAAAATCGTTTGATTGCTTTGGATCAATCGATTGAGTTTTTTTTTTCACCATAATTTTTCATGTAATGAATCTTGAGACCATGAGCTTATTATCAAAAGCTCAATTTTTTCATTGATGTGGCACACATGTCAATACCTCTTTGTTCATGCCCACGCATTCTTTGAAAGCGCCTACGTCCCAGACCCTTGAAGAAAACGTTGATTTCTTCGGATCAAATGATTGAGATCTTTTTTAACAAAGATCTTCCACAAAATAGATCTTGGGTTCATAGTGCTTCAATCTGACAAGCCAGTTTTTGATCACCGATACCTAAAAAATTACTCTTCAATCATATAACACACATCATGTAATAACCCGAAAAATCACGTCAAACGAGGACCTCGGGATCCGTGCCCGATTGGTCTTAGGTCTGACCATGAGATAGTTCATTGATGAACTTAAGTTGAGATGAGCGGATGTGATGTGTGAACCAGTGTAGAAGAGTGGAGAGATAGAGGAGTGTGTAGAGTAACATACACCGATGGGCGTGTATGTGCTCCACACCGAGAAAAGAGATAAGATAAAAAGGGTTGAAAACCCTAATTTTCATATTTTGGTTGTTGAGAGGAGTAAAGAGAGAGAGAGAGAGAAAGAGAGGAGTAAGGGAGCTAGTGAGAAATTATTGCAAGTGGTTGGAAGGGGATTTCTTGCGATCAAAGCGCCGGATTCGACGCGGAGGATCTGTTCAGACAAAAGCTGGAAACCCTAACCTTCCAACCCTACATTTAAATCAAATTGAGGTTGATTTAAGGTGAGATTCTTGTAAATAAATGGTGTAGATTTATAGAGTAAATTGTGGTTAAAATGGGTGGAAATTGTAAGGATATTGCTTAGAAAATAACTGAGAAAGGATTGGGGAAGAAACAAAGAAGGTCGACCAGATTTCGACTAATCGAAATCGGGATTCGATTAGTCGAAATTCGCCAAGAAATTGAAAAGTCAGATGACCACGAATTCGACTAATCGAATTGAATTTCGATTAGTCGACTTTGAATTTCGACTAGTCGAGTTGGATTTCGACTAGTCGAACCAGGAACTCGACTAGTCGACTGAATCGAAATTGGACCTCGACTAATCGACTTTGAATTTCGACTAGTCGAGTTGGATTTCGACTAGTCGAACCAGGAACTCGACTAGTCGACTGAATCGAAATTGGACCTCGACTAATCGATTTTGAGAATCGACTAGTCGAGTTGGATTTCGACTAGTCGAACCAGGAACTCGACTAGTCGACTGACCTAGTTTTTGTTGACTTTTGATTCTTACTTCAAGACTCTAAGGGGGTCTTGAGACTTTTTCATTACATCTTTTGTGATGTTTCGAGTGTGTTTAATGGTATCATAGGTGATACGTATGAAAGTGGGCACAAGGAGCCGAGTGGGACCTTGATGCATTGAATCGATAGAGACCTAAGGTAGGGAACACCTTGAACATGTACTTTATTTTACAAGAGCATGTATGTAGTGATATAGACTTCATTTCAAATGTTTTTAGAATTAAATTTGATTCCATGTTATTGCTCAAATGATATTCAATGTTTTAGAACTCAATTCTATTCAAGTATTTCATTGCTCAAGATCCAATTTAAACGTGTTATTTCTAAAACTTGGGGAAAAAGAGGTGTGTTTAAAAAAATGTAAGTTGAGGTGTTTGAAAAATGTGAATAGTGATATAAGATTTAAAGTGAAAACTGTTTTAGTTGTACAAAACCTCGTGAAAACCCTACAAGATCCAAATGTGTGTGTGTGAGAAATATAAATGCAAGTGTGTTAAATCATAAAAACTTTTATCGATATGGGTGTGTGATACCAAGTAAGCATGTAAGGGTGAGACATCCCCAGGGGATGAGAAAATGATAAGGGCATCGGTGCGATGCAAGCAATTGAGAACAAGTAGTTATATGAAAATGGGAAAGATCCCCAGGGGATGAGGAAGTAATAAGAGCATCAAGTGTGATGCAAACACATGGATACATCCCAGGGATGTGTCCAAGATTGAATAAAGTCTGATAAGGCCTAACTGATATAAGATAGCACTCTTACACGGTGAATAACTATATGTAAAGCACACGATATTTTTGTTATTTGAGGTTTGATAGGGTACCCCACCGACGTGGCGGGATAACCACGACTGACGCGGCAGAATATCCGTGACCGATACGGCGGCGAATCCGTAGGCGGTCAAGGAGGCTTATCGCTGAGACATCCTGTGGATGTCGAGACTATTGAAACCCGCCACCAATCCCTGTGAGAGGGGCCTGGTACTATATTTTGTATTCAGGAATACTTTTACAATTGTCTATAGATGACGATGAAGGGTATCTCGTCGGGGCTCGATGCTATATTGCTCGGGACTACTTAAGTTGAAAGGTTAAGTTTTCCTTTGCTTTAGGCCTATTCGGTTGTTCATGATAACTAAAAGACACGTAAATTAATGAAAAAATGCGTTTCTTTAAAGCTTTTTCATCGACTTTTGCATAGTCACATCATGCATGAATATCATGGAATATATGTGAGTTATAATTTATATGTTGATTGTGTGTTGTTCCCTATTGAGCTAGGATGTAGCTCACCCTCTTGACTATATGTCACAGGACCTTTACTAGCAGGTGCAGAGACTTCAGGGGACGTTGACCCTGGTGAGTCGAGATCCGACCTTTGGAGACCAGTTAGATCCACCTACCGAAGACTTCTTCTAGAGGACTCTGCTGTGCAGACGTGTAGAGTTAGATTTGTGAGCTTGATAGGTATGGCTGGGCATGTCAGGCCTTATTTTTGAGAACAATGTAGTTAATGGAGGATATCATTCTTTTGTGACGAACCATCTGTGATGATTGGCTATCATCGATGGTTCAGATCGGTTCTACATTCATGCAGAGGCGTGAAGTTAGAACTGTCTTTTGATATATTGTACAATTCCGCATTTTAATTATATGACTTCAGTTTATTGTGCTTCATATACCAGTGTTCCAAGTAGAGTTGAGGGGCATGGTCAAGATGATCATGCTGATGGCACGGGTTTCGGGGAGGCCGAAATTCGGGCTGTCACAGTTGGTATCAGAGCTATTTTCTTTAGCAATTCTGACAATCACTGTTGTCAGATCATAGGGACCTCTGCTAATGAAAAATTTAAATTTCAAATGCAGCCGTTAGTGTCTTCTAGAGGGAGAGGCCGACCTAGGGGCGGCCAATATCAAAGTTTAGAACTTGTTGGGACCAAAGATTATTACAGTAAATTTTGTTAGGGTGTAGGAGAGTCAATTAGGACCTTATCTCAGTGAGTGGAAACATTAGGCTTTAGGTTCATGAAGTCCCAAGTCGTGATCGTAGGTTTTGTTTTGGGATTTGGGCAATGGAATTTCAATGATTACTTATCGAGGATACAGTGGATGATTGTGACGAATAGTGAAAGAAGTTGGCTATTGTACGAAGTGAAGTTTTAGATTTTGTTGGAAGTTAGGGTCGTGGTGACCACGATCATTATTAATTGGGACCCTGTTTCATTTTGACAGACTGAAATGGCACCACGCAAAAGAGCAAGGACTGAATGCACCAGAGAAGATGAGCAGAATAGGCAATTACTAGAGACGGTGATCAACACAATGGCTCAGTTGACCTCATTACTCACGACAAGGTTGAGAGAGACGACTCACATCTCTCCATCGACACAGGTTGAGTCATGCTCAAGATGTGGAAAACGACACAAGACATCGAACTGTAGGAGAGGCATGAGAGGATGTTTCAAGTGTGGACGAATGGGACACCTCATAAAACATTGTCCAGCACTGGGAAAAGTTGCAACGACATCTACATCGAGGAATATCTGTGCACATTGTGGGAAACACCACCAGACGGAGGAGTGTCGGTTAGTTTTGCGAACATGTTTTAAGTGCGGTGAGAAAGGACACTACATCAAGGATTGTCCAGCGAAACGTAGAAGGCAGTTAACTTTGACGTCTACTTCTGAGCCGACCCTCCCTACGAATCAAGGTCCTACAAGTGAAACAACAATGCACAATGCCCAGATGACTTATGAAGTTTCCCAAGGTATAGATTTATTTTCAATTAAGTGTTCCTAAAAGTTCTAGATGATGAATGCTATTAGAAATTTTAGTTGTTCTTGACACTTGAGGAATATCATAATACCGTCATCGTGCATCCGATTAAATCACCTCTATGACATAAACGGGTTAAATTTCAAAGGATAAATTGAATAGCTGACAATATAAAGACTAGACAAGAATAAATCTTCACAGTAGGGTAGGTGAAATTACTTACGGATAGGTGGTACACAATTGAAATTAAATTGACATTATGAGTAATGAGGGTAACGAAGTTGAAGTAACTCATTGGTCAGGAGTCATGATTATGGTGTATCTAAATACATTTTTCAAACTCGGGTTCGGTTGTTAATCACTGTACTCTACTCTGGAAGTATTTCCGAGAATCTAGGATAACCTAGGATAATCAGGTAAGAAATTGACAGAGGATAGAAAAAAATTTAAATTTTGGATATCATGGGAGAGCAGAATTGGATGCTGTTACAGTAAATTGCGCCGTTTTCATTATCAATGTACAGGCACTATATGGAGACTTAGTTAGTATTGGGAGTGTGTTGAGAGCAGTACACATGAAGAGTCTAATAAGTATGCCTAGGAAGTTATGTACGACCCCATCCTGGTGCACCCAAATGGTAAGAACTCGAGAGAAATCACTGGTAATCATTTCCTTGAAATGAAAGCCAAAATGTGTCACACTTTTGCCCTTCCTGTAGGATCGGTACGCAATTTGTGTACCGTAAAACTGGTTAAGGGCATAAAGTTTGAGGATTTCAAGATTCGTTGCGAAAGGTTTAGAAGTACTCATGTGATGATGGCTTTATCTCATTTTGGTGATGGCTTTATCACATGTTGGTGATGGCTTTATCTCATTTGCTGATGGCTTTACCTTGTTTGGTGATGGCTTTATCTCATCTGTTGATGGCTTTGCCTCATGTTGATCATGGCTTTATCTCATCTTGGTGATGGCTTTGTCTCGCTTTGATTATTTCTCTTACCGCCTTTCCGAATCAGACAATGAGTGTCTGTGAAATCTCGTTCCTAGACAAGTGACACCTATTTCGAGTCATGAATTAAACTGTGGTGGGTTGACAACCTTATGGATAGTATATGTTGTTGTTGTATGTTGTTTGTTACTTGGATAGTATAGATAGTATAGGTAGTAACACATAAAAGCTTGTTTATGCGGACTCTCAATATCCGGTGATTAATGATGACCTATTGGCCAAAGGTCTTTAATGAGAATTCGGACAGTTTCATAGTTTAAAATTTCAAATAGAAATCAAGTATAAAGGAAGATAGCCAATTCGAGGAGTCGGAATGAAACCGATTAATCGAATTTCCCAAATCGATTTAATCGATTTGAGGATCCGATTAGTCGAGTTTTGCCCGACTGGTCGACTGGTATCAACCAGTGAAGGAGAAGTTAGAGAAAATAAAAATTTGAAAATTCGATTAATTGAGACATTTCGACTAGTCGAATTGACAATTCGACTAATCGCAAGTCAAAATCGATTAATCAACTGGCTATGCCAGTGAGCCAGAGTTCAAAAAGAATAAGTTAGAAAATTTCGACTAGTCGAACTAGGGTTCGACTAATCGAATTTGGAATTTCGACTAGTCGAAATGTGAATTCGACTAATCGAAAACCAACCTCGCGATGTGTAAACTCCAAACTCGCGAAGTGCAATTTTAACCTAGCGAGGCGTAGAGGCGAGGCGTGGATTTTTAACCTAGCAATGCGTAGATTTTTCACCTGGCGAGGAGTATTTTTGAAACTCGCGAAGGGTAAATCCAACCCCGCGAGCGTTTAAAAGTGAACCTCGCGAGCTAGAGACATTTCAACCCCGCGAGCGTCAAATTGAACCTCGCGAGGCACTGAAGACACAGCCCCGCGAGCTTCGAAACCACAGAGAAATTTAACCCCGCGAGAGCGGTCGCGCGGTTGAAATTGCAATTTCGACTAGTCGAAAATTGATTTCGACTAGTCGAATTACTTAAAGAGTCTAAAAGAAATTTCTGAAAGTAGGCAATTCGACTAGTCGAAATAGGGAAATCGACTAATCGAATTGGACATAAAGGGAAAATCGATTAGTCGAAAATTGAATTCGACTAATCGAGTTATGGAGGGAGTTGTAGAAGTTTAAAAAAAAAAAGAGGCATACGATTTCGACTAGTCGAATTAGTTTTCGACTAGTCGAAGTTCACAGTTCGACTAATCGAAACGGATTTCGACTAGTCGACTGAGTCCTTCCAGTGGGCTCCAAAGTTAGAATTTGAACCCTAAGCATTTCGACTGATCGAAATGGGATTTCGACTAGTCGAAATTGAAGCCGACTAGTCGAATTAGGAAAATTGACTAATCGAATTCGAGGAGTCCCTTTAAGTTTGAAATTCGACTAGTCGAACTGAGAAATTCGACTAGTCGAGCCAACCAATATATATATGTGAAAGGGGTTTTTTTCAAACCATTCGACTTTTGAGTTTTTGGGCATCCGATTCCTCTTCTTCCCCGGTGATTCAACTACCTAGGGTTTGCACCATTTCCGACCATTCTCGACCGGATTTGACTTCACACCTTCTCAAGATTGGGTAAACCCTAATCTTTGTTCTTCTTCATATTTTTTTTTCACATAAGAGACCCTATTTCCTTGCGTTTTAGCGAGAATGCCGCCTAAAACTCGATTATCATCGAAGAAGGCAGTTTCAAAACTGCCGGTACGGCGCAAAAACGCCGCACCACCACCAACCCCTTCGCCTGTGAGGACACCCTCACCATCGACATCGGACACTACGTCCGGGTCGGCGGGCGCGTCTTCACAAGTCGCAAGCCCTATTCCACCACCACCGTCAATCAACCCGCAGCGGTGGTGGCAGCCAAGGTCTTTGAAGTCGAACACATTTTCGACAAGACTCTTTTTGACAAGGATGTGGTCCAAGGTGAGACCATATGGGCCCTAAACTACCTCAACAACGCCGGTCTCACCTTCCTCCTCAAACCAATCCGGAAGTTCTACTATCCGCGATTGGTTAGGTTATTTTACCAGGGCCTCAAGGATGGCCCTACTGACGACGTGGTGAAGACCACGATTGAGGGTCGTGAATACCTCATCACACGTCGTCATGTCCAAGAAGCAGTCGAGTGCTACTTGGACTATATACCCGAGACCACATTACTACCACCCTTCCCAGAGCCGGCCAATGTAGAAGATATCCTTGCCGACATGACCAAGGGAAAAAGGGATCGGGCACCTCGTCTAAGAGGTTGACCTTCCACATTATATGTGGACGATACATTTTCACGCCAACCTTTACCCCATGCGCCAAGACCGAGCGTGTCGAGTTGAGTTGGTGCAACAGCCCTCTATGCGACCCTATAACGGCCGATGGTTTGGCGTTACCTTAGTCATCCTTGAAGGGATGAGGTACATCAAGGGAAGCTCATGAAGGAAACCTTGAGCTAGGGATGGGATGCCCTACGGCGCATCATCTCTAGCATTCTAGAGGCATATTCATCCGAACTATGCCTCTTAGTCTCACCCCACGAGGCGACGCCCCGATCCGGTGAAACCATTCTCCCACAGAATGGAGCAGAGTTACAATCTCTGAAGAAGACTTTACCACCACCGGTGGCGCAATGAGGACCTGACTACAATCCCACCACCACCCCCTCCACCACAGCCACAGCCACAAGTACCTGTAGATGGCGCAGTACCACCCCCAGTCGTTCCACCGGTGCCATGACCGGTCCATTCCACCACCACCACGTGCTACACCACCACCACCTCGACCTACACCGTGACCCCTCTACTTCACGTCACCCGCCCAGCCACCACCACCACCATTGAGGAGGCTCTGGCCCGCTTCGAGGCCAGGATGGAAGCGAATAACGAGAGGATGAACAGGAGGATTGATTTCCTCATGTTTCACACCCTCAAGTTTATCTACCCTCACACCTACCTGGACATGCTGGCACGCGAAGAAGAATGGACCGCCGGCACCACAACCTTTCATCAGGGCCCGGTCTTTATGACGCGATTACATGATGCCGGTGCTTCTACTTCCACTAGTGCCACCACCACCGATGGTGCAGACGACGCAGCCCACCACCTACTCCCACTACCATCCCACCTCTGCAACCGACTGAGATTCCACAGCCGCCGCCGACAGAGACTTCTCATCCGCTTCGCCACCGACCATCCATCCGACCACAGTGGCAGATCCGACTCTCGATCAATAGCACTGCTCGACGGATCCACCAGGCTACTGACTGCCGTAGTTTTGTTTTGTTTTTGTGCATTGTACATCTTTTTGTATAGGGGTGAACCATTTTTCTTTTGTGGTCCCCATTTCAGTAACTATTGTAACTTTTATTTTATAATATACAATTTTATTCTTGTTATATATATGTTTCATAATTGTCTATGTAATCGTCCTTGCTTGTGTGCTAAGCGGTGAGACCACCTCACCTCCGGTGTGCGGGGAGAGTCTGAACCACCACACCTTTGGGTTATTTTCGAGGACGAAAATTCCCAAGGTGGGGAGGATGTAATAACCCGAAAAATTACGTCAAACAAGGACCTCGGGATCCGTGCCCGATTGGTCTTAGGTTTGACCATGAAATAGTTCATTGAGGAACTTAAGGTGAGATGAGCGGATGTGATGTGTGAACCAGTGTAGAAGAGTGGAGAGATAGAGGAGTGTGTGGAGTGGCATACACTGATGGGTGTGTATGTGCTCCACACCGAGAAAAGAGATAAGATAAAAAGGGTTGAAAACCCTAACTTTCATGTTTTGGTGGTTGAGAGGAGTAAAGAGAGAGAGAGAGAAAGAGAGGAGTAAGGGAGCTAGTGAGAAATTATTGCAAGTGGTTGGAAGGGGATTTCTTGCGATCAAAGCGCGGATTCCGGAGGATCTGTTGGACAAAAGTCGAAACCCTAACCTTCCAACCCTACATTTAAATCAAATTGAGGTTGATTTAAGGTGAGATTCTTGTAAATAAATGGTGTAGATTTATAGAGTAAATTGTGGTTAAAATGGGTGGAAATTGTAAGGATATTGCTTAGAAAATAACTGAGAAAGGATTGGGGAAGAACAGCCAAAGAAGGCTGAATCTGGGGATTTCGACTAATCGAAATCGGGATTCGATTAGTCGAAATTCGCCAAGAAATTGAAAAGTCAGATGACCACGAATTCGACTAATCGAATTGAATTTCGATTAGTCGACTTTGAATTTCGACTAGTCGAGTTGGATTTCGACTAGTCGAACCAGGAACTCGACTAGTCGACTGAATCGAAATTGGACCTCGACTAATCGACTTTGAATTTCGACTAGTCGAGTTGGATTTCGACTAGTCATTTTGAGAATCGACTAGTCGAGTTGGATTCGACTAGTCGAACCGAGAACTCGACTAGTCGGTGACCTAGTTTTGTTGACTTTTGATTCTTACTTCAAGACTCTAAGGGGTCTTGAGACTTTTTCATTACATCTTTTGTGATGTTTGGTGTGTTTATTGGTATCATAGGTGATACGTATGAAAGTGGGCACAAGGAGCCGAGTGGGACCTTGATGCATTGAATCGATAGAGACCTAAGGTAGGGAACACCTTGAACATGTACTTTATTTTACAAGAGCATGTATGTAGTGATATAGACTTCATTTCAAATGTATTTAGAATTAAATTTGATTCCATGTTATTGCTCAAATGATATTCAATGTTTTAGAACTCAATTCTATTCAAGTATTTCATTGCTCAAGATCCAATTTAAACGTGTTATTTCTAAAACTTGGGGAAAAGAGGTGTGTTTAAAAAATGTAAGTTGAGGTGTTTGAAAATGTGAATAGTGATATAAGATTTAAAGTGAAAACTGCTTTTAGTTGTACAAAACCTCGTGAAAACCCTACAAGATCCAAATGTGTGTGTGTGTGTGAGAAATACACCAGTAAAATGCAAGTGTGTTAAATCATAAAAACTTTTATCAGATATGGGTGTGTGTGATACCAAGTAAGCATGTAAGGGTGAGACATCCCCAGGGGATGAGAAAATGATAAGGGCATCGGTGCGATGCAAGCAATTGAGAACAAGTAGTTATATGAAAATGGGAAAGATCCCCAGGGGATGAGGAAGTAATAAGAGCATCAAGTGTGATGCAAACACATGGATACATCCCAGGGATGTGTCCAAGATTGAATAAAGTCGATAAGGCCTAAGCGATATAAGATAACAGTCTAACACGGTGAATAACTATATGTAAAGCACAGAATATTTCTGTTCTTGGAGGTTTGATAGGCTAACCCACCGACGTGGCGGGATAACCACATCGACGCGCGAATATCCGTGACCGTCGTTGGCCGAATCAAGTAGGCGTCGAGGCTTGTATCTGAGGACATCGAGGATGTCGAGACTATTGAAACCCGCCACCAATCCCGGGGAGAGGGCTGGTACTATATTTTGTATTCCAGAATACTTTTACAATTGTCTATATAGATGACGATGAAGGGTATCTCGTCGGGGCTCGTTGCTATATTGCTCGGGAACTACTTAAGTTGAAAGGTTAAGTTTTCCTTCGCTTTAGGCCTATTCAGTGTTGTGCATGATAACTAAAAGACACGTATAAATTATGAAAAAATCGTTTCTTTTAAAGCATTTTTCATCGACTTTTGCATAGTCACATCATGCATGAATATCATGGAATATATGTGAGTTATAATTTATATTTGTGTGTTGTTCCCTATTGAGCTAGGATGTAGCTCACCCTCTTGTCTATATGTCACAGGACCTTTACTAGCAGGTGCAGTGACTTCCGGGGACGTTGACCCTTGTGAGTCGGATCCAGTACTGGGGACCAGTTAGATCCACCTCAAGACTTCTTCTAGAGAGGACTCTCATGCGAGCGTGTAGTGTTAGATTTGTGAGCTTGATAGGTATGGCTGGGCATGTCAGGCCTTATTTTTGAGAACAATGTAGTTAATGGAGGATATCATTCTTTTGTGACGAACCATCTGTGATGATTGGCTATCATCGATGGTTCAGATCGGTTCTACATTCATGCAGAGGCGTGAAGTTAGAACTGTCTTTTGATATATTGTACAATTCCGCATTTTAATTATATGACTTCAGTTTATTGTGCTTCATATACCAGTGTTCCAAGTAGAGTTGAGGGGCATGGTCAAGATGATCATGCTGATGGCACGGGTTTCGGGGAGGCCAAAATTCGGGCTGTCACACATCATGCTCAAACGTGACTTTAGGGCCATTTTTTGGGGACTGGGGACACACGGACTCACAAACTGACTGTCGGATAGGTGCTACATGATCTTAAGATTCATTCTATGGACAATCGGGGTAAAAAATAATCAATCTCATATGATCCAAAGCAATCAATAGTCTTCAAGGGGTTTGGGACGTGAGCGCTTTCAGAGAACGCATGGACGCGAACAAAGGTACCCATAAACATCGACGCCAATAAATGTAACCTAACCATCTAAGCCACTCAATTTGAAGGTCATGATCTAAAGATCTTAAGTGAAAAGATTGGCACCAAGCATAATCTTTATCATATGACTTAATGCACTCCAAAGCCATTATCCGATTCAACAGTTGATTGTATCGAATCATATGATAGAGATTGAGTTTTGCACCACTCTTTTGGATCCTAGATCTGTAGATCATGGCCTTTGTATCAAACGGTTTAGATGCAACCCACCTCATAATCGTACCATTTATTTACACTATAAAATCGTAGCCTTGCCCCATCTCTTCCGACCAATATGCATTGACTGCTTTGAATTTGACAAGGGAGATTGTTTTTATCCCAATCTTCCACGGCATGCATTTTGAGATCATGGGTATATTATTAGACAATTTTTTTATTTCATGTGGCACCCATTTCAAAAAATGACTCGTGATTATATTTGAGCTTGATGTATGTCTCACGAGTTTGTAGTTACTATTTGGGATTTGTACCATGCGGAATAAAAAACTAACTATCTGAGTGTATGCCCATGATCTCAAGACCCATCTTGTAAAAAGTTGGGACAAAAAAAACATTTTATGTTCTAATTCAAAGCGATTAATGCATTTTGGACCGACGAGATGAGATGAGGTTACATGTTCACATGGTGTGAAGAATGGTGCCTTAAGAAAATAATTTCACATAATATAGCCAAACAGCTGAAAAAATAAAATCAAACCATTATAAAATTTAAAAAATAAAACTTCTCAGAAGTTCTTTTATTTACAAGCCCATGTAGAGTAAAAAAAACAAACCATTTCCATGAGTTTTGTCGAACATAGCATGAGAAAAGCATATTTCTTTCACTCGATGATTTTTGTACCATATTTGGCCATTTGGATAAATTGGATTGACAAGTATGTCATAAGTTCAAAAACATGGGTAAGTGAAGGGTTTATCTTTAGGCCTATGCTGAGCTCCAATTAACCTTTTTCTAAGTTTCTAGCGAACCGTCTTTCCCCCCTTGAGAGATTTATATCTAGTGCTGAGGGGGCAATTGCTATCTAGTGATGAGGAGACATGTGCTAACTTCAGCTGCACATGTGCCTTTGGGATTAGACAGGTGCTTTAAGAGGCTTGGATATCCAAGCTATCAAAAAAAAGCTTTTATATATATTAATGAATAACATGTGTGGCATCCTAAATGAGAGAGATCCTGAACGACGGGTGATATCATACCCTATAGACCCTCATAAGGAAAATTATAATAAGCGGACCTCAAAAAGTAAATCAACAGCAGACTACTTACGTGGCGCAAAGCAAGTGGCTGGCCGGACATGCATTATTGGAACCCACTGTGCAGTGTCTGGAAATATTTTGAAAAGGCCAAAGATTATGTATGCTCTTAGGTAATTATTTTAAAAAGTTACCCTAGTTGGTAAATAATTATTTTTTAACCTTGTTTGACACTCAAGAGGTCGACACAGACCCTCTGGGATAAATATTTTGAAAGAGTTAAAGGGTCTGAAGCATGGATCAAAATCTCGGTTTCGATTTTGGTCAGGACCCGAATTGTAAATTGGTCAAAATTTTAGAAATTTCGGTCAAAATTTCAGATATTTTTTAAAATATGCTCCGAACTTTACCGAACTTTGCCGAACTTTATTTTCTTAGCTTTTTTAAAGCTATTTAACATTATTATAACAAATATATATCATGTTTCGGTTTCGTTCATGACTCGAATCATAAATTGGTCAAAATTTTGATAATTTTCGATCAAATTTTCGATAAATTTCGGAAAAAGCAATCTGAAGATCATATGTACTTACATTCGCTTTTTAAGTTATTGCACCAAGGTTAAAAAAAAAACTTTGTATTTTAGGGACATGTGATACGTGAAAACGCAATCTGGGCCGTCTGATCTAAAGCTCATGATCTATAGATCCTTAGTGGACAAGATTGGCATGAAATATAATTTTCATCATCTGATTAAATATAGTCAAAGGCTATTATATCATACGGTAATTTGACATCAGACGATAATTTGAAAACGCGATCTAGGCCGTCTGATCTAAAGTTCATGATCTATAGGTCCTTAGTGGACAAGATTGGGATGAAATATAATCTTCATCATGTGATTAAATATAGTCAAAGACTATTATATGAGATGTAAATTGTGTTTTGCTTCAATCTTATCTACCAAGGATCTATAGATAATGAACTTTATATCATATGGTTTAGATTGCATTTTCACATGTCACATGTCCCTAAAATAAAAAGTCTTTCTTTTACCTCAGTGCAATCACTTAAAAAGCGTGTGCATAGATGTATTATATCAAACCCTTCCCTCTCTCCTATTAAAGCTTAGGAAACCCAAACCCACATCTCTCTCTCTCTCGTCTAAACCTACACGCAGTGACGCAGACGGCAGCAGAAAAAAAAAAACAAAAAAAAAAAGAAAGAAAAAGCCAGAGAAGAAGAAGAGGAGAAGAAGAAAGAACAGAAAGAAAAAAGCCAGTACCTCTTTCTTCTTCTTTTTTTTAGGGAAAAAAATGAAGGAGAGAAGAAAGGAAAAAAAAAATGTTTTTTTTTTTTGTAAAAATTGGGTTTAAACCCTATTAAAAAAAGAAAGGAAAAAAATGATATATTTCTTTTTTTGCAAAGACTAGGTTTAAACCCTATTAAAAAATTTTCAAAACTTAACCGTGTGATCTGACCCGATATTTTGAAATTATCGGCCGATAATTTTGATTTTTTTAGGGGTGGCGATAAAATGTATATTTTTGTCTCAATTTCGACCGAAACCAAGACGTCTCAGCCAAAAATTTAAAATTTCGGCCAAAATTTTGATCCACGGTCTAAAGTGGTCTCTCGTAGGTAATTATTTTAAAAGAGGACAGATCGCTTAAATTGTCATTTTTCCTTTTTTTAATATAACTTCGATTTACTCTCCTGGAAATTGTGCCATACTAAGGTAAGGGATAGTTTTTAACGCTTTTTTGCGCCCTGTTTCATGAGAAAAATTGTTGGAACCTTATCTATTTTTTGACAAAAATGACCAAAAACACCTCTCAATGGGTCAATAGAAGCGATAAGTTGTCGGGTTGAAAGTGTTGAAACCAGTAACGTTGGGTATGGCATAGCTCTCTATTGGCCCTTACTATAATAGAGTCCATCTGTTTTAGCAAGTTCCCATCCTCTTTGCTAACATCTTGCTATCTGTTTTAGCAGATACCCCTTCTCCTTCATGACTCCTTGCATAGCAAAATTTTGCACAAGATTTACCTGTTCACTCTTTGTGAGAGCAAATTTTATTGCTCTGATAGAGAGTTTATAGAGAGCAGGAGGTTACTGCTATAACAAATAAATCCTCCTTTGTAGTGAGTTAGAAAAGAGTGAAAACCAATTAAAGCAAGTGAACACTGATGTGACAATAGCTAGCAAAGAGCTACATCATACGCAACCTAAACGAATGTGGCATTATCAAGCTTAGGCATAGCATCATAAAAAAAAATGATTATGGGTACCTCTGTTCACAAGTAAACAAACAAATGATTTCCCCCAATGTAATCAACAACTCATTTTTTACCATGGTGCTCTTTGGATGGTGTGCTTTTCGCTTCCGACCATTTGAGGATTTTAGCGGAGCCCGTCATTTGACTTGCATTTTGTCCCCAAAATGAGGTTTGGATGATTTCGGTAAGCCTTACTTATTACAACCTCATTTTGGCAGGACTCAATTTGAATGTAACTCCATAGATCATCGAATGGCTCCACAATCAAAATCCATTGGCAGACTTCAACACCACATAAAAAAACTCGGAAAACAATTACAAGAAAGATCACTGATGCCAAAAATAAATTCTAGATTTGGCAAGGACAATGCAGTATCTATCATACAGTAAATAAATATAGAAAAAAGAATTCATAAATTACAAAAAAGCAAGCCGGGAAATCAACATAAGAAGCAAAAATCTCTAGTTCGTAGCAGGTCACGGTCTTCACAACCTTTAAGAAACGCTCTGATGGCCAGATGCTCTGAAGCATATGTCATGAAAGAAGCCAATACAATGCCTCCAGCAACCATCAAACCTAGCCTATAACAATCAAACCAAGTCGCAAAGTAAATACCTGTGAGCATGCATTATAAGAAATGAGCATATAAATCTTCTAATTTGCAAGCGAAATGCATGCATTATGAAAAATTAACTGCATTTCAAAAAGATTCAAGAGTACTTTCCTTTGGTATAGGCTAGCTATAGTTACTCGACCTGTCCTTATCACAAAGAATTGGGAATTTGAACAGTGCTCTACACCCACCTTATAGTTTTCAGTACTTTCAAGCAGATTTCGAATGACAATTTTAATCAATAATAAAAACTAAATTAAAATTGCTCTATATCCATGTTCATTCGTACATTCAAGTAACAATAGCAGGATTGGGTGATTTTGCAAAGACAAATTAAAGAAAAATGCACTACATTAATATAACCTACGCAATGCCCGATTAATAGGGTGCATTGATGTATGTGCTTATCCACCAGCTACCTCTTGGATCAGATATAGCCCAAATATTGTACCCAACCAGATGCTTCTGATCATTCCATAAATATGTACTTGTAGACAAACTAAACTGATAGCCTCACATGCCAATTGGTAGGAGGACTATGATCATCAGATCGGCGCCAATCCAGAAGCAGGCCCACTAATTGGATGGCCCGGATGCAATAATCTATCAGTCCATTATTATGAAACTCAAGATGAATATCAGAATCTAAAAATTTCCAAGTAAATTACCTTGCAAAAAGTGCAGTGATCCCCAATAGACATGGCAATGAAGGAGCAGCGATAGCTAGAAATGCCATCCCTGTCCAGTAGTACCATGTGCCTACATCACAGTTAGACATTTGGCGTTGATGACCTGCATTACAAATAAAAAACAATTAGTTAAATTAATCAGTAGGAAATTCATAAAATTGAAAAATGCATATTGTAACTCAAACCTTTTCCTGAATCATAGTCAGAAGATCCAGGATGATTAGAAAAGCTTCCTGCCTGAGTTGCTGTTGCCTTCCCCCATTTGTAGGCTATATGTAGAAAACTTCCGAATATTACGAAAAAGATTGTAAATGTCCATTCATGCACTAGCAATAACCCCGTCCAGGGCATAATTTGGCAAGGAACCACTGCAAATGCAAGTGCAAGGGATAGTGCTGTGGCTATGAAACAAACAAAAACAGATACTCCGCCCAAATAAGAAGGTAGTAGCTTGGAATATGTGCCATTTGACAACTGTTGAGAAAAAAAAACGTTTAGCAAACACATAAATGGATAAAAGCTCCAAGGTTCATACATCTAAGAGACACAAATTACATAGATCAGCTTCACCAGATTTCATATTTTTGTAGGTGAAACCATGAAAGCCTAGGAGTTGAACACCTCCCTTGGCATGTGGATGGGTGTGTCTCAGCAAGTGTCTGTGTGCATCTGGGAGTCTGTGCGTACAGATTTTGAACCTAGGTACGGTTTTTGCAACAACAAACAGACCTGAACAACTGCACTAGCATGAGTTGTGCAGCTTCTCTACGTTTCATAGAAAAGGCCACAATTTTATCGATATCTTACAGTAGCATTGAATTCCTCTTAAGAACAGGAATGAGAACAGCTGATTTCAGACTGTTATTAATAGGGAGTCAAACACTTAGTATGGCTCAAAAATTTTAAAACTGTTATTTTCAAGAACCCGTAAAAATAGCATAAGGTAATTCTTTACATTTCTAGAATGTTATTAAAAGGGTGCTCTTGGTTTCCTTTAAGTTCTAGGAGTGTTTAGGTTGCTATTTTCAGTTATTTTTATAGAATATGATTCCTTAATGGATTAGGAGTTTCCATTGCCTTTTGGGACTGCAACATAGGATGATGTTATTATCTTGAATTTAAAGTTCTGGAAATTTACTGATTTAAAAGATTTGTGAAGTCGCTTTCATTTCGAGTTCTTCCTGAGGTATTTCTTGTGTTGGTGTTCTTTTTTACTGAAAGTAAGTGATCGAGCAAGCTGTAGTTTGCATCAAATACATAGCTTTCCCAATGACGGATGCAAGACAACCGCAATTTATGAATATAATTGCCAACTAATATTGCCCTCAAGTGAAGACTTTGCAAGATTTTCGTAAACTACCAACTCCTGTCTACAAGATTTTGGCAAATGACCAGAACACAATTCTAAGGGCCTCATTAGCTTCCATTAAAGAATGGATCATGTAGGTTGTGATTCTTCAACTCTAGAAAACTGGAACTTGAATTAATTGTGCAGTGGTGAACAGTAGTGACAAAAATGTCTTTTCTTTAGAAAAATAAGCATATTATTGATACAACATATTTAATCTGTATCAAGGATCAAAATATCTGTTTCGATTTCGGGCATGACCGAAACCGAAAATTTGACCAAAAATTTCACTTCCATACATAACTTGACAGAAATTTCGGGGCATGTTTTGGTTTCGGTGTGTACCAAAACCAATAAATTTCGGCCGATAATTTGAATTATCAGCTGAAAATTTTGAACCATGATCTGTATTATAGTTTTTTTAGCTTCTGATTTTTTCTCGTTATTTCTGTAATTTTCCATATTTTGCCTTTTTTATTAACTTTTTCACTGCGTATTAAACCCATATCTGTATGTAATTTGTCACTTTGGTGAAGAGTAAGGCATTAGGAAGTTGATATAAATCTTTTTACAAGTGATCTTTAATCCCGGATGCCACTGCAGACCAAGAAAATTTAAAAGAACAGAATCCTGTTATTATGCTTCATATTAATAGCAAGTATTGGGCTGACATGAACAATTTCTGAAATCTATGCTCACTTTCATAATGTGAGGTACTACCTAAACAAGTGGTTAAAAAACATATACTAACAATGTGCCTAAGAGAGAAAAGGAGACCTGTTGATTGGAATGAATGATAGATGATGAACCAACACCAACAGCAGAATAGGTAGACAGCCCAACACTGGATTTGTACTTGTAGTAAAGATGTCTGGCATATCTACATAAGGAAATTCTACAAAATCCACCGGAAGAATCCTTGTGTATCTGAAACAAAAGTAGCAACCCAATTTCAGCTTTTGCCTCTGAAATTAACCCAACAGCTCAATTGATATGTTTGAAAATTTAGGAAAATATGCAGGTTGAGAGGGTGCTAACCTGAGCAAAGGACGGGTAGTAGCAAAAGAGCAAAACGCACAAGGGTAAGAGAAAGAGTATCTTGACTACAATATCTTCAGTGGGGTTTCTGCCTCCCCCAGTTCCCGGAAGAGATTCCTGAAGATGTTCCCGAACATTCTGCAGCATCAACAAACTTAGAAAATCATTAACGATGGTTTACAAGACATGTCAGGTCTATTTTACTGTCCACTTCCCAGCAGTCATCAGTGTACAGACACCAATGATGCATACAGGAACATGCACGTGTACACATACACAGTACAATACAAGGAGGAAAACTACGCTGTGCATTGACATCCAAGTAACTTAGCACAGACACATATTGGTGTCCAACACAGATAAAGGTGTCGGACACGACCACCCTTGGGTTATAAAACATGTCAACATGTCTGCGCAACCATATGATAATGTAAAATATATTGTGATATAAATATTAAAAAACTAGTGTGTAAAATATATCAAAGCCTATCCAGATGGATGGGAGCACATCAAAGCTATATAACTTACGGGTAACAGTATAAATAATCCTAGAATGAGAATGAAAAAGAAATTAAGGTTGTTGGCCTGATATCATTGTTGACAACTGCATGTCTGCATAGCCGATACATAAAAAAATTTAGATATGGAGCACCCTTTTTAATTAGATTGATCGTATGCACATAAGGAAGCTCAAAGAAAATACCTGCCAGATGTCTACAGGTTTTAAAAGCCAAGCTGTCCACCAGTCCCATGGTTTCAAGGGGCCAAGTGTGTAGTGTATAACTCGAAGTTCTCTCTCATCTACCATCCACTGCATACACAACATTTATAAAGAGGATCAGGTCTTATAAGTAAGCCTAATGCAACTGAAATCCAAGCTTTGTGGAGCTTGGATTTCATTATATGCATTTATCATCACAATGGTCAAACGTGATTTAGAAAGATCAATTATAGGTAATGATTACAGGTAGAGCGCTCCCATTAGCATGCGCATGCCATATGTTACTGTAAAAACGATGACTCGGTGCTATGTATAGTTCTAGCCTATATTTTCTGAACATTCAATAAGGATGGCAAGGTTATATGGGAAATGGTATGCCTGGAGAACATGGTGTCGACTCATAACTTGATGAAAACGAGAATTATGAGGGTGAGAAAGCAAAAAAAAAAAAGAGGCCCATGAATATAATGTAGTCCAATATTTTTATAATATATTGAGTATTTAATGAAGAATTAGATGTAAAAAAAGCAGGAGCAATTGAATATTTTGCCATCATCACTCACTCGTCTACATTAGTCTCTTGGAGAAAACAATTATACATTGTGCTTACTAATGATGATACTAGTGTTTTCAATTGCGAAAAACGAAGGCATAGATAGAGTTTGACCCCCATGAGGCAAGGCATAAGCCTCGAGGCAAGAGGTGTAAGCCTCACAATCTTTACAATTTTTTTATTTCAACCAATATATAAATTAGAAAAAAAAAAAGAGAAAATAGGAAAAATCAAGAGATGAGAAAAAATATAATAGCTAGGAAAAAATGAGGCCGATCAGCCACGAAACGAGCAGACACTACAGTACATAGCGTACGATGCGGTTGTTCTTGTGCGTCACCGCGGGCGTGCGGAGAGAGGGGTGTGCGGCGGCATCACAATACTAAATATGAAAAAAACATCAATTACCTTATTAGCAAGCATGTAAAGACCAACATCTGCATTATACAGAGTAGAGAGTCGTTCCATTTCAGGTACTGGCCTAGAGTTCCTCACATCTGATGATAAGTTTGGCTAAAAAACATGTGCATTGGTAAATCCGGTATAATATGAGTTCAACTGTGCATAGTGCACTATCTTCTGCCTTGTGGTTAAAGACACCATAAGCTAAGATCCCACTACTATGAATGACCTCAAGTAAAAACCACCTTCCAGTGCGCTTAAATGTCAATGTTTTATACATGCAGTTTCTGTCGTTGAGTGGCCATTCTAAGGAAGTTATTATGGATATGCTGTGTAATTTAGTCTTGTATAAACAGTAGCTCACTTTCTATTTAAAGAATAAATATAGAGATATTAATGAAAATAAAAACAAATCCATATTACAGAATTGGCTTATGTGCAATGTCTTCAATTTTTCCTTGTGATAGGCAAGAGATGGCACACGAAAACCTAAGATTCCATCAGTCTAGTTGCGCAAAGCAAAGACCTCCCTCAACCAGTCTTATGTTTCGGCTACTGACCATGCGAGTGTGGACTGCATGGTTGAGTGGGCGTCCCTAGCATAGGCTTTCTCAATATTATGATAAAGGCTGATGTGAATTGGAAATTAAAGAAGAAAAGGGACTGTTACCCAGGTTAAAGATGCAATATGGAAGCTTCAAGAGGGACCTATTGGTTTCTAACTTTCTATTAAAGACTGGCTGGGGTGGGGGGAAGGGACATGAAGGACTGAGAAGGGACTGTTGCCGAAGCTGAATGACAGGTCCAAAGACCTTATTGAATAACCATTAAAGAAAACTGTCAAAGAAGAATTAAAATGTGCATAAAAAGGGACTGTTTCTGGGTTAATTACCAACAATAAACAGGACTCTAATGGGGCTGATTGCAGACCCTTTAACAGTCTAGAAAAGGTGAACTTTACCAGTTCTGCAGAGAAGATAATGAGGTGCTGGACTGGGCTTATTATTGAAGAACTAAAGGTCCAAGAGAGGTTAATACCAGGCCCTAAACAGTTTAATAAAAGGGGACTGAGCTGCTGCAATTTGGATCCAAAGGGGGCGCCTCTGTGTGTGTGTGTGTGTGTGCATTACTTCTTGCATTTTGCAATTAAATCGTGATAAATTCGAGCCTTTTTCAATAAATCACAACTTTTAAATATTTTTCCTACTTTTTAATCTAATTTTTTTCAAAAAAAAAATTATTTTTTATTTTTCCCGAACGCTTCAATTTTTCGTCCAATTTTTTCGATTTTCTTCTTGCCGACTTCTTCCAGAACCCCGACTTGGTGACTATGCCAGTAATAAAGCCCAACAGGTGACATTTAATTGGGTTGAGTAGTCTGCAGAATTTGGGAGTTTCCCAAGGATTTGACGAGAGTTTTGATCTACAAAAAAAAAACATTGGACTTTTAATTTTATTTCCTTAAATAAGTTGTTTCTTACTTCTTTATTTTATTTTGATTCATTATCTATATTAGGAGAATAATATAGGTAATTTTATTCTAATTGTGGTTAGGAGTATATAAGTAAACAAGGAAGGGAATAATAGGGAATTCAAGCTTACAATATGGGAGCCAGCATTAGATGGCTGAGTGAGATACCACATGGATCTCTAAGACTGTGTTTGGCATTGCTCTTTGGGAGCGTAGAAAAGAGCAGCTGCTGCTCTTTGTTGTTGCAAATGAGTATGGGGAGAGAGAATGATTAGAGGAAGAAAAAAGGGAGGCCGCTCTTTGAAGCATGAAAAACATCCCTCTTTATAAGAGCATGAAAAATCATGAAGAGGGCTGTTTTTCCTATTTCATAGAATAGCCTCCTCCCTTTTATCTTCTTCCAATCCTTCTCTCTCCCCACATTTCTTTGAAATAACAAAGACCAGCTGTTGCTCTTTTCTACTCTCCCAAAGAGCAATGCCAACCACAGCCTACGTAACTCGATTTTTGGAACAGCTAATTTTAGTAGGACTCTTATTAACTTGCAGATTAAAATATTGCTGTAATACAGATTTGGAAAAGGCTGATGAAAGCATTATTATTTTATATGAGATGTGGGTCTTCTCTTGGGTCCAGAACCCTAGTTTATGGTGTTTATTCTTCTGTCTCCAATGTTATTTAACGTGTTGAAATCAAGGTGAGTCTCATTTAATTTCTGAAATTATTTTCAATTCTGATCTTCTCTTTTTCTTTATGGGTAAGCATGGGATTAATTTTCTACTTTAAAAAAAAATTAAAAAAGCTCACTAAGGAATCACCTAGCTTGTGTGCATATTAACTGAAAAGCGATGTAGTTGATAAATAAGTGGGCATGAGGGAAGAGTAAAACCTCCAGTGTAAGAAGGCAATGTGCTCACTTTACTCATCATATCCTGGAAAAGTGATTCTGATGGCTCCACCACCATGACTCCTGAATTCATTCTTTCAGAGTGCTTCAAGTTTGCACAAAATTTCCCACATATAAAGAGTTCCTCAATACTTTTTACCACGATAGTGTCTGCATCAAGGTAGACAACTGCACAAAGCAATGCACTCACAATTCACTAACTCTCCCAAATACCTTACAGATTAGCAAACCAATGGAATATCAAGAGATAGAATGGTTAACGATGGACGTACATATCAGATAAAAGAAAGTAGTTACCTTTCTTATAATTTATCATATTAAATGCTTTTAGTTTGGTATAGACTCCCCAAAACCTCTTTGGCCGTATATGATTTGGATTCCCCAGTAGACTTATAGGCTCCACCATCCAACCGTCAGCCTATGACATTATCCAGAATAGCAAATAAGTAATTTAAATATGACAAGACAGAGAAAGTTTAAAAGAGAAATATAAGTTTAGTGATCAACAAAACTTAACCTAACAACTCAGCGAACTAAAACCAGTGACTGCTAAAGAGAAAGATAAGTACTAACATAATAACCTCATTATCATCATCATCATCACAGCCTTACCCCATCCATTTGGGGTCGGCATTAGCATAGTAATTTAAGATACAATTATATATTATTAATGTCATGATAGTTGTGCACTAAAACTATTTTTATCTCTCTATTTTTTTTTTCAAGTTCTACCAACATTCAAAATTTCTTTTCAACTAATTTTTTTTTTTTAATTATGTCAGCTGAAATGTAGGCAACAGGTATCAATCTGCTGCCATGGTTTACGTGCTCCAAAAATGATATCTAAAACTTAGTATTCAATGGTTGCACTAAAAATTCTTCAACTCACGAATCGGGATTATGGTAAAGAAGTTCTTGTCTCTTTTATTTCATTGAACGAAATTTTCTTTATTTTATTACTAAAGACCGACAAGCAATACAATATATTTTGTGAGATGTAAAGATTGCGTCTTTACATCTCACAAAAAGGGCACTTAGGCCGTCTGATTCGAAGTTTATGTTCTATAGATCTCTAATGTATAAGATTAGAGCAAAACACAATACTTGTCATATGAACTATTGTAGTCAATTATTGAATCAAATAATAAACTTTCTACACTTAATCTCATGATGACGATTATATTTCGTTCTAATCTTTTGCAATTAATATCTTTAAATTATAGGCTTCAAATCAAACGGCTTAGATGGTGTTTTCACATAGCAGAGATAGCCAAACTTGCAAGTCCTTTTAAATTCGGTGCAAGGGCCAACTATAATGACCCATATTTTCCGTTGACTCTTTGACTTTTGGAACCCTGAGAACCCAAATTTTAGTGATAGTCTAAATTAGGACTATTTGATCAAATAATTCACAGTCTGCCCACGAATGGTAAAAGATGAAGTTAGACCAAACTTAATGTTGAGGCTTAACACTTAATTAACTCATTTATTTTAATTAAAAAATTAAAATTTAATAGAAACAAGTTATTCTTCAATTACAAATGGGTAGCATTATTGGCACACATTTAATTTTAGAGAGCTTTCAATTAAATTCTTAAATTTCATTAAAAGGAAAATTAATATGTAAACTTTTCATATTCTTAATTAAGTAGTTTTAACAAAAATAAATAAATAAATACTATTAAGTGATACTTAAGCTACAAAATATGGTTTTATTGACACATTTAATTCTAAAAATATTTTGAATCCATATTTAAATTCCATTAAGTGATTTTAAATAACAAATTAATTTATGGGGACTTTTCATATTCTTCTCTCTATACAAGTGAGGACTAGAGAGTTATTCTCCATGTCTACATTCTCTCTATCATCTTCTTTTTGGTGGAACGTCTACCTTCGGAGTGCGTTTAAAGGAGAATGAGAAGAACGTTGACTGGGAGCCCAAAAGATTCAGCATCTCCAAACCGTTGGATTCAACGTGAAAGGCAAGTGACCTTACCCATGTCGTTTTAATCTGAATGATAAGTATTGTTGTTTTTATATGAATATCCCATAGCTCTCATATTGTAAAAGAAATTTTATATCTTTTATCATTGTGTACGAATTTCATGGCTATTGCCTATCTTTGCGAAGTTCTTATGATTTATTCCATAATTAAGAGTTTCAATGTAAATTCAATGAGCATGCATATCAATTTTCAAATGAAATTTCAAAGGAAATGAATACTTGGAATATTAGGGGCTGTTGAAATGGCAATTTAGAAAAATGGCTTGAATATGTATGTATATGATATTTGATTAAGATCCCCACGGGGCCGTGTGGTAATTGGGACGAATGGGTTCACTTGCGTAATTCCGTAATAGGAAGTAAATTGTATCTAATCGAATCAGGATGGTAGACATTGAGATTGTGGAAAGATAAGGAACCATCCAATGTGGTCGGTGTCTAATATGAATAGTAATTTGAATGCAAATCCACTTGGAAATGTGCTATTATTAAGCACTTGTATAATATATGTAGTACAACTGTTAGTCTTGTTGGATATTTAACAAAATAAATATTTATTATTAATTTTAAATTAATAATATTTATTTACTTTGGCTAAAAGTTTTGCTTAACTTTAAATGGTTCCCTCATTTAATAGTTCTATGTGGAAAAGTTACTTTTGGCAATACTTAACCTCCAACCTTTTCGTCAAAGTAATTTGAAATTTAAAAAGTATTGGAGGGAAATTATTCCCATCAAAACTTGAAAGTGTTGTAGAAAGTTAGATCCACCTCTATAATTTACAAGAAAGTTTCATACTATATATAGAAATTTACCTTCTATATTGTTTGACTTGAAAGTGGAAACAATGCTCATAGTATCGGTTTGCCGCCGCGCACGCACGATGTGCGAATAGCGCAATTAGCGCTTTTAAGGCACACTTTGCACTTCGCACGTGCGCATCGTTGCGAGGACCTGAAGAGCCTTTCTTATTTGATCTATGGTAGTTCGATCAGTTGACTAGTTGATCGGGCGCTGATTGCATTAGCATGTATGCGCCGCATGTGTGAATTAGGTGGTTTCCCATTGTTAAGATCCGACCGTTCATGAAAACGGTTCAAACATAACCGTTAGTGACTATTGAATAATTGAAACACTACGTGAAAATGCAAAAAAAATGACGGTTCAAAACAGTTGTTTTCCACAAAAACGACAGTTTTTGACCGTCGAGTGAGTTGTCCTAGAAAAAACAGTAGTATTTTTCAACGACATATTAAAACCGTCGTTTATGTCATCAAAATAACGATTGTCTTTGGCTGTCGACCACAAACGACAGTTTTGAACTGTTGTTTTTAATGTCATTTTATTGAAAAAGACATGACGTATTCTCCCCATAATCGACATATTATGACTGTCGTTTCTCTTTATTTATATATATATTTTAAAAGCGATGATTTTTTAACGTCATTTTTTAAATAATTTTCGTCTAAAATCTAATGAAATCTATAATCATCAAAATACATAAATATCTAAATTCACCATAAGAAAATTCACATCTTAAAATAAATAAATTGATAATCATCATCCTTAATTACAACTTTCAACTTTCAATTTTGAAATAATCATAAAAAACATAAAACTGAAAATTCTCAAAAAAACCTACTAAGCATTCAAATCAATTAAATGTCTATAACCAAATAAATCCAATTTATATTATGTCTAACAAAATCATATAAATTGGATAAATCCCTTTGGCCAGATAATTGTATCCCCAATTGTAATATCTGCTAATATCCATTCACTTGCATACAGCTCAGCGGCGATATCATAAATATCATCTACTATGATGCTAAATGAATCTGTTGATGTTGTCGTCTCTCTATTAATACGTCCCAGTGCAATAAGTTTTTTCCTGAAGTTTTTCAATAAGCAGCGCGTGGATGATTGATCCACTGGTGAATCAGGAAGAACCGATGAATGTCGTTGTGCCTACGAAAATTATGATAACTGATTAGTATTAAAAAAATTATATCGAAAAATTATAATTTTGAAAAGGAATTTGGGCCTTCATGAGATTGAAATTTGTAGCTAAGAAGAACCTGAATCTGACATATGTGTTCCTTGAGAGAGAACTTGACTCGATAATGCATTGACTTTTTCCTCATCCCAAGCCAGTCATAGCAGTCTGGACACATAAAAGTACCAGCACTTTGAAGAAGAGCTCTTATTTGCTACAAAAGTAAAAATTATTGAAATACCATAATTAGATTCATGAAACTTCTGAAATTTAGAAGCATTAAAAAAAATATACTTTGAAGCAAAAGTAGGCAATCATACCTGCTTTTCATCTAATCTATTGGTAGTAACTACTTCCCGCAAGCTTGGTCCCATATCATAACCAACTGAAATTCACAAATTATTAGGTGCACTGGCATAAATAAAAAAAAAAACAGAGGATAATTTCAAGTGTTATTTTTCTTTTTTGATATGCATACTTTCAGGTTTTTTTATCATGATTTTGTAATTGAGAGATTGACTCATTGTAAATCCAATTTACTCACTTGAATCAGGTTGAAGAAGTAAAAAAATGAGTTCCTCTTCATCAGCAAAACCCATTAAGAATGTGAATGGATTGTCTTAAGGAATTCACAATCTGAAAAGTCGTGGAGCTATCAATCCCAAACAAATCTGCCATGTGTAATACGGTCTAATCCCAAACAATGTTATAATATCTATCCTCAGTTTCACAAAAGGGTCATCTCTTCTAACCAAACAGGTTCACGTGGGGGGTGTCAATGATGATATTATAACATTGCACAATAGACTGATTCAATGACTAAGTTGCAAAAGAGAGGACATCAGGAAACAAGTTACGTTTTCCTAACCATCAAAGCGACTTTAAAAACAAAATCAAAGCTCCTTAATATTGTATTTATCCGGTAGTTATATTTCCTGAATTAGTTTATTTTCTTAATTAAGTACCATTAAACTTGTATCACTTTTTTTAATTGGCCATTAGATTACTCAGATACCCTAATTTGATCCTTGCATTCAACTCAAAAAGAAATAGAGCTGATCTAATCAATTACCTCCTTCTTAACAGCTGCTTCTTTTTCGGACAAAATCAACTCAATGTGGCAAGGTGATGACATGTACGCTGTCAAAATGAGTAACAGATAACCATTAAGAAACACGAACATTCACACAATGAACATGAAAGGAGTTACGACAAATCATAAAGCATATTACAATATAGACTTACGGTTGATCTCTATTTCTGAGCTTGGTTTACCTAGATGTGAGAAACAAACAGAGAATCCACATCCAACCCTTTCACCTGCAAAATTATTTGGTAAACAAAAACAATAAAAAATAAATAAATAGACAGAATCATAAAGCCAGGAATAACAGGGGAAAGATAAGTCACAGTGCAGCCTACATCTGCGTTGCTCTCTGCATTTTTCAACAAGTCGAGAATGAAATTGGCAGATTTAACAGGGCAACGCCCTTGTCCATTTGAATGGCAGGATTTTGCCTTGAGCTGTACGACCAACACCCCCCTACAAAATCGTCGGAAAGGAATAGCTTGTTTATGAGCAATAACATCTCCGAGATACCTTTTAGCTTTTGCCAAAGGCAACTTCCTAATTGAATGGGCGGTTTCTCTGGTATTCTGAACAACAAGACAAATATTTGTGGGTTAAAACACAACTCTTCCAGCATCAGTTTAAGATATCAAACAAAGAAAGCATGCTACGCTGACAAATAACAAGATATTTTTTGTATTTCTAAATGAATGTCTACCATGAACCAATGGCTCATTGGCTGCAATGAGTCCTGTCAGCTGTGCATTGAATGGACCTTGAGACACGCACAAACTTTAAATAGCAAGGAAATTCAAGCACATCTCAAGGTCTGCATGACCGCACAAGCGTTAGCTCATTGTTTACAGATTCTTTCCAAATGAACACAATAAAAAAGTAAATCAGAAAGCTTATGAAATTGCAATATACCAGTCACTTAAAATTGTGTTCACTCGCAGGGTATATTGCAAAAAACACCAAGGATCAAAATTGCGGCCAAAAACTCGGTCCAAATTATCGGTTTCGGTCATTGCCCAAAGCCAAAATTTTACCCAAAATTTTGATCCTTGGATTGCACTGTAAAGAACGGACAACTTACAAGGTAAAAAAAGGCAAAAGGAAAAGAAAAAATTGAATATAGAAAGTAATCCAAGAGGCAAAAGTTTAAAACAAAGAGGACACATTTTAGAATTTCCTTTAGTGTACTAATTGCGCGCCCACTAAAATTGTAGAGCAGCCCACATAAGTGCCGACACACTTGGATCTGGGGTCACTTTTTGAGATGTGTTCAACGTGGAATCAACATGTGTTGGTATGTCCATGGCTTAAAATCTATCGTGCAGAAGATAAGGATGAATATGGGGTGGCCACTTTTTGGGATGTGTGCAACGCGGAATCAACATGTGATGGTACACCCATGACAAAATCTATTGTGCGGAAGATAAGGATGAATATGATTCCCATTGCCTGATTTAATGCAGTCAAAGGTGATAAAAAAAATTAATGGCTACAATCAGAAAAACCAACAGAATGTCAACTTATTATGGCCTTTGACTGATATGAAGGAGAAAATGGAGATAATTTTTTCATCCAATTCTTCCACACAAGACTGCAAGAAATCTTGAGATCACAAGTGTACCATCAGAGGACTCATATGTTAATTCCATGTGGCACCCATTCCAAACAGTGACCAGAGAACCAAGTGCATCTGGCACTCAAGTTGGGTGATCTAAAAGTGTTAGTGGGTACCCCAAAATTTTACCTTTTTTATTACTTTCTATATTCAAAATTTTTCCATTTGCCATTATTGTTCTCGCTTTTAAATTTATTTATAGAAAATTCAAATTAGCATTAACTTTTTTGCTATGTTGCATCTTCAATTTTATCACTCATCCCTGGCATAATATACAGGTTCACCCTTGGTTACGCTACAGAAATTTCCCTGAGATTTACATGTAGCATGTTCATAAAGATGAAAAAGTCTGCTTTCACCTGTAAAAAAGAATTCACAACTCTCTTAACCGTTTAGAAATAAAACTATACAGCAACACCACATATCCAGCAAACCATACTCTAGGCGGTACAAGTCTCTGCCTATAAATACTACAAGAATACAAAGCCTGATTCAAGTTATTCTCAAAATAAATGGAAGGACATTCATAAACTATCAACATCCTTATGCCATGCGCTAGGCTATGTGTAATTTGTATCATTCGGGTCCGACACAAACAATAAGCAGTTCATAAAAGAATAAATCACTAGAGCTTGCTAAGTTTGTACAGGCCCTCTATCACATAGTAAAAACAAAGAAATTGTTTCATATACCAAGATTCTACATACTAGCATCAATGCCGAACAATTCATGCTCAAATACCAATATCAATACTTGATCTATATGGCATAAGTTGCACTAGCATGATTACCATCTATATATGAGGTTACTTAGTAATGTTCCATCATTTACTAAACCTCAGGTCGCTAGAAGACAGTTCATGCTCCAATACCAATATTAATACTTGATCTATATGACATAAGTTGCACTAGCATGATTACCATCTATATATGAGGTTACTTAGTAATGTTCCATCGTTTACTAAACCTCAGATCACTAGAAGACTAAAGAGGTTCACCCAAAAACAATGTGAGCAATCACCTTGATGCTTACGAGAGAGGTGTCCATAGAGACAAAAGGTCAACTCTTCTAACCAAACCATCGTCCTTACTCTCATGTTAACTTATTTGCTCTCTTGGTATTCCATTTTCTTCTGATTTTGAAACCCTTCAGAGTTGGTATTAAGTACCCTACCCAAGCGCCAAATGAAGAGGCATAGGAAAGGAAGGAGGGGATCTCAGTTCAATGAGAAGAGATCTAAGCTATAGAAGTTCACATATGCCATGAGCCTTAGCTCTATATTCTGATTTAGCGCTAGATCGCGGGAAATAGCAACTTCTTTTTGTACTTTCCACACTACAAGATTACCTCTAAGAAATACACTGGATCCAGAGGTAGATCGATGATTAGTAGATGCTGTGCTCAAACATAATCAATATTATCATAGCTACTGATAGAAGAATTGTGTATCTGAGGGACAACAGGAATCTGATCATATATTCTCTTGTAATTTCTCTGGAAATTGTTATGAGAGCAACAAAGGGATATGGGGAGTTGAATCAGTTTGGGCCGATCTTGAAGATCAGAGAGAAGGGGGTGTACGAGCAGAAAGTGAATAAGAACTTTTTTTTGGTGAATCTTCTGGCAGTGGGCCTTTACCCAAGAAGGATAGTCATCAGGGTCCCATATTTGCAGAGGTCATTAATGGTGTATCTAAGGGACAGCAGGAATCTAATCATATATTCTCCTATAATTTCTCTGGAAATTGCTAACAGCAGCAAAATAAAGCTTGAAAAGCTTGGATTAATAGTGGATTTTAAAAACGGTTACCCTTCTATGCATTATATACACAATTATTTACAAAAATCTTGGGGTGATAGGAAACCCCAAGTATCAATATTCACAAAACAAAAAATTCTTCTAACTTCTAAGGAGGAAGAACATCTCCTTATAGATGATACTTGCAAAAAGAAGAATTCTTTTATGGGGAGAGCAAGAAGCAGTATGTCATCGCTGGAATATCGAGGAGGGAGGGCGTTGTTTTCAAAAAGAGGGCCACGGGGTCTGGCTAAGGTTTGGCTTAGTATCATGTATAGCTGATGGAACACCCTTGTTGCAGGACAAAGCAATAGAAATTTTGTCCAGACTTTGCCGAGATCAACCTGCTATTATGGGGGATGCCATAGCTAGCACCTCTGGGTGCATTTCTTCGATAGCAAAACAGGTAATTAGTTCAAAACACATGAATCTAACACTGCCATATTGCTACTCACTTTAAATTAACTGAATTTACAATCTGCAGCTTAAGCTAGATGCCAGAACGGTGCTATGTTTTGTTGGCCCACCAGGTGTTGGAAAGACTTCTTTGGCATCATCCATCGCTGCTGCAGAAAGTTTGTTCGGGTATCTCTTGGTGGTGTCAGAATGATTACTATACACATCTCTCAACTAGTAAGCTATCTCAATGTGGTATTATAGTCTATATGCTAAACCTTTAAAGCCTTGCAATAATTTTGGTGACCCCAAAAAATGAGTTTCGATATTCCATTAGGTTCTCCACAAAATGGAGCTCTTATTCAGGGAGTCATAGAATCTGGAAGAGTATTTAATAGTTTCTTAAGATACTAAATCATGATTTTATTAGGTTTGAGAGTTACTTGCACTTCAACGTGACATATAACAAGGGCCAAAATTATACAAATACATTTGAAATGACAACAACAATAATAATGCAAAGATTAACAAATTGTTTCTGCATGACCAAGGCATCTTTGAATATACACATACATGAAAAAATATGTATTGCATTTGAACGGTGTTAGATATTCAGATGTAACAGCTTATAATAAAAACAAACTTGCTTATCAGGTGCTCTGCATACAATTTATAATAAAAACATTTTAAGAGCCCAAACTAAACATGAGCAAAAAAGTTACTGAAATCATAAGACTAGGTTTACCTCCATGAAATTGTGAATTTGGGTGAACATTCTGAACATGAACTTTGTCAAAGATATATTTCCCCTAGAAAAAATGACACATCAAATAGATTGAAGATTTTAAAATACAGTGTGAGATTATTATTAAAAGAAGAACCTCTCCCCGTAACATAAAAACTATACCTTTCCTGTAAGTTGTACACCAAACATTATAGCTATTGAAAAATGATCAAAGAAATTAAGGGAAACCCCATTTCTTCAACCAAAGCATATTCACAACTAACAAGTATCTTTGCAACAAGGAAGATGAAAATGGTGGAGGTGGGCGTTGCTGCTCGGGAAACCCAAATAAAACCAATGATCAATAAATCCTATATATAGCATGAAACCCTAATCCCAACCTAATAAATCTAACAAAAACCTCTATTATATCAGGAAAACTTAAACCAAATAATCCTGTTCGTTGCTAAACCATAAAAAAGTTGATTAAAAAAAAAGAATTCATGAAAAACCTTTAACCCAAAATGATAAATCGAAAAAAGGATTCCATGAAAAGAAAAAAAAAACCTTGGTTAGGATGATGAAATTGGGAATCTAGTGCTGCTCGTCGGTTAGGAAGATGACATTTGAGAGCTTAAGAAACTCTGCGAGCGACAACGATGAGGACGTGAGCTACTCGTTAATTAGAGAGTGATTCATTTTCGTTGCCCAGATCCATCAAACGAATTAAACGAGTAGCGAACGGTTTCAAACCGTTCTGAGAAAATCCCATGTCTCCCGTCGTCTTCTTCTTTTTTACTTCTCCATATAGCAAGGATCAGGATGGGAAGAGCTAAGGATTGGCATTAGAGGAAGAAAAAAAAGGAAAACGTTTTAGCATTTATATCACAGGATTTGTTGAAAGGACAAGTTTTCCCTTCTAATAATTATATAATTACCCGCCTATCCACTTCTTAAAAATTGACGGTCATAACACACAAAACAACAATTTTTGATAGTCGGTATTTTTACCACTGCTTTGGGATGTAATACATTTTATAGTGGTACTGTTGTTTTATTCTCATTTTCACATAGTGAAATATGTAACCGTTCGGTCTATACCGTTGAATCCTTTCAACTGTTGATCGGATCGATCAGGGCTCTCGATTCCAAGGAACCAACAAACACAACTTCCCCTGAAATGGTGCATCAAACATTATAAATAGAGGCCAGAGGAGGGGTTTCAAGCACTTACAAATCTCGAATACTATCTCTGTGTCCTTGAAATTTGTGTGCCTACTAGAGAGACTTTGTGCATTCGTTTCGTTGGGTCACACACTACAATGCAATAAAGTGTGTGACAGATCGATGCATCACCGAGGCTTCATTGTATTCTGGAGGTGAATTTGTCGTTATCCCGTTGCATAGTGGGGGTAAATATTGTCTTAAAGATAGTGATCTAATCATGCCTTGAAGTCATTTCCGATTTATTTTCATCATTTTCCGTGTAACCCACCAACAAGTTTAAGTTAATTTTTTATTTCTTCATTATCATATTGATTCATATTCATAACTGCATAACGTGTAATGATATAGACTGTCGTAATTTCCATGTGAGCAATGTTATCTCATTTTAAAATGATTCAACTATACACATTTGTGATGAAAAAGCTGTAAGTAAATGATACTTATATTTAAATGATATTTGGGGGTCATTTGCTGAGTTGCATCTCACTTCGTTGCTATTTAAAATATTCAAAGATGGAATATTGTAGCTGAGGAGCTGCTGATAAGGAAGAAGCCCTAGAAGATTTGTTGGGTTCGCTTTAGATTAGGAGCTTGTACACAATTTGGAATGTAATAAATGTACTTTTATGTTTCATTAATGGGAAGGGACTATTATGTTCCCTTTATTTGAGTTGTTTTTTATTAAATGCGTTCATGCACCGAAATGGATCGCATATCGGATTTCGGGTGTGACACCAACTTTCGGAGTTGCAAGTAATGGCTCCCTTCATTTAATTTTCTCTTCGACAATCATCAAGTGAGAACATATGGGATCAACCAGCAACAAATTCACATTCAGACTATACAAGCTCATCTGATAAACTAAAACTTCATTAATCCATATGCTAACAATCAAACAATCAGAAACTTCAACATGATACCTGAAGAAGCTTCTTTGTATAGTCGAAAACACCATGGGAGACGAGAACGACCATGTCTTTGGTCGATCCCGTATCCCTAATCGATTTACCAAGAACACGAACGCCGAGGAGAAATTCATCATCGTAAAGTAGAGTTACGTAAGCTTCCGACTGAGATCCCAAACCCGATTTCAACGCTCCCAACAAAATCGTCAGGAAAAAGAAATTCGAAACAATCGATCTCATCCTAATAAATAAGGAAAGTTTGAAAAAAAATGAAATTTGAAGGGGAAAAAAAATTGCACAGATGGTTTGCAAGAACTGAAGGAGGTGAATTAAAGAGATACCTCGATCGATTGCTTCGATGGGGAAGGGTATCTCTATGGAACCATTGAATTCTTAGAAAAACATGAAAACCCTAAGGTTCAACTTTGCTTCGTCTTTGGAATACCTAGAGCAAGATCTCTTGGAGTTGGAGTGATTCAACGACTGTTGCAATAGAAAAATCAGAAGCGAAGCCCGCCCTGTTTCCTTTCACCATGTCAATAGGGGAAAAAGTACGCACACGGATTTAGCGTCCATGAATATCTGGGCACTTCACAAAAGTTGACCGTTAGATTATTAAATACTTTACCATTTGAGGGTGAAAGCATGATCTGATTGGGATTAAATACTTGACCGTTACATTATTAAATACTTGGTCAAGTTAATAATATAATTCATTCATATATAAGCTGTGTTTGGCATAGCTCTATGATAGTTCCTTGTGAGAGCATGGTTTATCGAGGGGGATCGAAAATTACCGAAATTATATGTTTTCGTTTCGGAGTTTACAAAGAGCATGAAGGTAGTAGCTAGAGCATGGAAATCCTACCTTGTATGGAGTTAGCAATAAGAATATATATATATATATATATATAAAAGTAAAAATAGTTTCTATCAATTTTTCATACTTCAAATGTCCCTAATGCCCTAACTCATATCTAATTAAACTAAGACTCTACACTAGATACATATTCGATCTGTTAGAATTTCCAAAATCTGCTCTTCTTTATAATTATTATTTAAAGTAGTTGCTGGCACTACAAAAAATGTCGGATACGCCGACGGCTGAAATTAATATACCGTCGGCGTAGGCCAGGATTTGGGCCAACCCGCGACAGCTAACCCGGCAACTCAACTTAAGCCCACGACCCTTCAATCGGGCCAACTCAACTTAAGCCCACGACCCTTCAATCGGGCCATATATAACTGAGTTCTTCCTCCCAACTCCCTTTGGACGAACTCAAACCGCCATCTCCCATCTGCATCTCCCTTCTCCCTTCTCCCTTCTCCGATCACTTCTCTCTTCTCGATCCCCTCATTCCCTCTCTCTCAAACCCTAAATCTCTCTCGCTCAAACCCTAAATCCCTTTCTCCTTTTCACTTCTCCCTTCATCTTTTCAATCACTCGAGCCCTAGCTAGCTATTGTCGCCATTTGAAGCAATCACTCGAGCCCGAAGAATCAGATTCAATCGACGCTGATCTTTCATTTCATCTACATCCTTCGCCATCGAAGATCTTAGAAATTTTCGGAGTTAATCGCGCATTAAAAAGGTAGATCTTTGAATTTTGTTTTTTCCCCAAATTTCAATCGCAAAACCCTAACTCCTTCGATTTGATTACAGCCTCGAAATCTCCTCCATTCAGGTCTTCAATTGGAGCGAATCGGTGTACCCTGCTTTTTCAGTCACAAGGTCAGTTTCTCCAAATCTCAGAAGATCTGGCGATCTGCTGCTTATTTATTTCTGTTTTAATCTCACATATTTCTGTTTTAATCTCTGAAGTTGTTCAACAATAATTTATTTATTTTGATCAACAGTAAGTTAGCTCCAGCTTCGAGGATAGGTTCAGCCAGAAGTTGATTTATCATCAAGTTGTTGGGTCCTGCCATTTTCCTAGATTATTGGAATTTTTTTTTACAGTCAGATTTTTTGTTGGTTGATTTAGTTTTACCATCTCATAATCTCATGGATCTTTCCATCCCAAGCTCCAAGGCAATTGCTTTATATTTTTAATCTTTAAATTTTTTTTGTTTTGGAAGATATTTTGTTTGATTATATTTAAAGGATTTACAGATCATTGTTTCCCCTAGACCATAGAAATCAGTTGCTTAATCTTGTAATTATATTTGATAAGATTTATAACACCCATTCCCCCTTCATCTTTTTCCCTACACAGGAGGCGTCAATCCGCCAAAATGAATTTTCCTTGTCATTATTATTACCATAATGATCATCACCTTGTCGCACTTATGTGCAGTCAACTTTGTGAGTTTTATTTCTCCATATTTTGTTTAGAGCTAAACTCCGACATGGATAAAACATTGAACATGTGAATTCTGCAAGATACTATATAATTTGTAGCTAATGCAATTTGTGAAATCGGCTTGGCCATCAATTAAGAACGTGCACCCAAACCAACACGATTTTATTTATTGCACTTGGAATTCATGCCGCCCCTAACTGGTAATTGTCCAGCAGCCAGGCGAAAGCTGAGCAACTTTTTAATGGGACAATGGTCAGGTCCAACAGGTTGACTCCGATTTCAAGTGCAACCACACCTGCAGCCAGTAGAAATATAAGAATCTTTATTTTCAAGGTTTTTACTTCTTATACTAAGACGTGAAGTCAAAATTCTCCTATTTCCCGTCGCCGTAGATGAGTTTGAACTCGAAATCGGGTTCAACCTGGTTGAACTTGACCATTGTCCATTACCCTGTTTAATGTAGGGCAATGGTCAATTCCAACCAGGTTGAACCAGTCCAGTTCAACTGCATCCGCAGCCCTTGGATACGAGAGAATCTTGACTTTTATGGTTTTTCACTTTTTATAGGATGATCTGCAGTCAAGATTCTCCTATTTCCAAGGGCTATAGATGTGGTTGAACTCGATTTCCGGTTCAACCTTGTTTTACCTGTACCATTTCCCTTCGTAGCCTGAGCCTCAACTCTTATCCCATGCTAAGCCCATGGTCGGATGGTTGGTTGTGATGATGATGATAAATTACCGATGGGATAAGATTGTGATGACGATGATGATGATAAATTATTATTACTGATCAAAAATAAAAATGTAAAACTACACTTTCTAAAATTAGACATACTAATATAGCAAATGTTATATGTGGCTACAACTACTAATGCAAATATCTATTCCCTGTTAAACAAGAGGTAGTTAGAAACTTACTTGTATTGCTTCGGTATCAACTGTAGATGTAATACCCAAAAACTTTGCTATATCTGCCAAATCTGCAAAAGTTGAGAAGACATTATTTGTCACTAGATAACATTTTAGGATAAGCATATCACCCTGTTCAAAAAAATGAGTAAATATGTATAATAAATGACATTAAGATATTTGATTTGTTTTTGGACAGCAAATGAATAAATAAGTAAATAAATAATTGAACAAGTAAAATTTATCTAAGAAAAATAATTGAACAAGTAAATAAATATGTGCTATGTTTTTTTTAATAGAATTGGCACCAGGAATTTCAAGAACTGAGGACCACCCTTCAACAACAACAAGAGGATGTTACAACGAGTCTAAAGAACTTAGGGGTAATCTCTACATTCACCTTCTCACATATCGGGATATTTTTTCACATGGGTCCTGTTTTATTTTGACACATTAATTGCTATGCTAAAGCATTGTGACCAAATACCTGTTGGTCAGGTATTTGCTTTGTGCACTTGTTACATCAAATGGTTTTTTTTGTAAACTTCTGTGAACTGAAAACTGGGTTTTGATTTTAATGTTGGTGAATGCTCTTTACTCTCTCTCTCTCTCTCTCTCTCTCTCTCTCTCTCTCCTTTCAGAAAGCCCTGTATCTGGAATGCAGTCCGAGCAGTGAGTGGGTCCTCTTATCAAAAGCTAGTGGCTGCTTTTGGGTTAGGAGCAGTTCTTTTTCCTTTTAGCTTCAACAGAGAACTGCTTTCACATTTGGTAGCACAACTCTTTGCCTCATTTGCTCTGATGGAAAGCTGTTTTATGTGATAAAATTGATCTCTCCCTTCTCCCCAACAGAGCAGATAAAATTTGCTTTGGGGGAGAGCAAACAGACAGCGGCTTTTGCTCTGATAAGAGCTAACCCAAATGCAGTTTAGCTGTACATCTCTCTTGTTTCCAAAAGCTTGGTGATGGGTGATTGAGCTTTTCACGGTAGGTGCACCTATTACCTATTTTCAGATAATAGAGTTTGGGTACCTTTGTTTGTGCCCATGCACTTTGAAAGTGCCCACATCTTATGCCTCTTAAAAACCATTGCTTTGGGTTAGATGATGGAAATCATTTTTCACCTAGATCTTCTACATAATGGATCTTTAGATCATTCCATACAATAAATTATTTTTCATCTATTAGGTTGTCTGTTTTTGTTCTATTACTCATAATCTTTGAAAAATGTTCTTTGAATCATATGATACACATTATGTTCAAACTTGAATTTGGGCCATATTTTTAATGATTTGTGACATGAATTAAAAACATGGAGTGATAGGTGTGTTGATCTAAAGATTTATTGTGTGGATGATTTGGGTGAAAAATGATCTATCGTCTAATTTGTGTTTTGATTAGCTCTTATAAGAGCTTTTATATATATATATATATATATATATATATATATATATATATATATATATATATATATATATATATATATATATATAATTGTGCCCAACAAAAAAGGATTCTCCCACACGCCCCCCCCCACCCAAAAAAAAAAAAAAAAAATTTGTAAAAAAAAAAGGGCCTCATGAAATATTTTTTAAAACAACTATGCCGACGGCATGAGCCGTCGGCGTAGGAGTATATATTTAAAATTTATATAAATTTTAAAAAAATTTTAATAACCCTACGCCAACGGCATACGCCGTCGGCATAGATTTATGGCTTACGCCGACGGCTGAAAACCGTCGGTGGTTAAATTCCCCGACGAGAATAGTACCGACGGTGTGTCGGCGCCGGCGTAGATATTACAGCCGTCGGCGATTGGTTTTGCCGACGGCGTTGATACTCTACGCCGACGGCTGGGAGCCGTCGGCGTAGGTTACTATTTTTGTAGTGTGGGATAAAAAAATAGCAAGGGAAAAGATGAAGGCAGTCGAAACCTATAAAGAGAAGTACATTCTCCAAGACATCATCATGATGGAAATACTCACTAGAATTTCATGTAAGTTTATTATAAGATTTAGGTGTGTTTCTAAGCTTTGGTCCCCCTTAATATCTAATCCTTACTTCATCGATGTTCACTCAAATCGCACGAAAAATGACTCTTCCTCCAATCTAATTTTCAATATCGAACAAGATGAACCTTGCCAACTTAAAATAGGTAAATATAAAGATTGGGCAAGGGAAAAGATTTTATTGATAAAGGATCCTAGAATTGGAAGGTTTGAATTTTGCAGATCGATATCTTGCAATGGATTAATCTGCCTCACTATTCATGTTTATGTCTATAGTGACCATATTGGGTTTCGGGAAAAATTTTGATAAATTTATGAAATTCGGAAAAAGGGAAAAAAAATTCAAAATTCGGAAAGTAAAATTATAAAATATATTAGTTCAAAATGATAAAATTTTAAAAAGTGAAGTTTTTAACCTAAATTGGGAAAATTATAAATTTTCAAATTTATTTGAAATATTCCAATCTTATTTCCAAATTTGTGAATAATATAGATTTTGCATCCACTGGTCTCAAATTTAAACGAGATGAATAACACGTGATTTTATCAAAAGTGACTTTACCTTGAAATATGCCCACCGAATCTATGAGGGCGCCCATGTTAAAACCAATTGACAATTTTAAACCAAATGATGGAAAATGTTTTCGTTCCAACCTTTCACACACTTGATCTCAAGATAATGGGTGTACCATCAAATAGTCAGGCATTGATTTGACGTGATACAAATTTCAAAAAGTGACCTTAAAATCAGATAGTGTCAATAGTGACAACCATATGAAAATTACTATCATAGGCTTTGATTTGATATGACGCAAATCCCAAAAAGTGACTTTAAAGTCAGCCATTGAATAAGATGATGATTTCATCTCAAAAAAAATAAAATAAATAAGATGATGAACTTTTTAAAAAGCTCCACAATCTATCCTTATTAAGATAAACATTAATTACTAAGTCTAATAGAATAAAGAGATCCTCACTGTCTTAAAATCTATCGAAAATGGTTATAAGGGATTGATGCCATGATTTAATTTTATTTTTTTACCAAAGATGGGTGCAAAATATGATCTCTATCATATAATTCACATAGCCAACTATTGAATCAAATGATAGACTTTAACTACATTCAATCTTTTGGTAGAGATCATGTTTTGTGCAAATGTTTGACCCCATAGATCTTTACATTGTCGCTATCAAATCAGACGACTTAGATTTATTTTCAGATGGCACTGTTCGCCTCTACAAGTGTACTAAAAGCGCTTACGTCCAAAACCTTGTGAAAGTCATTGACTGCTTAGGATCAAACAATGGAGATCTTTTCGCACTCTAATCTTCCACACAAAAGATATTGAAATTATGATCTAACTAGCCGGTGGTAAATTCTTGATTTCATATGGCACATATCCCAAAAAAATTGTCTTCGAATCATGTTTGAACGTGATGTGTGTCATGTGATTTTAAGGCATTTTTTTTATAAATTTATGCTACATGGAATCAAAAGTTGATCGTCTGATGGAATGTTCATGGTATCAAGATCCATTTTCTAGAATATTGGGGGACAAACAATCAGCATCATCTGATTCAAAGAACCCAACGACTTCAATAGGCTTCGACTTTTCATCCCTTGAAACCAATTGACTTCTTGGAATCAAATGGTGCATATCGTTTGTCCCCCAATGTTCTAGAAAGCGGGTCTTGAGACCATGAACATTCCATCAGATGGTCAAGTATTGATTCCATGTGGCACAAATTCATAAAAAATGGCCTTAAAATCACATGCCATACATCACGTTCAAACATGATTTGAGGGCAATTTTTTTTAGGATATGTACCCGCATAGGTCCCATAAATATCAAATTTTCTTTTAAATTAGGTGCAATAGTATAATTTTTCTATGCAAGTAATCACTCTCCGTATTTTTTATAGGTACCTCTATTTGCGCCTACGTCTAAAGCCAATTCAAACCCATTGACTACTTAGGGTAAGAAGACGAAGATCGTTTTTCACTCCCAATCCTCCACTAATGGATCTTGAGACCATGGGCATACCATCAAACAATCATTTTTTTATTTCATATGACATAAATCGCAAAAATATTGCCTGAAGTCACATGGCAACATCATGCTCAAATATAATTGTAGGACCTCTTTTTGGGATTTGTGTCACGCAAAATAAGAAATTAGCCATCTGATGGTAAGAACAAGGTCTTAAGATCTATTCTATGAAAGATTGGGGTGAAAAAACGATCTCCATCACCTAATTCCAAACAATCAAGGATTTAAATGGGGCACAATCACCATTTTATTATTTTAAACTACTTTTTTGATTTTCTCATCCTACCTAATCAATTCTCAATTTTTGCCTCTAAAAATTGAAACGGGTTCAAAATAGGTTCAATATTAATTTTTGGGTCTGTTTAGACCAGTTCGCTTTACCGATTTTCAAGTAGGGTTCGGGTTTCGGGTCAAAACGTGCACCCCTATGTATGGATGGACACCACAATTTATTTTTTTAATAATAATTACTAAATAAGTAGGGTATAAAATTCGAAGCCTATTGATTTAGCTACATTAGTTATTATAAAATTAAAGTAGAAATTAACAATTAAGAATAATCGAACGTAATAGGATAAAAACATGTATCTATAGTAAAAAATAAACATTTAAACATAATAAATAGATATAACTGTATATTTTTATACATAAATAAAAATGTAGTATTTATTGTAAATGAGAAAATAAAGAAAAAAATAAGAAACTACTGAAACTAAATAATTTTGATAATTTAATTATATATGAGATTGAATTTGTTACTTTGCCAACCTAATTTTTTATTGATTTTATTGTCTTCATCAGTCAAAACTAATATTCTGACATGTGTACCATTGAGTAAGACGCATTTTAATTATATTTTAAATTTTAGATATTATAAATAATAAGTTCTACAAATTACTGAAATCAATATAATATTTAACAATTGTTATTAGTTTTTTAGTGATTGACTGATAATATACGATTATAATTTTATACGATCAGTCAATTTTATCTCATAATTAAAATCATCTTTGATCAAAATATTTCATTTTACAGTGTCCATGTACAACGCACGTACACTTTTATTAGTATATATATATATATATATATATATATATATATATATATATATATATATATATATATATATAGCTCTGACAAAGAGCTGATAAAGAGCTATGTCAAACACAGCCTTATTATCTTAAGTACGAGGCGCGCAACCCATCCACCAAAAGCTTTACATATGTCAATCTCTCTCCATTAAAATAGTAAAAGCATGGGAGATATACGAATATTATATAACAGTTGACTATTTTCTATTAATAAATATTTCTTATTTCCTAGATCTAACCAATTTAATAGGAGATTGACATGTATATTTTCCTTGGTGTGTAGATTAAATACCCAATACTAACTTAAAAAAGAAAATGATGCTATTAAGTGTAAGAAATGTTCACAGAGGTTATTGCACGGGTCAATCTCCTTCTACGAAATGGTCAACGTTCATGCTTAAAATTATCTATAATTTCTTAAGATTGGTGCAGTGAGAATAGGGCATGTACTTTTCCCCACCATAAAACATTCCCTCCAAAAAATGAATGGATTATATATTGTATATTTAAAAATAAAAATTAAATAGTGAGAGATTGTTATATATTTTAAAGAGTTTTAAATAATTTTATTTATTTATTTATTTATTATATGTTGATAATAATTCAATGACAAACTTGTAAAAATTATTTTCTTTCTAAAGAAGTATCTCCCTAATTTTGATTTATCTTTTTATGTTATCCAAAAAGACACCACTCTCTAAAAAGACATAAGTGAATGGAAAGACACATATTGGAAATCTCTTCACCGTAATCTAAAAAGATACAATGATTGAGAATTTTCTCCATAAATAGAGATAAATTCTCCGTTAGAAAGATACAAGAAAAAAATGATTTCTTTCTTTATTTTTGTGGCATATTACATAGTGTTTAAAATTCTCTTTTGTGAATGCAAATACAAAAAAAATTATCAGAGCGTTGGCTTTGATTTTATCTCGGGAACTTGTTTACTATTCTCCTCTTCTATTATCACTGTTCTAACTGAATTGAGGTAAATAATGTTTAGAGAAAACATTTATTTTAATGTGTCTTTAAGTTTTACCCTTAATTTCATCTCCTTTCTTTTTGCTTCCATCTTTCAAATAATTTTCTAAAATTATATCCATAAAAAAGGGAATTATCTATTAGGTTCACAACCAACTCGCGAGATTAGATACACCCCATTAATGGGCCTATCAGTCACAGAACAGGTAACACTTTTGAAACTATTCGGCATATTGGTCGACGAGACTCATGCTCACAATGAATCTACTTAATCATGGTCCTAACGGTCCTTCAGCCCTCGTCAAAACCCATCCCAGGGATTTCATTGATCAAATGCCAATCCTAAGTCGTTGACAATTTAAATTGTGAATTAACCACCAAATTTAGACTCAAGTTGTTATTTTTAAAAAGTGTCCCATCTGATGCGAAAGGACACGGGGTATAGATCCTTGGTTTTAAAAAATTGAATTAAAAAAACATTTCTACGGTGTAATTAATAGTTATCAAACAAATTTAAAATAATAGTTATCATGTACAGATAAATGAATCATATACTTAATTTTATGCCTATTTAAAAGCATCTATAAGAAACGACTAACCAGTTTCTGGGAGGAAAAACTAAAAAGTTGAGAGTCGGGAAAAGAAATTTTATGGGAGGGGTGGGAATGAGAGATTTAATCCCTTTCCATCCAATTTTTTATGCTTTCAATAAATCGATAAGGGCAATCTGACATATTTATGAAGTTCTAATTATTTCAGGAATATTTGACCATTGAATGCATTTGGAAGCATAAAAGAGCATAAGAACAGCAAATGTTGGAATATTGGAGCAAAGGAGTTAATAGTCCTTGAAATTTAAAATTCAAATTTGATTTTTGAATTTCAAATATGGAGCTGAGACCCTATTTAAGCAAACTAGAGAATTGATTTTAGGGGCTTTTTTTTTAGCTTTTATTTTCTAATAATTTTTCTAGCTTTCTTCCAGCTTTCCCTTTTATTTTTCAAGTACTATTTTTTCATTTCCTAGTTCTAGAACCTAAATTAGTTTAATTTTTGCATTCAAAAAAGGATTGTATCGGTTGGATTAAAGCTTTTGTGGATTTCTGTGAAACATCTTTTACGGTATTTTAATGTTCATTTCAATTTGTCTTTCAATTATGTTGTTCATTTCTAGTATGTGTCGCTAAATTTCTTTAAGAATTGGGATCTAATGAATTCCATCTTAGGTTTCATTTATTTATCATAAATCTGTAGTTGGAATTCAATGTTTGGGGCATTTTGGTTTTATCGCTTATTTGTTCTTACCGATCTATGTAAATATCGAACACCATTTCTAAGGTATGAGATTTAGTCATGCTCTTCCCATGAACGCGGATCTGTGATTTGAAATTTACACCTGGTTCTTTATTATTAATATTTGCGACATTTATTCATCGTCATTAGAAACATCTTTTACGGTAAACGTTTTGTTCATTTGATTTATAACATTTATTTATTGTCATTAGAATTAAATTTCTTTTACGGTAAATATTTTGTTTATTTCGGCTGTGACATTTATTTATCGTCATTAGAACTAAGTTTCTTTTACGGTGAATATTTTGTCGATTTCTTTTGTGGTTTTGGAAGAATAATAATCTTGTGTCTTACATCTCTTGAATTCTAATCAGTTAGATCTATGATGGTAAATGTTAGACAATGGATGGGAGGATTTAGCATCCAAAATCTCACTTTATATCTTGCATTAAATTTCAGTATATTGTTATTTATTTATTTATTTATTTCACACTCTTAAAAATTCGTAAGCTAGTTTAAATTTTGTGCTAAATCTGTGGTAGTTCTTTTAATTAATTGGTATTTCCTCTTTATAATTTTCTAACCAATCTTCGTGGGAACGATCTCGTTCTCTGCACCCACTGACTATAATCCGATTCGTACACTTGCGAGTTTAAAACACATTTAAAATCATAACAAGTTTTTGGCGCCGCTGCCGGGGATTGGATTTAGACATTATCAAAAATTTTGGAAATAGATAGTTAATTTTAAGAATTTCTTTAGATTTAAATCAATATTTTCACTAGCTAAAAAAAATAAAAAATTTTGACATTTTACATTTTGAATTTTTGAATTTCGAAATTTGAAATTTGAATTTTAACATTTGAAATTTGAATTTTTTGGAATTTTGGATTTATAGGATTTTTTTTTTGTAGGATTGGTAGGAAAATTAGGATTTCTAATTTAAAATTTTTAAAGAGTTTTTTTTTTAGAATCTTTAGAATTGGTAGGATTTTTTTGTTTTTCTTTCTTTCTCTTCTTATATAGGATTTTTAGGATTTATAGGTTTCTTTTAAATTATTTTCTTTTAGTTTATTTGTAGGATTTTATGGATTTATAAGATTTTCTTTTAAGTTTATTTCCTTTTATCCTAGTACCTTTTAAGATTTTTACGATTTATAAGATTTGTAGACGTCTTTTAGTTTATTACTTTTTAGTTCATTACCATTTTAGGATTTGAATTTTATTTTATTGCCTTTTTAGGATTTGAATTTTGAATTTGAATTTGAATTTTAAATTTCAAAAATTTGAATTTAAGTTTTGAATTGGAATTTTGAATTTGAAATTTGGTTTTGAATTTTTAAAATTTGAATTTAAATTTTTAAAAAAAAAAGATTAATTTAAAAAATAAAAAACTTTTAGGATTTTTTTTTAGATTTGTAGGAATTTTTTTCTTTTTTTAGATTTTGAAATTTGAATTCAAAATTTTGAATTTTGAATTTTGAATTTTGAAATTTAAAATTTGATTTTATTTTTGAATTAGTAGGATTTTATTTTCTTTCCTTCTTCTATAGGATTTGTAGGATTTTCTTTTCTACCTTTCTTTTCTTTTATAGGATCTTTTACTATTTTTAAGATTTGTAAGATATTTTAGGATTTTTAGAATAGTTTAGGATATTTAAGATTTTATTTTTAGGATCTTTAGTTATTGCCTTTTAGGAGTTATAGGATTTGTAGGATTTTATTTCTTTCCTTTCCTTTCTTTTGTAGGATTTGGAGGATTTACAGGTTTTCTTTTAGATTTTGAAATTTGAATTTGAATTTAAATTTAAATTTAAATTTTGAAATTTTGAATTTGAATTTGAAGTTGAAATTCGAATTTTGAATTAAATTTTTTTTTTTTTCTTTAAATTTAAATTTTGAATTTGAATTTGAATTTTGAATTTAAAATTTAAATTTGAATTTGAATTTTGAAAAATAAAATAAAAAAAATTTAATTTAAAAAATAAAAATAAAATTTTAATTATTTTGATTTTATTTTTTTTTGAAATTGACAAAATAATAATAATAATAATAATAATAATTTAAAATTTTGAAAAAATCTAGAAAAAAAAAAAAAAATTAAAATAAAATAAAAATACAAAAAATAAGAAAAAAAAAATTGAAAACAATTTTTTTTTTTTTTTTAATTTAAAATTTAAAATTTTGAGGTTTAACTTTTAAATTTTGAATTTGAATTTGGATTTTGATTTTGAATTTGAGAAAAAAAAAAAAAAAAAGGAAATTTTTGGGAAATCAATCAATTTTGTGATGTTGAAACTGTGGTAACTTAGGGTCTCTACAACTTTGTATGCAAACTAGATCCTCTAGAAGAAAATCCTTAGAACCTTTTAATCTTGAGATTGAGTGTGCTTATCGTTCGAACCGCAAAGAGACCAGAGCAAGACGTGAAGTTGAGGTTGAGGTTGAAATTTTTGATCAAACCAATATGGCTGTAAATGAAAAAAGAGAAGCCCCGCACGGAAATGAGGAAGAACCAACTCTTAGGGAATTGTTTGCCCCCATCACTACCAACACCCCACCTTGCATTACCTACCCCACCACAATCGGTGGTCGTTTCAAAATCTGAACTAACGTGATTCAAATTCTCCCAATTTTTCACATAATGGAAAGTGAAGACCCGTACCAGCACATCAAGGACTTTATTGAAGTCTGTTCATCTGTGTACCAGAATTTCAGTGAAGAATCAGTGAGGCTAAGGTTGTTTCTTTTCTCCATAAAGGATAAAGCCAAAGCTTGGCTAAATGCACTACCCGCTGGCTCAATAACCACTTGGGATCAGTTGCTTAAGAAATTTCTATCAAAATTCTTTCCTATGGCAAAGACTAATGTATTGAGAGACGAGATCTGTGATTTCATGCAAGAAGAAGGAGAAAAATTCCATGAAGCATGGGAAAGGTTTATGGATCTGTTGTTGAAATGTCCGCACCATGGGCTTGCCAAATGGAGGTTAGTACAATACTTCTATAATGAACTTGATATAGCCAATCGATATATGATTGAATCTATGAACAGTGGGAGATTCTTGGAACTCAGGGAAAGTGAATTCTACAATTTCTTGGGAAAAATGGCTGAGAACTCTCAGCAATGGGATTTCACAAAAAGTCGGGACCAATCAGGAAAGAGTAGGGATCAAGGAGGTAATTCAACCAAGAAGGGAGGGTTGTATGTGGTCAAAGACACACCGAACCTGAGTGCGAAAATAGATTTCCTCACTCAACAAGTTGAGGAATTGAAACTAAAGAAAAATGTGAGTGTTGTAAATGTACAACCTAAACCATGTGCTTATTGTGCAAGTCCAATGCATGCAGTTGATGGTTGCCCATCAATGCAGAACTATTTAGAAGATTCTTTCGAACAACTGAATGCATTGAATAACTATGGGCGTAACCAGGGAAATATATTTACCGAGAATAACCCTAACAGTTAGAAGTACCACTAAAATTTCTTGTGAAGACAAGAGAATCAGAAACCTCATACCAGAAGGCAGGGGATGAACTTCTATCCCCAGCAAAATTTCTGCTAAGGACCACAGCAACAGTTCGGTCAAGGAAATTTTCAATAGCAAAATTTTGGTGGCATGAATCAATTCCACCAAAATCAGAATCTAAGTGGGCAATCCAGGCAGTTGGCCCAAAATTTTCAGTTTCCACAACTAATAGTGTGGTATCAAAACCAACCCACACAACAACTCGTGGGCTAGCCAAACCTTGCGCAAATGTTTCTACCACATGGATTAAATAATCAACAGGGAAATAATGCACAATGTCCACCCCAGAACCAATATCCTCAAATGGAGGATTTCCTTATGAGAGTCATCCAACCACTAGCCAGCTCTGTATCCAAACTGCAAACACAAATGGGTCAAGTGGCAGCACAACTCAATGAAAGAGAAAAATGAACATTCCCAAGCCAACCAGTCCCAAATCCAAGAGGGCAAATGGTTATTGAACAGAGCATAAATATATTACAAGGTGAGAATCATCAACAACTAAAGGCAATCACGACGTTGAGATCTGGCTGACAGATTGAAAACAACATGAGAATATCAAAAGAGGACAAGAGATCGAAATCAAAAATTCAAATGGAGAAGAATAAAGAAGTTGAAGAAGAGATGTAAGAAAAGAAAAATAATGAAGAAAAAATTATGGAAGAAAAAAGTTTCATACCTAAAGCCCCATATCCTCAAAGGTTGATGGCACCCAAGAAAAATCAGAATTTGAATGAAATCGTCGAGGTTTTTAAACAATTGAAGATCAATATCCCATTCCTCGATGTCATCCAGCAAGTACCGGCTTATGCGAAATTTTTAAAGGACTTGATCACAATCAAAAGGAAGACCAACATCCCAAAGAAAGTTTTTCTAGCTGAGCAGGTTAGTTCAGTACTTCAAGCTAGACTCCCAATTAAGTATAAGGACCCTGGCTGTCCGATTATTTCAATAGTCATTGGGGACAACAGTATTGATCGAGCACTGCTGGATCTTGGGGCAAGTGTCAACCTATTGCCATACTCTATCTACAAGGAGCTTGAGTTGGGTGAACTAAAGCCCACAACAATGACCCTTCAGCTAGCTGATAGGTCAATTAAAATTCCTAGGGGAATAGTGGAAGATGTCCTCATCAAGGTGGACTCTTTCTACTTTCCAGTTGATTTCGTTGTCTTGGACACCAAACCTGTCCCTAATTTGAAGAATAATGTTCCGGTGATCCTAGGAAGACCATTCCTAGCAACATCGAATGCATTAATCAATTGTCGGAACCGGATAATGAAGTTATCATTCGACAACATGACTGTGGAGCTGAACATTTTCCACAATGCAAAACACCTAGCTGAGGATAAAGAACGTGCACAAGTATGCATGATTGATAATGTTGCGAAAAATATATTTTTTGCTTCTGAATATAAGGACCCTCTAGAGGCCTGCCTAACCCATTTCGGTGAGAACTTTGATGTGGATCATATGATCAAGAAAGTGAATGATATGTTAGACTCCACACCACTCTTGGAAGAAGATGGATGACAATTGAAAGTTATAGCCAAAGAAGAAGTAATGAAAGAAATGTCAAAAGAAGAAGAGAAACCGAAGTTGGAGTTGAAACCTCTTCCTACAGATCTGAAATATGCCTACCTGGGGGAAGGCGAAACTTATCCGATGATAATTTCATCCAAATTGAATGAGAACCAGGAGGGGCAGCTCATTGCAATGCTCCAAGACCACAAAAATACAATTAGGTGGTCTATAAAGGACATAAAAGGTATCAGCCCAACGGTGTGCATGCACCATATTCATCTGGAAAAAGATGTGAAACCGTCTAGAGAACCGCAACGCAGATTAAACCCAATCATGCAAAATGTGGTCAGAAATGAGGTTATTAAGTTGTTGGATGCCGGAATCATATACCTCATCTCTGATAGCAAATGGGTTAGTCCAACGCAAGTGGTCCCAAAAAAGTCCGGAGTCACGGTGGTGAAGAATGAAGAAAATGAGTTAGTGCCAACAAAAGTGTAAACTGGTTGGAGGGTGTGCATTGACTATAGAAAATTGAATGCAATGACAAGGAAAGATCATTTTCCCCTCCCCTTCATTGATCAAATGCTCGAAAGATTGGCCGGACATGAATATTACTGTTTCCTTGATGGCTATTCCGGATACAACCAAATAGTCATTGCGCCTGAAGACCAAGAAAAGACAGCATTCACTTGTCCCTTTGAAACTTTCTCCTATCGCAGGATGCCTTTCAGCCTCTGCAATGCTCCAACTACATTCCAAAGATGTATGTTGAGCATATTCTCTGACATGGTGAAAAGATTTTGGAGGTATTCATGGACGACTTCTCCATTTTTCGAGATAGTTTTAGTGATTGTTTGTATCATCTATCTCTGGTTCTTGCAAGATGTCAGGAATAGAATCTAGTTTTGAACTGAAAAAAATGTCACTTTATGGTATAGAGTGGCATAGTTCTTGGACACATCATATCGTCCAAAGGCATCGAGGTGGACAAATCAAAAGTGGATTTGATTGCAAGTCTTCCACCGCTAAGAACTGTTAAAGAGATAAGATCTTTCCTGGGGCATGCCGATTTTTACTGACGATTTATCAAGGACTTTAGTAAGATTGCGAAGCCTCTGTGCAACCTACTTGCCAAAGACGTTCCATTCATTTTCGATGAAAAATGTCAAAAAGCCTTCGAAATCATCAAGGTTGAGTCATACTCTGAATGATGCACAACTTAATTACTCCACCACAGAAAAGGAACTCATGGCTATGGTCTTTGCACTGGACAAATTTCGATCCTACCTATTGGGATCAAAGGTTGTTGTGTTTACAGATCATGCGGCTCTTTGCTACATCTTTGCGAAGAAAGATGCAAAAGCTCATTTGATCAGGTGGATTTTACTCTTGCAAGAGTTTGATCTAGAAATTAAAGATAAAAAGGGATCTGAAAATGTGGTGGCTAACCACTTATCTCGAATAATTATTGAAAAATTTGACGATCTAGTTCTAATTTTAGAAAACTTTTCCGATGAGCAATTGTTTGCCATCGATCATGCACTGTGGTATGCAGATCTGGTCAATTATTTGGTGACAAATCAAGTGTCCCAACACTAGAGCAAAAACAAAAAATCTATTTTTCTAGCACAGGCGAAGCACTATTTTTTCGAGGACCCATATTTGTTCAAATATTATCTTGATCAAATCATCAGAAGGTGCATCCCATAATCTGAACAGTGAGATATAATCGCATTCTGTCATGAGTTGTCCTGTGGAGTACACTTCAGCTCACGAAAAATCGCTACAAAGATTCTCCAGAGTGGTTTCTATTGGTCGACGTTCTTTAAAGATTGTCACCAATATTGTATTTCATGCAACAATTATCAAATGTTAGGAAGAATTTCAAAGCGAAACATGATGCCACTAAAACCTATCCTGGAAGTGGAATTGTTTGATGTTTGGGGGATAGACTTTATGGGACCGTTTTCCAATTCTTTCGGAAATCTATACATCCTCATAGCAGTGGACTACGTATCAAAACGGGTCGAGGCTGTAGCTTGTAAGATGAATGACCACATGGTGGTCATGAAATTCCTCAAGGAACAAGTATTCTCCCGATTTGGTATTCCACGCGCTATCATTAGCGATGGTGGAAAACACTTCTGTAATAAAGTGTTCGGCCAGCTCATGAAAAATTATGTGATCACATACAAAGTGGCTACACTGTACCACCCTCAAATCAGGAGACAAGTTGAGGTATCGAATCGGGAAATCAAACGCATTTTAGAGAAAACGATAAAGCCGAATCGGAAAGATTGGTCGTTAAAATTGAACGACGCACTTTTGGCTTATCGAACGACATTCAAGGCTCCCATCGGAATGTCTCCTTACAGGATGGTTTTTGGCAAGGCTTGCCACTTACCTATTGAGCTGGAACACTGGGCGTATTGGGCCATCAAATCGTTGAACTTTGATTTAGAAAAGGCTGGTAATCGGAGAAGCTTGGAGATCGATGAACTAGAAGAGATTAGAGCTGACGCTTATGACTGTGCCAAGTCATACAAGGAACGCATTAAACGTGCTCATGATCAATACATCCTGAGGAAATCTTTTACCCCTGGCCAAAAGGTGTTGCTTTATAATTCGAAACTCCTTCTATTTCCTGGAAAATTAAAAACTCGATGGACAGGTCCATTCCTGGTTTATCGGGTATTTCCAAATGGGGCAATTGAAATTCTTAACCCTCAGGATGGCAACAAGTCTCGTGTCAATGGGCAACGTCTGAAATCTTTTCTCGAAAATACCATTGTTGACCCTGAAGAAATTGTGTTGAATGATCCTGATCAATCATGATAACAAGAAAATGTGAATGTCGGGCTGATGGCATTAAACTTGGCGCTACTTGGGAGGCAACCCAAGTTTGTAAATTGTGTAAATAAAAAAATAAAACGAAAAAATAATAAAAACGAAAAAAACAATGATGATTGTGAATGAAAATTTAGTTATTAAATTATTTTTAGCATTTTACATGTGAATCTGCTCTCTTGCAAGTTTGATAGATAAATGACCAATATTTTTATGATTATTTTTATCAGATGATACTTTTCACCTGTTCTTGCCTATTGGTCTGTAATAATTTAATGCAGGTTTGGGGGTGATCCTAAATTTTGGTACAATGGGGACATTACACTTAATAGGTTTGGGGGTGTGAAAGTTCATACCTTACAAAGTAAGGTCATTCTTTTTTTTATTTGGAGCAGTCTTCAAAAATTGAAAAAAAAAATCAAGTTTTCTACTATTTTGGAATCATCATATTGGTTATTCTTCAATAATTTTCAAACTTTGATCGATGATGCATGTGAATTTAATTTTGAGAATATCGATGTCATATTTTGATTACTTGCATCTAGGATGATGAAATTTAAGGTGATAATTTGAGAATGACTCTGAATTTCATGCTTAGATATTTTTTTACACTTATACCATGCTAGGATCTAGAAATCAAGGAACCAGTTTGAACTTTGAATCTTAGGTTCTTAGTGGAGATTAAACCCGGTGAGCTTTAGAGTTAATTTCCTTTCCTTGATAAGTGCTTACATAAACTCGAAGTTATCTTTGAATACGAATTACTTTTGCAAAATCTTTTACACTTTGCTTTGGCTTGTGACTTTGCATGACATTAAATTCATATCATTGTGCTAGAACGTGTTGTCTATTTGCTCAAGACAAATAGGCAGGGCAACCATCTTTTGAGGGCATGATTGAAGCATATTTGGCTTGTTTGTGCTTAAAATGCCTCACCTCATATAAATTTATCCTTCTGGTATCCCTTTGAGCCTATTAAAAAATTTAAAGTTTTTTGCCTTTATACATTCTTTGATAAGCCACATTAACCTTTACCCTTTCACCATTTCTGAAAATTTAGCCTTACCCTTCTTACTTCTGAGAAATTAGGAACAGGAGATGAGAATGAACGAAAAAAGAGTAAGTGGAGAGATATCGAGTTGTAGTGTTTACTGAGAATGTATGGCAGAAAAATGTAAAAAAAAAAAGGAGAAAAAGAAAATTGTGAAAAATAATGAAACCTATGAGGTGATTCAAAAAAATGAAATTCAAAAAAAGAAGAAAAAAAAAGAGTGAGAAAAGAAAAGAAATAGAAAAATCAGAAGCTAGATTATTTTTCAATTTCTCAGAAACTTTGAATCTCAACTTCCCTTTCTTTCTTACCATTACCTGAGCCCCGTTACAACCCTACAAAAGACCTTCATGATCCAATCTTGCATTGGTAACTGTCTTGTGGAGAGTCAATATACAATACCTATGACACTTGATATGACATGCAGAGGATATACAAGTATCTTTCTATGAGATTCTCCTTTATTCATTGATTACATCATGTTCCCTCTATCATGTGAGACCTTTTATTTGCTTTGTATTGATCTCTCACATATGTATGAAAATTTAGCCATCATCCGAGTGTTTCTATTTTTGAGAGTATATCTATTATGATGATTGAGTCAAGACATGAGATCTAATGGTTTATTATTTGAATTGGTTCCGAGATAGATGGATATTAACATTAGTGTACACGCACTTTACGTTTAGGCATGAATGAATAAGTTATTTAAAAATTAGAGCATTAGACTAATTTGAATGGATACAAGTATGATTGATATGGGATTAATATTTGAAATTGAGAAGTCACATGTTGAATTGATTAATGGTTTTGTGCTTTGAAGTTAAATGTGTATGAAAACTATGTTTTGAAAACTCAATTTTATCGATGGTTTCAAAAATGTGTTGAAGTTTCTGGGTAACTTCACTGAAAACCCTCAGGAGACAAAACTCCTCCACTAGGGATCACTTAGTAGTTTACAGGCTTGTTGCATACGCTAAATGTAATCGTGATCCCCACGAAAGTGGCATTTATTGATTATTTTAGAATGTTAGTTTATTTTTCAGTTTATTTATTTTCTCCTTTGCTTGAGGACTAGCAAAGTGTAGGTTTGGGGTGTGATGAGTAGTAAAATATGATCATATTTTACCCCTTTAAGCCTACATTTAGCCATCCGATAAGGGCAATCTGACATATTTATGAAGTTCTAATTATTTTAGGAATATTTGATCATTGGATGCATTTGGAAGCATAAAAGAGCATAAGAACAATAAACGTTGGAATATTGGAGCAAAGGAGTTAATGGTCCTTGAAATTTAAAATTCAAATTTGAGTTTTGGATTTCAAATCTGGAGCTAAGACCCTATTTAAGCAAACTGGAGAATTGATTTTAGGGAGTTTTTTTTAGCTTTTATTATCTAAGAATTTTTCTAGCTTTCTTCCAGCTTTCCCTTTTATTTTTCAAGTACTATTCTTCCATTTCCTAGTTCTAGAACCTAAATTAGTTTAATTTCTGCACTCAAAGAAGGATTGTACCGGTTGGATTAAAGCTTTTGTGGCTTTCTGTGAAACATCTTTTACGATATTTTAATGTTCATTTCAATTTGTCTATCAATTATGTTGTTCATTTCTAGTATGTGTGGCTAAATTTCTTTGAGGATTAGGATCTAATGAATTCTATCATAGGTTTCATTTATTTATCATAGATCTGTGGTTGGAATTCAATGTTTGGGGCATTTTGGTTTTATCGCTTATTTATTTTTATCGATCTATGTAAATACCGAACACCATTTCTAAGGTATGAGATTTAGTTATGCTCTTCCCATGAACGCAAATCTGTGATTTAGAATTTACACTGGGTTCTTTATTATTAATATTTGCGACATTTATTCATCGTCATTAGAAACATCTTTTACGGTAAATGTTTTGTTCATTTTGTTTGAAACATTTATTTATCGTCATTAGAATTAAATTTCTTTTACGGTAAATATTTTGTTCATTTCAGCTGTGACATTTATTTATCGTCATTAGAACTAAGTTTCTTTTACGGTCATTAGAACTAAGTTTCTTTTACGGTGAATGTTTTGCCGGTTTCTTTTACGATTTTGGAAGAACAACAATCTTGTGTCTTGCATCTCTTGAATTCTAATTAGTTAAATCTATGATGGTAAATATTAGACTATGGATGGGAGGATTTAGCATCCCAAACCTCACTTTATATCCTGCATTAAATTTCAGTACATTGTTATTTATTTATTTCTTTCACACTCTTGAAAATTCGTAAGCTAGTTCAAATCTTGTGCTAAATCTGTGGTAGTTCTTTTAATTAATTGGTATTTTCTCTTTATAATTTTCTAATCAATCTTCGTGGGAACGATCTCGTACTCTGCACCCACTGACTATAATCCGATTCGTGTACTTGCGAGTTTAAAATACATTTAAAATCACAACAGGTGGGAATGAGAGATTTAATCCCTTTCCATCCAATTTTTTTATGCTTTCAATAAATCGATCATTTGGAGATCATCTTTTGCTTGGAGGCTTCGGCTCTCCATGTTTCTCTTTATTTTTTTTCCTTATTTTAGGGGTACAATATGTGAGTTTATCCTCTCATTGGTGAGAGTCTTCTTTTCCGAGGAGATCACTCTATAAAGGCTCTTTTGTAATCCATATTTGTTTCTGAAATGGTTTTGGTCACAGGTTTTTCCGACATTTTGATGTCTTCGTTGTTGCGCGAAAACATGCATTATTTCTACGCCATGAGACATTATTTAAAAGCTTCGATTGAAGCAATGTGTGAAGCTTTTGGTCGGTGTTTGCCCCCGTTTTCAACGTGGTGGGAGTTTTTATGGATCGTGAGTTTGCTGATGATGGTGGCTTCTCTTCGGATATATCTTCAGTGTTGATTACCGGCGGATCTTCAGGATAGTGGTGGATTCTTAAATTTTTACCTTACTTTAAAGGTCCCTGAATTCCGTGTCGGTGTTAGATGAGTCTTAGATGTCATTCAATGTATTTTAATATTAGTTATCGTAACTATCACTATTGTGGCTCTCTATTCTGTAACCGTTCTCCATTTCAAATGACAAAGATAAAATTTCATCTAAAAAGAAAAAGAAAAAAAAAAGCATTTATATTATGTTATTAATAGTGGTCGAACATTTTTTTTCTTAGACCGCATTTCAAGCACAAGGATCTGCTACTAAGTGAGCTTTATTCAGGTCAAATAGGGATGCAAAACACATCCACACTTCCCTACGCAACATCTATGAGAAAGAAGATTACTCAGAATTTGAAGTTTAAGGCAACTAAAATACTTAAGGCATTGTTTGATAACATGGAAATGCAATTTCATGATGGAAATGAAATTTAGTTTCCAATTGTTGTTGTTTGATAGCTATTTAAGGAGATGGAAATGAAATTGAGTCACCCCACATGGAAATTGAATTTTTATACACCAAATCATTTTAAGAGGAAACCATTTCAACCATTTAAATGGCTGAAATTGAGTTTCCTACTAACAAAATAACAAGTTTTTGTCATTGCAAATCTAAAGTCACTTTTAAAAAACTTAAAAACAAAAAAATTTATTTTTTAACTATTAAAAAGTAACTTCAATTTCTATGATCATTATACTGACACGATTACTATGACCACCACATTATCTACATCATACTTTTTTCAACTCATATTTGACTTTGGTCAAAGTTTGAATTTTAATCAAACTTTAATTGGATTTATAAGTTATATAAAGTTTTGACTTTTAATCAAATTTTAACTACTGAAACATGATAATAAGTTATAAGTTAGTAATATGTTATCAAATTTTTAGGAGTCAAAGGTTGACTTAGTTTGACTTTTAATTAAAATTTATTTTTTATTAAACTTAAACTCCAATAATTTGATGGCAAAAATAGAATACTGCCGTGTTGATTTATAATTTGATACTAGATTTTCAATTGTATTAGTCAATAGTTTAACCTTTAGTCAAACTTTGACTTTTACACAAATTTTATTTTTAGTCAAAACTTGAAACCTACTTATGGATAGAGTCTATTAGTACATAAATTTATATCGTATCAGTATAATTTTTTCTTAGTCAAAGTTTGATTTTCTATAAAATATTTTAAATTTTTATTAGCGAAATATGTTAATTAAAAATATCTATCATTATTTTAATTTATAACTTGAAAATATATTGCCTCATTTTTATTAGTCAAAGTTTGACTTTATTCAAATTTTGACTTTAGTCAAAAGTTGATAAGTGTATCTTGACAATAGATAGTAATTATTATTATTGTTATTTATATTTTGGTAATGTAAATTTTAATCAGTCAAAGTTTGATATTTGATCAAACTTTGACTTTTTAACACAATTTAATTTTTTTGAACTTCTGTATCCCCAATGACATTATCATTTTTTAATTTATTACTTTCTAGTACATTATGAAATTTTATTTTACTTTTTTTTTATATTTGGTCAAAGTTTGACTTTTTAAAAAGTTGATACTTAGTCAAAATTTTTACTAGTGTAACCTAGCGATGGATACGAATACTATTATGTTAATTTGTAGGTTGTCGGTAGATTGTCGAACTTTTTATTAATCAAAGTTTAAGAAATTAGTCAAAGTTTGACTTTTTTTAAAATTTGAATTTTCTTTCAAGTTTAAAATTTAAATTTTGTTTCAATATATAATACATACTAACATTTACTATATAACTTTGTATTTTAGTCTTAAAATTTTTTATTAATCAAAGTTTTATATTTGGTCAAAGTTTAACTTTTATTAAAAGTGGATATTTGATCAAATTTTGACTAGTGTAACCTAATGATATATATGAATATTGTTATATTAATTTGCAGTTGGATTTTTATAACTTTCTGGTACATTGCAAAATTTTCACTTGATCAAAGTTGAAATTTTGGTCAAAGTTTGACTTTCATAAAAATTTAATTTCATTTCAACGTATAACCTTACATTAGATACTAGCATTTATAACTTTATTATTTAGCTTTACATATTTTTTTTATCAAAATTTTAAATTTGGTTAAAGTTTGGCTTTTTATTTGAGTTTGACTTATATAACTTAGTAATAAATAGTGATTATAATGATATTAATTTGCAATATAATAGAATATTCTTAAAAAAATTATTGGTTAATATTTGATTTTAATTATGATTTTAATAATAAATGATCAAGACTTAAAAATTCATTTGCAAAGATACTAATCAAACAAGAGAAATCAATTTTCAATGAAATTCATTTCTCAAACACACTAATCAAACAGTGAAAAATCTATTTCTAGATGAAATCATTTCCTAAGGAATCAACTAAGAAATTGATTTCATTTCCTCTTTGAAATTTCATTGCTATCAATCAGGGCCTAAAATGAAACTTAAAAATTTAGCCTCAGTTCTATTATTTATGCATCATATCTTATATATTATATATCCAATGTTAGGATATGATTTATAAAAATTAACACTTTTCTATCATCTATGCTGCTTCTTTACTGTAGGAATGTAATTTTTTTTATGAATATTGAAGGAAAGTAATTATGTATAAAAGACACCCTTGCTTACAATTAAATCCAATATTGGTAGAAAATTGTCGCACGCATCTTGAGGCAACTTTATTATTATTAATTTCAACTTTGCTGTGGACATTGTGGGTATTGATATAAGGGGTGCTTTGTTTTTCTATGGAAAATTATAAACCAAGGATAATTTTCGATAGACAATTTTGCAAGCAGTTTATATGACTGAACCTGATCACCTGCATATAGTAGGGCACAAGCACTGCAATCAATTAAGTCGTGCCATATAAGCTGTCTGCAAAATTGTCTATCATAATTTACTGTATAATACTGGCTTTTTCTATTTCTAATGAGAAAAATTGTTGAGGTGTTTAAATGACCAAAAACACCTCTCTATAAATTATATAGAACCAGTAAATTAGCTTGTGAAAAGGAAGATGTGACCACTCTTAAAAGTAATCCTCAATTATATATTTTGCATGGCACATATCCTAAAAGGTGTCCGAAAGTTGCTTTTGAGCGTGATATATGTTACATGACTTTTCAGTCAATTTTTTTAGATGTGTCATCAGAATAAAAATCACTCATTTTGATCTCAAGGTCCATTGAGTGTAAGATTGGGGCCGGAAATGATCTTCATCATTTGATTTGAAGAAGTCAATGATTTATTTGTGGGTGCACCCATCTTTTCAAGGTATGCAAATACAAATATCCTGTAATGAGTATATTGATGACTTCTGAGTGCATGTTCAAAATTTCAGCCCAAATTTGAAGATTTCGGCCGAAATATTTAGGTTTCGGTCCCCACTGAAACTGAAACCGAAACGAAAACTCATATTTTCAGTAAATTTCGGCACTATAGGAAAGATTTCAGCCGAAATATCAGTTTCGGTGGGGACTGAAACTGAAACAAAATCCGATTTTTTTGGTCCTTGTCCGAGTGAGAGGCTGGCATGATTTCAGAAGATTATGAAAGTAAGTGAGCCCGGCCCTAAATATCAAGGAATTTTTTTTTTAAAGCTCAAGTCCTATTATAGGTATCACGACTCAGAATCCTTACCCGATATCGAGGGCCTAGAATTTCGTGTTATGATACCGCACGCTGGTTAAGGCGATAAGCGGACATACACATAATCTATAAATTGACTTGCCATATGGATTGAGTCATTTAAGATAACATTAAACGATAAATGACTCATAAATTAATAACGAAAAACGTAGGCAATAATAATGAAGTTCTTAATCCTAACCATGCATCTAAGATAGAAAATAAAATAAGTTTTACGTAGGATAAAATGGTCCTAAACATGAACTCACAAAAATATCAAAATAACTAGTAATATGTCTCTCAAAGAATAAAGTCTAAAGCAAAAGGACTCTCAAGGCTCGTAGAAATCTGCCGGATCTACGCTCACCTCCGGATGATAGCCAACGTCTCCATCAACGTAAGTTGTGACAGCTCGGATTTCGGCACCCCGAAACCGGTGCCATCAGCACGATCATCTTGAGCGTGCCCCTTAGCTAAGCACGGAACACTGGTATATCAAGCATTGCAATAAAATAATAAACGAAATTGCGAAATTTGAATCTATATTAATTAACTCTCCAAAAGACAGTTCTACCCTCATGCCTCTACATGAATGGAGAACCGATCCGAACCATCGATGATAGCAATCATCACGGATGGTTCGCCCCAAAAGAATAATCCCATCTATATATATATACATGGTTTAAACAGAATCAAGGCTTGACATACCAAGCCGTACAAAAACTCTCTCCAAAATCCCTCAAAGTAGCACAACGGAGTCCTCTAGAAGAAGTCCTCTGGAGGTGGCTCCAACTCTTCACCGGCCGCAAGGTCCGACTCGCCGGGATCAGCGTCTCCTGAAGCCTCGGCAGCTGCTAGTAGTGGACCTGCGACGTATAGTCTATAGGGTGAGCTACATCCTAGCTCAATAGAGAACAAACACAGTTGAACATATAAATTATGACTCACATATATTCCATGATATGTCATGCATGATGTGTCTATGCAGTTGTTAATGAAACAGTTAAAAAGTAATTCGTTTTACTGTTGATTTCTTATATTTTCATTTACTCATGAATGATGCTGAAAAGGCCTAAAGCAAAGCTTAAACTTTCAACTTAAGTAATCCCCGAGCAATATAGCATCGAGCCCCGATGAGATACCCATCATCGTCATCTATATAGACAGTTTTAACCGTATTCCCTGGGAATACAAATAGTACCCAAGCCCCTTTCCCCTGGGGATTGGTGGCGGGGTTTCACTTGTCTCAATCAACACCCCTGGGGTGTGCTTACTATGTACGGATAAGCCTCCGCACTGGCCTACGGTTTCGCCGCCGTATCGGTCACGGATATCCTGCCGTGTCAGTCATGGATATCCCGCCACGTCGGTGGGGTACCCTATCAAACCTCAAATAATAAAAATATCGGTGCCTTACATATAGTTATTCACCGTGTAAATGTGCTATCTTATATCAGTTAGGCCCTATCAAACATGATTCAATCCTTGGATACATCCCTGGGATGTATCCATTTACTTGCATCACTCCTGATGCTCTCATCTCTTTACTTCTTCATCCCCTGGGGATGGTTTATTAGAATTTCTCTTATGGATGTCATACGCACACACACTTTTCACAATTCTTAAGCAATTAAACATTTGAATGGAAGTCTATATCACTACATACATGCTCTTGTAAAATAAAGTACATGGTCAAGGTGTTCCCTACCTCAAGTCTTCATTTGATCAATGCATCAAGGTCCCACGTGGCTCCTTGTGCACTAGTCCACACGTACCATCTATGGTATCACATAACAGGTGAAACACATCACAAAGGATGCAATAAGGAAGGTATAAGACCCTCCAAGAATCTTAAAGTCAAACCCAAAAGTCAACATAATTTATCTCAGTCGATTAATCGAATTCCAAAATCGATTAATCGAAGGTCAATATCGATTAATCGAAGTAATTTCGATTAATCGAAATTCTCTGTTTCGCAAGGTCGATCCTCAGTTCGAACAGTCAAGCTTTCATTCGATTAATCGAATCCAATTTCGATTAATCGAAATTCTCCTTTTCGCAAAGTCAATCCTCAGTTCGAACAGTCGAGTTTTCATTCGATTAATCGAATCCAATTTCGATTAATCGAAATTCTTCTTTTCGCAAAGTCGACCCTCAGTTCGAACAGTCGAGTTTCACAAGTTGATTAATCGATCCCAAATCGATTAATCGAAAACTAAAATCGATTAATCGAAATCCCATTTCGATTAGTCGATTTTTCCTCAAGTCATTTCCTCCAACCCACAGGGTCCTTTGGAGTTCCGATCGTCGATCCCCAAATCGATTAATCGAACTCCAAATTCGATTAATCGAAATCGGGTCTTCTGACTTTTCAACTTCCTGGCCAATTTCGATTAATCGAAACCCAATTTCGATTAATCGAAATTGTCAGATTCAGCCCCTTTCGAGCTGTTCTTCCCAATCTCCTTCCATACTTTTTCCTCTATTTTTCCAAGCTATTATCCTATGACTTTAACCCACATTCAACCATAACTTAACCCCTATAATCTATGCATTTTATTTACAAAAATTTTACCTTGAATAGATCTCAAGTTGATTTCAATCAAATAGTTGGAAGGCTAGGGTTTCCAGCTTTGGCTCTAACAGATCCAAATCGCGTTGAATCCGGCTTTTATTGCTTGAATCCCCCCTCCAATCAGTTGCAATAACTCCTTTCTTACTTCTCTCTCTCTCTCTCTTCTTTACTCTCCTTCAACAACCAAACTCTTGATTTTAGGGCTATTAAACCCTTTTATCCTCTTTCTCACTTGTGTGTTGAGCACATACACCGCGATAGGTGTATGCGACTACATCCCCACAACACACACCACATAGGCATTCTATTTATCACATCTCACCCGTTCATTACATCACATACTAACTGTTGGACTTCTATTTGGTCAAACCTATGACCGATCGGGCACGGATCCCGAGGTCATAGCTTAGCGTGATTTTTCAGGCTATTACATAAGTTGTCTCCGGAACAGCAGCTCTCGCGTCATCATGAACAGGATAAATGAAATCTTCACTTGAAACTGTTTGATTTGGGAGGGGGTGAGTTTACTCAGTCGCGTAAACTCAGCGGGTTGCACAATCGATCCACCATAAGTTACCCAGGTGGTCGTGTGTGCTATCGCTTAAATTGCGGTGCATTTTTAAAATATAACCAATATCTTAAATAAATGAAATAAACTTATCCATAATTTATAGACTATCATAATCAAGACTGAAAAACATACTAATATAACATGAAGAGTGCATGATGCTTCTATTTTCTTATCTCTTTTCCTATTTGTCTCATCAACTTAGCATACGTGACATATCGTAAGTCTTATTAATTATTCCATACGCCTACACAATGTACTTTGCATCTTATCTTATTTAAATGATTTGTGCCAGGATCGCTGCTCGAGCCAATCACGCGAGGTTCACGTGTAGATAACCACCTGACCTCCATATCATAACATAAACCACCATCCAGCCAGATGAGGTTGCCGGCATAGTAACCACGATGCCCCCTTCGTTCGAGACAAGGCTATAATGTCCTTAAGACCCGTCTTGGCTGCTGATGTGTCCTAAAATTTGTACATGGAAGTGCACGAATCGTGATGTAGTCAGTGGGTGCAAAGTACGAGATCGTTCCCACGAGGATTGGTTAGAAAATGTAAAAACAGAAATATCAATTAACTAAAAGAATTTTCACAGATCTTTTACAGTAACCAACAATCTAGGGTTCTGATAACTTTTGATAAAACAGATAAATACTAACAAAATCTAGGAGATTTAAACAATTAATGAAAGATAATGAAAGATAACTAAATCTTCCCATCGTAGGTTTATCATTTACAAAATGTTAATCTGTGGATTGAGATGTGAGATCTTAAACAAATATCTCAAAAGAAGAACTACCCTATACACACGTGAGTTCTAAAATATAGATCTGAGATCACGGAGATGTATGATTAACATCCCATGAGTGTATGATTAACACTCACACCTCGAATAATATTTAGAACTCAATCTCTAGGGTAATTTCTAAAGTGCGATCTAAGATCAAGGAGATGTATGATTAACACCCCATGGGTGTATGATTAACACCCACACCTCAGATCGTGATTGGAACTCACCACTGAGATAAAGTCATACTATCAATCCGAGATCAAGGAGATGTATGATTAACACCTCATGAGTGTATGATTAACACTCACACCTCAGATGATGGTAAAACTTCACCCCGAGATGGGTGATAATTAGGATAAAATCATTATTGCAGATCTGAAATCATAGGACATGATTAGCTCCTAGATCTCGGACTGAAATGATGATTTCACCATTTTCAATGAATATTAGGGTCTTTAACAACATCTGACATCTCAATCACAGATTTATATTAATATAAATGTATACCTCAGATGGAGTTCATTAGATCCTCATCCTTAATGAAACTAGCCACACATAGTAAAAGTAAATAACATGGTTAAAATGTAAATAAATATTAACATCAATATTTAAAATACCGTAAAGAGCTTTAATATTATCCACAAAAAGCTTTAATCCAAGTACGTACACCTCCTTCTTGAAAGTGGATCCAAGTCAGAAGACTAAGACTTATCTTCCTTCTCAAAATGAATAATAAAGATAATTCAAGAAAATGGGACTCAATGCCCTTCCACTTTAAAACGCAGAGAAACTAAAACAGAAGAATACAGAAAAATGAAAACTCTCTAAAAAATAGAACTCTCTCAAAAGAAGAATGCAGAAAAATAATAAGAATCAGAATAATCTCCGAAGGACTCCCCGAATGAATATATCTCCAAGAATATCTTTTTTCCTTAATTGCCAAAACAGAAGCCGCTTTTTCCTCCAAGATTTTATTCCGTGAAAAGAGTACCGAGATTCTCGCGGCCAAACAAAATTCTGAACTCAAATTCAAATTTGGTCGATCAATCGACCTCCCAGATTTTCGTGAATTCTCGCTACACTATGCATTCAGACACTGCCTCGGTATTTCAGTCATAACTTTCTATCCCGAAGTCAGATTGAGGCGATTCTTGTGGCGTTAGAAAGCTGACAATGAGTTCTCCAAATTTTGTGTTTTAATAATTTTCTGAATCTAACATCTTGAAGGTTCAAATTGAGCTCCAAGTCGGGATAAGTTCCAAATGATCCAATGTAGCACGAATTTGACGTTATATTTTAAACTTTTGGGTTATTTCATGCTCAACACATCTCCAGGCCTGTAAATCACTAAAACTATATAAAACATGTTAAATGGCTTTCATTGGATAGCTAAATATAGGTCTTTAGGGGTGAAATATCATCATATTTCACTGCACATCAGCTGCAGACGTTAGGCTCTTACGGTGGCTCGTAAGGTATGACACGTGTAGAAACTTATTCATATTTAGCTGGCCTTCACAGCGAATCTTAACATATCATAATATTATTCGGTTCTAGGCTTAGGTCCCCGCCCCGATTTCATATTTGCGTGGGCTTAAGTCCCCACTTTTTTAATATACATGTATCTTAGCATATTCTTTTCTCATTTTTTTTAAAACTTAGTTAAAATGGGCCATGGTGCGATAGACTTCACTAAACCACGCTTTCTAAGGGACGGGTTCCGTAGTAACCTGGATGTACTTCGTGTGGTATTTCATACTACCATAGAGGGGTTGTATCCGTACATGGATGCCTACATTCCAAGTTCCACATGACCGTGAAAGAAATCCCACCGTGACGAACGCTTATGTCATGAGTCATATCTTATTCTTAACTTATATGTGTATGCCCTATCGTGATTTTTTTATATAATGAATGTCATATAATAATGGTGAGCATATATAAGAATGAACTATAATATAAAATTAATAAAGAGCATAACATACGAAATATTAAAGTAAAACAGAAAATAAAAAATATTTAACTACATTTATTTTGTAATAGAATTGAAACTATACTTCATTAGGGTTAATTGCATCCATAAAATTTGGTGATTGACTGGTATAGCGATCCGACATATTTTAAAATTCTAAAGGAGCATATGTGTCAATTCAAAGATTATATGAGGCTTAAAAGAGGTAATAGAATGGTAAGTATTGAAAAATGTTAATATTTGATCTCTTAAACTTATAGATTATTATTCGATGCAAGCTATTTAATATATTTTATATAATTTTAGCGATTTATAAGTCTGGAGATAAGTTGAGCATAAGGTAGCCCAAGAGTTAAAAAAATAATGTAAAACCCGTACAACCTTGGATCATCTAAAATGTATCCCGACTTGCAGATCAAATTTAACCTTAAAAGCATTAGATTCGTGAAATTACTATTTCAGACAAAGTTATAGATCTCGTTGTCTTCTTTCCAATGCCATAAGAATCACTTCAATCCGAATTCGGAGTAAAACGTTATAACTAAAATACCAAGACTGTGTCTGTTGAAGAGTTTGGTCGAATTTCACGAAAATATGAGAAAAACGATCCTATTGATTTTGGGCCTAATTTCTATGTTTTTAAGACCCGAAATTAATCAAAATTTAAGAAAAAATTAAGGTTTTCTTTTTTTAAGAAATAACTGAATAATTTAAAATAGATTTAGAGGCACTCACCTATTGAAGCGTGATTCGAATCCTACGATGATTTGGGTTGATGGAGATCGGATTCGAGAGACGATATGCCCGAGTCTTTTTGCGAGAATTCCTTTCTTATGATAGATCGGTCGCGGCAATGAGAAACTTTAATGGTGTAAGATTCTCTGATAAGATCGAAAATCGATAGAGATCCAACAAGGAATTATAAAAGATGACACTGTTGGGGCTTTTGCAGGGAAGATGGAATAGAGAGAGACAACTGAGAGAAGAAGTAAATATATATTTAATTCCCTTTCTAGGTTAACTCTAATTAAGACTTTCCGTATAAGATTTAATAAAAATTGTAGTTTTTACACGCAAGTAGAATTCATACGTGATTTGAAAAGCTTGAGAAGAGGTTTTGCTCCAGCGCTTTGTGTAAGCACTAAGGTAAATGATGATTTTTCTTCCAAAATTACAGTTATGCCCTTTAACCTGCTTCACTCTTCAAACGGGAGTAACTTTTTATATTCTCATCGAAAATCGATAAATTATATATCGTTGGAATCGTAACGATGAGTACTTCGCAATGAATCTCATATTGATATATAAAAAATTAGACTATTTCTAAAATAGGTAGATTCCGGTGTGGAGCGTTAGCACCACGCACTGTGTGGTACATCATCTAATACCGTTAAATAAAATTAAAAAAAATATGAGTTATTACATTCTCTCCCCCTTATAATATTTTCATCCTCAAAAATTATGTAAATGAGAGAATGAGCTCGAGGTACTTCTCCCTAATCTCAGCTTCTCATCTAAAGTCAAAGGTACAACGATAATAAAAAAAATCATCAGGGTCGTTAGATTCTCCCCCTCAAAAAAATTTCATCCCCAAAAATTACGTATCGATTATTCAAAAAGTTCATGATGGTTTTCTTTGATGTCGTCTTCATTCTCCCAGGTCACTTTCTTTGACGTGTGATGTTGCCATTGGACCAACACTAATCTCGTCGTTTTATTTTTGAAGACTTGAACTTTCTGGTCAAGGATCTTGATCGGTCTCGCTATAATAGTGAGATCCTCCTTTATATCAATGGGTTCGATCTCCACGATGTGTGATGGGTCATGGATGTATCTCCTCAACATTGATACGTGAAAAACATCATGGATTCCCGTATATTGTGGCAGTAGAGCAATTTTATACGCAACCTCACCCACATATTTTGTGACTTCGAAAGGCCCTACATATCTGGGGCTCAGCTTTCCGCGCTTTTCAAAGCGCATGACTCCCTTGATCGGAGAGACGCGAATGAATACTCTTTCACCAACCTGTTAAAAGATTTTAGTGATTAACCACGAACACAATTTGTAAAGAAATTTAAAGTTCAAAATTTTAAAAGTGTTACCTCGAACTCTAAATTATGACGGTGAGGGTCGGCGTACTTTCTCTGACGATCCTGGGCTATCTTAAGTCGTTCGCGTATCAGTTTGACTTTCTCAGTCGTAGTTTGGACTATTTCGGGTCCAAGCATCTTCCTAACTCCAACTTCGTCCCAACACAACGGCGTTCTGCAACTTCTGTCATATAAAGCTTCGAAATGGGACATTCCTATACTTGCCTGGTAGCTATTATTATAAGAGAACTCGATTGCGGGAGGTGATCGTCCCAGTTCCCTTGAAAGTTGAGCATACATGCTCGTAACATATCTTTAACTACTTGATTCACTCTTTCAGTCTGATTGTCCGTCTGTGGGTAGAAGGCAGTACTAAAATCTAATCGAGTACCCAAAGCTTTTTGAAAAGTTGTCTAATATTTTGAAGTAAATTTTAAGTCTTGATAAGAGACAATGCTGACTGGGACCCATGTAGTTTGGCAATCTCTTTCAGATATGTTTCGGCAAGCTTATTCCCATCTGTAGTAGTCTTGAATGGAAGGAAATGAGCTGACTTAGTCAATTGTCAACTATTACCCAGATTGCATCGTTCTTCTTCATCGTCTTTAGTAGACCTACGATGAAGTCCATAGATATATTTTCCCACTTTCATTTCGGGATGGGTAGGGGTTGTATAAGTCCGGCCAATTTTTGATGTTCTGCCTTGACTTGTTGACACACTAAACATCTCGACACGTATTCGGCTATTTCCTGTTTCATATTCGGCCACCAATTCCAATTTCTCATATTTCGATACACCTTAGTACTGCCTGGATGTATTGAGTATCCTGATTTGTGACCTTCGTTAAGTATCTCTTCTTTTTTTCACTTGGTGGTCATTAGGTATGTATAATCTTTGTCTGAAGAGTAACATCCCATCTGTCCTTAGGCTAAAATCAGGTTTTAATCCTATGGTTTCAATGATTTTGAAGATCTCTGGGTCTGTACGCTGTATTTCCCTGATTTTATCCAAAATGAACGGACTCATCACAATTGGTGCCAAATATACACCATCGTCAATCTCTTGGAGGTAAATGTCTTCTTCGGCGAGTTCATTGAAGGGCTTCCAAAATTTTAATCTGGCTAATAGTGTCGAAGATTTTCTACTAAGTGCATCAGTGACGACATTAGCTTTTTCGGGATGCTAATTTTATGGAGCAGTCGTAATCTTTCATGTATTCCATCCATCTACGTTGTCTCAAATCCAGGTCCTTTTATGAGAAAAGTTACTTGAGACTTTTGTGATCCGTATAAATCTTGAACGTCTCGCCTTAGAGATAGTGTCGCCATAGTTTGCGGGCGAAGAGAACTGCAGCCAGTTCCAAGTCATGAACCGGATAGTTCTTTTCATGAGGTTTGAGTTGTCTTGACCCATAAGGGACAACTTTCTTACTTTGTTCAAGCACACAACCAAGTCCTTAGCGATATGCATCCGTAAATATTTCAAATTCACTAGCACTTGAAGTGGAAGGTAGGGTAAGGATTGGTGCAGTAGTAAGCCTCTTTTCAGTTCTAGAAAACTTGCTTTACATTTATCGGTCCACACAAATTTGACATTCTTCCATGTGAGGTAGGTGAGCGGTAGAGCAATACGTGAAAATCCTTCAACAAAACAACGGTAGTAACCCGCCAATCCAAGGAAACTCTTAATTTCGATAACACTCGTCGGTGCTTTCCATTCTGTAACTGCTTCGATCTTAGAAGGATCGACGGTCACTCCTTCTGCTGATACCACGTGGCCAAGGAAGGTCATTTGTTTAAGCCAAAACTCAGACTTACTAAGTTTAGCATACAACTGGTGATCTCGGAGTGTTTGAAGTGTAAGACGAAGGTGTTCCTCATGTTCTTCCACTCTTTATAATCCTTAACTTTTTAAAAATCAAATTCTTGTAATTTCTTAAATTATTTATTCGAAATATACTCTCACTTCTCAACATCAATTACTTTTATCTCTCTGTCGTAGGCTATCATCAATATTATATCTTGTTGACCATAAAGTAATTCAAATAAATCTAAGGTTGATGATAATAATTTATTCCTCCATCTGAACTCACTTCTAATAAGTTATTCTTATAGTCAACATCTCAACCTATAATGAATATTTAAACCATCAAACCAGTCAGGATTTATCTTTTCTAATTATTTTCCAATACGCTAAAAATATATCTTCTAATAGCTCCTCAATCTTTAAAGATTCTTCTCAATTTCTCTCACATGCTCCTAACTCATATAAGTTTTCATCAAACAAATATTTAAATTCTTAATTGAACCTTCAAATCTTATGTCATTAATCATCACGCTTTCTTAAAATTCTTCAGTCCACAAAAGATCTAAAGCTTGGGGTCTATCAAAATCATTATCATATCATCACCATAGTGTACTTACATGAACCACACTGTCCTCGAGGAAGTAAAGCCTAGACTCTGATACCATCTCTGTCACGACCCAGAATCCTTACCCGATATCGAGGGCCTAGAATTCTGTGTTATGACACCGCACGCTGGTTAAGGCGATAAGCGGACATACACATAATCTATAAATTGACTTGCTATATGGATTGAGCCATTTAAGATAACATTAAACGATAAATGACTCATAAATTAATAACAAAAAATATAGAAAACAATAATGAAGTACTTAATCCTAACCATGCATCTAAGATAGAAAATAAAAAAAGTTTTGCGTAGGATAAAATGGTCCTAAACATAAACTCACAAAAATATCAAAATAACTAGAATATGTCTCTCAAAGAATAAAGTCTAAAGCAAAAGGACTCTCAAGGCTCGTAGAAATCTGCCGGATCTACGCTCCCCTCCGAATGATAGCCAACGTCTCCATCTACGTAAGCCGCCTCCGGAACAGCAGCTCTCGCGTCATCATGAACAGGATGAATAGAATCTTCACCTGAAACTGTTTGATTTGGGAGGGGTGAGTTTACTCAGTCGCAGCGGGTTGCACAATCGATCCACCATGACTTACTCAGGTGATCGTGTGTGCTATCGCTTGAATTGAGGTGCATTTTTAAAATATAACCAACATCTTAAATAAATGAAATAAACTTATCCATAATTCATAGACTATCATAATCAAGAGTGAAAAATACACTAATATAACATGAAGAGTGCATGATGCTTCTATTTTCTTATCTCTTTTCCTATTTGTCTCATCAACTTAGCATATGTGACATATCGTAAGTCTTATTAATTACTCCATACGCCTACACAACGTACTTTGCATCTTATCTTATTTAAATGATCTGTGTCAGGATCACTGCTCGAGCCTACCACGCGAGGTCCACGTGTAGATAACCACCTAACCTCCATATCATAATATAAACCACCATCCAGCCAGATGAGGTTGCCGGTATAGTAATCACGACGTCCCCTTAGTTCGAGACAAGGCTATAATGTTTTTAAGACCCGTCTTGGCTGCAGACGTTAGGCTCTTACGGTGGCTCGTAAGGTATGGCACGTATAGAAACTTAATTCATATTTAGCTGACCTTCACATCGTATCTTAACATATCATAATATTATTCGGTTCTGGGCTTAGGTCCCCGCCCCGATTTCATATTTGCGTGGGCTTAAGTCCCAACTTTCTTAACATACATGTATCTTAACATATTTTTTTCTCATTTTTTCTTAAAACTTAGTTAGAATGGACCACGGTGCGATAGACTTCACTAAACTACGCTTTTCAAGAGACGGGTTCCGTAGTAACCTGGATGTACTTCGTGTAGTATCCCATACTATCATAGAGGGGTTGCATCCGTATATGAATGCCTACATTCCAAGTTCCACGTGACCGTGAAAGAAATTCCACCGTGACGAACGCTTATGTCATGTGTCATATCTTATTCTTAACTTATATGTGTATGCCCTATTGTGATTTTTTTATATAATGAATGTCATATAAAAATGGTGAGCATATATAAGAATGAACTATAATATAAAATTAATAAAGAGCATAACATACGAAATATTAAAGTAAAACAGAAAATAAAAAATATTTAACTACATTTATTTTGTAATAGAATTGAAACTATACTTCATTAGGGTTAATTGCATCCATAAAATTTGGTGATTGACTGGTATAGCGATCCGACATATTTTAAAATTCTAAAGGAGCACATGTGTCAATTCAAAGATTATATGAGGCTTAAAAGAGGTAATAGAATGGTAAGTATTGAAAAACGTTAATATTTGACCTCTTAAACTTATAGATTATTATTCGATGCAAGCTATTTAATATATTTTATATAATTTTAGCGATTTATAAGTCTGGAGATAAGTTGAGCATAAGGTAGCCCAAGAGTTAAAAAAATAATGTAAAACCCGTACAACCTTGGATCATCTAAAATATATCCCGACTTGCAGATCAAATTTAAACTTAAAAGCATTAGATTCGTGAAATTACTATTTCAGACAAAGTTATAGATCTCGTTTTCTTCTTTCCAATGCCGTAAGAATCACTTCAATCCGAGTTCGGAGTAAAAAGTTATGACTAAAATACCGAGACTGTGTCTGTTGAAGAGTTTGGCCGAATTTCACGAAAATCTGAGAAAAACGATCCTATTGATTTTGGGCCTAATTTCTATGTTTTTAAGACCCGAAATTTATCAAAATTTAAGAAAAAATTAAGGTTTTCTTTTTTTTAAGAAATAACTGAATAATTTAAGATGGATTTAGAGGCACTCACCTGTTGAAGCATGATTCGAATCCTACGATGATTTGAGTTGATGGAGATTGGATTCGAGAGATGATATGCCCGAGTCTTTTCGCGAGAATTCTTTTCTTATGATAGATCGGACACGGCGATGAGAAACTTTAATGGTGTAAGATTCTCTGATAAGATCGAAAATCGATAGAGATCCAACGAGGAATTGTAAAAGATGGCACTGTCAGGACTTTTGTAGAGAAGAGGGAATAGAGAGAGACAACTGAGAGAAGAAGTAAATATATATTTAAATCCATTTCTAGGTTAACTCTAATTAAGACTTTCCGTATAAGATTTAATAAAAGTAGTAGTTTTTATACGCAAGTAATTCATACGTGACTTGAAAAGCTTGAGAAGAGGTTTTGCTTCAGTGCTTTGTGTAAGCACCAAGGTAAATGGTAATTCTCTCCCGAAATTATAGTTATACCCTTTAACCTGCTTCACTCTTCAAACGGGCGTAATTTTTTATATTCTTATCGAAAATCGATAAATTATATATCGTTGGAATCATATCGACGAGTACTTTGCAATGAGTCTAATATTGATATATAAAAAATTAGACCATTTTTAAAATAGGCAGATTCCGATGTGAAGCGTTAACATCACGTACTGTGTGATACATCATCTAATACCATTAAAAAAAATTAAAAAAAATATGAGTTATTACAATAGGGCCCTCAAAATTTGACCTTATCCCTAACATTTAGAGTCAGGCAAGGCTTTTATAGCCGGGTGGTTTGGGCCCCGATGTGCCTTAATCTTATTCCCCGTACTGCCTTATGAAGGCAGAGAAACTACATGAGAAAAGGGTATAGGGATGTTTGGGCTCTGTTTTCGTGAGTATTTCTCATTGAAATAAAAAAACTCAGCTCTGGATATTAGGTGTCCCAGGTTGACACGTACGATCCACAACACGTGAAACGTTGTGGTCCCCATTCGATCAGACAATCTGGAACGGAGGCACGTGAAAATGAAGTTATTGGCCGAGTGGTCTGTTTATTGAACTTGAATGAGAGGCAACTAGGAATCGGTTCCGCTCCGCTCGGCTCGGCTCGGCTAATCTATCTTATTACATCATCACCGTCCAACTCCAAGCTCCGTTTATCTTATCCATTCGTATTATGATTAGTGGTATACGTTGTTCAGCTGTTACACATACGCGTGTCTTCGTCCAAAGGACTCTGTCGATATGGATTACCTACTGTCTGATCAATGCATTTTGTGTACTTCAAAATAAGTTCACGTGGGACAGGAAATTAACTAAGATGAGTGCTCATCTTCCTATTATTTGTATGAACTAATATTAATGCTAATTTCAAGGACAAGCAATCAACCAAAGAAATGGGGCTGTCAAGGGGTCGGGTTGACCCAATATGATGGGTGCTCCGTCCATGGACTTCTATGCACTATAAATCTGTGCACATCACGTGGTCAAGTGTCCCATCATGGTTTCATACTTATGAACGGTTTATTGTTTGATTTAAGTGATGCTCTTCCATTAACCCAGTCTAAATATTGATAGTTTGATAGTGATTGAGGGTTGTGCAGCCGAGCATTGAGCCGGGCGAATGGGTGAAGCTGAAGCGTGAAGCAGGGGTTGCGAGTTGGGATTCCGTAGAAGTAAACTCGAAACAGACTTGACAACAGCCAGTCAGCCCAACAACAGTAGTAGGAGAGAGAGAGAGAGAGAGAGAGAGAGAGGTCCCTCTTCTCATGTGACCACCTGGCCATTTATGTTACTCTTTCCATGGGCTGGGTGGGGGTCCCACTAGCTCATTCTGCACACATGCAACGCACACCCACGCAAGCAAAAACTCATGACCCAGATTCTGAAAACTCTGCATCTCTGATCGGACGAGAATGTCCCCACGGGGGCCCACTTATTCACATCAGCATGCATTTAAATGCCTTTTCTCTTTTCTTAAACCGACTCCCAGGGTATTTTTGTCAGTTTAACACCTACTTATAAAATGCTACCGCAGAGAAACTTCTTTTTTAAGATAAATCAAGCCCACAAGCTGGTTTTCACGGATTTTTTTAAATATCTGCTAGCGTAAAATTGCCGCTTTGCTTTCTAAGAACGTATAAAAGGATTCTTTTCTTTTTTAAAATAAACATATAAAACATACTTTTTGAAAAAAGATTTGAAAAAGATTATGAAAAATTTTAATGAAATTTTGTTAACTAAATATACTTTTATGTTTTTAATATATTTTCTAATTTTCAGATTTCTCACTATTTTTTTTTCATTTAATACTTTCTATTTTTTATCCTTCTACTCATGATTTGAAATCTTGGAAATCGGACATAGCCGATATTAAGATGTCTAGGAATACTTCAAACAATCTCACACTATTAAAAAAAAAGGTGTACACCATTAAAGTAGCTTTTCATTATTAGAGCAATCTAAAAAATCTAAGTGGCATTATAAAATAAAAATAAAAATATCCACGTGGCTTTCCATCAATTAAATAATCAAACCTGGAAAATCAATTGCGTACCATTTGATCAATGAAATTCAATATTGGCTGCTAAAAAAGAAAGAAGAATAAGAGTACGTATTAGAGTGCACAAATATTCATCCAAAAAACAAACATGATAGCCTATCAAAGACTCTAAGTCATCACATAAATGAAATTCGGCCAATAAAAATAGTGCCACGTATTCAAAAGTAACTGTTAATGCACTTTTAACTCTCTATAGAGTACCGCCAAATCCACTCACCAAATCTTTAAGTTCACCCACAAGGAAAAACATTGACTTATAAAATCATATGATAGAGATCGTTTATCCTCCCAATATTTCACAAGATGGCTTTTGAGATTATGAACTTACCATTAGACCGTTAGTATTTTATTTCTCGAGGCACACATCTTAGAAAAATAACTTTTACGCGTTCAAAATTGATATTGAGGTCACCTTTTTGAGTGTGTATCACATGAAATAAAAAATCGACCATCTGATGGTACAATCATGTTCTCAAGATCCATGGTGTGACAGATTGGAACGATAAACAATCTCCATCGTCCGATTCAATATAATCAATGTGTTTCACCATGAGTGGATGGATTTAAAGGTTCTTTTGTGTATAACTTAACAGTCTCCTGCAAGCCTTTTCTTTTCCAGGGTTGTCAATGGGCCTGGTTAGGGCTGGGCCACCCTAAACCAGGCAGGCCCTAATTTGAATTTATTTTATGCGGGCTTTTATATGGTCAACCCTACCCTTACCATAGGCAGGTCGGGGAAGGGAGGGGGGCGCTTCAAACTTGATTTATTTATTTCTTTTAAATAAACATAAGTATAAATTTTGTACTTATTTTAAGTGGGCTTTTATATGGTCAACCTTAGCTTTACCCTAGGCAGGTCGGGGATGGGCTTCAAACTATATTTATTTCTTTTAAAAAAATACGTATAAATTTTTTCTATATATAAGACATGAAATCTTCAAAGAGTTTCTTAGTTTTCTACGAAATAGATACACTACAAAAAATAAGATTATTAGCGGCGCCCAAAAACTATCGCTATTAATAAAGACTATTAGCGACGAGGGTATTAGTGATATTTTTTTTGTTAATAGTGGCAATTTTGGTTGCCGCTAATAGTCTTATTTTCTGTAGTGATAGGGGGTGAATATTTGAACTGAAAACCAGACCGAAAACGATTGAAAATCGACAATGAACTGAACCGTTTCTGCCCGATTCGATTTCGGTACCTAAAAGTCAAAAGCCGGTCGGAGGGTGAGAAAATCAAAAAAATATGAAGAAAGATCAAAACCGAAATCGGATTGGTTCGGTTTCAGTTTGAGGGGTTGAAAAAATTGGTTAGCCAAAACCAAAATGTTTATTTTAGGGTTCAATTTTACAGAAACCGAATCAAAATTTCGTTTTCTGTTAGGTTTGGTTAATCGAATCTACACCCCTAGGATAGGGGATGCATTTTGAACTTCTAAGCATAGTGTCCTTAAGGGCCTGTTTGGATAAAAACACAGGAAACATGAGAAAGTAAAATAATATTCCTATATTTTCCCATTGATACCTAAATTGTAGAAAACCATGCTCTAGGGGTAGACTTAGTGCTTTGTGAAGGTCCTTCTAGATTCAAAACTTGTTACATGTAATAAATTGTTTATTTTTTGGGTTTTTTACAAATACCCCCTTGAGTTATATTGATATTACAAATAACCCCTCGAGTTATAGCTATTTGCTTTAAACCCCCTGAGTTAGCATTTTGGTGTTCATAAAACACCCTCTTCAACGGATGCTACTTTAAATGATTAATCAGTTGTTAAAGAATAGCCTAAATACCATATTTATCCTTTTTAAAATTAAATTACTAAATTGCCACCCTCTACACGTGGTAAGAGTAATTTTAAATCCACTCTTCCACTTACAAAAAAGATTAGTTTTAAATCCACCCACCAAATATTTGAGTTCACCTATGCTGAAAAACATTGACTGCATTGAATCGGATGATGGAGATCGTTTATCGTCCCAACCTTTCACACGATGGATCTTGAGATCACGGTGGCACCATTAGACGGTTGACTGTATTGAATCGGACGATGAAGATCATTTATCGTCCCAACCTTTCACACGATATATCTTGAGATCATGGTGGGACCATCAGACTGTTGACTGTATTGAATTGGACGATGGAGGACGTTTATCGCCCCAACCATTCACACGATGGATCTTGAGATCATGGTGGCACCATCAGACGGTTGATTGTATTGAATCGGACGATGGATATTGTTTATTGTCCCAACCTTCACACGATGGATCTTGAGATCATGGTGGCACCATCAGATGATTATTTTTTATTTCATGTGGTACACACCGAAAAAAATGACCTTAAAATTAATTTTAACCGTATACGTGATGTTAAGGTCACTTTTCCGAGATGTGTGCCACGAAATAAAACACTAATCGTCTAATGGTATGCCTAAACGATCTCCATCGTCTTATTCAATGCAATCAATGTGTTTTAGCATTGGTGAACTCAAAGATTCGGTGGATAGAAGCAGACGCGGTTAGGCAATCCAATTCCTAAAAATGGGTCTTGAATCATATAGAAAATTGGAGGGACGAGTATTTTGAGTAGAACATGTAGATTGAAGGTTTTCTTTTCAAGAATAATTACATTGTTTGCCACAAATCCTCTATTGGTTGAGTATTCGTCCAAACGTTGGCATGCTTTAATGGGAGAATCACCTATCAGATGAGTCTTAAATCTGATGGGTGAATGAAGGGCCTTTTAGAAGAGTACCTTTAAATCCACCCACTGAATCTTTAAGTTCACCCACGCTGAAGCACGTTGATTGAATTGAATCGAACGATAGAGATCATTTATCCTCCCAATCTTTCACATGATGGATCTTGAGAATCGTGATGCCGGTCAGTGTTTTATTTCACGTGGCACACATCTCAGAAAAGTGACCTTAACATCACGTGCATGCTTAAAATTGATATTAAGGTCACTTTTAGGGGTGTGTACCACATGAAATAAAAAATCGGCCGTCTGATGGTACACCCATGATCTAAAGATCGATCTCGTGAAAGATTGGGACGATAAAAAATCTCCATCGTTTGATTCAATGCAGTCGATATGTTTCAGCGTAGGTGAACTCAAAGATTCTGTGGGTGGATTTAAAGGTACTCCTTTTAAAATAGTGGCAAATTATAATGGCATGACTTGTAAATAAAAGTGAATGAAGGGCCTTTTAGAATGGCGATAAACTTTAATGGCATGACTTGTAAATATAGATGAATGAAGGGCCTTTTAGAATGGTGGTATTTTTAAAATATTGGTTTCATTAAGGGCAAAATAGGCTTTCCGTCCATAAACTCACTGCTAGTTAACGGCAAGGGGGTTATATGAAATAGAAACACAAAAGTAGGGACGGCAGAATAAATACTCATAACTGGGGGTTTCTTATAATATTAGTATAACACGGGGCGTATATGCAAAAAACCCTTATTTTTTTTTATTAATTATACTAGAGCATATATAAATCTCTCCAAAAATAAATCCGTCTAACACCTAAATAGATGGAGGGGAGCTTAAAAGTAAACCAAAATTATGAGATTTAGTTAAGCAAAATCAAGAAGAAATATTTGGTATGAAAACAAATATCATAAAAAAAATTATTTGAAGATTTTTGATAATTTTGGGTGATCAAGATAATTTTGGATGGATGAGAGTCCACTAATATATGTGAGTATATAGTTCTACAACATAGTAGAGCCCTTGTAAGAGAAATCTCTCCAAAAATAAGTCCGTCTAACACCTAATAGATAGAGGGGAGCTTAAAAGTAGGCCAAAATTATAGAATTTAGTTAAGAAAAATCAAAGAAGAAATATTTGGTATGAAAACAAATATCATAAAAAAAAATTAGTTGAAGATTTTTAATAATTTTGGGTGATCAAGATAATTTTGGATGGATGAGAATCCACTGATATAAATTAGGACCCCTAAGACTTAGTAGCAAATTTTTAGAAAGTTTAAGTGGTTAATTGACCACCTAAATCATAACGTGATTTTTCCTCTGATTTTTGGGGATGTGTGCCATATAGAATCAACATCAAAACGTTTGATAGGTGCATCATGATCTTAAGATCTATCATGAGAAAGATTGAAATACAAAAAACAATCTCCGTAAAAAAATTGTGTGGTATTATAAGAAGCTGTAGGGATGAAAAGTCCGAAGGTTCGGAAGATAGAAAACCGAGAGACTCCCTCGGCATTTCTTCTCAGATTTTGACGGAAAATGTGAAGATAATTTTCGACCCTTTAGATGTTATCCAAACAAAGGAAATCTTGGTAATTTATTTGCGAGTTTTCTCTTATTTCCCTTAAAACCAAACAGGCCCTAAATGTATCCATTTGATCCATTAGATAAATCTAATGCACACAATAAAGCCTATTTTAATCATTTAAAAGTGGACAGAAAGTTGCATATATGTCTATCTTATATATGTGCTATATATAATTCAAAAGAAGAATTAAATATATTCACATATATTTAGCATAATGTCTTAATAACAAGAGGTTTTTTGGTTTTCTGCCCCCCTAGCCCGACCCTGTTGCTAGAATGTTGAGCCCTAGCCCTAGGAGGGCCACCCCAGCCATATTGATAGTTTTAAATCGTTGGTTGATTTGTATCTGATGATGGAGATTATTTTTTGCTCCAATATTCCTTTGAACGGATCTTAAGATTATGCTTCTATCATGAAAAGGTCATATTTTGATTCCACAAGCACACATCTTTAAAAGTAATCCAAGAACTAAGTTTGATGCACGCCTTTGATATTGTTTACCTTTTGGGATGTGTGTCATATGACATTTAAATCTAATAGTTTAATGATAGGCTCATCATTTCAAAATCCATTGTGTGAAAGATTTAGGCAGAAAGTGATCTCCAACGTCTGATTCAAAGGAGGAATATCGGGTTGTAATTACAGGTGCTCATGGCCACAATCTCCTCTTCTGAAAATTAGTACATGCGTAGGAAGGAGTGTTGTAAAAGAACTTGTACCGATCTCATTGCCCCTTCCATTGAAGTCCATGAAAGTCAAATCTTAGGGCAATCATATTAAAAAGGCAAGCAATCCTGACATGGCGCGATGTAATTGACGGCACGGACTTGCATTAATTGAGTCCAACCGCCCTTGCAGTCAATTGCGTCGCACCACATCAATTGCCTCCACTTTATTTGTTTAACTTTAAAATTTGTCCTCCATATAATGCTGCCGTTTAGCCTTTAATCTACGGACCCTTATGATGTGTGGCCAATTTACGATGATGGAAGGCTTTGCATGTGATCAAGCGCCTAGCCAAAATTTTCTTTTGGTGGGGAGTAGGGACGGTCTACATGTCTTTGCAAGTGATCAAGCCCCTAGCCAAAATTTTCTTTTTCTTTTGGTGGGGAGTAGTGACGGTCTACATAGTCGTTTTACCAAACCTACCTTTATAGGCGACCACGATGGCATATAGTTAGTTGCACGGCGGGCAAAGCCAGAAATGGAGGCATGAAGTCATTCCAGGAAACCTCTTTGCTGCATAGCTTGAACTGCCGAAAGGTAGCACCAACCTTACTTCATTTGAGACTTCTTTATCCATAGTAATCATAAAATGAAAAAATAAATAAAAATCATAATGCAATAAAAGAAATTTTGCTTAGACATAAAAGAAGGCTGCACAAAAAGCTTACATGAAGGGTTAGAGCCCAATTCTGGTGTATTGGCTATAGGGCCGCTCAACTAGTTCTTTCACTTTTCGACTCCGCATGACCCGATGTCCATCATAAAAGGCTCTGTTTTAGATGGAGTGCGCCTTTGGGGTACATCTACTATTTATTCCTTTTGTAAGTGATCCACTGTCCTTAAACGTTTCATAAAGCTTCTTTATAACACCATGGAATCCCATCAAAAGCAGACTTAGCATGAATTCATGGCCCCAAGAACATTGAGTGGTCAGCGTCCGATAGGAGACATGTAGCTAAGCAGCCATTTTGTTTTGGATGAGAGCTGGACGAGGCACTAGAATCCGCTCTCCGCCAAAGCAAATTTCAACCGCTCTGGCCAAATCCCACTATACCCGCTCTTCCAATGCTCCCCTGCCTGCTCCCTGTGTTGTTACCATACACTCTCCAGGCATGAGCACGCCGCTAGAGTGGCTGGAGCGGGCAGGGAGCGCTGCCAAACACACCCAATGTATTTCACGCTCTATTAAATGTCAACCTCAAGTAGGTCCTACTGGGACCCTGAGGAGGGTGATAGAGTGTTAGAAATAACATTTAACCAAACAAAACCTAAAAAGGCTCCAATTCTTGTTTTTCGGATATGAGCATGATGGAATTTGATAATAGCCGTGTCCTAGAGAGTAACGAAGAAAGCATTCTAAACACTGACCGAACACGCTTTTGTGGTCCCCAACCCAGTTGACCGTTAAAACCATTGTCGAGATTCGGGTGGAATATATATATATATTAAATTTAGTTACCGCTAACTAGTAAGTAATAATGAGCGCCACAAGAAATCGCTGTAGCAAACCCTGCTAATGAAAAAGGAGATGGCGTCGAATCTTCATGAAAAGTCAGAGAAAGTAAAAGGACTCGCAAAGCCGGCAAATTGGGAAAACTAAACTAAAAGTTAACAAACAAAATTTGATGCACTAAGAGAAGCGAGGAAAACGATTAGCAAGATTTCAGGGGCGTGGGCGTGGGCGTGATCAGAATATATTCTTGTAAAGAGTCATTTACTCTAATCAATTAGCTCAAAGGAAATTATAATGAGCAGATCTCAAATAGCATTCCAACAACAACGGAATGCTTATGTAATCCCATGCAAGCGGCTGGCCCTACCTACATTGCAGGGACCCACTGCACCTCCGATATATGGTCTACTCGCTAAAAAAATAAGACTAATAGATTGCCGCTAATAGTCTTATTTTTTGTAGTGACTGTTTGTGGTCCGCCATACATCAGTGTCCTATGCTATACTTGATCATTACAAAGTTACGAGATTAATCTACATGGCCACTAAAGATGATGAAATTGTAAGCGAATCAAGGAAAAGAAAACTCAACTTTGACGAGAAGACACCGCAGACACGTCGCCTTTGACGAGAAGACACCGCAGAAACTTTATAATATCTTCATATATATATATATATATATATATATATATATATGTTGTGTTCATTATTCAACATATCAGCAAATTGATTCCCTAAGAGATTACCAATAGGGCACATACAGACTCACCTGCTCACGGCCTAGGTGTGCACAGTGACGCAAACTTTTGAGGTCACAGGTTTAATCGAACAAGCTTACCAAGCAGGTAGCAATACTCGCACATGAAGTTCGGCCTTTGAGCACCGGAAACTGAGCTTTTGCAATCTGGCCATGTCGTGGCACTAGCACATGCTTTCATTAAATAGGCACATTCAGTAATTAGGTGGGTGCAAACATAAGTTTCCTTTTCACGTTTCTGTGTTGGCACAGTCTCGTGGCCATCTAATTCGTCAAAATGATAGCTCAGTTAAACTGAAGTAACCGCAAGAGCACTTATTGAAGGACCTCAACGATCTAAAATGGACAATTGTTCATATTTTAAGAGTCTAACTCTAAAAGTAGACTGATTTGATAGTTCAAATTCTCTCTAAGTGGTTCTGGCTGCTAGTTGTGGTACTTAAATGATCAAAGATGTACCACATGGCACAAAGATAGGCGGTCATGCCACTATCTATATAAATGTGGCTAAGGACGAACTATCGACATCTTAAACTATTAGTGGTGTAAGATCATTTGAACACCATCTTAGTATTTAGATGAAGGCTAGGAGACTAAATGCAGTCAAAATCTGGCTTCCAATGATGCCAAGGCCCCAGGATTGAGGTGATAACTGTAAAGTCATGATGAAGACGTTGGAGAGGCGCAAACTGCGCAAAAGGAGTGTTACATATTTAGTAGGCCAGCTGAAATAGAAAAAAAAAAGTAACAATAATCACCATCGTTGGAAGAGGAGCAGCAGCTCAGATTCAAAGCGTGTTTGATGGGGTTTCAGTGAGAGCATGATTCAAGGTGTGACCACTGAAGACTGTGTTTGAAAATGGACAAGCACAGACATCGAGGCAATATTACTTAATTTATCAACAAAAAGTTCAGAGATCCCTTCTTAAGCATAGACTATAGAGTATAGAGTAGAGCCGCCGACGTGGGTCCGTAAACCAAATTTTTTAAGGATTACAGTAATTGATCTTCTCATTTATGATCAACCTTTTCGCCACTGAAACCTGTCCAAAGCTCACGGATACATAAGGCCCTAAATTTCGTGGAAGTCATAAATTTCAGAGAATTGATGACATAACCTTTGTATCTTTGGGAAATTTTAGGGTTTGAGGCTGTGGTATGGTATTGGTCGCAGGTTCGAGGCTTCGAGCCCAGCTTACCCATTAAAACAAAATCTATACAAGTTAAATTGAGTTAGCTAGGTGACTGAAAAAGAAATGTTGAGTTTGTAGTTGGACTCCCAATTCTCAAACGAATAATGCACTAAACCAGTTCACTTGTATTAATAAACAGGCACCACCTCATAATCTCGCTCCTTGTTAATTAATAAGAAGGATAAAACATTAAATTCCCTAGAATTACGCTAAATTACGACAAAGATGGAGATGTAGAGCAGAAAAGAAGAAGAAGAAGAAGATGAAGAGTGGAAATAGTTACAAGAAGCCAGCCAATGTGGGTTTAGCTAGGCGCACCAGTAGTGGTGATGGGGATGGCTTGCCAAGCCGAAGCCGCAACGAGAGGTCGGCTATGCCAGCCGAGCGTCAAACACCCTTGGTTCTCCTCAACACAGTAACCTTCAGCTGAGAAGAGCGTAAGTAGCATACTCGCCTGCTTGAACGCGTTGGACCCCAAATGAACAGGCCTGAACCCGGCTCCACCCAGTCGACTCCTCCACATAGCCAACGGTTCGTGCCTCTCCACCCGAGCAGACCCCTCGCAGCACACCACATTACAAATCTCCCTCTGTACGTATAGCTCTGCAACTGCTTTCTCTGGCTGGACCCCGCACGCCTCCAACGAGTCGAGCATCGTCGAGTAGTAATATAATGCCTCCGTGAACCGGTCCAGAAACTCGGATTGATTGTGATTCGCTTCCTGCTCAACAACCGTCAAGATCTTCGGATTCAAGCTGCGGATCCACCCGAGCACCGTGTCGATCGGCGACCCTCGGCTCGGCTCCGAGCCGATGAGCTTGTGGAGCTGCATTACCGAATTCACCGCGACGGCTTCCCTCGCCCCGACCTGCAGCATCCACGGCTTCACATCGTCGAGCCGCGAAGCAGCGATGCCTCTGAATGCGAACCGGACGTTGACAGACCGAGCCAACTCGGCGAGTCGTGACCCGATCTCGCGGAGCGAGTCGCGCCCGTCAGGAGACGGAGGGCCGATGCCTGTAAGTCGGAGAAAAGGGGGCCCACCAGGACGGAGCGCGAGCGCCTGAATAAGTGCCGGCCATTGCAACCCGTGCATCAGATTGAAATCTACGACGTGGACGCAATCATGGCCGTCGAATGCCTCCAGGATCGCTTGGTTGGCCGTGAAGTGGGCGAATTTGAGGTAGGGAGACGCCTCGTAGAAGTGATGGTATAAGATCTCGTTCTCTGCAGCCGAGCCGTGGGGGACTGATTGCGGAGGCGCGAAGAGCCGGCGGCTCAGCGCGTCGATGAAATAGCCGGCAACTTTCCCGATGCCACATCCGGTGCTGACACGCGTCAGCAGAACCCTCATTTCTTCGATCAGAGTGCTAGCCAATCCCACGTCGCCACGTTGAACCGATTCCGCACACGTCATCAGCAAATGTACCAAACGGATGCCGGAATCTTCTTCAGACGCAGCAGAGACGGCCACCTGCTGTTCCGTGCCGGGTGTGGGCCACGTGTCGATCGACGTCGGTTGAGCTGCCGAAGCGACTAAATCCTCAACGTAGCGGGCATCCGAAAATTCGGGTAAATCGGGCGATACTTCGAGGGGTTGGTTGAGTTCGGAGAGCATGGAATCGACCCAGGAGGCAAGGTCGGATGGGTTGTAATGTACGGTGTCGGAGGCGAGTTGGGAGATCTCAGGGGCGTTGAACAAAGCCGATTCAAGTATCTCCAGGCGTTGCGCCACGTGGCGAAGATCAGACGAACGAACTTTGTAACCGGCGCCGGCGAGACAGCCGTCAATGTCAGGGAACTTTCCAGCGCAGGATGACGAAGTGCTGCTACTGCTGCTAGAGATGCCGGCGTCGTATGGACCCATCACCAAAAGAATGTTGCAATTTTATCAACTTATTTTTCGTTTAGTATGAGAAAGGGTTTCGGATATCGCCGGAGTTCATGCCGGATTCCGGCGATATAATCTGACCCACAACCTAGACGAAGCGAGAGAGAGAGAGAGAGAGAGAGAGAGAGGAATCTGGGTTGGTGGTTTTCTTAGTTTAGATTTAGATAGATGAAGGAAGAGATGGAATGACGTCATCATGCATGACATGTATAACTGGATTGCCTGCCACGGTAAACATATGCATGGGTACATCCATCCAATGCCATGCACGTAAGCATGGCACGAGATTTCTTTTCACTTCTCCCCAGTTTCTTCTCTTCTCGTATACCGTGAGAAATTAAAAAATATCGAGTAAACTAAATTGAATGTTTCTAGTAGGATCATATCCTTATTATGAGGTGGAACAACATATGCCCCAATTGCACGAGTCTCCTAGATCTGGTCTGCCTACGAGTCAGAAGACCACAGTTTTCCGTGTTGTCCTAAAAGCATCGGCAATCGGAGGAGCATGGTCTTTTTTCGCTGCCTTGTATCAAATCTATAGATCGGATTAGGTACCATAACCGAGTATCAGCTTGGTTACTCAGGTCAATCTCCTTGTAATCAAATGGTCAAACCTGGTGAATAACTCAATTATTTATGAGCATATAATTTAATGAAAAAACTTTCAATAAGGGCAATGGTTACGTCTTATTAGCTAGAATCTGATTTTCAGTCCTATTCCATCTCCTGTCCTTGGAAATAAGAGAAGCATTACTACACATCATATTATAAAAAGTGAAAATCACGAAAGTCGAGATTCTCTTATTTCCAAAGTCAATAGATTGGGTAGGATTGGAAATTTGATTCTACCTGTTAAGACCTGACCATTGCCCCTTTCAATAATTTTGACACTAAACAATAGAGTATTGCTGGTTGGATGCCTAATACTAATTGAGCATTTTAACTTATTCAAACTGTTTCGTATCAACAGACTACAATAATGGCCTAACTCTCCCGAGGGTCATTTAAAGGAGATAATAATAAACAGATCAACATCGGACCGCTTAGGCGGCGCAATGCAAGCGCATGCTACTACCTGCATTGTTGGGACCCAACTGTGCTGGTATCACGTCACGTAAACAGTCCGTTGAATGGTCTATCGATTCACATCCACCATATATCAGTGTCCTTATTTTATTTGTCTCAATATAATAAAATAGTGTTTAAATGATCTTATATTATTAATGGTTTAAGCTTAAGTATTTTATAGTGTGAAAGTTATAAATCCCATATTGAAGGATAGGGATTCAAAAATCCTACTTTTTTGAGAGACTTGAACCAGTCAATCTATGTACTATGATATCAAATTATTCTTAATTTTAAATGACCGATATTAAAGTTTATTAATTAAATGATTTACATTTCACTTATAAACATGATTCTTTGGCCGATACATGTTTTAATGATGGCTTGCCACTTGAGCAATTTATAAAGATCTTATATGTGCACCATGTGACATAAAGTAAACCACACTTCAATGATGTAAGATCAAAAGTTTTATCCGATGGTATAAGATGAGCTAAATACCATTTTGATGTTTAATTGATGGTCGGAGCCATTATTCCCTACAAAACCTTCTCAAATGGTGTTAGTTAATTTCCTCTTTAGTGAACACAATAAACGTTAAATTGTTTACCCATTCTTTAACTTCCTCTTAGTGAGGGTGTCCACATCTCGAGCCACAATCAATGCGAAAAAGTGTATCAATCGGATGGACAGGATTGTTTGGTCACAGCAGTGATTGGGTCCGAAAGATGAAGTTCCATGTGGATTATCTGGATTGATGTGGAACGCGAACGCCCCTTTGTCTTGAATCCATGGACACATGGCCCCAACGCTATTATACCTGTGCACGACCCAGCTACCTCTTCCCCTCGCCTTCTTCAACTTGTTTTTGTAGGCATTGTACACTTTTAGGGCCTTAGCACTTTAAAAGGCAAAGCTCTGTTTGCGGTTTCGTTATTTAAGGATCCATGTCACATCACCCGGTGTATTTCTAAATCCAACGGTGTTAAAAACGTTGGGACCCGTTTATAATTACTTCGCAGGATATTAGTGCTGCCCGTTTACACTTTCAGAGCCTCGAGGGGCCGTGCCCCTTTTGTTCCCGAATTTTCATCCGGTACTCGGGCAACAGCACGTGTAGATAGACCAATCTCACTTTGTCTGCACGGTCAACAGTGTACCTGATTGCCTGCATAGATCCTTGTAGTACACGGCCCATGTACCTACAAGTCTACAACACACTGTTTGTTGGGTACTGGGGTCGCACGCTCGTAATATAATCGGAGCCACATGCATAATATTTGCCTGATTTTTGTTCGGATTTACTTATTTGTACCAATCGAATTGTTGAGGGTACCTATGATCGAAACTATTAACTGCAATGACACGGCAGATGGAGATATTTCTATTCTTTCATACAATGAATCTTGTGACCATAGGAATATCATCAAACGATTAATTTTTTTATTTCATACTGCACATATATAAAAAAGTGACCTGAAAATTATGTGACACTCATCATACTTAATTGTAATTTTTAAGTCACCTTTGAGATGTGTGCCACATGCAATAAAAACATATTATCTCATGCTGCACCTATTTTTTTTAAATCTAGTGTATAGATGGATTGCGATGTAAAATAATCTATTAATCTCTCGTATTTAAAGCTGTCAATGATTTTAGGCATAATAGGAGTACTCATTAATTCAAAAGGTGCAAATATAGCTACTCGTTTTGTTACTACCAAGGTGTATGTGATTTGCTGGTAGAGCATCTTACCAATATTTATTCCGGCAGGAGACATGCGTCAACATAAAAAACTATAAGGGCGCTGGTGTGCGTCACAAGAATTAATACAAAACAATATATTCAACATCGTTAAAATAATAACAAAAGGTTTTCATCGTATTCTCAACGTCATTGGTGTATCTATGAGGGAGTTATTTTGCGCCAATGTGGCCAAGTTGGGTTTTTAAAATTTTGGCTTGAATGTGACCCAGGGTTTTTAGATTAAAACAAATTATTTGGTATGAGATAGATGACCCGATTTGCAACCATTGTCTAAAATCTAGAAAACATCTCGTCGATACAATGTTATACAAAAATTAGTAGTTAAACGTTTACACCATTAAGATATGCATTTGATCGTCCACTATTAAAGTTACACTTCATTGTTATGCCATGGTGTGACACATATATACAATAACTCTAAATAGTTTAAGTGATTGTCCATCATTAAAATATATCCCAGATAAAGAATCAATATAATGCAAATCGTCCAATCAATGAGATTTAATATTAGTTGTTAAAAACAATAGCATATATTAGACCGTAAAGATAATGATAAAGCATGATAGCCATTCACATAATAATCACATAGATTTAATACAACCTAATAATGTATCAAAATTGTGTAAGTGATGAGTCAAAATAGCATCATCTATACAAAAGTAACAATTCGTACACTTTCAAATATAAGTTAATATTTCATCAATATAATATATATATATATATATAAGTTCATATAATATTTTATACAATTCTCTCTAGAGTAACTTGGTGAGAAAGTTGTATGATTATTGTCTTATGTAACTCACAGACGTGAAATGTATTCGCCCAAAATATTTCATCTCAAGTGATATCTAAAATTATAATTCCAACCATCAATTTTTATATGCTAAAATGGTCAAACCTTAGGAAGTGCATATATAACATTTATGAGCATTTAAATTAGTGGAAGTGTAGATTTAGCTTAAGGGTACGCTTGAAAGTGATTGGGCCACTGACCTTATACCAACTCACAAAAGAATTCATATAAATAGAATGATAAATTGTTGGTGATCATAATGAAAGATAATCCAAACACCAAACGCCAATCTCAATTGTTTATAATTTCCTATTTCTTTAATTAAAATCATTTTCACCGGATGAATGATTCCTTAACCATTGGGTCCTTTGAAAAGTTACTTTCAAGGATTTTTGGAGACGTCAAATTCCATGAAGCCCAATTTGTCATGAGATCTCATAGCTGAAAAATTAATTTAAGAATGGGGGATCCAGAATTAGGAGCTCTCTCATGTTTTATTAAAAAAACTAAGCGTTGATCAGAGAGGGGCCCACCACCCACAAAAAGTCACACTACGCAGGTAGGTGGTGGCCCCACTTCCGTAATCATGCACTAATCATGATCGGAGGGTGGCGATGGTGACTGCACATTTTATTGGGTGTTGCGAACTTGCCGTCAAATCAAGGATGGGTAGAATCTTGTGGTCCAAATTGCCGGGCAGGGGACCAATCACTGCATGCCCCGATTCTCAAAGTTGGGGAAACCGTAATATCTAATATTGACGCGAGTCCCAAAGAGTTACACGTGTTACAAGAATTCAATTCGATAGTAAATTAAGAAAAATAATTAAGTAGCTTAGAGTACGAAGATGATTAAGTAAAGGGTATGGAGAAGAACGAAGATATGGGGAGCAGCAAAGCAAAACCCAAGAATCTGTTGGTTTTGTTGGTACAGGCAAGTGGGGCTGTATTTGAGCGTTCCGTAGCTTTAGCTGACAATATCACGTTACTTGAACATGCATGCTCTAATATGGCTGTGGGATACATGTAGCTGTTGGCCCAATCCCCAATATAATTCTTTTTTTCCAAAAATTCTCATTTCTCACTCTTTTTCTCATAAACAAAAATAATATTAACAAAATTGGTGTCGGTATCGGTCCTTGGAGGGCCGATACGAATTAACCAATTGATCAGTTACATAATTTATCATTTTAATACCTTTTAGATCAGTAAGCAGAAAAGAGTAAAAGTGTTAATATAAGTCAAAATGCACTTAAAAAACAATTAAAGAAGATCGCACGAGATTACGATTCAAATCGTAGAATAATCACTAGTTCTTAAGCTAAAAAGAAGATTTACGATTCAAATCGAAGTGAAGTCTATGAGTGAAAGCCAGAGAAGAAAAGAGAATCGTATTTTACGATTCTCCAAAAGAAGCTCAAAGGACTAGAGAAATTGAAGTGAATTACGAGCGATCGAGCAAAGAATTGTACTGAAGAAAGAAACAAAATCGTACATTCAATTTTGTACTATAAAGCTCATGCACACTGCTTAAGATCACGTGAGAGTTGCACCGTCATGCACATAATCGAGAAATCTCAAAATAGAAATTCTATACTTTACGAACTTGAGGAGATTGACAAGAATCTCTGCTGTTGAAAATTAGGATAAAAAGTCTTGTACGCATCAAATAATCAAACAAGGAGGATTAGAATTTCGAAGTTTAGAATTTTAGGAAATTTTTGTTTAGGTAGTTTACTTGAATTAGAGTCCTAAATTATTGTAAACCGACCTATTACGATTCTATAAATAAGAGAGTCCGACACCCAGAATAAACATCCAAGGTTATTCGAAATCAATTGACAACTAAGATTGAAGACTGAAAGATCAACCTTAGAGTAGTTTTTATTTGCTTTCTAGAATAGAGTATTTAAAGTTTCTCAAGAGCAATTGGTGACTTAGCTTGGGAGATAGAAGGTCAAATTAGTTTAGATTTATTTTTATGCAAGTTTTCTTGATTTGTAAACATTTAAGTTTTCTTGATTTTATCTAAAGTTCAGAATTTGAGGATTAGTGTAACTGTCTTACTCTTTATAAATATTTACAAAATTCTAGGTTTTAATTGACGCCTAAGATCTGGAAGGCCGCAAATCAGTATAATTATTTTTAATTTCATAAACATCCGAAGACTGAAGAAAATTAATTGACGACTAGAATCTAGAAGGACGAGGATTAAATTTATTTTCTTGTAATTTATTTTTTGCAACTTTAGTTTAAACAACCATTCTTTATTCTATAAAGACAAATAGAAAAATTTTAGAATCAGACTTCCTCCTGAAAAACGATTTTATACTAGTGTTGTAACTTTCATTATATGCTTGCAATATGTTAAGAGATAGTAGAATTCAAGAGCCATCACCGATACTGATATGTATTGGCCTATTTTAGAAAAAAATATATATACGTATTGGCCGATATCCGATACCGATATCGAGTTGGATATCGATACGTATCTGCACCAACAAACCAATACGCATTAGTATCGGCTAATATTTGATACCTTGATAGTGGCAACATTAATAATAATAATATTACTAATAATAGGATAAAAGTAGTCTGATATCAACTATCAAAGACCAGGTAACTTATCTGGTCTCACATTAGTTTGCTATTATGTGACACTCATCGCGTGATAGGGTGCCACATAAAGGAGCAACTCAATAATATATCATAACGGCCAACAGAGTCAATTGCAAGGAAAATGAACGATACAATCACTTATATTTGGATTCACATTCATTTTTCACATAGTGGACTCCATTGACCGTACATCATATATTTGTTATTACTTTTTTTTCACCATAGGTATGACCATTGAGCCACATTTTTATGTAGCACCAGATCATGTGATTGAGTGTCACATGGCAGCAAACTAATGGAAGAGCGGATAAGTTACCCGATCTTAGGTAACATGCTACTTTTATCCATAATAATAATATTATACAAAAAAAACGATGGCTGTTTTTATTGAGTCGGTATAGGGTTGTTGGCCCTTAGACGATCTAGATTACGAACAAATCATTATTTTTTTTGACGCATGATGACAATCGTATCGAAAAATACATTTATACTGTGATTTAAAGCGGTGAAAAGCCTTGAAAATGAATCGCGCCGTTTAATTCCTTCGAATTGCATAATAGAAATGTTTTTTTCATCGAGAGTTACCCGATAAGGCTCCAAACTCATATTGTTTATCTGATGGAGTGCGGGTTCCAACAATTCATTATTTACCAATTATGGTAAAGACCTTGTAACTATGTTTTAATATTTACATTACAGGGTGTTTGGATATTTTGAGGGGTTCTTTACCTTAGAAGATCTCCAACTATTCCATAATTACCAGGTAGGGCCCAAACTTTCATTTATTACCTATTACCTAATAGGGTTCAAAACCTCGATTTTTTTTCTCCTAATCCCACACAAAGAGGGTCTAAATATTTGGTATGTGATGAAATTCAATTTAAGAAAAGAGTACGTTAGACGAAAATGTCCTTAGGTCTCATATGAGACTGATAAATCAATCCCATATAACACTAATCCATCAGACTCATAAGAGAGCGATTGATAGGTCTTATAGTGGACTAATCGATCAATCTCATATGGGATCCAATCGATCGGTTTTATATGGGATCCAATCGATCAATCTCATATGGGACCTTTCGATCTTGTAGGAGGCCTATTGTCATTTTCATCTAAATTATTTTTCACTTGGTTCAAATTTAGGCACATGCCAAAAAATTTAATTCGAATTTAAGCACATGTTAAAAATTTTGAACCCTATTAAGCAAATAGCGAAACATAGTTACAGGATTTAGCCCCTGTTTGCTAAATAATGAATGTTTTGAACCTGCTAGATAGATATAATAAAGGTTGGGAAAAAGTCATTTTAATGCAATTTGCGACTTAATAGATATTCACATCGAAGCATTTCACATGCACATTTGATGAAAAATAGTGTCGCGTGTACTACTATTGGGGATCCGTGCACAACCTAGAAGACTGACAGGGCGGTTAATGTAACCAAAATTATTATTTTTAAGGATTTTTTACCTCAGAGGGTTCCAAACTTTTACATGATTATTTGAGAGGGTCCAAACGGTTGCTTCGAGACCCTTAACTTTTCTAAAAAAAGGGGGCATGCGCATTTTATTCACTTTTAATGTGCAAAAATGTCTTTTAACTTAAAGCATGTGCACATTTGTTTTTAAGTGAGACCGATTGAGTCTCATATAAGAGCACGACCGTCAATTAGTCTAGTATGAGATCAATTGGTCGAGGTGTTGTACGAGACCAACCGATCTCATACGAGACTTCGCGTTCTCATATGAGACCCTTGTGGTTGCAGTCTTTCATAGGATTAATCAATTTTCATTTAAAAAAATGTGCACATGTTAATCATTAAAAGCATTTTCACCCATTAAAAATGAATGAAATGTACATGTACAATTTTTTAGCTAAGTTAGAGAGTCTCAAACTCTCTTTGGTAATAATAGACAAATTAGATCCTGGTAGGTAAAAAGTAAAAATTTTGAACATTGTTGGGCAAGGATCAAAACTTCGGCCGAAATAACCGAAATTTCGATCTAAATTTGTATGGGACTCAAAGTTTCAGTTAAATTTTCAGCCAAATTTTTGGTTTTTGGCCGAAATTTCAGTTCAAAATTTCATCAGTTAAGCCTGAAACCAAAATTTTATCCTTGCTGTTGGGTAATGACCCTTCTAGCTTTGCTTAATGTTTAAGGATGAAAGTAGCGCACACTTGCCGAAGTCATTTTTTCACTCTATTCAAGAAGGATTCTTTCTGTTCAAACTTTAGAGTAACTAAAAAGGCAAGTGTCCCTGCATAAAAGGTAGGTGGCATGCATAGAAGGTAGGGAGGGAAGAGGTGGAGACAAGCATTGAAGGTAGGGAGGGAAGAGGTGGCGACAGGCCAATGCTTGGTAGGCGCAAGAAAACCAACTACCTGTATCTAAGAGAGAAATCTAACGTATAAAATAGGTGACGGGTAGGGCCACATTTATTTGAAGGTCGGCTTTGCATTTCCTTTATCTCTACTCATCTCAAAATAAGACTAAACCAAATTTTCATTTAAAAAGCAAAAAACAAAGGCTCATGAGGAAAAAAAAAAAAAAAAAAGTGCTTTATTAGTAGTATTAATTGCCCAAACATGATTAGCAATTTTAGGCTCGATTAAAAAGTGAGACATTCAAAGTGTGGCCTGGCTCGACCAGCCCGACAATTTGATACTAAATACGCTGGGCTGGCCCGAGGCCCAGCCTACCTTGGGCCAAGTTTGGGCTTGATTAGTAGGCTAACTTAGCAATCGGGCTTAGGGCCAACTTGATTACTGATTGAGACGGTTCAGGTCTAGTTTCTAGGCCTCCTTAAAATTAAGCCGTTTAATTGGACAAAGGATCTGATTAGATAGGTAAACAAGTGCTGCCGCTAAGTTCAAACATCCACAAGCAGGCTATCAATGAGAATTATAGTGAACAAGTTACCCCTACAGCGTGATCGCTATTCCTCGAAGGAGTTGAAACGAAAGTGACAATGGTTAGGGCATGATGATCAATATAAATAACATTGTATAGCCTTACATATAGATATGTTAACTTAACAGCAACACCATTTAGCTAATCTGATTAGATTTTATCAAAAAAAAATTAATTTTATGTTCAAACTGATCCACTCATGCATTTAAAATTAAAGTTCCCCTCTCTCTCTCTCTCTCTCTCTCTCTCTCTCTCTCTCTTTCTCACACACATAATTATATGACTCGAGTCATGGAAAATAATCTTATAACTCGAGCTCCAATTGGCTGGATGTCACATTAGTAGACTTTAAAATGTCACCTGATGTGACATCCAACCAATAAAGGCTCGAGTCATGAGTTTATATATCCCATGAGTGTGAGGATCGCTACCATATATATATATATATATATATATATATATATATATATATATATATATAAGTTTCCTTCTAAGTTCACACTCTCTATCTTAAGCTTTGTTCAAGAGTCTAGAAAAGCTTAGGAATATAAGTGTTTGACTAGACAAGTATTTTCTAAGCCTTTCCTTTGTTTGAGAGCTTTTTAACAAAATCAATGTTTTATGAGAGTGAAAGCAACATACTAATTTCCTAGCAGAACAATTAAATATTCTCAAATTTTAACCTCAAAAAGTTGAAGACAAAATACCCCTCTAACTCAACTAGGAAAGTGAAAACTCAAGAACACAAGAATCTCAGCTCTTCTGAAAAATCTTTAAAAAATCAAAATTTAACTAAACCCAAAAAAACTAAGAATCTGATTAGGCTCAAATTTTGTATGATTGTAAGCTTTTCTAAGAATAGCTCAAAATCACCCGAACGATCCCTTAAAGTTCACTCCTTTCTAAGGGTGTTTAAAGGATATAGAGAGAGAGAGGCTGCGATCCTTAAAAAATGAACTATTCATTTTTAAAATTATTGATTAGACATTGGTCAATATTTATTTATTTATCTTTAATTTAAGTTGATTGACCATGTACACATCGCACGGATCTAAACTTGTGCTTGAATGCCACGTGACGTAGCATTATACTAGCCATCTTGGCTGATACAAATAAAAAGTATCGTGTGTGAAAGAGAGGTCCATTAGTTCCTTTCAGAAAAAAAAAAAAAAAAAAAAAAACAAAGAAGAAGAAGAGAGAGACCCATTAGTCAAGATTAAATTTCAACTTCTAAATGTCTACATCACCTCTCCACGATAGGTTTCCAAATTGATAGGTTTTGACAGCAAGATCAACCCCCGAGTGGGGTCATGCTGCTATATGAACGCATTTGTTGACTTTGAATGGGATATAACACCACCAACAACAAAAGGGATAAAAAAGAAGAAGATTATTGTGGAGTGACCACCAATTTTAGGTCAAGTCGCATGCAGTTTAATTCATCAAAGTCGTGTCTTATATGGGACTTATTGGAAGATTTGAATCATCCAATCTACACATTCAAATATGAATGGCAGCGCATATATTTTCAACGTAATGATATTAAATTGTATTGATCAAATAGTTCTAAAATTGTTACGACTCGAAATTCTACCCCATTTCGAAGGCTTAAAATTTCGAGTTATGACCCGTACATATCTCAAATATGTTAAGCGGACATACACCTGATCAGAGTTATCGCGTAAATGTGATTTCACGAAAATCGTGAAAGCCAACAAAATAAAGGTGGGATGTAAAATAATTATAAATGCTGAATAAATCTGATAAAATGCGATAGAATACCATAAATCCACGAATAACATATAAGTCCAGTCGGAGGCAAATCCGATAAAATAAACTATAAAATCCGCAATACTAGTATCAATAAAACTCAATACTAAGTCCACAATGATCAGTAACCGGCACTCGGATTAAGATCAACACCGTAGTCCTCCTGATAATTGGCAGCGTCGCCCTCCAAAGGCTTCTGGTACTCAACGCCTGCGGAATCAATGAAATCAACGTCGGCGAGATCTAGAAGGCTCGCGTCTACTCCACCAGCGTAATCACATGCAACTGTTAGATTATCGTGTAATGAGTTTACTCAGTCACGTAAACTCAATGGATACACCACCAATCCACCCCATACTACTCAGGTGTATTGTGGGTGCATTAAGTGAGTGATAAATATAACATCTCAAAACAGATAGCAGAAGAAAGATAAAAGCATATGCATATCGTGAAACTCATATCATATCATAAGTGTAAGATCATGATCTACACACTCATATCCTAACGTACCTTACCATATCTCATAAGATATCATACCATGTCTTATTATCATTCTCACACATACGTCTGTACATCGCATGAGCGTAACTAACATACTCGTAAAATCCTAAACGACCTGTGCCAGAGTCGCTGCTCGAGATACCATGAGATGGTCAATATAGTATCATACCACCATATCATAACGCTCTCATGTCATACTTATACTCTATCATCCCGCCAATGAGGAGACATAATGGCCAAGTCACTCATAACATACTCACACTCATAATCTCTCCCAGAGATCCGTCTTGGCTGAAAGACGTTGTTACCCTTATGGCGGCTACGCAAGGAACGATACATACAGAGACTTAAGTTATTTATCTTTTGCTGGCCTACATAGCGGTATCTTATTATCGTACTCATAACATATCTTATCTCATACTCATAATCATAACATACTCTTACAACTTAATTCTAAGACGAGCTCTAGTGAGATAACCTCATAACAGCTAAGGCCCAAGGCCCGAATCTCATATCATAACTCATATCTTATCCTCTCATATTAAAACTTGGGATGATAGGGTCACTGTATATGCCACCGTATACAAGGTTATACTGAATTCACACTCACCCGACTCGTCATGGGTCCAATTCCACCATGAGTTATAAGACATGTGAATACAGTGTATTCCTCGCTTCGATGTCATCTTAGCGAAACACTACGCCCAAACGTAAGCAAGACTCACACTCTTGTACATATGTCCTAACTTACTCATAACTCATATGATGTAATTCAAGATGGAAACACAGAAAGTCAGACATACATAAATATTTACATTCGATTTTCTTATGCTTATTTATATATATATTAATTTATACACATTTTCATACAATATAGAATATGGAAGTTATAAGTGTATTCTCGATAACGAGAAGGTCGGAGTTCAATGTTCACGAAGTATCGAATTCCTAACACTTCATGTTATCGAAGTGATCGCGTTGAAGCGATAAAAGTGATATGTAAATATATATAATATTATAATTAAATGCTCAGATTAATAGACAATACAATTTAAAGTGGAGTGCATCACGACCATCAATCGTAAAGTGTAAGTAATTAATGTGTACTAAATTTTTGATCGTGCAATAGTAAAATTTTAATGTAAATCAGGTCGTCTGTTTGGACAATAATCGATTGATCGATTTTGAAATCAATAAATCGATTTTAATTATATTATATAAGCTATTTAAAATTGGGTACAGATCGATCAAACGGTTTTAGAGTCGATGGATCGAGTCTGAAGTTAGGTTCTACCATACTTGTGTATTATAATATATTTTTATATTAATAAAATTTTCTAATATAAGAGTATATTTATTATATAATAAAAGTTATATAATATATCATTACACCCATGACATAAGTTAAAAGAATTGAGAACGCCTTGCATTTTAAATATAATATTATATCCCTATTTTAATGTATAATATTATATAACCATTAACCCTTACTATAATATAATATTATATACTTATACAACATAAGCCTTTAAGATCGGTCAAGATTGAGGTGTCAGGACTTATTGAGATAAAACAAGCATGAACTAAGTTCAATTAGTGGGTCTCGATCCAACACCAGACGGGTCAGAGCCCGATGTCAGATAGGTCATGATCCAACATTAGACGGGTGACAGACTAACATCAGGTGGGTCGCAGTCCAACATCAAATGAGTCACAGACTAACATTGGATGGGTCACAGACTAACATTGGATGGGCCAAACTCTAACATCAAATGGGTCACGATCCGACATCAAATGAGTCACAGTCCACATCAGATGGGTCACGGTCCACAATCAGACAGGTCACAGTCCAACATCGGATGGGTCATAATCCACATCAGATGGGCTATAGTCCAGCATTAGATGGATCATGTTTCACATCAGATGGGCCACAGTCCAACATCAAATGGGCCTCGGTTCACAATCAGATGAGTCACGATTCATTTGAGTGTGTCAATGTGAAGGCCATAATAGGCATGAATAGGGGCCTGAAATTAGGGCCAAAGTTTAAGTTAAACATAGTGCAAGACTACAGGGCCCTAAGTTTGGACTAAAGAGGACGACACTGATCACATAAGTGATCCACATGATAACCGGTAGAATAGTGAACTCTCAATGATTTCGCAGGTTTGAAATTTGTTTTTCTTATTAAAATATTTTGAGAGCTCGTGTAAAATCAGCATGGAACCATTGAGATTTGAAGTCCTAAAGTTGTCTGACATGTGAGGTGAAATTATGGTGACATAAGTGGAGTTAGTAATTTTATGTTTTTGAGAATATATTTTTACAAGTTTAGGAGCAGAAAAAGGTAGTTAATTTATTTACTTTTGAGTCACCATTTAATGATCAAGAGTTCAAGTTAAATAGGCTTCTAATTAGAGTAAAAATAGAAGTTAAAATAAAAAATCTCCCTATATCTGAATGTAAATAAAGGCAACCATCATGAGCGATGAAAATTATTATTTATTTATGCATCTGGGCATTAAGTCTTACCTTACTGATATTGAGGTAATAAATAGAGATCGCAATGTAATAACATAATATTATGACAATAACCTAAGATGATAATAAATGAAAGATTTGAGATTTTATGCCAATGATCCCGATCATTGGCCTGCTCATCTACATAGCAATCAATCGTGTAATCGAGTGCCACCTATCAACCAACTAACATCGGTCTAAGGAAAATAACTAAAGTACGATTAAAACAATCACATCTAAGGCTAGTTATATTATTCAATTCAAAACAATATTATATATATATATAATAGGGTTCTTTTTATTTAGTTCGTCGATATGCGATCGAACGCATCCTACGCGATGGGATCTGAGAAGGACGAGATGGATGGATGGGTACCTATATTTTGAAGCGTGATTGACAGATTGACGGCGATTAGGGCGATAGAGAGCGGCGTCCATGCGATGGTCAGTCCACGATATCGCCTTCGCTTTCTTCACCTCGATCTTGATGATAAAAAAAAAAAATCACAATAGAGTGACGGATGGTAGTAAAGTTTGATCCTTAAACCTCTTGTCTAAGACCATCACACAACTTATGTCAAATAAAGATAATTTTAAATATAAAATCTTTTGAAAAACTAAAATGTGTATTTTCTCAATTAGGGATGTGAAGTACAAACACCATACTTGATGCAAAACAAATCTAACACTACAAATTCAGTTAAAAAATTTTAGGGTCATTAATAAAGCTCTTATAAGCTTAATTTTTTGGCCAAGACACGTGCCAACTAGGGGTTACTAGTTTAACTAGTTGGATTGACCAAAAATATGTGCCACATGGCGCAAAAGTGAGCTGTCATAGCGTACTTCTGTGGACAAGCGATCAGCACCCTAAATAGACGATTAATGTAGCTGATCATTTATACACTATCCCTATTTCATTTACATCTCCCTGATAAGGAGGTCCAAACATAGAATATTAACTCAAATGTAATTACTTGAAAGACGTTTTAGATGGAAGACAAATTTTATATAGACAAAGTGCAGGCGACTAATGTGGCGCAACATAATTGACTGCAGGTGCAGTTGGGCTCGCCACAACAGCCCCATGCACTTTGTGCTCAACAAATTCGTCCTCCAATTATAATTTTCCATTACCTGAAGTACTCCTCCATTTCGGGCCAACTGCAGTTAATTACCTTTAACTCATCGTACATGTTTCTCCTCGTCAGCCTAACCTCTCAGCAAATGTTCTAACTTAATAAAACGAAAAATTATAAACCCCGGACCTTAAACCTTAGACAAATCCCAAACAACAGTGTGGAGGTGAAATTACCATTTTACCCATGTGCCTGTGTCTGGGATTTGTCTGCTGGGATAGAGCACTACTCTAATAAAATAGGTTCCGAGGTGCATATACTCCAATTTAATCATCATTTGAGCAGCAGCCTCAAAAAGACTGCAAAATGAATCGGTTTGGGCTCTGGTTGTTAGAATAGTCCCACATTGCCAGTGGGCTTGGAAATGGATTTCTTATCATGGTATCAGAGCCGTTCTTTCTTCCTAAGTCACCCATTTCTTGTCCACATGATTTGACTCAATCTCGCCTATACGTGCGGGGGCGTGTTGGATTTGTTCCACATCGACTGTGGGCTGGCCCTTCTTGGACTCTTTATATCTTAGGATACCTCACCTTACAAGCCGGTTTTATAAGGTTGAGTTAGGCCCATGAAATTCTACATGATTGTGGATGAGGTTTCTTGTGCTTGTTCGATGAATTTGGGGATGATTTTGTACATGGTTGTGGATAAGGTTTCATGTGTTTGAGAAAGGCAACCAAACACATCACACTACGTAGGCAATGGCAATAACAAGTGAGAAAGGCAACCAAACACACATTGCACTAGAGAGGCAATGGCAGTAACAAGTCATCTAAAAGCAATTCTCTTTTCCAAACAAGGCACTTAGCCAGGCTGCACCCTATGGCCATCTTTTGGTCATTCTGGAATGACCGAAATGCTTGTATCTTTGATGGCAAGTCTAATCAGGAGGTGGAAGCTGCTTGGGTTCCTTAATCCTGGCTGCTTAATGGGTTTTTTGTGTTTGCGAGTATCTGGCCCTTGTTTTTCCATTGTACTTCTTTTTTCTGCTTAAGAGTCTTTAGCTCTGATCATGATGTGTCTTGTTGCCTTTATAAACTACAATCTTAAAGTTTTATTTATTTATTTAAAAAGTCCCATAGAATCTGGCCGACCCCATGACCAAAGGATTAATGATATAAATGTTCAAGCATTGTGTTCAGGCTATGGGGATTAGTTTTGTTTGATTAGGCTTAAGGGCAAGTGGAGATTTTCATATTATTACATTATTCGCAAATCATATGACGAAAATTTTATTTCAAGGAACGATAGCCAAACTCAGCACATAACTTTTTTAACATATAATGCAACTTATAAACAAGACCATTGTCATGGAACATTTTGCATGCAAATTAGAGCTTTGTTCACAAAAGAAATCCTAAACCACTTAGATTGAAAATGGAAAAGTTTCACCTCTTATTATCATCATCATCATCACAGCCTCATCCCATCTATCTGTGGTCGGCTTTGCAAGTCCTATTTCTCCACTCCTTTCTGATCAGCGCTAAGCTCTCTGTGAAATGGAAATATTCCTACTTGGACATTGACACATCAACTATTAAAATAAGAACACTTGATTTTGTTGCATCGATGGGATGAAATGGTCAATTCTTTCCACTTGTATTAACCTAGTGCAGGACATGGTGTTTGAAGGTTCTGAAACATGTCAAACCAGGGGGGGCATGTAAATCGAAAATCCGAATTTCCTAAATCCAAGGAGGGTGGGTAGCACAGCCGAGTGGATTTGGAAATCTACTTGACCAATTTCCAAGATGAGTTTTGAATTCTTCAAACACACCAAAATACGTTTAAGGTTAGATTTCATTAACAATTGCAGGGACAAAATTGAGCATTTCAACTATCAGAAATATTTCATTCAAATAAATAGATTATTTTGTGACCTACAACAGAATCATACAACAGTTAATTTATACACCAGTACAAGGTAGACTTGTCTACGGCAAGTGGATTTTTGTAAACCAAATGTGTTTCCCAAACTCTCAAAAAAATCATAAAACAATAGAATGTGGTCAATACATAGAATATAGTCTATTTCCTCTTTAAGTTTGTTTTCATCCTACTCCCCCAAATTGAAGATTCACATCACTTTCTTTGGATTTCATGAGATGAATTATCGAAATTGTCTTCCTTGTTGCTTGTTATAATTTGTCGTATTTATCAAGGAGGGTCATGGATCTTGTGTTTAAGACAATTAATCCTACTATTTCTGCATTTTTTTTAAAACCGTAAAGGTATCTTAAAATTACTTACATTCTGATTTGAGTTTGCAAAAATGACACTAAGACGAAACTTTTCATGCTCTGGCCTCTAGGCATTGTCTTCCTCTGAAGCCATGATTTGGGCAGGGAAATTTTCTTCTGCAATATCTCTACGAAACCACTCAAGTAGGAAGGCATGAACGATTCTGCATTAAGCTGCCTTACTATCTCTCCCCCAGAATCCGACATCCCCACAAGAGCACCTTCCATCTTTGAAATGGTGGAATTGTTCAGTGTCCCTTACTGTTATCTCTCTCCGAACAACCTTAGAGATGAACTTAACAGTATTATGACAGCTTTGACACATATATAGGTTTTTTGTAACCCAGATAGGCATCCCAGGTATAGTGTTGATGAGCCCAAAAGCAACGGCCAACCTTTCGCTGTGTCCACAAAAGATTTCCGCCTTGGATGATTCGACCTCATCTACCTTACTGTTTTCAGGCACATCAAAACCCGCTATTTTCATCCTCTCATACAATCCATTCAGAACCACACAAATCTCCTTGATCTGTGGATGAAACTCGTCTCCACTGAGAAAAGCATGAACTTTTCCCTTAACCTCCACCCAACTACACCCAGGATCAACGCTAAGCCCCCTCTCTCTTATCATCTTTCTCACTCTCGCAACTCCGTCCCATCTATCATTGTCAGCATAAAGATTGCACAAAAGAACAAAATATCCAACACTCACAGAGTCCAATCTAAATATAAATTGAGCTGCAAGTTCTCCAAGCTCGACCTGCCGATGGATCCTGCATGCATTTAGCAAGGCACCCCAAACCGCAGCATCTGGTTCTATGGGCATCTTTTCTATGAACTCCCGTGCTTCCTGCAAAAGCCTGGCACGACCCAGGAGATCTACCATGCAAGCATAGTGCTTCAAATTTGGAGTCAATGAGTACTGAGGGGTCATGCTGTTAAAATACTCCCAACCTTCGCTTACCATCCCAGACCTACTACAAGCACACAAGAGGGTTACAAATGTAATCTCATCAGGACTCACCCCTGCTTCTTTCATCGTATTGAAAAGTTCGACAGCAAGAGCTCCATGTCCCCGCCTTGCATATCCAGTCAGCATGATATTCCACGAGGCCACATCCTTGTTTTCATGTGCGTTGAACTGTGTCCATGCATTTTCCATTCTTCCACACTTAACATACATGTCTAGAAGTGCATTAGGTAAAAACCCCTCGAACCCTGATCCACTTCTTAGTGCATGGCCATGGATCTCTTTTCCACACATCAAACCTCCTATACTACCACATGCGGAGAGGGCGGCAATCAATGTAACGGAATTAGGTTTTAAATCACATTGCATTTGTCGAAAGTGATGCAATGCCTCAAAGCTCCTATTGTTTATCTGAAACCCAAAGATGATTGAACTCCAAGATATCACATTCTTCTCAGGCAACTGTTTGAAGATTTCCAAAGCCTTATCAATGCACCTAGATTTGGAATACATGTCGATGAGCGTGTTGCCAACTAAAGTGGATGAGATCAGCCTTCTCTTCTTTGCTAATTCATGTAGCTCGATACCAGTATCAACTAGTCTTAAACAAGCACAAGCAGATAAAACAGTAGCAATTGTGACCTCATCGGGGATCACACCCTCCAACTTCATCTGCTCATAAGTATCCACAGCTTTATGAGGCAAACCATTCTTTTCGTAACCCGAAATCATTGATGTCCATGAGACCACATCCTTAAACCTCATTCTAAGAAAAATATTCTTCGCTTCCTCCAAATTCCCAACGCTAGCGTACATTTGAATTAATGAATTAGACATTGACACATCAATTCCAAACTCTGTTTTAATCACATACCCATGAACCTGCCTCCCTAATCTCTCATCACCTAACAACTCACAAGCTGAGACCACACTCGTCATTGTCATCAAATCCGGCTCAATCGAAAGAATCCGCATTATAAAAAGCAATCCTATTCCTTCTGAACACTCCCCGTTCTCGAAATAACCCGAAATCATCGCATTCCATGTGATCCGATCTTTTTTAGGCATTCTATCAAACAACTTGCGTGCATTACAAATATCACCACATTTTGCATACATAGTGATTACAGCATTAACTACATCAATTTCGGACTTGAAACCAAATCTCATTACATGTGTATGAATCTCTCTGCCTCGAACCAAACTGGGAATACCGCCACAGGTCCTCAGAACACAAGGAAACGTATATAAATCAGGTTTGATTCCTACCCACAACATCCTTTGATACAAATTCAAGGCCTCATCGAAGAAACCCAATTTCGCGTAACCTCCCACCATCACATTCCATGAAAAAACATCCCTTTCTTCCATTTTACCGAACACGAACCATGCGTCAATCATATTACCAAACCGCACGAACATGCTCAATAATGAATTCCCCAAACGTAAGCTCAAATGGGTCAATGAAGAAGTTATGTGGGAGTAAACGCGTGCGCCGTCCGGGACGGCTCGCTTTGACTCACATAGCCTCACTAAGGAAATGAAGGTTTCTTCGTCTACTAGAATTCGGCCATCTTTCATGGAATCTAGGTGTTGTAAAGCTTGTTCTAGGTCCCCTTGAATGCATAGTTGGAATATATCTAAATTTGAACTTCCGGTGTCGATGGTGTTTGTATTGAGAGCAGAGAGGTTCTTTTTTAGGGAGATTTGAAGATTTGGGGGGTTAGAAGAGAAATTGAGGGTTTGAGATCTTCTGGTTCTTGAGTGGTTAGGAAGGATAAGGTCTGTTAGAAGAGAAATTGGGGGTGTTTTAGCTGAAACCGCCATTTTCGGAGGAGCAAGAGAGCATTGTTTTCGGAGAGGTTTTGGTGGGGTTTAAGGTTTACAGAGAAGATAACGAATTAACAGCTGGTTAACGGTTTTAGGTTCCTTTAGAATCAAAGATGATTTATTTTGGTTGGTGTTAATGCCACACCACTTTATGTTACAGCCAACTCACTCAGTCAAAGTAAAAAGCTGCTTTAATTCAATCAATAATGAATATCATTTTACTTTCCAATATTCCTCACAATAGATCTTGAGACCGTCCCAATCTTTCACACAATAGATCTTGAGATCATGAGCTAATCAAACGGTCAAAGGTTGGTCAACTACACATAGCACGCATCTCAAAAGTGAACATTTGATCATGGCATAGCATCAAACGTGATTCCCATTCATTTTTTGGGATGTGTGCCATATAGAATCAACATCTGACAATAGATCTTGAGATCATGAGCTAATCAAATGGTCAAAGGTTGGATAACTACACGTAGCACGCATCTCAAAAGTGAACATTTGATCATGGCATACCATCAAACGTGATTCTCATTCATTTTTAGGGATGTGTTCTATGTGGAATTAACATCTAACTGTTTAATGATAGGCATATATTTCAAAATCTACTGTGTAAAAGATTGGGACAAAAAATAATGTCCATCTTCTGATTTAAAGCACTCAACAGATTTTCACTTTACTTTAAGTGAGGTGGCTGTAACATAAAGTAGTGTGGCAGTAACAACTGCCTTTATTTTTAATCTAATTAAGCTCACTGGTAAGGCTCATATATACATAAGTTACATATATGTGATCAAACTTTTGATGGGTCCCAGCACTAACTACCAAATGGGTTCGATCCTTGCCTTCATCAGGATACAGAACCCAGCAGAGTATAGGCTATAACGGTATAAATTTAGATGTATGTACGTTTTACAAATATATATATATATATATAAGAAAAGGTGTCCGTCCTCCATGGGAGGATGGTCACCGTCCTCTAAGCTGCCACGTGGCACTCAAAATATTTTTTCGATGCCACATGGAGCTCGGGTGCATTGTTTAGATCATTTATGAAAAAAAAAATTAGAAAACTCATCTTCATTGTGTGTTTTTTGAACCGTGAAATGTGGACCAATGAAACCAATCAAACTTTGATTTGTATGTTTAAAAAGTTTTTTTTGAAATTTCTTTTTCTTTTTTTTAATATTGATCTAAATCGTCCACCTGTGCTCCATGTAGCACTCAAGCAGCGTTTTGAGTGCCACGTGAAACTCCATGTGTATCTTGGAGGACGGTGACTGTCCTCCATTGGAGGACCTAACCGGCTCCCACATATATATATATGAAATAGCTCAACTGGTCCCTAGTGGAAGGAGGTTGCGAGTTCTAATACCCATGTATGTTCTTGCCTTTTGTGCGGGTCCCTCCCAGCATGTTGTGCCAAAAGTGAATCCTCAACCCATATAAGGGTGAATATTACGGGTAGTAAGGATTAGGTAACTTACCTAGTCTTACATTAATTTATGACACATGTTGTATGGCAAAAGAACGGTAAAATCACATTTAGTTTCACAATTTCACCATTCATATGCTAGACGATTGACACTATTGATTGTTCAATTATATATTTTTTACTATTGTTAAAATTTTCACAATAGTTATGATCATTGAGCCACTTTTGTACATGGCACCCAATCATATGATTTGATGCCACATGAAAGCAAAATAATATGAGACCGGGTAGGTTACCTAGTCGTTGGTGCCAGAATACCTTTTTATCATATATTTAAAAGATAATTAGATGGGTTAGGTTGACCTGGCAAGTTTTCAAACCCGGCCTAATGCAATTCAGGTTTGGGTTTACAAAATTAGTCACGCGGTTCTATTTGAAAATCGCGATGGATTACATAAACAAGTCGAGTTCAAGTTATTCCCAAACTCAGGCCGAACCCGACCCAATACCTGTTTAACAAGATATACATTCTATTTTAATCAGGTCCAGTTCATGCTTAACAAGGAAAATCCAAATCTGAAATTACAATTGAATTACACTAGGAAGTCTGATTCAGGTTGGTTGCATGTCTAGGTCCAGGTCCAAGTAGCAAGTCACTTGAAGTCAGGTCCACGTCAGGGTATTTTTAATAAGTTCCATTCAAAGACAAGTCAAAGTTTAGAGGTTTACAAGTCAAGTTAAGGAAGTAGTTAACAAGTTGGGTTTAGGTTTACGCTAAATCCGTCCCAAATCCGACCCGTTTGCACCTACACATAAACATAATCTGGAGGTCCTCAACGCTTCACCTAGATGGCCTGTTCAGGTATCGCGTTGGGCCTATTTTTTCTTCTCACAACTTGATTCGGGCTATTGTGTTTTTTCTTTTGTGGGCCGGGCTTGGGCTTGGATTTTTCTCATTTTTTAATAGGCACAGCCTGAGCGTGGCGAGTTTACAACAGAATTTTGATGCCCGAACCCGGCCCATTGCCACCATTAACTGCTGTTCCTCTATGGGTGATGGCATTAGCAAAGCTCGTTGTAGGGACAGCTGCACACCCTTTTATTATTTAAACAAATTGCTACTCCAAATCATCCAATGTACAATGGCAATGGCAAAGCTCTTGGACCATAAAATAAACTCCTACAACCGTCCATAATAGAGCATGCAACTTGGACGATTCAGATCCTCTAATGACTAAATTTTCGGCCAATTTCTGATCAATACGTTAAGTATCATTTTAATGGTTTGGATCAAGCACATCTGATAACTTTAGTGGTTTAAGATCAATCAATCACAATAATAATGTTTTAAATGGCGTGCACCATAAATTAATCCCTTTAAAACGACGAAAGTTTGACTAAAAGGACAATTTAGTCATTTAAATTATTTTCTCTCATATCCTCCTCACTGATCACTGTTACTAATATTTGGGCGTATTTGAAATATACTAATCTTATGGCTATAATCAAAATTACAAGCAATGTGCACACGAGGAAACATAAGTGCCCTTAGAATTAAATATCTGAAAAAACTTTCATTTTGGGACTTAAGAGCCTCAGAACAGATGAATTAAACGGTTGAGGGATAACTGCCAAACCAACAAAAACATCTAAAAACACCCAATTGAAAGAAAACAAGAAAGCTAACCCAAGCTTTCTTTCTCACTGCAAACCCAAAGTTGAGGCTAGAAAGTAGGAGCAACTGACCAACACTGATATCAGTTTTTTGGAAATATGTAGATGCTTTTGATTCCAAAGAAAATGAACAATTGAACAGAATTAATTTCTCTCTCAGAGACCAAAATTTCAGGCCGTCTATGTAGAGATACATAGAAGAGGCAAGTTTATTAACTACCCAAAAAAGATTAAATGATCAGTTGCATGCTTGCCTTCCCCTCATTATTTATACCCTTAAAAAGTAACAAGATTGCGGTCGCAAACCATTCAATAATGCTTCTCTTAATCCTGAACAGTTTCGACATCTTCTTCTACTTAAAACAGATTATAATCTTATTCAAAGCCGGGTGTAGAGGTCTTAGATGAATTATCTGAATCCCCAGCATCCATCCGTTGTGTAGCCCCAGTTGATGACTTTTTCTCCTGCGCAAGTGATACATTAAGAGACCCAATTCCATATCCGTTACCTTGTTTTTGGTATTCAAGTTCATTTCTGATCAACCCACTGCCACCTTCTTGAGACGCCTCTATGGAGGTTTTGGGCGCTTTCTCGTGTTGAAGATCTTCCTTACTCAAGGAGGAGAACTGAAAATCCAAAGACTTTGCTGCACCTAACCATGCAAGAACAATAAACAACAGTATTCCGCCAAGGTAGGGCGTCGAATTTGCTAGTGAGCCAAAAGTCAAAATCATGAATTGTTGGATTAAAGCCCCTCCAGACTTTCCCAAGGGATTGCAAACAACATCGATGGCTGCCTTCCCTTTAACCTATACAAGAGAAATAATTTAAGAAAAATCAGTTACCTCGGTAAGGTACAAAAGTGCAAAATTAATTACCAAACACTACATAGTATTTTTTATTAAAAGAATTAGCACAGAGGGAAACCGACCCACGTGTCACATAGCAAATGTCTTTTTTTTTTGTTTGTAAAATGACATTTGCTAAGTGATTCATGTGTTTTGGTTCTCTTTATGGTAAATGTTTTAAGAGACTCATAGGGTAGCTGGTGTTTATTTTTAAAATTGTATATCTAGGCACTTATTCACATGGATACCCTATTTGGTAAATTTTCTTAAAAAAAATGAATTTTGGACTAGAGAAAAATGAATAAGAACTATGAAACCATGGTGCTTGGAGCCTGAACAAACCTTTGTCTCTTCGTCTAAAGGAATATATGCCATTTCTTTGCAAGGGTCAAATAAGCTGTATTTTGCGCTCTTGCTAAATATGTTTTGCAATGCACCCACATAAACGGCTGCAAGTAGAGGAGTCATCCCAAGTTGCCCTATTATGGGTGCAAACAGATTGCCAAACAAGATGAGAGAGAAGAATCCAACTCCTGTGAGGAGTAACACAGTTGGTGTGATCATGGCGGCAACTCCCCACCCATATTTTTCGAATATAACTCGGCTTAGCAACATCATGGTGAAGGTTGCTATACCAGTGGCTGTTGAGAAATCACCCATGAAGGACGAGTATTCATTCGGGCTGGGAAACTGCAAATAAAAGATGAGTGATCACCCGTAAACAACAATTTTCATTACTCGTTAGCATAGGATCGAAAAAAATAAAATAATATTTCATTAGCATAAAGTGAGAAGGATTTTTTTCTTGATAGCATAGATCAAAATTTCAGACTATAGTAAGACGTATAGAGTGACACGGCTCGGTATTGGAGCCACCCAAGACATGTATTGTTTCAAGTATCGGCCAATACATATACTTTGTAGTATCCTATTTGTACTGTATCAGCGATACAAACATTGTATCGGCAATACCCGAGATGATCGATACCGAGATTTTAATCTTTGATACAAAAATTTGCATACCTGAGCCTTGAGCTTTGATTTCCATGTGACTTCCACAAGGTTAATGCTTATACCATAGGCAACCACTAATGTGGCAAGATCCCTCACATATCTCGAAGAGAGTAAAAATTTCATGCTTTCCCTCATACCGAGTTTTGGTTTCTCCTATAGAGGAATTATATGTTCAGTTAAGTAGAACCTAAGCAAAAGAAGAGAGCATAATGAAGCAGGAAATGAGCCCCCTTGACACCTAACCTTCTTACGAGTTGCTGTTTGAAGAGATGGCTCATCCAAAACAAATGTGTTCACTCCCCAGTAGATTGCACAGATAACGAGCCCTAGCAGAACCACAATGCCCATCATTCCTTTAAGAGAAAGGGCCCATCCGTCGATCCCTGGATCCAAATTCTTGCGCAGATTAGAGAAGTACTTCACTGTACGGCCTGAGAAGATAAGGGCAACATTTGCTCCAAGGCCAAACAACGGATAGAATTGTTTTGCTTCATCAACTGTAGTGATCTGCATCAGGCAAAATAGACAACCCAGATGAACACAAAATTCAGAGATGCATCTGGATTTTAATCAAGGTTGGGAAAATTATTGTCAAATTCGTATATGCTGATTTTAGATTTGGCTTAAATAAATAATAAAGCAGTGAGAATGGAAAGAGTTTTGAGTAGGGGTCCAAATGCGCTGGGTTTGGACTGGACCTGGCTTAATCCGAGCCTGGCTCGAGAGATTAATTTATGATCCGAGTCTATCACAAGCCTGAAGGCTCACTGATACGGGAACTTACTAAATGCAATACTAGGGCTGAGATTAGGATTAAAATTAATTTAATCAATTAAAAAAATAACAATTTCTCATAACAAATTACCACGAAAATTCTAGAAATTCAATTAGGTGATTTAATTTCGGCTCAAAATAGCGTTACTTTCTGTACGTTCCCTATCGCGGATCTAAAAGACTAGGGTTCTTATGAACGGCTAGATCTCCGATAGTTTTAGGGCGTCGAACGAACTCGCAAGCGGGTTCTCTCGATACCAAACGAAAATAAAAGGCTAATAAAATTAAAGATGAACAAAATATAATTAAGATTACGCTACTTACGCAAACCCTAGAACTAAAGAAGATAGAGATGGAAGAAGAGTTGGCCTCACCAAACCATAGCGGGAATCGAAGAATCGCTCTTCGTTTTGAGAGAATCACACCCTCACGAAAGTTAAAAACTCTCAATTTTGCGTAAGCAATTTTCATTAACCAAAAAGTAATAATAAAAGTGTTTACAAGCCTTTAAATAGGCTAACCAATGCATAAAATTAGAAATCCTAGTATAACTCTAATTCCTAATTCAAATAAAAGAAATATCCTAATTCTTCTAAAACAATAAAGTCCTAAACAATAAGGAAACTAATCCTATTTCTAATAAAAGAAACAACTCTTACTTTCTAAAATAAAATAATAAAAGATACTAATCCTAATTCAATTAGGATTCTTGAAATTCGTCACTTTATGTGCAGCCTCCGAAAACTGACCATAACTACTTTAATACTTGTCGGAATTGCTCAAATTTTGACTCATTGGAAAGCTACTTTGATAAGCTTTCAAATATGATCAATTTCGTATTAATCCGACTTCGTTTGACACTTCAAAATAGGCCAAACATAAAAGTGACGGGATTGAAAGTTGAAAACCCTAATAAATTTTGAATTTTCTTCTTTCTGATCAAACAGGTTTTTAACGGACCCTTTTTTTTAAAAACCCATTCGTGGGTCCACTTTCTCTTTTGACGTCTCCTCTTTATCCGACCACGATTCAAACAGGTGGATCTAAAATTCACATCAATCCCCTCTACTTTGAAAAAGTTCGACCTCGAACTTTGGTTGGCATGGATTTTCACGATCACAATCACAAACAATATATAGGGAACCTCAATCGGAAACAACTTGAATCGGACGTCCCCATCAACTCTCCCCGGGTTAGACGGATTCATCCCCGATGAATGCTTGTTGTGATAACGGTCCAAAAGATCCAGATCAAGCTGTTGAAATTCCTCCCGTGTAATCCAAATATTTTCTGTGTCGGCTTTGTTCTTCCACTTGACCAAGTACTTCTGAAGTCCCCCGTGATTGGTGGACACAATCTGATCTTCCAACACATCTTCGATGATCTCACAGATTTGCCGAGTAGGTGGGGGTAACGGTGTAGGAAGGGGAATAATTGGATCATCGGATATAGAAGGCTCAAAAGGGTTGGCAGGGATGGTTGAAGGGCCATGGAATGGAATAAGGTCCTCCACATTAAAAGTCATGCTAATCCCCAATTCCGGCGGAAGATCTAAGATATAAGTATTAAAACCGGCACTCTTCAAGATCTGATAGGGTTCAGCACTACGAGCTCGTAATTTCTTTGCAACTCCTTGCAGGAATCGCTCGGGTCTATTTCGAACTATCACAAAATCACCCTCTTGGAATTCTTTGAACCGTCTATGAGAATCTGCAGAGAACTTGTATTTTTCATTCTTTAAATTAATTTTTTTCTTAATCTCAGCATGCAACTCATGAATGCAATATGCAAAAGTGGATGTAGACTCTGATGACTCCTGTGTGAATGATGCAAAGGGCACTAATGGCTTATGTACACTCGACTCGATTAACTCGTGAGTACTCGCTTCAATCAAAACCAAAGACTCTGGGGTACTCGATTCAATTGATATTAATGGTTCTTGTGTACCCAGTTCGATGGACTCACATGTATTCGATCCAATGGGCACCAACAAGTTGTATGCGCCCAACTCTACGGGTACCAATGACTCATAGGCATGTGACTCGATTGGTTCAAGTGTGAGTGACTCAACATCACTACTCACAAGGGAAATAGACGTTTCTTTAACACAAACTAGACTTTCATCAGCTTCTTCTATCTCCTCTTCACTCAGCATGGTACTAGGGTCGTACACTTCTTTTACTTCCCTATTCTCCGGCTCCTTAGGACTCACTCTTTTAGTCAATAAATTCTGAGTGGAAAATTTTGTGGGGCATTGGTATGCAAAGTGTCCAAACCCTTGACACTTAAGGCAATCAGGACACTTATCCGTCTTGGTTTTCAAACTCCGAAGAAGGTGACGGTGTATTAAAGGAACATACTTTTCAATAAGTTTCACCTTCATGTCCTCTCATGTGGAGATGAGTTTATTTCGAAGAGATTCAATCCGATATTCTACGCGAGTCCAAAAAATTTTGGCATTACCCTCCAATTTTGTTTTTGCTAGCCTAATTTTGTACTCATTTGGTATGCCATACCAATCAAAATATTCTTCTACACTAGACAACCACTCCACGAAGGTTTTGGGATTCATCCATCCCTCAAAACTTGGAACCTCATTCCGAATAGATTTAATAAACTTCTCGGCAGGGTCATACTCGGGTTCACAATGATGAGGGTATCCTCTAACTTTAGTCTCATCACAATTTTTGGGACTTTGCCAAGAATTTGGAGTGTAGTGGTTTCCTTGTTTGGCTAGTACCCTTTCATGACGGGTAAGGAAGTCACGTTGACGTGTAAGTGACCCATACATGATGCTTAACACAAACACAACTCAGACACAATATTAAAAAGACACACTATGAACCAACAATGGATGAGGACTTTTGTCAAACACTAGACATGCACACTAATGAACACTGATGAAATAAAATTGAAATGACATGCAATTATGAAACTAAGTGGTGTAAAATAAAAGTTAGACAAAGGCGAGACGAAAGCTAGACAAAAAAAAAAACTTAGACGAAAGCTTAAATTTTTTTTTTTTTTAAATGCAGACAAAAAATTTCAGACAAAAGGCAGACAAATATTGCAGACAAAAGCCAGACAATTTTTTAAAGATAAAGTCAGGCAGAAAGTGCAGACAAAAAGGTAGACGAAAAATTTTAGACAAAAATTAGACGAAAAATTTTCAGATAAAAGCTAGACAAAATTTTCAGACAAAAATCAGACAAATTTTTCTAGACAAAATCCAGACGATTTTTTTAAGACAAAAGCCAGACGAAAATTTTCAGGCAAAAGTTAGACGAAAAGGTTAGACAAAAAGACAGATGGATCGGATTTTTTTTTTTTTTTTTTTTTATAAATAAAAAAATAATAAAAAAATAAAAATAAAACCTATATGAGCACTAAAACCCTAAAACTAAACTGATGCTCTGATACTAATTTGATGCGGGAACTTACTAAATGCAATACTAGGGCTGAGATTAGGATTAAAATTAATTTAATCAATTAAAAAAATAACAATTTCTCATAACAAATTACCACGAAATTTCTAGAAATTCAATTAGGTGATTTAATTTCGGCTCAAAATAGCGTTACTTTCGTGTACGTTCCCTATCGCGGATCTAGAAGACTAGGGTTCTTATGAACGGCTAGATCTCCGATAGTTTTAGGGCATCGAACGAACTCGCAAGCGGGTTCTCTCGATACCAAACGAAAATAAAAGGCTAATAAAATTAAAGATGAACAAAATATAATTAAGATTACGCTACTTACGCAAACCCTAGAACTAAAGAAGATAGAGATGGAAGAAGAGTTGGCCTCGCACCAAACCGCAAGCGGGAATCGAAGAATCGCTCTCCGTTTTGAGAAAATCACACCCTCACGAAAGTTAAAAACTCTCAATTTTGCATAAGCAATTTTCATTAACCAAAAAGTAATAATAAAAGTGTTTACAAGCCTTTAAATAGGCTAACCAATGCATAAAATTAGAAATCCTAGTATAACTCTAATTCCTAATTCAAATAAAAGAAATATCCTAATTCTTCTAAAACAATAAAGTCCTAAACAATAAGGAAACTAATCCTATTTCTAATAAAAGAAACAACTCTTACTTTCTAAAATAAAATAATAAAAGATACTAATCCTAATTCAATTAGGATTCTTGAAATTCGTCACTTTATGTGCAGCCTCCGAAAACTGACCATAACTACTTCAATATTTGTCGGAATTGCTCAAATTTTGGCTCATTGGAAAGCTACTTCGATAAGCTTTCAAATATGATCAATTTCGTATTAATCCGACTTCATTTGACACTTCAAAATAGGTCAAACATAAAAGTGACGGGATTGAAAGTTGAAAACCCTAATAAATTTTGAATTTTCTTCTTTCTGATCAAACGGGTTTTTAACGGACCCTTTTTTTTAAAAACCCATTCGTGGGTCCACTTTCTCTTTTGACGTCTCCTCTTTATCCGACCACGATTCAAACAGGTGGATCTAAAATTCGCATCACTCACACTTCCACTGCCCGACTTTCCGACTTTCTCCCACTGATTAGACAAATTCTCGAGAACATGAGTCTTCTATGTGCCACAGGGGTGAATTCTTTAGTTAAAGTTGCATTTGAATGCATCCCTAAATCGTTGAACCTGATTTTTTTGGTCACTTAGAAATGATATTTTATAGAAAGTGTATTTGGCTGCCCCTTAAAAGTGAACTTGTGGTCATTTTTAGGCAAAAAACACAATGAAAGTTGTTTTAGGTAGGACCTGAAGCAACTTTGATTGAGATTTACTTCCACCGTGATTGGATTGTGGAACTAAATGCAGCCCAAAAGAAGGGCAAATCCAAGTGCATTTATTAACAAACTTTAAATTAAGAGGGATCTTCACAAAGTTAATAGCATAGAAGTATATTTCATTATTTGCATAGAAAAGCAGGAAGCTTAGTCCTCAAAATGTCTCACTAGAACTCAATGCCCCAAATAGAAAAAATTTCTATTATATGATTGATGAAATAATCCTAAAATAAAAAATCTGGATACTAAAAAAAGGCAGTACACAACAAAATGATTTCTGGAAGATAAAAAAACTCATGAACATGAAAATAATAGAGCAATACCAAATAATTGATAAAAAAGGCATCAAAATTGTCATAAGCTTTCACCAAAATTTTTGGATTATTCAACTGGATTTATGATGCGGGAACTTACTAAATGCAATACTAGGGCTGAGATTAGGATTAAAATTAATTTAATCAATTAAAAAAATAATAATTTCTCATAACAAATTACCACGAAAATTCTAGAAATTCAATTAGGTGATTTAATTTTGGCTCAAAATAGCGTTACTTTCGTGTACGTTCCCTATCGCGGATCTAGAAGACTAGGGTTCTTATGAACGGCTAGATCTCCGATAGTTTTAGGGCGTCGAACGAACTCGCAAGCGGGTTCTCTCGATACCAAACGAAAATAAAAGGCTAATAAAATTAAAGATGAACAAAATATAATTAAGATTACGCTACTTACGCAAACCCTAGAACTAAAGAAGATAGAGATGGAAGAAGAGTTGGCCTCGCACCAAACCGCAAGCGGGAATCGAAGAATCGCTCTCCGTTTTGAGAAAATCACACCCTCACGAAAGTTAAAAACTCTCAATTTTGCATAAGCAATTTTCATTAACCAAAAAGTAATAATAAAAGTGTTTACAAGCCTTTAAATAGGCTAACCAATGCATAAAATTAGAAATCCTAGTATAACTCTAATTCCTAATTCAAATAAAAGAAATATCCTAATTCTTCTAAAACAATAAAGTCCTAAACAATAAGGAAACTAATCCTATTTCTAATAAAAGAAACAACTCTTACTTTCTAAAATAAAATAATAAAAGATACTAATCCTAATTCAATTAGGATTCTTGAAATTCGTCACTTTATGTGCAGCCTCCGAAAACTGACCATAACTACTTCAATACTTGTCGGAATTGCTCAAATTTTGGCTCATTGGAAAGCTACTTCGATAAGCTTTCAAATATGATCAATTTCGTATTAATCCGACTTCGTTTGACACTTCAAAATAGGCCAAATATAAAAGTGACGGGATTGAAAGTTGAAAACCCTAATAAATTTTGAATTTTCTTCTTTCTGATCAAACGGGTTTTTAACGGACCCTTTTTTTTAAAAACTCATTCGTGGGTCCACTTTCTCTTTTGACGTCTCCTCTTTATCCGACCACGATTCAAACAGGTGGATCTAAAATTCGCATCAATTTACCTTATAAAGTTAATCAAATTTAAAACCTCTTATGAATACTGAATTTTGACACTCTTGTTCATCTTCATCAGCCAACTCAACTTTCCAATCAGATTCAAGTTTCCAATTTAATCCCGCTTGCCTGTTCAACCAACTGGAATCATTGGTTTATTGACAATACTAAAAAACCCGCCATCTAACCTGGAAATGGAAGTTCAACTACTGCTTTTGCCATGATAAATAAAATGGATAGGACACACATGTAGCTGTCAGTGCGCGACCTGCTAATTATCATGTTGTGGATATAATTTTATTAAAGAAAACCCAAAAAGCGCATGCGTTAGAAGTTTTTGAGAGCATTATGTCAGGAAATTGACCATAAATTTACTTTATAATTCCAACTTGTAGTATGCCAAGTCCTAACAGTCGAACAAAACAGTAGAAGGATGTGCCCTTTGCTTTGATTTTCCAATCTTCCCTAATGACCCAAACTCAGGGTGCACCAAAAAAAGTCCTTAGGCATCTGATTTCGATGAGCTATGAAAAGATCAATGACTTGAAAGGTACGAAGTCTAACATTCCAATGTGAGAAGCCAAGAAAGTGCAATAGCAATTCAAAGATTAATCAGCAGTACCTAAAAAAAAAAACTGTTGGGATTGTGCCTTGAATCTCGTGGCCACGAGTGCACTACCTTGAACTTTCGGGTTCAAGTTCGTGGCCACGAACTTGAGGTTGTGGCCACGACTTTGGGGCTCTTCCATCTACGGATTCGAACTATTCTAGGGTTACAAAGGGTATTTTTGCATTGGGCGGTTATACTTATATTATATAAACTCTATTAGAGATTAGGGTTTATGTGGAGAGTTAAGAGCGATTAGAAATTAAGAAGGAAACTTCAATTCTGTGTTGAGTGAGGTGAGAGCTGAGAGATTTGTAACCCCAGTTTTCACAAATTAGTGAAAGACTCAGCATCACCTGTGGATGTAGGCAAATTGCCGATCCACATAACTCTTGTGTTTGCGTTTTACTTGTTGTGTGTGTATTTGATTGCAATTTCTACAAATTGGTATCAGAGCCTACTGTTTTCTAGTTTTTCGTTTTTCTCTTCACAATGGCAACAAAATTTACAAGCAGGTTTGAAGTCGAGAAATTTGACGAAAATGGTAACTTCGGATTATGACAGAGAAGGGTTAAAGATCTGCTCGTGCAACAAGGTCTCCACATAACTTTTCATGGAAAATCAAAGAAGCCGGCAAACATGGACGATGATGACTGGGAGGAATTAGAGTTGAAGGTGGTCATCACGATTCGTCTTTGTCTCGCAGATGAGGTCATGTAAAACGTGATCGATGAAGAATTGGTGCCCAAACTTTGAGCGAAACTTGAAAGCCTGTACATGACGAAATCTCTCACGAACAAGTTGTTTCTAGAACAACTCTATACGCTTAGGATGAAGGAAGGATCGAATTTGTTGGAGCATCTCAATATCTTCAACAATATTATATCTCAATTACTTAGTGTTAAAGTTAAGGTGGAAGATGAGGATAAAGTTCTTCTTATTCTTGCATCTCTTCCTTCTTCGTATGAGCATCTTATTGCAACGTTGCTCTATGGGAAGGATACTCTAGAAAAATAGAAGAGATTACGGCGATGCTTCTGTCAAATGAGTTGAGGAAGAAACTGAGTATTGAGGAACCACAGGTGGAGGGATTTGTAGCGCTGGGAAAAGATCATAGCAGAGACAAATCAAGGGAAAAAGCTTTCAACAACGGAAATAGATCTCGATCGAAATCAAAGGGAAAAACGCAAGAGCCTTTTCTCTGTTATCATTACAAGAAGGGACACATGAAGCGGAACTGCAAACTGTTTATTCGTGAATAAAAAGATAAGAAAAAGGGAAAAGGGAAAGCCTCCACATTAGATCAGGTGAGCATTGCAGAAAACAATGCAGACGAAGGAGATGGTGGCGTTCTATCCGTCACCACAAATACGAATTTATTTCCTGATGCATGAATTTTAGATTTTGATTGTTCTTGACATATATCCTAAAAAAGAATGGTTTGATACATACAAATTGTTTAATGGTGGATCTGTGTTGATGGGAAATAATGCTTTATGTAAAACTATTGGAATCAAAATCGTAAAAATTAATATGTTTGATGGTGTGGTTCGAACTCTTAATGATGTAAGACATGTACTGGATCTAAAGAAAAATCTAATTTCTTGGGGTGCATTAGATTCCAATGGTTGTAAATATACTGCAACAGGTAAAGCATTAAAGGTTGTTAAAGGAGCCATGATCGTTATGATAGGTCAGATTGATGGAAACCTATACAGATTGGTAGGGAATACTGTTGTAGGTGGAGCATTTGTATCTACTACAGAAGATAGTAGTACGGATGACACAAATCTGTAATATATGCGCTTAGGGCATATGAGTGAAGAAGGAAAGCAGTGTAGAGTCAGATTTAGCACTGGAGTCCATGACAGCAAAGCGGTGTTAGACTACGCACATTCAGATGTTTGGGGACCTATAGTATAACCATCAAAGGGAGGAGCAAAATATTTTGTCACCTTTCTTGATGACTTTTCAATGAAGGTTTGGATTTATTTCATGAAACACAAGTCAGAAGTATCATAAAATTCAAACAGTGGAAAGCAGAAGTTGAGAAACAGACTGGAATGCAGTTGAAGTGTCTCAGGTCAGATAGCGGGTTAGAGTACAACTCTAAAGAATTTCTGGAATATTACAACGATGAGGGCATTGTTCGCCACTTAAGTAGTCCAAGGACTCCACAGCAGAACGGAGTCGCAGAATGAATGAATAAAACCCTCTTGGAAAGTGCAAGGAGCATGAGATTAAATGCGAGCCTAGAAAAGGGTTTTTGGGCAAAGGCAGTGAACATGACTTGCTTTATTATAAATTAGTCGCCATCTACGGCGATCGATTTGAAAACACCAGAAGAAGTTTGGGCTTAAAAAGTTGCAGATTATTCTACTCTTAGAATTTTCGGGTGTTCAGCATACGTCCATGTACAAGCCATGCAGAGATCTAAGCTAGATCCAAAGTTGAAAAGGTGTATATCATGGGTCAAAATTTCATCCGATACCGATACATATCAGTATTGGACCAGGACGATATGGTACATTCAAATGCCGCGTCGTCCATTTTACATATAAATGATCGAACGATACATTCAATGTATCGTCCGGTAAGTTATTGTTTCGATACGTATCATCCGATACGTATCGGTTTAGAGCTCGGACGATACGTATCGGATACCCGAGATTTTGACCCTTGGTGTATATTTCTCGGGTATGAGAAAGGGGTAAAGGGATTCAAACTATGAGATCCCTTAGCAAAGAAGACAGTAGTCAACAGAGATGTGATCTTTAATGAAACCTACATTCAAAAAGTTAGTAAACAAGGTGAAGGAGAAATCAGAGAAAATATTCTCAAGGGACCTAGCACAATTGAGGTGAAGGTAGATGATTCAAAATCTCAGAAAGAAGATAATTTGTTACAACCTTTATATGAAAAATTATCCAGCATGGAGCACCACTAACAACATCAAGTGTCCCAAGGCATTAAAAAGGGTAGGAGCAAAAGAGATAAAAGGGCATCGGTCAGGTATGATTTTGAAGATATGATTTCTTTTGCATTATTTATTGGAAATAGAGATCCATCATGTTTTCAAGAGGCGATATAATCAGAGGAAAGAGATACATTAGTGACATCTATGATGGAGGAGATGGAGTCTCTTTAAAAAAAATAAGACTTGAGAGTTGATGGAACTTCTTAAGGGAAAGAAAGTCATTGGGTGCAAGTGGGTATTCAGAAAAAAAGAATAATCATTGAAACGGGAAAAGAATTGGTACAAAGCTCGATTAGTAGCTAAGATTGAAAAAGAAAATGTTTCGAGGAAGAAGTTCATGCATTGCTTGAACTTGATTAATCTGACTAAGTGTTGAAGATTATGTTGTACTCTTGAAGAGTGAGAAGCCTTGCAGTCTAGGTGAAAGAATGCGGAAGAAAAGAATGAAGGAAAGAAGGATGGAAGTATAGCGAGAGGCACTACGTTCGTATTTTCATGTGACTTGTGATGATTCAAGTCAAGGTGGAGATTGTTGGGATTGTGCCTTGAATCCCGTGGCCACGGCCACAAACTCATGGCCACGAGTGCACTACCTTGAACTTTCGGGTTCAAGTTCGTGGCCACGACTTCAGGGCTCTTCCATCTATGGATTCGAACTATTCTGGGGTTACGGAGGGTATTTTTGCATTGGGCAATAGTATTATATAAACTCTATTAGACATTAGGATTTATGTGGAGAGTTAAGAGATGTAAGAGATTAAGAAGGAAACTTGATTTCTGTATTGAGTAAGGTGAGATCTTAGAGGTTTGCAACTATAGTTTTCCACATATTAGTGAAAGGACTCAGCATCACCCGTGGACGTAGGCAAATTGCCGAACCACGTAAATCTTGTGTTTGCATCTTGCTTGTTATGTCTGTATTTGATTGCCATAATTTCTACACAAACAACACAAAATACAAAACAAAAATCTTCAAAGGACTATGGGAGGCTCAGCCACATAAAAATCTTTTGGACCTTAATGAACAAAATCAATAGCATTTGCAAGATTGGATAAAAAAAATTCCTAACTTAATAAATTAGTAAATAAACATTTTACTAAAAAAAAAAAATCATGAAATAAGGAAAAGGCAGCTATGCATGTTACTGACGGATATGTTTATGAAGTTTCTCAAGGAAAAAGAAAGGAGCAAAACCTAACAAATTGTAAAAGTAAATGCATGTTAAGAAGTAGAGAACATATCGGTACCCAACCACACTCGAAGATTAGGGATTTGATACACCATACACATCACGAGGAAAAGTGACAAAATTGCAACATCAATATAGAATTCATTAATACAAGATAAAACATACATCTATGTCGAAAATCAGCCTGTTGCATATTTCCAACATTGCAAAATCTAAGGAAAAACTCAAGAAACAATCAGAGGTACAAGATCCAGTAATAATATGGAGATAACTGAAGACATAAGTGAGATGTAAAAAGCAAACTCAAAAAATCATTGGTTATAAAAGAGGGATAACAACAATGAGATCAAAATGAATCATAAGAAAAAGCAAATCACTCGAACTCTAAACAAGGAACAGGGCAAGCAGACAAGAAACACAAGAAAGAATCTAATTGCATAACAAAATCATTTATATATATTTAATCAAAGAATCAAGCGACCTTGTTAATCTGTAAACTAATAGGCATTAAAACCAAACCACTTATATTAATTAGACATTACCTAAACCCAATATCCAACAGAAAAGTCCATGTAATGTGTGGTAAACCATTGAAGTACATGAGGATAGTTCAAAAACTTGGATGATATCAAGACGTATCGGGCAATACTTCACGATAGCGAAGCAATGACGATAGTTGAAAATCATGGATGAAACCGAGATATATTGGATAATATGTCCCAGAAGACACCCGAGACAAAATTATAATCTCAGGAATCGCCTTAGACAATTTTTTCTGTATATATTTGTTTTCAGTATAACCAATACAAAATTTTTACCGGCATCGAGATTCTAATCCTTTGAGTAGAATATGCACGATTGAAAATTTTAAATGTCATTAATAGAAAATTTCACACAATGGATTCCCTACACTTATGAAACAAAAAATATCATTTTTATAAAAAAAATTCATCAAAAGAGGCAATTGCAAGCCCATACATCACCTGATTAGCAAAACCCCAAAACAGAACTGATATCACCACACTGCCCCAAAGCTCAGCCATGACATAGAACAAGCAGAAGCTCCAAATCCTCAGAATTGCAACCGGTCCGAGGAAACTCGGCCCAAGAGCTTCTAAAAGCCGATCTGCGAGCATCGTGGGGTGGATCACAGCATTGAGGGGATACAGAATAAAAGCAAAAGCCCCAAAGAAGGCAATGAAAGGGAATATAACAGTGTAAAATAGAGCCTCCTTTGACAACACATTTGAGAGCTTTGTGTATAAGAGCATGAACCCAAAAGCCATTGGCAAATTCACCCAAGTCTTCAAAAAGGGTATGATCTCTGCACTGCTCCCTTTGGCTGTCACAACCAAAACATCTTTTGTGTCCCTCAGAATTGTGTAATTGAACAGAATACAGAAGAACATCAACCCAAGTGGGATGATCTTTTTCCATGTCAAAATCTCAATTCCCAAGACCTTGGGCTTCTCCATATCATTAAAACAAATCTGCCCATCTGCTGATGCAGCAGATTCTGCCCTGCAAATTTGGACATTTCTCTGTTTCTTAAGAAACCCATGACAGTGGTCTCTTGTTCTTTGGTTTCCATCAACAGATAAAGAAAACCCACCAAGGATTCTATTGGTTTTGGTGTTAAACCGGTTTTTTAGTCTATGTGACGGATAGAAATCTTTGGTTTTGGGTTGTGAAGGGAGAGAAAGGAGCCCTTTTGTTTGGAATTGGATCATTGCCTCCATGTTCAATTACCTTTAAAAGACTAACATGCACGTAAGAAACCACATTTATATGAAAATGAACTCTGCTACAAGAAATTTAAAAACTGGTTTTCTAAGATTACTTTAAATATCATAACAGAAGAGAAAAAGACAGAAAGAGCATCTGAGAAGGCTGGAAGGGACCTCTTGCAAGGAACACAAGAAAGAAGCAAAGATGCAACAAAGATCTCCTATCTGATGTAACAGCATACAAAAGCAACAGAAAAGGTCAGCTATAGTTAAACACCCAAAATGCCCTTTTTCTTCATGTCTTCAAAATACCCTTCAGGAATCAGTAATTCAGTACTGAGGGAACACTAGGCTTCTCAGAACTTCCAATTTCCGTGTTTTTATAAAACATAAAAAGCTAGGGTTTTATCGTCTATTATCAGGTAAAAGGTTACTATTATTTGCATCCTTTGCAAATGTAAGCTCACCCATCTCCCTAACAGAATGCATTGACTCATGCTTTACGATAGAGATCATAGGTGTATCATCATACATGCAATTTTTTTGTTCCATTTCAAGACACATCCCATGTGACCTCACTTTTGTGACAATATTGACCATTTGATGGCGCAGTCTAAAAATCAATCATGTGGAAGATTGGACGAAAAATGATCTTTGTCCGCCAATGCATTTCCATTGGGAGAGATGGATAAGAATACGTTTTCAAAGGGGTAACAGGCAAAGTGCCGTCGACTGATGCGGCGCGATGCAATTGACTGCAAGTGTAGTAGGCCCAAACAATACAATTTAGGGCAGTCAATATGCACGCCTAGATTTCAATCATGCAAACTCATGAATAGAATATGGAATAATGGGGTGTCACCTACATTTAAAAAACAATAGATCTTAGTGTTAGAATATGTTTTTTAATCGTAAAACCTTAAAGTATGATTTCATGTTAGGTCATGTGGTAAACACATTTGTGATCAATCTAAATAGACTAAGTGGCAGTCGATCATTCTCGCGAGTTACATTTACAAACAAATGCGAACCATATGATGGGTGAACTTTAATATTAACCTTTAAAACAATATCAACAACTGTCCTTACTAGCATGTGCATATCGGACAGCTCAAATCTTTCAAAAATTGTGATTTCGATGCCAGTTACACCATTAAAATTAAATGGGGTAAGATAACATGAATGCACCACAATGATCTTCAAATGACGTTTAGGAGAGTGGGGCTCTCAAATATAGACGTGTAAAAATTACGACAAGCCTCGGTGCCAACGTAGTAAGAAGATTCGGATCACGGAGTCAAATTCGCTTGGGACGCTCATATGTGGATCGCATGCTTCCTAAATAGGCATACACAAAACCAACTCTTTGCCCACTTTGGCATGCTTGAGCCAAACAGCAAATGCTCTCACAAGCAACATTTTTTAATTTGGTATCTTTATTTGCACCCACTGAATTTTTGAGAGCAACAAGCCGAAAACTATTGACTATAGATCAGTTTTTATCCCAATCTTCGAAATAATACTATAGATCAGTTTTTACCCCAATCTTCCAAATAATTGATCTTGAGATTATAAGCATATCATCAGACGGTCAGTATTTTATTCTAGGTAGTAAATTCTGTAAGTGAGTTGAAAATCGAGTTTGAATGTGATCTATGCCACATTATTTGGGATGTGTGCCGCGTGGAATAAAAAATTAATCGTCTGATAATACGCTCATGATCTAAAGATCTATTGTATAAAAGATTAGGATGAAAAATGATCTCCATCATCTCATTCGAATCAAACCACGATTTTTTTTCGTCCGAGTGTAAGTGAAAATAAATGTAGCTTATTGAACTTTTTAACTCTAATAATGGTGGTCCACCAAATCGCAAATATCTAAGCCAAGGTATCAAAAGCAGTATCGGTCTCGGGTATTGGTTTGCCCGAGGCCGATACGTATCGGTATCGGCCAATTTTTTATTTTTAAAAAAATAATAATAATAACTAAAAGTTTCAAAACCGAGACGTATCGGCCCAAACTTGATACGTATCTGCCGATACAGGCCAGTATCGACCGATACATATCGGCAATACCAATACGAGATACTAATACATATCGGTTCGGCCGAAACCGATACGTATCGATATCGGCCGATTTTTTATACCTTGATCTAAGCCCACATTTTCATCAGGCATGAATGAAATTTTCTACAATGAGCGGCCTGCACCCTGATTGTAGAGAGCGAGTGTATGAGCATAGAAATTCCAACGTGTCCCAAGGTCCGTGTAGCAGATGGCTCACGCATGAGCAGCTCATTGTTTGTAATGAAGGACCAGCTCATTAGGGCTGTATTTGGGATTGCTCTTTGGAGGCAAAGAAGAAATCTCTGATCTGGTGCAAAGAACTTTAGCATGGGACTGTATTTGGTTGTAAGTGCTCTTAGTTCTTTGGAGAGTGAAAAGAATGAATTTAGATCTCTTTAAAAGTGCAATTTAAACCTGCTATTTTTCTCCAAAGAGCAATCTCAAACACAACCTAAAATAAACTCATTAGCGTAGCACCTTACACTGTAAAGTTGGCATTAGATAAGCAGCTCGAGCACCAGGTGGCTTGGTTCATGAGACGTTTTGTGACACATTCCTACTGAAAATATAATGTCTCTATCTGTTTAAACCATGATCTGTAAGATCTATGGTGTAAAATATGGAGACAAAAACAATCTCCATCCCGTGATTCAATCAAAATTCCCACTGGCCATGTAGATATATGACAGTTAATTTTAAAAGGCATTAATTAATTGATGAGTTACCTTGGACTGTGGCCTTCATAAATAATTTCTATCATCTGATTTAAAACAATTAAATGCTTTTAAAATGAATGATTTTTGCATCGCATCCACTGTCATTGGAAACGAACTAAGTTGCTGGTGATCTTGCAAAGGTGATTGTTCTTAACACACACACAGTCAAGGATCAAAATAGCAGTTTCGTTTTCGGTTTCAAGCATGACGGAAACCGAAATTTCGGCTGAAACTTTGAATTTCTACCAAAATTTTCCCCTCCATACTTTTTTTGACCGAAATTTCAGTTCATAGTTTTGTTTTGGTGAGGACCGAAACTGAAACATTTCGACCGATAGTTTAAATTTTCGGCCAAAATTTTAATCCATGCGCACACTATTTCTTTTCCCCACATTTGGGATCTTCCATCATCTTGCCGAGGTCTCATTAGATTGGATGCTATGGCGGTTCCTTATCTTCAGGGCTGATCTGATGATGTGAGCTGGGTTTGATCTGCCTTGTATGTCTCTGCGTGTTTGGTTGCTATGCCGAAGCTCACAGGCTGGGTTCCCGTTCACTGTAATTTTTTTACCTTTTTTTTAAAGTCATTTTGCGTACTTATTAATAAAAAAAAATTGCTTTCAAAATGAATGGCAAACTGATTTGAATTAGACGCTTGAGATGTTTTTTAGTTCAACCTTTTACTCACCAAATCTTTAGATAAGAGCCTTCCCATCATCATGTGTAACACTTTGGATAAAAATAGTTCCATCTGGCTCACTTGATAAGTGTGCCCATGCCTTAGATTGCATCTCGTTATATTATGAATTTGGCGTTGATAGATCCCAAGATCAATGGTGCAACCTTCTATATGTATTGCTTCTCTCTAGACTATGACTCATTCAATGTTTCGTATGGGCATGGCATATCAATTTGGTTATGCACGTGACCGAGCTACTTGATGAGGAGGTCCACTTTTCACCAAATAAAAGATGCAACAATGCTCACATGACACCGGCCTTATGCACTGAATGCTAGACATGCTTAAACAGGAACGCCCGACATTCAAAGTTTTTCAAAAGTTTAACTTGTCATTGAACTTGAGACCTTCGAGGCGCAGTCACCTTCGAGGCGCAGTCACCAAGTCGGGGTTGGACAGTAATTTCACAAGGTTAAAAACCAGAAATATCTGGCAAAAATCGACAAGTTCAGGGAACATTTAGAGAAAAATAATTAATAAAAAATAAAAAATCACGATTTATAGATTCATTTGCAAGTAATTTGTGATTATTTCGTAGAACCTTTAGCAATTTTTTTTTTTTTTAAATCAGCAAATTTGGTGACTATGCTTGAGGTTGTAACATGCTAAACCTTCCATTGGGTTACAGGCTCAGATTGAGCCTGAAACAAAGTCTTAAACTTGGAATGGCGTCTTCAGTTTTAACTACTTCCAAGGGAAGGGAGCCTGTCCACTAAGTAGGGCTTTCAAAGGGTAGGGCTCGACCAGTTAACTGATCCAAGTTTTTACCTGGGTCAGGCACAATTCTTGACCCGTCAGGTCGGGTAAGGAAAAAATCCGATCGAGTCAACCTGACCTGACCCACTATTTTGCATATAAAATCAATAAAAAGAGGGTAATTGAACCAGATAGGGTTCAGTCGGGTTGGGTTCAGTGTTGGGAGCGGTCGGGTTTTCAGGTTGTAATTGGCGCCCAGGAGTTGAACCATAGGTGGTGCACGCCAAACCGATCAAACCTTCGGACATTTGCGGAGAACTTGGAAGCATGAAATCTGTGAAAGTTGACTCTTGACCTTTCTGACAGAGTGATTTGATAAGTAATCAGTTGGTTTTCCAGTTAAAGATGACTCGATTATGCAGTTCAACCCCATTTTATTTCATGATTTAGAAAACAGGGATGTAGCCATGGACTCTTTAGAGCTTTTTGGATATTGCCAATACCACCACAGAAGTCTCTAGGAGTGTCCGTAATGTCTTTGAAAGGATCAACCCTCTTTGCAAGATCTCAAATACAGTTTTCATTGAAAAAAAATCCTCCAAACTCCAAATCAAAGAGAAAAGCATGAATCATTCTCTAAAGTCAGATCGATGAATAGAACTTGCACATTGGTCTCACAGAAGCCTAATGCCTGAAGAATCACAAATTGGTTAGGGAGTTCAATCGGGGTACAAAATATTTAGGTGCATGGTCCACAGAGAAACTCCGATGGTGGTACACACGCTGCCCTCGTTGGCCATGTTGCTTGAGCTGACATGATAATTCCGACAATCACTCCAAACAGCCCAAGTGCACTCCCAAAGATTTCAATCACTAAAATCTTTACAAAAAGTGAGGAGTTCTGAGCATCGGACAGTGCACAGCTGCTTCCAATTATTCCCACACAAAGCCTGTGTTGCCAGAAAAAAACATGGCTCAGTATCACATAAGCAAGTGATCTGTTCTACTACATTTCCTGATCAATACCTGAGTTCGTATTAGGGAGCAACCGAGTGCCAACCTTGGCACTCGCGTCAATCTCCTTTCCAAATGATCAAGCCTCGGGAAGTGGCCAGTTATTTAAGAAGATACACTTTTGACATTTCACTGATTCGGCGCTCAACTGTATCTGTGCATTCACCAAGGTTGTCAGATGGAGATTGACCAGAGTGCCAAGACTGACAGTCGGGTCGAGTATCCAACACCACCTCTTAATACATACCATAAGATTTTATTAAACAAGTGAAATCTGATGACATACCCGCAGACCAGGTTTGCAAAACCCACAATTATACCAGAAGCAAAGATTGCGTATCCAGCTCTAAGAGATTCGGGTGCAAATACCATGGATACCGGCACACTCTCAAGCTTTGTTTGTAAAATAATTGCCACGATAACGCCATAAATAGCAACAGCCTCATAGAAGATTACACTGAAGAAGACAACAAAAAGGGACTTAACAAGCCTCTCATAAGTCCTAAATGCTCTTCAAACCATATTAAAATTAGCAAATGAGAAAATATCGTCACATGAAGGTGTGTCAACACCATGTGCAAACTTGTGGATATCCACAACACCTGTTTGTGCCATGTGTCATGTGTGTGCATGTAACTCCGCGGTTTACGGTTTAGGTGCTAGGTGCCTCTATCACATAAACTTGGGAAGAATCCATCACCTCTATAATGAGTAAAGGCATAAGATGGAGGGTGTACATGTGCATGCACAAAATGGGTGAACATCAAGTTGGCTTCCATAGCATGGCCATGGATGTGCTCAGAATGCCCAGAATCCAGAGAGAACTTCCAACTTTATGCCAGCACAAGTCGATCATTTCATGGGAGCCAAGTGGTTTCTAACAAGTTTACAGATAATGGCAAGCCTAACTGTTTGCAGTAGCAAAACTCCATGGACCCAAGAAGCAGCATTCTGTTAACGTGCCAAAGCCATGGGTCAAGCAAGCAAAAAAATGTGATCCCATATTTCATCTGTATGATGATGATAATGATGATGGTGGTATATATATATATATATATATGGAAAATGATCATATGACTCGAGTCACCCTGTGACTCAAGCATGTGACTCAAGCATCTAAGGTTGTATGCTAGAGATGCAACCGTTAAATGCTTGAGTCACAGCGTGACTCGAGCCAGGAGAGCAAATACATCTTCACAGTCAACATTGACTGTAGAGATTTGAACATCTCCTGGCTTGAGTCACACATGACTTGAGTTAGGAGATCATTATATACACCCTCCTAAGTTAATTATATGTTGGGAATCCCTAATAATGCTTCTATACACAACCCTCTTGAAAGGCTAAAATAATTGTTATGTTGCTTATCAAACTAGGCCATGGACAGTAGTTCTAGTATTACTTATTTATGTTGCAGTAACATGTACTGTACTTTATTAATGTGTATAATCATGTATATCTTATATACAATATGAAGCAAGATGTTGCAGACTTAAGCACACAGATTTCTGTGTGTTCCAGATTCAAATTTTAATGGGATCGAGGAAAAACCTAGTATGCCTGTTTGAATCAGAACTTCTCTGCGAGCCAATAACTATCAGCGGCCAGAATGGGGTTTCCGGATAGCTGACCGGCTCTCAGATCGACCCAAAAAAAAAGTCCTGCTGAGACATGTTGGGAATTGGATTTACCTGATTGTTAAAACCTCTTTTACAGACCCCATTTGAGTAGGCAACAAAAGGTGGACATCCAAAATGGATGGCAGATTTGGTGAAGAAAATACAAATATCTCAACTGGATTCCGTGGTCCAATCAACAGCAGACATCAGAGTCGAGGCCCCATTGTTGATGGCCGGAAACCGGTTTGAATTCTGTTTGTAAAAATGGTCATATTAGGTATCAGGTGACAGATCCATGTTTATGAAAATGTAGAGGAGATGTTGATTCGGAGGAGTGCAGTAGGTAAACTGAGATTGTTTAACCTGGGATTGGGAGTACAACTGGCCAACTCAAGGTGGGAACTTGAAGCTCTCCCCCTAAGTCATTAGAATGAATACAGGCTGCTTTCTCGTCATCTTCCCCTCAAGCCTAGAGAAGGAGAATTATTGACAGAGTTGGGCTGTGGTCTTTGAGGCCTGGAATGACAACTTAAACAGGATCTTGGTCGCTAGGAGATTTAGTAGCTTCCGGATTCGTATCCATGGTGTCTCCTTTCATGTTTGGGATAAGAAATACTCAATAAAGATACGTGACTTATGTGGTGGCTTCGGAGTGATAACCTCTGCTACTCAACCACAAGAAGACCTTGTCTTTGCTAATGTCGGTGCTGTCTCCAAGGTGGGAATGTATCCGACAATCCATCGACATTATGGCCAATGGCAGGAGATATCAAGCAGTGGTAGAGGTAGAAAGAGAAGAATGGTGCCCCTTGAACAAGGTCAGGGACGCTGGTGGTGTGGAAGAAGTACAGAGTACAGACCAAAACGATGCACATCTTAACAGATGCAAGAAAAGGGGTGACTGACACACATAATAGCAACTACACCTCCGCATTCCACCGAAAAGCTGATTTCCAGCCTCCCGATAAGCTCAGGGCCAAGGTCCCTAGGAATGATGCAAGTTGAGATGCTGTGAAAATGTTGCTGTAGAGAGAGGCTGCAGAACATGGAACCATGACAGCGTTGAGGGCTGAGGTTGAAGTTGATGACATGGACCTTGTTGGAAGATCGCATAAGGCTTCAAATTTCCATGACATGGCACAAAGAGGCAGGTGTCAACCTTTAAGTGGGTGAACTTATAGTTATTACTGAGGGGAAGTTGCGTAATTCACAAGGGGAATGTTAAGCCATTCTTATGTGTCCAAATCGACCATCACAAGGGGCCTTAAGTGAGGATAATATTGCTCTTTTAAAACGAGAGTGCACGAGAAGGTAAATTTGGCGAATTTCAACTTATGTTCTAACCAACGCTTGTCTCAGCCTTTTGTTCAGAATATCTCTGATCCTCAACAACGATCACCATTATATGGTAGAAACATTTGGGGAACACAGCGCCTTGGCCGTGAAGATATTGAAGGACAGCGATGATTGGTAAGAGGGTCTTCCGAGTCTCTCGCGTTCTTGAATAGGGATCAGGCTTGATCTCAACCATCAGATTTTGCCAGGATACAGACGAAATCTTCGAGAACAAGTTTCAACTCTCAAAGAAAATGCTATTGACAATGATCGCTATAGGTGGTGTGCTTCTGATTCCTTTGGGGAGGCTTTATCGGTGACCTTTTTTTTTTTGTGTGGGAGCAAGTCAGACAACATAGAAGTCACGGTGTTCATGTCCTCCTTAGCAGGGCAGCCTCATCGACTTTGATCTTGTTATTTCCTCGTTTTTGCTTGTTTTTGTTTTTTGGGCTCCTGTTTTTCCCTCCTTTTTGCTTTTCCCTTTTTCCTTGTTTTACTTGGCTAAGCTTCTCGCTACGCACGATTGTCGTTGCAACTCCATTTTATTAATGGAATTAACAGCTTTAATGTGATAAAAAAGAAAAGAAACGTCTACAAAATTCAATCAAAGGTGCTTTCCACTAGGTTAAGGAGTTTACTATGTGCCATCATTTAATTGCAGCAAAGAGAGTTCATCAAAGGAACACAAAAACTAGATGCAGTTCATATGGCCAATGAATGTGTGGACTCTAATAAAAGATAAGATGAGTTGGGGTTGGTTTGAAAGATTTACAAAAGGCATATGATCAGGTGGATCTTGGCTTCATCAATTAGCTTCTTGCAAAAATGGGATTTGGATATAAATAGATAAAATGCATGTCCGAGTGCTATTCCGGAGTCAAGTTTTCCATCTTACTAAATCGGGGTACCATGGGATATTTTGGAAGCACTAGAGGACTTAAGACAAAGTGATCCCTTTTCACCACTTCTCCTCACAATTGGGGTTGAGGCCTCAAGTAAGTTGATGGCTAAAGGCGAGTCACAAAATCTAATCAAAATTAGGCAAGTTCGAATATTGAAAGCTATGGTTAGAACATTACAAGCAGTGTCGGTTCTTAAGGTGAATTGTGGGATCCTATAGATGAGAGGACTTAAGACAAAGTTATATATATATATATATATATATATATATATATATATATATATATATATATATATATATATATATATATATATACATTGGTGTGGAAGAAGAACTACCTCATTAGGCGGGAGAATCACTTTAATCAAAGCAACACTTAGCAGTCTTCTGGTATACTTTATGTTCTTGTTTAAAATACCGGCAGAGTGGCCAATAGGTTAGAAAAAATTCAATAAAATTTTCTGTGGGAAGAAACCAGAAGTGGAAAAAATATATCTTCTCATGGATTGGAAGGAGGCCAGAAATACGAAGAAGGGGGTGGACTTGGGATTGGAAGAATTAGGAAGGGGAATTCTCCCCTCTTGAGTAAATGGTTAAGGAGGTTTTGTGAGGAACCAAATTCCTTACTGACGAAAATCATCACGAAAAGTATCTGGTAAATCCTTTAGGCTGGAAGTGCTTAAAATGTTTTTTAAGAGGGGGAACGAGGAGGGTTCCCTTTCAAAGTGTATTAGGTATTGTGTTCGGACATAGGTGATAGCGTTAGGTTTTGGGAGGTTCTTTAGTTGAGTTTGACTCCTGTTTGTGTCTTGTTTCCTATGTTGTATGGGATGGCTTGCAAAAAAGAGTCTCATTAAAGAGTGCTCTAGTTGGGTTGGTGGTAGAGTTGTGTGTTTAGGAGGACCTTTAAGGATGATGAGGCTCGTTCTTTCATTGAGTTAATGGGATGTCTTAATTCAGTCTGTGTCTAGACCTAGGTGTGATAGAAGAATTCAGAAATAGGGCACATGTCGAACTTCTAATATTCACTCTTTTCAAATCTCACCTTAGAGGCTACGTCTTCTTATAGTGCAATGGTTTAGCTCAGGATTACTCCCGACTGGTGGAGGCGTTCTGTTGGACAGTTTCTCTGACAAAACTTTCAAGCTCAATAACTTCAAGTCATCAACTTCCAAACCAAATAACCAATGCATAATGTGCACATGCGCTGAGAAGTTGATGGACCATTTGCTCCTACATTGTCTATAGATGTCTATATCACACACATATATAGACACACACATATAAACAACACTAACTATTGAGATTGACGGCATTGTGATGTTATTGAGCACTAAAGATTTTTCTGAAAGTTCAATTTTAAGGGAGGATGTTTGGAGTTTGAAATAAACAACACCTTAAAAGTCCCTGGCTTGGGTGATTGTTGGTATAAGATGTAAGATTATCCGGTTAGATAGAATTCATTATCTAAGAATGTGATAAGTGTTTTCATATGGACTATCTTTATTTTTATGGTTATAAATAACTTCCTTATCTGATCAATCGTGATCTACAAGCTAACAAATATAAGAAAAAGAAGAACTAGTGACCTTGACTAAGTAAGGTGCATTGAAGATGAAGATTAAAAAGTCTTGGTAAAGAAGATGAGATAAAGAATAGATTAAACAAAATATTTTTTTGAATAGTTGTTAAATGTGGAATTTGTGATGTAAATAGAACATGAAGTTGAACCAAATCAAGGGATGATTAATAAATTATATGAAGCATAAGTATAATCAACATTAACAAGCATGAGGAAAAGGAAACCTATAGGGCAACGTGGAATAACTATAAAGGTATGAATTGAAATGGGGAGAGGAGACGTTTTTGGTTGAATAAAACAGATATAGAATTTTGTCAATCATTGAAGCATTGGAGAGACTAGTGGAGCAGCTTTTATGATACGAATCAAATATTTATGAGAACCAGTTTGGGTTTACGCTAGGAAAATCAACAAGTGAAGTCAATCTCTTTTGTAAAGCAATATTTCAGATAGAAGGAAAAGTTACGAATCAAGTTTTGAATCAGGTCCCTTCTGACTCTATGCTTCGAATCGAATACCTTCTAAGCCAATCCCAAAAACCACTTAAGAACTTTGGACGAGAAGGACGCCTTCCCTTGGTGGCCTGCGTCCCTAGGGATCTCTCGTCATGTATTGATTCATACACCTGATAGGAGTAAATTGGATATTCGAACATCAGAGTGTATTTTTATTCAATGCCTTGTTCACTAAAAGGGCTATGCTTTAACTTTATGAACACCAGGGAGGATTGGTTGAAATAAAATCTCATGAGGTTAAATTATCGAGGACAAATACCTTAGGAAGAAGAAACCCATGATCGATACAGAACTCTATCAATTACCTAATATGACTCACGATAGTCGGAATCTCCTTGCCAATGAAAATGAAGGGAATATTCTCGTTGTTCATCAAGACAATAGGAGTACTACAATAAATAATCCTGAACTCCATAGAAATTCACGCGGAAAACTTTCTCATAAGTTCTTTGAAATAGAGTGAAGTATTTGCATGTTTTGTCATGGATGAAGATGAACCATAATGACGGAATCTTATCAAGAAGCCATGGCATCTCCAAATATCGTTGATTGGGCAATTGCAATGAATGAGGAAATTGACTCCACGAGAAAGAACCATGTCTGGGAAGTTTGAATTTACCTCCTAGTCATAAAGTCATGGGAAATAAGTCTGTTAAAATCAAAGAAAGGCATATGATTCGATAGAGAACTACAAGGCCCGTTGTTGCCAAAGGATTCACTGAGATTGATGGCATTGATTACAAGAATTTTTCTCATGTGGCCAAATTTCCCTCAATGCGCATGATTTTGTCTATAATTGTTTGCATGAACCTGGAATTATATCAAATGGATGTCAACACCGCTTTCTTTAATGGTAATCCAGAAGACATTTACATGGTATAACTAGTTGGTTATCAGTTTTCCCGGTTTGGTTTCAGTATTTTTTTTATTTTTCTAATGTATTTTTTCGGTTTTTCCTCGCTTTTTCCTTTATTCTCATCCTACCCCCTCAGTTTTCGGTTTTTTCCACCCTAAACCAGAATTGGTTCAGTTCTCCCAGTTTTTGGTTCGGTTTCGGGATTCAGGTCAAAGCTTGCATCCCTATTTTAGACACAAGAACCAATACATGACCTAGAGATCCCCAAGGGAGACAATCAAGCAAAGGCTTCCTACCAGTTCAAAGTTCAAGATGTCTTTTAGACTAATTTAGAGGGACTCAATTCAAGATATAGATGGCTGTGTGCAGTGTGTCACCCCAAAAGGAAATTGAGAGGTTGGTGTGTGCTCTCATCGATCTAACCATGTCTAGAAGAGTTCAATTCCTCCTCTCAACTACACCTAGATGTTATAGATTGTATACCACTGTATATGGCCTAAGAATGCCAACATTCTCACAAAAGTACATAAGGAGTTTTTTAGACTGATTTAGAAGGGGATTGGTTCAAGAATTGACAACTGAGTACAGTGTGTCACCCCAAAAGGAATTAGAGAGCTTGGTGTGTGCCCTCATCGATTCAACCATGTCTAGAAGAGTCTGATTCCTCCTAAGTGTTGTAGAGTGTAAATCATTTATATTACCCATGGATGCCAACACTCTCACAAAAGGATTTAAAAATCTCGAAAGTGTCCTTTCCACCTCTATCTGATCTAAGACTTTAATTTTATGATCTAGAGATGCAAGACCTAATATCAAAACTCTCTCAAACTGACAGCAAAAACATGAAGTGGAAACATGATTTCTTCTCATCCCAAAAGCAAATAACACATCAGCAGAGAGTTTCATTTCCTAGTATAGTGTGTACTTCTATTTTCGTCTGCCCATTCGTATTAGAGATAGATTTGTGTTGTTCCATCATTTACATCTTAGCTTTGAATTTGCACACGTGCATCAAAAAGTGCATCCGACAATCCTTTTCCAGTTGGGAGGCACTGATAAGAGGAGATTCATTCATTATGCAAACTAAGGAGGACCCTAGCAATTTGCTTAAGTTCGCAAAAATTTTCGTAAGCCCATGAGCAGCTCTTGTTATTGAACCATTTCCCTTCAAATATGAGCTAGTCATACTGTCATGATAGTCTCTAACGTATAGAGAACATCTTCCACATCAGTAAGGATTTGGATCACCTAGGCTCAATTATCATAATTATTTAACTTTAATTTCTCTCCCTTAACTGAATCAATGAAAAAGGATTTTGAAATATGTTATATCACTTGGTATTGAACGAATGTTATGACGCTCTACTACTATGCTGATTCTCCGCTCGAGCAATGGAACTTTGGGATTGCAAATGATCCTATAATGATTGACCTTACGACGAAAGCCAGGACGACATGCTCGATGACGGTCCAACCCTTTTTATCAGAGCTTCACACCATGTGATCCTATGATCGGGATGGTCTGGTATGATAATATAAGAGCTTTTGAGGCAGTTGATTCTCCCCTTTGTAAATGTATATATAAAGAAGAGAGGGAGCAAGAGTTTGTTTTCCATTGGAAAATATTTTCCTAAAAGAAAGAAAGTGATAAGGCCGTAAGGGTAAGTGGCATAAGGTGAGGGGGATCCCATGTTCCCTATGCACTCCTCTAGGGGGTCGCAAGTCTGGGTCGTGGGTCCCCCAACTGGCTCATACAAAAGTCCCAACAATGCCTAACTCAAGCTTATGTCAGTTTGCCTTATTTTTCTATTGGCTCGTCGGAATATAAGTGATCTTACTTACCAAAAAAATAATAATAAATAAAGACAAATAAATAAAAATCATCTTCTTGTGCAAATTGGCTTAGCCATTCTCTAGCTTGTTTGCCTATCAATTGCAGAGAAATCTGTTTCTAACATCTAGCCTGCCTGTGGTTTTTGTTCAAGTCATCCATTGAAGACTTCAACTCATACGATTTGATTTGAGAGTAGTTTTGAGGATACAAGCTCAATATTTGTTAGTTTTATTACTACATTTATATTTAGTGATATTGTGTGCGTATTATTCCCACATTAGTTATAAGTTATTTTTGTACTGGAATGCTCCTCTACATAAAGGAGTTCAATGTAGTTTAGTTTAGCATATGAGTCGCAATTTACTGTCTGGCGCACCTAGAAGCTCTAATGTTTTATAGTGTCCTAGCCTTTCTAATAATAAACATTTGGGAAATGATTTTCTTTGTATATTTAACAATATCCACTACCCAAGACCTGTAGCTCAGTTGGTATGCTCCCCCCATTGTGGGGGTGGTGGTCATGGGTTCGAATCTCGTTCTCCACGCTTTACAAGGTGTGTGGTTTGTCCTCACCACTCTCGTTGGTGCAGCTCCGCAACTATCACATCTATATGCGTTCACTCCTTCTTGGCTGTCGAGGCTGTCTCAACCTTATCACCAATATATATATATATATATATATATATATATATATATATATATATATATATATATATATATATATATATATATCCACTAGAAAGAATAAGAAACAGAAGTTAATGCAAACAGGTAGATAACTTTTGCAAGAGAAATATCATCATGCTCAGAATTATCATATAATTTTCCAATCAATATGACGGTATTCAAAAAATGATTTTTTTTTTCCTTTTAGAGATGAAATAAAACTGCATACCTAATGAGATTCTTGGAAGTGATTCGAGGAGCTTTAATTGCAGCACCAATCAAACTGCTCCCCGTTATATAAATCCCCCTAAAAGCATAAAATAAATAGATAAATTTCTAATTTTAGGAAATTAAAGAAAATTAAAAGTTGGAAATTAATTAGTAAAAGAACAATGAAAACAGAATTCTGCCAATAAAAATAACATATTCTAATCATACCAAGCCGCGCCTAAGACGGAAACGCCAATGGCAATCCCGATGCCCACAGCTGAGAAGGTGTATGGTGAGATCCTCACCAATGCGCGAGACCACGAGCTATGACTGGCCATCAAGGATCCAGACATCGATTCGTCTGAAAAAAAAATTATATCTTCTTCTGCGCTTATCTGATCTTTGTTTACAGAGCGAAATTCTACGCAAATCTGTGAGAAATTAGAGGAAAACTATTGGCAAATTGGGGTTTAAAGCGCAATGTTAACTCTTTAATGGATCTCTGAAAAAAACACGGGCAGCACGAATCTGGAGATAACGAGATCCCAATGGGAAAATTTTAAACTCAATAGATAGGCACCCAATTAGACATAAGTTCATCAATGAAACCCTTACTTCCACGTTCTCTTAGTATGGGAACGGAAAATGCTGACCTGTCATGCAACGCCCCAAAATAGGCATGCCAATTTGGCGACGACTATTTTTTCTTTTTTCTTTTTTAAGAAAAGGAGTTCCTTTATCATAAATCATTGGTTACAAGATCAGAGATAGAAGGAGGATAGTCCTCCATCCAAATACAAATATTAGTAGCACTAATTCCTAATTTCGCAAGGCCGTGTGTCACTTTGTTGGAATCTCGAAAGACATAAGAGCAGGCCGTCGAATAAAACTTGTTCATCAATCCCTTAATATCATTAATCAGCATAATGAGGGAAAAACGATTTTCGTGACATGAATTTATCAATTGAACAGCGGCAAGGGAATCACTTTCGATATGTATATTCCGTAGTCTTATATCGAGCGCAAGCTGTAGCCCATCAGAAATTGCTTGCATTTCGGCCTGAAGAGGATTTGGTATGTGGTCATAGCCCTTTGTCATTGATGCCTGGACCAAACCCCTGGAATCCCGAATAACAACTCCTATACCTGTGTAGACCCGGATTTTCTTCCACGCCGCATCAACATTTATTTTGAAATAACCCGATCTTGATTTACACCAGATTCCACTTCGGTTAGGATGATCCACAGACATGACATCGATTCTGGAATTTGCCTTTTTGAATTCATAAAGCATACCTTCCGCCCATAGAATGTGTTGCACACCATCCCCTTTACCTTCATTCATAATCACTTTGTTTCTAAGATTCCAAATAGCCCATGCAATAATCAAGAAACGATCCAAACTGTCCTCCTTTTCGGATATAATTTGCTTCACCCAAAAAAAGAAATTTTCCACCTTGTGTTCAGCACGCCTAAGACCCAAGGATGACATGAACCAGAGGGGAATCGAGTGGGGCCATTCCTTTAAAACATGTATAGTGGTTTCGATCTCTAGTCCACACAGTCCACATGTTGTGTCATTAGTGATCATCCACTTCCACAAATTATATCGCACTGGTAATATGTTCTTGCACGCTCGCCAAGCAAAATGTTTAATTTTATTTGGGATATTGCAATTTCATATCTTTTTCCATAGGAAATCGGATAAGGCATAGCTACAGGAGCCTTCACATGACCGATTCTTGTCATAATAATTCCGAGCCACAAAATAAGCACTTTTAACATTGAATTTACCTTTTCTATTAGGAGCCCATGCTATTTTATCATCACATGGATGGAGTGGGAGCGGGATTTGTAGGATAATTTCAGCATCATCCCGCGTAAGAGCATTTTTTATAAGATTTGAGTTCCAATGTTGTGGCTGGCCTATAATTATGTCCTCCACCTTCTGGATTTGTTGGGTTGTGTGAGGAGTGATCACTTTGTAAGAACTCGCACGAGGGATCCACCTATCCCCCCATATGTCGATCGGTCGCCCATTACCAATCCTTTTAATTATTCCTTCTTCCAAGATGTTTTTGATTCCCCAGATGCTCCGCCAGGTGAAAGAAGGATTGTAGCCCAAGTTTGATTCCACGAACGAGGAATTAGGGAAATATCTTGCTTTTAAAATCTGAGTCGCAAGCGAAGAGAAGTTTGTTTGCAGCCGCCATCCCTATTTCATTAGCATGGCTTTGTTGAAGGCTCGTAAATCCTTGAATCACAGTCCACCACAAGCTTTTGAAGAACACAACTTCTTCCATGCAATCCAAAGTATTCCTTTACTGTTCTTGTTATGGCTCCACCAGAAACGAGCAATTGAGGCCGAGATATCTTGTAATAAGGTTATCGGTAGTTGAAAACAACTCATCGCATAAGTAGGGATAGCTTGAGCGACGGCTTTGATGAGTGTTTCTTTTCCCGCTTTGGATAACAATTTCTCCTTCTACCCTTGAAGTTTCGCCCAAATTCTCTCCTTTAGGTACCCGAATTTAACATTCTTGATCCTACCAAAAAAAGTAGGAAGACCAAGATACTTTTCATGAGAATTTGCCCCTTGGATTGCGAATTGTTGGAGTAGGTCCATTCTGTCGGTGTGTGAGACATTAGAGCTGAATGCCATAAAAGATTTTTCCAAGTTGATCATTTGCCCGGAAGCGCCTTCATAAGAGTGTAACATGTTAATGATCTGGTGACTTTCCACCTTATTTGCTTTAAAGTATAATAGACTATCATCGGCAAATAAGAGATGAGAGACCATTGGAGCATTCCTACATATTTGGATTCCTGAAATTCTTCTTTCATGCAAAGCATTAGTACACATAGAAGAAAAAATCTCTGCTACAATGATAAAAAGGTATAATGAGAGAATGTCGCCTTGACGCAACCCCCTGGAAGGTATTACTTTGCCACATAACACCTCATTTATGAGGAAAGAAAAGGATACAGTAGTGACACACTTCATTATCAAGTTTACCCACCGGTGATCAAACCCAAATTTCAACAAGCAAACTTCAAGAAAAGGCCATTCAACACGGTCATATGCTTTACTGTCATCTAGTTTGAGAGCACAAAAACCTGCACCCCTTTTCCTTGATCTAAGATAATGATTGATTTCATAGGCCACAATAATGTTATCAGTGATTAGTCTCCCTGGAACAAAAGCGCTTTGATTGGTAGATATGATAGAGGGTAAAATCTCTTTCAACCTATTGTAAGAACCTTAGCAATTAGTTTATATATTACATTACATAAACTAATTGGCCGAAATTCTTTCATAATCTTTGGATTCTTTGTTTTTGGAATCAACACAAGATGAGTTTCATTAATGGGAGTGATATCGATATTACCATTTAGGAATCCGAGAGTAATAGAGATAACATCAGAGTGGACAACGTTCCAAAGTTTTTGGAAGAAGAGGGCTGGCATTCCGTTCGGTCCGGGTGCTTTTTGAAGGTGCATTTGTGATAGAGCTTTATGAACTTTAGCCAGAGTGTAGTAATTACAAAGGTAGCCATTTTGTTCTGGAGTGATTCGAGCCGACAAAATGCTAAGTACATCATCGACTCCGGACGGGATTCTAGAAGAGAAGAAATCGAAATAATAGTCGACTATGATATTGACAATTTCAGTATTATTTGTTCTCCACATACCCCCGTTGTCGAAGAGACCCCTAATAAAATTTCTTTTTTTCCAAGCCAAGGAGCATGAATGGAAAAAAACTGTATTTTTGTCTCCCGCTTGCTTCCACACTTCACGCGATCTTTGCCACCACATAATTTCTTTTCGCTCTAGAAGTTCATTGATTTCTAATTTTAAATTTTTGTCTAATCCCGAGCCAATGGCTTACATCTCCTTCAATTTTTTTTCAATATTTTTATTGATATTTCCAAAAGTGGTTTGATTCCATCTCTTAAGATGCTGCATAAGTTGGGTAATTTTGCTGGCAAAATTGTTAGCATGGGTTGATTGGGCGTTTGGGACAAAAGATTCCCAATTGTTATGAACAGCTCTGCAAAGCTATCATCCCTTAACACTACGTGAAAAAGCCAAAAAAATCATTGCCTTAAACAGTGGCTTTTTCAAAAAATCACTGTCTTTGACAATGATTTTTTTCAAAAAAATCACCGCCCTAAACAGTTGTAAAAAAAGGAGTGATTTTTTTTTACCACCACACAAAACAGTGGTTTACGAACTTCAACAACGACTGCTCCTTACAGTCATAGAAAAAACCACTACTTTTGGCAGTGATTTTTTTATGCAAATTTTTTTTTTTTTTTAAATTACGTCAACGATTTTTTATGCAATTTTTTTTAAAATAATATTTTTTATGTTTTTTTTAATACAATTTTCTTATGCTTTTTTAAATACAATTTTTTTAATGCTTTTTTTTAATATTTTTTTTTTAATGCTTAAAAAAAAATTATATAAAAAAAAGTCATTAATCTCATATTTCAACACATCCATTCAACTCAAATGCAAATAATTCAATGCCATTAATAAAAAAAGGAAGCCCAATTATTTTATTCAAACAAAAGATTTCATCTCAACCTATGATCCAACCTTTTAAATCAATCAAATATTTTAAACTCTACATATCCAATCCTTTTATTCAAATAAAAGAAGAAGACAAGAAAGAGAGTTAACAATATGAGAATCCTATGGCCCATTTTCAAAATAAAAGAAAAAAAAAAAAAATTTGCTTCGCCTCTCCTGCCAAGTGTCCCCGACCCCTAATGATCCATTTGAGGTGAGCTTGAAATCGGTCACCTGAAATTAAAAGGAACACATCATTAAAGTCTAGGCCATGGTGCATTAATGGATTAAAGTTTTCCAGCAGCCAACCTAAACGAATCAAGAACTACACATAATACTGTTGAAATAACTTCTACAAATTCAGGAGGCTGCATAATATACAAAGTCAATATATTACCTTATCATGACTGACTGATAGTAAATATTCGCTAGACCTAGCCCATGCAATATCCATTACTGCAGCACAGTGACCTGATGGAACTACTTGCGGCTGCCAATTTTCAACTAGTTTTGCAATCTGCAACACTATTGAAGAACAATAAGACATGGCCAAAGATTAACCAATATGTATAATATTAAGAGCCTGAACAAGAATATTTTTCTAAATGAAGTACCTTAAATGAGCTACATAAATGAATTTTCTCACCAACTACAGAATCGTTACCTTCTAAATAAATGCATCTAACCTCCTCGATTTACTTGGATCCGAGGGCCGAAAATCCTCCAGCCGTAGATTGGAGCTTGTGCGCATCTCGTTTACAATGGAATCACCTTTCTCTATTCTTATGATCTCGAGAATGCTACCAAGAACTTCGGGTGCAAGCCCATTATGTAGAAGCCTGCCCGGTTCCTCACCCTCTTCCTGTAATAACCTTCCAATTTCTCTTAAAGAGATCAGATTTTCTGAGATTGTTTTCCCAAGAATGCGGCCAAGATGCTCTGCAGCCTTAGGGGCATCGGTAATTGCATCCTCCAAGGAAGAAAGCACGAACTCAAACCTGGAGAAGCAGCAAGGAATATGCAATTAAGATGGATTCTACTTTATGTTTATGAAACAAGGTGAAATAGGATTTCTCAAAATCTACACTTACATTAACAAAAAATAAATGAGAGAGAGAGAGAGAGAAAAACGGTAGCAATACATCGGTAACTTACCCTTTGATGAGCTGCAGTTGACTTAGAGAGATTTCTCGGGATTTCCCGAGGTTACTAAACTAGGTCGGCATTGCCTAGGCACAAGGCTGGTTAAGAAGAATATTTTCAACTCTTTAATGGAGCATAAATCATAAGAAGAATCAACCAAAGATCCCAAAACCCAAAACTAAAAACATTGCAGATAGCAATAAATAAATAAAACAACATCATCAATATCCCATTAGGCAACGCCATTCATTATAACATATTTATCTAAGTAGTAGCAAATTCAAAACCCTAAAAGGTGAGGTCAGAATCCAACGATTTCAAACAAACAGATTCGAAAAACTAGGGATGAAATAGAACAAAGAGGCATGAATTTAACTTCTTAGCTCGCAGGCGTAGGATCGAATGACGAATACGGTGCGGTCGTACATGAGTAAAATGTCTCTGATCTCCTTCTTCGCCTGGGATCAGCGACGAGCGAGGGTTTTTTTTTTTGTGGAGACTGGATGAGAGAGAGAGAGGGAGAGCAAGGATGGATACTTCCAAATTGGAGCAAATCTAACAACTTCTACTTGAAATCAACCATAAAAGGCCAAGACACTCCTATAGCTCCTTCCAATCAATTACAAATCAGCTCCTTCTGGACTCGAACAAAATGTCTATCACAAGAACAACAACAAATTAGAAAGACAAAAACAGTAAAAAAGCTTCTTCATATTCTGCTCTCGAAGCCCAATTAAATAGCAAATCCCAAATCACATTCTTCCATATGATCTAAAATTACATTTTCAGATAATAGAAAGACATAAATCCCTAAAACATACTTATAGACACTAGAAAAAACAAAGATAGATAGCGGTTTATTTCTCATTCATCCAAAATATCATATCTAAGATTGAAAGACAATAAAAGTACAAGAAAAAGCAACAAAGACTCCAATAATTCACCCTAAAACTTATATAATCCAAAATGAAAGAAAGAATCGTTTAAAATAGCTATAAAACGCACAAATCACACCACTAATTCGTTAAAAAAAATATCTAATTCCAAACAAAAGAACAAAAAAAAATTCCTAGAACAAAACATCCATTGTCGGATCACACCAAATCATCAAAAGTTACTCCAAAATCATAAGATAAATCCAATGCAAGGCTAAAACAAAGGTAGCAAAAAACTGAAACATCTAATAATCGCAAGAACAACAAAGATTTACCAGATTCACCACAATCCGAACAAATTAAGATACATTTACAAAACAAAAAACATTAAATTTGTGATCAAAACTAACAAATAAAACAAAAAAAAACTACTGACCTAGGCATGATTCCATCAGGCTGGATCCCATGTTCGAGACAATATAATTCCCAACAGGAATTACCGACTTGGATCCCGGCTCGCAAACTCGATCTCGATCAAAAGAAAATCTTCAATGCCAATCTCTCCTTCAATGGCGTCGTCTCCAACCTTCAACACAAATCTTCGCTTCCATGGCGTCGTCTCCAACTTTCAACACAGATCTCCTTTGAGATTCTTCAATTTAAATCTCTAGCTAGGGTTTCGAAGAGGGAGATGGAGACTAGAGTTTCGAAGAGGGAGATGGAGCGAGGGAGAAGGGGAGACGGTTGTTTTGTTAGCAAAAGATAAAAGAGAAAAGAGTTGCAAAATAAAAGGGAGAATTAGGGTCCCCGATAGTTTTACACGTGACGAAAGGGTAGAGTGCACGTGATATGATAGTTAAAGGAATTAAATCACTATTTATCATAATAAACAATTGATTTTAGCAGTGGATTATTATACCACTAATTGGGCAATGGTTCTTTTTGATATTGCCAAAGTGGTTTTTTTACCATTTTGACGTAGTGGTCGAAAGGATACAACACTTTATCTTCTAATTCAAGGGAACAAATCAATTTACTTCATGTCCTTAAAGTCCAGTCATGGTGATACAGTGGTCATGGACATTTTGATGAGAGCTAGACTCATGTTGATTGGGCGAAGTCTTAGTGATAGAAGATCTAGTACGGAGTATTGTATCTTCGCTAGAGGAAATCTGGTCACATGGAAGAGTAAAACCAAAGTGTAGTCGAAGGGTCAATGCGAAAATGGAATACACAGAAATGGACCATGGTGAGCGTGATGGGTTTTCACTCAAATTCATTCTTACTGGTTTAGGAGTTGATATAAACTTTCTGAGTAAATTGTATGGAGACATTGAAGCCACTATTCATATTACCGCCAATCCAGTGTATCATGGGCGACCTAAACATATCGAGGTTGATTGTCATTTCAAAAGGGAAAAGGTTATATATCAGATGTTTTATACTCCTCAAATTAGTTCTCAAGACCAACTAGCTGATGTACTCATTAAGGTTGTTAGAAAGACAAGGTTACGTAATCTTACGTCCAAGTTGGGCATAATTAATGCTATGCTCCAACTTGAGAGGGGTGTTGAAGGATATCAATGTTCACGTACCTTATACATTGGCAATCCTTAGGAGTCGATTATTAATGATATAATTGGACCTTATACATTGGCAATCCTTAGGAGTCATTTATTAATGATATAATGGACCTCATGAATTTTTTGAGTGAAAGCAAGGGGTAATCTCTCTAAGAGCAATCCCTCACTCCCTCACCATCTATTCTCCTACACATGTTCGTTGTATTTACAACCATCCTTAAGCTCTTGAAGCATACACACATTACATTTGCATTCAATTTTATTTTAACAATGCATTGGCGCACTTTCATCATCTTCTTCTTTTATTATATTTTATATGCAGATCCAAGGCTGTAAAATGAACAAACTGCGACTAGGAAAATTCAAAAAATAAAAGAAATAAAAATGATGGAGCTAAACTATGTGCACACATATGGATCGATAACTAATACCAATCTCCTAGGAAAGTGAAAAATAATTATTTAGCTGAAATCTTAAAATAATAATAATAATAATAAAACAAAACATTGTAATAGTCAAGCCATTGACAAAAAGGCAACTAAAGAAATAAGGAAAACATGAGTACCCCTTCTTTGAGCTGAAGCCATTACACAGTGTAGTCACCAATTTTATTAGTAAATTGATTGCTCTAAAATTTGATCATCAATCTTAAAACCACATAACCTGTCAAAGGTGCTATAAATCCTTCTCTAAGATTGGATGTGTCAGCCCTTCTAAGGGGTTGCACCATGTTTGTATTTTCTTCTATGTCTGATATAAGAACTCTCAATGCTTGGTAAAGAAATTCTCAATGCTTGGTAAATATCGGCCAGTTTAGCCAATACGTATCCGATATCTATGATACGCATCGACTTGGAACCCAGTCGATATGCCAATATGCATCAGTTATTACATAAGCACTAAATGCAAAGACTTGTTCATTATGCCCATAAAAGAACATAAATAATAAATACGATATAAATATAGAAGAATTTCTAATTAATCCCAAACATATTGCAACACAAAATCACACCTTTGGTAACTAGAAATTTTCAAATCAGTTCCAACAAATAGATTAATAATGCACATCTACTATTGCACAAACTGACACCATAAATAGAGAAAAAGTTTCATAATTCTCTTAATTTCTATCTTGACACTATAATTATAGAAAAGGAAACCAATGATTTTTAAAGATTAAACAAAAATAAAGACGATAATCACCTGCCCTCTTCCCACTACGCAAACTTCCTGTGTTGTACAAATGGACCCCGAACCCATACCAACCCTCAACCCATCAACTCCGGCCTGAATCAAATTCTGCGCCTGGTGCGCGGTCACAACATTCCCACCAATCACATCCATCTCAGGATGATTTCTCTTCACATGCTTCAACATCTCAATCTGATAAATCGAGTTCCCCTGCCAACTATCCAAAACGATCACATCCACTCCATCCTTCACCAAATGCTCCAATCTCTCCTTATCCTGCTCCCTAGTTCCCACTGCAGCCCCAACTCCCCATCCTTCCCCAACGACAGAAACCCTAGCTTCGTAAAGCCCGTAATCCTCTCCACATCCCATGCCGTAACCAAATCCACGACCTCACCATCTAGTTCCGAAACCAACGGCATGTAAACCAGCACCTTCGCAGGCAAAACCGACGCTATCTGCTCGAACGTATAGATCGCCGGCGCAGAAACCGGATGCACTGACATGTAATCAGCTACCGAAACTTCTTTATCAAATAAAGCTTCCCAATCGGATTTCACTACAACAACTAACAGCTTCGATTTAGAGGTCCCAGACTCAGTGACAAAAAGGCACGGAGAATGTGAGAACTCGGCTGCGGAATCGATTGAATCGGACGACGTTTTGAAGATCAGATCATAGACGAATGGGATACGGCGAGATTTCAGAACTCTAATCAAGGCGGCTTGGTCAGACGCGAGGTTGTTGTAGTGGATGATTCCGACGCCGCCGAGGGCAGATCTTATGCTTTTAGAGATGCGTGGATCGCGATGATTTGATCTCTAGTGCGTGAAGAACAGCTAGGGTTTTGGAGAGAGATCTGAGTTTGCAGAGATTTGACCAGCTTCCAATCCATCTCAAATCCTCCGCCCCACACGATCAAAACCATAAAACATACTTAGATCAGCATTCACCGGCTCCCGATCCCCCGATCCATCTCAACCATATAACAGTTTTGAAATGGATTGGACGGATTTGATAAGCAGAAGAGAAAGGATGGAAGATTTTGAGAGAGATTCGCATAAAATCTAGGGTTTGTCCAGAGAGAGGAAGAAAACGGTAGCGTTTAGAGAGAATGAGGACGGGTTTGAACTCTGGGAACGAAGAGAGAGGCAGCTTTGTTACATATAAAGAGAAAAAAGAGACGTTTGGGTCGGGCCCGATAGGTTTGCACGTGATGAGTGGATAAGATGCGCGTGATGATGAGTGTTTAATATATTAAGCCACTGTTTTAACTTTAAAAGCTACTGTTTTAGAGAGTGGAATATTACACTATTATTTTAAGCAATAATTTACTTTATGTTGCTAGAGGAGTTTTTCCTTCTGTTTGACGTGGTGTAATCACATTGCTTCAAAGTAATTTGGTCTATCACCTTTGAAGATCACCTTCTATTGCACTTGAAAACATAAAGAAATAGTAAAATGGTCAGAGCTAGTAATTGCATGATTATAAACCTCATAATTGGGAAACAGTGCTCTCCATTCATCAGAGCTAGTAATTGGCGAGGACTTAACAAGCACGCAATTGTTGATTTGGCTAGACTTTCTAAAAGAAACACATGCTATTTTGGAGTGTTATATGCCAACTCAGCATTTTTTGTTGCATATTAACAGAAGGTGACTGTGGGGATTTAATTGATAAACTTATATGTAGTTTGAGTGCCTATTAGATAAGAATAATAATTTATTATTGATAATGGGGTGAAAGTTCAGGAAATTTTTTGAAATTTTCTCGGATCCGATAAATGGGAGGCCACTGGCATATCGTAGACTATGAAGCTTGTGAAGAGCCCATTGCAATATTATCCACCAGTATGGGTATGTCAGTAGTTCGGATCGACCTGCTACTCAACCCGCCCGACCCAATCTTTTAACCGGGTCGGACACAAGTATATGACCAGAGTCAGATTGGGTCGGATAGACCTAAGAGAAATTTGGGGTCAGATTTAGATGCAAGATGTGATCCAACTCGAAACCCGAACCAATAACCCACCTCAACTCGAACTGAAACCTTACCTGATGACCCGAGCTGGCCTTATGACCCAACTGGACCTAAAGAACCAACCTGACGACCTCCTAATTAGCATTATTTATATAAATATAAATATCCTTAGAAAACACCTTTATTTACATGAAATTCGAGTTGTAATTAATTGCTAATTTAAATGTGTTATAATTAATTTGATTTAGATGACCCACTGACCCAACCTAAAATTTTGACCTGTTTACTCGAAACGCTTGACTAAGGTCCGACCTGAACTGTTGGATCGATTACAAAATGCTCAACCGAAATTCAGGTGAGGTCAAGTAGAGGCCACAAAGAGTTCATATCCCCTCATCTTTTAAAATATGTAAATGAGAGAGTCAGATTTTTCGCCCTTCCCTTTGGGTTTAAGTGATTTGTTGTTAGATGAGTTTTATGTTTCAAAGAACAATACAAAGGAATAGAATGGTTTGTTGGTAGATGAGCAGAGGTGTTCACTGATGATATCATTTTTATTTGTTTATCTGTTTATTTGTTTGGCACATCTGAAATTTAGATTTGTTTTTATAGGCTGGTGTAAACGTGTAGTCTGTGTATCTGTTTGGACCCTTTAAAATGTGAATTTTTGCATGGGCTAAATTTACAATTGTACCCTGTGTATCTGGTTGGAACCTCTTAAATTTGGATAATTTTTTATGGACACTTTTACTTTGTAACCAGTGTACTAGATTTTAACACTTGACCATGAATTTCATCAGGACCAAAGTTTTGACATACCTGGGTATTTTGTATTAGACAAATCTGATTTTTGAATAATTGTTCTCTTTGTTTTTTTTATATTTATGACTTTAATTTGAATGACAAATGATCCAGAAAAGCATGGAAGGCTTGCTTATGAACTATTATGGAACAAAACTAACACCCTGGCCAGTGGTGATTCCGATATCTGATCTGATTTGACTCTATTATCTGTTATCAACTCAATATGTGATTGAGAAAAATACGCAATAGTCATACTATTAGTTATAAAGTAACCTCACAGTTATACATCTGTTCAGGTATTTCAAATAATGAACTTGTATTGATATGTTATTTTATTTGTGTAAAAGATTTATTTTCAACCACAAAGTCATGATTACAAATGACCTATTTGATTTGTTTAAATATATCAAAAAGAAAAGTAAAAAGGGCATGTTGCTAATTTGAAATTATCAACCTCCTGTTCGTAGTTTAATCATTAGTTATTAGATTTGGATACTTAGGGAGCATGTGGATTAGCTTTTACGGTGGTTTTAACCACCTTGCAGGTAAAGGGAAGAGAAAGGAGAAAGATTGTAGACGGAGTTCTCACAGTGTTAGCTAGTGCAGACTTCTGTAAGATTTCTGTATTTTGTCAGATTCTCTGTGTATAAGGTATGTTCATAGTGTGTGTCATGTAATAGTGTCACACCTTATATATATAGTTGTTTTGGCCTTGTTGGACAAAGTTGTTTTGATCGATTTATAAAATGAAAAGAATAGTTTCTACTGTGTTTCTGGAATCTGGTTTGAAGGATATCTGTATTATATCCCTTATTAGAGTTTTTTTTTATTATTTCAGGTTTCTTCTGATCTGTCTGGGTCGCAGCTCGAGATCCAGGAGCCTAGATTTTAGGTCGTGACAGTATTGGTATCCGTAGACTACATGATTTGTCCTATTGCTGGGGATAGATTTGCTAATCTCGGGATCGTGTTTCCAAATTGCATGCAAAAGATCATCTGTTTCCTGCCATCTACCTTTTACATTGAGCAACTATATGTCTCGAAATATCTGAAGCGCTGGGAACAAATCCCTTTCTGATCACATCTTTCGACATTGTAGTCACTGGATCCAACTGTTCCTTGCAAATGTTACTCAAGCACATTACAACAACCAGCATCCACCATAATATCCTACAATGATTATGTGCATCCTCATTGCTTCCTCTACTCTTCTTTGACAACACTTTCAACCTATCATGAAATAACATTTTAAAAAAAAATTGGAGCTGAATTTAAATACACACATATGAACGATCTTGTACTTCGATCTCCTCATTATGAACTTTTCTAAAGAATGTTTCAGTTGCATAAGTATTCCCCAAATCACAAATATTCTAAATTATCATATGGTAATCAAATACTAGAATCATTGGTAACAATCCCCTCTGAACTTTTTCTTTCATTATTTATCTTATAACTTCAACATCTCCATATTTACAAGCCCCATCGAGTATCGAGCTATAGGTACTTAAGCCTGCTGTAAAATTCTTAATTTACATTTGATTCAAGAGATCAACGACAATCCGAAAGCTCCCTTTTCTACAGTACTGAGCTGACGTCAAATAATAAATTACAAAGCTAGAACACATATAGGAACTCAATACCGATAATATGTAAGCACAATTGCTTGCCTCTCTAGAGGTATTTGTAACTTTCCATTGATCAAACCTTTAAAGTTTGTCCCTGATAATCTCGATGATATTTTTATATCTCCAAGTATCCGTATTGAATTCACAATACATTTGATTGAAGGAGAGGAATCGTTCCGTCCCATATCTTTTTTAAGCCAATCTTGCAATTTATGTTCATGGCTGTATCAATGCTATCAAGTTTTATCGTCATGATTTCGTTAAACTGAGAACCTCAAAGCTAGTTATAGGTGGAGTTTGTATCACATAGATATTAGATGGTTGGCGGAATCCATATCGCCGTCTAAGCGTTTGATGTTCTTGCATTGATTCTCTTGGAAGTGATGCCTTTTTTTTTTCTTTTTTTCTTTTTTATAAATCCTTATTGTATTCTTGTTTTTTTTTTTCTCGCTAGGCTGCTTTTTTGTCTGTTGCATTTCATTTTAAGTAATGAAATATTGGTTTTTCTCTGATAAAAAAATAATCTGTGGCTTACTACCAAAAACAATAAGCCCAGAAATTGTTACACACAATTCTTATTGTACTGATAACATCTGATGAAAGCACCTGATGACTCCAAGATTCCTAAATAACATTGGCATTCCTAAATCTCCTACATTTTTGCCTTTGCACTGATAACACCACCATTCATATCCATGTTTCCAAAACCACTCCATTCTCCTTTAACTTTTCATCTGTTACTCCTACAAACACACAAAACAAATATTCTCAGAAGTCAGAACCCATAATTTATAGCTAAAAAAATAGCATAGTAACAAGAAAAAATAAAAAATCATTGTGGCAATAATATATATCATATGTATATGCATCTATATACCTTTACCCATAGCGACAGCCGAAGAGATATCCTCCATAATAGCAAATTTTCTGCCGGGATCAAATAAAATTTGGGAAGTTTCCACTTTAAATTTCAGGGATTATAAAAATATTTGTTATAAAATATATATAATATTTAAAAAATACTAAACATATATTAACATATTTAAAGTTAAAAATAATGTCTTTAAACCCTAGAATAGGTGCATTATATAATCCACTATCAAAGAACATTACAAAGAGACAATGGAAAGTATAATTAACTTGTGAATCCAACTTCATAAGCCATAACATTCTAAAATTGTACCGAAATGTCGACGAATTTCAGTGGACTTTAAAGAAATTCGGCAGTCCGCTGAAATAGGAGAAATTTCACTAAACCATTTTGGCGAAATTTCAATAAAATTTAGAAAGTCAGAGAAATTTGTCATTGTGATCCTTCTAAACAGTCTTGAGGACCCTGTTGTTATAATTTGCATTAGACCTTTTCTGATGAGCCAAAGTATCGATGCCGTTGTTCCTCTCCTCCCCTTGAATCCGCTCCTCACCAGGAAGGTTCTCCATCTGATGAGCCAAAGATGTGTGCCTCAAGAAGCGGAGGTTTTCAGTTCAAATCCCACCCACAAGGGGGATTCAAACTCTGGCCACTAGCAAGAATTTATCCCTACTACTGGTACGTGTGATGTGCAGGTGTTGCAATTACCCGGGGTAGTAGCGTACTCTAAGAGGCTGGATACCTTATTATCGTCGGAACAAAAAAAACCTTTAAACTTCGAACACGTTTAGACAGAAGAATCAAGGAAAATATCATTTTAACATTCAAAGATGGAAAGCCTTCCTGGAGAGGAGAGGAGAAAAAGAATGTCTGTTATTTTGCTACAGTCATGTGTTCTTTCCCCATATATTTTTCTCCTTTTGTAGCAAAAATATGTCAAAACACGCCCCATGTAACTAAGCAGTAAGCAGAGACACCTTTCAACTTATTCCTAACATTCTACTTCTGTGACGTATTTGTAGTTTTTATGTTGCAAGGTTTTTTTTTTTTTTTTTTGTTCGACGATCAAAAAAGTCATAATTTTATTGAACAAAATTACAATCATAGATGATAGGTCAGAACGCTCGCAGAGAAAGTAAAAAAACATCAAGAAGGAAAAGAAAAAAACAAACAAAACTTTGACCAAAAAAATGCAATTTCCAGCAACCTTCCACATGCGCGGTTCTTCATTGGAAGGGAAGTGTTGAAGAGGAGATTATTAGCCAATCCTCCATTTTGTAAAATATATATCAAAGATCAGCTCCACCAAGTTATACTGCACAATTTTTAACTCAGTCCTAAAAAGGCCCAAGAGATTCCATCCAACTTCCAGCCTTGCTGCCTTTTATTTTCACAATTGTTCTTAAGAAATCTATTTGGCTTTAAATGAAATCAGGTGTCTTTAGCAACCAAGGACCAAAATTTCGGCCGAAATGACCGAAATTTCAGTCATATTTTGTATGGGATTGAAATTATCGGCCGAATTATCGATTTTCGGCTGAAATTTTGATCCTTGTTAGCGACTCTTTGAAATAAGAAAAATTCCAGATCTCTTAAAACACTGGATGCCGCCTGATGAGAATGCTAGCTCCTAAGGTGGTTCGGTCGTTTTAGAAAATTTATTGGATACGGGGACTGCATCTACAGAATTTGCAGAGTGGTCCATATATGAGTGTACACAGATTGGATGGTTCATATAGCCCCCACAACCAGAAGTTCTGTAATTGGATGGTTTGATGCTCAAAATTATCGGTGCATTTATGAGGGTACAGGGTTGATGCCTTATTGGGTCAAGATTGACACCACTAGTACTCAAGTGGCGCACCTTGTGCCAAATCTACCGTCTACACCCTACAAGGGCATTTTAGTTAAAAATTTTAGTTCAGAGTTGGGAGGGGCCGCGCGAACGCGTACCCCGCTGGCACAAATTATGACGTCCACTCTCCTACTTGAGGAGATGGTAGGAGAGCTCTCCTCCAAAGTGCAATGGAGGCAACTACCCTAGGACATCGGCCTTCTTGATCACCGATTGACCCCGTCCAGGTAAGTATGATTACACCTTATTTTCACTTCTCTTTTATAGCTATCATCATCCGCCCTCTTTTCTAAACAGCCGATGTGGGACTATCTTTTCTCATAGGAAACTTCCTTTTCCTAATTTGTAAAGCATATTTAAAGCCCCCAGATCAGTTGTGAAACCTATATAATCTTAAATTATGTATGCTATGACAACAACTTCCATGTAAGAATAGAGACGTCCATGTGGCAGATCAATAGATTAGTGAGACCCAGTCCAAATTTATGTCACTTTATGTGTGCCCCATTGTGACCCATTGCCTATACATTTTAAGAATCCATTTTCACAGCTCGATCGGATGTAAAATGAGTTTAATGGCACAATCTTTGAGCTGAACCTTTAGCTTTGAGACCCGTGCACCCTTTGTTTTTTTTGTGTGTGTGTGTGTGTGGGTGTGGGGGGGGGGGGATGTTAATAAGTAGAGACTTATGCACTTTGATGGCAGAATGTTTGGGCTGATCCTTTAGAGTTGAGACCTTGCACCCTAAGGTGGTGTACCACCGCACATCTAATGTTTCTTCATATATCAAGTTTGGTGTGAATCTGATAATTAAGATGGTTTTACTTTATATACGATGGGCATTAATAAAATTGGTTCATATGTCAATCAATGTTGATGATTCAGCAGATAGGTTAGCCAAAATGGCTGGTTTAGGAAAGTTGATGATCTCAATCTATTAGTGCATGAATCACTGTTAAAAGCTTCTAAGTTCTAGCCACTATAAATTTGTACATAACTGGTAGTAGGTACTGGTATTCAATTGTGTATTGTGTGTACCTCCAATGCTAGTAAGCACGAGGCCCTCCCATATGACCTTAGAGTCCTATTCGTGCATCCTTTGGGTTTTTTTACGTGTATCATAGATGTACTATAGTCCAAAGATCTTTGGGGTAAAAGAATAGGAAGAAAGACTATCTGTCATTTCATTCAAAGCTGTCAACCAGATATGTCTATTTTCAACAAAAGAGTTTTCCTTCTCAATGGATGGAGATCATTTTTTGTCCCAATCCTCGACACAATAGTCAAACGTCATATAAAATTAACGTACACCATGTATCATCCACCATACCTCAATTTTATGACATTTAATTGCTTTGAACCAAGAGGAGGGGATTGTATTTCGTCCAAATCTTTTGCATCATATATAAATCTTGAGATGATGGGCATCAAATCTCATGCAATAAGTGTGGTAGCACATGACACGTCTCCCAAGAGCACAATCGCTTAAGTCGGGTACCTAATACCAACACCTTTATATTTGAAATATTTCAGTGTTCAAGACACCACCACAATAAAGACAAAAAGATATCCCAGCTGAGAAGGGTCACTTGGCTCCCTTGCCCGACAGTAGGTTGGCCAATGCTTACTAATATTAAAACAGGGGAATGGTCAGGTCCTACTAAGTAGAATCGGATTTTCAGTCCTATCCCATCCGCTGCCCTTGGAAATAGGAGAATCTTGACTGCACGTTTTGCTATAAAAGGTGAAAATCAAGAAAGTTAAGATTTTGCGATTTTCGAGCGCACCGGATAGGGTAAGACTGAAAATCCCGTTCTATTTGGTAGGACTTGACCGTTCCCCTATTAAAATATATAGAAAACTTTAAAATTTCAAACAAAACAATCATCAAAGTTATTATGGTATTAGAATTAGACAATGAAGTTTAAGTGTTTAACAATAAAATCTAGACCAATGACATCCTTGGAAGTTAAATATAAGAGTATCAAGGATTATTGGTTCTTCACCTACAGTATCCAACCATAGGCCATCTAAAACCACCAAATCTACGATTATTGGTTCATCACCTATATTATTATCCAACGATAAGGCATCTAAAACTACCAAATTTGATGAATAGTTGACTGCCCATATTGGAGTGTGCCGTTCAATCATGTTGCTAGATGGATCAATCATGCCCCAAAAATTGCACTGATCAGACAATTCATATTATCTAACCAATTGGTTGCTTATAGAGGATAAGTAACGCAGACAGATCAGAAATTATTCACATCAATAGCTTAGGATAGTGACAATTGAATGGTCCAAATCCTTATCCGCACAATAATAGGTGGATAGAGTCCCGAGATTATGCATTCAAACGCAAGGCTAAATCATATATGCAGTCGAACCAGCAACCCGAGGATTGGGTACCACGATAACATGTTTGAGATCAATCAGGTACTATCTAAAAAAATTTAAAAAGGATAATTAATCACCATTGAATTTTTTATTAAAGGTGCAAAATTTTAATACATCATATTTGAAAGGCATTTCACAAATTTTGTCACGTTTTTTAAGGGCAAAAGAGTCTCTTTTTTCTCTAAAAATATAGGGAATCGGTTGTACAAACGATAGCCTCCTCAATACTAATCAACTAAGATTTTTAGGTTGTATATATGGCATAGCTCTCTGCTAGCCCCTGCCATAGCAGAGTTTACGTGTTTTAGCAGATTCTCATCTTCTTTGCTAGCATCCAACTACCTTTTTAACAGGTACCCCTTTTCCTTGATAACTTCTTGCATAGCAAGATTTTATTTGTTGTAAACAACAGAGAGGTTGCTGCTAGAGCAGGTAAATCCTCATTTGCAGGAAGTTAGAAAAGAGAATTGAAATCAACTAAAGCAGGTGAACTTTATTGTGGCAGGGACTAACAAAGAGCTATACATACACAACCTTATTCTCTTTGTAGGAGTTTGTACCGGAGCTCTGCTCTCTAGAAATTTCTTAGTGAGGCAAGGACAATATTTTCATCACCTTTAATTGATCATATGTCACATGAGATGTGAACTAACATTCATGACATGTGATCTACCATTCCAATGCCAGGTTAAAATGCATCTTCTATTTTCCTTATATATAAAGCTCCTGATAGAAAAGGACACTAACTTTCATATATACATCATGATCAAAAGATAGGTTTCTTATATATATATAACCCGTTTAACTTACTTAAATGTACAAGATACGTTTCTTATATATGCTTTTATTATTATTATTATTATTATTATTATGTACAAGCCCTCAAACTTATGGTGTACAAGCTCTCAAATGTGGGCTAAGACTACTATTGGCTTGACATCTATTGACTCCCATTAGCTTCCGCCAAAAGAAAATCCTGGCTACGCCCTTGACAATATGGAAATTACATTCTCTTATTATGATCAAATCATGTCATAAGCATGACATGATAATGGAGACAAGTCATATATTCCCTATTAGCTTCTAATAAATGCTACACCAGAAACCCAATCTAGGAAGAAGAAAGTCAAGAGGGAAATTATTCAAGGTAGGCAGTTTTTGATAGACAATTTTGCAGGCAGCTTATGTGGTGCGACGTAACTGGCTGCACGCGCAGTGGGGCCTAAACAATGCAGCTAGTCACGTTGCGTCATTTAAGCTGCCGGCAAAATTGTCTATTAAAAATGGCCTATTGTATAACACAGTCTATGCCAAATTTGGGGTTCAGGATACTGAAGACTAGGAAATTTAACAAAGCTAAGAGCACTACATATATATTTTTCTCTCTATCATGAAACTTTGTAGCTACAGTGATCAATACACACCCATGACCCATTAATGCTGCTGGGGCATAGTCATAATTTCCATCATTGTCATTATCATTATCATCATCATCATCATCGCCATCTCCTTCTATTGGTGCTGCAGGAGCATAATTATACCTATCATGATCACCATCCACATGCTTCTTGCACCATGATGAACTAATGATCATGCATATGGTAAATATTATTCTCTTTTCTTTAGTTTTAGATGGAAATCGATAAATATAAAGGAAGAAAAAAAGTAGACATTTGATGAGGGAAAGAAATAAAAAATCGGTTTATCCATTAAATATAGTTGGTGAAATTTCAATGGGGAGGTGGTGCTTTTATAAAGGAAACAAAGGGTGGTAGACTCGTTGCGGCGCTAGCCAGCCACGTGTGGAGTGTGCAGAAATGCTTCTTTGGTGTGTGAAGCACAATGTTAAGGACACGTGGCATGAACAGGCATTGCCAATTGTGACTATAGAGACTATAGAGACTAAAGATACATAGATGGAGTGGCTCTTAATTTTAGAGATTTTGAAGATATTGGTCAGTATCACCTGTTCGATATTCTACTTTCCATTAAGCTGGCCATCATGTTTCATCACCCCCGCTAATAACTAGATGATAACACTTGTTGGCCCCACAACTAATCATACTCTCTTTTTTTTTTAATCATATATAAGCACTTTTCAATCAAAGGTTCAGTTTTGTTCACTTCACTGAATGCGTGTATAACAGTGAATGGAGCAAAATTTGAAGTTTAGGGGTGAAAATGGTGCCTAGCCTAGTGCACCCATACTTGAGCGGAAGACTACTGAACCCGCACTTAAGTGGAGGTTGTATTTAATTTTTTAAAAAGAAAATGGATTACCAAAATTGGATACATGGTACTATTTTTCTTTAAGGGTCTGTTTGGCAATTTTTCGGAAAACATAGGAAAAGATTTTGAAAATTCAATGGATTCCAGCTCTTTGGGAATTCATAGGAATTCATTGTTTTTCGGTATTTGAATTGTATAATTGGCACATAGAAAATAGAAAATGACCATTATCGATAGTATATCTCATACACCAAATAAATTTAATTTTCTATTATGAAGAAAATTTTGTGAGAGAAAAAAAAATTATGAAAGAGAAAAAGTGAGTTCAAGAAGAGAGAAATTTGATGAGAGAAAAAAAATTAAGAGAGAGAAATTAAAAGAAATATGTAGAAAGAGAAACTTTAGGAGAGAGAGACTCGGAGAAAGAGATATTTAAAAAGAAGAATAATAATCGAGAGCTAAGAAAGAGAGAGAGAGAGAGATTTAATTTTTATTTATTTATTATTATTTTTAATTATTTTATTTTAATAAAATTTTAAATTTTAAAAATTTTTATATTTAATTTAATTTTTATTATTCTTTTACTTTATTTTCAAAATAAAAAAATAAATATTAAATAAAAAATAAAATCACTCTGTCTCTCTCTCTCTCTTTCTTTCTTTTGATAAAATAAATAAATTAATTAATTAAATTAAAATAAATAATAAAAATAGAAAAATAAATATATTCTTTTATTTATATTATATTATTATATTATTTAATTTATTATTATTATTTATATATTATTATTATTTATTTTATTATTTAACTATTTTATATATTTTTAAAATTTTTAATTTTAATTTTAATTTTATTAAATTATTTTATTTTATTTTTTATTTTATTTTTTATTTTTGTATTTTTTAATAATTTTAAAAAAAAAATTATTTTTATTTTTATTTTTTATTTTATTTTATTTTAAAAAAAAATTTTATTTTATTTTTATTTTTTAATTTTTTAATTTTAATTTTTAATTTTTAATTTTTTAATTTTTTAATTTTAATTTATTTTTTATTTTTTATTTTTTCTATAAATTTTTTTTATTATTTTATTTTATTTTTTATTTTTGTATTTTTATTTTATTTTTTCAAATTTTATAATTTTTTAAAAATTTGTATTATTATTATTTTTTTTTATTTTAATTATTTATTTATTTATTTTATTAAAAAAATATTTTTAATTTTTAATTTTTTTTTAATTTTAATTTTTAATTTTTAATTTTTAATTTTAATTTTAATTTTTTTATATTTTCTTTTTGTATTTTTATTTTATTTATTTTTAAATCTTATTTTATTTATTTTTTATTTTTTATTTATTTTATTAAAAAAATATTTTTTATATTTTTTATATTTTTTATTTTTAAGATTTTTTATTTTTTTTAATTTTTTAATTTTTTAATTTTTTAATATTTATTTATTTATTTTTAATTATTTATTTATTTATTTTTATTTTATTTTAAAAATTATTATTATTATTATTATTTTTAAAGTCTTATTTTATTTGTTATTTTTATTTCATCTTTATTTATTTTTTCTTTTTTTTTTTAATTAAAATTTTATTATTTTAGTTTAATTATTGTAATTTTTTCAATAATTAATTTTGTTTCAATTTATTCATTAAAAAAGAGAGTGAGAGATAGAGGATAGAGAAAGAGAGAAATCGGCAAAAGTTTTCTAATGAAATCTTCATATTTTAGAGGGATTTGTCGGTTTCCAATGGAAAAGAAAATTTTAAATTTTTCTATGATTTTCAGTGACACAACTTTGTTGCCAAACATAAAAAAGTATCACATTTCCTTTTCTTTCCCATGATTTCTTTTCTTTTCCCCCTATCCAAATAGGCCCTAAGTGTCAATTGATGCAAAGAACACGATTCTTAGTGGTGTTTGAAGATTGTACGAGAAAACATCTCTATAGTGGTCTTAGGCCTGATCAGTTACTTTAAAGGTATTAGACAAACCTCAAGTTCATCATAGAGATTTTTTATATATAAATCTTCAACACCACAAATCTAAGTATTGTGTCTTCTGTACCAAGTGGCACACATAATGAAATATTTATTTGTGCCCGATTTTGATGACTTTTTCCTCATAAAAAGAAAAAAGGTTGGTGACCCAACACAAATGCTAACAAAGTGTAAGCCATAGTCACAAGGGAACGGGGAGTCCTCTTTCGCCATCACCACCTTATCCCATTTGATTTGGGCTTGGCTTTGTGTGTTTTTATGTCCACTGATTCTTGTTGAGGACTAAACTCTTCTATTTCCTTTAACTTAGAATCATTTCTTTCATATATGGGGCACTTGAGGTCATTGATATACATGTATAAATCATCTCAAATGGCATTACCTAATTTTATTTTATTTTTTATTAAGATCACAATTAAATATCTTACTTATCTATAATTTTACCTTTCCTTGTTACTCTTAACATTGACCTCAATATCTGTCTCAATTACATGTACTCTTTTTATAATATCTTCATAACTCAACAGATACAAAGTACAACACTCATGTCCCTACTTTATTGGGTCAAAATTCGATCTCTATCCTTGGATTCAAGGTGCTCAAACACCGTCTAAATTCATGATAATTTAGATTTACATAATAATCTTTAATTTTAGCTGGCATTTGATTGCTTTAACTTAAATGATTGGAGATCGTTTTGTAGCAACCCAATCTTTTGTACCTTAATCGCTTTATTTAATTCAGATATCATTGCTTTGATTTTTACACACTACAAAAAATAAGATTATTAGTGACAGTTTTTGGGTATAAAAAATTGTCATTATTAATAAAAAAATTATTAAAGATTATTAAGACTATTAACGACAAGGGTATTAGTGACAGTTTTTAAGTTAATAGCGGCAGTTTTTGGATGCTGCTAATAATCTTATTTTTTATAGTGAGAATTCGGTCACCAATGCCATTATTATGCTTTTATACCATATTTCTGACCCATCAACTATGTTCTTGATGTTTATTTGGTGATGGCTAAGCTATCTATATATGACGTTTCAAAGAATTTCAATAAGTGGATGGGAATGATTTGGAATGAGAACATGGTTGTTAATTAATAACTTAAGTGACTTTAACCAGTGTCGTAATGAAATTTATGTGCCTTAAATGACGAGTAAGAAGAACAAATAATTCTCAAACACAATTTTGACTATAATTTAAGACAAAATTAATGTTAGACAAAACTCGTGCCCTCATAAAATTTCAGATTAGATAGAATTTGGAGTCGTGCAGTATTTTCATCCAATCTTTTGTAGTGAAAATCTTTAGGTCATCACGCATCTATCCCGCATCTTTCAGATGATGCATGTGATAAGTTTACATGACGCATCCCTAAAAGTGATCGGAGTAATAAGTCATTAGGCACTTGATTAGCATTTTTTTTTTTCACCTAGTTTCAGTGATGGCCGATCAATTTTGCCATCCGCAATATTTCTCACCTTGTTCAGTCAAACTTGACCAAAGCAACTACCTCCTGTGGATCTCACAGTTTCTTTCAATTCTTCGAAATCACAATCTCCTTGGGATCGTCAATGGCTTCGAACCGTGCCCGCCCAAGCATTTGCAAGATAAAAATGGTGTTGAACTTCTTAAAGTCAATCAGGCTTATCTTCTATGAACTAGAAAAAATCAATATCTTCTTAGTTGGATCAATGCTACTCTCTGACAGTGCTCTATCCACTGTTTTTGGACTCAATACTTCTCGGCAAGACTGGAGCTCTCTCGCCACTCGATTTGCTTTCGAGTCTCGTTCTCGCATCAACCAACTAAAGTGGCAACTTCAAAACCTTAAACAAGGTTCATCATCTTGTTCCGAATATCTTCATCATGCCAAACCCTTAGCTGGCAGTTGGCTGCAGTTGGAAAGGTCATTGATGATGACAACCTCATATCATATTTGTTGAGTGGTTTCAATACTATTTTCAATCCATTCATCACAATTGTGTCTCTAGCATCTAGGAATAATTCTATTTCCTTTGATGATTTTAAATCCGAGCTTCTCAATTATAAAATGCTACTAGATCATCAAGCTTTCGCTATACATTCAGAGTCTTCTAATACTGCTTTCTACATTGCCAATCATCATTTACAAGTAGCCTCATCTCTGCTTCAGCCAAAACACCTTCATCATCGGATACTTCATCAATTGTTGTGCATTCTAAGCAATTGTCAAATTTGTGGCAAGACATGCCATAATGCTTTGAACTGTTATCATAGAACGGACTTCTCCTACCAAGGCCATCATCCTCCACGTCAGCTTGCGGCAATGGTAGCACACAATAATGTTGCTCCTTCAAATCAACCGTGGTATACTAATAGTGGTGCCACCGACTACATCACCGCCGATCTCAATAACCTGTCTCTGCAAGCTGAGTATAATGATAATGATAATATGGCAGTAGGTAATAGTACATGTTTGTTCATATCTCATATTGGTTCTAACACTGTTTTCAATTCTTAATCTCATTTTAAACTTACTAAAATTCTCCACTGTGTGACGGCTTCATTAATCTGAGCCCTAGCATGAAGGCATGGCGACCTTGGAGTTGGGCATTTGACTAGCAGGAAGACGGGCGGACCTTATAGCTAGCTGTATGGCGAGTGAGTGTTGAAGCACGTCGCCTTACGGCGCGTGCGTGTTCCCCTTATATATGCTGCGACGGTGACTCGAGCTAAGCGTCGAACTAGTGTAGCGACTAGATGCACATGGGTCATGGAATGCGGTGTTTCGCGTAAGGACACGCGATGTGATGCATTAAAGGCATGCGACATTCCGGTGCCATTAGGCACGTGATGTGGTGCCATGAAGGCACGCGACATCCTAGCAGTGCTAAGTCGGCACGCGATGTGGTGTCAAGAGGACACGTGACATCCTAATGCTATGAGACACGTGAGGCGGCGCCATGAGGCACACGACATCTGGTGTCAGGAGGCACGCGATGTGGTGCTAAGAGGGCACGTGACATCTAACTTGAATGGCATGTGCTATGGTTCAAAGAGGGCACGCAACACTCGGGTGCCATGAGGGCACGTCATGTGGTGCCAAGAAGACACGGGACATGAGGCCATGAAGGCCTCGCGATGCGGACGCAACACAGACGCGACATAGTCGCGACACGATCGCATGAGCAGATGACGTGAGACCTCAAGGGCGTGTTGGTGTAGAGGACGATACTGTGTGCGATGGGCAAGGATCTGTGTACAATGGTGGTATGTCAAACCAATAGGTTTGAGGTTCTTCTGCTGGATGACCCAAGTTGGTGTTTAGACCATACTTGGGGGAAGGGATCTATTTTCCTATATATGGGGTCATGCATTGCTAGAGGGGCGCATAGGTCTTCTAGGTCTTGATGGGTGGGCCTAGAACGTCACTGCGGCGATACCGTGTGTCACCCTATGTGAGGTTACCATATGATCCGAGCTACGCATCGCGGTGTATATGGGTTGGCAACTTCGTCTGGACACTTGAGGGCTACGTGGGACACTATGGTGCACGTTAGCTGAGGGCTCGATGCGGATGCGTGTTGGTCGCGAGACATATATGGAATGAGACATCATGTGGAGCGTTGTGGCGATACCGTTTGTCACCCTATGTGAGGTTATCATATGATCTGAGCTACGCATCGCGGTGTATATGGGTTGGTAACTTCGTCTGGACACTCGAGGGCTACGTGGGACACTGTGGTGCACGTTAGCTGAGGGCTCGATGCGGATGTGTATTGGTCGCGAGACATATATGGAATGAGACATCATGTGGAGCTCTGCGGCGATACTGTGTGTCACCCTATGTGAGGTTACCATATGATCTGAGCTACGCATCACAGTGTATATGGGTTGGCAACTTCGTCTGAACACTCGAGGGCTACGTGGGACACTGTGGTGCACGTTAGCTGAGGGCTCGATGCGGATGTGTGTTGGTCACGAGGCATATATGGAATGAGACATCATGTGGAGCTGCATGCTACTGTCGTGAGCGAGGAATTAGTGTCAGACACAGGGTGAAGCTGGGCAGATCAAGCGAGGCACTGAGGTGCTAGCATCTGTGTCGCAAGTAGACACGATGTGTTGAGATGGTTTATCTCCAATGAAGGAAACCATAAAAGAGAGTTCCTCCCCATAGGCGGGTGGTATCAGAGTGATGGATGGCTAGGTTGGATGGCTAGGTTGGCCTCGCTGTAACGACAGCGAGGCGTTGCACGGGTGTCAAAAAATTTACCCTGTGACAGTTGGTATCAGAGCCAGATCGTTTAGAATGGGACTACGTTGGCGAACCGGGGCGATGAGGTGCGCATTAGGCTCGTGACAATCAGAGTTACTTGTGTGCGGTTGAGTTGCACGTCTGCGGTTAAGATGCGATGGAGTGGCATGCAGATCGATGGTACTGTTGGGTTATGTTATTGCGAATATGTGTTCGACAACTTGTTGGCCATGAAGGCTACATGTTGAGGTAGCGGGTCGGTCCGAAGCGGATGATCGCTAGTGACTTCTGACATGAGACGTTGGATCACGTTGGTGCTAAGAGCACCGTTGTCATGGATGACAAGGAGCAAGTTAGATGCTCCACTTGCACTTCACGACTTGTTGACCATGAGGGTCACTCGTTGAAGTAGTGGGTCGGTACGAGGCGGATGAACGCTAGTGACTTTCGACATGAAACGTTGGGTTACGTCGGTGCTAAGAGCACTGTCGCCATTGATGGCAAGGAGTAAGTAGGATGCTCCATTCTCACTTCACGACTTGTTGACCATGAGGGTCACTCGTTGAAGTGGCGGGTATGAACACTAGTGACTTTCAACATGAGACGTTGAGTCACATTCGTGTTGTGAGCACCGTTGCCATGTTGGCATGGAGCAAGGAGGATGCTCTGTTCTTACTTCATGAGGATGCTGAGATTTTTTGAATCGATTACTGGTACATGACATGATGGTCTAGATCGCTTGTATGGGATAGTGTAACAGATTAATGTGTTGTGATGGGCCAAAATTGAGTGTACAGTTAAGTAGATTACTACGATAACTGAAATGAGCTACTGTAGACACCTGAATTTGGCCCAAGGCCCGATCGAAACACATTTCGAGAGATGCACACTTTCGAACTTTTGATGGCATGTATGGTACCCTTAGGAACCTTTCTGAAACCTTAGGAGTCATTCCAGACGCTTAGGAATCACCCTAGATCCCTTAGAAGCCTTCTCGAAACCTTAGAAACTCATCCCGACCCTTTGAAACCATTCCAGACCTAAACCTAGTTTTCCCGAGCAATGGATGAAGAGTGGTGCACCAGGACTAACTATGACCTTCTACTGCGATCGAGTCTTATATCATTAAAAAGTAGAAGTCTATAGCTTTCCAACGACCCAAGAATTCAGTAAAGTTCCCCCTAGGGTTTTGGCGCAAGTATTACTTGCGCCAAGCCATTTCTCCCCATGAATGGCTTGGCACAACTATTAGTTGTACCAGCTATAAGTGGGCTCCACCTCGGGCAGCCAACTTCTTAGGCCACTGTGTGGCACTATTTTACTGTATATATGCCTGGCGCACCTATTAGTTGCGCCAGGCTTATGAACAGTAACCCTGTATTTTTATCTTGAAAATCGAGATTGAGATTTGACTTGTTGACCATCTTGACCTTTGAGATGTGTTTTGCTAGTTCTGTTGCGCCCATTCACTAGTTATTTGTAACCCCTTAAATGGTTTAAAGCCTCACCCTATCATCCACCATTAGAGCTAACCTTCACATATTTTAAGGCTCCAAAAACCCTACGAAACCTTAGATGGCTAAATTACCTAATTGTTAATCCAAGTTAGTCTCTAAACACCCTCTTAACCTCTCTTTTTCTTATAAATAGAGAGGCACCCCTCCCTTTACAAAGGCTTGAAAAAAATTTGCAAAGAGATTAAGGAATCACTTCTCTTTCTCCTCTAGTGCACTATTTACACATAAATTTCAGAACCATCAAACCTTCTAAAAACCTTAGCCTTTCACCTAAAAGCTTTAGTTTAGGTGTGTGCTATCCCCTCACCTACCCTCTTTACCTCTTAGCTATCCACCCTAGGATATCTATCATCAAGCCATCAAAAGCTCACCGAAGCAAGCCAATGCAAGGCTCTATAGCGGTGCAACAAGGGCCCGAGATCTCCGGCTCTCCCCTCTACTTTGCTACCTTCTCGGTTCTTCCTTCATCCTCACATTTGTGTTGTTACGCCGTCAAATTTTTGGTAGAAACGGAGGGGCACAGATAGGATTTTAATGCCCCATGGGCAAGAGGAAGACCTATATGCATTTTCTACTTCTTTTTTTCTTTGATTATAAGTAGTGACGGTGTTAAGCGGGTTGATTGGGTGCCTAACACCTTCTCAATCGATAACCGAAGTCCTTACCCAAGAGCCTTTGGCATAGTTCAGATTGAGAGTCAACTTTTGACACTTCGGTGCTCTTTAAATTTGATTTGGGTTTCTCGGGACACCAAAAGCTCCGGGTGGCGACTCTAAATTTTTATCACGAGTGTACGTCATGCGACAGGATTGTCAAAAATCCACGGTTGCACAGCTACGCTAAACCGGAAAAGTGGTCAGAAGCTCGTTGCTTTGTTGTATGATGACAAGGCATGGAGTCCATGTGAGACAGATGGTTGGACGGCTGATCCAGTGTGGCTTTAGAGGAAGCCGATGCGAGAACCAAATGGGTACCTTCAGAGGAAGCGAGTCTCAGGTGATCCAGTACAGCTTCAGAGGAAGCACATGCGAGAGTCAGATGGGTATCTTCAAAGGAAGCGAGTCTCAGGCGATCATCGAAATCTTTGGTCTACAAGAAGGGCCGAAGTCAGCATCTGAGCACGGCTGAGGCAATGTGGTCAAAAGATTAAAGCAGAATAGTTCAAGACAAATGCGTGATGTTTCAAGGTGAAGAGGTTGATGTCTGAGGTACTAAGGCATGACAGCTGCTAGTAAGTGAAGGCATTGATGCCCAAGTTAAGACATTAGAAGCATACACTAAGGCTGCGAATTGGACCGTAAGTCGAGTTGCAAGAGGTGACTCGAGTCACGCTATTGGGTGAAGACAAAGGTCGAGGTACTATAGTGTGAGAAGCATAGAGCTTCATGGATTGAGCGAGGTGCTCGTAGCAGACTCTTGGGGAAAACACAATAGTGTTGAAGTACTAGAGCACTGTAGGATAGTTAAGGGCTTGTGATAAAGATCAAGTCCAAAGGTCTGAGAAAGCTGGGTTCCGTCGATTGCTACAGTCGAAAGATACAAGTAGTGTTACGGATTTCGACATTGTGAAGCATAGTGCTTCGTTGGGTTGAGCGTGGTCGCTCACCAGGAGTCTCTTGGGTGAAGATACGTGGTGTCGAGGTACTAGAGCTGTAAAATTGCTAAAGGCTAAGGCAACTTGGGTAGTAGGCTTGTGGTTGAAAACATACGTCGAGGTATTGGAGTTCTACTAATCAAATGCAGGTCGAACTCTTGGGTGAAGACACAGAGGTGTTGAGGTGCTAGAATGCGGCAGTGCAGATGTAAGCTAGACTTCTAGGTGAAGACACGGACTGTTGAGAACCTAGAGAGTTGCGTTGTGCAATGAGTTACGCGAGCTTGGAGCCGACGATGTGGACATCTAAGGCGCAGGTTTGCTTGGTTTTGGCAGTCGATTCAAGTGGTAACAGGAATAATGCCAATGATCGATTTGCCTCTGGTTATATGAGGAACTGATATTATGGGATACCTAGGTGAAATACAGACCAGGCCAAGTTAATTAGAACACTACGGTGGGTGAAGACACAGAAAATGGTTGAGGTACTAACACAGAATGTCAGATAAAAGTAGTGAAGTATAATAGCTGTGATTCATACGCGAGTTGTGTTTGGGTAAAGACCAAAATTGTGTCGAGAAACTGACGTAGGAGTTTGCATGTTGACGAGGACGTCGACGCATTTAAGTGGGGGAGGATATAACGTGGTCATGACCCTGGTGCATAAAGATGCACATTTGATCAACTAGTAGGAAGGTGAGAGGGTCTTGTAGCTAGGTTGAGCCAAATGCGAGATTGAGAAACAGAGTTGTGAAGGCATAACTGATGTACTAAGGTATTTCGAAGGCCAAATTGATAGGTGAACTCTTGGGTGAAGACACATGGTGTCGAGGTACTAGAGCGAGCCATGGTCACATATGCTTGTGCATGGCATTGTGACAATTAGCGCTGGTGCAGAGCCGCGCGGAGGATAATGTGTTGCTCGTTCGTAGGTGCAAATGAGACCACTTGAACTACAGAGGAGGAGTTAGACCTCGGGGCTAGGTATCTATGGAGACTTTGTATGGGGTGAAGACGGAAGTCGAGGAATTGATGCGGGTCTTAGTCTCAACATGGATGTTAACACAACCAGATTGGTGGATGTGGTATGGTCATTCCCTTGAGATATTGCGTCAATGAGGACATTGACCTTATTGAGTCAGGGAGGATGTGACGGCCTCATTAATTTGGGCGCCAGCATGAAAGCATGGCGATCTTGGAGCTGAGAATTTGGCTAGCAGAAAGGCGGGCGGACCTTGTAGCTAGCTATATGGCGCGTGAGCGCTGAAGCACGTAGCCTTACGGCACGTGCATGTTTCTCTTATATATTCATGCGACAACGACTCGAGCTAAGCGTCAATCTAGTGTAGCGACTAGACGCACGTGGGGCATGGAATATGGTGCTCCGCGCAGGGGCACGCGATGTGGTGCATTGAAGGCACGCGACATGCTGGTGCTATTAGGCACGTGATGTGGTGCCATAAAGGCACGCGACATCCTGGTGTCATGAGTCACGTGAGGCGGTGCCATAAGGCACGCGACATCTGGTGTCAGGAGGCACGCGATGTGGTGTCAAGAGGACACGCGACATTTAACTTAGATGACATGTGATGTGGTCCTAAGAGGACACGTTATGTGGTGCCAAGAGGGCACTCGACATGAGGCCATAAAGGTCTCGCAATGCGGACGCGACATAGTCGCGACACGGTGCTACACGGTCGCATGAGCAGATGACACGGGACCTCAAAGGCATGTTGGTGTGGAGGGTGCCAGGGCAAAGGTATTTGTGCCATGGTGGTATATCAAACCAATAGGTTTGAGGTTCTTCTACTGGATGACCCAAGTTGGTGTTTAAAGCATACTTGGGGGAAGGGAGCTCGAGATCTATTTCCCTATACATAAGGCCATGCATTGTTAGAGGGGCGCATAGATCTTATAAGTCTTGATGGGTGGGCTTAGAACGTCACTGCGGCAATGTCGTGTGTCACCCTAGGTGAGGTTACCATATGACCTGAGCTACGCGTCGCGATTTATATGGGTTGGCAACTTTGTCTGGGCACTCAAGGGCTACGTGGGACACTGTGGTGTATGTTAGCTGAGGGCCCAATGCGGATGTGTGTTGGTCACGTGGGCCACACACGATGGTAGGTTTAGTTTAGTATGCCGATGAGACATGCATGGAATGGGACATCATGTGAAGCTGCATGCTACTGTTGCGAGCGAGGAACTAGTGTCAAATACAGGGAGAAGCTGGGCAGGCCAAGCGAGGCACTGAGGTGCTAGCATCCGTGTCGCTAGTAGACACAATGCGTTGAGATGATTTATCTCGGGTGAAGAAAATCATGAATGAGAGTTCCCGTCCTCTACGCGGGTGGTATCAGAGTGATGGATGGCTAGGCTGGCCTCGTTGTAGCGGTAGCGAGGCACTGCACGGGTGTCGAAAAAGTTATCCCGTGATAACTGTCCATCAGCTATTGCTAATCTTCTTTCCGCTTATTACTTTTCTTCTGATAACAATTGTTATTTTATATTTACTCCTGGTTCTTTTTTTGTGAAGGACCTACCAACGAGGAAATCTATATTGCAAGGGCGGAGTAATCATGGGCTTTATCCCATCCATCTTCATAAAAATAACTTTAGTAATTCTCGTAATTTTGTTGCTCTCTCTTCTGAACGTGTTGTGCCATCTATTTGGCATCATCGTCTTGGACATCCTTCTGATCCTATTCTTCAACATTTGCATGACACACGTGCAATTTCAATAAAAGGATCTATTAATCAAAGTCTCTACGAAGCATGTCAAATGAGAAAAAGCAAGCGACTTCCTTTTTCTTCTTCTATTTCTATATCTTGTTTTCTTCAAATAATACATTCTGATGTTTGGATGTCACTAGTGCCATCAATTAGTGGATATCGTTATTATGTCATTTTTATTGATGACCTTTCTCGTTTTACATGATATTAGAGCTGTTCTTTCTCCTCACATCACCCATTTTTTGTCCACGTTATTTGACTCAATCTCGCCAATACGTACGGGGGCATGTTAGAATAGTCTCACATTGCCTATGGGCTAGGAGTATATAATTTGGGCACTCCTCATATTACAAGCCGGTTTGGTAAGATTGAGTTAAGCCCATGGAATTGTACAATAATAACACAATTCCAGTATCTAACTTATCATTTTTTTTAGTATTCTCATTTAGCCAATTAGCACAATATAAAAATAAGGTGTTTTAGCGGCACTTGTTATTAAGGCAATTTTTGGTAGTGGCAAGACTAATAGCGGCAGTTTTTTGTAGCGACAAGACTAATAGCGATTTTTTTAACAAAAAACTACCGCTAATAGTCTTATTTTTCGTAGTGGCCATCACATCATCAGGTAATATTATCTATACAGCATGGAACTTGTTCTTGTTTTCTCTTATCAATTTGTTCATAAGTAATGCAAAAATAGGATTCACTTTGATCGAAATTTTTGGGCGAAATTTCAGCTGAAAATTTCACTGCGAAACAGAAATTGACCAAAATTTTGGGGATTTGTTTATGTTTCAGTGAGGACGATATATTCATTTATATATAGGCTACGTACTCATTTATATATGCCTTGGATAATCTTAATATATTCATTTAGGATACATTTTTCTCGTCTTTGCATCTACTATATTATCTATCTTTGCCCACTATAACAGTAAAATAATATTTTCATTAAAAAAAAAAACACAATAAAAATTATACGCAAGTCGTTTTTTTCTTTCTCTAAATTCTTCATGAGTTGTTTTGATAAAAAAAATTTGCTGTAATTGTACATTTTCACAAGAAAGCTAGCTCTCAAAATTACTTTACTTTTATCTTAAATGTTGCTCTATTAGTATCATGTGGAATTTCATCTATGACATAAGCTTAATACAAAGAACAATATTTTAACTTATTTTTATTTTATAGATGATACGTCAAGTCTATAACCAACCTCATCTTCAACGAATTATCAAATTTCATATCCACCAACAAATAAGACAGCAAAAAACAAATTAAGCAACTTAAGGTTTCTATGTAGGAGAATATTTGTAGGCTAGTGGTGGGGTACGTTCTCTCTCTCTCTCTCTGTTCATAGTGTATCTTGACTTATCTGACCTGTTAACGGTATAAATGGGAGATGGCTACATCACAACTAATCACCCATTATTTTATTAATAAAAAATCAGCAATAGACACTGAGAGATAGATGCCTTCCTATTATTTTATCATCATAATATCTAAGAAACTTTCAGTTAGAAAACATTTGCAATTAACATATATATATATATATAAAAGATTAATCGGTTGTGTGATATGAGGTGGAAAAAAAAAACATGTAACAAGAAATATGAGCAGAAAGGATTAATTGGCCATCACCTTCACCATCAAGTGTTCCAGCATCTAAACCACCGAGTTCCCTGAAAATTTGTCTGCCATGATTGGAGGGGGCGCCTTACAATCCATATTGTTGGACGGATGGATTATGGGCTTGATCCAAAAATGCCAATGATCTAAGTGACTCATTTTCATTTCCATTTTTTTGATAACGGGTAATTAACCGGCTTCTTAGAGCACCCGATCGATTAAGTCTCCGGGTACCTGCAACACCCCGCACATCACACATACCGGTCGTGAGTAGGGATAAATCCCTGTGAGTGGTCTATGAGGGGTAGAATTTGAACTTAGACCCTCCGCTTCTTAAGGCGTTGTCTGGCCAGTGTGCCAACCTAGCTTCTGTTGATTTCAAGGGACCCAAATGATCTAATCAATTGTTTGCTTCCAATTGGAGGGTGTAAGCAAACTAAGTGCAGGAAAAGGAGACTGATGGATGGTAAAGTACCCATCCAATTGATTGGGCTACTGACTGATCGGACGGTTCAAATCCTGTTACACACTGATTGGTGGATAGAGATAGAGCACTATGCCATTGCTCACATAAACCTTGGGATGGAAACAGATTTCCATGCTCTGGAAAGTCGGTGCAAGTATATGTAATGACAATGCAGAAGGGGTAAGAAGGGTTCCTTTACCTGATGCATAGTCTTATCCAAATCTCCTTCTCCACTTCTTTTTATTTTTATTTTTAAATTCTTTTATAATTACACCAATTAAATCGAAAACCCCCCTTCTGTAGAGGATAAAAATCACTGGGCCTCGTGCTGTCATGCATATCTATGTTTATATTATATTATTAATTAATTATTCATCATTTTTACCGTTTCCCTGGGATCTAATACACTATTAAACAAAGAAAGAAAAGATAGATGGAAATATGGCTATTATAATCTCCAAACCATGTTTTTTTTTAAATATTTTATCATACATCATCACCATGACAACAGGATGAAGAAAAGACACAGTCACAAACATTCCCTTCAATAAATAAAGATGCACCATGACAATAAGACCCACTACTATATGGCTTTCCATCTCTCTACTAGCTACCAAAACTAGGGTTCAAGGCACTAAAGATGAGGGTTTTTAACAAATTAAGTTAAGGGCATAATATAAATAGTCTCTCTATCATGAACTCCATAGCTAGTCTGAAATAACAAATAGACCCCCATTCAAGCAGCAGGAGCATAGTCATAATCTTCATCATCATCACCATCACCTTCTATTGATGCAGCTGGGGCATAGTCATAATCCCCATCATCATCATCACCATCTCCTTCCATTGGTGCTGCTGGAGCATAGTCATAATCTCCATCATCATCATCACCATCCCCGTGCTTCTTGCACCATGATGAACTAATCATGAGCACGCCTATCGGAAACATTTTTCCCCTTTCCCTTTTAAAATGGCGATTGATATATAGAAAGAAAAAAAGAGAAGAAGAAACAAGAAATTTGAATGATTTTTTTTTTTGGTTTTGGCAAATTGTGAGTTGATGAAATTTGAATGGGGAGATAGGTGGTTTTATAAAGGAAACAAAGGGTGGAGGACTCGTTGCCGCGCAGGTAACCCACGTGCAGAGTGTGTAGATATGCTCCTGATCGTGAGTGAAGCACAATATTAATGACACGTGTCATGAGCAGGCATTGCCAAGTGTGAAGGCACATGACAAGTCAGCAACCTGACTGTGCCACGTGATGTTGAGGTTTGAGGAAATGCTCTAATTGGAGACTATGAGTTGTGGCCACATGAACAGGCAAAAAAGTAAGGAATCAACACTTGCTGTGGCAAGTTGTGCTAGACTTAAGAAAACTACATATTTGTAGTGTCAATATTGTGTGTTAATCAAATATATCTAAGTAAAATATGCTAATTTTAATCATGTTAGAATCAGGTGATGGGTATGTGGGACCTATATCTATTTACACTCAAATTATCGTATGAACGTCGCCTACATGATAAAGTTATCTAACTAACTTATGTAGCACCATTTTAGCGACAGAATTCTATCATAAGCGGACTGTCAGATTTGCTGAATTGGACGGTCCAAATTGAACTGCTCAGACTTAATGATTTAAATTTGGACAGCATTATACAGTGGACGATATTTGATTGGCAATTTTACAAACAATGTATGTGGTGGGATGTGATTGACTGCACACATATTGGAGCCCAAGCACTATAATCGATCACATTGCGTCACATAAGTTGTCTATAAAATTGTCTATAAAAAAATTATACATTATTTATAATTTTCCTTTAAATCCTCTCTCATCAAAGGATTTTAATCATTCAGTCTCGGAGCAGTTCAATATGGACCGTTGTTAATATTAAAACCAACGGTCAATGTTAAAGTGCTCGAATTGATGGTACGAATTCATGCTAGCCATGTTTTTGGTCCTAACAATTGAATATTCTAAATTGATAGAAAAATGTGTGGAGCCCTTTGTAGCCTAGACTTCTAGAAACATGACAATGAGGTAGGTGGCTTGACTCAATCCCAAATTATGATTAACTTTTTAATATAATTACCTATCCCAAAATATAAAAAGACGCTCTAGGAAAAACAAAAAATAAAAATAAAAATCAAATAAAAAATTCTTATTAAAGATCACCTATAAAATGCATACAAACTTCTGTTTTTACATAGCCATAATTAAACTCCATTACATAAGTATTAAGATTTTCATCAGTACTCCATAAATCCCTAGGCGTTAGTAGAGCTGAAAGTTAAGCCTTTACAACTTTGAGGCTGTAAGGCATTACGACGCTTTGCGAGCTTACTCTATTGCGATTCTCACTCTAGTACTCTCCTCCAGGGAGAATCATCCTTACGCCACTCCTTTTGAGACTCTACGGCGATGCACTTTGTGATGTCTTTCACTCTGGTTTTGGGGCACCAAGTAGAGTGAAAAATTAAGCTCTTATTACTTTGAGGTTGTAATAGACACTATAGTACTAATAGATCTTATGTGGTCAAATTATCTTGGCATTCTCTTCCACTATCAAAAAATTGTCATTGTGCCCAAAACGTCATTAAAAACATAAAAAATATAGTTAATACCCTCACCCTTAAAACTTACACTCGTAATTTTTACAACGATTTTCTAAAAACATAATTGTATTATACTTTTAGCTATATTTTGTGGCCTCCATTAAAAGACTTGAGGTTGTGTTTGGGATTGCTCTTTGGAGGCAAAGAGCAGCTGTCTGCTACTGTAGTCTGTATAGGAGGGTGTTTGGTTGTAAGAGCTCTTAGCTGTTAAAGAGAGTGAAGGAGCAGAATTTGAGTGTCTTTAAAAGAGCAATTTAAATTTGCTCTTTTAAATGTAGGCTGCTCTTTACCTCTAAAGAGAAATGCCAAACGAAGAATGATATTGATTGTAACTCACATTTTAACAGTGATTTGTAGAGGTAATAGCTTCATCTTTTTGGCCGTTGCTAAAAGGCTTAACTTTTAAGGATATTTTTTTACGGCTGCTATAAGACAGATATGATTGTAATTGACGTTTTTGCTCACTTTGCAGAGTTTTAGCATTGTTTTAGCCGCTGCTAAAAGCGTCGAGTATTGAGACATTTTCTAGTTACTGCTAAAAGATTGTTATAAATTATAATTCACGTTCAGCCACACTATTTTAAACCATTAGCGTGGGTTTGGGTGGCCGCTAAAAGACTGGATCTTTAATGGCCGTTTTTTTTTTTTTTATTGATGGAGAGATTTCATTAAAGATGAAAAAAACTATATGAAACAAAGCGGAGAGAGAAGCTCCGCAAAAAAGAAAAGAAAAGAGGAAAAAACAAAAAAATACGAGAGGCTCAAGCACGGAACACCGCTGGCCTAAGGCGGACCAATCAATCTACTGCTAATACTTAGTGATGCTTTTCCAACTGCAATTAAAGGCCCTACAACAATTTGTTATTCCCCAGTGTGAGTAGTTTGTTGTGTAGGATTTATTCCTCACGTGCTCCTGAACTGTCATATTTTCTATAATATACAAGACACATTTAAATTATCTATACCGTAAAATAATAATAATAATAAATAAATAAATAATCACCCAAACCACGTCCTATTTTGGATGGCTTATAGAGAAGGCCGCAGATGAGAAAGGTCAAATGTAGCAATTGGGCTTTCTTATCGAAGAAACAAACCTTATGATCAATGCCATGATCTGAGTAGGCTAAATGGATAGAAAATATGTTCACATCGTCTCTCTTTAAATTAATCCAAAAGGCATGATTTAAGCATTGATTGCCCCTATCTGTAACAGATATTTTGATTTGATTTGATTACTTAAAATGACGAATTATGATATGATGCATCCTCCCCACTTGTGCATATGGTGCAACTCATCTTCTGTACAAATTTTTGGTTGAGACTGACTCCTTTCTCAGCTTCTCTATTTTTATTTTTATTTTTTATATATGTAAGCTCGGCTTGAATCTCGAGGTCAGTTGCCTTGCCTCAAAAGCCACGCACGTTGAAGTCATTTGCTTATTTATAAATAACTTTTATGACATGTGGTTTCATTCTTCACTTCATCAATTGTGTTGCGTGATTTGTAAGAAGATTAGGCGTACGATTTGATATAAAGCAATCAAATTCCTTGAAAATAAAGGGCTAATATTAGTTTGAAAAATTACATGGCTAGCTATTCATTTAAAAGAATTTGACTTTTTTGAATGGCACAATGAAGATATTTTTCTACGCTACCTTCAATTCCCCAAGTCTCTGTATCAGATCTTTCAAATCACACGGGCATGCAGGGATCTTTGAAAGCGCACAGGTGTGACCCCTTCAAAACATTGATTACTTCATATATGCTGATGGAGATCATTTTTCACCCCCATCTTTTACACATTGGATCTCGATATCATGTTGCACCTATCAGACGGCCAATTTATAATTGCCAATTTTCTTAAGTCTAGCAATCTCCACAAATGTGTAGTTTTCCTCAAGATTTATGGTGTGGAAGATTGGGGTGAAACACAATCTCCATAATCTGATCTGAAGCAATCAATGATTTTGAAGGGATTTTCGATGTGGTGCTTTCAAAGATTGAGTGGGCGCTAATAGAGATACCTTTAATAAAAACCTATAGTCACAAGTTTTCTTGTTCTGGATAAAAAATTAAAAACTACATCTTTATATCTCTTTATGTCTCAACTTTCTCTCCTTCATCCCTCTCTCTTAGTCTTATCTAAATAGCTCTAACTAAATACATGTCCAATCGCAACGGGCTATGGTCGACGGTCAAAGCGCGATGGGCAAACAGTTTCGGGTAACATAAGAAAGCGTCCAGGATAATTGTTTTAAGAAGTGTCCACTAGTTTTTTTTTGTAATTTGAAAGATATATCATTGTAAATTTCAATTTACTGAGAGTTATATTTTATAAGTGTATGATTTTTAGCTACTAATGATGTTAAATGGATTCGAAATATAATTTATATTTTTATATTTTTTAATTTTAAATATTAATTAATGTTATACCCCCAATAGAGAAAAATCATGAGTCCGCAACTTGCTGGCATGTGTATCAATTTAGAGACTCATTCCAAATCAACATTTTATCTAAAGAAACGGACTAAGGATCTCAACAAATGCGCCATTTGTGTGGGATAGTGCAAACTGTAAAGGGCCCCTAGAGTTAATCGTGTGGAAGGTGGCATCCCATATTTTAAACCATGTTGCATTGCACGTGATTATCCTTTTTCCTTTAGGCCCTGTTTGATAGCAATGAAATTCAAAAAAGGAAATGAAATCAATTTCTTAATTGATTTCCTCTATAAATGAATTTTCTACTGTTTAATTAGTGTGTTTGATAAATGAATTTTATTGGAAATTGATTTCTCTTGTTTGATTAGTATCTTTAAAATTGAATTTGAAATTGAGTTTTTAAGTTTTGATCATTTATTATTAAAATCATAATTAAAGTCAAATATTAACTAATAATTTTTTTAATGATATTCTATTACGTTACAAATTAATACTATAGTAATTACTATTTATTATTAAGTTACATAAATCAAAGTTTGAAAAGTCAAACTTTGACCAAACTTAAAATTTTGATTAAAAAAAATATGTAAAATTAAATAATAAAGTTGTAAATGCTAGCATCTAATATAAGTTTATATGTTGAAATGAAATTAAATTTTTATAAAAGTCAAACTTTGACCATAATTTCAACTTTGACCAAGAGAAAATTTTATAATGTACCAACAAGTTAAAAAAGTCCAACTGTAAATTAATATAACGATATTCATATACATCATTAGGTTACACTAGTCAAAATTTGATCAAATATCCACTTTTAATAAAAGTCAAACTTTGACCAAATGTAAAACTTCGATTAATAAAAAATTTTAAGACTAAAGTACAAAGTTATATAGGAAATACTAGTATGTGTTATAAGATTACATGTTGAAATAAAGGTCAATTTTTTAAAAAAGTCGAACTTTAATCAAAATTATTAACTTTGATCAATAAAAATTCGACAATCTACTGCCAACCTACAAATTAATATAACAGTATTTGTATCCATTGCTAAGTTACACTAGTAAAAAATTTGACTAAATATCAACTTTCAAAAAAGTCAAACTTTGACTAAATATAAAAAAAAAGTAAAATCAAATTTGGTAATGTGCTACAAAGTAATTAATTAAAAAATAAAATCTCATTGGGGATACAGAAGTTCAAAAAAATCAAATTGTGTTTAAAAGTCAAAGTTTGACCAAGTATCAAACTTTGACTAATAAAATTTTTTATTACCAAAATACAAATAACAACAGTAATAATCACTACCTATTGTCAAGATACACTGATCAAAATTTGAATAAAAGTCAAACTTTGACCAATAAAAATGAGGCAATGTATTTTCAAGTCATAATTAAAATAATGATAGATATTTTCAATTATAATATTTTACTAATAAAAATTTATAACATTTTATAGAAAATCAAACTTTAACCAAGAAAATATTGCACTGATACGATATAAATTTATGTAGTATTAGACTCTATCTATAAACAGGTTTCGAGTTTGACTAAAACTAAATTTTATGTAAAAGTCAAAGTGTGACTAAAAGTCAATGTTTGACTAAAGGTCAAACTATTGACTAATACAATTGAGAATCTAAGATCAAATTATACATCAACGCGGCAATATCCTTTTTTCGCCATCAAATTATTAGAGTCAAAGTTTAATAAAAAGTAAAATTTTAATTAGAAGTTTGATCTTAAAATCAACCTTTGACCCTTAAAAATTTGATAATACATTACTAACTTACAACTTATTATCATGTTTCAGTAGTCAAAGTTTGATCAAAAGTCAACTTTATATAGCTTATAAGTTCAATTAAAGTTTGATTAAATTCAAACTTTGACCAAAGTCAAATATTAGATGAAAAGAGTATGATATAAATAATGTGGTGTTCATAGTGATCGTGGTGGTATGATGATCATAGAAATTGAAGTTACCTTTTAATAGTCAAAAAATATTTTTTTTTGTTTGTAGATTTTTTACAAGTACCTTTAGATTTGCAATAACAAAAAATTATTATTTTGTTAGTAAGAAACTTAATTTCAGCCACTTAACAGGTTGAAATGATTTCCTCATAAATTGATTTGGTATATGGAAATTCAATTTTCATGTGGGGGCGACTTAATTTCACTTTCATCTCCTTAGGTAGCTATCAAACAATAACAATTGGAAGCTAAATTTCATTTTCACAATGAAATTACATTTTCATGTTATCAAACAAGGCCTTAAGCTCATATATGGTAATTGGGACTGGATCCACCTGGAACCACTTTTCAGCAAGTGCACAATGCGGTTTGAAAAGGATAATCTATAGTGGCAAAGATTAGGATAAAATACTTTCATAACCTGATCCAAAGCAGTCAACACCTTCTAAACAGAGGACTATCATTTCTCTTTCGCTTTGTTTATTGCATAAAGCGTAAGCACAAGGGAAGGTGTAAGATCGAAAAAAACTTCCAAGATTGTCTGCCGCCTACATCGCAAGAACAAATAATAAATTTCTCTCTCTCACACACATAGGGCTGTCAACGGGCCAAGCTAGGGCCGGGTCTCCCTAAAATCTAGCATGGCCGAGGCCCTAAATCAAGCGGGCTTTGATATGCTCAGCCCTAGACCTAACTTAGGCGGGTTGGACTAGGCTCGAGTTAGGCTTCAGGCTTTTTTGGTTGAGTATTATTTTAAACTTCGTAAAAAAATTTCTGCATTATAAGCTTTTTGTTAAATTAAAGATAGAGAAAAATATTCTAAATCAGAAAAAAAAAAATCGTAAGACTTCTCTTTATATATATTTAAATTACCAAAATATCGTTACAATTTTCTGCTTGATAAATCAAACCATAATATTGAAAGCAATTTTGATAATTTTATTGTAAATATAATATAATATACTTTATATACTTATATTAATATATTTATTATATAAATACATAACTAAAAGAGATACAAGACTGAGCCGAGCTTATGAGCTTTAACTTGTCGAGCCCTTATCCGGCCCGACAGACAATGGGTTTTTAGGGTTTGAGGCTCTAGCACTGCCCTTAAAATGACACACAGAGGGGACTGTATTTTCTTAAGCATAGACGATACCTGTAGGCTATAGCATAAACGCCATGCAACTTTGCACCTTGGATTAATGTGGCGTCACCTGCATCAGTCATGGGATGCTCCCTCGTGCAGTTTTGCCCTTCACACATCCTTGATCAATTTAAGTCAGTCCAAATTGCAAACAATCATGTGAGCTAATGTTAGCCTAAAATTGGTGCCCATCAAAGTATTCATCAAGGTAAAAAACTTGGTATCGGTATCGGTCCTTACGGGACTGATACGAATAGGCCGATATCGATACATATCGGCCCTTTTTTTTTTTTTTTTTTTTTTTTTTTTTTTTTTTTTTTTTTTTTTTAAATACAGGTATCGGTTGATACTTGATACGTATCGGCCGATACTGATACTAAGTTGGATACTCCATATTTTAACCTTCTTGTTTATATCAAATGTAGGGTTGGTATTTAATGACTTGGATTGGATATTATTGATCCGTTGGTGGGTGTATTTTTTGGGCCAAGTGAAGTTCACATAATGTCTAACCACTTGTACAAAGTGGATTGATGAAGAATATGTGCCATGTGGCAAACCAAGTGCACGAGTGAGCATCTAAACTATGATGGAGGTGACCAAAGTCGATCTCTTATACTTCATATCATCACACTCCTTGGTACTGGGCATGGATTATTTGTACTGGAGAATTTACTTTTAAACCTTAATAATTAAGAGATTAGAGATGGAAGAACCTCCAAATTTCGTGAAGCACCAATATGGTTAATGGTAGGCATTATTACCGAATAGATTTAGGTACTACAGTCGAAATGGTCAAGACTTAGGCCCGGCACTATTATTTATGAACAGGGAAGTGGCGCACCTCATACCAAATCTACCCTCCACACCCTACAAAGGTGAGAAACTCACATTGATGGTTTACTCACAACTCTAGTCTATCAGCTCAAGCATTGGCAGTCTCATGGGAGACTAATCCAGAAGGAAAATATTGCACCTACTTACATACGCATGATGAGTTCCTTCACTGAAATGTAGAAGGAAAATATAGCCGCACCTCCTTCCAAGGATTAAAATTTCGGATGAAGTTGCAATTTCGGAGCTATTTTGTTGAAGCCTGCATTTGACCTGTACTGTATAAAATAGAAATTTTATTTGGTGTTGGGAGGGGGCCGCGCGAACGCGTACCCCCACTGGCACAAATTATGACGTCCACTCTCCTACTTGAGGAGATGGTAGGAGAGCTCTCCTCCTAAGTGCAATGGAGGCAGCTACCCTAGGACATCGGCCTTCTTGATCACCGATTGACCCCGTCCAGGTAAGTATGACTACACCTTATTTTCACTTCTGTTTTATAGCTACCACCATCCGCCCTCTTTTCTAAACAGCCGATGTGGGACTATCTTTTCTTATAGGAAACTTCCTTTTCCTAATTTGTAATGCATATTTAAAGCCCCCAGATCAGTTGTGAAACCTATATAATCTTAAATTATGTATGCTATGACAACAACTTCCATGTAAGAATAGAGACGTCCATATTTCAAACAAATAGATGAGTGAGACAGCCCAAAATTTGTTACTTTCTGGGTGCTTCAATGTGAACCGTTGCTTGTTTAAGGATCTATTTGATAGCTCAGATGTAAAAAAACATTTGATGGCATAATCTTTGGGCTGAACCTTTAGGCCATGTTCGAATAGAGTTTTTGAGAGAGAAAATCCAGCACAACTCTGAAAGTATGTTTTTTTGCAAATTCAAAGGTTTTCTTGTGTTCGGCAATGAAGTTGAGACCTACATGTAAAGCGACGGTTCTTGAGTTTCAACTAGCTTGCCATTTCCGAGCAAATAACTCAGGAAAGGTTAAAATCTGACTTTTTTGTGAGTATACTATCTCACGATCGCTACAGCATATAAAAACCAACAACTCTATCCTCCAACGGCTACTTCTGATGTAGCTTGTCTTCTTCTCAAATGAAAAAATTAAAACGAAGACCACAAATTAAACCTAAACAGAGATTAAACAAGAAAATTGAAAATACCCAATTCAAATTTTAATGAGAAGAACAAAAAAGTACCTGCACTCAGGAGTCGCTTATCGCCATTAGCTTCTTCGAAAATAGCAAGTGGTTTCGAGAAGAAGAAGAAAGAGAATATTAATTAAAGAGAGAGATTTGGGGGTTTTGGTCGGAAGCCATTGGTAGAGAGAAAAGGTATTAATGTTAAAGCTTTGTTATAAGCCAAAATGCAAAAAAAAATGTGGAGTTATGTGGATGAGGGTTTATAGATCGAAACGATTTTTTTATGTAATCCTGTTCGATCTCCTTCAAGTATAAAAGAAGAAATGGAGAAATCTAGTTCTTTCATGTTACTTCTAATTTATTACTAGAGATGTAGAATAGAGGATGGGATACCCTGTGAAACGCATATACTTTTGGAAAAATCTTGTTCTTTCAGGTTAATTCTAGTTTATTACTAGAGATGTTGTAACGACTCTAAAAATTTAAAATTGAATTTGTGGTGTTAGATTTGTTTTACACAGAGCGTGATGTTAGTGCTCCATACCGGAACCTATCCTAGTTGAAAAAGTACACATTTTGATTTTTCAAAAAGGTTTTATATTTAAAATTATCCTTATTTGACACAAGTTGTGTGGTGGCCTAGTGGTTGAAAGACTTTGGTTATAAACAAGAGGTCTTAAGGATCAAATCTTACTACGTGAGTTTAAACCTCTATTTTAAACCTTGAAATAAAAGCTTATACACCCTTATTTATAGCCACCCTTTTCTAAAAACACCCTGATCTCTTTTAAATCTCTTGTGTGTTCTTCCACAATAACCATCGTGGTATTTTTCTATCGTCAAATCGAGGTGAAGACGGCGTAATCGTGGACGGCCCATCGTGTGGACGCCGATCTCTATCGCCCTAACCGCCGTCGATTCGCCGAGCACGCTTCAAGAGGTGGGTACCCATCCATCCATCTCGTCCTCTCAGATCCCGTCGCGTAGGATACGGTTCGATCATGTATCGACGGGTTAAATAAAAAGAATCTATTTTCTTTTCTAAATAATATTAATTTAGGATTGAAAGATGTTATTTATCTTTGTTCTGATATTATTTATTTATTTATATATTTAATTTATTTCGAAACCTTACTTGTTTTATTTTTAACTTAATTATTTTAATTGGAGTAAAAACAGTAAACCCAATTAATATTGCCGCTCGGTCGGTTAACTTGGTTGAATGGTGCATAGCTATTTTATATTGAATATTATATATATTAGTCTTCTTCATTATTGTCAATTCAACTGATGTAATTTTTTTATATTATATGTATTGCTAGTTTCACTCAATTGGTTACATTGCCTTAAATTTTAGAAGGTAATCTGTGCGTTGCCTTTTAACCGCTATAATATGACATCTTTTACATTATAAGAATAGTAATATATTCATGTCCAGAAAAGTGACTGTCTTCTTATTGTTTATTTCTATAAATGACAATTGCCCATAAAAACTCGTACACTTCGTGGGTTTCTTTCGTTTTCAACCTATCGCCTGATTCTATTTTACTTTATTTGGTCGAGTTCTATTTTTATGGGTGAATATTTAATTAGAACTTGTGCTTTTATAAGAATATAGTATATTATAAACACTTATAACTTAAACTAAATATCTATTAAAATATTACATAATAAAGTGTTATACAACTTACAGTTATAAAATAATATATTTTTACCTAATTGTTCTACTTAAGTACCTACTTTATTGCAAAAATAAAGCAATAAAATTTTGTCTTATAAGACACATGCAAGGTGTCATTCCTTATTTTGAATTTGGACCGTGACCCATCTAATGTTGGACCGTGACCCATCTGATGTATTGGACCGTGACCCACCTGATGTGGATCTCGACACATCTGATGTTAGACTTTGACCTATCTGATGTGGACCAACCCATCTGATTTTATTTTATAGGATGATATTAAATTAATTAAAGTATCTCTTACAATATATGATGATATATTTAAAGAGAAAGTGATTTTAGATAGTAATATAAAATTAATAAATATTATACACTTATATTTTAGTATTATTTTATTCTCATATAAAATAAAAGTATTTGGTTACTACCTTATTTTAATATTATAAAATTATCTTATAAGGTACATGAGTAATAATATCCCCTGTCAGAGTTCAATTAGTTTCCTTTCCATAGATGGGTCGACTGATTAAAACCAATCAATCGATCTTAAACTAAATGACAACTTACACCTCATTAAATCTAATCTATCGATTTTCATTTTTCGATCGATCGATTTTCATCCGAATAGACGACCTGATTCACACCAAAATTTTACTATTGTACGACCAAAAATTTAGTGCACATTAATCACTTGTATTTTCGATCGATGGTCGTGATGTACTCCACTTTAAATTGCATTGCCCCTTTTTATTTGAGCATTTAATTATAGTATACTAGATATATATATATATATACATATATATCATTTCATCGCTTCAACGCGATCACTTCGAAAACATAAAGTGTTAGAACTTCGATGCCTTTATGAAATCGAACTCTGACCTTTACGATTATCGAAATCACACTTATAACCCTATTCTATAATTATATTAGTGTGTTATGTAAATAAATATAAATATAAACATAACTAAAATATAACTGTAAACTGTTCTATATGTGTGATATTTTTGTATTTGCAACTTAATCAATTTATACGAGTTAAGAATATGTTAGATCATGAGTACGAGAGTGTATGAGATCATACCTACGCTTGGGTGTGGTGACTCATTGAGATGGTATCGAAGCGAGGAATACACCATATTCACACGCCTTACAACTCATGGTGGAGAGTGAATTCGGTGTAACCGTATCACAGGTGGCATATACAATGATCTTATCATCCCGAGTTTTAATCGAGGATAAGATATGAGATATGATAGGGCGTTGGGCCTTTAGGCGTGGTGAGATTTCTTTTACTACACGTGAAACTCGGAATATTGGCGTCCATGTACGGATGCAACACCTCTATGGTAGTATAAACTATCACACGAAGTACATCCAGGTTACTACGGAACCTTTTTCTTAGGAAACGTGAATTAGGAAAGTTGCCTCACTATAGTTTGTCCTAGGATTAAGTATAAGAGTATGATAAGATATGAGTATGAAATAAGATAAGTTATGATACGAGTACGATAATAAGACATCGTGTGAGGCTGTAAAGATAAAGAACTTAAGTCTCTGTACGTGCCGTTCATTGCGTAGCCACCGTAAGGGCAACAACGTCTTTCAGTCAAGACGGATCTTTGGGAGAGATTATGAGTATGAGTATGTTATGAGTGAGTTTGACCATTATGTCTCCCCATTGGCTGGATGGTCGAGTATGAGTATGACACGAGGGCGTTATAATATGGTGGTATGATACTATATTGACCCTCCCATAGTAGCTCGAAAATGACTCGCACTGTCGTTTAGGATTTCACGAGTATGTTAGTTACGCTCATGCGATGTACAGACGTATGTGCGAGAATGATAATAAGACATGGTAGGATATGTTATGAGATATGGTAAGGTACGTTAGGATATGAGTGTCTAGATCATGGTCTTGCATTTATGATATGAGCTTTACGATGTGCATGTGATTTTGTCATTCTTTTGCTATCTGCTTTGAGATATTATGTTTATCACTCACAAGATGCACCCACAATGCACCTGAGTAGTATAGGGTGGATTGGTGGTGTATCCTACTGAGTTTACGTGACTGAGTAAACTCATCCCACGATAATTTAACAGCTGCAGGTGACTATACCGACGGTGTGGACGTGGGTTTCTCTGATCTGATTAGTGTTGAGAACGTCGACCCAGTGGACGTTGATTACCAAGAGCCTTTGGAGGGTGACATTACCGGTTATCAGGAGGACTACAGTGTTGATTTTGATCCGAGCACCGGATATTGATTTAGTAGACTCGGTATTGGATTTTGCCTTATATCATTATCATTGACTCTATGCTTTCATTTTTATCGGATTTGTCTCCCATTTGACTTACATGTTACCTGTGGATTAATAGCATTTTATCGCGTTTTATCAGATTTATTCAGCATTTATGATTATTTTATATTCCACTATGGTATGTTGGCTTTCACAGATTTCGTGGAACCATTATTACGCGAGAACTCTGATTAGGTGTATGCCCGCTTAGCATATCCGGGATATGTGCGAGTCATAACTCGAAATTCTAGGCCCTCGGGATGGGGAAGAATTTTGGGTCGTGACAGATGTAGAATAGGGGATGGGATACCCTGTGAAACGCATGTACTTTTGGATTCTACGGGTCTCAATGGGTTGGGACCGGTCGGGTCTGGGCCGAGATTTAAATGGGTTAATTTTTAATTGGACTTTTAGAACTAGCCCATAACTAGCCCGTTTACTAATCGGGCCGAGTCGGGACCAATTATTTCAACATACGACCAATTATTTCACCCAATATCTTGAGATCAAGTCTCATTTATCAGACGGTTAGATTTTGATTCGGCATAGAAAACATCCCAAATAATTACTTGAGAGCTCTTTTGATGGTATGCCATGCTTGTGGTAACTTTTGATGAGTTGCGCTAGGTGGAATCAAATTATGATTGTCTGATACGTTGTCGATTGATACATTGTCGATGATTTCAAGATCTATTATGGTAAATATTAGAATGAAAAATAATCTTCGATTGCACAATTGCATCGACGGAAGCGTTCAACTTCTACTACAAATAATAAGACTATTAGCAGTAGTTTTTTTGCTCCAAAAAAATTGCCACTATTAACCAAAAAATTATTAAGACTATTAGCGGTTATTTTCTGTTGATAGCGGTAGTTTATGATTGTTGCTAATAGTCTTAGTTTTTATAGTGTTCTCATGGATCATGCATCGGCCAAAAATGACCTTAAAATAAATTGTCATGAATCTTTTGTTTCTGTAAAATGTCAGGAACCAAAGCTTTTCTGAGGCCTAAAAGAGCACACCTGAGAAAAGTCAGGAATCTGAGTTTACCAAAAATCTGCAGGAAACTTAATCGTCAAGAATTTGAGTTTTTTTGGGATAACTAAAGAAATACCCGAACATGGTATTAGAGCTGTGGCGCTTTTATAAAGGAAACAAAGGGGTGGTAGACTCGTTGTGGCTCTAGTCAGCCACGTGTGGAGCGTGTAGACATGCTTCTTTGGTGTATGAAGCACAATGTTTAGGACACGTGGCATGAATAGGCATTGCCAAATGTGAAGGCACTTAATGGACCTACTCATTTGGGTATTTTGGCCACAAAAAAAAGGCTAAAGTAGGGTCTTACTGTCGGAAATGTGCAGTGGCTAGTGGCGTGAGTGTGCTATAGAGATAGATCGAGTTGTAATTTGAGAGATTTTGAAGATATGGTTCAGTCTCACCTGTTTGATATTCTATTTTCCATTAAGTGGGCCATCATGTTTCATCACCCGCTAATAACCAGATGATGACATTTGTTGGCCCCACAAGTAATTATACTCTAGTTTTTTTAAATCATATATAAGCACTTTTCAATCAAAGGTTGAGTATTATTCACTTCAATGAATGAGTGTATAACACTGAAAGGAGCAAATTTTGAAGTTTAGGGGTGAAAATGGTGTCTAGCCTAGTGCACCCAAACTTAAGTGGAGTTTGTATAATTTTTTAAAAAGAAAATGTATTATCAAAACTGGATACATGATACTATTTTTCTTCTAAGTGTGTCAGTTGATGCAAAGAACACGATTCTTAGTGGGGTTTGAAGATTGTATGAGAAAACATCTCTATGCTAGTCTTAGGCCCAGATCAAACACTTTTAAATGAACAATTACTTTAAAGGTATTAGACTCATCATAGAGATTGTTTATATATAAATCTTCAACACCATAAATCTAAGCATTGTGTCCTTTGTACCAAGTGGTACACTTAATAAAAAATTTATTTGTGCCTGATTTTGATGACTTTTTCCTCATAAAAAGAAAACAGGTTGGTAACCCAACACAAATGCTAACAAAGTGTAAGCCATAGTCACAAGGGAACAGGGAGTCCTCTTTCGCCATCACCACCTTATCCCATTTGATTTGGGCTTGGCTTTGTGTGTTTTTATTTCCACTGATTCTTGTTGAGGACTAAACTCTATGATGTTCTCCTCTTCTACTTCCTTTTAACTTGAATCATTTCTTTCATACAGGGCACTTGAGGTCATTGATCTATATGTATAAATCATCTCAAATGACATTATCCAATTTTATTTTATTTTTCTATTAAGATCATCATTAAATATCCTACTTATCCATAATTTTACCTTTCCTTGTTACTCCTAACATTGACCTCAATATATATGTCTCAATTACATGTACTCTTTTTATTGTATCTTCATAACTCAACAGATACAAAACAACACTCATGTCCCTACTTTACCTACTTTACCTAACTTGCGTTGATCTGTTTGAGATGTAGTGGATCCGAGTCAAACAATGTTGAGTTGTCAGATTGCATGTTGTTGGCGCCGAAATGCCTTGAGTTGGCAGATCAGTGCAAAAATGGCAGAAAATCGTGATCTTTTTTCTAATTAGAGCAGTTTTGAGTGCGTGCCGGTATTTTGGCAATAGCTTTAGTTATTTCTTTTCTTTTTTGGTAAAATTTCTTTTAGCGTTTAGGAGATGATTCTGAACCCGAATTGGGCCAGATTTTTGATAGAATACTTCTATTACGTTTTTTTTTTTTTTTTTTTTGAAAGGAACTATTATTACGTATTTTTATTTTGGCATGTTTATGGGAATTTACTATTTCTGGCAAAAATCCAATAATGAAGATTTTTAGCTATATAGCCCAACTTGTGGGCTGATTTTCGTCAGTCTTGGAATATATAATTTTGAATTAAAATTCAGAGGTGTTTCTCAATGTTTTTTTGGGCGATTCTCGTGTTCTTCCCTATGAATTATCTGTGAAAACTTGCCTGCAGAATAGTGGTTATTATGTCCGGCATCAAAGATGTCCTTCAGTAATTTACCTACTCATTGTATGTTATATATAACAGAGCCAAGAAACCAAAGACTTTCAGTTTGACACAAAATTATTGAATTTTGTATGAAATCATCCTCTCTATTCTCTTGTCCGTTAAACTTGTACTCCATATTTTATATCTTTTTCTTATTTTTAAATTCCTTAATTCTAAAGAGTTGGTCTTGGTGCCTAGGTTTTTGGGATGTGCGCTATGTGGAACCACCATATGGTCCATGTGATTTGATGCCCATAAGATCCGATGGTCTTGGTGCCTAGGTTTTTGGGATGTGCGCTATGTGGAACCACCATATGGTCCATGTGATTTGATGCCCATAATCTCATGATCTATGGTGCAAAAGATTGGGTCAAAATTCGATCTCCATCCTTAGATTCAAGGTGCTCAAATGCCATCTAAATTCAAGATAATTTAAATTTACATAATAATCTTTAATTCTAAATAGCCTTTGATTGCTTTGAGTCGATGAGGGAGGCCGTTTTGTAGCAACCCTATCTTTTGGACCTTATTGTTATATTTAACTCAGATGTCATTGCTTTGATTTTTACAATTCGGTCACCAATGCTATTATTATGCTTTTATTCCATATTTCTAACCAATCAACTATGTTATTGATGTTTATTTGGTGATGGCTAAGCTGTCTATATATGATGTTTCAAAGAATTTCAATAGGTGGATGGGAATGATTTGGAATGAGAACATGGTTGTTAATTAATAACTTAAGAGTGACTTTAACTAGTGTCGAAATAAAATTTATGTGCCTTAAATGACGAGTGAGAAGAACAAATAATTCTCAAACACAATTTTGACTATAATTTAAGATAAAGCTAATGTTAGACAAAACCCGTGCCTAAGATTGGAATGACCGTCATCTCATAAAATTTCATGCTAATGAGATTAGATAGAATTTGGAGTCGTCACAGTTTTTCATCTAATCTTTTGTACTGAAAATCTTTAGATCACGACGCATCTATTAAATGATACACATGATAATTCTCCATAACACATCCCCAAAAGTGACCCGAGTAATAAGTCACTTGGCACTTGATAATAACACAAATTCAACATCTAACTTATCATTTTTTTAGTTTCCTAATTTAGCCAATTAGCATCACATCATCAGGTAAAATTATCTATACACCATGGAGCATGATCGTGTTTTCTATTATTGTTTGTAAGTAATGCAAACAAATAAGGATTAAAATAATAATTTTATTTTTAGTTTTGGCATGACTGAAATCAAAAATTTGATCGAAATTTTTGATACAACCAAATGTCTTCACGAAGGATTAAAATAATAATTTTGTTTTTAGTTTTGGCATGACCGAAATCAAAAATTTGATCGAAATTTTTTATACAACCAAATAGATACAACCAAATGTCTACACGAAGGATTAAAATAATAATTTTGTTTTTAGTTTTGGCATGTCCGAAAATTTCGGCTGATAATTCAAATTATCGGCCGAAATTTTAAACCATGGTCTACACTATAATAATCTCAATATATTCCTTTATATATATATATATATATATATATATATATATATATATTTGCCTTGGATAATCTTAGTATATCCATTTAGGATACAGTTTTCTCCTCAGTGCATCTACTAGATTATCTATCTTTGTGCACTATTACAACAAAATAATATTTTCATTAAAAAAAAAACCATAAAAATTATATGCAAGTCGTTTTTTTTTTCGTTCTCTAAATTCTTCATGAGTTGTTTTGATAAAAAAAATTGCTTTAATTTTTACAAGAAATCTAGCTCTCAAAATTACTGTACTTTTATCTTAAATGTTGCTCTATTAGTATCATGTGGAATTTCATCTATGACATAAGCTTAATACAAAGCACAATATTTTAACTTATTTTTATTTTAAAGATGATACGTCAAGTCTATAACCAACCTCATCTTCAACACATTGTCAAATTTCATATCCACCAGCAAATAAGACAGCAAAAAACAAATTAAGCAACTACTTAAGCAACTTAAGGTTTCTATGTAGGCGAATATTTTGTAGGCTAGTGGTGGGGTACATACTCTCTCTCTCTCTCTCTCTCTCTCTCTCTGTGTTCATAGTGTATCTTGACTTATCTAACCTGTTAACGGTGTAAATGGGAGATGGCTACATCACAACTAATCACCCATTATTTTATTAATCGAAAATCAGCAATAGACACTGAGAGATAGATGCCTCCGTATTATTTTATCACTTAGAAAACATTTGCAATTAACAAAAAAAAAAAAAAAATATATATATATATATATATATATATATATATATATATTAATAGAAAAGATTAATCGTTTGTGTGATATGAGGTGGAAAAAAAAACATGTAACAAGAAATATGAGCAGAAAGGATTAATTGGCCATCACCTTCATCATCAAGTGTTACAGCATCTAAACCACCGAGTTCCCTGAAAAATTTTCTGCCATGATTGGGGGGGTGCCTTACAATCCATATTGTTGAACGGATAGATTATGGGCATGATCCAAAAAAGCCAATGATCTAAGTGACTCATTTTTATTGTTATTTTTTTTATAACAGGTAACCGGCTTCTTAGAGCACCCGATCGACTAAGTCTCCACGTACGTGCACAACCGGCACATCACACATACCAGTCATGAGTAGGGATAAATCCCTGCGAGTGGCCTATGAGGGGTGGAATTTGAACTTAGAGCCTCCGATTCTTAAGGCGTTGTCTGGCCAGTGTGCCAACCTAGCTCCTGTTGATTTCAAAGGACCCAAATGATCTAATCAATTGTTTCCTTCCAATTGGAGGGTGTAAGCAAACTAAGTGCAGGAAAAGTAGACTGATGGATGGTAAAGTACCCATCCAATTGATTGGGCTACTGACTGATCGGACGGTTCAAATCCTCATACACACTGATTGGTGGATAGAGATAGAGCACTATGCCATTGCTCACATAAACCTTGGGATGGAAACAGATTTCCATGCTCTGGAAAATCGGTGCAGGTATATGTAATGACAATGCAGAAGGGGTAAGAAGGGTTCCATTACCTAATACATAGTCTTATGCAAACCTCCTTCTCCACTTCGTCTTTTTATTTTTATTTTTAAATTCTTTTATAATTACACCAATTAAATCGAAAACCCCCCTTCTGTAGAGGATAAAAATCACTGGGCCTCGTGCTGTCATGCATATTTATGTTTATATTATATTATTAATTAATTATTCATCATTTTTACCGTTTCTCTGGGATCTAATACACTATTAAACAAAGAAAGAAAAGATAGATGGAAATATGGCTATTATAATCTCCAAACCATGTTTTTTTTTAAATATTTTATCATACATCATCACCATGACAACAGGATGAAGAAAAGGCACAGTCACAAACTTTCCCTTCAATAAATAAAGATGCACCATGACAATAAGACCCACTACTATATGGCTTTCCATCTCTCTACTAGCTACCGAAACTAGGGTTCAAGGCACTAAAGATGAGGGTTTTTAACAAATTAAGTTAAGGGCATTATATTAATAGTCTCTCTATCATGAACTCCATAGCTAGTCTGAAATAACAAATACACCCCCATTCAAGCAGCAGGAGCATAGTCATAATCTCCATCATCATCATCATCATCATCACCATCACCTTCTATTGATGCAGCTGGGGCATAGTCATAATCCCCATCATCATCATCTCCATCTCCTTCCATTGGTGCTGCTGGAGCATAGTCATAATCTCCATCATCATCATCACCATCCCCGTGCTTCTTGCACCATGATGAACTGATCATGAGCACGCCTATCGGAAACATTTTTCTCTTTTCCCTTTTAAAATGGCGATTGATATGTAGAAAGAAAAAAAGTGAAGAAGAAACAAGAAACTTGAATGTTTTTTTTTTTTTGGTTTTGGCAAATTGTGAGTTGATGAAATTTGAATGGCGAGATTGGTGGTTTTATAAAGGAAACAAAGGGTGGAGGACTCGTTGCAGCGCAGGTAACCCACGTGTAGAGTGTGTAGATGCTCCTGGTCGTGAGTGAAGCACAATATTAATGACACGTGTCATGAGCAGGCATTGCCAAGTGTGAAATCACATGACAAGTCAGCAACCTGACTGTGCCACGTGATGTTGAGGTTTGATGGAAATGCTCTAATTGGAGACTATGAGTTGTGGCCACATGAACAGGCAAAAAAGTAAGGAATCAACACTTGCTGTGGCAAGTTGTGCTAGACTTAAGAAAACTACATATTTGTAGTGTCAATATTGTGTGTTAATCAATTATATCTAAGTAAAATATGCTAATTTTAATCATGTTAGAATCAGGTGATGGGTATGTGGGACCTATATCTATTTACACTCAAATTATCGTATGAACGTCGCCTACATGATAAAGTTATCTAACTAACTCATGTAGCACCATTTTAGCGACAGAATTCTATCATAAGCGGACTGTCAGATTTGCTGAATTGGACGGTCCATATTGAACTGCTCAGACTTAATGATTTAAATTTGGACAGCATTATACAGTGGACGATATTTGATTGGCAATTTTACAAACAATGTATGTGGTGGGATGTGATTGGCTGCACACATATTGGAGCCCAAGCACTATAATCAATCACATTGCGTCACATAAGTTGTCTGTAAAATTGTCTATAAAAAAATTATACATTATTTATAATTTTCCTTTAAATCCTCTCTCATCAAAGGATTTTAATCATTCAGTCTCGGAGTAGTTCAATATGGACCGTTGTTAATATAAAAAACAACGGTCAATGTTAAAGTGCTCGAATTGATGGTACGAATTCATGCTAGCCATGTTTTTGGTCCTAACAATTGAATATTCTAAATTGATAGAAAAATGTGTGGAGCCCTTTGTAGCCTAGACTTCTAGAAACATGACAATGAGGTAGGTGGCTTGACTCAATCCCAAATTATGATTAACTTTTTAATATAATTACCTATCCCAAAATATAAAAAGACGCTCTAGGAAAAACAAAAAATAAAAATAAAAATCAAATAAAAAATTCTTATTAAAGATCACCTATAAAATGCATACAAACTTCTGTTTTTAGATAGCCATAATTAAACTCCATTACATAAGTATTAAGATTTTCATCAGTACTCCATAAATCCCTAGGCGTTAGTAGAGCTGAAAGTTAAGCCTTTACAACTTTGAGGCTGTAAGGCATTACGACGCTTTGCGAGCTTACTCTATTGCGATTCACACTCTGGTACTCTCCTCCAGGGAGAATCATCCTTACGCCACTACTTTTGAGACTCTACGGCGATACACTTTGTGATGTCTTTCACTCTAGCTTTGGGGCACCAACTAGATCGAAAAATTAAGCTCTTATTACTTTGAGGTTGTAATAGACACTATAGTGCTAATAGATCTTATGTGGTGAAATTACCTTGGCATTCTCTTCCACTATCAAAAAAATTGTCAGTGTGCCCAAAGCGTCATTAAAAACATAAAAAATATAGTTAAAACCCTCACCCCTAAAACTTACACTCATAATTTTTACAACGATTTTCTAAAAACATAATTGTGTTACACTTTTAGAGATGCTTTTTGGCCTCCGTTAAAAGACTTGAGATTGTGTTTGGGATTGTCCTTTGGAGGCAAAGAGCAGTTGTTTGTTGTCGCGCAGAATACTTTCGTATGAGAGGGTGTTTGGTTGTAAGTGCTCTTAACTGTTTCGGAGAGTGACAAGAGCAGAATTTGGGTGTCTTTGAAAGATTAATTTAAACTTATTTTTGTAAGTGGGCTGCTCTTTACCTCCAAAGAACAATACCAAACAAAGCCTGATATTTATTGTAACTCACATTTTAACATTGATTTATAGATGTAGTAGCTTCATCTTTTGGGCCGTTGCTAAAAGCCCTAACTTTTAAGGATATTTTTCTACTGCTGCCATAAGACAGATATGATTGTAACTTTGTAGAGTTTTAGCATTGTTTTAGCCCCTGATAAAAGCCTCGACTATTAAGACACTTTCTAGTTACTGCTAAAAGACTGTTATGAATTATTATCCACGTAACCCTTTTCTACTCCCCCGTTAATACTTTTAGTGGGGTGCTTTTAATATCTGCCGCTAATACTAGTGGGGATTTTTCAATCGCAATTAAAGGCTCTAAAATAATTTGTTATTCCCTTATGTGTCATTCAATGTGAGTGTTTTGTTGTGTGAGATTTAATTTTCACCGGCGACACCCGAACTATCATACTCTCTCCCATATATCAAATACATCCAAGTTATTTATGTGGCATTATGAAATAAAATAAAATAAAATAACAATCACCCAAGCTACGAGGAAAGCGGTAGATGAGAAAGGTTAAGTCATTAAGTGTAGCAAGTGGGCTTTCTTATCGAAGAAACAAACCTATTGACCAATGGGATGATCTGAGTAGGCTAAATGCACAGAACACATCGTCTTTTTAAATGAATCCAAAGGGAATGATTTAAACGTTGTCCCTATCTGTAATAGATACTTTGATATGATTTGATTCCTTAAATGAGGAATTATGATATGGTGCATCCACCCCACCCGTGCATATGGTGCAACTCATCTTCTTACAATTTGTACAAATTTTTGGTTGAGACCGACTCCATCCTCATCTTCTCTTTTTTTATTCAAATATATATATAGGTAAGCTCCGCTGGAACCTCGAGGTCATGACCGTCAGGTGCCTTGCCGCAAAAGCCACACACGTTGAAGTCATTTGCTTATTTACAAATAACTTTTGATGACATGTGGTTTCAATCTTCACTTCATCAAGTGTGTTATGTAATTTGTAAAAAGATTAGGCCTATGATTAGATATAAAGCAAGCAAATTCCTTGAAAACAAAGGGCAGTTGGAGAAATTTACATGGCTAGCTATTCATTTAAAAAGCATTTAACATTTTTGAATTGCACAATGAAGATGTTTCTCTATGCCACCTTCAATTCCCCAAATCACTGTATCTGATCTTTCAAATCACACGGGCATGTTTACCAATTCAGGGTCTCATTCCAAATCAACATTTGGAGCGAGTCGTCATTATCTAAAGAAACTGACCAAGGATTTTCAACAAATACATATTTGTAGGGTATAGTGCAAACTGTAGAGGGCCCCTAGAGGGTGGTGGGGTGCGCCACGTCCCAGAATTAACGGCCACGTGGAAGACTGGAAGGGGGCATCCCAGATTTTAAACCATGTTGCATTGCACATGATTATCAATTTTCTTTTAAGCTCATATACGGTTATTGGGACTGGGTCCAACTGGAACCACTTTTCAGCAAGTGCACAATGCGATTTGAAAACGATGATCTATGGTAGCAAAGATTGGGATAAAATGTAGAAATTCAACGGGCTTAACTCAATCTCACAAAACCGGCTTGTAAGGTGAGGTTTGCCTAAGATGTAAAGAGCCCAAAAAGGGTCTGCCCACAAACAATGTGGGACAATTCCAACACACTCCCGCACGTGTTGGCGAGATTAAGCCAAATCACGTGAACAAGAAACAAGTGACATGGGAAGAAAAAATGGCTCTTATACCATGTTGAAATCCAAGAAACTTTCATAACATGATTCAAAGCAGTCAATGCTATCATTTCTCTTTCGCTTTGTTTATTGTATAAAGCATTGTGTAAGAGCCAAAAAAACTTCCAGGATTGTCTGCCACCTACATCACATGAGCAAGTAACAAATTACTCTCTCTCACACACACACAGGGCTGTCAACTAGCTGGGCTAGGGCCGCACCTCCCTAAAATCTAGCCTGGCCCTAAGGGCCAGGTCAAGGCCCTAGCCCTACCCTAACTCAGGCGGCATTGATATGCCCAGCCCTAGCCTTAACTCAGGCAAGCTTTAATATGCCCAGCCCTAGCCCTAACTTAGGCAGGTTGGACTGGGCTCGGGTTGGGCTTCAGGCTTTATTGGTTGTGAATATGATTTTAAACTTCGTAAAAAAAATTCTGCATTGTAAACCTTTTTTTATATTAAAGATAGAGAAAAACGTTATGAATTAAAAATAAAAGAAAATCATAAGACTTCTCTTTATATATATATTTAAATTATTAAAATACCGTTACATTTATATGCTTGATAAATCTAACGATAATATTGAAAGTTATTTTGATAATTTTATTGTAAATAATATAATATATTTTATATACTTAAATTAACATATTTATTATATAAATATATAATTAAAAGAGATCCACTGGCCGGGCCGAGCCGGGAGGGCTGAAGGGCCAGCCCGGCCCTATCGACAGCCTTACACACACACACACACTGACTACCATTTGAATTCTCATATAACAATTTAATAATATGAGAGCCTTATAATTCATTAAACAAGAGGGAATTAAACCCATTAATTATGTTTCTTTTGTTTTGAGTCACTAGTGAAGAGATATTAAAATAAATGTTGTGTGCTGTCTTAGGTTACTTACAACAGATGAGGTGTCTTCATCTTTATGAATCTAAAAGATGAAACTTTCTTCAATAGAATATTCAAAATACTACAACTCTTCCCTTGAAAACAAAACACCATATGTGACACCAGTGAATTATTTCAAGTGAGCGAGCAAAAATAAATCACAAATTCCTACAAGTTTCTTTTTCCTAAACCAATTTTCTAGGCCACCAAAACTGGTGGGTCCAGAAGCGGCTTTATGCCTGACGAGGTCAACCAGCTTTAAAATACTTGAAAATGGAGGATTCATCACTTTCATGGCTTCCCCACCCTCATAGATTGATGTACTAGTACTCTCAGTTTCAACGTTCGAATCCATTACATCCAAGGGTTTAAAAACCCGGGCGTACCCCATATACGGTTTAACTGATTGGACCTGAACACAGTCCTCATTAACCCTGGAAACCAAGAAAAAAGAAACAAGAACATCGTTTGGGCACTCGGGCCCTACTGACATCCATGAAGATGGAGCTCAGATTGTCTAAGATTACATCCACGGCATTCATGATCGTCCAAAATCTCCACATGCTTGTACATCTTCTCTATGGACAGTCCAAAAGTCCAATTGAAAACGGCCCTCGTGTCAGTTGGAAAGCAGTTTCGTTAACATAAATCCTAATTCACAACTTAAAACTTGTTGGCACTATACCTCAAGTTTTCAACAGTATCTGGATTGAAGGAGATTTCTATAAGAATCATCAATACGATGGTTAGGGGCCTGGGATGCGGCTTCTGAAATCAGCCCTTTGTCGCTGATCATGGCCTCACAAAAAAACTCACTGGAAGAAATCTTGAGAAGAAATCAAGAATCTTCTACCATATCCTAGTTTCCCATTTGAACTTTGGATTGGGAATCAAGAAAATTTTTCTAAGTTGGGCACACAACACATAAATATGTTAATAATAAAAATCAAACTCTGTAAGGAGCAGCAGCAACTACCACCCATGCATTAAGAACGCAAAAATTTTCAAAGATCTGCTCTTCCTGGATATCTGGGGAAGGGGATCACATCTCTAATGTTGTCGAGGCCTGTTGCAAAAAGAACCATGCGTTCGAACCCCAAACCAAAGCCACAGTGCTTGACAGTCCCATAGCGGCGCAGGTCGAGGTACCATTCATATGGCTCAAGAGGCAGGCCCATCTCCAATATCCTGCAAAATGATGCAACCAACCTGTCAACAACAGAAATTCCTTCCAATTGCCCCAAATGAGAGTCGTTTTCGTATGATGAGAACTAAAAGGAACTGAAACAAAAATATTATACATCTTCACCCCATTTCGAGGTTTTTCCTAGTATCCACAGTGGACATAAGCTAAGAAACAAATGAAAATTTTACTTAATTGCACGTTCTCTGGACTGATTGGGAGTTTAATTTCATAAATAATTGTCAAACCCAAGTTCGAATGGTCAAACACTCACACCCAGAACATGGTCAATCGGAGTTGATATCATGAGAATTTAGTTTCTTGATTAAGTATAAAAACACTCTGAAAAGTTTGACTAGTAAATAATTCAACTGTTTGGTACTCCATACTCACACTTCATTGTTGCCAGAGGGGTTTATCTTATTTATGCTTTTCTATGGTTACACCCCGCATGGCCTCACAACCCTAGGAGAGGGATTTTCATTAAAGTGGAGTTGACAAGTAAACTTAAGGCTGGAATTAGCAAAAAGCAAGGAGAGAAATATTAGAGAGAGAAGTGCACAATGCTAGTAGCTCTAGTAAGTCTCTTGGAAGAAGACCACCAATCAAACAAGAGAACATTTAAAGGGGGTTTCCTTTCTAAATTGTGTCAATTAGGGTAACCCCTCGGGGTTATTTTAAGTATGACTTAACAGAGCATCTATGAGAAGATTATTGATTTTCTTTCATTGCTTTAGGAAAATAATAGACGGATCCATGTTGGGCACCCAAGGTCGTTGTTTAATTATTTATTGTAAAGCATAGAGAAGGGGGGGGGGGGGGGTGTGGTGATATCCGGTCACCCATGCATTGGAGCATTTTGGGCATGCAATAATATTATACAATATAAACTTCTCTTTTCTCCTTTTTTTTATATTTTTTATTTTCAACAATATAATGTATATATTGTGATTAATATTTCATCTTTAAACCAAGAGAAAGTTAGGGGGTGGTGCAAATGGATCTAGTCAACCTGGACCTTACTCAAGTACAAGAAACAAAAGAGCCAAATACTAGTTAATTTGAATACGCATCAAGATATACAGCAGATTGGAATGTAACAAAGTTCCTAAAGTGGCACAACTATAACCAAATCAGGGTGACATAAAAACTGTATCTATATATACATATGGAAGCCCAGAAGGATCAAACTAGGTATTAGATGTATGGGTAGTTACTTGTTTGCAAGCCAATCCAAATGGGACTAACGTGCATAGATGATGCTATTGAAGTATGAATTTGTGTTAGCAACACAGCCCTTGAATCGCTGGGGTACAAGGAGCAATCTCATTTCATCTGCATGGCTACAGATTTTGCAGATTTAGGAAATATGTGCATGTCCCAACATTTAATCGTGCAGATGGACTGAGATTCGCCTCTGTACTGCCAAGAGGTCGTGTGCATACAAACTCATTGAAGTATTATAAACAATGTATACATCTATAAGAATATTGTAAAAGTCGACCCCACCCAGATAATTAAATGAATAAAACTTTTCATACCTTTTTTCAATGACATCATGTCGCTCCTCCCTTTGACTTCCCCCAATCAATTCCCCAACCTGAAAAGAAAATATAAAAATATTCAGTTGCATTCAAATATATTTTTCCAGTGGGATGTCCTCAAAAGGCTGTCAAGCTATTGCAATTTGGAAATCTATTATAGCATTTTCTTAGTAACCGCATTACTGCACCTTATAGTTGAGTACATGACAACTCTTTGGTGGACAGTGTATTATTTAATCTAATCAAAAGATTAGAAATCAGCATACCTTGGGTACGAGCACATCCATAGCAGCCACTGTCTTTAAATCATCATTGAGCCTCATATAAAATGCTTTAATTGTTTTTGGATAGTTATACACAATAACAGGCTTTTTAAATATCACTTCCGTCAAATATCTGCAAGTTTCAAACAACTCACCACATTAGGGTAAACAATCCAGTAAGAATCAGTGGCCTTACCATTTACAATGCAAGGGGTAAATTACCTTTCATGCTCAGATGCTAAATCTATACCCCATTCCACCTTATTCTCAAATTTCTTCTCTGTGACGTTCTCTAGAAGTTTCACTGCTTCCGTATACGAAATACGCTGGAAGGGGGTTGACGACACCAGCTTCAGACGATCTATGGCTGTCTTATCAAAATTTTTAACCATGAATTCCATATCATCAAGGCAATTGTCAAGTAACCACTGACAGAGAAATTTTACATACCCCTCTGCACAGTTCATATCATCCTGCCACATGTATCAAAATTTGTAAGTTTAATTGAGTTCATGTTTTGATAGAATAAGGCTATGATGATATTTTCCCCTTAATAGTAAATGACTAAGATACCCAACCCGAGTGTCAGCAATGGCACTCTGGTTGAATCTCAAAACGACGACCTTGGTTATTGCGCCAATAATTTTGAGCACCAAACAGTGAAAGGTCAAGAGTGAACTTTCACTGATTTGTGTGCTCATAAATAGTAGTGTGGCACCCAAGGATTGACCCGAGTGCCACAACTGGCACTTGGATCACGTCCCTAATACCAGCTCTAATTAAACAGGCCTGCGAGAAAACAAATACGAGGCTCAAAAACAGCTCAACTAAGCAATAGAATGCTAACATGTAATAATGAAACATGCAACTCCTTATAGGCATGCAGAAGTTTATAGTCAAGTACCTCTAAATCTGCAAATGCTATCTCAGGTTCTACCATCCAAAATTCAGCCAGATGCCTTGATGTGTGAGAATGTTCAGCTCGAAATGTTGGTCCAAATGTATAGACACTGCTGAGGGCACAGGCAAAAGTCTCAACCTGAAGTTGCCCAGACACAGTGAGAAATGCTTGGCGCGCAAAGAAATCTTGGGAATAATCAATCTTCCCATCCTTTTGAGGGATACCAGGTTTAAGCTTAGATCTTTCTTCTAGTCTTGAAAGACTCTCCTTGGCCTTCGTAAGTTCAGATACAGAAGCACTAATCTCCTCCTTGCTTGCTTTTGCAGATTTCAGATGTGAAACGACTTCTCCTTTTTCGTTGACAAGAAGCTTAGCAGCTTCTAAATCAGATTCTGATGGTGGAGGGTTTTGTCTCAGTTCTCTCTCAACCTTATCTGCATCATTAAACAACGTTGTCGCCTGAAACATTTCACCAGCACCCTCACAATCACTAGTTGTAATGATAGGAGTTTGCACGTAAAGGAATCCGTTCTTCTGAAAAAATGTGTGGGTTGCATAAGCCAGAGCATTTCTGATTCGAGCAACTGCAGATATCTGAGGACAAAAAGATCAAATCTTAACAATAGTAATTGCAGATTATATACAACAAAGGTAACAGACAGCATCTTCACTGACAAACTAAATCTAAACTCATGTAGAGTATGTATTCCTGCACAATGCCTGAGCTGAAGGAACTGAATTCCCCACTCAAAAGTAAAAGGGTACCTTTATTTTCAACCCAACATTTGCCCCTCCCAACCCAAGTTTCACATGCTCAAAGAGTTGACTGCTTTAAATCAGACGATGGAGATCTCTTTTTGTCCCAATCTTCCACATAGTAAATCTTTAGATCATGAGCCTACCATCAGACGGACAGATTTTGATTCCACAAGGCACACAACTTGAAAAGTGGTCCAAGAATCACGTTTGATGTATGCACATGATCATGTTTGCTTTTTGGGATGTGTTTCATGTAGAATCAAAATATGACCGTCTGATGGTAGGCTCATGATCTCAAGATCTATTGTGTGGAAGATTGGGGCAAAAAATGCTCTCCCTCGTCTAATTCAAAGCAGTCAATGGTTTAAGAACGTGAAATCCGGGTTGAGAAGGAAGAGTCTTGGGTTTTAAATACAGCTAAACAAGCAAAATTAGAACCATAATGAAAAGAGGGGAATAAAACAACCATCCTCGCTAAAACAACTATCATCAGTCACGTATGCACAGATCATGAAATAGAAAATACGTGTAGCATGTTCCCAAATACCTACTGTTTAGGATTTCCCTTTTATTCATTACCTAGCTTGTAGACTTATGCTCAGTCATGCTGATAATTATTTTGCACATTAGGCCACCCTTTTTTCTTTGTGGTGTCGAAGAGTATATGAAAGAAGGTAACAACCATTGTTCTTCTCCATAATGAAATGTAACTACCATCATTCTTTAATAGCAATTAGGAGTACGGATGCAAACCCTAAACCGAACACCGAAACCGAACAGAAACCGGCCCTCCCGAACCGGCCCCAACCGCCCGGAAAACCGACTTAAACCGAACTGAAGTGAAATTGGTTCAGTTTTCGGTTTGGGTGGCTGGAAACCGAGAACCGATTGGGCAGTGTTGTCAAGGCGATGCCATGGCGGTATGGCGCCGTGGCTCGCCATATATGCCCTAATGGTGAGAGGTTAGCAAATGGCGTCGCCATGGCAGTATGGCGCCGCCATATTCGCCATATTATATATATATATATATATATTGAGGGAGATAACTTTTAATTATAATTTTATAATAACTTTATAAGTTATTATATTATAATACATAAAGGGCATATTTATAAAATGAGTCATTTTACCCCTTTATATACTACAAACCCTCGACATTTTATTTCTGCAGGACGAGATGGCTGAAAGAAGGATGAAGAAAAAAGAAGAAAGAAGAAGAAAGAAAAAGAAGAAGAAGAAGAAGAAGAAGAAGAAGAAAGACAAAGACCGGTAAGCCCTAAAATCTGTTTTCTTTTTTTTTTGCCCTGAAATTTGTGTTTTTTTTTTCCTACTTTATTACCCACAGATGCCCTAAAATTAGTCCTGAAATCTGTTTTTTTTATTTTTGCCACACTTGCCTTATAATATATATATATATATATATATATATATATATATATATATATATATATATATATATATATATATATATATATATAAAGTAGAAAAAAAACTAGATTTTAAGCCACAGGTGCCTTAAAATCTGAATTTTTTTATATTTTTTCCACTTTATATTAGCCATAGGTAGTGTATATATATATATATATATATATATATATATATATATATATATATATATATATATATATATTAGTTTTTTTTTACACATGTTATAAAACCAGATTTTAAGTCACAGGTGTCTTAAAATCTGATTTTTTAATTTTTTCCACTTTATATTAGCCACAGGTGCAATAGATATATATATATATATATATATATATATATATATATATATATATATATATATATATATATATATTTCTTTTTTTTGCCACAGCTGCCTTATAATATATATATTTGCTCTCTATTTATTGATATTTGTCTATGCATGATTAATTAGTTGATTTTTTTTCTTCCTCTAGAAAAAATATATATTAAAAACTAGTAAAAAACTAAAAATAATAATAATATTAATGATTAATAAATAAAAATAAAATTATTAATATTTTTTTAAAAAAAATTATAAATGGCCTCGCCATGGCATGGCGAGCCTCTTCGCCATAACCTCGCCACAACGCCTTAACTACATTGCAATTGGTTAGGTAGAGTAAACCGACCCATTAATGGGCCAAAACCGGCTCCCCAAACCCAACCTACACCGAACCGGTGCCTTGAAGGCTTTTTTTTCCATTTTTTTCTCCTCTCTCTCTCTCTCTATGTACAACTGTCCCAACTCCCAAGCAAACATCCAATCTCTGTGTGCAGCTCATTTCAAAAAAAAAAAAAACACGCCCAAATCCAAATATCCAATACAGTTGTCCCAACTGAGTGGATAAGATTGGGAGCCATTACTTGCACACCCTTTTTAAGTGACTTCACAGAGGTTAAAGAAAGACTTTGTATTTTAGGGGGCATGTGACATGTGAAAACGCAATCTAGGTCGTCTGATTTAAAGTTCACGATCTATAGATCCTTAGTGGATAAGATTTGAGCAAAACACGATATTTATCATATGATATATTGTTGTCAACCGTTGAATCAAATAATAGCCTTTGACTATATTTAATCACATGATGAAGATCATATTTCGTGCCAATCTTACCAAGGATCTATAGATCATGAACTTTAAATCAAACGGCCCAGATTCCGTTTTCACATGTCACAAATCCCTAAAATACAAAGTCATTTTCTCACTTCGTTACAATCACTTAAAAAACCAGTGCAAGTAATGTTTCCCTTTTTTCCCCTTTTAACATGTGGCAGTGTGGCTCAGTGGCTGTCATTGTTAAAAGTTAAAACCCTGCAATGGCTACTTTTCCAGCCGTTGCAGTTCCAACGGCCAGAGAACTAGCCATTGGGCTGCAACGGCTAGAATATGGATGTTGCATCCCCTCTTGACCTGGTTGCAACCTGGGTGCAACCAGAAAATTGCTGGTTGCACTCATTTTCTTTTTTCTCTTTTCCTAATTTTTTCTCTTCCATCCTTATGAATACCCTCGCCCCACCTACCATTTTCCTTCACAATTACTATCTATTTCTCTCCATTTAATTTTTCATAAAAGACCCTCCATCAAAGCTCCAAACTCAAAGCTCTCTATTAAAGCTCTCCATCAAAGCTCTCTATTAAAGCTCTCCATCAAAAGCTTCAAGCTACTCTCTCCACCCTCCAGGCTATACTAGTAACATTTTCTTTTATATTAATATTTTTATACTTACAATTATATTTTTTTTGTAAATCAAAATGTCATCAATGGAGCATCCGATTGATCATCAATTGAGTGATGATGGTGGTGATAATGTTGGCATCAATGAAGCCTCACAATCTGTACAACCGTCACCAATTAATGATCAAGTTCAACAATTGAAACAAGCGTCCACAAATTTTAGTACGGAGCCACCGGAGAGCAAAAATAAAAAGAGTCGCCATATAGGACTATTATGGGGAACCGATGGTGATAGATGATGTACAGAAAGCCCAATGCTCCGGTTGTACTCAGTGGTTCGCTTGTGATCCGAAGAAAGTCGGTACCGCCCAAAATAAATTAGTAATAAAAAAAGGAAAATTAATTCAAAACAAGGATAATTCACTTACCCCTTTGGCCCATGACCCGGTTAGGGCTAGATTGTAAACGATAACAAAAAAATTATAGTGAAAGAAGTGTCATTCGTTTGGATCGGCAACCATTAGTTTGTAGATTGGATTCGAAATGCCTTTGCGTCTCAATTTAGTCTGATTAGTAGAACTACACTTAGTAGTGATATTGGAAAATGTTTTAAAGAAAAACAAGCTTTCCTAATTCAAATATTTAAAAATATACCAGGCGGCATGTCTTACTTCAGATGTATGGGCATCCGTAACCGGGAAACCATACATATGTGTCACTGCACATTTCATTGACCTTAATTGGTCATTAAATAAAAGGATTATTGCATTTTGTCCTATTCGAGCGCCTCACACAGGCGTTAATTTAGCCACAGCCTTAATTACTATAATACAAAAATTTGAGACTAAAGATAAAATTTTCTCAATAACTTTAGATAACGCGTCCAATAATACCACCACTATTAGTGCTCTAACCGGCCAACATAGGTTAGTAACTATACCTATCTTACAAGAAATCTTTCACATGCGATGTAGTGCACATGTTTTGAACATAATAGTGACCGATAGACTTTTGTATTTTAGTCCTATTATAGATGAAGTTAGGAATTTTGTGAAATTAATCAAATGGTCACCCGCCAAATTACAAGAGTTTCAACAATTATTTATCAATGCGAATTTAACACCGAAGAAGTTAATTTTGAATTGCCCGACACGATGGAATTTCACTTTTAATATGTTGGAGGGAATCCTCCCTATGGAAGAACAAGTAAACATTACTCTTTTTAATTTAGGCAAAGACCCTATTAGTAATTGGGAAGAACTATCAATGATAAAAAAAAAAAATTGAATGTTTTAAAAAATTCACAACTCTTTTTTCTGATTCTTTATATACAACCTCCAACCTATGGGGTCATTCAAAATGTGAAAATCTTAGGCCAATTGTTTTCCGGTAGGAGACATGAACATCCCTCCATTTTTAAAAATGCAAGAAAAATATGATAAATATTGGAGGAAATTTTCATTAAATATGGCATTCACAAGTATGATGGACCCGAGATATAAACTAGTAGTACTAAACCTTCTTTTAAGGATGCAAACTAACGGTGACTCCAATAAAGCGCAAACCTTGTTAATGAACTATTAATCTAAATGTCTTGAACTTTTTAATTATTATAAAGGAAAATTAAATCAAAATAGTTCTGGTGAACAAACTAATACATATGGTTTTTTATCATTAATGAAAAAATATGGTACACAATATAATGCCAAAGATATGTGACGCGGGACGATAACCCTAAAATGCGGAATATGATTTTAATGCGATTTGCCGAAATTAATTAGAATTTAATCAAGCGTAATCTCAAAACTATCTTAAATACCTTAGGGTTCAGAGAATTCAGGTTGGTAGATCACACGAGATCCAGTTAGGGTCCAATCCGATGCGCGAGTACTATTAGATTTGAGGCAAGATCGGCCTAGAGATAGAACTCTAGCTTTTCCAGGCTTAGGCGCTCGTCTTCGATCCGATGTAGATTCACGATTCGAACCAGGGTGGCGGAAATAGGTTATGGGTTTGTAATAGGTTTTGGTTTTGTAACAGGTTTATGGTTTGGAAAAAAGGGTGTTGGCTATGTTTGATTTAGGGTTTCAAATAGGCTTAGGGTTTTGGGATCGAAAGGAAACAATTAGGCTACGGTGTAAGGGAAGCAAACACAGATCGAGAGATAACCAATATAATAGAGAAGATAACAATGGCTTTTAGGAATCACTCCCTTGGCCTCACACCAAACCCATCTCAGGCAAAGAATATTCAAGCATAAAAGCATTCAAAATATTCAATAACTAATTAAAAAGTCTTTACAAGCCTCTATATATAGGCCACCAATAATTAAAATTCGAAATAAAGAGTTCTAATAGAAATAAAACACAAAAAGGCAAGTTTTCGCTAAAAAAAACTCAAATTTCGGAAGCCCGTCACGACGTCCATGGACGTCCGTAGTGCCACTTGACGTCCGTGACCTACAGACGATGAAGGGCAAAATCACGACGTCAAATCACTCATCATCGTCATCACCGCGTCCATGAACACAGAATTTTTTTTTTTTTTTTTTTTTCTGAAGTTGAAATTCTATTGCGGTTCAACTTCAATACTTTCAATCTTGACGTTCCCCGTCAATATGATTACACCAACCACGACTACTTTTGATGTGCTTGAATAGTATTTTGATAATCGCTCGATTGTTTGTAATGAAACTAACAAAAATAAATTTAAAGTCTTAGACTGGTAGAATAATGTCTCCTCTCAAGGAGGAAACTGCACATCATCTGATGATTCATTGTGACATAGCGCAGGAAATCTGGAGCATTGACCTTAAATCCTTCGGTATGAGTTGGGTGATGCCGGAGGATCCGCTTTCTCTGTACCTGAGTTGGGATGCTACTAAATTGGAGGGTCCTCTTAGGGAGTATTGGGATGCTACCACGTTGGCGGTCTTTTGCGGTTTATGGGGAGAGAAATTTACGCAGCTTTGAGCATAAATCACAGCCGGTGGGGATGATCATGAAGTCTATAATGGAGCTGTTGTGGAGTTGGGTGCCGGATGGTTGGCCTAATACACAAGAGTGGTCCTTTCACTGGGAACCAAGCTAACTTTGCTTTTGCTCAACGTCCTTTCCTGTGCTGTTCAGGGGGCTGCTGCGGTCTCATGTGTGACCATTTTGTATTTTTTTGTTCTATTTTTGGTCGTTTGTCTGTATTGGTTTTTTCAGCATCTTGTTGCTCATCAATATATTTCTTTTACTGATCCAAAAAAAAATTATCTCCTCTCAATATCCCGTGCTCTCTGTTATGGCACGGGATCTATTAACAATTCTCGTCTCTACAGTTCTGTCGGAATCGGTATTTAGAGCAAGTGGAAGAATTCTAGGGACGCTCTGAAGTCGCTTGAAAGAATCAACGGTTGAATCGTTAGTATGTTTGAAGGATTGGATCTCACAAAAGAGAGGCAAGCGCGGAATCTCAGGAGAAGACCTCGACTTAACCACAATAGAGGATATGTTAGGAAATATAGATGAGGAAGTGGATTTGTAATTTTATTTATTTATTACACTTTTTATTTATAATTCTTTTTTTGTACATCTTTTTATTAATAAATTTTTTATATTTCCTTTAGCAAATAACGATAACAATTGTCTATATATACTACTACTATATAATTTACTACATATACTATATAATATACTATATATACTACTATATAGAATATACTATATATACTAGTATACTAGTATACTAGTATATAGAATATACTATATAATATACTAATATATTATTAATATATTAATATATTATATATTATATATACATTACAGTAACTATTTATTAATATATTAATATATTATATATACATTACACTATTACACTAACTATATACATATTATATATATTATATATATTATATACATTTAATCAAAACTCACAAGCCAAAAGACTCTTAAGTCTCTAACTCTATCTAAGTCTCTAACTCACTAACTCTAACAGAGAGAGAGAGAGTTAACCTAGCAACCTAGCACAGAAAAGACTCCGCTTTCTCTCCTCAGTCCTCTCTGATCTCCAGCTTTAACGACGTCCAGCGTCCCTCTAAAATTGGTTTCACTCCTCATCAAAAGTCAAGACCTCACCTGACCCAAATACCCTCGTCCGAACTTAGATTTGGCAATAGGCGGCGCGGAGAACTCCGGCTAGAGGAGGCTGATGGGCGGTGTGGAGAAATTTGGCCAGAGGAGGCTGAGGGAGAATTTCTCTCTCTAGAACTACCAATTTGGTAAAAAAATTTAAAATTTGTTATTATTTGGGTATTCTTGCAAATCTCTCTCTAGAATCTCTCTCTCTCTCTCTCTAGCACCCAAACTGACTAAACCACGATCCGAACCGAAAACCGAAAAAATGGGTTTCGGTTCGATTTCGGTTTGGGTATTCTTGCAAATCAGTACGCCGAATCGATTCATAGTTCGGTTTGGTTTCGGTTTTTAGTGTACCGAACCGAAAATTGAAAATTTCGGTTTCGGTTTGGTTCGGTACACCGAACCTACATCCCTAATTAGGAGTATACCTGGTGCCCAAACAACCCCGTTTGCATATGCTCAGTCCCTCAGATATCTTTCATAAAGAAAGGTAACAGCTATTGTTCTTTAATTTATATGATCGTGCATGCCAATAATGATCTTGGAGATTAAAGCCACCCTTTTCATTGACTCAGATCAAAAAGAAACAACAAAAATATAATCAATCAATTTTTTCATTAACTACAATTTTATCGACTAAAGAAACTATGATACAAAAAGTCCAAGAAGAGACAAAAAGAATCCAAGTGCCAAGTTTTGAATTCTAGAACGTAATTCCTATCAACCTTGCACACTTGAGGGGTATCTTCCACTAAGCAACCGGTCTTAATTTTAGATTCCCGCAGAGGGCAACAACCCATTTTGTCAGGAGAACCATATCAACTTGGAATATGTTCATCTTGGGATCCCTAGAACAGTAGGTCCAATAGAGGAAATTGGAAATCATATTCATCAAGATGAGAGGTAATTCCACATAAATCTGAACATATGCCACAGCGATCAGTGGAATCAAGGAACATTTGTGACCATGCTCATGAATTGTACACTGTGACGCTTACATCCCAACCACTATGGTCTTTTCTTCTTCATTTTTTCCCTTTGTCCTAGATTACTAAACACTATAATCATTATGACCCTTAAGGATTTATGTAACTAATCAATGTCAAAGTTTGGTCCAACCCCTTTTCCTGTACACAGCAATTTTTGCCACCTTGAACTAGCAAGTTGGCTCCATCGAAAATATATCATCTTTCGAAGATCATATTAATCCCGTATCCTCTTGTTTATTGAACCTCCAAACTTACTACATGTCACTCTACCATATCCCAATATCGTTTGCTATAAGCTTAATCCCTTACCTTTTCTTTTAGAAAGAAACTCTTTCATATGTGATCGCATCCAGGATCGCATATGCGATCATATTAATCCCTTCTAACTGATGGGTTATATACTTTTATTTCGCATTCTAGACACTACAAAATTAATAGAGCACAAAAGTAACACAAAACATATTACTGGTCAATATGAGAAACTTTTGGGATTTTTTGAAAAAAAAAAAAAATTATGCCATGGCATAATCACATATGCGATGGCCCAATGCTATCGCATAGGGTCACATATGCAATTTGACTACATTGATTATACCACCCTATGGCTTTTAAAAAGGGTGGTTTTGCCTAAGAAGCTTGGTTCTCTTGGCCTAGGGAATTTTGGAAATTAACAAATCTTTACTTGGTAAAATATTTTGGTGTTAGAGAGGAATCAAATAGCCTATAGAGGAAAATCATTAGTTGAAGTATGAGGAAAACAACTCGGGTTTCGATAGAACTCAGAGTTTGGGTAGTAAGGAGGCATTTATGCTGGATAGTGACAGCCAACAAAATATTAATAGTTGAATGCTGATAAGGCCGGGCTCAGACCAGGTTTCCAGGCCAGCTCGTATAATAAACAGGCCAGCCAGGCCAATTAACTAATTGGGCCAAGCTCAGGTCACGACAGTCCCACTCTTCGAGCCATTATTATGGTGTAAACGTGACCCCGGGCCTGCCCCATACTGACTAATCTGGCCTGAACTGTGCTCAACCCAGCCATACCCAGTCAGAAACGGCCCACACTGTGGCCCAAATGTAGTCAGGCTGGCTTACTTCATAGTGGGCTCAGGCTAAGATAATTTTTATCCGGACCAACTTAATTATCAACTAGGCTGAGTTCAAGCTAGAGCTTGCAACCAAATTAATATCAAGAGACACATTTTCTACTAAAGAGTATATGAATTGGGCTGTTCAGGCCTGCCCATTACCACCCCCAGATGGCATCACCTTCTAAAAGGTAAGTTGACTATTAATATATCTTGTGAAAGAGAGATGAGAAATTGATTGATGATATCTTTATACCTCCTTGTAGGATTGCCAGAAAAGGCTTGGAATTATTTCTTAGAAATTATACAATGGTATTGAGTAGAGGACCTAGAGGTTGATGTATGATGTATCACACTCAAACGTTTGTTAAAGTGACATTCACCTATCTAAAAGTAAAAGAATTTTATTTGGCATTGAATGGGTTTTTCCAACATTGAAAGCAAAATTGATTGATGGTTGGAGCGGGCATAATGGCAAAAATTTGTAGATAAAGAGACGAGTCTAATCATATATGCAGTCTGTATAAGAATTAAGAAGTTTTCTGATTTATGGACCACCAGAAAAGCAATCCTTTGGTATAAGCTCCCAGGAATTCTTGAGGAATTTAAGAACATTGTAGGCAGTGGATAAATGCAGGAGGAAATTTCCAATATTTGGAAATCACCCTCAGCAAGCTCCTTCAAGCTTAACTTCAGTGGGAGGTCACTTTGCAGAGGCAGTATTTTTCATAACTTTGAAGGGCATTTGCATGGATTACTTGGGCACTACTGTAATCACAGATACAAATAGAGTGGAAGCAAAACAATTACAAGAAGGATTGAGAATTATTACTTTGTGTTCCAAAGGGCCTTGTGTTATAGAAGGTGTCACCATAAATGCAATAGGTTGGGCAGATAAGTCTGGTGGTCCTTCAAGGATTGTGCCTATAGTGGATGAGCAATGTTGCTGATGAGATGCCAACTGCGTTTCATCAAACAAATATGGAGACATGTTCTATAGCTAGGGAGGAATTTGGAGACATTCTCGTACTCTTTCGAATTCATACCCTTTGTGCTAGTGTGTTTTTTAATCAGTAAAGAGATAATATATTATGAAGAAGAGGAATACATACCGTGCTAAGTGCTAAGTGAGGTACTTAGGCACAGAACAACCTCAGCAGAAAAAGCAAAACTGAAATAGTCATAATACCATATCTAGGAAAACACGGATATCCAGACATCCTGAAGGCTGAAACTGTGCTGCATTTAAGCAGCCTTTTAGATAGGACGACGAAGCATACTCACTAACGAATCTGCTGTCGCTCACTCATCATATTCCATAGCTCCACTATGACACTCTTAGATGACGAACCTGCATTTAAGCCTGCCTCGATGACTTCTCCACCATGCCGTAATATAGGATACATTCCTTAATATAATTCCCTTTGTTGAAGTTATTATGCTTTAAAGCTTGTTGTTTTTCATTTTCCAGGGTTTCCTTATCTTGAGGACCCCTTTGATAAAGGTCTGTTTGGATATGGAGTAAACACAAGAATCTGAAGGGTCGGATTCGAAAATTCAAATAAATCCAATGTTCAGGTCAGTTATAAGTATAGGAAAATATATTCTCATTTTCTTCCACTTTCCAAGTCTCAAATTCTCAGGGTACCCTCATTTTTAATAATCTGAGATCTCGGAAAATATATTCTCTCTCAAATTCCATGTGACATTTTAACATCCAAGCACCAGATTTTGTTATGTTTCCTAAGGATTCCAGTTTATTAAAATCCATGAGATTAATAAATCTTAATCCGACCATTTTCGCAGTTTTTACCAAACAGACCCTGAGTGAAAAAATGCCTTTTCATCGTATTCTTGCTCTATATTTTAAATTAATGTGATGTTCATCAAAAATTAAATTTATACAGATTCCATTTGCATGGGATAACTGGCTTGTTTCTTTAACCCGTCTTGGCCATCTTCTGGCCTTTTACATCGGACTGCGTCAACAATAATTATTTCACTCACTGGGTGAATGACCTAATGTAACAAGGCTTGTATTGGTGTGCCTTTTAATTTAATTTTTTTAGTTAATGTCTCTAATGTTGTATAAATAGAGGCATCCCATGGAAATGGGTAAAATTACGTAATTACTTTTTACTGGAAATCAAATCGAAAAAGGTAAAACACACTTGACTCGTTTGATCTCTTCTAGATCTTTTTCTCTCTTCTACAAGCTTATGTATAGTGTGGTTGATATCAATAAGTGTGTAGAAAACCTGTCACACACTAGCGGATCAATAGAGCTTTGTTCAGTCAAATTTTCGGTACTAATATAACACAGGGTAATGAAGGAAGCAGTCTACAAGTAAGCGCATCTATGTAATGCATCGAATTTAATTGTACTTGAATAACTTAACAGTTTATCACACTGTGACACATATTTTTTGGAATAAGAACATACTGGAGATAGACATTATTTTCAATTGTCAAGTCACTACCTTCTCTAAGAACAATTAGGCTTTAGTTCCAGTCTATTTGTAATTGTGTCACTAAAATCTCCTAAAACAGAGTTTCCTCACAATTTCCATTTTGTCCTTATTCTAGCCATGTTAGCTTTTCCATTAGTCATTTGATGAGTGCTGAGAGAAAGTCATCATTTTTTTCATATAGAAGTTACTTGTTAAGCTTTAGTCATTTTGTGTTTTTTAGACCAGTTGCTTTTATAGGTAGGTTAAAGTTTAAACATTTGAAATGATGAGAAACATTTTGTTTTCCTCTAGTTAGCA